>CM061543.1:224170651-227036901 GCA_030864215.1 Capsicum pubescens | reverse complement strand
TTTTGGCATCTTGGTGGACTGATTTGTATCAATGACCCCTTTGGTTCAATTAACATTCACATGGGGAATCCACATACCCCCAAAGCTCAATAAAATCATACCACAGTTCATTAACCTTTTATGCCAATGCATTTGTGCAAGTGAGCAAGTCAAAACATGTGACAAAGTCATGTATCATTATCAATTTCACATTCAGGTTGAGGGAACTCGATTTCCAAAACCATATTTTAAAGAAAAATTTATCACAATTGGGGAAAAACATGCCCCCTTTGATTAGTCACCAATCTCATGCACCTCACAAGTTCAAAATCGGTAACAAAGCATGAATAATGCATAATAAATCAGGGGAAATCAATTTAAGAACCATTTATGTCAAAGCCGTCAATCATATCAAAACCCTTATTTCAAATCCACATAATTAACCACATAAATTCATGCATTAGATAAAATGAGTTTAAGGGAAGAATCACATGCCTGAAATACCCAAGATTATAGAGAGAATTCAACCCTTGAGGCTCTACTTGACCCACTTCATGAAAACCCTAAGTATTGATGCTTGAGAGGATTTGAGAGAGAAAAGAGTGTATTTCATGTGCATTATGGATGAAAACAAGGTCCCAAGTATGTTTATAGGTCGCGGGTTATTATTGGTATAAGAGAAAAATGTCTAAAATACCCATATTAAAAAATTAAGAAAATAAGTTGCCAGTCATTACGGGTGACCTTACGACTCATAGAGTCACCCTACAACTCGTTTTCCCTCAGTTGTAGTTTGGACAGTGTTTCGGACTACCAACACTGGTCTGGTTACGGAAAGGACCTTACGACTCGTAATGAGTCCATATGACTCATTATATCCTAGTCGTACTCAGGACAGAATACTTTGGGTATCACACTGGTTTCCTTACGGAAAGGACTATACGAGTCGTTTAGAGTCCTTACGACTCGTAACATGGTAGTCATAGTCAAAATAGTGACTTAGGAAAATCTCACTGAGCACATTACGAATGGGTCCTATGACCCGTAATGACTTCCTACAACTCGCAAGAAGAGTCGTAGTCAGGACAGTAAGCTCAGAACTCAGAATTTTCCAGGGACCAACACCTGGGGTGTTTCATTCATGAATTTGGTTATTTACAACACGGAGATCAATGTAATGTAAGAAAGTGATTGGCATATGGTGATTCTAGGTAATAGTGTGGTGACGATTGAAGCACTTGAGTCGATTATCAAAATACGGTATGCAAATGAGTCGTTTATCAGAGGAATCTTTATCTATGTTTAAGATGTTTACTGCTCTTATGGAACCTAAGTGGAGTATGTATTGTACCAAATTAACTAGCTTTTGACTAGATGAAAATTGGATTCTCCAAAAAATAATCTAGAATCTATGTAGAGATAAGACATTATTACCCCTGAACTATAGCCAAAGTTGCTATGATGCACCTTAACTTGATGAGGATCCTATTATCCCCCTAAACTCAAATTTTACTATCTTATTATCCAGCTTTTGTGTGTACGTGACATCTTTTACGACACACCTTATTTGCAAGTTTTTTTAGGCCATGTAAGTATAAAAGGTGGATAATAATACAGTAAAATTGAATCTAAGGGAATAATAGAACCTCTTTGAGGTTAAAGTGTGTCGTAGCAACTTTGACTATATATAGTTGGTCTAGGTAATAATGTTTATCTTATCTATATATAACTTTTGACTATATACGTGATCATTCTACAACAACGGGATACTGAGAAGGCACATGATAAGGTATTCTTCGAGTAAACATGCATGCTCAAATATTATATTAATATTTAGTTAATTAAAATTATAACTATTAAATCTTTTTTTTTTCTAATCGTGGTGTTCGTGGATTTGTGACATTGACTATTATATTTGTGTTAGTGTCTTTTATGTTAAGAGTTCGTGTCTTAATTAGTTAGTGTCTTTTATGTTAAGAGTTCGTGTCTTAATTAATATTTAAAATATGTCAAAAAAGCATCTAAAATATTCAAGAATTGTAAAGAAACGAAGAAAAATCACCAACAGTAGTGGTGGCGCAGCGGAAAGGGGTTGTCCCAATCTACCCAGAGGTCGAGGGTTTGACCCTGGGTATGGACAAACACTCTGTTGGGAGCTCTCCTCCCCCACCCCCAAATGGGGCCCAACGCGGGGCGAATTCGAATATAGTCGGACTTCTAAAAAGCGGGTACCGAACATCGGGTGGTTTAAACCAAAAAAAAAAAAAAAGGAAGAAAAATCTCTATAATGAGTGTTGCGGAGAGTAAAGTCTGGAAATATTATAGAAAGGGAGCTCCTATTTTCCGAAGGAATCAAATAAGAGCCTATATTTCTCCCATTTTTACCAAGACTACGTGCTATTTTTGTTGTAATATTTAGAATTTTTTAATCATTCATGGAATTATATAGTTTATCTTTCATATATAATTATTTACTCAAACTGTTATTTTGAAAGTATTGATATTATTTCCCAACATTATATTCTCCGTGACTTAATATACTATTATCATAGTAATTTCAGTTGATTCCATTCTTGCTTTTTTATATATCACGTCGTAAAATTAAGGTTTATATTACACGTATGATGGTTCTCATATTGATTTTCGCAAGATTTCTTTCTTTCAAAGGTATTCGATAGTTTTTACACAATTTGTTAAGGCGATACTATATTGTACTATTATCATAGTGATTCCCATTAATTCTATTATTACTCATATGACTCTGGAAGATTTTTTTGAGATTACAACTATTAGTAATAAATATTTATTTTATTGTGTGTGATTGTATTTATATTAAGCAAAAAGACCGATTAAGCTTTTTCATGTACTTACATTCAACTTTTTTTTTAAAAACATTTGTATTCATTGTAGTGGAGAATAATTAATGTTTCAAAGTAAATAATGGGGGATGTGTGCATACATTGACGAGCAAATAACAAATATGGAGATACATATTAGCATTGGGTTATGGACTGAGTATGGATTTTGCCATAATTATGTTACTGCTCCGTATACAAGTATTTTTAAAAATTCTCAAGGAACGAGGTTTGTTCCAGAAGTACCGATACATACTGCAAATCAGGATTTCTGTGTTTTCCTTTTTTTTTTTTTTTGTTGCTAAAATATCGGTATTAAACCCGAAACTTCCGGCAGATGGGCAGTGGCCCAAAGAAACGAAAGAATCGGTTACGTTTTTCATATGATCTCCTCTTATAGATAGACTAAAAAATCGAACAGAGTTCCTTTTATAGCACTTCGCCCCTCTTTTTATTTATTCTTTTATTTTTTTTAAAATTGAGTAAAAAAATAAAAAGTATTCGAGTTAGTTATAAATTTTGGCCATAAAATTTTTTGGTCATAATTGTGAAAAGACTGTAATGACCTTTCTCTTTTAAAATAAACTATTTCTTTTTTCTTTCTTTTTTTAATTAAAGAAAATTAAAGTCTTTGTTATTCCCTAAACTTAAAAGTCAATTCCCACATTGGAAAATGATAGTAATAAATAAATGATCATTCATTAAAATAATATAGAATGTATTTATTTATTTTAAATAAGTTGTATTTTAATAGAATACGATAACCCTAATTTATTGGAATATACTTCCTCCGTCCCAAATTATCTGTCTCAAATTTTCTAATTTTATTTCTTATTTTACTTGTCTTTTTTCATTAATCAAGAAGAGACAAAAAAAAAAATCTATGTTTTACCCTTTGCATTAATTACTTTTTCTTCAAATTAAAATGTAAATATCATTTAATAGAGGTATTATGCTAAATTAAGCATGTTATTAATTATTTTTCTTAATCAATGTGTCAGCTCAATTTTGAACGGAGGGAGTATTAATTGCGGAGTGTATTGTTGTTGCTAGTTATTTACTGTTGCTCAAATGAAAACTCTTACTAGTTGCTAGTAATTGGAATTTGAAACATTACAAAATGTAATTCCATAAATGGGAAATTATATATATATATATATATATATATATATTGTAAAGTAAAATTTTCTTTATAACTACGGTCTACAACATAATAGATTTCATAGCAATAAGTATAAATTCTTAGTCATGGATCATATAAAATATGTATATAAATTTTAGCCACATTTATTGCTACAAATATTACGAAAAAAAAATATTGTGGTTAAATTATTTAGCAAAATAACTTTTTACATTTAAACACGACGTATTTTGTTAGTATATCTATCTATAGACAAATATAAAATAACAAAATTTTAAACATGCCAAAACATGTTATTATTAAAACTCTGAGTGAATTTGAGAATTTCTTTCAAATATCACTTATATTTCATTTAGGACCACAATATTACTCAACTATCATTCTTTTCCTAAAAAAATACTAAACACCTCAAAAATATTCTTCTCTCTTAGTTGACATGTCATGTCATTAAAATTACCTTTTTAAAATAATAAATTATTTAATTCATCAAACTTATTTACTCAAAATTATAACTTTATACTTTTAAAAAAAATGCATTAGTTTAATTTTCCTATTTAGAAATTCTTTACCATACCTAATCTTTATCATATTATTTTAAATGCAAATTAAAATCTCTAGATAAATTATATAATTTAGTGATATTATTTTCTTTAGAAAAAAACTGATCTTTATAGGCAATTATATATAAAAACCTGAATGATTATCTAGGAAAATAACTCTAGAAAAAAAGTATAAATACATAAGTATGAGAATCTTTTCTTAATAAATTAATAGATATTTTAAGAAGATAAAATTATTATTTTGGTTAAATGAGTTTGTGGAGTTAATATGTTTATTATTTTTTTTAAAATGATGGTTTACTGACATGACATGCTAATTAGAAGAGGAAGAAACTTTCAAGGTACTTAGTGATTTTTGAGAAAAATATTAATAACTGGGTGATATTATTGTCTTAGCAAAAACAAAATGTGATTTTTATAAGCGACTCTAAAAATATTTATAACAATCCAAGAAATAACTTTAGAATAAAATTGAAAGTTTAAGTAATGATAAAAGATTTCTAAGCATGAAAATTTCTTCTGAATAAATTAATTTTTTTTTTAAGAAAAGAATAAGAATATACTTTTGACTAAATAAGTTTGATGATTTAGGGCCCGTTTGGCCATAAAAAAAATTTTCTTTTTCCCGATTTTTTTTTCACTTTTCCGGAAATTGTGGTGTTTGGCCATGAAAATTCGGAAAATTATTTCGGAGTTGGATTCCAAAAAGTGAAAACAACTTTTTGTTGTTTTCACAATTTTTCACTTCCATTTCCAACTTTCATTATTATTACATGTAATCTCAATCTTTAATTTTTTACACAAACCCCTCTTATAACTACAACCAACCACCAAGAAAAAATTTATTATTTATTTTCTATGGTACAACATCAATTTTAATTATTACAAATATTCTAATCTCTTTTTCTTATTTTAATCAAAATTTACTAACGTGAAGTAAAAAATAATAAATAGCAACCTATGGCGAAAATATATCAACTTTTATTTTGAATGAACTATATTATAGAAATATAGGGCCTAGTACATTATGTTATTTAAAAATGAGAAATTTAATATTTTTTTCTTGTCATTCTAATTTTATGTATATGTCATATAATGGCCATGATGATTTTAATAAATTATTAAAAAGTGGTCGATAAAGTCGCATATCAAACATAACGTAACGATCCATATTGACGATTACCTTATTTTGATTTTATGGATTTTGAACAGAGACGAGTGTGGTAATTAGCTTAACAAAAGTTTGTTCTCTTTACCAAAAAAAAAATTCAAGGAAAATCAATATCATCAATAAAGAAAAAGCAAACAATTAGCACTAATCTATTCATAAATAATTCATCCGTAATTTTTTTAAAAAAGACCAAATTCAATAAAATAATTAATTCAAGTGAAAGTAATGAAGAATTTTCATCAACAAATTTAAGAATATATAAAATATATTTATATCCATCAATCATATTTATCAAAATATATTTTCTCTATTCAATCGATTATGGTTAGATAAATATGATATTTGTTTGAATAATAAAGATGAATACAATAATTAAATTCAGCATCTTTTGAAAAATTTATTTAATTAAACATAACCTTTACCAAAAAAAAAAATCTCAAAGCAGATCAACATTAATCTACCACCTATAAACTGCAACAAAATAATACGATGATAGAGACATCAAAATAATATAATTAAATCTAACCTTTACACAAAAATTTCCTCAAAGTCGTCCGACACTCATCTACCACCTGTAAACTATAATAAAATAATACGACAATAGAGATATCAAAATAATACAACTAAAATTTACCTTTACAAAAAAAATAATCTCAAAACAGAGATAAAAACAATACAATTAAACCTAACTTTTACATAAAAAATTTCTCAAAGCCGACCGACATTCATCTACAACTTGTAAATTACAACAAAATAATACAAAGTAATCACAAAGCTTCAGATTTGATGAAAATAATTCTTGTTTGAGTGAAAATTTTGACATTAAAGAATGACTTGAACGAAAACAAAGAAGATATATATCTATAATCTATAATAATTTAAAAGTGTGAAGACCCTTAAAAAAGTAATTTAAACTTTTTACCCTTCATTAAAAGACTCTTCTTTAAACAAAACTGTCTTTTCACTATTTTTTTAATTTATTATTTAATTATTTTTTATAATATTAACTAGACTTCCTAAAATATATGGGACTCTTAAAACATATGGTAAGAGAATTAATAATATTTTTCTTTCTATTGTTCAATTAGAAAAATACTCCTCAAATAGGATTCTACTAAGGAATACTTCTATAAATATTGATATGTACGTTAAACTAGAGAACAAATCGGTTTGCCTATTGAGAGAATATGATTGTTGTTCATCTAACTTGATTCGATTGCACGTCTAGACGGAGGATGCTTGATCTTCTAACCCTCAACTTCTTCACTATTTTTATCAGCATAATAGAATTCAACATGTGTGTATATATATATCTTCATTGATTTCATTCAAAATCATTCTTTAGGGTCAAAATTTTCGCTCAGACAAGAATTAGTTGGATCAAAATTGAAGCTTTGTGATCACTATTATATTTTTTGTATAGTTTACAGGTCGTAGATGAATGTCGGTTGGCTTTTAGGAATTTCTTGTGTAAAGGTTAGGTTTAATTGTATTGTTTTAATATCTTTATTATCTTATTATTTTATTTTAATTTACAAATGCTAGATAAATGTGGGTCGGCTTTGAATTTTTTTTTTAGGTAAAGGTTAGGTTTAATTATATTATTGTAATATCTCTATTAGTTTGTTATTTTGTGATAGTTTACAGTTCATAGATGAATCTCGATCGGCTTTAAAAAAAATTGTGTGTAAAATTTAAGTTTAATTGTACTATTTTGATATCACTTTTATCGTATTATTTTATTGCAGTTTACAGGTGATAGATAAATGTTGGTCGGCTCTGCGGAAATTTTTTATATAAAGGTCAGGTTTGGTTGTATTATTTTGATATCTCAATTATCGTATTGTTTTGTTATTGTTTACAGGTAGTAGATGAGTGTCAGACAACTTTGAGAATATTTTTGTGTATAAAGATTAAATTTAATTGTATTATTTTGATGTCTCTAGCATTGTATTATTTTGTTGCAATTTACAGATGATAAATGAATGGCGATCGACTTTTAAAATATTTTTGGTAAAGATTAGGTTTAATAAATAAATTCTCCATCTTCACATACTCAAAAGATATTAAATTTAACTAGTTTAAACACACGTGCATCGCACGTGTAACTTTTGATTATTTAAAATTAGACGATTTTGTCTATTGCAAAAATTTTTAATGAAGAGCTTTAGAGAGAAAAAAAAAAAAGCAATAACTATGATAATAGTGCTATATAGTGTTGCCTTTTAAATTTGCGTATAAACTATCAAATATCTTTAAAAGGAGTAAAACTTTCGACAATCAAAATAAAATCACCAAACATGTAATATTAACCTTGATTTTTTTTCAGTGAGATAAATCTTTAATTTTTTTGGCTACTTCATTCGGCGACAACACGCTTGTTTTGTCCAATTTTTCTAGCAAAAAATTACAACTGAAAGTGAAATACAAGAAATGTTTAAAAGAGGACAACACATGCCAATTGTTGATTATACATAATTCATATATAATCTTTAAATTCATTAACTAAAAAGAATAAAGAAAGAAGGATGACGATAATGAATGTAAGAAGACAATTTGAATTAAAATTAAAATCAATAAAATTTTAAATAAAAAGAAAAGTAGAAGGAGATGAAAGGTTGTATTTCTGTAGTTAAGTATGATCAAAATATTAGTTAAATAAATTTGTAGATTTTTTTTATATAAGGTAAAATTCTAATTAATTTAGGAGTGTTAAATATTATGATTTGTTACTTAAATAAAATAAGGACTTTAACTAATTTGTTAGTGTTTATGTATAATTAGAATTTTAGGAAAAGACCATTGAATTTGGACTAAAAAAAGTAAAGGAAGTAAAAAAATAATAATTAAAAAGGTACGTTTTTGCCTCTACACGTTTTTGCCTTTTTGAGTATTATAATTTTTGTAATATACATTAGTGTTTATGTATAATTAGAATTTTATGTGAGGAATATAGGAGTTTTAATAATTTCTTCCCATATATTTAGAAAATAAAAAAAATTAAAATAAAGGAAGAAATGCAAAAAGCAGACATAATATTAGGAATAAAACGGCTAGAACAAATAAAACCATATAATATAGAGCATACACAATTATCTATAACATATAATAGAGAGAAATTATTCTTAAGAAGAGCTTTAACATGATATGAAAATATATGTATTAATGAAGATAGTAGTAGAAAGGTATTACAGTAGATATTATACGTCTATGATAGATACAGGAGCAGAAGTTAACTTATGTAGATATAATTATTTACCAAAAAGTAAATGGGATAAATTAAAAACACCAATAATAGTTAAAGGATTTAATAAAGAAGGAAGCTTAATTACTTATAAAGCTAAGAATGTAAAAACACAAGTATGAGATAAAATATTAACAATAGAAGAAATCTATAATTATGAGCTAACATCAAAAGATATGCTTTTAGGAATGCAGTTTTTAGATAAATTATACCCACATATAATAACTAGAACGGATTGGTGATTTACAACACCATGTAAACAGAAAGTAAGAGCAAAAAGAGTTACTAATAAAATAAGAAAGAAAACTGATTGGATAGAAGGAAGTGAAAAAATTACACAAAAATTAGAAAATATAAAAAATACTGAAGATACAATAAAACTAGTCGTATTTTCAATAAATAAAAAGGAAATAACTATATTTTCAATAAATAAGATAGAAATAATTAAGAAAAAATTAGAACAATTATATAGTGAAGATCCATTAAAAGGATGAGAAAAACATAAAACTACTATAAAAATTGAATTAATAGATAAACTAGCATAATAATTCAAAAATCATTAACATATAATTTTGATGATTTAAAAGAATTTAAAATGCACATAGAAGAATTATTAGAAAAATAATATATACAAAAAAGTAATAGTAAACATAATAGCCCAGCATTTATAGTAAATAAACATAGTGAACAAAAAAGAGGAAAAAGTAGGATGATTATTGATTATAGAAATTTAAGTGCAAAAACTATGACATATAATTACCCAATACCAAATAAGATATTAAAAATAAGACAAATACAAGGATATAATTACTTTAGTAAATTTGATTGTAAATCAGGATTTTACCATTTAAAGTTAAAAGAAGAATCTAAGGAATTAACCGCATTTACGGTACCACAAGGATTTTATGAATGGAATGTACTACCATTTGGATATAAAAATGCACCAGTTAGATATCAACATTTTATGAATAGTTATTTTAAATTTATCTACCATTTCGTCAGATAAATAATTATCCATTTTTCATAGTATGTTAGAAACACCAGTTCATGTTTAAACACTCATGAAACTTTTATTTTGGAGCCAGACCAAAATCTGGCAGAAGATGTAACCTAACTCCTTCATTATGTTAATGTAATCCTGCTTACTGAAAAAAAATATTAGTATATATGTATAATTATTAAAGGTTTTTATTTTTCAGTTGATTTAGAATTCTTGTCATTAATTTTGATGTCTTCTAATAAGAAAAGGTTTTACCATAAATATATTTAATTAATTTTCAACTTTTAAATATTAAAAAAAATAGTGAAAAGACGATTTTGTCTAAAACAAAAACTTTTAATGAAGGGCAAAAAGTTCAAATTATATTTCTAAGGCCTTTCACACTTTTAATATATTATAGATTATTATATTCATCTTTATTATTTAGATAAATATCCTATTTAATGTAATATTAGAACTCATTAAAGTGAGGTACACGCGCAAGGCGCGTACACCTAAACTAGTATATATATATACACACACACGTTGAATTCTATTATGTTGACAAAAATAGTGAAGAAGTTGAGGGTTAGAAAATCATGTAACTGAATCAAGTTAGATGGGCATAAATCATATTTTCCCAATAAGTAGAGCAGTTTCTTCTCTAATTTAACGTGCATTTCAATTTTTATAGAAGTATTTTCTTAATAGAGTCCTATTTTAGGAGTATTTTTCTATCCTATTTTAGGAGTATTTTTCTAATTGATCAGTACAAAGAAAAATATTAATTGATTCTCCCTCCATATATTTTAGGAGTCTCATATATTTTAGGAGTCTAGTTAATATAATAAAAATAATTAAATAATAAATTGAAGAAAATAGTGAAAATATAATTTTGTCTAAAAAAAATCTTTTAATGAAGGACAAAAAGTTCAAATCACTTAGGATTCTAAGGGTCTTCACACTTTTAATCTATTATATATATATAGATATGGATTATATAATTTATAGATAAATTAAATTTTCCAAAAACAAAAACTAATAAAAGTTAAGAACGATAGTTCCTTTTGGAACTTTAGGAAAACTTTTTTTGAAACTTCTCACAACATAAAAAATACTTTTTAAAAACAAAATTGATATTGCCTTCTTACAATTTTGGACTTCTACACTTAATTTCCGTTGAAAGTTAATCATTATTTTAAATTATTTTTCCCTTAAATAATCATTCTATTATTGTTATAAGGAAAATTACACCAATTGAAATTTGTCTCACAAATCAAATAGGAGATCAAGTTGGAAAAACTCAAGCTAAAATAATTTATTTTTGAAATTTAGTTGGAAAAAAAAAGTGAAAAGATGATTTAGTTTAAAATGGAGTATTTTAATGAAGGACAAAAAGTTCAAATCACTTTTTTAAGGTCTTCACACTTTTAATAATAAAAACGTGAAGACACTTAAAAAAGTGATTTGAACTTTTTACCCTCATTAAAAGACTCTGCAATAGATAAAATTATTGTTTTACTTTTTTCCCTTCAACTATTATTTTATTAAATTAAAGATTAAGGTCTCCTAAAATATAGGGAAACCTGATAATAAAATAAATATATGGAAAGAAATTAAGAGTCCTAATATATGCGAAATATGAATCCAAAAATATATGGAAGAAAATTAAAAGTCCTAAAATATAGAAAATATATTAAAAAAATATATAAAAATGTACCGTAAGCTACCTAATAACTTGGTAAGCTAATACTAATTTTATTCTTATATGAAAACTACGGTTATTTTTGTAAAAACAAAAGTTGCCTACTGTTGGCACTCAATTTTTGCTCTTTGTGCCTAAAATTAACGTCTTCAGGCTTCCTGATCGCTAAAGGACACAAAATATAATTTTTTACATTTTTTTATAATTGTTTGACAAATTGTTGATAATCATCCTTACTTTAAAATTTTAATCAATTTGTTGTCATATTTTTATTTTTATAATTTATTAATAATTTTTCTTATCTTAGGATTTTTATCAATTCATTATCATTCTTAACATTTTGCAATCATCTGCACACGTGCACGACATGACATCACATTTTTACAGTATTTTCAAATTAGTTACATTTCAATAATTTCAATATTCTTTAAAAAAAATTTCTTTTCTATAAGTACATATCAATACCTGTATTTTTTTTATATTTATTACAATCCATAAAAGTTGAGTCGAGTCAATTATTTTAATACATAAAATAATAAATCAATCAAGTAAAAATCATGTAAACTTTTTAAAGATGACAATTTTTTTTCTTTGTTTAATAGTAACATACTATTGGTTAATAGTAACATGCTATTTATTTGTCAAAGGGGGTAATTTTTTATTTTTGAATAAAATATGGCTTCTTTTTTATAAATAAGGAGGATAAGTTATTTTTTCTAAAAATTACTTATATACACAAGTTAAAGTAACATAATTACATTAAATCCCAAATTGGTAAAGTATTTACACAAATCCCAAAATAATTACAAAAATTCCCTTATTTGGTAATTTCTCTCTCCTTAATATTATAATTCAAAAAAGGCCGCCTTTTCCTCCCTCTTTTTCTCTCCCATTACAAATCAGTTTATCCTCCATTATTCAATCTCTTTTTTCACGCCTAAAATCAAGCAATCATACTTAGAGTTTACCATTAGAAGTTTTCAAACATTAATTGAACTTATTGATTTTATTTATTAATTTTTTTTAAAAAAAACTTCACCAAATCAAAAAGTCATGAACTTGTTTGAGAAAACAAAGGCAAAAAAAATGGCGACGAATTATCAGAAACTTCGAAAAATCTCAATTGGGTCATCATCATCAGAGCACAACGGGGTGGAACATGCCACGACAAATGAATCCCCTGAACAGAGCACAACAACGTTTATTCAAACGATTGAATCAACGAAATCACTTACTCAATCTTCTGTAAGAATCTAAATCCTAATTATTTGATTATTTAATGTTTGTTTATATTATTCTATTTCTGAAAAGGAATGATCTTGCTTCATTTTATATTTTTTTAATACTCTTTCAAAGATTCTATTTTGTAATATCAAATTCTTCCAATATTCTTGGATCTAACTTTATGTCAAAGATTCTATTTTATACGTTTCAGTATTTTGTCTAACTTTATGTTTGTTTTTTGTTGAAACAGACTAGCTTTGTGGTTGCAAAGATAACTGCAATTTGTACACTGAGGCTACTCAAAAGAATAAGTGATTTACTACAATGGGAAAAATTAATTTGTCATTGCGTCCAAAGATGTAGATTTTATACATTATACATTACTTTATTTAACACACTTATGTCTAATGTAAGTTTTTATATATATAGAAGAGGTTGTTTTTGTATTTAGTCGGATTATACAATTATAATCTATGAATTTTGTATAAGGTTACATGGGGGTTTGGGCCACAGGTGACAAAAGAGTTTTAAAATGAGGTGTAGGTGATACAAGTCTTAATAATTGAGTAGAGGTGACAATTACTTCATTATGGTTTAAGAAAGTTTGAAAAATTTCAAAATAACCCACAAGTTTTTAAATTTACACTTTGATTCAAATGTTAGTTAATATATAATGGGGAATGAAGGAAAAAAATATCTTTTTCTCTCTCCTCATCCGTTGTTATTTTCTCTCTCTTCGCGATATTTGTTGTTCATTGTTGCTGCTGCTTTATTCATCATCTTCTGATTCATTATCATCATCTTATACTTCATTATCAACTTCATATTCTTCTTGTTGACCATTGTGTTGTTGTTGTTACCCCAACTGCTGCTCTTTGACCAAATTCTTATGTCAAATTTTGTTTCGTAAATCACTTTCAACTTTGGAATTTACTTGAGAGGAGACTTTGGTAAGTCAGATTATGCTTTTTAGTTGAATCTAGGTAACTGCTAATGTGTTGTTTTTTCAACAATAGTTTGCACGCGAACATGAATTCAATACAAGAGCAATCTGTTTAAACAGATCCATTATCTGTGACACCAGATAAATGTTCTATTGTAACAGTAGACTCATGTTGAATTCATGTTTAAGGGTTCTAGGTGCCCGTAATATGATTATGAATCAAATAGATGGGTATTCTGTTGCACCAGATTAGTAATCTGTTTCAACAGATAAATAATCTGTTTCATCAGATTACTAATATGTTTCGAACAACAAAATACAACTCCTGTCACACACAAAACCTAACAAATAACTCATATGTTCTTGCTATTGATACTGGAATCAAAGTATTCCTTAATTGTAGACATGTCATTCGTTAAGAAATAGAAATAGACAACACGAAAATTAAATAAAAAATAAAAAGTCAAGTGCATCAAACATAATTTTTTATAAAACAAAAAAAAAAAATACATAGATAACAGAAAAAAAGCTTACTTATTATTATCATCATTATTAACATCATTATTATTTGTATGGCCAGCCGACCAATCTTCAAAGGGCAACAACAGCGCCCTCCGCAGCCTACGGATCTCCCGCAACATCCTTACTCTGACGGTGGCTAACTCCCAATGCAGGTCATGAATCTCCTTCTGCAGTTCCCTCATGGCATCTCGTAAAATAGCGACATCCCACACAGGATCAGCCATATCTAAAAAATGCATAAGTTGACAAAACACACACGTAAACACAAAAGTAAAGAAAAGAAAGAATTCGAATGTAATGTAATGTAATACAACGTATATTTACACAAAAATCAAGAAAAAAACTTACCAGAGACAGGAAAAAGCTATCAAGTCCTTGAAGAGAAAGTAGTTGAAGGTGTAATAAGAGCGAGGAATAAATAATGTGTAGTAGAACGAACGATTGAGTAAGGAGGGACCTATTTATAGAGGATTGAACTTGAATGAGTTAGGCAAAAAATTGCAACTGTTCATCTCCATTTATTAATGACATTCTTGATTACTGTAAAAAGTTATGACTTAATTAAATTAATTAATATTATGATAAGTCATGACTTTTCAGCTTTATTATTATTAATAATTAGTTATTTCCAGGAACCATTTTTTTTACACTATTTTGGACAACAGATAATATATCTGTGGCATCAGATAAATCATCTGTTACAATAGATATATCATGATTTACAACAAATAGATAACCTGTTGCATCAGATAATATATCTGTTGCAACATATAATATATATATTTTTTAAATAAAATATATTATCTTCATGACATTCAAATTTTCTGACTTTTTAATTATATAAATTAATAAAGCAGATTTAAAGGCACAACTGTTCACCTCCATTTATTAATGACATTCTTGATTACTGTAAAAAATTATGACAATTAGTTCTTTCCAGGAACCGTTTTTTTTACACCGACTTGGACAACAGATAATATATCTGTTGCATCAGATAAATCATCTGTAACAACAGATATATCATAATTTGCAACAAATAGATAACCTGTTGCATCAAATAATATATCTGTTGCAACATATAATATATATATATATATATTTTAAAATATATTATCTTCATGACATCCAAATTTTCTGACTTTTTAATTATATAAATTAATAAAGCAGATTTAAAGGCACAACTGTTCACCTCCATTTATTAATGGCATTCTTGATTACTGTAAAAAGTTATGACTTAATTAAATTAATCAATATTATGATAGGTCATAACTTTTCAGCTTGAAGCTTAGCTTTATAATTATTAAAATAATTAGTTCTTTTCAGCAACCGTTTATTTTTACACTGAGTTGCACAACAACTTATATATCTGTTGCATCAGATAAATCATCTATTACAATAGATATATCACCCGTTGCAACAAATAGTTCAACTGTTGCATCAGATAATATATCTGTTGCAACATATAATATATATCTTTTAAAAAAAATTTATCTTCATAACATCCAATTTTTTTGACTTTTTAATTATATAAATTAATAAAGAAGATTTAAAAACAAGAATATTTTTGGTGAGCTTTTTACGGTTTAAATTGTGTTTATCATTTATTTCCTTATTCTTTTCTGTGAAAAGAAATGACTTAATTAAATCAAGCTGGTGGTGAATTAATCTTTCCGTTTCTTTAATAACCATTTTTATTAATTGAGTTATGGCAACAGATTGTATATCTATTGCATCAGATAACCCATCTATTTCAACAGATATACCATCTGTTGCTATAAATCGACCATCTGTTTAAGGAGTTTTTTTGATTTCTTCTAACTGATTCATAAGTCGCAACAAATGAGGAATTTGATGCATCAGAAGCATTTTTTATTTTTGTTTCTTTGTTGAATGTGTTTAGACAAAAGTCACAGTCACGACTATTCATTAACTTTTTTCTTAAAAATCATATCATCATATATATATATCTTAATTAAATTAATCCAATGTTGTGACTTTTTTAAAATTAAATAATTTTTCTTTTACGATTATAATATCATTTAGTTCCTTATTATTTATTAATGAACCATTTTTAGGAGAATTTCTCATCATGACCGCATCCCTAACTCCAACCGCCGACATATTTTGAATAGGGAATAAATAGAATGATAATTAAATATTGAATAAGAATTAAAAATTCAAAATCTACAAAACCAAACCAAACCAAACCAAACCAAACCAAACCAAACCAAACCAAACCAAACCAAACCAAACATATACATGGATTTTTTTGAATCCCTTATAGGTAGATCGAATATAAAAAGGTGAAATACATACGCTAAAAGAAAGAAAAAACATAACCTAATTATTATTATTATTATTATTATTATTATTATTATTACTATTATTATTGTCAACCTGACAATTTTTCATCCGGCAGCAGCAGGGCCTTCCTCAGCCTTGCTCGGAAGTCGGTCAAATCCCTCTGGATTTCATCAAACTGCCTTTGAAATTCCTGCAAGGACTCGATATGAACCTTCTTGTACGAATCTGGATCTGACATATTAGTATTGTAAGTATAGTAGAATGAACGAGAGTGAGTGAGAGTGAGTGAGGAGGCCGGATGGACCTATTTATAAAATGATTGAGAATTGGAAGGGACTGGACTTAGTCAAACAAAAAGCCACGACTGTTCATATCCCTTAAAAGGAAAAATTATACAAATCCCATATTTAAGACACCATATTACACAATATCCCTTAATATTTTAAAAAATTACACAAAATCTCGGATTCATATTTACTAGTGATATATGTGCTATATGTATCACTGCTTAACATATGTATCACAATTCGAAATTTCGGGATAAAATATAATTAGCAAACTATCCGAGATTTAATGCAATATTGCTGAAACTATCCGGGATTTATGTGTTGTGTGTGTTACTTAAATAATACTGGTGACTTTATTAATAAGTAAATTAGAAAAAAAAATGGATCTAAATACAACATTTTATCTTTTTGTTGTATTTTCGAAAGATAAAGATTGATAATCTGTTGCAAAATACATTCCACCTGTCAGATAACTTACAACATATGGAAAATCTGTTGCAACAGATGGATATATCAGTTTGCTTTTCCTTTAGCTGTGGCGTCTGTTGCAACTTGCTGGTCATCTGTTTATTCAATTTCATCGAGAGCAATCGATTTTTCTAAACACTTCTTGGCCAAATTCAATTTTTGCTCTTGGATTGCTTATCTTTTTTTCTTTGCATCCTTCAACTAAACTAAATTTTTGCTATTGGATTGAGGGAAAAAATTGAATTTGGAGGCCAGCTTGAAGGATGCAAAGAAAAAAAAGAGAAGCAGTCCAAGAGCAAAATTTGAGTTTGGCCAAGAAGTGTTTAGAAAAATCTATTGCTCTCGATGAAATTGAATAAATAAATGATTAGCAAGTTGCAACAGACGCCACAGCTGATGGAAAAGCAAACTGATATATACATCTGTTGCAACAGATTGTCCATATGTTGTAAGTTATCTGACAGGTGGAATATATTTTGCAACAGATTGTCAATCTGTTTCTTTCGGAAATACAACAAAAAGATAAAATATTGTATTTAGATCCATTTTTTTAATTTACATATTAATAAAGTCACCAATTTTATTTAAGTAACACACACAACACATAAATCCCGGATAGTTTGCGTCAGATGTGGAGTCTGTTACGTCATATATGGAGTCTGATGCAACAGACATGGAGTCTATTGGAATATATAGCAGCCTTGCTGGTGGTTTGATTTGTTCCATCAGGTGCTCCATCTGTTGCAACATTAACAAAAACATAAACTACAAACAACAAATAAAAAATATCAACAACAAAGAAAACAACAACATTTGTTCCAACAACATCATCAACTACAAAGAAGCATACATCCTATGTTCCAACACCATCAACAACAAGGGATGAACTCACATGGAGTCCTCCGGGTGCGCGAGCACAGATTGAACTCGTATCGAACTTTATACATGTATGTGGAAATAAAGAAAAAAACGTATATAATCTAATCAGTGAGCGCCCATAGTAAGAGTTGTTTGGTTAGCCTAGTTGTTGTTTATGGGTGCGTAAGGCTATTTATTTCTTTTGGTCTTGAGTTCAATTCCCACTCAGCACATATTTTTTAAATTTTGGTAACCAACTCTTCTCTTCTTATTCACTTTAAACTTTTTTATTTTTTTCTCCCTTACTCCTTGTGTTGATTGTTCGGACTCCACTATTTTTAAGCTAAGAAACACCCACCGTCTAAACCACACTACACCACAAGTTCCAACAATGTCAAACCCACCAACAACACCACACCATAAGTTCCAACAATGCCAGCCCCACCAACAACATCAATAACAACATCAACAACAAAGAAACAAACAAAATACATCAAAAAAAATGATACTACCAACAAGGCTTTTAAACTTCTCCCAACAGATGACTTTTTTTGGATCTTATAATAAAAATTATCGGTATGTTTATTCAACAATTAAAAGTTCCTTCAAATTTTTTAAATAAATATGATATGGGAAAATGGTAATTAAATAAATAAAAAGATATAAATAAAATTGTAAGAAGAAGACGAGAATGAAAGAGCAACAGTGAATCATATCATACAATGTCAAAAGGGGGTCAAAATAGAAATTTCAGTCGAGGAATATAAGATATGAATATCGATCGGTTTAGATCCGAACGAAAATTTTTGAGAAAGAGGAGAGAGAAAAAAGGCTGTGATAACCCTAAAGAGGATAGAAAGAAAAAAGATGAGAGATTTAGGGCTGAAGGAGAGGAGGGAAGAAATGAGATAATTCTAATTTCTAGATGTACTACCCTTAATATTAAATGACTAAACAAAGTGTATTTATTCAAATTTATATTTACAAAGCATAATTAATAAGGCTACTTTAGTAGTAAAATAAACTCCTAATTAATATTTTCTTGATGGGAGTGCCAAGTCAATATGAAAAGGAAGAAGTATTAGGGGTTTCAATATTCATTAATTAATATTCACTAATAATTTGAGGGGCACGAGGAAGAAAACGGGTGACATTGAAAAGACAGGACAAGACTACTCAATGAGATTTTTGAGTTATCCAAGAAACATTTTTTACCACCTTTAGTAGTACTACTACTTTATCTACTCAGACAGTAGCTTGCTTTAAAATTAAAAGAAAACAAAAAGATTTTCAAACAGATATGTCATCTGTTGCAACAGATTTAGATATCTGTTTGAGAAATCCTAACAGCTCAGTCATCTGTGACAACAGATGGAAATGTCATTTGATAACTAAATTAGAAACGTCATCTGTTACAACAAATATCAATATCTGTTTGAAAATTTCCAACACCTTAGTCATCCGTCATAAAAGATGCAAATGTCTATTTGATAATTAAATAAGAAATGTCATCTGTTGTAAAAAATATTATTATCTGTTTGAAATTCTCCAACAGCTCAGTTGTTTGTTGCAACGGATTTCATTGCAATTGATTTAGGATGAACTAGGGATGAAAGAATGAGGTCCTCATTAACTTAATGTTAAGATTAATAATAGTACCTACATCAATCTAGGTGGAACAAGGGATGAATGAATAGGCTCACAGGGTCAATTACAAATCCAATTGAGTCATTGAATTTGCATGGTGTTAGTATTGCGTTCATCCTGACCCGAGTCGTCGATCGATCACTCTGAGTTGAAATGTGTTCTCATTAACTTAATATTAAGATTATTAATAGTACCTACATTGATCTAGGTGGAATTAGGGATGGATGAATGAGAACAAAGGGTCAACTACAACTTCAATTGAGTTTTTTGGCAATTGCATGATGAGACGGTACTTCATTCCTCCCGACAAGAGTCATCGATCGATCACTCTGAGACGAACCTATTCTTACTACCTCGTATGTTCAACTAATACCCTAATTGAATAATCTGGGACTAAGGGTGAGTTCTCATAGGGTCAACTACAACTTCAATCGAGTTTTTTGGCAAATGCATGATGAGACGGGACTGCATTCCTCCCGACAAGAGTCGCTAATCGATCACTCTGAGCCGAACCAATTCTTACTACCTCACATGTCTAACTAATACCTTAATTGATTAATCTAGGACTAGGGGTGAGTTCTCATAATGTCAACTATAATAAATGACAACACCTATTTAATAATTTACAATAGATGGGTAATCTATTGCAACATATGACTCAATCCATTTGATAATTTACAACAGATGGGTAATCTGTTGTAATAAATAACTTAATCTATTTGATAGTTTACAACAGATGTGTAATATGTTGCAACAGATTACATAATCTGTTTGATTTGATCCAACAGAAAAGACATCTATTGCAACAGGTTGAGCATTTATTTATATATAATTCAATTGAGTTCATATGTTAGACTAATACCTTAATTGAATGTGAGTTATCATAGGGTTAACTACAACTTCAATTGAGTCTTTTATCAATTGCATGATGAAATGGTACTGCGTTCCTCCTGACCAGAGTCAGGGATCGATCACTCTGAGCCGAATTAATTCTTACAACCTCATATGTTATACTAATACCTTAATTGATTAATCTAGGACTAGGGTACTAATACCTTGATTGAATAATCTGGGACTAGGGGTGAGTTATCATAGGGTAAACTATCGATTAATCTAGGATTAAGGATGAGTTCTCATAGAGTCAGCCACAACAGATGGCAGTGCCTATTTGATAATTTACAACATATGGATAATCTGTTGCGACATATGACAATCCATTTGATAATTTATAATAGATTGGTAATCTGTCACAATAGATGACTTAATCTGTTTGATAATTTATATCAGATTCATAATCTGTTGTTACCTAATCTGATTGATAATTTACAACAGATGAGAAATTTGACGCAACATGTTGAACATTTGTTTCTTACAATTTCAATTGAGTTCATATGTTAGACTCCTAAATTGATTAATATAGGACCAGAGGTGAGTTTTCACAGGGTCACCTCCTAGAGTACTCGGTCAACTACAACTTCAATTGTTTTTATATGATTTTAAAAATTATGCATATATTTTATGATTTTAAAAATAATTAAGATCATTTCAGACCAAATTAACATTTTCAAAACTACTTGTCATTCTTTTCCAAAATACAAATCAACCCATACAAAACGTTTCATCATTTCAAATCTCGAGGTCTGGCTCTTTCTCTCTCATTCTCACTCAACAATACAGTACAGACAATAACTACTCAATAAATTTGCTCAACCCTCCATAAAAGATCGCTTTTCTTCTTATTTCCGACCATATATGTGTTATTTTTGACATCATTCTTACTTGTATCAGTCGTTTTCTTTGTCTTCATAGGCAACAGAGTTCGAGAAGAGCTCTATATTTGTTTGTTTTTTCTAAAAAATAAGGGCTTTTAAGTTAATGATGAAAAATAAAACTTTTATTTGTATTATCTTTGAGAATGGATTTACAATTTTGAGTTTTGATGGTAAAATCATAGGAAGAACTTGAGAAATCCCTTGTTTCCGTCGCAGTGTTCCGTTGATTGTCGTGGTATAGTTGGATGGTGGTGGTGGTGGTGGTGTTTTTGGTTATCGTGGTGGCACCGGTGGTGGCATTGGTTGGTGGTGTTTGTGGTGGTGTCGGTATTCATGGTGTTTATTTGTTTGTTGGCATTGGTTGGTGGTGTTTGTGGTGGTGGCTGTTGGTGTGTCGGTATTCGTGGTGTTTGTAATGTATTTTTTAAAATCTATGCATACATCAACTGTAATGTAATTTTTATTTTTCTTTGTCTGTAGGTAAAACATGTCTCCCAAAAGAAAAGAAAGTTAAAGTGGATCAACATCTGACCACTCAAAAAAGAGGCTACAGTACAGAGGGATTCGGAGGAGCTTCCTGAACAATCTCAGTCAGGGAAAAGTGAAGCCGAGGAGAGATGTGAAAACAACATTGAGGGAGGTGGACAAGGGTCCGTAGATGGTGATGAAGAAAATAAAAATGAGAAAGAGGAGGAATTGGAGAGTCAGAAAGAGAAAGAGGACCACATTATACGGCTTTCCTTGGATTTTCACGGTAAAATTAATCACTAATTTTAATCATCCATTAATTTATATTGAATGTAGTTATTATGATTTTTTTTCTTGCTTCCTGTTTACACTTTTTAGGCTTGGGCATTTAAAGCCCTTCCTCTCCTCCGAAAGCAGTTAATGGATTACCCGGATGAGGTTTCTCATCCAAGGATGTTTAGGTGGTTGACTGCAAAGAACAACACCAATATTAAGGAGGCTGATCTCTTTAACCCTCCGGATGATGCAGTACGTCTTCTTCAAGTAAAATAATTATACTTAAAGATAAGAAAGATATTGAACAGATGTTATATCTGGTGCATGAGATGTTATATATGATGCACCAGATGGGACATTTGTTGCGACGGGGTATATCTTGCATCAGATTACCCATCTGTGGCTATGGTTCTCTAAACTCGACTCTTAAAAGATTAACCATCTACTACAAATTATTCAACAGATGTTTAATCTGATAACATATCATTCATCTGTTGCGACTTATAGATCATCTGTTGCATAACAGATTACCCGTCTTATGCAGCTATTGCAACAGATGGTTGATATTTTGCATCGGATTATCCATGTGTTGCTCTGTTTCTCTGAACCAGACTCAAATGAAATTTAGCCATATACTGCAAACTATGCAACAGATGGGTCTTTTTTTAAAATGTAGACCAACTGTGAAAATTAATATATTATATGATTTAAATGCATCTGTCTTTTTTTTCTTTTTTATAGGTTGTGCATCCATGGATCGTGCATACTGAGGAGGAGTCGGTGATGGCTTTTTGTATTACTCTTGGTCATGTTGATACTATTGAAAACCCAACGGTGGAGTTAATAAAGAAGGAATTGGCTGGAGCAATAGCCATAAGAAGAGCAGTTAGGCAAGGTCAGCCTAATGTTGAGGTTCTTCCTGACCAACCTTTTACTATGACAGATCCGGGTGCTTCTTCTGGTGGAGTTGTTAGTGTTGGTGGCAGGCATGCTGATGCTGCTACCAAAGAATAAATATGTTTGAAAACACCCATTTTCTCCCTTACACAGGTCCCTCTCACCTCTCTTCACCCTCGTGTTCTCATTGCGAATGCGATAAGTGCAAGGACAGACAGGATAAACTCTTTGAAAACGTAGAGGCTATCTCTAAAGCTATCAAGGAATTCAAATCCAAGAGGTGTGTCATACCATCCAAGAAGGTGAGGGATCCACACACTCCTACAGTGTTGGTTAGGAGAAAGAAAAGAGCAATTAGAAACGTACTCTCCGCTCGGAAATCAAAAGAAATTGCAATTCTTCCCTCTCCAAAAATTGTTGAAGTTTAGAGGCCAGTCAAGAAGGTGGACATATACGCGGAACTTGGCGCCGAAGAGAAGAGGGATCTGCGACAGGCCAATAATGCCAAGACAGGCACACCAGATTACCCCAGGCCTCTTTCCCCCCCCTAAGACTTCCAGACTATAACTGATATGCGTATGCTGAACGAGGACAAGGCAAGTTTACTTTTCCTAACCTAGCCCTTCTAATCTACCCCATGAAGAAGAAGCTACACAACAGATTTCACATCTGCTGCAACAGCTGGGTATACTGGTGTAACTGGTTGTGGTTCCGTTGCAACTTATTATCCATCTGTTGCATAAGTTGGGTTGAATTATTGATTCAGAGAACCCTATGAAACAGATGAACCATCCGGTAGATATTTACAATTACTAACCTATTTAAAAATTGACTTCTTTAAAAATTAACTTCTTATCTCACAGCATGTTGACATAATCTCTACCTCATGAGGAAAAGGCAATTAACGTACCGGGAAGCTTATGACGCTGCCGATAGGATAATGGACCTTGACTTCTGCAAGAAGCTCAAGGATAAGTACGATCAATTCAATGGATAGGCGTCAGCCCTTGGCGTGGTACTTGATTTCCTAGTTCCTACGTTGGTCTTGGATGAAGAAAAAATGTTAAGATATATTAGAGGGGACAGGCCAAATCCACACGGCAAGAGCTGGACCGAGGTAAAATGGATTTTTGCAGTCATTAGCGTGAACGGAATGCATTATCGGGCTGTTGAGATACTACTCAAGGAGGGAAAGATCAATGTTTATGACTCCAACGTACCTTTCGTCGACGATTTCAATTTTTTTCTCCTTGTGGAGCCACTGATGGTGCTGTTGCCTATCTTATTGAGGGAGAGTAAACTGATGAATCATTTGCCAAATGAAGTGTTGATGAGGAAATCATGGGATTTTGAAGGTCGAAACAGGGGAATGATCCTTCCAAAATATAATGCCGCTAAAGCAAGCGGGTCGCACGCTCTTGCACACATCGAATGTTTGCTGACTGGCACAAAAATGGCCGAGCCAATGACTTTTCTGTGCGACAATGTTGTGGCAAATCTGCAAGAGGTCTGGGTTTATGGGGTACTAACAGGACGCTTGAAGCCTGTGTATATAGAAGAGCCTGTGAAATAGAAATTTTTAATTTCAAGTCACTCTTCACTTTATTACATGTACATGTAGTGGCAATAATTTTTTTTTGATGAAAGTTGAGTTTTTTATAATGCAATAGATTAGATTGTCAATCTGTTGCAACAGTGGGAAAATCTGTTTGAATAATCTAATAATCTAATAATCTAATAATCTAATAATCTAAGTCTAATCTATTGCAACAGTAGGAAGACCTATTTTATAATTTCTATGAATAATCTAATAATCTAAGTCTAATTTGTTGCAACAGTGGGAAGATCTGTTTGATAATTTCCACAGATGACCTAAATTTTATAACATATGCCTAAATCTTTTTGATATTTTCCAACAGTTACGCTTGAATATCCATGTGCTCACCGACAACAAACCAGTAGAAAATACACACACCACCATAAAAATTTCAGCAATTAGGCTTCAATATCCATGTGCCCAACAATACCAAACCAGTAGCAATAACGTCAACAATGTAGTATCTTCTTGCTCGATTTTGTTTCTCTTCAGAAGCCTTGACTTTGTTAAACAAATCCCATATTACACGATTTGCTTGTGAAGGGTGTCGTTCTTCATACCAATCAAAGTAATCGCATCCACCCAATTTCTATAAAAAAAAGAACCCAATTACAAAATAATTACAAGTCAATAATTAATTAATTAATTAAATAAAAAAATATTACCTTTGAAATCTTACAAGTAAAAAACCTGCGATCCGAATTTTATTGAGTCCAAGAAGTCTTTAACAGAGCTTCACGACCGCACTTACAATATCAAAAATCTTTATCACAAAAAACAGTGGAAGATGCGCTCGACATTGTCAAGGTCAGTTGGAAAAAATGAAAGTAATAATTTGAAGAATTTGGATAGATAAAAGAAGATGATGATGAAGAAGAAAAAGATTTGGGAATTTAGGATTAAATTTTAGGAGGAAGATGAATATATAAGACAATGGGAGGAAAAAATGACCGTTAGGGGCCAAGTGACGGCAAGTCAGCGAAATGTGTCAGGACTGACACTAACATATTTGATGCCTATTTTATTTTACGTTTTTAAAATGAACATGTCTACTTGATGCCTATTTTATTTCAGGTGTTTGAACTGAACACCGTCGATGGGTTGCGCCTTTTTTATTTCAATTCACTTTAATCTTTTTAAACGTAGTGACAATTTTTTATGTCCAACAAAAGTTGAATTTTTATAATGCAACAGATTCTCCATCCGTTGTAACAGTTATCCTGCCTATTCTGACATATAGTTTATCTGTTGCAATAGGTTGGTCATCTGTTGCATTATCTCGATATTTTTATCTAAAGTCCATCTGTTGCAACGGTGGAAAGACATGTTAGATAAATTCCAATAGATAACCTACCTGTTGCAACATATGTATAAATCTGTTCGATTATTCCAATAGATGTGTCGTCTATTACAATTGATAAAGTTCATCTGTTGCAATATATGTCTAAATCTGTTCTTTTTTTTTCTAATAGATGTGTCATCTGTTGCATTATCTTGATGTTTTTATCTAAAGTCCATCTGTTGCAATAGTGGGAAGACCTGTTTGATAAATTCCAATAGATCACCTACCTGTTGCAACATATGTTTAAATCTGTTCGAATTTTCCAATAGATGTGTCATCTGTTGTAACAGATACATTATTTGTTGCAATATTTGAATCTAGTATTCCTTTTTAATTAGTAAGTTCAAATCTAAGAAATAAATAAAATTCATAGACAAAATAAAATAAATCAAAGCCTTCATAAATTAGCTGAAATAAGTCAACGAATAAATAAAATGTAAAAAAATTGTTATGGGTAAGAATCTCAACAAATACATCTACAATAATTTAAGTTTACTACCAAGGATTGCTTTGACAGGCTCAAGCTATAAAGATCTACTCAGTATGGACAAGTTGTTCTTCATCCGGTGCTATGAAATTCGGCTTTGCTCGTCGTGGATCTTTATTGTCGCTTGCGTACGGTTTCTGCGCTTTTTGTTCTCCATATTTCCATAAAAAAGTAGCATATTGTCAATGCTGTTCAGCAGTAGCTTCTTCTACATCCACCTGGAAAGCCAGAATTGGTCAATGCTAATCACGGAGATACAATAAAACAAAAAAGGATAACTCATCTCTTCTAGCAAATCAAACAGGTCTTCCTCCCATTTTAAATTGTCCCAAACATATTATATTTCTGTTGCGACAATAAATCAACTGTTGGGATAAATTTCTACATGAGGAAGACCCTGTGTGATAATTTCCAATAGATGAACCATCCGCTGCAACATATGAATCATCTGTTGCAGCAGATAGGTCGTCTGTTAGTACAAAATAAAAGTTGTACGAAGATCTGTTTGATTTGCTAAAACAAATGAGACATATGTTACACCAGATAAAGTATCTGGTGCAATAGGTTAGTCAATTGTTGCAATAAATATATATATCTGTTTGATAATTTTCAGCATATGTGTCATCTGTTGAAATAGATATGTGTCTTTTTGTTTTGCCAGTTGGAAGACATATAATATATTCACCTTCTTCAGCTCGTGCTGCTCTCTTTTGGACATTGTACGTTGCTCAGTGCAACACATAGATAGAGGAGTTGTAATTTTTCTTTTTTGGATGCCTGATAATGCCCTAGAAATCACTCTCTTTCTCCTCTTATCCCTAATCTCTAATGGAGCGGATGGAAATAAAATCCTCTTTGATGGAATGAGACCCCTCTTAGATGTCAATTCCTTTACAGAAGCAGTTAATGCATTAATAGCATTAATCACTATATCATGTTTCGCCCTGCAGTCTTGACATTTGCATGCAGAACATTCGCTGAGAGAGGAAAAATCTGTATAACCAGTATGATCATACTCATAATGGTTTGCTTTAAATACTGTAAGAGGAGCATCATTAGCACCAACAGCCGCACCACTACCACCACCAACAGCTCCATCAACAACAACAAGCCCACCCTTCAAAATTGTTTTTCTTGTAATGGATGTTTCTCTAAACAATTCCATTTTTATTCTGTCGGTGACCTTAGGGTCCGATAAAGTTTGCATAGACCGTAAAGTAAGAAAAAATAACATCTTCAACTCTCAATTGGTCGGAACTAGCGATGGATGCACATTCTAACTTAAATCATTACATATATTAGAATGATGATTAGATCATTCAAAAAAAGCATTAATTAAAAGAAAAATTAATTATAATTATACTTACTGCATCCTTCGGGGGGTTGAAGAGATCAAGAAATTTTGCATTTTTATGAGTTTTGGCCGATAACCATCTCAAGATTCTTGGATAGGAAACTCCTTCCTGGTAGTTCACTTGTTGTCTCAAACAAAGAATGACTTCAAACGCCTAAGCCTATAAAATAACGCCAATAAATCAAAACCATTATTGAGCGAAAAAAATGAATGATATCATAATAGAAGAAAGAAACATTTACCATGAAAGCCCATGGGAAGCCATATAAGTTGACTGTCTTTGGCGCTAACGGAGTCAACAAATATTTGACAGTCATTTTGAAGCTTTCATACCCCCATGGATAGCTGTTAAATGCCTCAAGATCCTCGGAGAGCTTTATTAAACCGAGGCTTATGTTTTTGTTAACGTCTCTCGCCCAAAGAATATTATGTACAAACCAAACCAAGCACAATGACTGCTTGTGCTTCTTTGAAAGTCCTTTACCTTTCAACGCTTCTATCAAATTTTTGTTTTTGAAGCTTGGACCAACAATGGACACTAGGTCATCACGATCACACGACTTAACTTTGCCTTTTTTGGGCGTGCAGGGTGTTTTTTTGGGTTAGAATAGGTATAACTTGAGAAGGAGGATAACATTTTAGTCCAGTAACTATGGAAAACTCCTTCCAACCAAAACAAACAGGCATGCCACAGTATTTTATTCATACCTCATCCATCTTATCTTTGTTTTCATACATACACCTACGCTTGAGAAGTTCATATACCATTTTTATTTGGAAACGAGCATTGTTGTCCTCCGGCAAATTAAGATATTTCTCAGAGCAGCTGTCCTTGAAATAAGCATCCAATTTTTGTTCTCGAAGTATTTTTCTGAAGGCGTCGAAAGATTTTCCCATGGATGACTTAACCACGAAATCACCCATTAAATCTGTGGCACCATCGCACTACATTCTCACTGGATAACGATCAATGATGAAGGCTTTGACCAGCTCTTTGGTGAAAGGTCTATTAGCATCTGCATCATCTCTTTTGAAACATTCCTCCTCTCCGTGTTCATCATATTCTGCTCCCGATTGATATAACTCTTGTAAAGCAAGCTCATAGAGTGGTCGATGTCGCCTAGCTGCTTTACTTGTTCCTTTACTTGGACTTGATTCAGTTTCTGTTCTTTTGGGAACCATATTATCTAAAATTAATAATAATATAAAATAATATATTATTATTAATTAATGCATCGTTAAAAAAGGATAACAGTAAATCAAACAAGCAAAATAGTAAAATAACAGTTGTAACAGATCACCGATCTGTTGTACCAAGTAGTATATCTGTTCCAGCATATAAGATAACTGTTGCAGCGGATGAGTAATCTATTGCAACAATACAAAATATACCACTCATCTTTTAAGACAGATGAATGGTTTGTTCAACAGATCACACAACTGTTGTGACATCATCTCTTGCAATATATGAGTGATCTGTTGGAACAGTTAAATAATCCGTAGCAACGACTGAGTAATCTGTTGCGACAATACAAAATATATCACTCATCTGTTGAGAAAGATGAATGGTATTTGCAACAGGTCACACATCTGTTGCAACACATGAGTGATCTGTTGGAACAGTTATCAACGGTCAATATTGTTTAGATTTCTTCCAACATAGGATCGTCTATCGCGGCAGATGAATGATCAGTTGGAAAAATCAAGTCTTGGACTTTTTCTGTAGGAAGAGTTGGTAGGATTTTATCCAACAAGAGGTTCATCTGTTGCATCAGATCATTAATCTGATGGTTCTTCTATTTCACCAGATGGTTAATTAGTTGCATTAGATTTTTTATTCGAAGCTTAATCTGTTGCAACATATGGTAAAGGTATTGCATCAGATTATTAATCTGTTGTATCAGAATTGTAATCTGATGGTTCCTCTGGTGTATCAGATGGTTAATCTATTGCATCATATGATAAATCTGTTGCATCAGATGGTTAATATGTTGCACCAGATGGGTAATTTGTCGGAGGAAACAATAGCACAATTTTGTTAAACAAAAAACATCAATTTTACCATTTTTACAAAGAACAAGAACTGAACAAATCAAACCAAATTGTCCTTTTGTTTTTATAAACACAAACAATAAAAATCAAACTTTAAAAAAATGCAACAAACAACAAAATATCATAATTCACTTTGAAAAGAGAAGAGAAGAGAAGAAATACCAGAAATTAGGGTTTTCTTCAGACCCCATTTCAAATTAGTGCAACAAATATTGAAATTATTAACAAATACTATAAGAGAAGTTGGCTCAAGTTCCTCATTTTTTTCAAAACTAAAAAGGCCATAAATTTTTACCTGTGAAAGAAGAAAAAGACCGATGAAGAATTCAAAACTGTTGTGGCCAGAGAGCAAGGCTGTCACGTCGATTGAAGTAAAAAAGGAACTAGAATCCCAACTATTTGTAGTCGGATGTTGAAGTCGTCGAGGATTGAAATAAGAAATTTGCAGAATAGTTGGTTGGGAGAGAGTTGAGAGAAGCTGTCGAGAGAGGGATGAGAGACAGGTTGATTGAATTAAAGAGGGGAACTCGAAGCCTAACTATTTATCGTCAGGAGTTGAAGGGAGAAATTTTGCAGAACTGTTGGTTGAGAGAGAGTTGAGAGAAGCTGTCGAGAGAGAGGAGAGAGTGGTTGATTTGGATTGAAGAGGGTGTGGGTTGGGTTGATTTGTATTTTTGAAAAGATTAGAAAGTTTTGAAATATTAATCAAGTCCACAATTAACTTGATCAAGTTTCCTAATAATGTTTGACCCTATCTGTTGATCAATGTCACCAATCTTTCATTCAAAACTTAAAAGACACCTATTCTTCAATTTTCTCAGGTTACATTATACATTCTGACAAGTTTATAGATAAATAATGTATAATGTTAACATTTTATATGTATGGTGTAACATTATACATTCTTGAAGTTTTTATTTGAAACTATAAGATATAATATATCAAGCATTATACATTAGTTATTTTGGAAGACTAATGTATAATATAAGTCTAATGATATATATTTTCAATATGTTATACATTAGAAGTTCTTATTACATTAGTTGTGTTTTATGTTGTATTTTACAGTTAAAAAGTCTTATTTTTGTATAATTTTTCATTATACCTTCTGTCAAGCTTATAGGTCATACATGTTTAAAGTGAAAAATTTAGATGTGTAATATGACATTATAAATTACTGCAGTTTATTTTTAAAATGTATAAGTTGCCCTTATACTTATTCTAAAGTATAATATAAGCCTGAAGATATATATTTTAATATGTTATACATTAAAAGTCCTTATAGGATGCATTTTATGCTTTATGTGGTATTATGTTGTTAGAAAGTCTTATTTTTATATAAATTTTCATTATACCTTCTGTCAAGATATATACGTCATACATGTTTAAGGTGAAAAATTTAGATGTGTGGTATGACATTATACATTATTGCAGTTTATTTTTTAAATGTATAAGTTGCCCTCATACATTTGAAATTGTTGTGTATTTTACTTCAATTTTTTTACGAACTTCGTCAATACGCAATTCCATCGTGATCATAGCAATCAATTTAAAAAAGTTAATACTTTCGGAAATAATAATTGCATCACTTTTATAGAATTGATAAATGATTTTCAACTCTCAAATTCTAAAATGGCGCAACAATATGGGGATGTTCATATTTTTTTCAAGAATTGAAGAACGACGAAGACGACTTTTTTTCCAAAAACGTTATTAAAAATGAGGAAAACTAACAGTGATGTTTAAGAGTTTTTTTGAATTTAAATTTCAGTTATTTTATTTAATCATACAAAACATAATTATAGGTAATTAATGACTTTATTTAAGAGAATGAAAGATTTTATCTGATTACTCTTTCCATGAATGTAGGAGATTATGTTTTACCATTTTACCTTAAATATAGGATTAACTGTTTTATCATACATTCAAGCTATGTATGATGGGTAGCCAAATGTATGAGTATATTTGCAAAATTTGGGAGAGAAAAAACTAGAAGAGATTTTATGTAATTAGTTTCAATAGGTAGGGAATTTATGTTGTTTGCACTTTTTTCTTTTTACACCACACAATAAACACACAAAGCACACACCACAAACATTTACATCCTTAATTTCGTAAATTTTAGGATTCTTTAGGATTTTTATCAGTTTATTATTACTTTAATATTTTTGCACAGTCATTTGCATCCGTACACAACACAACACTGTAATTTTTTACTACACAATATAATTTTAATTATTTAAAACATAATATATTTTTTCAAAGATAATTATATTTGTTTACATTTTTATTATTTATATTTTTTTTGTATTTATACATCGACATTCATTATTTTTTATGTTACTTAATACGACCTATAAAAGTGGGTCAATTTAATTATTTTAATACACAAAACAACAAATCAATCAAGTTAAGGTTTCGTCATAATTATGACATTTGACTTTTCTTTTTTCTACTATCCCCGATTTAAGGGATGTGTTTGGAAAAGTTAGATTTGATATTTTATTTTATTATTTTTTACCCTTTTTAAATATTCAATATACATACACATAATAAATACACAAAATACACACGTACACGATATTACATCATATTTTTTTAATATTTTTAAATTAATTATATATTTTTTTAATATTTTTAATATTTTTTATAATTATAAATTAATGTCTGTAATTTTATGATTTACAAACACTAAATTGGATTAATTATTTTTACACAATATTATAAAAAAAAAAGGAGACAAAAATAGCATAAAAAAGGGGAACCACATTTTTTTCTCAGAAACAATAATATATACACACCCACTACACACATATACGGACACTACATAGATCTTTCTCTCTCTCTCCAAAATAAAAAACCATCGGCTCTCTCCTTCTCTCACCTTCTCTCTACTCTCATCCCTCTCACGCTTTTTTTCCTTTACTGCCAACACCACCAGATCTGGTCCAGCCGCTGCCGCCCCTATTCTTCTTCTTTTTAGCCGTCGAAACCTGCTGCTCTGGCGAACCACCACTCCGGCGACCACCACAGCCACACGCCGCCCCTTCCTCCCTACTTCTTCCTCCTCTTTTTGCTGCTCACTGTCTCTTCTCTCCTCTATTTGCTGATGTAGCACCGAGAAAGGGTCAAGTTTGATCAGATTTGGTGTGATTTTAGCATTGCTCCGTCAAAAGCCGTTGAAGCAACGCCATTTCGGTCACTGATTTATTTTGTTGTATATATTAAATGTGGTTGGTTGATTGTTAGCTTTGCAAATCTGGTCAGAGTTGTACATTCTCCGATGAACTCCAATTTTTGGTGGGGTTCTGCTATTTTTAGACTGCATTTTATTGATATATTTGAATATTGTGGCTTATTCTTACTGTTGTTGTTATATTTGCACCTTTTTTTTTATCATTTTTTCCACTGGTTGGCTGTTGTTTTGAATCAGACATTGATTTTGGATTGTTTTGTCATTTACACATTTTTACTTGACTGATAAAGAATAAGATAATACACACTACTGTCCAATAAAATTATCTCCCGTCGGATATTTAAGGCCATCTCAATAAAAAAGATGGATCTTTATTTTTTAAACTATTTATTTTTTATAAAAATAGATACTTGACCAATGATATTCTTTTTTGTAATACCCCTATCGTTTCTTAAGCCTAAATCCGTCTTTTGAGTGAATATGGATGACTTTCAAAGTGATTGATGTTTATACCATATTATATTTCTCTAATTTCTACTTTTTGTCATGTAGAGCATTGAATAAGCTTTCCATCGATACCAAATTCGCCCAAATTCGATACTCGGGTGAAGAGTTAGAGCCATTTTAGTGAGACAGTGTGCCATCTAGCACTTTAGCGCGTCGCAGAGCTAGCCAAAATGGAAATTGTCATTTTCCAGTGAACCTTCGTGATATTGGCACGTAGCGCCAATGCTCAATATCAGGATTATAAAATTCCAGTACACCAACGCGATTCCACCGCATCGCGGTGCCCTTCCAGGACACAACCAAGGTGGAAAATGCGACTTCACCGTGTCGCGCCACTGAGTAGTATTCCAATTGTCCAAATCCAGTGAAGGACCGCGATCCTGGCGCATCGCGCCAGGGCAAAAAATCGGGCTCCAGTTCTAGAATTTTCTCAAGGGTATTTTGGTCCTTTCCATCGTCCTTACCCTTTATATATATACAAGTGAGGGAGAAAATCCTTATTTCCTCTTCCATCTCCTCCAAAATTCTAGGGTTCCTCTCTAAAATTCAATCTAATTCCTGTCTAAACATCTCAACATCAAGCCATGGTTTTCACAAATTAGTTCAAGATTTAAAACTTCCAAGTCAAGAACATTAAGATCTCTAACTCAAGAAGTGGGAAAAGAAGTCTATAGCAAGTTTATTCATCCCGGATAATAATCAAGGTATGTGGGGCTTAAACAAGAATATCCTTTCATTCTTGTGCCCAAAGAATTGATTTTTACTATTGGAATTTCATGATCCTTGTAAGTGGGTTTACACCCAAATTTCTTTATTGATGATTTATGAGATTTGAGCTGAATAAGTTTGATATTTATGATTATTTTACCATCATGTTTCTTAAATTGAGAATTTATGCCATGAGTTGTATATTGTCATTTTGTATTGATGATTTCTAAGCGATTTAAGACAAGTGTCATGAGTTAAGCTTTTTCCATGAGAAGTTTGAGTATTGAATATATTTATCGATATTGAGTTTGAGAGTCAAGAATGAGTCCTATGACATTTTCTCAAAGCTTTTGATACTTGATACGATTTGATAAGCAAGTGTACTTGATGTTTGGAAAGACTGTTTTGAGTTTGAGTCAAGTTAGGAATCCACAAGTTGTTTATGATTTACAGATGAGATATATTTATGATTTGGTATTTATGGTAGACCCTTGAGTTGATTAAGGTGGATTTCCTAACGCGTTCTGAGTTGAGTCTGGGAGGAGTATTTAGCTACGAGTGGGAAGTGTGGGTTCAGCACATCTTACTTCTCCAGAACTACGTGCCACCGTAGGATTGAGATTTGAGGGCCGAGAGCCGAGTTTGTGATCACACAGATGAGTTTGAGGTTATACTCCCTGGCAAGAGTATAACGCTCCCGTTAATGTGGGGTTCCTTCCTTAGGAGGGCAAAACGTTGGACTCCATGCGTCTCACATGGTTTATGTCGATTATAAAAAACTCCCAAGTCCATAATAGTCTAAGTTTCTTGAGTTACCGAGTCACTCTAAGTCATGAGTTAAAGAGTTTGAGTTCAGTCCAATGATTTATGAGATTTGTGAAGCACGTGTTATTATCGATGATTTATGGAAATTATGTTTCAGCAAATTCAAGCGAAGAGAGTCATTTTTGTCAGCATGCATGACATTATTTTACATTTATGATATTGTTTAAAAGTGTTGCATACACCCCCACATACTCAGTACAATCCCAAGCACTGATTCCTATACTCTTCTATGTTCTAAATTTGCTCGTGATGTAGGTTCAGGTGCTCATTCTCAGCTATGACAGTGATCTTTGAGTACCTCCATCTACATTCTTACAGTTGGTGAGTCCTCATGGTTCGAGGACCTATGTCCCTAATTTTTGCCTTGATAGTAGATGGTTGTTTCTTTTCAGTTCAGGCGAGTCATTTGGGGATCTTTTCCAATGGCTCCTCATTCTTTTGTAGTAAAGGCTTTGTCAGACTAGAGTAACAGTATGTACAGAACTTTTAGAATTTTATTTGTACAGGACAGTATTTTTTGTATCACAGTATGCTCATGACATGATTATTCTTCTCTATTTTAACATAATTAAGGTTATAGTGAGTTCTGAAAGTGATGACAGGCTTAGAGGGTTAGCTAGAGGCCACGTGTGGGTTTAAGCACCGTGTGATGTCTCGGGATAGGATCTTGGGGCGTTACAGGCTTGGTGTCAGAGCCTAAGGTTTGAAGAGTCCTAGGGATTATGATAAGCCGCATTACGTAGAGTCTTGATCATCGGTATGTAGCGCGCCACATCTATGAGAAAAAGGCTACGAGACATATTAGGAAAAGTTTCTTCTTTCTTTAAAAGTCTATCGTGCCTACAATTGTTTCTCTCTGCTATTAATTTGTGCTCATTTATAACCGAAAATGCCTCCTCGTAGAGCTCACAGAAATAGCAAATGACCTCAACCCGTTGATCCTTTAGGTGAGATGGTGTCCCACGCTGAATTCCGAGTAGCTTTTCAACCGCTAGCCCCGGCAGTTACCGCCAATGCTCAGACCCATGTTCAGGCCGCAGTTCCACCTCCGTAGGAAGGTAATTCAGCGGCAGCTCAGGTTTGTGATTTTATGCGAATGAATCTGCCAGAGTTTTATGGGTCAAAGACAGGTGAGGACCCATAAATGTATCTTGATGAGGTGAAAAAGATCACCCAAATTATTCATGTAATGGAGCAAGAAAGTGTGGATCTAGCTTCCTATCGCTTGAAAGATGTTGTTTATGATTGAGTAGAGATGTAGAGGAAGAGTATAGGGGAGGATGCTGCTCCCATGACTTGGCAGTTGTTCCAGGACACGTTCTTAGACAGATTCTTTCCCCCGGAGCTGAGTGAAGCGAAACTAGAAGAATTTATGAACTTGAGACAGGGCCACTTGAAAGTTAAAGAGTATTTTCATAAGTTCAACCAGTTATCTAAGTATGCTCCCAATATGATGGCTGATTCTAGAACTAGTATGAGTAAGTTTTTGGATGGTGTATCTGTTTATGTTGTGAAAGAGTGTAGATCTACTATGCTTAATAGGGACATGGACCTTTCAAAACTAATAATTCATGCTCAGCAGATTGAAGCAGACAAGGTGAAGAAAAGAGATAGAGTAAGGGTAAATAAGAGAGTTAGATTAGAGCAACAAGGGTATGGTAAGACTAGATTTTCTGGAGGGAATCACCCTCAGTCCCAGAACCGTTCACTTATGCCAGCACCTTCATCAGCCAGTTCTCCCGCATTCAGAATTAGGCAGAAACAGGGTAATAGGCCTACTATGTCCAGGTCCCAGGACAGTGTGAGTAATAGACCTCTTCCTCCCCCATGTTCGAAGTGCGGTAGGGACCATCCTGGAGAGTGTTTAGTCGATCGGAGGGGTTGTTTTGGCTGTGGTAATTTGGGCCACAGATTCAGGAATTGTCTATACGCTAGATAAGAGAGCCGTGATGTTCGTCCCCAGAGTCAGGCTATTAGTGCTCTAGCCCCTTTAATTCATCCTAATCCTCCTCAGGGATCCTCGTCTAGTACTGCAAGTGGTCATCACTAGAATCACTTTTATGCTATACCACCCCGCCAGGAACAGGAGGATTCACTAGATGTTGTTACTGGTACACTCCGTGTATTTTATTTCAATGTGTATGTGTTGATGGACCCTGGGTCAAGTCTTTCTTATGTGACTCCGTTGGTGGCTATGAATTTTGAAATCAGTGCTGAAAAAATTCCTGAGACTTTTCTAGTTTCTACCCCAGTAGGTGAATCTGTTGTTGTCAAGCAAGTGTATAAGAAGTGTTCTATCACTGTCCTTAACAGAATCATGTTTGCAGACTTGATCGAGCTAGACATGGTTGATTTTGACATTATTTTAGGTATGGATTAGCTTCACTCTTGTTATGCGTCTATAGACTGTCGTACCCGTGTAGTGAAGTTTCAGTTTCCCAATGAGCCAGTTTTTGAGTGGTCTGGAAGTTCTGTAGCTCCCAAGAGTCATTTTATATCCTACCTTAAGGCCAGGAAATTGATATCCAAGGATTGTATCTATCTTTTAGTTTGAGTTAAAGACACTAAGTCCGAGACTCCGACTATTTAGTTTATTAGTATTGTCAATGAGTTTCTTGATGTTTTCCCAAAAGATTTCCTAGGGGTACCTCCCGATAGAGAGATAGAATTTGGGATTGATCTTCTTCCCGATACGCAGTCTATTTCTATTCCTCCGTATCATATGGACCCCGAAGAACTTAAGGAGTTGAAGGAGCAACTCAAAGATCTTCTTGATAAGGGTTTTATAAGGCCCAGTGTGTCTCCTTGGGGCGCACCCATTCTATTTGTGCGAAAGAAATATGGTTTATTGCATATGTGCATTGACTATCGTCAGCTCAACAAGGTCACAGTCAAGAACAAGTACCCTCTTCCTAGAATTGATGACCTGTTTTATCAGCTGCAATGTGCCAGTTATTTCTCAAAAATCGATTTGAGTTCCGGTTATCACCAACTTAAAGTCAGAGAGTGTGATATTCCAAAGACAACTTTTCGCAATCGTTATGGTCGTTTTGAATTCCTGGTCATGTCTTTCGGGTTAACTAACGCCCCAACAACTTTTATGGACCTTATGAATCGGGTGTTCAGACAGTACCTAGATATGTTTGTTATTGTGTTCATAGATGATATCCTTGTATACTTCCGAAATGGAAATGACCATGCAGATCATCTCCGAATTGTCTTGTAGACCCTTAGAGATCATCAGTTATTTGCCAAATTTAGCAAGTGTGAATTTTGTCTAAGGTCAGTTGCCTTTTTGGGTCATATTATTTCTTCTGAAGGTATTTGAGTTGATCCTCAAAAGGTAGAAACTGTGAAAAATTGGCCTAGACCTATCTCCCCATCTGATATTAGGAGTTTCTTGGGTCTAGCTGGTTACTATCGTTGGTTTTTTAAGGGTTTCTCCTCCATTGCTGCTCCTTTGACCCGGTTAACCCAAAAGAAAGTTAAATTCCAGTGGTTATATTCTTGCGAGAAGAGTTTTCAGGAGTTGAAGACTCGACTCACTTTAGCCCCTGTGATGACCCTGCCTAATGGTGTATATGATTTTGTGGTGTATTTTGATGTCTCAAAAGTTGGTTTGGGTTGCGTATTGATGCAGAAAGGTAAGGTTATAGCCTATGCCTCAAGGCAATTGAAACCACATGAGAAGAATTACCCGACCCATGATCTTGAGCTAGCTGCAGTAGTTTTTGCCTTAAGAATCTGGAGACATTACTTGTACGTTGTTCACTCAGAGAGAGTTGAACCTGCGGCAGAGATGATGGTTAAAATTGCTGAAGAACTATGATATGAGTGTGTTGTATCACCCGGGCAAGGTCAATGTGTGACAGATGCCCTTAGCAGATCATCCATGGGCAGTGTAGCGCGTATATAGGAAGATAAGAAGGAGTTAGCCCGCAAAGTGCATCGTTTGGCTAGGTTGGGTGTTAGATTGCTTGATTCAACTGAGGGTAATGTTTGGGTTTAAAGTAGTTCCGAATCTTCTCTAGTTTCAGAAGTGAAGAAGAAGCAGGATATGGATTCTCGTTTGGTCGAACTGAAAGGGTCAGTTAAAGACCAAAAGGTAGAGGTTTTCTCCCAAGGGGGAGATGGTATATTGAGACTTTAAAATAGGTTGTGTGTTCCTGATGTTGATCATTTGAGATAGAGGATTATGGATAAGGTGCATGGCGTGCGGTATTCTATTCATCCCGATGCTACCAAGATGTACTGCAATTTGCGGGAAATTTATTGGTGGAATGGTATGAAGAAGGATATAGCGAAGTTTGTAGAGAAGTGTGAAACTTGCCAACAAGTGAAGATAGAGCACCAGAGAACCGGTGGTATGATGCAAGAATTTAGCATTCCTACTTAGAAGTGGAAAGTGGTGAACATGGATTTCATGACCGGTTTACCTCTCTCTCGTCGTCATCATGATTCTGTTTGGGTTGTTGTAGACAGGTTGACTAAGTCATCACATTTCCTGCCAGTACATACATCTTTTACAAATGAGGACTATGCTAAGCTGTACATCCGAGAGTTAGTCAGGTTGCATGGAGTTCCATTGGCTATCATCTCCGATAGAGGTACTCAATTTACTTCTCAGTTTTGGAGAGCATTTCAGAAGGGTCTTGGCACCCAAGTTCATCTTAGCTCCGCTTTTTATCCGCAGATAGACGGTCAAGCTGAGAGAACTATCCAGACTTTAGAGGATATGTTGAGGGAATGTGTTCTTGATTTCAAAGGAAGTTGGGATGAACATTTGCCATTAATTGAATTTGCGTATAACAATAGTTTTCATGCTAGCATTGGAATGGCTCCATTTGAAGCTTTGTATGGAAGAAGGTGTAGATCACCCATAGGTTGGTTCAAAGTGGGTGAGGCTGCTATGATTGGACCTGATGCTGTGTTCGAGGCCATGGAGAAAGTTAAGTTGATTCGGGAAAGGTTGAAGGCAGCCTAGAGTCGTCAGAAGTCTTATGCAGATGTGAGAAGAAGAGCTCTTGAGTTTGAAGTTGATGATTTGGTGTACTTAAAGATTTCACCCATGAAAGGGGTGAAAAATTTTGGAAAGAAAGGGAAGATTAGTCCCCGATATGTTGGACCTTATAGAGTTTTTTTCGTGTTGGTAAAGCAGCTTATGAGATTGAGTTGCCTGCAGAGTTGTCATCTGTCCACCCTGTCTTTCACGTTTCTATGCTCAAGAAGCACATCGACGATTCTGTTATGGTTGAACCATCAGAGAGATTAGATGTTCGGGATAGTCTTTCTTATGATGAAGTTCCGGTCGAGATCCTAGATTATCAAGTTCGTAGACTAAGAAACAAAGAGGTTTCCTTGGTTAAAGTTCTGTGGCTAAATCAATCAGTTGAGGGTGCTACTTGGGAAGCAGAAGCAGATATGCAAACCAGATACCCTCATCTCTTCTTCGCGAGTCCAAATAAAACTGAGGGTACTATTCTTCTTTAATTCAATTTCCTACTAATCCAGCGCATTCAGTTGTATAGATATCCATTCTATGATTCGTGCATTCTATGAAGTACTCAAAAATCTAGAGTGAAGTAAGTCGGTTGAGCAAATGGTTCCCATAAAGTATTTCCAGTTTCCTCTTTGATCTTGGTCCTAACTAGCAACATTCGAGGACGAATGTTTCCAAGGGGGAGATATTGTAATACCCCTATCGTTTCTTAAGACTAAATCAGCCTTTTGAGTGAATATGGATGACTTTCAAAGAGTTTGATGTTTATACCGTGTTGTATTTCTCTAATTTCTACTTTTTTCATTTAGAACATTGAATAATCTTTCCATCGATACCAAATTTGCCCAAATTCGACACTCGGGTGAAGAGTTAGAGCCATTTTAGTGAGACAGTGTGCCATCTGGCACTTCAGCACATCGCGGAGCCAGCCAAAATGACAATTGTCATTTTCCAGTGAACCTTCGCGATATTGGCACATCGCTCCAAGGCTCAATATCATTATTGTCAAATTCCAGTACACCAACGCGATTCCACCGCGTTGCGGTGCCCATTCAGATCACGACCAAGGTGGCAAATGCGACTTCACCGCATCGCGTCACTGAGCAGTTTCCCAATTGTCCAAATCCAGTGAAGGACCGAGATCCTGGCGCGTCATGCCAGGTCAAAAAATTAGGCTCCAGTTCTAGAATTTGCTCAAGGGTATTTTGGTCTTTTCTATCGTCCTTACCTTTTATATATATACAAGTGAGGGAGAAAATCCTCATTTCCTCTTCCATCTCCTCCAAAATTCTAGGGTTTCTCTCCAAAATTCAATCCAATTCTTGTCTAAACATCTCAACTTCAAGCCATGGCTTTCATAAATTAGTTCAAGATTTAAAACTTCCAAGTCAAGAACATTAAGATCTCTGACTCAAGAAGTGGGAAAAGAAGTCTATAGCAAGTTTATTCATCCCGGATAATAATCAAGGTATGTGGGTCTTGAACAAGAATATCCTTTCATTCTTGTGCCCAAATAATTGATTTTTACTATTAGAATTTCATGATCCTTGCAAGTGGGTTTACACCCAAATTTCATTATTGATGATTTATGAGATTTGAGTTGAATAAATTTGATATTTATGATTATTTTACCATCACGTTTCTTAAATTGAGAATTTATGCCATGAATTGTATATTGTCATTTTGTATTGATGATTTCTAAGCGATTTAAGACAAGTGTCATGAGTTATGCTTTTTCCATGAGAAGTTTGAGTATTGAATATATTTATCGATATTGAGCTTGAGAGTCAAGAATGAGTCCTATGACGTTTTCTCGAAGCTTATGATTTGATCTTTATGATAGACCCTTGAGTTGATTAAGGTGGATTAACTAACGTATTTGGAGCTGAGTTTGGAAGAAGTATTTAGCACCGAGTGGGATGTGTTGGTTCAGCGCATCCTACTTCCCCAGAACTACGTGCCACCGTAGGATTGAGATTTGAGGGCCAAATAGTCGAGTTTGTGATCACAGAGATGAGTTTGAGGTTATACTCCCTGGCAAGTGTATAACGCTCCCGCCAATATGGGGTTCCTTCCTTAGGAGGGAAAAACGTTGGACTCCATGCGGCTCACATGGTTTATGTCGATTATAAAAAACTCCCAAGTCCATAATAGTCTAAGTTTCTCGAGTTACCAAGTCACTCTAAGTCATGAGTTAAAAAGTTTGAGTTGAGTCTAATGATTTATGAGATTTATGAAGCACGTGTTATTATCGATGATTTATGGAAATTATGTTTCAGGAAATTCAAGCGAAGAGAGTCATTTTTGTCAGCATGCATGACATTATTTACATTTATGATATTGTTTAAAAGTGTTGCATACACCCCCACATACTCAGTACAATCCCAAGTAATGATTCCTATACTCTTCTATGTTCTACATTTTCTTGTGATGTAGGTTCAGGTGCTCAGTCTCAGCAGCGACAGTGATCTTTGAGTACCTCCATCTACATTATTACAGTTGGTGAGTCCTCATGGTTCGAGGACCTATGTCCCTGTTTTTTGACTTGATAGTAGATGGTTGTTTCTTTTCAGTTCAGGCAAGTCAGTTGGGGATCTGTCCCAATGGCTCCTCAGTTTTTTGTAGTAGAGGTTTTGTCAGACTAGAGTACCAGTATGTACAGAACTTTCAGAATTTTGTTTATACAGGACAATATTTCTTCGTATCATAGTATGCTCATGACATGATTATTCTTCCCTATTTTAACATGATTAAGGTTATAGTGAGTTCTGAAAGTGATGATAGGCTTAGAGGGTTAGCTTGAGGCCATGTGTGGCTTTAAGCACTGTGTGAAGTCTCGGGATAGGTTCTTGGGGCGTTACATTTTTTTGTTGAATTTTTGAGGCCATTCCATTACAAAGATGAACTTTACTTTCTTAAAATATTATTTTATATCATGACCAATGAAGAAATCCCCGTCAGTTTTCGAGGCCTTCCCGAATAAAAGACGGACATTACAAATACAAATACGTAACAATAAATAAATATTTTTGGCGATGACAAAATTTTTATAGTATTTCAAAACTTTATTTGAGCTCACGTTTTAACAAAAATGATATTTTTAAATACGTATACGCACACATATTTTTTAATTTATTTTTATTATTATTTATTTGTTACTAATATTTTTATTACAAGTGTTTAAACAAGTTATTGGGAATCATCATCGGAAATGGCAGTCAAAGAACACTTTGAATTATGCGTTTATATTTTTAATATTCTCGCACTTGTACAAATTTAATCATAGTGAAAGCTTTAGTTTTGGGTGTTGAGCGGGATATTTTTTATTTACGCAATCTTCACCATGCGTTTAGGCAAATTTAAGTCGTTAATATTTATATAAAAATATTAGATTAACTTAGATTATTTAATCAAACATTTTATACTTTTACACTAAAAAATATTACGTAGTTTTTTCCTTTAGAATAAGATTTTCTTTACACAAATATACTAATGTATTTTGGTTTATATTTTTTTCGACAAAACATATATATTATTTGATACACTTACATAAAAGAATCAAGTAATTTATATATTATGTAGTCTTTTGTTCTCAAATAATTTTTACTTTTCTTCATAATTTTAATCAGATAAAAAATATTACTTGTAAATACTTTCTCTTTTTATGGCGCATCAAAATATATTTTTTTCACATATTATAAAATACTTTTCTTTTCACATGTATTTATACATTTTTATTCATATCTTTTACATATTTTTATAACAATATGTTTTATTTATATACATATACCTTTACATAGTTTTAAACATTTATATTTTTCAAAAGAATTATTTTATATATAATGAATACATTTTTTATATTATTTTAAATATACCTCCTCTCTTTTTGATAAATTTAATCTAGCTGGATACTACAGTTGTGGATCTCGAAGGATGCCTAATTCCTTCAGGATAATTTGAACCCTTACCTAAAATCTAAATTAATTTTTGCAGACTGAAACATAAATCACACATGTTAATAATTCAATAGGTTTCCTTATTTTCCTTAAAAATTAGGTGATGACTCTGTAATAAAATCAATTCATTTAGAGTCCATAAGTTGTGTTTGTTTAACCTTGGCGAAAGTAGGACATGACATCTACTATATTTTAAAAACTTCCAGACAATTGTAGGCATAGTAGTATATATAGATGCTAATACAAATTATATAGGAATTGAATTTCAAATTTTTTATTTATGAATTCGTTTTATTTTTGTGTTCAATCTCCAGTTTGAATTTATACTTTATAGGATCACACTTTCTTTTTACTTAAATGAAGTTTGTTTGACGTATGTGTATATTTTTTTATTTGAATCTTCTTTGTACTTTGTATTTTCTTTTATAATCATCAAACTAAGTTCATTGCTTTAAGTATTTTCGTGGTTAGTCTGTCTTGTGTAATTCTTTTCTTTATGTTTAATTTGTGATAGCTTACAATTGAATTTTTATGAAAAAAGTGTTATGAAAGAAGTGGTATGTATAATTCTTAAACATGTTAATAACCTTCAATTCTATTTTGAATGTGGTTTACCCATGAGGCCATGACCATGAAGAGCATGGAACACAAATACCAAATCGTTGAAATTATAGACACGAAGGTATTCCTATTTACATGAAAACTTCTCAATTAACAATTGTCTATCAATAATACATGATAATTTATTATTATAAACTTTAAAAACATATTAAAATTTTAGAAAATATAGTAACTTAAATCACAAACAAATTTACCTCTATAATCATAGATACTATTAAGAGTTAATTGATAATAAAATCTCATACTAGACTAAACATGTTTTTTTTCCGCATGCAGTAGTTTTTGGAGAATAATCTAAACCTAAAAGAGAAACAACTAATATAAATATTATTAATTAATTAATTAAAATAATTCTAATTTAAATTGTTTATAAATCTAAATGAAATTTAAAAATAGACATTTAGGTTGAAAATAAAAAGTAAACATACTAGATTTTTATTTGCTTCCTTTTAGAAATATGACTCAAGTATGATTTTTCCTCACAAATTACAAAAATTTGATTTGTTGAGATCTAAATTGAAGTTATGATAGAGTTTATCATGTTTCTTTTCTTATTTTTACTTTTCGTTCTTGGTTGTGTTAATAATGATATTCTTGTAATTAAATTTGTAGTTAAATAATAATATAAATCACTTCATTATTTTGGATGCTAAAAAATAACTTAATTTCATCAAATAGATATCATTCATGATGACCTTTTTTGATGTGGAGAACAATAATTAATAGAGCCCCAACAAATGAGATATTAGCAAAGTTTGAAATAAAACTAAATCAGAGTGCTATTACTATCTATTGAAGTGACATGAAATTTGCAGGTTAAAAAAATGTTAAATTTAATTATTGTATTTATTTTTATTATTTAAATTAATATCATATTTAGTGTAATGTTTGAACTCATTAAAGTGAGGTACACGCGGAAGACGTGTATACCTAAACTAGTATATATATATATATATATATAGAGAGAGAGAGAGAGAGGGAGGGAGGGAGGGAGGGAGAGAGGGAGAGAGAGATTCTGAGCCTGAGGTTTGTTTTCGAACCAAGTGGCTCGTAAACAATGAAAATCATTGAACGAAAATTATCTCTTTGTGTTTTGAGAAAATTGAGTGGACATTTTTATAGGAGTAATAGTAGAGAATTACTCTATTTAGAGAATGAAAAAAGGACAAATATACCCATGAACTATGATAAATGGTATGTATATATCCTCCGTCATACTTTGGGTACATATATGTCCCTACCGTTAATGAAATGGTACGTATATACTCCTCACATTAACGGTAGAGGCATATGTATACCCAAAATATAACGGAGGGTATATACATACCATTTATCATAGTTCGAGGGTATATTTGCTCCTTTTTTGTTTTAATTTTTTTATCCCAAATAATTAACCCAAACCTACTATCCGTCTCAATAAACTCATCGAACCCCATTTCAAACCAACTCGACCTTACCTCTATTTTTTGGTAAAAATTTGATACTTCTTTGCTTTTACTCTTAAACATGAACCCCAATCAAATTGTACTGGTTGGTTGTTGCATCCAGTTGGTGTTTATTGATTGGTGGGAGTGGAGATTTGGTCAAAGCTAGGGGTGCGACGATACTTCGTCAGTGAGGTGTTTCCGGTTCAACAGAGACGGTGACAGTGTGGTGACAGAATTTCTCTAGAAATTAAAATGTGGGGAGTTCAATTTATTTGATGTTGTTTTGGGGTGTTATGAGTTACTTTTTTTTTTTTTGAAATTGATAGTAGTGGTTGTTATCGTATTATTTATGTATATTGTTATAGGAATGAGAAAAATGTGTTTGCTAGATAGGAGTCTCTTGGATTTTAATTGGGAGCGGGTTGGGTAGTAGATTTATTGGGTTGAGTAATGAGTTTGGATTAATTATACGGGATAAAAAAGTTAAAATAAAAAGATGACAAATATACCATCGAATTATGATAAATGGTACATATATACCCTCCGTCATACTTTGAGTACATATACGCTCCTATCGTTAGTGTGACGGGAATATACGTACCATTTCATTAACGGTAGGGGCATACAAGTATCCAAAATATGACGGAGAATATATAAGTACCATTTATCATAATTTAGGGGTATATTTGTCCCTTTTCCGTTTAGAGAATCACGGGGGCGGAGCTACCCTTCGGCGCGGGATTTATCCAAACCTCCTTTGTTAGAAAATTATACTATTTAAATATGGTTAATTATTTTTTATATGTTTATGGTAAATATTGAACCCCTTTCATTTGTTTGTATGTTATTTTTGAAACCTCTTAGTGAAAATTTTAACTCCGTCACTGTTTATAGGAAATGAGAAGTAATTAAATGGACAACAAAATAAGAAAATACTCGCTCACATTCAGTGTTTATACTAGATCATGTAAAATTACTATAGTTATATATCTATTGACTTCATACAAATAGCGAATTATCAAATAAGCTTTTGCGGTAAAAAAACTTTCTTGTTTCACTTGCTTTGCATGAGGATAAATGGGAGAATAATTTGAGACTTTTGGGGAAAAGCTTTCTGCACGGAGTCTAAATGTCTTTTTATACCTGAATATACCATTAGCAATGGTGTCATAACGGAGTCTATTTTATTCCTATAATTAGAGAATTCGATTGCGCTTCACACGCACAATTGTTAAAAGAATTATTAAAGAATCATTTTTTTTTGTTTTGATCAATTTTATTTCGCTTTATTTTTCAAAATTAATATTATCATTTTTTAGAAATAATAGTATGTGTTATGATATATATCAATTAAAGTGAATGTCTATCAAGATCTATTTGATGTCTATCAGGATTTGATGTATTTGTCTTTTAGTGTGAAACTAGGGGCAAATTCTCCCTATAAATAGAAAGACTTCCTTCATTGTAAATCATCCCCTCAAGAGAAGAAATAATAATTTATCTCTTTTCTCTCTACTCTTCTTCTTGTTCTTTATTATTTTATAACACGTTATCGTGCTTCTTCTTGTTCTTTATTATTTTATAACACGTTATCAGCACGAGACTCTACCGTCTCAAATTTGAAGGCTAAGGCTAAGGTATTATTATTTTTCTTCCCTTTTCTATATGGCTAACAATCTTACGAAGTGTGAGTTCATTGCTATTCAAAATTCGGGCAAGAACTATATTTCATGGGTGTTGGATGCTGAAATCCACCTAGATGCTATGGGTCTTGGAGACGCCATAAAGAATGAAAATACAGCATCTAGTCAAAATCGTGCTAAGGCTATGATTTTCTTGCGTCATCATCTTGACGAACCTTACTACTAAGGATCCGCTCGTATTGTGGAATAGCCTAAAAGAAAGGTTTGACCACTTAAAGATGGTCATCCTCCCGAAAGCACGATATGAGTGGATGCATGTCAGATTTTAAGACTATAAGTCTGTTCATGAGTACAATTCTGCCATGTTCAGAATTTTTTCTCAATTGAAACTATGTGGAGAGACGGTCAATGATAATGATATGATGGAAAAGACGCTCTCCACTTTTCATGCCTCGAATGTGCTATTACAACAGCAATATCGAGAAAAAGGTTTCAATAAGTATACTGAACTGAGTTCTCATCTTCTCGTGGCCGAGCAAAATAATAATTTGTTGATGAAAAATCACGAGAACCGACCAAATAGATTTGCACCATTCCTTGAGGTGAATGATGTGCACGCTCACCATGCTAGGCGTGGAAAAGGTCGCGGCCCTGGTCGTGGACGTGGTCGTGATGACCAAAAAAGAAACCCTGTTTCGGGTGTTAATCATTCATCAAACAAAAAGAGAAAAGATGAGAAACGCGAAGCAGTTACTTGTTTCCAATGTGGCGGAAAAGGATATTATTCATGTAATTGTCGCGCTCTCAAGCACTTGTTGATCTTTATCAAGCATCACTAAAGAAGAAAGAGAGAAATCCCGAGACTAACTTTCTCTCTGAGAATAATGTTGACATCACATGTTTGGATATAGCAGACTTTTACGAGCACCCTGACAGAAAGATTGATCACTTGATTGTTGATGGTTCCGTAAACATGGAAGAATGAATTCTTTTTTTTTTTTTTTTGGTTGTTAGTGAATAAAAATCATGTAAAAGTAGTTGTTTGCATGAGTATTAGTTTTTAAATAGTATTGATTGCTTTTGTATTGTCGTAGTTCATTAAATAATTGAGTTGAATTTTATTTTATTTCGATAATGAACGACTTCTTAATATAATCTCTGCTATAATATTTTAAATATTATCACCTAGATAATATTCACGTCATTGAGGTTCTCCTTGTTATAAAGTATTAAGATCATCTCATACCATAGATCCTGTATGTGAAAAATAACATAAAAAAAAAATTTGTAAGGAAATGAGTATTCACATGAATATTACTTTTGATGAGTACATTGTCACCTGTAACGTTAAATACATATAGTAAGTATATATTTATATTATTCTTCAGCAATTAAATTTGACCATTTGCTATTGAAAATCATTTGATTCTACTAATTCAGAGTTTGTGTCTTTGTCAAATAATAAATTCACTAATTAGTGAAACATCTTTAAAAGGTCTCCATTTTCACAACTCAATTATCCCACAATACTCGAGATGATAAGGTGACTTCACCGTGTCATCTTTTTATCAAATAAGTATTCCTTCCCTTTTACTAATTGTTTACGATTATTAAAAAAAATAAAATGCTAAGCTAAGTTAGCAAAGTGTGATTAACAATTTCTTATAAGCTTTCACTTTGTACAAAAAATTTAATATATATTTTATTTGGTGTATGTCATTTTATTTGAAGATATGGATAATTTTTAAGAAGATATTTGTTTGATTGATTCTGGCACTACACATACGATATTCAAAGATAAGAAATATAACTCTCATCTAAACATGGGCAAGATTAATGTTACTACAATTTCTGGTAGTGCTAATTTGATTGAAGGCTTCGGAAAAACCATTATAATCTTGCCCAAGGGAACTAAACTCATCATAAATAATGCCATGTTTTCTCCTAAGTCTCGGAGAAACTTGATGAGTTTTAAAGATATCCGTGAAAATGGTTATCATATCAAGACAATTGATGAGATGAATGTTGAATATCTTGTTATCACCCATAATATCTCTAGGCAGACATGTGTTATTGAAAAGTTCCTTGCCTTATCTTCTGGCTTGTATTGGACAAAGATTTGTGCAATTGAGGTACATTCTATAATAAATCGAAAGTTTACTGATTCCAATACTTTCATACTTTGGCAGATCGTCTGGGACATCCAGGATCCATAATGATGAGACGAATAATAGAAAATTCAAATGGGCATCCATTAAAGAACTTGAAGGTTCTTTCGAATGGTGAATTTTCATGTAATGCTTGTTATCAAGGCAAGCTAATTGTGAGACCATCGCCAACAAAAGTTGGGATTGAGTCCCCTGCGTTCTTGGAACGCATACATGGGGACATTTGTGGACCAATTCACCCACCAAGTGGGTCGTTTAGATACTTCATGGTCCTAATAGATGTTTATTCTAGATGGTCTCATGTGTGCCTTTTGTCATCTCGCAACTTGACATTTGCAAAATTATTGGCACAAATAATACAATTACGGGCACAATTTCCTGATAATCAAATTAAGTCTATTCGCCTTGATAATGCTGCAAAATTTTCATCCCAAGCATTTAATGATTATTGCTTATCGATTAGGAGTAGAACATCCTGTACCTCATGTTCACACTCAAAATGGCCTTGCTGATTCATTAATTAAACGTCTACAGTTGATAGTAAGACCATTACTGATGAAAACTAAGTTGCCCACTTCTGTTTGGGGTCATGCAATTTTGCATGCTGCAACACTTGTTTGTCTTAGACCGACAAATTATCATAAATTTTCTCCGTTGCAATTGGTTTTGGGTCAAAAGCCTCATATATCTCACTTGAGAGCTTTTGAGTGCGGTGTATATATGCCTATAGCACCACCAAACCGCACCAAGATGGTCCCCCAAAGAAGGTTAGAAATTTATGTTGGGTTTGAATCACCCTCTATTATTCGCTATCTTGAACTATTAACGGGAGATATGTTCACTGCTCAATTTGTAGATTGTCGATTTGATGAGATACTTTTCCCAAAATTAGGGGGAGAAAATAGTGATATCAAAAGAGAAATTTTGTGAAAAAATCCATCACTATCTCATCTTGATCCACGTGCTTCTATTTGTGAGCAAGAAGTACAAAAGATTATTCATCTGCAAAGAATTGCAAATCAAATGCCGGACGCATTTACTGATTTGAAAAGGATCACTAAATCACATATTTATGCAGAGAATGTCCCAATTTGAATTGATATCCCTAAAGGACCATCCACTAGTGTCATAGCTAATGAATCTAAAGCACGCTTGAAGCATGACAGACCATTAGGTTCTAAGGATTGAAATCCTAGAAAAAGAAAAAGAAATGGTCAAGATGACACTACGAAAGATCCACATATGGAAGTTCAAGATTTGAGCAATGTTGATATCCCTGAAGGAATCAATGAGCCTGAGACTCAAGAAAATGAGGAACTATCCATAAAGTCAAGTGATGTTGAAACTAATTTGAATCGATCTGAAATAGTAGTGGATTATGTCTTTGCATATAATGTTGCAACGAAAATCATGCAAGATAGTGAGGATATTGTACCTCGATCTTTCACAGAATGTCGACAAAGAAATGACTGGCCAAAATAGCAAGAAGCAATTCAATCTAAATTGAATTCACTTGCCAAACGTGAAGTTTTTGGACCTATAACTCAAACACCTGATGGTGTTAAGCCTGTTGGTTATAAATGGGTCTTTGTGCGAAAAAGAAATGAGAAAAATGTAATAAAAAGGTATAAAACACGCCTTGTTGCACAAGGATTTTCACAATGGCCTGGTGTCGATTGTGGTGAGACATATTCTCCAGTTATGGACGCAATAACATTGCGTTATCTTATTAGTTTCACTGTCCATGAGAGACTTGAAATGCATTTGATGGATGTGGTAACAGCCTATCTATATGGATCACTTGATAATGAGATATACATGAAAATTTCCGAAGGATTTAAAATGCCAAACGCATATAGTTCAAAGCCTCGAGAAATGTATTCCATTAGATTGCAAAGATCATGTATGGTTTGAAGCAATATGGATGCATGTGGTATAACCTTCTTAGTGAATATTTATCTAAAGAAGGTTATACGAATGATGAAATTTGGCCATGTGTTTTCATAAAGAAAACAACGTCGGAGTTTGTTATACTTTCTGTCTATGTCGATGACATAAACCTTATTGGAACGCCAATAGAGCTTCAAAAGTCAATTGATTACCTAAAGAAAGAATTTGAGATGAAAGATCTCGGAAAGACAAAGTAATGCCTTGATTTGCAAATTGAGCATTTGACAAACAACATCTTTGTTCATCAATCAGCCTACACAGAAAAGGTGTTGAAACGATTCTATATGGATGGAGCACATCCATTAAGTACTCCGATGGTTGTTCGATCACTTGATGTGAATAAGGATCCATTCCGACCTCAAGAAAAGAATGAGGAACTCTTTGGTCCTGAAATACCATATCTTAGTGCAATTGGTGCACTAATGTATCTTGCAAATACTACAAGGCCTGATATTGCCTTTTCAGTAAATTTGCTAGCAAGGTATAGTTCTGATCCTACTAGGAGACATTGGAATGGGATCAAATACATATTACGGTATCTAAAGGGAACTACCGATATGGACTTATTTTATTCTAAATATTACAGTTTCGATCTTATTGGTTATGCTGATGCTGGGTACTTATCCGACCCGCATAAAGCTCGGTCTCAAACAGGCTATGTATTCATATGTGGGGGTACTTCCATATCTTGGAGATCAACAAAACAGTGTATCGTAGTCACTTCATCGAATCACGCTGAGATTATAGCTATTCATGAAGCAAGCCGAGAGTGTGTATGGTTGAGGTCCATAATACATCTCATTCGAGAAAAATGTGGCTTGAAATGTGACAAAGTACCAACGATTTTATATGAAGATAATGCAGTATGCGTAGCATAACTTAAAGGAGGATTCATAAAAGGAGATAGAACGAAGCACATTTTGCCAAAGCTCTTCTATACACATGAGCTCCAAAAGAATGGTGATACTGACGTACATCAGATTCGTTCAAGTGACAATGTGGCTAACTTATTCACCAAGTCTCTTCCAACTGTAACTTTCAAGAAGATGGTGCACGAGATCGGAATGCAAAGGTTCAAGGAAGTTCTTATTAGGGGGAGCTAATACGCGTTGTACTCTTTTTCCCTTACGAGGTTTTGTCCCACTGGGTTTTCCTTGTAAGGTTTTTAATGAGGCAGCCTATATGCGTATTGTTAGACATTCAAGGAGGAGTGTTATGATATATATCAATTATAGTGAATGTCTATCAAGATCTATTTGATGTCTATCAGGATTTGATGTATTTGTCTTTTAGTGTGAAACTAGGGGCAAATTCCCCCTATAAATAGAAGAGCTTCCTTCATTGTAAATCATCCCTCAAAAGAAGAAATAATAATTACTCTCTAGAAATAATAATTACTCTCTATTTTCTCTCTACTCTTCTTCTTGTTTTTTATTATTTTATAACAGTATGAAGATTGTTTTCAAGAAAATACATAACTTAGCAAATTTATTATTTTCAAATGAGGGATAGTAAATTCTTAATTAATAATACAATATATATAACTCCCTAATAACATTATAATTTTATTTTATGCATTTGTTTCTTATTTTGTAGAAGTTACAATTAGTTGGTCATTATGCTGCATTTACCAATCAGTTTAGTGACCTGAATATTACAATTTCATTATTTCACTCACGTTAATGGCAAGAAGACATGCAGCCTTCTAATTTCATTTGAAGTGAGGATGGTCAAAATATGTTTTAAAAAAAGTAGAAAATGTTAAAACTATCAATAAACCAACTATATCCTTGGGGATTTATTAAATCTAAAAAACCCAAGATACTCTGCTAAGGATTACAACGACCAACAATCTTCTCTAGGATCAAATATGAATAGAAAAAAGTATCAAAAAATATCTACCATAAAAAATATATTTAGGACAAACCGAATAGACGAAGGAAAAGACAGTAGATAGAAGAATTAACAGAAATTGAAGGAGAATTCAAAATGAACAAAACCCGTATGCAAGAAACAAAAGAAAGTTGAATTCTTGATGCAAAAAGTAAAGGATATGAACTATTATGAGTGAATAAAATTCTTCTATATATTCAACAGTATTGTTTGAACCTTGTTTAGTAGTTTGCAAATTCTCCACAGTACTAATTTGTGCTTAAATGAAAATACAACTTACAATAATTAAAAAAATGAGAAAATACCCAATTATTTTCTTGAACTATACCCAAAAAGGTTATGACACACCTCAACTTAAAGGGGGTCCTATTGCCCTCCTGAACTGATTAAAAGTGTAATTTTGACACCTTTAGTGCCTACATGGCACATACGTGTGTGCCTACGTGGACACTTCAGTGTGTTGTGCCACGTATGTGCCACGTAGGCACTAAGGGCGTCAAAATCACACTTTTAATTAGTTCAGGAGGGTAATAGGACCCCCTTTAAGTTGAGGTGTGTCACAACCTTTTTGGGTATAGTTCAGAGGGTAATTGGATATTATCTCTAAAAAAAATCAAGAAAGTTCAAACTAAAGAATTTACATAGAGAGAACATATACACACATACAACATACAAACACCTTCCTTGGGATCTATAAGAAAATATAAAAAAAATATAGAAACAATGCATAGTATTTTAAGCTCTTATCCAACACCCTTTTTGACAAATTGATCAACCTCCAAAAGTCTTCTTCGTCGAGTCAAGCTAAAGCTTGAATTTGATACTATAAATAATAATAATATAAGGAAGACGCTATTTCAAAAATGAAACAAAAGAGAAATTCTTGAGCATAAGTCTCATGAAACAAAGAATTGTGACTTTATATAGACGAAAATGAAGGAATACAATATCATAAAACATCTTAAATTTTATAATTAAATAATTGAAGGTTATGAATATAAAAACTTAAAGGTCATGAAGTTAATGATATTATTAATAGTAGAAATTTAATAATTATAAGTTATATAGGTAATAATTTGAAAACAAATAAAAGATAACATGTTTTAAAATTCTAATATGGGAAAGATAAACAGGCGAACATTAAAGATTCTTCGAACAAAGGAATGTGTTAGAACTTGACCATAGTATGTAGATAACAAAAAACATATGAATTTCAGTTGGTAAAAAATGCATAAATTAAAGTTAGCAATATATAAAAGGACTTTATTATTATATATTGATAAGACAATCAAATTCTCTCAAAATTACAACGAGAATTAAAGAAAAAAAACTCAAATTTTCTAAAAACTATAAAGAGAAGCAAAGAGAAAAAATTAAATCATTTTTTAAGAAATTATATCATCAAAAACATGAGTTAAACAGAAAAGAAAAATCGTGTTGTCAACAAAACATAATCAAATTCTTTCAAAACTACAAAGAAAATAAAACATATTAATCAAAAACTAAATCCTACAAAGAGAAGAAAAGAGAAAAATAATTTGTTTTTGAAGAAATCATATTATCAAAAATCCAAACAAATAATATTAAATATATAATGCAACAAAGAAAGAGTTGTAATTATATTAGGCATATCAATTCATTTTACCTCATAAAATTAAACCATGCAAAAATATCTAAGCTCATCCGATGTAACATGCCTTAGAGACCTCCAATGCTATTTATTTTTTGGACATTAATTGAGTTTTCTCCTCATCTTAAATATTTATGTGTTTAAAAAAAACCCAAAAGTCACTATATTTAACTCTATTAATTATTTAATAAAAGAAAAAAATTATTTATGTGTTTAAAGAAAACTCAAAAGTCACTATGTTTAACTCTATCATAAACCTTTGCAATAAAACTCCATCCCACGTCCAGGAACTTAAAGCCAAACTGAATGGAAATTAAAGTCGTCTAATTACTTTGTTGGAGGTCGATATAATCCTTATTTTACAGCTTAGCTTGAAGGCTTAAATTATAGCAGCAAATATTGATGGTACCCAAGAAAAAGAAATGTCCAAAATAGAAGAAGGCATCAATAATATTTGTACGTCATCCCAATCGAACACTAGCAGCGCAAGACTTTGTTCATCACCTAACATTGTACTGAATTATATTTTGAACTAATTTATTTCATTTAAGAGATGAGATAAATTACTTTTAAGTTTGAACGAATAAGATGTGATATCCCAATACATTGGGTTGACAAAATAAATTTAACTATTGATTATTTAGTGTGTAGAGATTGAACTTTCATACATATATTGTGTTTGTTTGCAGTTGATTGCCAAAACAATAACCTCAACACTCTTATATAAGATCATTATGTAAAGTTTTTATTTTTATGGTGCAGGGATGAGGAGACATGAGAATACTAATCCACTATCATGATTCTTTTTACTGATGAAGGTTGGAGAAGTTGCAAAAATAAAAAATAAAAAAATCAACGATAGAAATGACTTTTTCAATATACTTGTGGTTGATTTGATATACTCAACACAATATGTTTCTTAATTTTCTATTTATGTGTGCAAACTAATTCTTAAAAGCTCTCATACTACTCCAACGAGAAAGTTCACGTTTAGAACATATCAAAATCAATCACAATGTCAATAAGATTTACTATGCAGTTATTCTATATATGTGAAATATTTTTTCATATTTTTAACATTTAATTTTAGGTCACATAAAATGATATTCATATATTTGGTAGGATTATGCGAGATTGGGTTACGTCGAAATCAATTTTAAGAAAGAATCATTTTGGATAAGAAGTTCCAAACTCGTATAATATATTTTCTCTTCTTTTTTTTCTTTTATTTTGAGTTCACATAAAAGTTACAAAACATAATTTAAGATGTTCAATGTTCATGAATGAAATAATTCAAAATTGATATAGATTTAAATGAGATATTACATACAACCAGACAACAAAAGGCAGAAGGTCAAATTTAACAACCATATAAATCAGGCGGATAGCAAACAAAGGAGCAGCGGAAGACACAAAGATACAAAAAGTTGAGCGAATTTAGAAAAGATGATGGAGTCAATTATGGACTATTACTGTAGTTTTATCTTCTTTTTCTTAATAAAATAGGAAACTATAGCACATAGACACATTTTACGTTACTAAGTTGTAGATGGTCTTTTATGTTGTTTTTGACTATATATGTTGTTGGAACTTCTTAAGAATGATATATATATATATATATATATATATATATATATATATATATATATATATATATATATATATATATATATATATATATATATGTTGTTGGAACTTCTTAAGAATGATATCGTTTGTGTCAGATTTTTTTAGAAAATATATTATTTTTGAAAGATCCAACACGTATCCGTCAATATTTTTAAAGAGTGATAAACTTTTCATGTGTTAAATTTTTTCTTCTATTTTAAATGTTTATGTACATATAAAAACAATTGAAATACTTATCACTAAAGAACCACATATTTTAGTTCTTATAAAGCAAGTTTTCACTTAGGATGTTGCAATTTCATTTCGCTCCATGCCTAGCATAGAAAAAATCACCCACTATGTTTGGTATATATATCAGTCTGAATTTTTAATGTTTGATTGTTGATAAAATTATATTTTTTAATTTAAAAGGAATATATCTATAAAATTGTGAGAGAAATTAAGGAATAAAAATAATAGAAAAAACATCAATAAAAGAAAAAGAATTGAAGAGGAAAAGTCATCCGGAATGAAAAAATATTGAGGAAGAACCAAATTCAGTGCCAACAACTTTAGCGGCCACGTACTTTTTTGTTATGTTTCTTGTGTTTTAGTTTCTGGGGGTTTTGGATGTAGGTGCCAAAAGAGTTTTAAAATGAGTTGTAGGTGACATAAGTCTTAATAATTAAGTGGAGGTGACAATTACTTTATTATGGATTAAGAAAGTTGGAAAAGTTTGAAAATAACCCATAAATTTTTAAATTTACACTTTGATCCAAATGTTTACCTAATATAACGAAAAACGGAGGAAAAAAAAAGGCGTCTTTCTCTCTCTTCTCATCCATTATTGTTTTCTCTCTCTTAGCTATTTTTGTTGTTCATTGTTGTTGTTGTTTTATTCATCATCTTCTGCTTTATTATCATCATCTTCTACTTTATTATCATCTTCATCTTCTTCTTGTTGACCGTTGTTGTTGTTGTTGTTGTTGTTGTTGTTACCACTACTGTTGCTATTTGACCAATTTCTTAGGTCAAATTTTATTTCGTACATCCCTTTCTACTTTAGCATTACTTCATAGGAGACTTTGGTAAATCAAATTATGATTTTTAGTTGAATTGGTCATCTGGGTAACTGCTATTATGCTATTTTTTCAACAATAGATAGCACGCAAATATGAATGCAACATAAGAGCCATCTGTTTAAACAGATCTGTTTCAACGAAAGACTCATATGTTGGATTCATGTTTATGGTTCTATAGTGCTGTAACATGAATGGAATAGATGGGTCATCCGTTGCAACATATAACCCATTTGTTGCAACAGATTAGTTATCTTGTGCAACATGATAAATATCTATTGCAACAGATTAGTAACCTGTTGTAACAGAACCTGAACTCTATTCCAATAGATGCGTTATCTGTTGCAACAGGGTAAAAAATATATGTTGCAACAGATTATTAATCTATTGCAACAGAACCTGAACTCGATACCAACAGACGGTAAATATCTGTTGCAACATATTAGTAACCTGTTGCGATAGAACCTGACCTCGATTCCAACAGATTGTCGTCTGTTGCAACAGGTAAGTCGTATGTCGCAATAGGTTAATTATCTGTTGCAATATATCACTCATCTATTGGAATCAACTTCAAAGATGTCTCAGTACTGTAACATCTATCCCAACAGGCGCTTCATCTGTTGTAACAGATATATAATCTGTTGCAACATATGATTCACCTGTTATAACAGATGACTCGTCTGTTGAAATCAGCTTCAGGAGCGTAACATGAATCCCAACAGGTAAGTAATCTATTGCGACTGATTACACATCTGTTGGGATTCATTTACGACACTACAAAATCACTATTAACTTTTTGTAACAAGTGACTTTATTTAGATACCACTAATGGAAGGATCAATGACAATAGGGGTGGATTGTCATGGTCAATGGATTGAGAAGAGCAATCGATATGTATGACATTGGAAGGAGGGTAAAATACTAGAGACTATAGCTATGATAGTCCAAAGTGATATTTCGTATGGTGATTTTGTGAACTTAATCATCAGCTATTGTGGACTGAATTGTCAATCGTAAGAACTCATTATTAGCTACATGCACAGCTCCTTTGAAAATCAGAGGGTACTGCCTTTTAAGATAACAAATCAGGTTTGGTTGCGTGCTTATCTTAGTGATTCATCCAGGCCGGTGTTAAGGGTGTACGTGGTTGAAAAGACGAGAGAGAATGAGAACCAGAACGTAGAAGAAGAACAAGAACAAGACATCTTTGATGATAGGTTGGATGATCAAGACATGAATATTCCAGATGATGATCAAACACCTACGCTCGTTGATGCGACCAATACGGTGGGCAGTTCTTCTCGATCGACACAACCTGGCAATCTTCAAGACGATAAGACTGACTTTTTCAAAGGAATGTCATTCAAGGAAAGAATGAACTATCTACCACTTTGTTTATTTCTTGCTTGAAAAAAAATTTCAGAATAAAGAAGGTGATTAATTCGAGTAGTGTCTTTAGCTACAAATGTGTTAATCCAAACTGCAAGTGGTGGTTGAGAGCGGTGGAGTATGTAAGTTCTGACAGATTCATCATTCATAAACATGAAAAGCATCACACATGTGGTTCAGAGCACATCTCGGTCCAAAATCCTTACGCCACGGCAAAGGTCCTAGTGAATATTTCAAGAGTTATTTCCCCGATGGCAAAGGCCCTTCTATAAGGGTTATGGCCAATCAACTCCTTATGGAATTGGGTGTCCTGGCCAGTTATTAGAAGATATATACGGCTATAGGGATTTCCAAGGACTTGGTTAGGGGTACACACAAGCATGGGTATGCAGTCCAGGATGCCTACCATAACATGATTGAGTCCACAAATCCTGAAAGTAAGACGACATTGTATGTTGATAAAAATGGAAGGTTCAAGTACTTTTTTGTATCCTATGGTGTTTGGATTCAAGGTTTTCAGCATTTGAGAAAAGGCATCGCCGTCGACGGTACCTTCTTGAGGAACAGGTATAATAGAGTTCTGCTAGCGAAAGTGGCGCAGGATGCGGAGAATCACATCTTTCCTATCGCTTTTTATGTAGCGAACAAGGAATGTGATGCCTCTTATGGATTTTTTTTTAACAACTGCGAAGCTGCGTCGAAGATACCAAAGAGTTATGTTTTATTTCGGATAGGCATCCAAGTATTCCAAAGATGGGTTCAATTTTCTTCACTTCAGCTTACTTTGGTTGTTGCATCAGGCATCATGGAGAGAACATTCGGACCAACTATCACAACGAAAGGACCGTGACCTTTTTCTATAGAGCAGCTAAAGCATATAGTAGAGAGGAGTTTTTAGACCATTTCAATCAAATAACAGATGTGAATAGAGGTGTGCATCGGTCGGTTCAGTTCGATTTCATGTGTTATTGATTCGGTTTATCGATTTTTGGTTTTTAAATATGTAAAACTAATAACCAACCAATAAGATTTTTTCTTATCGATTTGGTTTATCGGTTTTTGGTCCTTAACAATTTGGTTTTTGATTTAACCAATAAGAAAATACTTATAAAATAAAAATAGTAACAACTAACATAAAAAAATGAAATCTTAGTTACCGCCAAAATCCTACGCAATACATTTTAGTTTACAAGAATTTTCAAACTTGAACTGAATGTTAGTTAGAAAAAAAAATTAAATCCTAATTTTTGAAAGCTATAAATGCTTCAAGCTTTTCAATACGATAATAACCGAGCTTTATATTGTGCCTTTGTTGCCCTAAATAGGTTAATACTTTGTAAATCACTGAATTGTGAATAAGTAGTGCATATAATATATATATACATACACATATCTATATATATATATAGAGAGAGAGAGAGAGAGATAGAGAGATACTTATATATCTATATCTATAATATATTAAAAGTGTGAAGACCTTTAAAAAAGTGATTTGAATCTTGCCCTTCATTAAAAGACTCTATAATAGACAAAATCGTCTTTTCACAAAAAAAATTTCAATTTTTAATATTGAATATCATCTAAAATAAATATATACAAAAAATTAAACGGAGAAGATTTCTACTTTTAGTTGAATTCCTAAATTTATGGCAATAAATTTTTAAGAAAAATACAACTTCAAAGAAATTATTATATAAAAAAAATTCTATATAAGGTAAAGTTCAAAATATTTTAGAATAATTGGGAAACTATTTTACCTAAACTAGGTTAAGACTCCTAAAAGAAGAAGAAGAAAAAAATTCTTCTAAAATTTAAATGCAATTCGTGTATCCCAATTAAAAAAGATAGTGGACTTCACCCCAAAAAAAGGTATTGTTTTTATTTTAGGTTAGAACTATTATTCTTTAATTTTGTTATGATATTTTAGTTTATGAGTATTTATATTTCTTACTTTTTTCTAATTTACAAGTCCGCTTTTAGGTTTATACAAATACATTATTTGGGTAATAAAATTTTGTGACCATATCTTTGTTATTGGGTAACTTTGTGATTTTTGAATCTCAAATTTTTATTTATATTACGTTTTTATTCTATTGATCATAACCTTTACACAAAGTTTTGTTATGAATTTTTTGTGTAAAAATTAAGTTTAGTTGTATTATTTTGATATCTTTATTATCATATTATTTTATTATAATTTATAGGTAGTAGATAAATGTCAGTCGGCCTTGAATTTTTTTTTTAGAAAAAGGTTAGATTTAATTGTATTGTTTTGATGTCTGTACTTTGAGAAATTTTTTTGTGTAAAGGTTAGATTTAGTTGTATTGTTTTGATATCTCTATCATCGTATTGTTTTATTGTAGTTTACAGGTGGTAGGTAAATTTCGATTGACTTTGAGAATTTTTATTTGTATATGTTAGGTTTAATTAAATAAATTTTTCATCTTTACATCTTTAAAAAATGTTGAATTTAATTATTGTATTCTTCTTTATTATTTAAACAAATATTCTATTTGTTATAATGTTTGAACTCATTAAAGTGAGGTACAAGCGCGAGGCGCGTACACCTAAACTAGTATAACATAAATAGGGATAAAACAATAATATAGTGTATCCTTATTGGGTTATCGGTATAAGCTAAAATCGAAACCGAACCGTTTATCCAATAAATTTTTTTATAAAATCAATAGAAAACCGTTAGCCCAATAACATTTTTATCGGTTTGGTTTATCGGTCGATTTGAATTTCGCACACCCCTAAGTGTGAATCCCAAGGTAGCAGAACTTTTCGTACATGTCGGTTTTGAGAGATGGAGCCAGGCATTCTGTCCGGCAGATAGGTACATTCTTATGAATTTAATGTCTTGTTTGAGTTACAAGTTTAGTATGATATCGTACTAAGTGATTCTTTTGTATAGGTACAATATTATGACATCAAACATAGCTGAATTGGTGAATTCATTATTTGGCGATGAAAGAGAATTTTCCATCAAGGCTCTGTTTGAAAAAATAAACAAGAAGTATGACCAATTTTTTAACGAAAGGCGTGTGCAGTTCAAGCGCCCAAGAAGAACCCCATTTGTTCTAGAAATCAAAAAACTAATATCAACGAATATCAGTTTGGGGAATAGGTTATTATCTCATAAAATAGTAGATTACAAATTTAGTATAACCAGTCATGGTGATGTTGCCACAATCGATCTTCAAACAAGATCTTGTATGTGCAGAATATGGATCTAAATTTACGAGCACTCCTCTCAATATTATTCGGTGGAAAATATGAAATGACATATATTGGGCATATTACTCTGGTGCCTCTCGAAGAATCTTGGGTTGTTCCTGCAGAGCTTTTGGGGAGATTAATACCTTCTCCATATATTGACCCAAGCACTATCAAACCAGGAAGAAAGCCATATAAGAGGAGGCGTGGAGTCGGAGAATCATTTTCATCAAGAAGAAATAAGTGCTCTGTATGTAAGCGCACCGGCCACAAAAGAACTACATGCCCGGATCGTAATCCACCATGATCGTTGTAATTACAGAAACTTGTGTTGTTGTTTGTTATGGACTTTTATATATTTAACTCATTGTTGTGAACGTAATGTATCATTTATGATATATAAAATATCCTTTTTAATAAATTGTGCATCAATAAAAAGAGGCAAAACATGAGCTAAATAATATTGCAGACCACAATTATTTTCAACAAATTACCTATCTGTGGAAATAGATGGACATTAGCTGGAAGAACACAACACAGTTCCATCAAACTGAAATATTTTCCTCCAACAGATGACAAATCTGTCGCAACAGATGGATAATCTGTTGATAGAAACCCAACCGATGACCAATCTGTTCCAACACATGGTCCATCTATTAAAAGAACTCAAAAGCCAAAATTGCTATTGCTACTGGATTCAAAATTGCTTCTTACCTCCAACTGTCGATATGTTAACATGTATGTTTAGAAGAAATAGACAGAGTGAAAATTAAATAAGAATTAAAAAACCAAAGTCGACTAAAAATAATTTTTTCATTAAATGAAAAATAAAATACATTAAGTATAGATCCGATATAGAAAAATTAAAATACATATGCTAAAAGAAAAAATATGTTCTAGTTATTATTATCATCATCATCATTACTGACAGCCGACCAATTAACTCATAGCAGCAGGGCCCTTATTAGCCTCTACATCTCTCTGAACATTGTCTCTCTCACGGTGACCAACTCCCTCTGCAGGTCATTAACCTGCCTCTGAATTTTCCGCACTGTGTCATGCAGAATAGCAATGTCCCAAACAGGATCAGCCATATCTAGAACACGCATGAATTGACAAAAAACGTAAGACACAAAAGTAAAAAAAAGAGTCAGAATGTAATATAACGTATACTACCAACTGTTAGATTTACACAGAAAAAAACTTATCTCAATGAGAAAGGACTATGCTCTTTGAAGAGAAGTGGTTGAAGATGTCATACGAAAAGAAAAAATGCAAGAAATAAATAAAGTGGAGTAGAATAAAGATTAAGGAGGAACCTATTTATAGAGGATTGAATCTGGATGTGTCAGGCCAAAAGGCACGACTGTTCAGCTCCATTGGATTAACTACATTCAAACTGCTGGTATTTTGTTTTTTTGTGAAAAGTCACAATTTTTTATTTTACATTAATACTTCTCACCTTTTCAAAATGGTTTGAGACATAATAACATCCGTTATTATTGAGATATTGCAACAGATCATCCATCTGTCACAACAGATTTACCATTTGTTGCAATAGATGGTCTGTATGTGCATCAGATGGTCTGTCATAACAGATTTACCATCTGCTGCAATATCTGTTGCAACATATGGATCATCTGTTGTAACAGAAGGACCATCTGTTGAAGGAGATATTTTGATTTTTACATTAATACTTCTCACCTTTTCAAAATGGATTGAGACATGATAACAATCGTTATTATTGAGCTATTGCAACAGATCGTCCATCTGTCACAATAGTGGTCTGTATATGCAATAGATGGTCTGTCGCAATAGATTTACCATATGTTGCAGTATCTATTGCAATATATGGATCATCTGTTTCAACAGAAGGACCATCTGTTGAAGGAGATGTTTTAATTTCTTCTAACAGTTGATTCATCAGTTGCAACAGATGGAGAATTTGATTCATCGGCTATTTTGCGTGCAGATGACTAAACAACACTGTTTGACTTTTCTTGATGGGGTAGGAAGAATAAGGTGCGTGCATATTAATGGATCCACTTTCATGCATGGAAGTTATGTATTATTAATCAGGCTGCCGTGATAGACATACATAAAGTGCAATGATTTTGTGAATGCAGTTTTTTACCGATTAGACACTGATCCTTCAAAAAAGATCCTGCATTGTACAGTTTAGTTTGATAGGTGCAAATTGATAAGTCCGAAGGGTTCCAAGATGGTGGTGTCGATACCCTGTTACAATTTAATGATGGTTTATGCTTATGTTTTGTGTCAAGTTTGGGGAATGGTTTAAGTTTTTGGTGGCAATATAAATATCCAATAGTGATTGGACCAATTTTAATGGTGCAATAGACTTCTTGAAAGGCCTCCAAAGCCTCGCACTGCAGCAAACAATGATGGAACCAATAGAAATTCCCCTGGTCCAAATTTATATAGATGGGTTACTGGAGGAGACTATTATACAGCAGAAGGTACTTGGGAGAATACCTATGCAGGAAGGGGGAGGTGGAGAAGGTCATATATCATCTCAGATCTTGTTTAAGAGGAAACACATCAAAGCAAGTAAGGAACTTCTAGCAAATTTGGCCAATGAAATTGACATGAGAAACGAAAAAACTGAATGAGCTTCAAATGTGGAAGTGTATCCAAATATAAAAATCCATCAGTCGTTGAAGAAAAATAATAATGGTCAACAGGACTGGAGCTGTACACTTTCCTAGAGATTGCAACTAGTGAGTGTGGCCTCAATGAAGACTCTCACTAAGTGCAGGATCAGAACTCTAAGGAAGAAGCTTCGCGAGCACAGGAAATTAGTAAGATTGTTGGTCAGAATTAAAACCTGAACCAACAACTCCTGAATTAAAAATAAGGGAAGCCAAGGTGTCAATTTCTAAAGTCTAACTTGCATCCCATGCCTTCTATTTGTGGCTATGATCAGGTCAATGGCAGTAGAAATAAAAAGGTTTAAACTTGGGCAGAAATCCCATGCCTTGTTGTTTCCACTGCCTTTGACCAAACCAGAGCCATAAAAATGAGGCATGGGATGCAAGTTTAACTTGAGAAATTGCCACCTTAGCTTGATCCCGTATTTTTAATTCAGGAGTAGTTGGTTCAAGTTTCAATTCTGACCGACAATCTTACCACCTTCCGTGCTCGCGAAACTGCTTCCTTACAGTTCTGGTCCTGCATTTTGTGGGCCTTTATTGAGGCCACGCTCGCTAGTTGCAGTCTCTAGCAAAGTGACCAACTCCAGTCTTCTTGACCATTCTTCTTTTTCTTCAACGACTGATGGATTTTTATATTTGGATACACTTCCATATTTGAAGCTCATTCAGTTTTTTCGTTTCTCATATCAATTTTATTGTCCAGATTCGCTACACTTTCCTTCCTACCATGTGTTTTCTCTTAATCAAGATCTGAGATAATAAATGGCCTTCTCAATCTCCCCCTTCCCACATAGGTATTCTCCTAAACACCTTCTGCTGTATAATAGTCTCCTCCAGTAACCCATCTATATAATTTTGGACCAGGGGAATTTCTATTGATTCCATCATTATTTGTTGCAGTGCGAGGCTTTGGAGGTCTTTCAAGAAGTCCATTGCGCTATTAAAATCAGTCCAATATCTATTGGATATTTACACTGCTGCCAAAACTTTAACCATTCCCCAAGCTTGACACTAAAATATGAGCAAAAACCATCATTAAATTGTAACAGGTATCGACACCATCTACTTGATCCCTCAGCCTTACCAGTTCGAACCTAACAATCTTAACTGTAAAATTTCATATCTTATTTGAAGGATTAACACCTAATAGGTAAAGAACAAACATCCAAAAAATCATTGCACTGGATGGGTGTTTTCACGATAGGTTGATCAACAATACATACCTCCCACATATGAAGTGGTTCCATCTGTAAGCAATTTATTCCTTCGAACACATCTTTACTCTAACCTTTAATGTTGGTCGAGCAAAAGTGGATCCAGTTTCACTTCCTTTTATCTGCAAACAAGAGAAATACATTTGATGTCAAACAAGAGAAGAACAAAAAGAACATTACAAAAGGGTAACACAAAATTAAGTGAATCAATAGATGACCAATCTAATGCAATAGATTACCCATATGTTCAATTGATGAGGCATTTGTTGCAACAGATGGATGACATGATACAATAGATGGGTCATCTGTTGGAATAAATCAAACCAGCCTTGCTAATGGTTTGATTTCTTCAAATAGTTACTCCGACTGTACAAAAGGGTAACACAAAATTGAGTGAATCAACAGATGACCAATCTGATGCAATAGATTACCCATCTGTTCAATCGATGAGGCATCTATTGCAATAGATAGATGATATATTGCAATAGATGAATCATCTATTGGAATAAATCAAACCAACCTTGCTACTAGTTTGATTTCTTCAAATAGTTGCTCCGTTTGTTCCAATAGATGATTCAACAGTTGCAACAGTTGAGGAAACTGTTGCAACACAACCAACAAAAGTATCAACAATAAAGAAACAACACCATATGTTCCAATTCTATCAATAACACAAACACCACATGTTCCAACATGACCACCATCCCCAACACCACCACCACCAAAGTAACAAACAAAAGATATAAAAAAACTATAATGATAACAAGGCTTTTTAAGTTCTTCCAACATATGACCTTTTTCGCATATTTTAATAAAAACAACGGTTCGTTCAATCAAGACTTAAAAGTTACCTTTCCTTCAATTTTCTTAATAAATAGGAAACTGGTAATGGGTAAATCATTAATAGCAACAGATGTAAATATCTAGTTTAAATGACATACAAAGAAGAAGATGAGATGGAAAGAGCAATAGTGAACCATACCTGCAATGTCAAAAAAGCAAAGGGATCAGAACATCCAGTTCAGTCTAGAAAAAATATTGATCGGTTGAGATTCGAAAGGATCCTCATCCAAAAGAAGAGAGAAGATAAAAAAGGAAAGAAATAGAATTGAGAATAAATAAAGAAGAGAAAAGAGATGGATGAGTTGAGTCTTACTTTATGGATGAAGGAGAGAGTATTCTAGATATGGGTTTTAAAAATTCATTAATAACTTTTAAGGGGCACGAGGAGACAGTGACATTGAAAAAACCAGATAAGACTACTCACTCAGGAGATTTTTGAGTTATCCAAGTAATATTTTTTACCGCCTTAGTATTTTATCTTTTTTATCTCAGATAGGAAATACCTAAATTTCTTTAAAAAAGGATCATAAAACATCTAAGTCATACTTTGCAATAGATGACAATTTTTGTTTGAAAATTTCCAAAGCTCGGTCATCTGTCGCAAAAGATGGCAGCGCCTATTTGATAATTTATAACAAATGAGTAATATATTGCAATAGATGACTTAATCTATTTGATTATACCCAACAGAAAGACATCTGTGGCAACAGATTGAACATTAGTTTTATATAATTTCAATTGAGTTCATATGTTTAACTAAAACCTTGATTGATTAATCTAGGACTAGGGACGAGTTCTCGTAGGGTCAACTAAAACTTTAATTGATTCTTTTGGCAATTGCATGATGAGACGGTATTATGTTCCTCTCGACCAGAGTTATTCATCGATCACTCTGAGCTGAACCAATTTTTATTACCTCATGTGTTCAACTAATACCTTAATTGATTAATCCAGGACTAGGGGTGAGTTCTCATAGGGTTAACTACAACAGATGGCAGCGCCTATTTGATAATTTACAATAAATAGGTAATCTGTTGCAACAGATGACTTAATCGATTTGATAATTTACAACAGATTGGTAATTTGTCGTAATAGATGACTTAATCTGTTTGATAATTTACAACAAATGAGTAATCTATTGCAATAAATGACTTAATCTGATTGATAATTTATAACATATGGTTAATCTGTTGCAACAAGTTGAATATTTATTTTTATACAATTTCAATTGAGTTCATATGTTAGACTAATACCTTAATTGATTAATCTAGGACTAGGGGTGAGTTCTCATAGGGTCAACTACAACTTTAATTTAGTCTTTTGGTAATTGCATGGTGAGACGGTATTGTGTTTCTCCCGACCAGAGTCGTCGATCAACCAGTCGGAATTGAACCGATTCTTATTACCTCATATGTTCAACTAATACCTTAATTTATTAATCTAGGACCAGGGACAAGCTCTCATAGGGTCAACTACAACTTCAATTGAGTCTTTTGGCAATTGCATGATGAGACGATATTGCATCCCTCCCGACCAAAGTCGTCGATCGATCACTTTGAGATGAACCAATTCTTATTACCTCATGTGTTCAACTAATACCTTAATTAATTAATCTATGACCAGGGATGAGTTCTCATAGGGTCAACTACAACTTCAATTGAGTCTTTTGACAATTGCATGATGAGACGGTATTGCGTTCCTCCCGACCAGAGTCGTCGATCGATCACTCTGAGCTGAACCGATTTTTATTACATCATGTGTTCAACTAATACTTTAATTTATTAATCCAGGACTAGGGGTGAGTTCTCATAGGGTCAACTACAACAGATGGCAGTACCTATTTGATAATTTACAACAGATGGGTAATCTGTTGCAATAGATGACTTAATCAATGTGATAATTTACAATAGATTGGTAATCTGTCATAATAGATGACTTAATCTGTTTGATAATTTACAACAAATGGGTAATCTATTACAACAAATGACTTAATCTGATTGATAATTTACAACAGATGGTTAATCTGTTGCAACAAGTTTATTATTTGTTTTTATTCAATTTCAATTGAGTTCATATGTTAGACTAATACCTTAATTGATTAATCTAGGACTAGGGGTGAGTTCTCATAGGGTCAACTACAATTTCAATTGAGTCTTTTGGCAATTGCATGATGAGAAGGTTAAAAATTATGCATATCTTTATAATTTTAAAAAATAATTAAGATCAATTCGAACCAAATTGACATTTTCAAAACTTGTAATTCTTTTCCAAAATACAAATCAACCTATACAAATCATCCATTTGTGAGAAAAATGTTTCATCATTTCAAATCTCGAGTTCTCACTCTTTTCTCTCTCTCAACAATACTGTACAGATAATAACTACTCAATAAATTTCTCAACCCTTCACAACAGATTGATTTTCTTTTCATTTCCAACCACATAGGTGTTATTTTTTACTTTATCCTTGCTTGTATCAGTCGTTTTCTTTGTCTTCGTAGGTAACAAAGTTTAAGAAGAGTTCTATATTTGTTATTTTTTTCTAAAAAATAAGGGCTTTTAAGTTAATAATGAAAAAGAAAACTTTTAGTTGTATTATCTTCGAGAATGAGTTTATAATTTTGAGTTTTGATGGATTCATAGGAAAAACTTGAGAAAACCCTAGTTTTTATCGCAGTGTTCCGTTGACTGTCGTGGTATAGTTGGATGGTGTTTATGGTGTTGGTGGTCGTGGTGGTCGTGGTGGTAGTCGTCGTGGTGGCACTGGTGGTGGCTGTTGGTGGCATTGGTTGGTGGCATTTGTGGTGGCATTAGTTGGTGGTGTTAATGGTGGCTGTCGGTATTCATGGTGTTTGTGGCATTGGTTGGTGGTGTCTATTGGTGTGTCGGTATTGGTGGTATTTGTAATGTATTTTTTAAAATTTATGCATACATCAATTGTAATATAATTTTTGTTTTTCTGTTGTTTGTAGGTAAAAATGTCTCCCAAAAGAAAAGAAAGTGAAAGTGGATCAACATATGACCACCCAACAAAAAAGGCTACAGTACAGAGGGATTTGGAGGAGCTTCCTGAACAATCTCAGTCAGGGAAAAGTAAAGCTGAGGAGAGATATGAAAACAATGTTGAGGGAGGTGGACAAAGGTCTGTAGATGGTGATGAAAAAATGAAAGTGAGAAAGAGGAGGAATTAGAGAGTGAGAAAGAGGATGATCATCAACATAATGACAATGTATCACCAATGGGGCGTGAATTATTATTGACATCCCAGCATCATCCTGTCAAAACTTTTAGTATTGACAGGTTTCAAGTTGCGATGCCGATAGATGACCCTGTAAATAAAATAAAACTAACTGGTGAACTTATACTTAAATGTCAGTTGGGGAAACCTTTTAATTATTTTAGAAAAATTATTAAGATAGAAAACATAGACAGACTTTTTAAAAGGAGCTTCTTTGGACGCTTTCTTGAGCTGCCTGAGGACCCCCTACCCATTTCCAAATAAGGATGGTATATGGTCTTCTCAAGCACAGGATCAAGTACGTGGGGGATGATAAAGATTAGGAGGAGGGGGGCAAAAATATGGATGAAATCTGGATCAACTACTGTGGCATGCCGGTTTGTTTTGACTTGCAAGAGTTTGCCATAGTGACGGGCTTGAGATGCGATCGTCCAGAAGAACCACCTATCACCAAGGGAAAACACCGTAAAAGATCCAAGGCAAGAAGCAAAACCAATAAATTCAAGGAAAAAATAAATGGGTTGATGGACATTGCTCGATGTGGCTACAAAACATCAGATTTGTTGACAGATCTCAGGGATAAAACCATACCAAAGCAGTATAGGGAGAAATTGTGCTTAGTTTGGTTTGCCCATTTGGTTATATTGGAAAGAGGCGTCAACAAGCTCATAGAAGATGATTTGTTGGCGCGTGTTGAGGATTTTGATAAATTCAACAATTATCCCTGGGGATACGACAACTTTTACTTGACTATCCAGTATTTACTGACAAAGCTATCCTCAGGGATGACCACATTATACGACTTTTCTTGGGCTTTTATGGTAAAATTAATCACTATTTTTACTCATTCATTAGTTTATATTGAATATAGTTATTAAAGTATGACTTTTTTTTGCTTGCTTTCTATTTACGTTTTTTAGGCTTGGGCATTTGAAGTCATTCCTCCCCCCGAAAGCAGGTAATGGATTACCCGAATGAGGTTTCTCATCCAAGGATGTTTAGGTGGTTGGCTGCCAAGAACAACCCAAAAATTAAGGAGGCTGATCTCTTTAACCCTCCGGATGATGCAGTACATCTTCTTCAAGTAAAATAATTTTACTCAATGAAAGATATTAAAATGATGTTATATCTGGTGTAACAGATGTTATATCTGATGCACCAGATGTTACATCTATTACGACAGATTACCCGTCCTATGCCAACCGGTGCAACAGATGGATAATCTATTACGACGGACGATTGATATCTTGCATCAGATTACCTATCTGTTGCTTTAGTTCTCTGAACCCGACTCCTAATAGATTAACCATCTACTACAAAATATGCAACAAATGGGTAATCTGATGTAACATATTGTTAATCTGTTGCGACATACAGATCATCTGTTGTATAATATGTAAACTAATAAATTACCTGTATTGTGCAACTGGTGCAACAGATTGTTAATTTGTTATGACAAATGATTGATATTTTGCATCAGATTATCTATGTGTTGCTCTGGTTCTCTAAACACAACTCAAATGGATTCTAACCATCTACTGCAAACTATGCGACAGATGGGTAATCTGATGCAACATATTATTAATCTGTTGCAGAAGTTGACTGTGTTAATATGTAACCCAACTGTGAAAATTATTATATTTTATGATTTAAATGTATCTATCTTTTTTATAGGTTGTGCCTCCATGGATTGTGCCTACTGAGCAGGAGTTGGTGATGACTTCTTTTATTACTTTAGGTCATGTTGATACTATAGCATACCCAACGGTGGAGTTAATAAAGAAAGAATTGACTGGAGCAATAGCCATAAGAAGAGCAGTTAGGCAAGGTCAGCCTAATGTTGAGGCTCTTCATGACCAACCTATTGAGGTAGATCTAGGTGCTTCTTCTGGTGAAGTTTTTGGTGTTTGTGGCAGGCATTCTGATGTTGCTACCACTCGTCATGATGAGCATGTTGATGCTCAAGAAAAAATAAATATGTTTGAAAATACTCTTTTCACAGGTCCCTCTCACCCTTACATAATTCTCTCTCACCTCTCTTCACCCTCGTGTTCTCATTGCAAATGCGAAAAGTGCAAGGACAGCCTGGATAAACTCTTTGAAAAAGTAGAGGCTATCTCTAAAGTTGTCGAGGAATTTAAATCAAAGAGGGGTATCATACCATCCAAGATGGTGAGGGAGCCATACATTCCTACAACAAAGGTTAGGAGGAAGAAAAGAGCAATTAGCAACATACTCTCAGTTGCAAATAAAAAAAATTATAACTCCTCCCTCTCCAAAAGCTATTGAAGTTCAGTGGACATTAAAGAAGGTGGACATATATGCAAAACTTGGCGCCAAAGAGAAGATGGATCTGCGATGGGCCAAGAATACCAAGCAAGGCACACCAGATTACCCCACGCCTCCCTTCCCCCCCTAAGACTTCTAGACTATGACAGATATGCATATGCAGTATGAGGACAAGGTAAGTTTACTTTTCCCAACCTAGCCTTCTAATCTACTCCATGAAGAAGAAGTTACTCAACAGATGTAAAATCTGTTACAACATCTGGGTATTCCGGTACAACTGGTAGTGGTTCTGTTGCAACTTATTATCGATCTGTTGCATAAGTTGCGTTGGATTATTGATTCAGAGAACCCTATGCAATAGATGTGCCATCCGTTGCATCTTTACAATTACTAACCTATTTAAAATTTAACTTCTTATATCACAGTATGTTGATGAAATTCTCTGCCTCATGAGGAAAAGACAATTAGCATACCTGGAAGCTTATGACACTGCCGATAGGATAATGAACCTCGACTTCTGCAAGAAGCTCAAGGATAAGTACGACCAACTCAATAATCAAGCGTCAGCCTGTGGTGCGGGATTTGATTTATTAGTTTCTATGTTGGTCTGGGATGAAGAAAAAATGATAAAATATTTTAGAGGGGAGAGGCCAAATCCACACGGCAAGAGCTGGACCAAGGCAAAGAGGATTCTTGCAGTCATGAGCATAGATGACATACATTATCGGGTTGTTGAGATACTACTCGAGGAGGGAAAGATCAAAGTTTATGACTGCAACGAACTTGCCATCGACTAGGTCGTTCTTTTTTTCCATGTGCAGCCACTGATGGAGCTGTTCCCCATCTTGTTGAGGGAGAGTAAACTGATGAATCATTTTTCAGGGAAAGTGTTGATGTAGAAATCATGGGATTTTGAAGGTCAAAACAAGGGCATAAACCTTCCAAAAAATGATACCGGTTTCGCGTGCGGCTCACACGCTCTTACACACATCGAATGTTTGCTGACCGACATAGAAATGGTCGAGCCAATGAACTTTTTGTGCGAAAACACTGTGGCAAACCCGCAAGAGGTCTGGGCTTATTGGGTACTATCTGGATGCTTGGAGCCTGTGTATATAGAAGAGCAGAGCCTGTGAAATAATAATTTTTTATTTCAAGTCACACTTCACTTTACTTAAAATTACATGTACATGCAGTGGCAATAATTTTTTTCAAATGAAAGTTGAGTTTTTTTATAATGCAATAGATTGTCAATCTATTGTAAAATATATTCTATCTGTTCTGGCAGATAGTTTATCTATTACAATAGGTTAGTCATCTGTTGTATTATGTCGATGTTATTTTTATCTAATCTAATCTAAGTCTAATCTGTTACAATCGTTGGAAGACCTATTTGATAATTTCCAACAGATGACATAAATTTTACAACATATGCCTAAATCTGTTTGATATTTTTCAACAATTACGCTTGAATATCCATTTGCTCGACAACACCAAATTAGTAGCAAGTACACCACCATGAATTCAGCAATTAGGCGTGAATATCCATGTGCCCAACAACACCAAACCAGTAGCAATAACGACAACAATGTAGTATCTTCTTGTTCGATTTTATTTCTCTTCCAAAGCCTTGAGTTTCTTCAACAAATCTCAGATTACACGATTTGCTTGTGAAGGATGTCATTCTTCATACCAATCAAAGTAATTTCACCCACTCAATTTCTATAAAAACAAGAACACAATTAAAAAATAATTACAAGTCAATCATTAATCAACTAATTAAATTAAAAAAATATTACTTTTGAAATCTTACAAGTAAAAAATCTACGACCTGGATTTTGTTGAGTCCAAGAAGTCTTCAATAGAGTTTCATGACCGCACTTACCATATAAAAAATCTTTATCACAAAAAATAATGGAAGATGCGCTCGACATTGTCAAGCTCAGTTGGAAAAAATAAAAAAAAGAAAGACCAAATGCAAACAATTTAAAGAATTTAGATAGATAAAAAAAAATAATGATGAAGAAGAAGATTTGAGAATTTAGGGTTAAATTTTAGGAATAAGGTGAATATATAAGACAATGGAAAAAATGACCGTTGGGGGTTAAATCAGACGCCAAGTCAGTAAAAATGGAGGTTCAACTAGCCTTGGCTGGGGGAATTACACGCAAGCATCCAATAGAGAAAAAAGTGTCAAACTGACATATTTGATGCTTATTTTATTTTACGTGTTTAAAATGAACACTGTCTACTTGATGCCTATTTTATTTTAGGTGTTTGAACTGAACACTATCGATGGGTTTCGCCTTTTTTATTTCAATTCACTTTCACCTTTTTACGTGTAGTGGCAATTTTTTATGTCCAATGAAAGTTGATTTTTTATAATGCAACAGATTCTCCATCCATTGTAATAGATATTCTACCTGTTCTAACATATAGTTTATCTGTTGCAATAGGTTGGTCATCTATTGCATTATGTCGATATTTCTATCTAAGTCTATCTGTTGCAACAGTGGAAAGACCAATTTGATAAATTCAAATAGATTACCTACCTGTTGCAACATATGTCTAAATCTGTTTGATATTTTTCCAACAGATGTGTCATCTGTTGCAACAGATACATTATCTGTTGCAATATTTGAATCTAGTATTCCATTTAAATTAATAAGTTCAAATCTAAGGAAAAAAAAAATCATAGACAAAAAAAATAAATCGAAGCCTTCAAAAATTAGCTGAAATAAATCAATGAATAAATAAAATGTTAAAAAATTATTATGGATACAGATCTCAATAAATACATCAATAATTTAAGTGTTGATGCCAAGGATTCCTAAGGAGGGGTGAGATTATTACTTTGACAGACTCAAGAAATAAAGATCTACTCAATACTTTTTCTGCACTTTCTGCTCTTCGTATTTCCATAAAAAGAGTAGCATATTATAAATATTTTTCAACAGTAGCTTCTACATCCACCTGGAAAGCCAGAATTGGTCAATGCTAATCATGAAGATACAACAAAATGAAAAAGGATAACTCATCTGTTCTAGCAAATCAAATAAGTCTTTCTCCTATTTTAAATTATCCCAAACAGATTATATTTCTGCTGCAATCATGAATCAACCGTTGGGACAAATTTCTACATGAGAAAGACTTGTATGATAATTTCCAATGAATGAACCATCTGTTGCAACATATGACTTATCTGTTGCAGCAGATAAGTCATCTGTTGGTACAAATAAAAGTGGTACGAAGAGTTGTTTAATTTTCTAAAACAAACGACATATATCACAACAGATACTTTATCTGGTGCAACAAGTTAGTCAATTGTTGCAACAAATGTATATATCTGTTTGATAATTTTCAGCAGATATGTGATCTGTTGAAATAGATATGCGTCTGTTTGTTAGTTGGAACAGATATATATATATATATATATATATATATATTCACCTTTTTCAGCTCGTGCTACTCTCCTTTGGACATTGTACATTGCTCAGTGCAACACATGGACAGAGGAGTTGCAATTTTACTTTTTTGGATATTTGAGCCTTGGAAATCACTTTCCTTCTCCTCTTAGCCTTAATCTCTAATGGATTGGATAGATATAAAATCCAGTTTGATGGAATAACACCCCTCTTAGATGTCAATTCCTTTACAGAAACAGTTAATGCATTAATAGCATTAATCACTACATCATGTTTCACCTTGCAGTCTTGACATTTGCATGCAGAACATTCGTTGGGAGAGGCAAAATCTGTATAACCAGTATAATCATACTCATAATGATTTATTTTAAATACTGCAAGAGGAGCATCATTAACATTAACAACAACACCACTACCACCACCAACAGCTCCATCACCACTAAGACCATCAACAACAACAAGCCCTCCCTCCAAAATTATTTTTCTTGTAATGGTTGTTGCTCCAAATAATTCTATTTTTATTATGTCAATGACCTTAGGGTCCGATAAAGTTTGCACATATCATAAAGTAAGAAAAATGACATTTTCAACTCTAGATTAGTCGAAACTAGCGACGGATGCACAATCTAACATAAATCATTACATATATTAGAATGATGATTAAATCATTAAAAAAAATTATTAATTAAAACAAAATCTTAATTATAATTATACTTACTGCATCCTTCGGAGAGTTGAAGAGATCAAGAAATTTTGTATTTTTATCAATTTTGGCCGGAAACCATCTCAAGATTCTTGGACATGAAACTTCTTCCTGGTAGTTCACTTGTTGTCTCAAATAAGGAATGGCTTCAAACGCCCAAGACTATAAAATAACGCCAATAAATCAAAATCACTATTGTGTAAAAAAAATAAATGATATCATAATAAAAGAAAGAAATATTTACCATGGAAAGCCATATAAGTTGACTGTCTTTGGCGCTAATGGAGTCAACAAATATTTGACAGTCATTTTGAAGCTTTCATAACTCCAAGGATAGTTTTTCAATGCCTCAAGATCCTCAGAGATCTTTATTAAACCAACTCTTATGTTATTGTTAACGTCTCTCGCCCATAGACTATTATGTGAAAATTAAACCAAGCACAATGACTTCTTGTGCTTCTTTGAAAGTCCTTTACCTTTCAACGCTTCTATTAAATTTTTATTTTTAAATCTTGGACCAATAATGGACACCAGGTTATCACGATCACACGATTTGGCTTTGCCTTTTTTGGGTGTGCCGGGTGTTTTTTTTGGGGTTAGAATAGGTATAACTTGAGAAGGAGAAAGAGGATAACATTTTAGTCCAGTAACTATGGCAAACTCCTTCCAACCAAAACAAACAGGCATGCCACAATAATTTATCCACACCTCATCCATCTTATCTTTGTTTTCATACATAAACCTACGCTTGAGAAATCCATATACCATTTTCATTTGGAAACGAGCATTGTTGTTCTCTGGCAAATTAAGATATTTCCCAAAGCAGCTATACCTAAAATGAGCATCCAATTTTTATTCTCGGAGTATTTTTCTGAAGGCGTCGAAAGATTTTTCCATGGCTGACTTAACCATGAAATCACCCGTTAAATCTATGGCACCATCGCACTGCATTCTCACAGGATAACAATCAATGCTGAAGGTTTTGACCAAATCTTCGGTGGAAGGGCTATTGACATTTGGATCATCTCTTTTGAAATATTTCTCCTCTCCGTGTTCATCATATTCTGCTCCTGATTGAGATAACTCTTGTAAAGCAAGCTCATAGAGTGGTGGATGTAGCCTAGCTGTTTCACTTGTTCCTTTACTTGGACTTGATTTGGTTTCTGTTCTTTTGGGAGCCACATTATCTAAAATTAACAGGAACATAAAAAAAAATATTATAGTGGATTAATGCATCATTAAAAAAAGATAACAGTAAATCTAACTAGCAAAACAGTAAAATAACATTTCCAACATATCATTGATCTATTGCACCAGGTAGTATATCTGTTGCAGTATATAACCAATCTGTTGCAGTATATAACCAACCTATTGCAGTGGATGAGTAATTTGTTGCAATAATACAAAATGTATCACTCATCTTTTAAGACAAATGGATGGTCTGTGCAATAGATAACACATCTCTTGCAACATATGAGTGATCTATTGGAACGGTTAAATAATTTGTTGCAATGGATGAGTGTTCTGTTGCAACAATACAAAATATATCACTCATCTATTGAGAAAAATGAATGGTCTGTGCAGCAGATCACACATCTATTATAAAATCATCTATTGCAACATATGCATGATCTGTTGGAATAATTAAATAACCTGTAGCAACGACTGAGTAATCTATTATGACAATACAAACTATATCACTCATCTATTGAGAAAGATGAATGGTTTGTGCAACAGATTACACATCTTTTGCAATATATGAGTGATTTGTCGAAACAGTTAACTAGCCTGCAATAATGGCGCTGAGTAATCTGTTGCGATAATACAAAATATATCACTCAACTGTTGAGAAAGATGAATGGTCTGTGCAATAGGTCACACATCTGCTGCAACATATGAATGATCTGTTGGAACAATTATTAAGGGTCAAATATTGTTTAGATTTCTTCCAACGGAAGGGTCGTTTATCGCTGTAGATGAATGGTCAATTGGAAAAATCAAGTCTTGGACATGTCCTGTTGGAAGAGTTAATAGGATTTTATCCAACATGAGGTTCATCTGTTGCATCAGATCTTTAATCCGATGGTTCCTCTATTGCATCAGATGGTTAATCTGTTGCAACAGATTTTTAATCTGATATTTCCTCTATTGCTTTCTATAGGAAATTTGTTGCATCATATGGTTAATCTATTGCAATATATGGTTAATATGTTGCAATATATGGTTAATATGTTGTATCAGATAGTTAAATTATTGCATCATATGCTAAATCTGTTGCATCAAATTTTTTATTCGATGGTTCCTCTGTTGCATCAAATGTTTAATCTGTTGCATCAGAATTTTAATCTGATGGTTCATCTGTTGCATCATATGGTTGATCTATTACATCATATGATAAAGGTGTTGCATCAGATGGTTAATATGTTGCACCAGATGGATAATCCGTTGGAGAAAAAAAATAGTAGCATGATTTTGTTCAACAGAAAAATAACAATATCATCATTTTTACCAAGAACAAGAAAACAACAAATCAACCCAGCAATGGGCGCAACACGAAAAATACCAAAATTATTATTTTATTTGTAAAAACACAAACAACAAAAATCAAACTTTAAAAAAATACAACAAATAAGAATTAGGGTTTTATTCAGATCGCATTTCAAATTAAGGCAACAATTGTTGAAATTATTAACCAATACTATAAGAGAAGTTGGATCAAGTTCCTCATTTTCTTCAAAACTAAAAAGGCCATAACTTTTTACCTGTGAAAGAAGAAAAAGAACGATGAAGAATTCAAAGTTGTTGTGGCCGGAGAGAAAGGCTGTCACGTCGATTGAAGGTTGAAGTCGAAAAGGAAATCGAAGCCCAACTATTTATCGTCGGAGGTTGAAGTCGCCGGGGATTGAAAGAAGAAATTTACAGAACTGTTGATTGAGAGAAACTATGGAGAGACAGTCGATGATTTGGATTGAAGAGGGGTGTGGGTTGGGTTGATTTGTATTTTTATAAAGATTAGAAAGTTTTAAAAATATTAATCAAGTTCACAATTAACTTAATCAAGTTTCCTAATTATGTTTGACCCTTTAAGTTGGTCAATGTCACCAATCCTTCATTGAAGACTTAAAAGACACATTTTCTTCAATTTTCTCTGGTTTCTTTACTACCCATTTAATGTTTTTCTTTATTTGTATAGAAGAAAGATTTATATTGTTTTATTGAAAAAATCACATGTATTAAACAAAGAGAATAGGGTATTAAATATTTGTAAGAGATATTTTCACACATCTTGAAGAGTGAAAATGTTATCTACTCCTTTTTAACATTTCAAAGGCAATTTTGACTATGAATGTGTATACACAAAAACTTTTATGTTCTTATACCTCTGAAAAAAATTATGATTTTTTAAAAAGTTATTGATGTACGTACGAAGCACGGATATTTACACTAATTTTCATTATAATATCTTTTCATGATCTGCAAAATTAAATAAATAAATTAAAAAATTAATCAATCAAAGAAACAAAAGATGAAGAATATGGAGAAATGAAAATAGAGTAACCATTATATATAGCTCAAAATATTTTATTATTATTATTATCAAAAAGAAAAGTTATTAGTGTGATTTTAATGTGTCATAAACTTGTATAAAAAATAATTGAGGATTATGAATATGAAAGGATTGAGAGTTATGAATATTATTAATATCAATTAAGGAGATGATTTTGTAAATTAAAAGAAAGATGAAAAAATTAAAAAAGAAAAAGAAAAAATATAAATAAGAATGGAGGCCATAGAGAGGTTTCACATCACCTCCTTTATGACCTTCCTTTATATTATACTAGTATATGTACTCACGCGATGCGCGGATAATATTAAAGCATTATTTCTAAGCATTTCATATCAGAATGTCTTGGTTTGAGTATGTTAAATTATATTATATTAAAGAAAAGTTCAACTATCATATTATTTCTCAACGAAATGCAAAAAAAAAAAAAAAAATCTACCCCACCCACCTCTCACCCCACCCCACCTATCTCAAGATTAGATAATCCACCTCTTTGTCCGCTTGAGAGGGCTAACTCTGATTAAAAATATAAAAATTTTACTCCTCCCCCACGTTTCCCACCCCACCCACCCCAATCCCCCTGTCTCGATCAAATCTATACGAAAAAATAATCATGTAATTGTGAAAAAAAAGTATGTTTCATATTTTTTTTATTATATTATTCACAATTTAAAGATAATAGATTGCTAATGCTCCCCCTCATGCCACCTCTAACGTAATTTATATGAGTAAAAATAATCATGTAATTCAAAAAAGTTTTTATATTTCATGTTTTTCTTTAGTATATTGTTTCAATCTAAAGATTTCTGGTCATAAAAAATAATGTAATTTTTTTCTACTGTAAAATTTATAAATAGTAACATGGATATGATGTTCTCTAATTGCTTCATTATATTCTAAAAATTAGTTCAAATCCACCCCTCTCCCACCATCAATCCCTAGTGTGCATTTTTTTCTATTATATTTTAATTATTTACTTTTCTGTAATTTGATTTAAAATTAAATTATTTTGTGTTAAGCACATAAGCAGTTGAGTTTTCTTCACTTTTATCTCAAAATATCGAAATTAGAATAGATAAGTTTTGTCATGCATGATAAAATAAATGATATATAGATTAGGAGAAGACTCCAAAATAATTTAATCTCTTAGAAGTCATTATAATTTAAAATTAAGAAAATATTCTATTATCACATTGAACTATACGCGAAATGACTGAGACACACCCGAACTTTAGGAGGGTCCTATTACCCCCTGGACTAATTAAAATCGTATTTTTGACAACTTTAGTGCCTACGTAGCACAACACACTGAAGGGTCCACGTAGGCACATGTGTGTGCCACGTATGTGCCACGTAGGCCTAAGGTTATCAAAAATATAATTTTAATTGGTCCAGGGGGTAATAGGACCCTCCTAAATTTCGGGTGTGTATTAGCCTTTTCGTGTATAGTTCAAGGTGGTAATAGAGCATTTTTTCTTTAAAATTTAAGTTAAACATTTTCACAACTATCGAAATATAATCTTACCTCATATTCTATAATTCATCTTAGTGCTCTTATTTTTTTCTTTATATTGTAAAACTAAGTGACACTCAAAATCACTAAAAAATAATTTATACATAAATGTAAATTTCAAGTAAAATTAAAAGAGAATAAATAAATTTAAGATATCTAAATGTCTATAAAATTGTTTTATAATTCTCCTAAAAAGGTAAATATATGAATGCGATATTAAATACAAAAATCAGACAATTATGAATTGCATATAATTGAATTAAATACAGAAAAACTATGAAATAAAATAATATTAAAAAGAAGAACAATAATATTAAACACATATTTTCAAAAATTCATGTCTTTTATTAATATAAAATAAATATTTTTATTTTGTTTACTTGTGAATTTTTTGAACTTTAATTCTATTTCTTTCCAATTTTTTAATTTATGGATAACAATATGTGTATTATCTAATCACTTCAATATATTTTAAAAATTAGTTTAAAAACTATCCCCCAACAGCCCATTTTTCTATAGTTTGTGATTTATCTTTATAAATATATATTTTTTTTATTTTCATTATCTATACTAAGGAACTACTCAAGAAGCTAGAACTCTATCCAACTCAAATTTTGTTTTGACTTTAAATTTAAATTTAAATATCATATCAATTTGTTAAAAGAAGATCAATTTAATGTTCTTTCGTATTCTTGCTTTTTAAATGTAATATATAACTTATTTTTTTAAATTGAGATACATATTTGAAATTACATTAACAAAAATGGAATAAAAGAAGATCTATTTGTTACTCTTTATTATCCTCACAATTTTACATTTTTGTTATGTTATTTAAAATTAATAAATTTGTAAAATATTAAAAATAATCATTATGTTCTTTAAAAATATAAATATAGATATTTATAAGTATTTATTTTTAAATTATAATTTCATACTATTATATAATATAAATCAAAATATTTGTCGACTATTTTATCTATTTATGTTTTACAATTAATAAGTTTGTATCACATAAAATTAGAATTATAAGTTTTATTATGCATAATAGAAATAATAAAATGAAATACAGAAAAAGATTTTACCAAATGAAATATAGAGTAGAAGAAGACTCCAATATAATCTAATTTAATTTGTTAGGAATGCATATTGTTTAAAATTCAAACTCGCTAAATACTTTCACTTCTATTGGAGATAATTTTATCCCATATTTAATTTTAATTTTTTAAATTCAAATTAAAAATTTATTAACTTTGTTCTTATGATTAAAAGAATTCAAGAATGCATGAAATTATTTAAGAAGGGATGCAAAAATACCACTTCTTATACTTTAAACAATGCATAAAATCAGTAACAAAAAATTATTCATAGATGTAAATTTGCAAGTAAAATAATAAAAAAATAGATCAACAATATCTAAATGCCTACAAAATTATTTTATAATCTCCCAGAAGAAAGTAGATATGATTTATTTTTTTACATTCATTCTATATACAAATAATTTGTTAAATTTCCTCTTTATATTTCGAGTCTCAATTGTAGTTATCGATTTTTCAAATATTTATTTTGCATTTTTAAATTATTTACGTATATCACATTTGTGGAAACTTCACCTTCTTTAGATTCATCTATGACAAAAGATAAATTTTGTGTTAATCATAAATAATAATAATAAAATAACTACAAAATTTAAATCAAGCACGAAAAGACATACCTCCGTATTTATTCAGAGAAATTTGAGTATGAGCATTACCTATAATCTTTTTATCTACGATAGGTACGCTTGTGATTTATGATAAGTATAATATTAATCACAAATAATAATAAAAATTTAAAAAACTAAATTAAGCATGAACAACATATCTTGATAGCTACTCAGAGAAATCTGATGAACATTCACCTACAATCTTTATATATATATATATATAGTGGCGGACCCAGACTTTTCACCAAGTGGGTTCAATATATAAAAAATAAATGCGCAACAAATAAAAAATTAAGGATGTTTTTAGGAAAATTAGCATGTTATTAGGAAAAAAAGTTGAAAATAAACCTTTTTTTTTAATTAAAAAACATCGCTGATGTAGCTTGTAGGTTGCTGTTCAAAAGTATTATAAAAAGGACTACTTAAAAAGTTTTATAAAAAGAACTGCTGCAAGTTAGGTTCGAACTCGCGACGTGGACTTTTGAATTTAAACCCGCTTCCACTGGACCAACGCCTTAACTTGTTTAAAGTGGGTTCAAATTTAACTATATACTATTATACTTATAAGGACTGATCATATATACGATATAATTTTTCAACGAAGTGGGTTCATACCATAGTGGGTCCGCCCCTGTTAATATATATATATAACATTGTAGATTAATAAAATCAAAAGCTGCAAATAGATAAATGTGTATATCTAAGAGATAAGAGTTAACTAGCTACCTACAATATGTCTACTCAATTAAAAAAAAGAAAGAAATAGAAGATGTGAATAATAATGAACAGATTTATACGGAGTCATAATATTAATGGATTTATATAGATAACATACTCAATTTGAATTTAAAAAATGAAATGATTTAACTTGTAGATAAACTTAAATTCAAATTACAATAATATTGTAATCATCCTATTAGATAGAATTAATGTGAATATAAATTATTAAAAAGTGATTATATATAGAGTAATATTATATTCATAATTATCTACTAACCGTATATTGTGGTAATTCAACTGTGAAATGTGATATGTAAAAAGAGGCAAAACGTGCTTAGCCATAAAAATAGGTTATCATTAATTTTAAATTCAAAAAATGATTAGGATATTAATTGGATAATTACAAATTTGAAATTTTAACAATAAAATAAAAAGGAGAATTTTTTTTTGTGTATTAGTTGCTAGAAAGTATGATTATGTACTATTATTATGCAAGCATAATAGAAGCCAAACGTGATTACTACTACTACTACTACTACTACTACTATTATTATTATTATTATTATTATTATTATTATTATTATTACTATTACTATTACTACTACTACTATTACTATTATTACTACTATTACTATTATTATTACTACTACTACTATTATTACTAGTATTACTACTATTACTATTATTATTACTATTATTATTATTATTATTACTATTATTACGATTATTATTATTATTATTATTATTGCTATTACTATTACTATTACTACTATTACTATTACTATTACTATTACTACTATTACTATTATTATTACTATTATTACTATTACTATTACTATTATTATTATTATTATTCCTATTATTCCTATTACTATTACTATTACTATTATTACTATTACTATTACTATTACTATTATTATTACTATTACTATTATTATTACTATTATTATTATTACTATTATTATTATTATTATTATTATTACTATTATTACTATTATTATTACTATTATTATTACTATTATTATTACTATTATTACTATTGTTTTTACTATTATTATTATTATTACTACTATTATTATTATTACTATTATTATTATTATTATTATTATTATTATTATTATTATTATTATTATTATTATTATTATTATTATTAGAGTTTATTTAGGACTCTTCAACTATGGGTTCCTAGCTTTAAGCTAATGATTTTTTTAATTCTTCTAAAAATTTAATATTTTTAAATTTAAATCTTTAATATCCTTTGATTAGGAGTCCTTAGTATATAGGAAAGAGTTAATTAAAATTTAGCATTATCTAGTATGTTATTGGTTTTCAATTAGAATTGTAGAAGAACTTATAACTTATTTAAATTCAAAGTTTGAAAATTTAACCTTAACAAAAAATTCAACATTATCCTTTTATTTTATGCTCTTTATTAAGAAAATAAAATTTCTATTTATCCTATAAATAAAGTTTCACCCGAAATTCATGTAAAATTGGGCATAGTGAAACGTAATTTTTTTTTTTAAAATCCAAGTTCAAATGGAAATGCAAATTAACTTAATCATTTATATCTAAAATTCAAAGAAATTACAATGATAATAATAATGTCAAGTGACTTATTATTATTATTAATAATTTATTGATCAGTAGGATTGGCAATAGTTTTTTGTAAACAATATTTAAATAGGCCTAAGATTATTATTTAGAAAACCATGAAGGTGAAATCTTAGGTTTAAAAACTGAATAATTAAAGAAGGTAAATTAAAAAACATAATTTTATTTGAATTTGTATTTATAATTATCTCTTAGCCTTATTTTGTGGAAATATAATTTAATAAAAATAGGCTTTCAAAACTGATTTTTGGTGCAGGGAATATGTTGAATGATTAGTGGAAACATTTGACTATATTATTATTATTATTATTATTATTATTATTATTATTATTATTATCATTATTATTAAAATGAAGTTAACTTCATTCAAATTTCAATTAAAATTACTTTTATTGATAAGTTTAAAAAGTTAAAATTTGAAAATTTATTGGTAATTAATGAATGCACTACTAAAATAATTAACAATTGAATTTTCCACTGTTTTCATGTTTGATAGAAATCTCTAGTACTAATATTATTTATTTGTTGTTGTTGTTATTATTATTATTATTATTGTTATCATTAGCATTATTATTATATTATTTTATATTTTATCTTTTATTTAATATTTAAATCAAATGTAACACCATTTAAAAGGAATAAGTTTATGAAATAGTAGAGTTTATTTAGAACTCTTCAATCTTATGTTGCTAGTATTAAGCTAATGATCATCTTTATTTTTATTTTTTTAAAAAAATACTTAATAATTTCAAATTCAAATATTTTAAAATTTTTTAGTACAATACTTTAAGCTTTGTCTTAAAATTGCCACGTGGCTTCTTAGTAGCTTGTCACTTGGCTATTGTGGTGCTTCGTCCTCTGCTTTATAATATACTAGTATTAGTACCCACGCGATGCGTGATCGATATTAAATGAAATTAATTATAGAAATTATTATCTTATTGATTTTATATAATAAAAAATTTATTCAATATCAATTACATATTTGAAATTAATAAATTTATGCAATACGAAAAATAACTATTAAAATATTGAGCTTAATATCATTAATTAGATAAAGTTTAAATATTTCTTTTCAAAAGTTAGTATCCGCATGCAAATAATATTATATTGTAATATAAATATTTGAGAATATTAGATAGTATTGTGATCTATATTGATTTATTTTGTAAAAAGTCATATAATTACAAAAGAAAATGTATATTTATCACAATTATTTAGTTAAATGACTTACTTCTAAATTTGGTTAGAAAAACAAAGAACTAATGAAAGATATGTTTTAGAGTTATGCACATGAGGCTTCTCTGTACAGTTTTAACTTGAAATTTAAGTTTTTTTATATTAAATGTTTTAATTTGCTCCCTCTTATCAAGAGGAAGAAAAGAGTTTCCCCTTCTCTTTTTTGTCCTTATAGATTTTTCTTTCAAAGTAGATTTTGTATTCCTTTGCACGATCTTAGTCATAGTATATTTTTTATAAATTTAAAATATTTTTGCGTCAAGGCAAATATTTTGAGCAAAGTCTCACTAATAGTCAATTTTTCCTCTCTCATATTTTTTATTACCATGTTTTCAATAAATAACTTATAACATTATCTAAAGTCCTAACCTGTTTGCACGATTTCACAATGTTCACTTATTCTCTTATGATAATTGACCAACAAATATTAATGAATCTTATTGTATATTATTTTTTCGAATAAATGGTTTAGTCCTTCATAGGTTTGAATATTCACTCTTCAACTCTATTTTCGATCAACCCTATCTTACTTTCTCAATCTACTCAATTTGAATGAAATTATAAATATTAATCACTATCAAAATTAAATTCTCTCCCATCTTAGAACATTCAACTAATACTTAACCTCTCATGTTCATCAGTACAATACGATATTAATCTTATTCATCTTTATCCTTTATATTGTATAAAGTAGATCAAAGTAATTATTGCACCAAAAGATCTACAATATTCTAAAATTAGAGTTACAAATATAAAGATAAACATGATTGAACTCATTGCATGTTTTATCAACTAAAACAAAAAATTAAGAAAGTTTGTAGCATAATGTTTATAAATAACAATGATAAATGACCTTTACTTTCACATTAGTACAATATGCTACGTAAAAGTACAATAATATTTGCAGTAAGAATTTAAATATAATGAATTTGAAAAAATCAATATTCATAAGTATTTGATTTATTGAATTTGAGCATTGCCCATTGAGCATCATCTACGAGATACTCACCCAAATTTTGATCTTCGAGATATAGCTTTTGAGATAGTAATCCTAGTGTCGGGTAAATTTCGTAGATAGTTATACAACTATCATTTTTTTTTACTAAGGTCACTTAACTATCATTCCTAATACAATATCACAAAACTTTTAATATACTATTAAAATCACACAATTTAATTTAAAAATTAATTATTAATCATAACATATATTAATATAGTATAGACAAATCAAGTGTTAATCCTAATTTATAGAAATATAATGGATTAGTAATTTAGCATCATAGTTTATTAATTTTTGAAATCATATTATTATCTCACTAAAATCTAAAGAAACAATATTTACATTGCAAGAAAATCAACTATCTAATATCAATATTAGTTTCTTCATATTTAATGTATAACTTGTAAATTTTTATGTTATTGCTAAAATTCTCATTGCACATTTCGACCAAGATAAATTTTTATAAGTCTTTAAAATGTATGACATATTAAAAGATCACTAACTTAAATCTTCAAAGAGTGCAACTTATATTTTTTTTATAAAACATAAAGTACATGAATACTGACTCATAAAATTTTCACCAAACATGTAGAAAATAAAATGAATATGCAACATAACTTGTATATTTGGTTGACCTGATAAATCAAGAAAAATCTATTCTAAAACAATACTCAAAGTAAATTGAGATTCTAGCGATTATCACGACAAGATAAGTTGTGGCAGAAATCACTTTCACAATTCATCTTCTCCAATATGTTATGACATAAATTAATTAGTTTTTACTGAGTGTAACCTTCTTATATAGTGGTAAATTATTATGGCATTAGAACTTCTAGATTAATTACAGTTGGTACAATATTCTTTTTCATATATATATATGTATATAATTGTTAATTGATTATTCATTTTCTATTTATGTTTCTCAACCAGTTTTGTCATGTTTACTTAATTGACTTACCTTGAATGAATCATAAATACTTTTTGTCATATAGATATTCATTTTATGGTAATACTTCAATTGCATATATTCTAATTTATTAGTAACTCACATCTACATTTCATCATATAAAAATTATTATAAATTTTTATTATTAAGAAATATTTATTCTTAATTCATTTTATTGATCTGCACATTTAAATTTTTATAGAAGATAATTTAATCTTTTTAATTAATTTTTGTTCATCAAAACGAAGTATCTTTTGCAAATTTGATTATTTTAAAATCCGTAATTATTCTTACACACATATATAAGGTTATATAATTGGTCAATTAAAGAATAACTTTGCAAGACAAAATTTTATTTGACTTCGAATATTAATTAGGACTATGTAATTTTAGTAGTTACTTTTATAAACATTATGCAATCTTTTCTGTGAAGTAATATTCATTTTAAAATTTTTAATATTTATTTATTTTCAGTCTACCCTCCTTTTAAATTCAAGACTATCATTTATTCATTTCCTAATATAGAATGATAGTGTAATTACTAATTGATAGGTATTCTTAATTATGAAAATTCTTTCATTAAATATGAATGCATATTGTTTTAAATATAGATTACTTAAAATATATCGATTGAAAATCCTTCCAATAAATATAAATGCATATTTTAAAATAAAATTACTTGAAATATATTGAAATAAATTTCTTCCATTTTGTAGTCCAAAGTTACCATTTGAGTGATCACATCTTTTTTCATAATATTTTTAATTTTGGAATAACTCTTTGATTATTATATTTTTTTTCATATAAGTTGTTTGATTACTAATTGGTTATTCTCTTAATTGATATTTCTTGATTTAGTTAATTGTAATCAAATCATAAATGTTCTTTTTATATAATATTGTTATTTAAATTAATTATATACACATTTGAGTGATGACATCTTTTTCATAATATTTTTAATTTTGGAAGGACTCATTTATCATAATAATCTTTTTCATATATGCTACTTGATTATTAATTAGTTATGGGATAATACCCATGAAAATACCTAAACTTTGACCGGATTTCCAGTTGCGCATACTGATCTTTGCGGGGGTCCTATTACCCCCATAGACTTTTTTTTCCTGTATTTTAATGCCATATATCTGCTCACTTGGACACATGTAAATATGAGGTGGCGCGTATATTACACGCGCCAATACACGTGTAAAAATGAGTTTTGGCATGTGTATTACACGCGCCAGCGTCGAATCTGGGTATAGAGTTTCGGAGGGGAATTAAATCCACTTTAAAAAGTCTGGAGGGGGGGGGGTAATAGGACCCCCGCAAAATTCAGTATGCTCAACTAAAAATCCGGTCAAAGTTCAAGTATTTTCGTGAGTATTATCCCATTAGTTATTCTCTAATTGATTTTTTTTGTAATACTTTCTTCATTTACCTGCCTATATAACCACCAAACAATAAACTCAAATAACTCTAATGAAATAAATCACAAATTCCTAAAATTTAGATCACTTGCCTCTATAACCATCAAACAATAAACTCAAATACCTATTCCCTTAAAATCAGCCTATTAATTTCCGAAAAACAAGCAATTTTAGAATAAAAAACAATTTTTAATAGATAATAGATTTTATAAATATAAATGTAATATAGACTCTTAAATGATGTTTATGTGATTTGTCAATAATATTTTCACTTCTTCCTGCCTAATTTTGGTGGACTGAAAGTAAAGATCACTAGCGCAAATGTTTTTCGTTTTTTGGGCTTTGTTAAATATGGATTATGGTCTCAAAACTGTCCAACACATTCCAACCAGGGATCGAAATGTAAAACTTGCAAGTGCCGGGAGATATCACCAAGAGGGCTAGGTGGAGGAAACATCTTATGATGTTACTCGATTATTAGTATGAATAGACATATGACTATATATCGTGGTTTCCTTTCGAATGTATGCATTTCCTCGAAATAGTAAGCATTATTTGAGGCAATGTCATGAATTGCTATAGTCTTTACAATGATTTTCATTTTTTATAACTATATTCAGAGAGAAGCATTATAGTTCTACCAACATTAAACTATCACTGCACTAACAAATGTCCAACTGCAAATGATGCAATCGGTCAAGAAGCGACCATGCAAAAGATATTACGTCGAATTTCCATATTACATTGACCACACTTCAAATGTACTCATCGTAGGGTATTAGAAAGCCAGATGAGATGATGTTTCACTAAATGACCTTTGAGCAATCCTTACATTATTCATCTTTACATCATGCACTAACTTTTGAGGGTTGAGCTAAGCTCAATATTCAGCTTCTTAACAGAAATTTTGCCCCAGCAGCAGACTGCCTTGAAATAAAACTATGGCTAGTGTATCTTTATTCCATAAAGATTAAACAATATGCACAAATTCCTTCCTGACCACAAACCATACTTGACAGTCAATCTGAACATTGCAAGCATTTGGATTACTGAAACAAACACAAGTATCTCTTTTTGTTTCGCTCCTTCAATTACATAATTTGATTTCACTGTTGATTTTTTATGGCTATATTTGCTAACACCGAAGCAAGGAGATGAAAGAAATATACTCAGAGAAAGAATCGCCAAAACCAACAGGAGCAGACATCCTAAAATTCTAGAGTCCCTAATGTGGTGAGCTGGGGAAATTCACAAAGAAATTGCCCTCTCCCATAGATCAAATATCCACAGCATAGATAAAAATTTCAAACTTCAATCTGTCCATCTTACATTAGACACTATGGACAAGCTCTACGACAACCAAGTACAAACAATGAAGAGAAAAAAGGAAATGCAGGAAATAGTCGCAAAAGATAAAGAGGAGCTACATTTTCTAGTATTCCCATTGCTTCAGCTCCATGCCATCTGGAGGGCTTCCTTCCACCTTCTTAGTACCAACCTCTTTCCAGTTTGTGGACAGAACAGTCCCATTTGATTCCACCTGTGAGGCAGCAGAGAAAATCAATTTTACTTGTTCTACTTATGTGATAAATCAAAGCAAGAAATACAAACAGACTACTATATGGTGAGTCAGTAAAAGGGAGAAAGGGAATTAAATCAGAGCTTCACACCCTCAGCAAATAGACAGAAGGAAATACACACTACAGAGCTGCTAACACACATTTGAAGGGCAGTGTCCTAAAAGAGGAGAGAAGCTAGTACAATGCATTGATTCAAAATCAGTGATTCTAGAGCACATCAAACACGTGAAACAAACTAAGTCAAACTAAAAGATTAAAAGAAGGTATCATATATGTCGAGAAAGCTTTTTTATTTGGCTAATTCATCTTTTTGAATCAAACGTCCCCACAAAATCCCCCCTCCCTCCCAGCCCCATTTTCCAGAATAATGCATTTATGTAACATTAGGTATTCAATGAGTAATAAACGTACAAATGATTTCATCATAGCTCTTCTTGCATCCTCATCAGCATCTTTGTAAATATCTCGGAAAAATTTGTTCAATGCTGCATCTCCATCCAGTTTTTCTTCTTTTTCCTAGAATACAGACCACCAGCAAGCGACTTAAAACTAAACAGTGAGAGTTATCAGTCAAAGATGTAAAACAGAGACCAGCCAAAACTATCATACCTCCTTTTTCACTTGAGCCTCTAGTTTATCCCAATCCTTGCATCTCAATTTAGAGGAAGGGTAGCTAGGCTTATAGCTGCCTGTAAAATGCAAAACAGAGAGTAAACTTAGCATCTGAAGTGGTAAAAACAACACAACATGTATAGGAAATCATTGATAACTCGTCCTTGATTGAATAGAGCAGAACTTGAAGTACAATAAAACAACTTAAGATAATGAACACAGAGCAAAGAGAAGGGAGAAGCAGCCTGATGGACAGAAATGATTCGTTCAAGTATGAGAAAGGTACCTGATGACACATTTGGCCTCTGTACTACAGCAATTTCCCTAGTATACTCAAGGGTTGTCCAGTGTACAGATTCAGCTTTAGCAAGGCGAATCTCAAATTTGGTAGACATAACTTCATAACTGCATTTTTGAGGTATTATCTGCATATCAGAAAAGGAAAACCAACAGACCACAGGTTATGAGTCATAACTGCCGATGCTTCAGATATCATTAGAAGAAAACCATCACAATATACATAACAACCTTAGTTGTGTAAAAGCTAGGTAACAAACATGTTATCAATCTTCTCATTTACTTAGAAATCATTGTACTGAAAAATATCAGATGTATCATTTTAAGTTCAGTCTCACCTTACCGAACAACCTAGGCTGGAAAGAGTATGCAACTTCGCCTGGTATATCAATGCTAACACTAAGCTGAAAGAAACCAACAGAAAAGCAAAATACGATCGGTAAGTCCATTATAGGATAAAAAATATCTCAAAGGGATGTATGACAAAACATACTATTTGTTCGCCAAAGTCAACTGAAACATTCTTGGCAGGTATGCCCTTGGCAAATATGGTTACCACCACCTCCTCTGGTTTCTGATAGAATTCATGCCTGCAGTTAATTTATATTAGACCTCCATATATTCTTGGGGACTCAACCAGAGTTATGTAGAATCTCACATCTTCATGAATTAGAAAGCAAAGAATATCTTCTAGGTTAATATTTGGGATAACTAACGCTGAATCTCCTAACAAGGTGAAGGGTTTGACATAACCTGTATTTTGGTTTGACAGCAGGTGTTCTTTCACAGGATTTATAAGCCAGTTGAGTATCTTTTGTAACAGCAGCAACATTATCCAGTGACTTTGATTCAGCAAGAGGGACAACACTTGCTGAGGCTTCAACTGTTGCATGCTTAGGCAATTCTCCAGCTTCCCCTGAATTTAGTCAGCAAGCACCACCAATTATTCATAATAAGGCTCATACAGTTTCAAGATTTTGGCGATCATCTTAAATAGATATTAATGGAGTCCATAACAAACATAGAGCAAACATCTGAGATATTTCGTAATTCTCAGGTGACTTGACTTGGCCACCACAAAGATTACCGTAGTCACTAAAACTGCAGATCTTCCAACTATAGAAAATAAAGTTCCAAGTTAATCTTAATTCCCCATGCTAAGCTAGAAAACAAATCACAGCTTTGACATTCATCTTATATATGAATAAGAGAACAAAGAAACCAGAATCTCTCCAAGACTTGGAGCGTCACAATAATACAAGTTTTCAACAAAATAGTTCACCATGATAAGTTACAGACAGGACAGCTTCAGTTCATATTAAACAGTAAGCAGAAATGATGTCCTCGAAGACTAAACAGTTTGCATTAAAATATGTCACCATAGATGGAATGCTTTTCTACTTGAATTGACAGCGTTTTTGCAAATTTTCAGGAGATTCAACTCAAAAGTTAAAACCTTACCTGCAATGTGTTCATCACATTCTTTGATTAAGCTAGTGAATCTTGATTCTCCTGGTGCTAAAGAAGCACCAGTTTCCAGAGCTGCCTTCGCAGTTTGGTACTCTTCAAGTTCCATGCAGGCCAAACTGTAAGTGAGAACAGGAAATCAATTCGATGACACCATAAAAGATATCTAATGATAGATACACCAACAGAGGTATCTAGATGATGTTACAACAAGATATATCTGCTGTTGTCCTACTTAATTACCAGATATTAGAGCAGTCAAAGCAACAATCATAATTGCAACAGTAAAGGGAAAAAATCACTCATTGAAGTTGGGTGTGGGCAAAAATTAAGGATGCTACAGCACCCAACTTGAAGAATGGTTCATTATACATGCAACAAACTACGCATGGAATGGCAGATCTGATTATATGACCAGGAATTGCAATGGCCTAGCAATGCGATGTCGGCTGGATTGAACTTAGCATTTCAATAATTGAAGATTATCAGCTGAAAAAAAGCAAGACCATAACATGTGAAATCAAACAAAAAACAATCATCACGATACCTCAGCATCACATTAGTTGGGATTCGTAGTCATATATATCCATTCACTCTACTCAGGCCATTTCCTTCTGGTACCGGTTAAATAATTTAGGGATTCCATAAAACTAGAGGCTATTTTAATTTCACTACTGTCCTAGCCAGATCATATAATATAAGGATAGTAACATGTGAACTTTTTAAAAAGAACACTACTGGGCACTAAACAAGAAAGCCATAGAAAACTAAATCCATTGGGGAGCTTTAAACAAGATCATGCCATTATCAAACAGAATGATCTATATACTCACCCCTTGCGCATATATGCTTTTGCCGTTGACGGATCTAACTCAATCGCCTTGTTTGCATCAGTAACAGCTTCTGCTCAAAATTAATCACACAATCACAATTACCAACCAATTACTTAACACAAAATCTTCGAACAAATGCATGTCATAGTGTTGTACAAGTTTGTCAGCACATACGTCGACAGATATATTTGTTTACATAACCAAAAAAAAAAAAAAGGAAGGGTAAACTTTACTACTCTTATATTTACACCAACCAATGACTACAAGTTTTGTATCTTTTATCTATACGTCTATCACCTAACTATATTTAAGCTATTTGGAGGAAACAACGAAAGAAAAAAATATGATAATTGATATTACATGATATGTGTTCTAAACGGTGGGTTGGGATCATATTAAACAAGATTAAGATATAGGAACAACTATGATGAAGTAAATATGGTAAATTGTATTTATGTCAAGTATGTAATCGTAATGATTAGGGAAAAGAATTATTGAAGTTCTATTGGAACAACAAAGAATTACTATAGTCCTATTGGCACAGGGAAGCAAGAAGTTTGAATAAGAAGAAAGAAGGAAGAGAGTTAGTTTTCTTGTTCTTCGTTTCGGCATCTTTATTTTAACATGGTATCTGAGCAAGTAGCAGTAAATACGTTACCGGTGAAGTTGTGGAGTTTGATATTAGCTTGAGCACGGTCAGCGAAAAGTTCGGGATTATTAGGAGCAACAGCAATGGCTTGAGAGTACAGGTCAACGGCGAGTTCAAAGTGATCGTCGATGTATGCTTCTTTAGCTTTTGTTGAGAGATCGGACGCCATGGATGAGATGAGATGAGAAGCGAAGAAGTTTCTAGATGCGGAGAGGGAAAGGGGGTCGGATGACTCTTGGAATTGGAGGGGATTTTTAAAAGATGATTATTGGAATATTAAAAGACTTATATACAGCTCAAGTCTTCCTTTACTTGTAATTAAATTAAGTAGGCATTTGGCCATCAATTTTTTTTCACCTTTTCCCCAAACAATTATGAAACAGTTAAAAATACTTGTCTATTTTAATAAATTAGTTAAATTTATTTCTCGTTATACTATAAGATGAAATATGCTCTTGTGATTAGCAATGTTATTAAAAATATCCATCTTTTAACATTTCTTCACCATGACAAGGTGAGAACCCACGTGGCTTGACACAACATGACACAACATCATATTTTTTTTCTTTTAATTTTTCACTTCAAATTTCTTAATCATTTATTTTGTTAAAAAGATAACTAATGATATTAAGAAAATATTAAATAAAAAATATTTTTTTCCGGCCACCGATGTCAGGTCACACCACCACCAGTACACCATAAACCACGACCTTCCTCCATTTCTTCGACAAAGAAACTAATGGTGGACAAACTTGAAGCTCGCCGTTAATGACTTCGACGCCAAACCCGGATGGTAGACATTAACAACGGTGGTGGTGAAAGTTGTTCCATGGTGTAGTTAGATATCAATGTATCAAAGCAGTAATCAACCATTTTCCTATTTCTAGACACCATCTTTTTCCTCAATCAAGAATCATCTTTCAATTATCAATTGTTAATCCACTCTAGTCAAACAAAATTTTCATCGGATTAATGGTGGTGAGACGTGACACCAATGGTTGAAAAATATTGTTCTTCATTAATTTTTTTAATATTATAAGTTTCTTTTTTAACAAAATAAATGATTAATAAAATTTGAAGTAAAAAAAATAAAGAAAAAAAATCTGATGCTGAGGTGGCATGCACCTCAGTCAAGTGTCATGCCAAGTGGGCTCTCACCTTGCCATGATGGAGAAGTGTTAAAAGGAGGGATATTTCTGATAATTTTGCTAACGGCAAGGGTATTTTTGACCCTATAGTATAACGGGGGGTAAATTTAATCAATTTATCAAAGTAGAGGGATATTTTTAACTCTTTTCCCAAAAATTATTCGGCTATAGCCAAAAAAAGTGTAAATAAACAGTATTTGATCATAAAAATTAGTGTTTACTTTAGTGAAAATTATTTTTTAAAAAATAAAAATAAATAAATTTCAAATTTTACTTCAACTCTAACTCCAAAAAATTATTTTTCATGGACAAATGACCTATAACAACTTTATAGTGTTCGACGTAGTTGTATCTAATTGATCTATTATTGAATCGGTCCTTAAACTTAAAGGGACGACTCTTATTCAATTTACCCCTTATTTATTTTTAATATTAATATAATAAATATCAATGACGAAGTCGGATTTTTCATTGAAGGGTCGAGAACTAAATATACGAACTAATTAAAGCGGGTTCAACATCTACTATATATGAATAAAAAATATTTTTAATCATGTAAAAATATTATAAAAATAATATTATTTTTCGTCGAAAGGGGTTTGGGATGAACCCCCTGGAACAAAGGTAGCTCTGTTACTGACAAATACCTTTTACCAGTTAACTGATTGTATGAACTTTTACTTTATTCATGAATTTTTATTCCTACCTTGTAATACTGCTTTATTATTTTCCATTCCTCTATCCAATGAAATAGAGAAAAAACAAGGGCTTAAGACATAGATTTAATTAAAATTTAAAATAAAATAAAAATTAAAAATAATATTAAAAAGTAAAGTTATATTTTGAAAATACTTTGACAAAATAAATACATAAATATAATTATTTTTTTAGAGGGGAAAGGGGGTCAGGATAGGGGGTATGTAGGGGGGAGGGGGTGAACATAGGCCAAATAAGAAACAATTATTTCTATAATGAGACAAACATGTAGAAAAGATATAACTCGATCTTGACAAAATAATCTTTTGATTCAGTATCATATATTGTATTCATGTTGATTTCTGGATTCTCACTTGTTTCACTCTCTCGCAAAAAGTCGAGATGTTAGAAGGGGCAAAATCAATGGGTGTAGGAGCTATTATAATTGCTTCAGCAGAAACTGCTATCGATATTGAAAACGTTGAGAACTATGTCCCCCACTTCCATACCTAACAAATATTCAAACTAATTATATGGATTTTGAAACACCTAGACTTTGAACCATTGAAACATTTCTTCAATTTATGTCACTGGGGTGGGTACGACTAGGGGAGTCATACCTTTTGGATACGAGTCGTATCCTCCTTCCCCTCCTCTCTCGTATCCTAGGCAGTATGGTGAGGGTTACTCACTGTCCTAGGTATGAGTGCCCCCCTACTCAATCGTACCCAACATGATCGTATAGAGAGAGTCCTAGCTTGAGTGGATTGTTTTGGGTACGGGTGGTATATACGAGTTAGGGGTTGAGTCGTACCCTTTGGATACGACTCAAGGGTGTATGATTGTACCCTTACAGTATTTCAGAAACCCTTCAGTTGAGTTCATTTATAGTTTCGTTCAGTTTCAGTTTCTTGATGAACCAGTCCTTGAATGAAAGGGTAGTACCTCAGTATCAGTTGATTTAAGTTTGAATCTCTAGATTGAACTAGTAGAAAGAGAAGTTGAGAATTATAAGTTAGTCAGTGTTAAGGTTGCTATATGGTGATTGTTGGGGCAATAGAAAACTAAGAATAATGTATCAGAAGAAAGTACTAGCAGTGGACCTTACGTTATCAAGAGTAGTCCTTCAGAATGAGTTTAGTATTTATGAGCATTGTCATATATTAGGCTCTAGAGCAAAGTGGTTTCAGTTTGATTTAGAGTTTATTAAGAGGTTCACAGACTTAGAATGACGGCTTTAAGTTAAGGGGGATGGTAGAACAAGTAACCAAGTCAGACTTCCAGATTTTTGTAGTAATGTAAGTATGTGTAAAAAAGCAGTGGGAAAGGTTGATGCCCAGCCCGTCCTTAACTTAGTGCAAAGTTTTGCACTTCAGCTATCACGATATCTACTAATGTAGTACATGTCAGTTCTATGATCCTAGCCCTTATTCATGCACGTTATAGAAAATCATGTACGCTTACAGTTCCTAGTATGAGCAATTTCAGTTCACTCAGTATTACGAATCACATTTCCTAAATACAAAAACTCCAAACTCAGGTCATGCAGCTCATGATTCATTTACTCATGCCTTACAGTGTGCTCCATTTTCATGACTTATGCTATACTCCTAATGATCAGCTAAATTTAGATTTCGTCATGTATATCCTCAGTTTAGATCTCTTGATAAAGTCCAGGATATTGATGTTCTACACTTCAGGCCTCAGTTAAGTATCAAGTTCAGTATAATGTTTATTCATGCTTCAGGTCCCATGTTTTAACCTTCAGAGAACTCTCCTTATTAAATAATATAGTGATAAACAGTTGCTTAGAAGAGAGAGAGTAGATCTTTCATATTAAGAAAAGATTATTACATGCTAGTTTTACACAATGCTGTAGTTATGAAGATAGGCTTGAACGTTATGTTGATGTGTAAGTGGTTAAATGCATTTCAGATATTTGAGTAGGCTTGAACATAGTGGGAGAATTCTGCCTATCTCAGACCTTAGTAGGTAGAGTTGTTAGTGCCCATATTATAAAATTTTTTTGCCATGCTGTGGCTTCTTATTCAGATATCTTATTCAGACCATGCCAAGATCTCCTTGCTCCCCAAAGTCAGTAGAACTTTATAGAAAGAGTGTCAAGAAATGCCCTAGTTGAGTATATTTTTTCAAGATGAGTTAGTCCGTAAAGCTAGGAATTCAGTTCAACAGTAAGGCAGACAAGTTCGTATAGTTTCCCTATCTTTCCTCCCAGTCGTACTATCCAAAGTTTCATAAATATGACTATTCCAAGATAGAGCATCCTAGTAGCTACGAGTTCATCTAAGTTCATGTATCATGCCTCAGTTTCAGATCCTAGATATTTAGTCACGATTCAATTCATAGATGCCCTGTGCATCATCTCAGTTTTCCTCAGTATCTCAGCCAAGACAGCATTTTTCGAGGGACATAATGTCCCAAGGGGGAGATGCACTATAACCCCCAAGATTTTATTTCCTAAACCTTTCTATTTCTCTTTATGTAACAAATCCAGTTTGTAGTAATGGATATTCATAAATTGGCCCTCTCATTCCAAATCTCAGCAATATGACATGTATACAATAAATTAGTTTAGTTCATGATATTCAATTTATATATCATGTTTTAGACTCAGTCATGATCTCATGTTCCCGTTCACACATGTTCAGTAAGTGATGTCAGGTTCATTTGTATTTTCAGCTCAAGGTGACAGTCTTTTTTAGATTTACTCAGTTCCATAATTCAGTTATAGTTATAAACTTAATATCCATTACCGTTGCATATTTAGTCATGCATCATGAATCAACTCAACCATGTACTTATGTATCATATATGCATGTTCAGTATGAAACTGTATTCCATGCATCAAATATGCATGTACAGTATAAGAACTCAGCTTGCCAATATTTCAATCATGTAGTTATGTTTCAGCTTACATATTCAGTGTGTAAAGTCAGTCTACCAGTGTTCCTCAGCTTAATCAGTCTCATTCGAGGACGAATGTTCCTAAGTGGGAGATTTGTAATACCCCGTATTTCCCTAGCTTAAATTAATTCTCAGTTCATGAGTTATCCAATATAAATTTTTTGAAATGCTCATTATTTTTTAGTTTAGAACCTGCCATTGCGTAGGAAATTAAATCATCTTTCCAACGATATTAAATTTGCCTAAATCCGATAACCAGGTAAGAAGTTATGGCTATTTTAAGTTTGTCATTAAGCACCGTAATTCGGGCCAGCAGCGCATCGCGGAGTAAGCAAAATGACAATTGTCACTTTCCAGTGAGGTACCGCAATACGGCGCGTCGCGCCAAAGCTCATTTTTACGTTTGTCAGTTTTCTGTGAGCCAACGCAATTCCATCGCATCACGCCACCAACCACATTCCTGGTTGTCATTTTCCAGTGGCTTGGTGCGACAGCGGTGCGTCGTGCCAGGGCCCAACATTGGGTATTCATTGATGAAAATTAAAAATTTATCCAGGGGTAATAGGGTTTTTTTTATGACCCAGATCAGCCTTAAACACGAAATTATGCCCTTAATACTCTATTATTTCATTATTCACTCACTTTTCTCAGGATTTAAAACATTCTCTCTCAAAGAGGCAAAGACCCTAGTTCAAAAAATTCAGGTCAATCCTCAAGAAATCCTCCAAGAACCTTCAAGAAAGAATCTTCCAAGGTATGTGAGGTGTTCATCTATGGGTTTCTTTCACCCATAGAGTCCACGAACCCGTTTTTCTAAAACTACAAGATTGTTGAATTATGAACTTCCATGTTTGAATTGAATTCATGTTCATGATATTAGTTGGGTTTTAAATCCATGATTTAAGTGCAAGTTCACAAAATTGAATAACATGTGTGATAAATATGTGATTATCTTGATAATCCCTTGAATTTATAAAGTGATTAATGTGTCTATGATGTTAATTGGGTTTAATCCATGATTATTATAAGATTCATGAAATTAGATTAGTATTTTATGGGAAATTATATGAATTGCATGCTAAACCCATGAAATTGTAAGTTAGGGTATTGTAGTTGCCATGTTTATATGTTATCCATGATTATGTGCATGCAGTTGTGCTTCCCAAGTTGTTGATAGAATGTCCATGTGAATAATGTGATAAAATCATGACATGTTAGTATATGTACAAGCTTATGCCCTACAAGTTTTTGATAAAATATCTCTATAGATGAAATATTAACATGTGTACATTGTTATGCTTTGCAAGATTATGTGATGCTTTACTTTACATGCTATCGAGTCCTGGGGGTATTTAATATCCGACAATATAGTTGTTTACCTATAGCCAGTGTCAGTTACAGAATAGTATCAGTCATGTCACGATCAGTAGAACTCAGCCAGTTATAAAACTGAAGAAAACTCAGTATCAGTCTAGTCCAGATCAGTATAATCAGTTTAGTGTCTTTAAGTTGGGAGTAGGATTCAACACCGAGCGAGCCTAGGGATGGGGTCTTACCCATTAGTTAGGACTAGATCCCTAGAAATAATCCCTAAGTTCCAAAACTGTGTAGACAGCGTAGGTCATGAGATGTCACCCGTTAGATAGGACTGACATACTCAGGGATCACCCTCTAGTTTAGGACTGATCTCAAGGGTCACCCGTTAGATAAGAATGACTCCACAACAGATATTAGTACCCGTGGCACAGTATTAGCACTCTTCCAATTGGGGTTACAGATTGGACCCCAACTTAGTTATCTTATCTTATTTGGGGCATGTTGGTTAGATGATTACCTCCTACAGTTTTAGTTTTAGTCTTCAGTTTAGAATTCAGTTCAGTTTCACAGAATAAAGACTATTAGTCACAGTCACTTAGTATCGGTAAATTAGTTATCAGTAACTTCAGATATTAGTTACTCAATTATCAGAACTCAGTACTTAGCTTCAGAAAAGATCAGATACAATATATATTTATCTATGTCCACAGTATTGCATAATCAGTGATTTCAGTAGTATTAGTTACTTACGTACTCTTACATTCAGTTACTCTATATCATTCAGTCAGTTACTGTTCATGCATATGAACCCTTGCATTCAACCTTACCTCATTTAGCATACCAGTATATTCCACGTACTGACGCATACCCTTTCTTTGTTCTATGATGTCTTATATCATAGGTTCGAATGCTCAGGTTCCCGATCACACTTAGGCAGATCCAGTCAGCAGTCGCAGATTTAGTAGTGAGTCCTCATCTATCAAGGATGTGCTTTTATTTTAGTATTTCAGTTTATCAGTAGTTCAGTAGTTGGAGTTAGTTGGGGGCTTGTTCCATCAACTCCATATTCAGACAGTTCAGTTAGAGGCTTTCTGACTAGACTAGTTCAGACATTATTTTAGTTTTTAGATATTTTTAATAAATGTTATTATATATCAGTATTTAGATTTTGAACCTTATGGCAATTTATCCTAATTCACATTTATTTCAGTATTACTATTTATTGCTCATAGAAGATATCAGTCATGGGTTAGCTTATGGTCCCTCGAGACTGTAAGCACCGTGTGACGCCCAGAGTATACTCTCGGGGCGTTACAATTGGGTTCCTTAACTTAATATTAGACTTGGTTTCTTTGGTTGGATTAGAGTACGAGTGGCTCACCATAAGCCGTAAGCCAGGGTACGACTCGTACAAGGGACTCTATGGTAAAAATGTCCAATTCTTCAGGTATTTTATTCTACCAGGTATACGGGTCATGGATACGGATCATATGCTGTGGTTACGACTTAGTTGAATGAGTCGTATACTGGATAGTGTTTGGTCCAAGAGAGGAGGTTTAGGATACGAGTGGTGGATACCGATCGTATCAGAGGGTACGACTCGTGTGGGTCAGTCGTATCCCTGCGATGGGATTTTGGTGCAACTTAAGTCGGGGTATTTCAAACATTTCCCCACTTATCCTAATAGGGTCCCACAACTTCTAACCTACTTGAAAGGTTATTTACCCTATTATTCTATTCATTAACACTTAGAAACTCTTTCTAAACACTTCATAAGTCTCTCAAGAGATTTTGGGCAAGGGTATCTAGGGTTTCAACTAAGAGATCAATTTGGGGCTTGTCTTGGTGATTTCTTTTTGTCATCATCTTAGTTTACGTCATGTTCTCTTTCCTCATTGTTAATTTTACTTAAAGGCATGGTTTATATGAATGTTTTCATTGTTTTACTATTACATAGTTTTGGCTTTCAAATATGATTTGGGTATTTTGATGTTAAATGGTTGGTTATGGTTTCCCATGGTTTTAATTATGCTTTTACATGCATTAATGTTGGTTTGGGATAATTGGATTGCTTGGGAATGATTTATTGGTAATTGGAATTGGTTTTGGTCATATTATGCCCGCAATGTGTTTGACAAAATATTTATAAACATATATTCATTGTATTGACTTCTTTTAATAGAACTCCTGCATGTTTTAAACTTGGTAAAGGAATTATGCATGGTTTAAATGGGTTTAAAAGTACAAAGGCTAATTGGTTATGTTTGTGGGTAACATGGAAGTCTCCCAAGTAGTTTAATATGGTAAATTGAAGGGCACTTAAAAGTCCCCTTAAACCTATAAATGGTTGGCTATGGATGATACTTGTAAGTAAGGATTGGTATGAAGATACCAACATAAATGGCCTTGGTAAGTAAATGGATAATGGTTTGGTTATTTAGAAATTGATTTTAATTAGGCAATAATGGAGGGATGTGTAGCAAAGCCGTGAAAGGTGGAGGCCCCGGGGGACAAAAACTGAAAACTCATATTTGCCGATATGAGGTTGGTCTTGGTTGTCGTGTTCATGATGTCACACTTTATTTTTGGGATGTACTAGTCATCCCATGGGATACTTCCCTGGTCGTACGGCTACAAGCACTAGGGCCCTTTCAGCAGGGGGAGCTGAACCCATATAGCCCGTGGGTGATTTAGGATGACAAAGCTACACAACCTAGGTAAACATTTTAAAGGCATGCTAAACCTGGTCCTTTTACCCGACATAGTTTTTTTATATATATATATATATGTTTGGTTGTGTGCATATGGATGGTTTTACTTGGTTTTATAAATGGAATTATTTTATCCTTACCATGAGATCATTCTAGCGGTCACTCGCTAACCTCATCTACTGGCGGCTGTATACCCATGCTATGCAGGAACCGATCGTTCTACTCCTCCTAAATAGTGATTGACTTGGGGACAACATTTGGACTGAAGTAGTGAACTTCCATTCTTTTGGAAGGCTCCATTTCATATTATGGATATTTCTAAACATTTTGGTTTTATTTTGGATATCGATTTTAGCTATGGTTGGGGGCATGTCCCAATTGGATTTCATTACTCTTTTGGTTAGAGGCTTTGTGTTACTTCTATGGGTTAGAATGGGTGGGAGCGGTATTGGTGTCGGCCTTAACATTGGAATAAGCTGAAGGGATGATATCATTGGACGATATTGTTGGTTGTTCCATCTTATTTCATTTTGGGATTTATTATATTATGTTTTGGAACATCCTTGGTTATGGCCTTTGTTGGTATGGTTAGATTATTTGTATGGTATGGTCAGACTCGATTGGGTTGGTCACGATTGTTGTCTATTCCCAGAGTCTTTATGTAAGCTGTTATACTATTTTTCTACATGCTCGGAATTTAGCCAACTCAGGGCAGGCAACTGGAGGTTAGGATGGGTAACGGGGGTGGTCTCAGGTCCTGGTCGGACTTAAGATGTCTAATATAATAAGGCCCCAGGGAAGGTCATGTCAAGTTGGTATCAGAGCCTAGGTTCATGGACAATTGGGAGTCCATAAAGCCGTGTCGAGTAAAGTCTTTTTTAGGAGTGTGTAGTGCGCCACACTCATAAGAGAGATGATACAAAACATTTAGGAATGTTTCACTTTCTTGGTATTCTATTTTCAAGCTTGGAGTCTCAGTTCTGGAATCTTTTCTAATCCTTGTTTGTTCGTCTTTCAGATCATGCCTCATAGATCTGGAACACAAGGAAATTATTATATCCTATCTGAGGGTAATGATGAAGGGGTGCTCCTACTTCTGGGGTTTGTATTCGATCTCACTGTCCTATCCCTGATAGTTCTGGAGTTCCACTGGTTACTACTAGTCTTCCTCAAGATGAGGTAACTAATGCAGAATTCCATCAGTCTATTCATGCTATTGTGAAACTAGTTGCTGCTCAGGCTGAGAGGGATGTGTCTGGTGCTTTATTTGCTGAGGCCACAAGGGTTGGCCAATTTATGAAGATGGGTCCTCCTACTTTTTCTGATGTGAAGGTGAAGGAGGATCCATAAGTCTTTTTGGATGAGATGGAGAAGATAATTTAGGTAATGCAATCTACCAATATAGAGGGGGCAGAATTTGCAGCTTATCATCTCAAAGAGGTTGCATATTAGTGGTATGAAGAGTGGGATATGGATAGAGGAGATATAAAGGAGTCATTCTTGTGGAATGCCTTCTCTGGTGTTTTTCTTGATTATTTCTTTCCCCCAGAGTTGAGGGAAAAAATGGAGGATTTTGTGAAACTCAAGCAGGGGGAGAATATCTGTCTATCAAGAAATATGCCTTGAAGTTTCACCAATTATCAAGGTATGCTCTTGACTTAGTGGATGATATGCGGGCTAAAATGAGGAAGTTCGCTTCTGGTTTGAATTAGGATTTGATTTTGGAGAGCAAGACTGCCTTACTGATTAAGGATATAGACATCTCTAGGTTGACTATTCATATGCAGCAAGTAGAGAATGAAAAGAGAAAGCAGGCGGAGTTTGGGATAGGCAGGGTAAGAGGAGCAGATTTTTTGATTAGGGAGGTACTCAGTCTCAGGGTGGTCGAGATGGTGGAAAAGAGTAGAAGAAGAAGTGGGGGAGTTCTGGTTCCTACTCTTCTGCTAGTGCTCTTTATCAGTCGGGCGACAGGCGTCATTATGGTAGTGATAATTTTTGGGCACAGGGTGCCCAATCTCAAGCAAATAGAGGTCAGTCAGTTTTTTCATTCCCTCCTTTTTGGTTTTGTGGTCGTCCTCATCGGTGTTATTGCGATGAAGAAAAGGACAAATATGGTCCGGCAGGCCATCAGCTCAGGGATTATCCGGTTAATAAAGTTTTTATGGGGGAGAATAAGATTCCTGCGGCTTCATCTTCTGCTCCTTCACTTGGTGGTGTTGCATCTGCTTCTATTACCACTCCTAGTTCTAGTGTTGGTCAAAACAGGTTTTATGCTTTGACATCTCGACAGGAATCCGAGGCATCACCTAATGTCGTTACTGGTACGTTACAATTTTTCTCTCATGACGTATATTATTTGCTTTCTCTAGGGTCTACTCTCTCCTATATGACTCTTTATGTGGATGTATCTTTTGGTTTCGATCCAGAAGTTATTTTAGATTCTTTTTCTATTTTACCCCAATAGGTGACTCGATTATTGCTATGAGAGTCTATAGGGGGTGTGTGATATCTGCTGGTGGCAATAAGACCTTGGTGGATCTGTTTGGGTTTGATATGGTGGATTTTGATGTTATTATGGGGATGGAATAGTTACACTCTTGTTATGCATCTTTGGATTGTCGGACCCGTAGGGTTATCTTTAGGTTCTGTGGTGAGCCAGTTATGGAATGAGAGGGTGTTTCTTTAGCTCCTGGGTGGGGGGGTATTTCTTATCTTAGAGCTCAGAGGTTGATCTCAAAAGTTTGTCTTTTTCACATGGTTCGGGTTAAAGATTCTAACTCGAAAGGTCCTTTTTTCAGTGAGTTCCAGTGGTTAATGAGTTTCCAGAGGTCTTTCCGGATGATCTTTCTGGTGTTCCTCCAAAGAGGGAAATAAAGTTTGGTATTGATCTAATTTAGAACACTGATCCAATTTCTATTCCTCCGTATAGAATGGCTCCGGCTAAGTTGAGATAACTCAAGGAGCAACTTAAGGATCTTCTGGATAAGGGGTTTATTCATCCTAGTATTTCCCCTTAGGGTGCACCGGTGTTGTTTTTGCACAAGACGGATGGTCCCTTCGGATGTGCATTGACTATAGGCAGCTGAACAAAGTGACGGTCAAGAACAAGTATCCTCTTCCAAGGATAGATGATCTGTTTGACCAGTTGTAAGGTGCTAAGTTCTTTTCTAAGATAGATCTTTGATCTGGGTACCATTAGATAAAGATTAGGGAGGTGGATATCCCTAAGATGACTTTTCGTACTCGGTATGGGCTCTTTGAACTTTTGGTGGTGGCAATTAGGTTGAGCATCTACCTTTGGTGGAGTTTGCTTACAACAATAGCTATTATTCTAGTATTGGTATGGCCCCCTTTGAGGCATTGTATGGTAGGTGGTGTTTATATCCTATTGGTTGGTTTGATCTTGATGAGGCGGAAATGTTTGGTCCCGACTTGGTTTGTCAGGCTATGGAGAAGGTGAAGGTGATTCGGGTTAGGCTTAAGTCTTCCCAAAGTCTCCAAAAGTCCTATGCAAATGTTAGGCGTAGAGACTTAAAGTTTGAGGTTGGGGATAAGGATTTCCTCACGGTATCTCCCATGAAGGGAGTAGTACGGTTTGGCAAGAAGGGGAAGCTCAGTCCCTGGTATGTGGGTCCTTATGAGATTTTACGAAAAGTTGGTAATGTGGCTTATGAACTGGAGTTTCCTTCTATTTTGAGTTTGGTTCATTCGGTCTTTCATGTTTCTATGTTGAGGAAGTGTATTAGTGATCGTTCTTCGATTGTTCCTTTGGAGGGACAGGGTATCACTGATTCTTTTTCTTATAAAGAAGTCCCGGTTGAGATTTTGGATTGGCAGGTTCGTCCGTTGCAGACCAAGGATGTGGCTTCGGTTAAGGTTCTTTGGCGGAACCATAAGGTGGAAGAAGTTACTTGGGAAGCGAAAGAGGTCATGAATTCCAAATATCCGTATTTTCTTTCTACTCTTGGGATTTGTGCGAAAGGTATGTGTCTTCAACACATCTTTGTTTTCAGAGTTTGTTAAAGGAAAGATTTATATCTTTGCCTTTTTGAATTTTGTTAAAGATTGGAAATATATTTGATAATGCAAATGACTAGCGTGTGGTTACCGCTACCTTCTCCGGCATTCGGGGCCGAATGTTCCTAGTAGGGGAGACTGAAACACTCTAGTTTCTGAACCTTAGAAAATTTTCTAGAATTCTAATCTCTGAACCCAATACGACTCATGGGTATGAGCTTTAGACTTAGTCTTATTTTGACTCGATTTGGCTATTGTCGGAGGCTTGTCCCGACATATACATTTCTAAACATCGGTTTGTATAGAGGTATTATGGACGAATGTGGACTTGGGTATATTGGCTAGTGTGTTGATATTTATGAAATGGACATTGTTAAGTTATGACTATTATATGTTTCCACTATTTTATTATATGGCCGAAATTCATCCGATCCTGGTGATTGATGTGATGATTAGGTTGGGTTATCGGGGAGACCTCCAGTTCATGTGGGCTTGAGGTGCCCATACGACATGGCCCAATTTCAAAACGTGTCAGATTTGGAGGGGAGGGGGAGTAGGAGTGTGGATGGGAGTATTTGGAGAACGGAACAACATGAGTGTTGTATCGGATCGCAATCAAAGCATAATAAAAAGAGTAAGTTTGCACGCATTTGACATCTTTGAAAGAATGGTTGCACTCACTTTCGAAAAAGCAAGAACATACTTAGTAACTTATTTTATTCTATAGCAAAAAATTATAGAAAAGAGGATTTCGATTACCTTATGGCAAAGGTTGGTAATGTGGATCATAGGGTGAAGGATTATCTAGATAAAACTGGTTATGAAAAATGATCTAGATCTCATGCGCCAATAAATAGAGGTAGGATGATGACTTCTAATATTGCCGAATGTATAAATGGTTATTGGTAGAGGCGCGTGAACTGCCTATCTTAAAATTTCTAGAAGAAGCAAGAATTTTGTTTGAGTTTTGAAACTGTAAAAACAGAAAAATAGCATCATATACAAAGATGACGTTAGGAAGAAGGTTCGCAAATTTTTTAACTCTTAATGATGCGACAGGGTCGGTCTAATGGTAAAGCGGCCCAAGTAGTTGCTTTAGGCCTACCATTACTGAGCCCTAAAATTTTTTATAGGTACATGTAATTAAAAAAAAGAAAAAAATATTAAAATTCTTTGAAATAAATTAGGAAGTAAAAGTAGTAATATTTTTTGAGAATAGTGTGAATATCCCTCTTTCCTCATTTCTATACAAGCCTCATTATTACAGTCACATAATTTTAACCTTTAATTTTATCTTTTTAATTGGACTTTACTTTTTTGATTTTATGTATCTTTAAATTTTATATGGGCTTTTCTCAATTCTCCAATTCTTCATTAGATAAAATTCATTTGTCAATTTCTTTTTTTTTTCTCTAAGTTCTAGCATTGCATCAAGAATACTCAGGCGGTAAAAATAATATCACATTTTTTATTTGTCGAATCAGGTTAGATTGATCTATATTTCCTTATTTTGCATTTAAAATTTATTATTTTTTTAATTCGTATATTGTTATTTTTTAGTGTTTAAATATGCCAATTATAGAGTAGATTTATTTTTAAATGCAACTGTTAAGAGAAATTGTCCCTATGAAGTTTTTCATAAGTGAAATTAATAAAATCTTATCTAAGTTCAACAATGTCTCAAAGAGATTAATATGAATTAACGATATTGTCAATCAAAAGAATTATTAGAAAAGTCAATTATTAATAATGTTGCATCTAAACAAGCTAAAAACAAATAATTTAAAATAAAATTATGATAATTTCTTCCCTTAACCAAAAACTTAAGGCCTCTTGTTGAAGTTTTGCTTTAGGTCCACAAGTATCGTTGAGCCACCCCTGTGGTGCGAAAACTTCTCGAATGACAGTACGTTCTAAAATATACATATAGTATTTTTTTTTAGTTTGTAATTTTAATTAAATCTGGATTTCATTAATTTATCTTATGTATTGTTGTTTTTATGTTTGCCAGGTTAAGACTTCCTCAAACTATGTTTTCTCTGTATATGAATCTGGTAGAAAGTGCATTATCGACCTTGAGTGTGAAACATGAAACTGTGGACAGTTTCAACTTGATAAGATACTGTGTCCTCACACAATTACAATTTTGAAGATAAAAAATATAGATGATTTTCATCCATATTGCTCTGATTATTATAAGCCTAGCGCTTTAGTCAAGATATATGAAGTTTCAATTATTCTGATGCTAGATATGAAGGATTGGAATGTGCCTAAATATGTAAACGAGAAAGAAGTATTACCACCAAAGTATAAAAAATCACCTGGAAGGCCAAAGAAATGAAGGCATAAGAAATTAAGTGAAGCTCTGTCATTAAGCACAAACTGTTACGGACTATGCGGATGTGCGGGTCACAGCTGACACACTTTTGATTTTTTTCAAAGAAGAACTGAAGTTTGTGCTGGCAGATACATATCATGGTTCACCTACAATGTGTCATCATCAGTTTCATTTTCATTAATTTGAACAGTCTTAAATCTTATTTAACCGATTTCATGTAATGACTCTAACATCGATTATTCGAGTTATATTAATTTAACTTCTTATTCACATTTTCACCATTTTCAATTAGCTTAAAAATATTTTATTATTATGTACGATTATATTGCGCTATACTCATATTATTTGACACACGTTGATTACATATACGTGATAAATAAACAATAAAAAAATAGTAAATTTAGTACATACATAGATTATAGCTACTAAATACATTCTTACACATATATTTGACTCATAGAAAATTGCTAATATTTTGTGTACTCTCTTTAGTTTAGCCAAGTTATAATGCCTATACATTACGAATCAAAAAAATGTAACTGATACAAAGTAATGAATTTGATGTATTACCCATTAATAGTTTCCTTTATTGAACATGCTTAATTTAAGAACATGAAAAATTATCACTCCTGAAATTCATAATATTATTAATATTTATGTATTAAATTTCAGTTTCTTGTACATCACATTGAATCAGATACAAATGTTATGTATGATACGTTTTGCGTATTAATGTAATAAAATTGTATGTACATTACATTGTAGCTTATACATATGTTATGTATCTGATACATTACCAACTAACAGTTACATGTAGCGAACATAATTAACATGTTCTATGCTAACTCAGCACACCAAAAATTCAGATTCGTACTAAAAATGACAGATCTAATTTTTACTGATATGTATGAACTTGAAAATGTATTTTTTCATATTAAATTCATAGTATTAATGAAGCATATACATAAGTAGTGTAAAATTGTTAATGTATCAGAGATACTATAATATATTTAATGCATTACCTACTTACAGTTTCATATATTGGATATACTTCACATTTTATAATGTTAAATTAGCACACAAACATGTTACCGACATAATGCGCAAACATAAAAGAAGATATATAACCGACTTTGATAAAACCTAATAAATTATAATCAATTTTTCCATAACCAAAAATAAATATGTTCATCATACATCTAAAAATTATACGTCTTCACCATTCTTTTGAAAGTACAGTTATAATCAAATTAGTCTGAAGAAAAGTTAACTTTCAAACTATTCTAAACTAATAATTTTTGATTTGTTGAGAGGTGGAACATAACTTGTCCTTGTTCTTGAAGGATCATCATTGTCACTAACATAGCCTTTCTTAGTCTTGATCACTTCATAATTTCATAATAGAATAGCATATCTCAAGCGTTGAATTTCTACTTCAAAACCAACAGAAGAATATGACATTCTTTCACTTAAATACTCCCCGTATGCGGCTACAAAAATGCTACAGTCCCTGAATAAAAAAAATAACTTGAGTTAGATAAATTTGTTCAGTGATAAGCAATATTATAAATTAGTACGTGTTAGATATACATAATTAAAGTGACACTTACAGACTACCACTTATTTATTAGATAATATTTTTCCTCATACTCAACACCAAATGAATATTGGTTTATATTCTATGTGCGTTTGACCATTTTATTCTTGTACGCTTTCAGGTTTGCCCAATCAATACGGTCAGTTTGTTCCAGAAATTTACTATCTGTCAAGTAAGTAGGCAACATCACTGCCAACTTATGAATCTCAAGTGATGGGTCCCTATGTGTTGAAGTGGATAGTAAGTCATAAACTTGTATGTGTCTTTCTTTCAATGCAATAACAATCAACCCCCAGTAAAATTCTCCACCGCAATTTACTGATATATAAATATCATTCATCATATGACAAGGCAATTGAGCAGGGATGTTGAATCAAAGATCCTTTGATAATATTTGTTATTGATTCCTTATGTCTGGCAATAATACGTGATTGCGCATAGTCCTCCTGCGTAGAAATAACCTTCTAAGAAATATCTGGATAGTACCTATGGTATGTCTGCTCAATATAATTTTTGATCAAGCAATTAACAGTTGTGTATCTGTATTATTGATCAGATTACTGCTTCGACTTCTTGTGAAGGTGGTAGAAGATCACATCAATATGCTGCACAGTTGAAGAATTAACAAATTGTATGTTATACGTAAATATTCTACGCATTCATTATGAATATACAACTATTGAGCAATATTTAATACTAGTTACACTAATCATTTCATACCCATATGTTGTCTATATATATGAATTAGATAACAAACAATCTGAAACCTTTAAGACCCCATTCTATATAAATATGTTATGTAACAGTTAATATAAGTATGCATTGAGCATATCTTAATACATTACTATACACAAGTCAATATACATGAATTTAATAAGCAGCAACGTAACAATTTCAGATGTTCATATTTCTAAATACATAAGAATTAATAATTATATTGGAATGTGGCAGCTTGCTATGTATATATAAAATGGATACATATAAGTTAAATCAAATTTATATTTTATATACGAACAAATGTAATATATGTAACATAATTAATTCATCAAAATTATTAAGTATGATTAGTTGGCTAGTATACAAAGATAGATAACAAAAGAAAATTCATAAATATATACCTCATCATTCAACATGTGTTTGGTTGTGACATCATGTAGAATTAATTCTTTTTTTGTGGATGAACAACGATGAAATTTAGCTCTTTGAATTCAAGATCGGATGATTTTTTTTGGTAGTGATCATCTTTCAATTCCTATTTTAGTAATTATCAAAAAAATTATAAGTAAACATAATTTTATTGTCTGATCCTTTTAACAAAACATATTCAAAATGTTACCTTTAGCATGATACTTCAACAATCATTCATAATCCATGCTGAGTATGACGATATTAATCCACTCGACAACTCCTCAGATATGTTGAATCGTTCCTTAAATTTAAAGGGACAACTCTCATTCAATTTATCCCTCATTTATTTTTAATAGTAATTTAATAAATACCACTTATCAATTAATTGATTATATGAACTTTTACTTTGTTCATGAATTTTTATTCCCACCTTGTGATATTTCTTTTCATTTTTCATTCCTCTGTCCAATGTAATAGAAAAAAAATAAGGACTTAAGACATAGATTTAATTGAAATTTAAAATAAAATCAAATTAAAAATAATATTTAAAAGTAAAGTTATATTTTGAAACTTGCACAAAATAAATAAATAAATAAACATAATTAACTTTCTTTGAGGGGTCGGGGGGTCGGGATAAGAGGTATGGAGAGGGGTGATGTCACGATCTAAAACCCAAGAGTCATGATGTCACTTGTTGCGGAAAGCCTTGATAAGTAAGCCTATCACCCAAATTGATATGAAATAGAAAATAACACCAATAACCAAGGTAGGACTCCTAAAACAAAGCCGAACCAGAACAAAATAACATAAGCGAAAAGTGTAAAATCAAAAATATCATGCCAAATTCCCAAAATCTTATGTCACATTGTAAAAACATAATTAGTACAACTCGAAGTCCAAATACAAATGATATCTAAAAGAGAAAAAACTCTGTCTATGAATACTAATAAAAACATAGTCTAATAAGAAGAGATAGTAGTAGACTCCAGATGCATGAAATAAACCACTACCTTGTAAAGCTTCAAATATCGCCTGAATCAACCAACGTGGAGCGCACCTAAATCAGAATTTGCACTGAAAGGGTACAGTAGGGATGAGTATGGTCCACTTGTACTCAGTAGGTATCATAGGCCAACCGAGCAAAATAGATTATAAAACATACAAATACACACTATGGGCACATAACCTGCTGTAATACCCCATACTTTTTCCTAGCTAATTTCATCTCAAGAATTTATAGTATTATCTTCTAAATTGATTGATGATTATTCCATGAGGAATTTTCAAGATTATCACTTTTTGTCATGCGAAAAATTCAATAAACTTTTCATCGATATAAGATTCGCCCAAATCCGATAACCGGGTCAGAAGCTACGACTACTTCAAGTTCCCATCGTAAAACAGTGCCATATTAGTCAGTGGCACACTGCGCCACAAGAGGAAATGACATTTGGCAAATTCCAGGAGGTGTCCGCAATTATGGCGCGTCGCGCTAGGGCCCAAACTCAGAATTGTCCATTTTCCAGTGTCTCAACGCGATTTCTCCCGTGTCGCACCATCCCTCAATTTACCAATTATCAAAATCTAGTGACACAGAGCAATAGAGCCGCGCCGCACCAAGGGTCCAATTCGAATTTTTTTTACTGAAATTAAAAGACGCCTCCACGGTTAAAAGGGTCAATTTCCCACCCTTATTTAAGCCCTTTAACACGCGATTCAGCCACTTTTCATCCAAAATACACCCTTTTTTCTCAAAAACCTCTCAAGAACAACCTAGGGCTTTTCATAGAAGATTCAGAATCAAGAATTTCCTCCGTCAATCTTCACAAAATCATGAACCAAGGTATGCATAGTGTTTATTCATGGACTCTTTTCATCCATAAAGCCCAAGAATCCCTTTTCTAAATTCAAGTTTATGGATTTTCTTATGAATTTCATGATTGGTCTGCTCTTGTTCATGTGGATAATGAGAAATTGAATTCTACTCCATATTGGGTGATAAATTCTATATGGGTTAAATTATTATAGATATAGATTCATGCAAACCTATGACTAAACCCTTGAATGATGAAATTAGAATTGAACCATGATGTTTACATGTACTATGCCTACAATATGTTTGATTGAATGTCTAAATGAAGGAAAAATGCAAAAATATCATGATACCATGAAATCCCCATGAATGTACAAATTTATACTGATCACCCGTTTGATGAAAAGCTTCAATAAATGAATTATGGAGTATGGTGATTACTATGTATTCAAGAAGTCATGCTTCATCAGTTTCCTTCCATCGAGTCCTGGGGGTACTTGTACCTGACAATTTAGCTGTGTGCCTAGAGCCATGTCATGTTTTCACGATACTCTCAGTCAAGCTATGAATCCTTAGACTTCAGACAATCTTGTGACTTAGGAAATCTCTATGATCTCATAAACTCAGTCAGTTGTTAGATATCAGTAGTATTCCATCAGTCAACGAAATTCAGTAACTCAGTCCATGTTCAGTTCAATAAATCATATTCAGTGTCTATTTAGATGGGAGTAAAAATTAGCACCGAGTGAACCCAAGGATGGGGACACACCCTATCAGATGAGGGTGTGATCCTTAGAAGTCATCCTTGCATTCCAGACTTATGTAGCCAGCATAGGTTGAGACATCAACACTGTCCGATGAGGTGGATAAGCACTGTCAGATAAGGGCCCCACCATTCTCGTATAGGGGATACTATCAGATGAGGGTCGCCCATAACTTGTCCTTACCAGTGGCGCGGTATTGACACCCTTCCAATTGGGGTTATAGATTGGATCCCAACTCAGCCATAATAGAGTATCAGGGGCATGTTAGTTACATAACTACTTCCCTCAGTTTTATGTTACAGAATCAGGACTGTCAGATATAGTCAATCAGTCTCAGTAATAGAACTCAGATAGTTCTTTAGATTTTAGGACTGTCAGATACAGTCAACTTAGATATAGTACGGAACTCAGATAGTTCTATTAGATTCAGGACTGTCAGATATAGTCACTCATATTATCAGTTATATTCAGATTCAGTAATCATGTTATCACAGTATTAGTTTCAGTTGTTATATGTCATACATGTGTTCTCATGCTCATGATAGTTAGTAAGTTATTATTATTATTCATGCATATAAACCCCATACATTCAGCCTACCTCATATGCATACTAGTACATTCAAAGTACTGATGCATTTGTGCCATGATGTCTTATACCATAGGTTCATAGACATGAGCTCTAGAGAAATAATATATTCCTGATATCCGTAGACAGAGTTAGAAGTGAGTCCTCATCTTTTGAGGACATGATTATTTCCCTATTATCTCCTTAATCAATTTAATAGTTGGAGTTAGTTGGGGACATGTCCCATTAACTCCTTACTCAGACAATTTAGTCAGTTAGAGGCTTTCTAGACCATCATGTTTCAGACTTCAATATGTTCAGTTTTGTTTTGGGTATTCTATTATCCCACACAGATGTTATATCATTCAGATCAATTTTAGTATTGAACCTTATGGCCTTTTAATTCATATTTCTACATTGTAAAGTATTTTATGTAGTATACAGGTAAAAATATCAGTCATGGGTTATCTTGAGGTCCTTCGGGGTCATGAGCATCGTGTAGCATTCCGGGTACCTGATTTTGGGCATTACAAACTCGGTATCAGAGCCTAAGGTTCAATAGAGTCCTAGGAAGTCTGAAAGCCGTATCTAGTAGAGTCTTGTACATGGGTGTATTATGCGCCACATTTATCTGCAAGAGGCTATAAGATGTTTTAGGAACAGTTTCCCTTCTTTCGGTATTCATGTCGTGCCAGTGAGCATAATCTCAAGTCAATCTCTCAGTCTAATCAGTTTCTCCCTTTTTTCTACAGAATATGCCTTCTAAAAGAAGAAATGGGAATCAGCCAGCCCCTCAGCCCGAAGAACCTTTGGACAAATATGTTTCTCATGCAGAGTTCAGGTCCGTATTTACTACTCTGGCTCAGTTAGTGGCCACTCAAAATAAATGGCCAACAGTCAATTCAGCCAACCCAGTGGACAATTCAGCCATAACTAGAATTCGAGACTTCACCCGAATGAATTCTTTGTCCTTCCTCGGGTCTAAGGTAGATGAGAACCCTCAGGAATACATTGATTAGGTTTAAAATGTAACAGACATAATGGGGGTTACTTATAGTGAGAGTGCTGAGCTAGATGCATATCATTTGCAGGATGTTTCTCATACTTAGTTTAAATAGTGGAAGTCAGAAAGGCCAGATGATGCAGGGCCTGTTAAGTGGGAGGAGTTTTCTTTTGCTTTTCTTGATAGATTCTTTCCCCTAGATCTTAGAGAGTCTAAGGTGCTAAAATTCATCAACCTCAGGTAGGGAAATATGACGGTGAAAGAGTATTCTCTTAAGTTTACTTAATTAGCAAGATATGCCCCTTATGTGGTTGCAGACAGAAAAGACAAGATGAGTAAGTTCGCTTCAGGGGTAAATGAGTACAGATCTGCCATGCTGAATAGTGACATGACTTTAGCCAGTCTTATGACTCATGCTCAGCAGATAGAGGAGTAGAAGATTAAGCAGAGGGAGAAGCAGAATAAGAGAGCGAAGACAGGTAGTTTCAACTTCGCTCAGCCTAAATCAGAAGGAGGAAACCATTCCCAGTTTCTTCCTAAGTCATCAGTTCTAACCCCTTCTTCATCCAGTGCTCCAGTTCCTAAGTTCAGGGAGGTTAACAGAGATAGAGCTCCAGGATCTAGGTCTTAGGCCAGTGTTAGCAATGCCCAAACTAATCCTCTTTGTCAGACTTATGGTAAGAACCATAAGGGTGCTTATAGAACTGGTAGTGATGTCTATTTCGGTTGTGCCTAGCTAGGCCATAGAGTCAGAGAAAGACCTCAGTCAGGTTATCAAAGTCATCTCTGCTCTTCATCTCAGTTCAGTCACCCAAATCAACAGGGTGCCACCTCTAGTGCTACTAGTGGGCAACGCCCAAATCATCTCTATGCTCTTCAGTCTCGACAGGATCAGGAAAATTCTCCTGATGTAGTTACTGGTAAGTTACAGATCTTTCATGTGCATGTTTACTCTTTTCTAGATCCAGGAGCTTATTTGTCTTTTATTACTCCCTATATAGCAGGAAATTTTGGAATCAATCCCAAAATCCTAGCAGAGCCCTTTTCAGTCTCTACCCCAGTCGGTAAAACCATCATAGCCCGACGGGCATATAGGTACTGCCCGATTATGATATTTCAGAAAGTCACTTCAGCAGACTTAGTTGAATTAGAGATAATTAATTTTGATGTCATTCTCGACATGGATTGGTTTCATTCCTGCTATACCACAATCGACTGCAGAAATAGAATAGTCTAGGTTTAGTTTTCGAATAAACCCGTCCTTGTATGGAAGAGTAGTACTTCAGCGTTTAGAGGTCAGCTTGTTTCCTACCTTCGGGCACGAAAAATGATATCTAAAGGATGTATCTATCATTTTGTTTAAGTTAAGGACACTAGTTTCAAAACTCCCAGTCTTGAATCAGTTTTAGTTGTAGGTGAAAATTCAGATGTCTTTCCCGAAGATCTTCCAGGAATTTCTCCCAAAAGGGAAATAGACTTCGGTATTGATCTTCTTCCAAATACTCAGCCTATATCGATTCCTCCATACAGAATAGCACCAGCAGAGCTCAGAGAACTAAAATAACAATTGAAGGATCTCTTAGATGAGGGATTCATCAGGCCCAGTATTTTCCTGTGGAGCACGCCAGTCTTATTCGTGCGCAAGAAAGATGGTTGTCTCAGAATATGCATAGACTACCGTCAACTTAATAAGGTCACAATCAAGAACAAGTATCCTCTTCCCAGAATCAATGACTTGTTTGATCAATATCAGGGTGCCAGTTATTTCTCTAAGATAGACCTCAGATTCGGCTATCATCAGCTCAAAGTTAGAGAATATGACATTCTAAAAATAGCTTTCCGTACTCGATATAGTCATTTTGAATTCTTAGTTATGTCCTTTGGTCTTACTAATGCCCCAGTAGATTTTATGGACTTGATGAACCATGTGTTAAAGCAGTACTTGGACATGTTCATCATAGTCTTCATAGATGATATTTTGGTTTACTCCTGCAGTGAGCATGATCATGCAGACCATCTCAGAATAGTACTTCAGACTCTCAGAGATCATCAGCTATTCACCAAATTCAGTAAGTGTGAATGTTGGCTAAGGTTAGTAGCATTTCTTGGTCATATAGTTTTTGATGATGGCATTAGAGTGGATCCTCAAAAGATCAAAGCAGTAAGAAACTAGCCTCGCCCTGTCTCTGCATTAGATATCAGGAGTTTCTTGGGTTTGGCCGGCAATTACAGATGGTTTATTGAGGGATTTTCTTCTATTTCATTCCCTATGTCCATATTGACTCAGAAGAAAGACAAGTTTCAGTGGTTAGATCCTTGTGAGAAGAGTTTTCAGGAGTTGAAGACTTGACTTACCTCAGCTCCAGTATTATCTCTTCCAGATGGTGCAGAGTAGGTTTGGGTTGTTTTCTCATGCAGCATGGTAAGTTCATAGCCTATACCTCCAGACAGCTTAAGCCCCATGGGATAGATTATCCTACTTATGATTTTAAGTTAGCAGCCGTAGTATTTGCCTTGAAGATTTAGAGGCATTATCTATACGGTGTTCATGTAGATGTGTTCACAGATCATAAGAGTCTTCAGTATATTTTTTCTCAGCAAGATCTCAATCTTCGCCAGATAAGGTGGTTAGAGATCTTGAAAGATTATGACATGAGTGTCCTTTATGATCCGGGCAAGGCCAATGTAGTGGCCGACGCTCTCAGTAGACTATCCATAGGTAGTGTTTCTTATGTTGAGGACAGTAAGAAAAAGTTAGCTCAGGAAGTCCATCAGCTTGCCAGACTAGGCATTCACTTAGTTGATACAAAAGAGGGTGATATATAGATTTAGAGTAGTTCAGAATCATCTCTAGTTTCCGAGATAAAAGAAAAGCAAGATAGAGATCCTAGCCTTGTCAAGTTGAAAGAGTCAGTCTAGGATTAGAATTAGGGGTTTTCTCCCTAGGGGGAGATGGTGTCCTTCGTTGTCAGGGTCATCTCTGTGTTCCAGGTGAAGATGACTTAAGGAAGTAAATTCTTACAGAAGCACATGGTGTGCGCTAATCTATTCATCCAGGGACCACAAAGATGTACCACAACTTGTGGGAAATCTATTGGTGGAGTGGGAAGAAGAGAGATATTTCAGAGTTTGTGGCTAAGTGCTCTACATGTCAGTAGGTTAAGATAGAGCATCAGAAGCTTAGTGGGTCCACGCAGGAGTTCAGTATTCCTACTTGGAAGTGGGAAGTTGTGAACATGGACTTTGTGATGGGTTTGCCTCAAACTTGTCATCAGCATGATTCAGTCTGGTTCATTGTAGACAGAATGACCAAATCAACTCATTTCCTTCTAGTTCATACCTCTTTTCAGCCGAGGATTATGCCAAACTCTACATTAAGGAGTTGGTCAGATTGTATGGTGTTCCGTTGTCTATTATCTCAGATAGAGGTACCCAGTTCACCTCTCATTTCTAGAAAGCATTCCAAAAGGGTCTTGGTACCCAAGTTCATCTTAGTACAACCTTTCATCCTCAAATAGATGTTCAAGTAGAAAGGACCATTTAGACGTTAAAAGATATGCTAAGGACGTGTGCAATAGATTTCAAGGGAAGTTAGGATGACCACTTACCTTTGATTGAGTTTGCATACAACAACAACTATCATTCCAGTATTTAGATGGCTTCATTCAAAGCTCTCTATGGTAGGATATGTAGATCTCCAATTAGTTGGTTCAAAGTTAGTGAGGCCTTAGTCATAGGTCCTAACTTGGTATTCAACGCCTTAGAAAAAGTTCAGTTGATTAGAGAAAGACTCCGGGCTGCTCAAAACCGACCGAAGTCTTATGCAGATGTTCGTAGAAAAGATCTCAAGTTTGAGATTGGTAATCATGTCTATCTAAAGATCTCTGCCATGAAGGGACTGAAGAGATTCGGCAAGAAGGGAAAGCTTAGTCCCCGATATGTTGGTCCCTTCAAGATTCTAAGTTGCTTTGGCAAGGTAGCCTATGAGCTTGAATTGCCTTTATATCTAGCCTCAGTTCATCCAGTCTTTCATGTGTCTTTGATCAAGAAGTGCATAGGTTACCTATTAGTTGTAGTCCCTATTCAGAGCATTGATATTCAGAACGCTCTCTCTTATGAAGAGATTCCAGTAGAAATTTTAGACTACCAGACTCGTAGATTGAGGAACAAAGAAGTCCCTCTAGTTAAGGTTCTTTGGCGAAATCAGTCCACCGAGAGAGCTACTTGAGAAAAATAGGTAGACATGCATACCAAGTATCCTCACCTCTTCTTTGCCAACTCAGATCAAGCTCAAGGTGACAGTTCTCCATAAGCTTACTCAGTTTCATGTTCAGTGTTCATCACAAACTTGGTATGCAGTTTCATGCTCATGTTCCCATTATAAACTTGGTGTCAAGTACCATTGCATATTCAGTCATGCACTCATGTATCAGTTCAGTTATGTAATTATGCATCAGACATGCATTCTCATTGTGAGAAACTTAGTTCTTCAGAACACTCAGTCATGCTTTCATGAATCAGTTACACATGCATCAGATATGCATGTTCAGTATTATATGTTCAGCTTGTCAATCATGTCAGTTATGAGATCATGTTGTAGTTACTCATGTTCAGTATGTACGTCAGTTGTCTTTTCTCCCCTCTCAGTCAGTCTCATTCGAGGATGAATATTCTCAAGGGGGAGATATTATAATACCCCATACTTTTTTCTAGCTAATTTCATCTCCAAAATTTCTAGTATTATCTTCTAAATTGAATGATATTTATTCCATGAGGAATTTTCAAGATTTTCACTTTTTTCCTGTGGGAAATTCAATAAGCTTTCCATCGATATAATATTCGCCCAAATCCGATAACTGGGTCAGAAGCTACGACTATTTCAAGTTTCCATCATAAAACAACACCATATTAGTCAGTGGCGCACCGCGTCACAAGAGGAAATGACATTTGGCAAATTCCAGTAGGGGTCCACGATTATGGCGTATCGCGCCAGGGACCAAATTCAGAATTGTCCATTTTGCAGTGTCTCAGTGAGATTTTCCCTGCGTCGCGCCAAAGTTCCAGGTCACAAAGGAAGTGGCAACACGATGGCCCCATGTCGCGCCATCCCTCAATTTCCCAATTATCAAAATCCAGTGACACGACGCGATAGCACCGATCGCGCCAAGGGTCCAATTTGGGAATTTTTTACTGAAATTACAAGACGTGTCCAGGGTTAAAAGGGTCAATTTCCCACCCCTATTTAATCCCTTTAACACGTGATACATCTATTTTTCACCCAAAATACACTCTCTTCTCTCAAAAACCTCTCAAGAACAACCTAGAGCTTTTCATAGAAAATTCAGAATCAAGAATTTCCTCCGTCAATCTTCATGAAATCGCGAACCAAGGTATGTATAGTATTCATTCATTGAATCCTTACATCCATGAAACCTAAGAATCCCTTTTCTAAATTCAAGTTTATGGATTTTCTTATGAATTTCATGATTGGGCTTCTCTTGTTCATGTGGATAATGAGAAATTGAATTCTACTCCATGTTGGGTGATAAATTCTATATGGGTTAAATTATTATAGATATAGATTCATGCAAACCTATGACTAAACCCTTGAATGATGAAATTAGAATTGAACTATGATGTTTATTAATTGTATAATGTTGTTTACAAGTACTATGCCTACAATATGTTTGATTGAATGTCTAAATGAGGAAAAATGTCTAAATAGAATGATACCATGAAATCCCCATGTATTTACAAGTTTATACTTATCACCTATTTGATGAAATGTTTCAATAAATGAATTATGGCGTATGGTAATTACTATGTATTCATGAAGTCATCCTTCGTCAATTTCCTTTCATTGAGTCTTGGGGGTACTTGTACCCAACAATTTAGTTGTATGCCTAGAGCCATGTCATGTTTTCACGATACTCTCAGTCAAGCTATGAATCCTTAGACTTCAGACAGTCTTATGACTCAGGAAATCTCCATGATCTCATGAACTCAGTCAGTTGTTAGATATCAGTAGTATTCCATCAGTCAATGAAATTTAGTAACTCAGTCCATGATTAGTTCAGTAAATCATGTTCAGTGTCTATTCAGATGGGAGTAAAAATTAGCACCGAGTGAACCCAAGGATGGGGACACACATTATCAGATGAGGGTGTGAACCTTAGAAGTCATCCTTGCATTCCATAACTATGTAGCCAGTATAGGTTAAGACATTAACACTGTCCGATGAGGTGGATAATCACTATCAGATAAGGGCACCACCATTCTCGTATAGGGGACACTATCAGATGAGGGTCGCCCACAACTTGTCCTTACTAGTGGCGCGGTATTGACACCCTTCCAATTGGGGTTACAGATTGGACCCCAACTCAACCATAATGGCGTATCAGGGGCATGTCGGTTTGATAACTACTTCGCACAGTTTCATGTTACAGAATCAGGACTATCAGATATAGTTAATCAATGTTAGTAATAGAACTCAGATAGTTCTTCAGATTTCAGGACTGTCAGATATAGTCAACTTAAATACAGTATGGAACTCAGATAGTTCCATCAGATTCAGGACTTTCAGATATAGTCACTCATGTTATCAGTTATATTCAGATTCAGTAATCATGTTATCACAATATTTGTGTCAGTTGTTATGTCTTATGCATGTATTCTCACGCTTATGATAGTTAGTCAGTTATTATTATTGTTCATGCATATGAACCCCATGCATTCAGCTTACCTCACGTGCATACCAATACATTCAAAGTACTGACACATTTGCGCTATGGTGTCTTATATCATAGGTTCAGAGACACAAGCTCCAGAGTAACAGTAGATTCCATATATCCGCAGATAGAGTTAGAAGTTAGTCCTCATCTTTTGAGGACATGATTATTTCTTTATTATCTCCTTAATCAGTTTATTAGTTGGAGTTAGTTGGGAACATGTCCCATCAACTCCTTACTCAGACAGTTCAGTCAGTTAGAGGGTTTCTAGACTATCATGTTTCAGACTTCAGTATGTTTAATTTTTCTTGGGTATTCTATTACCCCACACAGATGTTATATCATTCAAATCATGTTCAGTATTGAACCTTATGGCCTTTCAGTTCTTGTTTCCACATTATAAAGTATTTTATGCAGTATATAGGTACAAATATCAGTCATGGGTTAGTTTGTGGTCCTTCGGGATCATGAGTACCATGTAGCGTTCCGGGTACCAGATTTGGGGCGTTACACCTGCAATTAGAAAATGTTCCTCCATGGTAGCCCACACTATTTTCACTAACAATTCTATAATACTCGCATATGTTGCAACAAAATACAAGAAAAAAATACAAACATACATTTATATCATATCTAAGTTGAGTAAAGAAGAGTAAACATATAATGAACATCAAGTATAAGTAGAGACAAATTGAACAAATGGATAAATAACAAGTCAAAGACAGATATACAATCATAACATAGGCACAATAAGGTAAATGCAACAAAAATGATGATGATGATGTAATGCACAAGGTTGTCGCACAACCTCCGTATACACCAACGGAGATAAAGCTTCCCGAAGTAGGACCCATGGGGGGTTCGTCAACCCGTATAAAATCTATATCCAATCCATATACATATATCCCCCCGACACATCCCTCAGGGAGATTTTTTTTATGATACACATTTTTTGTTAGAAAAAGGCAGTGGTTCTAGTGTTTTAAGTATTTCCACAGTGGTACCAATGTTTCATGAATGAGTATGATATGAGGATGAATTTCTCACAACCAACCAACAACATGAGTTTTTCCATATCCAACCAATATACCAACTAAGTGAGCCAAATATCCACTTAATTTTCCAACCATCCATGAAATCCAACATGATTCACATGCCAACAGAGTATGAATACAACACAATATTCAATTGATACCACATTAGGATTTCTTATTTGAAATATATAATAAATTTCACATAACACACATAGCCCCAACAATATTATATAAGCCCCCAAATATATCAATATACAGGCCCCCGCACGGGCACAACTGTCACGGCCTGAATTAGGACTTGGCCGAGATGGGTATCTCAAGTTCACTAAGGATCGGAGGCCACCCCCTTTTCCTAGATAAACAAAACAATGATATAGGTAACATCGAATGAATTTTGAACATATAACAAGATAGATGAATATCTAACTCAAGATAAATACTAAATATACAACAACAATCCCAATCCACAGTATTCACAAATCCTCTACTAACTAAAAACAATCTAAGTTATTACATGCCCCTAACGATCGCCAAAAGAAACCATGAGAAATAGTCTATGATACAAAATAAACCAAGAAGTAACATCCTTTTGAAAGAAGGAGGCTCACCACTTCAAGCTGACTTAAGAATAGTCCAAGATCACCTATCACTGCATAGAAAAAGCAGAAGTGTCTTCGATTCCTGCATCACGTGGGGATACATCATCCGAAGATGGTTAGAGGGTTGAGCACTAGCATGTAACTAAGGGAAGGGATAAAATAATGTCAAGTTAAAATCCCAGTAAAATCCACATGCACACATTGTACATACATACATATATATAATATGCTGGGAGTAGAAAGCAAGGTTTAGCATGAAAGTAAAAAAATTAGCCTGGACTAGATAACTTAACCGTCATAAAAAAAGCACCCACAGGCTATATGGGTTCAACTCTCCTACTGAAAGGGCCTTAGTGCGCGTTAGCCGCACAAACTAGAGGTATTAAGGAATACCAGGGAATGCCCCAACCCCACATTAATCTAGGATACAAATAAATATCAATAGCGTGAACCATGCACATGGTCATCAAGATCAACTATCATGCCGGCAAATGGGAGTTTCCAGTATCGGTCCTTTGGAACCTCCACCTTCACGTCTTAGCTACATAACCCCCATTAAGCCCATTTAAAATAAGTTTTGCATAACCTATCCATTTAACCAAGGAATTTACCACTAAGGCACACCATAGGTATCGTTATACCCTTACGCTTGCAAGTTATAATTATGTCATTACAATTCCATTAACTTGGGAGAATGCCTCGACCCCCTTTGTTTATTAAATCAATATAGGGAATGGCATGACTTTTTTTGTTCATTAAATTAAATTTAGGGAATGCCTCAACTCCTTTTTGGTTTATCAATTCAACTCGGGGGAATGCCTCGACTCTCGAGCTTCCTATTTTAAAATCAAAGCATAACCAACAAGACCTTCAAAATCTATGTTTATTAGTTTAACCATTTATGCAATGCAATAATTTAAGTAAGTAAGTAAAATCATGTGACAAACCATCTTTCAAAACTAATTACACAAGTGGGTTGAGGGAACATAATTTCCATAACAAATGTTCAATCCAAAATCATCAATTTGGGGGAATACCTCAACCCTTCTTTCAATACCCACACCCATGCATCCAATTAGTTCAAAAACCATTGATAAAGCACAAACAACACATATAAAATTATGGGAGTTCAATTCAAGTAATATTCATTCCAAAACCCTTAAACCCATATTCATAATCCACAATTAAATCACATGGGTTACAATTTAAACATATGATTTCAATAAAATAAGCTTTGGGAAAGAGCAACATGCCTGAGATATCAAGAATTACATAGAAAAATCAACTCTTGGACTTGAGAAACCTTAGTGTTTTTGACTTAGGGATTTGAGAGAGAAAAGAGAGATTTTTGATTTGATAAATATTGAAAATAGGGTCATCAATATGTTTTCAAGTCATGGGTGTTAAGTAGGGAAAGAGGAAAATGTCCAAAGTGCCCAATACATGGGTCACCTTACGACTTCTGAGGACACACTTCGACTCGTAGGGTCCTAATAGTACCTTGAGCAGAAGCTAGGACCATCACACTTTTTTGGTCATGAGTCATAGCCTATGACTTGTGACCTTACCATACTACTCGTTGAGTCTAGTCGTGATTAAAAAAGAGAGTTTGGCATCAACACTGGTTTGCCTATGAGTTGTACCTTGCGACTCGTAATGAGTCCTTACGACTCGTAATGTTCAAATTGTAACCAAGGCATAAACAAAGATAACCTTCACTAGTCACCCTACGAATCGATCCCAACGACCCATAAGGAGACCTTACGACTCATTTGGTGAGTCGATGTCAAAGAAGTTAACTCAACACTCAGAAATTTTTCAAGGTAAAAATCTGGGGTGTTACATTCTCACCTACTAGGATCATTCATCCATGAGTGATGAGTCAAGGAATCCATTAGTATGACTTAACAAAAAAATTCAATCACAATTTTCATTAATAAAGACAGAATACAAAGATGTTAAGGAATACACTATAACACCCCACATTTTTGGGCTAGACTTTGAACCATTGTTCCTACATGCATAAATTTTTACATATGTGGAAATTTGTATCTCAAGACCCACAAAATTATAGATAATTAAATTATTTTTCCTACGATACCAATTTTGTTTTAATTCAATAGCTGAGCAAAAAGTTGTGACCATTTTTGTGAGAAACAGTAAGTGTAATACCCCATTCTTTTAACACTCAAATAATTCATTCAAAATGACCTTTGGGACCCTAATTTCGATGGTAAACCATGTTTAGATGTTATAGGTATTGTTGGGGGTGTTTTTGGATGTTTGAATTAGGTGTGCATCGCCAAATAGACCCTTCACTAAGGCCATTCATCGCATGACAAATGCTAATATCCACTCGATGGGGTGTGCTTTTGGCATGCGCTTCCCACCCTCGGGTGTGCTTTTGGCATGCACGGGCCTTCCTCAGGTGTGCTTTGTCTGTGTGCCTCCCAGCAAATTCCAAGTGCCAAAGTTACTACGTTTTAACTTAATTAGGGCATTGAGGTCTTTTCATACCCCTAAACTATTTCTAATCATTCTTAAATGAGGTTAGAGGTCTTAAAACACGTTATTTCCACTTCCTTAACACCAAACATTCAGTGCACGACTTAAAAGAACCTTCCCCTCTTCCCAAGAATAAAATACAAGCTTCTTCTATCAATAACTCAAGAATTTAAGTTTTGATTTCAAGATTTCTTCAGGAATTCAACCAATTGAGGTATATGTGGAATTCGTCAATGGGTTTTTTCACCCATTGAGCCTCAAAGCCCTCTTTTTGGTTCAAGTATGGATTCTCTAATTCATGATCATCTTACTTGTAAATTATTAAATTCATCCATGTTTCCTCCTTGTTTTTCATTCTAGTTATGCTAATAGTTTTATCCCATGTGAATCATGTTACTACATGCTGAAGTGCCAAAGTCCCTAAGTCATGTTAACTCAGCATCATGTCAAATTCTCGAATTATGCTTTAAACTGTATAAACAAGTTATGATCCAAGGGTTAACTCATTCCCATGTTTACATTCATAAAATTTATAAAAACTAATAAAATATCTCATATTTTGGGTCTTTGAATTATGATTTTATGTCACTATCTTAAGTGTTATTATCGATGTTTTGTAATCATTCAGTGCTGGCCGGTTATAAACACCCGATACCTATATGTCTACTTACGTTTTAGTCCTTTCAAGTAATGAGTCAGTCAACTCATAATTTTATTATTAAACTCAGTTTGTTATGATCATATTGAGCATTATCAGTTTACATGTTTATAATTACTTCAGAATCTGTATGTACTATTATTTTCAAAATACCATGACCTGAGCTTATTAGGTATCAGTGCATACACTAGTTAGTATTTCAGTGTCTTTCAGTGTCTTTCAGTTGGGAGTAGGATTTAACACTGATTGGTATGGGTTCAACATATTCTACTTTCCCAGAAACTACGTGCCACCATAGGTTTAGGGGTTTCTCCAATGAGTGTTTCCCCTTTCCAAAATAGGCTCATTTTAGTGATCACTTCAGTTTAGGTTCTACTCCATTGGCAAGGATAGAAAAACCTCCTCAACGCAGGTCAGACATTGAACTCCATGATAGCTCACATGGCTTATGTCAGTTATATGATAGCTCCCATAGTTTCAATCAATATTTAGTTTATCTCAGTTCAGGTTTGCTTGACCAAGTAATCATATTTCAATAATTATACAGTAAGTTTTACAGATTATTCATGTTATTCAGATCATGTTAGTACATGTTATACTTGGTCTTGTATTCTCAGTTTTACATTTTTGTGTTTTTATGCTCAGTATCCTTACATGATCCTCAGTACGTTTTACTGTCTATTCGGCTTTACATGAGATTTACAAACAGTATTTAAGTTTCACCACTTGCCATCTTACATTTTAGCTCATGATTTATAAATCTCACTATGACTTATAGTGTTCATGTATAGCCATGGTTTAAATGTATGTTTCAACAAATAACTTATGTTCTCAGTTTTAAAGCATGTTTAAATATTTCCATGATTTAGTGCATGACCCTATATACTCAGTACATTTCAAAGTATTGACCACATATATGCATTTGTGGCTACATTCCTTCATAATGTAGGTAACAATTATAGTCCACATACTAGGGTCAGACAGTTCTCAGCTTTCAACCAACAGGTGATAAGTCCTTTTATTTTGGAGACTCCAGTCCATTACAGTTCATGTGTTGTATTTTGATTTTCCATATGTATTGACTAGTGGTATTTGGAGGCATGTCCTAGATATCTATAATCAGTATTGTAGAGGCTTCATTGATAGTGAGTTAGAGTCATGATATGTAATTCTATTCTTTCTTCAGTTTTACCATGTTGTAAACTTTATCAGTATTACATTCATTCAGATTTTATCATGATTATTCTTCCGCTCAATCATTTTAGCTTGTATATACATTTTAAATTAGTTTCTCAAGAATCATGTCAGTATATGGGTTAGCTTGGGATCACTTATGGTTCTTAGCTATGTATTACGACTAGGGGGTAGCCTTGGGCCATGACAAACTTGGTATCAGAGCACAAGGTTCAAGTGTCCTAGGGTGTCTGTGAAGCCGTGTCTAGTAGAGTCTTGCGGAATGGTATGGAGACGTTTGTACTTTTCATTGAGAGGCTACAAGGAATTTAGGAAATGTTTCCCTTCTTTTATATCTCAGAGAGTATTGTAGAAATATTATCTAAGAAACTTATATGAATTCTTCTCTTACACTATTTATACCAATTTTGACTTATTTTTGAGGTAATAGAAACAATCATGCTTAAATTCCTACTAATAGAGTTTCTCAGACAGTCCGCACAGACAGTTATGGGATTATATGTTGGCTAAAAAAATATCCCACTAGTGACTTTATGTTCTAAAGTATGAAAGATTTCATTCATGATCATGAAAAATTGTGCATTGAGTCGAAGTCAGATGTGCCTCAGATCCCTTCTTAGAATCCTATAACAACATATGATCTAGTGTTAGAAACATGAACCCAGAAGTTTAGAAGTAGTAAAGTGGGGATAGTATTTATCTGGATTTAGTAGATTATGTATCCATGGGGCTTGTTGTATGAACGGTGAATCAATAGGCTTAAATAGTGTATGTAAGAATTAAGTTTATTCATTTGAACTTAAGTATGATGGTGTGATTATGATCTAGAGGTGTACCCAAGGTGTCATGGGATTGTATTATTTTAAAGTTTTAACAGTGTGTGTGCTTAGATAGTACCCTTGAGTTGTTAAGTACAAATAAGACCATATAGTATATGATGTTCTTACCAGTAAGTTATGGGTTATAGGTTGATGATGTTGGGTATGTTGGTGTAATGGTAATTCTCATGGTTTAGGGAAAATAATAAGTTTAGAAATGTTATATTAGTAGGCTATGGAGGAAGTTAGTATAGTTCGTTACAAGTTTGGGAATATCCATGTTAAGTGTTAGAATCTAAGTTTGAATCCTAGATGATTAAGCTAATAGAAAGATGAGTTAAAAATTCTAGATAGTGTGAACTCAGGGTATGGTGATACACCTAATGATTCTACGTTAGTAAGTGTTCAAGTTATTATATGATGACTAGCGGTGCTATAGAAAGTTAAGAATTGTATCTCAGAAGGAAGTACTAGCAGTGGGTTTTACATTTTCAAGTATAGTCTTTTAAGGTGAGTTTAGTATATATGTGTATTGTTATATCTCAAAATCTAGAGTATAGTGGTTGTAGTTCAGTTTAGAGTTTATTAAAGGGGTCCACAGACTTAGAATGATGACTTAAATCTAAGGGGGAGATGATAGAACAAGGAACCAAGTCAGGCTCTCAGATTTTTGTAGTGATGCCAGTGTATTGTAGAACCTTAGTAAGGGAGGAAGATGCCCGACCTATTTTATCTCAGTGCAGAGTTTTGTACTTTAACCATCATGACATCTACTCTTGCCTTACGAGTTAGCTCTATGATCATAGCTTATATTCATGAACTTTCCATAGAATCATATACTTTTCCAGTTCCTAGTATAAGGAGTTACAGTTCACTCAGTAGTACAAATTATATTCCATGAATGTATGAGCTCCAAACTCTGGTCATGCAGCTCATGACTCATGTATTCATGCTTTACATCATGTGTCGTTCCAAGTACTCATGCTATACTTTTATTGATCATCAAAATCTAGATTATGTCATGTATATCATTAATTTAGATCTCTTTAATGAATCCATGCCATGGATACTCTATTCCTCAAGTCTCAATTAAATTTCCAAGATATTCATAGTATTCTTTCATGCTTCATGTTCTAACCTTTCAATGAACTCTTTTTAATGTTAAGATAGTGGTGATGAACAATTGTTTAGATGAAAGAGAGTAAATGTTTCTTGTTGGGGAAATATTATTGTATGCTTGTTTTATCTAAGGCTATAATTTTGAAAGAATATTGAGGTAAAGTTTTTGATATATGTCATGGTTAGTTGAAATTTTGTGTGTGTTTTCTTGGGGATAGTGCATGGAAGTTGTTATTGATAGAGGTATTAGAGAATATGGGAAAGATGCTTTGGTGGGTTGGTTGCCTAGTAGTTCATATATGGCTATGATGATAGGCTTGAATATCATGTTGGTATATTAGTGGATGGGTGTATTGTGCGCTAGTGAATTCCTAGTGAGAGGGTGAATTTAGTTGTTGATGTGGTAAGAAGAATTATTCTTAAGATGAGAGCTATTAAATATGAATAGGGTATCAAATTCATGGCTTAAAATGGTAGTACAGTGTTGTGTGTGGCACTTTGTAATTTTGAGTTAGGCTTGAACATGACAGGAGTACGTAGTTCAACTCATACTTGGGCTAAAGCAGTTATCTGTACCCATATAAGAATTATAAACTAAATCAAATGATCACGGTAGTTAACATGAACAATATAGTTGAGGGAGTATTTGATAAGTGTGGCTAAGCTTAAAAAGTTAATAATTGTATTGCCTAAGGCAAAGTGATTCCAGCCTAGCTTATGTTTCATAGGCCTATATTCCTTGTTATAGAGTTGTAGCTATGTTACGATTCCTTATTCAGATATCTTATTCAGATCATGCTTAAGATTCTTTTCTCCCAAATGTTAATAGAAATTCTTGCAAAGAGTATTGAATAAATACTCTAGTTGAGTATAAGCTTTCAATATAGTTCAGTCCGTATAGACAACAGTTCAGTTTAGCAATTAGGTAAATAAGCTCTTATAGGTTTCCATCTTTCCATCTCATCTTACTATCGTCAATTTCATGAATGTGGATATTCAATAAGGTAATTCATTCACGTCCATGAAAGTTGTGAATTCAGTTCAGTCCATACATCATGTCTACGATTCAGATATTTAGTCACGATTCAGTTCATTAGTGTTAAATGAATGATCTCAATTGTCCAAGTATTTCATCTCAGACATTGTAACACCCCTTGTACGTCCTTAGTCTCTTTGTTTCATGATTCTTGCTTACATAATGTACTTGGTGATGGCATGAGGCCCTTTATTTTCAAGTGAGTTCTAAACTCTCAGCATGAATCAGCTTCTTATAGTCAATATAGTCAAGTCGGCTCAGAAATTAGTTTCATGATTAAAGTTCTAATGTTTCAGCTCAGCTATATCCTTCGTAGCAGACATGTCATGTCTACATTATTTCATACTTCTAAGGTTTTAATAAGTTCCTACCCATCATTCGAGGATGAATGATTCAAAGGGGGAGATAATGTAACACCCCATATTTTTAAGCTAGACTTTGAAACATTGTTCCTACGTGCATAATTTTATACATATGTGGAACTTTGTATCTCAAGACTCACCAAATTATAGATTATTGAATTAGCTTTCCAACGATACCAATTTCACTTTAATTCGATATCCGAGCAAAAAGTTATGACCATTTTTGTGGGAAACAATAAGTGTAACACCACGTGCTTTTAAAACTCAAATAACTCATACAAAATGACCTTTGAGACCCTTATTTCGATAGTAAACCATGTTTGAATGTTATGGGTTGTGTTGGGGGTGTTTTTGGATGTTAGAATTAGGTGTGCGTCGCCAAGTAAACCCTTTGCTAAGGTCATGCTTCGCATGACATACACCAATAGCCATTGGATGGGGTGTTCTTTTGGCGTCCGCCGCCCACCCTCAGGTGTTTTTTTGGCATGCGTCGTCCACCCTCACGTGTACTTTGGCTGTGTGCCAGCTAGGAAAATCCAAGTGCCAAATTGCTCTGTTTTGACTTAATTTAGGGGCGTTGGGGTCTTTTCAAACCCCTAAACCATTTCTAATCATCCTTAAATAAAGTAAGGAGTCTTAAAACACGTTATTTCCACTCCCTTAACCCCAAACATTTAGTGCATGACTTAAAAAAACCTTCCCCCTTCCCAAGAACAAAATTCAAGCTTCTTCTTACAAGAACTCAAGAATTTAAGTTCTGATTTCAAGATTTCTTCAAGAATTCGTCCAATTGAGGTATGTGGGGGTATTCATCAACAGGTTTCTTTTACCCATTGAGCTCAAAAACCCTCTTTTGGGTTCAAGTATGTATTTTACTCTAATTCATTATCATCTTCTATATAAATTATGGAATTTATCCATGATTCCTCCTTGTTTTGCATTCTAGTTACGCTAATAGTTTTATCCCATCTGAATCATGTCCTACATGCTGAAGTGCCAAAAACTCTAAGTCATGTTCAGTTGACATCATGTCAAATTCTTGAATTATTGTTTAAACTGTATAAATATGTTATGATCCAAAGGTTAACTTATTCCCATGTTTACATTCATGAAATTTATTAGACTATTGAAATATCTCATGTTTTGGATCTTTGAATTATGATTTTATGCCATTGTTTTAAGTATTGTTATCGACTTTTTGTAATCATTCAATTCTGGTGGGTTATGAACACTCGAAACCTATATGTCTGCTTACGTTTCGGTCCTTTCAAGTAACGAGTCAGTCAACTCATGATTTTTATTGTTAAACTCAGTTTGTTATGATCATATTGAGAACTATCAGTTTACATATTTATAATTAATTCAGAATTTGTATGAATTATTGCTTTCAAAATACCATGACCTGAGCTTATTAGTTAATAGTTCATGCACCAGTTAGTATTTCAGTGTGTTTCAGTTGGGAGTAGGATTTAGCACCGAGTGGAAAGTGTGGGTTCAGCGCATCCTACTTCCCCAGAAACTATGTGCCACCATAGGTTTAGGGGCCTCGCCAGCGAGTGTTTCCCCTTGCCCAATATGGGCTCAATTTAGTGATCACTCCAGTTCAAGTTCTACTCTAATTGCAAGGATAGAATAACCCTCCTCAATGTGGGTCAGACATTGGAATCTATGATAGCTCAAATGGTTTATGTCGGTTACATGATAGATCCTACAGTTTCAGTCAATATTCAGTTTATCTCAGTTCAGGTTTGCTTAACCAAGTAATCAGATTTCAGTAATTATACAATCAATTTTACAGATTATTCATGTTATTCAGATCATGTCAGTACATGCTATACTTGGTTTTGCATTCTCAATTTTAGCTATTTGTGTTTTCATGCTCAGTATCCATACATGATCGTCGGTACTTTTTACTGTCTATTCGGCTTTACGTGAGATTTACTTACAGTATTCATGTTTTACTGCTTGCCAGCTTACAAAATTATTTTCAGCTCATGATTTATAAATCTCACTATGACTTACAATTTTCATGTATAGCCATGTTTTAAATGTATGTTTCAACAAATAACTTATGTCCTTAGTTTTAAAACATGTTTAAATATTTCGATGATTTAGTGCATGACCCTATATAATCAATACATTCCAAAGTACTGACCACATATATGCGTTTGTGGCTACCTTCTTTCATAATGTAGGTACCAGATTAGTCCACACACCAGGGTCAGACAATTCTTAGCTTTTAGCCAGTAGGTGATAAGTCCTCTTATTTCGGGGACTCCAGTCCATTGCAGTTCATGTGTTGTATTTTGATTTTCCATATGTATTGAATAGTGGTATTTGGAGGCATGTTCCAGCTATCTATAGTCAGTATTGTAGAGGCTTCATAGATAGTCAGTTAGAGTCATGATATGTAATTCCATTCTAGTTTTAGTTTTACCATGTTGTAAACTTTATCAGTATTACGTTCATTCAAATTTTATCATGATTATGCTTTCGCTCAGCAATTTTAGCTTGTATATACATTTTAAATTAGTTGCTCAAGAATCATGCCAGTACATGGGTTAGCTTGGGATCACTTGTGGTTCTAAGCACCGTGTTTCGATTAGAAGGTATCCTCGGGTCATGACATACACATACCTTAAGCGCGATTGTCCAAAGCGGGAAACATAAATGTATATTTGGACTTCATGTCCTCTTCATCTTCCCAAGTAGCTTATTTAACCTTATGATTCCTCCATAGAACCTTCACTGAAGCCACATCCTTAGTCCTCAAATGACAGATTTGCCTATCCAAAATCTCAACCGGGACTTCCTCATAAGATCAGGAATCTGAAATGCCAACACTTTCCAAAAGAACAACCAAGTAAGGATCAACACCCAAACGCTAAGGCAAATCTAACTTATAAGTCACATTGCCCACCCTTCTCAAAATCAAGTATGGGCCAACATAACGGGGATTGAGCTTCCCCTTCTTTCAAAACCTCATCACCCCTTTTATGGGAGATATCTTCAAGAATACCCAATCACCAACATCAAACTCCAACTCCCTGTGCCTCACATACGTATAGGACTTTTGGCGGTATTAAGCCTATCCCTAATAACCTCTACCTTCTCCATGGCCTGATGAACTAAGTCAAGACCAAAAAATCTAGTCACACCAAATTCAAACCACCCAATAGGAGAATGACATCTCCTACCATACAAAGCCTCAAACGGGGCTATTTGAATGCTAGAATGATAGTTTTTATTCTATGCAAACTCTATGAGAGGCAAATGATCAACCAAATTACCACCAAAGTCAATCACACAAGCCCTTAGCATATCTTCCAAGGTCTAAATAGTCCTCTTAGATTGTCCATCCGTCTGAGGGTGGAAAAAGGTGATAAGGTTCACCTTAGTTCCCAAACCTCTCTAAAATGACCACCAAAAGTGAGATGAGAACTGCATACCTCGATCAGATAACGGAAACTAGGGCACTATACAACTTGACAATCTCCTGAATGAAAAGCTTAGCATAATCATACATAGAATAATTAGTCCTCACAGGCTAGAAATGAGCAGACTTGGTCATCCTATTTATGATGACCCAAATCGGACCAAATTAATGACGAGACTGCGGAAGACTGGTAACAAAGTCCATGTTAACCATTTCCCATTTATACACAGGCAACTCAACCTCTTGGGATAAATCACCAGGCCTCAAGTGTTCCACCTTCACTTGTTGACAAACCATACACTTGGATACAAAGTTTGCCACATCCCTCTTCATGTTGTTCCACCAATAAATCTCTATCAAATCATGGTACATCTTTGTAAAACCAGGATGAACAGTATACCTCGACTCATGAGCCTCAGCCAAGATCTCTCTCACAGCCCATCAACTTCGGGAACATACAATCTCCTTTGGTACCTCAAGATACCATCACCACCAATCTCAAAAGCCATCACTTTCTGTTGATCCTTATCATCCTTGATCCACATCAAGATAGGATCCAAAATCTGCTTCTTCTTCACCTCTATACCAAGAGAAGAGTTCACCACCCCATGAACGATCTCCCCACCATCCTCAGAATCCAAATAACGTACTCCAAGATTAGCCAAACAATGAATATCCTTCACCAAACCCCGCTTCCCTCATCAACATGAGGTAAGCTCCCCAAGATAACCTCCTAAGAGAATCAACAACCACATTAGCTTTACCTAGGTGATAGTGAAGACGCATATAAAAATCCTTCAACAACTCAAGCCATCTTTTTTGCCTGAGATTTAACTCTTTTTGGGTGAACACGTACTGCAAACTCTTATGGTCTGAATATATGTCAACATAAACTCCATACAAGTAATGACTCCAAATCTTCAAAGAAAAATCCACATCCAACAACTCTAAATCATGAGTTGGATAATTCTTCGCATGAAACTTAAGCTGCCTAGAAGCATATGCCACTACCCTGCCATGCTACATCATAACACAATCTAGTCCCATACAGGAAGAATCACAATATACAACAAAACCATCAGTACCCTCGGGTAGGGTCAAAATTGAAGTCAAAGTCAACTTATCCTTAAACTTCTCAAAGCTACCCTCACAAGCATTGAACCACAGAAAATTTACATTTTTTGAGTCAATGGAGCCCCAATCAAAGAGAAACTCTCCACATATCTCCTATAATACCCAACTAAACCCAAGAAGCTCTGATGTCATTGATAAACACAATGACGAATAAGTCTAGAAATTAATGGAAAACCTTCTTTATAAGATCCATAAATGCCGTCGGGGCATCATTAGTCAATCCAAAAGACATGACCAAGAACTCATAGTGGCCTTATCGGGTCTGGAAAGCAGTCTTAGGGGTATACACCTCCCTAATATCCAACTGATGATAACCCGACCGAAGATCAATCTTAGAAAATTACTTTGCACACTGAAGTTAGTCAAACAGGTCATCAATCCAAGGAAGAGGATACTTATTCTTCACAGTCACTTTATTCATCTACCGATAGTCTATACACATTCAAAGGGACCCATCCTTTTTATGCACGTAAAGCATAGGAGCAACCTACGGAGAAACACTAGCGCGAATGAAACCCTTATCAAGAAGATCTTTCAATTGCTCCTTAGGCTCTTTTATCTTAGTCGAAGCCATCCTGTAATAAGGTATATAGATAGGACGGGTATCCGAGAGAAGGTCAATCCCAAAGTTTATTTCCCTATCGGGATAAATACCAGGAATATCATCAGGGAATACCTCTGGAAACTCATTGACTACTGGGACATATTGCAAAGAATGTCCCTTTGAATTGGAATCCTTAACCCAAACTAGATGATATAGACACCTCTTGGAGATCAACTTCTGGTCTCTTAGATAAGAAATGAACCTTTCCTTAGGTGCTAAAGAACTACCTTTCCACTCAATCACCGGTTCATTCGGGAATTAGAAACTGGCCCATCAGATTCTACAATAAAGAGATGCATAATACGATTGGAGCCAATCCATCCCCAGAATAACATTAAAATATAACATATCCAACTCTGTCAGATTCACAAATGTCTCCTTACCACAGATAGATACCACATAAATTCGATAGACTCTTTTTGCCACAAACAAATCACCCACCAAGGTAGACACATAAAAGAGATCCAAAATACGCTCAGGACCAAAACCAAAATGAATAACCACATAAGGGGTCACACAAGAAAGAGTAGACCCCGAATTAAGTAAGCAATACACATCCGAAGAGAAGAGTTGTAATGTACCAGTGACAACACCAGGAGAAGCCTCAGATTCCTAATGGTTAGCAAGATTATACAGATGATTCTGGCTAGTGCCGATACTAGAAGTAGCACCCACCGATGCTGGAGCTAAAAACATAGTAATTGGAACCTTATTAGCTTTAGTAGCAACGTCGCCTGAAGGACATTTCCTCTGAATATGGTCAGGTTGGCCACATATGAAACACTTATTCCTCCCCTCATCATAAAAACCATGGTGCAAATATCCATAAAATCTGCAAGGAGGAATGATAGAGCTGACTGACCTCCACTGAACTGAGATTGGGCACCTTGTACCTTAAACCCATTGTTTCTCTGGAAGAAGTGATCACCGGATAACTTAGGATATGGAGCAATCATCGTAGAGTAAGAATAGGAATTCCCCATTTCTTTTTAGACCACTGCCTGCCATCTCTACCCTATTCTGCTGGCCTCTACCCTGCTCAGAATACCTAAATTTCTTACTTTGTCTCTCCCCATTTTTACTTGTTTCTTTTTTTTGTCTTTAACTTGCTTTATATATGTCACAAGCCTAGAGATGTCCATGTAATTATTCAGCAAGACAACCTTGCACTCAAATACCATGTCCCCAGACAAGCCCAAAGCAAACTTTCTTATCTTAGCCCTTATAGAAAACACCAACTCCGAAGCATAGTGGGATAATTGATGAAACTTCAAGGCATACTTTTTTACCATCATTCTGCGTTACTTCAGATTCATGAACTCCTTAGCCTTCACCTCCCTCAACTCTTAAGGAAAGAAGTGATCAAGAAAAGCACCAAAAAACTCATCCCATAATGCCGGTTCAACATTATCCCCTCTCAACTGCTCCTCCCACTACTCTTACCACTAATATTCTACATACTTCAACTGATATGCAGCGAAATCCACAACCTCCATGTCAGAAGCATGCCTCACTCGAAAGATCTTTCCCATCTCATCTATGAACCCTTGAGGATCCTCCTCAACTTTAGAACTTGTGAAAGTCGGAGGACTCAACCTCATGAACTAGACAGCCCTTGTGGCCTCACAGAAAGGAGTGACAGGAGAAACACGCTCAGACTAGCGCGATTAAGAGGCCTCTAACTAAGTAAGCAAATAAATCGACTGGCAAAACTCAATATTAGACACATTATCCAGAGGAGTCTAAGGGGGACTAAAGGGAACCAATGGGACTTCGCGGGTGTAATCAGAATTAGGGACCCTAGACCAGGTCTGTACCCTATAAACAAGATGAGTTCCATCCACGTTGTCCTCAGGCGAGACAGAAGAGTTTCCACAAGCATCAGATCTTTTAGGAGGCATGATCTGAAATATAAACAAATGGGAATTTGAGGAGATTTCAACATCCTAAAATCTACAGTCTGAAAGTAGAACACAAGGAAAGAAAACATTCCTAAATACCTCGTAGCCTCTCCCTAATACATGTGGCATGCTACACACCCATAAATGATACTCTACTCGACACGGCTTTGTGGATACCCCCTAATTCACCATGAATCTAGGGCTCTGATACCAACTTGTTATGACCTGAATTAGGGCCTGGCCGTGATGGGTATCTTAAGTTCGTCGAGAACCGGAGACCACCCCTTTTGCCTAGCCAAAAAGAGCACAATACAACTTATAGCGGATGAATTACAAACATGTAACAAGATAGATGAATATCTAACTCAAGATAAATACTAAAATATACAACAACATTTCCAATCCACAGTATTATCAAAGCCTCTACTAACCAAAAACAATCTAAGTTGGGACATGCCCCGGACGATAGCCAAAATAAACCATAAGAAATAGTCTATGACACGAAACAAACCAAAAAGTAACAACTTTCCAAAAGAAGGAGGCTCACCACTTCAAGCTAACTCACGAATGGTCCAAGATCACCTATCACTACATAGGAAAAACAAAAAGGTTTTTGGTTCGTACATCACATAGGGATAAAGCTTCCAGAGACGGTTAGCGGGTTGAGCGATAGCATGTAACTTAGGGAAGGGATACAATAATGCTAAGTAAAAAACCAAAGTAAAATCCACATGCACACATTGTACATATATATATACATATATATAACATGCAGGGGTAGGAAACAAGGTTTTACATGAAAGTAAGGCATTAGCCTGGACTATGTAGCTTAACCGTCATAAAAAAAGGCACCTACGGGCTATATGGGTTCAGCTCCCCTTACTGAAAGGGCCCTAGTGCGTGTTTACCGCACGAACCATAGGTATCAAGGATGACCAGGGAATTCCCCGACCCACATTAATCCAGAATACAGATAAATATCAATAGTGTGAACTATGCACACAATCATCAAGACCAACCCTCACGCCGGCAAATGCAAGTTTCCAGTATCGGTCCTTTGGGACCTCCGCCTTCACGGCTTAGCTACATAACCCCTATTAAGCCCAATTAAAACAAGTTTCACATAACCCATCCATTTAACCAAGGAATTGACCACTAAGGCACACCATAGGTATCGTCATGCCCTTATGCTTGCAAGCTTATAATTATGCCTTTTTAATTTCATTAACTTGGGGGAATTCCTCAATCCCTTTTGTTTATTAAATTGATATGTAGGGATAACATGACCCCCTTTGTTCATTAAATTAAATTTTAGGAATGCCTCCACCCTTTTTTGTTTTTTCAATTCAACCATGGGGAATGCCTCGACCCCCGAGCTTCTAATTTTAAAATCAAATCATGGCCAGCAAGGCCTTCAAAATCCATGTTTATCAATTTAACTATTTGTCCAATGAAATAGTATAGGTAAGTAAGTCAAATCATGTGACAAACCATCTTTCCAAACCAATTACACAAATGGATTGAGGGAACATAATTTTCATAACAAATTTTCAATCCAAAATCATCAATTTGGGGGAATACCTCGACCTCCTTTTCAATTCCTATACCCATGCGCCCAATTAGTTCAAAAACCATTGATAAAGCACAAACAATGCATATAAAATCATGGGAGTTAATATATATTCCAAAAACCTCAAGACCATATTCATAATCCACAATTAAATCACATGGGTAACTATTTAAACACATGCTTTAAATAAAATAAGATTTGGGGAAGAGTAACATGCCTGAGATTTCAAGAATTATACAGAGAAATCAACTCCTGGAACCTCTAATTGCTAATTCCTTGAGAAATCCTAGTGTTCTTGACTTGGGGGTTTGAGAGAGATAAAGGAGAGTTTTGATTTGATAAATGTTAAAAATAGGGTCCTCAATATATTTTTAAGTCATGGGTCTTAAGTGGGGAGAAAAATGTCCGAAGTGCCCTTAATTAAAATGCTAAAAATTATCTCTAGGGACCATGGGTCACCTTACGACTTGTGAGGACACACTATGACTCATAGGGTCCTAATCGTACCCTGAGCAGAAGATTAGACCATCACAATGGTTTGGTCATGAGTCACACCCTACGACTCGTGACCTCACCATACAAGTCGTTGAGTCTAGTCATGATCAAGACAAAAAGTTTGGTACCAACACTAGTTTTCCTACTAGTCATACCTTACGACTCGTAATGAGTCCTTATGACTCATAATGTTCAAATCATAACCAAGGAAGAAACAAAGTCAACCTTCACTGGTCACTCTATGACTCGATCCCAACGTCCCGTAAGGAGACCTTGCGACTCGTTTGGTGAGTCGTAACCAGAGAAGTGAGTTCAAAACTTAGGAATTTTTCATAACCAAAATCTAGGGTGTTACAACAAAATAATAAATTTAGCCATTTTTGTGATTAGTTCCTGCACCCTTAACATGATTTTATATCAACATTAACTACCAGTCTAGTCTGAAAGAAGTTAAGTCATAACCTACCTCAAATGTCAAAAATCAATCCGTAAGTCTTCGATCCAAAGTCATACTCCTCACGAATGGATTCAGAATCAACTAAAATATGAAAAACAACGAATCTATGCATCAAAACTAAGCCAACAATATCCATGTTGCCTATTTTTAAATTGGGCCAAAATGGACCCCCGAAAAGGATTTTCAAAAAAGAAAGGCAAAAATATAGTTTTCTTTCAAAAATATGTTCTGCATATTTTTAGGAGTCTACAGCTAAAAACCCAAACAAAAACGAGTTAAAAATGAGGTCCAAATCGAAGAAAAACCAATTTTAAGTCTTACCGGATAAAATCCACAGAGTTCATTTTAAAAATCAAGAATTGAAGTTATTTTAAAGATGAAATTGATAGAAAAATATTAATAATAAGATTAGAATCTTACCCAAGTGAAAATGGGTTAAAATCGGGGTTTAAATCGAAGAAATACAATCTTAGGCCTTCTGGGCCAAATTTCCAATTTCCACTTTAATCCATGTTAAAACAATAAATAGATGATAAAAGTGGAGTACAGTAGTTGAAATAGGTGTTTAGAAGCTTATCCAAGCTTGAAAATGGAAGAAATTGCTAAAAAGTGTGAAACCATAAGCTCCAAGTCTAAAAAATGTGGAGGGGGGATGGAAAAACATGGGTATATATAGGGTCCAAGTCTCCACTGACCCCTCGGGATTCATCCAAAATCCCGTGAAGGAAAACAAAATATTCTACTCTATGAAATTCGATGCTCTGAACTCAATGGAAATATCAGATTTTTGAAAAAATATCATTTTGATAGAGTTGACCCCAGGAAAGCAAAATCACAACTTTCTGAATCGAGGGTCAAAATAAGATTTAAAAGCCATAAAACCATACAAAAAATGTTACCATCCTAAAATCAAAGTTCCAGATCTGCTGGCACAACCCATTTGCCATCCGAAGCATAGATCAAAAAATATTGGCTGAAGTTAACTATAAGGATTCTCAAGCCACCAAAAACTATAATTTGACATAAATCACACCAAAATGCATCAAGAATAGTGCAAATCATCCCCATACTCCAACAATACCACAACGTAATCACGAGGAGGGGTAAAATAATCAATTTACATAGAAACACATATTTTACATAATTCATCAAAAATTCAAGTTCTTACATCATCCATCACTAAAAATCCAGTTCGTCCTCAAACTAAAGGAAAGAGAAATACCTGAAACCGTGAAAAGTTGAGGATAAGAACTACGCATATCAGACTCGACCTCTAAAGTAGCCTCATCTACATGACTATGTCTCCACTGAACCTTAACCACTAAAATAACTATAGAATGTAAAGACTCATCTACATGACTATGTCTCCACTGAACCTTAACAACTAAAATAACTATAGAATGCAACCGTCTAACATCCTTAGCCAAAATAGAGATAAACTCCTCAACAAAAGACAATCTCTTATCTAACTGAACTGATGCCCAACGAATGACGTGAAAATCATCAAGAATATAATGGTGAAGCATAGAAACATGAAAATTGACATGACCCAAACTAGAGCCTAGTCATGTCGAGCAACTCAAGTTAGACCCAAACTGGAGACCACCCTTAATACCCAACCATAATCACCCTTCACCCTATGTTGGATGAATTTCGAACATATAACAAGATAAAACAAAATTACTTGAAAGACATTTAAAGAAGTTCATAACCATAACCAACCAAGTATCTAATCAAATACCCAAACGTTGTCAGCCATAATGCTAATACCAATACCAAGGCTGACACTAATACCGACACGCCCATGCCCATAGTAGTCACACAAAGCCTCTATCCATAAACCAAGAACATCTGATCAGGACAAGTACCTGACCATAACCAAAACCAATGTCTAAGAAACAAATATACTGTAAGGATGTCCATAGCATGAAATGGAGTCTTCCGGAGTATGGAATCTCACCACTTCAGTCTGACACGAATGCTGTCCCCTAACCTAAGTCGCTAAGCAGGAGTAGTATGGCCAGTTCCTGCATTGTATGGGGATACAACATCCGAAGATAGTTAGCGGGTGAATGCAAGCATATAATCAGGAATAAGGATAAAATAATGGCATTATTTAAAATCAAAGTAAATAACCATATGCAATCACATACATACATATATACCATGCCAGGAAAGGGAACCAGGTTTAACATGCATTTAAAACTTTAACATGGGTTGTGAAGCTGTACCATTATAATCCACCCACGAGCTATATGGGTCCAGTGTTACCCCCTGAATGGGCCCCACTGTGTATAGCCTCACAAACTAGAGATATCATCGGGGCTGAGAATTCTCGTGTACCCTTCAACCTCCATGATACATATATACAAGTATAAACATGGGGGATTCTTATATACCCCACAAGTATATGGTCATTAAGACCAATCATTATGTCGGCAAACATGAGTTCCCAGTATCCATCCATCGGACTCACACCTTCACAATTAGCTATTAAAACCCACCATTATTGCCCAATTAAAACATTTAGCACAAAATCAAACCACCAATTCCAGAAGTCAAGTATCAAGGCATTATGAAGTGGTATCGTCATACTGACTTTAGCTTGCAAAAAATATCACTAGCCAATACTTAGGAGATTCCCATGTACCCCATAAAATTACCAATTAAACAAAATCCATGGCCACCAAGGCCTTTCCAAACCATTTAAAATCGACCAAACTAATTTAGGTTCCATTACCGTATTATGCAATGTAAAGTTTTCAATAATAGTCAAACTATTGATAAAATCATTCTCATAGGCATTTTAACAAACATATTGAGGGCATAAGATTTCCAAAACCAAAAACCATGTATCAAATGACCATTCCCATGCAACCACATGTTCAAACCATAATTATAACATGGAAATAATAAGAAAAATATGGGAAAACATTATCCAACCAAGAACAACCAAAACCCCCAACATATATTTCAAAATCCAAGCATTACCACAATAATACCATGAAAATTATCCATTAAAACATGCTTTTAGTTGAACTAATGATGTGGCATAAGTAACAGGCCTTAGACACCAAGGAAGAAGGAGAGAAACCACCCTTAAAAGTCTTAATTGATTTCCTTGATGAAACCCTAGCCTTTTCTTGAACCAAGATCTTGAGAGAGATTTTAAGAGACGTTTACGAGTGTTTGATGAGAATAAGAGGTTAATAAGGTCCCAAAAGATGTTTTATGTCATGGGGTAAAAAGGAGATAAGAGGGAAAATATCAAGAATACCCCCAACTTAAACTGTAGAAATTCTCGCAAGTGGGTACGAGTTGTCCCTCTAACCCGTAACCATATCATACGACTGGTAGCATCCAGTTGTAACCTGAGCAGAAAGTTGGATACCCCATTCTATCCAATATACGACTCCCTTTCCCATCTCGTTACCAAACCATACGACTAGTATCATTAAGTCATATCCAAGATAGGACCTCAAGGGCTAGACACTGGACAACATACGATTGGAGCTCCCCTCACTCGTCGCATCAATATACGACTCGTACCCACCAAGCTATATCCACAACAGAAACTCAACCACCACTCTTTGGACACCTTACCAGTTGGGTCACCTGACCTGTACCCATACCATACAACTCGTATGGTGAGTCGTTACAAGGATGATGAGCTTAAAGCTCAGGAAATTTTCAAGGGCCGAAACCAGGGTGTTTTAATTCTCACCCACTTGGATCATTCATCCTTGAATGACGGAACAAGGCAGTACAAGCATGATTAAACCCCCAAATATCTCTACTTTTACCTTTAAGACAATAAATAGAACACCAAGGAATTTACCTTTTTACCTTTAACAAAGACATAAAACAAAGGGGTTAAGAATCAACACACACCTTGAGCATAAATTTCTGGAACTGGGAATATGAATGAATACTTGGACTTCATGACCTCTTCAGCTTCCTATGTAGCCTCTTCAACCTTGTGGTTCCTCCATAGAACCTTTACTGAGTCTATATCTTTGGTTTGCAACCGACGAACCTATCGATCCAAGATCTCCACCCTTCATAAGACAGAGAATCTAAAATACCAATATCCTTGATAGGCATAATTTGCGATGGATCACTTATGCACCCTCAACATAGAAACATTAAATACCGGGTGGATGGATCTCAAACTAGAAGGAAACTCCAACTCATATGACACATTGCCAACCCTCTTCAAGACCAAGTATGGACTAACATATCGGGGACTGAGCTTTCATTTCTTTCCAAACCGTATCACTCCCTTCATGGGAGACACCATTAGTAACACCCTATCCCTAACCTCAAACTCCAACTTCCTAGGTCCATATCTGTATAGGACTTTTGGTGACTTTGGGAAGCCTTAAAATTATCTTGAATCACCTTTACCTTCTCCATAGCTTGGTGAACCAAATTCGGGCCAAACATGTCCGCCTCACCAACCTCAAACCACCCAATAGGAGATCTATACCTCCTATCATACAAAACTTCAAATGGATCCATCCCAATGCTAGAGTGGTAGCTATTATTATACACAAACTCTACAAGAGGAAAATGCTCAACCCAACTACCACCATAGTCAATCACGTAAATACGAAGCATAGCCTCCAATATTTGAATAGTCCTTTCTACTTTCCCATCTGACTGTGGGTGAAAAACAGTACTATGATTCACCTTGGTCCCTAAACCTTTCTAAAAAGACCAAAATAGTGAGATGAGAACTGCGTACCATGATCCGATATGATAGAAATAGGTACCCCATGCAACTTTACAATCCCTTGGAGGTACAACCTTGTATAGTACTCAATCGAGAAATTAGTCCTTACTGACAAAAAATGAGTCGACTTTGTCATCCTATCTGCGATGACCCAAACCAAATCAAATTGATTTTGATACCAAGGAAGACTAGTAACAAAATGCATGTTGATTACTTCCCACTTCTACTCTGGCAACATGATTTCTTGATACAATCCTTCGAGCCTCATGTGCTCAGCATTTACTTGCTGGCATACCATGCACTTGGCCAATAAATTTGCCACATCCCTCTTCATATTGTTCCACTAATACATATCCTTAAGTCATGAAACATTTTGGCCGAAAAAGGATGAACAACATAGAGCGATTCAAATGCCTCAACTAAGATTCTTTCTCACAAACTATCTACATCAGGAACACATAATCTACCTTGGTACCGCAAGGTACCATCACCACTGATCTCGAAGGCCAACACCTTTTATCCACCTACATCACCCTTGATTCTCATCAAGACAAGATATAACATATGTTTCTCCTTGTTTCAACACCAAGAGATGACCGAGCCACTTCCTTCACAACTGCACCACCATCTTCGGAGTCCCAGTGGAAAACTCCAAAGTTAGCCAAACAGTGAATATCATTCACCAACTCCCATGTTTCTTTATCCATATGAGATAGACTTCCCATGGATAACCTGCTAAGAGCATCATCAACCACATTAGCTTTACCAAGTTGGTAGTGAAGACTCATATTGTAGTCCATGAAAAGCTCAAGCCATCTCTTTTTCTTGAGTTTAAGCTCTTTTTGAGTAAACACATACTGCAGGTTCTTATGATCAGAAAAGAGTTCCAGATTCACCCCATATAAATAGTGATGCCAGATTTTCAACGTGAATACCACAATAAGCAATTCCGAGTCACGAGTTGGATAATTCCTCTTATGCACTTTCAACTGTCTAGAGACATAAGCTATCACCTTGCCATGTTGAATAAAGATGCAACCAATCCCCACATGGGATGCATCACAATAGACCACAAATCCCTTAGTGCCTTCAGGTAGAGTCACGATCGGAGCCAAAGTTAGCTTATCCTTCAGCTTCTCAAAACTACCCTCACAAGTATCAGTCTATAAGAACTTTACCTTTTTCTGAGTCAACTTAGTCAATGGGGAAACTATAGTAAAAAAACTCTCCATAAACCTCTTGTAGTAACCCGCTAAATCCAAGAAGCTCCGAATATCGATTGGAGTCATGGTTCTAGGCCACTTCTTCACCACTACAACTTTCTGTGATCCACTATGATCCCTTCATTGGAAATGATATGACCCAGAAAAGTGACAATGTTCAACCAGAATTCATATTTTGAAAATTTGGCATACAAATGTTCCTCTTTCAAGGTCTGCAATACAATGTGGAGGTGATTCGCATAATTCACCCCGCTCTTAGATTAAACCAGAATATCTTCTCTGAAAACAATGACGAACAAGTCCAAAAGTTGATGGAAGACCCCATTCATCAAATCCATGAATGCCGCCAGGGCTTTAGTCAACGCAAAAGACATAACCAGAAACTCAAAATGCCCATATCAGCCATGGAAGGCAGTCTTAGGGATATCCACCTCCCTAATCATTAACTGATGGTACCCAAATTGAAGATCAATCTTGGAGAAAAACTTAGCTCCCTGCAACTGATCAAATAAGTTATCTATCATTGGAAGAAGGTACTTATTCTTTACCATCACCTTATTCAACTATTGGTAATCAATACACATCCAAAGGGAACCATCCTTCTTACGCACAAATAACACAGGTGTACCCAATGAGGACATACTAGGATGGATAAAACCCTGGTGTAAAAGATCCTTTAGTTTCTCCTTAAGCTCCTTTAACTTAGTTGGAGCCATTATATATGGAGGAATAGAAATTGGATAGGTGCCTGAAACAAGATCAATCCCAAACTCGATCTCCCTATTAGGGGGAATGCCAGGAAGGTTACTAGGGAAAATGTCAGGAATTCATTCACCACCGAGACAAAGTGCAAGGAAGGACCCTCCGAGTTAGAATCTTTAACCCAGGCCAGATGATAGAGACATCCCTTGGAGATTAATCTCTGAGCTCTAAGATAAGATATAAACTTCCTTATAAGAGCTAGGGAACTACTCTCCCACTCAAAAACTAGTTCATTAGGGAATTTAAAAATGACATTAAGGGTTCAAAAGTCTAGAGAAACATAGCATGAGTGCAACCAATCTATCTACATACGACATCGAAATCCATAATATCTAATTCAAACAGATCCACCAAAGTCTCCCGACCACTGGCAAATACCACACAACCCCTATAGACTCTCTTAGCCACTACAAAGTCACCTACAAGGGTAGAAATAGAAAAAGGATTCGAACATACTCAGGAAAAAGACCAAAATACATAGTCACAAATGGGGTCATATAAGAGAGAGTAGACCCCAGATCAAGAAAATAGTTCATATCATGGAAAAAGAGTTTCAATATACCCATCATGATGTCAGGTGATACCTTAAAATCCTATCGTGTAGCAAGAGCATAAACATGGCTCTAACCAGTGCCGGAGCAAGACGGTGTACCCTTTGGTACCACATCTGATGAAGAGTCAACAGGGACCTTATTTTCCCCAGAGGCAACCTTACAAACATGATAGTTTCTAACCATCTGCCCTGACTGACCATAACTGAAACACTTGTCCCTTTCCTTTATATAGAAACCCAGATGTAGTCTACCATAAAACTTATAGAAAGGGTATGATGGAGCTGATTGGGTCCCACTATCCTGAGATTGGTCACCCTGTGCCTTAAAGTTGTCGCCACCTTGGAAACAACTGTCACCCGACAACTTTAGGTAGGGATCACTAGTCGTCGAGTAAGACCCCAAGTTTCCCAACCTTTTCTAAGGCCACTTTCCACCATCCCTTCTACTCTACTATTGGCTACCACCCTGCTTAGAGAACCTAAACTTCTTAACCTGCCTCTACCCTATCTCAACCTGCTTCTTCTTTTCTTCCTCCACCTGTTGCATGTACATAACCAACCTGGAGATATCCATGACCTTGATCATCAAGGCATACTTATTTTCTAATATCAAGTCTTGAGACAACCTGAAAGCAAACTTTCTCATCCTATCCCTCATGCTAGAAACCATCTCCAGGGCATACTGAGATAACTGGTGAAATTTCAAGTCATACTCTTTGACTGACATCTTGCCTTACTTCAGATTTACAAACTCTCCACCTTTGCTTCCCTCAACTCCTGAGGAAAGAAATGGTCCAAGAAAGAATTAGAGAAATCCTCCCATAGGGCTGACTCAACATCGTCACCCCTTTACTGATCCCATTCCTTATACCACCGGTATGCCACATCCTTCAGCTGGTAGGATACAAACTCCACACCTTCCACATTAGTGGTATGTATAACAAGGAAGATCTTTTCTATCTTATCCAGAAAACCTTGTGGATCCTCCTTAAACTTAACACCAATAAAGGTCAAAGGGTTTAACCTTATGAACTGTCCAACCCTTGTAACCTCAGATGATAGCGTAACAGATGTGCCAAGCTTAGCCAGATAATCTACCAACTGTGCCAACATATGAATAAACTAACAAAACTCAACATTCATCACATCAGCCTGAGAAGCTCAAGAAAAACTGGAGGGAGCTGGTGGAACTCTAGAAGGACAATTATGAACTGGACCCCTTGACCGAGTTTGGACCCCATAAGTAGGACAGGTCCCATCAATTTTATCTTTAGGTAGGATAGAGGAGTTTTCGTAAGCTTCAGATGGTCGAGGAGGCATAATGTGAAAAACTAACAAACAGGAATTAGAGGAGTATTCAGGACCTTAGACTCTACAGTTTCAAAATAGAACACAAGAAGGAGAAATATATCTAATTGCCTCATAGCCTCTCCTTTATGAGTGTAGCGCTCTACACACCCTTAAAAGAGACTCTACTCAACAAGGATTTGTGGACTCCCAATTGAGCATAAACCTAGGGCTCTAACATCAATCTAGCACGACCTGAACCAGAGCCTAGTTATGTTGGGCATCTCATGTCCGACTTGGACCGGAGACCATCCCCAATACCAAACCATAATTTCCCTACACCCTATGTCAGATGAATTCCAAATATATCACAAGATAAAACAAAATTAATTGAAAGACATTTAAAGATGTTCATAACTATAACCAACCAAATATCCAATCAAATACCCAATCAGTGTCAGCCCCAATGCCAATACCAATACCAAGGCTGATACGAATATCGACACTGCTCATACCCATAGTAGTCACATAAAGCCTTTATCGGAAAACCAAGAATATTCAATTGGTACATGCCCCCGACCATAGACAAAACCAAAGTCTAAGAAAAAAATACTATTAGAAAGTCCACAGTATGAAATAGAGTCTTCCGAAGTATTGAAGCTCACCACTTCAGTATGACATGAATGCTACCCCCGAACCTAAGTCACTGAGCAGAAGGAGTAGTATGGCCGGTTCCTGCATCGCATGGGGATACAACATTTGAAGATGGTTAGTGGGTGAATGCTAGCATGTACTCAGGAATACGGATAAAATAATGCCATTATTTAAAACTAAAGTAAATAACCATATGCAATCACATACATACATATTTACTATACCTGGAAAGGGAACTGGGTTTAGCATTCATTTAAATTTTTAACCTGGGTTGTGTAGCTTTACCGTCATAATCCACCCACAGTCTATATGGGTCCAGTGTTACCTCCTGAACTAGCCCCAGTGCGTGTAGCCACACAAACCAGAGATATCATAGGGGCTTGGGATTCCCGTGTACCCTTCGCCCTCTATGATACATAGATACAAGTATAAACATAGGGGATTCTTGTGTACCCCACAAGCATATGGTCACCTAGACCAACTTTCATGTCGACAAACATGAGTTCCTAGTGTCCGTCCATCGGACTCACAACTTCACGGTTAGCTATCACAACCCGCCATTATTGCTCAATTAAAAAATTTACTACAAAATCAAGCCATCGATTCCAGAAGTCAAGTATCAAGGCATTTTAAAGTGGTATCATCATACTGACTATAGCTTTCAAGCAATGTTACCAGCCAACACTTAGGGGATTCCTATATACCCCACAAGATTTCTAATTAAACCAAAGACATGGACACCAAGGCCTTTCCAAACCATTTAAAATCAACTAAACCAATTAAAGTTTCATTACCATATTATACAATGCAAAGTTTTCAATAATAGTCAAACTATGTGACAAAATCATTCTCATAGGTATTTTAACAAACATTTTGAGGGCATAAGATTTCCAAAACCAAAAACCATGTATCAATTGACCATCCCCATGAAACCACATGTTTAAACCACAATTATAACATAAAGACCATAAAAAAACATAGGAAAACAGTATCCAACCAAGAACAACCAAAACCTCTAACATATATTTCAAAACCCAAATATTACCACAATAATAACATGAAAGCTATCCCTTAAAACATGCTTTTAGTTGAGCTAATAATGAGGGAGGAGTAACATGCCTTAGACACCAATAAAGATAGAGAGAAACCACCCTTAAGAGTTTTAATTGATTGCCTTAAAAAACCCTATGCTTTTCTTAAACCAAGATCTTGAGAGAGATTTTAAGAGATGTTTAAGAGTGTTTGATTGAGAATACGAGGTTAATGAGGTCCCAAAAGATGTTTTATGTCATGGGTTCAAAAGCAGTTAAGAGAGAAAATATTCAGAATACCACCAACTTAAACTGTAGAAATTTCCGCAGGTGGGTATGAGTTGTCCCTTCAACTCGTCACCACATCATATGACTGGTACCATCCAGTTGTAACCAGAATAGAAAGTTGGACACCACATTTTGTCCAACATATGACTACTTTGCTCAACTCATTACCAAACTGTATGACTAGTATCATTAAGACGTATCCAAGATAGGACCTCAAGGGTTAGACACTTGACAACATATGATTGAAATTCATCTCACTCATCACATCAACATACGACTCGTACCCACTAAGTCGTATCCACAATAAAACTCAACCTCTACTCTCTGGACACCTTACGAGTTGGGTCACCTGATCCGTACCCATACCATATGACTCGTATGGCGAGTCGTTATAAAGACGGTGAGCTTAAAGCTTAGGAAATTTTCAAGAGACAAAACCCAGGATATTTTAAAAAAATAGACGAACAACTGCTAAATTTGGGGGCAAAGCCAATTCATAAGCCACATCTCCAAGAGTTCGAAGAAAATCAAAAAGTCCAATATACTTGAGGATAATCTTACCCCTCCTCCCAAATCTCATCACACCCTTCATGGGTGAAACTCAAAGGAAAATATCATCAATAATACCAAATCTCAAGGAAAAAATTCTACAGTCTGCATAATACTTTTGCCTACTCTGAACCACTCAAAGTCTACCCTGAATGATCTAAACTCTATCCAAAGACTCATGAAGTAAGTCCATACCTCGAGATCATATCTTAGAAACCTCAAACCAGCTAACTGGAGAGCGAAAACACCTATCATACAAAGTCTCAAAAAGAGCCATATCAATACTAGAATGGTAGCTATAATTTTAAGCAAACTCTGCCAAGGCTAGATGCTACTTCCACTGACCACCAAAGTCCATCAGAAAAGCTCGGAGTATATCCTCCAAAACCTAAATAGTCTACTCAAACTAACCATCGGTCTGGGGGGTGAAATACTATACTAAGATCAACTCGAGTATCCAACTCCTCCTGAAAAGTTTTCTAAATGTGAGATGTGAATACTGAACCTAAATTTGAGATAATAACTACTGGAACGCCATAAATATGCACAATCTCATGAATGTAGATATGGGACAATCTCTCGGTACTAAAAGAGACATGAATCATAATGAAATAAGCAAACATAGTTAACTGATCCACGATGACCCAAACACTATCAAAACCACAATAAGTATGAGGCAACCTAGTCACAAAGTCCATAGTAATCCATTTCCACTTCCACTCAAGAATAGGTTACCTCTGAAGCAAACTACCCGGCCTTATATGCTCGACCTGCACCTACTGGTAAGATAGGTATTGAGCTACAAAACCCGCTATATCCATTCTCATACCACCCCACCATTAATACTATCTTAAGTCACGATACATCTTAGTCACCCTTGGATGATAGAATATCTGGAATAATGGGACTCTTCTAAAATCAATCTAACCCAATCACCTACTCTCAGTTCACAAACTCGGCCTCTAATCCTCAAGACACAATTTGAATCAAGTGAGGCTTCCTTAGCCTCACCACTCAACACCTTATCCCGAATCAATCTCAATCCAACATCATCAACCTGACGAGCTCAAATCCGCTTCATCAGAGAAGACCTAGCCTCTACAAATGCAAAAACACTCCTAGGTGTTAAAATGTCAAGCCTAACTATCTAGTTAGCTAAAGTCTGAACCTCTAAGGCTAAAGGCCTCTCCTAGGTCAAAATATGTGCCAAGTTACCCATGCTAGTCGATCGGCTCAAGGCATTTGCAACTAGATTAGCCTTGTTTGGATGACAGAGGATGGTCAAGTCATAATCCTAAGGCAACTCAATCCAACGGCGCTACCTCATATTAAGATCTCGCTGGGTGAAGAATTACTGAAGGCTACGATAATTTGAGAAAATCTCAAAATGGGCTCTATACAAGTAGTGCCTCCACAACTTTAAGATAAAAAAAATCGCGCACAACTCTAAATTTACAACAACATGGTAAGGAGATAACTAATTTGTACCTAAGATAACGTCGAAATCAACCATATCTAAGACAAGCAAATCTAACCATGTCTCATGCTTAGCAAAAGTCATAACACATGATCGGTACACTCGATCCACCACTAAAGAGTCTTCTACAGGGGTAGATACATGAATAGACATGGCAAGGGACTCATTATAAAAATCAAAACCCAAAGAAAAATATGCAGACATATAGGAAAAACTTGATACCGAATCAAATAACATAGATGAAGTTCTGAACAAATAGGGATGATACCTATGATAACAACATCAAAAGCCTCTACCTCTGGTCTAGTGGGTATAACATAGCACTGTCCATGTCACGACTCGCACCAAGGCCTGGCTATGATGAGTATCTTAAGTCTGCCATGGACTGAAAACTACCTCCATCGCCAAACCTTATGATCATAAAGTAATAATAATAATAATAATGCGGATGCTAATTCCAAATTTCACAAACTAGGTTGAGGTTAAATCCAATTCCAAACCATTAAAACATTAAGTTTGAAGAAACCCATGTTCCCCATTCCAATTCCTATACTCAAGCATTTAAGTAGTTTAAAATCATAAAAATATAGTATAAATAACCAATTCAAAACTTTGGGAACTCAATTCATGAAATAACCATTCTAAACACCTTAACCCATATTCAAAATCCAATAATTAAACCACATGAATAACAATTAAATACATGCTTTTACATAAAATCAATTTAGGAAAGAGATACATGCCTTAAATACACAAGCATTTGAAAGAAAATTTAGAGCTTGGAATGCAGATGATGAATTCTTTATGAAACACTTGAGTTTTTCTTGGTTTTTGAGTTTGAGAGTGAAAGGGAGTAATTGATCTTTGAAAGACTGATGAAAATAAGTTTATTTTATATTTAAGGGTCGTGCATGAGCAAAAAGATTGAAAAGCCCCCCGCCCCAAGTCAATAAAACAAACCACACCTATATTTGGCCTTGGCGTGGCATGTTAATATTGTGGAGACTATCCTCTATGCCACGCCAATATTATGAAGGGTAGCCTTCGTGACACGATGGTATCGTAGAGGCTTACTGCCTCAGAATTCCAAAATGACCCCGAACCCTTTTCAAAAATTTTAGAACTCTTTTAGGATACCCTATTAACATACCTAAACACAATTTAAGTCAAAAATTGATGTTTTGGACCTGGGAAGGTAAAAAATTAAATCATTGAAGTTTCAAGGGTATTACATTACCCCCTTCCCCTTTGGATCATTTGTCCTCAAATGATGAGCTAGGACACTTTTAGCATGAGAAAATCAAGAATATATCAGAATCAAATGATAAAATTGAAAAATAATATATAGGAAACATGAATCACACCTTAAACACCTTCATTCAACAGGGGGAATAAGAATGAATACTTGACCTTCATAGCTTCTTCAGCTTCCGAAGTAGCTTCTTATACCTTTTGGTTTCTTTGAAAAACCTTCACCGAAGCTACATCCTTTGTCCTCAATCTCTAAACTTGCCTATCCAATATCTCAAATTGGATTTCCTAGTAAGATAAGAAATCTGAAATACCAATACCCTCAACAGGCAATACTATGGAAGGGTCATCCACACACTTCTTTAACATCGAAACAAGAAATACGGGATGAATAGAACCCAAACTTGTAGGCAAATCCCACTCACAAGCAATATTTCTAAATCTTCTTAAGATCTGATATGGCCCAGCATAATGGGGACCGATCTTCCCCTTCTTCCAAAAACTCATCACCTATTTCATCAAAGAGAATTTTAGAAACACCCAATTTCTTACATCAAACTCCAATTCTCTTCGCCTCACATCCGCATAAGACTTTTGGCGACTTTGGGCAGTCTTAAGTCTTTCCCTAATAACTTTCACCTTCCTGATAGCTTGGTGAACCAAGTCAAGAATAAAAACCTAGTCCCACCAACCTCAAACTATCCTATAAGAGATCTACACCTCCTACCATACAGAGCCTTGAATACAGCCACCTGAATACTCAAATGATAACTATTGTTGTACTTGAACTCAATGAGAGGTAAGTGATCTACCCAACTACCTCCAAAATCAATTACATAAGACCTTAGCATATCCTCCAAAGTATGAATAGTCCTCTCTGCTTGTCCATCCATTTGCGAGTGGAAAGCAGTGCTAAGGTTCACCTTACTCCCCAAACCTCTATAAAATGAACACCAATAGTAAGATGTATACTATGTATATCTATCTAAAATAATGGAAATCGGTGCTCCATGAAACTTCACAATCTCCTGAATAAACAACTTAGCATAATCCTCACTAGAGTAATTAGTCCTTATAGGCAAGAAGTGAGTAGACTTGGTCAGTCTATCCATAGTGACCCAAATCGAATCATACTAATTTTGATATCGCGGAAGATATGTAATGAATCCATTTTGATCATCTCCCACTTCCATACAGGCAACCCAATCTCTTGAGGCATACCACCAGGTCTCAAGTATTCAACCTTCACTTGCTGACAAACCATACACTTAGCCACAAAATTAGCCATATCTCTTTTTATGTTGTTCCACCGATAGATCTTCTTTAAATCATAATACATCTTGGTCGAACCCAAATAAATTGTACACATAGACTCATGGGCCTCAATTGAAATTCTCTCATGCAACCCATCAATATCAGGAACACATAATCTGCCTTGGTACCTCAAGTACCATCACCACTAATCTCAAAGGCCATAACCTTTTGCTAACCCATATCATCTTTAATCTAAATAAGAATGGAATCCAAAACCTGCTTCTCTTTCACTTCAACACCAAGAGATGATTTCACCACCTCTTAAATAATTACCCCTCCATCATCAGAGTCCAAAAGATGAATTCCTAAGTTAGCCAGCTGGTGGATGTCCTTCACTAATTCTCGCTTCTCATTATCAATATGGATAAGATTTCCATAGCCAATCTGCTAAGAGCATCAACAACCACATTAGCTTTACCTGGATGGTAGTGATAACTCATATCATAATCCTTGAGTAGTTCAAGCGATTTCCTTTGCCTAAGATTCATCTCGTTCTAAGTAAACACGTACTGCAAGCTTTTATGATCAGAATAAATGTCCACATAAACTCTATAAAGGTTGTGATGCCAAATCTTCAAGGCAAACACCACAACCAATAATTCTAAGTCATGCATGAGATTATTTTTCTCATGAACCTTAAGTTGTCGGGAAGCGTAAGCCATAACCTTACCATGCTGCATCAACACATACCCCAGTCCCACAAGGGACGCATCACAATAAACAAAAAACCATCAGTACCCTTGGGTAAGGTTAAAACAGACAAGGAATTCAACTTATCTTTCATCTTCTCAAAGCTACCCTCACAAGCATCAGACCACAAAATTTAACCTTTTTTCGAGTCCACTTCGTCAATGGATCACCAATAGAAGAAAAAGTCTCCACAAACCTTATATAATACCTAGCCAAGCCAAAGAAACTCCGAATGTTGGTTGGAGTTATGGGTCTAGGCCACTTCTTAACCACCTCAACATTTTTTGGATCCATCTTGATCCCCTCACTAGAAATAACATGGCCAAGAAAAGTCATAGCATCCAACAAAAACTCATAGTTAGAATATTTGGCATACAATTATTGATCCTTAAGAGTCTGTAATACAATTCAGAGGTGATTGGCATGATCCTCCTCACTCTTAGAATACACCAAAATGTCATCAATAAACAATATCACAAACAGATCCAAAAATTGCCTAAACACCTGATTTATGAGATCCATAAAAATAACCGGAGCATTAGTCAATCCAAATGACATAATCAAGAACTCATAGTGGCCATACCGGGTTCGAAAAGCAGTTTTCAAAATATCATTCTCCTGAATCTTCAAGTGATAATAACCCGAACGAAGATCAATCATAGAAAAGTTATGCAACCCTGAAGCTAGTCAAATAGATCATCAATCCTAGGAAAAGGATACTTATTCTTTATGGTAACCTTATTCAATTGTCATTAGTCTTTACACATCCGTAAAGACCCATCTTTATTATGCATGAAAAGAACAGGAGCATCCCACGGGGACACACTAGGACGAATGAAACCCTTATCAAGGAGATTCTTCAACTGCTCAGTTAGCTTTTTTAATTCAGTCGGAGCCATTCCATTATTAGGAATAGAGATAGGGCGAGTATCAAGTAAAAGATCAATCCAAAGTCAATTTTCTTATCGGGAGAAATTCTGAGAAAATCATCAGGAAAGTCTTTAGGATACTCATTAACTATAGGGACAGATTTCAAAGAAGGACAGTCAAAATTAGAATCCTTAACCCAAACTAGATGATAAATACACCCCTTGAAAATGAACTTTCGGGCTCTAACATAACAGAGAAACCTCCTTTTGGGCACAAGGAACTTCCCTCCTATTCTATCATCGGTCTATTAGGGAATTAGAAACTGACCTTTCAAGTTTGATAATCCAAAGAAGCATAGCATGAATGGAGAAAATCCATCCCCAGATCACATCAAAATCTAACATATCTAACTCTACCAGATCCACCCATGTCTCCCTATGAAAGATAGACACCACAAAACCCCTATAAACCTTTCTAGCCACAGTATAATCACCCACTGGAGTAGACACAAAGAAGGGCTAAAAAATGATCTCTGGACCAAAACTAAAATGCACAACTACATAGGGGGTCACATAAGAGAGGGTAGAACTTGGATCAAGAAGACAACACATATTAAGAGAGAAAAGTTATAACGTACCAGTGACAACATTAGGAGAAACATCGAATTCCTAACGGGTAGAAAAAACATAAAGATGATTTTGACCAGTGTTGGAACCAGAAGTAGAACCCTTTGGTGCAACAGCTGAAGATATAGAAACCAGGACTTTATTAGGATCCCATGGTTACCTTGGCTGAAGGACAGTTTCCCGTATGTGAAAAAGCTGGCCATAATTATAACACCAATTCCTCCCCTCATCACACTAATCACAGTGAAACAACCCATAAAAATGAAAAAGAGAATAAGGTAGGACTGAATGAACACCACTAGCCTGAGACTGGGCACCTTTTCCTTAAAACCACTGCTAGCCTACAAATGACAATTACCCGATGTCTTAGGATAAAGAGCACTAGTAGACGATTATGAATTACCTTAATCTTTTTCTTGGTCTAGTGTCCACCATTTCTTCCACTATTCTGCTATCCTCCACCTTGCTCTGAATACCTGAACTTCTTACTTTGCTTTCCATTTTTGCCTGCTTCTTTTTCTCATCCACAACCTGCTGCATATACACCATAAGTCTAGATATATCTATATCATTATTCAGCACAACAACCTTACACTCCAGAAGCAAGTCCCATGACAATCCCAAAGCAAACGTCCTCATCCTATCCCTCATGTTCGATACCAACTCCGGAGCATGGCGAGATAATTGATGAAATTTCAAAGCATACTCTTTCACACTTATCCTGCCCCGCTTTAGATTAACAAACTCCTCAGCCTTAGCATTTCTCGACTCCCGAGGAAAGAAAAGATCAAGAAAAAGACCAGAAAACTCTTCCCACATAGACTGATATGCCACATCTTTTAGCTGCTACCCAATAAACTCTACACCCTCAAAATCAGTAGCATGCATAACTCAAAGTACCTTCTCCATCTTATCCATAAAACCTTAAGAATTCTTCTCCACCTTAGAGACAGTAACGGTTGAGGGATTTAACCTCATAAATTGTCCAACTCTAGTGACCTTAAAAGAAGGAGAAACAAAACCCAAACGATCAAACTGGAAAGACTGTGATGCCACCAACTGAGTAAACAAATAAATAGACCAACAAAACTCTACATTAGACACATCACCCGAAGGTGTTAGGGCATGAGTATCATCAACCCGAGTAGCCTGAAGAGAGCTAGTAGGAACTGGTGGAACCCCACATGGGGTAGTACAGTCTAGAGCAGGGACCCTAAATTGGGTTTGCGCCCATATACTAGGCGAGTCCCTTCTATATTGTCCTTGGGTAGGACAAAGTTCCCAGTAGAGTTTCTATGAGCATCATATCTTTGGGGAGGCATGATCTAAAACCTGAGGAAGCCAGGACTTAGAAAAATTCATAAAACTAGACTCTATAGCCTAAAAATAGAACACAAGAAAGGGAAACATTCTAAAATGCATCGTAGCCTCCTCCTTAGAAGTGTGACATGCTACACACCAATAAAAAGTACTCTAGTCGACATGACTTTATGGACATCAATGACTCTAAATCATGCTCAGATACCAAGCTTGTCACGACCCACACAAGGGCCTAGCTGTGAAGGGCATCTCAAGTCCGCCATGGACCAAAGACCACCCCATCGCCTAACCTCATAAGCATAAAATAATAATAATAACAATGTGAAAGCCAATTAATAGTAATGAATGATAGATAAATAAACCAAGGTAGCAGTTATAAGAGTTCAAAAATTCCCAATCCACAGCTTTCTACATAAAGCCTCTAACAAAATTAAACATCGTCTAGGTCGGGACATGCCCCCGACTATAGCCAAAAAGGGACCCAAAAGATAGTAAAATCCACAAGGGAAAAAACTAAGAAATGACAGGCTTTTCGTAGAATGGAAGCTCACCACTTCAAAATAACTCGACAGGCGTGACAATCCATCTAACACCTTACAGGGGTAAAAAAGTATCTTTGAACCCTACATTATGAAACAATATAGCGCCCTAGGATGGTTAACGGGGTGAGCGCTAGCATGTATCTCAAGGATAAGGGTAAAATAATGATATGATCAAATTAGTTCAATATTATTCAAAACCCTATGCACACATTCATATACGTATATGTATAAGATGTCGGGATAGGAAACAAGGTTTAATCATGAGGTTTTAAAATCATTAACTTGGACTGTGTAACTTCAATCATCATAAAGGCATCCATAAGCTATATAGGTTCGTCTCCCCCTACCAGATGGGCCCTAGTGCGTGTTAGCCATATGAACTAGAGAAAATAAGGGAAATCTAAAGCCATCAGTGCAACTAGCCATCCCCCAAAATATATGTATCAAGTATGACACATGTACACGGTTATTAAGACCACCACGTCAGCAAATATGGTTTCCAATATTGGTCCCTCAGGGACCTCCACTTTCCATGGCAAGCTATACAACTGCTTTTAAGCATAATTAAAAAATTTAAACACATTCCCAACCACTTAGAAAAGAGTCATGCATTAAGGCATTTATCGAATGGTATCGTCATACCAAATAAACAACTTGTAAGCCATTGTCATTATGCCAAACCACACTATTTAGCCAATCGGGACCCTTCCATCAGCCAATAGGACTCAAACCCATTAGCCAACTGGGACTCTAACCCATCATCCAATAAGACTCTAACCCATTTAGCCAACTAGGACTCTAACCCATCAGCCAATAGGACTTTGACCATTTAGCTAACAAGGATTCTAACCCATCAACAGATATTAATTCAAAATATTTAGCCAATTGGGGCTCAAACCCATTTAGCCAACTAGACTCCAAAGTTCCAATTCAAAATCAATACATGGCCACCAAGGCCTTTCTCAAGCCAAGTTATGTTCCATTAACCTTTTATACAATGCAAGGTTTCAAAAGTAAAGTAATTTATGCATATATCCATGTCTCAAATCAAATTTCATAAATTGGATAGAGGTTAAAGCCAATTCAAAACTATTAAACCATCAAGTTTGAGAAAACCCATGTTCCCCATTCCAATTCCCACACTCATATAGTTAAGTAGTTCAAATTTATAAAAATATAGTATGATCAATCAATTCAAAACCATGAGGATTTTATTTGGCCCCTTACCCCAAGTGAATAAAACAAACTGCATAAAAATTTGGCCTTGGCATGTCACCCTAATATCATGGGGACTATCTTCCGTGCCATGCCAATATCACAGTGGTAGCCTCTGTGACACATCAACATCGCAGAGGCTTACTACCTCGAAATTCCAAAATAACCTTGAACTCTTTTCGAAAATTCCAAAACTCTTCTAAGATACCTCATTAACAGACCTAAACACAATTTAAGTCAAAAATCGATGTTTTGGAAATGGAAAGGTCAAAAATAAAATCATTGAAGTTTCAAGGGTTTATAGTCCATGGCCACCAACTGCTTCAGTAGCCCCGCGACCACAACCGCGCGCACTACTACCTCTTTCTCTCTCACCTCTAGTAGAACCTCTACCTCTTAAAACTAAAATAGGAGTATCTTTGAAAACATGTCAGGGATAGTCCTTGGCCAAATGGCCAGTCTTATATCACACATAGAAAGCTCTACGACCCGACTAAATAGAAAGAGGTACGGTTTGACAGGAATGTCCACCCTGAACTGTTAAATCAGAAGACCCACTACCTGAACTCTACAAGGCTATTTGTACTAGTCTACCATAATATCTACAAAAATCTCTGGAATCCCTACCTCGAGAAGTATAACCTCTAAACTCACCAAAATAATACACTTTCTTGGTGCCTTCTTGAGATGCTCGATGAATACCCTCAGTCATCTTAGCATGATCTACTATACTTTAAAAAGACACTGTAAATACAACTATCTTGTCACGAACCAAAATTCAAAGGGTAATGATGGCACTTGTCGCTGCAAACATTGACAAGTAAGCATATCATCCTAACTAATACACAAAGGGGGAAAAGAAAATAATAACCCCACAGTAAGACTTCCAGAATGAAACCAAACCATACAAATATAATAATTATGGAAAGAAACATAACAATGCATCCATAATTCCCAAAACTAGGTGTTAACAGTATAAGAACGTTATATAGTATAACTTGAATCAAAGAAATACATAAGATATCCAAATACAAGAGAAACTCTATCTCTGAAATAAAAGTAAAGAAATAGTCTATAAGAAAAGTAATAGAAGACATCCAGATGCTAAGAACGTCAACCACTACCTCAAAAACTCTAGATATCGCTCGAATCAAGAAGCTTGGGGCACACCCAAACCTGGATCAGCACCATAAAGGTACAGTAGGAGTGAGTATGGTCCACTTGTACTCAATAGGTATCATAGGCTAACTGAGAAAAGTAGAAAATAAAGTATATAAAATACATAGTAAGGGCACGTCATATGCAATCAGAAAATATCCCACAACGGTAGCCCACACCACTTGCACTAACAGTTCTAAATATATCACAAATACAACAACATAATATGTAGAGTACAAATATATATTATATCACATGTAAGTAATAATAGAGAAGATCATGTATAGATAGGATGGTCAAGTATAAATAACAGGATATAGAGAAAGTAGACCTATAATAAGTCAATATAGAAAACCAATCACAACATCAATCGCAATAAAACAAATACAATCTATAAGATGATGATGGTGATGATGATTTGATGATGATGATAATGATACACGAGACTGTCTCACAGTATCCGTATAGGCTACAGAGCCAAAGTTTCTAGATATAGGACCCACGAGGGTTTGTCAACCCGTATGCAATCTATATATTATATCTCTTACAGAGCTACAACTTCTCGATATAGGAGCCATGGGGGTTTCGTCAACCTATATACAACCCATATATCCGTATCTCAATGAGTATTTTCACAACCAACCACATGATAAAATTTCCACAACCATCTGAGCCATTATATACTCATTATTTCCAATCATCCATGAGTTTCCATTTTTTCTCATATACCAAAAAGTATGAATATATCATAACACATAAATGGTACCACAACACACCTTTTTATCAAAAAGATATGGTTATTCTCATAATTATAAGGATATCAATAATCACAAAGGACCCCACACAATCACGCATATCACATAATGTCCCAAAGTCAAATTATACTATATATAGGACCTGACATGGGCAAAACACATAGATAGACATTATTCATGATAAGTTCCCACCCGTAACATGTATTTTTGTATACAATTTAACTACCCGACCCAGTCTGAAGAGTTAAGTCATAAACTACCTTAAATTCCAAAACCGATCTGCTACACTTTGAACCTACGACCTTAGTTCTCACAAACGATCCTAAAATCAACTAAAAATAAGAAATATAGAATATATGATTCAAAAAAAAAATTAACGATATTCATATTGCCTACATTTGCTTCAGGATCAAAATGGACCATCAAAAAGGTTTTCAAAAAAGAGGGGCAAAATTAAAACTTTATTACAAAAATATGTTTTCCATATTCTTAGGAATCTATAGAGGAAAACTATTGTAACATTTGGGGTTTTCACCACATAGTGAGGGACCAAGTCTCTCAAAGTCAATTACAAGTGATAGAATAGTAAAGAAACTATGAGGTGCTAGAAAAACAAAGACAGTTCAGGAAAGTAAAAACACAAGATTTTTATGTGGAAACCTAGAAAGGGAAAATCTATGGCTTTCCCTCAAAAGTACCTTAATAAATACACTATAATCAACCTCCTGATTATATTCTAGATTTCAACCTGCCTTTAGGCTACTTTTTCTTGTAGCAACTTTACTACAAGCTCATCTTGGTAACTCTACCAAGGACCCTCTACACTGATTAGCTCTAATTAACAACAAACTTAGGTAACTCAACCTATGAACTCTCAAAACAAACACTAATATTATAGCATGAGTAGTTCGATTACAAATCAATACCCACTTAAGAATAATTTTTAATTTAAGCTCTTAATAAATAGCCAAGATCTGGAGCAGTGTTGAAATAGAATTTTTGTTGCCTTTCTTCGCTCTTTTTAATTGCCAAAAATTGCCTGATAAAGAGGCATCTCTTTCTTTTTATAGCTGTGTGATGATTAGGGTTGAAAGATCATTAGACCAGTTATCCTAATCAGTACAAAATAGCACCTGCAAGTTTGTTACACGAGATGAAAAAACTATGCAAACAATGCATTGTACTGTATCTTGCACATCCAGGGACCTAATCCCTTGCAGTTAGATGCTCATTATCAAAAATACATATAGAAATTTTTCCCTCTTGGATAATGACAGACCAACCATTCAACTTTGAGCATCAGTGCACATTCATCATAATTTATCAGCGTGATTACCACCTGAAGATGAATGTTACCCCAATCATCATGCTTCCTCTATCATTATCATGCAGCACAGAGACCTAGTCTTTTGTTGACATTTGCAGCACAAACTCTAATTCTTCCTCCTATCATCATGCACCTTTATTTATCTATTTAGCATATCACTTACTTCCACCTATTAGCATACCATGTATTACATTATTATTTTATGGTACATGGTACCTGGAAATCATCATTACATGGTACCTAGTCCCTGCACATCACCCATCATACTTGTTCCCTACCCATAAAGTTAGTATTCCCCCTTTTGACATTATTAAAAAAGATTAACAATAAACCATAAGTAAATATAAGTACAGATTAATTAACTCATGGCCACTGGGGCAACACTAACATAAAGAATAACTTAAAGTAAAGAAAATGAAGCATACAAGCAGAAATTCATTCATTATCTAATAAGACCAGTACCAGTACAATGTACCAAAAATTTATAAAACAACTATTTAAAAATGCTACTATAGGAATAGATACTGGAAACTAACTCAAGAGACTGACACATAGGAATCAGGTAGAAGGGGGTTTAGGGGAGAATGATTTTAGCAACATGTCCATTCTATCAGCTGTAGCAGCATGAGCATCCAGTAGTTGTTTGGTGCGAGCTTTTACTTCAACATTCAGTCTTTAGACTTTACCAGTTAACTCTGTAATTTTTCCTTTGAGCTTTGCATTCTCTAATGCTATTTTTTAGTGGCACCAGGTCTTTTTAAGGTCATCTTCTAATTCTGCAGTTTTAGATGAACTATTTCAGTGTCCTTTGCAGCTAGTTGAATCCTCAACTCTTGCAGTTCATTGTTCAAATTTTCTTGAGCAGTCTAAAGTTCTGATACTTGAAACACAGTCCCAACCTTTCCTTCAATGCACTTATTCTCTACCAAGGTTGTCAGACTAAACTTCTATTTGACTGTTCCAGGGGTCCCCTTTGTCCTAGTTATTCCATAGTGATCAAACACCTTATTTAGAAAGTACTCGTAAGGCATTCCATGCTTTCCTTATTTCTCATAGATTACTTTCCTCGTGTGCTCTATCATAAGAGAATGTACACTTATCAACTCAAATTTACTTAAATATTCTATTAGGAATAGGTCAACACCAGAAGCAATGGTCCTTTTCTCTAATCTTGGTAATAGAAACTTGTTGATGAACTCATATACTAGCTGAAACTCAGTGATTAAAAACATTTTATTCACAGCAGCTAGTGAAGTCCCACCTACTTTTGTGGCTTCAATCATAACTTCATTGGTACGCTACTACTTTACAACAAAGTTTACTCCCATAACAGGTGCATCTAAATTCTTTCCCAGTGCTTCTTCATCTAGATAGATATACTTTCCTTGCACCTGGGCAGTTAAGCTTAGTCCATCTTCTGAGAAGTCCATGGTATAGTAAAACTCTCTAACTTTATTTTCAAACACCATGGGGGCTGATTCTTCTAGTAGGAGATTCCAACCCTGATGCCTCACATACTCCACCAATTCTACCATCCCTATTTTTTTAATAGATTTTTAAATTAAAAACACTCTTCCATTTAGAACTTTTTGAGTTTCAAGACAACATTCCTTTCTTCTCTAGGGACAACCGTCTTTTCTTCCTCTTTTAGAGATAATACCACCCCTTCATTCCTTGCCTCTTTATTTTTTTCTTTTACAGATTGGTCCTCAATACTTACAAAGTTTAATTTGGATCACGAGCAAGTAGAAGTAGATTCTCAACTCCCAAGTTTATGCTGCTAATAGGATTATATATTATACAAGAATTTTATCATCACACAATTGAGAAAAGATGGATTTTGACTTAGAACCACTAGAGGAACCAGGTACTAGCATATTTTCTTATTTTTTAGAACCTACCAATTCTTCTCGATGATCGAGAATTTATGGGTCATTAGAGGACTCTGGTTCTTTTGAGGATGGGGAATTTTTGGTTGAGACATCTCTTGTTCAATTGGCGAATCGAGGCCTTGATTCAAATCTTCCAAGGCTAACTCAGCAAGAACTTTGATAGATGCAGGATTGTCAACAAAAATTTGTTAACTTAGGTTTTTGGGTATTTTAAGAGTAGGACCGATGGGTAAAGTATTTGTGACTCTTAAGGATGATCAGTGGATGACTCTTTTATGGGTTTTGATGAAGATAGGATTTCAATGATAGCTCCAAGCGCACACGCAAGTGTATGTGGTCTTATCAAGTAGTAAACTGGCCTTCAAGAAGCCAAGTATCGATCCCACAGAGACTTGATTCAGCAATAATTCTATTTTAGTTCACAATTTAGATTAAGTTGGTGCAAGAGTAACTAAAAGAGAGTTTGGAAATTGTAATTCACAAATAAAATAAATAACGCGGAAAGTAAAGATCTTAAAACAATCAATAGGAGAAAACCCAGGGTTAAAGCACTTCGACAATCATACTATGTATTGAATTTCATTCATTAACTCACTTATCTTGGTTGTAGATTCGTAGAGTTAATTTCATGATTATGGTTTCCCAATCTCTAATCCTTTACCTACATTGAACCTTACAACTACATCGTTGAGCGAGGATGTAATGATCCAATTAGATTATTTAAGCTATCGTCCTACGTTTGAATCAATTAAGGCTCCTAAGTACATCCCTATCCTAGGTTCTCAGTTCAATTCTTTATTTTATAAAAGAATAAAAAACCATACTTTGTTCATCTCCATGTTCTATCTCCTATTCCCTCTTCCAATATCAAAAGGTAGACAATTGATGTATTCTAAGGGTCGTGAATCCTTAAAATAGTCAAATAAAAGATGAACACACTACCAATAATGATAAGAAAAATTAATGAACTTAATTCAAAACAAAAGTAATCATGTCTTTGGCTTTAACCCCGGAAAAGGGCGTTTAGCCACGCATGGTCATAATCGTAATCACAAAATAGTAATTAACGACTAAAAACATAAATGAACTAAATAAAAATAATAAAAACTAATGAAGAAGTTGTATAAGCCCTTTTATCTCCAAAATATGTTAAAAGATATGTAAAAACATGATACAACATGTATTTATAGTATAGGAGTAAGCCCATTCCGTGTTGGAAAAGAAAACCTTCAGCTATTGAGATCAGAACTAGGAGGCGCATCGTCATGGGTTGATACCCGCTCTAGGTGGGGCGCCTCCCTGGTTAGAGCACCGCTCCAGGCAAGTATGGGCCTTCAAATCGTCCTAAGCCTCTAGAATTTGCTCTCCGAAATTTGGTTAAGTGTTAAGTCTCCCCTCTTGATCCCTTGTCTTGTGGAGTCTTTCCCATGAATTCCTAGACTTATTAACATCAAAATATCATCATATTCAGCTACAAAAGTATCCTAAATAATCACACCACACGAATTAAGAGAAAAATACAACACTACATCCATAACAACGAATCAAAACAAGAGCTAAGCTAAGCTAATTCGCATAGATCTTTCACTTATTGTTCCAGGTGTACACTCATTCAAATTGAACTTTTCTCACTCCCAAAAAGTTATTACACTGATAATCACCCATTAAAACCATTTGGAACATCTTAAGCACAATAGAATCTACCGGAATAAACTAGGCAAACACCTAGCTCAAGCTAGTAACGCTAGTTTTCCGGGTTGAACTCTAAATTATTTTTTTAAGTACAAACTTATTTGGATCTCAATTTAAACATCATAAAAACATGATTTAACACTTCGATACACATTTATATCATTATCAAACTATATAGAATATGAATCATCCTCAAAACAAGGCTAAAAAGGCTAGAATAGTGACGCTAGAATGCATAAATACACCCAACATCACCACCCCACACTTAAAGCCTTGTTCATCCTCTAACAATTCTTCACTCTAAGTATCATGAACTAGAGATTATACACTTCTACTAAATACAAGACACTCAAGCTAGTACTAGAATGACTACATGGAATGCAAGTTTCTACACTAAGCATGTTATTTACACATTTGATAGCTCATGAACACTACTTCAAAACATCCCAGCCTCAAGAATTGACTAACCTAGTCGGAAAATTCATGCTTATTAGTCAATCTAGGACATCATACGAATCACCCACATTCATCAAACATGTGCCCCTCACAACAAGAGAGTTACCCATAATCACTCACAATCAAACAATTCATAATATAATGGATATAAATATCAAGTTACACTCACTCTCACAAAGAATTCACAAGTTACACACAATGAACCATAGGCTTTCCCTTAGTGAAATGCTCCACTAATATTATAATGATGAATTTAGGAACAAATAGGTCTTTTTCGGGTTGTAATGTAGGCTAAGGGACGGGTATGAATTATTTGGGAATAGTAACTAACCTCTCTAAGAGCTTTAATACAATACATTAAACATTTAAAACCAATCTCCAACAACCAAATTACACTTTTTCATCCACCCATATCTTTTATTTTTTCCCCATCTCTTTCAGGCATTTTCACAAACACATGGTGGGCGTATTGCTTATTCCTTCAAAATTCTTTTTTTTATTTTTCTACAAACATGGAAATATTTCTCACATCATTTATATCACTACCAACCACCACAAATAAAATACAAACACCAATAACTCTTACCTTGGGGCATCAATTTCACCTTTTTCTTCTTCAATTTCTCAAACTCCTTTTTTAATTTTTTTTTTTCATTAAAGCACTTAGGAGCTTTTTGAATCAAATTATGGTCTATCAAAGAAGGGGATTAGGCTACTTATGAGGCTACTAAAGAAAATAAAATAAAGGATCAATGGGGGTTAACTAGGATATTGCAAAATGGGTAGGACAAATAGAAGGTATAAAGCAAGGCTATCAAAGAAATACCTAAATTAGTTCCTAAATCCACACTCTTTATTTCTCTTCACACACACATCGGGAAAGTTCTAGACATCACATGCAACAAGGAATATACAAAATTCTCACACACACATGGAACATGCTCAACTCAATAGGATCATCATAGACTCCCAACTAATAATAGCATGAATTCAAATTTAAGCCAAAAAGTACAAGAGTAAAAAACTTAAGCCTAGGAGTCTCAAAAGTAGAAATTCACTCATACAACATACTTTTACCAAACAAAGCATTTACACCATGCAATCAAAACTAGAACCAACAAGAATATCTTACACAAAAAAATTTTAAACTTGAGACAAAAATTGGGAAGAATTAGGAAATTTCCCCCATCCCATACTTAAAAATCTACTTTGTCCCCAAAGTGAATTTAAAAGCAAGAGACAGAAATACTCCCTGAGGCCTCTAGGCCTAGATAGTAGCATCTTTACTTATAAATGAGATCCATGGGACCCCACACTCAATTTTTTCCATGCTCCTTAGCTCAAGGTTATGGTACTCAGACTTCCCATGAACCTGTGACTCAACCAAATACAAAAACTACATGAAATAAAAACTAAAAACTAAAAATAGAACATATCTTATCTTGGGTTGCCTCCCAAGAAGCACCTAATTTAGTGTCGCAGCACGACCCAACTCAACTTAACCATATTCCTTCACTCTTTTACTCATACTTGGCCTCCATCTTCTTATTCTCTTCACCTCTCTTTTGTGAAATTTTTCAAGAGCATCTGTTTTCTCAACTTTAGCCTTTTTAGGCTCATCAACTTCCATCATATCTGGCTTAGGAGGTAGAGTCTTAGGCTGCCCAATCAGGTAGTCTAAAGAGGTTTTTTGTGAACTAGCTACCCCATACTTTTCCCCTTCAATAACATTGATCATACACAAATCTTTATATTGGGATATTAGTGTGGGTGCTTTGTAAATATCAAATACCACCTATTCATCGTCTACCCTCATTTTGAGCGTGCCTTCTCTAACATCAATTAATGCTCCTCTAGTTGCTAAGAATAGACACCCCAAGATGATTGGTACCTATTTGTTTGCCTCAAAATCAAGAACAATAAAGTCAGCAGGAATAACAAATTTACCAACCTTTATGAGGACATCCTCGATTATTCCTCCCGGATATATCATGGATCCGTCTGCTAGCTGTAAAACCACGGTGGTCGATCTAGGCTTTCCTAAGACTAATTTTTCAAACAGAGATAGGGGCATCAAATTTATTCTTTCCCCTAAATCACTCAATGCATGGACCACTTTACTTCCAATTTGAATAGGGAGAGCAAATTTCCCCGGATCTCTCAATTTCTTAGGGATTTTCTATGTCATTACCGCACTACACTCTTTAGTGAGTGTTATCTCCCCCACATCCTGTAATTTTACCTTATTATCCACCATATCCCTCAAGTACTTTGTATACTTAGGCATACCTGCAAAACATCTAACAAAGGTAAGTTAATGTAAAGTCCTATGAACGTGTCAAAGAACTTTTTAAACATGAAATCCTCCTTCACTTTTATTTGCCTCTAAGGGAAGGGTAGTAGCAACATCTTATTCTGCTCTGGTTCAACAACCTTTTCCTTCAAGTACTCAAACTTTCGTGAATTTTTAGCAACTCTATCATTTACCTATTGGGTCACCACATCAGTGTCTACCTCTTTGGTTGCCTTTAGAGATTCTCCTTGAAGCTCTTTACCACTTCTCAAGGTGATTGCCATAACCTGCTTTAGATTTTTGTATTTTATGGCAAATCACCTTGTGGTCTAGAATTCATTGCTTGTGATAATTTCCCCAACTGCAACTCTAAACTCCTTGTGGACGCTTGCTAATTTTTTATGTCTGCAGTCAACTGTGTCTGGCTAGCTAGGAGTTGTTTCAACATCTCTTTCGTGTTACTAGTTGAATAATTAGTTTGGGCCTGTGGTTGCTAAATTTGTTATTATTGTGCGTTCAAGGGCTAAGTTTGCCACTTCATGTTGTAGGAATTACCATAATTTGGCCTTTGAGCATTGTCTACATACATCACCGATTCTGGATTGGAAGCATACATAGACGCTAAATGACTACTATTACCGCTCACTTCACACCAACCTACAACTTATTAGATGGCATTAATCATGGTTTTAGGTTGTGAAGCTCCCAATTTTAGGCTACTGAACTGAGAGTTTATCATATTCTGTAATGCTGCGACCTGAGCTGATAAGGCTGTGAATTGGTCCACCTCCAAAACCCCCACAATTCTTTTCATGGCACTTCTAAAATCTGAGTGCCATTCTGGATTTCCTTAAGCTATGTGGTTCAACAATGTGTACAACTCATCATAATTCAACTCTAGATCTTGACCACCTGTGGATGAATCTAGCATAATCATCGTATTGTGATCAAGAGCTTCTACAAAATTATGAGCAAGCACCTCATTAGATTATTGGTGATGTGGACAATCTCGAAGAAGGGCCTCAAATCATTCCCAAGCGTGGTATAGATTTTTATCTAGATTCAGCTTGACCTCACTATCTCACTGTGAAGTCTCGCAGTCTTGCCTGTTGGAAAGAATCTGATGAGGAACTTTCTAGCTAATTCATCCCATGATGTGATTGAATTGGCTGGTTCATCATTCAACCACCTTTTAGCTTCCCCCAAAAGTGAATGGGGAAACATTGTCAGCCTCACAAAATTTGTTCTCACCCTAGTCGGAATGAATGTATCTGAAAGCTCAATAAAGGTCTACAAGTGGACTTGTGGATCCTTATGTGAAAGCCCTGTAAACTGTCCACTGCTGATAAGAAGCTGCACCATGTTGTGCTTTAACTCAAAATTCCCTCTAGCAGCCAATCTTTGAATTGGGGAAGTCAAGTTTGTCAGAAGTGGGAGTACCACTTCCCTAACTGTCCTACGTGTTGCTTATTCTTTAGCCATTAGAGAAGGAACTACTTGGTCTTCTTCTATTTGCAGAAATTGGAGACGGATTGCGTCTCTCCTTCATTGATGGAAGTGTTGTTCGGATTTAGGGCTTGGTTTAACCAAATCCCTATCCCTTTCCAGCTTCCTATTCTTAAAACCTATTTCCTGCAATCACAAAACCAAGACCAAGCATAAAAACACCAACTAAATCTAAAATTAAAACAAAAATAAACATTTCCAAATACAGTTCCCCGACAACGATACCAAAAACTTGATAGCGCACACGCAAGTGTACATGGTCTTATAAAGTAGTAAAGTGGCCTTCAACAAGCCAAGTATCGATCCCAAAGAGACTTGATTTAGCAATAATTCTATTTTAGTTCTCAATTTAGATTAAGTGGGTGCAAGAGTAACCAAAAAAGAGTTTGGAAATTGTAATTCGCAATTAAAATAAATAATGCGGAAAGTAAAGATTTTAAAACAATCAATAGGAGAAAACCTAGGGTTAAAGCACATCGACAATCATACTATGTATTAAATTTCATTCATTAAATAGTTTATCTTGGTTGTAGATTCGTAGGGTAAATTTCACGATTATGGTTTCCCAACCTCTAATCATTTATCTAAATTAAACCTTACAACTACATCATTAGGCGGGGATGTAATTATCCAATTAGGTTATTTAAGATATCATCCTATGTTTGAATCAAGTAAGGCTCCTAAGTACATCCCTTTACTAGGTGCTCAGTTCAATTCTTTATTTTATAAAAGAATAAAAAACCACACTTTGTTCATCTCCATGTTCTATCCCGTATTCCCTCTTTCGAGATCAAAAGGTAGACAATTGATGTATTCTAAGGGTCGCGAATCCTTAAAATAATTAAATCAAAGATGAACACACAACCAATAATGATAAGAAAAATTAATGAACTTAATTCGAAACAAAAGTAATCATGTCTTTGGCTTTAACCCCGGAAAAGGGCGTTTAGCCACGCATGGTCATAAACGTAATCACAAAATAGTAATTAACGACTAAAATCATGAATGAACTAGATAAAAATAATAAAAATCTAATGAAGAAGTTGTAGCAGTCCTTTGCTCTCCAAAATATGCTAAAAGATATGTAAAACGTGATACAACATGTATTTATAGTATAAGAGTAAGCCCATTCCGTGTTGGACAAGAAAACCTTCAGCTATTGAACCAAGCACTAGGTGGGCGTCGCCCTGGGTTGATCCCTACTCTAGGTGGGACGTCTCCCTGGTTAGAACGCCGCTCCATGCAAGGCTGTGCCTCCAAATAACCCTAAGCCTTTGAAATTTGCTCTACAAAATTTGATTAAGTGTTGAGTCTCCCCTCTTGATCCCTTGTCTTGTGGCATATTTCCCTTGAATTCCAAGCCTTATTAACATCAAAATATCATAATATTCAGATAAAAAATAATCCTACATCATCACACAAAACTAATTAATAGAAAAACACAACACTACATCCATAACAACGAATCAAAATAAGAGTTGAGCTAAGCTAATTCGCATAGATCTTTCACTTCTTGTTCAAGCTGTACACTCATTCAAATTGAGATTTTCTCACTCCTAACAAGTTATTCCACTCATAATTACCCATTAAAACCATTTGGAACACCTTAAACACAATATAATCCACTGTAATCAACTAGACAAACACCTAGCTCAAGCTAGCAACGCTAGTTTTCTGGGTTGAACTCTAAATGAATCATTTAAGTACAAACTTGTTTCGAACTCAATTTAAATATCATAAAAACATGCTTTATGTAACGCCCTAAAAATCGAGTCCTGAGACACCACACGGTGTTTAGAGTTACAAGTGACCCCAAGCTAACCTTTTCATAGGTATAACTCAAAAGCAGTTGATTAAAAAAATAATTCTGAGAGAATGAAGCTGAAAATATCTCAATACAGAGTCTGTTCAATACAATATTGGAATTACAAGATGACAATTCTACTAACACATATACATATAAAAGAAGGAGAATGAATAAATCAACCACTACTACTGTCTATGAAGCCTCTACTAGTATTGCCTGTACATAAACGGGTCATGACTCCCAACCATCCGACTCAATATGGCAGACAGAAGAAGATACAGTGTCTCTGAACTGAAACAACCAACATAAGACCTTGAACTATAAGGACTCTTTTACCTGCTGACCAGATGCTGTAACTGAATAGAATAGTAGATGGGGGTCAACACAAAGAGAATGTACTGAGTATGTGGGGGTGCATGCAACACATTAAATAACATCATCATTTTCATGAAAACATGCATAACGACAATGATCACTCATTTGGCTTGAGTTATATCAAATCATACTCTTCATACTTTCATAATAAATGGTTCAAATGGTAAAATCTCATAATCCATGTAAATCATCAAAAATTATAAATTATGATAAATCATCATAAATTATCATATCGTCAAAATTCATCATAGGTAATCATAATTCATCATAATATCTCAAATCTTTGACTCAAATCTCAGAGTGACTCGGTAATTCAAGAAACATGAATTTTATGGACAGGGGAGTTTCCTATAACCGATAATCCCACGTGAGCTACGTGGAATACCAACATTTGAAACCCCCATTAGCGGGAGTGTCATACTTTTTGCCAGGGAGTACGACCTTAAAACTGCAATAATCATAATCGGGCTCTCTGGCCAATAATATCATCATCAAATAACCCTACGGTGGCACATAAGTTTGGGGAAATACCAAATTTTCCTCTCGGTGCTAAGTACTACTCCCCGACAAGCTCAGAACGCGTTAGGAAATACACCATCATCATCACAAGGATCTATCATAAAGACCAAATCAAATATCTCAATTTATAATTCATCAACAATTTGTGGATTCCTAACCCCAACTTCGACATAAAACATTTCAATCTTTTTCAACATCAACAAGGTATCAATGCATTGAACCATAACCGACTCTACATTTGGATAAGGATATGAAGACTCAATACGTAATATTTTCAACAATTCAACTCATCAAAATCATCCAAAAAAATACCAAAATTCATCTCAACATCTATATCAAAATCAATCTTTCTCATAGTCAAAATCATCTCGACTCTGCGAGTTCAAGGTCAATGTACGAAAATAATTATTCTTTCAATTCGACAATTAAATCATGACAACATCTTTTGAAAATCACTTGAGACATTCAATTCATAAAAAGAATACATATCCCGTAGTACAACTCAAATCACGACTTTTATCTTGAAAGCCTTTAGAAATATCAATTCACTGTAGTAGTATGCAATCCGTAGCGTAAATTCTCAATTTAAGAAGTAGAGTAATGAAGTAATCATGTATATACATATTGGAAAAAAATTCAAAGTCTTATAAATCCTTCATAAAGTAATTTGAGTGTATACCCATTTTCGAATATCATGAAATTTCAATAATAGAACTCACTATTTTTAAATGTCAAAATATAACAATTTATCAAGTCATGACAACATCAATATTTTTGAGAAAATATCTAGACTCATGGTAACATCTCAAATGTTATATCTCAATATGCTCAATGATTCAATTTCATCATAAAGAAGCTTTAAGCTTATCATAAATCTCAAAATCATTCCAAAATACCATTCAACATATATCTCGAAATCATTCAAAATAAAAATATGAAATTTACAATTATAGATATCAAGACATCTCATGTCTCAAATATATATTCAATAATTCAAATCGCCATTGGGAGGAATAAAGCTTGACACATATCTCAAAATATTATTCCAAAATACCATCTCGACATACGTCCCAAAATCATTCAAAATATCACCTCGTGGTAAAAGTGTGTAATTCACAATGATAATTATTAAATCATATCATGAAAATATTGAGATGATCATATAAATCAAAGTTTATTCATTCAATCATCATAATCTCATAATCAAATTATTTAGACATAATCTCACTTGCAAAATCATGTAAAACCATAATAAAATTAAAGCTTTGGGCACAAAACCGGAAGATTGCTCTTGTTCAAAACCCCACATACCTTAAGATGGAAGATGAATATGAACTTCCGACTCCGGAACTTTATTCACGAAAATGAAGGGTGCTTCTCGAAGACCTTAACATGATCAACTCGAATCCCAAATCAATTTGAAATTTCTACGGTTCAATTTAAAGATTTTTGGAGCTAAAATTTGACCTAGGGTTTTCCTCTCCTCTAAAACTTGATGAAAATATAAATTTCATGGTACAAATATGGATTATATGCAAGAATTTTCGTCCAAGAAGGGGAATGTGGAATGACCAAAATACCCTTAAAATTTAAATAATGTCAAATCTGTCCTTTGGTGGATTGTTTTGATAGGCTGAAGTAGATCGACCATAACGTTTTACTCCGACAGCCAAATTGGATGAAACTAATTTCATTAGAAAGAGGACTCGTAGATATTTCCGTTTATATATAGTATCTCACTCATAACATTATGTACAAGGAGTTATGGTCATTTGAAGTTGACCCAAAAAATTTCTTTTGATAGGCTGAACGAGATTGACTATAATTTTTTTCTCCGATTGTCAAATTGGATGAAACTAATTTCATTAGAAAGAGGATTCGTAGAGATTTCCGTTGATATATAGTAGATCACTCAGATCATTATGTACAAGGAGTTATGGTCGTTTGAAGTTGACCCTGAAATTCGCCTGGCTGCAGTAATTTTAATTTCCTGCATGTTTTACTGTTCACAGTTCTATCGGAATGGTCGCAGTTCGATCGGAATGGTCGTAACTCATCGCTCGAGTGTCCGTTTTTGATGATCTACATATCATTGGAAATATTATTCGATACTCTACGCAATGGTAGGTTAACGTATTAGAAATACTACACAAAAAATTTATGGATTGCTCCAAAGCATAGAACTCGATACGTTTCTCACAAAATCTTTACGAAGAAAATTTTCCGGGGTATTACATTATCTCCCCCTTGGAAATATTCATCCTCGAATGTCACTTGATAGGATAAAAGCACTGATTAACTGACCTTCTTAAGGGACGCGAACATCTGAGACATATCGGCACGATTGGAATTACAATTTCCTAGTCCCCATACTGAACATGCATATCTAACGCATAATTATCTAGCTGAACTGACTCTGGATTGTATGAATGTGTATGCAACAATAGCCAATTCAAGGATCATAATGAGAACTTGAGCATGAACTAGATGTGTTTAAAACATGGAAGCTTAAAGAAGTCACGGGGTATCTCCCCCTTGGGACTCTATGTTCCTCTACAACACTTATTTCACAGGGTCACTAAGACTGTGCATGGGGCACCTATGAATTAGCTCATATGCATGACGCACGAACAGAGGTATACTCGCAACTACTGAGATTCTCCATATGGAAATGATTTCATTCCTAAGATCCTTGGATAACATGATGAAATGATAAATGAGAAGGTACACTATACGATTCTGATTGACTGAGCTGGAATACTTGGAAAACAAAGATCGTTTAGTAGAAGTTTACGAATTGAAGCATAACTAGCTTCCAGAATCTGAAACATGTACACCACAATCCCTCAAGATAACAACTTAAAACTTCAACTAACCACAATATACATGAAAGCTTAATCTTAATCTTACTTCACATTACCACTTAGCTCAAAATAAGCATACACTTTTCTAACCAAGATAAGGAAACATTTTCTCTCTTCCATTTAGATAACTATTCACCAACACCCTTATCCACAACAAATACATATTTTTTCCATATAACCAACCATTCATCATCACTCTCTCACCCTACGAAAGAAGTTATCAAAGGGCTAGAACATGCTGGTCTAAAATATGACTAGATACCCTGAATAACTTGACGTTCACCAAGGCGTAAGGAATAGAAGATTTAACATCATGAACTCGGCAAAGAAATTTGATTTGGGAATATGCACGATATGAATCCAAACTTTCATTGATCATTAACAGAAATGCTTTATTTCTCGAATAGAGCATAGGGTAAGGCTAGAGTACCTCGATTACTAGCCACATAACTTAAGATTTGGAATTCATAACTTATGGAATATAATTCCATCGCTAAAAAAAAAAATCCTAAACCCCACGTATTGGGAACTGAGAGAGAACATGGTCCTTTATGACATGCACGAACTCGAATTATGATCATGGAACTGAAGTGTAAAGCAGGAGTAGGCCCTGGAATAACTGAAAGAACTGAAATAGGAATGGGTCGAGCAAAACCCCTTTCTTACCACTATTGGAATCCGAACACTTAACTCGGTTACTTGATCTATCATCTCCACCTTAGACTTAAGCCATCGCTCTGGGTCAGTAACACACTATACACTTTAATCTAAACTAAAGTCACTTCACTCGAGAGTCCGATACATAATCACACACACAAACCATAAAACTTCACCCAAATGACTACCTCAGAAAGCATATTACCACATCCTCACACAACTTCTCGAATTACCACCTATCCTTCTATAACCCCAATAATCAACACCTAACACTTGCACACTTTCTAATCTCAAATCCGTATAAGCAACCCGATAGTCGGAGTATACACCATCTAGAGTTTCAACGCTTTCAGCTCAACTTCAAAATTTTAATCTTAGAGTCTAACGCTCAACTCAAATTTTTCTCATCCTTAACGGACCACACTACCTCTGTCATCGCTTATTAAAATCACGCTTGTAAACTTATATTTCTAAACCATAAGAATCAAAATCACATTTAAGAAGCTCAACCATTACAGTCATACACTAATCCTCGAAATTAAAGCAGTCCCATAATATCTTGGGTGAACTTTCTCATCATAAACACAACATCAAACTTAATCACGAATCAACCAAACTTAGGCTCTTATATCCACTATTCAAGCCTACTAGATCACTTCCAAACAACTAATACCATTAATCAAGAAATTGTCACAGTCACCTTCACGATCACCAATCATTCAAACTTAACTTTTAGCACACAATATAACTTAAAACTTTTCGCACGAAATTTCCACTTAGAAACTATAAAACAATCCTCAACAAATGCTAGCCCATTTAAACTTCATAACAATAATAATTGGTCATAATCATAGAGCTTATCTTATTCACAATCCATTAACACATCCTTCTTTCACCCGTCACTACTATCTATCCTTCATACAAAACTTAACTTAGTTCATAGCTCTCTACGTCTTAACTTAACTTCCTCTTGCAACCCGGCAACGACATAATTTAACAACACTCACCCACCGAGTACTTCCATTACTAACCTATACTCTTTGGCATACAAATACCGTCAACACCCATTTCATACCTCGAACAAACTACATCACAAAATTGACACATAAGGATATATCACTCCCTATTAACCCCAAATGTATGCAAAAATGGATTCCGCTATACTTATGCTCAACAAATCACACTTACCATCCTTCTTACTACTACACCTCTAAATCCTATATTTTCAGCCAGCATAAGGAACAAAATGAACTATAAGTTGCTAGTGGATCGAACTAGGCTGCACACGGCTCCACTAGGCTTTGAATATGAGTTTTGCAAAAAAAAATTGAGATGAATAACAAAGCAACTGTGCTAGTGAATTGAAAGAGCCCCACACGGCTTCACTAGGCTTTCATTTTTCAACAGCATAATGATAGCATGATTACGGGAGATAGGAACTTGGCATACCATATTCGACGATCCAGGAGTACGCATCCACTCAGTCTTAGCTGAACATGTCATAAAAAAAGGACATAACATGAAACTTCAGGAACTTATAACACACTAGGAGGCTCTTCTGAAGCCACTTTTATGAGACTTCTGAAATATTTTGCTAATCGCTCTGAAAACATTATCAGGGAAAGAACCGGGACTTGCTGCTCATACTATCTCAAGAATAGCACATAGATAGAGAAGTACAAACTGTCACTTATAGATCCTGAAAAAAAATTTGGTAGCTTATTTGGTTTAAACTTATTGCACGATTCAAGACTTGAAAGAACAACAACCTTTCCTAAATGCCTTATAGCCTCTCGAAGAAAAGTACAGACGTCTCCGTACTGTTCTGCAAGACTCTACTAGACACGGCTTCATAGACACCCTAGGAAACTTAAACTCTGTGCTCTGATACCAAGTTTGTAACGCCCTGAAAATTGAGTCCCGAGACGCCACACGGTGCTTAGGGTCACAAGTTACCCCAAGCTAACCCTTTCATAGGTATAACTCAAAAGCAGTTGATTTAAAACATAATTCTGAGAGAATGAAGCTGAAAAGATCTCAACACAGAATCTGTTCAATACAATATTAGAATTACAAGATGACAATTCTACTAACACATATACATATACAAGAAGGAGACTGAATACATCAACCACTACTACTGTCTATGAAGCCTCTACTAGTATTGCCTGTACATAAACGGGTCATGACTCCCAACCATCCTACTCAATATGGCCGACAAAAGAAGATACAGTGTCTCTGAACTGAAATAACCAATACAAGACCTTGAACTATAAGGACTCTTTTACCTGCTGACCAGATGCTACAATTAAATAGAATAGTAGATGGGTGTCAGCATAAAGAGAATGTACTGAGTATGTGGGGGTGCATGCAACACTTTAAATAACATTATCAATTTCATGAAAACATGCATACAAACAATGATCACTCACATAGCTTGAGTTATATCAAATCATACTCTTCATACTTTCATAATAAATAGTTCAAATGGTAAAATCTCATAATCCATGTAAATCATCAAAAATCATAAATTATGATAAATCATCATAAATTATCATATCGTCAAAATTCATCATAGGTAATCATAATTCATCATAATATCTCAACTCTTTGACTCAAATCTCGGAGTGACTCGGTAATTCAAGAAACATGACTTTTATGGACAGGGGAGTTTCCTATAACTGACAATCCCACGTGAGCTACCTGGAATACCAACGTTTGAAACCCCCATTGGTGGGAGCGTCATACTCTTTGCCAGAGAGTACGACCTTAAAACTGCAATAATCACAATCGGGCTCTCTGGCCAATAATATCATCATCAAATAACCCTAAGGTGGCACATAGGTTTGGGGAAATACCAAATTTCCCTCTCGGTGTTAAGTACTACTCCCAGACAAGCTCAAAACGCGTTAGGAAATCCACCATCATCATAAAGACCAAATCAAATATCTTAATTTATAATTCATCAACAATTTGTGGATTCCTAACCCCAACTTTGACTTAAAACATTTCAATCTTTTTCAACATCAATAAGGTATCAATGCATTGAACCATAACCGACTCAACATTTGGACAAGGATATGAAGACTCAATACATAATATTTTCAACAATTCAACTCATCAAAATCATCCGGAAAAAAATACCAAAATTCATCTCAACATCTATATCAAAATCAATCTTTCTCATAGTCAAAATCATCTCGACTCTGCGAGTTCAAGGTTAATGTACTCAAATGATTATTCTTTCAATTCGACAATTAAATCATAACAACAGCTTTTGAAAAGCACTTGAGACCTTCAATTCATAATAAGAATACATATCCCATAGTACAACTCAAACCACGACTTTTATCTCGAAAGTCTTTAGAAATATCAATTCATTGTAGTAGTACGCAATTCGTAGCATAAATTCTCAATTTAAGAAGTGGAGTAATGAAGTAATCATGTATATCCATATTGGAAAAAAATTCAAAGTCTTATAAATCCTTCATAAAGTAATTTGAGTGTATACCCATTTTCGAATATCATGAAATTTCAATAATAGAACTCACCCTTTATAAATGTCAAAATGTAACAATTTATCAAGTCATGACAACATCAATATTTTTGAGAAAATATCAAGACTCATGGTAACATCTCAAATGTTATATCTCAATATGCTCAATGATTCAATTTCGTCATAAAGAAGCTTTAAGCTTATCATAAATCTCAAAATCATTCCAAAATACCATTTCAACATATATCTCGAAATCATTCAAAATAAAAATATGAAATTTACAATTATAGATATCAAGACATCTCATGTCTCAAATATATATTCAATAATTCAAATTGTCATTGGGAAGCATATAGCTTGACACATATCTCAAAATATTATTCCAAAATACCATCTCGACATACGTCCCAAAATCATTCAAAATACCACCTCGTGGTAAAAGTGTGTAATTCGCAATGATAGTTATTAAATCATATCATGAAAACATTGAGATAATCATATAAATCAAAGTTTATTCATTCAATCATCATAATCTCATAATCGAATTATTTATACATAATCTCACTTGCAAAATCATGTAAAACCATAATAAAATTAAAGATTTGGGCACAAGAACGGAAGATTGCTCTTGTTCAAAACCCCACATACCTTAATATGGAAGATGAATAAGAACTTCCGACCCCGAAACTTTATTCACGAAAATGATGGGTGCTTCTCGAAGCCCTTAACATGATCAACTCGAATCCCAAATCAATTTAAAATTTCTACGGTTCAATTTAAAGATTTTTGGAGCTAAAATTTGACCTAGGGTTTTCCTTTTCTCCAAAACTTAATGAAAATATAAATTTCATGGTCCAAATATGGAGTATATGCAAGAATTTTCATCCAAGAAGGGAATGTGAAATGACCAAAATACCCTTAAAATTCAAATAATGTCAAATCTGTCCTTTGGTGGACTGTTTTGATAGGCTGAAGTAGATCGACCTTAACATTTTACTCCGACTGCCAAATTAGATGAAACCAATTTCATTAGAAATAGGAATCGCAGAGCTTTTTGTTGATATATAGTATCTCACCCAGATCATTATGTACAAGGAGTTATGGTCGTTTGAATTTGATCCAAAAATTCATTTTTGATAGGCTGAACTAGATTGACCATAACTTTTTTCTCCGATAGTCAAATTGGATGAAACCAATTTCATTAGAAAGAGGACTTGCAGATATTTCCGTTGATATATAGTAGATCACCGATATCATTATGTACAAGGAGTTATGGTAATTTGAAGTTTACCCTGAAATTCGCCTGGCTGCAGTAATTTTAATTTCCTGCATGTTTTACTATTCACAGTTCGATCGGAATGGTCGTAGTTCGATCGGAATGGTCGTAACTCATCGCTCGAGTGTCCATTTTCGATGATCTACATATAGTTGGAAATATTATTCGATACTCTACTCAATGGTAGGTCAACGTCTTAGAAATACTACACAGAAAATTTATGGATCGCTCTAAAGCGTAGAACTCGATACGTTTCTCACGAAATCTTTTCGAAGAAAATTTTCCGGGGTATTACTCTTTAACACTTTGATACATATTTATTTTATTATCAAACCATATAGAACATGAATCATCCTCAACATAAGGCTAAAAATGCTAGAATAGTGACGCTAGAATGTATAAATACACCCAACGTCATTCAACCATTTTGAACTTTAGGGAAGGGAAAGAAAAGTACCAGTTTAGTATTAAGAAGAGATAATGTTCTAAGTTAATTGAGAATAGAATAAGAGGGTTTGAACTTATAATTGAAGAGATGACCGTTTGACTTTTAAAAGATACCCTTTTGAATAGATGTGTTTGATGACAACGGTGTGACTCTTCACATTTGAAACATATTGACAACTTTTTTTCATATGAGATAGGACATGGCGCCGTTTTAAACAAAAAATTTATAATAAATTTAAGGCACATTATTTTGGTACTCTCCTGAGAGATAGGACCATGTCCTTCTCTTACTTGAGCGAATTTTCAACTTGTGGCTGCTTCAACTATTTTCCTCCAAAGCTATCCCCATGGGTGTATACCTGCGAAGGTATGATACTGAGTTAGATTAGTATGCACCTATTCTATCATAGATAGCTGTCATCTTGACGTAAGCAATTTTTAGGAGTGACATTGATTCAGACGTTAGGTCAGGGTATTTGATCAATCTCAGTCTCAATTAGTTCTTTTAGAATAGGTCTGAGGACCAGGTTCCAGACATTACTTCAGTTATACTACCTCAAGTTTCTTCTCCTAAGATGAATTTATTTGGAACTAGGTCCCTTGAAATAATCTCTTACACAATGAGACACTTTTACTTTGAAGTGTCTTGAGAGAGAACCCAGTCAGGTCTTCTAATGTTGAGCTTAGAGCACATACTATTAACTAACAATTCCTGACTCTAATTCTCTTTCTCATTTCTAGGATCATGATCACAAGTTGAGCTTGGGAATCCACTTAAATTTGAGTTCCCAGTAGGAGGATAATGGTGTGATCAATTTCTTTTTGGCCTATCTATGCAATGATAGCTTCTCTTTCGCCCTTTTTAGAGACTTAAAGCCCTTGGAATGTGCATTCTCCTACTGAATATATTCAGTATTCCTCAATTTAGCCCTAATCTAGTACTGGCATCTCTCTTTCAAATTTCTATTTCTTCCACAGTGAATGCATATGAGTTTACTTTCTACACTTTTAACATTATTGACAGTCTTCCGTTGAGACACATTAAGCTAGAATTCTCCTTGATACCCCAGGCCTCTACCATTATTTACACATTGACTAGTCAGGTTAGAAAGACTCAGTGAGAAAGTAGTCCATTTAAGAAAGTTGTTCAACTCTTCGTTCAAGCGGACAAGGTCCCTCTCTAACTTTTCATTCCTATGAAATGTAGACATAAGGGGATTTTGAGAATCCCATAGTCTTTCTTCAAGATCACTTTGAAGCCATGAAGCTTCTTTCTTACCTTTTTCGTCTTTATCAGTTAATTTATTCAGATTAGTCATTAAACTATGGTTTTCAAGTTTTATCTCTATGAATAACTCTTCAGTTTCAGATATTGAGAGAGTAAAAGCAATCAACTCATGTTCTTAATCCTTTACTTTCTCCTCTAATACATTTCTCTCAGCTATTAGTTCACATATAGAGTTTATCAACACACCAGTAAGCCTTTTTTAACTTCTTAGAAGAGTAGTTATCTAGGTCATCCTTTACGTAAAAAAGGGTTACCACTTTTTCTACTTCATCTTCTGAGTTTGCCATGAATGCATACATGGAATCATAGATAACTAGATTGTTTTCCACTGCTAACCTAGATATATCTCTAATCTTCCCATCTTCATTAGCTTTACTAGAAGAATCTCCCCATGCTATCAAAGCTTGCTTTACAGCATACTCAATTGTAGTTTTCTTTTTCGACTTTTAGGGACCTGATCATTCTCTTGCATTTCGTAGTTTCTGATGAATGCTTCAGAGCTACCATTTTTGTGAAAATCTTTAATAATACCATTTTTGTTTTCTAAGCTAACCACCTCTTTTTATGGATTAATAATTTTTGTTGCTAAAAGTGCAACATCTGAGTCTTCTTCACCTAGGTCAGACTCTAAAGCCTTCAAGGTCAAGAATCTCTACCTTCTTGTTTCTTTTATTTCTATCTCTACTTTAGTTATAACAGCCATGATGAACAGAACACTCTAGGTATGAACGTTTTAGAGTGAACCTACTCTGATACCAATTTTTGGAACCCTTGGGGCTTGCACTACACAGTGAGAGACCAGGTCTCTCAAAGTCAATCACAAGCGATAGAACATTAAAGCAACTATGAGGTGTTGGAAAAAAAAGACAGTGCAGGAAAGTAAGAACACAGGATTTTTATGTGGAAACCCAGGAAGGGAAAAACCACGGCTTCCCTCACAAGCACCTCAATAAATCCACCATAATAAACCTCCTAATTACAGTCTAGATTTCAGCCTACCTCTAGGCTCCTTTCGCTTGTAGCAACTCTATTGCAATCTCATCTTGGTAACTCTACCAAGGACCCTTTACGTTGATTATCTCTAATCAACAACAAACTTAGATAACTCAACCTAAGCACTCTAAAAACAAACACTACTCTTATAGCATGAGTAGCTCGATTACAAATCAGTACTTAAGAACAATTTTCAATTTAAGCTCTCATAAATAGCTAAGATCTTGAGCAGTGTTAAAATAGGGTTTTTCCTGCTTTTCATTGCTCTTTTTAGTTGCCAAAAAATGCCTAATGAAGAGGAATCTATTTCCTTTTATAGATTTGTGATGATTAGGGCTGAAAGATCATTGGATCAGCTGTCCTAATCACTACAAAATAACACCTGTAAGTTTGTTACACAGGATGACAAAACTGCACAGACAACATGTGCTAGTTATACATATATCCCCAAGTCAAATCTTGTCAAAAATGAGGTTCAAATCGAAGAAAAACTATTTTTTAGCTTTATCGGGTAAATTCTTCGAAATTCGCGTTAAAATAAGAAATTGAATTTATTTGAAGATGGGATTGATGAAAACTAGTAATTATAGGATTAGGAACATTATTCAAGTGAAAATGAGTGAAATTGGAGTTTAAATCAAGAAATAAGATTTTTGTTTTTTTTTGGAACAAGAAATCAAGAATTAAAGTAAGAAAAGGTGAAATCTCACCTTAAATCCATAAAAGAATCAAGAAATAGATGTTAATCTAGCTTTCCAAGCACCCATAAGATTTACTTTTAAGCTCTCATACTATTTTAGGGTGTAACTTTCAAGAGGCAAGGTGAAAATGAGCTAAAATCGGGTAAAAAGGGCCTTTTTATACTGCACCAGGTTACCTAGCACAAAAAGGGCATAAATTGCCAAATGTGTTTTACCATTTAAGGCATAAAACGCATTCACCACATGTGTTTTGTGCACCAGTTAACTTGGTGTACTTGATTTTTAAGTCCAGACGAACTTCGATGGGGTGTCTGAGATTTGTTCGGAGTTCGATGTACGCAAATGAATTATATAACCCCATTAAATTAGATGTTTCGGGGGCATTGGCGAAGTCAAATTTTCGAAAATACATTGTTTCAAAAAGTTGACCCTCGAAACCCGAAATCACTTTTTTCCAAACCTAGGGTCAAAATGAAATTTAAAAGCCGTAAAACCAAACCAAATATTTTACTACCCTAAAATCGATGTTTTGAATCTATGGTGTAGTTCGTTCAGCCATGTGTCACACTGATCAAAGGATAACCACATAAGTTCATAATAAGGCTCTCAAAGCCTCCAAAAACCACAATATCACATAGAAGGAACCAAGATGCATCAGGAATGGTGCTAATCACTCCCACACTCCAGAAATACCACAATGCAATTATGGGGAAGGGTAAAATAGTCAAATCACACAAAAACACATATTTCATCAAATTTTTAGGTCTTTACATCATCCACCACTAAAAATCTAGTTCATCCTCGAACGAAGGCAAGGAAATGCCTGAATCAACAACGAGCTGGGGGTATGAACTACACATATCAGACTCGACCTCCCATGTAGCCTCATCTACAAGTCGATGTCGCCACTGAACCTCAACCACAAGGATAACTCTAGAGAACAACCATTTAACATCCCTAGCCAAAATGGAGATCGGCTCCTCAACATAAGACAACCACTCATCTAACTGAACCGACTCCTACCAAGTGACATTGGACTTATTCAGAATGTAACGGTGAAGCATAGAAACAAAAAAATTGGATGAAAAACCACTAGATCTGGGGGGAAATTTAACTCATAAGCCACATCACCAACAGTCCAAAGAATCTCAAATGGACCAATATACCAAGGGATAAGGTTGCCCCACTTTCCTAACCTCATCACACCCTTTATGGACAAAACTTAAAGGAGAACACAGTCACCAACACTAAATCTCAAGGCACGAAGTCTACAATTAGAATATCACTTGTGCCTACTATGAGCCACTCTAAGCCTATCTTGAATGATCTGGACTCTATCCAAGGACTCATGAAACAAGTCTGTACCTCGAGGTATGACCTTAGAAACATCAAACCAACCAACTGGTAAGCGACAATACCTCAAAAAGAGCCATATCGATACTGGAATGATAGCTGTTATTATATACAAAATCTGCTAAACCCAAATGCTACTACCACTAGCCATCAAAGTACATCATGCATGCGTGGAGCACATTTTCCAAATCCTGGATAGTCCGCTCTAACTAGTCATCAGTATGGGGGGAAACGTTGTACTGAGATCAGCTCGAGTGCCCAACTCATCATAAAATATCCTCTAAAAGTGAGGTGTGAACACCAAACCACGATATGAAATGATAGACAATAGAACACCATACAAACACACAATCTCACAAATGTAGATACGAACCAATCTCTCGGCACTAAATAAACCTGTACTGGTAGGAAATGGGTTGACTTGGTCAATCAATCCACAATGACCCAAACGTTATCGAAACCATGAGAAGTACAAGGAAAACTAGTCACAAAGTCTATCATGACCCATTCCTATTTCTACTCGAGAATGGGTAACCTCTGAAGCAAACCACCCGATCTTATATGCTTGGCCTTCACCTACTACCAAAAAAGATAACAAACTACGAAGTCCGTCATATCCTTCTTTCTATTGCTCCATAAGTAGAGTTGCCTCAAATTATGATACATTTTTGTCACACCCGGATATATATAATACCTGGAATAATGGGCCTCCTCCAAAATCAATCTAATCCAATTATCCACTCTCAGCGCACAAAGTCGACCGTCAATCCTTAAAACACCATCTGAATCAAGTTAGGCTTCCTTAGCCTCGCCACTCAACACCTTATCTCGAATCGACCTTAAACCTGCATTATAAAATTGGTGAGCTCGAATCTTCTCCATCAAAGAAGACCTAGCCTCCACGAAGGCCAAAACACACCCAGGTGTCAAAATATCAAGCCTAACCAATCCAATGCGCCAAGAAACCTATGCTAGTCGACTTATGGCTTAAGGCATCCGCAATCACATTGGCCTTGCCCGGATGATAGAAAATAGCCAAGTCATAGTCCTTAAGGAACTCAATCCAATGATGTTGCCTCATATTAAGATCTCGCTGGGTGAAGAAGTATTAAGGGCTATGATGATTCAAGAAAATCTCACAATGGACTCCATACAAGTAGTACCTCCACAACTTCAAAGAAAAAATAACCTGGCATAACTCCAAATAATGGGTAGGATAATTCCTCTTATGGGTCTTTAACTGATGAGAAGCATACACAACCACCTTACCCTTCTGCATCAACACAACACCCTACCCAACACCTAAAGCATCACAAAAGATGGTAAAACCCACGCCCTCCTTGGGAAAAGAAAAAAATAGGAACTGAAGTCAACAAATCCTTGAGCTTTTGGAAGTTCGCATCACAAGCATTAGACCACTGAAAAGAAATCTTCTTCTGAGTCAACTTGGTTAATATAGCTGTAATAGATGAAAAACCCTCAAAAAAACATCGATAATAACAAACCAAACCAATAAAACTCTGAATCTTAGCAGGCAAGAGATGGATTAACCATAATACCTTCCTTAGTCACTACATTATACAAGAAAGAAACAGACTCCAACCAAATCCCACCCTTAGAGAACTTAGCATACAACTTCTCATCCATCAACCTTTGAAGCACAATCCTCAAATGCTCCTAATGGTCAACCTCACTCTTGGAATAAACCAAGATATCATTTATAAATATAATAACAAAGGAGTCGAGGCACGGTCGAAACACCTGGTTCATCGACTCCATGAATGTAGCAGTGTCCGTAGTCAACCCAAAAGACATGGCCAATAACTCATAATGACCATATCGAGTCCAAAAAGCTATCTTCGTAATATTTGGAGCTCTAATCCTCAACTGGTGATAACCGAATCTTAAATTAATCTTCAAAAACACCACAACACCCTAAAAATGATCAAATAAATCATCAATGTGAGGAAGAGGATACTTATTCTTAACCTCTACCATGTTCAATTGCCGATAATAATTACTCATACGCATAGACCCATCCTTATTCTTCACAAATAATCAAGGTGCATGCCAAGGCGATGCACTAGGTCAAATAAATCCCTTATCCAACAACTCTTGCAACAAATCCTTTAATTTCTTCAACTCGGCTAGGGTCATCCTATGTAACGACCCAAAATTACCTCCCGGGACGTCACACGATGGTTAAGGCTATAAGTAACCCCAAGCTAACCCTTAGAGCTGGTTTTTACCAATGAAACTCAATTCAAGATAAGACTAGACTCAACACTCGCATAGTCATATCATATGAAAGGAATAATGGAAAAGAAACTCAGTCCATATGACCATAATATAGAGCAAACTCAACAAAACCACTATACCAAGCCCTCGATACATCACAAGTATGACACTAGTCTGACACTAGTCTGACAAGCCTCTACAAATCAAAATCTAGAGAGCCATTAGGACAGATCTCCAACTGACTCAAAATGAACTGAAGATAAAACATAGCCTCTCAAGTACAATAAACATCTGAAGATCGGCCCTCGAGCCATGAGGACTCACCACTGCAGAAAATGTAGGCAAGGTACTCGGAGAATCATGGGCGAGGCTGGGACTGAGCACCTGAACCTACATTATGACACAATGTAGCACATAGACATATATGTGAATCAGTACTTGGAATGTACTGAGTATGCGGGGGTGAATGCATATGTATAAAATAGTAACAATCTTCTTCAATCAAATAATATATGCACAATGACATGACTCACATGGCTTGAACAAGAATAAAATATAAAGATCGTAAGTCAATGTAGAATGGGGCATGTAACACAAATCTCGTGAGTCATCATTGTTTCTTTAAAATCAGAAATCTTCTCTTATTCTCAATGTCCAACAAGTAAGAAACTTTAAACAATAATTTCAACTCATGCATATGTCTCATGGAGAGTAAAACCTTCTCAATTCTCAATATTTCATAACTATTTAGAACTCATATACTTGGAATTCAGAATCATATGACTTGAAAACATATTTGAAGGAATTTCATTCACCTTAGGAAAATATTTCATTTCAAGCTTTAGGGAAATCATTCTATCTCAAATGGAAAAGCATTTTAGTTTATGGAAACAACTTATCTCAAAGCTTTATGAAAGGTACTATAACAAGGAAAGATACTTTCATTTAGGAAAAATAACTCACATCAAGAAAATACTTTAGTTAGGGAACATCTTTGCAATTCAACCATTTAGAAAAATAGCTTATAGGAAAGGAAAATAAGTATTTGATCTCAAAGTTTGAAGGGCAAGGAAGGTTCTCGTAACCGACATAAACCATGCGAGCTGCATGGAGTCCAACATTTTTTCCTCCTGAGGAAGAGACCCCACATTGGGAAGGAGCGTCATACTCTTGCCAGGGAGTATAACCTAGGTCTAGTGATCACAAAACGAAACTCGTCCTCGGGCCCAATCATAATCATCATAAACTTGGCCTCAGGCCCCTCCTACAGTGGCACATAGTTTTGGGATAAGAAATCGTAGTAACTTACCCGCTCAATGCTAAATACTACTCCCCGTAGATTATCTGCGTTTATCTCATAAAAATCCACTTTTAGAATAATCTCATGGTTTACCACAAACCCAATAATTAAATCGATAATCTCATATAGTGAAGTGGATGTCAAAGCTCAAGGACTATTAGGTCAATTTATTTCTCAAAGTACTCAAATCACGGGTGCTTGTAGCATAAGAGTTCATGAATTCACAAGTCTCAAATAGGGCTTACTAACCCATAGTTCAATCTCAAGTTAAAGCTTATCAAAAGCATAATATATAGCATATAGATTCATAAATCATGTGGAAATCTGGGAATTTAAGCAACTTATCTCAAAATCTCAATATAGTCATATGTTTCAATATTTCAAACATTGAAAGTACTTGCTTATCAAGGAGTAAAATCATGGGGTTTATACCCAGCTATAAATACTCAAGAAAACATGTAGAAATCATGCCATTTGACTCGTAATTCATGGGAAATATCAAGATAATGCATTCAAGAGGTTTTGGAGACTTAGGGTTTTTGATGAGAGAAAACTTGAGAAAAACCTCATAGGATGCTTTTAAATGGCCTTGATTTGGTGTTTACACGGTTTTATAGGCTTGGAAAAGGTCCAAAGTGACCTTTTTGGCTTTTACATGAATCAAGAAATATTGAACTGGGAACCCGATTTCATAGGCCACCGCGACGCGCCACTTATCGCGGTGGCTCACTGGAAATTGACAATTGGTTAATTGGGAGTCCCTGCGATACGGAGCCATCGCGTTGTCCTACTGGTTGGGACCTGGAACTCCTCCGCGAAGTGCCACTATCGCGGGGTTCCATTGGAAATTGACTATTGGAAAATTGGGATCCTCCGCGATGGGCCACTATCACTTAAATGATGCAGTTTTACGACTAAGGCTTAAATTAGCCATAACTTCTTACCCGGGTATCGGATTTGGGCAAATCTTATATCGACGGAAGGCTTATCGAATTTCCTATGTGATAAAAATTTGAAATTAGGGAAATTAATGTGGTTAACACAATAACCACTTAGTAAGACACTTCTCAATCTTTTAGGGCCGAAATCACGCCTTACTTTACACGCCCTAAGACTCAGACTATAAGAAAACTTTGTGGGGCCTTACAATATCTCCCCCTTGGGAACATTCATCCTCGAATGTCGCTAGTTAGGCTAGGAATATAGGAAAAATAGTGTGCACATAGCTGAAACAATTTCTAAACGGTTCAAGATCTTTCTAAACTCATGAATACCTCGAAAAAAAACAAGAACTCATACAAGTATAGATGCATAACTGAACTTTAGATTAGAAGAGCTGAATCAAGGAAGAATAGTACCTTCGGATTGATCTAAACTCGCAGCAAAGAGGTGCGGGTACTTGGCTCGCATGTCTGCTTCCGCCTCCCAAGTAGCATCCTCAACAGACTGGTCCGCCACAAAACTTTGACCAAGGGAACTTCTTTGTTCCTTAGTCTATGGATCTGAAAATCTAGGATCTCCACGGGAATCTCATCGAAGGAAAGGCTATCCTGAATATCAACACTCTCTGAAGGATCAACCACCACAGAATCCCTGATATGCTTCTTAAGCTTGGAGACATGAAAAATAGGATGAACAGCGGATAACTCCGAGGGAAACTCAACCTCGTAGGCTACTCTACCAACACGGATCAAAACTTGATACGAACCAACATAATGGGGACTAAGATTTCCCTTCTTACCAAACCTCTTCACCCTTTTCATGGGTGAGATCTTCAAGTACACCAAATCACCCACCTCAAACTCCAGATCTCTCATCTTCACATCTACATAAGACTTTTGATGACTCTGAGAGATCTTTAACCTTTCTCTAATCAGCTTAACTTTTTCCATAGCTTCGAACACTGCATCAAGTCCAATCGTGGCAGCTTCACCCACTTCGAACCAACCTACGGGTGATCTACACCTCCTACCATACAAGGCCTCAAATGTTTCCATCTCGATGCTAGCATGGAAACTATTGTTGTAGGCAAACTCTATCAAAGGAAAATGCCCATCCCAACTACCTTTGAAATCAAGAGCGCACGCCCTCAACATATCCTCTAAGGTTTGAATGGTCCTCTCAGCCTGACTATCTGTCTGCGGGTGAGATACTGATCTCAAAAGAACATGGGTGCCAAGACCCTGCTGAAACGCCCTCCAAAATTGAGAAGTAAATTGAGTACCCCTATCCGAAATGATAAACAAGGGAACTCCATGCAGCCTGACCAACTCCCGAATATACAATCTAGCATAATCCTCAGTCATATAAGATGTATACATGGGTAAGAAATGTGCGGACTTAGTCAGCCTATCCACAACAACCCAAATAGAATCATGATGACGACGCGAAAGAGGCAACCCGGTCACGAAGTCCATATTAACCATTTCCCACTTCCAAGTGGGTATACAAACTCTTGCATCATACCACCAGGTCTTTGGTGCTCTACCTTAACCTGTTGACATGTTTAACACCTTGCAATGAACTCGGATATATCTTTATTCATACCATTCCACCAATAGATTTCCCGCAAGTCGCGGTACATCTTGGTAGTATCGAGATAAATAGAATATCGCGCGCCATGCGCTTCACCCATAATCCTCTACCTCAAATCATTGACACACGGGAAACATAACCTACTATTCAATCTCAACACACCATCTTCCCCTTGGGAGAAAACCTCGACCCTTTGGTCCTTAACTGACTCCTTCAGTTTGGCCAAACTAGGATCCATATCCTGCTTCTTCTTTACTTTCGAAACTAAGGAGGATTCGGAACTACTCTGCACCAATGTACTCCCATTCGCTGAATCAAGCAATATAACACCCAACCTAGCCAGACAATGCACATCACGAGCTAACTCTCTCTTACCTTCCTTAATATGCACAACGCTACCCATAGACAATATACTAAGGGTATCCGCTACTACATTGGCCTTGCCCAGGTGATACAACACACTCATATCATAATCTTTCAACAACTCTAAATACCTCCTCTGCCTAAGATTCAACTCCTTCTGGGTAAATATGTACTGCAGGCTTTTATGATCAATAAACATATCCACATGGATACCATAAAGATAGTGTCTCCAGATTTTCAAAGCAAAGACCACAACAGCTAACTCAAGTTCATGGGTTGGGTAGTTCTTTTCATGCGGCTTCAACTGTCTAGAGGCATAGGCTATAACCTTACCCCTCTGTATCAACACACAACCCAAATCAACTCTAGAGGAATCACAATACACCATAAAACCATCAGTACCGTCAGGCAAAGTCAATACAGGGGATGAAGTGAGTTGAGTCTTCAACTCCTGAAAAATCTTCTCACAGGAATTGGACCACTGGAATTTAACTTTCTTTTGGGTCAACCGGGTCATGGGAGATGCAATGGAAGAGAAACCCTCAACAAACCGATGGTAATAGCCTACTAGACCTAAGAAACTTCTAATATCAGACGGAGAGATAGGTCTAGGCCAATTTCTAACAGTTTATGTCTTTTGGGGATCAACTCTAATATCTTCGACTGAAACAACATGACCCAGGAAGGCTACAGACCTTAGCCAAAAGTCATACTTACTGAATTTGGTGAACAACTGGTGATCTCTAAGAGTTTGTAAGACAATTCTAAGATGATCTGCATGGTCATTCTCATCGTGGGAGTACACAAGGATGTCATCTATGAAGACAATGACAAATGTATCAAGGTATTACTTGAAAACTCGATTCATGAGATCCATGAAGGCTTCCGGGGCATTGGTTAGCCCAAAAGACATGACTAGAAACTCAAAATGACCATAGCGGGTCTGGAAGGCTATCTTTGGAATATCACATTCCCTCACCTTAAGTTGATGATAGCCAGATCTAAGGTCTATCTTGGAGAAATAACTTTCACTTTGCAACTAATCAAATAGGTCATCAATTCTCGGAAGAGGATACTTGTTTTTTACTGTGACCTTATTGAGTTGACGGTAGTCAATGCACATATGCAAAGATCCGTCTTTCTTTCGTACGAACAAAATAGGTGTGCCCCAAGGAGAAATACTAGGACTAATGAAACCTTTATCTAAGAGGTCCTTGAGTTGCTCCTTCAACTCTTTAAGCTCTGCAGGTGACATGCAGTATGGCGGAATAGAAATAGGCCGAGTGTTGGGAAGAAGGTCAATCCCAAACTTTATCTCTCTATCGGGAGGTACCTTTGGAAGGTCTTCCAGAAAGACATCGTGGAACTCATTAACAATATTTACTGACTGGATAGTTGGAGTCTCAAACTTAGTGTCTTTGACTCTAACTAGGTGGTAGAGGCAACCTTTTGATATAAGCTTTCTGGCTTTTACATAGGAGATAAAATGACTCTTGGGAGATATCGAACTCCCGAACCACTCAAACACTGGTTCATTGGGAAACTAAAACTTGACCACACGGGTATGACAATCTATAGATGCATAACAAGAATGAAGCCAATCCATACCCAGAATAAGGTCAAAATCTACCATGTCTAACTCTATCAAATCCGCAAGTATGACTCTATAAAGCACTGTAATAGGGAAATTTCTATACACTTGTTTAGCAATAACAGACTCCCCTACTGGTGTAGAAACTAGGAAAGGCTCGGAAATCTTTTTGGGACTCATTTTGAAATTCACAGCTACAAGTGGGATCACATAAGAGAGGTTTGACCCAGGGTCCAACAACACATAAACATCGAGGCAAAAGAAATAAAGCATACCAGTAACAACATCAGGGGAGTTCTCTTGCTCCCGACGGGATAGTAAGGCATAGAATCTGTTCTGGTGCTATCCGCCAGCAGTGCTAGAAGAAGCGCCCTGAGCAGGGGCGGGACGAAGTACTGGAGCTGGTGCACTAGCAGCCTGTGCCTAAGGTCGGGTATCTCTGTTCTCCTATCTAGCATGGGGGAAATCTGTAAGTCTATCGCCCTACTTGCCATAACTAAAACAACCCCTCAATTCTCTGAAACACTCCCTAAGGTGATTCCTACGACATTTTGCATAAGAAGGATAATGAGGCTTGTTGCCAACACTATTCTGCGACCCAGACAAGAAAGGCCTACTCCCTTGCTCCCGCCTACTACTAGGCACAGGAGCACTAGCTGATAAAGGAACTGGAACCGATGGACATCTCTAAAACTGAGGGTGGCTCCCTCCATGGAACCTAGGCCGGCTAAACTCATGCTGAGCAGATTTTGCCTTCTTGCTACCCCTCATCCTTTCTCTCTCTCTCAGCTTATCCACCTCTATTTGTTGGGCATGCATTATCAACCTAGCCAGATCCATATCCTTATGCAACATTGCAGCCCTATACTCCTTCAGTACCATCCCAGAAACACCTGTCACAAACTTACTCATACTAGCCCGGGTGTCAGAAATCAAATCAGGAGCACACTTGGCTAACTGATTGAACTTCAAGCAGTACTCCTTAACAGTCATGGAGCCCTGACTCAAGTTCATGAACTCCTCAATCTTTGCCTCCCTCATATCAAGCAGAAAGAATTGGTCCAAGACGGTATCTTGGAACACTTGCCAAGTCATAGGAGCGGCATTCTCACCTCTACCCTTCTTTCATGATACAACCCAATCATAAGCAATGTCCTTTATTCTATAGGATGCCAACTCAACACTTTCTTCTTCCAAAATATGCATCACATCAGCGATCTTCCTCACCTCTTCCAAGTACAACTGGGGGTCCTCGTCCGCCTTGGACCCATAGAACTCAGGCGGATTCATCCGCATAAAGTCACGAATCCTAGCCGCGGCTACATCACTACCCTATTGATTAGCAACTGAGGCTTGGTTATTGGCCCGAACATTTATGGTGACCGCTTGGTCTAACGCCTGAAAGGCCACCCTAAACTCAGCATGAGACACCGTCTCATTCAAAGGATCAACAGGTGGGGGTTGCTCATCATTGTTTCCGCAAGCATTCACTCTTTGATAAGGCATTTTCTGAAAATAGAAAAGCATGGGTCATTAGATAAGAGGGACAACTGTAGGCACGATAGAATCTGAAATAAGAAACAACTTTTTCCTAAAACATCTCGTAGCCTCTTGCTAATAGATGTGGCGCGCTACACACCGATGATCAAGACTCTAATCAACGCGGCTTATCAGACTCCCTGGGACTCCATAGAAACCTTAGGCTCTTATACCAAGTTTGTAACGACCCAAAATTGCCTCCCGGGATGTTACACGGTGCTTAAGTTATAAGTAGCCCAAGCTAACCCTTAGAGCCAGTTTCTACCAATGACACTTAATCCAAGATAAGACTAGACTCAAATCTCGCATAGTCGTATCACATGAAAGGAGATATGAAAATGGTACTCGGTCCATATGACCACAATATAGAGGAAACTCAACAAAACCACAATACCGAGCCCTCGATAAATCACAAGTCTGACACTAGTCTAACACTAGTCTAACACTAGTCTGACAAACCTCTACAAATCAAAATTTAGAGACCTGTTGGGACAGGTCCCCAATTGACTCAAAATGAACAGAAGATAAAACATAGACTCTTAAGTACAATAAACATCTGAAGATCGGCCCTCGGACCAAGAGGACTCACCACTGCAGAAAATGTAGGCAAGGTACTAGGAGAATCACGGGCGAGGCTGGGACTGAGAACCTGAACCTACATTATGACACAATGTAGCACATAGACATATATGTGAATCAGTACTTGAAATGTACTGAGTATGCAAGGGTGAATGCATATAAAGTAGTAACAATCTACTTCAATCAAATCATGTATGCACAATGAGACGACTCACATGGCTTGAACAAGTATAAAATATAAAGCTCATAAGTCATGTAGAATGGGGCATGTAACACAAATCCCGTGAGTCATCATTGTTTAACTTTAAAATCAGAAATCTTCTCTTATTCTCAATGTCCAACAAGTAAGGAACTTTAAACAATAATTTCAACTCATGCATATGTCTCATAGAGTGTAAAACCTTCTCAATGCTCAATATTTCATAACTATTTAGAACTCATATACTTGGAATTCGGAATCATATGACTTGAAAACATACGTGAAGGCATTTCATTCACCTTAGGAAAATATTTCATTTCAAGTTTTAGGGAAATCACTCTATCTCAAATGGAAAAGCATTCTAGTTTATGGAAAAAACTTATCTCAAAGATTTATGAAAGGTACTATAACAAGGAAAGATACTTTCATTTAGGAAAAATAACTCACATCAAGAAAATACTTTAGTTAGGGAACATAGTTGCAATTCAACCATTTAGGAAAATAGTTTATAGGAAAGGAAAATAAGTATTTGATCTCAAAGTTTGAAGGGCAAGGGAGGTTCTCGTAACTGACATAAACCATGCGAGCTACATGGAGTCTAAAATTTTATCCTCCTAAGAAAGAGACCCCACGTTGGGGAGGAGCATCATACTCTTGCCAGGGAGTATAACCTAGGTCTAGTGATCACTAAATGAAACTCGGCCTCAGGCCCAAACATAATTATCATAAACTCGGCCTCAGGACCAACCTACAGTGGCACGTAGTTTTGGGGTAAGAAATCATAGTAACTTACCTGCTCGATGATAAATACTACTCCCTTTAGATTATCTGCGCTCATCTCATAAAAATCCACTTTTAGAATAATGTCATGGTTCACCACAAACCCAATAATCAAATCGATAATCTCATAGAGTGAAGTGGATGTCAAAGCTTAAGGACCATTAGGTCAATTCATTTCTCAATCATCTCAAAGTACTCAAATCACGGGTTCTTTTAGCATAAGAGTTCATGAATTCACAAGTCTAAAATAGGGCTTACTAACCCATAGTTCAATCTCAAGTTAAAGCTTATCAAAAGTATAATATATAGTATATAGATTCATAAATCATGTGGAAATCTGGGAATTTCAGCAACTTATCTCAAAATCTCAATATAGTCATATGCTTCAATATTTCAAACATTGCAAGTACTAGCTTCTCAAGGAGTAAAATCATGGGGTTTATACCCAGCTGTAAATACTCAAGGAAACATGTAGAAATCATGCCATTTGACTCATAATTCATGGGAAATATCTAGATAATGCATTCAATAATAATGGGTGAAAACCCCAATTCAAATTCATGTAAATATCTCATAGATTTCAGGAAATTCATGATGTAAATAAGCCTTTTGGGCACATGGGTGAAAGGGTTACCCTTGTTCAAAACCCCACATACCTTGAATTGGAAGCTTTGGATGAATTCTCACTTTTGAAACTCTATTCGTGCTCTTGAATGAGGATTCTTGAGGCCCTTGACTTTGGAACCTTGAATCTTAAGTCAATTTAGAAAATCCATGGTGGATTCTTAAGATTCTTGGAAGAGGTTTTGGATACTTAGGGTTTTTTATGAGAGAGAACCTGAGAAAAACCTCATAGGATGCTTGTAAATGGCCTTGATTTGGTGTTTACACGATTTTATAGGCTTGGAAAAAGTACAAAGTGCCCTTTTTGGCTTTTGCACGAATCTGGAAAAATTGAACTGGGAACCCGATTTCATAGGCCACCGCGGCGCGCCACTTATCGCGGTGGCTCACTAGAAATTGACAATTGGTAAACTCGGAGTCCCCGCGATGCGGAGCCATCGCGTTGTCCCACTGGTTGGGACCTGGAACTCCTCAGCAACGCGGCACTATCGCGGGGTTCCACTGGAAATTGACAATTGGAAAATTGGGCTCCTCCGCGACGCGCCACTATCACTTAAATGATACAATTTTACGACTAAGGCTTAAATTAGCCATAAGTTCTTACCCGGGTATCGTATTTGGGAAAATCTTAAATCGACGAAAAGCTTATTGAATTTCCTATGTGATAAAAACTCGAAATCAGGGAAATTCTATGTGGTGAACACGATACCCACTTAGGAAGCCACTTCTCAATCTTTTAGGGCTAAAATCACGCCTTAATTGACATGCCCTAAGACTCAGACTATGAGGGAACTTTGCGGGGCCTTACATCCTATAAGAAGGAATAGAAATGGGCTTGGTGCCTAGCTCAACATCGATAGTAAAATCAATATCACAATCCTGAGGCATACCAAGCAAATCCATAGGTAACACATCCATAAACTCATAGATAACACAAACAAAATCCAAGGAAGGAGGTGAAACAACATAGTATCAGAAATATAATCCAAATAACCTAAAAATCTCCTCTCAACTAATCAACGAGCCTGAACATAAGATATAACCCTCTTGGGTCTTGAATGAAGCACACCCTTCCAAGCTATCCTTGGCACACCCAGCAAAGCTAAAGTCGCAGTCTTAGCAAAATAATCTAAGAGAACATGATAGGGATCCAACCAATCTACACCCAAAATAACATTGAAGTTAACCACATCTAACACAAATCTACCCAAGTCTCACGACCAAAGAAAGTCATAACACAAGATCGGTGCACCCGATCCACAACTAAAGAATCACCTACCGAGGAAGATATTGAATTAGACATGGAAAGAGGCTCACTAATAGAATTAAAATGCAAAGAAAAATACAACAACACATAGTAGAAAGTAAATTCGGGATCAAATATCACAAATACGAATTTGAAACTAACATGGATGATACCTGTGATCACAGTATTTGAAGTCTCTATCTCAGGTCTAACTGGTATAGTATAACATTGTCCATGACGACCAACTAGTTGAGTAGCCCCACAACCTTCACCACGAGCTCTACTACCTATACCTCTTACACCTCTTATAGCACCCCTACCTCTTATAGTTGAAATAGGAGTAACTCTAATCACACAGCGGGGATATTCCTTTACCAAATGGACAAACTCATCACACACACATCAAACTCTATGACTAACTCAACAGAAAAAGGTACAATTGAGCTCAAACGAGCACCCTGTACTGCTGAGACAGAAGATCCACTACCCAAACTCTGAAAAACCATCTACACTGACCTACCCTGATATCCATGAGAATCTCTAAAATCTCTACCATGAGAAACCTGACCTATAAACTCACCAAAATGATGCACTTTCTTGGCGCCTCCCTGAGATACCCGAAGATGCTCCAAATACAACTATCTAATACATAGCCAATGAAATTGAGATATCCAAACCCTTCACAAACTTTTGTATTTTCTCAGAATCGGTGGAAATACTAGCATAGGAATATCTGGACAAGGTATGAAAATGTGCCTCATATTCTACAACAGTTATGATCCCTGCTACAAATAATTAAACTCATCACGCATCTAATCCCTTAAACTATAGGATACAAATCTCTCCAGAAAGGCATTAACAAACTGATCCCATGACAACTTACAAGCATCAACAAGCCTACAACTGACAAATGATCTCCACCAATCTCTCGCAGTATCTCTACTAATATGTAGTATAAGCCACCCAGTGAGGCTCAAGCGAACCCAAGTTATGCAACTTCTCTTGGCAGTCAATCAAAAACTCGTAGGCATCCTTGCCTAATGCACTACTGAATCTTAGAAGACCTAAGCTGGTAAATCTCTCAAATTTCTTTTGATCCTCAGGAGTCATTACCAAACACACAATAAGAGGAGGCATGGCAAATCTGGCGGGCTGAGATCCAGAACGAGGAGGTAACACAAATGAAGGCTAAATGCCTGATCTTGGTGCCAAATACTCAAGTGTCGGCACTGATAGAGGCATGGAAAATCTGGCGGGCTGAGATCCAGACCGAGGAGGTAACACAAATGAAGGCTAAATGCCTGATCTTGGTGCCAAATACTCAAGTGTCGGCACTGATAGAGGAATAGTACTCAGGATCTAAAGAGTACCCAAAATAGAAGTAGGTGCAATAGGAGGATCCACACTCTAAACTGAAGGAACAACTGGTATAACCAAAAGAGAACCCTCTAAATGGGTCAGCAACCATACTAACAATCCCTTCAATACTAGGGAAAACGAACTCAAAAAAACCAAAGTAAGACCCATACCTTCAACCTTCTCATTATGAGGCTCAGGGGAGAGTCTCCTAGCACTCCTCTTAGACTAGGCTGAACCACTGGCCCCTCTCCTCCCTCGAGTCCATCTACAACTCAAGGCGCACCCTTTCAACTAAACTATCTCTAGAAGTAGGCTCTGTATCTCTGACCTCATGGGACCTAGTCAACACCATCTGCATTGAAAGAATAAAGTACAACTCAGAACATAAGATATGAAAGAACTTTACACAGTAAGGAATAAAATAAGGGAAGTTTCCCAAAGACATCCTATAGCCTCTCAAAGATAGATACAAACGTCTATACCAATCCATAAGACTCTATTAGACATCCCGTTCTTACACTGTTGAGACTAATTAAACCTATCTACTCTAATACCAATTAGTCATGACCTAAAATCCAAAGGGCCATGATAGTACTTGTCACGACAAACCTTGATAAGTAAACCTATCACCCTAACTAATACACAAAGGGGGAAAAGACAATAATAACCCAATGGTAAGGCTTCTAGAATGAAATCAAACCATACAAGTATAATAATTATAAAAGAAACATAACAACACAATGATAACTGCCAAAGCTAGGTGTCAATAGTATAAGAACATTATCTAGTACAACTCAAATACAAGAAAATACATAAGCTGTGTAAATACAAGAGAAACTCTATCTCTAAAGTTAAAGTCAAGATGTAGTCTATAAGAAAGGTAATAGAAGACATTCGCATGCCAGGAACATCAACCACTGCATCGAAAGCTCTAGATATCACCCGAATCAAGTAGTATGGGGTGCACCCAATCCTGGATCTACACCAAAAGGGTACAGTAGGAGTGAGTACGATCCACTTGTACTCAGTAGGTATCATAGACAGATTGAGCAAAGTAGAAAAAAAAGTACACAAAATACACACTAAGGGCATGTCAACCGCAATAAAAAAATATCCTACAATAGTAGCACACACCACTTGCACTAACAAGTCTACTATATCATAAATACAACAATAATATAGCATGTAGAGTACATGTATACATTTTATCACATGTAAGTAGAAACAAAATAGATCATGTATATATAGGATGGTCAAGTATAAATAATAGGATATAGAGCAAGTAGACATATAACAAGTCAATATAGAAATCCAATCACCACATCAATCACAATAAAGAAAATGCAATGTATAATATGATGGTGGTGGTCATGATGATGATGATGTATGAGACAATCACAAAATCTCTGTACATACGTACAAAGCTAAAGCTTCCCGATGTAGTACCCATGGGGGTTCATCAACCCATATGCAATCCATATATCATATCTCCTACAGAGCTACTGCTTCATAATGTATGAGTTATGGGTGGTTCTTCAACCCGTCTACAACCCATATATCCATATCTCAATGAGTGTTTTTGTAACAAAAACATGATACAATTTCCACAACCACGTGAGCTAGTATCCACTTATTATTTCCAATCATCCATGAGTTTCCACTTTTCCCATATACCAAAAACTATGAATACATCATAACACATAAATGATACTACAACACATCTTTTCATCAATAAGAAATGGTTATTCGCATGATTATAAGGCTATCAATAATCACAAAGGATCCCACACAGTCACACATATAACATAATGTCCCAAAGTCAACAATTACACTACATATAGTCTCCCAAATGGGCACAATACATAGATAACCATTATTCATGATTAGCTCCCACTCTTAATGCATTTTGGTATACAACTTAACTACCCAGGCCAGTCTGAAGAGTTAAGCCATAACCTACCTCGAATGCCAAAATTAGTCACTACACTTTGAACCCACGACCATACTTCTCTGAATGATCCCGAAATCAACTAAACTAAGAAATATAGAATCTACACATTAGAATAAAGCTAATGATACCCGTATTGTCTAATTTTGGTTTGGGGTCAAAATGGACTCCCAAAATAAATTTCCAAAAAAAGGGCAAAATCAAAATTTTATTACAAAAATGTGTTTCCCATATTCTCAGATATCTAACAGCTGAAAACCCAAGTCAAATTGAGTAAAAATGAGGTTCAAATCGAGGAAAAACTATTTTTGAGCTTTATTGGGTAAAATCTTTGAAATCCACATTAAAATAAAAAATTGAAGTTGTTTGAAAATGGGATTGATGAAAAACTAGTAATTATAGGATTAGGAACATTATTCAAGTAAAAAGGAGTAAAATTGGGATTTAAATAAAGAAATAAGGTTTTTGGGATATTCTTATCAAGAAATCAAGAATTTAAGTAAGAAAAGGATGAAATCTCACCTTAAATCCATTAAAGAATAAAGAAGTAGATGTTGATCTAGATTCTCAAGCACCCAAAAACTTCACTTTTAAGATCTCGCACTATCTTAGGATTTAACTCTCAAGAGGCAAGGTAAAAAATGAGCTAAATCGGGTAAAAAGGGCCTGTTTATACTGCACCTGGTTACTTATCACAAAAAGGGCATAAATCGTACTTTCCAAATGAGTTTTACCCTTTAAAGCTTAAACGCGCTGACCACATCCATTTTACCCTTTGTGCACCAGTTAACCTGGTGCACTAGATTTTTAAGTCCCAAACAACTTCGATGGGGTGCCCGAGATATTTTTAGAGCCTGATTTATGCAAATGAACTATGTAGCCCCACTAAATTCGATATTTCAAACACATTGGAGAAGTTGGATTTTCAAAAAGACGTCGTTTTCACAAAATTGACCCCTAAAATTTGAAATTGCCATTTTTCAAACTGAGGGTTGAAATGAGATTTAAAAGACATAAAACTAAACTAAACATGTTACCATCCTAAAATTGATGTTTCGGATTTGTTGGCGGGGGCCGGTAAGCTATTCGTCGCACGGATCAAACAAAAATCACATAAGTCCATAATAAGGCTCTCGAAGCCTCCAAAAACTAAAAAAATCACACAGAAGGCACCAAAATGCATCGAGAATTGTGACAATCACCCCCACTCCCCAAAAATACAAAAATAAACTATGGGGAGGGGAAAAATAGTAAAATCAGACAGAAATACATATTCCACATATTTCATCAAATTTTTAGGTCTTTACACATCTTAGTTATAGCTAACTGAATAGAGATATCCAACCCATTATGAACTTCTAAATCTTCTCAAACTCAGTGGCAATGCTGGAATAGGAATATCTGGACAAGGCATGGAAGCAAACCTCATACTCTGCAACAGTCATGGAGCCCTGCTCCAGGTGATCAAACTCATCTCTTATTCGGTCCCTCGGACTGTAAGGCACGAAGCTCTTCGAAAAGGCCTCAACAAGCTGATCCCAAGTCATTTTGGGAGAATCAAGAGGTAAACTACTAACAAGCAACCTCCACCAATCTTTAGTAGTATCTTTCAACTGATAAAGCAGTATCTTTCAACTGATAAGTAGTATATGTCACACTATGCAACTCAAGCAATGCCAAATTAAGCAACTTCTCACGATAGTCAATCAAGAACTCATAAGCATCCTCCCCCTATCATGACCCAAAATCAAGGGTCATGATGGCCTCGTTGTGGCGAAACTTGACGAGTAAGCCTATCACCCAAACTGATACACAAAAGGAAAAAGATAAAAATAACTCTAAGGTAAGGCTTCTAGAACGTAGATGAACCATATAAGTATAACAAATGCAAAAAGAATATAATCAACAATGCATCCATAACTCCCAAAACCTGTTGTCAACAGTATAAGAACGTGTCTAGTACAACTCTAATCCAAATAAAGTACGGAAGAATCCAATAGATGCAACTCTATCTTTGAAAATTAGTAAATACATAGTCTAATGAAAGAGAAGATAGTAAAAGACATTCAGACACCTGAAAATCATCCACTACCTTGAAATCTCCAATAATCGCCAAAATCAAGCAACTTGGGGCGCACCCAAACCTAAATCTGCACCAGAAGGGTACAATAGGAGTGAGTACGGTCCACTTGTACTCAGTAGATATCATAGGCCGATCGAACAAAGTAGAAAATAAGACATACTAAAGGCACATCACTTGCAATCAAAAAATATCTCACAAGGGTAGGTCATACCGTTTGCACTAACAGTTCTAATATATCACATATATTGCAACAAACACAAAAAAGACCAAAGTATACAATATACCACATACAAGTAGGACAAAGAAGGACAATATACATACAGGATATTAAGTACAAGTATAAGAAGATAGAATAATTAGATAGGTATTAAGTCAAAGCAGAAGTACAATCACATTACAACCATAATGGTAAACACAATAAGAATGATGATGATGATGATGAAAATAATGATAATTATAATGAGGGTGAAGCATGAGGTTTTCACACAACCTTCATATACACCTCCGGAGGCAAGTCTCCTAACGTAGGATCCATGGAGGGCTCATCAACTAATATACTATCCCGTAGACACCTACGGAGGCAAGCCTCCCGACGTAGGACCCATGGAGGGTTTATGTCATGACCTGAACTACGGCCTGGCCATGACGGGCATCTTAAGTCCTACATGGACCAGAGACTACCCCCTACACCTAACCAAGTGAACACAATATCCCTAAGGTTGGATGAATTTCAAACATATAACAAGATAGCATAAGAAATAGATTAATGAAAATTAAATCATGTCTATAACCGACAACTGATAACCGTCCAAACAATCTACAAACATCACCCAAGTCCACAGTAGTCCAACAAAGCCTCTATGCAAAGAAATCCATTACCTGTCTTGGTCGGGACATTTTCTCGACTATGACAAATGACAATAAAAATATAATAAAAACTCTAAATTGTAGTTTATGATAATAACGGATGAAACGTCTAAGTCTTCTGAAGAATAGAATCTCACCACTTTACGACAACGAATCGACGAATTGAGCCGATCCAACTAACTCTACAGAGGAAAATTAGAGGTATCTGGTGCCTACATCGCGTGGGGGTACAATATTTGGAGACAGTTAGTGGGGTGAACACTAGCATGTAACTCGGGATAAGGATAACATAATGTCATGATCAACCATTCAAAATCATTTACAACTAATGTACATGAGCAAATACATATACACATATATATCTAACATATTGGGATAGGGAACGAGGCTTAACATGCACTTTAAAACCTTATCTTGGATTGTGTAGCTCAGCATTTATAACATAAGAAGGCACCCACGGGCTATATAGTCCCAGCTCTCCCTTAGATGGTAGGTCCCCAGTGCGTGTGGGAATTTATGAATGGTTGGAATAACGAGTGCATAATTGGCTCGCATAATTGGTATATTAGTTGGTTGTGGAAATATGCATTTTGGTTGGTTGTGAACATTGTATCATCATTCATATGGCATTACACACATAATTTCACTTGTTTATTTTATTATTTATATATATGCTTATTGTTGTTGAATGTGTACTTGATTTATGTCTTATATTATGTATGTGCTCTGGAAATACTAAAAATATTGGAGACTCTGGAAATACTGGGAACAATGGATTTTATAGACCTTCTCTGAGGGAGGTGCCAGAGAGGAGTCGTAGATATTGGTATCAAATATTGGATATTCTATACCTTCTTCAAAGGTTATGTTGGAGAAGAGTCATGGATATGGTTGTATACGGGTTGACGAATTGTAACATCCCAGGTTTTATCTCAATGAAAATTTTTGAAATTTTATCCTCACTATCTTGACTACGACTTACCTTTGTGAGTTGTAGGGAGTCTTGGCTAGTCGTTGGACTCAAATCGTAACCTAAATAGTAAGTGTGTGACTAAGTTCTTCTCTAAGTACGAGTGGCTCACTAATTGGTGCAAATTATAGGATGTCCAGTGTTTACCCCAGATGGGTTCTGTGTTGGCTACGACTGGACCCTACAAGTCGTAGGGTCCCCTTGCGAGCCATATCAGTTGAGTCATAATGTCAACACTATATGGGTGCCCTAGAAACTATCTTGGCTACATCTCGGGGTGACGAGTCATAACAAAACCTTACAAGTCGTATAGTGACCGTAGTCACTGACGACTAAATTTTAGCTTTTTAATTAAGGGAATTTTAGACAATTCCCATCCTACCCAATTAAAAACCCATGTTCATAAAACATTTAAGGAGGTTATTTCTTATTCATAACATAACTAAAACACTTCCAAAACTAACACTAGTCTCTCAAGCAGCCATACTTAGGGTTTTTATGAAGTAGGTCATCCAACGGCTCAAGGATGAAATTCTCTCCATAAACTTGGATATTTCAGGCATGCTACTCTTCCCTAATTTCTAATTTGTTAATAGCATATGTTTTAAAGTGTTGTACATATGGTATTGATGATGGTTTTGAGTAACTGTTGTTAATGTGATGTTTCATGTTTTTCCCTGCATGGGTTATGTTTAAATGGAGGTTTTAAAACCAATTTGATGCATGGTATGGTGAATAACTTAAGGGATTGTGATTTCCCCAAACTTGTGACTTTTGAAGTGGTTATGACCTCAACCTTATATTGTGAAATTGGTTTTTGAATATAAAAGGTATGCATATTGAACTACTTTTGAACTCTTGCATAAAGTGAAAAAGACAATGAAGCATAATCATTTTGAAATTGAACCTTAAGTGGTTGTGTAATTTCCTAAGCTAATGTATAATTGAACCAAATGGGTTGTGAATTCTCCCAAGTGATGGAATTAGTTTGGCATGTTGATGTTACCTTGCAAGTGTAATTGGTATAATGATACCAACAATGTATGCCTTAATTTGTAATATGGTTCCATGAATAGGAATATGTGATAATTATTTTAATTAGACTTTAATGAGGGTTGTGTAGCTGAGACATGAAAGTTGAGGTCCTGAGGGACCAACACTGGAAATCCCAGTTATCGATACAGGGTCTAAATGATCGGGTGGTTCAAATCCCCCTTATTATTATTCTATAATAGGGAGGTTTGAGTCCTCCACATTATACTACGTGATTTGGTTCTTGTGTCACCTTGATTTGTTAGAAGGTTTGAGTCCCCCATCGTGCATATGTATACTCTCTGGTTCGTGCGGCCACACGCACTGGGGACCTACCATCTAAGGGAGAGCTGGGACTATATAGCCCGTGGGTGCCTTCTTATGTTATAAATGTTGAGCTACACAATCCAAGATAAGGTTTTAAAGTGCATGTTAAGCCTCGTTCCCTATCCCAATATGTTAGATATATATGTGTATATGTATTTGCTCATGTACATTAGTTGTAAATGATTTTGAATGGTTGATCATGACATTATGTTATCCTTATCCCGAGTTACATGCTAGTGTTCACCCCACTAACTGTCTCAATATATTGTACCCCCACGCGATGTAGGCACCAGATACCTCTAATTTTCCTCTGTAGAGTTAGTTGGATCGGCTCAATTCGTCGATTCGTTGTCGTAAAGTGGTGAGATTCTATTCTTCAGAAGACTTAGACGTTTCATCCGTTATTATCATAAACTACAATTTAGAGTTTTTATTATATTTTTATTGTCATTTGTCATAGTCGAGAAAATGTCCCGACCAAGACAGGTAATGGATTTCTTTGCATAGAGGCTTTGTTGGACTACTGTGGACTTGGGTGATGTTTGTAGATTGTTTGGACGGTTATCAGTTGTCGGTTATAGACATGATTTAATTTTCATTAATCTATTTCTTATGCTATCTTGTTATATGTTTGAAATTCATCCAACCTTAGGGATATTGTGTTCACTTGGTTAGGTGTAGGGGGTAGTCTCTGGTCCATGTAGGACTTAAGATGCCCGTCATGGCCAGGCCGTAGTTCAGGTCATGACATAAACCCTCCATGGGTCCTACGTCGGGAGGCTTGCCTCCGTAGGTGTCTACGGGATAGTATATTAGTTGATGAGCCCTCCATGGATCCTACGTTAGGAGACTTGCCTCCGGAGGTGTATATGAAGGTTGTGTGACAACCTCATGCTTCACCCTCATTATAATTATCATTATTTTCATCATCATCATCATCATTCTTATTGTGTTTACCATTATGGTTGTAATGTGATTGTACTTCTGCTTTGACTTAATACCTATCTAATTATTCTATCTTCTTATACTTGTACTTAGTATCCTGTATGTATATTGTCCTTCTTTGTCCTACTTGTATGTGGTATATTGTATACTTTGGTCTTTTTTGTGTTTGTTGCAATATATGTGATATATTAGAACTGTTAGTGCAAATGGTATGACCTACCCTTGTGAGATATTTTTTGATTGCAAGTGATGTGCCTTTAGTATGTCTTATTTTCTACTTTGTTCGATCGGCCTATGATATCTACTGAGTACAAGTGGACCGTACTCACTCCTATTGTACCCTTCTGGTGCAGATTTAGGTTTGGGTGCGCCCCAAGTTGCTTGATTTTGGCGATTATTGGAGATTTCAAGGTAGTGGATGATTTTCAGGTGTCTGAATGTCTTTTACTATCTTCTCTTTCATTAGACTATGTATTTACTAATTTTCAAAGATAGAGTTGCATCTATTGGATTCTTCCGTACTTTATTTGGATTAGAGTTGTACTAGACACGTTCTTATACTGTTGACAACAGGTTTTGGGAGTTATGGATGCATTGTTGATTATATTCTTTTTGCATTTGTTATACTTATATGGTTCATCTACGTTCTAGAAGCCTTACCTTAGAGTTATTTTTATCTTTTTCCTTTTGTGTATCAGTTTGGGTGATAGGCTTACTCGTCAAGTTTCGCCACAACGAGGCCATCATGACCCTTGATTTTGGGTCATGATAGGGAGAGGATGCTTATGAGTTCTTGATTGACTATCGTGAGAAGTTGCTTAATTTGGCATTGCTTGAGTTGCATAGTGTGACATATACTACTTATCAGTTGAAAGATACTGCTTTATCAGTTGAAAGATACTACTAAAGATTGGTAGAGGTTGCTTGTTAGTAGTTTACCTCTTGATTCTCCCAAAATGACTTGGGATCAGCTTGTTGAGGCCTTTTCGAAGAGCTTCGTGCCTTACAGTCCGAGGGACCGAATAAGAGATGAGTTTGATCACCTGGAGCAGGGCTCCATGACTGTTGCAGAGTATGAGGTTTGCTTCCATGCCTTGTCCAGATATTCCTATTCCAGCATTGCCACTGAGTTTGAGAAGATTTAGAAGTTCATAATGGGTTGGATGTCTCTATTCAGTTAGCTATAACTAAGATGTGTAAAGACCTAAAAATTTGATGAAATATGTGGAATATGTATTTCTGTCTGATTTTACTATTTTTCCCCTCCCCATAGTTTATTTTTGTATTTTTGGGGAGTGGGGGTGATTGTCACAATTCTCGATGCATTTTGGTGCCTTCTGTGTGATTTTTTTAGTTTTTGGAGGCTTCGAGAGCCTTATTATGGACTTATGTGATTTTTGTTTGATCCGTGCGACGAATAGCTTACCGGCCCCCGCCAACAAATCCGAAACATCAATTTTAGGATGGTAACATGTTTAGTTTAGTTTTATGTCTTTTAAATCTCATTTCAACCCTCAGTTTGGAAAATGGCAATTTCAAATTTTAGGGGTCAATTTTGTGAAAATGACGTCTTTTTGAAAATCCAACTTCTCCAATGTGTTCGAAATATCGAATTTAGTGGGGCTACATAGTTCATTTGCATAAATCAGGCTCTAAAAATATCTCGGGCACCCCATCGAAGTTGTTTGGGACTTAAAAATCTAGTGCACCAGGTTAACTGGTGCACAAAGGGTAAAATGGATGTGGTCAGCGCGTTTAAGCTTTAAAGGGTAAAACTCATTTGGAAAGTACGATTTATGCCCTTTTTGTGATAAGTAACCAGGTGCAGTATAAACAGGCCCTTTTTACCCGATTTAGCTCATTTTTTACCTTGCCTCTTGAGAGTTAAATCCTAAGATAGTGCGAGATCTTAAAAGTGAAGTTTTTGGGTGCTTGAGAATCTAGATCAACATCTACTTCTTTATTCTTTAATGGATTTAAGGTGAGATTTCATCCTTTTCTTACTTAAATTCTTGATTTCTTGATAAGAATATCCCAAAAACCTTATTTCTTTATTTAAATCCCAATTTTACTCCTTTTTACTTGAATAATGTTCCTAATCCTATAATTACTAGTTTTTCATCAATCCCATTTTCAAACAACTTCAATTTTTTATTTTAATGTGGATTTCAAAGATTTTACCCAATAAAGCTCAAAAATAGTTTTTCCTCGATTTGAACCTCATTTTTACTCAATTTGACTTGGGTTTTCAGCTGTTAGATATCTGAGAATATGGGAAACACATTTTTGTAATAAAATTTTGATTTTGCCCTTTTTTTGGAAATTTATTTTGGGAGTCCATTTTGACCCCAAACCAAAATTAGACAATACGGGTATCATTAGCTTTATTCTAATGTGTAGATTCTATATTTCTTAGTTTAGTTGATTTCGGGATCATTCAGAGAAGTATGGTCGTGGGTTCAAAGTGTAGTGACTAATTTTGGCATTCGAGGTAGGTTATGGCTTAACTCTTCAGACTGGCCTGGGTAGTTAAGTTGTATACCAAAATGCATTAAGAGTGGGAGCTAATCATGAATAATGGTTATCTATGTATTGTGCCCATTTGGGAGACTATATGTAGTGTAATTGTTGACTTTGGGACATTATGTTATATGTGTGACTGTGTGGGATCCTTTGTGATTATTGATAGCCTTATAATCATGCGAATAACCATTTCTTATTGATGAAAAGATGTGTTGTAGTATCATTTATGTGTTATGATGTATTCATAGTTTTTGGTATATGGGAAAAGTGGAAACTCATGGATGATTGGAAATAATAAGTGGATACTAGCTCACGTGGTTGTGGAAATTGTATCATGTTTTTGTTACAAAAACACTCATTGAGATATGGATATATGGGTTGTAGACGGGTTGAAGAACCACCCATAACTCATACATTATGAAGCAGTAGCTCTGTAGGAGATATGATATATGGATTGCATATGGGTTGATGAACCCCCATGGGTACTACATCGGGAAGCTTTAGCTTTGTACGTATGTACAGAGATTTTGTGATTGTCTCATACATCATCATCATCATGACCACCACCATCATATTATACATTGCATTTTCTTTATTGTGATTGATGTGGTGATTGGATTTCTATATTGACTTGTTATATGTCTACTTGCTCTATATCCTATTATTTATACTTGACCATCCTATATATACATGATCTATTTTGTTTCTACTTACATGTGATAAAATGTATACATGTACTCTACATGCTATATTATTGTTGTATTTATGATATAGTAGACTTGTTAGTGCAAGTGGTGTGTGCTACTATTGTAGGATATTTTTTTATTGCGGTTGACATGCCCTTAGTGTGTATTTTGTGTACTTTTTTTTCTACTTTGCTCAATCTGTCTATGATACCTACTGAGTACAAGTGGATCGTACTCACTCCTACTGTACCCTTTTGGTGTAGATCCAGGATTGGGTGCACCCCATACTACTTGATTCGGGTGATATCTAGAGCTTTCGATGTAGTGGTTGATGTTCCTGGCATGCGAATGTCTTCTATTACCTTTCTTATAGACTACATCTTGACTTTAACTTTAGAGATAGAGTTTCTCTTGTATTTACACAGCTTATGTATTTTCTTGTATTTGAGTTGTACTAGATAATGTTCTTATACTATTGACACCTAGCTTTGGCAGTTATCATTGTGTTGTTATGTTTCTTTCATAATTATTATACTTGTATGGTTTGATTTCATTCTAGAAGCCTTACCATTGGGTTATTATTGTCTTTTTCCCCTTTGTGTATTAGTTAGGGTGATAGGTTTACTTATCAAGGTTTGTCGTGACAAGTACTATCATGGCCCTTTGGATTTTAGGTCATGACTAATTGGTATTAGAGTAGATAGGTTTAATTAGTCTCAACAGTGTAAGAACGGGATGTCTAATAGAGTCTTATGGATTGGTATAGACGTTTGTATCTATCTTGAGAGGCTATAGGATGTCTTTGGGAAACTTCCCTTATTTTATTCCTTACTGTGTAAAGTTCTTTCATATCTTATGTTCTGAGTTGTACTTTATTCTTTCAATGCAGATGGTGTTGACTAGGTCCCATGAGGTCAGAGATACAGAGCCTACTTCTAGAGATAGTTTAGTTGAAAGGGTGCGCCTTGAGTTGTAGATGGACTCGAGGGAGGAGAGGGGCCAGTGGTTCAGCCTAGTCTAAGAGGAGTGCTAGGAGACTCTCCCCTGAGCCTCATAATGAGAAGGTTGAAGGTATGGGTCTTACTTTGGTTTTTTTGAGTTCGTTTTCCCTAGTATTGAAGGGATTGTTAGTATGGTTGCTGACCCATTTAGAGGGTTCTCTTTTGGTTATACCAGTTGTTCCTTCAGTTCAGAGTGTGGATCCTCCTATTGCACCTACTTCTATTTTGGGTACTCTTTAGATCCTGAGTACTATTCCTCTATCAGTGCCGACACTTGAGTATTTGGCACCAAGATCAGGCATTTAGCCTTCATTTGTGTTACCTCCTCGGTCTGGATCTCAGCCCGCCAGATTTGCCATGCCTCCTCTTATTGTGTGTTTGGTAATGACTCCTGAGGATCAAAAGAAATTTGAGAGATTTACCAGCTTAGGTCCTCTAAGATTCAGTAGTGCATTAGGCAAGGATGCCTACGAGTTTTTGATTGACTGCCAAGAGAAGTTGCATAACTTGGGTTCGCTTGAGCCTCACAGGGTGGCTTATACTACATATTAGTAGAGATACTGCGAGAGATTGGTGGAGATCATTTGTCAGTTGTAGGCTTGTTGATGCTTGTAAGTTGTCATGGGATCAGTTTGTTAATGCCTTTCTGGAGAGATTTGTATCCTATAGTTTAAGGGATTAGATGCGTGATGAGTTTAATTATTTGTAGCAGGGATCATAACTGTTGTAGAATATGAGGCACATTTTCATACCTTGTCCAGATATTCCTATGCTAGTATTTCCACCGATTCTGAGAAAATACAAAAGTTTGTGAAGGGTTTGGATATCTCAATTTCATTGGCTATGTATTAGATAGTTGTATTTGGAGCATCTTCGGGTATCTCAGGGAGGCGCCAAGAAAGTGCATCATTTTGGTGAGTTTATAGGTCAGGTTTCTCATGGTAGAGATTTTAGAGATTCTCATGGATATCAGGGTAGGTCAGTGCAGATGGTTTTTCAGAGTTTAGGTAGTGGATCTTCTGTCTCAGCAGTACAGGGTGCTCGTTTGAGCTCAATTGTACCTTCTTCTGTTGAGTTAGTCATAGAGTTTGATGTGTGTGTGATGAGTTTGTCCATTTGATAAGGAATATCCCCGCTGTGTGATTAGAGTTACTTCTATTTCAACTATAAGAGGTAGGGGTGCTATAAGAGGTGTAAGAGGTATAGGTAGTAGAGCTCGTGGTGAAGGTTGTGGGGCTACTCAACTAGTTGGTCGTCATGGACAATGTTATACTATACCAGTTAGACCTGAGATAGAGACTTCAAATACTGTGATCACAGGTATCATCCATGTTAGTTTCAAATTCGTATTTGTGATATTTGATCCCGAATTTACTTTCTACTATGTGTTGTTGTATTTTTCTTTGCATTTTAATTCTATTAGTGAGCCTCTTTCCATGTCTAATTCAATATCTTCCTCGGTAGGTGATTCTTTAGTTGTGGATCGGGTGCACCGATCTTGTGTTATGACTTTCTTTGGTCGTGAGACTTGGGTAGATTTGTGTTAGATGTGGTTAACTTCAATGTTATTTTGGGTGTAGATTGGTTGGATCCCTATCATGTTCTCTTAGATTATTTTGCTAAGACTGCGACTTTAGCTTTGCTGGGTGTGCCAAGGATAGCTTGGAAGGGTGTGCTTCATTCAAGACCCAAGAGGGTTATATCTTATGTTCAGGCTCGTTGATTAGTTGAGAGGAGATTTTTAGGTTATTTGGATTATATTTCTGATACTATGTTGTTTCACCTCCTTCCTTGGATTTTGTTTGTGTTATCTATGAGTTTATGGATGTGTTACCTATGGATTTGCTTGGTATGCCTCAGGATTGTGATATTGATTTTACTATCGATGTTGAGCTAGGCACCAAGCCCATTTCTATTCCTTCTTATAGGATGTAAGGCCCCGCAAAGTTCCCTCATAGTCTGAGTCTTAGGGCATGTCAATTAAGGCGTGATTTTAGCCCTAAAAGATTGAGAAGTGGCTTCCTAAGTGGGTATCGTGTTCACCACATAGAATTTCCCTGATTTCGAGTTTTTATCACATAGAGCTACTGCTTCATAATCTCTGTATGAGACAATCACAAAATCTCAAAATCACAATCACAAAATCTCAAAATCACAATCACAAAATCTCAAAATCACAATCTCAAAATCACAATCACAATCACAAAGATTTTGTGTATGAGACAATCACAAAATCTCTGTACATACGTACAAAGCTAAAGCTTCCCGATGTAGTACCCATGGGGGTTCATCAACCCATATGCAATCCATATATCATATCTCCTACAGAGCTACTGCTTCATAATGTATGAGTTATGGGTGGTTCTTCAACCCGTCTACAACCCATATATCCATATCTCAATGAGTGTTTTTGTAACAAAAACATGATACAATTTCCACAACCACGTGAGCTAGTATCCACTTATTATTTCCAATCATCCATGAGTTTCCACTTTTCCCATATACCAAAAACTATGAATACATCATAACACATAAATGATACTACAACACATCTTTTCATCAATAAGAAATGGTTATTCGCATGATTATAAGGCTATCAATAATCACAAAGGATCCCACACAGTCACACATATAACATAATGTCCCAAAGTCAACAATTACACTACATATAGTCTCCCAAATGGGCACAATACATAGATAACCATTATTCATGATTAGCTCCCACTCTTAATGCATTTTGGTATACAACTTAACTACCCAGGCCAGTCTGAAGAGTTAAGCCATAACCTACCTCGAATGCCAAAATTAGTCACTACACTTTGAACCCACGACCATACTTCTCTGAATGATCCCGAAATCAACTAAACTAAGAAATATAGAATCTACACATTAGAATAAAGCTAATGATACCCGTATTGTCTACTTTTGGTTTGGGGTCAAAATGGACTCCCAAAATAAATTTCCAAAAAAAGGGCAAAATCAAAATTTTATTACAAAAATGTGTTTCCCATATTCTCAGATATCTAACAGCTGAAAACCCAAGTCAAATTGAGTAAAAATGAGGTTCAAATCGAGGAAAAACTATTTTTGAGCTTTATTGGGTAAAATCTTTGAAATCCACATTAAAATAAAAAATTGAAGTTGTTTGAAAATGGGATTGATGAAAAACTAGTAATTATAGGATTAGGAACATTATTCAAGTAAAAAGGAGTAAAATTGGGATTTAAATAAAGAAATAAGGTTTTTGGGATATTCTTATCAAGAAATCAAGAATTTAAGTAAGAAAAGGATGAAATCTCACCTTAAATCCATTAAAGAATAAAGAAGTAGATGTTGATCTAGATTCTCAAGCACCCAAAAACTTCACTTTTAAGATCTCGCACTATCTTAGGATTTAACTCTCAAGAGGCAAGGTAAAAAATGAGCTAAATCGGGTAAAAAGGGCCTGTTTATACTGCACCTGGTTACTTATCACAAAAAGGGCATAAATCGTACTTTCCAAATGAGTTTTACCCTTTAAAGCTTAAACGCGCTGACCACATCCATTTTACCCTTTGTGCACCAGTTAACCTGGTGCACTAGATTTTTAAGTCCCAAACAACTTCGATGGGGTGCCCGAGATATTTTTAGAGCCTGATTTATGCAAATGAACTATGTAGCCCCACTAAATTCGATATTTCGAACACATTGGAGAAGTTGGATTTTCAAAAAGACGTCGTTTTCACAAAATTGACCCCTAAAATTTGAAATTGCCATTTTCCAAACTGAGGGTTGAAATGAGATTTAAAAGACATAAAACTAAACTAAACATGTTACCATCCTAAAATTGATGTTTCGGATTTGTTGGCGGGGGCCGGTAAGCTATTCGTCGCACGGATCAAACAAAAATCACATAAGTCCATAATAAGGCTCTCGAAGCCTCCAAAAACTAAAAAAATCACACAGAAGGCACCAAAATGCATCGAGAATTGTGACAATCACCCCCACTCCCCAAAAATACAAAAATAAACTATGGGGAGGGGAAAAATAGTAAAATCAGACAGAAATACATATTCCACATATTTCATCAAATTTTTAGGTCTTTACACATCTTAGTTATAGCTAACTGAATAGAGACATCCAACCCATTATGAACTTCTAAATCTTCTCAAACTCGGTGGCAATGCTGGAATAGGAATATCTGGACAAGGCATGGAAGCAAACCTCATACTCTGCAACAGTCATGGAGCCCTGCTCCAGGTGATCAAACTCATCTCTTATTCGGTCCCTCGGACTGTAAGGCACGAAGCTCTTCGAAAAGGCCTCAACAAGCTGATCCCAAGTCATTTTGGGAGAATCAAGAGGTAAACTACTAACAAGCAACCTCCACCAATCTTTAGTAGTATCTTTCAACTGATAAAGCAGTATCTTTCAACTGATAAGTAGTATATGTCACACTATGCAACTCAAGCAATGCCAAATTAAGCAACTTCTCACGATAGTCAATCAAGAACTCATAAGCATCCTCCCCCTATCATGACCCAAAATCAAGGGTCATGATGGCCTCGTTGTGGCGAAACTTGACGAGTAAGCCTATCACCCAAACTGATACACAAAAGGAAAAAGATAAAAATAACTCTAAGGTAAGGCTTCTAGAACGTAGATGAACCATATAAGTATAACAAATGCAAAAAGAATATAATCAACAATGCATCCATAACTCCCAAAACCTGTTGTCAACAGTATAAGAACGTGTCTAGTACAACTCTAATCCAAATAAAGTACGGAAGAATCCAATAGATGCAACTCTATCTTTGAAAATTAGTAAATACATAGTCTAATGAAAGAGAAGATAGTAAAAGACATTCAGACACCTGAAAATCATCCACTACCTTGAAATCTCCAATAATCGCCAAAATCAAGCAACTTGGGGCGCACCCAAACCTAAATCTGCACCAGAAGGGTACAATAGGAGTGAGTACGGTCCACTTGTACTCAGTAGATATCATAGGCCGATCGAACAAAGTAGAAAATAAGACATACTAAAGGCACATCACTTGCAATCAAAAAATATCTCACAAGGGTAGGTCATACCGTTTGCACTAACAGTTCTAATATATCACATATATTGCAACAAACACAAAAAAGACCAAAGTATACAATATACCACATACAAGTAGGACAAAGAAGGACAATATACATACAGGATATTAAGTACAAGTATAAGAAGATAGAATAATTAGATAGGTATTAAGTCAAAGCAGAAGTACAATCACATTACAACCATAATGGTAAACACAATAAGAATGATGATGATGATGATGAAAATAATGATAATTATAATGAGGGTGAAGCATGAGGTTGTCACACAACCTTCATATACACCTCCGGAGGCAAGTCTCCTAACGTAGGATCCATGGAGGGCTCATCAACTAATATACTATCCCGTAGACACCTACGGAGGCAAGCCTCCCGACGTAGGACCCATGAAGGGTTTATGTCATGACCTGAACTACGGCCTGGCCATGACGGGCATCTTAAGTCCTACATGGACCAGAGACTACCCCCTACACCTAACCAAGTGAACACAATATCCCTAAGGTTGGATGAATTTCAAACATATAACAAGATAGCATAAGAAATAGATTAATGAAAATTAAATCATGTCTATAACCGACAACTGATAACCGTCCAAACAATCTACAAACATCACCCAAGTCCACAGTAGTCCAACAAAGCCTCTATGCAAAGAAATCCATTACCTGTCTTGGTCGGGACATTTTCTCGACTATGACAAATGACAATAAAAATATAATAAAAACTCTAAATTGTAGTTTATGATAATAACGGATGAAACGTCTAAGTCTTCTGAAGAATAGAATCTCACCACTTTACGACAACGAATCGACGAATTGAGCCGATCCAACTAACTCTACAGAGGAAAATTAGAGGTATCTGGTGCCTACATCGCGTGGGGGTACAATATTTGGAGACAGTTAGTGGGGTGAACACTAGCATGTAACTCGGGATAAGGATAACATAATGTCATGATCAACCATTCAAAATCATTTACAACTAATGTACATGAGCAAATACATATACACATATATATCTAACATATTGGGATAGGGAACGAGGCTTAACATGCACTTTAAAACCTTATCTTGGATTGTGTAGCTCAGCATTTATAACATAAGAAGGCACCCACGGGCTATATAGTCCCAGCTCTCCCTTAGATGGTAGGTCCCCAGTGCGTGTGGGAATTTATGAATGGTTGGAATAACGAGTGCATAATTGGCTCGCATAATTGGTATATTAGTTGGTTGTGGAAATATGCATTTTGGTTGGTTGTGAACATTTTATCATCATTCATATGGCATTACACACATAATTTCACTTGTTTATTTTATTATTTATATATATGCTTATTGTTGTTGAATGTGTACTTGATTTATGTCTTATATTATGTATGTGCTCTGGAAATACTAAAAATATTGGAGACTCTGGAAATACTGGGAACAATGGATTTTATAGACCTTCTCTGAGGGAGGTGCCAGAGAGGAGTCGTAGATATTGGTATCAAATATTGGATATTCTATACCTTCTTCAAAGGTTATGTTGGAGAAGAGTCATGGATATGGTTGTATACGGGTTGACGAATTGTAACATCCCAGGTTTTATCTCAATGAAAATTTTTGAAATTTTATCCTCACTATCTTGACTACGACTTACCTTTGTGAGTTGTAGGGAGTCTTGGCTAGTCGTTGGACTCAAATCGTAACCTAAATAGTAAGTGTGTGACTAAGTTCTTCTCTAAGTACGAGTGGCTCACTAATTGGTGCAAATTATAGGATGTCCAGTGTTTACCCCAGATGGGTTCTGTGTTGGCTACGACTGGACCCTACAAGTCGTAGGGTCCCCTTGCGAGCCATATCAGTTGAGTCATAAGGTCAACACTATATGGGTGCCCTAGAAACTATCTTGGCTACATCTCGGGGTGACGAGTCATAACAAAACCTTACAAGTCGTATAGTGACCGTAGTCACTGACGACTAAATTTTAGCTTTTTAATTAAGGGAATTTTAGACAATTCCCATCCTACCCAATTAAAAACCCATGTTCATAAAACATTTAAGGAGGTTATTTCTTATTCATAACATAACTAAAACACTTCCAAAACTAACACTAGTCTCTCAAGCAGCCATACTTAGGGTTTTTATGAAGTAGGTCATCCAACGGCTCAAGGATGAAATTCTCTCCATAAACTTGGATATTTCAGGCATGCTACTCTTCCCTAATTTCTAATTTGTTAATAGCATATGTTTTAAAGTGTTGTACATATGGTATTGATGATGGTTTTGAGTAACTGTTGTTAATGTGATGTTTCATGTTTTTCCCTGCATGGGTTATGTTTAAATGGAGGTTTTAAAACCAATTTGATGCATGGTATGGTGAATAACTTAAGGGATTGTGATTTCCCCAAACTTGTGACTTTTGAAGTGGTTATGACCTCAACCTTATATTGTGAAATTGGTTTTTGAATATAAAAGGTATGCATATTGAACTACTTTTGAACTCTTGCATAAAGTGAAAAAGACAATGAAGCATAATCATTTTGAAATTGAACCTTAAGTGGTTGTGTAATTTCCTAAGCTAATGTATAATTGAACCAAATGGGTTGTGAATTCCCCCAAGTGATGGAATTAGTTTGGCATGTTGATGTTACCTTGCAAGTGTAATTGGTATAATGATACCAACAATGTATGCCTTAATTTGTAATATGGTTCCATGAATAGGAATATGTGATAATTATTTTAATTAGACTTTAATGAGGGTTGTGTAGCTGAGACATGAAAGTTGAGGTCCTGAGGGACCAACACTGGAAATCCCAGTTATCGATACAGGGTCTAAATGATCGGGTGGTTCAAATCCCCCTTATTATTATTCTATAATAGGGAGGTTTGAGTCCTCCACATTATACTACGTGATTTGGTTCTTGTGTCACCTTGATTTGTTAGAAGGTTTGAGTCCCCCATCGTGCATATGTATACTCTCTGGTTCGTGCGGCCACACGCACTGGGGACCTACCATCTAAGGGAGAGCTGGGACTATATAGCCCGTGGGTGCCTTCTTATGTTATAAATGCTGAGCTACACAATCCAAGATAAGGTTTTAAAGTGCATGTTAAGCCTCGTTCCCTATCCCAATATGTTAGATATATATGTGTATATGTATTTGCTCATGTACATTAGTTGTAAATGATTTTGAATGGTTGATCATGACATTATGTTATCCTTATCCCGAGTTACATGCTAGTGTTCACCCCACTAACTGTCTCCAAATATTGTACCCCCACGCGATGTAGGCACCAGATACCTCTAATTTTCCTCTGTAGAGTTAGTTGGATCGGCTCAATTCGTCGATTCGTTGTCGTAAAGTGGTGAGATTCTATTCTTCAGAAGACTTAGACGTTTCATCCGTTATTATCATAAACTACAATTTAGAGTTTTTATTATATTTTTATTGTCATTTGTCATAGTCGAGAAAATGTCCCGACCAAGACAGGTAATGGATTTCTTTGCATAGAGGCTTTGTTGGACTACTGTGGACTTGGGTGATGTTTGTAGATTGTTTGGACGGTTATCAGTTGTCGGTTATAGACATGATTTAATTTTCATTAATCTATTTCTTATGCTATCTTGTTATATGTTTGAAATTCATCCAACCTTAGGGATATTGTGTTCACTTGGTTAGGTGTAAGGGGTAGTCTCTGGTCCATGTAGGACTTAAGATGCCCGTCATGGCCAGGCCGTAGTTCAGGTCATGACATAAACCCTCCATGGGTCCTACGTCGGGAGGCTTTCCTCCGTAGGTGTCTACGGGATACTATATTAGTTGATGAGCCCTCCATGGATCCTACGTTAGGAGACTTGCCTCCGGAGGTGTATATGAAGGTTGTGTGACAACCTCATGCTTCACCCTCATTATAATTATCATTATTTTCATCATCATCATCATCATTCTTATTGTGTTTACCATTATGGTTGTAATGTGATTGTACTTCTGCTTTGACTTAATACCTATCTAATTATTCTATCTTCTTATACTTGTACTTAATATCCTGTATGTATATTGTCCTTCTTTGTCCTACTTGTATGTGGTATATTGTATACTTTGGTCTTTTTTGTGTTTGTTGCAATATATGTGATATATTAGAACTGTTAGTGCAAACGGTATGACCTACCCTTGTGAGATATTTTTTGATTGCAAGTGATGTGCCTTTAGTATGTCTTATTTTCTACTTTGTTCGATCGGCCTATGATATCTACTGAGTACAAGTGGACCGTACTCACTCCTATTGTACCCTTCTGGTGCAGATTTAGGTTTGGGTGCGCCCCAAGTTGCTTGATTTTGGCAATTATTGGAGATTTCAAGGTAGTGGATGATTTTCAGGTGTCTGAATGTCTTTTACTATCTTCTCTTTCATTAGACTATGTATTTACTAATTTTCAAAGATAGAGTTGCATCTATTGGATTCTTCCATACTTTATTTGGATTAGAGTTGTACTAGACACGTTCTTATACTGTTGACAACAGGTTTTGGGAGTTATGGATTCATTGTTGATTATATTCTTTTTGCATTTGTTATACTTATATGGTTCATCTACGTTCTAGAAGCCTTACCTTAGAGTTATTTTTATCTTTTTCCTTTTGTGTATCAGTTTGGGTGATAGGCTTACTCGTCAAGTTTCGCCACAACGAGGCCATCATGACCCTTGATTTTGGGTCATGATAGGGAGAGGATGCTTATGAGTTCTTGATTGACTATCGTGAGAAGTTGCTTAATTTGGCATTGCTTGAGTTGCATAGTGTGACATATACTACTTATCAGTTGAAAGATACTGCTTTATCAGTTGAAAGATACTACTAAAGATTGGTGGAGGTTGCTTGTTAGTAGTTTACCTCTTGATTCTCCCAAAATGACTTGGGATCAGCTTGTTGAGGCCTTTTCGAAGAGCTTCGTGCCTTACAGTCCGAGGGACCGAATAAGAGATGAGTTTGATCACCTGGAGCAGGGCTCCATGACTGTTGCAGAGTATGAGGTTTGCTTCCATGCCTTGTCCAGATATTCCTATTCCAGCATTGCCACCGAGTTTGAGAAGATTTAGAAGTTCATAATGGGTTGGATGTCTCTATTCAGTTAGCTATAACTAAGATGTGTAAAGACCTAAAAATTTGATGAAATATGTGGAATATGTATTTCTGTCTGATTTTACTATTTTTCCCCTCCCCATAGTTTATTTTTGTATTTTTGGGGAGTGGGGGTGATTGTCACAATTCTCGATGCATTTTGGTGCCTTCTGTGTGATTTTTTTAGTTTTTGGAGGCTTCGAGAGCCTTATTATGGACTTATGTGATTTTTGTTTGATCCGTGCGACGAATAGCTTACCGGCCCCCGCCAACAAATCCGAAACATCAATTTTAGGATGGTAACATGTTTAGTTTAGTTTTATGTCTTTTAAATCTCATTTCAACCCTCAGTTTGGAAAATGGCAATTTCAAATTTTAGGGGTCAATTTTGTGAAAACGACGTCTTTTTGAAAATCCAACTTCTCCAATGTGTTCGAAATATCAAATTTAGTGGGGCTACATAGTTCATTTGCATAAATCAGGCTCTAAAAATATCTCGGGCACCCCATCGAAGTTGTTTGGGACTTAAAAATCTAGTGCACCAGGTTAACTGGTGCACAAAGGGTAAAATGGATGTGGTCAGCGCGTTTAAGCTTTAAAGGGTAAAACTCATTTGGAAAGTACGATTTATGCCCTTTTTGTGATAAGTAACCAGGTGCAGTATAAACAGGCCCTTTTTACCCGATTTAGCTCATTTTTTACCTTGCCTCTTGAGAGTTAAATCCTAAGATAGTGCGAGATCTTAAAAGTGAAGTTTTTGGGTGCTTGAGAATCTAGATCAACATCTACTTCTTTATTCTTTAATGGATTTAAGGTGAGATTTCATCCTTTTCTTACTTAAATTCTTGATTTCTTGATAAGAATATCCCAAAAACCTTATTTCTTTATTTAAATCCCAATTTTACTCCTTTTTACTTGAATAATGTTCCTAATCCTATAATTACTAGTTTTTCATCAATCCCATTTTCAAACAACTTCAATTTTTTATTTTAATGTGGATTTCAAAGATTTTACCCAATAAAGCTCAAAAATAGTTTTTCCTCGATTTGAACCTCATTTTTACTCAATTTGACTTGGGTTTTCAGCTGTTAGATATCTGAGAATATGGGAAACACATTTTTGTAATAAAATTTTGATTTTGCCCTTTTTTTGGAAATTTATTTTGGGAGTCCATTTTGACCCCAAACCAAAAGTAGACAATACGGGTATCATTAGCTTTATTCTAATGTGTAGATTCTATATTTCTTAGTTTAGTTGATTTCGGGATCATTCAGAGAAGTATGGTCGTGGGTTCAAAGTGTAGTGACTAATTTTGGCATTCGAGGTAGGTTATGGCTTAACTCTTCAGACTGGCCTGGGTAGTTAAGTTGTATACCAAAATGCATTAAGAGTGGGAGCTAATCATGAATAATGGTTATCTATGTATTGTGCCCATTTGGGAGACTATATGTAGTGTAATTGTTGACTTTGGGACATTATGTTATATGTGTGACTGTGTGGGATCCTTTGTGATTATTGATAGCCTTATAATCATGCGAATAACCATTTCTTATTGATGAAAAGATGTGTTGTAGTATCATTTATGTGTTATGATGTATTCATAGTTTTTGGTATATGGGAAAAGTGGAAACTCATGGATGATTGGAAATAATAAGTGGATACTAGCTCACGTGGTTGTGGAAATTGTATCATGTTTTTGTTACAAAAACACTCATTGAGATATGGATATATGGGTTGTAGACGGGTTGAAGAACCACCCATAACTCATACATTATGAAGCAGTAGCTCTGTAGGAGATATGATATATGGATTGCATATGGGTTGATGAACCCCCATGGGTACTACATCGGGAAGCTTTAGCTTTGTACGTATGTACAGAGATTTTGTGATTGTCTCATACATCATCATCATCATGACCACCACCATCATATTATACATTGCATTTTCTTTATTGTGATTGATGTGGTGATTGGATTTCTATATTGACTTGTTATATGTCTACTTGCTCTATATCCTATTATTTATACTTGACCATCCTATATATACATGATCTATTTTGTTTCTACTTACATGTGATAAAATGTATACATGTACTCTACATGCTATATTATTGTTGTATTTATGATATAGTAGACTTGTTAGTGCAAGTGGTGTGTGCTACTATTGTAGGATATTTTTTTATTGCGGTTGACATGCCCTTAGTGTGTATTTTGTGTACTTTTTTTTCTACTTTGCTCAATCTGTCTATGATACCTACTGAGTACAAGTGGATCGTACTCACTCCTACTGTACCCTTTTGGTGTAGATCCAGGATTGGGTGCACCCCATACTACTTGATTCGGGTGATATCTAGAGCTTTCGATGCAGTGGTTGATGTTCCTGGCATGCGAATGTCTTCTATTACCTTTCTTATAGACTACATCTTGACTTTAACTTTAGAGATAGAGTTTCTCTTGTATTTACACAGCTTATGTATTTTCTTGTATTTGAGTTGTACTAGATAATGTTCTTATACTATTGACACCTAGCTTTGGCAGTTATCATTGTGTTGTTATGTTTCTTTCATAATTATTATACTTGTATGGTTTGATTTCATTCTAGAAGCCTTACCATTGGGTTATTATTGTCTTTTTCCCCTTTGTGTATTAGTTAGGGTGATAGGTTTACTTATCAAGGTTTGTCGTGACAAGTACTATCATGGCCCTTTGGATTTTAGGTCATGACTAATTGGTATTAGAGTAGATAGGTTTAATTAGTCTCAACAGTGTAAGAACGGGATGTCTAATAGAGTCTTATGGATTGGTATAGACGTTTGTATCTATCTTGAGAGGCTATAGGATGTCTTTGGGAAACTTCCCTTATTTTATTCCTTACTGTGTAAAGTTCTTTCATATCTTATGTTCTGAGTTGTACTTTATTCTTTCAATGCAGATGGTGTTGACTAGGTCCCATGAGGTCAGAGATACAGAGCCTACTTCTAGAGATAGTTTAGTTGAAAGGGTGCGCCTTGAGTTGTAGATGGACTCGAGGGAGGAGAGGGGCCAGTGGTTCAGCCTAGTCTAAGAGGAGTGCTAGGAGACTCTCCCCTGAGCCTCATAATGAGAAGGTTGAAGGTATGGGTCTTACTTTGGTTTTTTTGAGTTCGTTTTCCCTAGTATTGAAGGGATTGTTAGTATGGTTGCTGACCCATTTAGAGGGTTCTCTTTTGGTTATACCAGTTGTTCCTTCAGTTCAGAGTGTGGATCCTCCTATTGCACCTACTTCTATTTTGGGTACTCTTTAGATCCTGAGTACTATTCCTCTATCAGTGCCGACACTTGAGTATTTGGCACCAAGATCAGGCATTTAGCCTTCATTTGTGTTACCTCCTCGGTCTGGATCTCAGCCCGCCAGATTTGCCATGCCTCCTCTTATTGTGTGTTTGGTAATGACTCCTGAGGATCAAAAGAAATTTGAGAGATTTACCAGCTTAGGTCCTCTAAGATTCAGTAGTGCATTAGGCAAGGATGCCTACGAGTTTTTGATTGACTGCCAAGAGAAGTTGCATAACTTGGGTTCGCTTGAGCCTCACAGGGTGGCTTATACTACATATTAGTAGAGATACTGCGAGAGATTGGTGGAGATCATTTGTCAGTTGTAGGCTTGTTGATGCTTGTAAGTTGTCATGGGATCAGTTTGTTAATGCCTTTCTGGAGAGATTTGTATCTTATAGTTTAAGGGATTAGATGCGTGATGAGTTTAATTATTTGTAGCAGGGATCATAACTGTTGTAGAATATGAGGCACATTTTCATACCTTGTCCAGATATTCCTATGCTAGTATTTCCACCGATTCTGAGAAAATACAAAAGTTTGTGAAGGGTTTGGATATCTCAATTTCATTGGCTATGTATTAGATAGTTGTATTTGGAGCATCTTCGGGTATCTCAGGGAGGCGCCAAGAAAGTGCATCATTTTGGTGAGTTTATAGGTCAGGTTTCTCATGGTAGAGATTTTAGAGATTCTCATGGATATCAGGGTAGGTCAGTGTAGATGGTTTTTCAGAGTTTGGGTAGTGGATCTTCTGTCTCAGCAGTACAGGGTGCTCGTTTGAGCTCAATTGTACCTTCTTCTGTTGAGTTAGTCATAGAGTTTGATGTGTGTGTGATGAGTTTGTCCATTTGGTAAAGGAATATCCCCGCTGTGTGATTAGAGTTACTCCTATTTCAACTATAAGAGGTAGGGGTGCTATAAGAGGTGTAAGAGGTATAGGTAGTAGAGCTCGTGGTGAAGGTTGTGGGGCTACTCAACTAAATGGTCGTCATGGACAATGTTATACTATACCAGTTAGACCTAAGATAGAGACTTCAAATACTGTGATCACAGGTATCATCCATGTTAGTTTCAAATTCGTATTTGTGATATTTGATCCCGAATTTACTTTCTACTATGTGTTGTTGTATTTTTCTTTGCATTTTAATTCTATTAGTGAGCCTCTTTCCATGTTTAATTCAATATCTTCCTCGGTAGGTGATTCTTTAGTTGTGGATCGGGTGCACCGATCTTGTGTTATGACTTTCTTTGGTCGTGAGACTTGGGTAGATTTGTGTTAGATGTGGTTAACTTCAATGTTATTTTGGGTGTAGATTGGTTGGATCCCTATCATGTTCTCTTAGATTATTTTGCTAAGACTGCGACTTTAGCTTTGCTGGGTGTGCCAAGGATAGCTTGGAAGGGTGTGCTTCATTCAAGACCCAAGAGGGTTATATCTTATGTTCAGGCTCGTTGATTAGTTGAGAGGAGATTTTTAGGTTATTTGGATTATATTTCTGATACTATGTTGTTTCACCTCCTTCCTTGGATTTTGTTTGTGTTATCTATGAGTTTATGGATGTGTTACCTATGGATTTGCTTGGTATGCCTCAGGATTGTGATATTGATTTTACTATCGATGTTGAGCTAGGCACCAAGCCCATTTCTATTCCTTCTTATAGGATGTAAGGCCCCGCAAAGTTCCCTCATAGTCTGAGTCTTAGGGCATGTCAATTAAGGCGTGATTTTAGCCCTAAAAGATTGAGAAGTGGCTTTCTAAGTGGGTATCGTGTTCACCACATAGAATTTCCCTGATTTCGAGTTTTTATCACATAGGAAATTCAATAAGCTTTTCGTCGATTTAAGATTTTCCCAAATACGATACCAGGGTAAGAACTTATGGCTAATTTAAGCCTTAGTCGTAAAATTGTATCATTTAAGTGATAGTGGCGCGTCGCGGAGGAGCCCAATTTTCCAATTGTCAATTTCCAGTGGAACCCCGCGATAGTGCCGCGTTGCTGAGGAGTTCCAGGTCCCAACCAGTGGGACAACGCGATGGCTCCGCATCGCGGGGACTCCGAGTTTACCAATTGTCAATTTCTAGTGAGCCACCGCGATAAGTGGCGCGCCGCGGTGGCCTATGAAATCGGGTTCCCAGTTCAATTTTTCCAGATTCGTGCAAAAGCCAAAAAGGGCACTTTGTACTTTTTCCAAGCCTATAAAATCGTGTAAACACCAAATCAAGGCCATTTACAAGCATCCTATGAGGTTTTTCTCAGGTTCTCTCTCATAAAAAACCCTAAGTATCCAAAACCTCTTCCAAGAATCTTAAGAATACACCATGGATTTTCTAAATTGACTTAAGATTCAAGGTTCCAAAGTCAAGGGCCTCAAGAATCCTCATTCAAGAGCACGAATAGAGTTTCAAAAGTGAGAATTCATCCAAAGCTTCCAATTCAAGGTATGTGGGGTTTTGAACAAGGGTAACCCTTTCACCCATGTGCCCAAAAGGCTTATTTACATCATGAATTTCCTGAAATCTATGAGATATTTACATGAATTTGAATTGGGGTTTTCACCCATTATTATTGAATGCATTATCTAGATATTTCCCATGAATTAAGAGTCAAATGGCATGATTTCTACATGTTTCCTTGAGTATTTACAGCTGGGTATAAACCCCATGATTTTACTCCTTGAGAAGCTATCACTGGAAATTGACAATTGGAAAATTGGGCTCCTCCGCGACGCGCCACTATCACTTAAATGATACAATTTTACGACTAAGGCTTAAATTAGCCATAAGTTCTTACCCGGGTATCGTATTTGGGAAAATCTTAAATCGACGAAAAGCTTATTGAATTTCCTATGTGATAAAAACTCGAAATCAGGGAAATTCTATGTGGTGAACACGATACCCACTTAGGAAGCCACTTCTCAATCTTTTAGGGCTAAAATCACGCCTTAATTGACATGCCCTAAGACTCAGACTATGAGGGAACTTTGCGGGGCCTTACATCCTATAAGAAGGAATAGAAATGGGCTTGGTGCCTAGCTCAACATCGATAGTAAAATCAATATCACAATCCTGAGGCATACCAAGCAAATCCATAGGTAACACATCCATAAACTCATAGATAACACAAACAAAATCCAAGGAAGGAGGTGAAACAACATAGTATCAGAAATATAATCCAAATAACCTAAAAATCTCCTCTCAACTAATCAACGAGCCTGAACATAAGATATAACCCTCTTGGGTCTTGAATGAAGCACACCCTTCCAAGCTATCCTTGGCACACCCAGCAAAGCTAAAGTCGCAGTCTTAGCAAAATAATCTAAGAGAACATGATAGGGATCCAACCAATCTACACCCAAAATAACATTGAAGTTAACCACATCTAACACAAATCTACCCAAGTCTCACGACCAAAGAAAGTCATAACACAAGATCGGTGCACCCGATCCACAACTAAAGAATCACCTACCGAGGAAGATATTGAATTAGACATGGAAAGAGGCTCACTAATAGAATTAAAATGCAAAGAAAAATACAACAACACATAGTAGAAAGTAAATTCGGGATCAAATATCACAAATACGAATTTGAAACTAACATGGATGATACCTGTGATCACAGTATTTGAAGTCTCTATCTCAGGTCTAACTGGTATAGTATAACATTGTCCATGACGACCAACTAGTTGAGTAGCCCCACAACCTTCACCACGAGCTCTACTACCTATACCTCTTACACCTCTTATAGCACCCCTACCTCTTATAGTTGAAATAGGAGTAACTCTAATCACACAGCGGGGATATTCCTTTACCAAATGGACAAACTCATCACACACACATCAAACTCTATGACTAACTCAACAGAAAAAGGTACAATTGAGCTCAAACGAGCACCCTGTACTGCTGAGACAGAAGATCCACTACCCAAACTCTGAAAAACCATCTGCACTGACCTACCCTGATATCCATGAGAATCTCTAAAATCTCTACCATGAGAAACCTGACCTATAAACTCACCAAAATGATGCACTTTCTTGGCGCCTCCCTGAGATACCCGAAGATGCTCCAAATACAACTATCTAATACATAACCAATGAAATTGAGATATCCAAACCCTTCACAAACTTTTGTATTTTCTCAGAATCGGTGGAAATACTAGCATAGGAATATCTGGACAAGGTATGAAAATGTGCCTCATATTCTACAACAGTTATGATCCCTGCTACAAATAATTAAACTCATCACGCATCTAATCCCTTAAACTATAGGATACAAATCTCTCCAGAAAGGCATTAACAAACTGATCCCATGACAACTTACAAGCATCAACAAGCCTACAACTGACAAATGATCTCCACCAATCTCTCGCAGTATCTCTACTAATATGTAGTATAAGCCACCCTGTGAGGCTCAAGCGAACCCAAGTTATGCAACTTCTCTTGGCAGTCAATCAAAAACTCGTAGGCATCCTTGCCTAATGCACTACTGAATCTTAGAGGACCTAAGCTGGTAAATCTCTCAAATTTCTTTTGATCCTCAGGAGTCATTACCAAACACACAATAAGAGGAGGCATGGCAAATCTGGCGGGCTGAGATCCAGACCGAGGAGGTAACACAAATGAAGGCTAAATGCCTGATCTTGGTGCCAAATACTCAAGTGTCGGCACTGATAGAGGAATAGTACTCAGGATCTAAAGAGTACCCAAAATAGAAGTAGGTGCAATAGGAGGATCCACACTCTGAACTGAAGGAACAACTGGTATAACCAAAAGAGAACCCTCTAAATGGGTCAGCAACCATACTAACAATCCCTTCAATACTAGGGAAAACGAACTCAAAAAAACCAAAGTAAGACCCATACCTTCAACCTTCTCATTATGAGGCTCAGGGGAGAGTCTCCTAGCACTCCTCTTAGACTAGGCTGAACCACTGGCCCCTCTCCTCCCTCGAGTCCATCTACAACTCAAGGCGCACCCTTTCAACTAAACTATCTCTAGAAGTAGGCTCTGTATCTCTGACCTCATGGGACCTAGTCAACACCATCTGCATTGAAAGAATAAAGTACAACTCAGAACATAAGATATGAAAGAACTTTACACAGTAAGGAATAAAATAAGGGAAGTTTCCCAAAGACATCCTATAGCCTCTCAAAGATAGATACAAACGTCTATACCAATCCATAAGACTCTATTAGACATCCCGTTCTTACACTGTTGAGACTAATTAAACCTATCTACTCTAATACCAATTAGTCATGACCTAAAATCCAAAGGGCCATGATAGTACTTGTCACGACAAACCTTGATAAGTAAACCTATCACCCTAACTAATACACAAAGGGGGAAAAGACAATAATAACCCAATGGTAAGGCTTCTAGAATGAAATCAAACCATACAAGTATAATAATTATGAAAGAAACATAACAACACAATGATAACTGCCAAAGCTAGGTGTCAATAGTATAAGAACATTATCTAGTACAACTCAAATACAAGAAAATACATAAGCTGTGTAAATACAAGAGAAACTCTATCTCTAAAGTTAAAGTCAAGATGTAGTCTATAAGAAAGGTAATAGAAGACATTCGCATGCCAGGAACATCAACCACTGCATCGAAAGCTCTAGATATCACCCGAATCAAGTAGTATGGGGTGCACCCAATCCTGGATCTACACCAAAAGGGTACAGTAGGAGTGAGTACGATCCACTTGTACTCAGTAGGTATCATAGACAGATTGAGCAAAGTAGAAAAAAAAGTACACAAAATACACACTAAGGGCATGTCAACCGCAATAAAAAAATATCCTACAATAGTAGCACACACCACTTGCACTAACAAGTCTACTATATCATAAATACAACAATAATATAGCATGTAGAGTACATGTATACATTTTATCACATGTAAGTAGAAACAAAATAGATCATGTATATATAGGATGGTCAAGTATAAATAATAGGATATAGAGCAAGTAGACATATAACAAGTCAATATAGAAATCCAATCACCACATCAATCACAATAAAGAAAATGCAATGTATAATATGATGGTGGTGGTCATGATGATGATGATGTATGAGAAAATCACAAAATCTCTGTACATACGTACAAAGCTAAAGCTTCCCAATGTAGTACCCATGGGGGTTCATCAACCCATATGCAATCCATATATCATATCTCCTACAGAGCTACTGCTTCATAATGTATGAGTTATGGGTGGTTCTTCAACCCGTCTACAACCCATATATCCATATCTCAATGAGTGTTTTTGTAACAAAAACATGATACAATTTCCACAACCACGTGAGCTAGTATCCACTTATTATTTCCAATCATCCATGAGTTTCCACTTTTCCCATATACCAAAAACTATGAATACATCATAACACATAAATGATACTACAACACATCTTTTCATCAATAAGAAATGGTTATTCGCATGATTATAAGGCTATCAATAATCACAAAGGATCCCACACAGTCACACATATAACATAATGTCCCAAAGTCAACAATTACACTACATATAGTCTCCCAAAGCACAATACATAGATAACCATTATTCATGATTAGCTCCCACTCTTAATGCATTTTGGTATACAACTTAACTACCCAGGCCAGTCTGAAGAGTTAAGCCATAACCTACCTCGAATGCCAAAATTAGTCACTACACTTTGAACCCACGACCATACTTCTCTGAATGATCCCGAAATCAACTAAACTAAGAAATATAGAATCTACACATTAGAATAAAGCTAATGATACCCGTATTGTCTACTTTTGGTTTGGGGTCAAAATGGACTCCCAAAATAAATTTCCAAAAAAAGGGCAAAATCAAAATTTTATTACAAAAATGTGTTTCCCATATTCTCAGATATCTAACAGCTGAAAACCCAAGTCAAATTGAGTAAAAATGAGGTTCAAATCGAGGAAAAACTATTTTTGAGCTTTATTGGGTAAAATCTTTGAAATCCACATTAAAATAAAAAATTGAAGTTGTTTGAAAATGGGATTGATGAAAAACTAGTAATTATAGGATTAGGAACATTATTCAAGTAAAAAGGAGTAAAATTGGGATTTAAATAAAGAAATAAGGTTTTTGGGATATTCTTATCAAGAAATCAAGAATTTAAGTAAGAAAAGGATGAAATCTCACCTTAAATCCATTAAAGAATAAAGAAGTAGATGTTGATCTAGATTCTCAAGCACCCAAAAACTTCACTTTTAAGATCTCGCACTATCTTAGGATTTAACTCTCAAGAGGCAAGGTAAAAAATGAGCTAAATCGGGTAAAAAGGGCCTGTTTATACTGCACCTGGTTACTTATCACAAAAAGGGCATAAATCGTACTTTCCAAATGAGTTTTACCCTTTAAAGCTTAAACGCGCTGACCACATCCATTTTACCCTTTGTGCACCAGTTAACCTGGTGCACTAGATTTTTAAGTCCCAAACAACTTCGATGGGGTGCCCGAGATATTTTTAGAGCCTGATTTATGCAAATGAACTATGTAGCCCCACTAAATTTGATATTTCGAACACATTGGAGAAGTTGGATTTTCAAAAAGACGTCGTTTTCACAAAATTGACCCCTAAAATTTGAAATTGCCATTTTCCAAACTGAGGGTTGAAATGAGATTTAAAAGACATAAAACTAAACTAAACATGTTACCATCCTAAAATTGATGTTTCGGATTTGTTGGCGGGGGCCGGTAAGCTATTCGTCGCACGGATCAAACAAAAATCACATAAGTCCATAATAAGGCTCTCGAAGCCTCCAAAAACTAAAAAAATCACACAGAAGGCACCAAAATGCATCGAGAATTGTGACAATCACCCCCACTCCCCAAAAATACAAAAATAAACTATGGGGAGGGGAAAAATAGTAAAATCAGACAGAAATACATATTCCACATATTTCATCAAATTTTTAGGTCTTTACACATCTTAGTTATAGCTAACTGAATAGAGACATCCAACCCATTATGAACTTCTAAATCTTCTCAAACTCGGTGGCAATGCTGGAATAGGAATATCTGGACAAGGCATGGAAGCAAACCTCATACTCTGCAACAGTCATGGAGCCCTGCTCCAGGTGATCAAACTCATCTCTTATTCGGTCCCTCGGACTGTAAGGCACGAAGCTCTTCGAAAAGGCCTCAACAAGTTGATCCCAAGTCATTTTGGGAGAATCAAGAGGTAAACTACTAACAAGCAACCTCCACCAATCTTTAGTAGTATCTTTCAACTGATAAAGCAGTATCTTTCAACTGATAAGTAGTATATGTCACACTATGCAACTCAAGCAATGCCAAATTAAGCAACTTCTCATGATAGTCAATCAAGAACTCATAAGCATCCTCTCCCTATCATGACCCAAAATCAAGGGTCATGATGGCCTCGTTGTGGCGAAACTTGACGAGTAAGCCTATCACCCAAACTGATACACAAAAGGAAAAAGATAAAAATAACTCTAAGGTAAGGCTTCTAGAACGTAGATGAACCATATAAGTATAACAAATGCAAAAAGAATATAATCAACAATGCATCCATAACTCCCAAAACCTGTTGTCAACAGTATAAGAACGTGTCTAGTACAACTCTAATCCAAATAAAGTACGGAAGAATCCAATAGATGCAACTCTATCTTTGAAAATTAGTAAATACATAGTCTAATGAAAGAGAAGATAGTAAAAGACATTCAGACACCTGAAAATCATCCACTACCTTGAAATCTCCAATAATCGCCAAAATCAAGCAACTTGGGGCGCACCCAAACCTAAATCTGCACCAGAAGGGTACAATAGGAGTGAGTACGGTCCACTTGTACTCAGTAGATATCATAGGCCGATCGAACAAAGTAGAAAATAAGACATACTAAAGGCACATCACTTGCAATCAAAAAATATCTCACAAGGGTAGGTCATACTGTTTGCACTAACAGTTCTAATATATCACATATATTGCAACAAACACAAAAAAGACCAAAGTATACAATATACCACATACAAGTAGGACAAAGAAGGACAATATACATACAGGATATTAAGTACAAGTATAAGAAGATAGAATAATTAGATAGGTATTAAGTCAAAGCAGAAGTACAATCACATTACAACCATAATGGTAAACACAATAAGAATGATGATGATGATGATGAAAATAATGATAATTATAATGAGGGTGAAGCATGAGGTTGTCACACAACCTTCATATACACCTCCGGAGGCAAGTCTCCTAACGTAGGATCCATGGAGGGCTCATCAACTAATATACTATCCCGTAGACACCTACGGAGGCAAGCCTCCCGACGTAGGACCCATGGAGGGTTTATGTCATGACCTGAACTACGGCCTGGCCATGACGGGAATCTTAAGTCCTACATGGACCAGAGACTACCCCCTACACCTAACCAAGTGAACACAATATCCCTAAGGTTGGATGAATTTCAAACATATAACAAGATAGCATAAGAAATAGATTAATGAAAATTAAATCATGCCTATAACCGACAACTGATAACCGTCCAAACAATCTACAAACATCACCCAAGTCCACAGTAGTCCAACAAAGCCTCTATGCAAAGAAATCCATTACCTGTCTTGGTCGGGACATTTTCTCGACTATGACAAATGACAATAAAAATATAATAAAAACTCTAAATTGTAGTTTATGATAATAACGGATGAAACGTCTAAGTCTTCTGAAGAATAGAATCTCACCACTTTACGACAACAAATCGACGAATTAAGCCGATCCAACTAACTCTACAGAGGAAAATTAGAGGTATCTGGTGCCTACATCGCGTGGGGGTACAATATTTGGAGACAGTTAGTGGGGTGAACACTAGCATGTAACTCGGGATAAGGATAACATAATGTCATGATCAACCATTCAAAATCATTTACAACTAATGTACATGAGCAAATACATATACACATATATATCTAACATATTGGGATAGGGAACGAGGCTTAACATGCACTTTAAAACCTTATCTTGGATTGTGTAGCTCAGCATTTATAACATAAGAAGGCACCCACGGGCTATATAGTCCCAGCTCTCCCTTAGATGGTAGGTCCCCAGTGCGTGTGGCCGCACGAACCAGAGAGTATACATATGCACGATGGGGGACTCAAACCTTCTAACAAATCAAGGTGACACAAGAACCAAATCACGTAGTATAATGTGGAGGACTCAAACCTCCCTATTATAGAATAATAATAAGGGGGATTTGAACCACCCGATCATTTAGACCCTGTATCGATAACTGGGATTTCCAGTGTTGGTCCCTCAGGACCTCAACTTTCATGTCTCAGCTACACAACCCTCATTAAAGTCTAATTAAAATAATTATCACATATTCCTATTCATGGAACCATATTACAAATTAAGGCATACATTGTTGGTATCATTATACCAATTACACTTGCAAGGTAACATCAACATGCCAAACTAATTCCATCACTTGGGGGAATTCACAACCCATTTGGTTCAATTATACATTAGCTTAGGAAATTACACAACCACTTAAGGTTCAATTTCAAAATGATTATGCTTCATTGTCTTTTTCACTTTATGCAAGAGTTCAAAAGTAGTTCAATATGCATACCTTTTATATTCAAAAACCAATTTCACAATATAAGGTTGAGGTCATAACCACTTCAAAAGTCACAAGTTTGGGGAAATCACAATCCCTTAAGTTATTCACCATACCATGCATCAAATTGGTTTTAAAACCTCCATTTAAACATAACCCATGCAGGGAAAAACATGAAACATCACATTAACAACAGTTACTCAAAACCATCATCAATACCATATGTACAACACTTTAAAACATATGCTATTAACAAATTAGAAATTAGGGAAGAGTAGCATGCCTGAAATATCCAAGTTTATGGAGAGAATTTCATCCTTGAGCCGTTGGATGACCTACTTCATAAAAACCCTAAGTATGGCTGCTTGAGAGACTAGTGTTAGTTTTGGAAGTGTTTTAGTTATGTTATGAATAAGAAATAACCTCCTTAAATGTTTTATGAACATGGGTTTTTAATTGGGTAGGATGGGAATTGTCTAAAATTCCCTTAATTAAAAAGCTAAAATTTAGTCGTCAGTGACTACGGTCACTATACGACTTGTAAGGTTTTGTTATGACTCGTCACCCCGAGATGTAGCCAAGATAGTTTCTAGGGCACCCATATAGTGTTGACCTTATGACTCAACTGATATGGCTCGCAAGGGGACCCTACGACTTGTAGGGTCCAGTCGTAGCCAACACAGAACCCATCTGGGGTAAACACTGGACATCCTATAATTTGCACCAATTAGTGAGCCACTCGTACTTAGAGAAGAACTTAGTCACACACTTACTATTTAGGTTACGATTTGAGTCCAACGACTAGCCAAGACTCCCTACAACTCACAAAGGTAAGTCGTAGTCAAGATAGTGAGGATAAAATTTCAAAAATTTTCATTGAGATAAAACCTGGGATGTTACAATTCGTCAACCCGTATACAACCATATCCATGACTCTTCTCCAACATAACCTTTGAAGAAGGTATAGAATATCCAATATTTGATACCAATATCTACGACTCCTCTCTGGCACCTCCCTCAGAGAAGGTCTATAAAATCCATTGTTCCCAGTATTTCCAGAGTCTCCAATATTTTTAGTATTTCCAGAGCACATACATAATATAAGACATAAATCAAGTACACATTCAACAACAATAAGCATATATATAAATAATAAAATAAACAAGTGAAATTATGTGTGTAATGCCATATGAATGATGATACAATGTTCACAACCAACCAAAATGCATATTTCCACAACCAACTAATATACCAATTATGCGAGCCAATTATGCACTCGTTATTCCAACCATTCATAAATTCCCACATGATTCATATGCCAATAAAGTATGAATAATACATAATACACCAACGGTACCACAATAGGCTTTCCAACAACACAATATAATTAGTCACGTGTATTTCAGGCTATCAATATCATATACGATCCCACACAGTCACACATATTACGTAATATTTTAAAATCAACAAGCAAATAACATTTAGGCCCCCACATAGACACAACACATTAAAATAGCCAATTTCATAATTAGTTCCCATCCCCTTAACATGCATTTTGTATAAAATTAACTACCTAGCCCAGTTTGAAAATGTTAAGCCATAACCTTCCTCAATGTTGAACCTTGTCTGTAACACTTAACACCGCGACCTTACTTCTCACGAATGATCTTGAAATCAACTAAAACAAAGAAATATAGAATCTACGCATCAAAATAAAGCCAACGAAACCCATATTGCCTACTTTGGTTTGGGGTCAAAATGGACCCCCAAAATGGATTTTCGAAAAAGAAGAGAAAAATCATAACTTTATTTCAGAAGGGGGTTCCCCATACTTTATGGAATTACAGCTGAAAACCCAAGTCAAATTGGGCTAAAAATGAGGTCCAAATCAAAACTATTTTTAAACTTTACCGGGTAAACCCTTTCAAATCAATTTTAAAATCAACAATTGAAGTTATTTTGAAGGTGAAATTGAGGAGGAACAAGTAATTATAGGATTAGGGGAATTATTCAAGTGAAAAAGAGTGAAATTGGGGTTTAAAATCAAGCCCTAAGGTTTTGGAGTTTTAAGAAATAAATCAAGAATTCAACTAAGAAAAGGATTAATTCTTACCTTAAATCTGTAAGAGAATGAAGAAATGAATGTTAATCTAGCTTCCCAATCACCCACAAGCTTCACTTTAATCTCTCAAACTATTTCAGGGCTTAGTTCTCAAGAGGCAAGGTGAAAAATGAGCCAATTCGAGATCTAAGGGGTCTATTTACACCCTTTTCAGGCTTTTAGATGTTGCAATCCCAACATGCAGGCTGAAATCGCACTATCTGGTGCCAGAACCAGATGATACAATCACAACAAAAAGTAGTGTGATTGGACTACCCTATGCACATGAGGTGCAATTACGTGCACACCAGAAAACAGCTGAAACTTGGAATATTTCTAAGTTTCCACTAAGGCCTCGGGATTCATTCAGAACTCGATATACACAAATAAACTATGTAACTATACTAAATTCGATGCTCTAAACTCAATGAAAATATTATATTTTCAAAAAGATGACATTTTCACAAAGCTGACCCCCAAATCTCAAAATCATAATTTTCTAAATCGAGGATTGAAATGAGATTTAAAAGCCATAAAACCAGAGTAAATATGTTACCATCCTAAAATCGACGTTCCGTATCTGCTGGCATAGTCCGTTCAGCCATCTATTGTATGGATCAAAACATAACCACAAAAATCCATAATGAGGCTCTCAAAACCTCCAAAAATCACAATATCGCATAAATGACACTAAAATTCATTACAAACTGTGCCAATCACCCCCATACACCAAAAATACCACAATGCAACATGGAGAGAGGTAAAATAGTCCAATCATATAGAAACACATAATTCACATATTTCATCAAATTTTAGGTCTTTACACACCTACAACACCACTGAACCTAGGGGTGACCCAAATGAGTAAATCTCTCAAACCTCTTCTAATCCTCAAAAGACATAACTGTACTCGCAATAAAAGGAGGCATGATAAATCTGGTAGGTTGATATCCCACCTGAAGGGGAAACATAGATGAAGGTTGAAATCTAGATCTTGGAATACCATACCTAGATACAAGTGATAAAAGAGGAATAACACTCAAAGTCTATGGAGTACCAAAAGCAGAATTAGGTGCAACTGGAGGATCCACACTCAGAGCTAGAAGAACACCACAAATAGAATCTAGCATAGATGGGGGTACAATACTCAGAGCTGGGGGAACACCAGGCATACTCAAAAGAGCACCCTCTAAATGGGTCAACAAGCGAATCAATAATACCTCCAAGACTAGGCTAGAAGAACTTAGTGGAACCAAAGTAGAACCCACACCTCTAACATGATCAACACGAGGCTCAGGGGAGGGTCCTTGAGCACTACTCCTTGATGGGGCAGATCCATGTGCACATCCACTACCTCGAGTCCATCCGCGACTCGCGACTCGTAACTCGCCCTCTAGACTAAGCTCTCTCTTTGGATAAAGGCTTCACATCTCTAACTGCATGAGATCTAGTCAACACCATTTGCACAGAAAAGAGTAAAACATGACTCAGAACACAAGGTATGAAAGAAATCCGCACAATAAGGAACAAAATAAGAGAAAATTCCTAAAAACATCCTATAGCCTCTCGTAGATAGATATGGACGTCTACGTACCGATCCATGATACTCTATTAGACATCTCATTCTTACGCCAATGAGACCAATAAACCTAGCTCTGATACCAATTTGTCACGATCCAAAAACCAAGGTCATGATGGCACTTATCGAGGCAAGCCTTGATAAGTAAGCCTATCATCCAAACTGATATAAAAGAGAAAATAACACAAATAACCAAGGCAGGGCTCCTGGAACAAAGTCGAACCACAACAACATAATGTAAGTAAAAAATGTAAAACCAAAGACATCATGCCAAACTCCCAAAACCTGGTCTCACAGTGTAAGAACATAACTAGAACAACTCGAAGTCCAAATATAAATGACATCTAAAATAGGAAAAACTCTATCTGTGAATACTAATAAAGATGTAGTCTAGTAAGAAAAGATATTAGTAGACTCCAGACACATGAAATCAACCGCTACCTCATAAAGCTTCAAATATCACTTGAATCAACCAGCGTGGTGCACACCCAAATTAGAATTTGCATCGAAAGGGAACAGTAGGGGTGAGTATAGTCCATTTGTACTCAGTAGGCATCATAGGCCAACTGAGCAAGGTCGATAATAAAACATACAAAATACACACTATGGGCACGTAACTTGTAATTAAAAAATGCCACAATGGTAGCCTACAATATTTGCACTAACAGTTCTATAATACTTACATATATTACAGTAAATTACAAGTATACATTTATATCATATCCAAGTAGAGAAAAGAAGAGAAAATATATACATGAACATCAAGTACAAGTAGAGGCAGATAGAGCAAATGGATAGATAACAAGTCAAAGACAGATACACAATCACAACATAGGCACAATAAGGTAAGTACAATGAAAATAATGATGATGATGATGATGATATAATGCACGAGATTGTAGCACAACCTCCGTATATACCTACCGAGGAAAATCTTCCAAGCGTAAGACCAATGGGGGGGTTCATCAACTCATATAAAATCCATTTCTATATCTCTTCCTCGACACATCCCTCTGGGGGAGGGTTGTAAGATATCACATTTTTTGTCAGAAAAATCCAATGTTTTCAGTGTTTCCAGTATTTCCACAATGGTACCAATGTTTCATGAATAAGTATGATATGACAATGAAATGCTTACAACCAACTAACATGAGTGTTCCATATCCAACCAACATACCAACCAAGTGAGCCAAATATCCACTTAATTTTTCATTCATCCATGAAATCCAACATGATTCGCATGCCAACAGAGTATGAATACATCACAATATAGAATTGATACCACGTTAGTCTTTCTCATTAGCAACATATAATCAGTTTCACATATACAAGGCTAACAATATCATATAAGACCCCACATGGTCACACATAGAAAATAATGTTCCAAAACCGCCAAATACAACAACATATAGGACCCCACACGGGCACAACACAATAAAATAAGCTATTTTTATCATTATTTCCCACACCCTTATCATGATTTTGTATCACCATTAACCACCCAGCCCAGTCTGAAAGAAGTCTATAACCTACCTCAAATATCAAAAATCAGTCTGCAAGCCTTTGTTCCAAAGCCTTACTCCCCACGAACAGAATTAGAATCAACTAAAATATGAAAATATAGAATCTATGCATCAAAACAAATCCAACGATACTCATATTGCCTATTTTCAGGTCGGGGTCAAAATGAACCCCCGAAATGGATTTTCTAAAATGAAGGGAAAAATCATGATTTTATTTCAAAAATATGTTCCCATATTTGTAGGAGTCTACAACTGAAAACTCAAGAAAAGAAAAAAAAACAAGGTCCAAATCAAAGAAAAATTAATTTCAAGCTTTACCGGGTAAAATCCCTGAAATTCATTTTAAAAATCAAGAATCAAAGTTGTTTTGAAGATAAAATTGATAAAAAAAAAGTAAAAATAATAATATTAGAAACTTACCCAAGTGAAAATAGGTTAAAATTAGGGTTTAAATTGAAGAAATATAATTTTGGGCCTTCCGAGCCAAAATCCCCAATTTTCACTTAATCCATGTTAAAACAAGATATAGATTATAAAATTAGAGTAAAGTAGTTGAAATAGGTGTTTAGAAGCTTACCCAAACTTAGAAATGAAAGAAATTACTCAAAAGTGTAAAACCCTAAGCTCCAAGTACCAAAAATGGAGAGAAATAACAAAACATAGGTATATATAGGGTCCAAGTCGCTACGGACCCCTCAGAATTCATCTGGAATCTTATGAATGCAAATGAAATATTCTACCATATCAAAATCGATGCCCTAGACTCAATGGAGATATCAGATTTTTTATTTTCATAAAGTTAACCCCCAAAATCCAAAATCACAACTTTCCGAACCGAGGGTCAAAATGAGATTTAAAAGTCGTAAAACCACATCAACCATGTTACCATCCTAAATCGATGTTCTAGATCTGATAGCACTGTCTATTTTTTCATCCGATACACAAACTAAAAAAATATTGACTGAAATCAACTATAAGACTTCTCAAGTCACCAAAAATTATAATATCATATAAATCAAATCAAAATACATCGGAAATCATGCCAATCATTCCCATACTCCAAAATTACTACAACACAACCATGGAGAGGGATAAAATAGTTAATTCACACAAAAATACATGTTTCACATAATTCATCAAAAATTCAACTCGTTATAAGTGAACATAGGCCAAATAAGAGACAGTCATTTCCTACCATGAGATGAGCATGTAGAAAAGACATAACTTTCTTTGAAAAAGAATAGAGGTGCCCTTTCACTCTAATATTGATATATCCTGAGTATCTAAGGTCACGATCTTTTCAAAATAATTTTTTGATTTTTTATCATACATTGTGTTCATGTTGATTTTTGGATTCTCACTTATTTTACTCTCTCGCTAAAAGTCGAGATGTTAGAAGGTAAAAAATCAATGGGTGTAGGAGCTATTATAATTACTTTAGCAAGAACTGCAACTGATATTAAGAACGTTGAGAACTATGTCACCCACTCTCGTACCTCACAAATATCCAAAATAACTATACAAATGGGGATAGGGGAGTAGGAGTGTGGGTGAGAGTACGATGTGTATTTGGAGAATGGGAAAACATATGTGTTGTATCAAATTGCAACAAAATCATGATAAAAAGTGTAAGTATTGTGTATTATAATGTCCCTCATCTTGTATTCATTTGGCATATTTGGAAGAATGTTTGCACTCACTTTCAAAAAAGCAAGAACAGACTTAGTGACTTATATTATACTATGGTGAAAGCTTATAGAAAAGAGGATTTCGATTACCTTATGGAAAAATTTGGTAATATGGATCATAGGGTGAATGATTACCTAGATAAAGTTGGTTATGAAATACGGCTTAAATCTCATGCACCGGTAAACAGAGGTATGATGATGACTTCTAATATTGTTGAATATATAAATAGTTATTTGGTAGAGGAATGGAAACTACCTATCTTATAATTTCTAAAAGAAGCAAGAATTTGTTTGGGTCTTGAAACTGTAAAAATAAAAAAATAGCACCATATATTAAAATGGCGTCAAGAAGAAGGTTCGAGGAAATTCTAAATCTTAATAGTGCAAAAGCATCTCGGATGAAGGTATGTTCTAAAATAGGCATATGATATTTTTTTCTTTATTAAATTTTATTTATTTTTCAATTTTAATTAAATCTATATCTCGTTAATTTATTATATGTATTGTTGTGTTTATGTTTGCCAGGTTAAGTCTTCCTCAAACTATGTTTTTTCCATATATGAATCTGGTAGAAGGTATATTATCGACATTGAGTATGAAACATGCAACTATAGACGATTTCAACTTGATGAGATATCGTGTTCTCACGCAATTGCAGTTTTGAAAAGTGAAAATATAATGCCCCAAATCTGGTACCCGGAACGCTACACGGTGCTCAAGACCCCGAAGGACCACAAGCTAACCCATGACTGATATCTATACCTGTATACTGCATAAAATAATTTATAATGCAAAAACATGAACTGTAAGGCCATAAGGTTCAATATTGAACATGGTCTGAATGATATAACAGCTATGTGGGGTAATAGAATACCCAAAACAAAATTGAACATACTAAAGTTTGAAACATGATAGTCTAGAAAGCCTCTAACTGACTGAACTGTCTGAGTAAGGAGTTGATGGGACATGTCCCCAACTAACTCTAACTAATAAACTGATTAATGAGATAATAGGGAAATAATCATGTCCTCAAAAGATGAGGACTCACTTCTAACTCTGTCTGCAGATATCTGGAATCTACTGTTACTCTAGAGCTCGTGTCTCTGAACCTATGGTATAAGACACCATAGTGCAAATACGTTAGTACTTTGAATGTATTGGTATGCGTGTGAGGTAGGCTGAATGAATGGGGTTCATATGAATGAATAATAATAATAACTAAATAACTATCATGAGTGTGAGAATACATGCATGAGACATAACAACTGACACTAATACTGTGATAACATGATTACTGAATCTGAGTATAACTGATAACATGAGTGACTGTATCTGACAGTCCTGAATCTGACGGAACTAGCTGAGTTTCATACTGTATCTGAGTTGACTGTATCTGACAGCTCTGAATTCTAAAGAACTATCTGAGTTCTTTTACTAAGACTGTGGGAGGTATTCATCAAACCGACATGCCCCAAATAATACGTTATAGCTGAATTAGGGTCCAATATATGCCCTAATTGGAAGGGTGTCAATACCGCGCCACTGGTAAGGACAACATGTGAGTGACCCTAATATAACAAGTAACTCTAGTGAGAATGGTGGGAACCCTCATATAGCAGGCTAAGCCATCTCATCTACCCTCATATAGTAGGCTATGATGTCTCAACCTATGCTGGCTACATAGTTCAGGAATGTAAGGATTGCTTCTAAGAATTACATCCTCATATAACATGTGAGTTCCTACCATTCGGTTCGCTCGGTGCTAATTTCTACTCCCATCTGAATAGACACTGAACATGATTTACTGAACTGAATATGTATTGAGTTACTGACTTCCGTTGACTGATAAAATACTACTGATATCTGACAACTGACCGACTTTATGAGATCATGGAGATTTCTCGAGTCATAAGACTGTCTGAAGTCTAAGAATCATAGCTTGACTGAGAGTATCGTGGAAACATGTCATGGCTCTAGGCACAAGCTAATATTTTAGGTACAAGTACCCCTAGGACTCGATGGAAGGAAACTGACCAAACATAACTTACTTGAACATATAACTAACATCATAATCCATAATACATTTATAGAAGCATTTCATCAAAACATGTGATAGGCATAACTTGTACATACATGGGGATTTCATGTTATCATGCTAATTAGGCACTTTTCCTTCATCTAGACATTTAATCAAACATATTGTAGATATGGTACATGTAAACATCATTGTACAATAATTAAACATCATGGTTCAATTCTAATTTCATCATTCAAGGGTTTAGTCATAGGTTTGCATGAATCTATATCTATAATAATTTAACCCACATAGAATTTATCACGCAACATGGAGTAGAATTTAATTTCTTATTATCCACATGAACAAGAGCAGCCCAATCATGAAATTCAGAAAAAAATCCAGAAACTTGAATTTATAAAAGGGATTCTTAGGCTTCATGGATGAAAGGAGTCCATGAATGAACACAATGCATATCTTGGTTCATAAATACACAAAGATTGACAGAGGAAATTCTTGATTCTGAATCTTCTATGAAAATCCCAAGGTTGTTCTTGCGAGGTTTTTTAGAGAAGAGAGTGTAGTTTGGGTGAAAAGTGGTTGAATCACGTGTTAAAGGTCTTAAATAGGGGTGTGAAATTGACCCTTTTAACCCTGGACGTGTCTTGTAATTTCATTAAAAATTTCCCAAATTGTACCCCTAGCGCGATGCGGCGCTATCGTGCCATGTAACTGAAATTTGACAATTGGGAAACTGAGGGATGGCGCGACGTGGAGCCGTCGCGTTTCCCCTTATTTTGCGACCTGGAACTTTGGAGCGACGCGGAGGAAATTGCACTGAGACACTGGAAAAGGACAATTGCCATTTTATCTTGTGGCGCAGTGCGCCACTGACCAATATGGCATTATTTTATGACAAAAACTTAAAATAGTCGTAACTTCTGACCCGGTTATCGGATTTGGGCGAATCTTATATCGATGGAAAGCTTATTGATTTTCCCACATGACAAAAAGTAAAAATCTTTAAAATTACTAATGGAATAATCATCATTCAATTTAGAAGCTAATACTAGACATTCTTGAGATAAAATTAGCTAGGAAAAAGTAAGGGGTATTACAAAAAATGTAGATGGCTTTGATCTATATTGCTCTGATTAGTGAAGATATATGAATTTTCAATTATTATGATGCCATATATAAAGAATTAGAATTTTTCTAAATGTGTAGACGAGGAAAGCGTATTACCACCAAAGTATAAAAGACCACCTGAAAGGCCAAAAAAATAGAAGCATAAGAAATCAAGTAAAACTCTATCATCAAGCACAAATTGTTATGGATGATGCGGAAACAGACTCACTTGTAATTTTTTTCAATGGAGAACTGAAGCTTGTGTTGGAAAATACATAGCCTGGTTCACCTATGATGTATCATCGTCAGTTTCATTTGCATTAGTTTGAATAGTGTTAAATCTTCTTTAAACGATTTCATGTAATGACTATAACATCGGTTATTCGAGTTTTATTAATTTAACTTCTTATTTGCATTTTCACCATTTTCAATTATCTTTAAAAATATTTTATTGTTATGTACAATAATATTGTGATATACTCATATAATTTGACTCTCGTTGATTATATATACGTAATAAATAGACAACAAAAAGATAATAAATTTAATACATACATAGGTTATAGCTACCAAATGCATCCTTACTTATGTATTCACTATGTTATGTACCCTCTATATTTCAGCCAAGTTATGATGCCTATACATTACTAATCAAAATAGTACATTGTAGCTGACACAAAATAATGGGTCTGATATATTACCCATTAACAATTTCATTTACTGAACATGGTTAACTTAAGAACATAAAAAATTAGCACTCCTGTAATTCATTATAGTACTAAAATTTGCATACTAAAGTTCAGCTCCTTGTACATCACATTATATCAGATACAAATGTTATGTATATGATACATTTTGTGTATTAATGTAATAAAATTTTGCATACATTACATTGTAGTTGATACATATGTTAAGTATTTGATACATTGCTAAATGACAGTTACCAGTAGAAAACATAATTATATGTTCTAATGCTAACTTAGCACACTAAAAATTCATAATCATACTAAAATGATAAATCTAATTTTGATTGATATGTATGAGTTGAAAATGTATTTTTTCATATTAAATTCATAGTATTATGAAGCATATACACAAGTGGTGTAAAATTATTAGTATCAGAGACATTGTAATGTATCTCATACATTACCCACTTACAGTTTCATGTACTAGACATACTTCACATTTTATAATGTTAAATTAAAACACATACATATTACTGACATAATGCGCAAACATAAAAGAAGATACATTAGTGACTTGAATAAAACCTAATACAATATAATTTATTTGTCCATAACTCAAAACAAATATATTTATCATACATCTAAAAAAACATGTCTTCAACAATCTTTTGAAAACATAATTGCAACCAAATTGTTTTGAAGAAAAGTTATCTTTCAAACTATTTTAAACTAACAATTCTTGAGTCGTCGAGAGGTGGAACATAACTTGTCCTTGATTTTGAAGGATCATCATTGTCACAAAAATAGCCTTTTTAGCCTTGATCATTCCGTAATTTCATAATAGCGCAGCATATATCAAGTGTTGGATTTCTACTTTAAAATCCGTAGAAGAAACTGACATTCCTTCACTCAAATACTTGATAACGCTCAAATTACACTCTTGAATGGGTGTAAGCGATCGTTGTCAATATAATAACCCAACTTAGGTTGGGGTCGGATCCACAAGAAGTGAAAGCATGAAATTCAAAATTCAAGAGTATTAATAGTCTACAAAAAGATGACCCATAGTGTGAATAAAGCAAGCATAAATGTAAAATAGGGAATTTAGTTTGAATGTATTTATAAATTACAACTACTTCAATTTTAGTGCACTAGCCTGACGTTGAAAAATGCTAAGAGTGAATTCAATTGAGAATAAGCGTTGGGGTTATGCAATTACAGGTGTGGGATCATGCATGGGTATTTGGCAATTTATTCAACTTTTAGCTAAAAGTAATGGGTAGGCTAGATGTCAATGTATTAGTGTCAATCTTTTAATTACAACACCAAATTTCACAAATGGGTTCTTTCGAACACCTCACAAGTGTGATAATTCTCCATATCTATTGCCTCAATTGACATCCTTATGTCTAAGAGATATCATTAAATAAAATGAATCAAGTTATTGGTTGCATTTATTCCTCACCCATGTCCTCTCTTTTAAGAATGACATGGGTTCTTAATTCATGAAATAATTCATGAAATAAATGCAACACCCATAACAACTAACTAATTAGAAAAATAATTAGCTAAAGCCCATGTACTACCACTACCCAAGCAATCATAACTCAAGATTGAAATTTAGCTACTCATAGAAAAAAGGGATAAGAATATACCAAAGTTATCATTAACCTCATCCATAAGAGATAGAGATAATGTAATTCCACACTTGGGGTTTCAATAATTCTTCAAAGAAAAATCACTACCATGTATTTTTCTTTCAAGCTTAGTTCAAAATTCTCAAAAGATGAAAAGATAAGTGCTAAAGAGAAGAGAAGAGAGAAGCTAAGAGCTAAAAGGGAGGCTATCCTGCTAAGAGATGAAAACTAGGTCTTGAAAAATAAGCTAAAAGACTCCTTTTAAACTCTACTCTATATTTGATGAAAATTACAAAACTGCAACCTTATTCTTGATCTTCTTGAGCAGATCCAAAGTGGATGAAGAGAAGGCAGAGAGCAGATGTGAAGAGGATGCAAAGCAGATGACTCATTTCCTTCACATTTGGCCTCTTGATGACTTGAATGACTTGCCCAATCTTCTCTTTTTACTTTTACCTACATAAATGGGCATTACGTAAGAGAGTACCATCAAATCAATAGAAAAGCATGATAATTTAGGCTCAAAATGTGCTAGCAAGTCATCAAATTAACGACTTATCAACCCCTCAAACTTAAACTATTGTTTGTCCTCAAGCAACCAAGAATAATTAAATGAGATAGGTTATTTAACTCAAATACACCTAGAAGAAAGCTATACTAAAGGAATAGGCTAACAAAACTCTACAAACACTTTCCACACATGTCATACAACAAGTAAACCAAAACTTTTCAATAAACACTGATTTATGAAGCAAGGATGCAAGTTTGTATCAAATGAATTTTCCAAATCATAAAACATCTTAAGATAAGACACAAAATCATCAAAGATTGTCTCAATCTTCACAATGCAACTTACTTTACTCATTTACCCAAACCGATAGTAAAACATCACCCTCTACCCAAAAGTACCGATGCCGCTTATATGCAAGAGTTAGCTCCACACACCAAAGAAATTTTAATACTTAAGGGAGCTCAAATAAAGAAAGAATTCACACTCACTCTCACAAAGAAATTCAAGTACATTGAATAGAATCATAGGCTTGCCCATTGTATTTTTCGCCACTAATGTAGATTTACTTAGTTTGGAATCACCAAGGTCTTATGGGTCAAGATGAAGGTTTAAGGTGCGGGAAGGAATCCATATGGATCAAGTGACTAAATGTCCTCCTTCAATGCAATCTCTCAATCCTTTCAACCCTCAAAAGTTTCAAACCACCCACCTTATTCTTTTTCAAATCATTTCCCATATTTTCCTAACTATTTGTTTAGCATTTACCAACCCATTCAAAGGCACCATTTTCTTTCTTTCACTTCTTTGACTTTTTCAAGAGATTTTCTACCTATAAGTCTTTCTTAGCCCCTCACTCATTCAATTTTTCTTTTTTCTTTTCTTTTTTTTCAAGTTCTACGGGCTAGGCTATTTAATTTTATCATCAAGCACATATCGTCTTTTAAGCACATGTGTTGACATCCTTACATAGACCTTTCTTATCTTTTATTTGATCATCTTCTTCCAAATACACAACCCCCCAAACTTAGGCTTTTGCCTATAATCCATTATCTAGAATCATGCAATGCATCAAAGGAGGTTAAGTGCCAAAAGAGAGGCTTTCAAAAAGGTTTAGGTGTTTTAGCATGGTTATCATTACAATAAGAAAGAACAAAGGGCAAAAAGGTTCGAATAGGTTAACTAGGGAACAATGTTAAGGTGAGAATTTGGCTATGAGAGGGGTCAAAAAGGGCCTCGGGTCATCCTCCAAACCAAGCTTTCATAGAATTTTTCTTTGAATACATTCGGGGCAAGTTCTAGACTACACAAATGCACAAGAATTATTCAAAAATCTCACCACTCATGGCATCGTACTCATAGAGCAAAAAGTGAGTCTCTCAACCAATTTGAGCAATTTGGGCTTCATAAGTTACTCTGAGTCACCGACTTATTCTTGTAAAGAGAGATCCAAAAATTGAGTTTAATGGTCTCACCCAAAAGAAAACTCAAGACATCCTTGATCTTACACCGATATTTTTGGTTTTTTTTCTCAAAAACATTTTATTCCTTGCCAATGACATTTTGGAAGTATTTTTAAATTTTTGCTTCTTCCTAGTTAACCAAAATGACTAGATAGTTCACCTAAGGATGTCGCCTCGCCATCCTTCATATGTGAATTATCACTCGGTTCGGCAAAGAAACTAAACTTAAACTAAAAATAAAAGATCAAAAGAAAGAGAAAATAAAAATTTGCTCCTTAGGAAAAAATCGAGTTTCGAAGAAAACCCTTGGAGTGTGTTAGACATGTATATACAAAAGACAACAAGAGCAATGTGCACAGTCGGATACCACATTTAAATTAAGTGCATGACACCAATTCAAAAACAAAACGACAATATTTGACATCATTATCAAAATGCCTGACAAGGGCCCATCCAGAACAATGTCAATAATAATAAAATAAAATAAAATGCCATAAACATTGAAAGTAATAAAATATAATATGTCTCCACAATCTATCAAACCACATGCCATAAACTGAGATAGTAGGTACTGACAATCGAATGAATCATAACCATACCCGATCCCCCACTAAAAATATTGCATTGTCCCCAATGCAAAAGTAAAAGAGAGTAGGAGAGGGTAGAGACTCCCTGTGGCACACTAGGTGCTCAGATACCTGTTGGTGAATGATCGCACTATCTCAATAGGATCTTCGTCAGACTGGGCTCCTCTCATCGAATCTGCTATGAAGGGTGACTCATCATCATATCGAGTTCTAAAACTAGCCCCAACCCTTCGTGCATACTCTTTATCCCTGGATAACTGCATGGCGAGATCAACCGGTCGAGCCTTAGGTAGCCCCTCTAAAAGATCAACCTCGACCTCATCATCAATGTCCTCATGACCCACTCTAAACAAATCATCAAATGGAAGCACTGGGCCTGAAGTCTCTGGTGGCAAAGCAATTTCCACTTCATCAAAACCGAAGGAGGGTTGTTCGGAGTGAATCTCCGCCAGTAAACTATCAAGGTCGGTCTTTCCTCACAGTTTTAACCCCCTCACAATCTCTCCTCACCTGAAGCGTGGTCACCCTCTGCTCTAACTTTGCTACACGATCACAAAAAAGTGCTATAGCAGCCTGAATAAATTGGGGAATGTTCGCCACCAATCAGGTAAGCGTAGAATTGTTTGCCAAAGTCATGGAAACAACCTTAGCAAAGATCACTGTAGAAGATCATGCCGATTTTGTGGACCGGGGTGGTGTTTCGGTGCTCGGTGATGGAGGAGTATTGGCAGAATCGTGATGGGCCTTGAGCTATTGATAACTCTGACGTCTGCTAAATATCAACCTCTTGCACTGCACCATGGAATCTAAGTCACAAGCAAAATAAATCTCATTGATCTCCGAGGCAATGCAAGGGATTTTCACTCCTCGAACCAATACACTCTCGAGGCAAGGTTGTGTGGCAATTGGAATTTTGTATTTTTGTTCATTGTGCCTAACAACATAGGAATCATAGAACTCCCGAACAATCGCTGGGAAATAGCATAATGGGTAAGAAGGGGGCGTCATATCTGTGAAGAGGTCCCAACCCTGCTTTTCAATTTTGGCAATGATTTCGGGGAAATGGGTGTCCACTCCCTTCATGCTAAATATCTTCTCATGATTGAACCCCCGAGTAGTTACCCACTCATCATATAACTCCTTCACACCTTCTACACTAATCTAAATTTGATCCATTTCCTTTCCTACCTCCTATGCACGATCATTGATAGCTTTGGCATTTGGGACTTTGGGAGTATCTTTGGAGACCGGTGCTTTACCCCTTCCGAACGTAGATTTCGCCTTGCCTTTATCCGGGGTATTACCCTTTCTAGTTTCTCGGTGCAAGTTTTTCCTTGGAGACATACCTATGGGAAAGAAACAAAACAAAACCAAAATAGAAGACAAAAGGTAAAACATGTGTTTTGGAATTTTGTAAGTTAAGAAAGAAAATAAAGATAAGAAATGAAAATTGTTGAAAGATGCAAGGTAACTCATCACTAGAGTCCATGGGTTTCATTTATTACAATACTTAATCGTTTAGGCACGACATTGTCTCATATTCTTCACATTTCTAAAAACTAGCTCATAGTACATCCATAACCTCCAATGGAAACAAGAATGACCAATACCCTTAAGAATGATGTCATCCAATATATCATAGGGCAAGGCAAACATTCATGTTTTACGGTTAAGCTTAGTGACCAACAAGAACCATGGATGCCCTATTTCTCAACAATTTGTCTCAACGAATGACTACTAACTATTTCATTATTAGATTCAATTGAACCCAAAACGATGCATAAAAATTGACCACACCATATCCTAAGGAAAGTCACATTGGCCATCACAAGCATACAGCACATTCCTCTCTTATTGTCATTTCAACAAACACATAGTGGGCATGCCAACCAAGAACTTGGAGAAAGAGAATAAGATCACAAGAGAGCAAGCTCATCTCACCAAATCATCTCCAAATATATTCAAGGTGTTCATACTATCATACGTGAGCCACCCACCACACAAAATAAGTAAGAAAGGTTTTAATGGACATTTATCAAGCACATGGTGCACTAGCCTCATTTAAGAGAGTATCATGAATCAAACTAGTGAAACAAGGCACACATGACAATCTAATTATTCCAACAAGTATTAATCATCTCAATAAGCTCACAAAAACCAACTTTAAATGACCAACTATCATGAAGTATCAAGTATTATGTCCATTCTTTAAGAGAGAATTCAAGAGTGAAGTCATGAGAAAACATACCTTCCTTTCTTAATTTAAGAGAGGAGAAAAATTGAAGCACAAGTCCAAAGGAGTTATCTCAATTATTGGTTGTAACATCCCGAAAATCAAGTTCTGAGATGCCACACGGTGCTTAGGGTCAACCTTAAGGGTGAACCGCTAACCAACTGCACTAAAAGCTATAGCTGGTAGTGCGAGGCGCAACCCACCCTTTATAGGCCCTGAACCAAAGGGGCACGAACCCGACCCACACCCCCAACCTTGGCCAACCCGGGTTGTGACCCACACCCCCTTTGGGTGTCATCATTCCCCCTTTCCTCAAGAAAGGTTCGTCCCGAACCTGCGCATGGTGTAAGCGGGGTTCGAACCCGTGCCCAAGCTCTGATACCAAACCTTAAGGGTGAACCGCTAACCAACTGCACTAAAAGCTATAGCTGGTAGTGCGAGGCGCAACCCACCCTTTATAGGCCCTGAACCAAAGGGGCACGAACCCGACCCACACCCCCAACCTTGGCCAACCCGGGTTGTGACCAACTTATTAAAACATAATTCTGAGAGAATGAAGCTAAAAATGTCTCAATACAAAATCTGTTCAGTACAATATTGGAATTACAAGATGACAATTCTACTAACACATATACATATACAAGAAGGAGACTGAATACATCAACCATTACTACTGTCTATGAAGCCTCAACTAGTATTGTCTGTACATAGTTGGGTCATGACTCCAAACTACCACACTCAATACGACCGACGAAAGAAGATACAATGCTCCAAACTAAAATAATCGACCCAAGTCCCTGAACTGTGAGGACTCTTTACCTGCTGATCGGAAACTGCAACTGAATAGAATAGTAAATGGGGGTCAGCACAAAGAGAATGTACTGAGTATGTGGGGGTGCATGCAACACTATAAATAACATCATCAATTTCATGAAAATATGCATACAGAAAATGATGACTCACTTGGCTTGAGTTATATCAAATCATACTCTTCATACTTTCATAATAAATAGTTCAAATGGTAAAATCTCATAATCCATGTAAATCAACAAAAATCATAAATTATGATAAATCATCATAAATTATCTCAACTCTTTGACTCAAATCACGGAGTGACTCGATAATTCAAGAAATATGACTTTTATGGACAGGAGAATTTCCTATAACCGACAATCCCACATGAGCTACGTGGAATACCAACGTTCGAAACCCCCGTTGGCGGGAGCGTCATACTCTTTGCCAGGGAGTACGATCTTAAAACTGCAATAATCATAATCGGGCTTTCTGGCCAATAATATCATCATCAAACAACCCTACGGTGGCACATAGGTTTGGGGAAATACCAAATTTCCCTCTCGGTGCTAAGTACTACTCCCCGACAAGCTCAAAACGCGTTAGGAAATTCACCATCATCATCACAAGGGTCTATTATAAAATCAAATCAAATATGTCAATTAAGAATTCATCAACAATTTGTGGATTCCTAAACCCAACTTCGACTTAAAATATTTCAATCTTTTTCAACATCAACAAGGTATAAATGCATTGAATCATAATCGACTCGGCATTTGGAAAAGGATATGAAAACTCAATACGTAATATTTTCAACAATTCAACTCATCAAAATCATCCAGAAAAAAAATACCAAAATTCATCTCAACATCTATATCAAAATCAATCTTTTTCATAGTCAAATCATCTCGACTCTGCGAGTTCAAGGTCAATGTACTCAAATGATTATTCTTTCAATTCGATAATTAAATCATGACAACAGCTTTTGAAAAGCACTTGAGACCTTCAATTCATAATAAGAATACATATCCCGTAGTACAACTCAAATCACGACTTTTATCTCGAAAGCCTTTAGAAATATTAATTCATTGTAGTAGTATGCAATTCATAGCATAAATTCTCAATTTAAGAAGTAGAGTAATGAAGTAATCATGTATACCCATATTGGAAAAAAATTCAAAGTCTTATAAATCCTTCATAAAGTAATGTGAGTGTATACCCATTTTCGAATATCATGAAATTTCAATAATAGAACTCAACCTTTTTAAATGTCAAAATGTAACAATTTATCAAGTCATGACAACATCAATATTTTTGAGAAAATATCAAGACTCATGGTAACATCTCAAATGTTATATCTCAATATGCTCAATGATTCAATTTCGTCATAAAGAAGCTTTAAGCTTATCATAAATCTCAAAATCATTCCAAAATATCATTTCAACATATATCTCGAAATCATTCAAAATAAAAATATGAAATTTACAATTATAGATATCAAGACATCTCATGTCTCAAATATATATTCAATAATTCAAATTGTCATTGGGAAGCATAAAGCTTGACACATATCTCAAAATATTATTTCAAAATACTATCTCGACATACGTCCCAAAATCATTCAAAATACCACCTCGTGGTAAAAGTGTGTAATTCGCAATGATAATTATTAAATCATATTATGAAAACATTGAGATAATCATATAAATCAAAGTTTATTCATTCAATCATCATAATCTCATAATCGAATTATTTAGATATAATCTCACTTGTAAAATCATGTAAAACCATAATAAAATTAAAGCTTTGGGCACAAGAACGGAAGATTGCTCTTGTTCAAAATCCCACATACCTTAAGATGGAAGATGAATATGAACTTCCGACTCCGGAACTTTATTCAAGAAAATGAAAGGTGCTTCACGAAGTCCTTAACATGATCAACTCGAATCCCAAATCAATTTGAAATTTCTACGGTTCAATATAAAGATTTTTGGAGCTAAAATTTGACATAGGGTTTTCCTCTCCTCCAAAACTTGATGAAAATATAAATTTCATTGTCCAAATATGGATTATATGCAAGAATTTTCATCCAAGAAGGGGAATGTGAAATGACTAAAATACCCTTAAAATTCAAATAATGTCAAATTTATCCTTTGGTGGACTGTTTTGATAGGATGAAGTAGATCGACCTTAACGTTTTACTCCGACAGACAAATTGGATAAAACCAATTTCATTAGAAATAGGACTCTTAGAGATTTCCGTTGATATATAGTAGCTCACCCAGATCATTATGTACAAGGATTTATGATCGTTTGAAGTTGACCCTAAAATTCGCCTGGCTGCAGTAATTTTAATTTCCTACACATTTTACTGTTCACAGTTGGATCGGAATGGTCGTAGTTCGATCGGAATGGTCGTAGTTCGATCGGAATGGTCATAACTCATTGCTCGAGTGTCCGTTTTTAATGATCTACATATCGTTGGAAAGCTTATTCGATACTCTACGTAATGGTAGGTCAACATCTTAGAAATACTACATAGAAAATTTATGGATCTCTCTAAAGTATAGAACTCGATACGTTTCTCACGAAATCTTTACGAAGAAAATTTTCCGGGGTATTACATTGGTAGTTCAAATTTTCTTGTTAAATAAAGGGAGAATGTCGTTTAAAGGGAGTTGTGATGAAAAAAATATGCAAGATTGGACTGTTTTGGCGTTGTAAAGTGTTTTTAAAAAGATTTTGGGTTGACCGGGTTGGGTCAGCCCAACAAGATCCGACCCATTGTTACAACTTAACGACTTTTAAACAAAACTTGCATCCCATCTGTGTTGAACCTGTGGTTGGGCTGCTTAAGCAGTTCCAGGGCATTTGAGGATAGTAAGTACCATCTACCTGCTATCAAGGTGCGATGGAGCTGTGCCTGGACTACTAGAGCAGTTCCAGCGCAGGTCGGGACAGATTACTGCACCAAAAACCATCCTACCCTGCATTCTATCCGTGCTTGATAATCTACTGGACTGCTGCAGCAAGTCCAGCGCAGAATTAAGTAGTTTAGCTACTGCAAATTTATTCCAAAAGTAGGTTATCTGCATCCTAAAAGCTTTGCACCTGCGGCAGACCTACTCAAGCAGGTGCAGCACAGGTTATTCCAGTTTAAGGCATGAATTTTCCTTCACAAGTTCATGGTTCGGAGCTTAGTTTCGAGCCTCCGAGCCAACCTTCTCGCACTCAAATTTTATTATATTACCTGCATCAAACAACACTAAACTAAAATTAATATTAAAAACATCAAAAATAAATCTTGGGTTGCCTCCCAAGAAGCGTCATAGTTATAGTCATGGCACGACATCACTTGATCATCATTTTGGATCCTTGAAGCGAAGAGATTCAACCTTAGTCGCTCTGGGTCCACCCACATGATAGTGCTTCAATCATTTCCTATTCACCATAAATTTTTTCTTCTCGTGATCTTCAACTTCAATAGCTCTGCTAGGATAAACATTTGAGATCACAAATGGGCCCAACCACTTCGATCTAAGCTTTCCTGCAAAGAGCTTCAATCTTGAATTGAAGAGGAGGACATCATCACCCACATGAAACTCTTGCTTTAACATTTTGGCATCATGCACCTCTTTATCTTCTCTTTGTACAACATAGAGCTCTCATATGCTTTGAGTCAAAACTCTTCCAACTCATGAAGTTGATTTACTCTTGATTTTGAAGCGTCCTCCCAATTCATATTCAACTTCTTCAAAGACCATAAAGCCTTATGTTCTAATTTGACGGGTAAGTAACAAGCCTTCCCAAACACCAATTGGTAAGGGGGACATACCGATAGGATTTTTATAGGCCGCTCTATATGCCTAAAGAGCATCATCGAGTTGCCTTGCCTAATTCGTATGAACAACATTCACGGTTTTCTCAAGGATGGTCTTTATTTTACGATTCGATACTTCAATTTGGCTACTAGTTTGGGGATGATAAGAAGTAGCAACCTTATGCTTCACCCCATACTTATCAAGCAAAGCACCGAAGATACAATTACAAAAATGAGAGTCGCCATCACTAATAATTGCCCTTAGAGTCCCGAACCTTGTAAAGATGTACTTCTTCAAGAAAAAGGTGACACTTTTGCCTTCGTTGTTTGGTAAAGCAATGGATTCCACCCACTTTGAGACATAATCGATGGCTACCAAGATATATTTATTACCATATGAGCTTACAAAGGGACCCATGAAGTCGATCCCCCATACATCAAATAGTTCAACCTCGAGATTAGGCTTAACAGACATCTCATGCCTCCTCGAAACACCACCTTGAATTTGGAATTGAGGGCATGTTTTGACCATTTCATAAGTATCTCTATGAAGGGTAGGCCAATAATATCCATTTTGAAGAACCTTAGCGGCCGTTTGGATCCCACCATGATGACCACCGAACGGAGAAGAGTGAAAAGCCTCAAGAATATCTATCATTTCTGTTTCTATGACACACCATGGATCACACCATCCACTCACTCCCTGAAAAGGAATGGTTCATCCCAAAAATACTTTTTCACATCAAATAGGAACTGTTTCTTTTGATAATGATTTAACTCGTCAAAAGTACACCGCTGATAATATAGTTTGCATAATCCACATACCAAGGTGTAATGCTCTCCAAAAGTAACATGACTATCTCATCGGGGAAGTTATCATCAATATCAATCTCACCCCACTTCTCATGATTGGATTTAAGATGGGAAAGGTGGTCGGCTACTTAATTTTCGCACCCCTTTCGATCTTTCACTTCAAAATCGAACTCTTGCAAGAGCAATATCCACCTAATCGAGGTTTTGCCTCTTTTATTACCATGATATATCGAATAGTGGCGTGGTCCGTGTGTACAATCACTTTCGTGCCTAGAAAATAAGCCTGAAACTTCTCAAAAGCATACACCACCGCTAACAACTCTTGTTCTGTAGTTGTATAATTACATTGATAATCATTCAACGTCTTGCTTGCATAATAAATTGGGTCGAACAACTTCTCTTTTCTTTGACCCAAAATTGCACCTAGAGCAACACCACTTGTATCACACATTAATTCAAAGGGCGATGACCAATCCGGGGATACTATGATAAGGGCCGACACAAGGAGTTCCTTGAGACAATTGAAATCTTTTACACAATCACCATCGAACTCAAATTTTGCCTCCTTTTCAAGAAGCTTGCACAAATGATGAGCGATCTTCGAGAAATCCTTAATGAAACATCGATAGAACCTGGCATGACCAAGAAAACTTCTAATGCCCTTCACGGAGATTGGTGGAGGTAATTAGCAATCACCTTAACTTTTTCTTAATCCACTTGGATGCCATTTCCCAAAATTTTGTGGCCTAGAACAATGCCTTCCTTGACTATGAAATGACATTTTTCCTAATTCAAAACAAGATTAGTCTCCAGACATCATTAAAGTACTTTACTTAAGTAATCAAGGAAAGAATTAAATGAATCCCCAACCACGAAGAAGTCATCCATGAAAAGCCTTATTGTATCCTCTACCATATCGGCAAAAATGGACAACATGTATCATTAAAATATGGTCAGCGCATTGCATAACCCAAAGGGCATACGCTTGAAAGCAAATGTGCCATAGGTACAAGTGAAAGTGATCTTTTTTTGTTATTTTGGGGTGATGCAAATTTGATTGTACCCCGAGTAACCATCAAGAAAGCAATGCCAACCTCAACCAGCGAGTCTATCCAACATTTGATCCATAAAGGGCATGGGAAAATGGTCTTTCTCGATCTACGAGATTAATTTACGATAATCCATACACACTCTCCAACCCGTGACCTGACACATAGGTACAAAATCACTATTCTCATTCGGGACTACCGTCATGCCACCCTTCTTGGGAATGCATTGGACTAGACTCACCCACGTGCTATTGGAAATTTGGTAGACAACTCCCGCATCAAGCCACTTAATGATTTCCTTCTTGACCACCTCTTGCATTGGTTGATTGAGTCTCCTTTGGTGTTCCACACTAGGAACATGATCAATATTTAACTTGATTTTAAGAGAACAAATTCCGGGAGAAATGCCTATAATGTCTGCAATAGTCCATCCGATGGCACGAATGAACTTTTCACAATTGATTTCAAGGCATCCACTTGACAAGGTTCAAGATCACCCACTACAATGATTGGCAATGTATTATCCTCACCCAAGAAAACATATTGGAGATGGGATGGTAACGGCTTAAGTTCTAGTTGAGGTGGTTCAATAATAGATGGCTTGGCGGGTGGACTCTCACGGTTTTTCAAATTAAGATATAATTTGACCGGGTTCTTTGTGTAAGATCCAAGACCCGTCAATGAAGCCACCACCTCACTTCCAAAGCTCCATAATACACCCACCAAGGGGTTATTCATAAGATCTATTTCAAGGGTGTTATCCACCTCATCATCAACCACATCAATCACCGAAATAACTTGCAAGTCCATAGGTTGCTTCACGAACTTACACACATTGAAGGATACTTCTTCATTGTTCACCCAAAATTTTATCTCCCCACACTCCACATCCACTAAGGCCCTTACGGTAGCTAAGAATGGTCTACCAAGAATGATTGGGACCTCATGATCAAACTCACAATCAAGAATAACAAAGTTGGATGGAAAGATAATCCGGTCAACTTTCACCAAAATATCATACAACACACCCACGGTCTTTTTGATTGAACAATCATCCATTAGAAGCCTCATAGTGGTAGGCTTAGGAGCACCCAAGCGTAACTTTTGAAACACGGAAAATGGCATCAAATTAATACTTGCCTCAAGATTACACAATGTTTTTCTGAATTTGTAGACTCTGATTGTGCAAGGAATAGTAAATTCACCCAAATCTTCTTTCTTCACCACCATTGTTCTAGACATTATTGCACTATAATTGTGGGTTACCTCAATTGTTTCAAAATTTATGACTCGCTTATTTGTAACCAAGTTCTTCATAAATTTAGCATAACCAGGCATTTCTTGTAAGGCTTCTAGCAATGGAATATTCACCGATAAATTGCTAAACTTTGCAATGAACTTCTTGAACTTGGTATCATCATCCTTTTTCTTGAGCCTTTGTGGGAATGGGGGAGGAATTTTGATTTGTGGCAATGGAACAATTAGAGTTTCATCCATTTTTGGAGTATCATCCTCAATCACCTTTGGAGTTTTCTCACTTTCAACATTTTCTTCAACTACTATTGTCCATTCAACACTTGTCTCATTAGGCTTTGGATCATTATCAATTGGCTCTTTTAGCCATTTTCTCTTTGCATTGGCTTGTTCTTCATTTGCCTTTTCATTGGGGTCTTCACCAATATCAACAACATCTTTACCAAGAGTTTGACCACTCCTAGTAATAATAGCCATGATGTGAGCATCATTTTTAGGATTGACAATCGTGTCCCTAGGCAATCCACTCTTTGGTCTTGCATTAAGTTGTGCCGAGATTTGGCCCAATTGAGTTTCAAGTTGCTTGATAAAGGCCGAGTGAGATGTCACTATTTGATTTAGTTGTGAGACGTCACCTTTTATTTCTCTCACTATCTTGTTGGTCCCCTCAACACCCATTAAAATCCGAGCAAGGACATCTTCACTTTTGAGCTTATTCGGGTCAATGAAACTTGACTCTTTACCCTTTTCCTGATCATATGGAGGTACATACTGATCATAATATATTTTCTTATCTCTCCAATCATAATCTCTATCATGATATCTATCACACCAATCTCTATCACGATCTTTTTCCTTCCAACCTTGATTTTTACCTTGTCTTTGGTAGGTAGGGCGAGAACCTGCCGATTGGTTTGACAAGAACCAAATTTCTACATCAAGAGATTTCATTTCCTCATCATCATAAGCTTTAGCACTCTTAGAAGCAACGACGTTAACCTCCTTTGGAGGAGCCCCCATCATTGGGTTTAAATAGGGGTGGGAAATTGACTCTTTTAACCCTAGACACGTCTTTTAAAATTGGTAAAAATTTCCCGATCTGTACCCCTGGCGCGACTCGGCACTTGTCACTGGAATTTGAAAATTGAGAAATAGGGGAAAGGCACGACATGGAGCCATCGCATTGCCACTTCATTTGCGACCTGAAAGTTTGGCGCGATACGCCACTATTGCGGACCCCTACTAGAATTTGACAAATGCCATTTTCTCTTGTGGCGCGGCGCGCCACTGACTAATATGGTATTGTTTTACGACGAGAACTTAAAATAGTCATAACTTCTTACACGGTTATCGGATTTAGGCGAATCTTATATCGATGGAAAGCTTATTGAATTTCCCACATGAAAAAATTAAAAGTCTTAAAAATTCCCCATGGAATAAACATCATTCAATTTAGAAGATAATACTAAACATTCTTGGGATGAAATTAGTTAGAAAACTTTGGGGTATTACAGACTTCTAAGTGTATTCTAAGAATGAGGCGGATCATGTCGATCACCTCTGTTCTATGTTGCAAACCTTGAAGGATAATTATTTATATGCCAAGTTCTCAAAGTGTGAGTTTTGGTTAAAAGCTGTAAATTTTCTTAGTCATGTTATCTCAAATGAAAGGATCATGGTGGATCTACGAAAGGTTACGACGATTAAGAAGTGGCCTAGACCTGCGACTCTAACTGATATTTGGAGCTTCTTGGGTCTAGTCGGTTACTATAGGAGATTTGTGGAAAGTTTTTCGACTGTAGTTGTTCCATTGACTAAGTTGACCCAGAATAAGGTCAACTTTTTATGATCGGATGCGTGTGAGGGTAGTTTTGAGAAGTTGAAAGATAAATTGACTTCGGCTCAAGTTTTGACCTTGCCCAAAGGTAATGATGGTTTTGTAGTGTATTGTGATACTTCTCATATTGGGGTTGGTTGTGTGATGATATAACATGGTAGGGTAGTGGCCTATGCTTATAGGCAATTGAAAGTTCATAAGAAGAACTACCCTACTCATGATTTGGAGTTATTGGTCAAAGTTTTTTGCATTAAAGGTTTGGCGGCACTATCTCTATGGGGTTTATGTTGACATATATTCTGATCATAAGAGCCTACATTATGTGTTCACTCAAAAAGAATTGAATCTCAGGCAACGAAGATGGCTTGAGTTACTAAAGGACTACGATATGAGCCTCCATTACCATCAACATAAAGCTAACGTAGTTGTTGATGCTCTTAGCAGGTTATCCATAGGGAGTTTAGCTCATGTGGATGAGGATAAGCGGGAGTTAGTGAAGGAAACTCATCCTTTGGCTAATCTTGGAGTTCATCTCATGGACTATGATGATGGTGGTGTGTTTGTGCATTTGGTAATGCAATCGTCTTTTATTGTAGAGATAAAGAAAAATCAAATTTTTGATCCCGATTTAATGACCATTAAGAGTAATGTGGGTCAGCAAAAGGTTGTCGATTTTGCGATTAGTAATGATGGTATCTTGAGGTACTAAGGTAGGTTATGTGTTCCAGATGTCGATGGATTAAGGGAAAGGATTACGGCCGAGGCTCATAGGTCTCGGTATGTTATTCATCCCGATTCAACAAAGATGTATCATGATCTTAGAGAGTTTTATTAGTAGATTAATATAAAGTGAGATGTGGCTAGCTATGTGGCTAAATATATGGTGTGTCGATAGGTGAAAGTTGAGCACTTGAGACCTAGTGGTTTGTATCAAGAGATAAAGTTACCCAAATGGAAGTGGGAAGTGTTAATATGGATTTTGTCACCGGTCTTCCCCGGTCCCAAAATCAATGTGATTCTATTTGGGTCATTGTGGATAGAATGACCAAGTCCACTCACTTTTTGCCAGTGAGGACTAGTTTTTTTGTGGAGGATTATGCTAAGTTGTATCTTGTAGAGATTGTGAAGTTGGATGGTTCTCCAGTTTCTATCATTTTGGATCGTGGTACTCTATTCTCATTGCAATTTTAGAAGACATTTCAAAAATATTTGGGAACAAAGGTGTGCCTTAGCACCTCTTTCCACCCGTAGATGGATGGACAAGCGGAGAAGACTATCTAAACATTGGAAGATATGTTGTGTGCTTGATTATGGTGGTAGTTGGTACTACCATTTGCCTATGATTGAATTTGCTTATAATAATAGTTACCATTCGAGCATCGGTATGGCCCCTTTTGAGGCATTGTATTGTAGGAGATGTTGTCCTCCTATTGGGTGGTATGAAGTTGGTGAGGGTAAGTTTCTTGACCCTTATTTGGTTCACCAGGCCTTGGAGAAAGTGAAGGTGATTCGTGATAGGTTGAAAACCGCTCAAAGTCACCAAAAGTCCTATGCGGATGTTAGGTATAGGGATTTGGAGTTTAATGTTAGTGATTGGATATTCTTGAAGGTATCTCCCATAAAGGGAGAGATGTGATTTGGTAAGAAGGGGAAGCTTAGTCCTCGTTATATTAGTCCATATTTGATTTTAAAGAGGGTTGGTAATGTTGCCTATGAGTTGGAGTTTCCCTCTAGTTTGAGCTCCATCCATCTGGCATTCCATGTGTCCATGTTAGGGAAATGTATAGGTTACCCTTCGTTAGTTGTACCCTTTTAGGTGCAACTTTCAGCTTTTAAGTTAAGGGCATTTTAGGTATTTCCCACCCCTAAACCCTTATAACCCACAACTTATAACCTCATTTATCCCTTCATTTTTCACATATGCAATTTCAAAAACATTCCAAAACATTCTTCAACAAGATTGGAGGCTAGGGTTTCAAGAGTGTTCATCTAAAGGCTAAAGGGGCCAAGAATATTTCCATGAATCATCTTGTATTACGCATGTGACTCTTCCCTTATTATTATTTCTCAAATATCATCTTATTTGAATATTTTTTATGAATCTTTAATGGTGGTTTTGAAACAAATGTTGAGGGTTTTGATGTATAGTGATGGTTAATGTTTAATCTTGTTTAAATTTATGTTTATACATGTTTTTGGTGATAATTGGCTCATGTGGGTGCTTATTGATTGTGGTTTAACAAGTGGGTCATGAGTAACCCTAATATTTATGGTTTACACTTAGGGTTTGGTCATGGTAAAGGTATGCCCTCAAGGTATTTGTAAAAATGTCTACTAGAAATAACTAGTCACATGTTGATGGTGATTTGAACTAAGGTAATGGCTTAATGAGTAAGAATGATTGGTAAATGACCTTGTAAAGGCATTGTTGGCCCTTTAATGATATAATTGGTGACCTTGGTGGTTGTTTTGGTTAAAAAGGAGTTTGAGTCCCTAAGCATGAAATTGAATTATGTTTGAACTAAAGCTTGGTGTAAGAATGCTAATAAATGATTTGATAAAGGTCTTGATGACCACAATTGAATTGAATAGTAGTTGAAACTAAGGCATTGTCCTATTAAGGTGATTGATTGATAAATGATTCAAAAAGACCTTGTGGTCCTGTGTAGTGTTGAATTGTGGCCTTGATGGCTTAAAATGGCTAAGTGGGTTAAAGTCCTTAAATGTTGAATTGAGTGTATGTGAATGCACGGACGAAGGGTTAGAGTCCCAATGTCTACTAGTAATAGACATGATGGCTTGTGGTTAGAGTCCACTTACGTGATAAGATGGCTAGTGGTTAGAGTCTACTTATTTGATAAGATGGGCTAGTGGTTAGAATTCACTTGTCTACCTAAATGGCTTATGGTTAGAGTCCACTTTTCTAGCAAAAGACTTGTGGTTAGAGTCCAATTGCACAATAAGATGGCTTGGGGTTAGAGTCTTCTTGCTTGATATAACCTATGCAGGTGGAAGGTTAGAGTCCTCCACTTCATGGTTCATGATTGGGTACTTGAAATGTATGCTATGGCGTTGTTATCTTTTTGGCACTTGATATATTTACATATATCTATATGTTTATGTGTATGAATGTGTTGTCTTATGATTATTTGACTTTGTATTGAATAATGACACTATTTTATCCTTACCCTTGAGTTACATGCTAGCGCACCAATCGTGAACTATCTCCGGACGTTGTGTCCCCACGTAACACAAGGGTCGGATATTCTTCTTCTCTTCCTGCGCAGTGACCAGTTGTTTGAGCGGATCGTGTGTTGACTTTAAAATGGTGATCTTCTATACTTCAGAAGGCATACATTTCATAGTCTTTCTATCTTATGTCATAGACTTGTATTAGACTTGGTTTTTAGGCTACTGTCGGGGGCATGTCTCGATATATTATAAACATCAGATTGGTAGAGGATTGTGGATGACTGTGGACTTGGGTAGGTTAGATGTTGTATGTTGACATGAATGGAAATATTAGACATTCTTAAGTTATGTTTATTATACTTGTTTCAGTTATCTTATTATATGTTTGGCGTTCATCCGGCGCTTGTGGATTGATATGATGGTTAGGATGGGTTAAAGAGGCGATCTCCGGTCTTTGTTGGGCTTGAGATGCCCATATGACAAGGCCCGATTTTGGGTCGTGTCATTCTTGGGCTATGTCTTGTCTTAGAGGCAAGACTAATAGAGCATCTCATAAATAGAGACACGATGTGGAAATATCAACTCATGCCTATAGGATATAACTTGTTGCTTGAAAGTTCGTGGGCTAAGTCTCGTTTCTAAGGCAAGTGTTATAGAACATTTCATAAATTAAAACACAATGTGGTAGTGTCAACTCTTGCCCAATGGACCAATTTATTTTTTGAAAGTCCTTGGGCTAAATCTTTCCTCTGAGGCAACAGTTATAGAGCATCTCATAAATCAAGACACAATGTGGTAGTGTCAACTTTTTCCTGTGGGGTATAACTTCTTGTTTGAAAGTCCTTGGGCTAAGTCTTGCCTTTAAGGCAAGAGTCATAGAGCATCCCATAAATCAAGACCCAATCTGGCAGTGTCAACACTAGCCCGTGGGCTATAACTTGTTGTTTATAAGTCCATGGGCTAAGTCTTGTCTCTAAGACAAGAGTTATAGAAAATCTCATAACTAAAAACACAATGTGGTAGTGTCAACTCTTGTTTGTGGGACGTAACTTGTTTTTTGAAAGTCCTTGGGCAACGTCTTGCCCCTAAGACAAGATTTATAGAGCATCTCATAAATCAAAACACAATATGGTAGTATCAATTTTTGTCCATGGGGCGTATCTTGTTGTTTGTAAGGAATTGAAGAAAAGAAAAAAGAAAAAAATAATAATAAAAGTTCAGATAAAAATATTTTTTTAAAAAAAATAAAAATCAAAGAAAAAATAGAAGTTGAGAGGAGAAAGGTTGAGAAAAACAGTAAAAAGAAAAAAAAAAGGAAAAAAAATTAAAATCAAAATAAAATTAAAAAAAATAGAAGTTGAAAGATAAATGAGTATGAACTGTTATTTAAAAATATTTAATGTAGAGAGAGGTAAATAGATATTTGTTCCATATAAAAGAAAAATAATTTTATAGGACTTTTTTTATAGTATAAGAATTATTTCTATAGTTAATAGGGGCGACGGAGGATCCATTTAGAATTAAGTTATCAATTGGAAAATAAACTGACAAACGCTATAATGGGTATTTATTTTGTTTTTTGAATGACAATAATGTTGGGTCAACTAGTACCTATCTCAACTAATTCAACTGCGTTCACATGATCAATTGCAGCAAACACCAAAGCTGGTGGTTCACGCTTGACATTATTAAAAAAAGAATTCTTCAAAGTTATTACTCCTAGTAAACATGCATCCAGCCATCAACCACTCATTTATCCCGTTAAAAGAATTACACTAGAGATTGTTACTCCGATCCAATTCGAAACGTGCTAGCTGGGATGGGAATTAGTTAAATATTATTTACTCTAGTCCGATATAAGTGAATTATTAAGAATTTTTTATAAAGATCAAATAAGTTAATGTTTTAAAATTTAAGCTCTGGGCCAATTCGAAACGCGCTAGCTAGGATGGGGATTAGTTAAATATTATTTACTTTAGTCCAATATAAGTGAATTATTAAGATTTTTTTTTAGAGACCAAATAAGTTAATGTTTTAAAGTTTAAGAATACAAAAGGTAACATTGTCTCTCACCTCAACAATTTACTTACATTGAACTAGAGGGAGTAATAAACGGTTGATGTATCCTCCCAATCAATAACTTGGCTTTGTACCTCTTTATACCTCTCCTATACCTTTCTTTTCATAATCAAGAAGTATTAAATAATTAATAATATGAAATTATGCACTACACTTTTTAATGAACCTATTGTTGTGATTATACAAAATTTACCAGGCTCACTTTGCCTGGTGATGAATACTTTAGTTGGGTAACTATTTATTCCATATTATAGTTATAGAAGAAGAGAAAGTTTCGACTAGTCTGCTTTTGTTGCCTGCTTCAACTGTTTTAATCGTAATTATATCATTTTTAATTAATTATTATAAATTATTTGTATATTAAAAATTAATAATATTCAATCCATGATTTTACTACATCACCCTTAATTAATTATTATAAGTCAAATATGCATTAAAATATTAATAATATTTAATAAAAAAATAAAATAGACATTTATGACATGTCTGTTTCAGCTTCAACCGTGATTTTACTGTATCACCCCTAATTAATTACTATAAGTCATCTAAGTATTAAAAAATTAATAATATTTAATTAAAAAAGGTAAAAGAGATATAAAATGATAAATTGACTCTTGATGTTTTAAATTAACTTGACATCTTTTATGAGACTCACTTAATTTTATTTTTACAAGTATTTTTTATAGTAATTTTGTTATATCATTTCTAATTAGTTGTTGTAAGTCATTCATTAAGACATGTCTTCTTCGTTGCTTCAATCACGATCTTACTATATCACCCCTAATTAATTATTATGGTCATCTAAGTATTGTGCCACTTAAATTGGAATAGAAAAAGTATTAGAAATCACAATATTAAAAATTCAAATTATTAAAAGGTATAATTGACTATCAATGTTTCAAAAGTTTGGACAAGGAAAATAATATATATCATTTAAAAATTACATAAAATGTAGGGATAATACCCACGAAAATACCCAAACTTTAACCAAATTTTCACTGAAGCATATTGAACTTTGCGGGGGTCCTATTACCCCCCTATACTTTTTTAAGCGGAATTAATTCCCCCCGAACTTTTTTAAAGTGGAATTAATCCCCCCCTGAAACGTTATCCCAACTTTTTACGCTAGGAGGTACAGTACACGCGCTGCTTCTTCTCCGCTTTATTAGTTTTCAATATTTTTTCACCATTACAACCATATTAAAGATTTCAAATGATTCCATTGAGTCAATTTCAAATTTCAAGTCCATTCTTATCACTCCAAAAGTTTTTAAATTCAATTTCAAGTTTCAAACTTCGAATTTCATTGAGTTTATGAAGAAAGTTTTTTCAAATTATTGAATGGAATCCTCCATTAATTTTTTATTGAAACTCGGAAGATTCAATTAGTGAGTTCCATTAATGGAAGATTCAATGAAACTTCCTAATTGAATGGAACTCGCTAATTGAAAACTCAATGGAAGATTTAATTTCCATTAATGGAACTCGGAAGATTCAAAAAATTTAATTTCATGTATGAAGACAAAAATACGGACTGTACATGTATGAAGCTATTCAATCTTCCGTTAATGGAACTCAAAAGATTCAATTTTCATTAATGGAACTCGGAAGATTCAATTAGTGAGTTTCGGAGTTTGAATCTTCCGAATCTTCCATTGAGTTTCAATTAGCGAGTTCGAAGCGGAATCTTCAAGAATTCAATTTCAATTCAACAATGGAGCAAATTCAATTTCAATTCAACAATGAAGCAACCATTGTTGAAGAAAAGAAAGAAAGAAAGAAAGAAAGAAAGAAAGAAAGAAAGAAAGAAAGAAAGAAAGAAAGAAAGAAAGAGAATGAAAAAATAAATTAAAATATAAAACTTTAAATAATTATAAAATTAAGGGGTTGTTTGGCAAAATAAAAAGAGTTTTGAAACGTTTTTAACACTGTTCACGCGCTCAATGCGCGTGACTAACACGCAATGTGCCAAGTGGCAGATATATGCCATTAAAATACGGGAAAAAAAAAGTCTTGGGGTAATAGGACCCCCTTAAAGTTCAGTATGTTCAATTGGTAATCCGATCAAACTTCAGGTATTTTTGTGAGTATTCTCCCTAAAATGTATTATAAATTATAATAGTTAACAATTTAAGATATCTAAAAAAAATTAATCTTTTATATACTTCAAAACAATATGTAAAAATTATTATAAATCACAATATTTAACAACTTAAAAAATTTAAAAGATATAAAATATTTGGTTGACTTTTAAAATTATATCACTCCCACTTAAAATGGAATAAAAGAAAAGTATTATAAATCACAATAGAAAATCTTAAATTATTTTAAAAACATTATTGACTATTAATGCAATAAAAGTTTGGACAAAAAGAACAACATATATTATTTACAAATTACATTAATTTTTTTTTATAAATTACAATAGTTAACAACTTAAAATATCTAAAAACATATTAAAAGTATGATTGATTATCGAAATTCTATTTGTGTCGCATAAATTGAGACAAAAAAAATATATTAAATCCATGCTAGATCCCGAATAAATTTTAGAATGCATATGCAATCTATTTTTTTAACTTTTATTTAATTTAAAATACTCAAAATATCTTCATATTGAGCCGATGCAAACACGGGCTAGATGCCCCTTGTGTTTATATAAATGATTGATATTAATTTTTCTTAGATCAGTAAGAGATTTCCAATATCATCTTAATAATATCTTTTATAGAATAGAATGTCAGCACTTCCTTTCCTGTCTATTTTTCAAAGTCTTCCTTGACTATTGTCCATTTTGGTAGCTTCTATCAAAGGTCCCCGCCATCCTTTTCCTCGTTTATATTAAAACTAGATATCGACGAGTTTGTGTTATATGTTATTCTTTTATCTTAATTTATGTGACACAAATAGAATTTAAATAATCAATCATTAAAATAATTTAAAATTTTAATTATTGTGATTTATAATACTTTTTCTTCAATTTAAATTTTAAATGACAATTGTTGATGTGATGTTCAATGGTAGAGAGCTATAGAATATCTCATAAATAAAGGCATAATATGGTAGTGTCAACTCTTGCCCGTGGGGCATAATTTATTATTTGAAAGTCCTTGAGCTAAGTCTTGCCTCTAAGGCAAAAGTTTTAGTACATCCCATAAATGAAGACATAACGTGGTATTGTAAATCTTACTCGTGGGGAATAATTTATAATTTGAAAGTCTTTGAGCTAAGTCTAGCCTCTAAGGCAAGAGTTGTAGAACATCTCATAAATGAAGACATAACGTGGTAGTGTCAACTCTTGCCCGTGGGGCATAATTTTTAGTTTGAAAATCCTTGAGGTAAGTTTTGCCTCTAAGGCAATAGTTGTAGAACATCTCTTAAATGAAAACATAACGTGGTAGAGTCAACTCTTGTTCGTGGGGCATAATTTATAGTTTGAAAGTCCTTGAGCTAATTAAGTCCTACCTCAAAGGCAAGAGTTGAAGAACATCTCATAAATGAAAACATAACGTGGTAGTGTCAACTCTTGCCCGTGGGGCATAATTTGTAGTTTGAAAGTCCTTGAGCTAAGTCTTGCCTCTAAGAAAATAGTTGTAGAACATCTCATAAATAAAAACATAACATGATAGAGTCAACTCTTGCCCGTGGGGCATAATTTGTTGTTTGAAAGTCCTTGAGCTAATTAAGTCTTGCCTCTAAGTCAATAGTTGAAGAACATCTCATAAATAAAAACATAATGTGGTAGTGTTGTAACGCCCCAAATCTGGTACCCAAAATGCTACACGATGCTCATGACCCCGAAAGACCACAAGCTAACCCATGACTGATATCTGTACCTGTACACTACATAATATGACATAATAATACAGAAACATACACTGAAAGGCCATAAGGTTTAATATTGAACATGATCTGAATGATATAACATCTGTGTGGGGTAATAGAATACCCAAAACAAAACTGAACATACTAAAGTCTGAAATATGATAGTCTAGAAAGCCTCTAACTGATTGAACTTTCTGAGTAAGGAGTTGATGGGACATGTCCCCAACTAACTCCAACTAATAAACTGATTAATGAGATAATAGGGAAATAATCATATCCGAGAAAGATGAGGACTCACTTCTAACTGTATCTGCGAATATCTGGAATCTACTGTTGCTCTGGAGCTCGTGTCTCTGAACCTATGGTATAAGACACCATAGCTCGAATGCGTCAGTACTTTGAATGTATTGGTATGCATGTGAGGTAGGTTGAATGCATGGGGTTCATATGCATGAACAATAGTAATAACTGACAACTATCATGAACTTAAGAATACATGCATAAGATATAACAACTAACACTAATATCATGATAACATGATTACTGAATCTGAATACTGTTAACATGACATACTGATACTGATATAACTGATAACATGAGTGATTGTATCTGACAGTCCTGAATATGATAGAACTATCTGAGTTCCGTACTGTATCTGAGTTGACTGTATCTGACAGTCCTGAATCTAATGAAACTATCTGAGTTCTGTACTGTATTTTAGTTGATTGTATCTGACAGTCCTGAATTCTAAAAAACTATCTGAGTTCTTTTACTGAGACTGATACTAAAATTGTGGAAAGTAGTTATCAAACTGACATGCCCCATATGCACTATAATAGCTGAGCTGGGGTCCAATCTGTGCCCTGATTGGAAGGGGGTCAATACCGTATCACTGGTAAGGACAACATGTGAGTAACCCTTATATAACAGGTAACTCTAGTGAGAATGGTGGGAACCCTCATATATCAGTTTAAGCCACCCCATCTATCCTCATATAGCAGGCTATGATGTTTCAACCTATGCTGGCTACATAGTTCTGGAATAAAAGGATTGTTTTTAAGAATCACACTATCATATAACAGGTGAGTTCCCATCCTTGGGTTCACTCGGTGCTAATTTCTACTCCCATCTGAATAGACACTGAACATGATTTACTAAACTTAACATGGACTGAGTTAACTAAATTCCGTTGACTGATGGAATACTACTGATATCTCACAACTGACTGAGTTCATGAGATCATGGAGATTTCCTGAGTCATAAGACTGTCTGAAGTCTAAGGATCGTATCTTGACTTAGAGTATCATGAAAACGTGACATAGCTTTAGGCACACAACTAATATTTTGGGTACAAGTACCCCCAGGACTCGATAGAAGGAAACTGACAAAGCATGATTTGCTTGAATACATAATAATCACCATAATGCATTTACTGAAGCATTTCATCAAACATATGATAGGCATAAGCTTGTACATACATGGGGATTTCATGACAACATGCTAGTTAGGCATTTTTCCTTTATTTAGACATTAAATCAAACATATTGTAGGCATGGTACATGTAAACATCATTGTACAACAATTAAACATCATGGTCACATTCTAATTTCTTTGTTCAAGGGTTTAGTCATAGGTTTGCATGAATCTATATCTATAATAATTAAACCCACATAGAAATTATCACCCAACATGGAGTAGAATTTAATTTCTTATTAGTCAACATGAACAAGAACACCCAATCATGAAATCATAAAGAAAATCCATAACTTGAAGTTGGAAAAGGGATTCTTGGACTTCATGGACGAAAGGAGTCCATGAATGAACACTATGCATACCTTAGTTCATGATTTCGTGAAGATTTACGATAAAATTTTCTTGGAATTGGATCTTCTATGAAAACCCTAGCTTGTTCTTGAGATAAACTTGAGAGAAACTAGCATATTTGGGGTGAAAAGTGGCTGAATCACGTGTTAAAAGGCTTAAATAGGGGTCGGAAGTTGACCCTTTTAACCCTTAACACGTCATTTAATTTCAGTAAATTTTTTCCAAAATGATCCCCTGGCGCGACGCGGCGTTATCGCGCCGTGTCATTGGAATTTGACAATTGGGAAACTGAGGGATGGCGCGATGTGGAGCCATCATATTTCCCCTTCTTTTATGACCAGGAACTTTGGCGCAACGCGGAGGAAATCGCTCTAAGACACTGGAAAAGGACAATTCTGAATTTGGGCCTTGGCGCGACGCGCCATAATAGCGGACCCCCACTGAAATTTTACAAATGCCATTTCCTCTTGTGGCACGGCGTGCCACTGACTAATATGGCGTTGTTTTATGACGGGAACTTGAAATAGTCATAACTTCTAACCCGGTTATCAGATTTGGGCGAATCTTATATTGATGGAAAGCTTATTGAATTTCCCACATAAAAAAAGTGGAAAATCTTGAGAATTACTTATGGAATAACCATCATTTAATTTAGAAGTTAATACTACACATTCTTGAGATGAAATTAGCTAGGAAAAGGTTTGAGGTATTACAATATCTCCCCCTTGAGAACATTCATCCTTGAATGAGACTGACTGAGAGGGGAGAAAATACAACTGACATACATACTAAACATGAATAACTGGAATATGATCTCATGACTGACATGACTGACAAGCTGAACATATAATACTGAACATGCATATCTGATGCATGTGTAACTAATTCATGAATGCATGACTGGGTGTTCTGAAGAACTAAGTTTTTCACAATGAGAATGACTGTCTGATGCATAATTACATAACTAAACTAATACATGAGTGCATGACTGAATATGCAATGGTACTTGATATCAAGTTTATAATGGGAACGTGAGCATAAAACTGTATACCAAGTTTATGATGAACACTGAACATGAAACTGAGTAAGCTTAACGAGAACTGTTACCTTGAGCTTAATCTGAGTTGGTGAAAAAGAGGTGAGGATACATGGTACGCATGTCTGCCTCTGCTTCCCAAGTAGCTCCCTCGACGGACTGATTTCACCAAAGAACTTTAACTAGAAGGACTTTTTTGTTCCTCAATCTACGAGTCTGATAGTCTAAGATTTCGACTAGAATCTCTTCATAAAAGAGAGTGTTCTGAACACCAATATTCTAAATAGGGACTACAATTGATGGGTCACCTATGCACTTCTTGAGCAAAGAGACAAGAAAGACTAGATGAACTGAGGCTAGCTCTGAAGGCAATTTAAGCTCATAAGCTACCTTGCCGAATCGACTGAGAATCTTGAAGGGACTTACATATCGGGGACTGAGTTTCCCTTTCTTGCCGAACTGTTTCACTTCCTTAAGGGGAGAGATCTTTAGGTAGACATGATCACCAATCTCAAACTCGAGATCTTTTCTACAAACATTTGCATAATATTTCTGGTGGCTCTGAGCAGCCCGGAGTCTTTCTCTAATCAACTGGACTTTTTCTAAGGCGTCGAATACTAAGTCAGGCCCTATAACTGAGGCCTCCATAACTTTGAACCAACCAATTGGAGATCTACATCTCCTACCATTGAGAGCTTCGAATGGAGCCATCTGAATACTGGAAGAATAGTTGTTGTTGTATGCAAACTCAATCAAAGGTAAGTGGTCATCCCAAATTCCCTTGAAATCGATTGCACACGCCCTTAGCCTATCTTCTAATGTCTGAATGGTCCTTTCTGCTTGACCATCTATCTAAGGATGAAAGGTTTTACTAAGATGAACTTGGGTACCAAGACCCTTTTGGAATGCTTTCCAAAAATAAAAGGTGAACTGGGTACCTCTGTCTGAGATAATGGATAACGAAACACCATGCAATCAGATAAAATCCTTGATGTTGAGTTTGGCATAATCCTCGACTGAATAAGAGGTATGAACTGGAAGGAAATGGGCTAATTTGGTCATTCTGTCTACAATGACCTAGACTGAATTATGCTGATGATGAGTTTGAGGCAAACCCATCACAAAGTCCATGTTCATAACTTCCCACTTCTAAGTAGGAATACTAAACTCCTGCATGGACCCACTAGGCTTCTGATGCTTTATCTTAACCTACTGACATGTAGAGCACTTAGCCACAAACTCTGCAATATCTCTCTTCATCCCACTCCACCAATAGATTTCCCGCAAGTTACGGTACATATTTGTGGCCCCTGGATGAATAGAGTAGAGCACACCATGTGTTTCTGTAAGAATTCGTTGCCTTAAGTCATCTACACCTGGAACACAGAGACGGCCCTGACAACGAAGAACACTATCTTCCCCTTGGGAGAAAACCTTTATTTTCTGATCCTGAACTGACTCTTTCAACTTGACAAGGCTGGGATCTCTATCTTGTTTTTCTTTTACCTCGGAAACTAAAGATGATTCTGAACTACTCTGAACCCATATATCACCCTTATCTATATCGAATAAGCGAACGTCTAGTCTGGCAAGCTGATGGCTCCCTAAGCTAACTTCTTCTTACTATCCTCAACATGAGAAACACTACCCATGGATAGTCTACTGAGAGCGTTGACCACTACGTTGGCCTTGCCCGGATGATAAAGAACACTTATGTCATAATCTTTCAAGAGCTCTAACCACCTTCTCTGATGAAGATTGAGATCTTTCTGAGAAAATACATACTGAAGACTCTTATGATCTGTGAAGACATCTACATGAACTCCGTAGAGATAATGACTCCAAATCTTCAAGGCAAAGACTATGGATGCTAACTCAAAATCATGAGTAGGATAATTCCTCTCATGGGGTTTAAACTATCTGGAGGCGTAGGCTATGACCTTACCATGCTGTATGAGGACACAACCTAGACCCACTCTGGATGCATCACAATACACTACGAACCTATCTGAACCATCCGGGAGAGCTAAGATCGGAGCTGAGGTGAGTCAAGTCTTCAACTCCTGAAAACTCTTCTCGTAAGGATCTGACCACTGAAACTTGAATTTCTTCTGAGTCAATCTGGACATTGGGGATGCAATGAAAGAAAATCCCTTAACAAACCATCTTTAATAATCGTCCAAACCCAAGAAACTCCTGATATCTAATGGAGAGATAGGGCGAGGCCAGTTTCTTACTGCTTTGGTCTTTTAAGGATCCACTCTAATACCATCACCAAAAATGATGTGACCAAGGAATGCTACTGACCTTAGCTAAAATTTGCACTTACTGAATTTGGCAAACAATTGATGATTTTTGAGAGTTTGAAGTACTATTCTGAGATGGAAAGCATGATCGTGCTTACTGCGGGAATAGAACAAGATATCATCTATGAAGACTATGATGAACATGTCCAAGTAATGCTTGAACACACGGTTCATCAAGTCCATGAAAGCGGATGGGGCATTGGTAAGACCAAATAACATGACTAGGAATTTGAAGTGACCATACCGAGTATGGAAAGCTATTTTCAGAATGTCACATTCTCTGAATTTGAGCTGATGATAGCCGGATCTGAGGTCTATCTTAGAGAAATAACTGGCACCCTAAAGTTGGTCAAATAATTCATCAATTTTGGGAAGAGGATACTTGTTCTTGACCATGACCTTATTGAGTTGATGGTAGTCTACACACATCCTAAGAGAACTATCTTTCTTGCGCACGAATAATACTGAAGCGCCCCATGGGGAAACATTGGGCCTGATGAATCCCTTATCTAAGATATTCTTTAATTGTTCTTTCAGTTCTCCGAGTTCTGCTGGTGCCATTCTGTATGGCAGAATAGATATAGGCTGAGTATCTGGAAGAAGATCAATGCTGAAGTCTATTTTCCTTTCGGGAGAAATTCCTGGAAGATCTTTGGGAAGGACATCTGAGTATTCACCTACAACTAGAACTGATTCAAGGCTGGGATTTTCAGAACTAGTGTCCTTAACTCAAACAAGATGATACACACATCCTTTAGATATCATTTTCCTTGCCCGAAGGTAGGAAAAAAACTGACCCCTGAAAGAGGATACACTACCCTTCCACTCAAGGACGGGTTCATTTAGGAACTGAAATTGGAATATTCTATTTCTGCATTCGACTGTGGCATAGCAGGAATAAAACCAATCCATGTCAAAAATGACGTCAAAATCAGTCATCTCTAATTTGACTAAGTCTGCTGATGTGACTTTCTGAAATATCATAATCGAGCAGTTCCTGTATACCCATCGAGCTATGATGGTTTTACCCACTGAGGTAGAGACTGAAAAGGGCTCTGCTAGGATTTTGGGATTGATTCTGAAATCACCTGCTATATAAGGAGTGATAAAAGACAAAGAAGCTCCTGGATCTAGCAAAGCGTAAACATGCATATGAAAGATCTGTAACTTACCAGTAACTACATCAAGAGAATTTTCTTGATCTTACCGGGACTGGAGAGCATATAGACGATTTGGGCGTTGCCCACTAGTAGCACTGGGGGTGGCACCCTGCTGATTTGGGTGACTGGATTAAACTGAGGAGTGATTTTGTTGACCCTAAGGACCTGGCTGAGGAAAATCTCTGACTCTATGGCTTGGCTTACCATATCCGAAACAAATACCACTTCCAGCTCTGTAAATACCCTGATGGTGCTTGCCATAAGTCTAGAAAAGAGAATAGGTGCGGGCACTGCTAACACTGCCTGGGACTTAGAGCCTGGAGATCTATCTTTGTTACCCTCTCTGAACTTAGGAACTGGAGCACTAGCTAAAGAAGGAGCTAGAACTGATGTCTTAGGACGAATCTGAGAGCGATTGCCTCCCTCTGACTTAGGCTGACTAAATTTAAAACTACCTGTCCTAGCTCTCTTATTCTGCTTCTCCCTCTGCTTAACCTTTTACTTCTCTATCTTCTGAGAATAAGTCATGATCCTGGCTAAAGTCATGTCACTATTCAACATGGTGGATCTACGCTCATTAACCATACTATCATTAACCCCTGAAATGAACTTACTCATCCTTGCCCTGCTATCTGCAACCACATGAGGGGTATATCTGGCTAATTGAGTAAACTTAAGAGAATACTTTCACTGTCATATTACGCTGCCTGAGGTTGATGAATTCTATCACCTTAGCTTCTCTATACTTTAGGTTAAAGAATCTATCAAGGAACGCTGAAGTAAACTCCTCCCACTCAACTGACCCTGCATCGTCTTCCCTATCTGACTTACACTACTTAAGCCAAGTATGAGCAATATCCTGCAACTGATATGCATCTAGCTCAGCACTCTCACTAGAGTTAACCCCTATTATGTCTGTAACCTTCTGCATCTGATCTAGAAATTCCTGAGGGTCCTCGTCTACCTTAGACCCGAGGAAGGATGGAGGATTTATTCGGGTGAAGTCTCAAATCCTAGTTGTAGCTGAATTAGCCACTGGGTTGGACGGAATGACTTCTGGCCGTTCATTTTGAGCGGCAACTAACTGAGCAAGAATAGTGAATGCGGTCCTAAACACCACATGATAAACATGATCGCCCAAAGGATCATCGGGCTGAGGGGCTGACTGATTTCCGTTTCATCATTTAGGAGGCATGTTCTGTATAAAAAGGGGGTAAACAGATTAGACTGAGAGATTGACTTGATATTATGCTCAATGGCACAACATGAATACTAAAAGAGAGGAAACTGTTCCTAAAACATCTTATATCCTATTGCACATAAATGTGGCTCGCAACACACTTATGTACAAGACTCTACTAGATGCGACTTTTAGACTTCCTAGGACTCTATTGAACCTTAGGCTCTGATACCAAATTTGTAATGCCCTAAATCTGGAACCCGAAATGCTACACGGTGCTCATGACCCTGAAGGACCACAAGCTAACCCATGATTGATATTTGTACCTGTATACTGCATAAAATACTTTATAATGCAGAAACATAAACTGAAAGGCCATAAGGTTCAATACTGAACATGATCTGAATGATATAACATCTGTGTGGGGTAATAGAATACCCAAAACAAAGCTGAATATACTGAAGTCTGAAATATGATAGTCTAGAAAGCCTCTAACTGACTGAACTGTCTGAGTAAGGAGTTGATGGGACATATCCCCAACTAATAAACTGATTAATGAGATAATAGAGAAATAATCATGTACTCAAAAGATGAGGACTCACTTCTAACTGTCTGCAGATATCTAGAATCTATAGTTGCTCTGGAGCTCGTGTCTCTGAACCTATGGTATAAGACACCATAGCACAAATGCATCAGTACTTTGAATGTACTTGTATGAATATGAGGTAGGCTAAATGCATGGGGTTCATATGCATGGACAATAGTAATAACTGACAACTATCATGAACGTGAGAATACATGCAGGAGACATAACAACTGACACTAATATCGTGATAATATGATTACTGAATTTGAATACTGGTAACATGACATACTAATACTGATATAACCAATAACATGAGTGAATATATCTGACAGTCCTGAATCTGATGGAACTATCTGAGTTTCGTACAGTATCTGAGTTGACTGTATCTGACAGTCCTAAATCTAATGGAACTATTTGATTTTTGTACTATATCTGAGTTGACTGTATCTGACAGTCCTGAATTTTAAAGAACTATCTGAGTTCTTTTACTGAGACTGATACTTAAACTATGGGAAGTAGTTATCAAACCGACATGCCCCATATGAGCTATAATAGTTGAGCTGGGGTCCAATCTGTACCCTGATTGGAAGGGTGTCAATACCACGCCACTAGTAAGGAAAATATGTGAGTAACCCTCATATAATAGGTAACTCTAGCGAGAACGGTGGGAACCCTCATATATCAGGTTAAGCCACCTCATCTACCCTTATATAGCAGGCTATGATGTCTCAACCTTTGCTGTCTACATAGTTCTGGAACACAAGGATTGCTTCTAAGAATCACACCCTCATATAACAGGTGAGTTCCCATCTTTGGGTTCACTCGGTGCTAATTTCTACTCCCATCTGAATAGACACTGAACATGATTTACTGAACTAAACATGGACTGAGTTAACTAAATTCCGTTGACTGACAGAATACTACTGATATTTGATAACTTAATAAGCTCATGAGATCATAGAGATTTCCTGAGTCATAAGACTGTCTGAAGTCTAAGGATCGTAGCTTGACTGAGAGTATCGTGAAAACGTGATATGAATCTAGGTGCACAACTAATATTTTGGGTACAAGTACCCCCAGTACTCGATAGAAGGAAACTGACAAAGCATGACTTGCTTGAATACATAATAATCACCATAATGCATTTACTGAAGCATTTCATCAAACATGTGATAGGCATAAGCTTGTACATACATGGGGATTTCATGACAACATGCTAGTTAGGCACTTTTCCTTCATTTAGGCATTAAATCAAACATATTGTAGGCATGGTACATGTAAACATCATTGTACAACAATTAAACATCATGGTCACATTCTAATTTCTTTGTTCAAGGGTTTAGTCATAGGTTTACATGAATCTATATCTATAATAATTAAACCTACATAGAAATTATCACCCAACATAGAGTAGAATTCAATTTCTCATTTATCAACATGAACAAGAACAACCCAATCATAAAATCATAAAGAAAATCCATAACTTGAAGTTGGAAAAGGGATTCTTGGAATTCATGGACGAAAGGAGACCATGAATGAACACTATGTATACATTAGTTTGTGATTTCGTGAAGATTTATGGAGAAAATTTCTTGGAATTGGATATTCTATGAAAACCCTAGCTTATTCTTGAGAGAAACTAGCATATTTTGGGTGAAAAGTGGTTGAATCACGTGTTAAAGGGCTTAAATAGGGGTAGAAAGTTGACCTTTTTAACCCTGGACACGTCATTTAATTTCAGTAAAAAAATTCCAAACTGAACCCCTGGCGCGACGCAGCGCTATCGCGTCGTGTCACTGGAATTTAAAAATTGAGGAACTGAGGGATGGCGCGATGCGGAGCCATCATGTTACCCTTTTTTGTAACCTGGAACTTTGGCGCAACGCGGAGAAAATTGTGCTAAAACACTGGAAAAGGACAATTCTGAATTTGGGCCCTGGCGTGACGCGCCATAATCGCGAACCCCCACTGGAATTTGTTAAATGCCATTTCCTCTTGTGGCGCGTCGCGCTACTGACTAATATGACCCTATTTTACGACGGAAACTTAAAATAGTCGTAACTTCTGACCCAGTTATCGGATTTGGGCGAATCTTATTTCAATAGAAAGCTTATTGAATTTCTCACATGACAAAAAGTGAAAATCATAAGAATTCCTTATGGAATAACCATCATTCAATTTAGAATCTTACACTAGTCATTCTTGAGATGAAATTAGCTAGAAAAAAGTACGGGGTATTACAAGTGCCAACTCTTGCCCGTAGGGCATAATTTATAGTTTGAAAGTCCTTGAGAGAAGTCTTTCCTCTAAGGCAATAGTTATAAAATATCTCATAAATAAAAATATAACATGGTAGAGTCAACTCTTGCCCGTGAGGCATAATTTGTAGTTTGAAAGTCCTTGAGCTAAGTTTTGCCTCTAAGGCAATAGTTGTAGAACATTTCATAAATGAAAACATAACGTGGTAGAGTTAACCCTTGCCCGTGGGGCATAATTTATTGTTTGAAAGTCCTTGAGTCAAGTCTTGTCTCTAAGGCAAGAGTTGTAGAACATTTCATAAATGAAAACATAATGTGGTAGAGTCAACTGTTACCCGTGGGGCATAATTTGTAGTTTGAAAGTCCTTGAACTAAGTTTTCCTCTAAGGAAATAGCTGTAGAACATCTCATAAATGAAAACATAACGTGGTAGAGTCAACTCTTGCCATGGGGCATAATTTGTAGTTTGAAAGTCCTTGAGCTAACTAAGTCTTGCCTCTAAGGCAATAGTTGTAGAACATCTCATAAATGAAAACATAACGTGGTAAAGTTAACTCTTGCCCGTAGGGGCATAATTTGTAGTTTGAAAGTCATTGAGCCAAGTCTTACCTCTAAGGCAATAGTCGTTGAACGTTTCATAAATGAAAATATAATGTGGTACAGCTAACTCTTGCCCATGGGGGTATAATTTATTATTTGAACGTCCTTGAGTCAAGTCTTGCATCTAAGGCAAGAGTTGTAGAAGATCTTATAAATGAAAACATAATGTGGTAGAGTGAACTCTTGCCCGTGAGGCATAATTTATTGTTTGAAAGTCCTTGAGCTAAGTCTTGCCTCTAAGGCAATAGTTGTAGAGCATCTCATAAATGAAAATATAACGTGGTAGAGTCAACTCTTGTCCGTGGGGCATAATTTGTTGTTTGAAAGTCCTTGAGCTAAATCTTGCTTCTAAGGTAATAGTTGTAGAACATCTCATAAATGAAATCATAACGTGGTAGAGTCAACCCTTGCTCGTGGGACATAATTTGTAGTTTGAAAGTTCTTGAGCTAAGTCTTGCCTCGAAGACAATAGTTGTAGAACATCTCATAAATCAAAATACAATATGGAAGTGTCGACTCTTTTCCATGAAACATAACTTGTTATTTGAAAGTCCTTGAGCTATGTCTTGCCTCTAAGGCAATAGTTGTAGAACATCTCATAAATAAAAACATAACGTGGTAGAGTTAACTCTTGTCAGTTTGTTGTTTGAAAGACCTTGAGTCAAGTCTTGCCTCTAAGACAAGAGTTATAGAACATCTTACAAATGAAAATATAATGTGGTAGAGTCAACTCTTGCCCGTAGGGCATAATTTGTTGTTTGAAAGTCCTTGAGCTAAGTCTTGCCTCTAAGGCAATAGTTGTAGAGCATCTCATAAATGAAAATATAACATGGTAGAGTCAACTCTTTCCCGTGGGGTATAATTTATTGTTTGAAAATCCCTGAGGTTAGTCTTTTCTCTAAGGTAAGATTTATAAAACATCTCATAAATCAAAATACAATGTGGTAGTATCGACTCTTGCCCATGAAACATAACTTGTTGTTTGAAAGTCATAAGTCTTGCCTCTACAACGTAGTAGTTTTAACTCTTGTCCATGAAACGTAGCTTATTGTTTGAAAGTCGTAAGTCTTGCCTTTATAATGTGATAGTGTCAACTCTTGCTCATGAGATGTAACTTGAATGGAAGAAATCGAAGAAAAGAACAAAAATAATAAACATTGCGAAAAAAAAGAAAATGAAGAAAAATATTAAAAAAATAAAAATCAAAGAAAATGTAGAAGTTGAGAGAGAATAGGAAAAAAATAAAGGTAGATAAAAAAAAAGATTAAATAAAAGCAAATGTCGAGAAAATTTTAAAAATAAAAATAAAAAAAAGTTTTTCTTTTTATAAAAGTAGACGTTGAAAGGTGTAAAGAAAAAAAGTAAGGGTTGAGAAAAACTAAAAAGAACAAAAAAAAGGAAAGAAAAAATAAAAAATATATAAAAGAAAAAAGAAAAAAAAGAAGTTGAGAGGAAAAAAAGAAAAAGTAAGGGTTGAGAAAATTAAAAATAAAAAAGAGAAAATAAAAAATTAAAATCAAAGTAAAATTAAAAAGAGAAAAAAAAATTTGAAAGATATAAATATAGAATTGTTATCCAAGATGAGAATCACTTATGTAATTTACTCCATTGATTAGAGGCAATTTTGTCCAAAAAAAATTAGTTAATAAGTAAAGACTATTTTAAGAAAGCTTTTTTATTTGGGGATAAAATTTGAAAGCCACCTCAATTAGGATCTATTTTTTTAGATTCACCCACCAAAACACCCAATATCGGCCCACCTCCTCCTAATCATTCTCCTTTGGAAAAATTTTAAAAACAGCAACTATTGAGCCTTAATTGTAACTTTTATAGCAACAGTTTCAAAACTATAAAAAATAGCAATATGTATTTTGTATTTCAGTAAACTGTTGCTATTTAAATACATATAATCAGAGATTCTCTTCCTAATTTAGTGTTAATTTGTTTGAGTTAAATAAGGAAAAAAATTATTCCTTAATTTATGGAACATTTAATTTTACAGATTTCTTTACCTTGTAAAACTCTTTTTCTACCACAACCATTAAATTACAACTATTAATTGAAATTCAAAAAATATTTTCCATAATCAGCAACTCAAATCAAATTCAAATTCAAAAACATTTTCCTTCATGTTATTTTTTTTGCTGATCGACTAAAATTTTGAAGAAAATATTGAAACTACAATGGTCCAATTACAAGTATTGATCAACTAACTCTATTCTATTTGTGATTTTCATAAAATTAAAGTGCGAAGTTGCTAAAAAACTTGTAACAAACTGTCGTAGGATTCAAAAATTTGAGATCTTATACAAATTTTATTAGTTCTCGTCAAAAATGGTTTAAGCGATGTTTTTTTCAATTTAAAATTTATTCTTGTTGTTCTGTTATTTGAAAGTCGAGATGCAATTTTTATACGTTAAATTTGAATTTTAGTTTAAGATAACTAGTGTTCGACTAAAAAAAAATTTCGTTTGAATTCATTTTGCAGTTTTGTATATACGAATTAGTTGTTGTATATAGTACGTATTTGAGATTTAAACAAACTTGATTCTATTTGTATTTTTCATGAAATAAAATTATGAAAATTACTGAAAAACTTGTAACAAAATTGCGTAACAGTCGCGGAATTCAAAACTCTGATATCGTATATGAATTTTATTAGTTCTCAACAAAAATGATTTGATCGAAATTCTTTTTTTAAAATTCAAAGTTATATGTGTTGTTATGTAATGTGAAGTTTGAGATACAATTGTTATACGTTAAATTTGAATTTTAGTTGATGATAACTAGTATTCAAATAAAAGATTTCTTTTGGTTGGAATTCATTTTGTAGTTTTGTATATACGAATTAGTTGTTGTATATAGGATGTATTTGATATTTAATTTTATTTTTACTGTTTTTTGTGTTCTGGAGATTGACAATGGGAAGCATACATGTTCTTGTTAAACACTCTTGTAGATGGGCATATAAACAACATTATGAATATTACATATGTTTCCAGCTATATGTATTTATAATATACATATGCAGTACGTTTATGTGTTCACTGGTAGTTTCATATGTTTCCAGCTGTATGTATTTATAATATACATATGCAGAACATTTATGTGTTCACTGGCAATTTCATATGTTTCTTGCTGTATGTATTTATAATTACATATGCAGTATTTTATGTGTAAAAATCATGTATTCTTATATGTATTTTTCAATATGCAGGACATATATTTCCATTGACATATGGTGTACTAGATTCTAAAAATGATGCATCTTGAACTTGGTTCTTTGAGAATATGAAGGAAGCATATGGTGAAAGAAAACATATGTGCGTAGTTTCCGATTGTAATGCAAGCATCATAAAAGTTGTTACTGATGTGTACAATAATGTACCACATTATGCATGTATGTGGTGTCTATGGGGTAATGTGAAAAAAAAAATAGAAAGTCACATGATGCATTGTTCGTGGTAAATCAGGAAGAGATATGTTCGAAAATAAAAATAAAAATTGTTGTAGTTCATGTGGGTTTAAAGGTCACAATAGGCGTTCATGTAGGAAATACAACAAATGATAAGTTGAATGGTGTTTTTAGTCAAAATACAATTGCTGAATTTTTTTCATTGAGAATTATGTCCTTCTAAATTTTGAACTTGTTAATTTGTTATAGTTCAAATGTTGCAATTATTTTACAGAGTTTGATTAATTTAATTTTTGTATATATAAAGAGAGAGACGTATTTCAAAAATATATATTTGCATTAGACATAAATACAAATACAAATTGAAATGAACATATGTATTAATTATAAATATGTATTTTTCAAAATTACAAATGCATATCAGGAAAAATATACTTTCGGACTTGTAAAAAATAAATATGTGTTTTTAAAAATATATATGTACACTGGAATGAACATGTGTATTATTCATAAATACATATGACTCATAAATTTATATGGACATCTGCATAAGAATACAATAATACTTCAAAAATATATGTGCAAATCTGTAAAATTACATATATGTATATAATCATAACCGGAAAATACATATGCATTAGAAATAAATACATATGCAAAACTGGATAGAAGAAAAGTTCATAAAGACAATTACTAATATTTACATAAACTAACCATGAAAATATTGGAGTTTAAAAGATTAAACATCAACAAACTAAATATAACAGTAAAGAAACATTAACATATCATCTTTGAACATTAAAGTAACATATGAAACTTAATAAATATTCAAAAAATTATTTATCCACCTAATGTTAACTGTTGTAAACTTCAACAAAATAAAATACATATTAAATATCATGCACTTCAGTGTTTTCTGTTATCCCAATTTCTAAAGGATGCATCATTGGTTCTTCATCATCACTTTGTGCCTTCGCTTCTTCTTTCCTCGAACCATAATCCCACAAAAGTGAAGCATATCTTGTGCGAATAAGATTTGTACATGGTATAACATTTACATGTCAAAACAATGGTACTTATGTAACAAATATATTTCATATGATTCCAAGCAAACAAATTACATATGTATTTTATTTATACATAATTTGTCAAAAAATCATACTTATCAATAAAAAAGAACATATCATAATCAAATACATATCTTATCAGTAAACAAAATAAATACATATCTAACCTGTACCATGTATAATATTTACATGTCAAAACAGTGGTACTTAAGTATTTACAATATACATATTATATTTACATTGAAACATATACATATGTATTTCATGAATACATGAATGGTCCAAATTTAACTTACAAATAAAATATACAACTGAACATCAATTACAAATCTTATCAGTAACAAATATAAATATCTTACACATACCGTAAATACAAAATACATATCTAAAATATATTATACATAATAAAATATAATTATTATCAGTAACAAAACTATATACAAACTAAAAATATTAGATATAACAGATGCATATCAACACATTAGCAACAAAACTAAAAAAATAAACACTTTATAAAATGTATATATAAAATACATACATAAACATGTAGTCCAGAAACTATAAAATTTTACACATATCAAAATACCTCCTCCACTTTCTCTTCTTCAGATTCAAAGTTAGATGAAACATGACTTGAAATTTTACTAGATTCCGCTTTTTCATTCGACTTTTTTTTTTCATCGATTTTTAAATTTTTGTGGGTTTGGGGGATGAAGATTTTGTCAATGCTTTTCGTTTCATGATTTCCACAGTCTTTACGGGATCGTTACACTGCTTCGATCTCAACTCTTCAATGCTAACACCTGCCTTCAACTGAACTACTACGATTTGCATGTTCTGCCATTATAGCGAAACTCCAAAAATTTCAACACACAAAAATTAAACAAAAATAAAAAATTACAATACAGAAGAATGTGGAAAAAGAATGCCTCAGTAATTTCAACTCACAAAAATAAAAATAAAAACTCCTAAAAACAAGAACGCTAAAGAATGTCAAAAAAATGCCGAAAATAAATTACATATTAGAACCTATATGAAAAAGATAACATGCATTAACTGTAAAATCAACTTATAGATGGGGACAATGTTTATCAAGAATTTGAGAGAAAAAAATCAGAATTTGAAGAAATAAGTTAGTAGTTAATCAGAATTTGAAGAAACAGGCAACAAAAAATCTCAAATTTTTGAAATTTTCTCAATTCAAAACAAAAAAATCCCAAATTTCTGAAATTTTCCCAATTCAAAACCTAGAAGAATATGAAAAAATAATGCTAAAAAAATTATAAAAAAGAAGTTATATGAAAAAAGATAAAATGCATTAACTGTAAAATCAACTTACCTTAATAGATGGAAACAACGTTTATCAAGAATCAGAGAGAAAAAAATAAAATTTGAAAAAAAAAATAGTCGAAGAGAGATATTAGAGAGAATTAAAATTTTTATAAATGGCATAAAAATAGGGTTATGGGGAGGGAAAGTGGCGTGAAAAGAGGATAGTGAAAATATATGGATAAAATTCACGTGTAGGGGTGGCAAAATGGGTTTAAAAAATGGATATCCATCCAATCCATCCCATTTAAAATGGGCTGACCCATATTATCCACCCAAAATATGGATAATTTATGGATAAAATGGGTAAATAAACCCTAAAACCCAATTTGCAAAAAAGGGAGAGAATAGTACGTAACTTCAATTAAGCTAACCCGGCCCACTTTCTCTTACCTCAAATAAAAACCAACAGTGTATATCCACACAACAATAGCAAACTGACAACCAAAGCGAAAAACCCGACCCCAACAGTAAACAACGACAACTTCGGCAACAATATCCATCACAATGTTCGGACCAGCGGATATTAAGAAATCCGATAGATTCACCTCTCCCCTCGTTGGTCTTCTTTCTTCCCTCGCGATTTTTAGTCCGTTTCCATTAGACATCACCTCAATCCCTTTCTAAAAAGGAGAGAACATGAAGGTTCAATGGCTCTTGAAATATTGTCTCTTTGAATCAGTGGACATTTAGTTGTTCATCTTGAAGAACCGAAATTGTCAATATCAAATCTCCAAAATCTCAATATTTAAAATCCCTTCTGAAAAGGTAATTTCTTTCCCTTGAATACTGTAAACCGTCACTTTTTTTACTAGATTTTTTGAAGCTTCTCAAAGAAGCTGTTTTGTGACCCCTAATTTGGCCTGTAAAAGGGGGCTTTCCCACCCATTTAAGAAGAGGTTAAGTGGTAGAGAAATTAGGGAATTATTGAGTCTCATCACACTCTCTTATTCACTACTTTCTCTATTTTCTTTGTTATACTTGTCGTTGTCCCGATTTGCTCTCACCGCTCTCATTGTATTCTTTCATCGGTCGAGTATGTAGTCGAAGATAGTGGCTGAATCGCTATTCGACTCGTCGTCTCAGTTCGCTGCTCAAGAGAAGGTTAGTAATTATTTTCTTTTTCTTTTTCGCCTTTTGTTCCATCTTTAGAATAGAATGCAGCAGGTTACTGCTTTTTTTTTTTTTTTGCTTAACTGCTAGTTGAATTGTGTAGTTGAATATGTGAATTTGTATAGCCGAACATATGAATAATTGCTTATCTTATCTTTTTTTGTTTCGCCCTTTTGGCATGTGAAAGGTAAAATAGAATGAGATCGTTCGTTGAAAGTTTTTTTTTTCATAGAAATAAATCCGTAAATCCATAATCATATAGTTAGCCTGATTGCTTTGTGTCTCCTCCGGCCATGTTCTTGATAACTAATATTGTACCATGTTTATATTAAAAAAAAAAAGATCGTTTTATCTTTGTGTTTGGATGAAGAGCGATGCGAGAACAATAAGATTTGCTAGAAATTCGCTTTGGTCTCGGTCTATTATGCACTACCACATGCTGCTTTGTTTTCTCATAATTAAAAGAAAGTTAGTTCCATTTACTGGAGTAGGCAGGATAAGGTGCGGGATGAATAATTGAATATTTGAAGTTCTCAGTGCATTTAGTTTTGCCTTGCTACTTCTCCGGAGGTAGTGGTATGGACTGCGTACATCTTACCCTCCCTAGACCTCATGATATGGGAATACACTGGTTTGTTGTTGTTGTTGTTGTTGTTGTTGTTGTTGTTGTTGTTGTTGTTGTTGTTGTCAGTGCATTTAGGTTTGACTTTGTTGCTCTGTTTTTCCCTTACTTTATGGTGCTTGTAATCTCTCCTAATCAATTTATATATGTTTGGAGACTTTAGTCCGTGTAAATAACTAAAATTTGCATATCTATATCCACATATACCTTTATGTTTGTTGTTTCACATTTTTTTTCCTTTTTGGTTTTGGTTTCGGACTATGTGGGAGCAATCATTGTTTGCGATATTTTTTTTTACGTAAACAAATGAAGATGTGGTAATTTTCCTTCGAACACGAGTTTGAATTTGTAAGTTATAATTAATAACCTCTATGCAACTACGTTACTCTATTTGTTTTTGGCCATAAAAAATGTAAATCTTAATATGCCTTGTCAAGTGTTTTGAACCATTGAAATCCTCGTTTTTATCTCTATGAACATGTTGCCATCTATTTAATCATCATTCTCTTTACTCGATCGCATATTAATCCGTATTCTTTTTTATTTGCATGAACTCTCCCTTATGATTCCTCCGGACTCCCATTTCTCGCATTCGGTTGGGCTAAACCCCAACTTCCATAGAGTCAAAACCCATGTCAAGTCCAAAAGGGACTAATGTGCAAGAAACAACACTGATATACAATTATATACAGTGAATATACATAGGAAGCAGCAGCAGCACGCTATTCCACGGTCTATGATGGCAAAATGGAGCAAAATACGTAGGTATCCACGCTGATATACACCGTATACGCGGTGGTATATAGAAAAATGCAGTAAAGGAGTTGCTGATATACAGCAGATATACAGGAGCAAAATAATGGGCTAAAGTCCATGGAATTGGCCCAAAATTGGACAGATTTTTAATGGGCCAAAAGGGGCCCAATTTTCACTCTTCTCTCTTTAATTATCCATTCTAATTTTATTTGTATTTGCTTGAGCACTTTAATTAATCAATCTAGATAAATTCCTCAAGGTGTTGCCATTTTTATTTTATCTTCTTTTTTTTCCTTTCTTTACTTATTTGGATCTAAAAATAAATAAATAAATTATTATCTCGTTTAAATAAAAGAATAAAAATAGGATTTTATGTTAATCCTTTTGAAAACAAGTCTTCCATATTAAGATGACTTTAATTTGTTCATGTATCAATTAATATCAGGCGAAATAGAATTTTTTTAAAACATAAAACGGAATAGATTTTCTCAATTTGGTTTCTTCTAAAAAAGAAAATTTAATTTTTACATAATTGGTTAATTCTTTCTACTTATTTTTTATTTAAAATTATAAAATTTAGTTTTGACTCAATTTTTTGCTTTCAAGTCGTTTATTCTCACCTAAAAATGGACTATTTGGACATGAACGAAATATAGCTATTTTCAAAAAATCGCTCGACCAAGTCATGAATTTTTAGAAATTAACATTTTCGAAAAGTTAGCCATTTTAAGTTAGTTAAAATAATTTGGTCAATCGTTTTAAAACGGGAGTTTAAATGCCTTAAACCCTTCTTAGGACGTTAATTGAACCCTTACCCATTTTCTAATTGTAAATGTTCATTTCTGTTTTTGAACCTTTGGAATTCATTTAAGTATTCTTGATTTTTTTATAAAAATTAAGTGTCGACTCTGTAATTTTCCTTAAGTTGTTTCGACATTTTTCTAAGGTTTTTTGAAATGATTTAAGAAGTCAAAAATCATTTTCCTTTTTAAATAATTTCTCTTCCCTTCGATAAATTCGAAAAGGGATAAACCAGTTGGTTAATGTTTTCCCATGATTTACTTATGTTTTTTCATGTTATATTTATGGTTTGGACTTGTGGTCCTATGGGAATGGTCAATTGATACTTGGATTTGGTTTTGGAAACTATATGCCCTTAATATGTTTGATAAAATGCCTATAAGAATGGTTTTGTTACATAGTTGGACTTTCATTGAAAACTTTGCATTGCATAATTTGGTAATGGAATCTAAAGTTGGTTTGGATGGTTTAAATGGTTAAATTGTAAGGCCTTGGTGGGCGTGACTTTGGTTTAAATGAAAAACCTTATAAGGTACACGGGAATCCCCCAAGTGATTTTAATAATGGAAACTACAAGGTACATGAGAATCCTTAAGTGTTGACAAATGACATTGCTTGCAAGCTATAGTCGGTATGACGATACCACTTCATAATGCCTTGATAATTAACTCTGGAATTGGTGGTTTGGTTATGTGCTAAAGGTTTTTAATTGGACAATAATGGCGGGTTGTGATAGCTAGCCGTGAATGTGTGAGTCTAATGGATGGACACTGAAAACTAATGTTTGCCAATATGAGGGTTGGTCATGGTGACCATATACTTGTGGGGTACACGGGAATCCTCTAAGTTTATTCTTGTATATATGTTGTTTTATCCTTTTCGAATTTCTTTTGGCGAAAAAATAATTTTGACCTCTTTAACTATTTCAAAAGATTTGAGAAAATTTCAAAATAATTTTGAGAAATTCACAGAGTCACCACTTGATTTTTATTAGAAAAATCAAGAAAAAACTTAAAAGAGTTTCAAAGGTTCAAAAACAGAAATAAACCTTTAAAACTAGAGAAACTGGGTAAGAGTTCAATTAACGCTCTAAGAAGGTTTTTAAGGCATTTAGGAGCGTCCGTTTAAAACGATTTACCAAAATAACTAACTTGACTAACTAAAAGTGGCTATTTTTTATTTTTAAAAAAACTTAATTTAATAGAAATTATTACCTTTAACTATTTTTTGAAGACTTAAAATGACATTTATTCAACCAAGCGAAAATTGGTCCTATTTAACTTGAGAATTTTTTTTGTAAAGAAGGTTGGTCTAAACCCGTTTTCTTCATAAATTATTCTTTCTAATAAAAGGAAAAAAGAAAGTGATTTTTGAATATCATTTTTGATAAAAATTATCTATCTTTAAAGAAAAATACCAACTTAACGAATTATGAATCTTGACTAATTAGTGAAAATATTTTTATCTTTCGCAAAGGAAATTGATTTTAGGTCGTTGAGAATTCTTTTTAACTTAAATGAACTACTTTAACATATTGATAAAATAAAATGCAACCTTGATTTTTTAAAAGCTTATTCTAAGGAAAAACATAAAGAAAATATGTTTTATTAATTTCGAATATCGCGCTATAAATAAAATATGCAGGAAAAAAATACAGAGACAAACAAAAAATAATGATTCCAAGGGGATTTATATAGGCTAACCAAATTAATAATTTAACTAAAAATTATATATACACAAGGTAACTTTACCTTATTACACAAAATCCTATATTGAAAAAGAAATTATAAAAATTCCAAAGTAATTACTTAAATCCCTTAAATTTACAATTTCTCTCTCACCCCCTCATACATATCAAAATATCATTTTTTGCTCTTATTCTAGTGTACCGATTTTTGATCTATATCTGTGCTCCTTTATTTATGCCTACAACCAAGCTAATGTAATCTGAGGAATTTCAAATTGTTCAGTTATCACTATAAAAAAAAATAAAAGGCTTTTTCTTCAAAATATTACTCACCAAACTTCCTTTTGGACATGACAACATCTCGTTGCTTCAAACTAACAATAAACTCCTATTTCGCAACCTCAAGCATACGCTCCATCTCTTGAACTGTAAATTCCTTCTTCATCTGCAAAAAAATTCTAAATTTATCATATATATTATGTAAAGGTGAAAGAAGATGTCGACTGTTTTTTTTTTTTTTGTCTTTCAGCTTCTATGTATAAGATTTTGTTATACATTTGTTCAGATTATATACTGATTTGAAATCTTATACATAAAAGCATATTTCCAAAACAAATAAAAGACAACATTTAATTAGACTTCATCATGCTAATTTCCTTTTGTCCCTTTTTAATTATTGAATAATTCTCTATACATTTCTATATATTTTTTTTTACTAAAAATTACATATATATTATGTAAAAGTGAAAGAAGATGTCGACTTTTTTTTTCCAGTTTCTATCCCAAATAGAAATTTCACGAAAAAAAAATAAATTGTTGTGAAGTTTTGAATTGAAATTTAAGTTACTAATTTTAAGCATCCAATAAATCACAACATATATTAATGCTGTTAATTAAGCTATTGAATAATGAAATCTGATATTATGTTTCCATAAATATAGACCAAACAATTTCCTCATACATTGAAGCAACGTGTGAGGATCAGTGACATGTATATGTATTTTTTCCAATACCGGGAGAGAGAAAGAGCTTAAGGGATAATATGTAATTAGTTTTCTTGAGGAAGGGATTTAAGTTGTTTACACAATTTAATACAAGCACATAATCAAATAGGATTTACAAGAATAAGAAGAATTAAAGTTTGGGCCTTTTCCCAAATCTGGCCAGTTTTTTGGCCCATTTTTTATGGACTTTTGGTCCATTTATACAGTTGTATACCATCTGTATACATCCTCGTTTTAACCTGCATTTTATTGTATATACATTGTATATCAGCATGTAAACCCTCGTATACTTTCTCCCAGCTTTACCATAAGTCATCTCTTGACTTATATCATCCACCTTTAACCTGTAAACCTCGTATATCAACTGTATACTGTGTATATCAGCAGCTGTTTCTTCACAAAATAAGGCATTTGAGCTCGTAGAAGATGTAGGCCCCTTTGACCCTTTGATAAATGCAGGGAATGGATTCCGTGTGGACTTGGGCGATTCATGTCACATGTAACAATAACAAAATAAAAAAGATACAGAATTAATACAAGCTCCGGTGAAAATTCACAACTAATTGGCATCCAATTAAAGTAAGTCAATGATTTTGACAAATAAATTCTCGAAACCAACAACTTACTTATCAGATTGGTTTAAAACACTTTGCAACTCACTATGTGTGTAAAATATTTTACATGTATATATTTTGAACAAAGGCAACACAATCACACACATTGTAAGATCAAATGGCAATAACATTTTAATCTACCAGAAAAGTAATGAAAATTATTAGCCAAAAGAGAAAAATATTCACTAGTCTCTTTTATTGACTTCATATATGCGTCTTAGTGGAGCAGTTTCGAGAGAGGAAGAAGGACTTGCACATGGTGTTTATTGATCTAGAGAGGGTTTATGATAGAGTTCCCAGGGAGATTTTGTGGAGGTGCTTGGAGGCTAGAGGGGTGCCCGTGGCATACACTAGGTCGATTCAGGATATGTATGATGGTACAAAGACTCGTGTGAGGAAGGTAGGGGGAGATTCAGAGCACTTCACAGTTTTGATAGGTTTGCACCAGGGATCGACTCTTAGCCCATTTTTATTTTCTTTGGTGATGGATGTTTTGACGCGACATATTCAAGAGGAGGTTCCTTGGTGTATGTTATTTGCAGATGATGTGGTTCTGATCGACGAGACTCGAGGTAGAGTTAATGATAAGTTGGAAATTTGGAGACAAACGCTTGAATCTAAAGGTTTTCGGTTAAGTAGAACCAAGATGGAGTACTTGGAGTGTAAGTTCAGTGATATGTCGTAAGAAGATGGAGTAGTTGTGAAACTAGACTCTCAGTCCATCCAGAAGAGGGAGATTTTCAAGTATCTGGGGTCTATAATTCAGGGTAATGGTAAGATTGACGAGGATGTCACTCATCGTATTGGTGTAGGGTGGTTTAACTGGAGGCTCACTTCGGGAGTCCTTTGTGATAAGAAGGTGCCCCCAAAACTTAAAGGTAAGTTCTACAGAGTGGTAGTCCGGACGGCTATGTTGTATGGAGCGGAGTGTTAGCCAGTTAAGAACTCCCACATCCAAAAGGTGAAGGTGGCAGAGATGCAAATGTTGCGATGGATGTGTGGACATACCAGGAAAGATAGGGTGAGGAATGGGATTATTCAGGAGAAGGTGGGAGTTGCCTCGGTGAAGGATAAGTTGCGAAAAGTGAGGCTACGTTGGTTCGGGCATGTGATGAGGAGGGGCCCTAATGCTCCAGTGCGGAGGTGTGAGACTCTGGCTAGGGATGGTTTTAGGCGGGCTAGAGGTAAACCGAAGAAATATTGGAGGGAGGTAATTAGGCATGATATGGAGCAATTACAACTTACAAAAGACATGACCCTTGATAGGAAGGTGTGGAGGATGCGGATTAGGGTAGAGGGTTAGGGGGTGGGAGCACGGAGGTAGTAATAGGGGAGTGCGCCTTTGGGTCTGGAGTTTCTGGTTCGTAGTGTTGTGGCTGTACTTGGGGCTAGTGGTGTTGGCATTTTTGCATCCTGTACTAGTTTATTATACACTTATTTTTGTGTTTGTTATACTGTTAGTTTGTTTTGTGTACCATACTAGTTTATATGTGCTTACTTTTTATATTTGTTATACTGTTATTGGTCCTAAGTCGGGGGTTTATCGGAAACAACCTCTTTACTTCTCTTGAGGTAGTGGTATGGTCTGCGTACACTCTACCTTCCCCAGACCTCACTAGGTGGGAATACACTGGGTATGTTGTTGTTGTTGTATATATGCGTCTTAGATAATTTACCAAGTTATTTTAGAATTTCACATATAATAAAGCGAAAACATACACATAATACTTTTAGTAAAATAAATTTTACGATGCAAAATTCTCTATTGCGACACTTTTGGGGGATTAAAGACCCCACAATTTTCCTAATTTCTCCAGCACTTCCAACTAGAACATCAATACTTGCCATTTTCATTCATTGCATTTGCAAAATTCTGTCTGAAGGCATTCTCATTGGATGCTAAACTTGAAACGATTGGAGCACTGGACTTGTCCAAAGTAAGCTCTACATCCATGTGTCGTATGTTCAACAAATCGAAATCATAGTTCAACTATAGAAAGAAAAGTAATAAAAAAATTGAAACCCTTTACGTATTCAAATCAAACCGAAAAACGAAACAAATGTTCAGAGGTTCCTTAACTTAATGCTATAAGAAAACACAATCAATGTCAACAAAATTGATTTTGAATTCTCAACAGCGCCATCATACTAAGTCTACCAAATAACCGACCGACTTTCAATATCAACAAATCAATAAGTCTCACAATCCTGGTATTCAAATTTTATTATAACGAAGAAACACAAAGAAAAAATGCAAAAGGTGAAGCTTTACACAATCTCCATCATCCAAAATAGTTTTCCAACATCAACGAATATTCAAACCATCAAAAAAATTCCAGAATATCACATAGAGGAAAACCAAAGATAAAAGATTACCTTTTGTGGGGCAGGAACCTGAACGACGAGCTGACGAAGACTTCCAACACTAAATTTAACTTTAATCTGCAGAAACTCAAAATAATTTCATCGGAAGTTGATTTTTTGAATTATGTTCTTCGAGAATTTCAGTTGCGTGAGGTTAGAAGCATACATCCCTAATTTTTCCCCAAAAATTTCCTCCTGCCTTCTTCTCCTCAATGTCTATTTATAGAGGAAATATTGGTTTTCATCCCCAAAATAACAGTTGGAAAAAGAGAAGAGAAAAATAAACCAGTAAAGAGAAAATATATCCCTAAAATTTGGATTTGAATTGACAACTTTTGATTCGAATAAGATTTTGGGGGTTAAAAAGTCAACATCGATAGCTCTAGGTCTGAGAATTGCAGAGATAAGATGGAGAGAGATGTTTTCGAGATTCAAGGGTCATTATTTGGTTGAATTTTCGGAGTTTGCGGGTCGGGTCGCCGTCGAATTCAGGTTTTCTCATTGCTGTCGGGTCGGCTGAAGCAGGCCGCCGTTGCAGCCGCTATTGTGTGTTGATTGCTCGTATCGCTTGTTTGGGTCGGAGTTGTTATCGGGTCGTTGAAGTTGTTTTTGTTTGATATTGTTATTTAAGTTATTGGAGGTTGAAATTCGTTGTTTTCGTTGTTTTGTTGAAGAAAAGGGGAAACTCAGTTGGGCCGGGTCGATTTGAAATGGGCTGGGGTGGATATTGTAAGGTGTGGGTTGGCTGGTGTTGCTGAATTTGTTATTGGCCCAATGTTTTAAAGGAAAATGGGCTGGTGTATTATTTTTGGGAAAGGGTAGACTAGGATTTAATAAAATAGCCTAAATCAGATTAAAAATTTGGTCAAATTCATTTAAATTTTACCCAAATCGAATATCAATTGGCCAATTGCATTGCAATTGTGGCCAAGTTGATTTCAATTAAGGTCAAATTTAATAAATTGACCAAATTTAATTAAAATTTGAAATAAATTAACAATTATTTTAATCCCGAACTTCTCGACCTAATAAAACTAAATAAATATTTTAAAAATAAATTACTTTTAAGAACAAAATTATATTTAAATTAATATTTTATCCGTTTGAATTGATTTTCAATACAACCTCAATAAAATTTTAATTTTGATAAAAATGTTCATTTAAGTAACAAAATTTATACATTCTCGTATATGAAAATACGAAAACGTATAATTATCACTTAAATGATAAAATTCCCACAAATAGATGTTTTAGAGCGCATTTATCCGGATGCAATAAATATTTCAATTTTATTGAAAATTGAAGAAACTCAGGATTAAATTTAGTCGTGGAGGGCAAAAATAGGTGTCAACAACTTCCCTCTCCCTTTGGGTAGGATGGATGCAAGTAACCCTAGGCAAAGAGAGTTTGACGTTTCTAATTTTTGTCCGACCAATAATTTGTTTCTGAAAGAGGTTGGTTTTCGCTCGAGTTTTGTGGAGTCATGACTGGACCCAGGTATCAGGTTTCCTACATATCTCAGGTCAAATGAGAACTCAGGCCACTTGTAGTTCATAACGTTTGATTTTAAGCACGATTTTCAAGAAATTCATAAATTATTCTGATTTTTAAATTTTTGTAAAATTGAAAAGATGGGGAATAAGTGGATTTGGGGAGGTTGGAATGCAGTCGAGTTTTCTACATAGATCCCAACCTACATAGCCCAATGATTCAAGAAATCAGACTACTTGTAGTTCGACTCGATCGGTGGAAAAGACTGTCTTTTATGTTAGACGATCTTTAGTTCGGGATGAGTGATAAGTTATTTGAGCTTATGAAAGAAGGGTGTGCAACCTCTTAACCATGAATGTTGGATCCTTCATATCTATAGGCAAGAATTTACCTGGACATAATTTTCAAAACTCTAAAAACGTTATCACTCACATTTGAAGGAAAGAGAAGGTTACTTCCAGTACGAGTTTAGAAGTATTCTGAAAGTGAAATTGAAACCAGAATATCTCAAAATATCCCATATGCCTTATAATAGGGTATGGTTTGATGGTCGTAGAAGTCGTCCTTTAGCTTGCGTCTAAAGAGTTTGATATTCCTCTTTAGACTATGTCCCAGTTTGCTTCTAAGAAAGAGTTCCACGTTGTGTTGCATTCTTTTTGGAGTCGTCCACACCTGTGGTTTTGATTTGAGAATTTCATCCTTTTGGATGCTCTCGACAACAACTCAGAAAAATGATTAGTCGTAAATGTAGCATTACACAAACGCAAATTGGTGCAAACCTGTTTGAACATGCTATGTTGAGATAGTTGATGGACCAATTTGCATAACCACTTTGAACGGAGTGACGGTCTAATATATCTCATTGAAAGGTAGACGACCTATTTTGAATGTAACATGCCACTTTGAATGAAGTGACGGACTAACGTGTCTCATTGAAAGACGGATGACCTATTTTTAATGTAACATGCCACTTTGAATGGAGTGACGATCCAACGTGTCTCATTGAGAATGTAACGTGCCACTTGAACGAGGGTGATGAACCAATATATCCCAGTGAAAGGCGGACGACTAATATTGAATATCACATATCACTTTGAATAGGGTGACGACTGATAACGCTCAATCTACAGCTCTCGTAGGAGTGTAAAGCGGTCGTTAGCAAATATAGAACCCAACCTGGGTTGGGTGTCGATCCCACAGGGAATAGCTTGGCCAACAATTAAGCAAGATTACTAAACTTTTGGTGCAAGTCTCGTAAAAAAGGGGGGATTGTAATGTGTCACCAAAACAATTAAATAAAAGCTGAAAATAGCAAAGTAAAAGAGAAAGATTGTTACGTAAGTTGTAAACAATGAGAATTGAGGTGTTGGGGTTATGTCCACCTTCTAAGGTATACGTCTCTATTGGCTATGAGTGTGTAGAATTCTGACATGCAATTGCTTATAAAGGATTGTAGTCGATGGTAAATCCAAGCATCTCTCGACCTAAACAAGGACTATTTCACTTTAACTCTCTCGAGCTTAAAGCGTGTCTAACGGTACGAATTCTCCAAGAGGTTAGTCCAGTTACGGCACTAGCTTTTTAATAGGAAAGGGTGTCCTACTACCTTGAAATTATCTCTTTTCCAGACAAATAACTTTTCTCTCGAACAAGTTAAATGTTAGACTGGCGTATTCTTGCGTTTGCAACCGCAAAGAATGTAGATTAAGATGAAGAGAATAATGATATAAGCAATATACGTGCCTCGAACTCACAAACTCACAGCAATAGATAGTAACTCATTCGGCTTCCATAACCCCAACAGAGAAGTTTAGTTACCCATGAATGCGAAGAAAACCACAATTGACATTGTTATTATACCACAATAATGATCAATTTCGTGTAGCACAAGAGTGGTAGGCGTTAGGTGTGATTTCTTGCAGAGTAACGTTTCTCTTGTTGCGGAATTTAAGAATAGAAGAATAGATGAAAATAGAATTGATGGAAAGATTAGAAGAGTTGTAGAAAGATGATTAGCAGGTAAGAAGGTGTATAAAGATGATAGAAGATGTGAGGGATGGAAGGAAGTATTGTGTTCTCCCTCCTTCCTCCCTCCTTGTTCTAAATCTCTAGCATGATAGGGTATTTATAATACCCATATCCTACTCCTACTAAGCTAATGAAATAAATAACCAAATCCTACTAGACTAATGAAATCCTTAACCCAAATGTACTAGGTTAAGGTAACATTATCATAATCCACATAAAATAATGAAATACATAACCTAATTGTACTAGGTTAATGTATCATTGTCAAAATCCATCTTTGTGTCTGTAAGTCCCCAAAGTCTTCAGAATTGCTGTTTTAGCCCGGGACAGATTTTCCATGCAGCAGTTTTGGTCCTTTAGGCGTCCAAACTCCCTTTCCTTCCTTCGTGAGCTTTCTTTAGCGTCAAGTAAGCCATAAAATGCTGAATTATGCATCATTTATACCTGAAACTTTACTAATCATGTTCGTTAGCTTATTTACAGGAAAAAGGACTAAAAGTGCATGAAATATATACTTTGTTCTCAAAACTAGGCTAAAATATGGGCAAAATGTATTGATATAGGCGTGTAAATCCGCCTATCATCAACACCCCACACTTAGAGCTTTGTTCGTCCTCGAACAACATATCATGTCCTTCTAAACATCAACTTAGGGTTTTTACAGCAACAACACAAAACATTCTTCAAGACAAGCACAACAATTATCAACAAAGAGTAGCTTTCCGATTATAAGTAGAAACAGTTTAACTTCTAGCATAGACTCGTGATGGTGATCAACTCGCATGCAAACTTTAAGGTGCATGGAATCATATACAACTATCCAAAACTCATCAACCATGTGTGTCTCACAATATAGTACCCATAATCACTCACAAATATAGCATATTTTTCAAACATGGGTATCAAAATGTCCTTGCTCTCACTCTCACAAAGAGTTCATATGTAGCAACTGATGACCATAGGCTTGCCCTTAATGTAGTACTCTACTAAATGTCGGAATGTTAAGATTAAGATCAAGTAGGTCTTTTGATGGTTGTAATGTAGGCTAAGGGACGGGTAGGACTATTTTGGCCAAGAATAGTGACTATGTTCCTAAGCGCTTTAATACATCACATTGTATCATTGACACTTTTTTCTTTCAACCTTTCTTCTTTATTTTGTTATACCACCCTTGTTCTCCTCTTTTTTCAATTTTAAGCACAACTCACTTTTCAGCTTTCTTTTCCTTTTTCTTTTCACAACATACCTCTTATGATAGCATTTTTTCTTTTTTTCTTTTTCATAACACATTCAAGAACCATTCCAATTTATAGCATTATACTCACCCAATTTCCTTTTATGTTGTCACATGACTTTTTCACTTTAAAGCACTTAGGTATTTTGGGATCAAATTACGGTCTTGAAAGAAATGTATTAGGCTTACATACAAGGTTGTCAAAGAAATAGGCTAAAGGCTCAAAAGGGTTAACTAGGATGATGTCCATGGGTAGGTAAAACTGAAGGTAAACATGTATAGGTTGCCAAAGAAATGCCTAAATCATATCCTAAACTTACACTCCTTATTTTCGCTTTGCATACATACCAGGCAAGTTCTAGCATCAGTCACATACATAGAATATACTATTATCTCACACACACAAGGCACATAGTCGACTTTATTGGAGGTATTATAGACTCTTGACCCAATAAGTGAAGGAATTGAACCACACAATATCACATAATGAGTCACAACTAGAGCCTAAACGTCTCAATAGTCACAATTGTAGCACATACTCTTGTTATAATCTCATGCTGCCTATCAAAATAATTTCATGCGAAGCTAGAAAAAATTTTCTACTAAAAAAAACGAAACCAAAACAAAGCAAGCAAACATAGATGCGATAGAGAAGTATAGCATACGATACCGCCACCCCACACTTAGTCGGGACACTGTCCTCAGTGGAAAATAAATACGAGGAACCTGGTTGGTCGGACTTATCCTCTATGTCTGGGGTCATACCCCTTGCATTGGAATCATCATCAGAGTCGTCATCCTCAGAAGTTCCTCATAAGTATCCCACTTAATTCCAAGCGTGAGTCGAGGTATTTGCAGCGAGGAGGGTTCTCCTTGGTCCTTGCGACTTCTCTTTTTGCCCTTTTGGGAGGTGGTAGCCTTCTCCTTGCCTTGTCTCGCTTTAGGTGCCATTGTACCTGAGACTAGAAATAGTGTTAGTGGTAGCACAATATCAATGGATACAATCTATGCACAAGCAGTAGGGGTACCACCCCACACTTAGTTTTGTTGACACAAATCAGTGAAGTGAAAGTGGTCGATTACTCAGATTTCGTCGACATACGTTTTAGGAGTTGTATTCCGGCAAGAAAATCAGTGATGTATCACTACTTGCAGCCATTGCATTACTTTCATGTTAGATATAACAACACTACTACATAGGGGTTACCACATAATATAGTTACTTTCAACAATCACAACCTCCTATGTCGGCAGGAACTATAAGTCTTATCCCGATGAACGGGATAGCCTAGCATGTAAGTATCCAAGTAGCAATTTTAAACAATGTTCAAGAATATAGCAATTCCGCAAATAGTATAACAATGCTATTGAAACCAAATTCAAGTCGGAAACAAGTCAAGATGATTCTAACGTATACGTTCACTCACATGATTTTGCATTAACATTCCAAACACATGAACTTCACCAACAATCTTTCAATATGTAGCAATTTATAATAGACATAGCAACGTAGTACTTACGAGAAATAAATGAAGAATAAGAGAGTACTTACTTGCTTGAAGCTTTTGGAGGTGGTTTTGTGAATTGGAAGAGCAAAAAAGAAAATTTTGAGAGGATTTGGATGAATATGCGGCACCTTTAGGTCACTTTGCAATGTGTTGTGTTATAAAACTAAGTCCCCTTTATATAGGAAGAGAATGGGTCGGGTTATGACCCATTTACAATCGGTTTTAGAGACAAAAATCCCACATATGCGGCGCATAATGCTTGGCATAGATATGACATATGCGGCGCATTGTCTATGGCATAATGGGACATATGCGCCGCATAGTCTATGGCATTTGTAGACATATGCGTCGCATAGTCTATGGCATATGAGATACTGAGACCAAATGCCATAGCATAGGCGGCGCATAGTCAAAAGCATACCTAGGAATAGGCGGCGCATAGTGTATAACACACTAGATTCCGAGACCTTAGGCTATAGGATAGGTTGTGCATCGTTCGTGGCCTAGTTTTACCAAGGCCTAGCCTTCCTCGAAGCCTATTTTGGCGTGAGAAAGGCTCAATCCATAGCCTTATGCATCACCATTCCTAACTTACCAACTTTACCATACAATGCGTCCAAATCGTCAATTGAAATCAATCTCCTCGTTGACTACTTCTTGCACCTATATTCGCTCAAACAAATGAAAACGATTAGTACGATGGGTTGCCTCCCACCAAGCGCCTTAGTTTTGGTCGTGGCACGACTCTTATTTTTGGATTTTTCATTTATCAAAATCAAAACAAGTACTAGAAGAAACGATAAAATGATAAAACGATGGGTTGCCTCCCATCTAGCGCCTTATTTATTGTCGCGGCACGACATAGTTACCTCGAGTACTCAGACTTCGTCGGGATAAATGGTGGATCGTTTTCTGAATGGATTCAGACGACAATGAGGCTTACTTGTAGGAGGGGTACCAATTATATCATCAATAGTCCAACCCATAGCTCTCATGTATCTCTTCAGAGTAGAGATGAGAGCGTCTACGTGCTGTTTACTTAAATCATCCGCACTCACCGGAAGTATCTTTATACTTTCCAAGAACACATACCTTAGATAATTGGGGAGCTCTTTCGATTCTAGCATTGATGGCTCTTCAAGGGAAGTCTTCGCTGTTGGTGACGGTTGATTCTTAAGATCACGGTCCGGTTGCTTAGGAGTATGGGAATAGGACTCTATTTCTGTTAGAGCACCCATAAGTTCTTCATATTCTTTAGCATCCTCATGCTCAACATTCAGCAGCGCAGCAGACAATGGCTCAACAGTAGGCTGTTTCTCTACAGATAATGCTTTCTTACCTTCATAATGAACATCAGCTACAGAGAACACATCCATATCTCTTGGCTGCTTCATCGCTTTGCACAAATCAAAACGAATCACTTCGTCATTCATTCGAAATAAAAGCTCATTATCTCTCATGTCAATAAGCACACTTCCTGTTGCAAGGAAAGGACGTCCCAAGATTATGGGAACTTCAGAATCCACCTCGCAATCCAAAATCACAAAGCCTGCAGGAAAGATGAAGGAAGAAACCTTCACCAACACATCATTCAAGATACCCACAGGTTGTTTTACCGACCTATCAGCCATCACGAGCCTCATATTGGTTGGTGTCGGATCGCCTAACCCCAGCTTCTTGTAGACGGATAGTGGCATCAAATTGATGCTAGCACCCAGATCGCACAATGCCTTAGCAAAATTCATAGATCCAACCGTGCAAGGAATAATGAAAGCACCAGGGTCTGCCTTCTTCTGTACTAAGGACCTTGTGGCAATTGCACTGCAATGATGAATATTATCTGCCGGCTCATAGCTTACTGCCCGCTTCTTTGTCAACAGGTCCTTCATGAATTTAGCGTACCCAGGCATCTTTTCTAGCGCCTCTACCAACGGAACATTAATGGTCAGCTGCTTCAACATGGTCATGAATTTGCTGAACTTTGTATCATCCGCCACCTTCTTCAATCTTTGAGGAAAAGGTGGTGGTGGGTATGGAATTGTTCTCTCCATGGATTTCTTCTCCTCTTGCTTCCGTTTTTCAGCTTTTCCAGGCTGCACGTTGTGAGGAGTGATGTTAAGGACGTTAGGATCGGCTGTTGTGGCATCTTCCCCTTTCTCCTTATCATCAATTTCCGCTTCTTCGTCAACCACTTGCTTGCCTTTTTCTGAAGTTTCCAGCACCTTACCACTTCGGGTAGTGATGCCCATGCATGACCCATCATTCCTTGGGTTTTGCACAGTATTGCTAGGTAAAGTGCCAGCCTTTCTTTGATTGAGTGCTGCTGAAAGTTGGCTCAGTTGCTGCTCTATTTGCTTGATTGAAGTGGAATGAGAATCAACTAGTTGTTTCATGGAGGACAAATCATTAATTACCTCAGTAACTCCCGCGCTCGTTGTTTCCACTCTTTTCAATAATTTAGCCATCATGTCTTCCATACTTCCAGAATTAGATGTGGTGGTATCACGTCTACCAGGGGGAACATATACACCACTCTTTTCATTGTTTTTTCTCCAACTACCTTGGTCCTTGTTTCCAGAATTATCATAATAGTTCCGACCTTGGTTTCCTTGGGTATTCCCACGGAAACCCCCCTGATTGTTCAAGTAGTTGGCCTCTTCTTCCGAATCAGATTCGTCTCTTCCTTTTAGCGCCACAACTTTCACTTTTTCGGTCTTCCCTGATAATAAATGCTTTGTAAGAAGATCCATCTGTGTTTTCATGTGCGCCATATCTTAATCACGTTTTTCTTGTCTTCTTCTTTGGTCTGCAGTCATGCCTATAGATAAAGTGGGGCTTGCTACCTCAGAATCCCTGGTATGCCAAGCTCTACTTTGTTTCGTCATGCGATCTAACATATTGCTTGCTTGACCAAAGGTGAGGTCCATAAAAGATCCTCCAGCTGCGTTGTCCACCACTGGCTTGGTTATTGAATTCAAGGCTCTATACAATATCTCCATGAGGTGAACATTAGTCATGTGATGGTTTGGGCATCTCGCTAGCTTTTTCTTGAACCTCTCCCATGTTTCATAGAGAGCTTCAGTTGGAAGCTGTCGAAAATTGATGATCTCATCCCTCAACTGTGCTCTTTTGGATGACGGAATGAATCTTTCTAGGAAAGCGTCTTTCAATTGCCTCCAATCCGTAATAGAATCAGGAGTCAGCCCATTCAACCATAGAGTTGCCTCCCCAGACAGAGACAATGGAAATAAGCGTAGTCGAATTGCATTCTGTCCAACGCCAGGATTGTCGAATGACTTGCATGTAGAAATAAAGTTTATCAGATGCATATTCGGATCATCGCCTGCTAGTCCACCAAATAATCCCTTGAGTTGCAAAAGCTGAATCATGGTGCTAGTGATATTGAACTTTGCTCCAGGTGCTAAGGGAGGAAGAATAATAGCTCCTGTGGCACCAGCTTCGTAAAGATCATCTTCATCATCATCGAACAGCATGGGTACAGTTCGGCGTTCAGGCCTATATCTTGCTTGACGATCTCTCCTGTTTGCTGGTGTCGCCATCTCAGCAGTATGTTGTGGGTTTAGTAGCTCTTCATCGCCCAGATCCTCATCGTCAGGATTTGTTGCTCGCCTACGGTTATCAATTTTCTGTTGATGCACTTGAGCAGCCATCCTTTCAATTTCACGTTGTGCATCCATTGATGCACTGAACAAACCTGAATAAAACAGAAACAACAACTAAAAGTAAAAGTACGAGAATCTTTGACCAAAGGGTCTAGTAATTATTACGAACTTAATTGACACTTGTATTCCCCGGCAACGGCGCCAATTTTTGATAACGCTCAATCTACAGCTCTCGTAGGAGTGTAAAGTGGTCGTTAGCAAATATAGAACCCAACCTGGGTTGGGTGTCGATCCCACAGGGAATAGCTTGGCCAACAAGTAAGCAAGATTACTAAACTTTTGGTGCAAGTCTCGTAAAAAAGGGGGGATTGTAATGTGTCACCAAAACAATTAAATAAAAGCTGAAAATAGCAAAGTAAAAGAGAAAGATTGTTACGTAAGTTGTAAACAATGAGAATTGAGGCGTTGGGGTTATGTCCACCTTCTGAGGTATACGTCTCTATTGGCTATGAGTGTGTAGAATTCTGACATGCAATTGCTTATAGAGGATTGTAGTCGATGGTAAATCCAAGCGTCTCTCGACCTAAACAAGGACTATTTCACTTTAACTCTCTCGAGCTTAAAGCGTGTCTAACGGTACGAATTCTTCAAGAGGTTAGTCCAGTTACGGCACTAGCTTTTTAATAGGAAAGGGTGTCCTACTACCTTGACATTATCTCTTTTCCAGACAAATAACTTTTCTCTCGAATAAGTTAAATGTTAAACTGGCGTATTCTTGCGTTTGCAACCGCAAAGAATGTAGATTAAGATGAAGAGAATAATGATATAAGCAATATACGTGCCTCGAACTCACAAACTCACAGCAATAGATAGTAACTCATTCGGCTTCCATAGCCCCAACAGAGAAGTTTAGTTACCCATGAATGCGAAGAAAACCACAATTGACATTGTTATTATACCACAATAATGATCAATTTCGTGTAGCACAAGAGTGGTAGGCGTTAGGTGTGATTTCTTGCAGAGTAACGTTTCTCTTGTTGCGGAATTTAAGAATAGAAGAATAGACGAAAATAGAATTGATGGAAAGATTAGAAGAGTTGTAGAAAAATGATTAGCAGGTAAGAAGGTGTATAAAGATGATAGAAGATGTGAGGGATGGAAGGAAGTATTGTGTTCTCCCTCCTTCCTCCCTCCTTGTTCTAAATCTCTAGCATGATAGGGTATTTATAATACCCATATCCTACTCCTACTAAGCTAATGAAATAAATAACCAAATCCTACTAGACTAATGAAATCCTTAACCCAAATGTACTAGGTTAAGGTAACATTATCATAATCCACATAAAATAATGAAATACATAACCTAATTGTACTAGGTTAATGTATCATTGTCAAAATCCAGCTTTGTGTCTGTAAGTCCCCAAAGTCTTCAGAATTGCTGTTTTAGCCCGGGACAGATTTTCCATGCAGCAGTTTTGGTCCTTTAGGCGTCCAAACTCCCTTTCCTTCCTTCGTGAGCTTTCTTTAGCGTCAAGTAAGCCATAAAATGCTGAATTATGCATCATTTATACCTGAAACTTTACTAACCATGTTCGTTAGCTTATTTACAGGAAAAAGGACTAAAAGTTCATGAAATATATACTTTGTTCTCAAAACTAGGCTAAAATATGGGCAAAATGTATTGATATAGGCGTGTAAATCCGCCTATCATCAACGACCCAGTATGTCCTATTGAAAGGCGGACGACATATCTTGAATATAACATGTCTTAAATCAGGGTGACGGCCCAACGTGTCTCATTGAATGGGAGAACGACCTATCTTGAATGTAATGTGCCACTTGAACGAGGGTGACGGCCCAATATGTATCATTGAAAGGCGGACGACCAATATTTAATATAACATATCACTTTGAACGGGACGACAACCCAATGTATCCTATTGAAAGGAGGACGACCTATATTGAATATAACATGTCACTTTGATCGGGGTGATGGCCCAACATATCGCATTAAAAGGCGAACAACCTATCTTAAATGTAACGTGACACTTGAACGGAGGTGACGACACAATGCGTCTCGTTGAAAGGCGGACGACCATATTGAATATAACATATCAGTTTGAATGAGGTAACGACCCGATGTGTCCCATTGAAAGACGAACGACCTAACTTGCATGCCATGTGTCACTTTGAACGGGGTGATGGCCCAATGTATCCTCTTAAAGGGTGAAAACCCAAGTATAATAAGATGTGTCTTTTCGAAAGGACGGATGACCCAAATGTAATAAGAAATGACAGAAGTTGATTCGTTAAACTACATTTCTTGAATCAAGAGCCCGTCAAAAGACTTGTGCATAACCTGAGATTTTGGATTGGATCCTCAAACTTTGAGATGATACTTTTGCATTATTTTTTAGAGTCAATCTTGCATAACGTCACCTATATAACTTGAACAACACTCATTAATAATACATAATTTGTTATTAATAAGTTATGAGTGTAATAAAAGATAGAGTTTAAAGATAAAGATGAAGTTCTTTGACTCATGATAACTTAGAGATAATAGTTCGGATAATATCTCCATATCCTCGTTGTTATGTCTGATAATTTCCCTATAAAATCAGAGAAAGTGTTAGAAATCATAACGAAGTAATAGAAACATAAATCAAAAGGAAGATGGTCGAGAGAAGTTATTCGATTTACTGTGGCAAGGCCACAATGGGTCTGATAATGCCCTTTATCATGCTTAATATTGTCAGCTTTGTGACTTTACTGTTCCTGCATCCAAAGAAAATTTTTTAGTCTTGAGAGACTGACTGTGTTGGTATTCCCTTGCTCTTCTGATGCGCCCTGTTGATCATTGATTTGCAAACTTTTCTGATCTTGAAGTACAACTTTTGTGAATTTTTAGAGGATCTTCCTCAAAAATTCTGCTCCGGTCTATAACATTTAACTCCCGAACTTTCTTATAATTTGTGACATTTATGAGTATGGAATTTTTGAGATTTTCTCAAAAATTTTGCTCCAGTCTAAAATACAAAGTACTTGAGTCGTTTCTGACATGGAGTTCTTTAAACATAGAGAACTCCAAAAATTATGCTCTGACCTCAGCAACGTCTGATTTTCAACTTTGAGTAAATGTCAAGTTTCATAAATTTTTTGAGACATTCTCAAAAATTTCTACCCTAGTTACATTCTTCAATGTCATCGTTATTTAACTTAGAAAAGGATCATTTGATGAATTTTTTATGTCTTCTTAAAATTTTTATCGTAGTTTCTATGAAAATCTTATGGGAAATATGACCGAGCCAGTGAGGCACCTACGCATTCCATTAAGGTGGGAAAGGTAGTTCCAACATAAAATGAAATGATAATTCTTCTAAGGCACTGACTGAAGCCGATATAGGCATCCTATGTATCTTATTCTTGGGAATTCAGGTCAAACGCAGTTCATATATACAATGAAGAGATAAATTTTCTAAGAGGTTGACCGAAGCCAACATAGGATGCCTGCGTATCCCATTCTTGGAAATTCAGGTCAAACGTAGTTCATACTGAAAAAGAATTTTTTTTAAGGGGTTGACCAAAGCCGACATAAGTCATCTACGTATCCCGTTCTTGGGAATTCAGGTCAAACATAGTTCATACATGCAAAAGAGATATTTGATATTTTTTATAACGTGACCGAAGTTAATACAGTTGATGATAGGCGAATTTACCCGCCTATATCAATATATTTTGCCCATATTTTAGCCTAGTTTTGAGAACAAATTATATATTTCATGCACTTTTAGTCCTTTTTCCTGTAAATGAGCTAACGAACATGATTAGTAAAGTTTCAGGTATAAATGATGCATAATTCAGCATTTTATGGCTTACTTGACGCGAAAGAAAGCTCACGAAGGAAGGAAAGGGAGTTTGGACGCCTAAAGGACCAAAAGTGATGCATGGAGAATCTGTCCCGAGCTAAAACAACAATTCTGAAGACTTTGGGGACTTACAGACACAAAGCTGGATTTTGACAATGATACATTAACCTAGTACAATTAGGTTTAGTATTTCATTATTTTATGTGGATTATGATAATGTTACCTTAACCTAGTACATTTGGGTTAAGGATTTCATTAGTCTAGTAGGATTTGGTTATTTATTTCATTAGCTTAGTAGGATTAGGATATGGGTATTATAAATACCCTATCATGCTAGAGATTTTGAATAAGGAGGGAGGAAGGAGGGAGAACACAATACTTCCTTCCATCCCTCACATCTTCTTACATCTTCTTACATCTTCTTACATCTTCTTACAACATCTTCTTTACTTCTCATCTTACAATTCAATTCTATTACTCTACAACTCTTCTAATCTTTCCATTAATTCTATTTTTCTTCTTCTACTCTTCCATTCTTAAATTCCACAACAAGAGAATCATTACTTTGCCTAGGAATTCACGCCTCACGCCTACCACCTAAGCTACACGAAATTACTCAATCTTGTGGTATAACAACAATATCAATCGTGATCTCCTTCGCATTCATGGGTAACTAAACTTCTCTGTTGGGGTTATGGAAGCCGTATGAGATACTATCTATTGCTGTGAGTTTGTGAGTTCGAGGCACGTATATTGCTTATATCATTATTCTTTTCATCTTAATCTACATTCTTTGCGGTTGCAAACGCAAGAATACGCCAGTCTAACATTTAACTTGTTCGAGAGAAAAGTTATTTGTCTGGAAAAGAGATAATGTCAAGGTAGTAGGACACCCTTTCCTATTAAAAAGCTAGTGCCGTAACTGGACTAACCTCTTGGAGAATTCGTACCGTTAGATACGCTTTAAGCTCGAGAGAGTTAAAGTGAAATAGTCCTTGTTTAGGTCGAGAGACGCTTGGATTTACCATCGACTACAATCCTCTATAAGCAATTGCATGCCAGAATTCTACACACTCATAGCCAATAGAGACGTATACCTCAGAAGGTGGACATAACCCCAACGCTTCAATTCTCATTGTTTACAACCAACGTAACAATCTCTCTCTTTTTACTTTATTATTTTCAGCTTTTGTTTACATTACTTGCAAAACAAGAATCCCCCCTTCTTACGAGACTTGCACCAAAAGTTTAGTAATTTTACTTACTTGTTGGCCAAGCTATTCCCTGTGGGATCGACACCCAACCCAGGTTGGGTTCTATATTTGCTAACGACCGCTTTACACTCAAACGAGAGCTGTAGATTGAGCGTTATCAACAGTCCACCTACGTATTCTACAAGGGAAATTGTAATGCCCCAAGAACCTATCCCGAGATGTCACAGGTGCTCAAGGCCACACATGGCCTCAAGCTAACCCTCTGAGCCTGTCATCACTTTCAGAACTCATTATAGCGCAAATCATGCTAAGATAAAGAGGAATAACCATGTCATGAGCATACTGAAATACGAAGTAATACTACCGTGTACAAATAAAATACTGAAATCTCTGTGCACGCTGGTACACTAGTCTGACAAAGCCTCTACTACATAGGACTGAGGAGCCATTGGGATAGATCCCCAACTGACTCGTACTGAACTGAAAGTAAACAACCATCTATTAACAAAACAAAATCGTAGACACAGGTCCTCGAACCATGAGGACTCACCAACCGCAAAAATGTAGATGAAGGTACTCAAGGATCACTATCACTACTGAGACTGAGCACCTAAACCTATATCATGAGGAAATATAGAATACAAAAGAGTATGCGAGTCAGTACTTGGGAATGTACTGAGTATGTGGGGGTGGATGCAACATTTTAAATAATATCATAAATGTATAAGAAAATCATGCATGCTGACAATAATAACTCTCTTCGCTTGAATTATCTAAAACATCATTTCCGTAAGTCATCAGTAATAACATATGCTTCATAAATCTCATAAATCATTTAACTCAACTCAAACTTTTTGACTCATGACTTAGAGTGACTTGGTAACTCATGGTACTTAGATTATTATGGACGTGGGAGTTTCTTATAACCGACATAACTACACCATGTGAGCCGCATGGAGTCCAACGTTTTGCCCTCCTAAGGAGAGAACCCTATATTGGCGGGGGTGGCGTACTCTTACCAGGGAGTACAACCTCAATCTCATTATCACAATTCCATACTCGGCCTCTGGCCCACAATTATCAACATCAATCCTACCGTGGCACATAATTTTGGGAAAATACCACATTTCCCGCTCGGTGCTAAATACTCTTTCCAGATTCAGCTCAGAACGCGTTAGGAAATCCACCTTAATTAATATCAACTCATGGGTCTATTTTAAAGACCAAAACACAAATATATATCTCATTTGCAAATCATAAATATCTTGTGGATTCCTAACCCGACTCAACTCAACACAATCTTTCTCAACATCAAGTACATTTGCTTTTCGAATCATTTTCAAATATCAAAGCTTCAAGGAAACATCATAGGACTCATTCTTGACTTTCAATCTCAAATATCGATACATATTTAATAGTCAAATTTCTCATGGAAAGGCATAACTCATGACACTTGTCTTAAATCGCTTAGAAATCATCAATACGTAATGACAATATACAACTCATGAAATAAATTCTCAATTTAAGAAACATGATGGTGAAATAATCATAAATATCAAAATTATTCAACTCAAATCTCATAAATCATAAATAAAGAAATTTGGGTGTAAACCCACTTGCAAAATCATGTAAATCAATAATAGAAAGTAAATCTTTAGGCACAAGAACGAAAGGAGTGTTCTTGTTCAAGCCCCACATACCTTGGATTATAATTTTGGAGATGTAGAAACTTGTTTGGAACTTCTTCCTTACATTTTTGAGTTAAGATCCTTGATGACTTTGACTAGGGGAGCTTAATTCTTGGACAACTTGGAGAAATCTATGGAAGATCCTTGAATTTCTTGGAAGGAGTTTTGATTTTTGGGTTGAGAGAAAACCCTAGTTTTCTAGAAAATTCTTGGAGAAATTTGAGAGAAATAGGAGAAAATGATCTTCTCTTTACTACTTTGATGTATATACAAGGCAAAAAGGATCGGAAATGACCAAAATGCCCTTTTGAAAAAGTTGAAATTCGCTGATTGGGGCCTGTGACGGTCGATCTGATGGTCCGTCAAGTCTCCTGACGGTCCACCAGATCGTCCGTCACTCGAGTGCCAAAATTGGAATGTTCTGACTCGACGTGATGATCGAAGTGATGGTCTGTCAGGAAACTGACGGTCTACCAAGTCGTCCGTCGCTCGAGGGCCAGAAACGAGACATTCTGTCTCGACCTGACGGACCCCTTGACGGTCCGTCAGCTTTTTGACGGTCCACCATCTTGGCCGTCACACGGTGACCAGGAAGAGGGGTCACTGCCTTGGCTTGACGGGACAATTGACGGTCCACCAAGGATCTGACGGTCCGCCAGGTCGACCGTCAGACTTGGGCAATCAGATATCACTAAGTAAAACGGCTATAACTCCCTCGTCCGAAGTCGGATTTCAATGAAATTAGTATCGATGGAAATATTATTCAATGCTCTACATGACAATATGTAGAAATTAGAAAAATACAACATGGTTTAAATATCAATAACTTTGGAAGTCATACATATCCACTCAAAATATGGATTTAGGCTTAAGAAACGATCGGGGTATTACAGAAATCAGGTCGAACATAGTTTATAACTACTAAAAGGATACTATTACAAGGAAATTAAATCATAAAGTGCGATTACAAGAAAACAAAGTGACAAAATACCATTACAAGGAAATAAAACGAGAGAGTAAGATTAAAAGAAAAGAAAATAACAACTTCCAAATGTAGGATAGAGGGACGCCAAAAGTGCGGCATTTGAGAAAAAAATCATGCTTCTTCTGATTGATAGTGCCAATGACTACTTCTTGTGATTGGGCAATGGATTGTTGTTAACATTAGCTGGAGCTTCTTCAAGTGTTATCACCTTATTGTCAATCAAATCCTGAATTTTGTGCTTGAGAGTGATATATTTCTCTGTATAATGTCCAAAAACTCCAGAGTGGTAAGCACATCGTTTTTTTGGATCATACCAATTAGCAAAAGTGTTCGCAGGCTTTGCTTTCCCTGGATGAAGTAGTTTTGCGTATTTCAACCTTTAAAAAAACTGATTAAGAGATTCTTCTAATGGCGTGAAAATTCTGGGAGGATTTCTTTCATGATTGGCACGAAGAACATTATTTTGATAGTTTTGTGGTGGAGGTTGAGCATGATATTTCGCTTATGTATTGAAGATCAGATAGTGAGCATGCTGAGCATTTGGTTGATATTTAGGAGGTTACTTGTAGTTGGAAGAACTTTGTTGAATCACCACTTCCATTACTCTCTTATCTTTTTTTCTATTTCCAAAAGAACTAGTCTAGAAGCCCTTGTGGGTGGATTGCAGTTCTGTCGAATTTATTATCCTTCCCGTCTTTAGGCCATCCTCAATTATTTCTCCAGTTTTAACAATTTCAATAAATGTTTTTCTAGCCATCGTTATCATGCGATCAAAATATTCTGGATTTAGTGCATGGACGAAGTAATTGATCATTTCATCTTCTTCCATAGGGGGATGCACCCTGGTAGCTTCTTCTCTCCAGCGTATGGCATATTCATGAAAATTCTTATTTAATTTTTGCCTTAGCTTTGTGATAGAGATTCTATCAGGAATGATATCGACATGAAACTTGTAGTGATCCACAAAAGCATTTTCTAGGTCATACCAAGTATGCCACTTAGTCACATCTTGCTTAGCATACCATTCTAGAGTCTTTCCACTCAAACTTTGACTAAATAGCTTGACCCGTATTCCTTTATTTTTTTCTACGCCAATTAATTTCTCACAATAAGTCTTCAAATAAAAAAGCAAACTTTTGAACCTATAAAACTTTGGGATCTTATAACCAGAGGCAACTCAATCTCGAGAAATGTACACAACTCTTCATACTTCACACTTTGGTTATTCCCAAGCCCCCGAAGACTCTTCATTGAATCTTCTAAGGCCTTGAGCTTTCTGTTCACTGTCTCATCAGTGTACATTCTTGGATTATTTTATGTCTCAACATTATGATTAACATCTAAGTGGTATAACCCTTGAGTTACTATTACTGGTGGGACAGTACCATAGTCATACACTGACAGAGCATGATGTAACAAGGATATTGATAACGCTCAAACTACAACTCTCGTAAGAGTGTAAGCGGTCGTTGTCAAATATAGAACCCAACTGGGTTGGGTGTCGAATCCCACAGGGAATACTTGGTCACTAAGTAAGCGACCATTATTAGATTTTTGATGAAAGTTCTGCGAATAAAGAGGGGATTTTGTGCGTGCAAATAATGTAAACAAAATAGTAGAGTAAAAATGGAATACTTGGTAGGTTTTAATCAATGAGAATTGAGAGTTAGGGTTATGTCCACCTTATGAGTTCTACGTATCTATTGGCTATGAGTTATGCGGAATTCAGACATGCATGTGCTTATAGAGATTCGTATTCTATGGTAAATCCAGGCGTCTTTCGACCATCAAGGATTAGTTCACTTTAACTCTTTCGAGCTTAAAGCGTATCTAATGGTGCTAATTCTCCAAGAGGTTAATCCAGTTACGACACTAACTTTTAAACAGGGTTTAGTAGACCTATTTCCTTGACATTCTCTTTTTTCCAGACATGTAACTTTTCTTTCGAACAAGTTAATGCTATACTGGTGTATTCTATATGTTTGCAACCACAAGAATTTAAATTAAGATGAAGAGAGTAATGATATAAGCAGCATACGTGTCGAGAATTCACAAACTCATAGCAATAGATAGTATCTCATAAGGCTTCCATAACCCTAACAGAGAAGTTTAGCTATTCATGAGTGCAACGGAAATCATAATAGACATTATCATTATACCAAAATAAGAGTCTAACGTGAAGTATGCTTTGGTAGTGCTTGTGGCGTGAATTCCTTGCAAATAGCGTTTCTCTTGTCGTGAAAATTAAAAAGTCGAATAGATGAAGAGAAGGGAAGAAGAATTAATTGAAAGAGAATTATTTTAATTGTAGTAATGCTTGAGTGATGAGAATTAGAATGAATTATTTGAATGAAGAGAGATAATAATAAAAACTTCAGCAACATAGGGTATTTATAACACCCATATCCTATTCCTACTAGGCTACTGCGTACTTATCCTAATCCTACTAGGTTACTGTATCCTTATCCTAATCCTACTAAGTTACTGTTGATCCCCAAAGTCTTTAGAAATGCTGTTTTTGCCCGGGACAAGTTATCCATGCATCACTTTCATTCCATAGGCGTCCAAACGCTGCTTTCCTTCTTTCGTGAAGCTTCCTTGGGCGTCAAGTTATCCATAAAGTTCTGGAATCTTCATCGTTTATACCTGAAAACTTGCTAATCACGTTTGTTAGCTCACTTACAGGAAAAAGAACTAAAAGTGCAGGAATTATATATTTTGTCCTCAAAACTTAGCTAAAATATGGGTACATTAAGGTGCTTTAGGCGTGTAAATACTCCTATCATCAACACCCCACACTTAAATCTTTGTTCGTCCTCGAACAATATATCATGTCCATATAAACATCTACTTAGGGTTTCACAGTAACAGCACAAAATATTCATCAAGACAGGCACAATAATTATTAACAAAGAGTAGTTTTCTAATCACTTCTAGAAATAATTCAACCTCCAACATAGACTCGTGATGATGGTTAATTTGTATTCAAAAGTTAAGGCAAAAAGAATCATACAAGACTACCCAAAACTCATCAACCATGTGTGTCTCACATAAGATATTACCCATAATCACTCACAAGTATTGCATTTTTCAGAACATGGGTATAAGATTATCCTTGCTCTCACTCTCACAAAGAATTCATATGTTGCAACTGATGACCATAGGCTTGCCCTTAGTGTAATGCTCTACTAATATCAGAATGTTATGCTTAGGATCAAATAGGTCTTTACAGGTTGTAATGTAGGCTAAGGGACGGGTAGGACTATTTTGGCCAGAAATAGTGACTATGTTCCTAAGCGCTTTAATACATCACATTATGCCATTAACACTCTCTTTTAATCAACCCTGCTACCTTTCTTTCATCTATCACCCTTTTCACCTATTTTGCCATTCAAGCATAACTATCTTTTTATTTAATCATAAACACAATTTATCTTTTTGTTTTTCTATTTCTTTTTCTTTTCTCTTTCTCTTTTTTTTTCTTTTTTTTATAACACACCTCCATGATAGCCACTCTTTTTCATAACAAATTCAAGTACCAATACACTCTAAGGCATCACTCTCACCCAATTTCCTCTTATTTTGTCACATGACTTCACAATTTAAAGCACTTAGGAATTTGGATCAAATTATGGTCTTGAAAAAAAATGGATTAGGCTTACATATGAGGCTGTCAAAGAAAATGGCTTAAAGGCTCAAAAGGGTTGACTAGGATAATGTCCACGGGTAGGTAAACAGAAGGTAAACAATCACAGGCTGCCAAAGAAATGCCTAAATCATCTCCTAAACTCACATTCTTTATTTCGCTTTACACACACACCAGGCAAGTTCTAGCATCAGTCACAACACAGAATATACTATATCCTCACACACACAAGGCACATGGTCAACTTTATTGGGAGCAGTATAGACTCTTGACCCAATAGATGAATGAATTAAACCACACAATTATCACACAGTGAGTCACATGTAGAGCCTAAATGTCTCAATAGTAATGATTTAGCACAAACTCTTGTTATACTACCATGCCGTCTATCAGAACAATTTCATGCAAAATCTAAAAAATTTAAAATTAAACTAACTAATTACGACTAATTAAAACGAACAAGAACTAGAATCAATGCAAATGCAGACAAAGAAGTATAGCATACAAATACCAGCACCCCACACTTAGACGGGACACACCGCCCTCAGTGGAAAATAAATACGGAAAACCTGATTAGTCAGACTCCTCTTCTATGTCTGGGGTCATACCCCCTGCGTCGGAATCATCATCAGAGTCGTCATCCTCAGAGTTCCCTCAAATTGTACCCCACTTGATCCAAAAGTGCGTTGAGGTATTTGTAGCGAGGAGGATTCAACTTGCTCTTTTCTTCCGCTTTCCTAACCTTTCTGTGAGGTGGATACTTTTTGTTTTTCTTGTCGTCCTTTTGAGGCCATTCAACCTGAGATCCTAATAGAGTCATGTTAGCTTCATCTCAGAAGATTCAATTGATAAACAAACAGTAATGACACCACCCCATACTTAAGTTGTTGGCACAGACTAATTAAGTGAGTGATGTCGACTACTCAGACTTCATCGTCATACATTTGGGCGATATGTTCCAACAATATGTTCAGCACAGTCATACTTTCATGTCGTCTTAACTATCCTTTCCAACTCTATTTCATGTAATCTTGATCATACTCTCATATTTGGATTAATGCACTTTTTTGAACAAGACTACTGCATAGAGATCGTATCAAGTTATGGTATAGAAATAATCACAACATCTCATGCTTGTATTCAATCATAATCTTTATCTCGATGAACGAGTCATTCAAACATTCAAGCATTCAATTTTGAAGATTATGCACTTAACTTCACCATGTCGACTCCGCAAAAGTATGACAATGTATAACAATCAAATACAAGTCGGAACCAAATCAAGAGCATCATTACGTATTCTTTCACTAACTTAGTTGAATCACAACAAATCAACCATATTCAAATCACCAATACTACTTCAAGATTTAACAATTTATTATAGGCGTAGTAATGTAGTACTTACGGAATATAAAAGAAGAACAAAGAAGTACTTACTTGGTTGATGGCCTCGGAAGATGTTCTTGCAAAGTGAAAGAGCAAAAGGAAAATTTTTGAGAGATTTTGGAGAGGTAGGCGGCGCCTTGGTTGAGGTTGCAATGCATTTTTGTTCTAAGACTAAGGTTCTATTTATAGGACAAGCTTGGGTCGGGTTTTGACCCATTTGGAATCGGATTTGGAGATCAAAAGTGACCATAGGCGGTGCCTAATGCTTTGCCTATGCTTGGCATAGGCGGCGCCTATGCTATGGCATACTAGATTCAGAGACAAAATGCCTTTGCATAGGCGGCGCCTATGCTATGGCATTGTTGAGCATAGGCGGCGCCTATGCTATGGCACTCTAGAATCTGAGAGCTTAGGCCATAGCATAGGCCATGCCTTGTTCGTGGCCTATATTTACATAGGCCTTGCCTTGTTCTTTGCCTATATTTTCATAGGCAATGCCTAACCCATAGCCTTTTTCTTCTTCATTCCTAACTTACCACCTTCAACATGCAATACTTCCAACTCAAAATTTGAAACCAATCTTCTCCTTTACACCTCTTGCACCTACATTTACTCAAAAACAACAAGAACGATTAGAACGATGGGTTGCCTCCCATCAAGCTCCTTAGTTTTGGTCGTGGCTCGACAAAATCTTAAGAAAACAAAACAATTTAAAAACGATGGGTTGCCTCCCACCAAGCGCTTGATTTATTGTCGCGGCACGACATAGCTATCTCGATTACTTAGACTTCATCGAGATAGATGGGGCATCATTTTCTGAATAGATTCAGATGACGCTGATGCTTACTTGTAGGCATGCAATCTTCTTCGATATGACTCTTGTGCATACATATCCCAGGAGGGATACCAATTATATCATCAATAGTCCAACCCATAGCTCTCTTGTATCTCTTCAGAGAAGAGATGAGAGCCTCTACGTGTTGTTCACTTAAATCATCCGCCACACTCACCGGAAGTGTATTTCCACTTCTCAAGAACGCATACCTTAGATAATTGGGGAGCTCTTTCGATTCTAGCACTGGGGGCTCTTCAATGGAAGTCTTCGCTGTTGGTGACGGTTGATTCTTAAGATCAAGGTCCGACTGCTTAGGAGTATGAGAATAGGACCCTATTTCTGTTAGAGCACACATAGTTTCTTTATAATCTTCATCGTCCTTATGCTCAACATTCAGCAGCGCAGCAGACAATGGCTTAACAGTAAGATGTTTCTCTACAAATAATGCTTTCTTATCCTCATAATGAACATCAGCTACGGAGAACATATTCATATCGCTGGGCTGCTTCATTGCTTTGTATATATCAAAGCGGACCACTTCGTCATTCAACCGAAATAAAAGCTCATTAGCTCTCATGTCAATAAGCACACTTCTTGTTGCAAGGAAAGGACGTCCCAAGATTATGGGAACTTCAGAATCCACCTCGCAATCCAAAATCACAAAGTCTGCAGGAAAAATGAAGGTAGACACCTTCACCAACACATCATTCAAGATACCCACAGGTCGTTTTACCGACCTATCTTCCATCACGAGCCGCATATTGGTTGGTGTAGGGTCGCCCAACCCCAACTTTCTGTAGACGGATAGTGGCATCAAATTGATGCTAGCTCCCAAATCGCACAATGCCTTAGCAAAATTCATAGATCCAACCGTGCAAGGAATAGTGAAAGCACCAGGGTCTGCCTTCTTCTGTACTAAGGACCTTGTGGCAATTACACTGCAATGATGAATATTATCTGCCGGCTCATAGCTTACTGCCCGCTTCTTTGTCAAAAGGTCCTTCATGAATTTAGCGTATCCGGGCATCTGCTCTAGTGCTTCCACCAAAGGAACATTAATAGTCAACTGCTTCAACATAGTCATGAATTTACTGAACCTGGTATCATCAGCTTTCTTCTTCAGTCTCTGCGGAAAAGGTGGTGGTGGAAGGGGAATTATTTTCTCCACCACTTCTTTTTTATCTTGCTTCCGATTATCAACCTTTTCAGGAGTGTCGTCAGCCTTCTTCTTCAGTCTCTGAGGAAAAGGTGGTGGTAGAAGGGGAATAGTTTTCTCCACCACTTTCTTTTTACCTTGCTTCAAACTATCAATCTTTTTAGGCTGCAAACGTCTAGGGGTGACGTCATGAACACACTCTTCAGCTTCTTCGGCCTCTTCACATTCTACATCAATAACATTATCCGTTATATCATCAACCACCTGCTTATCCTTGGATGGATTTTCCAACACCTTACCACTCCAGGTAGTAATAGCCATGCATGATCCGTCGTTCCTTGGGTTTTGCACCATATCGCTGGGTAGTGTTCCAGCCTTTCTTTGGTTGAATGCCGCAGATAATTGACTCAATTGTTGCTCCAGCTATTTTATTGAAGTGGAATGCGAGTCAACCAATTTCTTCATTGAGGACAGATCATTTATTACCTCAGTTACTCCTGTGCTGGTTGCCTCTACTCCTTTCAGCAGCTTAGTCATCATATCTTCCATGGACATATTTCCAGAACCAGATGCAGCGGCATCACGTCTTCCAGGAGGAACATATAAACCACTCCTGTCGGTATTGTTTTTCCAACTACCTTGATCGCGGTCCTTGTATCCAGATTTATCATAATAGATTCGACCTTGGTTTCCTTGGGCATTGCCTCGGAAACCCCCCTAATTATTCAAGTAGTTGGCTTCTTCCTCTAAATCGGATTCGTCTCTTCCTTTTGACGCAACTGCTTTGACTTTTTCGGTCTTCCCTGATAATAGATGCTTTGTAAGAAGATCTATCTGTGTTTTCATGTGCTCCATATCTTGATCATGTTTCTCTTGTCTATGCCTCTGCTCTACAGTCATGCCAACAGATACGGTAGAGCTTGCTACCTCAGAATCCCTGGTATGCCAAGCTCTACTCTACTTTGTCATACGATCTAGCATATCACTTGCATCAAGAAAAGTAAGGTCCATGAATGACCCACCTGCAGCATTATCAACCACTGGCTTAGTCACTGAGTTCAAAGCCCTGTATAATATCTCCATCAAGTGGATAATGGTCATCTGATGATTTGGGCACCGCATAAGCTTCTTCTTGAACCTCTTCCATGTTTCCTGGAGAGCTTCAGTTGGAAGCTGTCGAAAATTGCTGATCTCATCTCTCAACTGTGCTCTCTTGGATGGCGAAAAGAATCTTTCTAGGAAAGCGTCTTTCAGTTGCCTCCAATTAGTAATAGAATTAGGAGTCATCCCATTCAACCATAGAGTTGCCTCCCCAGATAGAGACAATGGAAATAAGTGCAGCCGAATTGCATTCTGTCCAACGCCTGGATTGTCGAATGACTTGCATGTAGAGATGAAGTTGATCAGATGCATATTCGGATCATCGCCTGCAAGTCCACCAAATAATCCCTTGAGCTGCAATAGTTGAATCATGGTGCTGGTTATATTGAACTTTGCTCCAGGTGCCAAGGGCGGAGGAATAATAGCTCCTGTAGCACCAGCTCCATCCAGATCGTCATCATCATCATCAAAAGGAGCCTGCAAAGCTCGGCGGTCAGGTATCATTCTAGCTTGATGATCTCTCCTATGCATAGGTGCCTCCACTTCATCAGTACGCCTAGGATTCAGTAGCTCCTCATCACCCAGGTCCTCATCATCAGGATTTGTTGCACGACCTGGGTTATCAATATTCTGTTGATGCACTTGAGCAGCTGCCAGTGCAGCTAGTCTAGCCTGCTCCTATTGAGTCGCCCTTCTGTCAATGTCACGTTGTGCATCCATTCTGCCAATAAGTTGTGGTTCAGAATTTATGGGTAATAATGGTTGACCAGAACTTCGAGTATTTGGCATGCACTGAACAAAACCTGCAGAAAACAAAAACAATAACTAAAAGTAAAGTACGAGAATCTTTGACCAAAGGGTCTAGAACTATCACAAACTTAGTTGACAACCGTATTCCCCGGCAACGGCGCCAAAATTTGATAACGCTCAAACTACAGCTCTCGTAAGAGTGTAAGCGGTCGTTGTCAAATATAGAACCCAACTGGGTTGGGTGTCGAATCCCACAGGGAATACTTGGTCACTAAGTAAGCGACGATTATTAGATTTTTGATGAAAGTTCTGCGAATAAAGGGGGGATTTTGTGCGTGAAAATAATGTAAACAAAATAGTAGAGTAAAAACGGAATACTTGGTAGGTTTTAATCAATGAGAATTGAGAGTTAGGGTTATGTCCACCTTATGAATTCTACGTATCTATTGGCTATGAGTTATGCGGAATTCAGACATGCATGTGCTTATAGAGATTCGTATTCTATGGTAAATCCAGGCGTCTTTTGACCATCAAGGATTATTTCACTTTAACTCTTTCGAGCTTAAAGCGTATCTAATGGTACGAATTCTCCAAGAGGTTAATCCAGTTACGGTACTAACTTTTAAACAGGGTTTAGTAGACCTATTTTCTTGACATTCTCTCTTTTCCAGACATGTAACTTTTCTTTCGAACAAGTTAATGCTATACTGGCGTATTTTATATGTTTGCAACCACAAGAATTTAAATTAAGATGAAGAGAGTAATGATATAAGCAGCATATGTGTCGAGAATTCACAAACTCATAGCAATAGATAGTATCTCATAAGGCTTTCATAACCCTAACAGAGAAGTTTAGCTATTCATGAGTGCAACGGAAATCACAATAGATATTATCATTATACCAAAATAAGAGTCTAACGTGAAGTATGCTTTGGCAGTGCTTGTGGCATGAATTCCTTGCAAATAGCGTTTCTCTTGTCGTGAAAATTAAAAAGTCGAATAAATGAAGAGAAGGGAAGAAGAATTAATTGAAAGAGAATTGTTTTAATTGTAGTAATGCTTGAGTGATGAGAATTAGAATGAATTATTTGAATGGAGAGAGATAATAATAAAAACTTCAGCAATATAGGGTATTTATAACACCCATATCCTATTCCTACTAGGCTACTGCGTACTTATCCTAATCCTACTAGGTTACTGCATCCTTATCCTAATCCTACTAAGTTACTGCTGATCCCCAAAGTCTTTAGAAATACTGTTTTTGCCCGGGACAAGTTATCCATGCATCACTTTCAGTCCATAGGCGTCCAAATGCTGCTTTCCTTCTTTCGTGAAGCTTCCTTGGGCGTCAAGTTATCCATAAAGTGCTGGAATCTTCATCGTTTATACCTGAAAACTTGCTAATCACGTTTGTTAGCTCACTTACAGGAAAAAGGACTAAAAGTGCAGGAATTATATATTTTGTCCTCAAAACTTAGCTAAAATATGGGTACATTAAGGTGCTTTAGGCGTGTAAATACGCCTATCATCAGATATGTTCTGAACCTTTGGAGGAGCAAATGTGTACCCAGAATGGGCATTTTGAGAAACATAAGCAAGATGACCTTCCTGATCAATTCCTTCTGATGTTGGAGACATAGGTCCCTTTTGTCGAGCATTAGGAGGCCGAGTCATGTTTGGAGGAGACTGAGAAGGTGTTCTACTTTGCATCACCATGAGCCTTAGCTCGGCAGTTTGTTTCTCCAAATCAGCAATGAGATCTGGAGTTATTTCTCTTCCTATCGAGGCACTCAGGTCTAGTGCCACAAAGAAGGTAGGAACTAACTCAGATGAAGTATTTGTGCTAATCAAACTAGGATCCATAGTTGAACGAGTCCTTCTATTAGCCCAAGCAAGAACGGACTAATCTGTAGTTGCTTTCTTGACCTTAACCGTGTGAAATACTGATGTTCTGCCAATGATTAATCTTTGTCTTTGTGAGCGGGAAAGTTTGACTACCAACACAAATCAGCCTCTCTTTAAAAGAAAAGAAGAATACTCAAAAATTAAAAGTGTTAGTTTGTGTAATTAATATATGAAACAAATGACACATATTTGATTTGAAACAGACTAGTCAAGAATTTGAAGAATAGAATGCTTTCAAAAAAGTGACTGAATGATCAGAACTTTGACCATTTGATGGATTTTGAATCAGAATGAACAAAGTGATTTGGAGAAATTGGTGTTTATGAATAAACATTCTAAAAGGTTTATTCGAAAAGCTTTTTCAAAGACAACATAGTTTTTTCATTAGTAGAACATCTGGATAGCTCTAATTATAATTTAGTGCGAGAAAAATGATTGTAAGAGTAGCGTGGTCTATGTGAATTGGACAATGACCTAATGAAATTTTGAATAAAAATGAGGTAAATTCAAAGGAATATAATTGACGGACTTTTAAGGGTATTTTGGAAGGGTTCAAATTTTGAGTCTTATATGCCTATTAATGCTCTAAGATTTTGAAATAGAATAATGGACTAGTCTTGTTTAAAGCCAAATATGTGTTATTTAAACACACAGATCAAGTAAATATAGACAAAGAAAAACAATAAAACACTTTAGCACATAAACAATTATCATGCGTCCTAGCATACAATGGGACCTTTCAAGCCAAATGTAAGCCTAACGTTTAAAGGATATATGTGTCATTTGTAAGACGTTCCATTGACCTCCAAATATATCCCAAGGGACGATGGTCTGTACAATCCGACATTAAATTCTTCAATCAAAACACATAAAGGATGATCGTCTGTTATTGACTCGTGGTCAATAGACGTAAGGTGAGTTTTTCTAATGGGCCCAATACCCCCTCAGGTATTGGGTCGTCCTAGGGTCATACTTAAAAAGGGTTTGGTTTTGCTCTATTCTAGTTTTCTAGAGTGGGCTTTGACCAGGTTCCCGAGTAGACAACTCAGGTTTGAAAATATGAACAGTCATCGAACGCCTAACGTGCCAATAAACTATCGTATTTCCAACACTTCATTTGGAATTGATAAATAGGGGCCGAGACATCTGCTAAACCCCAAAATAATTTATATATTCAAATGTGAAAGTATGCCATGGAATGCAACAATTTAAATTTTACGAAAATTTAAACACCTAAGCAAATAAACAGTTCAAGTATTACAAACCCGAATAATTAGTCAAAAAAATTAGTTCAAATATTTGGTTAGAACCTAGTTAAATCCCCAGCAGAGTTGCCATTTCTGTTTTATCCTTTTTAGATTTCTTTTGGCGAGAAAATAATTTTTCCCTCTTTAAACTATTTCAAAAGATTCAAGAAAGTTTTGAAATAATTTTGAGAAATTCACAGAGTCGACATTTGATTTTTATAGAAAAAAATCAAGAAAAAACTTAAAAGAGTTTCAAAGGTTCAAAAACAGAAATAAACCTTTAAAACTAGAGAAACTGGGTAAGGGTTCAATTAATGCCCTAAGAAAAATTTTAAGCCACTTAGGAGCGTCCGTTTAAAATGGTTTACCAAACTAACTAACTTGACTAACTAAAAGTGGCTAATTTTCGTAAAAAAAAATTAATTTTATAGAAAATATTACCTTTAACTATTTTTTGAAAACTTAAAATGATATTTATTCAACCAAGCGAAAATTGATCCTATTTAACTTGAGAAAAACTTTTGTAAAGAAGGTTGGGCTAAACTTGTTTTCATCATAAATTATTCTTTCAAATAAAAGGAAAAAAGAAAGTGATTTTTGAATATCATCTTTGATAAAAAAATATCTATCTTTAAAGAAAAATACCAACTTAACGAATTATGAACCTTGACTAACTAGTGAAAATATTTTTATCTTTCGCAAAGGAAATTGATTTTAGGTCGTTGAGAATTCTTTTAAACTTAAATGAACTACTTTAACATATTGATAAAATAAAATGCAACCTTGATTTTTTAAAAGCTTATTCAAAGGAAAAACATAAAGAAAATATGTTTTATTAATTTCGAATATCGCGGTATAAAATAAAATACGCAGGGAAAAATATAGAGACAAATAAAAAATATCGATTCCAAGGGGATTTATATAGACTAACCAAATTAATAATTTAATACAAGCACATAATCAAATAGGATTTACAAGAATAAGAAGAAATAAAGTTTGGGCCTTTTCCCAAATCTAGCCAGCTTTTGGGCCCATTTTTTATGGACTTTTGGTCCATTTATGCAGTTGTATACCAGATGTATACAACCTCGTTTTTACCTGCGTTTTCTTGTATATACGTTGTATATCAGCGTGAAAAACCTTGTATACTTTCTCTCAGCTTTACCATAAGTCATCTCTTCACTTATACCAGCCACATTTAACCTGTAAACCTCGTATATTAACTGTATACTGTGTATACCAACAATTGTTTCTTCAAAAAATAAGGCATTTGAGCTCGTAGAAGATGTAGGCCCCTTTGGGCCATTGAGAAATGCAGGGAACTGAGTCCGTGTGGACTCGGGCGATTCATGTCACATGCAATAACAACAAAAGAAAACATATAAAGAATTAATACAAGCTCCGGTGAAAATGCACAACTAATGATGACATCCAATTAGAGTAAGTCAATGATTTTCACAAATAAATTCTCGAAACCAACAACTTACTTATCATATTAGTTTAAAACACGTTGCAACTCACTATGTGTGTAAAATATTTTACATGTATATATTTTGAACAAAGGCAACACAATCACATACACATTGTAAGATCAAAAGGCAATAACATTTTAATCTGCCAGAAAAGTAATGAACATTATTAGCCAAAAGAGAAAATATTTACTAGTCTCTTTTACTGACTTCATATATGCGTCTTAGATAATTTACCAAGTTATTTTACAATTCCACATATAATAAACCGAAAACATACACATAATACTTTTAGTAAAATAAATATTATAATGCCAAATTCTTTATTGCAACACTTTTGGGGGATTAAAGACCCAACAATTTTCCTAATTTCTCCAGCACTTCCAACTAGAAAATCAATACTTTCCATTTTCATTCATTGCATTTGCAAAATTCTGTCTGAAGGCATTCTCATTGGATGCTAAACTTGAAACAATTGGAGCACTGGACTTATCCAAAGTAAACTCTACATCCATGTATAGTATGTTCAACAAATCGAAATCGTAGTTCAACCATAGAAAGAATAGTAATAAAAAAAATTGAAACCCTTTACGTATTCAAATCAATCCAAAAAGCGGAACAAATGTTCAGAGGTTCCTTAACTTAATGCTATAAGAAAACACAGTCACTGTCAACAAAATTGGTTTCGAATTCTCAACAACGCCATCATACTAAGTCTACCAAACAACCAGACGACTTCCAATATCAACAAATCAATAAGTCTCACGATCGTGGTATTTAAATTTTATTATAACGAAGAAACACAAAGAAAGAACGCAAAAGGTGAAGCCTTTACACTATCTCCATCATCCGAAACAGTTTTCTAATATCAACGAATATTCAAACCATCAAAAAATTTCCAGAATATCACATAGAGGAAAACTAAAGATAAAAGATTACCTTTTGTGGGGAAGGAACCGAAACGACGAACTGACGACGACTTTCAACACTAAATTTAACTTCAATCCGCAGAAATTCAATAATTTCATCGAAAGTTGATTTTTTGAATTATGTTCTTTGAGAATTTTGGTTGCGTGAGGTTTGAAGCATGCACCCTAAATTTCCCCTCAAAAATTTCCTCTGCCTTCTTCGCCTCAATGTCTATTTATAGAGAAAATATTGATTTTCATCCCCAAAATAACAGCTTGAAAAAGAGAAGAGAAGAAATAAGCCAGTAAAGAGAAAAAATATCCCTAAAATTCAGATTTGAATTGACAGCTCCTAATTCGAATTAGATTTTGGGTGTTAAAAAGTCAACATAAATAACTCTAGGTCTGAGAATTGCAGAGATAAGATGGAGAGAGAGGTTTCTGTGATTCAAGGGTCGTTATTTGGTTGAATTTTTGATGTTTGCGGGTCGTGTCGCCATCAAATTTGGGTTTTCCCATTGTTGTCGGGTCGGCGAAGCAAGTCGCCATCGCAGCCGCTATTGTGCGTTGATTGCTGGTATCGCTTGTTCGGGTCAGAGTTGTTGAAGTTGTTGTTGTTCGATATTATTATTTAAGTTTTTGAAGGTTGAAATTTGTTGTTGTCATTGTTTTGTTGAAGAAAATGGGAAATTGAGTTGGGCCACGTCGATTTGAAATGGGTTGGGGCAGATGCTGTAAGGTATGGGTCGGCTGGTGTTGCTGAATTTATTATTGGCCCAATGTTTTAAAGGAAAATGGGCTGGTGTATTATTTTTGGGAAAGGGTAGACTTAGGATTTAATAAAATAGCCTAAATCAGATTAAAATTTTGGTCAAATTCATTTAAATTTTACCCAAATCGAATATCAACTGGCCAATTGCATTGTAATTGTGGCCAAATTGATTTCAATTATGGTCAATTTAATAAATTGACCAAATTTAATTAAAACTTGAAATAAATTAATAATTATTTTAATCCCGAGCTTCTCGACCTAATAAAACTAAAAAAATATTTTTCATGTAAATTACTTTTAAGTAAAAATTATATTTAAATCAATATTTTATCCATTTGAATTGATTTTCAATATAACCTCAATAAAAGTCTAATTTTGATAAAAATGTTTATTTAAGTAACAAATATTATACATTCTCGTATATGTAAATACGAAAACGTATAGTCGTCACTTAAATGACAAAATTAACCTAAATAAATATTATAGAGCACATTTATCCGGATGAAATAAATATTTTAATTTTATTAAAAATTAAAGAAATCCAGGATTAAATTTAGTCGTGGAGGGAAAAAATAGGTGTCAACATATGTATCATGGAGGACGAAGGGTACATGAAAATCCCATGATATCTCCAGTTTACACGCACTGGGGTCCGTTCAAGGGGTAACACTAGACCCATATATCTCGTGGGTGGTTTTAGGATGGTCAAGCTACACAACCCAAGTTGAGGTTTTAAATATATGTTAAACCTGATTTCCTTTCCCGGCATGGTATATATGTATATATGTATGTGATTGCATATGGTTATTTACTTTGGTTTTGAATGATGGCATTATTTTATACTTATTCCTGAGTACATTCTATCATTCTTCCGCTAATCTATCGTCGGGCGTTGTATCCCCATGTAATGCAGGAAACGACCATACTACTTCTCCTGCTCAGTGACTTGGATTCGATGACAGCTTTGTCGGATTGAAGTGGTGAGCTTTCATACTCCGAAAGGCTTCGTTTCATGTTATGGTCATCTCTACATACTTTTGTTATTTCTTAGACTTTGGTTTTTGGCTATGATCGGGGGCATGTACTGATCGAACGTTATTTTAATTTTGGATAGAGCCTTTGTGAGACTACTTTGGATTGGCATGGGCGGTATCGGTATTGGTGTCAGCCTTGGCATTGGTATTGATATTAGGGATGACACTGTTTGAATATATTTGATTTATGATTTCTCCATCTTGTTATGTTATATGATTGGAACTCATTCGGCATAAGGTGTAGGGTGGTTATGGTTGGGTATTGGGGGTGGTCTCTGATCCCAGTTGGGCACTAGGCCTTGGTTCGGGTTGTGTTAGTTGGTAATGCTGCATATGAATTAGAGTTTCCTTCTAGCTTGGGCTCTATTCATTCAGTCTTCCATGTCTCGATATTGAGGAAGTGCATGGGTGATCCTTCATTGGTTGTTTTTTGGGAAGGTGTGGGCATCTCGAATTCCTTGTCTTATGAGGAAGTTCAGGTGGAGATATTGGATCGACAAGTTCGTCGGTTGTGAATAAAGACTACGGCTTCGGCAAAGGTTCTTTAGAGGAACCAAAAGTTTAAGGAAGCTACTTGGGAAGTCGAGGAGTACATGAAGTCCAAGTATCCGCTCCTATTTCCTATTCCAAAAATTGTGCTTAAGGTATATATTAATCTCAACATCTTTGTTTTCTGGCTTTGTTAAAGAAAATTGTGATTTCCTTGACATCTTTGTTTTTTTTCTTTGTTAAAGGTAAGTGTGGGTGTGTTTATGTGTTAAATCATGCTAATGTATTCCTTGACCCATCATTCGAGGATGAATGATCCTTAGGGGAGAGAATGAAACACCCCAGGTGTTGGTCCCTGGAAAGTTCTGAGTTCTGAGCTTACTGCCCTAACTACGACTCTCCTTGTGAGTCGTAGGGAGTCATTACAGGTCATAGGACCCAGTCATAACATGCCCAGTAAGATTTTCCTAAGTCATTTTTTTGACTATGACTACCATGTTATGAGTCGTAAGCATTCTAAACGACTCGTATAGTCCTTTCCATAAGGAAACTAGTGTGATGCCTAAAGTATTTTATTGTGAGTACGACTAGGATGTAATAAGTCATAAGGCCCTTTCCATAACCAGAACAGTGCTGGTTGTTCGGGACACTATCCAGACTATGACTGAGGGGAAACGAGTCGCAGGGTGACCCTACGAGTCATAAGGTCACCATAACGACTGGCAACTTATTTTCTAGCTTTTTAATGAAGGTATTTAGACATTTTTCTCTTATCCCAATAATAACCCACGTCCTATAAACATACTTGGGACCCTATTTTCATCCATAATGCACATCAAATACACTTCCTTCTCTCTCAAATCCTCCCAAGCATCAATACTTAGGGTTTCTAAGAAGTGGGTCAAGTAGAGCCTCAAGGGTTGAATTCCTTCCATAATCTTGGGTATTACAGGCATGCGACTCTACCCTTAAACTCATTTTATTTAATGCATAAATTTACGTGGTTAATTATGTGGATTTGAAATAAGGGTTTTGATATGGTTGAGGGCTTTGACATGAACAGTTCTTAAATTGATTTCCCCTGATTTATTATGCATTATTCATGCTTTGTTACCGGTTATGAACTTGTGGGGTGCATGGGATTGGTGAATAATCAAAGGGGTCATGTTTTCCCCCAATCATGATGAGTTTTACTTTGATATATAGGTTAGGAAACTGAGTTCCCTCAACCTGAATGTGAAATTGATAACGATACATGGCATTTTCTTATGTTTTTACTTGCTCACTTACACTAATGCATTAACATAAAATGTTAATGAACCATGGTATGATTTAAATGAACTTCGGGGGGTATGTGGATTTTCCGTTTGAATGTTAATTGAACCTAAGGGGTCATAAATTTTCCCCGTGTGATGGTCAATGAATTGTGACGTGATAATGAACTTGCAAGTGGGGTTGGTATGACGATACCAACGAGATGCCTAAATGCATAATTGGTTTAATAAATTGAGAAAGTGTGTTAAATATTTTAATTGTTCTTAAAAGTGGTTTGTGTAGCCGAGCTGTGAAAGTGGAGGTCTCGAGGGACCAACACCAAAAATTGAGGTAGCCGATGCGGGGGCCTAAATGACCAGGAGGTTCGAGTCTATCTTATTATTATTATTATTATTATATGATTGGGAGGTTCGAGTCCCCTATGTTATATAAATTGGTGCTTAAGTCTCCTTTGATTTATGCTGGGAGGTTCGAGTCCCCCATCAGGCATATGGCATGTGATTATCCTTTGGTTCTTGCTGCAACATGCACTTGGTCCCTTCTAGCTGGGGGAGAGCTGGGATCATATAGCCCATGGGTGCCTTGATCATGACGGTTATACTACACAATTCAGGTTAAGATTTTAAAAGTTCATGCTAAGCCTTGTCCCCTACCCCGGTATGTGATATTTATATATGTGTACCTGCATTTGATGATGTGCATTGGATTTTAATGGTTTTGAATTATTACTCATGACATTATTTTAATCCCTTATCCCTGAGTTACGTGCTAGCGCTCTAACCGCTAACCATCTTCGGACGCTGTACCCCCACTGTAACGACCTAAAAATTTGATAAAATAAGTAAAATTTATAATTTTGTGTGATTTAACTATTTCATCCCTCCTCGTAGTTGAATTATGATATTTTTGGGGTGTGGGGGCGATTGACATAATTTTTGATGCATTTTGGTATCATTTATGTGATATTGTAGTTTTTTATGGCTTCGAGAGCCTTATTTTGGACTTATGTGGATATCATTTGATCCGTGCGATGGATGGCCGAATGGACTGCGCCAACAACTTTGGAATATAGATTTTAGGCTAGGTAGACCTTTGGTTCGGGTCCCGGTGCACCCGAGCTCATTTCGACCTATTGTCGGAAAGTTAAAAAATTAGAAATTTAGGTGTGGGACCCACATTTGGCGAAATGATCTCGGATGAAAAATCCAACTTTTCCAGCAGATACAGAATATCAAATTTAGGGTGTTAACATATTTGGTATGATTTTACGACTTTTAAATTTTATTTCGACTCCCGGTTTGGAAAATTGTGATTTCGAGTTTCGGGGGTCAATTTTGTGAAAATGATATTTTTTTGAAAATTTGATATCACCATCGCATTTGAAACATCGAATTTAGTATGGTTGCATACTTCGGTTGTGTATATCGGACTCTGAACGAATCCCGAGCACCCCGTCGAAATCCATTTCGACTTAAGTGGAAAAAACCAGCAGTTAATATTGCAGAAAAACTGCAATATAACAGTTTTTTCCACCAATTTTTGTTCCCGTTTGCACATTTTTATCTTGCCTCTTGAGAGTTAGACCCTAAAATAGTGTGAGAGCTTAAAAGTAAAGTTTGTGGAAGCTTGGGAAGTTAGATTAACATCTATTTCTTGGTTTTACTACAATTTAAGGTAAGAATTCACCCTTTTCTTAATAATTTCTTGATTAATTTCTCAAAACCCCCAAAATCTTAGTGCTTGATTTTAAACCCCAACTTTACTTCTTTTCACTTGAATAATGTTATTATCTTATAATCATTAGTTTTTCATCAATTTAAACTTCAAAACAACCCCGATTCTTGATTTTAACCCGGATTTCAAAGATTTTACCCGATAAAGTTCAAAAATGATTTTTCTTCGATTTGAACCTCATTTTTGACTCAATTTAACTTGGGTTTTCAGCTGTAGGTTCCTAAAAATATGGGGAATATATTTTTGAAATAAAGTTCTGATTTTGCCATTTTTTTTGAAAACTCATTTCGCGGGTCCGTTTTGACTCCAAACCAAAAGTAGTCAATATGGGTGTCGTTGGTTTTATTTAACACGTTGATTTTATATTTGATGTTTTTAGTGGATTTTGGGATCACTCGTGAAAATTAAGGTTGTGGGTTCAAGTGTAGCGGATCGGTTTTGACTTTCGCGGTAGGTTATGGCTTAACTCTTTCAGACTGGGCTGAGTAGTAAATGATGGTACAAAATGCATGTTAAGGGTGAGAACTAATCATGAAAAATGGCTATCTATGTGTTGTGCCCGTGTAGGAGCCTATATGTGATGTAATTATGGAAATTGAGTTATTATGTGATATGTGTGACCGTGTGGGGTCCTTTGTGATATTAATAGCCTTGAATATATGTGAATAATTGTATTGTATTGTATTGTTAAGATGCTTAATATGGTACCATTGGTGTATTATGATTATATTCATACTTTATTTGGCACGTCGGTCTACACATCGTTGAATTAGTTTTCAGTCATTAAAAAAGCTGCGTCCTCAGGGATAATTGGTCCTTTTTCCACCTTATGTCAGTCCCCACAACACGAGATTAAGCCCCTTTAGAAGCAAAATCCATTCATCTTTCTCAAAATTTCTTAAGAAGCAAACCCTAGGATCTCCACTTCAAGAACACTTCATTATTTTTCACAAATTTGAATACCAAGGTATATGAAGTGTTCATCCAAGGGTTTTCTTCTACCCTTAGAGTTCAAGAAAATCTTTATAAATACAAGTTAATTGATTTCATGGATTTCATGTTGGATCTTGAATGTGTTAATGATTATGATGTTAATGGTGATCTAATTGCATGATTTGTCCCAAATTTCATGCAAACTAGTGAATTGTGAATTTAATTTTGTGTACTACATGTTGAACTCTTGAATTGCAAGTTGAATGTAGAATCCATGATATTACTACATGTTTATTGATATGTGAAATACCCATGCTCTCCAAGTGTTTGATAAATTGCTCATGTAAACAAAGAAAAAGGGGAAAACAATCATGCCATGTTAGGTTATGTGCAAGTTATATCATGCAAGTGTTTGATGGAATGTCTCTATAAATGATTTATGATTCGGTTCATATGATTATGCCTTTCAAGTTTATGCTATGATTTACTTTTCATGTTATCGAGTCCTGGGGGTATTTGATACCCGATAATTTAGCTGTATATCTAGATCCAGTGTCAGTTTCAGAATATTATCAGTCATATTATGATCAGTAGTTCAGTATCCAGTTCAGACCTCACTAAATTTAGTCAGTTAATAAAATTCAGTAGTATTCCATCAGTCAATGAAACTCGGTGAACTCAGATCAATTTAGTTAAACAATACGATCAGTAACAGTTCAGTCCAGCCTAGTACAGTTTAGAACTCACTCGAGTGTCTATTCAATTGGGAGTAGGATTTAGCACCAAGTGAACCCAAGGATGGGGACTCATCTGCTAGTAGAGGGTGTGATCCTTAGAAGCAGTCCTTGTGTTCCAAAACTACGTATCCAGCGTAGGTGGAGACATCAACCTTCTAGTTGAGGGTTGATGAGGCATCCTACCTTCCAGTTAAGGGTACCGTCGTTCTAAATCAGAGAACCTTCCAGGTAAGGGTGACTTAACTTGTCTTTACCTATGGCACGGTACTGACACCCTTCCAGCTGAGGTTACAGGTTAGACCCCAATTAGTTTAGAGAGGGGAATGTTAGTTAGATGATTACCTCCCACAGTCTCAGTTTCAGATTCAGTCTTAGTATAAAACTCAGATCAGTTCTACAGATTCAGGACTGTCAGGTACAATCACTCAGCTCAGTATAGAATTTAGACTAGTTCTTTAGAATCAGGACTGTCAGATACAACCACTCCATTATCAGATACATAGTAGCATCAAACTTAAATATCAGTAAATCAGTAATTCAGAACTCAGTATCTAGTTTTATCATGATATCAGTTATAGTTTACGTATTCATGCATATACCCCCATTCAGTTATACTCATGCCATTCAGTCATTATTGTTCATGCATATGTACCCATGCATCTCAACCTACCTTACTTAGCATACCAGTACATTCAAAGTACTGACACATATCTTTCTTTTGTGGTATGATGTCTTATATCATAGGTTCAGACGCACTGTCTCTTGATCATACATAGCATCCCAATCTATCAACAATAGACTTAGTGGTGAGTCGTTATAATTCAAGGACAGACTTATTCTTTCAGTATTTCAGTACTCAATTTATTTTAGTAGTCGGAGTTAGTTGGGGACTTGTCCCATCAACTTCTTGTTCAAACAGTAGAGGCTTTTCAAACTAGAGTATTTCAAATAGATGTATCAGTATTTAGTTTTTAGTATTCAGTATTTACTTTGAGTTTGAACCTTATGGCAAGTTTTTGCCTAATTTCTGCATAATTATAGTATTATTAGTCAGTTATTGCAGCAGGTTCCAGTCATGGGTTAGGTTGTGGTCGCTCGAGATTATGACCACCGTGTAGCATTTGGGGTACAGACTCGGGGCGTTACAAACATGCCCAATGATAATAGACCTAGTATAGCATGATGAGCGGTTAAGTTGACATCTAGTATATGATGTCATGGTGGCTTAATTGATGACTTATATTATTAGAAGGCTAACTAGAAGATGGATTTATGATAGGTGAATAAGTAATAGTGTTGGTAACTTGTAGCTTTTCCTTATTTAATGACTAGTAAACTATTATACTTGCAAACTAGTGGCTCATGGAAATGGAGGCCAGCTAGTATAGGCTAGACTTGAAGGTTAATAATGAGTTAAAGATTAAATAACTACAAATATGTTATGGTGATATTATCTTTGTTGTGTCAAATTGTGCTATTGATGATGATTGTAGACCACGGTAAGAGGACATGGCAAGAATATACAACCCGCAACTTTAGTGAGTTGCTTGTGTAGTTGTTCCTTGATAGGTTGATGGATTAATCTTTGGGTGTACTCTCATGTGGTATGGGACGCCATGTCGAGTTCTTTATTTGTTTTCCTTGAGTGTACTTCCCGACGGTATGGGACATCATGGTAAGTTCTTTTTCTTTATACTCTAATAATGGTAGTTGTGCTGATTATGGTAATTACATGATTGTTATTGTATATATGTGGCTTTAATCTTCCAAAACAATTACTCATGTTGTATGAAAGTTACGATTTATATGGGTATGGAATGTCGTGCTATTATTCTAGTTGATTAGTTATTTAGACAGTGATATCAAAGAAGATTTAGGCTTGATTCTGTATCTTGAATTTAAGTTATTGTCTTACTCTATATCGTCCTTATATTATAATTTAGCTTAGTCAGATGATGATGCCTACTAAGTACCTGTGTTTTGGTACTCATACTACACTTCTGTATATTTTTTATGCCGACCCAAGTTTTAGTTGTCATCGTTAAGTCGAGGTCGTGCGGTGTTAATCATTAGAAGACAGGGTGAGCTCTTGGAGTTTGAGTTGCCCTTTTCCCCTTCTATCCTTATTCTGTCTTTTGTATTTGAGATGAATGTATAAGACTATTAGAATTTGAGTTGTAATTTCTATTGTTGAATGTAGAGATGCTCTTGTACTAATACTATCAGGTGATAGGATTGGTATTTAAATATTATTTGTTTCTTTGTGGTCCATGTTTGACGTTCCTACCAAGGTAACCCATTGCATTAGCTCCGAGTTATGGTTTTGTTTTACCTATTGGTGGGTTATGGTAGGTGCCATCATGAATCAGAAATATGATCGTGACAACTTCTCTAGCTTTTGCACTGAAGGGTGCTAATTTTTGTTTCGGCGCTGGTCAAAATCGTCTCAATGTTCTTACTATTCATCGAGAGTCCAGGGCATCTTCTGATGCGACATTGGTGTGTGGAATACTCCTTTCTTTGTGGTGTGTGTGGTTCACTTGTTTCGGCGTCCCCTTTTTTTGTGGCCCCATTTGTGGTTGTGTATTTTGGCTTTGGTCCTAAGGTTATTTCAAACTCTTTTCTTCTTTTGTTTATACCCCGATAGATGACTCTGCGATGGACAAAAGAGTTTATGGGGGTGTGTGGTATCTATTGGTATTAAATGAGTCTTAGTGGATTTGTTTGACTCGGATATGGTGGATTTTGCTATCATTTAGGGGATGGATTTATTGCACTCGTGCTATTCTTCATTGGATTGTTGGATCAGTAAAAAGGTTACCTTTAGGCTCCCTGGTTAGTCAGTTATGGAATAGGAGAATGGTTTCATTTCGGTTCCCTAGTTTTTAAGGGAATAGTTATATCCTTGAACTTGGAGATTGGTCTAAAAAAGGATGTACTTATTAGTCGATCTGGGTTAAAGATCCTAACTCAGATGGTCCTTCTTTGGTATGGTTTCAATAGTGAATAAATTTCTTGAGGTTTTCTTGACGACCCTCATCGTGTCTTTGTAATTGGGAGGATGGTTTGGGACTGGTCTTATTTTGGATGTTTGTCCAATTTCTATTCTTTCTTTATAGAATGGTTCTAGTGGGGTTAAAGGAGCTTAAAAGAGCAATTTAGGGATCTCATAGATAAAGGTTCTCTTTGTCTTAGTGTTTCTCCATAGGGTGCTTTGTTCTTGGACGTATAAGGGGAATGATTTCCCCGGAAGTAGATAGGTTGTTGGTTGGTGGATAAAGAATTTGGAGTGTCCTTCTTGTCGAAAGGACTGTATATGTATATTCCATTATATATGGGATATTTTGATAAAATTGAATGGTGGTTGGTAGACGTAACACCCCGATTTTCTGAACTGGAATGCTACATGGTGCTCATGGCCCCGAAGGACCACAGGCTAACCCATGACTGATATCTGTACCTGTATTCTGCATAACATATCATAAAATGCGGAAACATGAACATGAAAGGCCATAAGGTTCGAACTGAATAAATGTCTAATAACAAAATGTCTGAAAAAGGTATAACAATACCAAAACAAGTCATAAATACTGAAAATAATGAGATCTGAATATCTAATCTGACATCTAGTCTAAAAGCCTCTAATTGAACTAAATAAGAGGTTGAAGGAACATGTCTACAACTAACTCCATCTAGCAACTGAATAGTAAATGTAGCAATAATCATATCGTCCTCGAATGAGAAGGACTCACTGCAAACTCTGAACACTGGAATGCTACTGCTGATCTGGAGCTCGTACCTCTGAACCTATGGTGTAACATAAGAGAAAACACCATAGCGCAAATGCATCAGTACGTCTGAATGACTGAGTATACGAGTGAGGTAGGCTAAATGCAAAGGGTTATATGCATGAATAATGCCGACTAATATGAACATGACAATACATAAATGCATACATAACTATAACTGAACTCGTGGAGATACTGACTACTGAGTCTGAATACTGACAACATGAGTGTACTGATACTGAGATACTGAATAGATGAACGACTATTTCTGATAGTTTGAATTATGAAGAACTGGTCTGGTTGACTGTATCTGACAGTCCTGAAGCTGAATATTGATATCATGAATTCTGATAACTGATATGACTGATACATGAGTTTAGAAAAATGATATAACTAATCTAACTGTGATGATCGGCCTAACCGATATAACTGATACTGAGCGATTGTATCTGACAGTCTAAGTTCTGATGAAACTATCTGAGTTCTGTTCTACTCGGAGTAACTAAATCTGAGATCAGTCCTATCTAGCGGGTGATCATGAGTATACTAATAATAAGGATGATTTGACTTAGTCTGAGATCAGTCCTATCTAGCGGGTGATCTTTAAATCTAATGATTCTAATACTGATTAATCATAGTTGAGATCAGTCCTAGCTAATGGGTGATCTTGAAGTCTATTTACAATTGATAAGCATTGACTGTATCTAACAGTGCTGAATCTATACTACTGAACTAAATTGACTGTATCTGACAGTCCTGAATCTATAACTAAAACTGTGGGATGTGTTCATCTAACCGACATACCCCAAGCTAAGCTGACTGGGGTCCAATCCTTGCCCTGACTGGAAGGGAGTTAGTACCGGGCCACCAGTAAAGACATCTACTGTAGAGTCAGTCCTAATCTAGCGGGTGGCTCAAGGGATCAATCCTATACATATAAATATGCTAACGGGAGACCCCTGAGTATGTCAGTCCTATCTAATGGGTGATATCTCGCACCTATGCTGGCAACGTAGTTTTGGAACTTAGGGATTGCTTCTAGGGATATCAGTCCTATTCTAGCGGGTGAGCCCCCATCCCTAGATTCGCTCGGTGCTGAATCCTACTCCCATCTGAAAGACACTAAACTGAATAACTGGGCTAAACTAAATAACTTAACTGAACTGATTTGTTGAACTGATACTGAATAACTGAACTGAAAATAGTGGTATTGTTTAGCGGAGCTAAAACTGAGTTTACTGGATTTCGATGACTAACGGAATGTACTGAGTTTTGAGGACTGGTTGAGAGTACTCAAGTTACTGAGATTGACTTTGAATACTGAGGTTACAGATCTTACTAAGTACTGAGATCATAGAGATTACTGAACTACTGAGATTACTGAGGTTACTGGATTTTCCTGAGTCATATGACTGACTGAATTTTATAGATCATGGCTTGGATGAGAGTATCGTGATAACATGACATGGATCTAGGCACACAATTATATTTTCGGGTACGAATACCCCCAGGACTCGATGGAAGGAAACAAACACAACATGACTAACTTGATCATAATATTGGAGTCCACAATTCACATTGTCATAAGTAGGGGATATTATACTTCATGTTGTTTTTCAACATCTTAAGCATGGTAGGGAGTGCATGGATATATTTCATGTATATATAGTATATCTCCATTATCATTCATACTTAATACCACAACAATAGCAACACATCAATAGCATGAAATTTATATTGAAGTATATAGCTAACATGGACTTGTCATTTAGATATCATGGAACCATGTAAACATGAATTTCTAGCATCCTAAGCATTTTATCAAACACCTTGCATGCATAATATTGAGCATAGGTGTACTTAACAATTTTAGAAATCTTGAACAACCCATATTCATGGGTTTCCAATTAACCTATTCACATGATTCATGAAAAAGACATCAAGGTAAAACCTTGAATCCAAAAGACAATCATTAACATGAATATAGTCATAAAACAACAAGGAAACCACAATTTATAATTTAAAACATGATTCTTGAGCTCCATGGATGAAAGGGACCCATGGATGAACACTACGCATACCTTAAAGCTTGATCTTGAAAGAGATCTAATATTTCTGAAGGTTCCTGAAGAAATCCTTAGGATTGCCCTTGATTTTACATGACTAGGGTATAACCCCTTTGGAAAAGAAAGTTCTTGTTCCTAAGGAGATAATCTTTAGAGGAAACCCTAATCTTGTGTTTGAAAGTGTATGAGAAAGCTTTTTGAGATGTTTTAACTAAAGAGAATGGAAGATAATACATTCCTTGAGGGTTATAAGTTGTGGGAAGTGAAGGGAAAATACCATAATACCCTTATGAAATAAATTCCCAGTTGCTGAAAATAATAGCTGACAACATTTGTGACAAGGCATAAAAAATGTGACAAGCCGTCAAAAATGTCGTCACACAGGAGCTGGAATTGATAGTTTCTGCTTAAGTCTAATGATATTTGTGACAAGGCGTCAAAAATATGACATGCCATCAAACATAGCATCACACAGAAGCTGGATTCTACTTAAGGCTGACGATGTTTTTGACAAGGCATAAAAAATGTGACAAGCCGTCAAAAATGTCGTCACACAGAAGCTGGATTCTGCCTAAGGCTGACGACCTTCGTGATAGGGCATCATAAATATGGTAAGCTATCACAAATTTCATCACTTAAGAGCTGGTTTCTTCCTAAGGCTGACGACCTTCATGATAGGGCGTCACAAATGTGGTAAGCTATCATGAATGTCGTCACACTGTTTCCAGCCTGACATGCTGGAGTTAAATAGGAATAACTCTTTGCTACGATATTAGATTAAGGAGAAATTGGTATCGTTGGAAAGATAATTCAATTATATATCTGTTGATAGGTCATTATCTCATAAATTCCATGTATAATGAGCGATATTCTCATTTGAAATTAACTATACCAATATCCTTCTCAAGAATTCAATCGGTAAGGAATGTTTTTCTTTATCTGATAGATGGGAGTTATTTAAAGCCTTAATATACATCTAAATTACTCATAAAACTATAAAATAACCATGATGTACTATGCATGAGCTTGGTACATGGCTCTAAGATTGGTTTGGATTTTTTGGGGTATTACAAATCTCCCCCCTGGAAACATTCGTGCTCGAATGATGACTGCTTGAGAGGGGTGAAAAGATAAAATGATGCTAATATAACATGAATGACTGATCATGATTTCATGGATGACATGACTGAAAATTGAGCTTATCATACTGTACATGCATATCTGCTGCATCGGTAGTTAATTTATGAATGTAGGACTGAGTGTTCTGATAAACTGAGTTACTCAAACTTAGAATGCATATCTGATGCTTAACTGATAAGTTGAATCCATGAATATCTGATGCATGATTATATGACTGACATGATACATGAATGCATGATTAAAAGTACTGATAAGCTGACCACGTATATCTGATGTGTGAATACATGACTGAACTGGATCACGAACATGCGACTAATCATGCAATGATAAAGGCACTAAGATTGAACTGAAACATGAGAACATGACTGAGTATGCTACGTGACATATGGACTGAACATCATGAACTGAACAGAACCTCTTAATACTTGACTTACAGCTGAGTTCTAACTTGAGGGTCAACTTATGAGTACCCTCTATTCTAGAAAGAATTTGTTATGCATGGAGAAACTAAAAGATCTAATACATGAGAGCGTTAAGAGAAGTTGGGGTATCTTCTCCTTCGGACGCTATGTCCCTCTAAGAAGATACTGGGTGATGCACAGGGCATCTACGAACTAGATTATAACTAAACTTTGGGAGTCTGAAACTAACGCAAGATGCATGCGATGAACTGAGGATATACATGACATAGTCTCGATTTATATAATCAGTGGAGGCATAGCATGAGTCATGGAAATTGAGTATACTGGGGAGCATGATATATGTACATGAGTCATGAGCTGCATGACCTGATTCTGGAATGTCTGAGTTCATGGAGCATGATTTGTAACACTGAGTGATCTAGGACTAAATTCACTATACTGGGAACTGAAAGTGCATACGATTCTATGAAATGCGTGTAAATATAAGCAGTATTTATGGGATTTGAGACATGAAGCATGCATAGGCATGTCTCAAATATGCATAGGCATTATGCCAACTAAATTACAAAGTTTTACGCTGAGATAAGGATGGGTCAGGAATCGTCTTCCCTAACTGCTTTTCTGTATATACTGGCACTACTACTGGAATCTGAGAACCTGACTTGGGTACTTGATCTACCATCCCCACTTGGATTTAAGCCATCATCATAATTCTGTGAGCACTAAACTAAACTCTGAACTGAACTGCAATCATCATCACATACTCACACTCTGATTAACATATACTTGCCTTACTAAACACATCATCTACCCATGTTTCCCTCACATACTACTAGTATCACAATTACACCTTCATACTTAATTTTGAGTCAATAAACTTAAATTTTTAACTCACACTATTCAAGCCTACTGATTCATTTTGGCACAACTATCCCCATGAATACATAGTCTATTCAATCTGGATATCATTATCCCAACTCTACTACTGCAAAACTCCTGGGTTCATGCTTCTAACTCTAGTTATATGCTATCATAGGATTTTGAGAAGTGATCTACTGGCATATCTAAATCTGGGTTCGACAACGAGTTCTCATGATCATGAATGAGATCCGTACAACTATGGGATATAACTGAACTGATGGGATACTATTGAGCATGAGGAAAATCCCATAGCTATCTATAAGGACTATTTGAGAAAGCCCTATCTGTAGGACTTGAGCTTTACTACTTCTGTTACCTTGAAAGTAAGGTAAAGTTGACATGACTAAAGCATGATGAGAATCTACATGAGTTTTCTTAGGGAACCTTTCTATAGCACGATCTGAGACATGAAAAAAGGGAAACTGTTCCTAAAACATCTCATAGCCTCCTGTACATAAGTGTGGTGCACAAGACATGCATGTACAAGACTCTACTAAATGCAGCTTTCAGACTTCCTAGGACTCTATTGAACGTTAGGATCTAATACCAAGTTTGTAACACCCTGATTTTTTGAACCGAAATGCTACATGGTGCTCATGACCTCGAAGGACCACAGGCTAACCCATGACTGATATCTGTACCTATATACTGTATAACATATTATAAAATGCAGAAACATAAAAATGAAAGGCCATAAGGTTCTAACTGAATAAATCTCTGTTAACAAAATGTCTGAAAAAAGTATAACAATACCAAAACAAGTCATAAATACTGAAAATAATGAGATCTGAATAACTAATCTGACATCTAGTCTGAAAGCCACTAACAGAACTGAATAAGGAGTTGAAGGAACATGTCTCCAACAAACTCTATCTAGCAACTGAATTGTAAATGTAGTAATAATCATATCGTCCTCGAATGAGAAGGACTCACTACAAACTCTGAACACTGGAATGCTACTGCTGATCTCGAGCTCGTACCTCTGAACCTATGGTGTAACATAAAAGAAAGCACCATAGCGCAAATACGTCAGTACGTCTGAATGTACTGAGTATACGAGCGAGGTAGGCTAAATGCAAAGGGTTATATGCATGAACAATATTGACTAATATAAACGTGAGAATACATACATGCATACATAACTGTAACTGAACTCGTGGAGATACTGACTACTGAGTCTGAATACTGACAACATGAGTGTAATGAGACTGAGATACTGAATAGATGAATGACTATTTCTGACAGTTTGAATTATGAAGAACTGTTCTGATTGACTGTGTCTGACAGTCCTGAAGTTTAATATTGATATCATGAATTCTGAAACCTGATATGACTGATACTTGAGTTCAGAAAACTGAAATAACTGATATAACTATGATGATCGGCGTAATTGATGTAACTGATACTGAGAGACTGTATCTGATAGTCTAAGTTCAGATGGAACTATCTGAATTCCGTTCTACTTGGAGTAACTAAATCTGAGATCAGTCCTATCTAGCGGGTGATCATGAGTAAACTGATTATAAGGATGATTTGACTTAGTCTGAGATCAATCCTATCTAGCGGGTGATCTTTAAATCTAATAATTCTAATACTGATTAATCATAGTTGAGATCAGTCCTAGATAATGGGTGATCTTGAAGTCTATTTACAATTGATTAGCATTGACTATATCTAACGGTACTAAATCTGAACTACTGAACTGAATTGACTGTATCTAACAGTCTTGAATCTGTAACTAAAACTGTGGGATGTGTTCATCTAACCAATATGCCCCAAGCTAAGCTGACTGGGGTCCAATCTTTGCCCTGACTGGAAGGGAGTCAGTACCGCTCCACCAGTAAAGACATCTGCTGTGGAGTCAGTCCTAATCTAGTGGGTGACTCCTGGGATCAGTCCTATACATATAAATGTGCTAACGGGTGACCCCTGAGTATGTCAGTCCTATCTAACGGGTGACCTCTCGCACCTACGCTGCCAACATAGTTTTGGTACTAAGGAATTGCTTCTAGGGATCTCAGTCCTATTCTAGAGGGTGAGCCCCCATCCCTACGTTCACTCGATGCTTAATCCTACTCTCATATTAAAGGACCTGAACTGAATAACTGGGCTGAACTAAATAACTTAACTTAACTGATTTGCTGAACTGATACTGATTAACTGAATTAAAAATAGTGGTATTATTTAACGGAGCTAAAACTGAGTTTACTGGATTTCGATGACTGAGAGAATGTACTGAGTTCTGAGGACTGGTTGAGAGCACTGAATTTACTAAGATTGACTTTGAATACTGAGGTTACAGATGTTACTAAGTACTGAGATCACTGAGATTAATGAACTACTGAGATTACTTAGGTTATTGGATTTTCCTGAGTCACATGACTGACTAAGTTCTATAGATCATGGCTTGACTGAGAGTATCATGATTTCATGATATGGCTCTAGGCACACAACTATATTTTTGGGCACGAATACCCCCAGGATCGATGAAAGGAAACAGACACAACATGACTGACTTGAACATAAGATTGGAGTCCACAATTCACATTTTCATAAGTAGGGGATATTATACTTCATGTAATTCTTCAACATCTTAAGCATGGTAGGGAGTGCATTGACATATTTAATGTAAATATAGTATATATCCATTATCATACATGCTTCATACCACAACAATAGCAACACATCAATAGCTTGGAATTTATATTAAAGTATATAGCTAACATGAACTTGTCATTTATATATCATGGAACCATGTAAACATGAATTTCTAGAATCCTAAGCATTTTATCAAACACCTTGCATGCATAATATTGAGCATAGGTGTACTTAAAAAATTTAGAAATCCTGAACCACCCAAATTCATGGGTTTACAACTAACCTATTCACATGATTCATGAAAAACACATCAAGGTACAACCTTGAATCCAAACAACAATCATCAACATGAATATAGTCATAAAATAACAAGGAAATCACAATTTATAATTTAAAACATGATTCTTGAGCTCCATGGATGTAAGGGACCCATGGATAAACACTACACATACCTTAAATCTTGATCTTGAAAGAGATCTAATGTTTCTTAAGGTTCTTGAAGAAATCCTTAGGCTTACCCTTGATTTTTATTGACTAGGGCTTAACCCCTTTGGGAAAGAATGTTCTTGTTCTTGAGGAAATGATCTTGAGAGGAAATCCTAGTTGAAAGTGTATGAGAGAGCTTTTTGAGATGTTTTAACTAAAGAGAATATAAGATAATAAATTCCTTGAGGGTTATAAGTCGTGGGAAGTGAAGGGAAAAGACCAAAATACCATTATGAAATAAATTCTCAGTTGCTGAAAATAATAGCTGACGACATTTGTGACAAGACATCAAAAATGTGACAAGTCGTCAAAAATATCGTCAGACAGGAGCTGGAATTGATAGTTTCTGCCTAAGTCTGATGATATTTGTAATAAGGCATCAAAAATATGACAAGCCATCAAAAATATCGTGAAACAGAAGCTGGATTCTGCCTAAGGCTGACGATGTTTATGACAAGGACGTCAAAAATATGATAGGTCATAAAAAATGTCATCACACAGAAGCTGGATTCTGCCCAAGGCTGACGACCTTCATGATAGGGCGTTACAAATATGGTAAGCTATCACGAATGTCATCACTTAGGAGCTGGTTTCTGGCTACGGCTGACGACCTTCGTGATAGGGCATCACAATTGTGGTAAGCTATCATGAATGTCGTCACACTGTTTCCAGCTTGACATGCTGGAGTAAAATAGGAATAACTCTTTGCTACAATATCAGATTCAGGAGAAATTGGTATCATTGGAGATATAATTCAATTATATATCTGTTGATAGGTCATGATATCAAAAATTCCATGTATAATGAGAGATATTCTCATTTAAAGTTGACTAAACTAAGATCCTTCTCAATAATTGAATCGGTAAGGAATATTTTGATTCGTCTGATAGCTGGGAGTTATTTGAAGCCTTAATATACATCTAAATTACTCATAAAACTATTAAATAACCATGATGTACTATGCATGAGCTTGTTACATAGATCTAATATTGGTTTGGATTTTTTGGGGTATTACACTATATCCCCTTTAAAAACATTCGTCCTCAAATGATGACTGCTTGAGAGGGGAGAAAAGATAAAATGACGCATATATTGAATGAATGACTGATCATGATTTCATGGCTGACATGACTAAAAACTGAGCATATCATACTGTACATGCATATCTGATGCATGGGTAGCTAATTTATGAATGTAGGACTGAGTGTTCTGTTAAACTGAGTTTCTCAAACTGAGAATGCATATCTGATGTTTAACTAATAAGTTGAATCTATGCATATCTGATGCATGATTATATGAATGACATGATACTTGAATGCATGACAGAAAGTACTGATAAGCTGACCACACATATCTGATGCGTGAATACATGACTGAACTGGCTCACGAACATGCGACTGAACGTGCAATGGTAAAGGCACTACGATTGAACTGAAACATGAGAGCATGACTGAGTATGCCACGTGACATATGGACTGAACATCACGAACTAAACTAAACCTCTGAATACTTGACTTACAGCTGAGTTCTAACTTGAGGGTCAACTTATGAGTACCCTCTATTTTAGAATGAATTCGTTATGCAAGGAGAAACTAAAACATCTAAGATATAAAAGCATTAAGAGAAGGTGGGGTATCTCCTCCTTGGGAAGCTATGCCCCTCTAAGAAGATACTGGGTGATGCACAGGGCATCTACGAACTAGATTATAACTAAACTCAGGAGTCTAAAACTAATGCATGATGCATGCAATAAACCGAGGATATACATGACATAGTCTTGATATATCGGATCAGTGGAGGCGTAGCATGAGTTATGGAAACTGAGTATACTGGGGAGCATTATATATGTACAGGAGTCATGAGCTGCATGACCTGATTCTGGAATCTCTGAGTTCGTGGAACATGATTTGTAACACTGAGTGATCTAGTACTAAATTCCCTATACTGGGAACTGAAAGTGCACACAATTCTATGAAATGCGGTGAATATAAGAAGTATTTATGGAATCTGAGACATGAAGCATGCATAGGAATTATGCTAACTAAAGTACGAAGCTTTACGCTGAGATAAGGATGGGTCAGGAATTATCTTTCCTAACTGCTTTTCTATACATACTGGCACTACTACTGGAAACTAAGAACCTGACTTGGGTACTTGATCTACCATCCCCACTTGGATTTAAGCCATCATCATAATTCTGTGAGCACTAAACTAAACTCTGAACTGAACTGCAATCATCATCACATACTTACACTCTGAATAACACATGCTTGCCTTACTAAAAACATCATCTGCCCTTATTTCCCTCACATAATACTAGTATCATATTTACACCTTCATGCTTAATTTCGAATCAATAAACTTAAATTTTTAACTCACACTGTTCAAGCCTACTAATTCATTCTGGCATAACTATCCCCATGAATACATAGTCTATTCAATCTACATATCATTATCCCAACTCTACTACTGCTAAAATCCTGGGTTCATGCTTCTAACTCTAGTCATATGCTATCATAGGATTTTGAGAAGTGATCTGCTGGCATATCTAAATCTGGGTTCGACAACGAGTTCTCATGATTATGAATGAGATCCGTACAACTTTGGGACATAAATGAACTGATGGGATACTGTTGAGCATGAGGGAAATCCCATATCTATCTATAGGGACTATTTGAGAAAGCCCTATCTGTAGGACTTGAGCTTCACTACTTCTGTTACATTGAAAGTAAGGTAAAGTTGACATGACAAAAGCATGATGAGAATCTACATGAGTTTTCTTAGAGAACCTTTCTATAGCACGATCTGAGACATGAAAGAAGGGAAACTGTTCCTAAAACATCTCATAGCCTCCTGCACATAAGTGTGGTGCACAACACACGCATGTACAAGACTCTACTAGATGCGGCTTTAAGACTTCCTAGGACTCTATTGAACCTTAGGATCTACTACCGAGTTTATAGCACCCCGATCATCTGAACCGAAATGCTACATGGTGCTCATGACCTCGAAGGACCACAAGCTAACCTATGACTGATATCTGTACCTGTATACTATATAACATATCATAAAATACGGAAACATGAACATGAAAGGCCATAAGGTTCGAACTGAATAAATGTTTGATAACAAAATATCTGAAAAAGGTATAACAATACCAAAATAAGTCATAAATACTAAAAATAACGAGATCTGAATATCTAATCTGACATCTGGTCTGAAAGCCTCTAACTGAACTGAATAAAGAGTTGAAGGAACATGTCTCCAACTAACTCCATCTAGAAATTGAATAGTAAATATAGCAATAATCATATCATCCTCGAATTAGAAGGACTCACTGAAAACTCTGAACACTGGAATGCTACTGCTAATCTGGAGCTCGTATCTCTGAACCTATGGTGTAACATAAGATAAAGTACCATAGCACAAATACATCAGTAAGTCTGAATATAATAAGTATACGAGTGAGGTAGGCTAAATGCAAAGGGTTATATGCATGAACAATGTTGACTAATATGAACGTGAGAATACATACATGCATACATAACTGTAACTGAACTCGTGGAGATACTGACTACTGAGTCTGAATACTGATAACATAAGTGTACTGATACTGAGATATGAATAGATGAATGATTATTTTTGATAGTTCGAATTATGAAGAACTTGTCTGGTTGACTGTGTCTGACAGTCTTGAAGCTGAATATTGATATCATGAATTCTGATAACTGATATGACTAATATATGAGTTCAAAAAACTAATATCACTGATATAACTGTGATGATCGGCCTAACCGATGTAACTGATACTGAGCGACTGTATCTGATAGTCTAAGTTCTGATGGAACTATCTGAGTTCTGTTCTACTTGGAGTAACTAAATCTGAGATCAGTCCTATCTAGTGGGTGATCATGAGTATACTGATAATAAGGATGATTTGACTTAGTTTGAGATCAGTCTTATCTAGCGGGTGATCTTTAAATCTAATGATTCTTATAATGATTAATCATAGTTAAGATCAGTCCTAGATAATGGGTGATCTTGAAGTCTATTTACAATTAATAAGCATTTATTGTATCGAACAGTACTGAAATTGTACTACTGAACTGAATTGACTGTATCTGACAGTCCTAAATCTATAACTTAAACTGTGGGATGTGTTCATCTAACTGACATGCCCCATGCTAAGTTGACTGGGGTCTAATCTCTGCCCTAACTGGAAGGGTGTTAGTACCGGGCCACCAGTAAAGACACCTGCTGTGGAGTCAGTCCTAACTTAGCGGGTGACTCTTGGGATCAGTCCTATACATATAAATGTGCTAACGGGTGACCCCTGAGTATGTCAGTCCTATCTAATGGGTGAAATCTCACACCTACACTGGCAACATAGTTTTGGAACTTAGAGATTGCTTCTAGGGATCTCAGTCTTATTCTAGCGGGTGAGCCCCCATCCCTAGGTTTGTTAGGTGCTGAATCCTACTCCCATATGAAAGACACTAAACTGAATAACTAGACAGAACTAAATAACTTAATTGAACTGATTTGCTGAACTAATACTGATTAACTGAACTGAAAATAGTGGTATTATTTAGCAGAGCTAAAACAAAGTTTACTGGATTCCGATGATTGAAGAAATGTACTGAGTTCTGAGGACTGGTTGAGATTACTGAATTTACTAAGAATGACTTTGAATACTAAGGTTACAAATATTACTAAGTACTGAGATCACTGAAATTACTGAACTACTGAGATTACTGAGGTTATTTGATTTCTCTGAGTGATATGACTGACTGAATTCTATAGATCATGGCTTGACTGAGAGTATCGTGATAACATGACATGGCTCTGGAACACAATTATATTTTCGGGTACGAATACCCCCAGGACTCGATGGAAGGAAACAAACACAACATGACTGACTTGATCATAAGATTGTAGTCCACAATTCACATTTTCATAAGTAAGGGATATTATACTTCATGTAATTCTTCAACATTTTAAGCATGGTAGGGAGTGCTTGGATATATTTCATGTACATATAGTATATCTCCATTATCATACATGCTTCATACTACAAGAATAACAATACATCAATAGCATGGAATTTATATTGAAGTATATAGCTAACATGGACTTGTCATTTAGATATCATAGAACCATGTAAACATGAATTTCTATCATCCTAAGCATTTTATCAAACACCTTGCATGCATAATATTGAGCATAGGTGTACTTAACAAATTTAGAAATCTTGAACCACCCAAATTAATGGGTTTCCAACTAACCTATTCACATGATTCATGAAAAACACATCAAGGTACTACCTTGAATCCAAACAACAATCATCAACAAGAATATAGTTAGAAAACAACAAGGAAATCACAATTTATAATTTAAAACATGATTCTTGATCTCCATGGATGAAAGGGACCCATGGATGAACACTACGTATATCTTAAAGCTTGATCTTGAAAGAGATCTAATATTTCTGAAGGTTCCTGAAGAAATCCTTAGGCTTTCCCTTGATTTTGCTTGACTAGGGTTTAACCCCTTTGGGAAAGAATGTTCTTGTTCATGAGGAGATGATCTTGAGAGGAAACCCTAATCTTGTGGTTGAAAGTGTATGAGAGAGCTTTTTGAGATGTTTTAACTAAATAGAATGGAATATAATATGTTTCTTGAGTGTTATAAGTCATGGGAAGTGAAGGGGAAATACAAAAATACCCTTATGACGACCTTCGTGATAGGGCGTCACAAATGTGGTAAGCTATCACGAATGTCGTCACACTGTTTCCAGTCTGACATGCTGGAGTAAAATAGGAATAACTCTTTGCTACGATATCGGATTTAGGAGAAATTAGTATCATTGGAAAGATAATTCAATTATATATCTATTGATAGGTCATGAAATAAAAAGTTCCATGTATAATGAGAGATATTCTCATTTGAAGTTGACTATAATAATATCCTTCTCAAGAATTCAATCGGTAAGGAATGTTTTGATTCGTCTGATAGCTGGGAGTTATTTGATGCCTTAATATACATATAAATTACTCATAAAACTATAAAATAACCATGATGTACTATGAATGAGCTTGGTACATGTCTCTAATAGTGGTTTGGATTTTTTGGGGTATTACAATATGTCCCCCTTGGAAATATTCATCCTCAAATGATGACTGCTTGGGAGGGGAGAAAAGATAAAATAATGCATATATAGAATGAATGACTGATCATGATTTCATGGCTGACATGACTGAAAACTGAGCATATCATACTGTACATGTATATCTGATGCATGGGTAGCTAATTTATGAATGTAGGACTGAGTGTTCTGATAAACTGAGTTTCTCAAACTGAGAATGCATATTTGATGCTTAACTGATAAGTTGAATCCATGCATATCTGATGCATGATTATATGAATGACATGATACGTGAATACATGATTGAAAGTAATAATAAGCTGACCACGCATAGCTGATGCGTGAATACATGACTGAACTGGCTCACGAACATCCGACTGAACATGCAATGGTAAAGGCACTAAGATTGAACTGAAACATGAGAACATGACTGAGTATGCTACGTGACATATGGAATGAACATCATAAACTAAACTGAACCTCTGAATACTTGACTTACAGATGAGTTCTGCTTGAGGGTCAACTTATGAGTACCCTCTATTTTAGAATGAATTCGTTATGCAAGGAGAAACTAAAAGATCTAATACATGAGAGCATTAAGAGAAGGTGGGGTATCTCCTCCTTGGGATGCTATGTCTCTCTAAGAAGATACTGGGTGATGCACAGGGCATCTACGGACTAGATTATAACGAAACTTTGGGAGTCTGAAATTAATGCATGATGCATGCAATGAACTGAGGATATACATGACATAGTCTTGATTTATTTGATCAGTGGAGGCGTAGCATGAGTCATGGAAACTGAGTATACTGGGGAGCATGATATATGTACATGAGTCATGAGCTGCATGACCTGATTCTGGAATGTCTGAGTTTGTGGAACATGATTTGTAACACTGAGTGATCTAGGACTAAATTCCCTATACTGGGAACTAAAAGTGCACACGATTCTATGAAATGCATGTGAATGTAAGCAGTGTTTATGGAATCTGAGACATGAAGCATGCATAGGCATTATGCCAACTAAAGTACAAAGCTTTACGCTGAGATAAGGATGGGTCAGGAATCTTCTTCCCTAACTGCTTTTCTATACATACTGGCACTACTACTGGAATCTGAGAACCTGACTTGGGTACTTGATCTACCATCCACACTTGGATATAAGCCATCTTCATAATTCTGTGAGCACTAAAATAAACTCTGAACTGAACTATAATCATCATCATATACTTACACTCTGATTAACACATGCTTGCCTTACTTAGCACATCATCTTCCCCTATTTCCCTCACATACTACTAGTATTACATTTACACCTTCATGCTTAATTTCGAGTCAATAAACTTAAATTTCTAACTCTCACTGTTTAAGCTTACTGATTCATTCTGGCACAACTATCCCCATGAATACATAGTCTGTTCAATTTGGATATCATTATCCCAACTCTACTACTACTAAACTCCTGGGTTCATACTTCTAACTCTAGTCATATGCTATCATAGGATTTTGAGAAGTGATCTACTGGCATATCTAAATCTAGGTTCGACAACGAGTTCTCATGATCATGAATGAGATCTGTACAACTTTGGGACATAACTGAACTGATGGGATACTGTTGAGCATGAGGGAAATCCCATAGTTATCTGTAGGGACTATTTGAGAACACCCTATCTGCAAGACTTGAGCTTCACTACTTCTGTTACCTTAAAAGTAAGGTAAAGTTGACATGACTAAAGCATGATGAGAATCTACATGAGTTTTCTTAGAGAACCTTTCTATAGCACGATCTGAGACATGAAAGAAGGGAAACTATTCCTAAAACATCTTATAGCCTCCTACACATAAGTGTGGTGCACAACACACCCATGTACAAGACTCTACTAGATGCGACTTTAAGACTTCCTAGGACTCTATTAAAACTCAGTCTAATACCATGTTTGTAACACCCCAATTTTCTGAATCGATATGCTACACGGTGCTCATGACCTTGAAGGACCACAGGCTAACTCATGACTGATATCTATACCTGTATACTGCATAACATATCATAAAATGCGGAAACATAAACATGAAAGGCCATAAGGTTCAAACTGAATAAACGTCTGATAACAAAATATCTGAAAAAGGTATAACAATACCAAAACAAGTCATAAATACTGAAAATAATAAGATCTGAATATCTAATTTGACATCTAGTCTGAAATCCTCTAACTAAACTAAATAAGGAGTTGAAGGAACATGTCTCCAACTAACTCCATCTAGCAACTGAATAGTAAACATAGCAATAATCATATCATCCTCGAATGAGAAGGACTCACTGCAAACTCTGAACACTGGAATGCTTTTGCTGATCTGGAGCTCATACCTCTGAACCTATGGTGTAACAAAAGAGAAAGCACCATAGCTCAAATACGTCAGTACGTCTGAATGTACTGAGTATACGAGTGATGTAGGCTAAATGCAAAGGGTTATATGCATGAACAATGCTGACTAATATGAACGTGAGAATACATACATGCATACATAATTGTAACTGAACTTGTGGAGATACTGACTACTAAGTCTGAATACTGACAACATGAGTATACTGATACTAAGATACTGAATAGATGAAAGACTATTTCTGACAGTTCGAATTATAACGAACTGGTCTGGTTGACTGTGTCTGATAGTCCTGAAACTAAATATAGATATCATGAATTCTAATAACTGATATGATTGATACATGAGTTCAGAAAACTAATATAACTGTGATGATCGGCCTAACCGATGTAACTGATACTGAGCGACTGTATCTGATATTCTAAGTTCTGATGGAACTATCTGAGTTCTATTCTACTTGGAGTAACTAAATCTGAGATCAGTCCTATCTAGCAGGTGATCATGAGTATACTAAAAATAAGGATGATTTGACTTAGTTTGAGATCAATCCTATCTAGCGGGTGATCTTTAAATCTAATGATTCTGATACTGATTAATCATAGTTGAGATTAGTACTAGATAATGGGTGATCTTGAAGTCTATTTACAATTGATAAGCATTGACTGTATCTAACAGTACATAATCTGTACTACTGAACTGAATTGACTGTATCTGACAGTCCTGAATCTGTAACTGAAACTGTGGGATGTGTTCATCTAACTGACATGCCCCATGCTAAGTTGACTGGGTCCAATCTCTACCCTGACTGGAAGGGTGTCAGTACCTCACCACCAGTAAAGACATCTGCTGTGGAGTCAGTCGTAATCTAGCGGGTGACTCCTGGGATCAGTCCTATATATATAAATGTGCTAATGGGTGACCCCTCAGTATGTCAGTCCTATCTAATGGGTGACATCTCACACCTACACTAGCAATATAGTTTTGGAACTTAGGGATTGCTTCTAGGAATCTCAGTCCTATTCTAGCGGGTGAGCCCCCATCCCTAGGTTCGCTCGGTGCTGAATCCTACTTCCATATGAAAGACACTAAACTGAATAATTTGGCTGAACTAAATAACTTAACTGAACTGATTTGCTGAACTGATACTGATTAACTGAACTAAAAATAGTGGTATTGTTTAGCGAAGCTAAAACTGAGTTTACTGGATTCCGATGAATGACAGAATGTACTGAGTTCTGAGGACTGGTTTAGTGTACTGAAGTTACTGAGATTGACTTTGAATACTAAGGTTACAGATATTACTAAGTACTGAGATCACTGAGATTACTGAACTACTTAGATTACTGAACTACTTAGATTACTGAGGTTACTGGATTTTCCTGAGTCATATGACTGAATGAATTCTATAGATCATGGCTTGACTGAGAGTATCATGATAACATGACATGTCTCTAGGTATACAACTATATTTTTGGGTACGAATACCCCCAGGACTCGATGGAAGGAAAAAGACACAACATGACTGACTTGATCATAAGATTGGAGTCCACAATTCACATTTTCATAAGTAGGGGATATTATTCTTCATGTAATTCTTCAACATCTTAAGCATGGTAGGGAGTGCATGGATATATTTCATGTACATATAGTATATCTCCATTATCATACATGCTTCATACCACAATAATAGCAACACAACAATAACATGGAATTTATATTAAAGTATATAGCTAACATGGACTTGTCATTTAGATATCATGGAACCATGTAAACATAAATTTCTAGCATCCTAAGCATTTTATCAATCACCTTGCATGCATAATATTGAGAATAAGTGTACTTAACAAATTTAGAAATCTTGAACCACCCAAATTCATGGGTTTCCAACTAACCTATTCACATGATTCATGAAAAACACATCAAGGTACAACCTTGAATCCAAACAACAATCATCAACATGAATATAGTCATAAAACAACAAGGAAATCATAATTTATAATTTAAAACATGATTCTTGAGCTCCATGGATGAAAGGGACCCATGGATGAACACTACGCATACCTTAAAGCTTGAACTTGAAAGAGATCTAATGTTTTTGAAGGTTCCTGAAGAAATCCTTAGGCTTTCCCTTGATTTTTCTTGACTAGGGTTTAACCCCTTTGGAAAAGAATGTTTTTGTTCTTGAGGAGATGATCTTGAGAGGAAACCTAATCTTGTGGTTGAAAGTGTATGAGAGAGCTTTTTGAGATGTTTTAACTAAAGAGAATGGAAGATAATATGTTCCTTGAGGGTTATAAGTCATGGGAAGTGAAGGGAAAAGACCAAAATATCCTTATGAAATAAATTCCCAGTTGTTGAAAATAATAGCTGATGACATTTGTGACAAGGCATAAAAAATGTCACAAGCCATCAAAAATGTCGTCACACAAGAGCTGGAATTGATAGTTTCTGCCTAAGTCTGACGATATTTATGACAAGGAATTAGAAATGTAACAAGCCATCAAAAATGTCGTCACACAGAAGATGGATTCTTTCTTAGGCTGACGATGTTTGTGACAAGGTGTCAAAAATGTGACAGGCCATAAAAAATGTAGTCACACTGAAGCTGGATTCTGCCTAAGGCAGATGACCTTCTTGATAGGGCATCACAAATATGGTAAGATATCATGAATGTCATTACTTAGGAGCTGGTTTCTGCCTAAGTCTGACGACCTTCGTGATAGGGCATCACAAATGCGGTAAGCTATCACAAATGTCGTCACACTGTTTCCAACCTGACATGCTGGAGTAAAATAGGAATAACTCTATGCTACGATATCGAATTTATGCAAAATTTGTATCGTTGGAAATATAATTCAGTTATCTATCTTTTGATAGGTCAAGATCTAAAAATACCATGTATAATGAGAGATATTCTCATTTTAAGTTGACTATACCAATATCCTTATCAAGAATTCAATCGGTAAGGAATGTTTTGATTTGTCTGATAGCTGGGAGTTATTTGAAGCCTTAATATACATCTAAATTGATCATAAAAATATAAAATAACCATGATTTACTATGTTTGAGCTTGGTACATGGCTCTAATATTGGTTTGGATTTTTTGGGGGTATTACAGTAGATCCTAGGCTTGAACCTAGATTCTTGATCTAGGTAAAGAAAGTATGTTTACTCAGGAATAGAAATGCAAAAATTGTGGGGGGTAATTCATTAGGTCAGGGGTCTAGTCATTGGATAACTTAGATTATTAATCTTGCACATATCCTTGTCCCTATAGTTGCATTTTATTGTTGGCATGAAATTTATTATTAAATTCATAATTTTAAATGTGGGTTTAAGCACAACTGAAGGCTTTGACATGATAACTCATTTAATTTATTTTTCCATGGATTATGATGCATTATTACTCTTTGATAATGTTTATGAACATTGTGGGATGCATGGGAATGTTAAATAGATTTCGCGGTACTATGGATTCCCCAATTACTTGGTTTTAGTCTTAGAAATTATATGCCCTCAAACTATTTGTGAAATTTGTCGTATGGTTTGACTATTCTTAAACCTTTACATCGCATACATGATTAAAGGAATATAAATTGGCTTTGGTTGGATTCAAATGATTTTGAAAGGGCCTTGGTTGCAATGTTTTGATATTGAATGGTTTTGGTTTAATTGGAAACCTTGGAGTCAATTGGTCTCATGGTTTTTTGTGTTTATGTTGGGCTTTAGGTAGCATTTGGTTGAATATGGTTTTGGGTATAGAAAAATCAAGCATCCCTGGTATACGTCTTTGGTGACACCCATTTGGATAGGCTTAAACATGGAGGTATTGTATAACTAAACTCAAGCTCTCGTAGTGGTGTGTCTTGGTTAATTTTTAGTTGAATTGGACTTGCCCTTGCATGAGTCCATTCAGCCGATATTCTATGAGTTTGCATTAGGGTAAGGTGTGGATGGTCCTTGGTTGGTTGGTTTCTTTGGGTGGTATTGGTATCTCTAATCCCTTGTTCTTTAGGGAAATCCCAATGAGAATCATGGAATAGTAAGTTCACTGATTGTGAACAAAAGGTGTGGCTTTGGTAAAGGTTCCATGGTGGAACTAAAAGTCCAAGAAAGTCATTTGGGATACATAAGAGGACATGGAGTCCAAGTGTCCGAGTTGGTTCTTTGTTCTAGAAATTTATGCGTAAGGTGTGTGCTCTTTAACACTTCTTTTTGTTTTCTAACTTGGCTAAAGGTTAGGAATGGTTCCTCTTGCAACTTTTGTTTTTGACTTAGTTAGAGGATGTAGGGGGAGAGGTGTTGGGGTGTGAATTGTTTTTGGGTTATTTAGTGATCTTCTCACCTTGGTTATGTGTCCTTGCTTCCTACTTTGGTTGAGGAAAAGTTTGTTTGGTGTTAACGTGTTATTTAGTGCTTTTCCCTTACCATTACCCGTTATTCAAGGATGAATAATCCTAGTGGGGAGACTTAAATATCCCGAGTCTTAGACCCTTGCAAAATTTCCTTAGTTTTTGACTAAATGGACTCGGTACAACTCAAGGGTACCAATCGTACTTTGATGGTTCACTTGTACACTAAGAAGTGTGATTGGTGTAGCTACTTCCAAAGATACGACTCATCTTGGTATGAGTTATATTAAGAACATACAAGTAATTCAAGACAAGTTGTATAGTGTTTGTTTGGCTTGTCTTGTAGAATCTACCCAAAGTACGATTAGTGGATATGGTTTGTATACCACCCGTACCCTTGGTTATGAGTTAGGGAGGTGTGAGTTGTATAGAAACCAGTAGGTAGGGTCTTGGCATGGTCTTGGGTATGAGTTAGGGTACCACTCGTACCTTAGAATATAGATGGTATAGGTGAGTTATACCCCTGGACGTGACTTTTTTTAATTTTAAGTCAAGGGTAGTCCAAACATTTCCTACTTCAAATCCCTTATGTCCTCATGTTATATAATCCTTGGTTGCCGTTCATAACACTTGTTAAAGGGTTAAAACACTTAAAATACTCTCTCAAATGCATCCTTGAAGATTGGAGGCTAGGGTTTATCAAGTGTTCTTCAAAGGGGTCCAAGAGTTATGTTTTTTTGAAATCTTCTTGTATAAGGCATGTTCTCTTCCCTCATTGTTAGTTCCAATTAAAGTCATGGTTTTATACAATGGTTTTCATGATTTCATTATTGTATGATTCTGCATTTTCAACTATGATTTGGGGGTTTTGGTTATAAATGCTTGGTTATGATTTTCCAATGTTTTAATTATGCTTTTTATGCATTAATGGTGGTTTTGAATAATTGATTTCATGGGAATGGTTCTTTGGTAATGAACTTTGGTTTTGGAAATACTATGCCCCCAATGTGCTTGATAAAATGCCTTTAATAATGTTTCCACTATAATATTAATTTTTCAATGGAACTTATGTGTGGTTTAAACTTGGTAATGGAACCCTAAATGGTATGAATGGTTTAAATGGTTTTAAATGGATTGGAAAGGCCTTGGTGTCCATGATTTTGTTTAATTGGAAATCATGAAGGGTACATGGAATCCCTTAAACCTATATATCGTTGGCTAAGGACAAAACTTGCTAGTATAGTCAGTATGACGATACCACTACTAATGGCCTTAGTTAATAAATGGTAAATGGACTAGTTGGCTGCTTGGTAATGGTTTTAATTAGGCAATAATGGCGGGGTGTGTAGCAAAGTTGTGGAAGGTAGAGGTCCTAGGAGGACCAAAACTATAAACTCATATTTATCGATACGTGGTTTGGTGTTGGTGATCGTGTGCATGATGTCATACTATATTTTGGGGGATGTATTAGTCATCCCACATTTTCTTCCCTGGTCGTGCGGCTTCAACTGGGGTCCTTTCAACAGGAGGCAATAAACCTATATAGCCCATGGGGTGTTTAGGACGGCAAAGCTACACAATCCAGGTAATGGTTTTAAAGGCATGCTAAATCCGATTCACTTTCCCGGTATGGTTATATATATATATGTATGGTTGTGTGCATTATGGATGGTTTTACTTGGCACTGTAAATGGCATTATTTTACCCTTATCCTGAGTGTATGCTAGTGTTCACCCACTAACCCATCTTTGTGCAGATGTATACCCACGCTATGCAGGGACTGACCATTCTACTTCTCCTTCTTAGTGATCAGATTCGGGGACAGTTGATGTTGTATTAAAGTGGTGAGCTTCCATATTTTGGAAGGCATCTATTTCATGTCATGGTTTACTTTACATATCTCTTTTCTTTCATAGACTTTGGGTTTTGGCTATGTTCGGGGGCATGTCCCGACTAGGTACTCTTTGGTTGGTCTAGAGGCTTTGTATAGACAACTATAGACTTGGGTATGGCATGGATTGTTCTTGTATATATATATATACATGAATACATCGGCTTATTATCATGGTATTGTCTTATGGTTTCTGCGTTGGTTATTGGGTGGTTGGACTTGATTGGGTTGGTATCGAATATAGACTTATTCCAAAGTCACCACATAGGTGGATATTCTATCTTGGTTTGTGTTCGGACTCTAGCAGACTCAAGGTATGCGTTTGGTGGTCGGGTTGGGTAATGGGGGGCGGTTCCTGGTCATGGTTAGGCTTAGGATTTCCTATTATGACAAGGCCCTTGTTCGGGTTGTGTCACCCATATTCCCATATAATGGGTTGGATCAAATTTCGGGTCAAGAATGGACCCTCGAGGCCTAAAACGAAATCCTAAATTGAACCCGTCATGAGGTCCCACAAAAAATTAGGAATGTCTGCTAAAAAATTGATCAAATAAGAAGCACAAATCGGGTATTAAATCAACCCTTGATGTTTAAGAATTCAAAGCCTTAATTTCTAATAATTTAACATGAATTTGGGTAGAAATAAAAGGGAAAATCAATGGGAAATGATGAAAAAGGATTAGGCTAGCTTACCTTAGCTTATTTGGATGATTTCCCACTCTTTTACCTTCTTTGAGCTCTCAAAATGGTGTAAAGAATATTGGAACATTGGGTGGAAAAAAGAGTTAAATATGGGGTCGAAAGTTGCTATCGCAACTTTAAAATCGCGACTGCGATCTGGAAAGCATAAAACGCATGCCGCATTCGTGTTTTATCCTTCACGATCCCGCTCTGGTAAAAGGGTAAACATTGCATCTTGTAATAACTATTTACCCTTTGTGATCGCGGTGCACCAATGACCTGGTGCACCAAATTTTTCAAAGTCTAAAATGGACTTCGATCTGGTTTTCGAGATTCGTTTGAAACCTCGTGCACATAAAAGAGATATGCTACTATACCAAATTCAACGTCGTAGAATCAATGGAATCATTGAAACTTTTATCCGAGTTAGTTTTGACTAAATGTGGGGCCCATACCTATAGGTCCATTTTTTCATATAATCTACCCAATATCCCAAAACGAGTTTGGAATCCTCGGGACCTAAACCAAGGGTCCCCTAGCCTAAAATCAATGTTTCGGTGCTGATAGCATTCTTAGAATTCTTGTACAAAGTCATATACTAGGAGTTTTGGTCCGAGACTAAATCCTAAACAGCGAAAGCTCCATAATTGAAAAATGAGCCTAAAATCCGAATGAACTATTCGATCATCGAATCGATAGTTTCGACAAGTGATAAATGACCAGTAGCTGCTGTGGGAAGGTTCAAAATAATGGAAATGCATAGAAATTGAGGAAATGGCCTAGAGGTTCATTATAAAGGAATGCCAAGTAGCTCGGTAGGTAAAGCATCAGGGAACTCGCAGACTACTGAAACAGAGTCAAGCTATGAACTCTCCACACTAACATCAAGAATATAAGCGGGATAGGAATCATAAACCCTCAAAATAAAACTCCTAGCGTAAATGTAAGAAATAATCCATATCGTCTCTTGGCTAACCGTTCCCTGTTAAATGACTGGGGGTATGTCGGGCATGACTATGGTAACGTTCTTGGCAAAATAGTCCATGACCGCATAATAATAGGATAACCAGTCCATTCCCAAAATCATATCAAAATCCACCATGTCCATTATAACAAGATCAACATGAGTATCAACATCTCTAACAGTCACAACACATAATCTAAAAAGCTGATCCACTACTAAAGAATCACCCATGGGAGTATATACACGTAATGGAACTTATAATGAATCCTAAGATAAATCTAACCATAGAGCATAATCAGAAGACACATAAGAATAAGTGGATCTTGAATCAAACAAAGCAAAAACCGACTGATGGCAGAACAAAATTGTACCTATAATAATAGCATCTGACGACTCAGCCTCGGGTCTAGTAGGTACATTATATAACTGATCACGCCCACCACTTGGCTGGGCTCCTCGCCGATCTCCTATCCTACCTACCTGAGAACCTTCACTAGCACTCTGGGGACCACCCTTATGACCATGCATACCACATCTAGCTGCGGGATGAAATGCTCGAGTAGGGGGGAACACTCTGAGATGAAGGAGTAATTGCTCCACGACTGGGACACTCTCATGCAAAATGACTACGAGCTCCAAAAATGTGACATGCCCCATGAACTATACCAAAACCAAAAAATTCGACTAATCCGAAATAACCATACAACTAGAATAACTAGTAGATGGACCCCTCAAAGACTAACCACTACTCTTGCTAGGACGATCACTGAAGCTAGACTGGCCTACCTCGGTAATTTGAAAAGCTGGCTTAATGGGTCTATTAGACTGTCCTTGATGCAGATACGACTGATACAAAGGGTAACTATCCTAATAACATTGCCTCTAAATCGTGAGCCACTATAGCTCCCACTAAAACTACCTTGATACTATGGTCTCTTATCGCTGCCCCCTTGGGCCTCATGATACATCTCTTCTATAACTTGAGCATGATAAAAAACCTTTACAAAATATCTATCCATAACAACAAGAATATATGTAGACATACAAAGAGGAAGTATCAATTCTTAAACAAAGCAACAAACCCTCTCATACTCAATAGTCAAAATAGAAGTAGTATGCCTAAACAACTCTTGAAATCGAGCGTTATACTCCATAACAGTAATAGAGACCAGCTCTAACCTCGAGACTAATCTCATAAATGATCCCTAACACTAAAAGGTATATACTTCTCCAAGAAAATCAATGGTTAACTGGGTCCATGTCAAAGGGAAAGATCTAGCTATCTTGGAATCAAGATGATCTCTCTACTACTATCAGGATACTATGCTCAACTAAAAAGTAATGTAGTCTATACCACGAGACTCAACTAGGACCAAATTATAGAGTCTATCCTCATAATCAATCTAAAACTTATAAGTGTCCTTGACTGGTGTACCAAAAAACCTAGGTAAAGCCAATATGAAGAATCTACCCATCATCTTCTGCTCCTAGGCAGAGATAGAATGCTGGGAAACTACCAGTTGAGAAACTACCAGTGTAGCAGAGATATAAAATATGGAATCTAAAACTGCAGGCTGCATTCTCACCCCAGTACCACTCTGATCTGTAGATTATACACCATCAGACAGTGCACTACCAACTAATCCCAAAATACAAACCAAAGTATACTTGAGAACTTATGAAGAAATAAATTCCCCGTAGAGACTTTGTTGTTCCCTGTCCTACCACTTGTTGTGGTAAAAGAATCTCTAGCTCGAGAGTAGATATAGGGTCTGGTGAAGACCCCCTATCCTGGACCCTAATTGGGGACATGATAACCCTCAACATTCATGTCAATTTAAGTGCAAGGAGGTTGTTGTCAATATAATTACCCAACTTTGAGTCGGGGTCGAATCCCTGAGGAACAATGTGAGTGGCGATTAAATAAAATTGAAATTGAAGTCGCTTGCTAAATTCAAACATATTATACAAATATTTTGGGGAAGGATTTTGAATGTTTTCAAAAGTGTAAGACAATTCTTGGGTTTCTAAAGGACTAATTCGAGACTAAGAATAATTATAGTGTGATCAATTAGGAATGGATCTTGGGATTATGTTTTCCTATGAGTAAACTAGTATGAGCGAATATATGAAAGATAGAATCCAATTTTAATTAATATGTGAGTGGGTAGGCTAGGTTTGGGGTTTTTATGTTAGTTTCTCAACAAAATACCAAATTATCAACCATTGATTCTTTTGAATACCTCACGGGTTTTGACATTCTAATCAGCCAAAAAATCTTAATTTAACATCCCTATTTCTAGGATGATGTTCAAGAGATAGCAATTCCACATTTTATCCTTATTTCTAAGACAACAAAACGGGAATAACTACTATCTAGATTATTGTTCACAAATGTTTATGTCACCTACATCTCTTTTTATAGGATGATGTAGGATCTAGACTACCCACATCCCTCTTTCAAGGATGATATGGAAATTTTAGGGGAAATTGAGATTTTCACCTAAAATTCCCATTTTGCATTCAAACAATTGAGAAACCCATCAACATTAACCACAATTAGATCTAGCATTCAATATCCACACACTTGCACCCTACTCAAACATAATCTCAAGAGGTAGATCTAGCAAATCATAAAGATAATAAACACAAATATACCAACATTTCCATCAAAGTTATTCATTATAAATAAATAAAGGGCAAACCACACTTTAAAATCCAATGAATCTTCAATGGGTGATGCCAAATCTACACTTTGGAGTTCCTCTAATTGATTCTTATCTCAAATTATTACAAATTTAAGCTCCAAGATCCAAAGAAAAGAAAACCCTACAACTATGCTAAGTTGATGATGAAAGATGAATTATGGATGGTGAAAAATAAGCTAAAAACCCTTTTTTGAGACCCAATTCCATATTTTCCAAGCATTAAAAAATTGCCCTTGAAAATTTTCTACTCTACCGTGATTGCCACCTCTTCACTGCATTTGCGACTCCCACGATCGTGGTAGTCATATTGTGATTGCCCTCCAATTGACTTATTGATTGGTCGCGATCGTGACCCTCAGGCTGCAATCGCAGTAACTAAGGGTCGATTCTTAGGCTTGATTTCTTGTATTTGACTCTTTTCTTTCACATTTAACCTTTTTTGACTTGAGTAACTTGCTCATCTTTGTAATGCACCAAATCTAGTACCCAGAACGCTACACGGTGCTCATGATCCTGAAAGACCACAAGCTAACCCATGACTGATATCTGTAACTAAGTACTGAATAATACATTGTAAATATGCAGGATATAAGATGTAAGGCCATAAGGTTCAAAACTGAACTAATACTGAATATAAAACAATGTCTGTAGTGGGGTATGACAATACCCAAAATTGAGATAAACTATCTGAACACATGCTATAGTTTGAAAGCCTCTAAACTGTCTAACAAATTGTGGAGTTGATGGGACATGTCCCCAACTAACTCTGAACTACTAAAATAATAAAGTAATAAAATAATCATGTTATCCTCGAATGATGAGGACTCACTGTTAGTCTGGCTGCTGAACGTCTGATCTACTAAGGATCCTCGAATCCACCTCATAGTCAAGAATCACAAAATCATCTAGGAATATAAATGAATCTACCTCTACCAAAACATCACACAAAATACCAATTGATTTTTTCATAGTATGATCAACCATCAATATCCTCATAGGCATTAGCTAAGGTATCCTCAACCCCAACTACATGTACACCACCAGCGGCATCTAATTGATACTAGTTCAAAAGTCACATAATGTTCATGCAAAGTTCAGAGACCCAATTGCACAAGAAATAGTGAAAGATTTGGGATTCTATTTCTTCTTAACCTAAGATTAACAAGCAATAGCACTATAATGACACATATTATCAGTGGGCTCAAAAATCATCATTTGCTTCTTAATAACCAAATCTTTCATGAACTTTACATAGACATGTATCAGCTCTAATACTTTCATAAGAGGAATATTAACTGAAAATTCTTTCAACATCGACATGAATTTCTAATAGTTCTCTTCTTCCTTGTTTTTCTTCAATTTTTGAGGAAAAGAAGGGGAGACCTTGGAGTAGTTTTTAATATAGGCTCAACTTCCTTTCCCTTTCCTTATCCTTCTCAACTCAATTATCTAAAACCATTAATTTTTGTAATGAGTCATCCTTAGTCACCAACTTCAAATTCTTCTTTGGGTGCATCATCAATATCAATAGTATCATCTCTTATCTCATTAACTACTGGCATAGAAGGATCAATAATAGCCTTACCACTCTGAGTGGTGATGGCTAAATAGTAACTATTATTCTTATGATTCTGAAGAGTGTTGCTCGAAAGAGTACCCGGTTGTTGTTGGTTTAGTGTAGTCGATATCTGACTAAATTATTGCTCAAGTTGCTTAATCACAGTAGAATGTGATTCTACTTTCTGTCTCAAACCTGAAATATCTTCCTTAATCTCCTTAAGGAAACTTTCTTTTCTTTCTGGACCCTTAACCAACTTAGCAAGCATTGATTCCATCCTAAATTCAGCATCACGGTTCCTCGGTGGAACATAGGTACCACTCTTTCCTTTATAATTATCCTTCCTCCACCAGTCGCCATCTCTATCTGCTTCTATCCTGATTTATGTCCCTATAATATTTCTGGCCTTGATTGTCTTGCCTCAGGTTCCAAGAGTTCTGATTGGACCCTTGGCCTTTTTCATAGAAACTCGTCATCTCTCTATCCAAATACTTAGCCTCTTTGTTAGTGTCAGACTCATACTGGCTCAAAAATTTACCTTTCACGCTGACACAACCCATACTAGGGCCTTGTTGTAATGGGCATTCCAAGTCTAACTAGGACTGGGGACCACCTCCATTACCTAACCAAGCCTCCAAACACGTACCCTAAGTCAGATGAATTCCAAACATATAATAAGATAACATTTGGTACAATTCTAGACTCTAGGATAGGTCCATAACCGTGACCAACCCAAGTAAGTCCAACCATTTAATACCCAACCAATAATCATACCAAAACCAAAAAAATAACCATGTATGAGTCCATAACATAATAGGATGGAACAATCATAAATACAGTTAAATGGTATTAGCCCTAATAAGGGTATATCTATGCTTATTTATCTTATGTATAGCTAGATCTCCCTCTTGGGGTTATGTGTAAATAGGGGTTAAAGTGTGTCAGTTGTTATTGATTAGCTTCAATTTAGTAGTTCATGTTTATGGATTTTATCATTGCTATGCTAACTTGGTTAAGGTTTGGTGGGTGAAAGACCCAAACCCACATGGGTATGATGAGTGAAAGCTCCATGCTTTAGAAAACCCAAAGCCATCTTCAAAAGAAGGGTTTTGGGTGAAGTTTAGGAATCCATGTCATCCTTGAAAGAGGTATGTGGAGACCAAAGCAATGATAGATAATTATGTGTAGTTTTCTAAATTTTCACTATATTAGACATAAGGGTAAATATGAGGTTGACTATACCATAGGTATCATCTTAGAAATAGGGATGCCTAGATTGAGGTTGTGGTTACCAATTGTTGAACACACCTATTAGGCATTCGAAAGAATCAATGGGTAAAAGTTTAATGTTTTGTTGAAAGACTAGCTTCAAAGTCTATAACCAAACCTATCCATATTTGACTTACTAAATGGATGTTGATTGCTAACACCTACATATCACTCCTTTAGTAATGCACAATCCTAAGATCTGTGCATATCTATTAAAACTCTAATTATTCATAGCCCCAAATTTATACTAGAACAATAAAAAAAGAAACATTAGTGTAGATACTAATCTCCCCTATTTTTACCTTCTTGTAACATTGGTTTGGATTTAACTTGTATCTATTTTTTTGAAGTAACTTGATTTCCACTCGCATTGTTCCTCATGGATTCGGCCCCGACTCCAAAGTTGGGTAAATATATTGACGATGACCGCCTTACACTTAAATTGACGTGTAAGTTGAGCATTATATAAAAATGGCATCATTGTCAGGAAAAAAATTGGCATATTAAGTTAGTTTGAAATTTTAGCTATTTCTTTGAATTCAAGCTTGTACATATTTGTTTGTGATTTTTCTTTGTAGATATATTTTATTTTATTTTTATTTTTCTCTATGGCATCTCCTAACATATATGATATTGGTAGTTGGGAATCCTATCATGATGACCCATGTCCAATCTATTACGGGTCACACTTTAGAAAAAAATGTGACTATACTCCTAGGAAAGAGATGGACCCACCATCTAAATCCTATAGGGAGTATAGGTTCTCATAATGTAGTGGTTGAGATGGACATTGGGATGATTGTCCAAATGCCCCCTCTCCCTATTATACTAACTGAATTGCTGGTTCTTCTTATGAGATTGATAGGTATTATAATGAGATAAAGGATGAGCAACAAACCGGATCCATTGGTCTTGGAGCAATTCTTCAAATCATTTTGGATCGGGTAACTATAACCAGGGAGAATGCACAAGACTTACATCAATCCTACGGGCTGCTCGAAAGGACAAATGTAAAGCCAAAGGAATTGGGCAAGGATATAATTCTTGCAAACCTTGCAACCATGCCCATTTCCCAAGAGGAGGTCCATCAAGAAGAGAAACCAAGCTTTGATGATGATCTTGTTTGCGAAGACTCCTCGATAACTTCCCAATCCACCAGTCATATGAGGAAGAAGAAGCCAAAATAAAATAAATGGTACCAGAGTCAAAATAAGAATTGATGCTAACCTCTTATGATGACTCTAGTTCATTTCGGGGTGAAAATGCTTTGGAGGAGGCTAACCCAATTAAGAGTTGGACCTCATTCAAATCACTTTTCAACATTATGCTTAGAGAATTTGATGATGGTCCATCCCTTTGAGCAAATGGTGTATTGTTGGGAGACAAAGTTCAATTCTTATATTTTGGAATTTGGCATTCCAAAAGAGCATATGGAACCCCATCCATCAATGGCCAAGGAACACAACTTCTGATGTACAAGGAATGGCCTGTTGATGTGCTAACTTTTGCCTAGAGATCCAACTCAGAAATTTGATTTCAAATTTGGTAAAAGGTTCAAGCCTTCAAAATGGCGGGATCGAAGCTTGCTCACCAAGTCCTCACATCTACAAATTTTGATCTTGGAAGAATTAAATCTTTTGTCCCTCGGCTACTCATCTCATATTGAATAAAAGATGGGATGGAGATTCAAATATTCTGAGTGAAAACATAAAATAAAGCAATAGAGGCACTGTGCCATGATGTTAAACTAAGCGCTCGATGGGAGGCAGCCCATCATGCCACAAAAAGTGGCAAATATCCTTTAGATTATGCATGTTAGAGTAGATTTCATTTTAGTTTTGTTTTGTTTCATGCATAATCCATAAAATGTGGTTCTAAGAGAAATTTTGATTGACTTTGAAAAAGGAATGTGTGAAATTGGCATGTTGGAATGAATAAGAAGTATAGGAAACCCGATTGTTTGGTCTCAATTAACGTGACCATAGTTCGTGCCACCACGATCATGGACCATGATCGCGGTCGAATCAGATTAAAAAGATCATCCGAATACCATTTTCCCATACGCCTCATTTTCAAAGTTTTCTCAAATTTTCTCTTATGTTTGTGGCTTTACATTCCATATCCAAGTGCCAATTCAACCCTTGCATCATATAAGCCGATAAGTTTTCTAAATCTCCTCAATTTTGATATAATTGCATGCTTTGAACTCGTAATGTATAAAAAAGGCCTGAAATAATGTTTTTATTACCAAATTCATGCTTAGTTGTTATTGTGTTAAGGTTAGCTGTTGTAGTTAGTGTACAAACTATTGGGGAAGTCTTGAGTACCCAAAATTAAGCCTTAAACCGCATAAACTGAAGTGAATGCCATGTGTACAATTAAATGCCCATACAAATTCAATGTTCAATTGCTTTAAGTTCGAGGTTATGATCACACACTCTAGGCTCAAAATTCTCTGCTTATAATTTTGTCACGCCTTGTTGAAATGAGGGATTGGGGGTTAAATTTACATTTTAAACACCGTACAAAAACTGTCCAGCCTGGTCTTAGGTACCGCGATTGTGATCCCGATTACCGCGATCGCGGTCAACACTCCGTGATCACCATACCTGAGGGCATATTTTGGTAGACTTCAAAACTTCTGCACATCCTCTGCTACCCCCAAAACCTCACATAACACTATCGAAAGAGTTTACCTGTTTGTTCTAGTATGATTTTGGTGTGATAATACTAATGTTGGCCTGAGTTGTATTGCTTACAGGTTCTTAGCCTCAAATATGGGAGATTTCAATGATACCCAATTCATGGATGCACAATGCCAGCACCTCTACTACAAAAATTTTCATAGGACTAAGCTACTCCCTAAAAGGGATATTAGCTTGGACAAGGTAGAAGAGAATCTCCCAGAATTCCATGCTAGACTCACTACAACCCGGTGGATATGTTTTATCCCGGAACCCTGCTATGATAATGAGCAGTGGGTACATGATTTGTATGTAAACCTTAGTGTTGTGTCTCTCATGAACCCAGTGATGATGATGCTGACTCAGCAAGATAAGATAGCTCTTGATACATATTCAGGGAGACCATTTTACTCTTACTTGCCTGCACTTGCAGTGTACACAGTTCATTCTCTTAGTTAGGGGTACCCTCAGATGTGTATTGTTTTGGTATTGTTTGCTAGATATTTGTGTTGGTGATTGTTTTGGGAAGATTCTTTGGATATTATTTTAATTTTGTTTTTGAAAATCTATATTTTGGGCACTCGGTTGGTGCCCACATTTTATGGATTATCATGTTTTTCTTCTAGTTTTAGTTTTTCTCTTTTTACTTTAGCTTTTATTTTGATTTTAATGATGCACAACAAGTTTTTCCCTATGATAGATTAGGTGATAACATTCTTAAGGGTAAAGCATCATGTTTGGGTTTTGAGGCATAGGTGCAGGGGAAGTCTGAGTACCCATAACATAGTTGTAATACCCCAATTGTTTCTTAAGCCTAAATCCGTCTTTTGAGTGGATATGTATGACTTCCAAAGTGATTGATGTTTAAACCATGTTTTATTTCTCTAATTTCTACTTTTTGTCGTGTATATCATTGAATAATCTTTCCATCGATACTAATTTCATTGAAATCCGACTTTGGACGAGGGAGTTATAGCCGTTTTACTCAGCGATATCGGCTCGCCCAGGTCTAACGGTTGACCTAGCGGACTGTCAAGTGTCCCTTCAAGCCAAGGAAGTAACCCCTCTTCCTGGTCATCGTGTGATGGCCAATATGGTGGACCGTCAAAAAGTTGATGAACCGTAAAGGGGTTTGTCAGGTCGAGATAGAATGTCTCGTTTTTGGCCCTCGAGTGACGAACAACTTGGTGGTCCGTCAGTTTCCTGACGGACCGTTACTTCAACCGTCACGTCGAGGCAGAACATTCCACTTTTGGAACTCGAGTGACGGATGATCTAGTGGACCGTCAGGAGACTCGACGGACCGTCAGATCGACCATCACAGGCCCCGATCAGCGAAATTCAGCTTTTTCAAAAGGGCATTTTGGTCATTTCCGCTCCTTGTTGCCTTATATATACATCAAAGTAGTAAAGAGAATATCATTTTCTCCTATTTCTCTCCAATTTATCCAAGAATTTTCTAGAAAACTAGGGTTTTCTCTCAACCCAAAAATTAAAACTCCTTCCAAGAAATTCAAGGATCTTCCATATATTTCTCCAAGTTGTCCAAGAATTAAGCTCCCCTAGTCAAATTCATCAAGGATATTATCTCAAAAGTGTAAGGAAGAAGTTCCAAACAAGTTTCTACATCTCCAAAATTATAATACAAGGTATGTGGGGCTTGAACAAGAACACTCCGTTCGTTCTTGGGCCTAAAGATTTATTTTCTATTATTGATTTACATGATTTTGCAAGTGGGTTTACATCCAAATTTCTTTATTTATGATATATGAGATTTGAGTTGAATAAGTTTGATATTTATGATTATTTCACCATCATGTTTCTTAAATTGAGAATTTATTCCATGAGTTGTATATTGTCATTATGTATTGATGATTTCTAAGCGATTTAAGACAAGTGTCATGAGTTATGCCTTTCCATGAGAAATTTGACTATTGAATATATATCGATATTTGATATTGAAAGTCAAGAATGAGTCCTATGATGTTTCCTTGAAGCTTTTGATATTTCAAAATGATTCGAAAAGAAAATATACTTGATGTTGAGAAAAATTGTGTTGAGTTGAGTCGGGTTAGGAATCCGCAAGATGTTTATGATTTACAAATAAGATATATATTTATGTTTTGGTCTTTAAAATATACCCATGATTTGATATTGATTAAGGTAGATTTCCTAACGCGTTTTGAGATGAGTCTGGGAGGAGTATTTAGCATCGAGCGGGAAATATGGTATTTCCCCAAAACTACGTGCCAATGTAGGATTGATGTTGATAATCGTAGGCCAGAGGCTGAGTATGGGATTATGATAACAATATTGAGGTTGTACTCCCTGGCAAGAGTACGACACCCCCGCCAATGTGTGGTTCTCTCCTTAGGAGGGCAAAACGTTGGTATCCATGTGGCTCACATGGTGTAGTTATATCGGTTATAAAAAACTCCCAAGTCCATAATGATCTAAGTACCTTGAGTTACCGAGTCACTCTAAGTCATGAGTCAAAGAGTTTGAGTTGAGTTAAATGATTTATGAGATTCATGAAGCATGTGTTATTACTGATGATTTAGGGAAATAATGTTTCAGATAATTCAAGCGAAGGGAGTTATTATTGAAAACATGCATGATTTTCTTACACATTTATGATATTATTTAAAATGTTGCATCCACCCCCGCATCTCAGTACATTCCCAAGTAATGACTTCTATACTCTTTTGTATTCTATATTTTCTCATGATATAGGTTCAGGTGCTCAGTCTCAGCAGCGACAGTGATCGTTGAGTACCTTTATCTGTATTTTTGCAGTTGGTGAGTCCTCATGGTTCGAGGACCTATGTCCCTAATTTTTATTTTGTCAGTAGATGGTTAATTCCTTTTAGTTCAGTACAAGTCAGTTGGAGATCTATCCCAATGGCTCATCAGACTTATGTAGTGGAGGGTTTGTCAGACTAGTGCACCAGCATGTACAGAACCTCAGTAATTTATTTGTACAGGGCAACATTACTTTATATTTCAGTATGTTCATTACATGGTTGTTCCTCCTTATATTAACATAATTTGCATTGTAATGAGTTCTGAAAGTGATGACAGGCTTAGAGGGTTAACTTGAGGCCACCTGTGGCCTTGAGCACCATGTGACATCTCGGGATAGGTTCTTGGGGCGTTACAAGCTTTGTATTAGAGCCTAAGGTTTGAAGAGTCCTAGGGAGTCTTTCAAGCCGCGTTACTTGGAGTCTTGATCATCGGTGTGTAGCGCGCCACATCTATGAGAAAGAGGCTACAAAATGTTTTAAGTAAAGTTATTTCTTTTTTTCAAGAGTCTATCGTGCCTAAGATTATTTCTCTCTACTGTTAATTTGTGCTCTCTTATGACAGAAAATGCCTCCTTGTAGAGCTCGTAGAAAAAATGAATGACCTCAACCCATTGATCCTTTAGGTGAGATGGTGTCCCACGCTGAATTTCGGGCAGATTTCCAAGCGCTAGCCCTGGAGGTCACTGCCAATGCTCAAGCCAACACCCAGGCTACTGTTCCACCTCCGTAAGGGGATAATTCTGCTGCAACCTGAGTTCGTGACTTTATGTGAATGAATCCACCTAAGTTCTATGGGTCAAAAGTAGGTGAGGACCCATAAATGTATTTAGATGAAGTGAGAAAGATCACTCAGGTTATGCACGTGATCGAGGAGGAGAGTGTTGAATTGGCTGCCTATTAATTGAAAGATGTTGCTTATGATTGGGTAGAGATGTGGATGAAGAGTAGATAGGAGAATGATACTCCTGTGACTTGGAAATTATTCTAAGATACCTTCTTAGATAGATTCTTTCCCCCGGAGCTGAGGGAACTAAAATTAGAAGAATTTATGAACTTGAGACAGGGCCCATGATAGTTAAGGAGTATTGCCATAATTTTAACCAGTTATCTAAGTATTCTCTCGGTATGATGGCTGATTCTAGAACTAGTATGAGTAAGTTCTTGGCCAGTGTATCTGGTTATGTTGTGAAAGAGTGTAGATCTGCTATACTTAATAGGGACATGGACCTTTCAAGAATAATGATTCATGCTCATCAAATTGAAGCAAACAAAGTAAAGAAGAGAGAGAGTGAGAGGGAATAAGAGAATTAGATCATAGCAACAGGGGTATAGTCAGACTAGATTTTTTAGAGGGATCCACCCTCAGTTCCAGAGCCGTTCTGTTGTGCCAGCGCCTTCATCATCCAGTACTCCTGCATTCAGAATTAGGCTAGAGTAGGGTAGTAGGCCTACTATGTCCAGGTCCCAGGATAGTGTGAGTAACAGACCTCGTCCTCCCCCATGTCTAAAGTGCGGTAGGGACCATCCCGTGAGTGCTTAGTCAGTCAGAGGAGGTTTTTTTGGTTGCGGTAAGTTGGGCCACAAGTTCAGGGATTGCCCTTATTCTAAACAGGGGAGTCGCGATGTTCATCCCCAGAGTCAGGCTGTTAGTGATCCAGACCCTATAATTCATCCCACTCCCCTTCAGGGTGCCTAATCTAGTACTGCAGGTGGTCAGAGCCAGAATCTCTTTTATGCTATACCACCCCGCCAGGAGCAGGAGGATTCACCAGATGTTGTTACTGGTACACTCCGTGTATTTCATTTTGATGTGTATGTGTTGTTGGACCCTGGGTCAAGTCTTTCTTATGTGACTCTGTTGGTGGCTGTGAATTTTGAAATCAGTGCTGAAAAGATTCCTGAGCCTTTTCTAGTCTCTACACCAGTGGGTGAATCTATTATTGCTAAGCAAGTGTACAAGAAGTGTCCTATCACTGTCCTTCACAGAGTCATATTTTCTGATTTGATTGAGTTACACATGGTTGATTTTGACATTATTCTGGGTATGGATTGGCTTCACTCTTGTTATGCGTCTATAGACAGTCGTACCCGTGTAGTCAAGTTTCAGTTTCCCAATAAGCCATTATTTGAGTGTTCCGGAAATTCCGTATCTCCTAAAAATCATTTCATATCCTATCTTAAAGAAGGGAAATTAATATCCAAGGGTTGTATCTATCATTTAGTTTGAGTTAAGGACACTAAGTCTGAGACTCCGACTATTCAATCTATTAGTATTGTCAATGAGTTTCCTGATGTTTTCCCAAAAGATCTCCCAGGGTTACCTCCCGATAGAGAGATAGAGTTTGGAATTGATCTTCTCCCTGATACACAGCCTATTTCTATTCTTCTGTATCGTATGGCCCCCGCAGAACTTAAGGAGTTGAAAGAGAAACTCAAAGATCTTCTTGATAAGAGTTTTATAAGGCTCAGTGTGTCTCCCCTGGGGTTCACCCATTCTATTCGTGCGAAAGAAAGATGGTTCATTGTGCATATGTATTGACTATCGTCATATTAACAAGGTCACAGTCAAGAACAAGTACCCTCTTCCTAGAATTGATGACCTATTCGATCAGCTACAAAGTGCCAGCTACTTCTCGAAAATAAATTTGAGATTCGGTTATCACCAACTTAAAGTCGGAGAGTGTGATATTCCAAATACGGCTTTCTGCACTCGTTATGGTCATTTTGAATTCTTGGTCATGTCCTTCGGGCTAGTGAATGTCCCGACAGCTTTTATGGACCTCATGAATCGGGTGTTTAGACCGTACCTAGATATGTTCGTTATTGTGTTTATAGATGATATCCTTATATATTCCCAGAGTGAAAATGACCATGCAGATCATCTTTGAATTGTCTTACAGACCCTTAGGGATCGATAGTTGTTTTCCAAATTTAGCAAGAGTGAATTCTGGCTAAGGTCAGTTGCTTTTCTGGGTCATATTATTTCTTCTGATGGTATTCAAGTTGATCCTCAAAAGGTAGAAGCTGTAAAGAATTATCCAAGACCTATTTCCCCTTCTGATATTAGGAGTTTCTTGGGTCTAGCTGGCTACTACCGTCATTTTGTCAAAGGTTTCTCTTCCATTGCTGCTCCTTTGACCTGGTTGACCCAAAACAAGGTTAAATTCCAGAGGTCAGATTCTTGCGAGAAGAGTTTTCAAGAGTTGAAGACTCGACTCACTTTAGCCCCTATGATGACCCTGTGTAATAGTGTAGATGATTTTGTGGTATACTGTGATGCTTCCAGAGTTGGTTTGGGTTGTGTGTTGATGCAGAAGGGTAAGGTTATAGCCTATGCCTCCAGGCAGTTGAAACCTCATGAAAAGAATTATCCGACCCATGACCTCGAGTTAGCTGCAGTGGTTTTTGCTTTGAAAATCTAGAGATACTATTTGTACGGTGTTCATGTTGATGTCTTTACGGATCACAAGAGTTTATAGTATGTGTTCACTCCGAGAGAGTTGAATCTTCGGCAGAGGCGATAGTTAGAATTACTAAAGGACTATGATATGAGTGTGTTGTATCACCCGGCAAGGCCAATGTAGTGGAAGATGCCCTTAGTAAGTCGTCCATGGGTAGTGTAGCACATGTTGAGGAAGATAAGAGGGACTTAGCCCGTGAAGTGCATTATTTGGCTAAGTTAGGTGTTAGATTACTTGACTCAGCTGAGGGTAATGTTTGGGTCTAAATTAATTCTGAATCTTCCTTAGTTTCGGAAGTGAAGGACAAACAGGATACGGATTCTTGTTTGGTCGAACTGAAAGAATCAATTAAAGACCAAAAGGTGGAGGTTTTCTCCCAAGGGGGAGATGGTGTATTGAGATTTCAGAATAGATTATGTGTTCCTGATGTTGATGATCTGAGGCAGAGAATTATGGATGAGACGCATGGGACGCGGTATTCTATTCATCCCAGTGCTACCAAGATGTACTGCGATTTATGGGAAATTTATTGGTTGAATGGTATGAAAAAGGATATAGCGAAGTTCGTAGAAAAGTGGGCAACTTTCCAGCAGGTAAAGATAGAGCACCAGAGACCCGGTGACGTGATACAAGAATTTAGCATTCCATATTGGAAGTGGGAAGTGGTGAACATGGATTTCGTGATCGGTTTACCTCTCTCTCATCGTCATCATGATTCTATTTAGGTCATTGTAGACAGGTTGACTAAGTCAACACATTTTATGCTAGTACATACATCTTTCACCATGGAGGACTATGCTAAGCTGTATATTCGAGAGTTAGTCAGTTTGCATGGAGTTCCATTGTCTATCATCTCTGATAGAGGTACTCAATTTTCTTCTCAGTTTTGGAGAGACTTTTAGAAGGGTCTTGGCACCCAAGTTTATCTTAGCTCCTCTTTTTATTAGAAGACAGATGGTCAGGCTGAGAGGACTATCCAGACTTTGGAGGATATGTTGAGGACATGTGTTCTTGCTTTCAAAGGAAGTTGGGATGAACATTTTCCGTTGATTAAATTTGCATACAACAATAGTTTTCATGATAGCATTAGAATGGCTCCATTTGAAGCTTTGTATGGAAGAAGATGTAGATCGCCCATAGGTTGGTTCGAAGTTGGTGAAGCTTCTGTGATTGGACCTGATGCTGTATTTGAGGCTATGGAGAAAGTTAAGTTAATTTGGAAGAGGTTGAAGATAGCCCAGAGTTTTAAGAAGTCGTATGTAGATGTGAGAAGAAGCGCTCTTAAGTTTGAAGTCGATGATTTGGTGTATTTGAAAATTTCACCTATGAAAGGGGTGAAAAGATTTGGGAGAAAAGGGAAGCTAAGTCCCAGCTATGTTGGCCCTTATAGAGTTTTGAATCGTGTTGGGAAAACAACTTATGAGATTGAGTTGCCTGCAGAGTTATCAGCTGTCCATCCTGTATTTCATGTTTCTACACTCAAGAAGCACATTGGAGACTCCGTTGTTGTTGATCTGTCAGAAAGTTGTGACGTTCAGAATAGCCTTTCCTATGATGAAATCCCATTTGAAATTCTAGATTATCAAGTTCGTAGACTAAGGAACAAAGAAGTTCCCTTGGTTTAAGTTTTGTGGAGAAATCAATCAGTAGAGGGTGCCACTTGGGAAATAGAAGAAGATATGCGAGCTAGTTACCCTCATCTTTTCTCCGTGAGTCAAAATCAAGCTGAAGGTACTATTCCCCTAATTTAGTTTTCTCTTAATCTAATGTATTTAGCTATATGGTTATTCCCTCTATGATTCGTGCATTTGGTGAAGTACTCAAAAGTTGAGAGTATAGTGAGCCCTTTAATGTGAGTCATTCCAGCTGGGCGTCCTCATTTTCTCTTGTTCTTAGCCTATTTGGAAATATTTGAGGACGAATGTCTCCAAGAGGGAGATATTGTAATACCCCGATCGTTTCTTAAGCCTAAATCCTTCTTTTGAGTGGATATGTATGACTTCCAAAGTGATTGATGTTTAAACCATGTTGTATTTCTCTAATTTCTACTTTTTGTCATGTAGATCATTGAATAAGCTTTCCACCAATACCAATTTCATTGATTTACATGATTTTGCAAGTGGGTTTACACCCAAATTTCTTTATTTATGATATATGAGATTTGAGTTGAATAAGTTTGATATTTATGATTATTTCACAATCATGTTTCTTAAATTGAGAATTTATTCCATTAGTTGTATATTGTCATTATGTATTGATGATTTCTAAGCGATTTAAGACAAGTGTCATGAGTTATGCCTTTTCATAAGAAATTTGACTATTGAATATATATCGATATTTGAGATCGAAAGTCAAGAATGAGTCCTATGATGTTTCCTTGAAGGTTTTGATATTTGAAAATGATTCAAAAAGCAAATGTACTTGATTTTGAGAAAGATTATGTTGAGTTGAGTCGGGTTAGGAATCCACATTTACAGATGAGATATATATTTTTGTTTTGGTCTTTAAAATAGACCCATGAGTTGATATTGATTAAGGTGGATTTCCTAACGCGTTCTGAGATGAGTTTGGGAGGAGTATTTAGCACCGAGCGAGAAATGTGGTATTTCTCTAAAACTACGTGCCACCGTAGGATTGATGTTGATAATTGTGGGCCAGAGGCCGAGTATGGGATTGTGATAATGAGATTGAGGTTGTACTCCCTGGTAAGAGTACGACACCCCCACCAATGTGGGGTTCTCTCCTTAGGAGAGAAAAATATTGGACTCCATGCGGCTCAGATGGTGTAGTTCTGTCAGTTATAAGAAACTGCCAAGTCCATAATGATCTAAGTACCTTGAGTTACTAGGTCACTCTAAGTCATGAGTCAAAGAGTTTGAGTTGAGTTAAATAATTTATGAGATTCATGAAGCATGTGTTATTACTGATGATTTATGGAAATAATGTTTCAAATAATTCAAGCGAAGGGAGTTATTATTGACAGGATGCATGATTTTCTTACACATTTATGATATTATTTAAAATGTAGCATCCACCTCCGCATACTCAGTACATTCCCAAGTACTGACTCTCATACTCTTTTGTACTCTATATTTCCTCATGATATAGGTTCAGGTGCTCAGTCTCAGCAGCGACAGTGATCTTTGAGTACCTTTATCTACATTTTTGCAGTTGGTGAGTCCTCATGGTTCGAGGACCTATGTCCCTAATTTTTGTCTTGTCAGTAGATGGTTAATTCCTTTCAGTTCAGTACGAGTCAGTTGGGGATCTATCCCAATGGCTCATCAGACTTATATAGTAGAGGGTTTGTCAGACTAGTGCACCAGCATGTACAGAACCTCAGTATTTTGTTTGTACATGGAATTATTACTTTGTATTTCAGTATGTTTATGACATGGTTGTTCCTCCTTATATTAATATAATCTGCATTGTAATGAGTTCTGAAAGTGATGATAGGCTTAGAGGGTTAGCTTGAGGCCACTTGTGGCCTTGAGCACTATGTGACGTCTCGGGATAGGTTCTTGGGGCGTTACAATAGTATGTTATAAAGTTGGGGTCACTTTGTACACCATTGGCAAAGTCTGAGTAGCCATTTAGGTAGTTTTCCCGTTTTGGGCCTAAATGTGAGACTAAGGCTTTGGTTGTAGCCATAGTTTAGGAAATTGTGTGAGAGGCTAATGCAAAATGAACAACTCCCTCCATCCAAAAGTTTTGAAAAAGTCAAGGGCATGGACGTGAGGAATGTTGTAACAAAACCTTTTCTCTTTTTGTGGCTTCATAAATTTTGACATATGAATAGCCATAGATACTCCCATTTTGTCTCTTGCAGGAGGGACATTTGAGCCCCCTTTGCAAATTTTGAATGCCAAGGATGGTGAGATTTTGATATTTATCTCTTGTACACTTATATTATCTAGAACTTGCCCCGTTAGTATTTCAAAACTAATTTTGATTGTATGAGGTTGGAGAAATAATCTTAGGCCACCTTTGTGATTTTGGAACCCACTCTAGCCTAAAAATCTTACCCATGCATAATTATAATCTCTAGTACCTATTTTGAGCCTTTGGACCTTTCTTTGGCAAACTCATTACAACTGTGATTCATTATTTTTATCCCTCTTTTGAACCAAACCCCCTTGAACTTGAAAATGTAACTTGAGGCTAAAATCCTAAGTTGCGGGTGTTAAAGGTTGAAGGAAGAATGTGTGAGGCCACAAAATTATTGGCGAAATGCCAAATTAGCCTACAACAACAACACAACAACATATCCAGTGTATTACCACATAGTGGGGTCTGGGGAGGGTAGAGTGTATGCAAACCATACCATTACCTCAAGTGAAGTAGAGAGGCTATTTTCGATAGACCCCAGGCTTAGGACAGATAATAGTATACCAAACACAAAAGATAAGTGCAAACAAACTAGTCCGATATGTAAAATAAACTAAAAGTATAACAAACACCAAAGATAAGTGCATATAAACTAGTACAGTATGCAAAATAGCCACACAATAATACTACATCCACAAAACCATGAACAAGAAACTCCAGAAAAAAAATGCTCCCCTACTATTACAGACGTACTCCCACCCCGTAATCCTTTACAGTTATCCGCATCCTCCACACCTTCCTATCAAGGGTCATATCCTTCATAAGATGTAACTGCTCCATATCATGCCTAATCACCTTCCTCTAATATTTTTTTGATCTACCTCTACCCCCCTAAAACCATCCATAGTCAGTGTCTCACACCTCTACACTGGAGTATCTAAGCCCCTCCTCATCACGTGCCCGAACCAACATAACCTTACTTCTCGTATCTTGTCCTATACCGAGGTAACTCCCACCTTCTTTCAAATAATATCATTCCTTACCCTATCTTTCCTGGTATGTTGACACACCCATCACAATATTCTCATCTCTTCCACTTTCTACTTTTAGATGTGAGAGTTCTTAACTGGCCAACACTTTGCTCCATACAACATAGCTGACCGAACTACCACTCTATAGAACTTACCTTTAAGCTTTGAAGGAACCTTCTTATGACATAAAACTCCCGAATCAAGCATCCATTTTAACCACCCTTCCCCAATACGATGCATCACATCCTCATCAATCTCACCATTGCCCTGAATCATGGACCCCAAATACTTAAAACTCTACCTCTTCTGAATGGACCACTCCAGCCTCCTACGAAACATCACTAAACTTATACTCCAAGTACTCTGTTTTGGTTCTACTTAACCAAAATACTTTAGACTCAAGCGTTTGTCTCCAAATCTCCAAATTATCATTAACTCTACCCCAAGTCTCATCAATCAGTATCACATCATCTACAAGTAACATACACCAAGTCACCTTTCCTTGAATATGTCACATCAAAACATCCATCACCAAGGCAAATAAAAATGGGCTAAGAGTCAAACCCTGGTGCAACCCTATCAAAACTAGAAAGTTCTATGAATCTCTACCTACCATTCTCACACGAGTCTTTACACCATAATACATATCCTGAATCGTCCTAGTGTATGCCACAGAAACCCCTTTTTCCTTTAAGCACCTCCACAGAAACTCCCTGGGAACTCTGTCATATGCCTTCTCAAGATCAATAAACACCATGTGCAAGTCATTCTTCCTCTCTCAAAACTACTCCACTAATCTTCTCACAAAGTGAAGGGTGTAGCCATATTGTTCCCGAATGATATCCTCCCTTAACCTGAACCTATGTTACAAGCTTAGAAAGCTCTTTGAGATCTCCAACCATTTACTTTATTTGTAGTGGTGATTGAAAATAGGGGCAATCTTATGGTATGATACTTTTTCCATAGAGATCTCTTTTGTGAGAGAGAGTTCTTGTACTTAAAATTCCTTGTTGCATTTTTGGTAGCTTGGTATGTAGAATTTTCTTTCTTGAGAGGATTGGTATGTGAAACAAGTTGGGGTGGGTGATTTTTTCACCTTCCAAGGAATAAATAAAATGAAGTATAGCTAAGTTGTGGTCAAGAGCAAGCCACCTCTAAAGTGTTGGTTGTTGTTTCTTGGTTGCTCTTTAAAGTCCTATGTATCCTTGATGTTGCATCTTATGATGAAGGGTGTATTGGAAATTAGCTTAGCCCATATTCAATGAGCTATTTATGGTTGCGACTAAAGTTGAAGTCATTGTGAGATATAAGGTATAAAGTTTGGGCATAGAGAATTATTATCTCATGGTAGGAGGTAGTGTTGCTTGAGGAAAAACAAATGCTTCAAGTTGGGGGTGTTAATGAGTGATGATTTCACCACTTATTCTTACTAAACATTTGTGTACATTACCTTTTATGAATTAATGAATGAGACATATTGGTGATAAATTGCACTAATATCCATTCTTGGCAGGCATAGAGTTGGGGAGATCAAAGGATGTGGATTGGAACTAAAATGATGAAAAGGGAGCAAGAAAAGTATAGTTGAAGACTTGAAGCAGAAAGGCCTCAGGTACAGCGGTTGCGGTCTACTAACCGTGGTCACGACAGTCAAGAAAAAGTCATTAAATCACGATCGCAGAAGTTACCTGCGGTCGCCTAATCGTGGTCGCAGCCAGATCCACGCGATCGTGGCTTAGCGAAAGAAATCAGACCAAGGGAAAAACTTGAAATGCACATGGATGATCCCAATTTTGACAAAAAAACTCAAACCCTAGCATCATGTATCATATTCCATCTTTTCCCATTTTTAGGAGCTCTTGAATTCATAGCCTCCATTTTTGGAGAAAAAATATTGTATAACTTTTATGTGAAGAATACATTGGAGACTTTCTAAGTAGAAGATTATCTCACTTCCATTTTTGATTTATGGGATTGCCAAGTTTGAAGTTACATTCACTTAAGTTTCAATAAATCACTTCAATGGAGATTAAGGGTATATTTATGCTTATTTATATTATGTGTAGCTAGATCTCCCTCTTGGGGTAATGTGTAAATAGGTATTAAAGTGTGTGTGGGTTGTTATTGATTATCTTCTATTTAGTAGTTCATATTTATGGGTTTTATCATTGATATGATAACTTAGTTGGGGTGTTATGGGTGAAATCCCCAAATAACACCATAGGTATGGTGAGTGAAAGCTCTGTGCTCTAGAAAATCCAAAGCCATCTTCGAAAGAAGGGTTTTGGGTGAAGTTTAGGAATCCATATCATCCTTAAAAGAGGGATATGGAGACCAAAGCAATGATAGACAATTGTGTGTGTAGTTTGCTAATTTTTCACTATCTTAGACTTAAGGGTGAATGTGAGGTGACTATACCATGGGTAATATCCTAGAAATAGGGATGCCTAGATTGAGGTTGTGGTCACCAGTAGTTGAACACACCTATTAGGTATTCAAAAGAATCAATGGGTGAAAGTTTGGTGTTTTGTTAAAAGACTAGCATCAAAGTCTATAACCAAACCTACCCATATTTGACTTACTAAATTGATGTTTATTGCTAACACCCACATATCACTCCCTTAGTAATGCATATTTCCAAGATCCGTGCATACTTGTTAAATCCCTAATTATTAGTAGGCCCAAATTTGTACTAGAAAAAACCAAAAAGAAACATTAGTGTACATACCTATCTCCCTCATTTTTACCTTCATGTAACATTGGTTTGGCTTTAACTTGTATCTATTATTTTCAAGTAACTTGATTTCCACTCACCTTGTTCCTCATGGATTCGACCCCGACTCTAAAGTTGGGTAAATATATTAATGACGACCTTCTTGGACTTAAATTGACATGTAATTTGAGCGTTATCATAAGTCCATTATAGCCAGATGGGTATACAAAAATTACCCTATCACAATGTCTCAGAAAGTTATTTCAGTTGATCTTGTGAAATTAGAGATGACTAATTTTGATGTCATTCTCGATATGGATTGGTCCACTCATGTTATGCCTCAGTCGATGTAGAAACAGAATTGTCCAATTCCTGTTTCTTAATAAGCTAGTTATCAAATAGAGGGGTAGTACTTCAGTGTTTAAGGGTCGGATTGTTTCCTATATTAAGGAAAGAAGGATGATATCTAAGGGGTGCATTTACCATATCGTCTGAGTTAAGGACTCAAATTCTAAGACTTTGAGCCTTGTGTCAATTTCAATGGTAAGGAAATTTCCAGATGTATTTCCTGAAGATCTTCCAAAAGAAAAATTAACTTAGGAATAGATCTGCTTCCAGATACCCAACTTATCTCTATTCCACACTACAAAATGGCTCCAACTGAGCTTAAGGAATTTAAGGAATAGTTGAAAGATCTCTTAGATAAGGGTTTCATCAGGCCTAGTGTGTCCCCATGGGGTGCTCCAGTACTATTCGTGCGTAAAAAAGATGATACTCTCAGAATGTGCATCAACTACCGCCAGTTTAACAAAGTCACCATCTAAAAAAAATATCCTCTCCCCAGAATTGATGACTTGTTTGACTAACTTTAGGGTGCAAATGATTTCTCTAAATAGACCTTAGATTCGGTTATCATCAACTTAGAGTCAAAGAATGTGACATTCTGAAGACAACCTTCAGAACTCGGTATGGTCACTTTGAATTCCTAGTTATGTATTTTGGACAAACAAATACCCCTGCATCTTTCATGGACTTCATGAACAAGTTGTTCAATAAGTAATTGGCATATTCATCATCGCCTTCATTGATGATATCCTTGTTTATTCCTGTAGTAAGAATGATCATGTAGACCATCTGAGAGTTGTGTTGCAGACTTTTAGAGATCATCAGTTGTTCGCTAAGTTCAATAAGTGCGAATTTTAGTTGAGATCAGTAGCTTTCCTTGGTCATATAGTTTATGAAGATGGCATCTGAATTGATCCTCAAAAGACCAAAGCAGTGAAAAACAATCCTAGACCCATCTTTTCGTAAGATATCAGGAGTTTCTTGGGTTTAGCTGGCTATTATAGATTTTTTATTGAAGGGTTTTATTCTATTTGTTTCCCCATGTCAAGGCTAACCTAAAAGAAGGTTAAATTTCAGTAGTCAGATTCCTTGGAGAAGAGTTTTCAGGATTTGAAGACTCGACTCTCTTCTGCCCCCGTCTTGACTTTATCGATAGCATAGATGGGTTCGTATTTTATTATGATACTTCTAGAGTTGGTCTTGGTTGTGTTTTGATTTAGGGAGGTAAGGTCATAGCCTATGCCTCTATACAACTTAAAAACCATGAAAAGAATTATCTAACCATGATATTTAGTTGGCAGATGTTGTATTCTCCTTGAAAATTTGGAGGCACTATCTTTATGGGGTTCATGTTGATATGTTCATGGATCACAAGAGTTTATTGTTCGTGTTCACGCAGAAATACCTAAATCTTTGCAATAGAAGATGGCTTGAGTTGTTGAACGATATGAGTGTGTTGTACTATCAAGGAAAGGACAATGTAGTATATATGGGTTTAGAATGGATCAAAATCTTCACTTATTGCCAAAGTAATAGAAAAGCAAGACTGGAATCCTAGTTTAGTTAGGTTGAAGAAGGCGATTAGAGATCAGAATGTGGAGGTTTTCTCCCAAGGGGGAGATAGTGTGCTTCGTTGTTAGGGCAGGTTATATGTTTTGTGTGTTGATGATTTGAGACAACAAATGCTTGTAGAAGTGCATAGCACGCGATATTCAATTCACCCTAGAGCCACTAAGATGTACCATGATTTGTGGGAAATCTATTGGCGGAGTAGTATGAAGAAAGATATTACAGAGTTTGTGGCTAAGTGTACGAACTGTCAGCAGGTTAAGGTTGAGAACCAAATACCTAGTGGTACACTTCAGGATATTAGCATTCCCACTTGGAAGTTGGAGGTAGTGAATATGGATTTTGTGACAAGGTTGCCTCATACGCGTTATCAACACGATTAGATTTGGGTCATTGCAAATAGAATGACCAAGTTAACCCATTCCTTGCCAGTTCATACTTCGTATTCAGTTGAGGATTATGCTACACTCTATCTTAGATAGTTGGTAAAGTTACATAGGGTTCAATTATCTATCATTTCAGATAGAGGTATTCAGTTTACCTCACTTTTAGAAAGCTTTTCAAAAGGGTCTTGGTACCCAAGTTCACCTTAATTTATCTTTTTATTCTCAGAAAAATGATTAGGCAGAGAGGAATATTCAGACTTTAGAGGCTATGTTGAGGGCCTGTGTTATTGAATTTAAAGGTAGTTGGGATGACGACTTAACTTTGATTGAGTTTGCCTACAACAATATTTATCTCTCAGTTTTTAGAAGGCTCCATTTGAGGCTCTCTATAGAAGGAGATATAGATCTCCTATTGGTTGGTTTGAAGTAGGTGATGCTACTTTGATAGGGCCAAATTTAGCATTTGAGTTAATGGGGAAGGTTCAGCTAATTCGAGAGAGGTTGAAGATAGACCAAAGCCATCAGAAATCTTATGCAGATGTGAGGAGAAAGGATCTTGAGTTTGAGGTTGGTGACTTAATCTATTTGAAAAATTTTTATTTGAAGGGAGTGAAGATATTTTGCAAGAAAGGGAAGTTCATTCCCCGCTATGTTGTTCCATATAGAATCTTGAACCATTTTGGGAAGGTAGCTTATGAGCTTGAGTTGCCTACATATTTGGCATCAGTACATCTGGTGTTCCATGTTTCTTTGTTAAAGAAATGCATTAGTGATTCAAATTTTGTTGTTCCTTTAGAAAGTATGGATATTAAGGATAGCCTTTCCTACTAAGAAGTCTCTGTAGAGATCTTTGATCGTCAGATTCCTAGGCTAAGAAATAAAGAAGTTTCTTTGGTTAAGGTTCTATGGAGGAATAAGTTCGTAGATGGAGCTACTTGGGAAGAAGAAGTAGATATGCGATCCCGGTATCGTCATTTGTTCTCTGTAAATTCATACTCAACTTAAGGTAACGATTTTCCTTAGGTTGACTCTTTTCCTTCTCTATTTTAGCTATACAACTATTCTCTTGTCACAACATGCTTTAATGAAGTTAGTTCAGCCCATGTAGTATGTGTCATGCTTCAAACCCAGTTATTTGATCATGTTTCATCTTATAAGTGTTCAGTATAGACTGTCAATCTCCATAGTATCTCACCTTAACCAATCTTATTCGATGTCAAGAAATCCAAAGAAGATGATATTATAATATCCCACAAGATTCTAAGCCCGGTTCAGTTGCAATTGCATGCTTAAGGGGTCCAAGGCTTGAAATTTTTACTAAGTATTGAGGACTTAGTCATTTTTAAGACACCAAAAATGTATGGATTTTATTTTTTGGCGTTCCCAACCCTGAGACATTGGTTTTTTAGTTGAAACATATTTAAGGTTGCTAAAGGCATTTCTCTGGAGAGTTTTGGGATTTTCAAATGGGGTTTAGGACGTGTTTCGATAGCGGAGACAGAGAGCCCTCACGATAGGCCTGCACCGCGATGGTTATTCCCATTTTGATGGAGTCCACTGCACAAGGGTGGCTCTACTGGAGTTAGGGTCGCGGCGTGTTGGCCACTCCACTGGAGTGGGGTTTGCGGTGCGCTAGTGTTGTACGCCCAGCTCCTTGGTTAATGAGATCAAGGGGCAATTAGGTATTTTTCCCTCAACCCAAGTCATCCATAACACGATTGGTTAAATTCATAAGGTCATTAGTTGCCCCTTTCTCTCAAAATTACTCATTAGAAACCCTCCTCCTTCCCAAGAACAAAATCTAAGCTCCTTTTCCCCAAGAATCCAAAAGTTCAAGCTTCCAAGTTCAACAATCTTCAAGAATCTAGCTATTGAGGTATGTGGGGTTTTGAACAAGGTTAATCTTTCATCCTTGTTCCCAAAAATATGAAGTTGAATTTGCATATTTTAAGTTAGGGTTTACTCCCAAATCCGCATATGTTGAAAGCATATCATTACCTTGTGATTTAAAGGACTAAAGATCATAATAGTTGTACTTATTCATGTTTTAAACTACAAGTTTCATGTTTTGTCTTGAATTTCGTTATTTTGTTGAGAAATTGTTATTCTCCTAAGTTTAATATGTCCCTATTCTTAAATTCATGTGTTATAATCATGTATTGAACTATTCAATGTTTTGGGTCTCTAAATTATGACTTCATATTACTATTTTAAGAGTTGTTATCGTATTTTTGTAATCATTTAGTGTTGGAAGGTTATGAACACCCGATACCTATGTGCTTACTTGCTATTTCAGACTTTTCAAATACAAGTTAGTCGGACCAGGATTTCATTACTATGTTCAAATTCAAGTTGATCCTTGACAGTACAGTACCTTGTTATGTTGAACCATGAATAACACCAGTGTCATTTAGTTGGGAGTACGATTTAGAACCGAGAGGGAAGTGTTGGTTCAGCGCATCCTACTTTCCAGAAACTACGTGCCCCATAGGATTTAGGGACTCGCCAAAGAGAATTTCCCATTTTTTTCCAAATTAGGCTCAGTATAGTGATCACTCCAGTTTAGGTTCCACTCTGATGGAAAGGATGGAACAAACCTCCTCAACGTAGGTCTAACATTGGACTCCATGGTAATATCCATGGTCTATGTCGGTTACATGATAGCTCTCACAGTTTCAGTCAGTATTGGCAGTCTATTTCAATTCAGTTTTACTTGACCAAGTAGTTAGTTTTCAGCATTTATTTAGTCAGTTATACAAACTGTACCAGTTATTCAAATAATGTCAGTGTATTAAAATACTTGGTCTTGCATATTCAGTTTTACATGTTCATGTAATTACATTAAGTTTCTACATGCATTTCAGTTAGTCCTTGTTTCACGTTCTAGTACATTCAAAGTACTGATCACTTACCTTTCTCTTGTGATAGTTATCTTATAATATAGGTTTGGACTCAAAGTTTCCCGGTCATCCTTACACAGCTCAGCAATTCTCCGCAGTAGTAGTGGTGAGTCCTCATCCATCGAGGACGTGATAATTTATTTTATTCATTTCAGCATTTCATTATGATTTAGTTAGTTGGAGTTAGTTGGGGGTTTGTCCCATCAACTCCTCATGATTCTTAGATTCTTTCAAATAGTTAGTCAGTCATTCAGTTTTTCAATTATTATCAGTTGTTTCAGACAAGCAGTTTAGTTTCCAATATTTATCAGATACTTCAGATATGTCTTTTATATGTTTTCGTATTCAGATTGTCAATACTTTATTGGTTTATCTTCTGCATATGTTATTTTACATTCATTTCATTCAGTACTCATAGCAGCTACTAGTCCACGGGTTAGCTTGGGGTCACTTGTGGCCTTAAGCACTGTGTTACGACTTGGAGGTAGCCTCGGGTCATGACAGAATAGAACTCAAACTAGAAGGTAGCTCCAATTCATATGCAACATTACCAACTCTCCTTAAAACCACATAAGTACCAACATACCGGGGACTGAGCTTCCCCTTTTTTCCTAAACTGCATCACTCCCTTCATGGGAGACACCTTTAGGAACACCCTATTCCTAACCCCAAACTCCAAGTCCCTACGCCATACATCCGTATAGGACATTTTACGGTTTTGGGAAGCCTTAAGCCTATCCCAAATTACCTTTACCTTCTCTATAGCCTGATAAACCAATTTTGGGACAAACATAGCTACCTCACAAAGCTCAAACCACCCAATAGGAGATCTACAACTCCTACCATACAATGCCTCAAAAGGGGCCATCCCAATTCTAGAATGATAGCTATTGTTATAATCAAACTCTACAAGAGTTAGATGCTCAACCCAATTACCACCATAATCAATCACACATGCATGAAGCATAACTTCCAATGTCTAAATAGTCCTTTCTGCTTGTCCATCCATCTGCTGGTGAAAAGTAGTACTCAGACTAACCTTAGTACTTAATCCCTTCTAAAACAACCGCCAAAAGTTAGATGAAAACTGTGTGATATGATCAAACATAATCAAAACAGTTTCCCGATGCTGCTTCACAATCTCATGAAGATACAACCTCGCATATTCCTCAGTCAAAAAGTAGTCCTTACTGGCAAGAAGTGTGCCGATTTTGTCATCCTATCCACGATGACCCAAACAGAATCAAATTAATTCCGAGACCGAGGAAGATCGGTAATGAAATCCATGTTGATCACTTCCCATTTCCATTCAGGAAATTCAATTTCCTGATACAAGACTCCAGGCCTCATGTTCTCAACTTTCACTTGTTGACACACCAAATAATTGGGCACAAAATCAGCCACATCCTTCTTCATACCATTCCACCAATACATCTCCTTGAGATCATGATAGATTTTCATTGAATCGGGATGAACAACATAGAGCGATTCATGCACCTCAACCAATACCCTTTCTCACAAACCATCGATATCAAGAACACACAACCTCCCTTGATATCGCAAGGTACCATCACCACTGATATCAGATACCATTACTTTTTTACCACCTATATTACCCTTGCTTTTCATCAAGATAGGATATAACATTTATTTCTCCTTGATTTCTACAGCAAGAGATGAATGAACTACTTCTTGTACCAACACACCACCATTCTCGAAGTCCAAAAGGCAAACTCTAAGATTAGCCAAGCGGTGAATATCCTTCAACAACTCCCACCTCTCCTTATACACATGAGCTAAAATCCCCATAGAAAACTTACTAAGAGCATCACCAACAACATTAGCCTTACCTAGATGGTAGTGAAGACTTATATAATAGTCCTTGAGAAGCTCAACCCATCTCCTCAGCCTGAGGTTAAGCTCTTTCTGAGTAAACACATACTATAGACTCTTATGATCATAAAAGATGTCCACATGCACTTAATATAAATAGTGCCGCCGGATTTTCAATGCAAACACCATAGCTAACAATTCCAGAGCATGAGTAGGATAATTCCTCTCATGCACCTTTAACTACCTAGAAGCATAGGCTATTACCTTCCTATGCTGCATCAGAACACAATGAAGCCCCACCTGGGATGAATCACAGTAAACCAAAAACCCCTCATTGCCTTCAGGAAAAGTCAAAATCAGAGCTAAAGTTAGATTATCCTTCAGCTTCTCTAAACTACTCTCACAAGCATCCGACCAAGAGAACATTTTCTTCTTTTGTGTGAACTTAGTCAACTGGGCAGTTATCATCAAAAAATTCTCCAAAAACCTTCTATAGTACCCGACCAAACCCAAGAAAGTCTGAATGTTAGTTGGAGACATGGGTCTAGGCCCCTTCTTAACCATCGCCACCTTTTGTGGATCTACCATAATCCCCTCACTAGAAATAATATAACCTAGAAAAGTGACAGTGTTCAACCAGAATTCAAATTTTGAGAATTTGGCATACAGCTGCTGCTCTTTTAAGTTTTGCAACACCACAAGGAGGTGATTGGCATGATCCAACTAACTCTTAGAGTACACCAAAATGTCATTAATGAACAAAATGAAAAACTAATCCAGAAACTGACAGAATACCCTATTCATCAAATCTATGAATGTCGTCGGGGCATTAGTCAAACCAAATGACATAACTAAGAAATCAAAGTGTCCATATCAGGTACGTAATGTCATCTTAGGGATATCCACCTCCCTAATCTTAAGCTGATGATACCTAAATCGAAGATCTATCTTTGAAAATAATTTGGCACCTTGCAACTGATCAAACAAGTCATCTATCTTAGGAAGAGAATACTTGTTCTTAATTGTCACCTTATTCAACTACCGATAATCAATACTCATCCGAAGGAAAACATCCTTTTTACACATGAATAACACCGGTGCACCCCACGGGGATACACTAGCACGAATGAAACCCATAGCCAAAAGATTCTTGAGTTGCTCCTTCAGTTCCTTCAACTCAGTCGGAGCCATTCTATATGAAGAAATAGATATTGGACGAGGGTCCAAAACCAAATCAATCCCAAACTCAATCTCCCTATCCAGAGAAACACTAGGAATATCATCCGAAAAGACCTTAGGAAACTCATTCACCACCAAAATAGAATATAAAGAAGGACCTTCCGATTTAGAGTTTTTAACCCGGACCAAATGATAGACACACCCATTAGAGAATAACCTCCGAGCTCTTAGATACGATATAAACTTCCCCTTAGGAGCTAGGGGACCACCCTCCCATTCAATCACCAGTTCACCAGGGAACATAAAGATAATATTACGGGTCCGACAATCTAAGGATGCGTAGCATGAGTGTAACCAATCCATCCCCAAAATGACATCAAAATCCACCTTATCTAATTTGAACAAATCCACCAACGTCTCCTTACAACTAACAGATACCACATACCCCTTATAGATACTTTTAGCAACCGCAGAGTCACATACCGGGGTAGAAACAAAAAAAGGATCCAAAATAACCTTGGGATTAAAACCAAAATACACATCTATAAATGGGGTCACATAAAAGAGAGTGAACCCTGGATCAAGTAAACAATACACGTCAAGAGAAAAGTATTATAACATACCAGTCACGACATCAAGTGATGCCTTTAACTCCTGTCGGGTCGTAAGAGCATATAACCTATTCCAGCCTATGCCAGTACTAGAAGTAGAAATAGATGTAGAAGCAGCACCGTTCGGTATATGAGCAGATAAAGAGGCAATCAAAACCTTGTTCACTCCTGAAACAACCTTACCAACCGAACAGTTTCTAAGTACATGGCCTGACTGACTATATTTAAAGCACCTGTCTCTCATCTTATCATAAATACCCTAATGCAATCATCCATAGAACCTATAAGAAGGACACAATATAGTCGATTGTGCCCTACTAGCCTGAGATTAGGCACTTTGTACCATAAAATTATCACCACCCTACTGACGCCGATCACCCGATGGTTTTGGGATAAGGAACATTAGCTGTAGAGAAAGAACCAAAACTCCCCCACTTCTTTTTTGGTGACTTACTACCATCCCGACAACTTTGTTGCTGACCACCACCCTACTTAGAGAACCTGAACCTCTTACCCTACCTTTCCCCTACCTCAACCTACTTTAATTTTTAATCCTTCTCCTATTGCATATGAATAACCAACCTAGAAATATCAATGTCTTTGATCAATAATGCAGTCTTGCTTTCAAGGATCAACTCACGAGACAGTCCTAAAGAAAACTTTCTAATCCTTGCCCTCATATCTGACACCATTTTTGGAGCATACCTTGTTAGCTGGTGAATATCTTCCCCTATTTCAGATTAACAAATTCCTCCACTTTTATTTCCCTCAACTCTTGAGGAAAAAAGTAGACCAAAAATGCATTGGAGAAAGTCTCCCACACAGAAAACTCCTCAACATCACCCCTTGCCCTATCCTATTCCCCTTACAATTGGTATGCCACATCCTTGAGCTGATAAGCTGAAAACTCCACCCCTTTCACATTTGTGGCATGCATAATCCTGAATATCTTTTCCATTTTATCTAGAAAACCCTAAGGATCCTCCTCTACCTTAACACTAGTAAAGGTTGTAGGACTCAACTTCATGAACTAGCTAAACCTTGTGGCCTCATAAGATGGAATAGTAGATGTACCACGATCAGACTGAGAAGCCAACAACTGAGCAATCACATGGATCAACTGACGAAACTCAACATTTATCCTGTTAGCCTGAGGAGGACTAGAAGGAACCAGTGGAAGTCAAGAATAATTAGGGACTGGACCCCTGGACCTAGTATGGATCCCCTGAGTAGAGTATGTCCCATCAATATTGTCCCCAGTTGGGACCGAGGAGTTTTCATGAACTTCAGATCGTGGAGGCATAATCTAAAAAGTAAGTAAAAAGAATTAGAGAAGACTCTAATGCTTAGACTCCAAGCTTGAAAATAGAACACAAAGAAGAGAAACATTTCCTAAATGTGTTGTAGCCTTTCTCTTATGAGTGTGGCACGCTACACACCCTTAAAAGAGACTCTACTCATCACAGATTTGTGGATTCCCAATTAACCATGAACCTAAAGCTCTGATACCGACTTGACATGACCCAAAGCGGGGCCTTATGATGTGTGAGCAGATGCTAACATATTTGAGGCTTTTAACTCAGAATAATTACAAATTCTTAAGCAACTTTTGTTAGTTTTGATTGTTTTTATTGTGTTAATGCAGATGTGAGTGATAGGGGAGGAAACAAAAGGAAAGAAGAACAAATCAGTTAGAATCTGGTGCAAATAAGCTGAAGTAAAGCTGACGACATTTCTGAAGCACCGTCAAATATGTGAAAGGCTGTCAAAGTCACCGTCAAGAGTAGACAGAATTTGAAGAATTAAAGTGACGTGTGACAACCTTTTTGAAGCGCCGTCACAAATGTGATAAGGCGTCAAAATTGCCGTCAACTCGAAGCAAAACATGATGATTTCCAATGAAGATGTGACAATATTTTTCCTGCGCCGTCACTTAATTGACACGCTGTTAGATTTGCCGTCAGAAGACTCAGAAGATAAAAATTCACTTGAAACTTTGATGATATCTTGCACACGTCATCAGACGTCTGACACGCCGTCAAGATCGCTATCGACTATTCCAAAGAGAAAACTAAAATCTTAATTTTTGTTTTCTTATTTAGAATTAACTATTTAAAGACTTATTTTAGGTTTTTTAAAGGATCTTTTTTTGGATTTTTAGGATTGAGAAGCTATCGGACAATTAGCTCAGAGGGTGGCACGTAAAATTGCTTCATCTTTTTCATCAGATATTTTTCTTTTTTTCTTTCCAAATACTTATCAACTATTATGGGTTTCCATCTTGTGATTGAATTGAAGAAATACTTATTGGGTTTCATCCATCAGTAAGTTTATCCATATTACCATGAATTCAACTTGTTATTTCATGCATCAAATCATGAGTGGCTAATTTTATTAGACCGAGTTATGGGATCCATGGATTAGGGTTTGATATGATGCTAGGTATTTAAAGGATTCAAAGAGTTGTAGGACATCTTGAAATTCTGTTGCTTTAACTTGAATCTATTGGTTGAAAATAATAGGTTATGCCTTAGGCTTATTTGCTTTTAACAGAGAAATAAACTAGAGGACGTGAATTATCAACAGGGACTCGGAAGCTACCAACCTTCTGTTTAATGATTGATGCCATAACTGGATTAATCTACCTGAGATAAAATCCTATTATAAATAGATAAGTTATCTAAGTTCAAGAGAATTAGATAATAAATTGTCTGGTGAGGTCGAGAGATAAGTCAGATAGTATCGTCGTCAGGGATATTCTGCTGTTTCTACTTACTTCAAGAGTCTTAAGCATTAACTAGTATCTGTCAATTCCCAAAACCCACAGTGAACATAACTATGGTCTCCCATTTATCTTGGTTACAAACACTTAACTATTGAAAGTGACAATTGACTCTCTGTGAAACTTAAACCCCCATTTTCAGAAACAATAAACTGCCAGTAAAGTATTTCGTAAACATATCGAAGTTCATACCCTATTACCTATGGGATTCGACCCCAACCTAGTTGGGTTTTATATTGACAACGATCACTTACACCCATTCAAGAGTGTAGTTTGAGCGTTATCACCTTATCGTAATGGGCATGCCAAGACCAACCAATATTAGGGACCACCCTCGTTACCCAACCTAACCTCCAAACACGTACCCTAAGTCTGATGAATTCCAAACATATAATAAGATAAAATCTTACAATTCCAGACACTAGGATAGGTCCATAATCGTGACCAACCTAAGAAAGTCCAACTATCCAATACCCAACCAATAACGATACCAAAAACAAAACAATAACCAAGTACGAGTCTATAACATAATAGGATAGAACAATCATAAATACTTTCAAACAACATCAACCCCAATACCAATGCCAATACTAAGTCTGACACCATTACCGACACCGCCCATACCAATCTATAGTAGTTCCACAAAGCCTCTAACCAAAAGTAAAACAATAGCCTATTAGGACATGCCCCCAACCATAGAAAAAACCAATATCTATGAAATAACCAAAGTATGTAAAGATATCCATGTTATGAAATGGAGCCTTCTGGGGTATGGAAGCTCACCACTTCAATCCAATAGCTTATCTCGAATCCAATCACTTACCAAGAGAAGTATAGTGAATGGTTCCTACATCATGTGGGAATACAGCTCCAGAAGATGGGTTAGTGGGTGAATGCTAGCATGCTCTTCGGATAAGGGTAAAATAATGCCAACCTTTAAAACCATATAAACCAACCATATCCATTCATAACCATATATACATATAATAACCATGCTGGGAAAGAGAATCAGGTTTAGAATACCTTTAAAACCATTAACCTGGGTATGTGTAGCTTAATTGTCCTAGTACCACCCACGGGCTATATGGTTCTGGTTTAACCCCCTGAACAAGCCTCATGCATGTCCATATGAACTAGAGATACATAGGAGTAGGGGATTCCCGAGTACCCTTCGCCTCCATGATACATATGTACAAGTGTTATTAGGGGATTCCCATGTACCCCATAAGTATCATGTATGGTCGCCATGATTAATCCTCATGTCGGCAAACATAAGTTTCCAGTGTTCGTCCATTGGACTCACACCTTCATAGTTAGCTATCACACCTCGTCATTATAGCCCAATTAAAACCATTACCATATAACCAAATCGTCATTATATTTATTATTAACCAAGGTTAGAAGTAGTGGTATCGTCATACCGACTATAGCTTGCAAGCAATGTCCTTAGCCATCCATTTTAAAAAGAAAGGGATTCCTATGTACCCATAGTTACATTATTAAGTTGACTCGGGGGAATCCCATGTACCTCACAAGTGATCATTATTATGTTTGCTTGGGGGATTTCTTGGTACCCCAAAAGGCTTTCAATTAGACCAACCATAACCGCCAAGACCTTACCATTTAGCCCTTCCAAACCATTTAAACTATTTATACAATTTATAATATTTAGGGTTCCATTACCAAGATATACCATGCAATAGTTCCATTAAAAGCCAACAATGTAGTAAAAACATTCTCATAGGCATTTTATCAAACATATTGGGGGAATAGTATTTCCAAAACCAAAACCAATTACCAATTAAGTATTTCTATGCAACCAAATTTACAAACCACCATTAAAACATGTAAATCCACAATAAAAACATGGGAAAACCATAACCAAGCATTTATAACCAAAACACCCAACATATATTTGAAAACTCAAAATCGTACAATAATTATGCCATGAAAACAATTCATAAAACATCTTTCGTTTGAACAAACAATGAGGGAGGAGTAACATGCCTTAGATTATGATTATAATGGAGAGAATCACCCTTGTAAGCCCTAAATTGATCCTATTTATGAAACCCTAGCCTTTCTTCACCCAAGAAACTTGAGAGAATTTGAGAGTGTTTTAACAGAGTTTGAGTGATTGCAAATAAGTTAAATAATGTACTAACAGTGTTATAAGTCATGGGGCCTTAAGAGGTTAAGAGGGGAAATGCCAAGATTACTGATGATAGGCGAATTTACGTGCCTATATCAATATATTTTGCCCATATTTTAGCCTAGTTTTGAGAACAAATTATATATTTCATGCACTTTTAGTCCTTTTTCCTGTAAGAGAGCTAACGAACATGATTAGTAAAGTTTCAGGTATAAATGATGCAAAAATCAGCATTTTATGGCTTACTTGACGCAAAAGAAAGCTCACAAAGGAAATGAAGAAAGTTTACACGCCTAAGGACCAAAACTGCTGCATGGAAAATCTGTCCCGGGCTAAAACAGCATTTCTGAAGACTTTGGGGACTTACAGACACAAAGCTGGATTTTGACAATGATACATTAACCTAGTACAATTAGGTTATGTATTTCATTATTTTATGTGGATTATGATAATGTTACCTTAACCTAGTACATTTGGGTTAAGGATTTCATTAGTCTAGTAGGATTTGGTTATTTATTTCATTAGCTTAGTAGGAGTAGGATATAGGTATTATAAATACCCTATCATGCTAGAGATTTACAACAAGGAGGGAGGAAGGAGGGAGAACACAATACTTCCTTCCATCCCTCTCATCTTTTATCATCTTTATACACCTTCTTACCTGCTAATCATCTTTCTACAACTCTTCTAATCTTTCCATCAATTCTATTTTTGTCTATTCTTCTATTCTTAAATTCCGCAACAAGAGAAACGTTACTTTGCAAGAAATCACACCTAACGCCTACCACTCTTGTGCTACACGAAATTGATCATTATTGTGGTATAATAACAATGTCAATTGTGGTTTTCTTCGCATTCATGGGTAACTAAACTTCTCTGTTGGGGTTATGGAAGCCGAATGAGTTACTATCTATTGCTGTGAGTTTGTGAGTTCGAGGCACGTATATTGCTTATATCATTATTCTCTTCATCTTAATCTACATTCTTTTCGGTTGCAAACGCAAGAATACACCAGTCTAACATTTAACTTGTTCGAGAGAAAAGTTATTTGTCTGGAAAAGAGATAATGTCAAGGTAGTAGGACACCCTTTCCTATTAAAAAGCTAGTGCCGTAACTGGACTAACCTCTTGGAGAATTCGTACCATTAGACACGCTTTAAGCTCGAGAGAGTTAAAGTGAAATAGTCCTAGTTTAGGTCGAGAGACGCTTGGATTTACCATCGACTACAATTCTCTATAAGAAATTGCATGACAAAATTCTACACACTCATAGCCAATAGAGACGTATACCTCAGAAGGTGGACATAACCCCAACGCTTCAATTCTCATTGTTTACAACCAACGTAACAATCTTTCTTTTTTTACTTTATTATTTTCAGCTTTTGTTTACATTACTTGCACGACAAGAATCCCCCCTTCTTACGAGACTTGCACCAAAAGTTTAGTAATTTTACTTACTTGTTGGCCAAGCTATTCCCTGTGGGATCGACACCCAACCCAGGTTGGGTTCTATATTTGCTAACGACCGCTTTACACTCAAACGAGAGCTGTAGATTGAGCGTTATAAAAAATTAGCGCCGTTGCCGGGGAATACAAGTGTCAATTAAGTTCGTAATAATTACTAGACCCTTTGGTCGAAGACTCTCGTACTTTTACTTTTAGTTTTTGTTTTTGTTTACTGCAGGTTTTTGTTCAGTGCATCAATGGATGCACAACGTGAAATACCGTTCGATGATGATGATGATGATCTTGATGGTGCCGGAACCACTGGAGCTATAATTCCACCACCATTAGCGCCCAGAGCCAAGTTCAACATCACAAGCACCATGATTCGGTTATTGCAACTCAAGGGATTATTTGGTGGACTAGCAGGCGATGATCCGAATATGCATCTCATCAACTTTATTTCTACATGCAAGTCTTTTGACAATCCTGGTGTTGGTCAGAATGCAATTCGATTACGTCTATTCCCATTGTCTCTGTCTGGGGAGGCAACACTATGGTTGAATGGGCTGACTCCTGATTCTATTACAAATTGGAGGAAATTGAGAGACGCTTTCCTAGAAAGATTCTTTCCGCCATCCAAAAGAGCACAATTGAGAGATGAAATCAGCAACTTTCATCAGCTTCCCACTGAAGCTCTTCATGAAACATGGGAGAGGTTCAAGACAAAGCTAGCGAGATGCCCAAACCATCACATGACTAATGTTCACCTCATCGAGATATTGTATAGAGCCTTGAATTCAATAACTAAGCCAGTGGTGGATAACGCAGCTGGAGGATCTTTTATGGACCTCACCTTTGGTCAAGCAAGCAATATGCTAGATCGCATGACGAAACAAAGTAGAGCTTGGCATACCAGGGATTCTGAGGTAGCAAGCCCCACTTTATCTATAGGCATGACTGCAGACCAAAGAAGAAGACAAGAAGAACGTGATCAAGATTTAGCACACATGAAAACGCAAGTGGATCTTCTGACAAAGCATTTATTATCAGAGAAGACCGAAAAAGTGAAAGCTGTGGCGCTAAAAGGAAGAGACGAATCTGATTCGGAAGAGGAGGCCAACTACTTGAATAATCAGGGGGGTTTCTGTGGGAATACCCAAGGAAACCAAGGTCGGAACTATTATGATAAATCTGGAAGCAAAGACCAAGGTAGTTGGAATAAAAACAATGAAAAGAGTGGTGTATATGTTCCCCCTGGTAGACGTGATACCACCACATCTAATTCTGGAAGTATAGAAGACATGATGGCTAAATTATTGAAAGGAGTGGAAGCAACAAGCGCGGGAGTTACTGAGGTAATTAATGATTTGTCCTCCATGAAACAACTAGTTGATTCTCATTCCACTTCAATCAAGCAAATAGAGCAGCAATTGAGCCAACTTTCAGCAACACTCAATCAAAGAAAGGCTGGCACTTTACCTAGCGATACTGTGCAAAACCCAAGGAATGATGGGTCATGCATGGCCATCACTACCCAAAGTGGTAAGGTGCTGGAAACTTCAGAAAAAGGCAAGCAAGTGGTTGACGAAGTTGCGGACATGGATGATAATGTAAAAGGAGAAGATGCCGCAACAACCAATCCTGATGTCAAGGATGTCACGCCCAGTGACGTGCAGCCTGAAAAAATGGAAAAACGGAAGCAAGAGGAGAAGAAAGCCATGGAGAGAAAACTTCCATACCCACCACCACCTTTTCCCCAAAGATTGAAGAAGGTGGCGGATGACACTAAGTTCAACAAATTTATGACTATGTTGAAGCAGCTGACCATTAATGTTCCATTGGTAGAGGCACTTGAACAAATGCCTGGGTATGCAAAATTTATGAAAGATCTTTTGACTAAGAAGAGGGCAGCAAGTTATGAGCTGAAGGATGATGTACATCATTGTAGTGCAATTGCTACCCGATCGATAGTTCAAAAGAAGGCCGACCCCGGTGCTTTCACTATTCCTTGCACCGTCGGATCTTTGAACTTTGCCAAAGCATTATGTGACCTAGGAGCCGGCATCAACTTGATGCCATTATCGATCTACAAGAAGTTGGGGTTAGGAGATCCTACACCAACTAACATGAGGCTTGTTATGGCGGATAGGTCGGTAAAACGACCGGTTGGTATTCTATGTGATGTCTTGGTAAAGGTTTCTTCATTTATCTTTCCAGCAGACTTTGTCATCTTGGATTGTGAAGCAGATTCAGAGGTTCCCATAATCTTGGGATGTCCTTTCCTTGCAACTGGAAGTGTGCTTATTGACATGAAAGATAATGAGCTTTTGTTTCGAATTAATGACGAAGTGGTCTGCTTTGATATATGCAAAGCCATGAAGCATCCCAGCAATATGAATGAGTTATCTGTAGCTGATGTTCATCATGAGGATATGAAAGCATTATCTATAGAGAAACAGCCTACTGTTGAGCCATTGTCTGCTGCGCCACTGAAAGTTGAGCATGAGGATAATGAAGATTATGAAGAACTTATGAGTGCTCTAACAGAAATAGAGTCTTATACTCCTAAGCAACCGTATTGTGATCTCAAGAATCAACCAACAACGAAGACTCCCATTGACGAGACACCAATGCTAGAATCGCAAGAGCTCCCCGATTATCTAAGGTATGTGTTCTTAGAAAGTAGAAATATACTTCTGGAGAGTGAAAATGATTTAAGTGAACAGCACGTAGAAGCTCTCATCTATGCTCTGAAGAGATACAAGAGATCTATGGGTTGGACTATTGAGGATATAATTGGTGAAGAAGATCGCATGCCCACAAGTAAGCCTCATTGTCGTCTATATCCTTTCAGAAAACGATCCACCATTTACCTCGACGAAGTCTGAGTACTCGAGGTAACCATGTCGTTCCACGACAATAAATAAGGCGCTAGATGGGAGGCAACCCATCGTTTATCGTTTATCATTTTTCATTTTTCATTTCGTTCTAGTATGTGTTTTGCTTTTGATAATGAAAATCCAAAAATAAGAGTCGTGCCACGACCAAAACTAAGGTGCTTGGTGGGAGGCAACCCATCGTACTAATCGTTTTTCATTTGTTTGAGCGAATATAGGTGCAAGAAGTAGTCAACGAGGAGATTGATTTCAATTGACGATTTGGACGCATTGTATGGTAAAGTTGGTAAGTTAGGAAGGGTGATGCATAAGGCTATGGATTGAGCCTTTCTCACGCCAAAATAGGCTTCGAGGAAGGATAGGCCTTGGTAAAACTAGACCACGAACGATGCACAACCTATCCTATAGACTAAGGTCTCGGAATCTAGTGTGCTATACACTATGCGCCGCCTATTCCTAGGTATGCTTTTGACTATGCGCCGCCTATTCTATGGCATTTGGTCTCAGTATCTCATATGCCATAGACTATGCGGCGTATATGTCTACAAATGCCATAGACTATGCGGCGCATATGTCCCATTATGCCATAGACAATGCGCCGCATATGTCATATCTATGCCAAGCATTATGCGCCGCATATATGGTATTTTTGTCTCCAAAACCGATTGTAAATGGGTCATAACCCAACCCATTCTCTTCCTATATAAAGGGGACTTAGTTTTATAACACAACACATTGCAAAGTGACCTAAAGGTGCCGCATATTCATCCAAATCCTCTCAAAATTTTCTTTTTTTGCTCTTCCAATTCACAAAACCACCTCCAAAAGCTTCAAGCAAGTAAGTACTCTCTTATTCTTCATTTATTTCTCGTAAGTACTACGTTTCTATGTCTATTATAAATTTCTACATATTGAAAGATTGTTGGTGAAGTTCATGTGTTTGGAATGTTAATGCAAAATCATGTGAGTGAACGTATACGTTAGAATCATCTTGACTTATTTCCGACTTGAATTTGGTTTTAATAGCATTGTCATACTATTTGAGGAATAGCTATAGTCTTGAGCATTGTTTAAAATTGCTACTTGGATACTTACATGTTAGGCTATCCCGTTCATCGGGATAAGACTTATAGTGCCTGCCGACATAGGAGGTTGTGATTGTTGAAAGTAACTATATTATGTGGTAACCCCTATGTAGTAGTGTTGTTATATCTAACATGAAAGTAATGCAATGTCTACAAGTAGTGATACATCACTGATTTTCTTGCCGGAATACAACTCCTAAAACGTATGTCGACGAAATCTGAGTAATCGACCACTTTCACTTCACTGATTTGTGTCAACAAAACTAAGTGTGGGGTGGTACCCCTACTGCTTGTGCATAGATTGTATCCATTGATATTTTTCTACCACTAACACTATTTCTAGTCTCAGGAACAATGGCACCTAAAGCGAGACAAGGCAAAGAGAAGGCTACCACCTCCTAAAAAGGGCAAAAAGAGAAGTCGCAAGGACCAAGGAGAACCCTCCTCGCTGCAAATACCTCGACTCACGCTTGGAATTAAGTGGGATACTTATGAGGAACTTCTGAGGATGACGACTCTGATGATGATTCCAATGCAAGGGGTATGACCCCAGACATAGAGGATAAGTCCGACCAACCAGGTTCCTCGTATTTATTTTCCACTGAGGACAGTGTCCCGACTAAGTGTGGGGTGGTGGTATTGCATGCTATACTCCTCTATTCGCATCTATGTTTGTTTGTTTTTGTTTCATTTTTGTTTCGTTTTGTTTTTTTTAGTAGTTAAATTTTTTTTTAGCTTCGCAAGAAATTATTTTGATAGGCAGCATGAGATTATAACAAGAGTATGTGCTACAATTGTGACTATTGAGACGTTTAGGCTCTAGTTGTGACTCAATATGTGATATTGTGTGATTCAATTCCTTCACTTGTTGGGTCGAGAGTCTATATTACTTCCAATCAAGTCGACCATGTGCCTTGTGTGTGTGAGATAATAGTATATTCTATGTGTGTGGCTGATGCTAGAACTTGCCTGGTATGTATGCAAAGCGAAAATAAGGAGTGTAAGTTTAGGATATGATTTAGGCATTTCTTTGGCAACCTATACATGTTTACCTTCAGTTTTACCTACCCATGGACATCATCCTAGTTAACCCTTTTGAGCCTTTAGCCTATTTCTTCGACAACCTTGTATGTAAGCCTAATCCATTTCTTTCAAGACCATAATTTGATCCCAAAATCCCTAAGTGCTTTAAAGTGAAAAAGTCATGTGACAACATAAAAGGAAATTGGGTGAGTATAATGCTATAAATTGGAATGGTTCTTGAATGTGTTATGAAAAAGAAAAAAAAATGCTATCATAAGAGGTATGTTGTGAAAAGAAAAAGGAAAAGAAAGCTGAAAAGTGAGTTGTGCTTAAAATTGAAAAAAAGAGGAGAACAAGGGTGGTAAAAAAAAGAAAGAAGAAAGGTTGAAAGAAAAAAGTGTCAATGATACAAAGTGATGTATTAAAGCGCTTAGGAACCTAGTCACTATTCTTGGCCAAAATAGTCCTACCCGTCCCTTAGCCTACATTACAACCATCAAAAGACCTACTTGATCCTAATCTTAACATTCCGACATTTAGTGGAGTACTACATTAAGGGCAAGCCTATGGTCATCAGTTGCTACATATGAACTCTTTATGAGAGTGAGAGCAAGGACATTTTGATACCCATGTTTGAAAAATATGCTATATTTGTGAGTGATTATGGGTACTATATGGTGAGACACACATGGTTGATGAGTTTTGGATAGTTGTATATGATTCTATGCACTTTAACGTTTGCATGCGAGTTGATCACCATCACGAGTCTATGCTAGAGGTTAAACTGTTTCTACTTATAATCGGAAAGCTACTCTTTGTTGATAATTGTTGTGCTTGTCTTGAAGAATGTTTTGTGTTGTTGCTGTAAAACCCTAAGTTGATGTTTAGAAGGACATGATAGTTTGTTCGAGGACGAACAAAGCTCTAAGTGTGGGGTGTTGATGATAGGCGAATTTACGTGCCTATATCAATATATTTTGCCCATATTTTAGCCTAGTTTTGAGAACAAATTATATATTTCATGCACTTTTAGTTCTTTTTCCTGTAAGAGAGCTAACGAACATGATTAGTAAAGTTTCAGGTATAAATGATGCAAAAATCAGCATTTTATGGCTAACTTGACGCAAAAGAAAGCTCACAAAGGAAGGGAAGAAAGTTTACACGCCTAAGGACCAAAACTGCTGCATGGAAAATCTGTCCCGGGCTAAAACAACATTTCTGAAGACTTTGGGGACTTACAGACACAAAGCTGGATTTTGACAATGATACATTAACCTAGTACAATTAGGTTATGTATTTTATTATTTTATGTGGATTATGATAATGTTACCTTAACCTAGTACATTTGGGTTAAGGATTTCATTAGTCTAGTAGGATTTGGTTATTTATTTCATTAGCTTAGTAGGAGTAGGATATGGGTATTATAAATACCCTATCATGCTAGAGATTTAGAACAAGGAGGGAGGAAGGAGGGAGAACACAATACTTCCTTCCATCCCTCTCATCTTCTATCATCTTTATACACCTTCTTACCTGCTAATCATCTTTCTACAACTCTTCTAATCTTTCCATCAATTCTATTTTCGTCTATTCTTCTATTCTTAAATTCCGCAACAAGAGAAACATTACTTTGCAAGAAATCACACCTAACGCCTACCACTCTTGTGCTACACGAAATTGATCATTATTGTGGTATAATAACAATGTCAATTGTGGTTTTCTTCGCATTCATGGGTAACTAAACTTCTCTGTTGGGGTTATGGAAGCCGAATGAGTTACTATCTATTGCTGTGAGTTTGTGAGTTCGAGGCACGTATATTGCTTATATCATTATTCTCTTCATCTTAATCTACATTCTTTGCGGTTGCAAACGCAAGAATACGCCAGTCTAACATTTAACTTGTGCGAGAGAAAAGTTATTTGTCTGGAAAAGAGATAATGTCAAGGTAGTAGGACACCCTTTCCTATTAAAAAGCTAGTGCCGTAACTGGACTAACCTCTTGGAGAATTCGTACCGTTAGACACGCTTTAAGCTCGAGAGAGTTAAAGTGAAATAGTCCTAGTTTAGGTCGAGAGACGCTTGGATTTACCATCGACTACAATTCTCTATAAGAAATTGCATGACAGAATTCTACACACTCATAGCCAATAGAGACGTATACCTCAGAAGGTGGACATAACCCCAACGCTTCAATTCTCATTGTTTACAACCAACGTAACAATCTTTCTCTTTTTACTTTATTATTTTCAGCTTTTATTTACATTACTTGCACGACAAGAATCCCCCCTTCTTACGAGACTTGCACCAAAAGTTTAGTAATTTTACTTACTTGTTGGCCAAGCTATTCCCTGTGGGATCGACACCCAACCCAGGTTGGGTTCTATATTTGCTAACGACCGATTTACACTCAAACGAGAGCTGTAGATTGAGCGTTATCAATTACCCCTAACTTAAACTACTTAAAATTCTCGCAAGATGGTACGACCGCCCCATGCTAATCATATCCTATCATATGAGTGATACCCATTACTCGTACGTTAGGCCTCCCCTTAAACCCTAACACTATCTAACATACGACTATCCAAGCCAAACCGTACCCAACCATATGATTAGTACCATTAAATCGTACCCTAGGAAGAATCATGAGGGGTTAACATTATCAAACCTACGAGTTGGGCTATACAACTCGTACCCTATCCTCATGACTCATAGTGAGCCACCCATACTCAAATACAAGTTAAGTTACTAAGTTTCAGATTAAATGAAGGAAAACCCAAATCAACGACCCATCACTAATCATACAACCCATACTCACCTAGTCGTACCCATTCCAGAAACTCAATGATCCAACACTAGACAATATATGATTGGGTCACCTAACCCATAACCTCACCATACGACTAATATGGTGAGTCGTGTAATGTCCAGAAGGTCTAAAACTTGGGAAGTTTCTAAGGATAAAAACCCTGGGTATTTTATATGCCTACTACATTCACCTTTTTAACATTTATAGTTACAGACTACTTGGTAAGTAACCCAATATCCATCCTAATATGTGCAACCTCTTGAGCACTATATCATCTAGGGCTTTCTACTCATAGGAAATGCCAATGAAATAAGTATTGTCTCCTCTTTTTGCCTGCTGAGTATGACACCCTCAGTTAGTATTAAAGACCCATTTAAGATTTTCGCAGCTAACTCTGAATAAAGGCTCATGAAAGCCCAATTGGTTATAGTATCATCAACAACTTTGGTGTTCGCATTCAGGGCTCTCTAGAATATTTTGAGCAAATTTATCCCTTAAATTTTGTGATTGGGCACATTCACCAACTTCTTCTTAAACCTCAACCATGCCTCATACAATGCTTATAAATACAATTGTCTGAAATTATAAATCTCATCCTTCTACTATAGCATTCTAGAATGTAGGAAAAATTGGTCTAAGAATTAGTTTTGCAACTCATTCTAATAAGTGATGGTCCCATAAGGTAGTTCTCCTAAACATAATATCGCTTCATCTGTAAGAGAGAATTGGAACATCCTAAGTCTCAAACCACCCTGACTCGGCCTAGGTAAATTATATGAAGTGCAAATTCTAATGAAATTAATGATGTGCATGTTTGTGTCATCTGTTGGCAAATCGGTAAGTAGACCCTTCAAATTAAGAAACTGAATCATAACACTCATAATATCAAACTTCACTCCTTGGGTCAACTCAGGAGGAATCAACATACCCTAAGTATTTTTCTTAATTATCATACACTGGCAAGTACTAAAATGTTGGGAGTTGTTGAGCTCTATCTCTCCTAGCTCCAGCTCTATCGAGTATTGCTTGAAGTTTTTCCTTTTGTCTCGCTTTCTTCTCTTGAGAACCATATAGAGCATTTACATCCCTCCCATTCTCTTTAGCTAATAACCATGCAGTGGTCTGCATGGCTATTTCTTAAACACCATGTGGAGGTTGCGGATTCAAGAGATTTGGGTCATCTTGAACCCCATGCACCTACTCTTCTATCTTAAAATTCTATCATAAGGTCTGCTCCAGCTCTATATTAAGTGGGATCAAGGGAGTAACTTGACTCCGAGTACTGGGCATACACCAGTGTATGCTTCAAGAACAATAGAAAAATGAAAACCAACAACCCCAATCAACAAATCCATAATTGTATTCTCCAGCAACAATGGCAAAATTTGATATCTCCTAAAATTACACCTCCAAGAAAGTATAACGTGGTCACTGTCAAATAAAGAATCCAATAAAGGTTGGGATCTAACCCATACGGAATATGCCAAATCCTTATCAAGAACTTATTGAAGTAGTCAGAAAGTGCAGAAAGTAAACAGGGGATTTTGTGAAAACAATAGAATTAGTAACAAATCTTGATTTGTTTAAGTTGAATATGAAACAAACACTAGGACTCTATTTCCACTGACTTTCTAATTCTGCATACTTATCATGCTCGTCAAACTATCTTGAACCCTTGCATGCGGAATCTAACAAGTTATGTATCACCAACCAATTTTTGAACAACTTTGGGGAATTTCACTAATCTCATTTTGGGTCTTAGAGTGTTGCGTCACTAACCCTTATAATGGATCCCAATTTAACTATCTCCTTTTGGTTATCAAGTAGATTAGATGAAGGTTTACAACTTCAAATTACTATTGTGATCTTCTTTTGCTAATCTCAACCTCTCTTTTAGAGTTAATATTGAATACATGTAGGTTTTTAACTTCTACATTCGTTAATAAAACAATCTAACCGAATAAAATCACAATACATGCAAGAACATCAATCAAGAAAGACTTTGTACTTCCCCTACTTTGTTATTCCTTCGGGGTTCCCACAACCCTAGTTAAGAGATTTAGTTGCTCGTGTTTGCAAGAACACCCATATAATTCATGAAATAAAGCATATGAATAATCTTATAATAAATTACGAATGAAAATATAAATCTCAAATAAACATCTAACCGTAAAAAACAAGAACACGGATTTCATGGTCAAAAGTGTATCTCCAAATCAATATAATATTGTAAATGTAAAAAGTTCATAAACTAATAACAACACATCAATGGATATTTATAGGATAAATCAAAAACCAAAACATCCTAACCAAAATGAAATAGGAAAAACTAGGTCGGCACCTACCTAAGGACCCACTTACAGGCCAATCATGACCCAAAAACAAAGGTCATGATGACACTTGTCACGGTGTACCTAGACAAGTAAGCCTATTATCCAAACTGATGCAAAAAGGAAAAAGACATAAATACACAAGGTAAGGCTTCTAGAACAAAGCCAAACCATACAAGTAATTAGAATAATGCAGAAAGAACTTATCCAAATACCATGCATTCCCAAAACCAGGTGTCAATAGTGTAAGAACTACTAATACAAACCATAAGTCAAATACATCAGAAATATCTACACAGGGTCAACATCTGTCTTCAAATACAAATAAAGACATGAATACTACCGAAAGATAGAGGTGAACTCTAGACACATGAATGTCCAACCTCTACCTTGAGTAATCTGAATGCGCTAAAAATCAAACAATCTGAGGCGCACTTAAGTCGGAGCTGCACCAAAAGGGCGCATTAGGCATGAGTAGGTCCACTTGTACTCAGTAGGTATCATAGTCCAACCAAGCAAAGTAGAAAATAAAGCATATAAAATATACACTAAGGGAACGTCACTTGCAATAAAAAAATGTCCCACAATGGTATCCCATATTGATTTCACTAGTAGCTCTATAATATCCAAATATAATACAACAACATACCAGATAGGGATACAAATATACTCAATATCACATAAAAGTAGAACAAAAGAGGAACATGTATAATCAAGTACAAGGGAAGGATAATAGAATAATTAGATATTTACAAGTCATGATTAGAATAAATAGATAGAGGACAAGTAAAAATGGCAATACAAACCCAACAAAAACATAGTAAAACAAGTACAATGTATATGCAGATGATGATAATGATGCACAAGGTCGTCACACAACCTCCTAGATTGTCCCACAACCCCTGTATATACTGACGGAGGCAAGCCTCCCAACGTTGGATCTATGGGGGATGCGTCAACCCATATACAATCCATATATCAATATCTCCTTCCCAGCACATCCCTTAGGGAGGGTTATAAAATCTAATGTTCCCAGTGTTTCCAAAATTTCTAGTATTTCCAGTATTTTCAAAGAACATACGACCCAAATCAAGTACGACAAACAACAACAAGTATTTACAAAATATACAACAAATAAGTAAAATTATGTGTATGATTCTATGAGGATGATAATGCAATGGTCACGACCCATCATAATGAGTATTTCCACAACCAACCATATGAGGTATTTCTACAACCAATCATAATAATACATTTCCACAACAACATGAGCCAATATCTACTAATTAATTCCACCATCCATTAATTTACACATGTTTCATATGCCAATAAGTATGAATATATCACAATACACCAATGGTACCACATTGGGCATTTCAACAACATAATACAATTATTCATATGTATTCAAAGTTATTAATATCACATAAGACCTCACACGATTACACATATCACTTAATATCTCAATTTTAATAATTACGTCACATATAGGCCCCCTCACGGGCACAATACATAGATAGAAATTTTTCATGATTATCTCCCACCCTTAACATGCATTTTGTATCATTATTTACTAACCATCCCAGTCTGAAAGAGTTAAGCTTTAACCTTCTTCGAATTCTCAACGGTCTGCTATACTTTGAATCAACAACCTTACATTCAACGAACAATATTTAAATCAACTAAAACTAAGAAATGTAGAATCTACGTATCAAAATAAAGAGAACAATACCCATATTAACCACTTTTGGATCGAGGTCAAAATGGACCCCCAAAATAGATTTTCAAAAAAGAAGGGCAAAATCGTAACTTTACTTTAAAAACATTTTCTGCATATTTTTAGAAATATACATCTAAAAAATCAAGTTAAATCGAGTCAAAAATGAGGTTCGAATCGAAGAAAAATCATTTTTAAGCTTTACCAGGTAAAATCTTTAAAATACGTGTTAAAATCAAGAATCGAAGTTCTTTTGAAGGTTAAATTAATGGAAAATTAGTAATTATAAGATTAAAAGATTATTCAAGTGAAAAGGGGTGAAATTGGGGTTTAAAACCAAGTCCTAAGATTTTTGGGGTTTTGATAAATTAATTAAGGAATTATAGTAGAAAATGATGAAATCTTACTTTAAATTCGTAATAAAATCATGAAATAGATATTAATCTAGCTTTCCAAGATCCAACAATCTTCACTCTTAAACTCTCACACTATTTAGGGTTTAACTCTCAAGAGGTAAGGTGAAAGAATAGGCAAAATGGCAAAAAAGAGGGGTAAAAGGGATATTTTATACACTGCACCTAATCTAGAAAAATCAGATTTTTTCGAGTCCAAACCGGACTCTGACGGAGTGTCCAAGATTTGTTCGGAGTCGGATATAGGCAAACAAACTATGCAACCACATAAAATTCAACGCTCCGATCTCCATGGCGATATCAGAATTTTGAAAAAATGATGTTTTATCAATATTGATCCCCGAAATCCGAAATTACAATTTTCCAAATCGAGGTCAAACTGAGATTTAAAAGCCAAAAAATCACACCAAACATGTTACCGCCTTAAATTTGACATTATGGACGCATTGGCGAAGTTGGATTTTCCATTTGAGGTTGTTTCAACCAAATGTGGGTCCCATGCCTATATTTTTTATTTTCTAACTTTTCGACCAACAATTTGAAAGAAGCTCGAGTGTATCATGACCTAAACCAAAGGTCTACCTAGCCTAAAATCAATATTTTGGAGTGGTTGTCGCAGTCCATTCAGCCATTCAGTGCACGGATCAAAATATAACCACACAGGTCCATAATAAGGCTCTCAAAGCCACCAAAAACTATAATATTGCACAAATGGTACCAAAATGCATCGGGAACTATGCCAATCACCCCCACACCCAAAAATACCACAATGCAACTATGGGGAGGGGACAAACAGTCAAATTACACAAAATCACAAATTTCATTAAATTTTTAGGTCATTACATCATCCACCACTAAAAATTTAGTTCATCCTCGAACTAAGGAAAAGAAATACTTGAATCAACGAAGAGATAGGGATAGGAACTATGCATATCAGACTCAACCTCACAAGTAGCCTTAGCTACAGGTCGATGTCACCACTGAGCCTTAACGATAGGGGTAACTCTAGAGCACAACTGCCCAACATCCCTAGTCAAAATAGAGACCGGCTTCTCAAAAAAGGATAACCGTTCATCTAACTGAATCAACTCCTAATTAATAACATGAGACTCATCAAGAATGTAATGGCGAAGCATAGAAAAATGAAAAACTAGATGAGCAGCTGATAAATCTGGAGGCAAAGCTAACTCATAGGACAGATCACCTACGGTCCAAAGAATCTTAAATGGACCAATACAACTAGGGCTAAGCTTGCCCCTCTTCCCAAACCTCATCACACAATTCATGGGTGAAACTCAAAGGAAACACAATCACCAACACTAAATCTCAAGGCTTTGCCTACTCTAAGCCTCTGTAAGTCTGTCTTGAAACTCAAACTATATCTAAAGACTCACGAAGCATGTTCGTACCTCGAGGACGTACAACAGAAACATCAAACCAACCCACTGGCGAGTGATAATGCCTACCATACAATGCCTCAAAAGGAGCCATATCAATACTAGAAGGGTAGCTATTATTAAATGCAAACTCTACGATAGCCAAATATTGCTCCCACTGGCCACTAAAATTCATCAAACAAGCGCCGAACATATCCTATAAAATGCTATATTGAGATCAACCCGAGTGCCTAACTTATCCTAAAAGGTATACCAAAGTGTGAAGTAAACACGGAACCTCAATCTGGATAATAGGCATCGGTACACCATGAAGTCACACAATCTCACAAATATAGTTATGGGACAACCTCTCAGGACTAAATGATACCTGAAAAAAAAAATATCATGACCGAACCAAGTCCTAGACATGATGGGTATCTCAAATGCACAGAGGATCAGACATCTCCCCCTTTGCCTAGTCAAACAGAATAGAATATATGTAACAACAATAGAAGCAATCCGATATATACAAATAAGATAAATGAATAGTTAAAGGAGATTAAAAATCCAACACAATCCCAATCCACAATAATACACAAGCCACTAAGAAACCAATATCAACCTAAGTCGGGAGATAACGCCGATTAAAAGGGAGACCAATAAATAATCTATGATAGAAACTAAACCAAGAAGCAACAGGCCTTCCATAAGAAGGAGGTCCACAACTTTAAGCTCACTCACAAACAATCTCAGAATCACCTATCACTACACAGGAAAAGAAAAAGTGTCTCCATTTCATGCATCGCATGGGGATACAGTGTCCGAAGATGGTTAGCAAGGTGAGCGCTAGCATGGAAATTAGGAAAGGGATAAAGTAATGCCATGATCAAATCAGTTCAAAATTATTCAAAACCAATGTACAAATTCATACACACATATACACATATATATCTAACATGTCGGGATAGAGAACAAGGTATAACATGAATATAAACTATTAGTCTGGACTGTGTAGCTTAACCATCATAAGATAATCACGAGCTATATGGGTCCATCTCCCTTACTAAAAGGGTACCAGTGCGTGTTAGCCATACGAACTAGAGATATCTAAGAAAAACTAGGGAATACTCCCACCCCACATCAATCCAAGATACATACATAGTGTGACACAAGTACACGGTCATTAATACCAGTCCTTATGTTGGCAAACATGATTTTTCAATATCAATCCTTTGAGACCTCCACCTTCATGGACTATCTACACAACCTCCTTAAAGCCCAATTACAATATTTACCCATAACCCATCTGTTTAAACCAAGGAAACATCAGTTAAGGCATATCATAGGTATCATCATACCCTTACGCTTGCAAGCTCATATTTATGCCATTTTAATTACATTAACATTGGGGAATTCCTCGACATCTTTTAGTTTATTAAATCAAGTTGGTGGAATGCCTCAACCCTTTTTAGTTTGTCAAATCAACTCGGGGGAATGCCTCGGCCCCCGAGCTTTCAATTTAAAATAAAAATATGGCCAACAAGGTCTTTAAAACCATTTTTCATCTGTATAACCATTTATGCAATGCAAAAGCTTGGGTGAGTAAGTCAAACAATGTGGCAAATCATATTTCAAGCCAATTAATCAAGTGGGTTAAGGGAACATAATTTCACAAACCAAGTTTCAAACAAAAATCATCAAATTGGGGTAATGCCTCGAACCCCATTCCAATTCCCATACCCATGCACCCAATTAATTCAAAAACCATTAATTCAAAGCATGAACAATTTATAAAAAATATGAGAAAACAATTTAAGAGTCAACCATTCCAAAACCCTCAAACCATATCAAAATTCATATTTAAATCCACATAAATAACCATGTAATACATGCTTTTATATAAAACAAGTTAAGGGAAGATAAACATGCCTTATACATACAAGAATATGAAAGCAATTTGGAGCTTGGAACCCAAAAGATGAATGTACAATGAAACCCTTAAAGTTTTCTTGGGTTTTGAGTTTGAGAGTGAAACAGAGCAATTGATATTTGAAAAAATGACGACAATAAACTTATTTTATGTTTAAGGGTCATACATGGGTGAAAAGACTCAAAAGCTCCACATCCCAAGTGGATAAATTAAAAACTGTATGAAAAATACATTTTGGCATGGCATGCCAATATTGTGGAGGCTATGCCATGCTATAGGGAAAGATCGCAGAGGTGTACTTCCTTCGCGCCACATTGAAATTAAGGAGACTAACCTATGTGGCATGCCAAAAATACAGAGGTTTACTGTCTCAGAATTCCAAAATGACCTCAAACCTCATCCAAAATTTTTAAAACTCCTCGAGATTAGCCTTTTAATATATCTAAATAGAATTTAAGTCAAAATCAATGTTTCAAACACGGGTGGGTCAAAAGTAATATGAAGAAAATTTTAAGGGCGTTACATTATCCCCCCCAAGATCATTCATCCCAGAATGATGGTTAGGACACTTTTGGAATGAGAATAGCAAGTATACACCAAAATCCTATGACAAACTCAAAAAGTAATAGGATGAAATGGAATTCATACCTTAAGAACTTTTGTCCGACACATGGAATAAGGATGAGTACTTAGCCTTCATATCCTCTTCATCTTTCTAAGTAGCTTCTTCCACCTTTTGGATCCTTCAAAGGACCTTTACTGAAGCCACATCCTTCATCCTTATCTACGAACTTGCCTATAAAAATCTCCATCAAGACCTCCTTGCAGGACAAGGTCCTAAACGCCAACACTCTCAATAGAAATGACCAAGGAAGGATCACCCACACACTTCTTCAATATCTAAACATGAAACACATGGTGAATAGAACCCAAACTTATAGGCAATTCTAGTTCAAAGGCAATATTATCCACTCTCCTTAAAATCAAGTACGAGCCTACATAATGGGGACTGAGCTTCTCATTCTTTCCAGATCTCATCACTCCCTTCATGGGAGACACCTTCATGAACACTCAATCACCAATATCAATCTCCAACTCCCTTCGCCTTACATCCGCATAGGACTTTTGGTGACTCTGATCAATCTTAAGCCTATCTCTAATCACCTTCACCTTCTTCATGGCCTGATGAACCAAGTCAGGGCCAAAAAATCTAGTCTCCCCAACTTCGAACCACCTAATAGGAGAACGACATCTCCTACCATACAAAGGATCAAACAGAGCCATCTGAATACAAGGATGATAGCTATTATTATAAGCAAACTAAATAAGAGGCAAATAATCAACCCAACTACCACAAAAGTCGATCATGCAGGCCCTTAGTATATTTTCAAAAGTCTAAATAGTCCTCTCCACTTGTCCATCCATCTGAGGGTGGAAAATAGTGCTAAGGTTCACCTTAGTCCCAAAACCTCTATAGAATGCATGCCAAAAGTGAGAAGAGAACTACATACCTCTGCCTCAAAAAATAAAAACAGGCGTACCATGCAACTTGATGATCTCCTGAATGAACTATCTTGCATAATCCTCTCTAAAATAAAGAGTGTCATTGGTAAAAAGTGGGCATACTTATTCATCCTATCCACGATGATTTAGATCGAATCAAACTAACTACGAGATTGTAGAAGACCTATAATAAAGTCCATATTGATCACCTCCCATTTCCATATAGGTAACTCAATCTCTTGACATAATCCACCAGGCCTCAAGTGCTCCGTCTTCACTTCCTAATAAATTATGCACTTGGCCACAAAGTTGTCCACATCTTTCTTCATGTTATTCCACTAATAAATCTCCTTCAAATCATGGTACATCTTTATCAAAGTAGGATAAACTGTATACTTTGACTCATGAGCCTATGCTAAGATCCTTTTTTGCATCCCATCAACACCGGGAATGCACAATCTACCTTGGTACCTCAATATATCATCACCACTAATCTCAAAATCAATAACTCTCTGCCGACCTATATCATCCTTACTCTGTGTCAAGAGAGGATCCAAAACTTGTTTCTTCTTCACCTCAGAACGAAGAGATGACTTTACCACCTCTTGAATAATCATACCTCTATTCTCAAAATCCAACAGGCGGACTCCAAGATTAGCTAACTGATGAATATGACCAGGCTAGGCATATTTGAAACACTTATTCCCTTCTCATCACAAGAACCACAGTGCACCTTCCTACAGAACTGACAAGGGGGATAAAATAGGGCTGACTGTGTTCCACTACCTGAGATTAACACCTTGTGACCTAAACCCACTGCCAGCCTAAAAGTGATAATCACCAGACAACTTAGGATATAGAATACTAGTCATAGAATAAGAACTAGAATTTTCCCAAGCCCTCTTTCTGCCCCACTGCCTACTATCTCTACCATTATTGTGCTGACCTCCACCTTGCTCTAAATACCTAAACTTCTTACTTTGTCTCTCCCTCATTTTTGCTTACTTCTTCCTCTCATCCTCAACTTACTGCATATACACCATAATCCTAGAATATCTATATCACTATTCAACAAGATGGCCTTGCACTCCAATACCAAGTCCCGAGACAAACCCAAGGCAAACTTTCTCATCTTAGCTTGCATAGAAGACACCAACTCTGGAGCATAGCGAGACAACTAATGAAATTTCAAAGAATATTTTTTTATTATTATTCTCTTCTATTTTAAATTCACAAACTCCTCTGCATTCACCTCCCTTAACTCCTGAGGAAAGAAGAGATAAAAAAACTAGAAACTCATCCTATAATGTTGGCTTAGCATCATCACCCCTCGATTGCTCTCACTTCTTATATCACTAATATGCCATATCTTTCAACTGGTAGGCATCAAACTCCACTACCTCAGAGTCAGAATCATGCATCACTTTAAATATTTTTTCCATCTCATCAATGAACCCAAACCCTTAAGTATCCTTCTCAACCTTAGAGCCAGTGAAAGTTGGAGGACTCAACCTCATGAACTGTCAAACTCTAATGACCATAAAATAAGGACTGACAGAAGAAATATGCTTAGACCGGCATGACTGAGAGGCCACCAAATAAGTAAGAAAATAGCTCAACTAGCAAAACTCATCATTAGACACATCACCCTGAGGAGCTTGAGGGGGACTAGTAGGGATTGGTGGAACTCTATGAGAGGTGGTATAATAAGGAGTTGGGACCCTATACTGGGTCTGTACTCCATTAGTAGGACGAGTTCTATCGACATTTTCCTCAGGTGGGATGAAGGAGTTTCTACAAGCATCAGATCTTCGGGGAAACATGATCTGAAATGCGAACAAATAGGAATTAAAGGAGATTTAACTACCCTAGGATCTATAGACCAAAATTAGATCATAATAAAAGAAAACATTCCTAAATGCCTTGTATTCTCTCCCTTGTAAGTGTAGCGGGATACACACTCATAAAAAAGACTCTACTTGATGCAGCTTTGTGGACATCCAATGACCTTGAACCTAGCGCTCCGATACCAAGTTTGTCATGATGCAAACCAGGGCATGGACATGATGGGTATCGCAAGACCATAGAAGACCGAAGACCACCCTCTTTGCGTAGTTAAACAAAACACAATAATCTAATAACAATAGAAGCAGCCCGATAGACATAAATAAAATAAGTGAATAGTTCAAAGGAAACTATGAATCCAACACAATTCCAATCCATAGTAATCCACAAGTCTCTAAGAGACCAACATCAACCTAAGTTAGGACATGCCCCTGATGATAGCAAAAAAGGGAAACCAATAAATAATCTATGACAGAAACTAAACCAAGAAGAAACATGCCTTCCAGAAAAAGGAGGATCACCATTTTATGTTAACTCACAAACAAACTTGGAATCACCAATGACTGCCTAGGAAAAGAAGAAGTGTCTCCATTCCCTACATCGCATGAGGATACAGCGTTGGAGATGATTAGCAGGGTAAGCGCTAGCATGTAACTCCATGAAGGAATAAAGTAATGCCATGATAAAATTAGTTCAAAATAATTCTAAACCAATGAACACATTCATATATATATATATATAAAATGTTGAGATAGGTAACAAGGTTTAACATGAAAGTAAAATATCAGCCTGGACTGTGTAGCTTAATTGTCATAAAAACACCCGCGGTCTATATGGGTCCAGTTTCCCCTGCTGAAAGGACCCTAGTGCATGTTACCCATAAGAAATAGAGATATCCAAGAAATACCAAGGAATACCCCAACCCCACATTAATCCAGGATACATAAATACATACATATTGTGACATAAGAACGTGGTCATTAAGACAAACCCTCACACCGTCAAACATGAGTTTACTGTTTCAATCCTTTTAGACCTCCACTTTTATGCCCTAGCTACACAAACCCCTTAATGCCAAATTAAAATATTTACACAGAACCCATCCATTTAAACAAAGGAATTATCAGTTAAGGCACACCATAGGTATTATTATACCCTTACACTTGCAAGCTCATAATTCTTCCATTTTAATTCCATTAACTTAAAGCAATGACTCGATCACCTTTAGTTTATTAAATCAAGTTAGGGGAATTCCTTGACCCCTTTTAGTTTGTCAAATCAACTCGCAATAATTCCTCGACCCCCGAGCTTCCAATTTAAAATAAAAACATGGCCAACAAGTCCTTCAAAACCATTTTTTATCCGTTTAACCATTTATACAATGCAATAACTAAGGTAAGTAAGTCAAACTATATGAAAAATCATATTTCAAAGCCAATTATGCAAGTGGGTTAAGGGAACACAATTTCACAAACCAAGTTTCAAACCAAAATCATTAAATTGGGGGAATTCCTCAACCACTATTCTAATTCCCATACCCATGCACCGAATTAATTCAAAAGACGCCAATTCAAAGCGAAAACAATTCATAAAAACCATGGAAACATAATTTTAAGAGTCAACCATTCCAAAACCCTCAACCCACATCTAAATCTACATAAATAACCGTGTAATACATGCTTTTATATAAAACAAGTTTAAGGAAGAGATATATGCCATAGAAATATAAGAATTTGAAAGCAATTTGGAGCATAGAACCCGGAATATGAATGTATAGTGAAATACGTAAGATTTTCTTGGATTTTGAATTTGAAAGTGAAAGAGAGCAATTAATCTTTGAAAAAGTAATAAGAATAAACTTATTTTATGTTTAAGGGTCGCACATGGGTGAAAAGACTCAAAATCCCTTCATCATAAGTGAAATTTTTTAAAAATTGCACGAAAAATACACCTTGGCATAACACGCCAATATCACAGAGGCTATCCTTCGTGTCACACAAATATCACAAAGGGTACCCTCCAAGACACGACAATATTGCAGAGGTGTACTACCTCCGTGCCACATTGAAATCTCAGAGACTAACCTCTATGGCATTCTTAAACATGGAGGCTTACTTCCTTATAATTCCAAAATAATCTCAAGTCTCTTTTTAAAAATTCAAAAACTCGCTCGGATTACCCTGTTAGCATACCTAAACATAATTTAAGTCAAAACTCGATGTTTCAAACAATGGAGGGTCAAAATTAAAATGACAAAAATTTTAAGGGCGTTACAATAAAATAGGTTGACTTGGTTTATCGATCCATGATGACCCACACACTTTCAGAACCACAAGATATACGAGGCAAACCAATTATGAAGACTGTGGTGATCCATTGCCACTTTTACTCAAGAATAGGTAACCTCTTAAAAAAACCACTAGGTCTCATATAATTATCCTTTATGTACTAACAACATAGGTAACAAGCCATAAAATTTGCTATATCTCTTCTCATACCACCCCACCTGAAACACCCTGGGTTTTGACCCTTAGAAAATTTCCTAGAATTCTGGTCTCTGGACCCAATATGACTAATGGATACGAGTCGTATGATGCGGTAAGAATGGTATGGTCATTTTGTATACTGACCAGTGTTGGTTGGTGGGATGTATTTTGGTTACTAGAATGGATACAACTTAGGGGTACGAGTCGTATTGGTGGATATGAATTGTTGGGTTCTTTAACTTAATTCTTACTCTTGGTTACTTAGGTTGGGTTGAGTACGAATGTCTCACCATGATCCGTAAGCCAGGTTACAAGTCGTACCATTGACTCATCTAATGGACAGTTCTAAATCTTCCTTAGGTTGAATCTGCTAGGGGTAGGGATGAAGGGTACAGATCGTATACTTTGAATACGACCTGGTTGGATGAGTTATTTTCTAAATAATATTGGATCAAAATTTTGAGGCTAGGATATGAGTAAAGGGTACCAATCGTATTGGAGAGTACGACTCATGAGGGTCAGTCGTATCCCTGGGATGGGATTTTGGTGCAACTTAAGTGGGGGTATTCTGGACATTTCCCCACTTATACTAATAAGATACCATGACTTCTAACCTACCTGGGAGGTTATTTACCCTATTATTCCATTCATTAACACTTATAAACTCTTCTAAAACACTTTATAATTTTCTCAAAAGCTTTTGGGCAAGGGAAGCTAGGGTTTCAACTAGAGGATTAATTTTGGGCTTGTATTGGTGATCTCTTTCCATCATAATCTTATTATAAGGCATGTTCTCTTCCCTCATTATTAATTCTAACTAAATATGTGGTTTTATGAATGTTTTCATGTTTTCATTGATTGTACAATTTTTTGTTTTCAAATATGAATTGGGGTTTTTGATATTAAATGGTTGGTTATGGTTTTCCATGGTTTTAATTATTCTTTTATATGCATTAATGGTGGTTTTGGATAATTGGATTGCATGGGAATAGTTTAATGGTAATTGGAATTGATTTCTGTTATATTATGCCCTAAATGTGTTTTGAAAAAATGCCTAAAATAATGTTTTCATTGCATTGAGTACTTTTAATGGAAATCTTGCTTGTTTTAAACATTGAAAAAGAATTATGCATGGTTTAAATGGCTTGGAAAGGTAAATAGATAAATGTTTATGCATGTGGAGTACATGGAATCCCCCAAGTAGTTTAATATGGTAAATGGAAGGGCACTTGGAAGTCCCATTAAACCTATATATGGTTGGCTATGGATAGTACTTGCAAGTATGGTCGTTATGATGATACCAGCACTAACTGCTCTTGGTTAATAAATGGTAAATAGATTGGCTGGTTTCTTGGAAATGGTTTTAATTGGTAAATAATGATGGAATATGTAGCAAACCCACGAAAGGTGGAGGTATTGGGGGAGAAAAATTGGATACTCATATTTGCTGATGTGAAGTTTGGTCTTGGTGATTGTGTGAATGATGTCACACTATATTTTGGAGGATTTACTAGTCATCCTGGGTTTTCTTCCCTAGTCGTGCGGCTACATGCACTGGGGTACTTTTAGCAAAGGGATCTGAACCCATATAGTCGGTGGGTGGTTTAGGACACAAAGCTACACAACCCAGGTAAAGGTTTTAATGGTATGCTAAGCCTGGTCTCCTTTCACGGTATGGTTATAAATATATATATGTATGTATGTATGTGTGTATGGTTGTACGCATATGGATAGTTTTACTTGGCTTTATAAATGGAATTATTTTAACCTTATCCTGAGTTTATGCTAGATATCACTCGCTAACCTATCTACTAGCGGTTGTATACCCATGCTATGAAGAAATCAACCGTTCTAATCCTCCTACATAGTGATTGACTCAGGGATCAATATTTGGACTGAAGTGGTAAACTTTCATCCTTTCAGAAGGATCCATTTCATGTTATGGATATTTTTAGATACTTTGATTTTATTTTGGATATTGGTTTTGGCTATAGTTGTGGGCATGGACAAATTAAATTTTGTTACTCTTTTGATAAGAGGCTTGTAGTACTGCTATGGGTTGGAATGGGTGGGATCAATATTAGTATCGACCTTCGCATTGGAATAAGCTGGTGGGATGACATCATTGTACACAATTTCTTACTATTCCATCATATTTTATTTTGGGGTTAATTATATTATGTTATGGATTTTACTTAGTTATGGACTGGTTTATGGCCTTTGTGTTAGAATTGGTTTGGTATGGTTGGATTATCGGTACGGGATGGTTGGACTTAGTTGGGTTGGTCACGGTAGTGATCCTATCATAGAGTCTTCATGTGAGCTATTACACTATCTTGTTATGTGCTTGAAATTTAGCTAATTCAGGGTAGGTAGCTAGAGGTTAGATTGGGTGACTAATATGAAATTTTGTTAGTCTATTTATGTTATTTCTTATATGGTTGCTGCTTAGGTTGAGCGGGGTGCGACCGGGGCTTTGTATACTAAGGCCATAAGGGTTGGCCAATTTATGAAGATGGTTCCTCTTATATTTTCTGGAGTGAAGGTGGAGGAGGATCCAAAGGGATTCTTAGATGACATGGAAAAGATATTTTGGGTGATGCAGGCTACCAATATCGAGGGGGTAAACTTTGTAGCTTATCAACTCAAATATATTGTATATCAGTGGTATGAAAAGTAGGACAAGGGTGATGGGGAAGAGTCAGTCTTGTGGGATACTTTTTCTAAGGTCTTCTTTGATCGTTTCTTTCCCCAAGAGTTGAGGGAAGCAAAGATAAAGGGGTTTCTAAACTTTAAGCAAAGGAGGATGTTTGTCAAAGAATATGCCTTGAAGTTTCACCAATTGTCAAGGTATGCTCCTGATTTAGTGGCTGACATGTGGGAAAGAATGAGAAAGCTTGCTTCTGGTTTGAATTGAGATTTGATTTTGGAAAACAAGATTGCCTTACTGATTAAAGATATGGACATTTGTAGGTTGGTTATTCATATTCATTAGGTGGAGGATGAGAAGAGGAAATAGACAGAGTTTGGAGATAGATAGGGTAAGAGGAGTAGGTTTTCTGACTAGGGAGGTGCTCAGTATCAGGGTGGTCGGGATAGTGGCAAATGGCAGAAAAAGAATTGGGGGAGTTCTGGTTCCATCTCCTTTGGTAGTGATCCTTACCAGTTAGGAAACAAACGTCATCAAGGTGGTGATAATTTTTGGGCACAATGTGCCCAATCTCAGGCAAGCAAAGGTCAGTCAGCTTTTTCATGCCCTCCTTGTCGGTTCTGTGGTCATCCTTATTATATTTATTGCAATGCAAAAAGGAACATGCTTCAAGTGTATCCTGGAAGGCCATCGACTTAGGGATTGTTCAGTTAATAAGGTTTCTATGAGGGCAAATAAGATTCCTGTGGCTTCATCTTTTGCTCCTACACCTAGTGGTATTGTATCTACTTTGGTTACTGATCCTAGTTCTAGTATTGTTTGGAATAGGTTGTATGCTTTAGCATCCCAAAGGAATCTGAGGCATCATCTAATGTCGTTACTGGTATGTTACAACTTTTCTCTCATGACATATATTGTTTGCTTAATCCGAGGTCCACTCTCTCCTATGTGACTCCTTATATGGTTGTATCTTTTGGTTTTAATTCGGAAGTTATTTTTGATCCATTTTTCTATTTCTACCCAGTAGGTGACTTGATTATTTCTACCCAATATGACTCATGGGTATGAGTTGTATGATGGAGTACGAATGGTATGGTCCTATCGTATACTGACCAGTATTGGTTGGTGGGATGGATTTTAGTTATTGGAATGGATACGACTTAGGGGTATGAGTCGTATTGGTGGATACGGATCATTGGATTCCTTAAATTAATTCTTACACTTGGTTACTTAGGTTGGGTTAGAGTACGAGTGGCTCACCATGAGACATAAGCTAGGGTACGAGTCATACCTTAGACTCTTATGGTGGACAGTGTCTAAATCTTCCTTGGGTTTAGTATGCTAGGGGTACGGCTAAAGGGTACGGATCGTATACTTTGGATATGACTTAGATGAATGAATCATATATTGGACAGTGTTGGATCCAAAGGTTATGGCAAGGATACGAGCGGAGGATACCAATCATATTGGAGGGTACTACTCGTGAGTGTCAGTCGTATCTCTGGGATGAGATTTTGGTGCAACTTAAGTGGGGGTATTTTGGATGTTTCCCCACTTATCCTAATAAGGTCACATGACTTCTAACCTACTTGGGAGGTTATTTACCCTATTATTCCATTCATTAACACTTAGAAACTCTTCTAAAACACTCTACAATTCTCTCAAAGGCTTTTTGGCAAGAGAAGCAAGGGTTTCAACTAGAGGATTAATTTGGGGCTTGTCTTGGTGATATCTTTCCATCATAATCTTGGTTTAAGGCATGTTCTATTCCTTCATTGTTAATTCTAACTAAAGGCATGGTTTTATGAATGTTTTCATGTTTTCATTGATTGTACGATTTTTATTTTCAAATATGAATTGGAGGTTTTTATATTAAATGGTTGGTTATGATTTTCCATGGTTTTAATTATGTTTTTATATGCATTAATGGTGGTTTTTGATAATTGGATTGCGTGGGAATGGTTTAGTGGTAATTGGAATTGGTTTTGGTTATATTATGCCCCCAATGTATTTGACAAAATGCCTATAATAATGTTTTTATTGCCTTGATTACTTTTAATGTAAATCTTTCTTGTTTTAAACTTGGAAAAGGAATTATTCATGGTTTAAATGGATTTGAAAGGTAAATGGATAAATGGTTATGCTTGCGGGGTATATGGAATCCCCCAAGTGGCTTAATATGGTAAATTGAAGGACATTTGGAAGTCCCCTTAAACCTATATATGGTTGGCTATGGATAGTACTTGCAAGTATGGTCGGTATGACGATACCACCACTAAATGGCCTTGGTTAATAAATGGTAAATAGATTGGTTGGTTTCTTGGAAATGATTTTATTTGGGCAATAATGGTGGGATGTGTAGAAAAACCATGGAAGTTGGAGGTCTTGGGGGTTCCAAAACTAGAAACTCATATTTGCCGATGTGAGGTTTGGTCTTGGTGACTGTGTGTTTAATGTCATACTATATTTTGGGAGATGAACTAGTTATCCCAGGTTTTCTTCCTTAGTCGTGCGGCTACACGCACTGGGGCCCCTTCAGTAGGGGGATCTGAACCCATATAGCCCATGGGTGGTTTAGAAAGGCAAAGATACACATCCTATGTAAAGGTTTTAATGGAATGCTAAACCCGGTCCCCTTTCCCAGCATAGTTATATATATATATATATATGATTGTATGCATATGGATGATTTTACTTGGGTTTATAAATGGCATTTTTTGCCCTTATCCTGAGTTCATGCAAGCAATCACACACTAACCCATCTACTGGTGGTTGTATACCCACGCTATATAGGAACCGACCATTTTACTCCTCCTACATAGTGATTAACTTGGGGATCAGCATTTGCACTAAAGTGGTGAGCATCCATTATTTTGGAAGGGTCTATTTCATGTTATGGATATTTCTAGAAACTTTGATATTATTTTGGATATTGGTTTTGGACATGGTCGTGGGAATGTCCCAACCGGATTTTATTACTCTTTTGGTTAGAGGCTTTATGGTACTTCTATGGGATGGAATGGGCAGCATCGTTATTGGTGTTGACCTTGGCATTGGAATAAGCTAGTGGGCTGACATCATTGGACATAATTTCTCATTGTTCCATCATATTTTATTTTGGGTTTAATTATATTATGTAATGGATTTTACTTGGTTATCGCCTTCTTTATGGAACTTGTATCAGTATTGGTTTGGCATGGTTGGATTATTGGTATGGGATGGTTGGACTCAGTTGGGTTGGTCATGGTTATGATCCTTCCCTGAGTATTCATGTGAGATGTTACACTATCTTGTTATATGATCAAAATTCAGCCAACTCAGGGCAGGCGGATGGAGGTTGGGTTGGGTAACGGTGGTGGTCTCCGATCCCAGTCAGACTTGGGATTCCCTTTATGACCATGGCCCCGGGTGGGTCGTGTCACAACCAGTAGTGTTTTTTCAAATGTCGATACATCTTAGTCACACCTGGATGGATGGAATATCTGGAACAATCAGCTTCCTCAAAGATCAACCTAATTCAATCACCCACTCTCGACACACAAACTCGGCCTCCACCATAAAACTCTATTCAAATCAAGTGAGGCTTCTTTAGCCTCTCCCCTTAACACCTTATATCGAATCAACCTTAATCTCATATCATCAAACTAATGAGATAGGATGTACTTCATTAAAGAAGATCTAGCCTCCACAAATGCCAAAACACACCCAAGTGTTGAAACATCAAGGCTAACCATCTGGTTAACTAAAACATGAACCTCTAAGGCTAAAGGCCTCTCCTGTGTCAAAAGATGTTCCTAGCTATCCATGCTAGTAGACTTTTGACTCAAGGCATCCGCAACAACATTAGCCTTACTAGGATGGTAGAAAATAGTCGAGTCATAATCCTTAAGCAACTCAAGCCACTGACACTGCCTTATATTAAGATCTCAAAGGGTCAAGAAGTACTGAAGGCTATGATTATTCGAGAAAATCTCATGATGAACTCCACACAAGTAGTGCCTCCAAAACTTCAAAGCAAACAAAACCGTGCACAACTTCAAATCATGAGTAGGATAATTCCTCTCATGAGGCTTCAACTAATGAGATGCATAAGCAATCACCTTTCCCTCCTGCATTAACACATCACCTAATCCAATATCTAAAGCATCACAAACCATAGTGAAACCCACACCCTTCTTGGGCAAAGTCAATATAGGAGCTAAAATCAACATATCCTTGAGCTTTTTAAAGCTCTCCTCACAAGCATCAGACCACTTAAAAGAAATATTCTTCTGAGTTAACTTAGTTAAAGGAGATTCATTAGATGAGAAACCTTCAATAAAACATAGATAATGACCTACTGATGTGCTATAGAAATATAGCATTTTTAATGGTGAAAATAAGGAAAATGTGTAGGGTTCTTAGGTCTTTTTGTTATATTTGATCTATTTTGGGTATGTTTTATAGAAAATTATGTTTTGGATGATAAGTTCATAAAAATAGTAAAAAAGTGTTTTTAGCCACTTTTGGAGCGATTATGGATATGTGTGATGTTTTCTAGCTTGATCGTGATCAATGCATATTCGAGAGTCGAAGAAGAACTGGAAATCTGACTCCTGGAAACTACAAAGTGACCCATAGATTGTAGGTAAGACCTACTGTCCGCAGGTACACAAAGTGGTGCCAGAAAGCAAAATCCCGAGAGCTGACTTGTAGGAATTTTTAACATTCGTACCTGCGGTCTGTACCTGTTCCTGAAGCCAAACTACTGGTACTACCTGCTCCTGTGCCTAAACTGCAGGTGCAAACCACATGTGGCCACTGACTCCATTTTCTCTTATTTCATTTGGGCTTTGTTTTTAGGGTTTTCTCTTGTTCTATAAATACCTCTTATGTACTTTTTAGTAGAGGTGACACACTTCTAACACTTAGAAATATATTTTGATTTCAATATCCATCTTTATCTTGGGATTTCTCTATATTGATTTTGATTAATTATTCAGTTTACGGTTGTGGGTTTCATTTATTTTATCATTGTTATTTCATCTTTTCCTTCAATATGAATGATTTCTTCACAAGTATGAGTGGCTAAAAACCCATAGCTAGGGTTGTGCAAACTCTGGCTAATTGATGAAGTAGGGGAAGTATGATTGTTGAATTAGAATAATACCCATGGCATACGTTGTGTTATCTTTATTATAATAGTTGTCTTACTGGTTGCAAACATTAGGATCCTACCTAGATATTTCTACTTACTCCAAAAGAGGAGTAGTGACTAGGAAGGATAATAACAATAGTAACTTGAGAGCTAACTGTCGATCCATTAATATACAATAGAATATTGTGAATGACCATTAGATTTCATCTAATAACTTGAGACTCAAAATGTAATAGTTAACTGGGATCAAGATAAAGGTTAGTAATGAGACACCCTGAGACTTAAAAAGTAAAGGGTGAAATCCTTGTACTCGTCTAAAAGGTTGTATGAGGTACATAACTTATCGATTATGCATGCAAGGTATTGGGTTCATTAAAAAATGCACGATAAACATATGGAGTTGAGAATTTAGGGGTACGCAATCCTAGTGTTCACCTATAATTGATTTTAACCAAAGTTAATAGTGTTACTTGCTCGATCCTACTAAAAAAAAATCCCCCCATTTACTTTCCAGTACTTTCCGTAGACTACAACTACAGATAGCTGAAAAGCCACATGTTCCCTTGGGATTCGACCCCAACCTCAATTGGGTTACTATATCTTGATATCAACTGTATCATCATCTAAAAGGAGGTGTTGCTTGAACGCCATAAAGAAATTGGTGTCATTGCTAGGGAACATGGTGTTGATTTGTGGATTGAATTCATTGCAATTTTTAGGTTTTTCTTTTTGTTCTTCGTTCGGCATACGTCGGTGTATGCCTATAACACGGAGTAGAGGCAGTCCTTTGCTCCCATAGAATTTTTAAAAGATCCTACAACCACATAAGGATGACAGAGTCAAAGAGGGAAAATCTCCCTGAAGACAAAGTTCAGGGTGGTGTTGATATATAGATAATATATCATGGATAATCACTCGGTGGAAATCAAAATAAAATTCAACCTCAAGTGATCCCAGCATATCAGTTTGTTCAACCATATGTTGATGATGAGGAAGATTTAGGATACGATAAGCCGACTGATATAGGAGCTATTATCCTTCCTACTTGACCTTCTGAGGTTATATTCAATATTTCAAGTGCTATGATTCAACTCTTGTACTTGAAGGGAGTGTTTGTGGGATTACTAACAGATGATGCAAACATGAACCTTGCAAATTTTATTGAAATATGCACTTCATGCACCATACCTGGGGTAGATTAGGAGGAACTAAGACTGAGGTTGTTCTCTTTCTCGCTTACTGGAGAAACATCTTTATGGCTTGGGAACTGCCAAAAGGGTATATTACTACATGGAAGGAGCTACGAAGATAGTTCTTGAATAGGTTCTTTCCTCCATCCAGGGTATTGCAGCTTAAGGATGTGATTTACAAATTTAGTCACCTGCAGTTAGAATCTATGTATGAAACATGGTTCCGATTCAAGAAGAGGCTTATCATGGTACCCAACCACCGAATATTAGGGACAAACTCATCAAAAATATTCAATAGATTCCTAACTACCAGTTCCAGAGAAATGACAGACACTATTTTCAGATAAACCTTTATTGAGATTACTATAGGAGATAACTATTGGTATCATAGATCAGATCTTATTAACTAACTAAGGGTGGTAAACTCGGGAAGTTGATAGAGGTCCTGATAATTATGACATTGGTTCTCTCAGTGCACAAAGAATAGCTGAGGATGTTCTAGCTTAGGAGATTTCATCATTACATACAGAAATTGGTAAGTTGGTCAAACAATTTGCAGCTATAAGTTCTTCTAAAGAGCATGAATTTGGGATATTTGAGTTGGTAAAGAGTGTGGATTGTCAATTGGAAAGTTTTCAAGACCAAGGGTAAAGGAATTAAGGTCAAAACTATTATGATGAGAGAGATACGTACATTCCAACTGGCAAAAATGAGACATAGTCTACAGTAGAAGAGATGTTGACCATGTTGATAAAGAAGCAGGAAAGCCAAGCGACCTGCTTAAGTGAACTTAAAGCTTAGATTTCAGGATTATCCCAGAAAGATAAGTCACATGAAACTGTTATTAAGTAGTTGGAGCAGTAGTATGGGAAAATCTTTATTACCTTGGCTGAGAGACAGTCAGAAGTTATACCTGATGATAATTTGCCTAATCCTCCAATACTTGTTCACTACATGGCCAAAGATACTTGGGATGACTCTTCACTTTATAAGTACTATTTGCCTACGACTGATGAGCCAAACAAGAAAGATGATGATGCTGAAGAACCGCCTGAGGCGGAGTATGAAAAGATGACCTATACTGATGATGATTTTGATAAGGATTGTGATAGTAACTGGATTGGAGAAGAGCTTTAGAAGATAGTGAATGACTGTTAGCTTTCATCTAATAACTAAAGACTCAAAAGGGAATATTTAACTGGAATCAAGATAAAGGTTAGTAATGCGACATCCTAAGACTCAAAAGGTAAAGGGTGAAATCCTTATACTCGTCCAAAAGATTGTAGGAGGTACATAACTTATTGATTTTGTATGAAAGGTATTGGGTTGGCTCAACAACATATGATAAACCTACAAAGTTGAGAACTATATATATTATTTAGTTATATGTTCATAATTTAGTCCCATTTGTATGTATGATCTGTTTGGATGGGAAAAAGGGGAGGTCTCCGGTCCACAACGGACTTGAAATGCCCATCACGATCACGTCCCCTACTTTGGGTCATGAAAAAGTTAGTATAAAAGCCTAGGTGCAAAGTCAATTGTGTGTCCTCAAAGCTATGTCAAGTAGAGTCTCTTTTATGGGTGTGTAGCGTGCCACTCTTATAAAGGATAGGCTATGAGGTATTTAGGAATGTTTCCCTTTCTTATAGTCTTATTTTCTGGCTATTGATTCTAAGGTCTTGAATATCTCTAATTCTTGTTTGCTCTTCTTTCATATCGTTCCTCCAAGAAGATATGATATTCATGAAAACTCTTCTATTCCATCTAAGTATAATATGGATGGAGCTCATCCTATCCAATTAGTTCAGACCCGAGCTAGGGTTGTTTCTTCTAATTACCCTAGTGGAGTCCCACCGGTATCCACTGATCCTACTTCATTAGGTGATACTCATGCTCAGTCACCTTAGAGAGATATTACCAATGTTGAGTTCCATCGCTCAATTTATCTATTGACCTAATTGATGACATCTCAGTCATAATAGTTGGTTCCTATTGTTATTGTTGTATGTTCTTCTAAGGCTACTATAGTTGTCTAGTTTATAAGATTACACCCTCCGACTTTCACTGGTACTAAGGTTGAGGAGGATCCTCAAGGTTCCTAGATGAAATGGAAAAGAATTTTTTTGTAATGCATGCTACTAATATGGAGGGTGTGAAATTTTTTTCTTATTATTTTAAAGATGTGGCGTATTAGTTGTATGAGGAATGGTATCAGTCTAGGGTGATGATGCTTAGTCAGCCTAGTGGGATCATTTTTCGGGTGCCTGTCTTGACTGTTTCTTCCCTTGAGAGTTAAGGGAGGCAAAGGCTGAGGGATTCATGAATTTGAAGCAAGGTTGGATGATATTAAAGAGTATGCCTTGAAGTTTCATCAGCTATCATGCTATTCTCCCAAATTAGTGTCTATCATAAGGGTTAGAATGAGGAAGTTTGCTTCTGAATTATCCCATGATTTTTTCTTAGAAAGAAAGGTTGCCTTGTTGAACAAGGATATGGACATCTCTAGACTTATGGTGTATATGCAACAAGTGGAAGAGGAAAATAATAAGCAAGGTGAGATAGGGGAAAGATAGAGTAAGATATTTATCATTCAGAGAAGGGTGGGGGCCAGCAGCAGAGTGGTAGAGATGGTGGGAAATGGTCTTAAAAAAATTAGGGGAGTCCTAAATCTTATTTGACGGCTAGTTCTCCTTACCTAGTGATCAACGTTTTTAGAGTGGTGATGGTTCTAGGGAACAGGGTGCCCAATCTCAGTCCAATGGGGACCAGTCGACTCCATTATATCCCCCTTGTAGATTTTTTAGTTAGTTGCACCGTGGTTAATATGAGAATGGAAGGAACCGATGCTTTAGTTGTGGTCAGATTGGTCATATGCAGGAGTATTTTCATTCAAAGGTTACTTATGGGACCAATAAGGTTCCTATTGCTACTTCATCAGCTCCTGCACCAAAGGGTGCTGCTTCTGGTTTCGGCATTAGTGGAAACTATCTCTATGCTCTTACTACCGGCAGGAGTCTAAGGCATCTCCTGATATCACCATGGGTAAATTGAAAATCTTCTCTTGTAATGTGTATTTCTTGCTTGATCTGGGGTTTAGTCTTTCTTATGTGACCTCATTTGTGGTTGTGCCTTTTGGTTTTGGTTTTGAGTGTATTTCAACCCTTTTTCTGTTACTACCTCATGGGTGAATCCATGGTTGTTAGAAGAGACTATAAGGGTTGTGTGGTATATGTTGGTGGTAGAGAAACTTTGGCTGATTCGGTTGAATTAGACATGATATATTTTGATGTCATCTTGGGGGTGGATTGGTTGCATTCCTGCTATGCCTCCTTAGATTGTCGGACCTATAAGGTTATTTTCAAATTTCTTAATGAGCTCAGTATAGAACTGAACTAAGTTCTATACTGAGCTAGGTGACTGTGTCTGATAGTCCTAAATCTATAGAACTAAATTAAGTTCTATATTAAGACTGAATCTGAAACTGAAACTCTGGGAGGTAATCATCTAACCGACATACCCCTTTCTGAATAGATTGGTGTCCAACCTTTAACCCCAGTTGGAATGGTGTCAGTATTGTGCCACGGGTAAAGACAAACTGTGAGTTAGCCCTCTCTGATAAAGAGCTTTTTCGTCAACCCTCGCTAGTAGAAAAATTTGTATGAGATATATCAACCCTAGTCTGGAAGGAAGATATTTCAACCTATGCTGCCTACGTAGTTATGTAATGCAGGGACTGCTACTAAGGGTCAAACCCTCTGCTGGAAGGAATTCCCCCATCCCTTGGTTCGCTCAGTGCTGAATCCTACTCCCAATTGAATAGACACTGAACTGATTTCTAGTTTATACTAGGCTTCACTGAGCTGTTACTGATTGTACTATCTAACTGAACTGAGTTGAGTCCATTGAGTTCCGTTAATTGACGGAGTACTACTGAATCCTATTAACTGAATGAATACTATAGTGTTTTGTTAACTAACTGAGTTTACTGAGGTATGAACTATATATTGTACTAGAAATACGACTAATTTCTAAGTACTACTGTTCATGACACTACTGAGGCTGCTCTGTAACTACCATAGCTCTAGATAAACAACTAAGTTTTTGGGCATTGAATACCCCCAAGACTCAATAGCATGAAAAGTAAATCATAGCATAGACTTTAAAAGCATAATCATGTGCACTTGTTCATAACACATTCAGAGAGATATTTTATCAAACACTTGCATGATATAACTTGCGGATAAGCTAGCATGACATGATTTTCCCCCTTTTAGTTCATATGATAAATTTATCAAGAACTTAGAGAACATGATCTATGCACATGATACTAAACAATATGTAGGCATCATAACTTCAATTACAGTTTCACACATTCAAGGGTTTAACATGAATTCACATGATACTACACATATATCAATTAACTCCATATGAAACTTGTAGTTAAACATGGATTTAGAACCCCAATTAATCATTATCATCAAGAATACAATCAAACCCAACATGGAATTCATGAAATCAATACACTTAAAGTTTTAAAATTGTTTCTTGGTTTCCAAGGGTGGAAGGAACCCTTGGATGAACACTTCACATACCTTAACAATCAAATTCTGAAATATTAAAGGTAAGTTCTTAAGACTTGAATTGAATTTGAAATATCCTAGGTTTTGTGATGTGTGGGCAATTGCGAACACATTTAAGGCCTTTAACCTAGAATAATTGCGAAGTCTTAAGCAACTTTTGTTGTTTTTTTGATTTTTTTTATTATTTTAATGCAAATACTAGTGATCGGGGAGGAACCCGAAGAAAAGAAAAATAAATCAGCTAAAATCTGGTGCAAATGAGCTAGAGTGTAGTTGACGTCATTTCTAAAGCGCCGTCAGACATATGACAGGCTGTCAAAGTAGCCGTCAAGCTTAGATAGAACTTGTGGAGTTGAGATGAAATGTGATGATGTTTTGCTAGCGCTGTAAAACATGGGACAAGCTGTCAAAGTGGCCGTCAACCTGAGGCAGATTATGCTGATTTCCAGTAAGGATTTGACAACATTTTTCACAGGCCATCACATATTTGACACGCCGTCAGATTTGCCGTCAGAAAAATCAGAAGATAGTAATTCACTGGAAACTTTGACGACATCCTACACACGCCGTCAGACGTATGACACGCCGTCAAGAATGCCATCACCTATTTCAAAGAAAATCATAAATTTTAATTTTATTTCCTTATTTAGGGTTGACTATTTAAAGACCTGTAGGGGGGATCAAATAATTAACTCGGAGGGTGGCACGTAAAATTGCTTCATTTTTTTCATCAGATATATTTCTTATTTTCTTTCCAAACACTTATCAACTATTGCGGGTTTCCATCTTGTGATTGAATAGAAGAAATACTTATTGGGTCTCATCCATTAGTAAGTTTATCCATATTACCATGAATTCAACTTGTTATTTTGTTCATCAAATCATGAGCGGCTAATTCTATTAGCCCGAGTTATGGAATCCATGGATTAGGGTTTGATATGATGCTAGGTATTTAAAGGATTCAAAGAGTAGTAGGACATCTTGAAATTTTGTTTCTTTAACTTGAATCTATTGGTTGCAAACAATAGGTTATGCCTTAGGCTTATTTGCTTTTAACAGAGAAATAAACTAGAGGACGTGAATTATCAACAGGGACTCGGAAGCTACCAACCTTCTGTTTAATGATTGATGATGTAACTGGATTAATTTACATGAGATAAAATCCAATTGGAAATAGATAAGTTATCTAAGTTCGAGAGAATTAGATAATAAATTGTCTGGTGAGGTCGAGAGATAAGTCAGATAGTATCGTTGTCAGGGATATTCTGCTATTTCTACTTACTTCACAAGTCTTAAGCATTACCAAGTATCTGCCAATTCCTAAAACCCATGGTGAACATAACTCTGGTCTCCCATTTATCTTGGTTACAAACACTAAAATATTGAAAGTGACAATTGACTCTATGTGAAACTTATACCCCCATTTTCGAAAATAGTAAACTACCAGTAAAGTATTTCGTAAACAAATCAAAGTTCACACCCTATTCCCTGTGGGATTCGACCCCAACCTAGTTGAGTTTTATATTGACAATGATCGCTTACACTCATTCAAGAGTGTAGTTTGAGCGTTATCAAAAATGGCGTCGTTGCCGGGGAATACTGTAACTCCCCGATTTGCTGAACCGGAATGCTACACGGTGCTCATGACCCTGAGGGACCACAAGCTAACCCATGGCTGATATTTGTACTTGTATACTGCAAATCATGACATAATAATGTGGAATACGTAAAACTATAAGGCCATAAGGTTCAAATGAATAAAACCATGTCTGAAAATCATAACGTCCATGTGGGTGAAAATACCCAAAACAACTTAATCTGAAAGCTAAGTCTGAACGTAAATCTAAACATAAATCTGAGCATAAATCTGAAAGCCTCTAAACTTTCTGAGTAAGGAGTTGAAGTTACATGTCTCCAACTAACTCCGTAAAACTGAACTGAAGAAATAAATAAATGTATCAAATCATATTATCCTCGATCAATGAGGACTTAGTATGTATCTGCTACTGGAATGCTACCGCTACTGCTGGGCTGGAGCTCGTGTCTCGGAAACTATGGTGTAACATTAAAAAAAGCACCATAGCGCAAATGCATCAGTACAACTGGTGTACTGAGTATTCGAGAAAGGTAGGCTGAACATAAAGGGTTTCATGCATGAACAACACTGACTAACTAATATGAACGTGGGAGTGCAAACATGCATATATAGAAACTGGGATCGTGAATGCATGATAGCAAGACCTGTAATCTAATACATGGTTTACTGACAACTGTCATGACTGATATTGCAAGATGATAACATGGACGACTGTATCTGACAGTCCTGTATATACTGAAATCTGAAGAACACCTTGATTTTTTTTACTGAGACTGATACTGAAACTGTGGGAGGTAGTGTTTAACCGACATGCCCCATGTATGCCGTTATGGCTAAGATGGGGTCCAATCTCTTGCCCGACTGGAGGGGTGTCAATACCATGCCACGGGTAAGGATAACTTGTAAGTGACCCTTATCTGGCAGGTCCTCAATGAGAACAGTGGGAACCCTAAACTGACAGGTTAAACCACCTCATTAACCCTAATCTGATAGGTTAAGATGTCTCAACCTACGCTGGCTACGTAGTTCTGGAACATAAGAACTTCTTCTAAGAATCACACCCTAAACTGGCGGGTGAGTTCCCATCCTTGGGTTCACTCGGTGCTAACCTCTACTCCCATCTGAAGGGACTTGACATGAATAACTGACTATATATGACTTAACCTTACTGAATTTCGTTGACTGGCAGAATGTTACTGATATCGGACAAGTGGCTGAGATCATGAGGTTTTCCTGAGTCACATGACTGACTAAAGTCTATGGAATCATAGCTTGAGTTTGGATATCGTGAAACATGACATGGCCCTATGCACACAACTATAGTTTTCGAGTACGAATACCCCCAGGACTCGATAGGAGGAAACTGACACATATAACATGACTTGATCATAAGATTTGAGTCCACAATTCACAATATCATAAGTAGGGGATAGTATACTTCATGTATTTATTCAATATTTCAAACATGATAGGAAAAACATGGATATATTTTGTGTACATATTTTATATCTCCATTATCATACATGCTTTATACCACAACAATAACAACACATAATTTTCATGGAAATTCATATTGAAGTGTATGGCTAACATGAATTTGTTATTTAGATATCATGAAATCATGTAAATATGAACTTCTAATATACTAGGCATTTTATCGAACACCTTGCATGCACTCTTTAAGGCATAGGTGGATTTCATACTTGTATTCTATCAATCCACCTAAAGATCATGTTTTTCAACTACATACATAACTTTCATCAGATGTACAGTCACGATACTATTATATAGCAAAACAAACAAGTATCCACATGGGTATGATTATATCACCACAACCAACCAAGCTTTTGTATTTTAAACATTGATTATTGAACTCCACGTACAAAAAGAATCCATGGATGAACACTACGCATACCTTGGAAGGGGGGTTCTTGATGATTGACGGAGGAATTTCCTTAAAATTTGATCTTCAAGCTTGATTGTGCAACCCTAGTTATTTTTCTCCTATGGTGCTCTTGGATAATGAACTTTGAGATGTTAATAGGGTTGTAATGTTTTTAGAAGCTATAAATTTCGTGAGTTTAAGTTTAGGGACATGTAAGGAGTGTTAAAAGACTTAACTACCCTCAAAATAATTCAAAAACTAAGTGTTTTCGTGGCTGAAATCATACATAGACGCCGCATATGATATCACCTATATTTACTTAGGCACCGCATATGATATCGCCTATGCTTTCCAGTGGCCATGTGCGATTGGTTAGGAGACACATTCTACTTTGAAAGGCCATAACTCCTTGTTCGGGTGTCGAATTTTGATGCAATTGGTATCAATGGAAAGCTAATTTGATTCTCTACAATTTGGTGGGTCTAAATCTGCCAAAATGTCACATATCATTAAGGTTATTCTTGTTCAAAGATGACCCTTGCAAAATCAAACACTAAGACTTGATGGATTCAACAACTCTTAGCTTGTATCACTCTAAGCGGCTCATATGAGCATCCTTAAGACATCGCAAGATATTCTATCGCTAGGATATTCATTGTAAGTCATGCACTAAAATGCTACTCACAGTATAAGATGTTTCATATGTAGGAAAAATTATTCACTTCCTAGCTTAGAAACATGTGGGGTACTACAATATCTCCCCCTTGGGAATATTCGTCCTCGAATGAGAATTTACTGAGAACGGATACAAGACAACAGAACCTGAAATGAACATGAAGAACTGAAACTTGATCTCATGACTGATATGCTAAACATACTGAACTCGTGCATATCTGATGCATGGACAACTAATACATGAATGCATGACTAAGTATGCAACGGTTAATAGGTATCAAGTTTATACCGGAAACATGAACATGGAACTGAATAAGCTTAAGGAGAACTGTTACCTTGAGCTTGATCTGAATTGGCGGGGAAGAGGTGAGGATACTTGGTACGCATATCTGCTTCTGCTTCCCAAGTAGCTCCCTCATGAGACTAATTTTACCAAAGAACCTTGACTAGAGGGAATTCTTTTTTCCTCAATCTACGAGTCTGATAATCTAAGATTTTGACTAGAATCTCTTCATAAGAGAGGCTGTTCTGAATGTCGATGCTCTGAATAGGGACAACAACTGTTGGGTCACCTATACAGTTCTTGAGCAAAGAGACATGGAAGACTGGATGGACTGAGGCTAGATCTGAAGGCAACTCAAGCTCATAAGCTACCTTGCCAAAGCGACAGAGAATTCTGAAGGGACCGACATATCGGGGACTGAGTTTCCCTTTTTTGCCGAACCTCTTCACTCCCTTCATGGGAGAGATCTTAAGATAGACATAGTCATTGACCTCGAACTCGAGATCCTTTCTACGATCATCTGCATAGGACTTCTGTTGGCTCTGAGCAGCCCGAAGTCTCTTTCTGATCAACTGAACTTTCTCTAAGGCGTCAAATACTAAGTCAGGACCTATGACTGAGGCCTCCCTAACTTTGAACCAACCAATTGGAGATCTACATATCCTACCATAGAGAGATTCGAATGGAGCCATCTGAATACTAGAATGATAGCTATTGTTGTATGCAAACTCAATCAAAGGAAAGTGGTCATCCCAACTTTCCTTGAATTCAATTGCACACGCCCTTAATATATCTTCAAGAGTCTGAATGGTCATCTATACTTGACCATCTTTATGAGGATGAAACATTATGCTGAGATGGACTTGGGTACCGAGACCCTTTTAGAACGCTTTCAAAAAAGTGAGAGGTGAACTGGATACCTCTGTCTGAGATGATAGATAGTGGAACACCGTGTAACCTGACTAACTCCCTAATATAGAGTTTGACATAATCTTCGGCGGAATAAGAAGTACGAACAGGAAGTAAATAAGCTGACTTGGTCATTCTATCTATAATGACCCAGACTGAATCATGCTGATGACGAGTTCTAGGCAAACCCATCATGAAGTCTATGTTCACTTCTTCCCACTTCCAAGTAGGAATGGTGAACTCTTGCATGGAACCACTAGGTTTTTTATGCTCTATCTTAACCTACTGACATGTAGAGAACTTAGCCAAAAACTCTGCAATATCTATGTTCATCCCACTCCACCAATAGATCTCCCGCATGTCGCAGTACATCTTAGTATCCCCTGGATGAATAGAGTATCATGCACCATACGCTTCTGCAAGAATTCACTGCCTCAATTCATCTACACTTGGAACACATAGACGACCCTGACAACGAAGAACACCATCTCCCCCTTGGGAGAAAACCTCGACTTTCTAATTATGAACTGACTCTTTGAGCTTGACAAGGCTAGGATCCCTATCTTGCTTCTCTTTCACCTCGGAAACTAGAGATGACTCTGAACTACTGTGAACACATACACCACCCTCTGAAGAATCAACTAAGCAAATGCCTAGTCTGGCAAGCTGATGGATCTCCTGAGCCATCTTTTTCTTTCTACCCTCAACGTGAGAAATACTACCCATGGAGAGTCTACTGAGAGCGTCGTCCATAATATTGTCCTTGTTTGGATGATAAAGAACACTCATATCGTAATCCTTCAAGAGCTTTAACCACTTTCTCTAACGAAGATTGAGATTTTTTGGGAAAAGACATACTGGAGGCTTTTATGGTCTGTGACATCTATATGAACTCCATAGAGATAATGCCTCCAAATATTCAAGGCAAAAACTACCGCTGCTATCTCAAGATCATAAGTAGGATAATTCTTCTCATGTGGCTTTAACTGTCTGGAGGCGTAGGCTATGACCTTACCATGCTGCATGAGGACACAACCTAAACCCACTCTGGATTCATCACAATAAACTACAAAACCGTCTAAACCATCTGGAAGATCTAGAACTGGAGCTGAGGTGAGTTGAGTCTTCAGCTCTTGAAAGCTCTTCTCACATGAATATGACCACTGAAACTTAATATTCTTCTGAGTCAATATGGACATGGGAGATACAATAGAATAAAATCCCTTGACAAACCGTCTGTAATAGCCAGCCAAACCAAAGAAACTCCTGATATCTGATGGAGATACGGGTCTGGGCCAGTTTCTTACTGCCTCAGTTTTCTGAGGATCTACTCTAATTCCATCACTGGAAACAATATAGACAAGGAGTGTCACTAATCTTAGCTAGAATTCACACTTGCTGAACTTAGAGAATAACTGATGATCCCTGAGAGTCTGAAGAACAATCCTGAGATGGTCTGCATGATCACGCTCTGTGTGAGAATAGACCAAAATATTATCTATAAAGACTATGACAAACATGTCCAAGTACTGCTTAAACACACGGTTCATCAAATCCATGAAAGCTTCAGGGTTATTGGTAAGACCAAATGACATGACTAAAAATTCGAAGTGACTATACCGAGTACGAAAAGTTGTCTTTGGAATGTCACATTCTCTAACTCTGAGCTGATGATAGCCTAATCTGAGGTCTATCTTTGAGAATTAACTGGCACCCTGAAGTTGGTCAAATAGATCATCAATCCTGGGAAGAGGATATCTGCTCTTGACCGTGACCTTATTGAGTTGACGGTAATCAATACACATCCTGAGAGAACCGTCTTTCTTGCGCACGAATAATACTGGCCCACCCCATCGGGAAACACTGGGTCTGATGAATCCCTTATCTAAGAGATCCTTCAACTGATCTTTCAGTTCCTTGAGTTCTGCTGGTGCCATTCTGTATGGAGGAATAAAAATAGGTTAAGTATCCGAAAGAAGGTCTATGCCAAAGTCTATTTCCCTTTCGGGAGGAATGCCTGGAAGATCTTTGAGAAAGACATCTGAGTATTCATTAACAACTGGGACTATTTTGAGACTGGGAGATTCAGAACTGGAATCTTTAACATGCACGAGATGATACACACACCCCTTAGAAATCATTTTCCTTTCCCGAAGGTAGGAAACAAGTTGACCCCTGAATGCTGAAATGCTACCCTTCCACTCTAGGATGGGATCATCCAGGAACTGAAACTAAACTATCCTATTTATGCAGTCGACTGTGGCATAGTAGGAATAAAGCCAATCCATGCCGAGAATGATATCAAAATCAGTCATCTCTAACTCAACTAAATCTGTTGATGTGGATTTCTAAGATATCATAACCGAGAAGTTCCTGTATACCCGTCGGGCTATGATGGTTTTACCCACTTGGGTAGAGACTGAAAAGGGCTCTGCTAGAATTTTGGGACTGATTTCGAAATTGCCTGCTATGTATGGAGTAACAAAACACAAGGATGTACTTGGGTCTAGCAAAGCATAAACATGAACATGGAAAATCTGTAACATACCAGTAACGACATCAGGAAAATTTTTCTGATCCTGCCAAGACTGAAGAGCATAGAGTCTGTTTGGGCGTTGCCCACTGGTAGCACTGGAAATGGCACTCTGCTGGTTCGGGCAACCGGACTGAGCTGCAGAATGATTTTGATGACCCTGAAGACTTGACTGCGGACACTACCTAATCATGTGGCCTGTCTTATCACAACCAAAACAGATATCACTACCGGCTCTGTAAATGCCCTTATGGTTCTTACCACAAGTCTGACAAAGGGGATTTGTTCGGGCACTGCTAACACTACCCTATGATTTAGAGCCTGGCACTTTATCTTTGTTGCTATATTTGAACTTCAGCAATGGAGCGCTGGCATAGGCTAGGGATGGAACAGCTAACTTGGAGCGAAACTCTGAACGGTTTTCTCTATCTGACTTAGGGTGAGAAAAGTTGAAGTTACCTGACCTTTCTCTCTTGTTCTTCCTCTCCCTAGTCTTAACCTTCTACTCTTCTACTTATTGGGCATGGGTCATGTGTCTGGCTAGGGTCATATCACCGATCAGCATTGCATACCTACACTCATTTACCACGCTATCATTGACCCCTGACATGAACTTGCTCATCTTAGTCCTATTGTCTGTAACCACATGAGTAGCATACCTGGCTAGCTGAGTAAATCTGAGAGAATAATCCCTAACCTTCATATTCCCCTGCCTGAGGTTGATGAACCCAAGAACTTTAGCTTCCCTCATCTCTTGGGGAAAGAATCTGTCTGAGAAAGCCGTGATAAATTCCTCCAACTCAATAGGACCTGCATCATCTAACCTCTCAGACTTCCACTGTTTGTACTAATCATGAGCAACATCCTGTAACTGGTAGGTGGATAACTTGGCACTCTTAATATAAGTAAGACCTATGATGTCAATGACCTTCTGGAATTTGTCAATGAACTCCTGAGGGTCCTCATAGGACTTAGAGCCATGAAAAAATGGAGGGTTCATCCGGGTAAAGTCTTGAACCCTAGCTTCTATGGGATTGGCCACTGGACTGGCCGTAATGACTGGTGTCTATTCATTCTGTGCTTCCACGGACTGAGAAAGTGTGGTAAATGCGTCTCTAAACCCCGCATGGGAAACATGTTCACCCAAAGGATCTTCGGGCTGAGGAGCTGGATAGTTTTTTCTCTTTGGGGCCATGGTCTGAAATAAGAGAAGAATGGATTTGACTGAGAGTTTAACTTGTGATTATGCTCACTAGCATGACATGAATACTGAAGAAAGGGGACTGTTCCTAAAAACATCTTATAGACTCTTGTACATAAATGTGGCGCGCAACACACCTATGTACAAGACTCTACTAGATGCGGCTTTCAGACTTCCTAGGACTCTATTGAACCTTAGGCTCTGATACCAAGTTTGTAACTCCCCGATTTGCTAAACCAAAATGCTACACGGTGCTCATGAACCCGAGGAATCACAAGCTAACCCATGACTGATATCTGTACCTGTATACTGTAAATTATGACATAATGTGGAATACATAAAACTGTAAGGCCATAACGTTCAAATGAATAAAACCATGTCTTAAAATCTTAACGTCCATGTGGTTAAAAATACCTAAAACAACTCAATCTGAAAGCTAAGTCTGAACGTAAATCTGAACATAAATCTGAGCATAAATCTAAAAGCCTCTAAACATTCTGAGTAAGGAGTTGAAGGAACATGTCTCCAACTAACTCTATAAAACTGAACTGAAGAAATAAATAAATGTATCAAATCATATTTTCCTCGAATCAATGAGGACTCACTGTGTCTCTATGACTAGAATGCTACCGCTACTGCTGGGCTGGAGCTCGTGTCTCGGAACCTATGGTGTAACATTAAAAAAAAGCACCATAGCGCAAATGTGTTAGTACAACTGGAGTACTGAATATACGAGAAAGGTAGGCTGAACATAAAGGGTTTCATGCATGAACAACACTGACTAACTAATATGAACGTGGGAGTGCAAACATGCATATATAGAAACTGGGACCGTGAATGAGTGATAGCAAGACCTGTAAGCTAATACATGGTTTACTGATAACTGTCATGACTGATATTACAAGATGATAACATGGACTACTGTATCTGACAGTCCTATATATACTAAAATTTGAAGAACACCCTGAGTTCTTTTACTGAGACTGATACTGAAATTGTGGGAGGTAGTGTTTAACCGACATGCCCCATGTATGCCGTTATGGCTAAGCTGGGGTCCAATCTCTGCCCCGACTGGAGGGGTGTCAATACTGTGCCACGGGTAAGGACATCTTGTGAGTGACTCTTATCTGGAAGGTCCTCAATGAGAATGGTGGGAACCCTAAACTGACAGATAAACCACCTCATCAACCCTAATCTGACAGGTTAAGATGTCTCAACCTACACTGGCTACGTAGTTCTAGAACACAAGGACTACTTCTAAGAATCACACCCTGAACTGGCGGGTGAGTTCCCATCCTTGGGTTTACTCGGTGCTAACCTATAACTCCCATATGGAGGGACTGGACATGAATAACTGACTATACATGACATAACGTTACTGAATTCCGTTCACTGGCGGAATGTTACTGATATCTGATAACTGACTGAGATCATGAGGTTTTCCTGAGTCACATGACTGACTGAAGTCTATGGAATCATCGCTTGAGTTCGGATATCGTGAAACATGACATGGATCTAGGCACACAGCTATAGTTTTCGGGTACGAATACCCCTAGGACTCGATAGGAGGAAACAGACACACATGACATGACTTGATCACAAGATTTGAGTCCACAATTCACAATATCATAAGTAGGGGATAGTATACTTCATGTATTTATTCAATATTTCAAACATGATAGGAAAAGCATGGATATATTTTGTATACATAATTTATATCTCCATTATCATACATGATTTATACCACAACAATAACAACACATAATTTGCATGGAAATTCACATTGGAGTGTATGGCTAACATGAACTTGTTATTTAGATATCATGAAATCATGTAAATATGAAGTTCTAACATACTAGGCATTTTATCAAAAATCTTGCATGATCTCTTTAAGGCATAGGTGGATTTTATGCTTGTATTCTATCAATCCACCTAAAGATCATGTTCTTCAACTAACAATATAACTTTCATCAGATGTACAGTCACGATACTATTATATAGCAAAACAAACAAGCATCAACATGGGTATGATCATATCACCAACACCAACCAAGCTTTTGTATTTTAAAGATTTATTTTTGAAATCCACGTACGAAAAGAATCTGTGGATAAACACTACGCATACCTTGGAAGTGAGGTCCTTGATGATTGACGGAGGAATTTCCTTGAAATTTAATCTTCAAGCTTGATTGTGCAACCCTAGTTGTTTTTCTCCTATGGTGCTCTTGGATAATGAACTTTTAGATGTTAATAGGGTTTTAATGTGTTTAGAAGCTATAAATTTTGTGTGGTTAAGTTTAGGGACATTTAAGGAGTGTTAAAAGACTTAACTACCCTCAAAATAACTCAAAAACTAAGTGTTTTCGTGGCTGAAATCATACATAGGCGCCGCATATGATATCGCCTATATTTACATAGACGCCATATATGATATCGCCTATGCTTTACATAGGCGCCTCATATGATATCGCCTATGCTTTCCAGTGTCCATATGCGATTGGTTAGGCGACGCATTCTACTTTGAAAGGCCATAACTCCTTGCTCGGGTGTCGGATTTTGATGAAATTGGTATCGTTGGAAATCTAATTCAATTCTCTACAATTTGGTGGGTCTAAATCTGCAAAAATGTCACATATCAATCACGTTATTCTTGTTCAAAGATGACCCTTGCAAAATTGAACACTAAGACTTGATAGATTCAAAAACTCTTATCTTCCATCACTCTAAGCGACTCATATGAGCATGCTTAAGACATCGCAAGCTATCCTATCGCTAGGATATTCATTGTAAGTCATGCACTAAAATTCTACTCATAGGATAGGAGGTTTCATACATAGGAAAACTTATTAACTTCCTAGCTTAGAAACATGCGGGGTATTACAAATACGGTTGTGGACTGAAACTTTGTGTGCAAAAATTTGTTGATAGTTAAGTTTTCTAGATTTATGTTTGGTTGTTGTTTTTGTTTATTTGTAGGATCTTTATAGTTTAAGACAAGAACTACTCAATTCGAAACCCCACCGCATAAGCTGAATGGCAGAACAACCACTACGGTATGAGGTTGATGATGATGATGATGTGGATGGAGCAGGTGCAACGGGTGCAATCATTCCCCCTCCGTTGGCACCTGGATAAAAGTTAAATATTACAAGTACTATGATCTAAATCCTAAACCTGAAGGGGTTGTTTGGAGGCCTTCTTGGGGATGACCCCAACTTGCATCTGGTAAATTTTGTTACCATTTACAAATTCTTTGATAACCCGGGGATAAGACAGAGCGCTATCCGTTTGAGGATGTTCCCGTTGTCTCTGTCTGGAGAGGCAATATTGTGGCTAAATGAGTTGATGCCTGACTCTATAACCAACTGGAGGCAGTTGAGAGGAGCTTTCCTAGAAAGGTTTTTTCCGCTGTCTAGGAAGGTACAGTTGAGGGATGATATCAATAATTTTAGATAACTCCCGAATAAGGCTTTCTATGAAACTTGGTAGAGGTTCAAGAAGAAGATGACACAGTGTCCGAACCATAACATGATGGACATACATTTGATGGAGACTTTGTACAGAGCTTTTAACTCTGTGACAAAGCCAGTGGTAGATAATGCTGCTGGTGGGTCATTTATTGCTCTGTCATTTTAAGATGCTGCTGATATGCTGAATAGGATGACCAAACTAAGTAGGGATTAGTACACCAACGATTTTATGGTGGTAAGTCCAACTATTCCTATTGGAATGAATGATGAATAGCGCAGAAGAGATGAGGAGAAGGATCAAGATATGGCCCATCTAAAGACTCAAATGGACCTACTCACCAAGCACTTACTATCAGGAAGGATGGAAAAGATAAAGGATGTAATTATTCAGGACTAGATTGATATGGATCCTGAAGAAGAAACCAACTATGTTACTAATCAAGGGGGTTTTCGAGGCAATAGCCACGGGAATCAAGGTTGGAACAGGTATGACAATCCTAATCACAGAGACATGGAGCAAGAAAACTGGAGAAGTAGTAATGACAGAAGTGGGTTGTATGTTCGTGATGGAAATCAAGAAGCTGCTGCAACTAGATCGGGAAAGTGGTCTATGGAGGATATGATGAAAGAACTATTAAAAGGAGTAGAGGCTACCAACGCAGGAGTAACTAGTATGAGAAGTGAATTTTTCACTATGAGTCAGTTGGTTAGTTCACATTCAACTGCTATCCAGCAGTTAGAGCAACAGATGAGTCATTTTTCCTCAACACTAAACCAAGGAAGAAGTAGTACTTTACTTAATCAAATGGTTCAGGATCAGAAGACAGACGGTTCATGTCTGGCGATTACCACTAGGAGTGGTAATATTTTATCTGGCTCTTCTACGGGCAAATCCTTGAACAATGAGAAAGTTGCAGAGGAACTAGCAGAACAACACCCATAGGAGTCTGAGAAGCCAAATAGCTCTGTTGATATATCGGAAAAGGAGAAGGAAGAGGAAGTGATATTGAAACCCATCCCAAGGCCACCACCTCTCTTTCCTCAATGATTGAGAATGAAGGCATACGATGCAAAATTTAGCAAATTCCTGGCAATGCTCAAGCAATTGACAATAAATGTGCCTTTGATCGAAGAACTTGAGCAGATTCTAGGATATGAAAAATTCATGAAAGTCCTTGTTACCAAGAAACGAGCAGTGAGTTGCGAACTGGAAGTATACCTCCACCTTTGCAGTGCTATTTTCATAAGGAACTTGATACAGAAGAAGTCAGATCTAGGTGTAGTCACCATTCCCTGCACAATTGGAACCATGGAATTCACTAAAACACTGTGTGATTTGGGAGTAAGTGTTAACCTGATGCCATTGACTATTTATAAAAAGTTGGGTCTGGGGAATCCCACACCTACCAACATGAGACTGGTGATGGCAGGCAAGTCAGTAAAGCAACCTGTTGGCATTCTGTATGATGTATTGGTAAAGGTCTCAAATTTCATATTCCCCGCAGACTTTGTCATTCTGGACTGCGAGGTGGACTCCGAGGTGCCCATAATCTTGGGTCGACCTTTCCTTGCAACTATAAGTTCTACGAGATAGACTCTAAGGTGGCCATAATCTTGGGTCGACCTTTCCTCGCAACTGGAAGTGTGTTGATCGATTTGAGAGCGAATAAGCTCTGATTCATGGTGAACGATGAAGTGGTACAGTTTGATATGGGTAAATCAATGAAACAGTATGAGGAAATGAGTATGTTCTCAGTAGTTGATGTGTATTTTGAGGACGAATAGGATGTTCTCAGAACTGAACAACTTGTTATCGACCCTTTAGCCACGGTTGTGATGAACTATGATAGTGAAGGCATTGAGGAGTATGAAAACACAGTTTGTGCCTTGACTGGCCTGGGCTCGTATTCTTATGCTCGTAAAAAGCTAGACCTTGACTTGGCTAATCGACAAACACCACCAGCCAAGCCATCAATTGAAGAACCTTCGATGTTGGAATTAAAGAAGCTGCCTGGTCACTTATGATACTTGTTTCTGGGGAAAGAGAGCATGCTACCTCTTATTATTGCAGCTGATTTAGAAGAAAAATAGGTAAATGCACTTATTTTAGTACTTCATAGGCACAATAAAGCAATCGGATAGACCATCACAAATATTATTGGCATTCTACCTGGCATCTGTACGCATAAAATCCAACTAGAAGATGATTGTACTCCTACCATTGAGCATCAGTGTCGTCTTAACCTACCAATGCAGGAGGTGGTTAAAAAGGAGATTATTAAGTGGTTGGATGCAAGAGTAGTTTACCCTATTTCTGACAGCAAATGGGTGAGTCCAGTTTAATGTGTACCCAAGAAAGGGGGTACGACTGTGGTTGCTAATGAAAAGAACGAGCTGATTCCACTCAGACCAGTAACCGGGTGGAGAGTCTGCATGGATTATTGTAAGTTAAACTCTTGGACTCTGAAAGACCACTTCCCAATGCCCTTTATGGACCAAATACTTGATCGATTGGCTGGTAGGGGTATTGCTTCTTGGATGGTTATTCTGGATATAACCAAATCTGCATTGCTCTGGAAGATCAAGAGAAGACGACATTCACATGCCCATATGACATATTTGCATTTAAGAGGATGCCATTTGGGCTATGCAATGCACCCATCACTTTTCAATGGTGTATGATGTCTATCTTTTCTGACATGGGGGAAGACACCATAGAGGTATACATGGATGATTTCTCTATGGTAGGTAATTCATTTGGAACGTGTCTGGAGAATCTGAATATGGCCTTGGAAAGATGTGTTGAATTTAATCTAGTGCTTAACTAGGAAAAATGTTATTTTATGGTAAAGGAGGGTATCCTGCTTAGGCAAAAAATTTCTGAAAAAGGGATTAAAGTTAATCGAGCAAAGGTAGAAGTTATCGAGAAATTACCGCCTCCCATTTCAGTAAAGGTAGTGCATAGTTTTCTTGGTCATGCAGGATTCTATTTGAGATTCATAAAAGACTTCTCAAAAATTGCAAATCCATTTTGCAAGCTGTTGGAGAAGGAAGTGAAATTCCTCTTTGATGAAGAATGCTTGAAGGCATTTGAGTGCCTTAAAAAGAAGCTGATTGAGGCCTTAATTGTTATTTCACCTAACTGGAAAAAACCATTTGAAATAATGTGTGATGCAAGTGGTGTTGCACTGGGATTTGTATTAGGATAGAAGAGGGATAAATTGTTTCACCCGATATATTATACCAGCAAAGCACTGAATGGAGCACAAAAGAATTACACAGTAACCAAACAGGAACTGCTAGCTGTGGTGTATGCTTTTGAGAAATTTAGATCTTATCTGCTTGGAACTAAAGTGGTAGTCCATACTGACCATGCTGCCTTGCGGTACTTGATGGCCAAGAAGGATGCTAAACCAAGGCTTATTAGATGGGTGTTGCTACTGCAAGAGTTTCATTTTGAAGTCAAAGATAAGAAAGGTTGTGAAAACCTGTTTATAGATCGATTATCTAGAATGGAAGGTGAACATGAATCTAATGATGAAACAAAGATAAATGATGTGTTTCCAGATGAGGATATCCTGGCAACTGTTGTGGAAACATTGCCCTGGTATGCGAATTTTGCAAACTACATTGTCAGTGAGATCCTCCCAGAAAATCTTTTGTTTTACCAAAGGAAGAAGTTCTTACATGATGTAACACACTACTTCTGAGATAAGCCTTATTTTTATTGGCGATGTACAGACAATATCACACGGAGATGCATGCTTGAAGTAGATGTACTGTGCATACTGGAAGCATGTCATGCTTCCCCAGTTGGGGGTCACCATGCAGTTGAATGAACGACTAGGAAGGTGTTGCAGAGTGGATATTATTGGCCAACATTATTTTAAGATGCCCACGAATTTATGCAGAAATGTGACCAATGTCAGAGGTAGGGGTCCATATCTAAAAGGCATGAAATACCCTTGACTAAGATGCTTGAAGTGGAATTGTTTGATGTCTGGGGCATTGACTTCATGGGTCCATTTGTAAGTTCTTACAGAATGAAGTATATTTTGGTTGCTGTTGACTATGTTTCTAAATGGGTCAAAGCTATTGCTTTGGCTGACAATGAGGGAAAGAGAGTCATTGCTTTTATAAAAAAGAACATCTTCTCTCGCTTTGGAGTACCATGCACTATCATCAGTGATGGAGGATCTCACTTTTGCAACAAATTATTTTGAGCAGCTCTGGAAAATATTGAGTAAAACAGCACAGAGTGGCTACTCCGTACCACTCGCAAACCAGTGGGCAAGTGGAGGTGTCAAATCGTGAAGTTAAGGCCATCCTATCCAAGACGGTGAATGCTAGCCAAAAAGACTGGTCCCGAAAACATGATTATGACTTGTGGGCATACCGAACTGCTTTCAAGACACCTATTGGCATGTCACCATTTCAGCTGGTCTATGGAAAAACATGTCATTTGCCAATAGAGCTGGAACACAACGCTGTATGGGTGCTCAAGAGGTTGAATTTGAATTGGAAGGAAGCAACAGAGATGAGACTAGGGCAACTGAATGAGATAGATGAATTCCATCTTAGGGCATATGAACAAGCAGATTTGTATAAAGAGAAGATGAAAAAGTACCACAACTGGAAAATAGAGAAATGAGAGTTCAAAAAAAGGGACTTGGTGCTTCTGTTTAATTCCAGACTCAAATTGTTCCCAGGGAAGCTGAAATCTAAGTAGTCAGGTCCTTTTAAGGTAAATCAAGTCCACTCATCTGGAGTAGTAGAGCTCAAAAATAAAGATGGCAGTACATTCAAGGTAAATAGGTAACGGGTCAAGCTTTACATTGGCCTGGAAGAATCAGTGAAAAGCATCACCATTATCTGTCTCGATGAATTCTGAGGTGATCGAGACACCTGAGTCGTGCTGCGACATTAAATCAAGCACTGTATGGGAGGCAACCAATGATCCCTGAGAACAACACAGTCCAGGTATACCCTAACTCTTAAGTTAGTTTTTGCTTTAGTTCTAAGTTGAGGGTGGCTGGTATTCTACTGTTGTAACATAGTTTTTGGTAAAAAAAAAGTTAGTGACATGTCTTGCTCAACGTTTAACCATCCTTCCAATGTCTTGCTTGATAAACTGTGTGGATTAAATTTACTTATGACCATTTTGAATGTTGTTGTGGCATTAATTATAGTTGCTTAATGATCATTACTGAACAATTGCATGAACTTGATAAGTGGTGATATGTGATATACTTTTATGCCAGGTGTGTGCGAGCTATTACTTGTTTCCCTCTGTATGCTAAAGCCAGAACTTGCCTGGTTAGGCTAGCCATGGTCTTAGGATAGGAGTCAAGACAGGATCATAGGTCGTCATTGATTAACTCACTTTTAGCCTAAATATCCTTTCCTGTATGCATAACACCCTTTTGATTCCTGTTTAGAGCCTAGCTTGACCATTTCTTTTGTATGACACCTTTCACCTTCCCATTTATACCATAGTAAAAATATTTACCCCTAGGCTTCCTTGGACACTGAGCACCTTGATCTAGGTAAACAACCTAAGTTGAGGGTGGCTATCATAGGGGTTCATGGTGTAAGATAAGGAATATAAAGAAGGGTGGAATAAAAGAGAATGAACGAAAGCTGGGTGCTAATAATGCAAAAAAAAAAAAAAAAAAACAAAGAATAGAAGAGAGAGTTATTGCAACACCCAACTTGAATATGGATAATCAAGAGAAGAAGAAAAACGAAAGAGGATAATTAGTGAGTCCAAGAAAAAAGTGTAGTGTTAAGGAGGCATAGTCACTCTAAATAACCTTGAATTTCATACCAAGCCCAAACCATATTACAAGCCTAAAAGAAGTCCTATAGTGATCCTGACTGGCCTATCTGAGGTCTGGTAATGAAAATAAGGGCAAACCTATGGTACTTAGTATACATTGATTGGAAATTTCTTGTGAGAGTGAGAGTCTGGTGATAACCCTAATTTGTATGGTTGGATTTCTCGTATGAGGAGAGGGGGATTTCTTTATTGTGAGGGCACATGGGTATCGTCACTAGCTACTCGCTTGTTTAGAAAATGTGATATTGATATGTGAATGGTTATTATGGCCAAGGTTGATGCTTCCGCTTGATTCCTTTGTGTTGCAGTACTGTTTTCAATGATATGCACATTGGTTTGGCATTGAAAGGATAACTTTGTGTTGAGCTATGCGTGCTAAATGTGCTATGTGTTTTCTTAGTTAGATTTAGTTTCTTGAGGACAAACAATTGCTTTAAGTTGAGGGTGTTGATGTGTGCATAATTGCGAACACATTTAAGGCCTATAACCTAGAATAATTGTGAAGTCTTAAGGAACTTTGGTTGTTTATTTGATTGTTTTTATTGTTTTAATGCAGATACAAGTGATCAAGGAGGAACCCAAAAAAAAGAAAAATAAATCAGCTAAAATCTGGTGCAAATGAGCTAAAGTGTAGATGAAGCCATTTCTGAAGTGCCGTCAAACATAAGACAGGCTGTCAAAGTAGACATCAAGCTTAGACAAAACTTGAGGAGTTGAGATGAAATATGATGATGTTTCTCCAGCGCTGTCAAACATGGGACAAGTTGTCAAAGTAGCCGTCAACCTGAGGTAGATTATGTTGATTTCTAGTAAGGATGTGACGATTTTTTCATGGGCCATCACATATTTTATATGCTGTCAGATTTACCGTCAGAAAAATCAGAAGATAGTAATTCACTGGAAACTTTTACGATATCCTGCACACGCCGTCAGACGTATGACGCGCCGTCAAGAATGTCGTCACCTATTTCGAAGAAAATCATAAATTTTAATTTTATTTCCTTATTTAGCGTTGACTATTTAAAGACCTGTAGGGGGATCAGACAATTAACTCGGAGGGTGGCACGTAAAATTGCTTCATCTTTTTCATCAGATATTTTTCTTGTTTTCTTTCCAAATACTTATCAACTATTGTGGGTTTCCATCTTGTGATTGAATTGAAGAAATACTTATTGGGTCTCATCCATCAGTAAGTTTATCCATATTACCATGGATTCAACTTGTTATTTCATTTATCAAATCATGAGCGGCTAATTCTATTAGCCCGAGTTATGGAATCCATGGACTAGGGTTTGATATGATGCTAGGTATTTAAAGAATTCAAAAAGTAGTAGGACATCTTGAAATTCTATTGCTTTAACTTGAATCTATTGGTTGCAAACAATAGGTTATGCCTTAGGCTTATTTGCTTTTAACAGAGAAATAAACTAGAGGACGTGAATTATCAATAGAGACTCGGAAGCTACCAACCTTGTGTTTAATGATTGATGATGTAACTGGATTAATCTACTTGAGATAAAATCCAGTTGGAAATAGATAAGTTATCTAAGTTCGAGAGAATTAGATAATAAATTGTCTGGTGAGGTCGAGAGATAATTCAGATAGTATCGCTGTCAGGGATATTATGTTGTTTCTACTTACTTCAAGAGTCTTAAGCATTTCCTAGTATCTGTCAATTCCCAAAACCCATGGTGAACATAACTCTGGTCTCCTATTTATCTTGGTTACAAACACTAAAATATTGAAAGTGACAATTGACTCTCTGTGAAACTTATACCCTCATTTTCGAAAATAGTAAACTACCAGTAAAGTATTTCGTAAACAAATTGAAGTTCACACCCTATTCCCTATGGGATTCGACCCCAACCTAGTCGGGTTTTATATTGAAAATGATCACACCCATTCAAGAATGTAGTTTGAGCGTTATCAGTTTGTTCTTGAGAGCAACTTGTGAAGAATGAATAGTTTTTGCTTTTAGAAGGGTTTAATTATATGTTTTGGGGCTGATAGACGTGGCCAAAAGACCCAATTACCCCTGAGGATGCGGCTTTTTAATGATTGAAAACTGACTTAGTGACGCATAGACCGACAGACCGCATCTTTGGCATCAACGCGATGTCTAATGTGCCGTATAGAGTCCGCATCATTTCACTGGAATTTGCATTGGGAGATGGAGGAAAATATTCATCGACATGATGGGAGACGCGGTACATTAAGATTGCTTCGATCCACTGGTTTGAGCTTTTAAATATGATCCAAACGAAGTCCAAAAAATCCAAAACTTGTTCGGGAACACCCACTGACATTCTTGATCATGCTTCAACCTAAAAATCATTACTTTAAGTTCATAAAGATTGCAAAATAGATTCGCTAACATACTAAGGCTAAAATAACACTAAATATGAATACTTAGCTAAAATTTTCTAAGTCTGGGACCTTTTAACAAGCTTAAAAGACTGAGTTAAGCTAAGGATTTCGGGGTCTTACAATAAATGAGTAAAACCCCCATCATTCATAGATTTGCTCACTCCACTGATTGTTTAATACCAAATGGACTAAAGAGAAACTATAATCTTGGATTTTCTCTTATTTTAGTTTCAGTTCAAGTTCGACAGTTATGATTCACCCATAACATATTTGTGATTGTGACACTATTTTTAATTTTGATTCAAGTCCAATAGTTATGATTTATTTGTGGTATTTTCTATCATGATCCTATTAGCTAGATCTGATTCAAGTCTTGCATCTAAGTTCATGGAGGAGTCTTAGGCATATTTGTACTGTGATTCATTTTATGTTATTATTATAGATAAATCCACCTCTGTTTGTATTCGTCGGGATTATAAAGGCTCCCCTGGATTAATTTTTTTTCTTGTTTAAGCCTACTAGGCTTATGGGGGCCTAGTTAGGTTGTAGTTATACTACTTTTAATTTGAGTTACTTGATCTGTGTATTTATCATGATCGCAAAATTTAAAGTATTATGTTTATTTATGATCCTTATCTCTAATTTAGTTTACATTCTTGCATTTTATTATATTTTTACTATAATTTAACTCAATTTGCATATAAGGCAGATTGAGTATCTGTTGTTCTTATTACTTATCCTACACTTCTGCATCTTTTCCCTAATGAAAATTTAAGTATAAGACACTATCATTGACATTATCCTAGGGCCTACTGATACTCAGCGATAGGGTATGCTTTTAGAGCTCACAGTTGGTCCTCTCTTCTTCTAATTATTTTTGTATAGTCTTTGGTATATTTTGAGACTACATGTACATTTGATACTTCCTAGTGCTCTATTATTGATTAGTGGCTCTTGTACTGACCTTACTAGGTCACAGGGATACTACTATACACTTTTGTTCCTCTTCCTTTATTGTTTAGTATGATCATCACCATATATGTTGCTGCTTAATACTTTTATTGTATGCTTAGTTCTGTATTCTTTTGGTTCACCCTATTTAGCTTATTACTTGTCATTCTAGGCCATGGTTTGGATTACGTACTAGTAGGTTAAAGTAGGTCCATCATGACTCAAGTAATTGGAATATGACAAATTGGTATTAGACCCTAGGTCCATTGGCATTGTTAGTAAAAAAGTGTCTACTAAAGTCCTATGGATCAGTATGATGATGTTCGTATACTATCTTTGGAAGGCAATAGATATTCTTAGGAAAATCCACTTCATTTATTCATTTCATGCCTGAGTTTTTGTTGATTTCTAAATTATCATTTGTTTTACTCTTTTATAGATGGATCAGATACGAGCTATGATATCGGGGATGGATACCTTAAACCTAAAGTTAGGGCACCTATTAAAGTTCATGATTGACCTATAGATTTAGTCCAAATTGGATCTATAGCACTAGCTAGGGTTCAATATAGTTAGCCCTCACCAGATCATACTATTCCTAGCTAGGGTAGCTCTGCAGATTTAGGCACTAGTTGGCAGGGGACATCCTAGGCCCCACAAGGATATATATCTTCCTTAGTACTCAAAGATTTTTTATTTTAGTTATTAGGGTTAGTAGGTGCTACACCATCATATGATTCTCCGTCAATAGCCCAGAGTGTTGATAATTTAGGTGCGTAGTCTGCAACTACAGCTCCTAAAGTAGAGGGTCCACCTACAGAGGCAGTTCCACAACTAGTAGTAGCTCACCAAGTTATGACTATCAAGGAATAGAATATGTTAGGCCAATTTCTAATATTGAATCCACCTAATTTTGTAGGGGTACTAGGCGAGGATGCATTTAAGTTTCTAACTAGTTGTAAAAAGAGGCTCTATAATTTGGGCTTAATAGAGCTGCATGATGTGGATTACACCACTTTCTAATTTGATTGGATAACTAGAGAGTGGTGAAGAGGTTATATAGATTCTAGGCCAGCTAAATCTCCTCATATGATATGGGCTCAGTTCTTTAAGGCTTTCTTCCAGAAATATATACCTCACAGCCCGTGCGAGGATTTTAGGGGTTAATTTTATAGCTTGGAGTAAGGTTATATGATGGTTGTAAAGTATGATGTGAGGTTCCATATGTTGGCTCGGCATGCTACTATAATCTTACCTAGTGTGCATGAGCAGATTTAGTATTTTTGTCAGAGGGCAGTGACTTTTTCTCTACATATCCACTCAAAGTCTAATTACAAGTGATGGATCTTTACATTTCTGATTATGCTCAGACTATAGAGGAGATATATTGCAAAACACAAGGGGTACCAATAAAAGGCTACATCAGTGGGGTAGTTATGGTGGGATCCATAACGACTTACAATTTAGAGGCAAAGGTTTTTAAGGTAGGTACCCTCAGTATTAGGGTTAGTCTAGTTGTCCCATTTAGGCAATAGTTTAGATTATGATGAGGGTTAGCCTAGTTATACTATATTTAGTGGTCAAACTTCGAGAGGTGCATATTTAGGGTCTTTAGGATGAGGTGGACATTTCAGGCCAGCTAGACCTTCCAAATAACATAGAGTTCCCAAGGAATGTTATGATTGTGGGGTCGTCAATCATTTCTCCAAAGAGTCCCTGATATAGGATAATTAAGCCTATATTGCAGATTGTTCAACTGATTAGGGTAGTGCTTCCCTAGGCTAGTGATGGTGAACAAGGCTAAAAGAGCGGTCCCTAAAGTTCAAAAGGAGGTCCTCAAGTAGGTAGGACAAGTGGTCAGTCAAGTGCCCAATCTAGAGGCGAATGAGGATACTTATATTCTATACCTGGTATGCCAAATGTGGAGTCTTCAGATGATGTTATTATAGGTAAGATTTTAGTATGTCGTTGGCTAATTATCACTTTATTTGATATGGGATCCACATATTAATATGTTTCATCTTATTATACATTACAGTTAGAGTTGTCTTGATAGCCTTTATTTGTGCCTTCACATGTAGCTAGTCTAGTGGGTGTTTTGTTAGTAGTGGATCAGGTTTATAGATTATGTGTTGTGACCGTTCAAGAGTATAATACTCAAGCTGATCTTTTTATGCTAGATGTAGTGGATTTTGATATTGATTATAGAATAGACTGGTTATCTTCCTACAACATGGTCTTGGATTATTTTACCAAGACCATTACCTTAGCCATGCCTAACATACCCCTAGATGTGTGGTAGGGTTATTTTAGCTGTGCACCAATAAGGATTATTTCTTATCTTTAGGATAGAGGATTGACAGAGAAGGGTTGTGATTCATATCTTTCCTATGTTTGTGATATTAATGCGGAGAGTCCTTTTCTTGATTCTATTTCTATTATTTGTGAGTTTCCTGATATCTTTCCTACCAACATACCCAACCTTCCTCCTGAGTATGATTGAGTTTTCTATTGACCTAGAGCCAAGCACTGTACATATTTATATGACACCTTACTATATGGCTCTTGCCAAGCTTAAGGAGATAAATTCTCAGCTTTAGGATGTTTTTGGGTAAGGGTTCCATCAGCCAAGTGTATCACCTTGGGGTTCTCATATTTTGTTCATGGATAAAAAGATGGTTTTATGCATATGTGTATCAACTATAGACAACTTAATAAAGTGATAGAGAAGAAGAAGTATCCTATGCCTCATATGGATGATTTATTTGAACAGCTTATGGTGCAATAGTGTTTTCAAAGATTTATTCAAGATCCAATTACCATCAATCAAGGATTCAATCAGAGAATATACCTAAAGAAGCCACCAGGACTTGCTATGTCTATTATGAGTTTTTGGTGATGTCTTTTGGGTTGATTGAATCCTTGGCCAATGTTCATGGACTTGATGAACCATATTTCAAACCTCCCATGTACCTCTTTGTGATCACTTTTATTAATGTATTGATATCTACTAGAGGAATAAGGAGGAATATAAGAAGTATTTGAGGACTATGCACCATATTTTGGGATATTCCTAACACAGTATTTAAGGATGGAATTATGGTGGATCCAGTAAAGATTGAGGCTAGTTGTGATAGGAATAGGACTATATCTTTGATAGATGTTTGCAACTTTATTGGTTTGGCAAGCTAAAATAGAAAATTCATTGAGATATTTGATAATATTTCATCCCCAATGACTAGATTAACCAGGAAGGAGGTTCTATTTTAATGGTCAAGTAGGTATAAGGTGAACTTTTTGATGATTAAGGGCTTGCTCACTTCAGCTCCTATTTTGACTCTTATAGTTGAGGGTAAGGGGTTTTCCGTGTATTGTGATACTTTCGGTATTTTTTTGGTGTGTTTTGATGTAGCATGATTGAGTTATTACTTATTCATCGAGTTAGTTAAAGGTGCACGAGCACAACTACCCCATGCATGACTTGGAGTTGGTGGTGGTAGATTTTACGCTTAAGATTTGGATATATTACTTGATGGTGTTCATTGTGAGATATTTATCGACCATCATAGTCTTTAACACATTATGACTCGAGGGAGCTTAACTACAGATAGCACTGATGGATTGAGTTGTAAAAGGACTATGATATCTCTATTCTATACCATCCAGGCAAGGCAAACGTGGTGGTGGATTCCTTTTGTTAGATGCAGTTAAGTATAGGTAGTTTTACTTATATTTTCATTTTATTGTTACTGTCGGTCTTGGAGATTCAGTTCTTAGCCAACATGATAATTTGACTTAATTTTTCAAACCCAAAGAGGATTCTTACTAGAGTTAAAGCTAGGGCTACCTTTATGGAGTAGATTTAAGGCTGACAATTTTAGTATAGTAGGATTTGTAGCAATTTTGATTATGTGCATGGGGTGAGTCTAGGAGGGATACCTTAAATTATGGAGGCATTTTGAGATTTGACAGTCACATTTGAGTTTTTCGGGTTTGAGGCTTGATTAAGTTGATACTATGGGAGGATCATAGCTCCTGTTATTCTATCCACCCTGGGAAAAAAAGATTTATAGAGATTTGAGGCAGCATTACTTGTGGAGTAGTACAAAGAAGGATGTGGCAACCTTTGTAGCTTATTTTCTTATGTTGTTGTAGGTAAAGAATGAACATCTTAGACCTGGTGTCTTGATCTAGAGACAACCCATCTCTTAATGGAAGTGGGAGCGTATTACTATAGACTTCATCGGTTCTTTGGCTCATTCTTCTCGTGGTTCAGATAACATTTTGTTCATCTTATATCAGTTGATCAAATCTACTCATTTCATCCCTATTATGAATACCTTCAATGTTGAGAGGTTATCTTGTATCTACATTCAAGAGATGGTTTACCTTCATGGGGTACCAGTATCTATTATTTCAAATAGAGGATCTCATTTGACTTCTAGCTTCTAGAGGAATTTTCAAGAGAATTTGGGTACTTAGGTTGACCTTAGCACAACTTTCCACCCCCAGACTAACAGACAATCGGGAATGGACTATTTAAGTCTTAAAGAGGAAATGCTTTACATATGTGTTACTGGACTTTAGAGGTCAGTAGGTGATGTCACCCAAAACTTACCTCCAAAGAAGTATGTTGTAGTCGATGCCAAACATAGTTACCCAAATAGGTTGGGGTCTAACCCACAGGGAAAATATTGAACAATTGCTTACCTTGATAAAATTCACGAGCAGTGTGAAAAATAAATGGGGGAATTTAGAAATCAATCATAAGTAGTAACCGAATCTTGAATGAAATAGAAGAAGAACACTAAGACTGTGTTCCCCTGACTTCTCAACTCCATAAATTTCTCATGTTCAACGCACCTACTCTGCTGCCCTACATGTAAAGTCGATAAGCTATGTATTATCAACCATCTTTTAAATGTGTTTATAAATCTCACCCTTTACCTTGTGAGTCTCAGGGCTTCTCCTTATTTCTCCTTGTCTATGACTTCAGTTCAACTCTCATCTTTTGAGCCTCGAGTTAATTAGATGAGATAGAATAATAATAAAATAGACATGAATCTCAAATTACTCTCTTAATCCTGTTTTCCCAATCTCAAACTCCCTTATGAGGACGTTATCAAATAAATGCAATCCTCAAGCTTCTGCAGTAGCTCTAAGGTTAATTAATATGAAGAAGATTAACATACATGCAGTTATGTTAGAAGAGATGAGTCTCTCACTTACTTTACATAGCTAATCCTCCAGGGTTCCCACAACCATAGTCAGGGAAATTAGCCCCTCATGTTCATGCAATAATCCATGATAATTAATAAGGAATTCATGTAATTGATTGCACAAGAATAAAAAGAATAAAATCCAAAGTCTTCAATTTAATAATAACCCAAAATTCTCAAGAATAATGTACAGTATTGTAAAAGTATGTAAAATAATGTCTAAGGAACGTCTAAGAGTGTAACCTAATAAAAGATAAACCCTGGGGTATTTATAGTATCTCAAAACAACCAAGAAATCCGAATAAAAATAGAATAGGAAAAGTAAGTCGGTATAAGATACAACTCGATCATCCACTTGTAAGGTCTTCTTACGAGTCATATAGTGCCTATCGTATGTTCTCTAGTGTCTGATATTCCAAGGCTTCAACTTTCTATTATCTTTACGACTCATGCTCACGAGTTGTACCTTGACCATACGACTCGTGGCCTTCACTCATTACCGTCTGGGACTTGATTTTTCCAAGCTTTGGACACTGATCTTCTTACAATTGGATCATACGAGTCCTACTCAGACTTCCAAATCATCTTCTTCAGTGACTTCAACTCTGAATATAACTTTGGATTCTGTTCTTTGTATGGTTTCTTGTCACGAACTGTATCCTCATCATACGACTCGTATGACTGAGTCGTATCTTTTCTTCACTCATTATTTATTTTTGGACTTTGGTTCCGTTGTGCCTATGAGTCAACCCATGATCCATATGATGTATTGACGACTCATTACCTTACTCATATCATCTGCAGACTTCATCTTTTTAACAGCTTTTTCTTCTTATTTTTTTCCAATACTTTTATTTACCTGTTTCACCAGCAACAAGCAAAAAACCACCTTATATCTACTAAAACAACCTAAGTGCAAGCATAAATTCATTGTTTTAAGCATCGAAAGTGTCATGTTTCCACAACGCATCAACACCCTCAACATAGAAGTTTGTGTCTCCTCAGGCAAAACATAAAAACCAAAACTACTACCCACAACAACGATGCTTAAATAGGAAGATCCTAAGATACCTATGGCAGTGACTTTCCAAGATTTTTATTCCCCCTCTTAATTGTAACTTTTCAAGAATCGCACTGTATATTTCAATTTGGCACACTTAGAAACATAAAGGAATCCAATGATGTCATTACATTAGTAACAGACAACTAGGAATATTTTGTAACAAACAACCATTCATAGACACAAACAACATTAACCGAAAAATCTAGCAACCTAACAACATAACCCATGTGCTCTCACAGACAGAAATCTCATTCACTTAGTTAAGATTAATTAATTTATTCATGGATATGACAAAAGACACTTTCGCTAACAAATAAGTATCAAACAGTGTATGTAAACTACCATAGGCTTGCCTATATTCTCTTTTCTTGGGTTTTCAGACAGTCAGGAAAGGATCATTAAAGGACTTTATTCAGCTTGTAACATAGGCTAGGGGCTAATATGCTCTCTTTTTGGGATTTTTAGTGACTACGCCTCTTTGACACTATTCTTTATTCGGGGTCCTCTTATTTTTCTACTATTTTCTTCATTTGATTTCTGCCCTTATGTCTTCATTTTTATTTTAGAGAACATTCATACTGGATCAGGTGAGGTTATATTTTCTCACTTTCTTTTTCTTTTCTTGAAAATTTTCTTTTTCTTTTGCTTTCTTTTATTTTTACCTTTTTTATTTTTTTCTTCTACACGTCTTTCTTCATACACATTTTTCCTATGTACCCCTATAATAGACACCCTCAACTTAGGCGATATTCTTGAGTTGAGGTGCATAGTGTCTAAGGAGGACCAGGGCCAGTACAGGTTCATTATATGTGAAACGGGAAGGTGAAATCGGTGTAATCAAGAAATGGGTCAACTAAGGCTCAAACAATAGGATAAAGGGATTCATGTCAGATTTGGTTGGGCATTTAGGCTCGAGTGGACTCAAAACAAGAATGACCTATGATAATTCCTACTCGACTATCCTGAACCCTAGGTAAGAACAACCGAGCAAGTTTTAGATTCAAACACACCGGGAATTAAGTAGTGCTTCACACATACTCACACAGGGTTATACTGCTAGGTACTATTTATTTAGTTATGCAATTGTTCACCCTAGCTGTTCTATTCCTAATCCAATGACAATATCAGATTTTCAGTCATTTCACACACATATCATAACACAGTAACACTCAAATTTAGGAGGGGTATCAATTTTTTAGCACAATTATTTCAAAATCAAGCAAGCTCAGCATAGTTATTCAAAAACAACATCTACTACCATAAGTACAGATTTTCCTCCTATTTTAAGCTATTCCAGCACTCACACAATAAAAATAAAAACAAAAACAAGCCAGTTCTTAAAATTTTTAGATTGTGGCCACGGGCTTCGAAACATGGAAAGTATAACCCATGGCGACCTTGGTAAAGTCTTTTCACACCCTTAAACCATCCCTAATCACTCATAATTGATATAAGGGGTCTTTATAAATGTAAATTCAACTCCCTTAAACCCAAGCATTCAAGGCACAATTCAAAAACCCTCATCCTCTCCCAAGAATAAAATCTAATCCCCTTTCTCAATAAACTAAGAATTCAAGCTTCCAAGTTCAAGAAAACCTCAAGAAATTTTCAAGAAACCATCTATTGAGGTATGTGTTCATCAGTGGGTACTTTAACCTATTGATCCCCAAACCCCTTTTTGAGTAAAGTATGAGTTTTTCCTTTGTTATGAAGTTTATTATGTTCAAGATAAGTTAAATTTATGGTTTTCCTTAGTATTTTGAACTCAATTCATGTTCAAGTATGATTCCATGAAAAGTTAGGTTACCTCATGTTTCAAGATTCAATCTCCCATGTCATATTCAAGTGAATTTAATATTATAATGTTAAGTTATGATCTTAGTCACATAACCATGTTGTCTTCCTATGTTTTAAGGCATTCCCATGTTCAAGTTCATGATTATCACATGTTTGATGAAATGTCTACTTTTTAGGTCTTTGAACCATGATTCAATCCTAAAGTATAAAGCTTTATATTGTATTTTATGATCATTCAGTGCTGGTGGGTTATGAACACTCGATACCTATGTGTTTACATGATTTCATAATTTCAAGTACTAAGTCAGTTAATCCATGAATATTATTAGTATACTCAGATATTTGTGATTATGATGAGCAATATCATAAATAAAGTTCAGGTTAATTTAGTCTAATTTAGTACCAGTGTCACTTAGTTGGGAGTAGGATTTAGCACTTAACGAACCTTGGGAAAGGGGCTCACTCGCCAATAGGACTAGGTCCTTAGAAGAAGTCCCTAAGTTTAATAACTATGTAACCAGCAAAGGATTAGGAGGTGTTACTCACCAGTTTAGGACTGACACTTTCCTAGGTGTTACCTGCTAGTTCAGGACTGACTCCCTAGTCCTTCGAGACATCATATTAGTGGATCCATATAGTCAGTGTTAGTACCTGTGGCACGGTACTGACAGCCTTCCAAGTGGGGGTTATAGTTGGACCTCGATTAGTACAGATTAGGGCATGCCAGTTACAGGATACCTCCCATAGTCTCAATATAGTATTCAGTTTATTTCAGCTTGCTTGACTAAGTATACAGATTTTCAGTTATTTAGGTATGCAACTTTCAGTCTTTCAGATTGCAGATTATCTCATAAACATATTTATATTTGGTATTGCATTCTGAAATATTACATGTTAATGTTTTCATTCTCAGTATCCATACGTGACCCTCAGTTCAGTTTTACAGTTTATTCAAATTTACATGAGATTTTCATATAGTATTCACGTTTTACCACTTCCCATTTTTAGTTCTACTTATTCTACAAAATTAAAGATTTAATAAACTAAGTGTAGTCATTCACCAACTTATTAGGTTATATTTTTATGCATGTTTGAAGATACTTCAGCTTTCAGTTGATTTTAGTCTCTTAGTAAGTCTACTGGCACTTAGCATGCACGTTTTAAGATTATACATCTACTCAGTTTTACTTATTGTATTCACCCCCACTTACTCAGTACATTCAAACGTATGGATCCACATATATGTCTATGTGCTACATTGTCTCATAATGTAGGTACCAGTTATAGACTACACATCATAATCAAATAATTTGCAGCTTCCAGCCAGCAGGTGATAAGATTTTTTCTAGTTTGAGAGTTTATGTATTGTATTGTATTTATTCATATTTATTTATTTTTTGTGGCTGGAGGTATGTCCCAACGATCTATTGTCACTATAGTGAAGGATTCATAGATAGTTTGTCAGAGTCATGAAATTTAAATTCTTGTTCACTCTTCAGTTTTATCAGGTTGTAAAATTTATCAGTATCATATTTATTCAGACTATGTCATGATTATGTTTCTGCGTATCAAACTTAACTATTTTATGTATTATAAATCAGTTGCTCAAGTATCACACCAGTTCATAGATTACATTGGGATCACTTGTGGTTATAACCACGGTGTTATGACTAAGTGTTAGTCTCAGGTCGTGACCAAATTGGTATCAGAGCATAAAGTTCAAGTTTTCTAGGGTGTCTATGAAGTCGTGTCTAGTAGAGTCTTACGGAATGATACGAAGACGTCTGTACTTTTCTTCGAGAGGCTATAGGTCATTTAAGAAATATTTCACTTTTTTCATATCTTAGATCATGCTGTAAAGATGTTTTCTATGAAAAATATATAGATTCCTATCTTTCTCTGTTCATGTCAACTCTGCCTTATTTTTGAGGTAACAAAATAATCATGCTTAAATTCCTACAGATAGAGTTTTTCTTAGACAGTCCCCATAAACAATTATGGGATTGTACACAGGCTCAAAAGTATTATGTCGGTGCCTTTATGTTCCAAAGTATAAAAGATTTCATTCATATTCATGAAAATTTTACACTAAGACAAAGTCAGATATACTTTCAGATCCCTTTTCAGAATCCTATAATAGCATGTGATCTAGAGTTAGGAGCATGAACCCAAAAGTTTAGCAGCAGTAAAGTGGGGATAGTATTATCTGAATTTAGTAGATTATGTATCCATGGGTCTAGTTGTATGAATGTAAACCATTAAGCTTAAAATAGTATATGCAAGAATAAAAGTTTATTGGTTTGAAATTAAGTATGATGATGTTTGTATGATTAAGAGGTGTGCCCAAAGTGATATAGGGTTTTAGTATTTCTAAGTTCTTAAAGTGTGTGTGCGTAGATAGTACCCTTGAGTTGTTAAGTGTGAATGAGGCCATATAGTATATGATGTTCTTACCATCTAAGTTATGGGATATATGTTGTTGATGTTGGGTATGTTGGTGTAATGGTAATTGTCATGGTTTAGGGAAAATATTAGTTTAGAGATGTAATATTAGTAGGCTGTGAAGGAAGTTGGTATAGTTCATTAAAAAGTTTGGGAATATCCATGTTAAGTGTTATAATCAAAGTTTGAATCTTGGTTGATTGAGCTAATAGAAAGAAGAGTTGAAGTTCTAGATGATGTGAACTCAGGATATGTTGATACTCCCAAAGATTCTAAGTTAGTGAGTGTTTAAGTTGTTATATGATGAATATTGGGGCTATATAAAGTTAAGATTTGTATCTTAGAAGAAAGTTCTGGCAGTGGGTTTTACACTTTTAGGTGTAGTTTTTAGGGTAAGTGTAGTATTCATATGTATTGTTATATCCCAAACTCTAGAGTAGCGTGGTTGCAGTTCAATTTAGAGTTTATTAAAGGGACCTATAGACTTAGAATGATGGCTTAAATCTAAGGGGAAGATGATATAACAAGTAACCAAGTCAGGCTCTTAGATTCCAGTAATAATTCCAGAGTATTATAGAACATCAGTAGACGAAGAAGATGCCCAACCATTCTTATCTCAGTGCAAATTTTTGTACTTCAGTTATCACGACATCTACTCATGCCCTACATGTAATCTCAAGGATCATAGTTTATGTTCATGCACATCATAAAGAATCATGTGCTCTTCCAGTTCCTAGTATAAGGAGTTCCAGTTCTCTCAGCAGTACAAATCATATTCCATGAATTTATGAACTCCGAACTCAGGTCATGCAGCTCATGACTCATGTATTCATGCTTTACAGTATGTTCAGTTCTAGGTTCTCATGATACACCCTTAATGATCAGTAAAAATTAGATTTTGTCATGTATGTTCTCAGTTTAGATCTCTTTAATTGTAACGCCCCGAATCTGGTACCTAGAATGCTACACGGTGCTCATGACCCCAAAGGACCACAAGCTAACCTATGACTAATATATATACATGTACACTGCATAATATGACATAATAATGCTGAAACATACACTGAAAGGGGTTCAATACTAAACATAATCTAAATTCTATAACATTTGTGTGGGGTAATAGAATACCCAAAACAAAATTGAACATACTAAAGTTTGAAACATGATAGTCTAGAAAACCTCTAACTGACTGAACTATCTGAATAAGGAGCTGATGGGATATGTCTCCAACTAACTCCAACTAATAAACTAATTAATAAGATAATAGGGAATAATTATGTCCTCGAATGATGAGGACTCACTTCTAACTCTGACTGCTGAAACTAGAATCTACTATTGATTTGGAGCTCATTTCTCTGAACCTATGGTATAAGACACCATAACACAAATGCGTCAGTACTTTGAATGTATTGGTATGCATGTGAGGTAGGCTGAATACATGAGGTTCATATGCATGAACAATAATAATAAATAACTAACTATCATGAGCGTGAGAATACCTGTATGAGACATAATAACTGACACTAATATTATGATAACATGACTACTAATATAAATGATAACATGAGTGACTGTATCTAAAAGTACTAAATCTGATGGAACTATCTGAGTTTCGTATTGTATCTGAGTTGACCGTATCTGACAGTCTTGAAATTTAAAGAACTATCTGAGTTCTAATACTGAGACTGATTGACTGTATCTGACAGTCCTGATTCTGTAACATGAAATTGTGGGAAGTAGTTATCTAACCAATATGCCCCTAAAATTCCATTATGGCTGAGTGGGGGTCCAATCCGTAACCCCAATTGTAAAGGTGTCAATACCGCGCCACTGGTAAGGACAAGCTGTGGGCGACCCTCATCTGATAGCGTCCCCTATACAAAAATGGTGGGGCCCTTATCTAACAGTGCTTATCCACCTCATCAACCCTCATCAGACAGTGTTAATGTCCCAACCTATGCTGGCTACATAGTTCTAGAATGAAAGGATGACTTCTAAGAATCACACCCTCATCTAATAGTGTGTGTTCCCATCCTTGGGTTTACTCGGTGGTAATTTCTAATCTTATCAGAATAGAATCTGAACATGATTTACTGAACTAAACATGAGTTGAGTTACTGAATTCCACTGACTGACGAAATACTACTAATATCTAACAACTAACTGAGTTCATGAGATTCATGGAGATTTCTTAAGTCATAAGACTACCTGAAGTCTAAGGATTCATAGCTTGACTGAGAGTATCATGAAAACATGACATGTCTCTAGGCACACAACTAATATTTTGGGTACAAGTACCCCCAGGACTCTATAGAAGGAAACTGACAAAGCATGACTTGCTTGAATACATAACAATCATCATAATATATTTATTGAAGCATTTCATCAAACATGTGATAGACATGAGCTTGTACATACATGGGGATTTCATGACAACATGCTAGTAAGGCACTTTTCCTTCATTTAGGCATTAAATCAAACATATTGTAGGCATGGTACAGGTAAACATCATTGTACAACAATTAAACATCATGGTCATATTCTAATTTCATCATTCAAGGGTTTAGTCATAGGTTTGCATGAATCTATGTCTATAATAATTAAACCCACATAGAAATTAGAACCCAACATGGAGTAGAGTTTAATTTCTCATTTATCAAGATGAACAAGAACAGCCCAATCATGAAACCATAAAGAAAATCCATAACTTGAAGTTGGAAAAGGGATTCTTGGACTTCATGGATGAAAGGAGTCCATGAATGAACACTATGCATACCTTAGTTCGCGATTTCATAAAGATTGACGGAGAAACTTTCTTAGAATTGGATCTTCTATGAAAACCCTAGCTTGTTCTTGAGAAGTTTTTGAGAGAAGAGAGTGTATTTTGGATGAAAAGTGGCTGAATCACGTGTTAAAGGGCTTAAATAGGGGAGGGAAGTTGACCCTTTTAACCTTGGACATGTCATTTAATTTTAATAAATTTTACCGAATTGAACCCCTGTCATGAAGTGGTGCTATCTTTCCGTGTCAATGGAATTTGACAATTTGGAAACTGAGGGAAGGAACGATGCGGAGCCATCGTGTTTCCCCTTCTTTTGCGACCTGGAACTTTGGCGCGACGTGGAGGAAATCGCGCTAAGACACTGTAAAAGAACAATTCTGTATTTGGGCCCTGGCGCAATGCGCCATAATCGCGGACCCCTACTGGGATTTTCCAAATGCCATTTCCTCTTGTGGAACGGCGCACCACTGACTAATATAGTGTTGTTTTATGACGGGAACTTAAAATAGTCGTAACTTCGGACTCGGTTATCGGATTTGGGTGAATCTTATATTGATGGAAAGCTTATTGAATTTCCCACATGACAAAAATGAAAATCTTGAAAATTCCTCATGAAATCGTCATCATTAAATTTAGAAGCTAATACTAGGCATTTTTGGGATGAAATTAGCTAGGAAAACGTATGGGGTATTACAATATCTCCCCTTTGAGAACATTCATCCTCAAATGAGACTGACTGAGAGGGGAGAAAAGACAAATGACGTATATGATGAACATGAATAGCTGGAACATGATCTCATGACTGTCAAGCTGAACATATAATACTGAAAATACATATCTGATGCATGTGTAACTGATTCATGAATGCATGACTGGGTGTTCTGATGAACTATGTTTCTCACAATGAGAATGCATGTCTGATGCATAATTATATAACTGATATGATACATGAGTGCATGAATGAATATACAATGGTACTTGATATCAAGTTTATAATGGGAACATGAGTAAGAAACTGAATACCAAGTTTGTTATGACCACTGAACAAGAAACTTAGTAAGCTTAAGGAGAACTATTACCTTGAGCTTGATCTGAGTTGGAAAAGAAGAGGTGAGGATACTTGGTACGCATGTCTGCCTCTGCTTCCCAAGTAGCTTCCTCGACGGACTGATTTCGCCAAAGAACCTTAACTAAAGGGACTTTTTTGTTTCTCAATCTACGAGTTTGATAGTCTAAGATTTTGACTGGAATATCTTCATAAGAGAGTGTTCTAAACATCATTGCTCTGAATAGGGACTACAAATGATGGTTCACCTATGCACTTCTTGAGAAAAGAGACATGAAAGACTAGAAGAACTGAGGCTAGATCTGAAGGCAATTTGAGCTCATAAGCTACCTTGCCGAATCAATTGAGAATCTTGAAGGGACAAATATATCGAGGACTGAGATTTCCCTTGTTTCCAAATCTCTTCATTCCCTTCATAGGAGAGATCTTTAGATAGACATACTCAAAAATCTCAAACTCAAGATCTTTTCTACAAACATCTGCATAAGACTTCTGTCGGCTCTGAGCAGCCCAAAGTCTTTCTCTAATCAACTGGAATTTTTCTAAGGCATGGAATACTAAGTCAGGACCTATAACTGAGGCCTCACTAACTTCGAACCAACTAATTGGAGATCTATATCTCCTACCGTAGAGAGATTCGAATGGAGCCATCTAAATACTGGAATGATAACTATTATTGTATGCAAACTCAATCAAAGGCAAGTGGTCATCCCAACTCCTTTTGAAATCAATTGCACACGCCCTTAGCATATATTCTAAAGTCTGAATGGTCCTTTCTGCTTCACCATCTGTCTGAGGATAGAAGGCTGTACTGAGATGAACTTGGGTACCAAGATCCTTTTGGAATAATTTCCTGAAATGAGAGGTGAACTGGGTACCTCTTTCTGAGATAATAGGTAGCGGAACACCATGCAATATGAACAACTCCTTGATGTAGAGTTTGGCGTAATCCTCAACTGAATAAGAGGTATGGAATAGAAAGAAATGAGATGATTTGGTCATTCTATCTACAATGACCCAGACTGAATCACGCTGATAATGAGTTTGAGGCAAACCCGTCATGAAGTCCATGTTCAAAACATCCCACTTCCAAGTAGGAGTACTAAACTCCTGCATAGACCCACTAGCTTCTGAAGCTCTATATTAACCTGCTGACATGTAGTGCACTTAGCTATAAACTCTACAATGTCTCTCTTCATCCCACTCTACTAATATATTTCCTGCAAGTCGTGGTACATCTTTGTGTCCCCTAGATGAATAGAGTAGCGCGCATCATGCACTTCTGCAAGAATTCACTGCCTTAAGTCATCTACACCTGGAACACAGAGATGACCCTGACAATGAAGGACACCATCTCCCCCTTGAGAGAAAACCTCTACTTTCTTATCTTGGACTGACTCTTTCAACTTGACAAGGTTGGGATCTCTATATTGCTTTTCTTTCACCTTGGAAACTAGAGATAATTCAGAACTACTCTGAACCCAAATATCACCCTCTTCTGTATCGACTAAGCGAATGCCTAGTCTGGCAAGATGATGTACATCCTAAGCTAACTTCTTTTTACTGTCATGCACATGAGCAACACTACCCATAGACAGTCTACTGAGAGCATCAGACACTACATTGGCCTTGCCCAGATTATAGAGGACACTCATGTCATATTCTTTCAAGATCTCTAACCACCTTCACTGATAAAGATTGAGATATTTATGAGAAAAGACATACTGAAGAATCTTATGATCTGTGAAGACATCTACATGAACTCCGTAGAGATAATGCCTCCAAATCTTCAAGTCAAAGACTACGACTGCTAACTCAAGATCATGAGTATGATAATTCTTTTCATAAGGTTTAAGCTATCTGGAGGCTTAGGCTATGACCTTACTATGCTACCTAAGGACACAACTTAGACCCACTCTGGATGCATCATAATACACTACGAACCCATCTGAACTATCTGGGAGAGATAAGACTAGAGCTGAGGTGAGTCGAGTCTTTAATTCCTAAAAACTCTTCTCACAAGGATCTGACCACTAAAACTTGACTTTCTTCTAAGTAGATCTAGACATAGGGGATGCAATAGAAGAAAATCCCTCAACAAACCATTTGTAATAGCAAACTAAATCCATGAAACTCCTGATATCAGATGGAAAGAAACTCCTGATACCAGATGGAGAGATAGGTCTGGGCCAGCTTCTTACTGCTTTGGTCTTTTGAGGATCAACTCTAATGCCATCACTGGAAATAATATGACCAATTAAGGATACTGACCTTAGCCAAAATTTGCACTTACTAAATTTGGTGAACAACTGATGATCTCTGTGAGTCTGAAGTACTATTCTGAGATGGTCTGCATGATCACGCTCACTGCGGAAATAGACCAGAATATCATCTATGAATACTATGAAGAATATGTCCAAGTACTGCTTAAACACACGGTTCATCAAGTACATAAAATCTATTGGGGAATTGGTAAGACCAAAGGACATAACTAAGAATTTGAAATGACCCTATCGAGTACGGAAAGCTATTTTTGGAATTTCACATTCTCTAACTCTGAGTTGATGACAGTCGAATATGAGGTCTATCTTAAAGAAATAACTGGCACCCTGAAGTTAATCAAATAAGTCATCGATTCTGGGAAGAGGATACTTATTCTTGACCGTGACCTTATTGAGTTGACAGTAGTCTACACATATCCTAAGAGAACCATCTTTCTTGTGCACAAATAATACTGGAGCGCCCCACTGGTAAACGCTGGGCCTGATGAATCCCTTATCTAAGAGATCCTTCAATTGTTCCTTCAGTTCTTTGAGTTTTGCTGGTGCCATTCTGTATGGCGGAATATATATAGGCTGAGTATCTGGAAGAAGATAAATGTCGAAGTCTATTTCCCTTTCGGGAGAAATTCCTGGAAGATCTTTAGGAAAAACATCTGAATATTCACCTACAACTGGAACTGATTCAAGGCTGGGAGTTTCGAAACTAGTATCCTTAACTCAAATAAGATGATAGACACATCCTTTAGATATCATTTTCTATGCCCGAAAGTAGGAAACAAGTTGACCTCTAAACGCTAAAGTACTACCCTTCCACTCAAGGACGGTTTCATTCAAAAACTGAAACTGGACTATTTTATTTCTGCAGTTGACTGTGGCATAGTAGGAATTAAGCCAATCCATGCCGAGAATGACATCAAAATCAGTCATATCTGATTCGACTAAGTATGCTGAAGTGACTTTCTAAAATATCATAATCGGGCAGTTCCTGTATACCCACCAGGCTATGATGGTTTTACCCACTAGAGTAGAGACTGAAAAGGGCTCTTCTAGAATTTCAGGACTGATTCCAAAATTTTCTACTATATATGGAGTAACAAAAGATAATGAAGCTCCTGGATCTAGCAAAGTGTAAACATGAACATGAAAGATCTGTAACATACCAGTAACTACATCAGGAGAATTTTCCTGATCTTGTCGGGACTGAAGAGCATAGAGATGATTTGGGCATTGCCCACTAGTAGCACTGGTGGTGGCACCCTGCTGATTCGAGCAACTAGACTGAGCTGCGAAGCGAAGATGACTCTGATAACCTAACTGAGGGTAGTCTTTGACTCTGTGGCCTGGCTTGCCATAATCAAAACAGACATCGCTACCAGCTCTGCAAGCACCTTTGTGGTTCTTACCATAAGTATGAAAAATAGGATTAGTTTGGGTATTGCTAACACTGCCCTGAGACCTAGAGCCTGGTGCTCTATCTCTGTTACCCTCCCTGAACTTAGGAACTAGAGCACTGGCTGAAGAAGGGGCTGGAACTGATGACTTAAGATGAAACTGGGAATGGTTTTCTCTTTTTAATTTAGGCTGAGCGAAGTTGAAACTACCTATCTTCGCTCTCTTATTCTGCTTCTTCCTCTACTTAATCTTCTGTTCCTCTATCTGCTGAGCATGAGTCATAAGCCTAGCTAAAGTTATGCCACTGTTCAGCATGGCAGATCTGTACTCATTTATCATGCTATCATTTACCCCTGAAGCGAACTTACTCATCTTGGCTCTGCTGTCTGCAACCACATGAGGGGCATATCTGGCTAAGTAAGTAAACTTAAGAGAATACTCTTTCACCATCATATTGCCCTACCTGAGGTTGATGAATTCTAGCACCTTAGCCTCTCTAAGCTCTTGGGGAAAGAATCTATCTAAGAATGCAGTGATAAACTCCTCCCACGCTATAGGACCTACATCATCTGACCTCTCTGACTTCCACTGTTTGAAACAAGTATGATCCACATCCTACAACTAGTTTATTGCTAGCTCATCACTCTTAACAGTAGTCACCTCCATGATGTCTATCACCTTCTGAACCTGATCAATGAATTCCTGAGGATCCCCATCTACCTTAGACCCGAGGAAGGACAGAGGATTTATTCTGGTAAAGCCACTGAATTGGCTGGAATGACAGCTGTTCATTTATTCTGAGTAGCAACTAAGTTAGCAAGAGTAGTGAATGCAGCTTGAAACTCTATATAAGAAACATGTTTGCCCAAAGGATCTTCGGGTTGAGGGGCTGACTGATTTCCATTTCTTATTTTAGGAGGCATGTTCTATAGAAGAAAGAGAGAATGGATTATACTGAGAGATTAACTTGAGATTATGCTTACTGGTACAACATGAATACTGAAAGAAGGGAAACTTTTCCTAATACATCTTATAGCCTCCTGTACATAAATGTGGCGCGCAACACACCCATGTACAAACCTCTAATAGATACATCTTTTAGACTTCCTAGGACTCTATTGAACCTTAGGCTCTGATACCAAGTTTGTAACGCCCCAAATCTGGTACCCGGAAAGCTACACGATGCTCATGACCCCAAAGTACCACAAGCTAACCCATGATTGATATCTGTACCTGTACACTGTATAGTATGACATAATAATGCGGAAACATGCACTGAAAGGACATAAGGTTCAATACTGAACATGATCTAAATGTTATAACATCTTTTTGGGGTAATAGAATACCCATAACAAAACTGAACATACTGAAGTCTGAAATATGATAGTCTAGAAAGCCTCTAACTGACTGAACTGTTTGAATAAGGATATGATGGGACATGTCCCCAACTAACTCCAACTAATAAACTAATTAATGAGATAATATAGAATAATCATGTCCTCTAATGATGTAAACTCACTTCTAACTCTGACTGCTGAAACTAGAATATACTATTGATTTGGAGCTCGTGTCTCTTTACCTATGGTATAAGACACCATAGCGAAAATGCGTCAGTACTTTGAATGTAATGGTATGCATGTGAGGTAGGCTGAATGCATGAGGTTTATATGCATGAACAATATTAATAACTGACTAACTATCATGAGTGTAAGAATATATACATGAGACATAACAATTGACACTAATACTGTGATAACATGATTACTGAATCTGAATATAACTGATAACATGAGTGACTGTATCTGACAGTCCTGAATCTTATAGAACTATTTGAATTCCGTATGGTATTTGAGTTGACTATATCTGACAGTTCTGAAATATGAAGAACTATCTTAGTTCTAATACTGAGACTGATTGACTGTATCTGACAGTCCTGATTATGTAACATGAAATTGTGGGAAGTAGTTATCTAACCGACATACCCCTAATACACCATTATGGCTGAGTTGGGGTCTAATCTGTAACCCCAATTGGAAGGGTGTCAATGCCGCGCCCCGGGTAAGGACAAGCTGTGGGCGACCCTCATCTGATAGTGTCCCCTATATGAGAATGGTGGAGACCTTATCTAATAGTACTTATCCACCTCATTAACCCTCATCGGACAGTGTTAATGTCCCAACCTATGTTGGCTACATAGTTCTGGATCACAAGGATGACTTCTAAGAATCACACCCTCATCTGGTAGTATGTGTTCCCATCCTTGGGTTCACTCAATGCTAATTCCTACTCCCATCTAAATAGACTCTGAACATGATTTACTGAATTGAACATGGGCTGAGTTACTAAATTTTGCTGACTGACAGAATACTACTAATATCTGACAACTGACTGAGTTCATGAGATTTCTGGAGATTTCCTAAGTCATAAGACTATCTGAAGTCTAAGGATTCATATCTTGACTGAGAGTATCGTGGAAATATGACATGGATCTAGGCACACAACTAATATTTTAGGTACAAGTATCCTCGGGACTCGATATAAGGAAACTGACAAAACATGACTTGCTTGAATGCATAATAATCATCATAATATATTTACTGAAGCATTTCATCAAACATGTGATAGACATAAGCTTTTACATACATGGGGATTTCATGACAACATGCTAGTTAGGTACTTTTCCTTCATTTAGGCATTAAATCAAACATATTGTAGGCATGGTACATGTAAACATCATTGTACAACAATTAAACATCATGGTCACATTCTAATTTCATATTTCAAGGGTTTAGTCATAGGTTTGCATGAATCTATATCTATAATAATTAAACCCACATAGAAATTATCACCCAACATGGAGTAGAATTCAATTTCTCATTTATCAACATGAACAAGAATATCCAATCATGAAATCATAAAGAAAATCAATAAATTGAAGTTGGAAAAGGGATTCTTGGACTTCATGGATGAAAGTTGTCGATGAATGAACACTATGCATACCTTGGTTCATGATTTTGTGAAGATTGACGGAAAAACTTTATTGGAATTGGATCTTCTATGAAAACCCTAGCTTGTTCTTGAGAGGTTTTTGAGAGAAGAGAGTGTATTTTGGGTGAAAAATTGCTGAATCACGTGTTAAAGGGCTTAAATAGGGATGGAAAGTTGACCCTTTTAACCCTAGATGCATAATTTAATTTCAGTAAAATTTTTCCAAACTGAACCCCTGGCGCGACGCGACGCTATTATGACGTGTCACTAGAATTTGACAATTGGGAAACTAAGGGATGGGACGACGCAGAGACATTGCGTTGCCCCTTCTTTTGCGACCTGGAACTTTGGCGCGACGCGGAGGAAATTGCGCTAAGTCATTAAAAAGAACAATTCTGAATTTGGGCCCTGGCACGATGCACCATAATCGCGAAACCCTACTGTAATTTTCCAAATTCCATTTCCTCTTATGGCGCGGCGCTCCACTGACTAATATGGCTCTATTTTATGATGAGAACTTAAAATAGTCGTAACTTCTTACTCGGTTATCGAATTTGAGTGAATCTTATATTGATGGAAAGCTTATTAAATTTCCCACATCACTAAAATTAAAAATATTGAAAATTCCTCATGGAATAGTCATCATTCAATTTAGAAACTAATACTAGGCATTCCTGGGATAAAATTAGCTAGGAAAAAGTACGGGGTATTACATTAATGAATCCTTGTTGTGGATACTCTATTACTCATGCCTCAATTAATTTTTCAAGTTATACCTAGTATTATTTCATGAATTAAGTCCTCATGTTCTAACCTTTTAGTGACCTCTCCTTATGTCAAGATAGAGATAATGAACAATGATTTTGATGGGTAAGAGTAAATGCTCCTTAATAAGGAAAAGATTGTTGTATGCTTGTTTTATCTAAGGCTATAAGTTTGGATAAATATTGAGGTAAAGCTTTTATATTTTATGGTTTGTTGGGAATTCCATATGTGTCTTCTTAAGGATAGTGCAATAAAGTTGTTATTGATTGATGTTTAGAGAATATGAGAAAGATGCTTTTATGGGGGGTTTTTCTTGAAGTTCATATGTGGTTATAATGATAGGCTTGAATGTAATGTTGGTATGTGATTTGATGGGTGCATTGTATGCTATTGAATTCCTAGTAAGAGGTTGAATTTAGTTGTTAAAGTGGTGAGATAAAGTATTCTTGAGATGAGAAGTTATGAAAATGCATGGGGTATTAAATTCATGGTTCAGACTAGTGTTATGGTGTTATGTGCAGTACCTTGTGATTTTGAGTTAGGCTTGACCATAGTGAGATTATGTAGTTCAACTAAGACTTTGACAAGATTAATTACATGTACCCGTGTGAGTTCTTATGGAGGAGGCTAAGTTTGAATTGGGCAAATGCATTGCCTAAGTCCTAGTAATTCTACCCCAGCTTATGTTTCGTAGGCCTATGTTCCATGTTATAGAGTTATAGCTATGTTAAGATTCCTTACTCAGTTATCTTATTCAGATCATGCCCAAGAATTCTTTTCTCCCTAATGTTATTAGAACTTCTTGCAAAGAGTGTTGAAGAAATACTCCAATTGAGTATAAAATTTCAATATGATTCAACTCGTATAGCCAATAATTCAATTTAGCAATCAGAAAAGATAAGCTTCAATAGTTTTCCTCCTTTCTATTTAGTCTTACTATTCAAAGTTTCATGAATATGGATATTCTACGAGGTAATTAAGTTTAGTCCATGCATCATGTTTCAGATTCATCCATCTAGTCATGAATCAATTCATAAGTTTTCAGCGCATGATCTCAGTTTTCCAAGTAATCCAGCTCGGACAGTGTAATATCCCTTGTACAACCTTAGTCTCGTTATCTCATAATTTGTTCTTACATTGCATCATTTATCACTTTGTATTTCTATTTGTATGATTGTATCATGAATATTTCAAGTGAGTTCTAAACTCTTAGCATTAATCAGCTCCTTACAGTTAATAGAGTCAAGTCAGCTTAGAAATCAGTTTCATGATAAAGTTATAACATTTCAGCTCAGCTATCTCCTCATTAAGAGAAATTTCATGTGTATATCATTCCATACTCATACTACTTAAACAAGTTCCTATCCATTATTCGAGGATGAAAGATTCCAAGGAGGAGATAATGTAGCATCCCGTATTTTTGGCCTAGACTTTAAACCATCATTCCTACACGTGTAAACTCTAATCCCATGATTTGTATTTGAATACATGTGTCATGATAATTATCCTAGTGTTAAGAATGCTTTTGAGGTGAAAAATGTTCATGGGAATCACTTAGAGAAAAGTTGAGTTAAGAGCCTTTGATTCGGTCAAATCATTGTATTTGATTCTACAAAGGCCTACTTTGAATGTGTATAACTTTTGATATATGTGGAATTTTTCAGATCAAGACCCACCAAATGATAGATAATTGAGTTATATTTCTAACGATACCAATTTCTCCTTAATCTGATACACAAGCGAAAAGTTATGGCCATGCAAAGGTCGTACATTGCATGACAATCGCAAAAGGCCACTGGAAAAGGTGTACGATGGACATGCATTTCCCACTTGGGGCTGTGTGATGTCCATGTGTTTCCCACCATGGCTTGGGAGATTTCTATGCATCGCATGGTGATTGCATAGTGCCAAAAGTTCTCCGTTTAGACTTAAATAAAGGGCATTGAAATCTTTTCACATCCCTAAATCATCCCTAATCACTCCTAATCAATATACGGGGTATTTAAACACGTAAATTCCACTTCCTTAACACAAAGTATTCAAGTCATGATTCAAAAACCCTCCTCCTTTTACAAGAACAAAATCCAAGCCCCTTTCTCAAGAAATCAAGAATTCAAGCTTCCGAGTTCAAGAAACCCTTAAGAAATCTTCAAGAAACCATTTATTGAGGTATGCGGGTATTCATCAATGGTCCCTTTCACCCATTGATCCCAAAAACCCCTTTTTGAGTAAAGTATGAGTTTTTCCTCAATTGTGAGTTTATTATGTTCAAGATAAGTTAGATTCATGTTTTTCCTTAGTATTTTAAACTCAATTCATGTTCAAGTATGATTCCATGAAAATTTAGGTTTCCTTATGTTTCAAGATTCAATCTCCCATGTCATATTCAAGTGAATTTCATTTTATAATGTCAAGTTATGATCTTAGTCAAGTAACCATGTTGTTTTCCCATGTTTTAAGACATTTCCATGTTCTAGATCATGATTCTCACATGTTTGATGAAATGTATACTTTTGGGGTCTTTGAACCATGATCCAATCCTAAATTTTTAAGATTTAATATTGTATTTTGTGATCATTCAGTGCTAGTGGGTTATGAACACCCGATACCTATGTGTTTACATGATTTCAAAATTTGAAGTACTAAGTCAGTTAGTCATGAATATTATCAGTATACTCAGATATTTGTGATCATGATGAGCTCTATCAGAAATAAAGTTTAGTTGAATTTAGTCTAATTCAGTACCAGTGTCATTTAGTTTGGAGTAGGATTTAGCACCGAGCGAACCTAGGAATAGGGGCTTACCCGATAGTTAGGACTGGGTCCTTAGAAATAGTCCCTAAATTCCAAAACAACGTAGCCAACGTAGGATTATGAGGTGTCACCCACCAGTTTAGTACTGAAACTCTCTTAGGAGTCACCCTCCAATTCATGATTGACTCCCAAGTCCTTCGGAATATCAGATTAGTGGATCCACACAACCAGTGTTAGTACCCGTGGCACGATACTGATACCCTTCTAACTGGGGTTACAATTTGTACCCTATTTAGATTATATTAGGGCATGTCAGTTACATGATACCTCCCATAGTATAAGTACAATATTCATTGTATTTCAGCTCAGGTTAGCTTGACCAAGTGTACAAATTTTTAGTTATTCAATTATACAACTTTTAGTCTTTCAAATTACTGATTACCTCAGAAACATGTTTATGCTTGGTCTTGCATTTTGAAAAATTATATGTTCATGTTTTCATGATCAGTAACCATACATGACCCTCAGTTCATTTTTTTATAGTCTATTCAACTTTACATGAGATTTTCATACGGTATTCACGATTTACTGCTTCCCAATTTAAGTTCTACTTATTCTACAAAAGTAAATATTTTAGAAACTAAGCGTAGTGATTCAAAAACATATTAGATTATATTTTTTATGCATGTTTTAAGATACTTCAGCTTTAAGTGGATTTCAATCCCTTGGTGAGTCTACTAGGACTTAGCATGCATGTTTTAAGATTATGTATCTACTCAGTTTTATTTATTGAATTCACCCTCTCTTACTCAATACATTCCAAAGTAATGATCCACATATATGTCTATGTAATACATTGTCTCATAATGTAGGTACAAATTGTAGACTACACATCATAATCAGATAGTTTGCAGCTTCCAGCCAGCAGGTGATGAGATCTTTTCTAGTTTGAGAATCTCCAGTCAGTTGTACTTCATCTACTGTATTGTATTTATTCATATATATTGATTTGTGGTAGTTGGAGGCATGTCCGAACTATCTATAGTCACTATAGTAGGGGCTTCATAGATAGTCTGTCAGAGTCATGAAATGTAAATTCCAGTTTTCTCTTTAGTTTTATCAGGTTGTAAACTTTATCAGTACCATATTTATTCAAACTATGCCACGATTATGTTCCCCACAACAAACTTAGCTATTTTATATATTCAAAATTAGTTGTTAAAGTATCACTCTAGTTCATGGGTTAGCTTAGGATCACTTGTAGTTATAAGCATCGTGTTACAGCTATAGGGTAGTATTGGGTCATGACACTACTCAAACTATCATTGTATAATTCCTGCATACCGGGGTACCCCAACCATTCAACGGTGGGCACCGAAGCAGGTGTAATGGATTGTGGTGGGTATTTTCTATCAATGAGAGTTGCATTAACTACTTCCACAATAGCATTCTATAAAATTTCTTTTTCCTGGGCTTGATTCTGAGCTAGATTCATTATTTTCCTATGCCCCCGCATTACCCTCATGTTTATCATTTTTGTTATCCTCATCATCTTCAGAAGAAGAAGGTGAGTGTGGAAGAGAGGTACTTGGGTTCTTCATTCTTAGTCCCCATAGAGGTGTGTCCTCCGGGGAGGCTACTTTCTTTCCCCAAGGGTGTTTTTCCCTTGGGGTCGCTTTTTTTCATGGAGAACTGCATAAGATCCCCACTTGAGTCACTTGGATCCTCATCAATAAACTACAACTTTTCTTTAGAGTCATATTTTTCTTGGTGTTTTTCTTTGAGAAATTGCCTTTAAGAGCCATAGTACATTTGTTCAAACACTTTAGAAACTACTAAGGAAAGGAAAGAAAAACAAAGAAAATTCTGTGTTAGTGACATGTTCTGTTGATGGTACGACTGGAGGTAGGAGTCATATCGGATGGGTATGACTCATATGAATGAGTCGAATGATAAACAGTGTGTAAATAAATGTTCACTGGTTTACTTATGAGTCCTCCTGACCAATCATAAGGATAGGCTATGACTCATTACCAACAATCATAAGCAGGCCTGAAACAAAACTCTAAGTTATAATATCTTCATAGATCCATATGATTTATGTTTACGAGTCGTAAGGGTTGAATACGAATCATTTAGGTAAGTCGTACCCATACCAGAACATATACTCAGTTAAACTTCTATGTTTTTAGTGGTTATGAGTCTCATTATGACTCATTACTTATGGGTACGAGTCATAAGGGGTCTCGTATCCACTACGACATAGAATTTCAACTTATGAGTTGATTCTAATACACAATCCCCAAATTACCCTTCCATTGTACAACATATCCATCCCATATCAATCAAAAAACACACATATTCAACTATAAAAAATTCAAGCTCATTCTCAAACTTTACCTGGGTTCTGGAGTCGATATGACTCAGTGTGACGACTCATACCTTGAGGGTACGACTCATTCTGACAGTAATAAAGACTCCAGAAACTTTTACTGGATATGAATCATCTCCCAGGTCCTTATGACTCCTATTTATGAGTCGTTACCTTATGATACGACTGGTGAAGAGTCTGTATAACCTAACTTCTTGGTATTTTCTGGCTATTTTCTGCAATCCTTAGTCCTGCACACTGAACAAACATATTACCCTATAAATAAATAAGAACAAAACATAGGTTGCTTCCCTCCCAACACTTGATTTAAAATCACGGCACGATAGGGCTAAGTTCGATACTCAGATTTCACCAACTATCCTCAAAGGTTTCCTCCCATGTAACGCTTGTTTAACGTCGCGGCATGACATAATTGCCTTGGTTACTCAGACTTCACCAAGTTCCATCTCAAAAATCAGATTAATTTCCTTAGTGTTACCCATATAATGCTTTACTCTTTGACCATTCACCTTGAACGGGGCTTCACCATCCCGCCTGAATTCCAAAGCACTCTTAGCACAGTAAATTGACCACAACTTACCTGGAAACAAGTGAAGCCTTGAGTTGTAGATAAATACCTGGTCACCTTTTTTGAAGATACTTTTCTTATTCTTGCGATCATGATACAATTTCATCTTTTCTTTGTAAAGTGCAAAACTTTCATATGCCGGGAGTCAGAATTCATCAAACTTATTCATTTTATTCAACCTTGACTTTGTTGCATCTTGCCATTCAAAATTTAGCTTTTTTAGAGCCCATAGTGCTATATGTTCAAGTTCAACAGGAAAGTGACATGCCTTGCCATACAACAACTAATAATAAGAAGAACCAATGGGGGTCTTAAAAGCTATTCGGTAAGCCCATAATAAATCATCTATCTGTCGTGACCAATCAGTCCAATTGGCATTTACTATCTTTGCTAAGATGGACTTGATTTCTCTGTTGGACACCTCAACCTGTCCACTAGTCTGTTGATGATAAGGTGTTTCCACCTTGTGTTTCACTCCATACTTCTCAAACAAACTCTTGAATAGACGATTACAAAAATGTGACCCACCGTCACTAATAATAGCACGTGGCATGCCAAATTGAGAAAAATGTGCTTTTTCAAGAATAAATTTACACTACATGCTTTATTATTGGGAAGCACAACTGATTCCACCCACTTGGAAACATAATCCATAGCCACAAGAATATACTTCTTGCTAAATGAACTCAGAAAAGGTCTCATTAAATCCATACCCCATAAATCAAAAAATTCCAGTTCTAAAATAGGAGTCATAGGAATTTTATGGGATCTAGAGATGTTACCTTGGTTTTGACATTGATCACAGTCTAAACCAAAATCATGTGCATCTTTGTAAATTATTGGCCAATAGCACCCACATTGCAAGATTTTGTGGGCTGTATGGATTCCTCCATGATGACCCCCAACTGGTGAAGAGTGACCAGCCTCAAGTATGATTATCATCTCTACCTCAGGTATACATCAAATAATCCCAATCGCATAGATTTTGAATAAATAAGGCTCATCCTATAAGAATGTCCTTACCTCATGTATAAACTTCTTTCTTTTCTAAAAGGAAAAATCTTCTGGGTCTAGATAATTTGCATAGTCAGCAAACCATGGAATTAGATCTTGGGAAGATGCTAATATCTGTTCACCTGGAAAACAATCATCAATATCGAAGCCATCTTCAAGATTTTGCATAGCTTCCTCCTCTAGTCTAGATAAATGATTTGCAACTTGATTCTCAGTGCTTTTTCTTTCCTTGACCTCAAAATAAAACTCTTGCAGAAAGAGTACCCACCAAATGACCCTAGGCTTTGCATCTTTTTTTGACATCAAGTATATCAATGCTGCATGATCAGTGTGCAAAATCATCTTTGTCCCTATCAAATAAGATCTAAACTTCTCAATGGAAAAACCACTGCCAACAACTCTTGTTCAGTAATGGTGTAGTTCTTTTGAGCAGGATTTAGTGCCTTTATAGCATAGGAGATAAGATGAAGTATCTTTTTGTTTAGTTGGACTGGTACAACACCTAAGGCCACTCCACTTGCATCACACATAATCTCAAATGGAAAGGACCAATCTAGGGAACCGATGATAGAAACAGTCATCAACTTTTCTTTTAGACATTCAAAAGCCTTCAAGCATGATTTAGTAAACTCAAATTTCACCTCTTTCTGAAGAAGCCTACAACGAGGGTTGGCAATCTTGGATATAACCTTAATGAATCTCCTATTAAACCCAGCATATCCTAAAAAGCTACGAACACCATTCACAAAAATTAGTGGAGGTAATTTCTCGATTACTTCAATCTTCGCTCTATCTACCTCAATACCCATTTTTGAAATTTTGTGCCCAATCATAATACCTTTTTTAACCATAAAATGACACTTTTTCCAATTAAGTACCAAGTTGAATTCCTCACACATTCGAAGAGAATTTTCCAAGTGCACTAAGCAGTCATCAAAAGAATCATCAACGACTGAGAAATCATCCATAAACACTTTGATGGTGTCTTCTACCATGTCAGAGAAGATTGAAATCATACATCTCAAAAATATGGCTAGAGCATTACATAACCCAAATGCCATATGTCTGAATGCAAAGGTCCCATAAGGCTATGTGAAGGTTTTTTTCTCTTGGTCCTCAGGTGAAATAGTGATTTGGTTGTTTCCTGAGTACCCATCAATAAAATAGTACCATTCTCTTCCCGCAAGCCTATCCAATATCTATTCCATGAAGGGAATGGGAAATTGATCCTTCTGAGTCCATGCATTTAATTTTTTGTAATCCATCCATACTCTTTATATTATGACTGGCCTCATTGACACTAGCTCATTCTTCTCATTAGGCACAACAGTAATGCCACCTTTCTTTGGAACACATTGTACCGGGCTGACCCACTTGCTATCAATAATGGAATATACTACACCAATATCCAACCACTTGATTACCTCTTTGTTCACCACCTCCTACATATAAGGATTGAGTAAACACTGATGTTCTATAATAGGAAAGAAATCCAGTTCAAGTTAAATTTTATGAGTATAAAGACTGGGCAGGATACCCATAATATCTGCAATGGACCAACTAATGGCCCTCTTAAATTTTTATAGCATTAATAATAAAGCTTCTACTTCTGTCTCAACCAAGTCATCTATAATGATTACCGACAAAGTATTATTGGCCCCCAAAAATACATATCGTAAATGAGAAAGAAAGGCCTTCAACTCTAAGATGGGTGGATCTTCAATAGATAGGAGAGTAGGTGGAGTAGTTCTATTCTTCAAATCCATATCAATATTCTTTGGTGCATAAGTCCAAGAACTTCTCCCACAGAGTGCACATACCATCTCATCATAGTCATCAATACCATCACTATCAAAGTTCATGATCATAGCTATTAGAGCTTCAACACCCAACCTTTCTTCAATAGGAACAACATCAAAAGTATCTTGCTAAGTAGTTACTGCATCTACATCATTGAATGGGTCTATAACTTTAACAAACATATCAATCATAGATATCACTCTTAACTCATCAAGCTACTTCATGGATTTACATACATTGAATATCATCTGTTTATTATTGAGTCAGCAGCAGATGTTTTATCTCCAAATTAATAAATGTCCTTCCTTTTTCCAAGAATGGTCTTCCTAAGATAATTGGTACTTGAAAGTCTACTTCATAGTCTAATATCACAAAATCAGCAGGAAAGATGAAAGAAGCCACCTTCACCAATATATCATATAGAATACCAACTAGCATTTTCACTATCTTATCTGCCATCATAGTCTCATGATGGTTAGTGTGGGAGCTCCTAACCCGAACTGATTAAATACTGCTAATGGCATAAGGTTGATACTAGAACTCAAATCACGTAAAGCCCAAGTGAATTTGAAATATCTAAAATTACAAGGTATGGTGAAAGTACCATCATCCTCTTTCTTCTCTACCAATGATCTAGTAGATATAACACTGTAGTGATAAATATTATCGACTAGCTCATAACAGACTAACCTCTTCTTAGTGATTAGATCCTTCATGAATTTTGCATATCCTGGAATTTTCTCCAATGCCTCTACATGTGGGATTTGACTGATAGCTCCTTCAACATAGATAATTTTTTTGATACTTACACTCTTTTTGTTTATTTTTCAACCTTTCATAAAAAAGAGGGTGAGGTCTCGAGATGGGCTTCAAAACAGGCTCTTCGGCCTTATCTTTTCCTTTATCTTGCTTGCTACTACTTTCCACATCAATAGAATTGTCATCATTATTTTGTTCATCTACAGTGGGTACAAGCAGATATATGGTGGTTTTACCACTCCATCTTGTAATGGCATGGCAGTGACCATCTTCTTTGGATTTGTAATTGTGTTTCTCGGAAGAGTGTCAGGTTTTCTTTGATTCAATGTGGCTGACATTTAGCCATACTGCTACTCCAGCTACTTGATTTTAGTAGCATGTGACTCAACTTACTGATTTAGCCCTAACAGGTCTTTCTTAATCTCCTAAAGAGAGCTCTCTTGACTTTCTTTCCCTTTGACTAGTTTCGACGATCATTACCTCTATTTAAGACTCAGTATCTCGGCTACCAGGTGGTATGTATTTGTCACTCTTATCTTTGTAATCATCCTTGTATCTATAATTACTATCTCATTCTCTACTCCTGTCTTTGTATCTATCATAGTAATAGTTTCAACCTTGATTCCCGTACCCTTGGGATAAAAAATCCACCAACTGACGATCAAGATACTTTACTTCCTCTTCAGATTCTATTTCAAAATTCCTAGAAGTAGATCTTTATACCCCAACAGCATTCACCTTCTAACACTCATTGTTGCAAATTATTTTGTAAGCAGCCCAATATCTGTCCGTAGTCATGCAACCTCTTATTCTACAAAATCATGACCATCTCCATAATCAACAACTACCTCAACACATCGTATGACTTATAGAATGACTCGTTAGCACAAAAGAATCCAAAGACAAATTGAGAATCTAAATATGGAGAAGATACGACTGGAGATGCTTACGACTTGTAAAGGAAAACCATAAGCAGACCCAGTGTTCAAAGCTTGGAAAGAAAAAATTCCTAGGTGGATACGAGTAAAGGCCACTAATCGTATGGTCAAGGTATGATTCATGAGCAGAAGTTGTAAGAATAATATAAAGTTCAAGCCTTGGGAGATCAGACACTGGAATAGATACAAGAGGCATGGTACAACTCATATAATGAGCATATGAGTGGATGAGCGAGTCGTACTATGTACCGACATAACTTTACCTTTCTTACTTTTATTAGGAATTCTGAGTATTTTTAAGATACTATAAATACCCTAGGGTTTATCTTTTATTAGGACATATTCTTTAACATCTTTTTACGTTCCAATATACTCTGTTACATACTTTTTCTTTGTTCTTGAGATTTTGGGTTATTATTCAATAGTAGATTCTAGATTTTATTCTTCTCCTTATTATGTGATTAATTACATGTTTTCTTTATTGTTTATCATGGATTGTTGTATGAACATGAGCAGCTAACATCCCTGACTAGGGTTGTGGGAAGCCTGGTGGATTAACTACATAAGGAAAGTGGGAGATTCATCTATCCTAAAGTAAACTGCATGTATCTTAATCTTCTTCATATAAATTGACCTTGAAGCTAATGCAGAAGCTTGGGGATAACCTAAAATGATTATGTTGAGAGTATTTGTGTTAAATTGACTTGTGATGAAAAGTTGAGACCCCTTCTAATTTTTTGTTAACTGTGTGATAAATGTATATGTGTGAGACTGTTGTGAATTTGGTAATGGCATTAGGATTAGGGATAGAAAAATTAGGGCAAATAGTTGTAAAACTGGATAAGTAGTACTTACCAATATAACCCTGTGCGAGTATGTGTGAGGTATTACTGACTTCTAGTGTAAAGGAATCTAGAACTTGCGTGGTTGTTTTAACCTAGGTTTAGGGTAGTCAAGTAGGAGATGATCTTAGGCCTATTTTGTTGTAACTCTACCTAAGTGAAAATGTCTTAACCAAATGAATGAATCCCTTTGATCCAAATATTTGAGCCTTAATTGACAAATTTGTTGTTTACACCAATTTCACCATCCCATTTCCCTTACAATGAACTTGTTATTGGACCTGGTCCTCCTTGGACATTGTACAACTCAACTTAGGAAAATTGCCTAAGTTGAGGGTGTTTATTATAGGGTGCATAGGAGAAAACAGGTATGAAGAAAGTTATGTAGAAAAAAATTGAAAAAAGGAAAGGTGAGGTGAAAATATAAGAAAATAAAAGAAGAAGAAAATTGCAATTAAAGAAAACTAAAGTGAGAAAACCGTACCTGGCCCAATCTAAATGTATCAAAATAAAAAGGGAGACATAAGGGCAAAAATAAAATTGAAGAATAAATGGAAGAATAAGTGGACCCCGAACAAAATGTAGTGTCAAGGAGGTGTAGTCACTAAATAAATCCCAAAAGGATATCATACCATCCCCAGGCCTCCGTTACAAGCCAAACAAAGTCCTATAGTGATCCTACCTTGATTGTCTAAAAATTTAGGAAGAGAGCATAAGGTAAAGCCTATGGTATTTTGTATACACTGGTGATACTTTTTTGTAATTGAGAGATTCATTTGTTATATCCTGAATACATTGATTGATCCATACTGAGAGAGAATGGGATTTCTTTGATTGTGAGTGCACATGGGTTATGTTGCTAGGTTGCTAGATTATTTGGTGAATGTAATTTGTGTTTATGCCCAGTTTTCTATTACTAATGTAATGCCATCATTGGATTCCCTTATGGTTCTTTATGTGCTAAATTGTTATACACAGTTTGAGCCTTAAAAAGTTAAGACTAGGAGGAGAGAATATGGTTGAAAATTGAGTTCAAAATCACAACCATGGGTAGCTTAAGATCTTCATGTTTAAGCATCATTTCTATGTTTTAAGATAGATTTTGATTTTTGTTTGCCTGAGGACATGCAAAAGTCTAAGTTGAGGGTGTTGATGAGCTGTGGAAACATGACACTTTTGAAGCTTAATACCTTGAATTTATGCGTGGACTTAGGTTGTTTTAGTATATATGATGCACTTTAGTGTTTGTTGAAGGTAAAATAGGTCTACAATAGTGTTGGGGTGAAAATGGAATAAAAAGACATAAAAATACAAATTCTGATCAAGATACGAGTTACTTAACGAGTCATCAACACACCATACAACTCGTAGGATGACACGTACGAACAATAGAACCCAAAGCCAAATTGAGAATCTAAGTATGGAGAAGATACGACTGGAGCATCTGAGTAGTAAGCTGAGTATGACTCGTATAGGGAATTCGTAAGCAGACCAGTGTTCAAAGCTTAGAAAGACAGAAGCCCCAGGTGGATACGAGTAAAGGGCATGAGTCGTATAGTCAAGGTACGACATGTGAGAAGAAGTAATAAGAAGAATAGAAAGTTGAAACCTTGGGAGATCAAACACTGGAATGGATACGAGAGGCATGGTAGATTCATATGATGAGCATACGAGTGGATGAGCAAGTCGTACCATGTGCCAACATAACTTTACCTTTCCCATTTTTATTAGGATTTTTGAGTATTTTTAAGATACTATAAATACCCTTGGGTTTATATTTTATTAAGATACATTCTTTAACATCTTTTTACATTCAAATATACTCTATTACATATTTTTGCTTTGTTCTTGAGATTATGGGTTATTATTCAATAGTAGATTCCAAATTTTATACTTCTCATTATTGTGTATTTATTACATGTTTTATTTATTGATTATCACGGACTATTGCATGAACATGAGCAACTAACTTCTCTGACTAGGGTTGTGGGAACCCTGGCAGATTAACTATGTAAGGGGAGTGGGAGATTCATCTATCCTAAAGTAAACGACATGTATCTTAATATTCTACCTATAAATTGACCTTGAAGCTACTACAGAAGCTTGGGGATAACCTGTATTTATAAACATCCTCACAAGGGAGTTTGTGATTGGCAAAAGAAGATTAAGAATGTAATTTGAGCTTCACTTTCACCATTACTATTTTGTCATCTCATCTAATCAATTGAGACTCAAAAGGTGAGAGTTTAACTAAATTCATAGACAATGAGAAATAATGTAACCCCCTGAGATTCATAAAGTAAAAGTTGAGATATACCAACACGTTCACAAGGCTGTTGAGAATACATAGCTTGTCGACTTTACATGTAGAGCAATAGAATAGATGGGTTAAACATGAGAAACTTATAGAGTTAAGAAGACATGGGGAACACTGTTCTAGAGGTCATCTTCTATTGTTTACATAGTTACTGATAATTCTAAATCCCTCCTTCCATTTAATTTTTTGCACTGCTCGTGAACTACATCAAGTTAAGCAGCTATTCAACATCTTCTCTGTAGGATCGTCCCTAATCTAGTTGGGTTACTATATTTGGCATCAACCACAACATACTTCTAAAGAGGTTGGTTTTGGGCGACATTAGTAAAGTAGGAGAAATGATGGCTCCTATCTCAGTAGGTTTAATATATCCCATGTCCTCATCTTCGTTATATGGACGAAGATGCTGATACACAGAAATCATTAGAGCTCTGACTTTTGAACTCTACCTTGCCGCTCGGCCACTTGTCTTGGCCTGGCTAGTGCTGCTTGCTGGGATACCCTAGCCTCTTCAGTTAATTGTGCTTCCTCAGCCACTCTAGCTTCTTCGGCTACTACTGCTAATAATTGTTCAATCTATTTGTTAGAAATATTCTGTAGATCATAAGGTAGGGGAGGAGGAACATTTTGAGGGTCTTGAACCCCAGTAGAAACACCATCACGAACTTATCCTGACATCTTTCTCAGTGTTTAAAAAACTATTTCAGGATCTGGGTAAAAAATAGTAAGGGGTTGCCTCTTCTCTTAGTGTTCGACATACACCGCGTATGCCAAATCAAGAATAGAAAATAAAACTCACAAACTTCACCAACTTCAATTAACTACTCAAACCGTCTTCCCCGACAACAGGTCCAAATTTGATGTCACCCAAAACTAACCTCCAAAGAAGTATGTTGAGCTCGACGCCAAATATAGTAAACCAACTAGGTTGGGTCGAACCCACATGGAAAATATTGAAAAGTTTCTAAACTAGACAAAATTCACGAGCAGTATGAAATAGTAAATGGGGGAATTTGGAAATCAATCGTAAGTAATAATCGAATCTTGAATGCTTTGAGTTTGTAGAAAATAGAAGATGATCACTAGGACTGTGTTCCCCCAAGATTCTCAAATTCATTAATTTCTTATGTTCAACCCACCTATTTTGATGTTCTGCATGTAAAGTCGACAAGCTATGTATTATCAACCATCTTGTGAACATATTAATAAATCTCACCCTTTACCTTATGAGTCTCAGGGCGTCTTCTTATTGCTCCTTCTCTATGACTTCAATTCAACTATCACCGTTTAAGTCTTGAGTTGATTAGATGAGATAGAGGAATAATAAGATGGACTTGAATCTTAAATTACTATCTTAATCCTTTTTTCTCAATCTCTATCTCCCTTCTGAGGATGTTATCGAATATAGGCAATCCTTTAGCATTTGCAGTAGCTCTGAGGTTAATTTATATGAAGAAGATTAAGATAAATACAGTTACATTAAAAGAGATGAATCTCCAACTTTCTTTACATAGCTAATTTGCCAGGGTTCCCACAACCCTAATTAGGGAAATTAGACTCTTATGTTCATGCAATAATCCATGATAATTAATAAAGAATTCATGTAATTGATTGCACAAGTACAAGAAGAATAAAATCCAAAGTCTTCAATTTAATAATAACATAAAAATCTAAAGAATAATGTAAGGTATTGTAAAAGTATGTAAAATAATGTCTAAGGAACGTATAAGAGTGTAACCTAATAAAAGATAAACCCTAGGTTATTTATAATATCTTAAACCAACCAAGAAATCCTAATGAAAACAGAATTGGAAAAATAAGTCGGTACAAGGTATGACTCGATCGTCCACTCATAAGGTATTCTTACGAGTCATACAGTACCTCGTATATGTTCTCCAATGTCTAACCTTCCAGGGCTTTAACTTTTTATTATCTTTATGAATCATTCTCATGAGTCGTACCTTGACCATACGACTCGTGGCCTTCACTCGTTACCACCTGGGACTTAATCTTTCCAAGCTTTGGACACTGGTCTGGTTATGGTTGGATCATATGAGTCGTACTCAGACTTCTGATTTTTCTTCGTCTGTGACTTATGGTTGGATCATATGAGTCTTAATCAGACTTCTAATTTGTCTTCTTTTATGACTTCAACTCTTAATCTAGATTTGGCTTTTGCTCTTTGTACGGTTTCTTGTCACGACCCATATCCTCATTTTACGACTCGTACGACTGAGTTGTATCCTTTTTTCACTTAGCATTTCTTTTTGGCCTTTGGTTCTGTTATGCCTATGAGTCAACCTACAAGCCATATGATGTGTTGAAAACTCATAAGGTGACTCGTATGATCTGCAGACTTTATTTTTTTAATAGGTTTTCTTCTGATTTCTCTCCAAGACTTTTATTTACCTATTTTACAAGAAATAAGCACAAAACCACCTTATATCTACTAAAACAACCTAAGTTCAAGCATAAATTCATTGTTTTAAGCATTAAAAGTGCCATGTTTCCACGGCACATCAGTAAGCGCAACATTTAGTATTGGAAGAGTTCTCTTATATTAATAGCTATCATTCGAATATTGAGATGACACCATTTGAGGCATTATATAGTAGGCTTTGTCGATCTCCAATTAGTTAGTTTGATACTTAATACGTTAAACCATGGTACCGAATTGCATTCATAAGTCTTTAGATAGGGTTTGGGTGATTCAAGATAGACTACGAGCAGCTCAGAGTAGGCAGAAGAATTATGCTGACTATAGGCCCATGTCTTGAAGTTCAGTATTGGTGATCGAGTTTTCCTTCAAGTATTGCCCATAAAGGGTGTGATGATGTTTGAGAGGGGTGATTTTATGACCTAACTAACTAAATTATGCGGGTACTTACTCTAATCCACCTAGATAAAAAAAACCATTACCACCCATTCAAATCGTACGTGGAAGTTCAAAATAAATAGCTAAACACCTTAATTATTACAACCACTTTATACAACTTTTAAATAAAGCTAAAAACCTTTCCCAAGGAACTAGTCTAACTAGGAAGAAGAGATTCTAGTATAATAAATGACAAAACAATACCAAGGATCCACCATAGGAATGAGAGGAGAAGAAGTTGTTGGAAATCACTATCCACATCAAAACTAAAACACCTAATGATTCTACAATCGGAGTATACCCCAAAGAGGGTATAGCAAGAGTACGAAACAACATATACTGGTAGGTATCATCAGTTGACTAAGGTTAGATCACATAAACACAATATAGAAATCAAAAAATGAATTCATGACAACTTATATAAAAATTTAATTACTATTACTTTCATCCATGTATCCTCACCTCTCACTTTACCTGAAAGTATTTCCATTCTTATTCTCGTTGATCATACTTCACTCTTCATATCAAGTGTCATCCATCATGACTCTTATTTGTTGAACCCCAATAGTTATTATAAGCCAATATATTTCACCTATAGCTCAATTAACCTCAATAATAAATGAGACAAATAACCATAACCTTATAACAAGTGTTGATCATACATCACCCTTCACATCAAGAGTCATCCATCATAATTATTACTTGTTGAAACCCAATAGTTATTATAACCCAATATATTTCACCTACACCTCAATAATAAATGAGAAAAATAACCAAAACCTTATAACAAGCGTTGATCATACATTACCCTTCATATCAAGAGTCATCTATCGTAACTCTCACTTATTGAACCCCAATAGTTATTATAAGCTAATTTATTTGACTTAGACCTCAATTAACCTCAATAATAAATAAGACCAATAACCATAACCTTATAAAAAGTACAACCATGAACACTTAATAATTACTTCTATTATGCTACTACTTATCTTTTCACAACAACACCAAGAATTTTGTTAAGTGCAAGTCAATATAGACAATAGACCAAGACCCTAACTACCAACAATAGACCCAGTCAACAAACCATGATTAACCACAATAATCCACGTTAACTAAACTATGACTCAGAATAGTATTTTACATCTTGTCTTAAAGAAATAAATAAAAAGACATTAAGAGAAAATATGCCTTTCATTTATACTGTTAGCCCGAACCACTCAAGGATCCCAAATATATGCCAAGTAACTGGACCACACAAGGATTCAAAATAAATTCCAAGTAACTAGACCAACAAAGATCCCAAATATATGCCAAGTAACCAAAACACACAAGGATCCCAAATATACACCAAGTAATCGGACCACACAAAGATCCCAAATATATGTTAAGTAATCGGACCACACAAGTATCCCAAATATATGCCAAGTAATTAGTCCACATAAATATCATGAATCAACAACTATAATATAACTCTATCCACTCATGGAACCATCATGCACATAAATACCTTGTACATACATTCTAAGGATCATATGGTAGCCCACTAGACATGATATGTAGGGGATGAACTCTTATCCATGTACTGTACCGATGTAATACCCGATCCAACCAATGATTCATTATACTATATCGGTATGGTACCTAATCCAACCGATGAATAATATCAACCATTTGTGTGAAGAAATCCAAATACTGATACATTCCACAATAAAAATTGATATCATCAAAATCATAACCATAATAAGAATAAGAAATCATACTTGTATAGTCAACACGACATTAAGATAATATAATGCCCCAATTTTCTGAACCGAAATACTATACGGTGCTCATGACCCAGAAGGACCACTAGCTAACCCATGACTGATATTTGTACCTGTACACTGCATAATATAACATGAAAATACGGAAACATGAACTGAAAGGCCATAAGGTTCAATACTGAAAAAATATTTTATACATAATGTCTAAAAATGGTATAAAAATACCAAAACAAATCTAAAATAACTGTCTAACATGCTATAGTATGAAAGCCTCTAAACTATCTGAATAAGGAGTTGATGGGACATGTCCCCAACTAACCCCAACTACTAAAATAAATTGAAAACTAAAATAGTAATATGATCATCATGTCCTCGAAGGATAAGGACTCACTGCTAACTCTGATCACTGAACTGGGATGCTACTGGTTCTCTGAAGCTCGTGCTTCTAAACCTATGGTATAAGACACCATAGAATAAATACATCAGTACTTTGAATGTACTGGTATGCAAGTGAGGTAGGCTAAATGAATGGGGTTCATATGCATGAACAAATATAACTACTGACTAACATAAACATGAGAATACATGCATGACTACGTAACTGTAACTTAGATCGTGTTGGGACTAAATACTATATTACTGAATACTGAGGGACTGATACTATGTTACTAATACATGAATAACTGTTTCTAATAGTTCTTATTATGAAGATCTGGTCTAGTTGACTGTATCTGACAGTTCTGAAACTGAAGACTGATTACGTATGTTCTGATAACTGATAACATGAGTGACTGTGTCTGACAATCCTGAATTTGATGGAACTAGCTGAGTTTCATATTGTATCTGAGTAACTAAATCTGAGATCATTCCTATCTAGTGGGGGATCTCTGAGTATACTGATAATAAAGAAGATTTGACTTAGTCTGAGATCAGTCCTACCTAGAGGGTGATCTCTGAATCTGATCATGCTGCTACTGATTAACCATTGTTGAAATCAGTCCTATCTAATGGGTGATCTCATAGTATATTTATAATGACAATGGTTGATTGTATCTGACAGTTCTAAATTTGTATTACTGAGCTGAATTAATTGTATCTGACAGTCCTGATTTATGTAACTAAAACTATGGGATGTATTCATCTAACTGACATGCCCCATACTAAACTTACTAGGGTCCAACCTGTAACCCCAGCTGGAAGGGTGTCAGTACCGTACCACTGGTAAAGACAACTGCTGTGGAGTCAATCTTAATCTAGTGGGTGACCCCTGGGATCAGTCCTATACATTTAAATGCACTAACGGGTGATCCCTGGGTATGTTAGTCCTATATAATGGGTGACATCTTGTTCCTACGCTGGCTACGTAGTTCTAGAACTTAGGGATTACTTCTAGGGATCTCATTCCTATCTAGAGGGTGATTGCCCATCCCTAGGATCGCTCGGTGCTGAATCCTACTCCCATCTAAAAGTCACTGAACTGAGCTGATTAACTGAGCTGGACCAATTAACTGAGCTGAACTGATTAACTAAACTGACTGATTAACTGAACTGAGTTGATACTAGTGATATTATCTAGTGAAGCTAAACTGAATTTATTGAGTTACATTGACTGACGGAATGTACTGAGTTCTGAGAACTGACTGAGAATACTGAAGTTACTGAGATTGACTGGGAATACTGAGGTTACTGAGATTACTGAGCTACTGAAATTACTGAGATTTCTGAGATTTTCTGAGTCACATGACTGACTGAGTTCTATGGATCATAGTTTGATTGAGGAGATCGTGAAAACATGACATGGCCCTAGGCACACAGCTAAATGTTCAGATACAAGTACCCCCAGGACTCGATAAGAAGAAACTAACATAGCATGGCTTACATGAACACATGACCAACAACACAATTAATAATTCATATATTGAAGAACTTCATCAAACATGTGATATGCATAAGTTTGTACATACACGGGGATTTCATGATATTATACTAGTTGGGCATTGTTACTTCATCTAGGAATTTAATCAAACACATGGTAGGAATAGCACATGTAGACAACATTATACAACAATTAATCATCATGATTCATCTCTAATTTCATCATCCTAGGGTTTATACATAGGTTCACATAAATATACATATATGCAAATCAATTACACATAAAATTGATCACCCAACATGGATTAGAATTCAATTGATCATTTTCAACATAAACAAAACAAACCCAACATGAAATTCATAAAGAAATCCATAGACTTAAACTTAGAAAAGAGATTCTTGGGCTTCATGGACGAAAGGATTCCATGAATGAACACTATGAATACCTTAGCTTGTGATTCTACAAAGATTGACGGAGAGATTCTTGAAATTTGACGATGAATTCCCTTGGAATTGAACCTTCTATGAAAACCCTAGGGCTTGTTCTTAAGAGTTTTTTAGAGTAATTGAGTATAAGCTGCTGAATTATGGCCAAATCTTGTGTTATAAGGCTTATATAGGATGGGAAATTGACCCTTTTAACCTTAGGATACGTCTTTAATTTCTAAGAAAATTTCCCAATTTTCATCCTTGGCGTGACGCGCCACTATCGCGCCAAGTCACTGGAAAGTAACAAATGGGAAATTGCATAGTGGCGCGATGCAGAGATATCGCATTGCCACCTTGTCTATGACCTAGAAGTTTGGCGCTACGCGCCACTATCACGGAGCAACATTGGAAATTGACAATTGCCATTTGACCTATCTCCGCAACGCGCTGAAGTCTCAGGTCATACACTATCTCACTAAAAAGGCTCTAACTCTTCACCCGGGTGTCGTATTTAGGTGAATTTAGTATTGATGGAAAGCTTATTCGATTCCCCACATGATAAAAATTGAAAATCTTGAAAATACAACGTGTACAAATGTAGATTAATCCTTAAAATAAAGATTCTAACATTCTTGGGGAAACTTTTCAAGCTAGGAAAAGTACGGGGTATTACAGATAACCTCATTATATATAATTAACAAACACTTAGGATATCATTAACAATTACCTTCCTTGCATATTCATAAAAAAAATTGACATCTACCCAAACACTTGCTTAACCCTAGTTAATTATTTTATGTAAACAACAATTGTACTTTAACACACCAAATCATAAGTAGATATGATTCATTGGTTTTGTCAATTATGGCATTTCTGAAAACTAATCCACAACTTGTTCAAGTAAGAATCATCAAGACATATTCACTAAATTCAAGTACTTATTTTTGGAGTGCAAATTCAATCAAATAGAGTCTAAACTTTACTAATTTAATCACTAATCCAATCCTCTTTTATTTATACCGAGGTCAGTGATTCTGATATTATCTAGCAACCCCAACATTCAATTCATTACTAAACTCAAGATCCTACTCTATTAGCCAATCATTCAACTCTATTCAACATACAATCTAATTTTAGTCATAAACCTTTATAACTTTTACTTTCTAAAGCTTAGTCTAACTTAATTTTAGGCTCTTAAGTTATGCCACCACCTTTTATCATAATTCATTCTCATAACTTTACTCTGTCAAACATATATCATGTTCCAAACACACATAATAACAAGATCACCATTTTTAAGGTATTAAAGATGACTCATTAGATTATGAGCTCTTATAATCTCCTTATCATCATTTGTATTCTCATAATTCACATTACAATCCACCATGGAGTCATACAAACACAAAACACCCATCAAGGATTCATACATTAACAAAATAATGCATAATTAGATCCTTATTATCTTAAATCAATATTTAATCCATCCAAACTTCTTGCTCGTAGGGATAAACATGATTTCTCCCATTAAATCTATATTACAAAGCGGTTACTAACTATAGTCTAGTACTCATAAACCATAACCCACCTAGGTGCCAAGATGCTCCAAAAATTAGCTATACCACAAATGAACTTTCTTCTTCTTCACATATCCAAAGACTAAATCATCTAATAAACAACAATTGTAAGAGTAATGAATAAGATACTCTTCAAACAAGTAACTTGGAAATTCAAACCCACTAGTTTTAACTTTATTCTCAAGCTACAAATTACCCAAGGGATAATTAATCATCAAATAGCTCTATCAAACTCAATCCAACTCCACTAATTGAATTTTAAAGTTAAAGGCCCCACCTATTGAATTCAAGGTCCCCAACTATCAACTTTCATATTTTTGAACCTTAATTTCTATACTAGAAAGAGTTAATTTACTGTCTAAAATCAATTCTAGGTAAATATATATACATTCATGGTGTATTCCCATAATTTCATGAACCTGGGATTCTAAGCTATAGGGATTTTACCATAATTTCCTATGCTAATGATTCTAGAAGATGAACAGATTAACTAATGTTAAAAAAAAGTAAATATCTTACCTCAACAAAGGATTTCCATCTGAACCATAAGTAAATCATGCCTCCGTGGCTTAGGAACAAAATATTCAAGTTTTGGGGTTGGAACCCATCAAAATAATCATTAAAATTATTGTTTTCCCTCTATAGCAACCGGAACCTGCTACAACGCCCTTATTTTTTTAGCATGGACAATCTTTAATATAATGGTCTTAACTTTTTACTCAAGAAGAAAATCAACAAATGATTGATTGCATTAGAAACAAGACCCATAAATCATTAATATGGTGTGTAGTGGACCCCTAACTCCTTATATTCTTGGAGAAATCATCTTTTGAAGTAGACCTAAGTTTAAACTTATCCTGAAACTAAATTAGTGAGGATAGTTTCAACTTAACTTATGCTAGACATATTGTATGACCTTAGTACATATCAATGCACTCTCAAACTAAATAATTAATCCTAAAACATGTGATGAATTAGACTATTATGCCTTTACTACATGTATTTCCAGTAGCGACCGAACAAATCGTTATAGGCAAGCTCAGCCCTAGGTATATAGGGCCATTTGAGATACTTTAAACAATTTGAGTGGTAACTTATGAGTTGGCCTTGACCATAGATATTTCAGTCATCCATTAATTTTTTTTCATGTATTTATGATGTGGTGATATAGTTTGGAGAAGTATCATGTACTTTATTAGGATTTAGTTTGGTTGGATGAGAGCTTGACCTTTGTAGAGATGCTAGTTGTTATGTTAACCACAAATGTCATACGACTGCACTCTAGGGATATTTTAGTATTAAGATTCAGTGGAGGCATTTTCCATCCAAGGAGTATACCTGGGAGATTGAGAGTGAGATGCATCTCCAGTATCCCCATCCGTTCGAACCTTTAGGTAAATCTTGATCCTTTACTTTTGTGAATAAAAGTTCTTTTAGTAATGGATATTGTAATGAACCTTCAAGTTATTTTTTACATTTTTAAGATTTTTATGTTTAGAGCATTCCTATAGCTGCCCAAAATCATTAATAACTTATTGGGACTGACAGTTTGATTATCATGTAGTTCATTTTATTTTTAGAGCCAAATACCCTATTTTAAAGCTTTTGCTATTAAGAAAATGGCATTGGGCCTGAAACTTAGTTAAATATCCTTGAATTCCAATTTTGACATCTTTGTTAGCTTCAAAATGTCAATTTTAGGTTGAAGGAACCTTAGTTTAGGTTTGAAGGCTTCCAAACTCATTTTGGGCTATTGGATGGACTTTGGTCAAAATAGATCTTTGGGTATGGGCCCATATTAGATCAGAATGACCTCGGATGAAAATTTTGATGGTGTCGTTAAATCTATAATTCCTAAAGCATAGTTCATTTGTATTTATGAGATTCTGAATGAATCCCAAAGAGTCGATCAAAGAATAGCACTTGGATAAAACTATTACTGCTTATGCATTTGGTACAGTCCATAAATAGCTTTCACATCTGAGGCCTTGGCCTAATTCACAAAGGAAAAGGATTTTGGTCATCATATTTTTGAGTCGGCCTTTGTGTTCACAAAGAGCCAATTGTCGACTGGTCTAGGCCTTCTCTTTTGTGATCATGGTAGGTCGATTTGCATTTGCAAAGGCCGATCTGGATCAAAGGTTGCGTGTATGCAGTGGTACCACATTCATAATTAAGGATAAATGGCAGTATTAAATGTCGGTTCACCCCTTTTTCCTCTATTTTTGTAAGTCCAAACACCATAAAAGCTTAGGGATTTTAAATGGGTGTTAAGAGTGAGTTGGAGACTCTAGTGCAATCATTTTCCCGTCATTTATTTAGTAAGTTTATGCTATTTTTTTAGTTTAATTCTTTGGTTAATCCTAAATCCCTAAATTATTATTGGGGCTAATTTGGGTCCTATTTATGCTTGGATACCACCCACTTTTTATGGTAAATGAGCCTTGATCTTAGTGGGATGTGTTGATGATTTTAAATTCATTATTCCATAAGAAAGCCCCACTGGGAATTCTAGTATGATTTTTGAGCCAGAGTGTTTATATGCAATATGGGTAAATATGTTCTCATCTTAATGCATAGATTATTATTTTAATAGCATGGTAGAATTTAGAGGCCTCTCAGAAGGTAAAAGATCTGGAGTAGAGGACTTGATGAGATTTCGATGGCATTCAAGTAGGCTAGGCTTAATTTTCTCATATATTGAGTTTTATTATGCTATTAGTGTAGTATTATGATATGTATGGTGGGTTTGTACTGCTCGGATAATGATTTTGTTTTTCTTGGGTAAGTTAGCTGACTAGGTGCCTTTTGGGGTAGAAATTTGGCATAGCCTTTCTTCATATTAGTTATTTCAATACCTTAGGACTAGTTTGGACTTATGTGGTACCTTAGGGTGTATTGTAAGGCCTTAGTCTATGTTTCGGTAGGTTCTTTCTTTAGCATGGGTTTTGGGGACTAGTAGAGGGCCCCACCAACCCTTCCTTTTGGTTAATTGCTTAAATAAGCTCCTTGTAGTCCTAAGAAGCCTTAATTCATCACCTTAGCCTAGATCTCGAGCCTTAGGATAAGACCTTAGGACTAGTTTGGACTTATGTAGTACATTAGGGTGTATTGTAAGGCCTTAGTCTATGTTTCGGTAGGTTCTTTCTTTAGTATGGGTTTTGGGGGCTAGTAGAAGGCCCCACTAGCCCTTCCTTTTGGTTAATTTCTTTAATTAGCTCCTTGTAGTCCTAAGAAGCCTTAATTCATCACCTTAGATTAAATTTAGTAAGTTTTGGTTAGCTTTTATACTTGGAGTAGAATAGTATTTGACCCATAAAACCTTTTTCTTAGACTTAAATGATCAAAACCCGCATCATTTATAGAAGTGCTATTCAACTGATAGTTTAGTACCAATTGCACTTAAAATAATCTATAATCTTGGATTGTCACTTCTTTTGTCTTAGTCTTTAGTTTCGTTCAAGTTCAGTACTTATGATTCACCTGTGGCATATTTGCAATTATGACACTATTTTGTAGCTTTGGTTCAAGTCTGATAGTTATGATTTATTTTTGGTAATTTTTATCATGATCCTAGTCATTAGATAAAGTTTAAGTCTAGCATCTATGTTCATGGAACAGTCTTTGGTATGTTGTAATTGTGGTTCACTTTATGTTATTGTTATAGATAAGTCCACCTTTATTTGTATCTGTTGGGCATATGGGGGCTCGGTTGGATTATTTATTTTTCTTGTTCATGCCTTCTAGGCTTATGGGATCCCAGTTAGGTTATAGTTAGACTACTTTTACATTTGTGTTACTTATTCCATATATTTATTATGATAACACAATTTGGAGTATTATGTCTTTTTATGCCCATTATCTCTGGTTTTAATTTACATCCTCGTCTTTTATTATACTTTTACTATAAGTTAGCTTAGTCAGTTGTCATGAACCAACAAACTAGATCATGAAGTCACCTACCTAACCCCACCCCCGGTAGGAGAACCCTAACGAATCTACCATTAGTTTAATAGAAGTTAAGACCATTCATTTTCAACAGAATACTTAATTAACTAATTTTAAATAGTTCTTCATCAATCTATTAATCAGGTTAACATCAAAATATAAATCCAGTCTTATACATTAAATATGTAAAAGTGATGCAAAAAATAATTAACAATAAATCCCCAAAAATTAGGCTAAACCAATATAAGAGCACTAGACAAGGAATATTAGAGTCCATGACACAACATCCGTGCAAAATAGAGAGGGCAAGAGCTGGTGCTGAATGATCATAGTTGCTTCTATAGAATCCCCAATTGACCTGCACTATGTACAAACACACGTACTAATAGGTATCATTAATTTTTTAGGGGTTCGTAATAAATAACATCAATAACAAATAAGGAGAAATCATAACATCAAGCAAAGTTCTAGTTTCAAATCCCCTAACATGAATTCATTCACATCATACTTATACATCTCTGTTATCTACCTGCCATTTAATATTTTTGTATATATTTGTCCTTAAAGCATCCAGTCTAACTCATTTCCTCTTGGAGCTTAACAATCTATAAGCCTGATTCCTACTACTACTCACTCACTCTAGTTTAGATCTACAGATCTCACTAAATTACAACATAAAGATAATATCTAATGGACGAACCATCTCTGTACTTTGCCAATGCAACACATTACAGGATTCATAACCACTAAGGAACCTACGACTGGACAGCTTCTTAGGGAAGAGACAACACTATACAATACACTCCTATACATATATACACATATCTGATAATTAACATAAACTTGGATTAAGATGTATCTTGGATCCACAAGTTCCATATATTCCATCAGTTCCGCCAATAGACCGATCCACTCAAGAGGTTAATGAAAATACCTAAACATAACAGAATGTCAAAGCATATATGTATGCAAGATATGTGCATCATTTCTTCTCTTCTCAACCTTATCAACATTATAAACATATCCAACCTCACGTACATCATGAGTTTCATATCAACATTATCCCCATAACTAGCACATCATTCAACAGCATTATGAACATCACGATTTCAATAGCACTTCAACATCCCCATCATCTAACCTCTACAACACCAAATTGTATGAATATGCAATGCATTAAACAATCACAACCATGTCTTAAAACCAATCATAGTTACCATTACATGTATAATCATCAAATGTCACTCTTAGTTTCATACGAATACATAGATACATATGACATGACCTCTTTCATGCTACACTTCCAACCCAATTAAGGGTTTACACCTAGACACATATACTTATGTTGTTTGTTTGCAAATCTGATTTATTTCTACAATCTAATACTCAACCATTACTTACCACTCCTTTTGGAAACACTTAGACTTGACCATACATCTCTTCCCTACTTATTTAATATCTCTAACCCCTTAAGTTCTCTCCTAGGTCACTTAAAACTCTCTCTCGCTCCTAGGTTACTTTCAACTCCGAATCCTTACTTTTATTTGATTAAGTTTTCCTAAAGTGAGATTGACACAATCCGAACCAGGGCCTAGTCGTGTCGGGCATCTCAAGTCTAACAAAGATCGGAGACCACCCCCTATACCCAATCCAACCAACCAATATACAACCCATGTCAGATGAATTTCGAACATATAACAAGATAGATTATTTAGAATTCAATGACTTTGGGATAAGTCTAAATGCAAGACCAACCCAACCAAGTCATACCGTCCAACCCAAATCGAACAAACCATAATATTCCCAAGTCCACCATTGTCCATGCAAAGCCTCTAAACAATGATAAAGAATATCTTATCGGGACATACCCTTGACCATAGCTAAAAACCAATGTCTAGGAAATAGCAAATACATAAGATAAACCATAACATGAAATAGGCCTTCTGATGAATGGAAGCTCATCACTTCAGTCTGACTCAAGTTGTCCCCGAATCACTAAATCACTGAGCAGGAGGATTAGTAGTATGGCCAGTTCCTACATCGCATGGGTATAGTGCCCGAAGATGGTTAGTAGATGAACGCTATCATGTACTTGGAAATAAGGATAAAATAATTCCATTATTTAAAACCAAAGTAAATAAACACATGCGACCAGATACATACATATATACTATGCTGGGAAAGGGAACCGGGTTTAGCATGCATTTGAAACTTTAACCTGGGTTGTGTAGCTTTATCGACATAATTCATCCATGGGCTATATGGGTCCAGTGTTACCCCCTGAATGGGGCCTCAGTACTTGTATCCACATGAACTAGAGATACCACAAGTGGCCGGGGATTCCCTGGTACCCTTTGCCCTCTATGATACATATGTACTAGTATATATTTGAGGGATTCCCTTGTACCCAACAAGTACGTTGTCATTAAGATCAATCCTCATGTCGGCAAACATGAGTTTCTAGTGTTAACCTTTCGGACTCACACCTTCACAGTTATCTATTACAACCCACCATTATTCCCCAATTAGAACATTTAGTACATAACCAAACCACCAATTTCAAGAGTCAATTATCAAGGAATTATGAAGTAGTATCGTCATACCGACTATACCTTGCAAGCAATGTCATTAGCCAAGTATTAGGGGATTCCCATGTACCCAAAACTCCATTATTAAAATCAGTTGGGGGATTCCTGTGTACCCCATAAGGTTTTCATAGATTACTCACTTAGAGGATTCCATTGTACCCTATAAAGTTTTCAAAACCATCATTAACCAAATCCATGGACACCAAGGCCTTTCCAAGACATTAAAAATCAACCAAACCAATTTAAGTTTCATTACCATATTATGCAATGCAAAGTTTTCAATCGTAGTCAAACTTTGTGACAAAATTATTCTCATAGGAATTTTAACAAACATTTTTAGGGCATAAGATTTCCAAAACCAAAAATCATGTATCAACTGACCATTCCCATGAAACAACATGTTCAAACCACAATTATAACATGAAAACCATAAGAAAAATATGGGAAAACTGACATTACCCGAATCGGGGCCTTGTCATAATGGGCATCTTAAGTCTAATCGGGATAGAAAACCACCTTCGATACCCAAACCAACCAACCAACATATACCCTAAGTCAAATGAATTTTGAACATATAACAAGATAACACATTTAACAATGTAATGACTTTAGGATAAGTCTATATCCAAAACCAACCCAACCAAGTCAATCCATCCAATAACTAACCAACCAAAACAAAAATGAAAATCCAATGTGTATATATATATAAATATATCATGACCATTTCCATACCCAAGTCCATAGTTGTCCAAACAAAGCATCTAAACCAAATAAAAGAATACCTGGTCGAGACATGTCCCCGACCATAGCCAAAAACCAAAGTCTAGGAGAGATAATAATATGTAAAATAATCCATAACATGAAATGGATGCCTTTCAAACTATGAAAGCTCACCCATTTGATCCAACACCGACTATTCCTGAATCTGACCAATGAGTAGGAGAAGCAGTATGGCCGATTCCTGGATCGCGTGGGTATATAGCCTCCTAAAGATGGTTTAGCAGGTGAACGCTGGCAAGTAATCAGGATAAGGATAAAATAATGCCAAACTTAAAATCCAAGTAAACCAACCACATGCATACACAACCATACATATATATGTAATCCATACCGGGAAGGGGAACCTGGTTTAGCATGCCTTTCAAACTATTAACCTAGGTATGTGTAGATTAACCTTCATAATCCACCTGTAGGCTATATGTGTCCAGTGTCACCCCATGGACAGGCCCCGATGTATGTAGCTGCACGAACCAAAGATAACATAGGAGTTGGGGATTACCGTGGACACTTCTCTCTCCATGATACATATATACAAGTGTTAGGGGATTTTTGTGTACCCTTTAAGTATAGGGTCGCCACGCCCAATCCCCATGTCGGAAAACATGAGTTTTTAGTGTTCGTCCATTGGACTCTCACTTTCACAGTTAGCTATCACACCCTGCCATTATTGCCCAATTAAAAATCATTATACATAACCTAACCACTAATTTTACTCATTATTAACCAAGGCTATCATAAGTGGTATCATCATACCAACTATAGCTTGCAAGAAATGTCTTTAGCCAACCTTAAGGGATCCCCATGTACCCTATAGGTAACATTATTTAGTTTACTTGGGGGATTCCCATGTACCCCACAAGTACATCATTATTAGGATTATTTGGGGGATTCTCATGCACCCCGCAAGTATCTCATTATTAAGCTTTGCTTGGAGGATTCCCATGTACCCCACAAGATATTCATCATTCAATCCAATTTCATTGCCACCAAGGACTTAACATTTAACCATTCCAAACTGTTTAAACCACTCAAAACCATTTCAAACCATTTTAGCCATTCAAAACCATTTAAACCCATGAAAAAACCATCCAAACCAATTTAGGGTTCCATTACCAAATCATAACATTCAATAAATTTAATAAAAGCTCACCAATAGAGTAAAACGTTCTCATAGGCATTTTATCTAACATGTTGTAGTCATACCTTTTCCAAGACCAAAACCGGAGCATAAACCATCAAGTTAGGGTTACCCATGACTCATTTATTAAACCATAACCAACAAGCACCCACATTTGCAAAACACCACCAAAAATATGTAAAAACATAGTTTAAGCCAAAAGTAAATGATACCGCTCAATATGCATAAAAACCCTCAACATTGGTTTTCAAAACCACCATTCATGTTTCATAATCGATGTTTAAAATACATTAAAACATGCCTTTAGTTGGAACTAACAATGAAGGAGGAGTAACTTACCTTATATAAGAAAATTCATGGAAAGAGACTTGACTCTTGAGCCCTTGGAAGAACACTTGTGGAAACCCTAGCCTCCAATCTTCAAGAGTGAGTTTGAGAGGTTATTTGGAATGTTTGATCCACCAAATGAGTGTTATGAGAGGCTACAATAAGTTATATAGAGTGGGAACATACGGATTTTGGGGGTGGAAAATGTCCGAAAAGTCCTCATCTTAAAAGATGAAAACCAACTTTTAGGGAGGTACAACTCGCCAATCCAAACTGTACCATAGGGTACGAGTGGTACCTTATCTCGTACCCTAGACTTCCCCAAGGAAATCCACACTGGTCATCATATGACATCTCTGAAAAACCCATACCCAAAGGTACTAATGGTACCCTAAACCGCACCTTTGAAAGAATCGAATCCACTAGACTAACCTTAGGTCATCATATGATTTGAAAGATACCACTCTTACCCTATTATATGACTCATATGATGCCTACTCATATCTTGGACAGAACCCAACCAAACCTTACTTACCAACATAGGAGAATAGGTACCCCAACCTGTATCCTAGGGTATGACTAGTACCCATGGGTCATACTGATAACACTCAACTTACACGTCAATTTAGTGTAAGGCGGTCATCGTCAATATATTTACCCAACTTTGGAGTCGGGGTCGAATCCACAGGGAACAATATAAGTGGAAATTAAACTAATTTGAAACTATAGCTACAAGTTAAATTCGAACTAATGACATGAAAAGATAATATGGGGATAATTAGACAATGGGTAAGTGTTCAACTTGTTTTAGAACTCAAAACTAAGATTTCAACGGTTTAAATCAATGATAGAGAGAAACTAGGGAATGCGATCACTATGAATATTAATCCTCCATTGAATAATAATTGTAGTACTGGGTTGTCATGACTTGTGGGAAACACCAAATTATCAATTTCGACAGTTCATCTAAGTGTTTCTCAACCTACCTAGATGTTTGGCTTCCTAATTCTCTCAAACTTAGGAAATCCTCCTATTCATGCTGATTTTATCTCAAGTTGGTCAATCTTGTTACAACATTAACCATTAGATGGGAGCTTAACCTTCCCAAATCCTTTTTTATAATTCACTACCTTTCGTTTATTTCTCAGTTCGAGCAAATCAACATAAGGTAAGATCTATTGTTTGCAACCAATAGAAAATAATTAATAAAAAAGAATTATCAAGATGTTCCCACAATCATTCAAACCCTAGCCAACTATTAAATCAATGTAGGAATCATCATAGATCCACAACCCTAATTGTGGGTTTTAGTTCCACATGGAATAAAAAAAGATAACAACAATTGAATCCATAACTCAAGGTAATTAAACTTACAAAATATGTAGTCACAAGTTGATTCTCTAATAAATACAAGAGGAATATCCCACAAATCAGTCAAAGAATTGAAAATTCAAATCAAAGTTAAGAGACAAAACTATAGAGAAAAGTGACCAAGTCCCACCCTGCAGTTCAAGGAGCAGATCCCTCCTTATATAAGAAAACCCTAAATTATGCTTTAAATACTTTAGCCTAATTATAAAAACAAAATCACAAAGTGCAGTATTATAATCATGCATTATCCCCAATGCGTCAAACCAAACAAGAGAGTTAGAAATATACCTGTGGCATCATGGGTGCAAAGATCTGATGTCAATCATATAATACAAATACAAACAACAAAACACCTTGGGTTGCCTCCCAAGAAGTGCCTAATTTAGTGTCGCGGGATGACTAGGTTATCTTGACTACTCATAATTTATCAAGATACCTTAAAAGTGCTTCATACTTTATCCCTCCACTTAGACGATTTGAATTTCACCCCCAACTTAGATTCCATCTTCTTGCCTCGATCATAGGGGGTGGTACAAAAATTAAGAAGTCGAGTAATGGATTGAGCGTGGTAAACCACTCGACCTTAAAGTGAGGTATGTTTTTATGTTGCTTGTCTAATGTAAAATCAAGAATATAGGATTCTTGTTCCTCGTCTTCACACTCTTCTACTATTTTAAATGATTCCACAGACAAGATATCATCTAAACATAATGTAGAAAAATGCTTCGAGTGAGGCCCAACTAATTCTACTTCAAAATTTACACTATCTACTACACACTCACTTTTTTTCACCTTCTCAATGTCAGTCTCAAGATCAAGATGGCAATTGAGTTGTTGTGATTCTTGAGTTTTCTCCTTAAATTGGCTAATGTCCCCCTTATATTTTTCTATGTTTAGCCACTATAAACATGGTGAGAGTGGTAACTCTTTTAGATTTGCCCACAGCTGTTCTTGATTCTCTAAGATTCATTTCATCAATTTGTTCGCTTGAATCGTGATAGCACACATATCTTCAGTATGATCACTTTGACCACAAGCCAAACACCAAGTTACAGTTATTAGGACAGTATCCACATCATATTATGAAGGTCCCATCCATGCACTTCTAGGTAAATCTGGACAACAAGCCTCAAAATATGGTCCCCCATAATAATAACATGAATCATCATCACTCAAAAAACCATCTATCCAGGCTGACATCTTAAGAAAGGTGTGAGAAAAAAAAAGCAAAAAATAAAATAAAAAAATAAACAAATATTTGGAGTGTTGAAGAAACCCTAGACAATCTTATTGAAAGGTTTATAGAGAGTGTTTATAGAGTATTTTTAATCTTCTAAGTGAAGAATGAATGACCAAATAGGGTTATAAGACGTGGGGTCTTAAAGGTTTAGGATGGGGAAATTCTAAACTACCCTACGCTTAAAAGTTGTAAAAGACTCGCATGAGGGTACAATTGGACCCCTCCACTCGTACCGACATCATACGAGTGGTACCTTCCACTCATACCTTGATCATAGAGTTGGACATCACACTCTGTCCAATATACGACTCCTTAGACTAACTCATACCCTAACCATACGACTAGTACCCTTCAAGTTGTACCCTAACTAGAAATATCTAGGCTAGACACTGGACAACATATAGTTCGGCACTATACTTCTCATATCATGTACATACGACGCGTATGGTGTCTTCTGGTATCAAGAGAAGAACTTGTCCAATGTGACACTGACCAACATACAACTAGGGTCCTAGACCCTTATCCACATCATATGAGTGGTATGGTGTAAGTTGTATGATGCACAGAAGGTTCAAGATTCAGGAAATTTTGAAGGGCCGAAACCCAGGGTGTTTCAATTCTCCCCCACTTGGATCATTTGTCCTCGAATGATGGGAAAAGGAAATACAAGCACGATTAAACCCCCAAACGTCTCTACTCTGACCTTTAACTAAGTTAGAAAACAAAGATGCCAAAGAATTTTTTTCAATCTACCTTTAACAAAGAAAGAAAACAAAGACGTTAAGAATGTATGCATACCTTAATCATGATTATCCAAAACAGAGAGTAAGAATGAGCAGTCAGACTCCATGTCTCTTTCAACTCCCCACAGAGCTCCTTCCTCCACAACTAATACATCTAATATTACTTAAATGTGGCCAGACTCTCTACTAAGCTTCCAATATAAAGACAACACTCCCACATCTCTACCTCCCAACTTCCCCTACGAACACATGACTAGAGGGCTAGAGTATAACCGCATACCTATCCCATGCTAAAGACTAATGGGAAGTTAAAGGTGTTGGTGTGAGACATGATCCCTTATACCTTTACCACTTTGATAATAATACCCCATCTATCACTATAATCAAGAAATAGGTCTTGGTCAAGGAGCTATAACTACTTAACACAAAGGTTGAGTATTTATTAATCACCCCGCTCCAACCTATTTCTACTACACCAATTTTATTGATATCTCCACCAAAACTAACACCCTCAACCACTATCGCAAAGGCTTTCACCATACCTCTCCTCCATAGCTATTTCATAGGACAATATTTATCTCATTCCTCTACCATCACTTATAACCTTAGCTCTAGTAGTCACCCATAAAATTTTACCACCAGGGATATTTACTTCCTTGCCTAAGACACCACTACGCTTACACAACCACTACCACCTTAACATAAGAAGGGTCATTAAGGAACTAAAGTACAAAAACTACCCATGCTACTCAAGGAGAAACCTGCAGAATAAGACACAGTACAATAGGCACACGGTACTTCATAAAAACTACCTATGTTATGAATGAAGGATCATCCCAACATAAATACACCATAGCACAAGTCCTTACGACATGGTATGGAAAGAAACATGACTGCATAAATCATGAGTAACGTAACATAAGGTCGAGATTCACATTCAAGGAACAAGGCAAGGATTTCCACTTGAGACTAAGGCATAATATGGTACATGAATATATAGGCCAAGAGTGTTATGACATAGATCTTGAACACTTGGAAGATTAAATTTCTAAAACCATTATTGCCTTTGGTTTTGGGGTTGGAGTATGGACATACACGACATGTAGAACGTGAACCTTATACATAAGCATTGTCCCCACTTAATCAGAATAGGAGGGAATCACTAGAATAGAAGTAAATTCACCTCGACTTTCCTTGGAAGTCCACTTCTAAGAGAAAATTTATGATTATCCCTCGATCTCCATCTTACTACACCTATAATCACAATATTCAACTCTAAGGATTATCACAATAGGCTCATACTAGGGACACTTGGCTACCCTATACTTAAAATCTCATCTATCCAGATGCTACCTAGAGTTCAGCATAGTCTCACAAACTCTATGCCCTAACCCATTCAATGACTTAGCCCCAATCCATTAGTTCATCCTAAACCTCCAACCTTTATATCATAGTTTTTCCCACCCATGTATTCCATAAGTCATTGGCCTCATTTCTTCCGCACACCTTACCAAGACTACCAATCTAACCCCAAAAATCTCATATTGCTATCCTCGAGCTAACATACTCCCTTCACCAAAATCAATATCTAAGGTTCAAACTTAGTGTCTATAGACCATCATGCACAACTAACTGAGTACCCCACATAAAATATACATATATTCCACCCCATGAAAAGGTCAACCCAAATTCCTCATCCACTTGCCAGTTAACCTATATATATTCAGAGGAAACCATCCCCTCCTTACGCACGAAAAAACAAAAGTGCTCCACGGAGAAATTCTAGGGGGATAAACCCTTATCAAAAGGATACTTCAACTATTCCTTAAGTTCCTTCAACTCAATTGGAGTCATTCTATAATGAGGAATGGGGATATAATGAGTGTTAGAAAGGAGATCAATCCCCAAATTAATTTCTCCATCAGGTGGGATACAAGGAAGGTCATCAAGGAAGACCTCAGAAAATTCATTCACCACTGGGATGAAATGTAAGGAAGGACCCTTCGAGTTAGAATCTTTAACCCGAACCAGGTAATAGAGACACCTTTTAGAGATTAATCTCCAATCTCTAAGACATAATATGAACCTCCCCTTAAGAGCTAGGGAACCACCCTTCCACTCAATAATTAGCTCATTAGGGAATATAAATATGACCCTACGGGTCCAATAGCTTAGAGATGCATAGCACGAGTGCAACCAATCCATCCCCAGCATGATATCAAAATCAACCATATCTAATTCAAATAGATCCACAAAAGTTTCTCGACCACCCACAGATACCATGCATCCCTATAGACTCCTCTATCCACCATAGAGTCATCCACCAGGTTAGAAACTAAAAATGGCCCTAAAGTAATATCGAGATCAAAACCAAAATACACAGCCATAAATGGGGTCACATAAGAAAGAGTGGACCCCAAATCAAGTAGACAGTACACATCATAGGAAAAGAGTTTTAACATACCATCAATGACATCAGGCAATCCTCGGAATTTTATTGGGTAGTGAGATCATAAAGACAGTCTTGACCAATACCGAAGCCAAAAGAAACACCCCTCGGTGTTGGAGATAGAGAAGTGGAAACCGAGATCTTATTTTCCGTAGTGGCAATCCTTATGGGACACTCTTACTGCATGTGACCCAACTGACCACAACTATAACACTGATTCCTCCCCATATAGAAATAACCACGATACAACAAACCATAAAATTGGTAGGGAGGATAGGGTGGGGATGACCGAGCTCTACCAACTCGAAAAAGATATTCACCAGAACACTGAGAATAAAGGATACTAAAAAACACATGGGAAATCCATGTATTCCCTTGCTCAGACCACTGTCCACCACCTCTACTACTATTTTTTTGACCCCTCTCCCAGTTTGAATGTTGGGACTTCTTGCTCTATCTATTTCTCAACCTCTTTTTATTCTTTCTCACATCAATAGAATTGGACTGGCATGAGAAAGATTCTACTGTTTAGGTCAACAGATGAATAGAACGTTGAAACTTGGCATTGGTAACATCTCCTTAAGGTAATTCATTATGAGTATCACCCTTTGGGTAAAGTCAGTGGAGATTAATGGAACTCCATGAAAGAAATCTAAAACTACAACCCTTGACTAGGTCTGTACCATATGAGTCAGATGAGATCTATCTATGTTATCATCCAGTGGGACTGGTGTGTTTGTACGAGCTTCATATCATCAGAGGGCATAATCTGAAAGGTGAACAAAAGAAGATTTAGGGGAGAGTTTAAGACCTTAGACCCTATAGCCCGAAAATAGAATAACAAGAAAGTGAAACATTCCTAAATGTCTTATAGCCTCTCCCTTATAAGTGTGGTATACTACACACCCATAAAATAGACTCTACTTGATACGATTTTATGGTAACCCCATGACACCAAAACCTAGGCTCTGATACAAATATGACATAACCCAAACTAGGGCCTAGTCGTGCTGGGCATCTCAAGTCCAACAAGGATCAAAGACCACCCCCTATACCCAATCCAACCAACTAATATACAAACTATGTCGGATGAATTTTGAATATGTAATAAGATAAAGTATTTAAAATTAAGTGACTTTGGGATAAGTCTAAATCTGAGATCAACCCAACCAAGACATACTATCCAACCCAAATCGAACAAACCATAATATTCCTAAGTCCACAGTTATCCACACAAGCCCACTAAACAATGCCAAAGAATATCTAGTTAGGACATGCCCCCGACCATAGCCAAAAACTAATGTCAAAGGAATAGTAAAGACATAAGATAAACCATAACATATAATGGTCCTTCCAAAGAATGGAAGTTCACTACTTCAATCTGACTCAAGATGTCCCCGAATCACCAAGTCACTGATAAGAGGATTAGTAGTATGGCCGATTCCTGCATCGCATGGGAATACAGCGCCCAAAGACAGTTAGCAGATGAAACACTAGCATGTACTCAGTAATAAGGATAAAATAATTACATTATTTAAAACCAAAGTAAATAATCATTTGCAATCACATATATACATATATACAATATCGAGAAAAGGAATAAAGTTTAGCATGTATTTAAAACTTCAACCCGAGTTCTGTAGCTTTATCATTATAATCCTCCCACTGGCTATATGAGTCCAGTGTTACCCCCTGAACGGGCCCCAGTACGTGTAGCCACACGAACTAGAGATAATATAGGTGGCCGAGGATTACTTTAAATCCTTCGCCCTCTATGATACATATGTATGAGTATATACGTGGGGGATTCTCTTGTACCTCATAAGTACGTGTTTATAAAGACCAATCCTCATATTGGCAAACATGAGTTTCTAGTGTCAACCTTTCAGACTCAGACCTGAAGGGTTAGCTATTACAACCCGCCATTATTACCCAATTTAAAAATCTAACACATAACCAAACCACCAATTCCAAGAGTTAATTATCAAGGAATTATGAAGTGGTATCGTCATATTGACTATTTCTTGCAAGCAATGTCATTAGGCAAGTCTTAGGGGATACCCATGTACTCAAAACTCTATTATTAAAATCACTTGGAGGATTACTGTGTATCCCATAAGGTTTTCATAGATTACTCACTTAGGGGATTCCATTGTACCGATAAGTTTTCAAAACCATCTTCAATCAAGCCATGGACACCAAGGCCTTTCCAAAAAATTAAAAATCAACCGAACCAATTTAGGTTCCATTACCAATTATGCAATACAAAGTTTTCAATAATAATCAAACTATGTGACAAAATCATTCTCATAGGCATTTTAACAAACATGTTGAGGGAATAAGATTTCATAAACCAAAAAACATATATCAACTGACCATTCCCATGCAGCCAGATGTTCGAACCATAATTATAACATGAAAACCATAAGAAAAACATGGGAAAACATTATCCAAATAAGAAAAACCAAACCCCCCCAACATATATTCTAAAAACCAAATGTTACCACTATAATACCATGAAACCTATCCATTATATCATGCTTTTAGTTGAACTAATAATGAGGAAGGAGTAATATGCTTGAGTTACAAAGATTCACGGAGGGATTTTGATAATTAAGACTCTTGATGACCACCTTGAAGAAACCCTAGCCAATTGTCTTGAGAGTTTTTTAGAGAGTGTTTAGAGAGTATTTTTAATCTTGTAAGTGAAGAATAAATGACCAAATAGGGTTATAAGATATGGGGTCTTAAGGTTTTGAGATGGGAAAAGTCTAAAATACCCTCAGCATAAAAGTTGTAGAAGACACAGGAGGATACAATTGGACCCCTCCACTTATACCCACATCATTCGAGTGGTACTTTCAACTTGTACCTTGATAAAAAAGTTGGACATCACACTTCTTCCAACATACGACTCCTTAGCCTAGATCGTACCCTAACCATACGACTAGTACCCTTCAAGTCATACCCTAAGTAGAAACATCTAGGATAGACACTGGATAACATATGGTATAGCACTATACTTCTCGTATCGTGTACATACAACTTATATAGAGTCTTCTCATAACAAGAATAGAACTTGTCCAATGTGACACTAACCAACATACAACTAGGTTCCTAGACCCGTATCCACATCATACGAGTGGTATGGTGTAAGTCGTATGATTCACAGAAGGCTTAAGATTTAGGAAATTTTCAATGGCCAAAACCCAAGGTGTTTCAGAGATGTAACTATCACGCTTCATATGAACACCTTCTAATGCACCTTAGCTTAGTTCTAACTCCCTCTTTCATAATAATTAGCTTACATTATGATTAAGATCTATAGTATTTGCTAAACTTATCCACAATCCTCACCAACCCAAACCTTTCGATACCACAAAAATAAAATGCATAGGGTGTTATTATGATTAATCACTTTATTAAAGCCTAACTGGGTTTTTATCATTTCTATCCTTTCAATCACCATGATTGAAAACCTAATTTATAATAACTCCTAATATTTCTACCAATATTAAATAAATCTAACCCATGTCTATTTTCTTTAATGAATGAAAATCGTGATCTACCTCATAGTCAAATTCAGATGTTATTGGGAGAAAAGAGTTGCCCCACTAATTCTAAGCGCCATTCCATGTTGGGTTCCTACCGGGTGTGAGTCAAAAAAACCCTCATGAACTCTGGACTTTGAAATTTCATGGTTGGATAAGTGAGATTTTGTTGTATTTTTATAGGAAAGGGGTGGACTTAGGAAAATATTAGGGAATATGGTTTAAAAAAATTCTTGGATTGGCTACTAATATGTATCATTACAGAAGTAGGCCGCAGACTAACCTACTTCTTTTGGGCCTTTTTTCCCACTAACTTTAGGCCTCATTTCACCTTTTCATTTTAATTTTTCTTGAGCCCAATTTGAGAATATTATTTTTCGTAAATTATTTTTAGGGCATTTTCACATGTAATGATGGTTTGGGTCAATATAATTATCTATGATGCCTATTGTGTACCCATCATTTTTGTTAATCATACTATACTTCTGCATCTTTTCCCTGATGTAGATCCAAGTATGAGCTACCTCTATTGACATTATCCTCAAGTTTGCTGCTACTTCGAAGATAGGGTGAGCCTTTAAAGCCCTAATCTAATCCTCTCTCATTTTGCTATTTTTAGATAGTATTTTGACTATTTTAAGACTACATGTACATTTAATACTGTCTCGTGCTTTATTTTTTATTAATGACTTGCATCAACCTTACTTGGTCATAGGGGTACTCCTTTACACTTTTGTCCCACTTCCTTTGTTGTTCAGTATGATGATCTTCATATATGTTGCTACTTAGTACTTCTATTGTATGCTTAGTTTTGTATTCTACTTAGTGCTTAGTATTTCTATAGACACATACATACACACATTACACAAGGTCCATGCTAAGCTCGGGACCAAACTCAAAATATATAACAATAACATATTCGGAGTATTCTTACAAAAAGAATTTTGGAAAGGATAGAATATACACATATTTTACCTCTAGATCACGATGTGTAAAATTGTAATCCAACTTTTTCTAATATTTTGGAATTTATATCGATAAAATGTTTTAATTAATAAATCTTTTCTTATTTGAATTATCTATGAAGATCTAATTAAATATAAGACTTCAAAATAAATTAAGATTAAATCTTTTACAACACTTTGAAATACTTTTTCCAATATAAACACATGAGTATTGATCTTTGATTCATGTGGAAAGTGATATACTTTGAATTCATGCAAATAAATTGGCAAACACAGGCAGTACTAAAGATTGGAAGAAAAATTAGTAATAAGATAGATTTATGTATTATGAAAGAGAAATATACGAAAACTCAAGAGTTCATACTAATATGAAATATAAGAAGTCTCAAACCTCATAGATTAATCTTAAAAAATATTATATTTGATTTAAAGTCCATTCCTATTTTTTAATAATTTATTATTCATTTATACATTTTATAATGATGATCCACTTGACATGATACACACATGCAATACACGTACACTAAACTAGTATTGCTAAAAGTATGGTTAGCCTATTTTTAGATGAGTATTTTCTTTTACTCTGACTAAGATAAAGTACATTAGTTTGATATAAGCATCGGTTGGGATAAATTATTTACTAAAGAGGAATCGTTTGAATCTGTTTTTTAATAAATCCACGACTTGTCGCTTTTTAATCAATGCACAACTCATCCACGCAGAGTCTGTTTTCTCCATCATTTCATGGTCTCTCAACGCTAGTGATTCTATTTTTTCAGTCAATCCACAATCAGTCAATGCCTCTACTAATGTAAGTTATAACTTATAAGTAGTCTTGATTTATCGAATGAAGAAAACTCAAACACGTAATGTGTGTAATGATAAAACTTACTTGCACCCATATTCAATTATATAAAATAAATGACATAATAGCATATCTACTATACACTCTTTTATAACCAAACTTTGGATTAATTATTATGCATTTTGTAATACCCTAAGTTTTCAAGTGCTACACCTATCAAAATATATGCAATTGAATTAGCTTTCCAATGCCACCAATCTCCCTTTAATCTGATATTGTAGTACAAAAGACATGGAAAATTTTCTAAGGCTCTGTCAAACTACCAGTGGCAACAACTCTAGCAATGACTCATTGCCTGGACACAACGATTCATGGTGAAGACTCATTGTCACGGCAGTGAGGGACCAAAAGAATTTAGTCCAGTGATGAGAAGTCTGACATACGAGTTATTATCAAGCTAAACAAGTCTTAGGTGTACCCGTCTTCACAATAGTAAGAAACCAAGGGATCAATCCCCTCACTAGAACTTCTTATAACAAAGCGTGGTCAGACCCAAAGAGTCATTATCTGATCTATTATAACTATTTCCAGAAAATTTCTAATCATTTTCAAAGGGGTTATTTCGTCTTTCCCCACTATTTTTACACAAAAACCATATTTTTAGGCTTTCCCAAGGCTGGAATATAAGGGAAAATGCCCTAAATTCCTCATTAAGTCATAAATTCAATTGACACTTAGAAAAGGGATGATTCTCTCTTCACCAAAAGCAAAGTATGATTCTTCAATCTCCAACTCCAATTCTCAAGAGTTTTGTAAGGCTTCCATCTCCAAGTATGTGGGAATTTATCAATGGGTTACTTCCACCCATTGAGTCCCAAAGATTTATTCAATACTCAAGTTAAATTCACCCTTCAAGTTTTGGTTCCATGAAAAATATGAGTTTCATAATTCTTAAGTTTAATTCTTGCATTCAACCATGAATATATGTTTCCCTATAATTTTAAGCATCCTTCCACACACAGAATCATGATATCTCTTTATATTGATAAAATTATAAATTTTTGGGTTGAGTTATGAAATTCCCTATCATATTTATATTTTGATATTGTCATGTTTAGTTGCATTCTTCAGAGCTTGTGGTTTATAAACACTCGATACCTAGGAATTCATGCATACATTAGTTTACATGTTCTTGAGAACTTCAGACTCTACATATATTGTAAATTTCAAAATATAATTATATTGAACATTCAGTTATCAATGTCTTTTAGTTAGGAGTAGTACTTAGCACCGAGCGAATGCAGTGATGAAGGCTCACCCGTCAGCTAAGATTAAGACCTTTGGTAGAAGTCCCTTAGTTCTAGAACTATGACACTACCGTAGGGTATAAAGGTTCACCCACCAGTTGAGGAGTAACACCCTAGTCCTTTCAAATATCTATCTAGTGGATCCACGCCAACCTGTATTCATACCCTTAGCAAGGTACTGAACACCCTTCCAACTGGGGTTGTAGGTTGGACCCTGGTCAACATAAAATTATGGTATGCGGTCTATTATTAGCTCCTACATTCCACAATTCTATTTCAGTTTCTGATTCTGCTTGACCTTGTATCAGTCATTTATTTTTTATTTAGTACATGATTATACTTGTTCTTGCATCAGTTCACCATGTATCATTCATTTATGTTAAGCTTATATTAGTTAGTTTTCCCAAATCACATGCTCAGTACATTCAAAGTACTAATCGCATGCTTTCTTATGCTATATTGGCTTATAATATAGGTTTTGATGCTCAGCCTCCATATCATGCTTAGGATGGTTCGGTACCACATTTAGTAGTAGTTTTTGGTGATCCCTCATCATTTGAGGACTATTTATAAGTTTTTATTTTCTATATTTATTTAGTTTTAGTTAGTTCGTGTTAGTTGGGGGCTTGTCCCAACAACTCATTATGATTTAGAGGATTTCAGATAGATGTTTAGATTTTTAGCATATTGAGTATTCTCAAATAGTCTTATTTTTTATATTCAGTATTTGATCCCATTATCATTTATTATCAATTTATTTTTGTTCATCTTTAATGCAATATGTTTGTTACTTCTTTAGTATTCATAGTATTATGCTAGGCCATGGGTTAGCTTGGGGTCACTTGTGACACTAAGCACTGTGTCATGACTAGGGGGTATACTTAGGTCATGACAAACTTGGTATCAAAGAAGCAGGTTGAAAGTGTCTTAGGGTGTCTGAAATTCGCATTAGTAGAGTCTTGTTCATGGGTGTAAAGCACACCACACTTATGAGTGAGAGGCTATGAAACATATTAGGAAAAGTCTCACTCCATTCATGATTCATGTCTTATGATAAAGCGTAAACTCTATTAAGATTCTTCTTTTAACTTGTCCTTTACTCATTTACAAAAAATTCCTCCCAAGAGAACCAATAGAAGGAGAAATGGGAATTATCAAGAACCACCACCAGTTTCAGAAGACCCTATGGATGAGCAGGTCTCCTATGCTGACTTTAGGGATGCTTTCACTATATTATCCCAGTCAATGATAGCACATAATAACTATCAGGTGGTTTCCCCAGCCAACCCAACTACGAATACAGTAGCACTATAGTTTGATATTTTCTCGAATGAATCCTCCAACATTCTTTAGGTCTAATCCTGAAGGGGATCCATAAGAGTTCCTGAATACTATATAGAAGGTCACTGAGATTATGGGTTTCACTTCTACTAAGAGTGTTGACTTGGTTGCTTACCAAATGTAAGTAGTGGAAAGAGGATAGAGGAGCAGATATAGGGTTGATAAAGTGGGATGAGTTTGGTACTCCATTTCTGGATAGGTTCTTCCCACTTGAGTTAAGGAAAGCTAAGGTACATGAGTTCATAAATCTAAATAAAGTCAATATGAGTGTAAGGAGTACCTACTCAAGTTTACTCAATTGGCAAGATATGCTCCAACTATGGTTGTTGACTCTAGGGACCGAAAGAGCAAGTTTGTCATGTGTTTATAAGAATATGGTCAAGAAGTGAAGAATAGAGATGTTGTTTAAGGATATATACATCTCCAGATTGATGGTCCATACTCAATATATTAAGTAGGAGAAGATCAAGGATGAGGAAAATAAGAATAAGAGGGACAAAAGTGGTAGTTTTAATTTCTCTCAGCAGAGGTCAGATGGTTGATATCATTCTTACTTCCGCTAGAAATCTTCATCTCCAGTCCCATCTTTTCCTAGTGCACTAATACCCAAGTTCAAACAAGATACTCGTGATAGAGTGCCAAGCTCTAAGTCCCAGGATAGTGTCAATAGTGCTTGCACCAACTAAGTTTGATAGAAATATGGTAGGAACCACAAGGGTGAGTATTTTTTAGGTAGTGATGCATGTTTTGGGTGTGGTAAGTCAATCCAAAAAGTGATACATTACCTAAATATTACACAGAGAGGTATGAATATTCGTCAGCAAGGTTAATCCATTTCTTTAGCCATTCCAGCAGGTCGCACAACTCAATAGGGTGTCATCTTAGTGTAATTGGTGGATAGCATCAGGGTAGGTTCTATTCCCTTCAAACTCGACAGGGTCAAGAGGTTTTTTTTTATAAGGTTTCTAGTACATTTTAAGTTTCATGTTTATGCATTATAAGACCCTAGATCTACACTTTCCTTCATAACTCCCTATATAGCAATAGATTTCAGTGTTATCCTCGAAGCCCTTGTAGAACCCTTCTTAGTATCTATTTCAATCAGTAGAGTAATCATAGCCAGACGGGTATACAAAAATTGTCCATCCATAGTATCCTAGAAAGTCATCTCAATTGATGTTGTAGAGTTAGACATGACAAATTTTGATGTTATTCTAGGAATAGATTGTCTCCACTCTTGCTATGTCTCAGTTGATTGTATAAATAGAGTATTCCAATTTTAGTTTCCAAATAAGTTAGTCTTAGAATGGAAAGGTAGTACCTCAGTGCCTATCGGTCAGTTTGTCTCTTTCTTTTAAGGCAAGAAAAATGATTTCCAAAGGGTGCATCTATCATCTTATTCGAGTCAAGGACTCAAAGTTCGAAACCCAAAGTTTTTAGTTACTTCTAGTAGTAAAAGAATTTCTAGAAGGGTTTTTGAGGATCAACCCAGAGTTTCTCCCGAGTGGGCAATTTACTTTGGAATAGATCTCCATCCAGATACCCAACCTATTTCAATTCCACCTTATAGAATATCTCTAAATAAGCTTAAGGAATTGAAAGAACAATTTAAGAATCTCCTAGACAAGGGTTTTATCAAGCATAGTATCTCTCCATGGAGTGCTCTAGTTCTTTTCGTGTGCAAAAACTATAGTTCACTCATAATGTACATCGACTACTGTCAGTTGAATAGGGTCACCGCCAAAAATAAGTATCCTATCTTGAAACACCCCAGATTTTGGCCCTTGAAAATTCCTTGAGCTTTGAGCTCACTACCTTTGTTACGATTGGACCCTATGAGTCGTATAGTGTCTGGATTATTCATTGGGATGAGTCAAATCCAAATTAGTAAGTTTGTGGCTTGATTCTACTCTGAGATTGAGTGTCTCACTAAGATCCAAAAGGATATATTATGAGTCATAAGGTGTAATCGTAGAGTGTCCAGTGTAAGTCTCAATTTGGGTTTTGTGTTGACTATGACAGGACCCTACGAGTCATAGAGTCTCATTATGAGTTGGTTGGTTAAGTTATAAGGATAATAGTGTAGGGTGCATTGGTGGTACTGCCTTGGTTACGACTCATAGTGACGAGTCATAAGGAGTGGCTACGAGTCAAGGGTTGACTCATAACCAAAGGCGACCTTTTTTTAGCTTTTACGTTGGGGGCACTTTAGACATTTCCCACTTAAAACCCTTTTGACCCCATGTCCTTAAAACACTTTTAGGACATTTATTCCACACTTTAACAGTTTAACCACTCTCTTTACTCTCTCTAAATCCTCTCAATTAAGTCAAGCTAGGGTTTTGCTAATTTGGTCATCTAAGGGCTCAAGGGTCAATTTCTCTGTGTGAAACATTGTAGTTTCGGCATGTGAATCTACCCTTAAACTTAATATCTCTATTTAACGAAAGTACATAGTTATTTATATGATTTAAAGTATTGGTTTTTTATATGAATGGTCAATTAAATATTTTTCCATGGTTTTTTGATGCATTACTTATGTTTTAATTATGGTTTTTAAACTTGGGGTGCTTGGGAATGGTGGATGAAACTAGGGAATTGTGAATTTCCTAAACTTGTGAATTTTGAAGTGTTTATGACCACAACCCCAAGATGTGGAATTGGTGTTTAATTTTGGGAAATGTGGGAATTTGTGAAATTGAACTAGTATTGAACTGTTGCATGATATAAAAAGGTATTTGAAACAGAATGGTTTGATTTAATGATCAAAGGGAGTTGTTCTCACCAAGTTAATGGAAATTGTTTTGGTATGATGTTATTACCTTGCAAGTATAGTTGGTATGACGATACCAATAATGTATGCCTTAATGTGAAACATGGTTTAGTGAATGGAAATGTGTGATAAATGTTATAATTGGTCTTTAAAAAGGGGTTGTGTAGCTGACTCATGAAAGTGGAGGTCTAAATGACTGATACTGGGAACTGCACTAGCCGATGCGAGGGTCGTTATGTCTTGAGGGTTTGAGTCCCTTTGCTTAGACCAGGTGGTTCGAGTACACTTATTGTTGTTATTATTATTATGATTAGAGGGTTTGAGTCCCCCATCTCTCACTTATGATCATGTGCATAAGATACCTTAGTATATAATTAGAGGGTTTGAGTCCCTCGTGCATATATATACGATTATTCTCTGGTTCATACGGCTATACATTAGGGCCTGACTAATGGGATGAGAATTGAAGTCCATATAGCCCGTGGGTACTATTAATATGATGCTTGATCTACATAATCTAGGTTAAGTCTTTAAAATTCATGTTAAGACTTGTTCCTACCCTGGCATGTGATATACATATATATACATATATGTATTTTATAAAGTGCATAGAATTTTGTATGATTTGATCTGTTATCATAGAATTATTTTATCCCCTATCCCTGAGTTATAGGGTAGCACTCTAATCGTTAATCGTCTATTTATACTGTATCCCCACACGATGCTGAACTTGGTCATACTTCTACTTCTCCTTCTCATTGATCATAGATTGATCGAGAGTTGACTTAAAGTGGTGATCTTCTATGCTTTAGAAGGATCCATTTTAGTATTATATTTTTTTTAGTTATAGATTATTAGATATTATTTTTGGCTATAGTCGGGGGCATGTCCTGACACTTTATTGATGTTCTATTTGGTAGAGGCTTTGCTGGACTACTGTGGACACGAGATGGTTTAGTTATTGGTTAGTTATACTCTTATCATGATATCTTTAATTTCTAATTTTCTTATCTTATTATATGATCAGAATTCATCCGACATGGGGTAAGGTGGATGATGGTTTTTGTATTGGGGATGGTCTATAACCCTTTTCGGACTTGAGATACCTAGCATAAACAAGACCTGGTTTTGGTCATATCAGATTGGTATCAGATCCACTCTTATGTCACCCTTATCGATGTGGGCCAGAGTTCAAACTGAGTTTATGCAAATCCTAGTTAGGTGGGGTAAACCTCAATCCTAAGTCTAGGAAAATCCCATTCGGTGGGCCAAACCTTAATGAGAATGCTGAGTCCATAAGAAGGGATGTATGTAACAACCCAACTTAGGATAAGGAGTCCCACATTGATAAAATACAGGAGAGATAAAGGGTATATAAGTAAACAGGTCTTTCACTCTAGTGATACTTTTTAAAGCCATGCGCGCCTAGGCCTAGAGAAAACAATATCACTAGGTAGATGGGCCATTATAAATGGTATCAGAGCCTAGGTTCATGATGAATTAGCTATCTACAAAGCCATGTCAAGTAGAGTCTCTTTTATGGGTGTGTATTGCTTCACACTTATAAGGGAGAGGATACGAGGCAGTTAGGAATATTTCCCTTTTTTATTATTCTATTTTGAGCTATAGAGTCTAAGATCTCAAATTTCTCTAATTTTCATATGTTCTCCTTTTATATCATTACTCTGAGAATATCTTATGTCCGTGGAAACCTTTCTATCCCATCTAAGGATAATAGAAATGGAGCTCGTCCTACTCTAGGAGTTCAGACTCGGTCTAGGGTTGTTGCTTTTGATTTCCATAATAGATCTCTACTAGTTCCCCATATCCCTCCTCAAACACCTTAGGCAGGCATGTCTAATGTTGGGTTTTTCTAGTTAATCCATTTTCTTACTTAGTTAGTTGTCTCTCAGACTGAGTGTGTGGATTCTGTTGCTCCATCATCTAAGGCCACTAGAGTTGGCCAATTTATGAGGTTGAGTCCTTCTATTTTCATTGGTATGAAGGTTAAGGAGGATCCTCAGAGTTTCATAGATAAAATGGAAAGATTTTATATGTGACGCATGTTACTAAGGTAGAAGGTGTAGAGTTTGCAGCTTATCAGTTGAAGGATGTAGCGGATCAGTGGTATGAAGAGTGGGATCAGCTTAGAGATGTTGATGCTGAGTCTGCCTTGTGGGAGGAATTTTCTAGAGCTTTACTTGATTGCTTCTTTCCTCAGAAGTTGAGTAAGGTGAAGGTGAAGAATTCATAATTCTGAGGCAAGTCAGGATGATAGTTAAGGACTAAGCCTTGAAGTTTCATCAGTTGTGTCGGTATGCTCCAGAGTTGGTGTCTAGCATGAAGGCTAGAATTAGGAAGTTTGCTTTTGGGTTTTCCTAAGATTTGGTCTAGGAGAGTAAAGTTGCCTTGTTAAACAAGGATATGGATATTTCTCGTCTTGTGGTTTATATGCAATAGTTGAAGAAGAGAATAAGAAGAAGGGTGAAATTAAGGAGAGGGAGATTAAGAAGTTTAGGGTTTTTTATCAGGGTGAGGGTCAGCAGCAGAGCGGTAGAGATGGTATTAAGTGGTCTAAGAAGAAATGAAAGGGTTTTGGTTCCTACTCTACGACTAGTGATCCTTATCTGATATCATTGGGTAATCTTCGTTCTCAACATAATAGCAAGCTTAGAGATACAGGAGCCCAGTCTCAGGATAGTGGGGCCCAATCAGCTTCATCATATTCTCCTTGTAGATTATGCAGGCAGGTGCCCCATGGTTTTGTGAAAAGGGGAGAAATAGGTGTTTTAAATATGGTAGATTGGTCATTTGCAGAGAGACTGTCCTTCTAAGGTTGCTTCTGGGGAAAATAAGATTCTTATCGCCACTTTATCATCTCCTAAACTAAAGGGTGCTGCTTCAGCTTCTGGTATTGGCAGTGGATGAAATCACTTGTATGCCATTGATATCCGCTAGGTCTCTGAGGCATCTTCTAATGTCATTGCTGGTATGTTACGACTCTTTTCTTGTGATGTATGTTGCTTATTTAACTTTGGGTCTACTCTATCTTATGTGACCCCATTTGTGGTTGTATATTTTGGTTTTTATCTCGAGTGTATCCCTAATATCTTTTTTGTTTCCACCCTAGTGGGTGACTCTGTGATTGCAAGAAGAGTCTATAAGGATTGTGTGGTATCTGTTGGTGGAAAAAAACTCTAGTAGATTTGGTAGAGTTAGATATGGCTAATTTTGATGTCATATTGGGGATGGAATAGTTGTACTCGTTCTATGCCTCCTTAGATTGTCCAACCCATAAGGTCATGTTTAAATTCCCTAATGAGCCGGTCATTGAGTCGTAAGGGGGTTCTGTAGTGCTTAAGGGAAGGTTCCATATCTTAGAGCCCAAAAGTTGATTTCCAAGGGGTAGCTTTATTTTTTGGTGTGGGTTAAAGATTCTAACTCGGAGGTTCTTCCTACAATCCATTCCCGTGGTTAATGAGTTCCCCATAGTTTTTCCTGATGATTTTCATTTGTCCCTCCCGATAGGGATATTGATTTTGGGATTGACCTTGTTCTGGACCATCGTTCTATCTCTATCCCTCCATATATAATGGTTTTAACTGAATTGAAAGAGCTCAAGATATAGTTGAAAGAGCTCTTTCCATCTTAGTGTGTCTTTGTGGAGTGATCCTATTTTGTTCAAGCATAAGAAGGATGGTTTCCTTCAATTGTGTATTGATTATCAACAGTTGAATAAGCTGACTGTAAAGAATAAGTATCCACTTCCGAGGATTGATGATCTCTTTGATCATCTTTAGGGTGTTAAGTTCCTTTCTAAAATAGATCTTTGGCATGGGTATCATCAGCTAAATATTAGGGAGGTGGATATCTCTAAGACTGCCTTTCAAACCCGATATGGTCTCTTTGAGTTCTTAGTTATTTCTATTAGATTTACTAATGCCCCGATGATATTTATGGACTAGATAAATAGGGTTTTATGTCAGCTTTTAGGTTTTTTCATTATCATGTTTATAGATAACATTCTGGTGTATTCCAAGAGTGGAGTAAATTATGTCGATCATCTCTGTATTGTTTTACAGACCTTGAAAGATCAACATCTATATGCTAAGTTTTAAAAGTGCAAGTTCTGGTTAAAAGTTTTTATTTTTCTGGGGCATGTCATTTCTAGTGAAAGGATCATGGTGGGATCCATGGAAAGTTGCAGTGGTTAAGAAGTGGCCTAGGCCTATGACTCCAATTAATATTTGGATCGTCTTGGGTTTAGCCGATTACTATAGGAGATTTGAGGAGAGTTTCTCGACTATAGATGCCCCACTGACTAAGTTGCCCAAGAAAAAAGGTGAAGTTCTTATGGTCTGATGTGTGTGAGGGTAGTTTTGAGAAACTAAAAGATAATTTGACTTCATCTCACATTTTGACCTTGTCTGAGGGTAATGATTGATTTTTTGTTTATTATAATATGTTCCTTATGGGACTTGGTTGTGCGTTGATGAAGCATGGTAGGGTGGTGGCCTATGCTTCTAGGTAGTTAAAACTTCATGAGAAAATTTATCCGACTCATGACCTGGAGTTATTAGTGGTGGTGTTCGCATTGAAGATCTGGCATCAATATTTGTATGGGGTTTATGTGAATATCTTTTCTGATCATAAAAGTCTGTAATATGTGTTCACCCAGAAGGAGCTGAATCTCAGGCAAAGGAGATGGCCTAAGTGTCTTAAAGACTATGATATGAGTCTCCACAACCACCTAGGTAAAGCTAATGTGGTTGTTGATACTCTTAGTAGGTTATTAATGGGGAGTTTAGCTTATGTGGATAAAGAGAAGCAAGAATTGGTGAAGGATATTCACCATTTAGCTAGCCTTGGTGTTCGTCTCTTGGACTTCGAAAATGGTGGAGTGTTTATGCATAAGGTGGATCATTCATCTCTTAGTGTTGAAGTGAAAAAGAAGACAGTGTTGGATCCTATCTGTATGCAAATTAAGAATAATGTGGGAAGTCATGAAGTGATGGCCTTCAAGATTGGTGGTGATAGTATCTTCAGATACCAAGGGACGTTGTGTATTCCCGATGTTGATGGGTTGTGATAGAGGATTTTGGATGAAGCTCATGAGTCGCGTTATGCCATTCATCTTGGTTCGATGAAGAGGTATCACGATCTCATGGAGATTTATTGGTGGAATAATATGAAGCGAGATGTGACCAATTTTATGGCTAAATGTATGGTGTGTCAACAATTGAAGGTTAAGCACTTGAGGCTTAATGGGTTGACTCAAAATATTGAGTTTCCTGTATGGAAATGGGACATAATTAATATGGATTTTGTTATCGATCTTATTCGGTCTCGAAATTAGTTCAATTCTATTTGGGTCATCGTGGATAGGATGACTAAGTCTTCTCACTTTTTGTTAGTGAGGATGAATTTCTCTTTTAAAGACTATACCAAGTTTTTTATTGAGGAAATTCTAAAGTTACATGGGGCACCAATTTTTATTATGTCAGATCATGGTACTCAGTTCTCATCAACCTTTTGGCATTTGTTTTAGAGAGGTATAAGGACTAAGGTGAGCCTTAGTACTTCTTTCCATCTGCATTTGGATGGGCAAGCAAAAAGGACTATTCAGACATTGAAAGATATGCTGCGGGCCTACGTGATTGACTATGGTGATAGTTGGGTTGATCATTTGCCTCTTATAGAGTTCACGTATATTAATAGCTGCCACTCTAGTATTAAGATGGCTCCATTTGAGGCGTTGTATAGTAGGAGGTATAGATCTCCTATTGGGTAGTTTGAATTTGGTGAGGATGAGATGTTTGGCCCAGATTTGGTTCACCCATGTAATGAAGAAGGTGAAGGTAATTCGGGATAGAGTTAAATCTGCCCAAAGTCACCAAAATTCCTATGCAGATGAGAGACGAAGGGAGTTGGAGTTTTGTGTCATGGATTGGGTGTTCTTAAAGGTGTCTCCTATGAAGGGAGTAATGAGGTTTTAGAAGAAGGGGAATCTCAGTCCCCGGTATGTCGGCCCGTACATGGTGTTGAAGAGGGTTAGTAGTGTTGTGTATGAATTGTATTTTTCCTCTAGTTTGAGTTCCATTCATCTGATATTTCATGTTTTGATGTTGAGAAAGTGCATGGGTGATCCTTCAATGGTTATTCTTTTAAAAGAGGTGGGTATTACGGATTCCTATCATGTGAAGAAGTCCTAGCTGAAATTTTGGATCGACTAGTTCATCAATTATGGATGAAGGATGTAGCTTTGGTAAAGGTTGTATGTAGGAGCCACAACGTTGAAGAGGTTACTTGGGTAGCCGAACAAGATATCAAGTCCAAGAATCAATTCTTGTTCTCCACTCCGAATAATCATGCTTAAGCTATATGTTATTCTTAACATCTTTGTTTTCTGACTTTGTTAAAGGAAAGAGTGATTTTCTTGGCATCTTTGTTTTGTAACTTTGTTACAGGTAAGAGTAGAGGTCTATGGAGTCCAATCATTCTAGCAATTTCCTCGATCCATTATTCGAGGATGAATAACCCAAGTGGGGGAGAATTGAAACATCCCAGATTTTGGCCCTTGAAAATTCCTTCATCTTTGAGCTCACTGCCCTAGTTATGACTGAACCCTATGAGTCATAAGATATCCTAACAAGTAGTTGGGATGAGTCATAACCAAATCAATAAGTTTGTCGCTTGATTCTGCTCTGAGTACGAGTGTCTCACTAAGAGTCGAAAGGATATGTTACAAGTTGTAAGGTGTAATCGTAGGGTGTCTAATGAAAGTATCAATTTAGGTTTTGCATTGACTGTGGCTGGACCCTACGAGTCATAAGATCTTATTACGAGTTGGTTGGTTAAGTCGTAAGGATAATAGTGTAGGGAGACTTGGTAGTACTGCCTTGGTTATGACTCGTGGTGACAAGTTTAAGGAGTGGCTATGAATCAAGGGTTGACTTGTAACCAAAGGCAACCTTTTTCAACTTTTAAGTTGGGGGCACTTTATCCATTTCCCACTTAAAACCCTTTTGACCCCAGGATCATAAAATACTTTTAGGGCATGCATTCCACATTTTAATGGATTAACCACTCTCTTTACTCTCTCTTTCTCTAAATCCTCTCAAGCAAGTCAAGCTAGGGTTTCACCAATTTGGTCATCGAAGGGCTCAAGGGTCAATTTCTCTTCGTGAAACCTTGTAGTTCAAGCATGTGACTCTACCCTTAAACTTAATATCTCTACTTCATGAAAGTAAATGGCTATTTATGTGTTTTAAAGTATTGTTTTTTTACATGGTTAAGGGTTTTGACATGAATGGTCAATTAAATATTTTCCTATGGTTTTATGATGCATTACTTATGTTTTAATTATGGTGTTGAACTTGTGGGTGCTTAGGTATGGTTGATGAAACTAGGGAATTGTGAATCTCCCAAACTTGTGACTTTTGAAATAGTTATGAGACCAACCCCATAATGTGGAATTGGTTCTTAATTATGAGAAATGTGGGAATTTGTGAAATTGAACGAGTCTTGAACTATTGCATAATATAAAGAAGTACTTAAAACACAGTAGTCTAATTTAATGAACAAAGGGGGTTGCTCTCTCCAAGTTAATGGAAATTGTTTTGGAATAATGTTATTACCTTGAAAGTGTAGTTGGTATGACGATACCAACAATATATGCCTTAATTGAAACATGGTTCAGTGTGGTAACTATTTTAATAGGAATTTAAAAGAGGGTTGTATAGTTGAGTCGTGAAAGTTGAGGTACAAGTGATTGATACTACAAACCACGCTAGCCTGTGCAGGGGTTGTTATGGCTTAAGGGTTCGATTCCCCTTGCTTAGACTAGGTGGTTTGAGTCCACCTTATTGTTATTATAATTATGATCAGAAGGTTCGAGTCCCTCATCTCTCACATATAATTGGGTTCTTAAGTCATCTTTGTATATGATTGGAGGGTTGGAGTCCCCCATGCATATATATAAGATTATTCTTCGGTTCGTGCGGCTACACACATTGGGGCACGACCAGTGGAGTGAGAACTGGGGACCATATATTCTGTGGGTACTATTAATATTACCGTTGAGCTACACAATCCAAGTTATGGTTTTAAAAAGCATGTTAAGCATTGTTCCCTACCCCGACATGTTATATACATATATGTATTTGATAATGTGCATGGAATTTTGTATAATTTGAATTGTTATAATGGCATTATGTTATCCCCTATCCCTGAGTTACATGCTAGCTCTCCAACTGCTAATTGTCTATGTATGTTGTATCCACACTCGATGCAGGACCTGGCCATACTTCTACTTCTCCTGCTCAATGATCCCAGATTGATCGAGAGTCGACTTGAAGTGGTGAGCTTCCACGCATTGGAAGGATCAATTTCAGGATTATATTTTCTTTTGAGTTTTAGATTTTTGGATACTATTTTTGGCTATAGTCAGGGGCATATACCGACACTTTATTGATGTTCTATTTGGTAGAGGCTTTGTTGGAATACTATGGACTTGGGATGGTTTGGTTGTTGGTTGGTTATACTCTTAGCGTATTATCTTTGATTTTAAATTTTATTATCTTTTTATATGTTCGAAATTCATTCGACATGTGGTTAGATGGATAATAGTTTGGGTACTTTGGGGGTGGTCTCTGGCCCTTGTTGGACCCGAGATACCCGGTATGACTGGCCCTGGTTCAGGTTGGGTCACATCCCCAGGATTGATTACGTTGTTCGACAAACTTTAGGGTGCCAATTATTCCTCTAAGATAGACCTCAGATTCTATTATCATCATCTTAGAGTCAGAGAATATGATATTCCAAAGACAGCCTTCTAAACCTGGTATGGTCACTTTGAATTTGTTGTTATGTCTCTTGGACTAAAAAATGCTCCTGCAGCTTTTATGGACTTGATGAACAAGGTGTTCAAGAAATACTTAGACATGTTCTTTATAGTATTCATAGACGACATCCCCTTTTATTCTCAAAGTAAGAATGAACACATAAATGATTTGAGGATTGTCTTGTAGACTCTTAAAGATCACCAGTTATTTGCCAAGTTCAGAAAGTGTGAATTCTAGTTAAAATCAGTATCATTCTTTGATCATATTATTTTCGATGAAGGCATTCGAGTTTATCCTCAAAATACAGAAGCAGTAAGGAACTGACCTAGACCCATCTCTCCATCATATATTAGGAGTTTCTTGGGTTTAGCTGGTTACTACAGATGGTTTGTTGAAGGATTTTCCTCTATTACTTCTCCTATGTCTAGACTAACTCAGAACAAATTCCAGTGATTTGATTCATGTGAGAAGAGTTTTTAGGAGTCGAAGACTTGACTCACCTCCGCTCTAGTTTTGACTCTACCAGAGGGTTTAGATTGTTTTATGGTTTATTGTGATACTTTTAGATTTGGTTTTGGTTGTGTGTTGATTCAGTGGGGCAAGGTTATAACATATTCCTCTAGAAAACTCAAGTATCATAATAAGAACTACCCGACTCAATGTCTTGAGTTGGAAGAAGCCGTGTTTCCCTTAAGTATTTAGAGGCACTATCTATGTGGGGTTCATGTTGATGTGTTCCATGATCACGAGAGTCTTTAGTATATGTTCAGTCAGAAAGGTCTAAATCTTGGTCTGAGAAGGTGGCTAGATTTTTTGAAGGATTATGATATAAGTGTCTTGTACCATTCGAGTAAGGCCAATATTAAGGTCGACACCCATAGAAGATTGTCTATGAGGGGTGTTACTCATAATGAAGATAAGAAAAAAGAGTTAGCTCATAAGGTTCACCAGCTTCTAGTTTGAGAGTTCAGTTGGTTTATTCAATAGAAGGTAATATTTTAGTTCAAAATGGTTAGAATCTTCTAAGGTAGATACGATGAAGAAGAAGCAAGATAGAGATCCTATTTTACTTAGGTTGAAAGAAACAGTTCAAAGTTAGGAAGCTGAGATTTTCTCCTAAGAGGGAGATGGTGTTCTTCGTTATTAGGGCAGACTATGTGTTTCGAATATAGTTGACTTGAGATAGCGGATGTTAGCAGAAGCTCACAATTCTTGGAATTTTATTCACCCATAAGCCACTAAGATGTACCATGATTTATGGGAAGTCTATTGGTGGAATGGAATGAAAAAGGATATTGCAGAATTTGTGGCTAAGTGTCCAAATTTCCAATAGGCTAAGGTTGAACACCAGATACCTAGTGGTATGCTTTAGTAATTTAGTATTACTACTTGGAAGTTGGAAGTGGTTAATATGGACTTCATTACAGGGTTGCCTCATACTTGTCGGAAACATGATTCTATTTGGGTTATCATAGACTGAATGACTAAGTTAGCACACTTCTTTCTAGTTAACACTTCAGATTCAACCGAAGATAATGCTAAACTCTACCTTAGAGAGTTGGTGAAACTGTATGGAGTCCCTTTGACTATTATTTCATATAGAGGTATACAGTTTACCTCTTAATTTTTGAAGACTTTTCAGAAAAGTCTTGGTATCCAAGTTCATCTCAGTACGGATTTTCACCTACAGATATATGGTCCGGCAGAGAGGACCATTCAGACCTTAGAGGATATGTTGAGAGCATGTGTGATTGATTTCAAGGGTATTTGGGATGATCATTTTCTTTTGATTAAGTTTGCTTATAACAACAGCCATCACTCCAGTATTCAGATGGCCCAGTTTGAAGTGCTTTATTATAGGGGGTATAGATCTTTTATTGGTTAGTTTAAGTGTAAGACCTCGCAAATTTCTCTCATAATCTGAGCCTTAGAGCGTGTCAAGTGAAGCGTAAATCCGATCCAAAAAGGTTGAGAAGTGTATTTCCAAGTGAGAATATTTTGAATCATGTAGAATTTCCCTAATATCAACTTTTTGTCATGTAGAGCATTGAATAAGATTTCCATCGATACTAATTTCGTCAAAATCTGGCATCGAATGAGGAAGTTATGGCCGTTTTACAGAAAGCAGTCGAAACTGCCCAGGTGCGATGGCTGGGCAGACAGACCGTTGAGCTTGCAATGGACCATCGCCCAGCCCGGCACAACCAAGGAAGTAATTCCCTTTTTAGGCCCAAGTGCGACGGCCAGGACGACGGACCATCGAGTCTACGATGGATCATCGCTGGGACCGTAGCGCTGAAGCAGTGTGGCCTCATCATGGCTAACGTGCAATGGATGATCCGATGGACCATCGCTGAGACCTTCACATCGAGTCAGTGTGTTCTTTTTCCAACCGTTGTGCGATGGAAGATCCGACGGACTGTCAGACTGAGCGATGGGCCATCACTTCGACCGTCGTAAACCTCGTTCAGCATTTTTAACTCATTTTTAAAAGGGCTTTTTGGTCTTTTTCCCACTCTTTTCAGCCCTTATTTATATCCGATCAAGACTCACAACATCATTTATCATCTTCAACATCAAAACCTAGGGTTTCTACAAAATCAAAACCCTTCTTTCTTCTTCAAGAAAAATCAAGAGAAATCAAGAATCTCTCTAAGAGCCTTCAAGAAAGAATTTCCTAAGGTATGCAAATGCTGATTCTTGGATCCCTTTCATCCAAGAAGATCAAGAACTATTTTCTAAATTTCAAAGATTTTATGTTTATGAGTTTTCATGATTCATATGAGTTGAAATTGATGTTCATGCTATTATTAGGCTCTGATTCATGTGTGTTTACAAAGTTATCAAGATTTGACCCTAGTATATGATATTCATGTGATGTTCATGATAAACCCTCTTCAAGTATCTTTGTAAGTGATGTGTTCATGTCAATTAAGTGTATAAATTGTTGAATAACCAAAGTATGCTCCCCATATGTTTGATAAAATTCTTATGTGAAGGAATTAGAGCCATTATAGCATGTTTACTAGAAATCCCCAATTGTGAACAAGTCCATACATGCCAAGTGTTTGTTGAAAAGCCTTAGTGAATGAATTATGATATGATAGCATGAAATTTCCCCCAATTATGTGTTCTTCGATGCATGCTAAGAGTTTAATACATGCTAAGTATTTTACGCAAGACCTTGTTGAATGGAATACGAGCCAATAACATGTCTCCCTATACTATCATATATTTATGATTCCTAAATACTTGAAGAGATGCTTTAGTGATTATGATGGTGAATTAATGTCCATGGTATTGAATTATTCAAGAATGATTTTGTGTTACTTTTATGTCATAGAGTCCTGGGGGTAATTATACCCGACAATTTAGTTGCAGTCTAGATCCCGTGTCAGTTTTCCTGATAATCTCATTCAAGCCATGATTCTCAGAACTCAGTGGATTATAGAACTCTGTTCTCTCAGATAGATACAATACCTAAGAAATCTCAAAAATCTCAGTAATCTCAGTATCACCAGTATTCTAGCCTCAGTTCAGTACTCAACTCAGATCTAGTAGTATTCGAGTGTTTAGTCCAGAACTTAGTATCATCAGTCAGATAACAAGATTCAGTAGTATTCCATCAAATACGGAACCAAGTGAATTCATCTTAACTCAGTCAGATCAGTCGAGAAATATGATCAGAATCAGATTTAGTTCAGTTTAAGTAAGAATCAGTTCAGAGTCTTTCAGTTGGGAGTAGGAGCTAGCACCGAGCGAGTGCAGGGATGGCGGCTCCCCGTTAGAGAGGCAAAGTTGTTAGGAGCAATCCCTAAACTCCAAAACTGTGTAGCCCACGCAGGATGCAGGAGTCACCCGTTAGAAAAGGCTTGTCACCCGCTAGATAGGCTTTACTATTATACTATATTAGGCTTGACTTCCTGCGAGGGTCACCCATTAGAGAGACTTGACCAGAGAGGTCTTTACCTGTGGCACGGTATTGACACCTTTCTAGCTGGGGTTACAGGTTGGACCCCACCAGTTCAGATTTGGGGCATGTCGGTTAAGTGAGCACTCCCACAGTTATAGTTTTAGTATCAGTCTTTAGAAAAGAACTCAGAAATTAGGACTATCATATATAGTCATCTATCTCAGTGTAGAACTCAGATAGTTCCATTGATTCATGGGCCACCCGCTAGATAGGCATGGTCCCACATAAAGTTATTGAGTAATCTCATTATCAGATCCCGAGATCACGTACTAGATAGGCTTGATCTCAGTCTCAGATTTAGCTGAGTATTCTTATTATCAGATCCATAGATCACCCGTTAGATAGGCTTGATCTCATTCTCAGATTTAGTGATATTCTCATTATCAGATTCAGAGAAATTCCGCTAGATAGGTTTGATCTCAGATATAATCTTCTCTTATCATTGATAGTAGATTTTGGAATTATCCGTTAGAGAGGTTTGATCTCCAATGCAATCATTCGAGAGTAGAAAGCTCATAATTCATTCAGTGATGGGAGTAGATTCAGTTAATCAGTTTTAGTGTTATCAATTTTTGAGATCACTCACTAGATAAGACTGATTTCAACTCCAGTACTCAGTTACCAGTATCAAATGATCTAGTGTTCAGTATCTTAGGTGTTAGTAGTGAGTTCAGATGTCAGTAAAGCAGTATCCAAGTTTCATTACTTCGAGTTGCAATGTTTTCAGTTATGGTTTGTCCATTCATGCATATGTCTTTATTTAGTATTCTCATGATTATTCAGTTAAGTAATTATTCATGTGTAGGCCCTTGCATTTAGACTTACCTCAACTTCATACTCAGTATATTCTCGTACTGACGCATTTGCGCTATGGTGTTTTATATGACACCATAGGTTTAGAGGCTCGAGATCCAGAGTTCCCTTAGTAGCTCAGTCCCAGTCAGCAGCAGTAGACATAGAAGTGAGTCCTCTTCATTCGAGGATTATCCTTTTATTATTATTGCATCAGATTTTGTTTATTTTCAGTAGACGGAGTTAGTTGGGGACATATCCCATCAACTCCACAGCTCAGACAGTTTAGAGGCTTTTCAGATAGATGTATCAGTATTCAGTTTTAAATGTTGAGTATTTTTAGATGTTTTGAACCTTATGGCCAGTTTCTAGATTTATTATCTATATTATGCAGTGTCCAGGTACAGATATTAGTAGAGGGTTAGCTTGTGGTCCTTCGGGATCATGATCACCGTGTAATGTTCTGGTTCCAAAAAATTGGGTCGTTACATTAAGGTTGGTGAAGCCACTTTGATAGGGCCAAATCCAATGCATGAGGCAATGGGTAAAGTTTAACTAATTAAGGAAAGGCTAAATACTGCTCAGAGTCATCAAAAATCTTATGCATATGTGAGGAGAAGGTAGATTGAGTTTGATATTAGTGATTTTGTCTACTTGAAAGTTTCTCCCATGATAGGGGTGATGAGATTTGGTAAGAAGGGAAAGGTCAGTCACCGCTACGTTGTTCTTTATAAGAACTTGAATAGACATAGTAATCTAGCTTATGAGTAGGAGTTTCCAACGGAGTTAACATTAATTCATTCAGTCCTCCATGTTTCCTTTTTAAAGAAAAGCATTAGTGACCCAACATCAATCATTCCTTTAGAGAGTATGGGCGTGAAAGATAGTCTCTCTTAAAAAAAGATCCCAGTTGAGACCTTGATCATTAGATTCATAGACTAGGAATAAAGTGGTTGCTTTAGTAAAGATTCTAAAGAGAAATCATTTAGTTGAGGGAGCTACTTGGGAAGTAGAGGCAGATATGATAACCAAGTACCCCTACCTTTCTCTTCGAGATCAGTCCTAACTTGAGGTAATAGTTCCCTTAATTAACTAATTCTATTCTATCTTGAGCCACCAAGTTATTTTCATGTCATAACATGCATCCATGAGTCTGGTTTAGTCCATGTCAATATTATAGATTCAGTTATTAACTTGTTGTTTAACTCAGGAGTTCAGTGTAAAATTATAGCTATTCCCTAGAACTTTCTACCTCATCTTAGTTAGTTTTATTCAGGGACAAATGATCCTAAGGAGGATATATTGTAATACCAAAGTTTTCAAGATCTTGATCCATCAACATATAGACAATTAAATTAGCTTTCCAATTCCACCAATCTCTCCTTAATCCGAGATCATAGTAAAAAAGTTATGGAAAATTTTCTAAGGTTCTATCAAACTGCCAATGCCAATGACTCTACTATTCATTGTCAGGACATAATGAGTCATAGTGAATACTCATTTTCATGGCAGTGAGGGAACAAAAATATTTAGTCCAGTGATAATGAGTCCGGCATACGACTCGTTTCAGGCTACACGCGTCGTTAGGTTAACCCTTTGTCACAATAGTAAGAAACTAAGGGATCAATCCCCTGACTATGACTCCTCATAATTACTCATGGTCAGACCCAATGAATCGTTACCTGTGTTGTTACAACTGTTTCCAGGAAATTTCTAATCATTTTCAGAAGGGTTTTTTGGTCTTTCCCACTCCTTTAATACTAAAGCCACATTGTTTAGGCTTTCCCAAGGCTAGAATATAAAAGGAAAATACCCCTAATTCCTCATATGTTGAGGACAGTTCCTCACCAAATGATAAACTTCATGACATGCATAACACCCTCTATTGCCTTCCTTAATATGTGGTAGCCTAAAAGAACTAGAGTGGCAGCCCTGGCCTAATAAACTAGAACTGTAAGACCCCACAAAGTTCCCCCGTAGTCCGGGCCTTAGAGCATGTCAAGTGAAGTATAATTCCGACCCTAAAAGATTGAGAAGTGACTTACCAAGTTATTGGTGTTTAAACCATATAGAATTTTCTTAAATTTGACTTTTTTTTCATGTAGAGAATTGAATTAGCTTTCCAACGATGCCAATTTCATCCAAATCTGACATTGTGGTGTGAAGTTATGGCCATTTTACTGAGAGTTATTGGAACCGCTAAGGTGCGATGGACGATCCGACAGACCGTCGAGTCTACGATGGACCATCTCTCGGACCATTGCGACCAAGGTAGAAACTCTCTTTCCTGGCCCAAGTGTGATGGCCAGGAAGACGGACCGTTAAGGCTGTGATGGACCGTCGCTGACACCATCGCCACTAAGGCAGTGTTGTCTAATCTTGTCCATCGAACGATGGATGATTCGACGGACCTTCGATCCAACCATCGCATTGAGGCTGTATGTCTCTTTTCAGATCATCGTACGATGGACGACCCGATGGACCGTCAGACTTGCGATGGACCGTCGCTCCGACCGTCGCAGACCCCGTTCAGTATTTTTAGCTTATTTTTAAAGGGGATTTTCAGTCTTTTCCACTCTTTTATCAACCAGATATATATTCCAAATGAACTTAATAGGCTCATTATCACCCAAAATATCCAAAGTCTAGGGTTTCTCCTTCAAGAGCAAATCTAAAACCCTTCTCCAAGAAATCCAAGAACTCATCATGGGTTCTACAAATTGAGTTGAGATTTGAGTCCCCCAAGTTCAAAGGTTGTAAGAACCCTCTCTCAAGAGTAAGAAGAAGAGTTTAGAGCAAGTTTGTTCATCCAATTTCATAATCTAAGGTATGTGGGGTTTTGAACAAGGGTAATCCTTTGACCCATGTGCCTTAAAGCTTATTTAAACTATGATTTTCGTCAATTTATGAGATTTTACATGAAATTGAATTGTGGGCTTTCACCCATTGTTATTGGTTGCAAGATTTTGATGTTTTCCTTGCATTGAGAGTATAATGGCATGATTTTTTTACATGTTTTCTTGAGAAATTGCAACTGGATCTATACCCCATTATTTTAATCCTTGAGAAGTTAATAATTGAAATATTTGAAACATTGAAGTATATGAGTATGTTGATATTTTGAGATAAATTGCTGAAATTTCCAGAGTTCTACATGAGTTATGAATCTATATGCTACCTATTATGCTTTTGATGAGTTCTAACTTGAGATTTAATTATGAGTAATTAAGCCCTACTTGAGACTTGAGATTTTATGAACTATTGTGCTATAAGCACCCATGATTTGAGTATTTTGAGATTATTGAGAAATGTTTTGACCTAATGGTTATTGAGTTTTGAAATCCACTCTACTACATGAGATTACCGATTTGATTATTGGGTTCTTATTGAACCATGAGATTATTCTAAAGTGAATTTTCATGAGATGAGCGAGATAAACTAAAGGGAGTAGTATTTAGCACCGAGTTGGGTAAGTTACCACGGTTTCTTACCCCAAAACTACGTACCACCGTAGGTTAGGCCTAAGGCCGAGATGATTGTTGGACCTAAGGTCGAGATATTATGCTCGAGACCAAGATAAGTGATCAGTGAATTGAGGTTATACTCCTTGGCAAAAGTATGATGCCTCTCCCCAACGTGAGGTATCTTTCTTAGGAGGACAAAATGATGGACTCCATGAAGCTGGCATGGTTTATGTCGGTTAAGAGAAACTCCCTAAACTAAAGTATTTTCCATTGAGATAAGATATTTTTCCTTTAAAACTAAAATACTTTTCCTTGATATGAGTATTTTTCCCTAAAGCTTGAAATGAGATATTTTACTAACATGAATGAAATTCCTTCAAGTATGTTCCAAAGTTCTATGATTTCGAATTCCAAGTATTTGAGTTCAAAATAGTCATGAGTTCTTGAGAATTGAAGAAGTTTTACTCTCCATGAAACATATGCATGAGTTGAAAGTATGGCTTAAAGTTTCCTTTATCCTAGAGTAATGAGAATAAGAAAAGATTACCGATTTCAAAGTTAAACTATGATGACTCACGAGATTTGTGTTACATGCTCCATTCTACATGATTCATGAGCTTTACATTTTATACTTATTCAATCCATGTGAGTCATTACTTATTGCATGCATGATTTGATTAAAGAGTATTGATGTTGTTTAATATAAATGCATTCACCTCCACATACTCAGTACATTCCCAAGTGTTGATCTACTTATACGTCTATGTGTTGCATTGTCTTATAATGTAGGTTCAGGTGCTCAGTCCCAGCCTCGTCAGTGACTTTCGAGTACCTCTGTCTACATCCCTACAGTGGTGAGTCCTCATGCTTCGAGGATCTATCGTCAGACATTTCAGCATTTGAGAGACTATATTATTACTTTCAGTTCATTTTGAGTCAGTTGGGGACCTGTCCCAATGGCTCTCTAGTTCATGGATTAGTAGAGGCCTTGTCAGACTAGTTATCAGATTGTGGTTATGTTAAGGTTTTCTGGTATTTCTTGGTCATTTGGACCGAGTATTTTCTCTGTATTTTCTTCCATATGATATGACTATGCTAGTGTTTGAATTATTTCCTCTTAAAATGAGTGTTATTCATATAAACAGGCTCAAAAGGTTAGCTTGGGGCTACCTGTATCCTTAAGCACCGTGTGTCATCTCAAGAGGCGATTTTGGGTCGTTACAAGAACCTTCACCAATATGACCTGGTACCTGGCTACCTGGATCTATAGAAACTAAAGTGGTAGAACTTAATACCTATAAAGCGGCCTAAACTATCCTACCATGATAAGCATGGGAACCTCTACCAGTGAAATCCCTCTTTGGGAGACATGTCCATAAAACTCGCCCTATCGGTACACCTTCTTGGTGGCTCCCTAACTATCCATGGTAATCAAATCAATATAATTAGCATGCTCTACAGTATTCTAAAAAGAAGCACCTGAAACTATCATCTGAGTTATTTCTAACTAATAAGGAGCTTTAATCCCTTGACGAACCTCCTAATCCTCTCTGGCTAAAGAAAGATGCCGACGTCAGAATATCTGGATAAATTATAAAAATATGACTCATACTTAGCAATAGTTATGGAGCCCTGCTCTAGGTGATCAAACTCATCTGTGATCTAATATCTTAAACTGTACGGAAAGAACCTCTTCAAATAAACCTTAAAAAAGTGGGCCACAACATAGTAGGCAAACCCAATAGTATACAATGAGAATAAAACCTACATTATTTTTCAGCCATATCAGTCAATTGATAAGTTATATAAGCAACACAGTTAGACTCAATGGATCTAAGATTATGCTATCTCTCGTAGTAGTCAGTTAGAAACTCATATGTATCTTCTCCAATAGTGCAATTAAACTTGGGAGGAGCCAAGCAAATAAATGTCATGAACCTCTGTTGATCATCAGAGTAAATGGATAAATAGTAAGTTCGGTAGGTAGTGAACCAATATATAGGGGTACCACATAAGATGGTTGTAACCCTGAAGTTGAAATACCATAAGAAAAAAATTGTACTGATTGTGGAACATCACCCAAACTTTGAGGAATGCCTAGTACACTTAAAGGAACACCAACCAAAAGAATTAAGTAATTAATTAATAAATTATGCAGCACTAGTATCTCAACTGAACCTTGAGGATCTAAGCTGACCTTGCATCCCCTGACTAGGAGACATCCTCAGCATACTCAACCTCATGTTTGGAATAGGCCTACCTATCATATCCTATAATTGGGGAAGCTCCTCTTGCCTACCCTCTACCTATAGGCCAACCACGGCCCATACCTCCCTCTCTGACTGGGGCTCCAATACTGAGTGTAGGCTCGATATCTATAGCATTTCTCGACCTATTCTACACCATTTGTACTGAAAAAGGGAATATAATTTTACAACATAGGGTGTGTAAAATACACATGATAATGAATCGAATTAGAGAAGTTTTTACTTAAGCCATCTTATAGCCTCTCGAGGATTAATACAAATATCTGTACAAATCTGCAAGACTCCACTAGACATCCTACTCTTACACTTATGAGACCAATTAACCTAGAACCTGATAGAAATGAGTCACAGCCATAAAGTTGAGGTCATGAAGACGCTTACCAAGACCCAACCTAGTTAAGTAAGCTGATTTCCTAAAAATGAAAACACAATTGAAAACATAACTAAAATAAGATAAATGAAACTTCTAGAACAAAGTTATACTAACATGTATATATAAAGTTGAAGACTTAAAAAAAATACCACAAACCCCAAAGATACAAATTTAATAAGCCTAAGAGAATCTAATTCAACTCAAAAGAGCTAAAAATACATATATATATATATATATATATATATGTCCCTAAAAGGTTCTCTAGTGCCTTCCTTGATCATTTCTTTCCACAGGAGTTGAGGAAAGCAAAGGTAAAGGAGTATGAAGTAGGGAAATATGAGTGCGAAGGATTATTCCTTAAAATTCCATAAGTTGTCTTGCTATTCTCTGGATTTAATGTCTACCATGAGAGCTAGGATAAGGAAGTTTGTATCGAGTTTGTCTCTTGACTTAGTATTGGAGTGTAAGGCTGCGATATTGAATAATGATATGGATATATTTGGACTTTTGGTTTATATACAGTAGGTGGAGGATGAAGAGAAGAAATAGGTAGAGATTGAAGAGAGGTAGAATAATAAGTTCAGATATTCAGGAAAGGGTACTAATCAATAGGCAAGTGAGAGAGATGGTAGATAGTGGAGAAAAAAGAAGACTTGGGGGAATTCTAGGTCGTATTTTTTGATTTCATGTTATCATAAGCCTCCTGGTGATCATTATTCTTAGACTAGTGGTCCTAAGGTATAGTGTGCCGAATCTCAGGCTAACAGAGCTCAGTCAGTCCCACCTTATCCTCATTGTAGATTTTATGGACAACTTCACTATGATTATTATGATGAGGAGAGAAATCAGTGCTTTAACTATGGTCAGCTTGGTCACATACAGCAGAATTGCCCTGCAGCTAAAGTAGACACTAGGCTAATAAAGTTTCAATCGTCACTTCTTCGGCTTCTACACTAAAGGGTGCTACTTCTGGTACTGATACTGGATAGAATCATTTCTATGTTCTTGCCACTCAATAGGAATCTAGGGTATCTCCTAATATTATTATTGGTATGTTACAACTCTTCTCTCACAATGTGTATTGTTTTCTTTATTCGGGTTCTACCTTTTCTTATATGACCCCTTATATGGGTGTGCACTTTGTTTTTAGTCCCAATAGTATTTTTAAGCCTTGTCTATTTCTACTCTAGTGGGTGATTCTATTATGGCTATAAAGATCTATAAGAATTGTGTGGTATCTATCTTTTGTAAGGAGACATTGATGGATTTGATAGAGCTGGAAATGGTGGATTTTGATATTGTTTCGAGGATTAATTATCTTCTCTCATGCTATGCTTCTCTGGAATGCAGGACCTGAAGGGTCAGTTTTTATTTCCCTAATAACCTGGTAGTAGAATGGAAGAAAAGTTCCTTAGTGCCTAAAGAGAGGTTTATTTCTTATCTTAGAGATCGACGGTTAATTTCCAAAGGGTACCTATGTCAGCTAGTACGGATTAAGGATTCTAGTTTTGAGGATCCTTCCTTGAAATATGTCCTGGTGGTTAATGAATTTTTTGTAGTATTTCTCAATGATATTCCTTGAAAGGTTCTCTTTAATAAGGGTTTCATTCGTCCTAGTGTTTCTTCATTGGGTGTTCCCGTGTTTTTTGTACTTAAAAAAGATGGGTCTCTTCAAATGTGTATAAATTATTGGCGGTTGAATTAGGTGAAAATGAAGAGTAAGTATCCTTTTCCTGGAATTAATGATCTTCTTGACCATCTTTAGGGTGCTAGATACTTCTCTAAGATTGATCTCTATTTGGTCTATCATCGATTGAAAATTAGGGAGGGTGATATTCCCAAAACTACTTTTTGAACCTGGTATAGTCACTATAAGTTCTTGGTCATATCATTTGAATTGACTAATGCTCTGACTACTTTTATGGATCTTATAAATCAAGTTTTCAAGAAGTTTTTAGACTTATTTGTTATTGTCTTCATTGATGATATCTTGGTGTATTCTAAGAGTGGGGAGGATCATGCCAATTATCGACGAATTATGTAGCAGACTCTAAAGGATCATAAATTTATGCTAAGTTCTCTAAGTATGAGTTTTGGCTGAATACAATAATATTCCCAGGGCATGTTATTTCTAGTGAGAGGATCAAGGTAGATCCACAAAAAGTTGAGGCATTTAAGAGGTGGCATATAACCATGACTCCCACTAATATTCAAAGATTCTTGGGCTTAATAGTATATTATAGGAGTTTTATGGGGTGTTTCTATTTTATTGTTGCTCTATTGATGAAGTTTACTTAGAAAAATGTGAAGTTCTTATGGGACAATGCATATGATGATAGCTTCAAGAATTTGAAGGATAAGTTGACTTCTGCACTAGTATTGACCTTGCCTAAGGGTACTGATGGATTTGTGGTGTATTATGATGCATCCCGCATGGGACTGGGTTGTGTATTGATGCAGAATTGTAAGGTTATGGCCTACGGTAGATTAAGATTCATGAAAGGAATTATCTGACTTATGATTTAGAGTTGGCAACTGTGGTTTTTGCCTTGAATTAGTGCCATTATTTATATGGGGTGTATGTAGAGGAGGTGTCTTGAGTTGCTAAAGGACTATGATATGAGTTTTCACTACCATCCAAGTAAATCTAATGTAGTTGTTGATGCTCTTAGCAGGTTGTCCATGGGGAGCTTATCTTATTTGGATGAGAAGAAAAGAGGATTGGTGAAGGATATTCATAGATAGCTAATTTGGGAGTTCGTCTTTTGGACTCTTAAGTATGGAAGGGTAATTTTGCAAGAAGTGGTTAAATCATCTCTCAGTGCTAAGGTGAAGAAGAAAGCTTTGGATCCCATTCTTATGTAGATCAAGGATGATATGGGACAGCATAAGGTTATGGCATTTGAGATTAGTAGTGATGGTATCCTGAGGTACTAAAGTAGGTTGTATGTTCCTGATGTTGATGGGCTGTGAGAGCAGATTTTGATTGAGGCTCATAGGTTGAGGTATATAGTTCATCCAGGTTCAACAAAGATGTATCATAATTTGAAGGAGATCTATTGGTAGAACAATATCAAAAGAGATATGGCTAATTTTGTGGTAAGTGTATGTCCTTTCAGTAAGTAAAGGTCGAGAAATTGAGGTCTGGTGGCATGTCTTAGGAGAAAGATTTGCATGTGTGGAAGTGGGAGATGAATAACATAGATTTCATTACAGGTCTTCCGCGGCCTCGCAATTAGTTTGATTCAATTTGGGTCATTGTGGATAGGATGAATAAGTCTGCTCACTTCTTACCGGTGAGGACTACTTACTCTTGAGAGGATTATTCCAAGTTGTTTATTGAGGTGATAGTTAAATCATATGGAGCACCGGTGTCCATTATTTAAGATCGAGGTATGCAATCCTCTTCTCACTTTGGCATTCATTTCAGAATGGTTTGGGGACTAAGGTGAATCTTAGCACCACTTTCCACCCTCAAATGGATGGACAAGCAGAACAGACTATTCAGAATTTAGAGGACATGCTAAGGACTTGTGTGATCGACTTTAAGGGAAGTTGGGTAGATCACTTACCCCTAATTGAGTTTGTGTATAATAACAGCTACCACTCTAGTATTAGGATAGCTCCTTTTGATGCCCTTTATGGTAAGAGGTGTAGGTCTCCTATTAGTTTCTTTGAGGTTGGTGAGACAAGGTTGTTTTGTCCTGACTTGGTTCTCCAAGACATGGGTAAGGTGAAGATGATTAGGGAGAGACTTAATACTACACAAAGTTGCTAAAAGTCTTATGTGAATGTGAGATGGAGGGATTTGGAACTTGATGAAGGTGATTGGGTATTCTTGAAGGTCTCTCCTATGAAGGGAGTGATGAGGTTTGGGAATAAGGGGAAGCTCACTCCCCATTATGTTGGTCCATATCTTATTTTAAGGAGAGTAGGGAAGGTTGCATAAGAATTGGAGTTGCCTGTGAGTTTGGGTTCCATTGATCCTATTTTCCACATGATGATGTTTACGAGTGTGTGGTTGATCATTCTTTGATTGTGCCTATTAAGAATGTTGGTATTTTGGATTCCTTGCCATAAGAGGAAGTACTGGTGGAGATATTGGATAGGCAAGTCCGTCGGTTGAGGATTAATGGTGTGGCTTTGGTGAAGGTTCTTTGGAGAAATCAAAAGGTGGAAGAAGATACTTGGGAAGATGGAGAGGATATGAAGGCCAAGTACCCATTTTTGTTCTTCGGGTTGGATGATAATGCGTAAAGTATGTGCTTCTCTTATTCTTATTGTTTTTCTGGTATTATTCATGGTTTTGTGGTTGCTTTCTATCTTGTTATCATGCTAATGGGTGCCTTTACTCCTCATTCAGGGAAAAATGATCCTAGGGGGTGTAAGCCACATTTGTCGGTGTGGGGGCCTTGATGGTCGTGCATAGTTCACACTTTATATATGTATTTTGGAATAGCTGGGGTCGTGGATTCCCTGTTCCTTCCTTGGATTTCTCCGGTTCTATAGCTAACACGCACTGGAGCCCTTCCTCTGGAGGGAGCCAGACCCATAATCTTGTGGGTGCCCTTAGTATGGTTAGAGCTATACAGTCCAGGTTAATGATTTCAAATCTCATGCTAACCTTGTTCCCTATCCCAGCATTATACATCATTATATATATATCTATATGTATATATACATGTATGTGAACATGTACATTAAGTTTGGATTTCATTTTCAAATGGCATTATTTTATCCCTTCAATAAGTTACATGCTAGCGCTCACCACACTAACCATCCGTGTAGGATACATCCTTTAATGATTTAGGGTCCTAGGGGTTTCTTTTGTTGGTCTGTGCAGTGTTAGGTGGTGCAGTCGTCTATCGGGTTTGTGGTCAAGTGGTGATCCTCAATCTTTCGAAAAGCTTAGTCATTCCATCAATTTATTTCCATATTTTAGAATTGAAGAGTTCACATTAACATTTTCAATGTCATTGTCATTGTCATGGTCGGGGCATGTCCCGACCTAGTTTGATATTCGGATTGGTTTAGAGGCTTGTGTGGACATGTGTGGGTTGGATGGTATTGTTGACACTTAGAGCTTATTGTTGAGTTACATTAAATATTTTCTCTTTATTCTTTAGTTTTCTTCCACTTTGTTATTATTTGGATTATGCTTGAATTAGACAGACTATGAGGGTGGTCTCTATCCCCTGGTGGGCTTAAGATACCCATCACAACTAGGCCTGGGGTCGGGCCGTGACATAAAGACAACAAAGACAGACTAAGGTCTGCAATTTTCCCCAAACTCTAGAGCACACCAGTACCTCGAAGAGCTAAAAATCACCGTTCGAGATCAATTGTCGAATATTTTACTCAAGCTAGGATCTACACTGAAAGAGCACAATAGAAATGAGTAAAGTCCCCCTAAACTCAGTAGGTATCATAGACCGACAGACCAAAGCAGAAAATAAAATAAGTAAAAGATACTATGAGCACGTCATCTGCAAATAGAAAAGTTCCCAATTGGTAGCCCACACTGTCTCCACTAAGAGTTCTATAATAAGAGAAATAAAAAAACTACTACACACAAAATATATACAAGGGACAAAGTTCATACCAATGATACAAGAAAGAAACATGGAGAATGCATATGAAATGTAGTACAACAAAGATGGGATCATGAATAAATTTTGAATGTTATCTCATGACGTTCTATATACACCTACCAAGCCTCAAGGATTCGAAGATATGACCAATGGGTTCACAACCTGTATACTACCTCAAATACAAACTACCATTTCCTACCATTGTTCACAGATCAAGAGTTTTATGAAGTGTTCCATTCACCTCTTTGGATATTGTTCACTAATTAAGGGTTTTCATAAAATGTCTCATTTTTCTTTAGATCAGTGCTTCTCAATGATACCAATGTCTCATGAATATGTATGTATGAAATAAGGATGAATTTCTCACAACCAATCAATACAAGATAGAAATACATTTAGAATACATGTATAAGTGAGCTCAGAATCAACTCAATTTGTCAATGTTAATGGAATCAATTTCTCTCTTGGCACCACTAGAATAAAAAGGCATATAAGTCATCAATAATATGATTTTAACTTCATACTCAGGAATTTCCATCATGATAGAGATATAATGCTCAAAAGGCCTAAAATATCTATTCAATCCCCCGCATGAGCATCACCTTAATAATAATGGCATAAATACAGAAATAAGGCCTAGAAAATCAAATAAAGCCCCTATATGGACAACATGTTTACATGATATCTAAAATCAACAACAATAAGCAAATAATCCCCCACACGGGTGCACAACAATAATAATAATCTCAAAATAATATTTTGATGGCTATATTCCCTAACCCATATCATGTTTTACTCATTTATTAACTCCACAACCCAGTCTAAAGAAAGTTAAGTCATAACCTACGACGAAGTGCAGAAATCTAAGCCTAGAACCTTTAAAGTGGAGACTTTCCTTTTCCAAATGGTCTCGTCATGAGATAAAACTAAACACATCATCTACACACCCATCTTTGCTTTATTTAAAATGGGTAAAAAAATTAGTCCAAAAATTTGGTTAAAAGCAACAATGGATAAAGTTGGAATTTTAGTTTAGAAACATGTTTCCCAAAGCAATAGGAACCTACAGCTAAAAACTCATTAAAGATGATACAAAAATAATGTTCAAATTGTAGAAACATTAATTTAAAGCTTCATCAAAAAAATCCAAAAATCCATTATCAAATGTAGTTTAAAATGAAATATTTCTAAACTTTTGTCAAAATCCATTTACCCATGATACAAGGACATTAAATCTAAAAAATCATTGAAAGCCTATTCCACACCAACCTTCAAATCAAGAATTTTTGGTTTCCATAACTTTGATTTTCAAAATGCAATATTAAATATTGAAATTGCAAAAAATGAGGTAGGTAATTATGGAAAATAAACAAAATAAAGGTAGAATTACATACCTAAAGATAATATGACAACAATGTAACAAGAATCGCTTAAGATAGAGCTTCTTAGCTTTTAAAATGTCAAAAATATGAAAAGGATTTGGTTTGGTCTTAAACCCAACAATTGTCTCTTAAGTGACACTTTTTTCTACTAAAGCATCTAGGACATTGTAACAACCTTTTTCGTTGTTACTTAAAATGTCTATGTTAAAAGTATGAGAACCTCCTTCATGAAAAGTTATAGGATCGATTCCTTCTTATGGGTGTACATTGGACATGTACATAGGTCATACAATACTCCTAGCCCAAAGTTAAGTTGAAAGTGTTTTTACCAATTGAGTTTCGAGCCAAGTTAAAACTAAGTTCAACTGTAAATGAGTATACCTAGAATATAATGAGTTATGGGGCCAAATACCTACCAAATAAGAGGACTTTGAGTCTTGTGTTTGACTATTTGTTAATCCATCTTCGGAGTAAAAAGTTATGGTCATTTCATAAATCATTATTCGGGCTAAGAAATTAACTACCACGGCAGTATCGCTGCAGTGGTAATTTAACTGTTGTAGTGGTAACAGTATTGTTAAAGGCTGGTTTTGATGGGTTTCAACCCCAAAACTCAAATATTTTATTCCTATGCCCTAGAGGGGCAATTTTCTCATGAATGGAATGGAAATCCTCCATTGACATAAGGATTTTACTCCTTTTTCATCTTCTAGAATCATTAGACAAGGAAATAATGGTGAAATTCTTATGGTTTAGAACCCTATTTTCTAAATTATGGGAAAACCTATGGGTATGAGTATTTTCACCTAGAATTGATTTTAGATTATTAGTTAATGATTCTTCTCATGAATAAGGGTAGAATGAATGCGTTTTAATTCTTAAATTATTTATTTGAAGAGTACTTGATTAATTACTCTTATAACTACTTGTCTCTTAGATGATTGAGAATTCTAAGGCCTGAAGGAATGGAAGAAGCATCCTTGGTTTGTCTTGCTTGTTGCAAAATATTCGATCAAGGTAGGTTATGGTTTCCTATGTAGTATACTTTGTCTAGATGCAATTAATTTTATAGTAATATTGGGAGATTGCATGTCTTAGGCCTTCAGGTGATGTATCCCAATTTGCACCTCACAATGGGGTATAAAAAGGTCGCTATAAAATATAGAACCCAACTACGGTTGATTTGATCTCACAGGAAATAGATCAAAATGTCATTCAATGTGAAGTCGAGGCAATCAATAACAATATCCAATAAAAGAGAGGATTTTGAAAGCTAATTAATTTAGTAGAAACAATTATTGATTTGTTGGATTTGAATTCAGTATGAGAGAGGAACTAGGATTATGTTCCCCATGACTTCATATCTACACAGACTGCTTGTGCAAGCAATCTATTCTGATGTATTACATACAAAATCTAACAAGATTGGTTCATATAAATGTCTATCTACCTTGGTTAGATGAATATCACTCTTCTCCTCTCGATCTCTGAGTACTACACTTATAATCTTATTTTTTATCTCAGATTAACTCTAGCTGTTATTGATTGAATTATTAGATAAAGGTTGATAACTTTAAATCTCTATTGTTATTTTATTTTCCTAACCTCTACTTCTCCCTCAAGCAAGTCTAGAATTTAGGAAAGTTCTAATGTTATGCACCCTTCAGAAAGCAATCATAACAAAGAAAATACCAATACATCCATACACACCGGTCTAGGATTACCACAGGCTTAGTCTTATTTCTTAATCCATCATGGTTCCCACAACCTAGTTGTTTATCTGCTCATAATTAAATAAACACAAGATGAAATCTGTTTAGAAGATATAATTATGAACTTACAATAATGAGAAAATAAACTCCAACATCTTACTTTGAATTAAAACCCTAAAATTTGATGTTTGTGATTCAATGACCAAGATATGACTTAGAACCTACAATAACGTAATAAAATATAACCTAATATAATAGAACCATAATGCATATTTATATATGAAAAAGAAACCTATCCTAATCAAATTTGGACAGCAAGGTCGGCAATAACTATACCCCTTATAACGAGTCATATAGACTAATGATGATTAGTTGTAAGTCTTTTATTCTAGTCATTGCCTACTTCTCCTTTTACTATGATGACTCATCTAGTCACTCAATGAGTCGTAGACTAACTCATTTTCACTAAGACCCTTCTGCATGCTTTTAGGACTTTTTTAGTCTACTTAGAACTATTGTTCATGACGACTCTGCATGTGACCCAATGGATGATATCCTACTATCGTGCTTTGTTTGTACTTCAATCTTTCCATCACCTAAAATTCTCTGGATCCACAATAGTTTTTGGCTATAAATCATCATGTGACTTAATGAGTCATAGCTTTCCCTCGTCACCACTAGCACCAACTTGCATATCTTTAGAACTTTGGGATTTCTTCTTAAAATAATTACTCCCTATGACTCATAATGTAACACAATAAGTCATAGGATGTACTCATAGTCAACTGGCATTCCAATTCTCTAAGTCTACATATTTTCTAAATTGAAAATGACCGAGGCTATGCACCATATCGTGACCCAACAATATGTAGCCAAGTGTTCTTTTTCTATACTTGTGCAAATTCTCCTTCTTTTTCCATCATTCACTTTCGAACCAAGACCTACAAAACTATAATAGCCACATCATATCCACATAACCAAGCCTTTGTATTACTATATTTTCCTATTTTTAAGCATTGAAAGTTTCATGAAACAATGTCACGTCAATACCCTTAACTTAGAATGTTTACATGTCCACAGGAAAACAAAAAATAAAACAAAGATTCTTAACCAAGAGAAATTCAAGAATACTGTGGAAGTCAAAATGTTCAAATCACATTTTAGCACACATTTACCAAAATAGAATTTTCACCCTATTCAACCATTATAACCACCATTGTCTATGTGCATACAAACTAATTTACCCTAACACAAAAGTATCAAGATATGGCATTACATTATCAGCAGACAACCTAGCACATAAACAGAAGACACTAACCAAACAATCTGACTCTAGTTCAACCCTTGTACCCTTACATTAAAAAAGTCCCTAACACTTTGAATATGCAATAATGTCAAGACGGGGATTGGAACAGAGCCCTCACTATCACAAAATAAGTCAGACAATGTACGTTCGATACCATGGGCTTGCCCTTATTTTCTATGCCTCATTTAGAGATAGTCATATTAGGATCACTATAGGACTTCTATTGTCTTGTAACTTAGACTTGGGATGGGTATGGTACATATGTGACTCAACTTCCTTGGCACCATAATACTTTTGTCTCCACTTTCCTACTTTTTTATTCATTTCCCTTTTTCAATCATTTGAATCTCAGGTGCAGTTTTGTTTCCACACTTCTCTTTTCTTTTTCTTTTACTTATTTTCTCATTTTCATTTCTTTTTTTTCTCTTAAAACTTCTACTATATCATTTACCGCATCCGAATCTTTTTACTTTTCACTAACGTTTTCAGCATACCTAATTTTTTGCACACCCTATGATAGCCAACGTAAGTAATTTACCTGAGTTGAGGAGCACTGTATACAAGGAGGGACCAGGGACAAAGCAGGTTCATTGTAAATAATCAAGAATGTAAATAGGCTATTTTCAGAAAAAAGGGCTTATTCAGACTCGAGTTTAGGTTCAAGGGATATTTTATTTATTTGGTAAGTTTTTTAGGTTTAGGTGGAATATTTGAAGAACGACCTACGATCCTATCCTAAATTCCTATCCTATGACTTTAATTAGACTAATCGGGCAAGTTCTATGTCGCACAGACACATGCCGACTTGGTACGAACCTCACATACTCTTGGTTCAAGGTTACATAAATAGTTACAACCCATCTATTATATGGTTATTTAGGCTACCGTTATAATCTCATAATACTAATGCCATACCAACTTCCATATTGGTCACAATTTAAGTAAGCACACAACATCAAAAACTTGTTTTTGAAAATTTTGAAAGGGTATCAATTAAGCACAAAATCATTAAAATTAGTTACATGATCTTATTTGACTCAGATTGTGGAAATATTTATTATTTATCTCTTAGTAAGACTAAAAAACATCAAAAAAAAACTCCAAACATGTTGGTTCTACTATGATAGCACGCTCGTGGGTAGATAAATGCAGTAATGAAAATCCCCACGAGGTGGTACAACACCACCCCCAACTTTGAGAATATGTAGTATCCTTACAACATGCATATTAAAATAAGAAGAGAACTAGGGGTTAAGACATACCTGTGGTGCATAAAGCATCAAATCATACGTATCCTCCATTAAGTTCTTAGAATGGGCATAACCTAGGCAGTGGTCGTGAAGCTCAATTCAATGTTGGAACCGGTTGTGTATAGTATGCTCATAGGTATCACTTTAGTAGAGAAAGTTATCATAGCCCCACTGTTCTCAACTCTAACAGCATCAGCAGGCTGGGGCCTCACAAAATCCAGAGCTCTCTCCTCCATGGCCTATCTCATGGACCTCATACTACTGGTCTTGTGTAGTATGGTTCTTGCCTCAACATTTTAATTCATTTTATCTTTGTCTCTTTATTTATTTTTGTTCTTGATTTTTCTCTCTCACTGTTACCTTCCAAGGCTTATCCTTACCTTTTGTTCCTAATATATTTGGCACCTCATCTATCAAAATCTCCTTAATGATAGAAATGGTGGGAGTTAAGAAATCTAGATATGTCCTCTTAGCCATGTCATCTAAAGAATCTAGTAGCATGGTCAACTCGTCAGGGATACCTACAAAATCAAGAGACTATATCCCTTTGAGCTTCATGTTGATTTTTTGTCAAATCTATCAAAAAGAGTTTGCATCTCATGCATCTCTCCCTAAACCTCTTTCTTGATCCATGGATGCACCCCATCCTCAATGTTAGCCATTTTTCACTGAAAGGTGACTAATCTTTTCATTATGTCATTCAAGAACTCCTAGGAGTCCGAGACGTATACACCAGTAGGTGGTCAAGGCATGGATGGTCTAAAAGTCGAGGTTAGTGTAATGGATGCTGTGAATATAGTGGCACCAATTGTATCTGGTAGATTGGGATGCTCAGTGTCAGTCTGAGACTCAACCTGCGGGTCTCTAATTTCTATAAAACCAGGGGTATCAATGTCCATAAGTGTATTTGGATGGAATGTTTCCTGAAGCAACACAACACCAACCTTTTCCCTCAAAATTAGATTCACTTGATCTTGAATCAACCCCAAATTTATGGTTCAGTGGACCACAATAAAATTCTCTATTACTGAGAAGATGGGAACCCTGTCCTTCAAACATATCTTTATTACCAAACATGGAAAGATAGGGTTATTATCAGTACTCACTACTCTATCTTAGATCTCACTTGTGATGATCTTCACAATATCAATGTCATACCATTCCATTATACCATCTATCTAGATGGCCCTATCGGGGCTTAATGTGTTGTCACCAACTTTCCCCTACCTATGGAGAACCAATGTCCACACGACTTTTCTATAAAGCTTAAGATCCTCTTTGTAATTCGTGAAGAAGTACCCGCAGCCCAAGGAACATCTTATTTTACAGAAGCAATAATGTTTGTAATCTATCTCAAGTGTACCAACTTGTCTTCAGTACCAATCTATTTCATTTTTACCTTCTTCATTTTATCAATGTGGTAATCGATCTCTGACGTGTCAACAAGAGGCATAAATTCAGTTCCATATAAGAATTGGGAGACCGCCTATTAAAATACACTCACACTTACCTCTCGAATTATCAATGTATAAATAAGGTCACCAACCTTACACAAAAGTCCTTGTGGGTTCATCTTTTTTAACTCTTTTTGGAATGCGACATAGAACTCCCGAACTAGGGCCAACTATATTTTTTAGGTTCTTTTGTCATCCACTAAAAATTGTAATTTTTAAATAAAATCTCAAACTCAGGCATCTCATTCATCCCTTCTATCAACAATCTCGGCTCTATATAGAAACCTCTCTTAGGCCAGCCAATATTGGGGACAATTACACTGTCTTTCTCATAAAGTTCTTGCATACCCTGGTACCCTTGCTGATTTACTAATGGAACTGGGGTATCCTCAATATGGAGTCTAGGATGGACTGGTGGTGGAGGTGGAATAGCATATTGAGGACTATTAGAAGAGTCCTGCTCTTAATTCTTAAATTATTCTTTTGAGCGAGACCCAACCCTACTTTAGATGATTTTCTTCCAGATCCAGCCTCATCTCTGATCTTACAGAAACTCTTATATCCTTCTTCTTCATCATCAAACTTAGAAATAGACTCTTCTCTCTCTTTAGACGGGAGGAGAAGGTGAATATAGTGGAGAGGACTGGGCATTCTTTATTCGATCCCATGATCGTCTACCTTGGGGCAAGCTACTCCATGGTTGTACCATCTCTAAGATAGGGTAATCTTCTACCTAACCGCTTGAGTCTTCTTTTAAAATTTTATATATTAGGTGTTTGGTGGAACAATTTTTTTTAGGAGTTGGACTACCCCCATGTTGCCTCTTTTAGTGGTGTCATTCTTTTGTTCTATAGTACCTATGGGGGATTAAACATAAGTCAAACCAACCAAAAAAGTAAGAATAAACTCTAAGTGTGACAATTTATTTCCTAGTTAATACGAGTTAGGTAATGACTCATTGTGTAAGAACACGTGTCATCATCATACTCATTGGATTATAAGGTAACATTTTTTATCAACTATTTTCCTAACTAATAGACCCTGTGAGTCATTGAGTTACACAGTGAGTCATTATGTGGACTCCTGCAACGTGCAAGCACGTCCCCGTTGTACGACTTTACTCGATCATTCATCGAGTGACCCTACAAGTATTTAGGTGAATCATAGGGGTAATAGTTAATTTTTTGTAAGAACTTTACATTTATCCACCAAAGTGTTAGTCGCTATGACTTACAAGACAACTCATAGCCTAAGTAAATAAGTCATTGTAGGAATCATAGTGACTACAAATGGTAGTTCCTTAATCCTTCATCAACCCAAGCTTTCCAATTATTCTAATCAATATGTCAATCATCAATTGATTGACTCGACCCGAACACTGGGCCATGTCATATGGGAACCCAAAGTTCACATAAACTGGAGGTCACCCCAATAACCCGACCGAAATACCTCATCAAATAATAGGTGTCAAAGGAACTCCAACTCATAGGTTAAGATTGCAGAAATAATCTCATAGGTCAACATTATATTCATAATAACTAACTCACACCCAAGTTCACAGTTGTTCAATATACCTATATACAAACCAAAGATAATAAATGTATATGTCGGGACAATCCCCCAACAATAGCCAAACCAAGTCTTAAAGAGACCAATTCTAAAGATAAGAGACCAAGAGGTGAATGTCTTCCGAAGTAAGGAAGCTCAGCATTTTAAGTCAGTGCACGAACCGCTTCAATCGCCTGATCACTGCGCGGGAAGAGATGAAGATGTTCCAGCCCCTATGTCACGTAGGGACATAGCTCTCAGAGATAGTTAGCGATTGAAACGCTAACATGTAACTCAAGGATAAGTGACAAGATAACATCATCAATCAACAATAAGTCAATATATCACATTTTATAACATTCATAAACTTATTCATACATATAGGTATATCATATACTAATCGAAGGAACAAGTCTTACAATATACTTCTAGCACTCATTCATCATTCATGAAGTAGAGGACTACAACCTCTAACTCTTACACCTTCAAACATTTTCAATAGGAAAAGAAATCTAACCACATTCACATTACCATTATACATGGTACTTTAACCATGCACACTCATTCATTAGTCAAGGACTTTAACCACATAGACATTCATACAAACAAGGGACTCTAACTACACTCACAATCATCTAGGAAAGAGAATATAACCTCATGCCCGCTTCTTAGACAAGGGAATATAACCACATGTCTCATTTGGAGTCTAACTACAAACTTCTTCCTTCGGCAAGATGCTTTGACCTCAAGAGATCTCTTTAAGTATGGGACTTTAACCACGAGCAATTTTATTGGGCAAGGGACTTCAACCTCGAGCAATTTTATTGGGCAAGGGACTTTAACCTCGAGCCATTCATAAGGAAAGGGACTTCAACCTCAATCCATCATATAAGGCAAGGGACTTTTACCTCAATCCATCACAACTATCATTAGTTGGCATTTGGGACTTTAACCCTTTGCCCATGCATCATCATACATTCAGTACAACACTTAAGGACTTTAACCATTTTAACTAATTTAACACTATTCATGACCACATGGTCTTAGTGGGATCCTTCATTGCTCAACCATTTCAACAGGCTAATTTCTTTACTTAATTCAACATATAATGCAATTTATGGTTATCAAGACCCTTTCAACAATTCTATACCACATTCTCATCACATTTGGGTTCAACCCACAATTTAAGTTCATCCTTATGTCTAGGAACTTTATCCTTTCATTAGCCATAAACAAGGTTATCAATTTCACCACATATGGTTCATAATTCCTTTAACATATCATTTATCAATAATCCATGTTCATTGGGCCATTTCCCTAGTTCAATACATCAACAACATATGACTAGACACTCACTTAGACATTTTCAAAAACACCTTGGGTGCATACCTACAACAAGGCCATTTCCATAGCTTATATTATCATGATTAGGGTTACTCAAGACCCTCATTTTAATTCACATACAAAAAGCACCCAAACATGCAATTCATAATCAATATCATATATAAACATAAGTCTAAGGAAGATTTAATATCATACATCATTTTTCCATAACCCTTTTCATTTGATTTCAAAACCACCATGTTACTTTCTAATCCAATTGTGAAATACATACGTTTAGGGATATTTAAAGAGGCTAATATATACAAGCCTTAAAAAAATGACACACCAACAATCTTGACACTTTCTTGACACTAGATAAGCACCTTCAAACCCTAACCTCCAATCTTGTTTCAAGAAGCCTTTAAAGTGTTTAGGAGTGTCTAAGTCTTACAAGTGAAGACTTAGGAGGCTACAATGCCTGATATAGTGAGAGATTTTAGGGTTTTAGGAATGGGAAATGACCATAAGGTCCTTGGTTAAAATCTGAAAAGTTCACTCATGCAGGGGTACGACTCCCCCATACGGTTCCTTGAACAATTGTGCCCTAGGGTATGTGTGGTACCCTAACTCGTACCCTAGTGTTCTCCTAGGTCAATCACACTGTTGTGGGTATGAGTGGGCACCCTTGAGTCATAAACAAAGGGTAAAAATCAACCCCTAACTCGTAAGTTCCACTCATATAGGAAACAGACCACTCTAGCTTAGGTCCTCACTCTATATGACCATGTAGTATATGACTCGTATGAATGGTTATGACCAAGGGGATGACATGTCATATAGTGGATAGTGTGTTACCCTCATGTACTGATCAAGGTACGAAAAGAGGGGGTCAAGGTGGGTCCGATTCGTGACCTAGGGTACGACTCAAGTCTCTAGTCATACCCAACTCAGAGAGACAAAAGTTGAGATATTTCAATGGTTCAAAGTCTAGGTGTTTCATTGATCATTAGAATGCCATTAAGAACATTCTTGTACATAAATTAATAACAACACTGGGGTAACTTAGACTTCACCTATGTTAACAATCAACTCATAATCATACACTTAATTACACCAAACCTAGGTTCTAACTCCTTTTTTTTAATAAAAATAAGTGACAATATGTTTAATTTATCAACTAATCCAAATTTTCAAGTGTTTCATTATTGGGTTTGAAAACCCATGTGATTCATCACCCACATAAATTATAACATAGATTTTTCAAGAAAAAAGAAATACATATTTTTGTCCAAGTAGTGATGATTTAAAAGAGCTTGGAAATCAAAATACCAAAAAGGTATCCTTCCTAATTTTGAACTCAAGAGAACTTATAAGGAGTGGAAGCAGATGTATTTGGTATAGAGGTGATTAGTGTTCAATTACTATTGGGTTTAAGGGAGAGGGAATGGTTATGGAAAATTAAGGGATTTATGTGCTTTTGAAAAGGAATAGGAATCAAATCAAATTGGTTCCATTTTTAAGTTCCACATCGGATCAGTTTGGGTCAATAAATTTTAAAAATTCATATTGACTTTTTGTCTAGTGATGAAGACCACACTAGACGACTCATCATTAGTGGTTATAAGTCGTACTCTACCTCCGTTGTGACTAAATCTTAGAAGACTTACCTAGGTTCACCAGTGTCCATGACTCAAGGCAATGAATCATTATGTGTAACTACGACTAGTTTTGAAACTCATCAGGATTTTAGTGACCTATTAGTGTATTTTCCTTTATCAAAGAGTCAAGTGATGATTCATCATGTGTCTCTACGGGTCATAGGGTGACTCATTTAGCCTAGGAACCATAAGATTTTCTAGTTTCTTTTCATTTTTACCATTTCCTTCACACTTCAGCACATGTTACCCTATAAATATCAAAGAATAAAAGTAAGTACAAAATCCATGGGTTGCCTCCCATGAAGAATTTAATTTAACATTGTGGCATGACATGGATAAGTTGGTTACTCAGACTTCACCAACTAGCCCATGGGTTTATCCCATGAAGATCCTAATATAACATCGTGGCATGACGCAGATCCCTTGACTACTCAAACCTTGTCAAGGGTGAATTTCTCCATTAGTTTAACCTCTTTTGTAGTTCCAGTGTGATGTTTCACGTGTTAACCATTCACTTTGAACTGAACACCATGCCTTTTTAGCTTAATTGCCTAATGCAAAAATATCTTTACTATAGTGAATGGTCCAGGTTATTTGGACCTTATCTATATAAGAAAAAAGAGGAGTCTCAAATTATACAACAAGACCAAGTCACCTGGGTTAAATTCTCTCTGTCCAGTCTTTTGTTATGGTACAAATTCATCTTTTCATAGTATAAGGTTGAGATCTTATCATCTTAGAGATTGGATTCATCAATTTCATTAAATTGCTTTAGTCTCAATTTTGCCAAATCACTTCATTCTTGATTTATCCTCTTTAGAACCCACAATGCATTACATTCAAGTTCAACAGGAAAGTGGCATGTTTTATCATACATCAGCTGAAACGGGGAGGAACCTATAGAGGTCTTGAATGCTATTCTATATGCCTATAATGCATCATCTAACTTTCTAGCCTAGTCCATCCTATTAGTCTATACAATCTTCGCCAAGATGGATTTGATCTCACAATTGGAAACCCTAACTTGCCCACTTGTATAAGAAAGGTAAGGAATTACTTCCTTATCTTTCACAGTATGTTTCTAAAGAAAAGCTTTGAACATACGATTGCAAAAGTTTAAGCCTCCATTTCTAATGATATCTCTTAGTGTCTCAAAACTAATGAATATATTCTTTCTTAAGAAATTTGTGACACTTTTCCCTTCGTTGTTTTGAAGTGTGATTGCCTCCATCTATTTTGAAACATAGTCAACAGCCACAAAGATATAATTCATGCATGCAAGCTCACAAAGGTTCCCGTAAAGTCAATACCCTATGCAACAAATAGTTTAAGCTCAAGAGTAGTGGTTATTAGAAGTTCTTGCCTTCGAGATATGTTTACTTACATTTGACATTGTTCATAAGCCCTTGCATAATCATTTGGATCCTTATAAATGGTAGGACAATTTAATTCACAATTCAAGATCTTGTGCGCAGCATGTGCACCACTATAAATACTCATTATCTCAAGCTCAGGAACACATCTTTGAATCACTCTATTTGTACAAATTTGGAACAAATATGGCTCATACCAAAAGAACTTTCTCACATCATGCATAAATTTCTCATGTTGTTAAAATAACAGGTCCTTGAGAACTACATCACTCACTAAATAATTTTCAAAATCGGCAAACAATAGAATTAAATTTTGGGATACAGCTAATACCGGCTCATTAGAAAAATTATCATCAATCTAAAGCTCATCTTTTAATTTCAGTATGGCCTCATATTCAAGACGTGATAAGTGGTCAACCACTTGATTCTCAATCCCCTTTCAATCCTTAACCTCAAAGTCCAATTCCTACAATAAAAATACCCAATGAATTAACCTCAGCTTTGCATCCTTCATTGTCATAAGGTACCTAAAAGTTTTGTGGTTAGTATGCACAATAACTTTTGTCCAAGCAAATAAGATCAAAATTTATCAAACGTGAACACCACATCAAGCAACTCTTATTCAGTTAAAGTATAATTTTTCTAAGTTGGGTTAAGTGTTTTGCTTGTATAATAGATGCGATGTAAGATCTTCTCCTGTCTTTGGCCTAGGACTGCACCTAGACCCATGCAACTAGCATCACATAAAATCTCAAATGGCAAGAACCAATCAAGAAATACAATAATAGGGGTTGAAATCAACATCTCTTTTAGGTACTCAAATGCCTTTGATAGGCATCATTAAATACAAATTTCACCTCCGTCTTGAATAACTTGCACAATACACTTGCAATTTTAGAGGAGTCCCAGATTAGTATTTGATAGATACCTACATGCCCTAAAAAGCTATGAATACCCTTCATAGAAATTGGTGGATACAAAATTTCAATCACCTGAATATTTGCATCGTAAACTTCAATCCCCTTTGTTGAAATCTTGTGACCAAGAACTATTTCTTCTTTAACCATGAAGTGGCAGCTCTCCTAATTTAATACCAAGTTACATTCATTGCATCTCCTCAAAAAATTGAGGCAATATGTGCCAAACAATCTTTGAATAAATCACCAACAACCTAAAGGTCATTCATAAACACCTTAATAGTGTCCTCCACCATGTCAAAACAATATCCATCATGCAATGCGGAAAGGTTTCTGGTGCATTACACAAACCAAAGGCCATCCTTTTGAATGCAAAAGTCCTATATGGACAAGTGAAAGTTGTCTTATCTTGGTCCTCAAAAGTAGTAGAAAATTATTGTAACTTGAATAATCATTAAGAAAATAATACCATCCTCTACCAGTAAGGCAGTCCAATAGCTAATCCATGAAAGGCATCAAAAAGTGATCTTTCTTAGACCACACATTCAATTTCCTAGAGTCCATGCAAACATGCAACCCAGTGACTGGCCTCAAAAATGTAAGATCATTTCTTCTTATTTGGGACCACCATGATTCCACCATTCTTTTACATATATTAGACCGAGCTTAACCATTTTTTATCTGTAATTCGATAAAACATACCTATATCCAACCACTTGATAATTTCCTTCTCCATCACCTCTTGCATAGGTAGATTCAACCTCTATTGATACTTAATATTAGGAACATAATCTGGCTCAAGTTGGATTTTGTGCATGCAAATTTTAGGTGAGATCCTAATGATATCAATAATGGACCATCCAATGGCCTTCTTGAACCTATTTAAGAAAAAACAAAGCCTCAAGTTGCTAATATAAAAAATTAGATATAATAATAACGACAAAGTATAGTTGGCTTCTAATAATGCATCACAAATATAGGATGGAAGAGCTTTAAGCACCAAATCAAACGCTCCTTAATAGAAGGTTAGGTTTATGGGGTCATTGTGTTCTTTAAATCAAGATCTAACTTCTTCAATGCATAATGGTATGATACCCTACCTTCAAGTGTGCTAATCATATCATCATAACCCTCAATATCATAACCCTCAAAATTCATAATTATTGTTGCAAGGTACTCAACCCAAGTCTTTCCTCAATAAAAGATACCAAGTCATCCTCATTGATGTATCTATCACATAGATCACATGTATATCCTTTGTCTTCTTCATAGACTGTCACACATTAAAGGTAATTTATTTATTGTTCAACCAAATCATTATTTGCCTAGTATCCATATCAATAAATATACACCCAGTTGCAAGGAATGGTCTTTCCAAAATAAAGGGAATTTCAAAGTCAACCTCACATGCCTATTCGTATCATCAGTAAGTGGTCCCGTGAATACCACTTCAAGTTCAGCAAGTGGATCATGGAACAAGTAATGTCAATCATATTTCTTGGAGGAAATTCCGATGGGATAGTAGCACCTATCTCGGTCAACTCCAAATAATCCAAGCCTTCTTCTGGTTCTTAATAGTGTGGGATATACTATTGTAGAGGTTGTTACCCCCTATTCCTTTTCTATCTATCCCTCTCATCAAGTGCAACTAGACAGTTTGCATTATCTTGTCCTTCTTTATCTTTCTTGGATAGTTTTTTGGAAGCTTCTTGCCTAGTATTTTTCTTAGCCATCAATCGAGCAATGGTCTATTCAGTAGTTTCCTGACTATCGTGATGAAGTTGTAGTTGATTCAAGATTACAAACATATCATGAAACCTCTCAAGAAGGGCTCCCTGATCAAGAACTCCTTTGTTCACCATTCTTTTATTATTTCTAAGAGTTCTCTCAATCTCCATGTAAAGTAGAATCAGGGGATTGCCTTGACTCCGAGTATTGGGCATACACCAGTGTTGCCATAAAAATAACAAAAAAGTAAAATCAATAAAAATCAATCAATAACCTGATAAACACAGTCAATAAACTCTTCCAAAATTGACGTCACTTAAATTACACCCACAATAAAGTATAAAGTAGTCACTGTCAAATATAAAAACCAACCAAGGTTGGGGTCGATCCCATAGGGAATAGGTTGAAATATAAAACAATTTGTAGTTGAGGCAATCAATAACAACTTCATTAAAATAGGTAGATTGGAAATTAATTAATTTAGCAGCAACAGTTGTTAATTTGTTAGATTTGAAATTACTGTGAGAGTGGTATTACGACTGTGTTCCCTATGACTTCATAACTACATAAGCTATTTTTTAAGCAATCTATTCTGATGTGTCGCATGCAAAATAAAAAAAGATAGGTCATCTAAATGTCTCTCGGCCTTGCTTAGATGAATATCACTCTTCACCTCTTGATCTACGAGTGTTGCAGTAATAACCCTTGTTCTTGGTCTCAGATTAACTCTCCCTATTACAACTTAAATTATTAGTTGAAAGTTGATAACTTTAAATCTTTATTGTTATTTTCTTTACCTGATCTATACTTCTCTCTCTAGGAAGTCTTGAATTTAGGAAAGTTCTAACTTTGTGCACCCATCAAAAAGCAATCATAATAAAGAAAATACCAATACATGTATACACCTTTGTCTAGAATTATCACGCACTTAGTCTGCTTTGTTAATTAATCATGGTTCCCTAAACCTTAGTTGTGGTGTTTAGCTACTAAGAATTAAAAAAAATAAGAAGAATTCTAAAAAGAAGACATAATCATGAACTTACAATAAAGAGAAAATAAACTTCAAGATCTCACTTTGAATTGAAACCCTAAAATTTGATGTTTGTTATTCAAAGACCAATAATGTTCCTTAGAACATTACAATAATATAATAGAACGTAACATAAAAAAATATACCCATAATGGTTATTTATTGATGAAAGTAAACTGATCCTAATCAAATTTGTATAATAAGGTTGGCAGCAACTACGCCCCTAATAACGAGTCGTATAAATTGAGGACGACTCATTATTAGTTTTCTTTTCAATCTGTTGCCTGCTTCTCCCTTTACTGGTGATGTCTAGTCTATTCACTCTACGAGTTATAGGCTAACTTATTTGTACTTAGACCCTTCTTCTTTCTTTCAAGACTTTTCTTAATTTTCTCAGGACAATTGTTTATGACAACTCATCATATGACCTAATGGATCGTAGCCTCCTAGCATGCTTTTCTTGTCTTTCAATTTTTCCATAGTAATATTTCTATGGCCTAAAATTCACTAGATCCACAATGTTTTTAGGCATTGACTCATCACTTAAAGTAATGAATTGTAGCTTTCCCTCATCACCACTAGCACCAACTTACATATATTCAACACTTTGGTATATTTTCTTAGAATGATTACTCCCTGCAATTTGTAATGTAACCAAATGAGTCATATGTTGAACTCTTAGCCAATTGGAATTCCGGTTCTCTAAGTCAAAATGTCTATTAGACTTAAAATGACTGAGGGTGTGAGTCGTATTGTGACCTAACAACTCATAGCCCAATGTATGATATGGCATGGTTTCATGGAACTTTCGATGCTTAAAATAATGAAAATTTTCAAATACTTAGGCCTTTTGTCAGATATGATGTATGCTTGTGTGTATCCTAGGTAAAATAGGTTAGAAGTGGCATGGATCAGAAAAAGATAAAAAATTTCTAGATAAAGCTAAGTTTGGACTAGGTAATTAGTCGTTTAGTCACATAATGACTCATGACCCAAGTTGTGAGGTTGATAGTGATGAATGCAGAATTCAAAATCATAGTTAAATATAGGATATGACTCATTATAAGTGAAAATGATTCATAGGGTGAGTCGTTCTGAGCACATTAGCCAAAAGTCCTGAAGGTTGAAAACTTAAAGCCCAGTGGAAATGACTAAAGACCATGAGTCATGATGACTGAAAATGATTCATGGTAAGGATTCATGTTGAACATGGAGAAAAAGTACTAAAAGCTAAAACTCACTAGAGTGAAAAGGAGTCCCAGATAATGACTCGTTGCTTATGATAACGAGTCATGACCACTAAAGACAAAAGAGAGCTATGATAGTAGGAAACGAGTCATTGTCAATCCTAATGACTCGTTGCCAAAGGCGTGACCACTGTTGACCTAGTTTTCCTATTTTATTTTAGTTGGGTTTTCTTTGTTATTTTGAGACTCTACAAATACCCTTGAGGTACTTTTTCAATAATTTACATATTTTGACATATTTTTATACACTTTATACTCTTGCTTTTGGGTTTTGGTTTATTATTCAATTCGACACTTTGAGTTTTATTCTTCATTATTGTGAAAGTAATTCTATGATTTCTTCATTGAACTCCATGGTTTATTTTAGAACAATGAGCGGCTAATTTATTTAACCAGGGTTATGGGAACCCTGGTGGATTAATGAAGTAGGGGAAGTGTGAGATTCATCTAGATCAACGTTTACATGTGTATTGAAATTTCCTTCAATTTAATTTCTTTCTTAGTGGTGGCCAACCCTAAGAGCTCACCAGTATTTGAGATTATCTTCACAAAAGAGATCGAGATTAGGAAAGGGGATTGTGACATTGATTCAAGGCTATCAACCCTCATCTAATAACTTGAGACCCATAAGGTGATAGTTAAATTGAGGTCAAAGATAAGGGATAGTAGAGAGATACCCTGAAAGGTAAAGGGTGAGATTTACCTATGAGTTCATAAGACAGTTGGTAATACCTAACTTGTTAGATTCTACAAGTGTGACAATAAGATAGTTGGATTGAGCATGAGAAGCTTATGGAGTTAGGAATCCAGAGGGACACAATCCTAGTATTCGTCTTAAATTTCTTACAAACAAAGAACTCTAAATTGGTTTCTTTTACTTATTACGACAAAAATTCCCATTTACTTTCCAATACTTCCATATACTTCAATAAGTTTGAGACACGAGTTTGACCTATTCCCTATGGGACCAAACCCAACCTAGTTGGGTTACTATATTTGACTTTGACTATATTGTATCTTTTTGGAGGTATATTTTAGGAGACACCAAACTTGGTTTTCTGTCATTATAATGAATCACATAACAAGTCATTATATCACTAAATGACTCATTATGAGGACTCGTGGTGACTAGAAAGGGTAAGACACAAAGAGAATTATTTTGGTCAAACAACGAGTGTTGTTAATGAGTCATTGTCAAACATAACGACTCATTAGAAGAACTTGTTACCTGAACAGTGACTATTCCTTATGCACAGTCATACCTAACGAGTCTCTTGGTGACTCGTTATCAGTGGTAATGAGTCATACTGTGACCTGTTAGGTGCCCATACCCTGCAACACTTAAGTAAATTTTTTTAATTTCTTTTTGTTTTTATATCCTTTACCTAAGATTTACTAATGAGTGTGTTTCTTCTAGGTACAGATGTCACTAAATAATGACTCCACAAAGAAGCAACTCCCAAGAAGCAGGCCCCTGCCACAGTCGTTATCTCAGAAATAAACCCATTAATAATGAAGAATCAAGTAGGTCAGTGGAGGAATACCCTATTATAGAGGAGATGAAACCAAGGGAAAAATTACCAGGAGGTACTAAATTTGTTTTAGAGAAAGTCCCACTACCCCGGGTCAGGCCAAGGATGAAAAATCCTAGCCAGTCACCACCCCCCTCATTGTCTTAGCTTAAAGAGGATAGTGAAAATGATGAATATTAGAAGTCTAGACCCAGGGAGAAAAATAAAGAGGAGGAAGCAGATGATAAGTTCAAGAATGATGGGTCTAAAAATGAGGAGGAAGGTGAGAGTGAGTTGAGTGATACCCCAGTGGAAATACCACCTTCCCCTCTACCTATTGCACTACTGCAGATAGAGTCTTCTTTATTAGCCATTGTTAATCAGTAGGGGTACCCCAAGATGTATGATTTATATGATAAAGACATTTCCCTCAACCCTTCTATGAAAAAACAATAGAGAGATTTATTTAGAGTGAAAGTTGTCCACTACAGGCATAATAAGATGCCTAAATTTGATGCATGATTTAGACAGTACCACTTTGAGTAAATGACCACATCTCCTGTCCACTACATTTCTACATTAGTACAAGATTTCAATGCATTATATCAGATAAAGCTTAAAAGGTCGTATCCACAGGGGCGTTAGTGGAAGTGCGGTGACCCTTTGGTGATGTTGATTTTTAGAGATGTTTGGGTGAACATCTCTATGTAGACCATTTCTAGATTTATTCATGGTCTGGAGTTACAGTTATCTGGAGTTCCAGTTACCAGACAACACAACTGAGATTAACTACCGTGTGGATAAGATACAGAAGATGAAAGTAAAATAGATCGGTTCGGAGAAAAAACTTGCGCACTTTTGATAGATGGACATAATTATTAATACAGAGTGGGAGAAGGCTTTTTGGGTAGTTTAAGGTGTGGTCTCTTCATCTTGGATTACGAAGGAGAGCCTAAACTTTGCAGCAAAAGCTTGGTGGATGCTTGTGTGTCATAGGTTGAGTCCCACTTATAGGGACAGTGTATTGAGTCTAGATAAAACCTCCCTAATCATAGGCATCATATCGGGATACGAGTTTGATTTAACCAACTGGATAGCAAGAGAGATTCATAATCAAGAGGTGAGCACTGACATAGCCCTAACATTCTTATGCTTGCTGGCATGGCTATGTTTAGATGAGGGAGTGCCAAAGATTCTAGGATTTGATTTGTTTATTCATCCATAGAGTACTATAGATTTAGTACTAATTTTAGATACTGCTAACCCCATCTCCAAGGCAGCTAAGGTGGGGTCCACTTTACTTCGAGAAGAATTCTAGGACCAAGGGCACAGATTTGATACTCTGGGGTTCACCAATATTGGTAAAACCCCCCACTAAGATTGCCTAGTCCAAGCCTCAGGCCTCAGATATAGAAGGTACCTCCCTGACTCTGATTCCACCTCATATGGTAAGAGCATTCACTTTTAAGCCAACATCCGTTGGGTATGCTTTAGTCTTATAGGTATTTTTGACTAGGGTGATGTAAAGGCTGGGACTAGTTAAAAAGAAAGTGAAGAATATAAAAGATGGGGTCCAACCATGGGTGAAGAGATAGATCCAGACTGAATTGAGTAGCATGCACACTCGATTTAATGGGTTTAAGAGGAGGATCATCTTAAAGCTGAAAGATATACAGTCCTTCTATCTTAATGGGATACATGAGGATATGGATGCACTCTGGGTTTCTATTGAGGATATGTATGCTAGACCCTTCCCATTAATGCCTATTATTAAGGAGATTATTGAGGATGAGGTGCTCGATATATGATGAGTTGGTAGGTTAGACACTGCTTCTAGAGTTGATGATGGCGATAGGACAAGGAAGAAGAGAAAGAGAAATAAGAAGAGTGAGAATAAATATATTGAGGCTACCAAGACAACCAGTATTTAAGATGAGTGAGACCGTTAGATAAGGGCCCATGAGATAGTGATAGGAGTTGGTAGCTCCCAAGTTGGTGATGAGATGGCTACAAATATAGCCGAGTTGATTGGGATCACTACTCCAACCCCATAGGCACCATTGAAAGAACTGTCCATTATTGGTGCCACTTTAATATGAGCATCCCAGAGACTACCGTTGATAAGAGCACAACCTATTTTGAGGCCCCCTACATCGACACTGCATGAGTTGGCATCTTGAGAGCTCAGGTGTATCTTCTCCCCTTGTTCTTACATTATAAATGCACTGGGGGATAATGAATAGTTTCATAGTTAGGGGTGAAGGTGCAGCATGTCGTCGCGGGTTTTTGTTGTCATGCTTGTTTTCCTATCGGCTATGGTATAGTTATAGAAATGACATTCTAGGATAAAATTGTTATGTATTGTTTTTTGTCATTTTGTTTTTTTAAATAGGAAAAATAAGTGCCTAAGGAAGTTAATATGTTCTGTTTGATTGTGCTTTAATTAAGATACCCCTCCAAAATATTTTTGTTTTGAACTGTGTGATTGAGATGTATGTCACAACTGTGAATCAAGTTATGGCATTCGGATTTGGAAAATAATAATCTTAGATAAAATTTGCATGAAATAGATAGACAGTAGTGTGTGATATAACCCTATGCCAAGTATGTGTGAGATACTACTTAGTTCCCTATGTGTGCGGAATCTAGAACTTTCATGGTTAGTATTGCCTAGGTTGTAGGATAGTTGTTTAGGAAAGGATTATAGAAATTCTTTAAAATAGTCCACTTGTAGACTAAAATGACCTTCTAAAAAGAGAAATAGAATCCCTTGATCCCAATTTTGAGTCATAAAGACCTATTTTCTTATTTACACCATTTCACATTTCCATTATTCACAATAAACCTATTTTAGCCCTAGTCCTCCTTGGACATTGTGCACCTCCACTCAAGAAAATTACCTTAAGTTGTTGGTGGATATCATAGGGCTGCATATTTTAAGGTGGGTATAAAGAAGGATGTGAATAAGAGAAAAGAAAGTACAGATGGGTGTGGGAGAAAAATGGAAAGAAAAAAAAGAAAAGTTTAAAAAAAAGAAAAAAAATGAATAAAATAAATAGCACCCAACTTAAATGTTCAATAAAGGAATAAAAGTGGAGAAATAAGGGTGGAATAAAAGAAAATTGGTTAAGAAGTGGACCCCAAAAAGTAATTAGTGCCAAGGAGTCTTAGTCACTAAAATTTCCAAATATGTCATACCATCCCCAAGCCTATGTTACAAGCCAAGTAAAGTCCTAAAGTGATCCTAACCCAACTGTCTACAAACTAAGGTAAAGAAAATAAGGGCAAGCCTATGATATTTTGTACATGTTATGGAACTTCTTTGTGAGTGTAAGTGTCTCGTGATCATCTACGTATTGATATGCATAATTTATCTAAGTAAGTAGGACTTCTTTGATGTGAGGGCGTATGGGTTGTATTACTTATTGTTTTTTTTAGGTAATGTAATTTTTATATATGCATGGTTGTCTATTGTTAATGTAATGTCATAGATGGATTCCATTATGTAACATTGTTACGCTTCATGAATTCACACAGCCTTAGTTTTGAAAATTAAAAGTAAGCGGAGGTAATTCTTTAGAGCTTAAAAGTGAAATTGACTATCGTAGGTATCTAAAGTTCTACTTTGTTATGCATTGTGTTTGTGTTGTTTTTTTGTGTTTCCTGAGGGCATGCAAATGTTCTAAGTTGAGGGTGTTGATGTGCCATGGTTTCGTAGAACTTTCTATACTTAAAATGATGAAAATATGCAAATACTTAGACCTTTTTGTCGAATATAATGTGTATTTTATGTGTATTGCAGATAAATTAGGTTGGAAGTGGTGTGGATCATAAAAAGATGAAAAAACTTTAGATAAAGCTAAGTGTGGAATGGGCAATGAGTCTTTTAGTCACCTAACAACTCGTGACCAAAATTGTGAGGTTGACAGTGATGAATGCAGATTTCAAGATCATAGTTGAAGACTGACTATGACTCAATAGGAGTGACAACGAGTCATAGGGTGAGTCATTCTAAGAACATTAGCCAAAAATCCTGATGGTTGACAAGTTGAAGCCCAGTAAAAATGAGTGAAACCATAAGTCTTGATGACTGACAACGAGTCATGGTAGGAGTCATGCTGAGCATGAAGAAAAAGTACTACAAACTGAAACTCACTGGAGTGACAACAAGTCCCATATAATGACTCGTTGTGTATGATAATGAGTCATGACCACTAAATACAAAATAGAGCTATGAATATGATAGCAGGCAACTAGTCATTGTCAGTCTTATCAACTCATTGTTAGAGGCATAACCATTGCCGACCTAATTTTCCTATTTTATTTGGGTTAGGTTTCCTTTGTTATTTTGGGACTCTATAAATACCCTTGAGGTACTTTTGTAATATCTTACATACTTAGACATATTTTTACACACTTTATACTCTTGTTCTCGGTTTTTGCTTTATTATTCAATTCAAAACTTTGAGTTTTATTCTTCTTTATTGTGAGATTAATTTTATGATTTCTACATTGGACTCATGGATTATTAAACAACTATGAGTGGCTAATTCTCTTAATAGGGTTATTGGAAACCTAGCAGATTAACAAAGTAGGGAAAGTGTGAGATTCGGCAAGATCAACGTTTATATGTGTATTATAATTTCCTTCAAGTTAATTGATTTCTTAGTGGTGACCAACTCTAAGAACTCACCTGTATTAGAGATCTTCTTCACCAGAGAGATCGATATTAGGAAAATGGGATTGAAAAAGTGATTTGAGGCTATCAACCCTCATCTAATAACTTGAGACCCACAAGGTGATAGTTAAACTGGGGTCAAAGATAAGGGATAGTAAAGAAACACCCTAAGACTCGGAAGGTAAAGAGTGAGATTTACCTATGAGTTCAAAAGATAGTTGGTAATACCTAGCTTGTCAGATTCTATATGTGCGATGGTGAGAGGGTTGTATTAAGCATGAGAAACTTACGAAGTTAGGAAGCCAGAGGTGACACAGTCCTAGTGTTCGTCTTGAAGTGTTTACAACCAAAAGCACTCTAAATTGGTTAATTTTATTGATTACAGCAAAAAAACTCCATTTACTTCCCTGTACTTCCATATACTTCAGGAAGTTTTAGATACGAGATCGACCTATTCCCTTGGGACTAACCCCAACCTAAATGGGTTACTATATTTGACTTTGACCACATTGTATCTTTTTTTAGGTATAGTTTGGGCGACACCTACGTACTTTTTCTACACTTGTGCAAATTCTCCTTATTTTTCCTTTATTCGCTTCTGAACCATGTTTACTTTCAAAACTACAATAACCATATCATAACCACATAAACAAGCCTTTCAATTAGCATATTTTCCTTATTTTAAGCTTTGAAAGTGTCATAAAATCACGGAACATCATTGGGTATGGAATTTACATGGATTAAATTTTTAAAAAGGTTAGAATTAAATAATATCATGGATTATGGTTATATTCAGCCGATGTGATACTTGTGGCATGAAATTTTTGGAATATAGTAAGAATGATAGTTAGTTGAAAGTAGTGAAATAATAAGATAATTGTGTTTCATTGTCTTTTTTTGTGAGTCCCTTGATAGGTATTTGTGTTTGAATAATTTGATGAATAAATTATAGAGTTTTTATGTGAATATAAATATCAATAAAAGAATTATATGACCTTCTAATCTATAAACTAGACTCTAATGTCTTAATAAGGGTGAAACTCATATTATTTATGTTTAAAGTAAGAGACATTATTGCTAGAAGATAGTTAGGAGGGTGGATTATGAAAAGAGGACGTAATGATATAACTTAAGAACCTAAGGTTATGTTTTGCAAGTTCAAAAAGGTAAGATGTTTTATGGTGGATAATCCTAGTTAGAATTATAAGTTAAATAGAGTCGAAAGTTGGATAATTGGTTAAAGAGGATAGCATCTTGAAGCGTAGTTGTGACTTGAATGAAAGTGTTACTAGATAGTAACTGAATTACCAATTCAATGTGAATTAAAAAGATTCATATTGTTTAATAAAATAGGATGATGAATTAGAGTAAAATATCAATCTTGGTAGAATGTGCACTCCTGAATGGATACCTGATGAATTGATCCTCGGACATGTTTGATTGACGAATAGATTTTATAATGCTCAATTGAGCAAATGGTGAATAGTCCTTCGGGTATACTTGTGATTATTGATTGCTATTACTTGGTTGTCCTTAATCATATGTCATATTTTGATTGCGTTCACTTCAATCTGATTTCAATTGGGTGTTTGTGATTTTCCTTAATGCATTACTTATAATTATTTATTGAATTTGTATATTCATACACATTATTAATGAAATTTAGTGATGGAATATTAGTTACCATGCCGGTATTAATATGATATATTCATTATGATAGAATGTGTACCACATCGGTACGGAGATAATATATTAGTTATGATGGATCAGGTTCCATATGTATGGATATGATATATTGGTTATAATAGATCAAGTACAACGTCAATACAGATATGATATGTTGGTTATGATGGATTGGGTACCATACCGGTACATATATGACATTTTGGTTATGAGGGTTTGGGTACCACATCGGTATTGTAAGACCCTGCAAAAATTCTCTCGTAGAATGAGCCTTAGGGCATATCAAGTGAGGCGTGATTCCAGCCCTAAAAGATTGAGAAGTCACTTCCAAAGTGATTATCAGGTTAACCATATAGAATTTCCATAATTTCAACTTTTTATCACTTGGGAAATTTGATAAGCTTTTCGTCGATATAAGATTTGCCCAAATCCGATGTCCAGGTAAGAAGTTATGGCTAATTTAAGTCCTAGTTGTAAAATAGCATCATTTTAGTACTTGGCGCATAATGGAGAGGGTCTATTTGACAATTGTCAAATTCCAGCGGAACTCCGCGATAGTGGCGCGTCGCAGAGGACCCAAATTTCTCAGTAGTCAATTTCCAGTGGCCTAGCACAATTGTGATGTGTTGCACTAAAGTTCTAGGTCCCAACTAGTGGGACAACGGGATGGCTCCACATCGCGGTGACTCCCAGATTCCCATTTGTTAATTTCCAGTGAGCCACTGCAATAGTGGTGCATCGCGGTGGCCCATAAAATTAGGTTCCCAGTACAATTTTTCCAGCTTCGTATAGAAGTTAAAAAGGGCACTTTAGAATTTTTCCAAGCCTCATAAATCGTGCAAATACCAAATTGAAGTCAATTACAAGCATTCTATGAAGTTTTTCTCAAGTTTTCTCTCCACAAGAACCCTAAGTAACCAAAACCTCTTCCAAGAATCTCAAGAATCCACCATAGATTTTCTAAATTGAGTCAATATTCAAGGTTCGCAAGTCAAGGCCTTTAAGAACCCTCATTCAAGAGTACGAATAGAGTTCCAAAAGTGAGAGATCATCCAAAGCTTCTAATTCAAGGTATGTGGGGTTTTGAACAAGGGTAATCCTTTCACCCTTGTGCCCAAAGGCTTATTTAAACTACAATTCTCTGAAATTTATGAGATTTTACATGAAATTGAATTGGGGGTTTTCACCCATTATTATCGATTATAATATTTTGATGCTTCCCATGAATTGAGAGTCTAATGGCATGATTTTCAGATGTTTTCTTGAGAAATTGCAGATAGGTCTATACCCCATGATTTTAATCCTTGAGAAGTTAATAGTTGAAATGTTTGAAACATTGAAGTATATGAGCATGTTGAGATTTTGAGATAAATTGCTGAAATTTCCAGATATCTACATGAGTTATGAATCTATATGCTATCTATTATGCTTTTGATGAGTTCTAACTTGAGATTGAATTATGGGTTATTAATCCCTACTTGAGACTTGAGATTTTATGACCTATTGTTCTATAAGCACCCATGATTTGAGTATTCTGAGATTATTGAGAAATGTTTTGACCTAATGGTCATTGAGTTTTGAAATCCACTCTACTACATGAGATTATAGATTTGATTATTGGGTTCTTATTGAACCATGAGATTATTCTAAAGTGGATTTTCATGAGATGAGCGAGATAAACTAAAGGGAGTAGTATTTAGCACCGAGTTGGGTAAATTACCACGGTTTCTTACCCCAGAACTACGTGCCACCATAGGTTGGGCCTAAGGCCAAGATGATTGTTGGGCCTAAGGCTGAGATATTGGGCCTGAGGCTGAGATAAGTGATCACTAAATTGAGTTTATACTCCCTGGAAAAGATTATGACGTTCCTCCCCAATATGGGGTCTCTTCCTTAGGAGAACAAAATATTGGACTCCATGTAGCTCGCATGGTTTATGTCAGTTAAGAGAATCTCCCTTAAAACTAAAAATTTGAGATAAGATATTTTCCTTTAAAACTAAAATACTTTCCCTTGATATGAGTATTTTTCCCTAAAGCTTGAAATGAGATATTTTTCTAACGTGAATGAAATGCCTTCAAGTATATTCCTAAGTTATATGATTCTGAATTCCAAGTATTTGAGTTCAAAAGAGTTATGAGTTCTTGAGAATTAGAGAAGTTTTACTCTCCATGATACATATGCATGAGTTGAAAGTATTGCTTAAAGTTTCATTTAGCCTTGAGTAATGAGAATAAGAGAAGAGTGCAAATTTCAAAGCTAAAAGTATAATGACTCATGCGATTATGTTACATGTTCCATTTTACATGATTCATGAGCTTTGCATTTTATACTTATTCAAGCCATGTGAGTCATTACTTATTACATGCATGCTTTGATTAAAGAGTATTGATGTTGTTTTATAAAAATGCATGCACCCCCACATACTCAGTACATTCTTAAGTGTTGATCCACATATACATTTATGTGCTACATTATCTTATAATGTAGGATCAGGTACTCATTCCCAACCTCGTCAGTGATTTCTAAGTACCTCTATCTATATTCCTACAGTGGTGAGTCCTCATGGTTTGAGGACCTATATTCAGACATCTCCATATTTTGAGAGACTATGTTGTTCTTTCCAATTCTTTTTGAGTCAGTTGGGGACTTGTCCCCAGGGCTCTCTAATTCATGGATTAGTAGAGTCTTTGTCAGACTAGTTATCAGATTGTGGTTGTGTTTAGGTTTTCGGTATTGCTTGGTCGTTTGGACCGATCATTTTCTCTGTATTTTCTTTCATATGATATGACTATTGTAGTGTTTGAAGTATTTCATCTTGAAATGAGTGTTATTTGTAGAAACAGGCTTAAAGGGTTAGCTTGGGGCTACTTGTAGCCTTAAGCACCGTGTGACATCTCGGGATGCAATTTCAGTATTTTACAGGTATGGATATTGTGTGTGGATAGTTAAAAAAGAAAAGAGAAATTATGTATAATTGCATACATATATTCATTCATATTCATTGAGTGTGCGTTTATATTTATATGTTGTTGGTGTTTCCTTGCATGGACCAAGTTATGTTAATGAGGTATTGGTTCCCTGTGTAGACTGGGTATTTGATGAGATAATGCGGTATATTAAGTAGATCAATTATGTTAATGGTTGTGATCGAGAGTTATAGCCAAGTGTGAATATATGGTACATCCTGAATTATGCATAACTAATGTTTTCCTGTGTATATAGTTATATACGTGATGTGGATTGTGATGTGTTTCTTGTAAAGTTATTGATACTATCAGTTGTCTTGATTATTTAATTCCCAATAGTTAATGAAGGAGTGAAATCTACAGATCTAGCACTACTAGGATAGAGACAGGGTCACATAAGTTGAAAGAATAGTATAAGATAGACTATATTATCCAATAATAAAGATGAGCAATAGTGATAAATGTTAAGTGGTCCATAGAGAGACTAAGTGTAAGTAGTAATACTTATATGAATTTGCTTTAGTAATTGGAATTAAATTTAAGTCATGTTTCTTTTCTTTTCCAAACAGCAACTTTTCTATCGAACAAGTTATTGCTATAATGGCGTATTCCCTATGTTTGCAACCACGAGAATTCAATCAAAATGAAGAGAGTAATGATATAAGTGGATTACACATTATAAATTCACGAACCCATAGAAATAGAGAGTATACTACAAGGTTTCTATAACCCTAACAAATCAACTTAGCTACTCATGAATAAAACGGAAATCACAATAGAAATATTCATCATACCAAAACTTAGAACGGTCTTGGTGGAGAAGATGAATAGCGAAAATAAGAGAGAAAAATGTTTCTCTCTCTCTCCTCAAGCTAAGTTGCTTTCTCTTATTTTCAAAAAAATACAGAATGTGAATTCCCCCTAAAAATTTAGCAATAAGGCTTTTAAGAACATCCTTCTCTAATAAATTGCTACTGCATCCTTAACTATTTAAAAATATTGTTTGTCCAGGAAAAAGTTCTCATACATCACATTCAGTCCAAAAGTTGCTTTCCTTTTTATGTGAAGTTTTCTTTGCTGTCCACAGGTCCCCAAAGTGTTGTAATCTTCCTCATTAGTACCTGAAAAACATGCTAATCACATAGGTCAGCTCACTTAACTAAAAATACACTAAAAGTGCAAGAATTATGTATTTTATCCTCAAAACTTAGCTAAAACATGGGTAAGTTATGGTGCTTAGACGTATAAATACGCCCAACATCAGTCATTCTACAGCTAAAGTGGTCAAATGTCCACTAAAGCAGCTCCGCCAAATGATTAATGTCTGATAAAGAGGCCATCCAACTTCTAAAGTAGCTACAACACCACCAGGAATTTCAAAAACTAGTTTTTGACCTTCAAAATTTATCCGGAACCCTATAAACATGAATCAATAGTGAAAATTGATCATAAATTTTTTTTATATCCAATGGATATTATAATTTCCAAAAAAAAAATAGGTTGTTTATGATAATTAACTGTAGGACCCTATTTTGGCTTATTTTATTATTTTCCAAAAAAAGGATCGAAATGTAAAATAAAGGTTCCAAACCCAAACCTAACCCAACATTGACATTCCGCACCTAATGAAACTATCTAATCATCATCTGGAGATCGAAGCACAAATTGTTGACCAAAGTCAAACTATTGGCTCTTAAAGCCTTATATGATATCAAACTCTCTCGAATGCATTGGGGACCGTGCCAACCACCCCCATATATCACAATCAATATGTAAAAACTACGAGGATGGGAACATATACAAAGAAAAGTTTCACATTTAATGTCATTACAATAACCTTTACACAAAAATCCCTTAAAATCAAAATATTCATCTACCACCTCTAAACTACAACAAAATAATATGATAATCAAGATATCATGTAAAAACCATTTCTATCATTATGGGTGAGTCTCTCATTAAATATTTGGGTTAAGATTTTCCCAAGATCTAAAGTTATAATTTTTAGGTTAGGCTAGTCTCAAATGAAATCTAAGTAAAGTATGATATAAGGCAATCCGAGAATGGATGGGTAAAATATGGTAGTTTTTACCATTATTTCTAGTTTTCTAAGATGATAGGAAGCCTATAGTACTTAATGAAATTGAATTCGGGTGAGCAGAACACTCAAAATTAAACTTAGCATAGAGGGTATTATTCGTGATGGCTTAGATTTAAGGTGTATTATGATAAAGGGGATTTTTAGGAAAAAAACAAGCATTCTGTCCTATCCATTCGCTATAGCAGCAATCATGTCGCTAAAGCGGCAAGCATGTCATTATATCAACATGCCCAAAAGTGAAATAATTCCTGATATAGCGACCGTCAATACGGTCAAGGGCCACTATATGACTATGTAGCTATAATGGTGCCTTTATAGAGACATATGTCGCTATACAAAAATAAATCAAAATTTTATTTAGAAGAATTTTAAAATGGTTTGTTCTTATAAAACACATTTTCGATCTTCAGCAATGACAATTTGGGCAAAATACTTGGTATTCCATTGCTTTCTTCATTAAGATAAGGATTACATCTCCATTAACTAGTAAATTGATAATCTAGACCTAGAATTACTAGTTTACATATTTTGGGAAAGGTTAGGAGATTCGTTTAGTTGGTTTTCTGGTGCAAAGGAGTAATTTAGGTACAAAATCATTGGGCTTCAGTTTATGATCGTTAAATTATCCTTGCATGTTATTAATTCACTAGATGATTCATGAAATTAGTAGTTTTAGGTGGATTGTGGTAGAAAAGATATGGAATAGGGAAGGAATGATCATGAACTTGACCTTAGGGGTGGGGATTGAGTTATAATTCCTAACGTAATAGGTTTCAGGCTGAATCAAGTGGAAATTCCATAGAAAGACAAGGCTCCAACTTAGTTGAATTGTGCAAACTTGGATTGAGATAGGTGGTGGTTACATAGTTTAATCCAATTTTTGTAAAATGTGTATGTTACTTGTTTTTAGTATTACTTGTTGATTCATGTTATTAGGTTTGATCATACTTCACTAAATTATATGTAAAGCTTGTGAATGTTATAATTATTAATTGTCGGGTGTTTTGGTATTTGAACATTCTCAATGGATATTGGTGGAACAAGGTTGGCAAGCACTTGTCTCTTGAATTTAGTACATGAATGGAGCTTTTACCCTATAGGTCATGACTAGAGAGTGGTTATAATACTCTTATTGTGTACGTATAAGGTAAGGTGAGTTTGATGGCTCCATGCATTAATAGGGGTCTGTGTGTGTGTGTGTGTGTGTATTGTGGTACTTTACTTGTGTTTAACTTATTGACTTGACTGGCGTACTTGTACCCATTTTGACTTGTTGTTTTAGATTCTAAATATCTCTAAAAGTTACTTGTTATTCTAAGGTGTAGTTAGGGTGAGCATGTATTAACGTTTTGTACTATGTTATGGTTAAGTGTTCATACTTCTCATCTTGGGTTAGTCAAATGAACCTACCAGTACACTGTTGTTTCTTGTATACTATTACTACACCTATTTTTACTTTTAATGAGTGCACCACATATTCCAGCAACTCCTACAATACCTCACTTGTGATTCTAGTGTTGGAATCTAGATTCAAGGGTGAGCAACATATTTTCGGCTACCATGGATCCTTCTTGATGTTAGAGTCCTTTATTTGGACTTATCCACATTTCGTTAGTTATGGGGGGTGTATCCCCTTCTTGGAAACTCTTTAAAAGTTTGATACATTGATTTTTGGGTCCTAGAGATGGTGTTTTATTTAGAAGAATGTTCTGCAAATCTATTTTTCTTAGCATGACACTTGATCTTGAATTTATTATAAGCTATTAATAGGATAGTTCTTTTATTTTCTCTAAGTCTTGGTTAATGTTTTTGGGGTAATTGATTCTCCCGCTAGAGAATGGAGAGGGTGCCACTCACATTTATTTGGGTCATGACAAATTTGATATCAGAGCCTAAGTTCATCAATCTTGTTGTACCAGCATTGGTCAAGAAGAATCTCGCAGAATGATACGAAGACATCTTTACTTTTCTTCAAAATGCTATAGGACTTTAGGAAAACTATCATTCTTACTTCTTTTATTTTATAGCTTGATTCCAATTAGTATCTAGCATTCCTAATTGGTATCTTATCTTCTTTATTCTTTTTTCTGTAGATAGTGACTGTAAGGTTAAATGGAACTCAAGTAGCAACCCCCACACCAATAGCTCTAGCTGTGAATCCAGTTGCGACGGGAAGGGGATAAGAAAGCGATAAGAGAGGAAGGATAAGAGCGACACCCTCCAGGGTACAGCTTAAGCAGGTATTAGCCAGGCTCAAAAAAAGTTAAATTCACCTTTCCTACTTTGGGATCATTTGGAGGAAAGGGATGTAGTATAGGAGTAGTTAATGGAGCCGGAGTTGGTGGCACCAGATAGGGGTGCAGTCTTACCTCCTATGTCTGCAGAGGTAATTCAGCAGGTGTTAGCTTTTTTGAGTGGAATGGTCAAACTGGTTTCAACCTATTATACCAGTTGTTCAGGTTGTTGGTGCTTATCCTACAATTGCTATGGCTCCTATAATGGATGAGGCTTTAGGAAAAGATATTTTCCCTTATCTAGTTTTGGGTTCTCTGATAACTAGTACTGAACATGATTTATTGATCAAATTTTTTTAAAATAAAACCACGATCATTCTAGGGTACTGATTACGAGGATACTTTTGAGTTCATTATTAATAATTATGAGCAGTTGCATAAGATGGTCATTATATAGCAGCATAGGGTTAAGTTTATGACCTTTTTGTTGTAGAAGGATATGAAATAATGGTGGAGGGTGTATGTTGAGTGTCGGTCATCACCCTTAAAACTGTGAACTTGTGAATAGTTTTATGCCATGTACATGGAAAAGTATGCTCATCTGGCCCTCCATTATCATAAAAGGATAAGTTTTTGTCTTTGGAGTAGGGTGTCGTGTTAGTTGCAGCCTATGAGGCTAAATTCCATGCCTTATATTGCTATGCTACTTAGTTTTTGACTACTGGGGAGAAGAGGATTTAACTTTTTATCAAGGGTTTGAATTATGATCTTCAGGTATTGTCTATTCTTATAACTTCTGTAGGGAAAAGGTTCAATAAGGTTTTAGATTATGTGAAGAATTTTGAAGGGGTCACACAAGCGGGTCAAGCTAAGAAGTCCCGCAATGTTGGGAATTTTAGTGGGTCTTACTCCAGGGGATTTAATTAATAGGCCTACCCATCCCTCCCTATTTAGCTGGCATTGCTAGCTTCTATAGTGGGACAATTAAGGCCTCTTCTCAGTCATAAGTTATAAGGAGATAAAAATTATGAAGAGCCAAGAGAATTCTTACTCATCTACCAATCAACCTTCATTTAAGTAGGGATACTATTATTGTGGTTTTGTTAGTCATTTTAAGAGGGAGTGCCTATTAAGGTATGAATGTATTCAGACATATCAGCAAACTCAGTCTATAGTTATGGTAGGTAGATAAGAAGAAGGGAATGATGGGGATCGTCCATATGGTGGGTAGGGTAATCATCAACATGGTCGAGAAAACCAAAGAAATAGTGGTGCAGGGGGAGGAGCATAGCCAGGTAGGTAGTTAGCTTAGATTGATGATCGAGCTCATTGTTATGCCTTTTTAAGAAAGGCTGATATTGAGGCTTCTGATGTAGTTATCACAGGTACTATTTTAGTTTGTAATCGAATGGCATCTATTATATTTGATATAGGGTCTACCTATTCTTATGTCTCCGTTAAGTTTGATATAGGTATAAAATTTGTTTGTGATGTACTTGACTTTTTGGTATATTTTTTTACCTCAATTGGTGAGTCTGTGGTAGCAAAACATGTTTATCATTCTTGTTCCATGTTGTTTGTGATTTTTTAGACTTAGATAGATTAGATTATTCTGGATATGTTAGACTTTGATGTAATTTTGGTTATGACCTAGTTATCTCCCAATCATGTTGTCCTAAACTGTAATGCTATGATAGTGACTCTATCTATGCATGGGATGGATGAACTAGAGTGGGAGTGTAAAGACCCAAAATTGCCTCCTAATACGTCACATGGTGCTTAAGGCTATGAGTAGCCCCAAGCTAACCCTTAGAGTCGGTTTCTACCAATGACACTCAATTCAAGATAAGACTAGACTCAACACTCACATAGTCGTATCACATGAAAGGAAATATGGAAAAGATACTCGGTCCATGAAACCACAATATAGAGGAAACTCAACAAAAACACAATACCGAGCCCTCGATACATCACAAGTTTGACAAGCCTCTACAAATCAAAATCTAGAGAGCTGTTGGGACAGGTCCCCAACTGACACGAAATGAACTGAAGATAAAACATAGCCTCTCAAGTACAATAAAAATCTGAAGATCGTCCCTCGGACCATGAGGACTCACCACTGTAGAAAACGTAGGCAAGGTACTCGGAGAATCACGGGCGAGGCTGGGACTGAACACATGAACCCATATTATGACACAATGTAGCACATAGACACATATGTGAATCAGTACTTGGAATATACTGAGTATACGGGGGTGAATGCATATGTATAAAATAGTAACAATCTTCTTTAATTAAATCATGTATGCACAATGAGATGACTCACATGGCTTGAACAAGTATAAAATATAAAGCTCATAAGTCAAAGTAGAATGGGGCATGTAACACAAATCTCGTGAGTCATCATTGTTTAACTTTAAAATCAGAAATATTCTCTTATTCTCAATGCCTAACAAGTAAGGAATTTTAAAACAATAATTTCAACTCATGCATATGTCTCATGGAGATTAAAACCTTCTCAATGCTCAATATTTCATAACTATCTAGAACTCATATACTTGGAATTCGGAATCATATGACTTGAAAACATACTTGAAGGCATTTCATTCACCTTAGGAAAATATTTCATTTGAAGCTTTGGGGAAATCATTCTTTCTCAAATGGAAAAGCATTCTAGTTTATGGAAACAACTTATCTCAAAGCTTTATGAAAGGTACTATAACAACCAAAGATACTTTCATTAGGAAAAATAACTCACATCAAGAAAATACATTAGTTAGGGAACATCTTTGCAATTCAACCATTTAGGAAAATAGCTTATAGAAAAGGAAAATAAGGATTTTATCTCAAAGTTTGAAGGGCAAGGGAGGTTCTCGTAACCGACATAAACCATGCTAGATACATGGAGTTCAACGTTTTGTCCTCCTAAGGAAGAGACCCCACGTTGGGGAGGAGCGTCATACTCTTGCCAGGGAGTATAACCTAGGTCTAGTGATCACTAAACGAAACTCATCCTCGGGCCAAATCATAATCATCATAAACTCGGCCTCAGGCCCAACCTACGGTGGCACGTAGTTTTGGGGTAAGAAACCATAGTAACTTACCCGCTCGGTGATAAATACTACTCCCTTTAGATTATCTGTGCTTATCTCATTAAAATCCACTTTTAGAATAATCTCATGGTTTACCACGAACCCAATAATCAAATCGATAATCTCATATAGTGAAGTGGATGTCAAAGCTCAAGGATCATTAGGTCAATTCATTTCTCAATCATCTCAAAGTACTCAAATCACGGGTGCTTGTAGCATTAGAGTTTATGAATTCACAAGTCTCAAATAGGGCTTACTAACCAATAGTTCAATCTCAAGTTAAAGCTTATCAAAAGCATAATATATAGCATATAAATTCATAAATCATGTGGAAATCTGGGAATTTCAGTAACTTATCTCAAAATCTCAATATAGTCATATGCTTCAATATATCAAACATTGCAAGTACTAGTTTCTCAAGGAGTAAAATCATGGGGTTTATACCCAGCTGTAAATACTTAAGAAAACATGTAGAAATCATGCCATTTGACTCTTAATTCATGGGAAATATCAAGATAATGCATTAAATAATAATGGGTGAAAACCCCAATTTAAATTCATGTAAATATCTCATAGATTTCAGGAAAATCATGATGTATATAAGCCTATTGGGAACAAGGGTGAAAGGGTTACCCTTGTTCAAAACCCCACATACCTTGAATTAGAAGATTTGGATGAACTCTCACTTTTGGAACTCTATTCGTGCTCTTGAATGAGGGTTCTTGAGGCCCTTGACTTGGGAACCTTGAATCTTGACTCAATTTAGAAAATCCATGGTGGATTCTTGAGATTCTTGGAAGAGGTTTTGGATACTTAGGTTTTTTTATGAGAGAAAAATTGAGAAAAAACTCATAGGATGCTTGTAAATGGCCTTTATTTGGTGTTTACACGGTTTTATAGGCTTGGAAAAAGTCCAAAGTGCCATTTTTGGCTTTTGCACGAATCTGGGGAACCCGATTTCATATTCCACCGTGACGCGCCACTTATCGCGGTGGCTCACTGGAAATTGACAATTGGTAAACTGGGAGTCCCCACGATGCGGAGCCATCACGTTGTCCCATTGGTTGTAACCTGGAACTCCTCCGCGATGCGCCACTATCGCGGGGTTCTACTAGAAATTGACTATTGGAAAATTGGGCTCCACCGCAATATGACACTATCACTTAAATGATGTATTTTTACGACTAAGGCTTAAATTAGCCATAACTTCTTACCCGGGTATCGAATTTGGGAAAATCTTATATCGACGAAAAGCTTATCGAATTTCCTATGTGATAAAAAGTTGAAATTAGGGAAATTCTATATGGTTAACATGATACACACTTAAGAAGTCACTTCTCAATCTTTTAGGGACGAAATCACACCTTACTTGACACGCCCTAAGACTCAGACTACGAGGGAACTTTGCGGGGCCTTACAATATATCCCCCTTAGGAACATTCGTCCTCGAATGTCGCTAGTTAGGCTAGGAATATAGGAAAAATAGAGTGCACATATCTGAAACAATTGCTAAACGTTTCAAGATATTTCTAAACTTATGAATACTCCGGAAAAAGCAAGAACTCATACAAGGATAGATGCATAGCCGAACTTTAGATTAGAAGAGATGAATCAAGGAAGAATAGTACCTTCAGATTGATCTAAACTCTTGGAAAAGAGGTGCGGGTACTTGGATCGCATGTCTGCTTCCGCGTCCCAAGTAGCACTCTCAATAGACTGGTTCCGCCATAAAACTTTGACCAAGGGAACTTCTTTGTTCCTTAGTCTTCGAATCTGAAAATCTAGGATCACCACAGGAATCTCATCGAAGGAAAGGCTATCCTGAATATCAACATTCTCTGAAAGATCAACCACCACAAAATCAACAATATGCTTCTTAAGCATGGAGACATGAAAAATAGGGTGAACGGCGTACAACTCCGAGGGAAACTCAACCTCGTAGGCCACTCTACCAACACAGCTCAAAACTCGATACGGGCCAACATAACAGGGACTAAGCTTTCCCTTCTTACCAAAACTCTTCACCCCTTTCATGGGTGAGATCTTCAAGTACACCAAATCACCCACCTCAAACTCAAGATCTCTCCTCCTCACATTTGCATAAGACTTTTGACGACTCTGAGTTGTCTTCAACCTTTCTCTAATCAGCTTAACTTTCACCATAGCTTCGAACACTGCATCAGGTCCAATCGTGGTAGCTTTACCCACTTCGAACCAACCTACAGGTGATCTATACCTCCTACCATACAAGGCCTCAAATGGTGCCATCTCGATGCTAGCATGGAAAGTAATGTTGTAGGAAAACTCTATTAATGGAAAATGCTCATCCCAACTACCTTTGAAATCAAGAGCTCATGCCCTCAACATATCTTCTAAGGTCTGAATGGTCCTCTCAGCCTGACCATCTGTCTGTGGGTAAAATGCTAAGCTCAAAACAACTTGGGTGCCAATACCCTGCTGAAACGCCCTCCAAAACTGAGAAGTAAATTGAGTACCCTTATTCGAAATGATAGATAAGAGAACTCCATGTAGCCTGACCAACTCCCGAATATAAAATCTAGCATAATCCTCAGCTGTATAAGAAGTATGCACGGGCAAGAAATGTGTGGACTTAGTCAGCCTATCCACAACAACCCAAATAGAATCATGATGACGACGCAAAAGAGGCAACCCAGTCACGAAGTCCATATTAACCATCTCCCACTTCCAAATGGGTATACCAAACTCTTGCATCATACCGCCAGGTCTTTGGTGCTCTAACTTAACCTATTGACACGTTGCACACCTTGCAATGAACTCGGTTATATCCTTATTCATACCATTCCACCAATAGATTTCCCACAAGTTGCGGGATATCTTGGTAGCCCTGGGATGAATAGAATATCGTGCGCCATGCGCTTCACCCATAATCCTCTGCCTCAAATCATCGACACACGGGACACAAACCTACTATGCAATCTCAACACACCATCTCCCCCTTGGGATAAAACCTCATCCTTTTATTCCTTAACTGACTCTTTTAGTTTCGCCAAACTAGGATCCATATCCTACTTCTCCTTTACTTCTAAAACTAAGGAGGATTCGGAACTACTCTGCACCAACGTACTCCCCTCCGCTAAATCAAGCAATCTAACACCCAACCTATCTAGAAAATGCATATCATGAGCTAACTCTCTCTTATCTTTCTCAAAATACGCAACACTACCCATAGATAATCTTCTAAGGGCATCCGTCACTACATTGGCCTTGCCTGGGTGATACAACATACTCATATCTTAATCTTTCAACAACTCTAACCACCTCTTTTACCTAAGATTCAACTCCTTCTGGGTAAACACATACTGCAGGCTTTTATGATCAGTAAACATATCAACATGGACACCATAAAGATAGTGTCTCCAGATTTTTAAAGCAAAGACCACATCAGCTAACTCAAGATCATGGGTTGGGTAGTTGTTTTCATGCTACTTCAACTGTCTAGAGGCATAGGCTATAACCTTACCCCTCTGCATCGACACACAACCCAAACCAACTCTAGAGGGATAAAAAAACACCACAAAACCATCAGTACCGTCAGGCAAAGTCAACACAGGGGTTGAAGTGAGTCGAGTCTTCAACTCCTGAAAACTCTTCTAACAGGAATCGAACCACTAGAATTTAACTTTGTTTTAGGGCAAATGGGTCATGGGAGACGCAATGGAAGAGAAACCCTCAACAAAACGACCATAATAGCTCGCTAGACCCAAGAAACTTCTAATGTCAGATGGAGAGATAGGTATAGGCCAATTTCTAACAACTTCTGTCTCTTGGGGATCAACTCTAATACCTTCAGCTGAAACAATATGACCTAGGAAGGCTACAGACCTTAACCAAAATTCACACTTACTAAATTTAGCAAATAACTGGTGATCTCTAAGATTTAGCAAGACAATTCTAAGATGATCTGCATGGTCATTCTCATTACGGGAATACACAAGGGTGTCATCTATGAAGATAATGACAAACGTATCAAGGTATTTCTTGAACACTCAATTCATAAGGTCCATGAAGGCTATCAGGGCATTGGTTATCCCAAAATACATGACTAGAAACTCAAAGTGACCATAGAGGGTCCGGAAGGCTGTCTTTGGAATATCACATTCCCTCACCTTAAGTTGATGATAGCCGGATCTAAGGTCTATCTTTGATAAATAACTTGCACCTTGCAACTGATCAAACAGGTCATCAATTCTCGGAAGAGGATACTTGTTTTTTACTGTGACCTTATTGAGTTAATGGTAGTCAATGCACATACGCAAAGATCTATCTTTCTTCTGCATGAACAAAACAGGTGTGCCCCAAGGAGAAATACTGGGCCTAATGAAACCTTTATCTAAGAGGTCCTTGAGTTTCTCTTTCAACTCCTTAAGATTTGCAGGTTCCATGTGGTATGGCAGAATAAAAATAGGTTGAGTTTTGGGAAGAAGGTCAATTCTGAACTCTATCTCTCTATCGGGAGGTACCCTTGGGGGATCTTCTGAAAATACATCGGGAAACTCATTAACAATATCTACCGACTGGATAGTTGGAGTCTCAGACTTAATGTCTTTGACTCTAACTAGGTGGTAGATGCAACCTTTTGATATAAGCTTTTTGGCTTTTATATAGGAGATAAAATGACTCTTGGAAGATACCAGACTCCTGGACCACTCAAACACTGGTTCATCAGGAAAGTGAAACTTGACCACACAGGTACGACAATCTATAGATACAAAACAAGATTGAAGCCAATCCATACCCAGAATAAGGTCAAAATCTACCATGTCTAACTCTATCAAATCCGCAAGTATGACTCTATAAAGCACAGTAACAGAGCAATTTCTATACACTTGTTTAGCAACAACAGACTCCCCTACTGGTGTTGAAACTAGGAAAGGCTTAGAAATCTTTTCGGGACTCATTTTGAAATTCACATCTACAAGTGGGGTCACATAAGAGAGGTTTGACTCGGGGTCTAACAACACATAAACATCGAGGCAAAAGACAAGGAGCATACCAGTAACAACATCAGGGGATTCCTCCTGCTCCCGATGGTATGGTAAGGCGTAGAATCTGGTCTAGTACTGACCGCCAGCAGTGCTAGAAGAAGCGGCCTGAACAAGGGCAAGATGAAGTACCGGAGCCGGTACACTAGCAGCCTGTGCCTGAGGTCGGTCATCTCTGTTCCCCTGTCTAGCATGGGGGCAGTCTCTAAGTTTGTGGCCATGCTTGCCACAACCAAAACAACCCCTCAAATCTCCGAAACACTCCCCAAGGTGATTCCTACCACATTTAGTACAAGAAGGATAACGGGGCTTGTTGCCAACACTATTTTGCGACCCAGACAAGATAGGCCTACTCCCTTGCACTAGCCTACCTCTAGGCGTGGGAGCACTAGTTGATAAAAGAACTGGAATCGATAGACGTCTCTAAAACTGAGGGTGGCTCACTCCATGGAACCTAGGTTGGCTAAACTCATGCTGATCAGATCTCACCCTCTTGATACCCCTCATCATTTCTCTCTCTCTCATCTTATCCGCCTCTATTTGTTAGTCATGCATTATCAATCTATCCAGATCCATATCCTTATGCAATATCGCATCCCTACACTCTTTTAGTACCATCCCAGAAACACCAGTCACAAACTTACTCATACTAGCCCGGGGTATCAAAAATCAAATCAGGAGCATACTTGGCCAACTGATTGAACTTCAAGCAGTACTCCTTAATAGTCATGGAGCCCTGCCTCAAGTTGATGAACTCCTCAATCTTTGCCTCCCTCATCTCAAGTGGAAAGAATTAGTCCAAGAAGGCATCTTGGAATACTTACCAAGTCATAGGAGAGGCATTCTCACCGCTACCTTTCTTCCATAATACAACCCAATCATAAGAAATGTCCTTCAGTCTATAGGATGCCAACTCAACACTTTCTTCTTCTGAAATATGCATCACATCAGTGATCTTCCTCATCTCCTCTAAGAACAATTGGGGGTCCTCATCTGCCTTGGACCCATAGAACTCAGGAGGATTCATCTGCATAAAGTCATGAATCCTAGCCGCAGTTACATCACCACCCTATTGATTAGCAACTGGGGCTTGGTTATTGGCCCGAATATTTCTGGTGACCGCTTGGGCTAATGCCTGAAAGGCTGCCCTAAACTCAGCATGGGACACCGTCTCATTCAAAGGATCAATAGGTGGGAGTTGCTCATCATTGTTTTTGCGGACATTCACTTTTTGAGAAGGCATTTTCTAAAAATAGAAGAGTACAAGTCATTAGATAAGAAGGACAACGGTAGGGACGATAGAATCTGAAAGAAGAAACAACTTTTTCCAAAAATGTCTCATAGCCTCTTGCTCATAGATATGGTGTGCTACATATCGATGATCAAGACTCTAATCAACGCGACTTGTCAGACACCCTAGGGCTCCTTAGAAATCTTTGGCTCTGATACCAAGTTTGTAACGACCCAAAATCGTCTCCCGGGACGTCAAACGGTGCTTAAGGCTACTAGTAGCCAAAACCTAACCCTTAGAGATGGTTTCTACTAATGACACTCAATTCAAGATAAGACTAGACTCAATACTAGCGCAGTCGTATTATATGAAAGGAAATATGGCAAATATACTCAGTCCATATGACCACAATATAGAGAAAACTCAACAAACCCATAATACCGAGACCTTGATACATCACAAGACTGACACTAGTCTGACACCAGTCTGACACTAGTCTGACAAGCCTCTACAAATCAAAATCTAGAGAACCATTGGGACAGGTCATCAACTGACATGAAATGAACTGAAGATAAAACATAGCCTCTCAAGTACAATAAACATTTGAAGATCGGCCCTTGGACCAGGAGGACTCACCACTGTAGAAAACGTAGGCAAGGTACTCGAAGAATCACGGGCGAGGCTGGGACTAAGAACCTGAACCTACATTATGACATAATGTAGCACAATGACATATATGTGAATCAGTAATTAGAAGATACTGAGTATACGGGGGTGAATGCATATGTATAAAGTAGTAACAATCTTCTTCAATAAAATCATGTATGCACAATGAGATGACTCACATGTCTTGAACAAGTATAAAATATAAAGATCATAAGCCAATGTAGAATGGGGAATGTAACACAAATCTCATGAGTCGTCATTGTTTAACTTTAAAATCAGAAATCTTCTCATATTCTCAATGCCCAATAAGTAAGGAACTTTAAACAATAATTTCAACTCATGCATATGTCTCATGGAGAGTAAAACCTTTTCAATGCTCAATATTTCATAACTATTTAGAACTCATATACTTGGAATTCGGAATCATGTGACTCGAAAATATACTTGAAGGCATTTCATTCACCTTAGGAAAATATTTCATTTGAATCTTTAGGAAAATCATTCTATCTCAAATGAAAAAGCATTCTAGTTTATGGAAACAACTTATCTCAAAGATTTATGAAAGGTACTATAACAAGGAAAGATACTTTCATTTAGAAAAAATAACTCACATCAAGAAAATACTTTAGTTAGGGAACATATTTGCATTTCAACCATTTAGGAAAATAGCTTATAGAAAAGGAAAATAAGTATTTGATCTCAAAGTTTGAAGTTCAAGGGAGGTTCTCGAAATTGACATAAACTATGCGAGCTACATGGAGTCCAAAGTTTTGTCCTCCTAAGAAAGAGACCCCACGTTGGGGAGGAGCGTCATACTCTTGCCAAGGAGTATAACCTAGGTCTAGTGATCACTAAATGAAACTCGGCCTCGGGCACAATCATAATCATCAAAAACTCGGCCTCAGGCACAACCTACGGTGGCACGTAGTTTTGGGGTAAGAAATTGTAGTAACTTACCCGCTCGGTGATAAATACTACTCCCTTTAGATTATCTGTGCTTATCTCATTAAAATCCACTTTGAGAATAATCTCATGGTGCACCATGAACCCAATAATCAAATCGATAATCTCATATAGTGAAGTGGTTGTTAAAGCTCAAGGACCATTAGGTCAATTCATTTCTCAATCATCTCAAAGTACTCAAATCACTGGTGCTTGTAGCATAAGAGTTCATGAATTCACAAGTCTCAAATAGGTCTTACTAACCCATAGTTCAATCTCAAGTTAAAGCTTATCAAAAGCATAATATATAGCATATAAATTCATAAATCATGTGGAAATCTCGGAATTTCAGCAACTTATCTCAAAATCTAAATATAGTCATATGCTTCAATATCTCAAATATTGCAAGCACTAGATTCTCAAGGAGTAAAATAATATGGTTTATACCCAGCTGTAAATACTCAAGAAAACATGTAGAAATCATGCCATTTGACTCTTAATTCATGGGAAATATCAAGATAATACATTCAATAATAATGGATGAAAACCCCAATTTAAATTCATGTAAATATCTCATAGATTTCAGGAAAATCATGATGTAAATAAGCCTTTTGGGTAAAAGGGTTACCCTTGCTCAAAACCCCACATACCTTGAATTAGAAGCTTTGGATGAACTCTCACTTTTGGAACTCTATTTGTTCTCTTGAATGAGGGTTCTTGAGGCCCTTGACTTGGGAACCTTAAATCTTGACTCAATTTAGAAAATCCATGGTGGATTCTTGAGATTCTTGGAAGAGGTTTTGGATACTTAGGGTTTTTTATGAGACAAAACTTGAGAAAAACTTTATAGGATGCTTGTAAATTGGCTTGATTTGGTGTTTACATGGATTTATAGGCTTGGAAAAGTCCAAAGTGCCCTTTTTGGATTTTGCAAGAATCTGGAAAAATTGAACTAGGAACCCGATTTCATAGGCCACCGCGACATGCCACTTATCGCGGTGGCTCACTGGAAATTGACAATTGGTAAACTAGGAGTCCCCACGATGCGGAGCCATCGCATTGTCCCACTTTTTAGGAACTGGAACTTCTCTGTGACATGATACTATGTAGGTTTCCCCTGGAAATTGACTATTGGAAAATTGGGCTCCTCCGTGACGCGCCACTATCACTTAAATGATGTAGTTTTACGACTAAGGCTTAAATTAGCCATAACTTCTTACCCGGATATCGGGTTTGGGCAAATCTTATATCGACGGAAAGCTTATCGAATTTCCTCTGTGATAAAAATTTGAAATTAGGGAAATTCTATATGGTTAAAATGATACCCACTTAGGAAGCCACTTCTTAATCTTTTAGAGCCGAAATCACGCCTTACTTGACATACCCTAAGACTCAGACTATGAGGGAACTTTGCAGGGCCTTATAGGGAGGTGATGTATATTACCAAACAGGTGAAAATTATATTATTTTCCTAAGCTAGGAAGTTAGTGGGGAAGGGGTAATCAGTTTTTTTAGGTTAGCTCGAGGATACGAGTGTGGGGTCCCTTCAATAGAGTTAGTTCTTATGGTTTCTTAATTTCATGAAATATTTTCTTCAAATTTATTGGATGTGCCTCCAGATAGATATATTAAATTCTACATTGAGTTAAAGCTAGGAACTCACCTTGTTTGCATTCCTCCCTATAGAATGGCTATGGTAGTGTTGTAAAAACTCAAAACTTAATTACAGATGCTACTCAACAAGGGATTTATGCATCCAAGTTCTTCACCTTGAGGTTCTCTGGTCCTATTTATTAATAAGAAAGATAGAAGCATGAGTTGAATAACGTTACCACCAAAAATAAATTTCCTTTGTCTCACATAGATGATTTATTTCACCAGTTAGAAGGTGCAATAAAATTTCCCAAAATTGATTTGTGGTCAGGGTACCATCAGCTAAAAATTAGGATGAAGGATATACCAAAGACAACATTTAGAACTCAAGAAAATCCACTGTGAATTTTTGGTGATGTTCCTTGGGTTGAACAATATGTCAATAGTCCTAATGATCTCGATGAATTATATCTTTAAGTCATATTTAGATTCTTTTGTTATTGTGTTTATTGATGACATCTTCGTTTACTCCAAGAGTTAGGAGGAGCATGTTTGTCATCTTCATATTGTGTTGGGGATTTTAAAAAAGAAGCAATTGTTTGCCAAGTTTTCTAAACGTGACTTCTGTTTGTCTTCAGTTTCTCTCTTGCGGCATGTTATTTCAAAAAAGGGTGTGATGGTGGATCCCTAGAATATTGAGGCAATTAAGAGTTGGGTTAGACCTAGCTTAGTGATGGAAGTAAAGAGTTTTGTGGATCTTGCCAGCTATTACCATAGGTTTGTCAAGAACTTCACATCTATAGAAACTCATTTGACCAGGTTGACATAGAAAAAAGTACCTTTTGTTTGGTCGGATGATTGTGAGAAGATCTTTCAAAGATTCAAGATGTTGTTGACTATGGATCATATTCTCTCTATGTCAGTTGAAGGTAAAGATTTTGTAGTGTTTTGTGATGCTTTACTTCTCGCATTAGGTATTGTGTCAAGGTAAAATAAGCATGATATTGCTTATGCTTTGAGGAAATTGAAGCCTCTTGAGATGAACTACCCAATCAATGATTTAGAGTTGGCAGAGGTGGTGTTCACACTAAAGATTTAGAGGCACTATCTTTGTGGTGTCAAGTATGAGGTCTTCCAAGACTACTGTAGTAGCATGTGTTTACTCAAAGGGATTTGAATCTAAGCAGCAGATATGGATGGAATTTCTAAAAGATTATGATGTGACAATTCATTATCATCTGAAAAAGTTCAATATTGTGGAAGATTTACTGCGCAAGAAGACTATAAGAATGGGTAGTTTGTCCATTCTGAGAGTGTCCAAGTGACCTTTGGCTATAGAGTTTCAGACTCAAAAATCACAGTGCATGAAGCTTAGTCTTTCAGAGAGGGGTGGAATATTGGCTAATGTCAAGGTGAATCAATATTTCTAGATTAGATTAAGGATCAACAAATTAAAGACAAGAAGTTGAATGTGCTCCAGAATAAGGTGGTGCTAAAGAGGTGGCAGACTCTACTTTTGATATAGCTAGGACGTTGTAGTTTAAGGGAAGGGTATATGTTCCTTGGGACGGACATTTAATTTATGATGTACTTTCTGATGCCCATGGTTTATGTTATTCTATCCATTTGGGTTATAGTAGATCAATTGAAGAAAATAGCTCACTTCTTGCCAGTTTTGGTAGTCTACAGTGCCAAGCAACTAGCCAAAATCTGAGGCTTCATGGGGTTCCCTTTACCATTATTTCAAACAGATATGTAAAATATACTTTTAATTTTAGGACAGGTTTCACGAGGATTTAGGCACCAAGCTCACCTTTAGCACAGCTTTTCACCCTTAAACTAACATCCGGTTAGAGATGATAATTCAAGTGCTAGAGGACATGTTGAGAGCGTGTGTGACTGGTTTTGGTGGTCATTGGGACCAGTCCCTACTATTGTGATACAATAATAGTTATTACTCCATTATCGATATATCACCATTTGAGGAAGGCTATGGATGGGATTTATATCAACTATTAGTGGTTTGAGACTTAAGATGTTGAACCTTTAGGCACTAACTTGGTAAATAAAGCCTAAGAAAAGGTAAGGTTTATTCAAACCAAGTTATTAGATGCTCAATGTTAACAAAAGGAGTATGTGGATCATAAGATAGGAGACATGGCCTTCAAGGTTAGTGAACAGGTGTTTCTCAAAGTGTCTTCTAAGAAGAAAGTCATAAGGTTTGGTAAGAAGAACAAGATCATACCTCTATATATTAGTACATTTGCAATTCTATATGATATGGGTCTGGTTGCATACAGACTAGCATTTCCGTAAGAGTTGTCAGAGTTTTTCTGGTGTTTCATGTGTCCATGCTCAAATGGTACCATGGAGATAGAAATTACAGTATCAAATGAGACTCGGTTTTGTTAGATAAGTATTTGGCTTATGAGAATGAATTAGTGGTGATTCTAGATCGGTATGTTAAGGAAAATAATTCAGTCAAGTTCCAATATAAACATCGTCTAGTTGAAGAAGCCACATGGAAAACTAAGAAGGACATACGAGACAAGTACCCTCACTTGTTTAAGGATACATGTACTCTTCTTTTTCTTTGTTTCATCCCATATTTCTAGTTTGATTGGTCAACGATGAATAATGGGTTGGTATATTTTGTAATGACCTTTTTCATCATTATGGGTGAGTCTCTTATTTAAAGATTTGGGTTAAGCTTTTTCGCAAATTTGAAGTTATAATTTTTAGGCTAGGCTAGTCTCGGATAAAATTTGAGTGAGGTATGATTCAAGGTAATTTGGGAATGAACAAGTAAAATATGGAAGTGTTTACCTTGATTTCAAGTTTTCTAAGATAATAAGGAACCCATAGGGCTTCAAAAATTAAATTTGGGTAAGTAGAACTTCTAAAATTTAACTTTGCATATAGGGTATTGCATGTGATGTCTTGGATTTAAGGCGTGCTGTGAAAAAAGAGATTTCTAAAAAAAATTATCCCATACATATCGTTATAGAAGAATTCATGTTGATATAGAAACATACCCAAAAGCTAAATAATTCCTGCTATAGCAACCAGCCAACATGGTCAAAGGCCGCTAAAGCAATACAAATTGTTTTTTATTTAGAAAAAAACCAAAAATGGTTCATTCTTCTACAACATGCATTTGGTCTTCAAAAGTGGTGAATTGGGAAAAAAATACTTGGTTTTCCATAATTTTTCTTCATTAAGGTAAGGATTCCATCCTCATTACTAGTAAATTGAGAATCTAGCAATAGAATTACTGGTTTACAATATTAGTGAGGGCTAAGGGCTTGTTCTAGAGTGTTTTATGGTGCAAGGAATTAATTTAGGTACAAAATTATTGGTTTTTAGTGAATTATCATTAAATTACCCTTTCTGTTGTTAATTTACTTAATGATCTATGAAATGAATGTTTTAGGTGGATTCTGGTAGAAAAGCCCTGGAATGGGGAGGGGATGATCATGAACTTGGCCTTAAGAGTTTATATTGAGTTATAATTCCTAACATGGTAGATTATTGCATTTATTATGAATTTTTATGTATTCTTAGACCAAAATCAAGAGAAAATTACATGGAAAGTAAAGGTTTTGGCTTAGTTGAGTCGTGTAAGCTTAGATTGAGGTAGGTGATGGTTATGTAGTTTAATCTAATTTGTGTTACACGTACATTCTAATTGTTTCTTAGTATTGATTGTTGATTCATGTTACTAGGTGTGATCATATTTCATTGAATTATATGTAAAGCTTGTGAATGTTACAATTGTTGATTATGAAGTGCGCTAGTATTTGGACATTCTCATGGGATATTGGTCGAATAAGGTTGACAGACACTTTTGGCTGAAATTTAGTACATATATGGAACTTTTCCCTTGTAATTCATGACTATAGGGTGGTTATAATACTATTAGCATAGACGTACAAGGTAAGGTGAGTTTGACGGTTCCATGAGTGAACCAGGAAAATATATATATTGTTGTGGTGCTTTATTTTACTTGGCTAGCATAATTGTAACCATTTTGGCTTTTTATTGTAGATTCTAAATTTCTCTAACTATTTCTTGTTGCACTAAGGTGTAGTTCTCATATTGGGTTAGCCAAAAGACCCTACTAGTATACCATTATTTCTTGTATACTGCTACTACATCTGCTCTTACTTTTGTTGAGTGCAACGCATATTTCAGCGGCTCCTACAAGACCTCACTTTTAATTGTAGCGTTGGATTCTGGATTCAAGAGTGAGCAGCATATTTTAGGCTACCATGGATCCTTCTTGATACTAGAGTCCTTTTTTGGACTTATGCATATTTTCTTAGTTTTTTGGGTTGCATCTCCTTCTTCACAATTCTTTATTGGTTTTAGTACATTGAGTTTTGGGTCCTAGGGACGGTGTTTTATTTAGTACTATGTTGCGCATTTCTATTTTTATAGATTGATGTTAGATCTTGAATTTCTTTTGAACTATTAGTAGGATAGTTCCTTTATTTTCTCTAAGTCTTGGTTAATGCTTTTGAGGTAATTGGTTCTCCAACTGGAGAATAGGGTGGGTGTTACTCACGGCCGTTTGGGTCATGATATATTAGAACAATATGATTAAACATAATATTTACACAAGAATTTCTCAAATCCCAACTAAACATTTATTTAGTAGGAAAACAACATATAGTAATAGAATAGAAACTACAATAATCGAGATATTAGAACAATACGATTAAACCTAAATTTACACAAGAAAAAACTTAAAAGTCCAATTGAATATTATTATTTTTTATTCCTACCCAGTGTCCAGTACCAGCATTGGAGTGTCGGTTAATCCAAATCGCACACTGTAGGACCCATTTTGGGGGTTGCACTCCCAACAAAATTTTATTCATACCCACGGCTCGAATACAATATCTCTGATTAAGGGTGGAGCAGTAAAAAAAATTAAGAATAAAATCTCAACTCTCAAGTACCATAAAACACACATAACAAATCACACAATTAGGTTAGAAGAAACTCAAAATAACACTTGAATATAATTAATGAACTTAAGGAAGGTAAACATATGCATGTGTTTTATAAATGAAATCTCAATGTGCAAAAAAAATACAAATTAGATAGATAACAAAAGGGATGAAGACTCCTAAAATTACTTGGATAGTTGTTAACTTGACTATTCTTTAATACCTTTTTGAATGTGACATTAAAGAGGCATTGTTTAGTTAGAATTCTATTTTCATATTAAGTACAATTTTACCAAAACTCTCTACATATTTTTGTCAAATATTGGGAAAAAGGGGACTCAGAACAATCAGTAAACAAATAGTTAATGAATTAGATCTTGATTATTATTTGAAGTCCACCTTACACATAAGAATAAATTATCAGCTACTTAAATATGATTAAATCATTAAAATTTAATAGTAAGTTTTACCTAATAAATTCTAATTAATTTTGGAGATTTAAATATTATAATACCTTACCCAAATCAGATTCCCACCCCCCACCCCCAAAAAAAGAATTCGACCTTTTAGCTATCATGACCCCAAAATTAAGGTCATAATGGCCCCTACCGAGACCCATCCTTAGAATGCAAGCCAATCACAATATCAAAAATGTAAATAAAATGAGATAAATGAGATTTCTATAGCGAACTCAACTCAACATATATGTATGTGTGTCATGGAAGTCTAAAATAAAACAGACATAAAACCTCAAAATCTGATGTCATAAGTATAAGGCCATCTAAGACATAATCAAATAATAGAATATATAAATTTGTATTTGAAAATGAGTAAAAATAATATAAGGAGAAGAGAAGGCCCAAAAATCAGCACTGAACTCTAAAGGACAACAGTACCTCAAAAGTCAACTTTAAGTAGCACGAATCAAGTGTCGTAACTCACACCCGAGCTAGGATATACACTAAAAGGGTATGGTAGGATGAGTACGATCAATCTGTACTCAGTAGGCATCATAGGACGATTGAGCAAAGAAAAAAATAATACAAGTAAAAGATACTATGAGCACGTCACCTGCAAACAGAAAAGTTCCCAGATGATATCTCAAACCATCTCCACTAACAGTTCTATAATATAAGATTGATACAAAAATAGATAAACATGAAAACATAAATGGAAACTTTGCAACACCCGAGTCTGCACCTTGGACGTCACACGGTGCTTACGACCTCGAAGGATCATAAGCTAACCCATGACTGGTACCTGTTGTGAGCATTGAATAATAATACTAAAAATATATATGGAAGTATAACTAAAAATGCCATAAGGTTCTCAAAATACTGAAATAGTAACTGAGTGTAACTGATAATAACATCTGAAAAACTGAATAACTGACTCTTCTAGTCTGAAAGCCTCTAACTGTCTGAATATGGAGTTGATGGGACAAACCCCCAACTAACTCTGACTGAAATAACTACTGAGCTAACAAAAATACTAATGTGGATAAACTCTATCCCCAAAATATGAGGACTCACCACTGAATTTTTTGCTATTATCCTGAGCTGCTAAGTATGATCATGAGTCCATGTGTCTGAACCAATGATATGAGACATCATAGCACAAAGAAAGAGTATACATCAGTACTTTAAATATACTAGTATGCTAAGTGAGGTAGACTGATATTCATGGGATCATATGCATGAGATGACAACTGATTGAACGAACATCGTGAAGTAACTAGATGAGACTACATGTAAAACTATAACTACTGAACATGCTAAAAATGCAATACTGCGCATATAACGTCTATCTGAATTAGATTGAAACTGAAGTGTTGAGTTCAGGAAACTGAATACCGATAACTAAAAGTTTAGACTGCTACTGAAGTACTAAATTTTGATGGTTGTGTAACTGATAACTAATAGACAAGGTTCTGTAGAACTGTCTGAGTTCTTTACTGAATGTTGAGACTAAAACTGTAATTGTGGGGATTATAATCTAACTAACATACCCCAATTATAGACTGATTTGGGGTCCAACCTGTGACCCTAGTTGGAAGGGTATTAGCACTTTGCCACAGGATACCAACAATGCAGGGTCAGCCCTAATCTGGCAGGGAGACTCATGAAATATATATATATGATTGTGTCAACCCTAGTCTGGCAGAAGGACGACTTACCCTACACTGCCTAAGTAGTTCTCTAATGTAGGAACTGATACTAAGGATCAAATCCTTTGCTAGAAGGAATGCCCCCATCCCTGGGTTCTTTTGGTGGTTAATCCTACTCTCAATTGAATCGACACTAAACTGATTACTAGACTATACTAGGCTTAACAAAACTGACACTAATAGTGTTAACTGATTGAACTGGACTGAGTTCACTGAGTTTTGCTAACTGACAGAGTACTATGGTTCTTGACCATTACTAGGATGATTCTATTACTATTGCAACTAAGTAAATAGCTAGATTTTGGGTAATAAATACCCCCAAGACTCGATAGCATAATTGACAAACATAGCAAATCTTAAAAGCATAGCAATAGTTAATTGTTCATAATTCATTCACTGAGACATTTTACCAAACACTTTTAGGTCTTGAGCTTGTACATGAGTGAGGACACATGATAACATGTCATGATTTTCCTATTCAATTCACATGGACATTCTGTCAAATACTCGAGGAGCATAATTAATGCATATGATCATGAACAACACAGAAGAATCATGACTACAACTCAAACTTACAAATTCAAGGGTTTGACATGAAAAAATTATAATTCAACACACATTCTAACATAATTTCATGGAACTCATAAAAGATCTCAACTTGAAATCCATACAACAACTCAAACATGGACATAATCCAATCCATAACATGGAAATCATAATTCAAGTTTTTGAAAAGGTTTCTTGACCTCCAATGGTGGAATGAAACCCAAGGATAAACATCTAACATACCTTGATTGTTGATTTCATGGGAATTATGGTGAGTTCTTGGGAGTTGATCTTTAGCTTGATGAAACAAGGGCTTGTTCTTGAGAGTGTTTGTGAGATAATGAGCGTATTTTTTCCTTTAGGATATTAAATTTCATGTTTTAGCTGAATTGGGTGAGGGGAAAAGGACCTAAATGCCCTTGGAAATTTGAAATTTAATACACAAAAACTGCCCAGTGACACGATAGGTGACGCATTGCATCGATGTTCTCGATGCAATAGCCGTCGATGGTGTCAATGCGATAGCCAACGTGACGTGTCAAGATCATGTTGGCTTGCTATTATGGCCATCCAAACATGACTCAAACAAAGTTCAAAAGTTCTAAAACTCATCTAATATGACCTATTGACATCCCTGATCATGAATCAATTTAAAAATTGACAATCTAAGGCCGGAAAGATTGTAAATGATGCCATTAAAATATCAAGGCCAAAAATGAGACTAAGTGTAAACACTTCGCTAAAAGTTTTTAAGTCTGGGACCTCTTTTGGCATGTTATATTGGATTGAAATAACTAGGACTTTGCGGGGTCTTACAATATCTCCCCCTTGGGAACATTCATCCTCGAATGAGACTGACTGAACTGAGAGTAACTGAGGAACTATACTTACACTGACATGCATAACTAAAGCATGACTGAATTCTGAAGACATGACGCATGGCTGAACTATTTCATGAATGCATGAATGATAAGAGAATGTTATGCAGTTGTAACTAAGCATGGAATAGAGTAAATCTAAGGAAGACGGATACCTTAGGTTGAGTCTGAGTTTGCAGAGAAGAGGTGAGGATTCTTAGTTTGCATGTCTGCTTCTTCTTCCCAAGTAGATCCCTTAACGGACTGATTTCGCCAAAGAGTTTTGACCAGAGGAAATTTTTTGTTCCTTAGTCTATGAATCTGATGATCAAGGATTTTGACTGGGATTTCCTCATAAGAGAGACTATTCTGAATATCTACACTCTCTATAGGGACTTCAACTATTGGGTCACCTATGCACTTCTTTAGCAAGGAGACGTGAAACAATGGGTACACTGATGCTAAGTTTGTAGGAAACTCAAGCTCATAATCTACCTTATCGAAATGACTGAGAATCCTATAAGGACCAATATATCGGGGACTAAGCTTCCCCTTCTTTCCAAATCTCTTCACTTCTTTCATGGGAGAGAATTTCAAATACATAGTCACTAATCTTAAACTCGAGATCTTTTTTTCTCACATCTGCATATGATTTATGTTGGCTCTTAGCTGCCTTAAGCCTCTCTCTGATTAACTGCACTTTCTCTAAGGAATCAAACACTAAGTTAGGCCCTACTACTGCGGCCTCACCTACTTCGAACCAACTAATGGGAGATCTATATCTCCTACTATAAAGAGCCTCAAATGAAGCCTTCTGAATACTAGAATGATAGTTGTTATTATATACAAACTCTATCAAAGGTAAGTGGTCATCCCAACTACCCTTAAAATCAACAACATATGCTCTCAACATATCCTCTAAAGTCTAAATGGTCCTTTCTGATTGACCATCTTTCTGAGGGTGGAAGGTTGTATTGAGGTGAACTTGGGTACCAAGACCCTTTTGGAAGACTTTCAAAAAATGAGAGGTGAACTGTGTAAATAGACAACAGGACACCGTGCAATCTAACCAACTCTCTAACATAGAGCTTGGCATAATCCTTGGCTGAATATGATGTATGAACTGGCAAGAACTGGGATGATTTGGTCATCCTGTCCATAATGACACAAATTGAATTGTTTTAAAGACGAGTACGAGGCAAACCCATCACAAAGTCCATGTTCACTTCTTCCCAATTCCACATGGGAATACTGAACTCCTGCATGGAACCACTAGGATTTTGGTGCTCAATCTTAACCTGCTGACATGTAGAGCACTTAGCCACAAACTCTGCAATGTCTTTCTTCCTCCCACTCCACTAATGGACTTCCCGCAAGTCACGGTACATCTTAGTGGCCCCTTTATGAATTGAGTAATGTGAACCATGTGCTTCTTCAAGAATTCATTGTCTCACGCCATCCATACATGGTACACATAGTCTACCCTGGCAATGCAACACACTATCTCCCCATTGAGAGAAAACCTCTACCTTCTGGTCTCTGACTGACTTTTTCAGCTTAACTAAACAAGGATCCCTATCCTGCTTTTCTTTTACTTCGAAAACCAAAGATGATTTTGAACTATTCTTCACCCAAACACTACCTTCGGCCAAATCAACAAAATGGACACCTAGTCTGGCAAGCTGATGAACTTTCTAAACTAACTTCTTCTTACCATCCTCAACATGAGCTACACTACCCATGGACAATATACTGAGAGAATCAGCCACTACATTGGCCTTTCTTGGGTGATACAAAACACTCATGTCATAATATTTCAATAACTCTAGCCACCTTCTCTGACGTAGGTTCAAGTCTCTCTGAGAAAATACATACTGAAGGCTTTTGTGGTCTGTGAACACATCAATATGCACTCCATACAAATAGGAAACAACCTTACCCCTATGTATCAAAACACACCCCAAACCAACTCTGGAAGCATCACAATATACCACAAAACCATCTAAATCATCGGGTAAAGTTAAAACTAGGGATATAGTGAGTCAAGTCTTCAACTCTTGAAAACTCTTCTCGCAAGAATCTGACCACTGGAATTTGACTTTCTTCTAAGTCAATTGGGAGATGGGGGATATAATAGACAAAAATCCTTTAACAAACCATTGGTAATAGCCAGCCAAACCTAAGAAACTCCTAATATCAATGGCGAGATGGGTCTGGGACAATTTCTTACTGCTTCGGTCTTTTGAGGACCAACTCTAATGCCATCACCAGAAACTATATGACCAATAAAAGCTACTGACCTTATCCAAAATTTGCATTTACTAATTTTGGAGAACAACTGATGGGCTCTAAGGGTCTGTAATACTATTTTGAGATGGTCTGCGTGATCACTTTTACTGCGGGAGTAGACAAGAATGTCATCAACAAAGACTATGATGAACATGTCTAAGTACTTCTTGAAAACTCGGTTCATCAAGTTCATGAAAGTTGTTGGGCCATTGGTAAGACCAAATGACATGACTAGAAATTCAAAGTGATCATACCGAGTTCTGAAAGCTGTTTTTAAAATGTCACATTCTCTGAGCTGATGATAGCCTGATTTGAGGTTTATCCTAGAGAAGTTACTGGCACCATAAAGTTGGTCAAACAAGTCATCGATTCTAGGAAATGGATACTTGTTCTTGACTGTGACTTTTTTCAATTGATGGTAGTCAATACACATTCTAAGAGAAATATCTTTCTTACGCATAAATAGAATTGGTGCACCCCATGAGGAGATTTTGGGCTTGATGAATCCCTTATCTAGGAGATTCTTTAACTGTTCCTTCAACTCTTTAAGTTCAATTGGAGCTATTCTATATGGAAAAATAGAGATGGGGTGTGTATCAGGAAAAAGGTCTATTCCAAAGTAAATTTCCCTTTTGGGAGTAACTCCAGGAAGATCTTCAGGAAACACATCTGGAAATTCACTTGTTACTAGAACTGACTCAAGATTAGGAGTCTCAAAACTAGAATCTTTAACTCAAACGAGATGATATACACACCCCTTGGATATCATTTTTCTTGCTCTAAGGTATGAAATAAGTTGACCCTTAAGTGTTGATGTACTACCCCTCTATTCTAGGACAGGTTCATTTGGGAATTGAAAATAGACAACTCTGTTTCTACAGTCAACTAAAGCATAGCATGAATGAATCTAATCCATGCCGAGAATGATGTCAAAATCTGTCATCTCTAACTCTACTAAGTCTGCTGAAGTAACTTTTTAAGACATCATAATCGAATAGTTCTTGTATACCCATCGGGCTATGATAGACTTACCTATTAGGGTAGAGACTGAGAAGAGCTCTGCTAGGATTTTTGAATTGACTCCAAAGTCAACAGCTATATAAAGAGTTATAAAGGACAAAGAAGCTCTTGGATCTAGCAAAGCATAAATATGTAAATGGTAAACTTGTAACGTACTAGTGAAAATATCAGGAGAACTTTCCTGATCCTATCGGGACTGAAGTGCATAGAGCCTATTTTGGCGCTACCCACTGATGGCACTGGAAGTGGTACCCTGCTGATTCGAGCGACTGGACTGAGCTGGGGAACGATTATGATGACTCTATAAACCCACCTAAGGATACTCTCTGGTCCTATGGCCTAGATTTCCATACCCAAAACATACATCACTACCAGCTCTACAGATACCCTAATGTTTTCTGCCATACTTCTGACAAAGAGGATTTGTTTGGGCACGGCTAACACTATCCTGAGATTTAGAGCCTAGCGCCCTATCCTTATTAGCATTTCTAAATTTAGGCACCGGAGAACTGGCTAAGGACAGATCTAGGACTAAAGATTTTGGTCTGAACTGAGGAAGATTACCACCCTTGACTTAGGTTGAGTGAAGTTAAATCTACCTGTTCTAGACTTCTTGTTCTCCCTTACTTTTTCCTTAGTCTTATTCTCCTCTATCCGTTGAGCATGACCCATTAATCTAGCCAAGTCCATCTCCTTAATTAGCATTATGGTCCTACACTCTTTCACCATACTGTCGTATATATCATACATAAACTTACTCATCTTAGATTTGCTATCAGCTACCACATGAAGAGCATGCTTGGCTAACTGAGTAAACTTAAGGGAATGCTCTTTCACACTCATGTTACCCTGCTTCAGGTTAATGAACACTAAAAACTTGGATTTCCTCAACTCCAATGGGAAAACCTATCTAGAAAGGCAGTAGCAAACTCTTCCTATTCTATGGGCCCTGCATTTACGGTCCTACCTGCCTTACACTGCTTAAACTATGTATGAGCCATATCCTGTAATTGATAGGCAGCTAACTCAGAACTCTCACTAGTGGTTACACCCATAATCCCTGTTACCATCTACACCATGTCAAGGAATTTCTGTGGGTCCTCTTCAGACATAGTCCCTAAAAACAAAAAAAGGTTCATACAGGTAAAGTTCCAAATTCTAGCATCAGTAGTATTGGCCACTAGGTTGGCCTGAACAGAAGATGGGTGTTCATTCTAGACTGCTACAGAATGAGCTAAGGTGGTAAAAATTGCTCTAAATTCTGCGTGAGAAACAGGCTTATTCAGGGGATCTTCCTAAATGAGAGAAGGTGTTGGCTTGTTCCTAGTTCTTCTTCCATTGGTCTTTATGGGAGGCATGTTCTGTAAATAGAAGGGAAAATTAGATTAGATAGAGAGTTTAATCTGAGCTCATGCTCACTCATACGATATGAATACTGAACGAAAGGAACTTATCCCTAAAAACATCTCATAGCCTCTTGTCCATAAGTGTGTTGCACTACAAACCCGTGAACAAAACTCTATTTGAAACTACTTTTAGACTCCCTAGGACTCTTTAGAACCCTAGGCTCTGATACCAAGTTTGTAAAGCCCCGAGTTTTCACCCTGGACGTCACACGGTGCTTACAATCCTAAAGAATCACAAGCTAACCCATGATTGGTACCTTCTATAAGCACTGAATAATAATACTAAAAATATATGCGGAAGTATAACTAGAAATGCCATAAGGTTCTCAAAATACTAAAATAGTAACTGAGTGTAACTAATAATAACATCTGAAAAACTGAATAACTAACTCTGATAGTATAAAAGTGAAAGACCCCGCAAAATCCTAGCTTAACTCAATCCTTTAGAGCATGAAAAGAGGTCCCAGACTTAGGAAAAATTCAGCTAAGTAATGACACTTAGTCTCATTTTAGGACCTCGATATTTCCATGATTTTATTTACGACCCTTATGACTTCAAAGTGTCAATTTTTAAGTTGATTCATGATCAGGGATGTCAATAGGTGTTTTCGGACGAGTTTTAAATTTTTCAGACCTTGTTAGAAGCTCGTTTGGATGTTGAAAATTGTGAGTCGACGCGATCTTGATGCGTAGCATCGCTTATCGCATTGACGGATATTTTTCCCAGCATTCAGTGCAAATTTTATTGATCCAACGTGATATCAATGTGTTGCATCGGCCATCACATCGACCCCATCAACGCAACACATCAATCTGCGCGTCGTTGGGTACATTTTTTAGTAATTAAAAATCCATGTCCAAAGCGCTAATTGAGTCAATTTCCCCACTCTTATTTCACCCAAAACACACAATTTTAATCCTAAATAGCCAAGATACCTCATTATTCATCTTTTTCATCTCTAATGACAAGACCTTAGCTCTAAGTATCAAGAAAAAATTCGATAACTCCTACTCAAAGAAATCTTATAATCCAAAGTTCCGAGTTCAAGAACTTTAAGAGGAAGCTTCAAGAACACTATTAGATAGTCAAGAATCAAACTTCTACATTCAAATTCATCAACAAGGTATGTGGGGTTTATGAACAAGGATCCTCTTTCATCCTTGTGCCCAAAACTAGCTTTTAACTACAAATTTACATGGTTTTTATATGAATATACATGAATTTTATAATGGGTTCATACCCAATGTTACTATTTGCAAGATTATGAGATTTCAAGTGATTTAGTAGTTGAATTGAATATTTATTCTCATATCTTCATGTGTATTGCAATAAATTTTAGATTTTGAAGTGAGTTATCATTGTTTTTATCACCAAGCATGATTATTATGATGTTTTGATATGAGATTGATGCATGGTTTATTATCCCTAGGTTGAATATTATTATTTCAACAAAAATCATGATTTAAGCAATAGATGATCAGTTTATTTTTAGATTTTCAGTAAAGATTTGATCTTTTGATCCTCGGATATGATTTAGAACCCACTTTAAAGATTTATTACAGATTACAGAAATTATAGTTAGCTTTACTTACAGATTGAATCAGATAAATGCATAATTGGTTTCATAATAAACCCTTATGCTAGTTTTAAAAGTGTATTTCCAATAGAATAAGCATATAGATTAAAGGAAGTAGTATTTAGCACCAAGCTGGAAGTGTGGAATTAGTGTACCCTAACTTCCACAGAACTACGTAGCCAACATAGGTACAGATTCAGATTATTCTATTTCAATATGGATGACAGATACAGATGTGATCACTTAGATTAGGTTATACTAATTGGCAAGAGTATGACACCTCTCCCCATCATGAGATTTTTCCCATAGAGGAACAAGACGTTGGACTCCATGTTAGCTAACATGGTTTATGTCGGTTAAGAGAACCTCCCTACTGGTAAAAGTAAATAAACAGCTTTTGAGTAACTTTCTTAACAGAATAGAATAATAGAAAAACTTTTAAGAAAACTAAGTGTAAAGGCTCACAGCTTTATTCAGATTATGCTTTTTTTTCAAAAAGATATTGGCTACAAACTATAGCTTTCAGATTTCAGATATAGAAGTGAGCCTTTTTTACACTTAGATAGTATGATTTATAAATAGAGTATTAGTACATCTTTCAGAACTAAATGTTATGACTCACTAGATTTACAAAGTATGATTTGCTATTTATGATTACAGATTTCAATTTTCAGGTATTCCATCTTATGTGAGTCATTTACATTTAGCATGCATTATTTTACAAACTATGATGATGATTGATATTATGTTTTACTTATACATTCACCCCCATATACTCAGTACATCCTCAAACTACTGATCCACATATACATCTATGTGCTACATTATCTCATAATGTAGATTTAGGTGCTCAGTTTCCGCAGTGAGAGTGATTTTGAGGATCTACATCTATATCCCGACAGTTGGTGAGTCCTCATAGTTTGGGGACTTAGATATTCAGTTTATTTTAAGCTTATCATTTTAGATAATTCAGTATTTACAGACAGTCTGAGTCAGTTGGGGGTTTGTCCCAGTGCCTCTCTAGTTATTAGTAGTAGAGGCTTGTCAGACTGCTAATTTGCTTTAGATTTTCAGTATTATTTTATCAGACTTTTGAGATTAGTATTTTCAGATATTTTTAATTAACTCAGATAGTTTTCTGCATATAGTATGATTTTTATTCCTATATTCTATTATTATGAGATTCAAACTTAGTAGAAGGCAGACAGGGTTAGCTTACGGCTACTCGTAGTCTTGAGCACCGTGTGATGTATCGGGACCCATTTATCGGGGTGTTACAAACTTGGTATCAGAGACTAAGGTTTGTGAGAATCCTACGAAGTCAGACAAGCTATGTTACGTAGAGTCTTATTCATGGGTGTGAAGCGTACCATATTTATAAGCAAGAGGCTACGGGACATTCTTAGGAAATCATCTCTTTCATTCATGATCTATCGTGCTTATAGTATCTCTACCTATTTTTAAATTGTACTTTTATATAATAGTTGAATATGCCTCCTTGTCGAGCTAACGCCCATAAAAATGATAAACAGCCACCCCAGCTTGCTGATCCTCTGAATGAGAACGTATCCCATGCTAAGTTTCGGGCTATCTTTCAGGTGTTATCCCAAGAAATGACTGTCAATATTCAGGTCAACCATCAGGCTACAGTCCCATTTTAGAAGAATGGTGATTTAGCAGTAAACAGAATCAGAGATTTCATAAGAATAAATTTGCCAAAGTTCTTTAAATCAAAGGCAGGTGAGGACCTACAACTTTATTTAGATGATGTAAAGAAGATCACCCAAATTATGCATATTTCTAAGAAGGAGATTATAGAGGTTGCATCCTATAGGTTGAAGGATGTAGCGTATGATTGGGTAGTTAAGTGGAAAAATGGTAGAGATGAGAATGCAGCTCTTATGAGTTGGCAAGTGTTTTAGAATGTATTTCTAGACAGGTTCTTTCTGCGTGAAATAAAAGAGGCTAAGATAAAGGAGTTTGTGAACCTGAGGCAGGGCTCAATGACAATGAAAGAGTACTGCCTTAAGTTCAATCAGTTGTCTAAGTATGCCCCTGATACAATGGCTGATCCTAGGTCAAGTATGAGTAAGTTTGTTACTGGAGTATCTAGTTTGGTAGTCAAGGAGTGTAGGAATTCCATGCTTATTTGAGACATGGATCTTTATAGATTGATGATTCATACTTAGAAGATTAAGTCAAAGAAGTTGAAGGAAAGAGAGATAAGTAATAAGAAGGCTACAATAGGGCAGTTTGAGTATGGCCAGGCTAGGTCTTAGGGGGGAATCAATCGCCATTTTAGAACTGTTCATATATGTTATCACCATCTTTAGCAAGCGCTCCTACTCCTGGAGCTAGATAGGAGCAGTGGGGTAAGTCTTCTATATCCAAATCTTAGAATAGTATAAGTAGAAGATCCAGTTATCCTCCATGTGCTAAGGGTGGTAAGAATCATCCTGGTGAGTGTATGTTGAGGTAAAAGGGTTGTTATGGTTGTGGTAAGTTTTTTCATGGAATCAGAGAGTGTCTACATTCTAAGAAGGTAAGCAGAGATGTTCTTCCCCAGAATCAAGCCACTAGTGCACCATCTCCTCTAGGTTGAAGATCTCCTCCTTAGGGCGCATCACCCATTACTGGTGGTAGTCAGTGCCAGAATCGGTTTTATGCTTTACATCATGTTAGTCAGACTTCTATTCTCTTATGTGACCCGTTAGTCATAGTGAATTTTGAAAGAGGCCCTGAAAAGATCCCTAAGCCCTTCTTGGTTTCTACCCCAGTAGGTGAGTTAGTTGTTGCCAAACAGGTCTATTGAAAGTGCCCAATCACTGTCCTTCATAAAATCATGTTAGCAGACCTAACAGAGTTAGATATGGTTAACTTTGATCTTATTCTTGGTATGGATTGGCTTTATTCCTATTATGTATCTATAGATTGTCACACTCGAGTGGTGAAGTTTCAGTTTTCTGATGAGCCAGTAGTTGAGTGGATAGGAAATTCAGTGTCTCCCAAGAGTCATTTCGTATCGTATCTTAAAACCAAAAAATTAATTTCCAAAGGATGTATCTATCATCTAGTTAGATTCAAAGACACTAAGTCTAAGACTCCAATAGTTTAGTCATCAGTGTAGTCAATGAGTTTCCTGATGTTTTTCTCAAAGATTTGCCAGGGGTACCTCCCTATAGGGAAATGGAGTTTGGTATTGACATTCTCCCAGATACTCAGCCTTTTTCTATTTCTCCATATCGTATGGCTCCTACTAAGATTAAGGAGTTAAAAGATCAGCTCAAAGATCTTTTAGATAAAGGTTTCATAAGGCCTAGTGTTTCTCCATGGGCTCTCCCATCCCATTTGTGCGAAAGAAAGATGTCTCTTTGCGAATGTGCATTGACTATCGTCAGTTGAATAAAGTCACAGTCAAAAACAAATATCCTCTTCTTTGAATTGATGATCTATTTGACCAAATCCAAGGTGCAAGTTACTTCTCAAAGATAGACCTTAGATCCGACTATCATCAGCTTAGAGTAAGGGAATGTGATATTCCAAAGACAGCTTTCAGAACTCGCTATGGCCATTTTGAGTTTCTAGTCATGTCTTTTAGGATAACAAATGCCCTAGCAGCCTTCATGGACTTAATTAACCGAGTGTTCAAACAATATTTTGACATGTTTGTCATAGTCTTTATAAATGATATCCCTGTCGATTCCCGTAGTGAGGATGATCATGCAAACCATCTTAGAATTGTGTTCCAAACCCTTAGAGACCACCAAATGTTCGACAAATTTAGCAAATGCAAATTTTAGCTAAGGTATATAGCTTTCCTCGGTCATATTATTTCCAGTGAAGGCATTAGATTTGATCCCCAAAAGACAGAAGCAGTAAGAAATTGGCCTAGACCTATCTCTACATAAAAAATTAGAAGTTTCTTGGGTTTAGCTAGCTATTACAGGCATTTTGTTGAGGGTTTCTCTTAAATTGCATCCCTTATGTCTAGATTGACTCAGAAGAAAGTTAAGTTCCAGTAGTCAGATTCATGTGAGAAGAGTTTTTAGGAGTTGAAGACTCGACTCACTTCAGCCTTAGTTTTAGCACTACCTGATGGTACAGATGGGTTTGTCGTGTATTGTGATGCTTCTAGAGTCAGTTTGGGCTTTGTTATGATACAGAGAGGGAAATTTATAGCTTATGCCTCCAGACAGCTTAAGCCTCACGAAAAGAATTACCCTACCCATGACCTTAAGTTAGCTGCTCTTGTTTTTGCTTTGAAAATTTGGAGGCACTATTTATATGGGGTGTATGTTGATGTGTTTACGGATCATAAAATCTTGTAGTATGTGTTTACTCAAAGGAAGTTAAATATTTGTCATAGAAGGTGGTTAGAATTATTGAAGGATTATGATATGAGTGTTTTGTATCATCCGGGCAAGGCCAATATAGTGGCAGACGCCCTTAGTAGATTGTCTATGGGCAGTGTTGCTCATGTGGAGAATGATAAGAAAAAGTTAGTTTGAGAAGTTCATCAATTAGCGAGATTGGGTGTTAGATTGGTTGATTCAGCTTAAGAGAATATTTGGGTTCAGAGTAGTTTCAAATCTTCTCTAGTTTTGGAAGTGAAAGAGAAGCGAGATAAGGATTCTAGTTTGGTCAAACTAAAGGAGTCAGTTAAAGACCAAAAGATAGAGGTTTTCTCCCAAGGGAGAGATGGTGTGTTTAGGTACTAGAAGAGATTGTGTGTGCTATGTGTTGATGATTTGAGGCAGCGGATTATGGCGGAAGCACATGGTGTGTGTTATTCCATTCATCCAGGAGCCACCAAGATGAATCGAGACTTGCAAGAAATATATTGCTGGAGTAGTATGAAGAAAGATATAGCTGAATTTGTAGCCAAGTGTGCAACTTGACAACAGGTTAAGGTAGAGCACCAAAGACCTAGTGGTATGTTGCATGAGTTTGGTATTCCCACTTGGAAGTGGGAAGAGCTGAATATGGACTTTGTGAGTGGATTACCCCATTTGCGTCGTCAGCATAATTTGATTTGAGTTATTGTAGACAGATTGACTAAGTCAATGCATTTCTTACCAGTTCACACGTCTTACAAACTAAAGATTATTCTAAGTTGTATATCAGAGAGTTAGTCAGATTGCATGGAGTTCCTTTGTCTATCATCTCTGATAAAGGTACTAGTTTACCTCTCAGCTTTGGAGATCCTTTTAGAAGGGTCTTGGCACCCAAGTTCCTCTTAGTTCAGCTTTTCATCCACAGACAGATGGCCAGGCAGAAAGGACCATTTAAACTCTATAGGACATATTGAGGGAACGTGTTCTTGATTTCAAAGGTAGTTGGGATGACCATTTTCCATTAATTGAGTTTGCTTATAATAAGAATTACCATACTAGTGTTCAGATGGCCCCATTTGAAGCTCTCTATGGGCGGAGATGTAGATCGCCAGTTGGTTGGTTCGAAGTGGGTGAGGCCGCTTTGATTGGGCCAGACATGGTGTTTTAAGCCATGGATAAAGTTCAGTTGATTAGAGAGAGATTGAAAGTAGATCAAAGTCATCAGAAATCTTATGCAGATATGAGAAGAAGAGATCCTGAGTTCGAGTGATGACTTTGTGTATTTGAAAGTTTCACCCATGAAAAAGGTGAAGAGATTTGGCAAAAAGGGGAAGCTTAGTCCCCGATATGTAGGTCCCTTCCAGATTTTAAGTCGTGTTGACAAGGTGGCATATGAGCTTGAGCTACCCATAGATTTAACCTCAGTTCATCCAGTATTCCATGTGTCCTTGTTGAAGAAGTGCATGGACGATCCTGCCGCTATAGTTTGATACGCCCAAATTACAACTCTCTTACAAGAGTGTAAGCGGTCGTTATCAAATATAGAACCCAACTAGGTTGGGTTTTGAATCTCACAGGGAATACTGTGTTCACTAAGTATTGTGGTTGTTATTAAACTGTTGATCGAAGGTTCCAAAATAAAGGGGGTTTTGAAATATTAATAGTGTCCTTTCATATTTGTGTAACACAAAAGTCTAGCTAATAATATTTAATGTAGATATAATTTCAATGAGGATGAATTAACTAGAGTTATGCTCACCAAGATGTTCAAACAGTTAGGGTTGTGAACTTGTGCTCGAGTTCTAACTTGTGTGTTTAATTGGAAGAATTATTGAATTCTAAGAATTACCCACGTGTTTCTCAACCTAATAGATGTTGCACCCTTTACTTCTCTTGAACTTAAAGGATTCATGCATTATTCAATTACACTCTCATGGGGGTTAATCCTGTTAAGGCATCAACCCATCAACCCAAAGGGTAAACCTATGGATTTCATGTGAATCACTTCTTTTCTAAACATCCACTTTCTTGTCAGACAAGTGGTGCTTATGGTCTCACTTCTCAAGTTTGCAACTGAGTGATGTCATTATAATGAAGAAATATTTATGCAATTTAGCAAGATGTTAGAAATCAAAACCGATTCACAACCCCAAACAGTTATCTACATCAAGGCTCCCATAACCCTAGGTATGAGAGTTTATCTACTCATCTCCATATCAAAAATCAAAGATATATTGATGTTCATAAATAACTTCAGAAGAGTGCTTACAAAATTCACAATATTGTTCTTCTCAATCTTCAATGGAAAATATCAAAACTAATAATCAGATCTCAATCCCTAGATTTAAATCCCAATGAAAAGTATTACAAAATCCCTCATAAGAGGAGAAATTATGCAACTAGTGGCAAAAACAATGCAGACTAAACCCTAATACTTGGTATTTATATGATTCCAGAATTGGGATTTTAAAATTCAAACTCAAATTTTCCGCTTTATGGTCGACGGGTCAAGTGACAGTTCATCGCAGGTCCGACGGTCCATCGCCTGCACCGTTGCTATACCTCCAGTGATTCCATTCTCTATTTTTAGGTGACGGGTAGAGCAACGGTCCGTCGTAAGGTCGACGGCCCATCGCCTGAACCGTCGTAGGACTTCCAGTGATTCTGTGTTCTGTATCTTGGCGATGATTCAGACCGATGGTTCATCACAGTTTCGATGATCCATCTTCTGGACCATCAGAGGATGTCCAGAGTCTTTGACTTCTGCTTTTGGGCGACGGTTTAGACCGATGGTTCATCGCAAGGTTGATGGTCCGTCGCTTAAGCCATCGCTGCTCATTTTCCTTTGTTTTTCTCAGATTGTCCAAGTTATTCTTCACACTCAGTTCTTATCCTGAAAACACTAAAATACCATGTTAAATACAAAAATGGCTACTTGAAAATACACAATTATCCTAAGAAAAAGGCCTATAATGTTCCGTCAAAAGCCGGAACATCAACACCCTCAACTTAAAAAAATTGCTTGTCCTCAAGAAACTCAACATCAATATGTATATATGAAAAACATAATGACGGGCACTCAATAGTCATATCAACACCACTATACAATCATTCAACTAACCATTTGGCTAAGTGCTCTAACATATAAGGATCTACAACTAGCATCAACTACCACTCAGCATATTTATAGCCACAGATACAATACCCCAAAGGAATCAGCAGTCTAAGGATAACTATAGTTCCCTTACAAAAATAAAGTCCACCTCTCATTATATATAATCAATCTGTGGACAAAACTACTACTCTCGCTCTCAGAACAGAAGTTGCAAACATAGGGCACACCCATAGGCTTTCCCCTATTATCTAATGTTTTCTTATAACTGACTCACCAAGATCAAACAGGACTTTTTATGATCAGTAATGAGGTTTTGGGTTTGGTGAGGATATATCTTTAGGGAGAAGTGACTTGAAAATGAGGGGATTTCACTCTATTTACCCTTCTAGGTAGCTACTCGCCAAGACTATAACTTCATTCAGTCATTTTAGCTCCTACTATTCATCCATCCTAGTAACAACATCCTTTTTTTAATCAGCATCATCCACCCTCAACTTATGCTGGTGCTATCATTTGAGGTGCACAATATCTACTTAGAAATCTAATTAGACCAAGGCCAGATGCTTACTCATAATTTAACTTGAATATCAACCTCCTATGTTGCCAACAACTCAGCAGTAGCCACCCTCAACTTAGGCACTTTTCCTAAGTTAAAGTACACAATGTGTAATATAGGACCAGGGACCATGCTAAATGCTAACATTTACTAGAGAGTGAATCACTATTTATTTGGGTAGAACAAACATTAACAAGGCTCAAAAGGGTTGCAACAAAAAACAACACAAAAAATTTTGGTGGGTCGTTATTTTGGGTAAATGGACTAACAAACAAGAAGGCCTACTATCCTGTCTTATTAAGTTAGAAATAAAACAACAGCAAATGAATCGGGCAAGTTCTGGGTGTAGCATCTATGTAAGAACTACACAAACACTCACACACACAAATACTAAGTTAATTCCTACTCTACTAACTCTTGGTGTTCGTAATATGTGGCTATAATTACTTACATTCGTATGCCAATTTCAGAGTCACAGATGGTCACACAACACTTTTACCAATAGGAAAAAAAAATTAATTATACAACACATGTACACAAACACTTTGCCCCAGTCACTTATCATTCACATATACAAATTGATGCTAACATAACGTCACATTTATTTTATGGAATAGAATTACCAATAGAACATGACTTAAGAAAAGAGAAATTTCAATCCTAAATAGAAATGAAAATGCAAAAACTTAATAACAATCTAGACATGCCGATTCTCCTAGATAGAACATGGGAGGAAAAGAATATCGGCAGCACAACCCTCCATGATACAAGCACATCCCACCCCCACAGAAAATAATGTTTTATCCTTAATGCATATAATTTAAGTACAAAGAACTAGAAATACTTGCAGTGCCTCTTATTTATCTGAGGTATTGGTGAAGTGTGGTAAGTCTCCAGCGTCTTCACCGGGTGCAATATTGGCCCCTATGGTTGTAGGGGCACTCAAAATCTCTCCCTCCAGAATTGGAGGTATCACTTGTCTAACAGTGTCTGAAATTTGTCCCCTAACTGGGGCAGAGCTTATGAAAATACCTGCAGCTTCATCCTGCATTCTCTTCTTCATCTTCTCCTCTGATTTCCTGGACTCTTTTATCGCCTTCTACATCTGGTATTCTTCCAATTCTTCTAGTGTCATGGCTAAAAGTTTTCTTTTCTTCTCTACTCTCTTTGCAGCTCTCTCAGCTTTTTTATCTATTTCTGCTGCTCTTTTACCTTTGTCCTTAACCAGTTGCCCATCAAATCAACAATTCCTTCATTCTCTTCACTTGGAATCTGAACTAGATCAAATATGGTCTGTTGTGGCTGCTGACTTATATTATCCATATCAGCCTGAATTTGTTTAACTTCTTCAATTAATTTTAATAATTCTGAGATGGACATGGCATCCAGCTTCTTGTTTATCCACTCCTCCATGTTGTCCATTCTGAGCTGGATATTTCTGAACGGGCACACTGCTTCTTCCACAATTCTCTCAACAGAGGGTTTAAAATTTTCCCCCCATATAGACAACTGCTTGTCAATCATTTTTGGTGCTCTTATTACCTTTGTGAAGTTTTCCTGGTTCAGCCTGTATTCTGTATATTGGGGAGGAACTAATGCAGAATCTGCCGATCCCCCCATGGGTATTGAAGCTGAACCTATAGAAGTAGCAGGAGGAACATACGTAGCAAGTGGTAATGGCATACCTGAAAGACCCTCTGCTGATTCAGGAACTGGATCTAACTGAGTCTGCTGAGTTAGAGGCCTATTGACTCACATATCAAATTTCAAGTCATCCCTCGTATTTTCAATATCCTACTCATGTGTCGCCTAGATCTCATTATCGACTCCACTAATAATGGGACCTTCGCTTGCTTGCACAATTCTGTGATAAGGCATGGGAATGGCAATGCAGTCTGAGTCTTATGAGCACAGAAGAATATTTCATCAGAAATAATGTGGCCAAAATCCGCGGTCAATCCCTCAACCAAAGCAGCAACTATCACGGCTATAGTAAGTTATAAGCGGTCATCACCGCCTGTAGGCATCAGCCTCAATCTCACAATCGCCCACCAAAACTTGGCCCTAAAACTTAGAGATGATTTATATATTCTTTCGTAGGGGTTGTGTAACCAGGCTGGTTCTCCTCCATCTATCAGTACTTTAGCTAACCGCAGTCTTTGTGTAGCTCGTGTGAATAGTTGGTTCTCCAATTCTAGAATTGCCCCCAGTATCTGATATTTCGGCCCAAACAAGAATCTGTTCAATGTTTGCTCCAAGATATCTATGTTAACTCCTCGCACAGGGACTATATCAAGTTTGTTCATTTCTACAGCTGATGCACCTTTGGGGCAATCTTTCTCAAGCAACGCCAAGTAATCAGAAAAAAACTCGCGTAATAGATTTGGTTGATAGGTCCCAAGTGTCCTACTCATCCATGCCAGTTCATACTCATTCAATTTGCGCTCAAGCTTTGGGTATTCATGCAAAGTTGTTGTCACGATCTAGAATTCCTCAAAAATATCCTTCTTTATGGGTACCCTATCCGTTGGTGCCAACCCTTTGTAGAAGTGATCTCGAGCACCCTCAATCTACCACCGCATAGCTTCCCGCACTTACAGATCCTTGCGCTGAACCAAATTTGGGTCTACTTGTTTTGGACTTTCCTCTTGGATGAGATTAGATACTTTAACCCCTTCCTCAATCGGAATTGAGCTTGAGCTGTTGCTGCTTCTACTGCTTTTACCCTCCTCTTCAGACTGGGAGAATAAAGAAATCACCTGGTGATGTAGCTGGGTGTTGCGTGTCGGTGAGTCATTACCTTGTAATTGCCCTTACCTGGCCCCTTGGCCTCTAACTATACCTCTGGTAGCTGGAAATTAATTTTCCATGGTACTTGCAAGTGATATGTTATGAGTTCACTAACTTAAACTAGAAAATAGAATCAATTATTGACTAGCGATGGCTATGGCGACGGTCTGTCGACCCAAACAGTCGGGGTCATTCCAGTAATACTGACTCTGAAAAAATAGCGATGGTTTCAGGTGATGGGTCGTTGGGTATCTGACGGTCCGTCACTCTGACCGTCACCTGCCATTTTCACCTTCAGGCCTCATTTCGGCATTTTGTCAAACACTTTGCACACTTTCATTTCAAGCATAATTATTCATGGATTTTTCACCAATAATACATACTCATTTTGCTTTTATTGATCCATGGGCTACTTATACTTCTCCCAAGATAGAGTTTTTCAGATCTAACTTAGTTTAGACCCACACAAAAGAACTCAAAATCAAAGAAGATTGTTTCAATATTGAACACTTCACAAGCTTTCTTTGCTCTTATTTTTGAATAACATAGAAAGTAATGGAGAGATCATACCTTATTGTTGCAGTACTTAATTATTCTCCTAACTTGTACTCTTAACCTCGGAACGCAATATGACACTTTTTCTTTTAAGAGGAATTCTAATTTCTTACGATGGAGAGCAAAAAAGAAAAGGTGAAGCTTTAAATAGATGTGAAGGGGAAAGTGAGGAGTGTAAGAAGTAAATGAACAGGCTAAGGTACGTTGAATAGTTGGGGGTCACTAAACCGCTTCAAGTTATCAATTTAAAAACCATTAGATCGGGTAAAATGGAGAATCCTTCTATTTAAAATAACTCAACCCAACCCTCTGAAATAGGGTTAAATGCGACGATTAGTTCAATGGTCCATCACATTAGAGATAGTCCATCGGATACCCCATCTCACCTTTCCAGAGAACTTACCTTTGGCACATTGGCGACGGTTGGGTCGATGGTCCGTCAAATGTGCGAAAGTCTATCGGTTTACCCATCGCGCTTCTTCCAGTAACCGGGTTTCAAGACTATATTGTAATGATGACTGCGATGGTCTATTGAGACTTCGACGGTCCATAGAATGGCCCGTCGGTCATCCCAAATTTTCTCCACTTCTATTTTCCTTCACTATCAGACCTGCACACTTACACAAACCCTTCTACTTGCACAACATAACAAAACTAACACCAAAATAACTTCAACTAATGTTATACAACAACACAATGTGAGTTGCCTCCACTAGCGCCTGATTTATTGTCACGGCATGACTCAATTATCTTTATTACTAAGACTTCATCGAGATAGATGTTATCAGTACTTTTTATCGAGTATTTTGGACCGATATAAAGTTTTACTCATTTCCCATTGACTTTGAAGACACTTCCATCTTCATTTTCAAGTTCGACTACTCCAGATGAGTAGACTTGACTAACTTTAAATGGTCCTGAACACTTGGACTTAAGTTTACCTGGGAACAGTTTGAGTTTGGAGTTGAACAGAAGCACCAAGTCACCTTTCTAAAATTCTCTCTTTTCAATTCTGCGATCATGGTATTTCTTCATTCATTCTTTGTACAGATCATCTCTTTTATAAGCTCCGAGATGGAACTCATCCATCTCATTAATCTTCCCCAGTCTCATATTTGTTTCCTCATTCCAGTTCAAATTAAGACGCTTCAGTGCCCATATCACTTTATGCTTTAGCTCAATCGGCAAATGGCATGCCTTTCCATAAACCAATTGGTATGGTAACATGCCAGTAGGCGTCTTGAAATCTATTCACTAAGTCCATAATGCATCATCCAGCTTCCTAGACCAATACTTCCTGCTAGCATTCACAGTCTTGGCAAGGATAGCCTTGATTTCCTGATTGGAGATTTCCACTTGCCCACTTTTTTGCAGGTGATATGGCATAGCTACCTTATGCTACTTAACTCCATATTTTGCCAACGCGGCTTGGAGCATCTTGTTTCAAAAGTGTGATCCTTCATCGCTTATGATGGTACATGGTACCCCAAAGCGAGAGAAGATGTTTCTCCTCAGGAATGCAACGACTTGCTTTCCTTCATTATCTACTAAAGCCACTGCCTCAACCCATTTTGACACGTAGTCAATGGCTACCAATATGTATTTTATCCCAAATGAGCTCAAGAAGGGCCCCATAAAGTCAATGCCCCAGACATCAAAAAATTCTACCTCCAACATCTTGGATATTGGTATCTCATGGAACTTTGAGATAGACCCTTGCCTTTGACATTGGTCACATCTCTTTCCGAACTCGTAAGGGTCCTTGAACAAAGTGGGCCAATAGTAGCCACTTTGAAGCACTTTTCTGGTAGTACGATCACCATCATGGTGACCTCCAACTGGGGAAGCATGAGTCGCTTCCAGTACACTCAACATCTCCACTTATGGAATGCATCGTCTAATAATTCTATCTGCACACTGCCAAAACAGATATGGTTTAGCCCAAAAATAATGTTTCACATCATGGAGAAACTTTTTTCTTTGATGAAAGGAAATATTCTCCGGCATTACTTCACTTACCACATAGTTCGCGAAGTCATCATACCAAGGTACTTTTTAGATCACTACAGCCAATACTTTCTCATCCGAAAAGGAATCATCAATCTCAACCTTATCTTTTACTGCCTGCTCGCCTTCAAGTCTGGATAGGTGATCAGACACCTAATTCTCACATCCCTTGCGATCCTTGACCTCGAAGTCAAATTCTTGAAGTAGCAATACCCACCGGATCAACCTTGGTTTAGCGTCCTTCTTCGCTATTAGGTACCTCAAGGAAGCATGGTCAGTGTGTACCACTACCTTGGTACCTAGCAAATATGCCCAAAACTTCTCAAAAGCATACACCACTGCTAGAAGTCCCTGCTCCATCACCGTATAATTCTTCTGATCCCCATTTAGGGCCTTGCTTGCATAATATATCGGATAAAATATCTTCTCTTTCTTTTTTCCGAGAACATATCCAAGTTCCACTCCACTGGTGTCACACATAATCTCGAATGGCTTCATCCAATCAGGAGCAACAATAATTAGAGCTTCCACTAGCTTCATCTTAAGTCATTCAAAGGCTTTTCTGCAGTCATCATCAAAAGCAAATTTGGCTTCCTTCTCCAAGAGTTTGCAAAGCGGGTTTTCAATCTTTGAGAAATCCTTTATTAATCTGCGGTAAAATTCTGCATGTCCAAGGAAACTATGCACCCCTTTCACTGAGATGGGAGGTGGTATCTTCTCAATAACCTCTACCTTGGCTCAATCGACCACTAACCCTTTTGCTGAAATTTTATGCTCGAGAACAATGCCCTCCTTCACCATAAAGTGACATTTCTCTCAGTTAAGCACCAAATTGAATTCCACACACCGTTGCAAGGTTCTACTCAGGTTCTCCAAACACAGCTCAAACAAATCTCCTACCACAGAACAATCATCCATGAACACCTCCAAAGTGACCTCCACTATATTTGAGAAAATAGACATCATACACCTTTGGAAGGTAGAGGGTGCATTACATAACCCTAACGGCATCCACTTGAATGAAAAATTGCCATAGGGAATGTGAATTTAGTCTTCTCTTGATCTTCAGGAGCAATACAGATCTAATTGTAGCCAAAATAGCCATCCAAGAAATAGTACCACCCTTTTTCTGCCAACCGATCAAGCATTTGATCCATGAAGGGCATTGGGAAGTAGTCCTTTAAGTTCCATAAGTTCAGTTTTCTATAGTCCATGCAAACCCTCCACCCAGTCACAGTCCTTATAGGAATCAACTTATCATTTCTTGGGCACGCATTGAACTGGGCTTATCCATTTACTGTCGAAAATAGGATAAACCACTCCTGCGTCCAGCCACTTGATAATCTCATTCTTAACCACCTCTTGCATCAGTGGGTTAAGTCGGCGTTGATGCTCGATGGTTAGAGTACAGTCATCCTCAAGTTGTATCTTATGAGGGCAGATGCATGGGGGAATGCCAATAATATCAGCAATAGTCCAGCCTATTGCTCTTTTGTGCCTCTGAAGCACCGAAATAAGTGCTTCCACCTGCTGCTCACCCAAATCATCTGCAATAATCATGGGTAACGTATTTCCATTTCCCATAAATATGTACCTTAAATGTTCGGGCAGCTCTTTCAATTCCAACACCGACAGCTCTTCAATGGATGGCTTAGCCAGTGGTGTTGATAAATTCTTCAGATCAAGATCTAGATTTTTAGGAGCATAAGAGTATGATCCCATTACTGTCAAAGCACAAATAGTATCTTCATACTCCTCAATGCCTTCCTAATCAAAATTCATCAGCACTGCAGCTAAGGGCTCGACAACAAATTTCTTTTCTATCGGCACCTCCTGCTCACCATAATAATATACATCAAAAATTAAGAACACACTCATTTATTTCTGCTTCTTCATTGATTGGCACACATCAAATCACACCACTTTATCATTCATCCTAAATAAGAGCTCATTATCTCACAAATCAATCAGCATATTTCCGATTGCGAGGAAAGGTTGACCAAAGATTATGGGCACCTCAAAGTCCACCTCGCAATCTAGGATGACGAAATCCATAGGAAATATGAAGCTAGAAACCTTCACCAGCACATCATACAAAATACCAACAGGTCATTTTACTGACCTATCTGCCATCATAAGTCACATGTTGGGTGTGGGGTCTCTTAAACCCAACTTTTTATAAACATCTAGCGGCATAAGATTGATGCTAGCTCCCAAGTCGTATAAATATTTTGCAAAGTCAAGAGGTCCAATAGTGCATGGGATAGTAAATGCTCCAGGATCTGTCTTTTTCTGCACCAGAGACCTTGTGGAAATAGCACCATAATAATAGAGATTGTCCATCATCTCAAAAATAATTGACCGCTGCTTTGTGACAAGATTTTTCATGAATTTTGCGTACCAAGGTATTTGCTCCAATACCTCCACCAATGGCAGATTAATCGTCAACTGCTTAAGCATGGCTATGAATTTGCCGAACTTTGTATCATTGGCCTTCTTCTTCTACCAATGGGGAAATAGAATTGGTGGTTTTGGAAGAGTGGTAACCACCACTTCCGCCTCTTTTTACTTATTCTTCTCTAACTCATCAACCTACTGACTGTTGGATGGTGCAACATCAATAACCTTATTCGATTTCCTAGACTCCACCGGATGATCAATCTTTGCTTCTTTGATATCATCTGCTACTATATCAACCACAGGCTTGCCCACAGGATGGCTTTACAATACCTTACCACTTCTAGTAGTGACTGCCATACATGACCCATCCTTTCTTGGGTTCTACACTGTGTTGCTTGGGAGGGTACCAGCCTTTCTCTAATTGAATGTAGCAGACAATTGGTTCATTTACTGCTCTAACTATTTTATAGAAGTAGAATGAGAGTCAACTATCTAGTTTATTGAGGATAACTCACTTTTCATCTCAGTTACATCGGTACTTATTACTTCTACTCCCTTCAATAGCTTGGTCATCATGTCCTCTATGGACATCTTCCCCGAACTAGTTGCACCAACCTCACAGTTTCCAGGAGGGACATACAACCCACTCCTGTCACCCTTACTCTTCCAATTACCTTGATCACGGTCCTTATATCCTAATTTATCATAGTAGTGCTGACCTTGGTTTCCTTGGTCACTACCTCAGAAACCCCCCTGATTGTTCAAGTAATTGGCATCCTCCTCAGAATCGGAGTCAGCCCTTCCATATGATGCTATAGCTTTAACCTTCTCTATCTTTCTTGATAACAAATACTTGGTGATAAAATCCATCTGTGTCTTTATGTGAACTATTTCTTGGTCATGCTCTTCTTCTTTTCACCTTTGTTCTGCAGTCATGTCTATGGATACAGTAGAGCTTACTACCTCAGAATCCCTGGTATGCCAAGCTCTACTTTATTTTGTCATACGATCAAGCATGTAAGCTACTTCAGGGAAGGTGAGGTCCATGAATGACCAACCTGCCGTATTGTCCACCACTGGATTAGTCACAGAGTTTAAGGCCCCATATAATATCTCTATCAAGTGGGCATTGGTCATCTGATGATTTAGGAACTGCATAAGCATTTTCTTGAATCTCTCCCAAGTCTTATGGAGAGCTTCAGTCGGAAGCTATTTTAAATTACTTATTTCATCTCTCGATTGTGCCCTCTTAGATTGCAGAAAGAATATTTCTAGGAAAGCATATTTCAGTTGCCTCCAATTAGTAATAGAGTCGGGAGTTAGCCTATTCAACCATAAAGTTGCCTCTCCAAATAGAGACAATGGAAATATCCACAACTGAATAGAATTTTTTCCAACCCCTGGATTGTCAAATGACTTGCATGTTGAGATAAAATTAACCAAATGCATATTTGGGTCGTCACCCGCAAGTCCACCAAATAATTTTTTGAGATACAATATCTGGATTATAGTGCTTGTAATATTAAACTTAGCTTTGGGTACTAAGAATGGAGGAATAATATCCCCTCTTGCATTAGTTCGATCCAAGTCATCATCATCATCATCCAGATTAAATTGAGCGGCTTGGCGTTCTAGTCTCACCCTAGCAGGGTGATTTCTGTTGACATTCCTATTTGCCAGTATAGGCAAATTATTTGCATGTCTCAGATAAACTGGAGCTAATAAATCATCATCACACAGATCATCATCATCTGGGCTTTGTTGTTAGCCTGCATTATCTGCATTTTACTGGTTCACTTGTACAGCTGACAAGGCGGCTAGTCTAGTTGTTTTCTGCTGAGCAGCTACTCTTTCTTGGTTTTATTGACCATCTATTCTTCCAATAAGTTGAGGTTCTGGATGAATAGGTAATAAAGGTTCACCTGATCTCCGAGTACTTGGCATACAAGATGATCACCCTGCACAAAACAAAAACAACAAATAAAAAGTAAAATTTGGGCTAACTTTGACCAAAGGTCAAGAAACAAACACAAACTTAATTGACAATTGTATTCCCCAGCAACGATGCCAAAATTTGATACGCCCAAATTGCAACTCTCTACAAGAGTGTAAGCGGTCGTTCTCAAATATAGAACCCAACTAGGTTGGGTGTCGAATCCCACAGCGAGTACTGTGTTCACTAAGTGTTACAGTTGTTATTAGACTGTTGATCGAAGGTTCCAAAATAAGGGGGGTTTGAAATGTTAACAGTGTCCTTTCGTATTTGTGTCATATAAAAGTCCAGCTGATAAGAGTTAATGTAGATGTAATTTCAATGAGGATGAATTAACTAGAGTTATGCTCACCAAGATGTTCAAACAGTTAGGGTTGTGAACTTATGCTCGAGTTCTAACTTATGTGTTTAGTTGCAAGAATTATTGAATTCTAAGAATGGCGCACGTGTTTCTAAACCTAATTGATGTTGCAGCCTTTACTTCTCTCAAACTTAAAGAATTCATACATTATTCAATAACACTCTTATGAGGGTTAATCCTGTTAAGGCATCAACCCATCAACTCAGAGGGTAAACCTATGGATTTCATGTGAATCACTTCTTTTCTAAACATCCACTTTCTTGTCAGACAAGTGGTATTTATGGTCTTACTTCTCAAGTTTGCAACTGGGAGATGTCATTATAATGAAGAAAGATTCATGCAATTCAGCAAGATGTTAGAAATCAAAACCGATTCACAACCTCAAACAGTTATCTATATCAAGGCTCCCATAACCCTAGTTATGAAAGTTTAGCTACTCATCTCCATATCAGAAATCAAAGATGTATTGATGTTCATAAATAAATTTATAAGAGTATTTACAAAAGTCACAATATTGTTCTTTTCAATCTTTAATGGAAAATATCAAAACTAATAATCAAATCTCAATCCCTAGATTCAAATCCCAATGAAAAGTATTACAAAATCCCTCACTAGAGGAGAAAGTATGAAACTAATGACAAAAAAAATATGCAGACTAAACCCTAATACTTGGTATTTATATGATTCCAGAACTAGGGTTTTAAAATTCAAACTCAAATATTCCGCTTTATGGTCTACGGGTCAAGCGACGGTTCATCGAAAGTCCGACGGTCCGTATCCTGCACCATCGCTGGACCTCCAGTAATTCCATTCTCTGATTCTGGGCGATGGGTAGAGCAACGGTCCATCTCAAGGTCGATAGCTCATCGCCTGAACCATCATAGTACTTCTAATGATTATGCATTCTATATCTTGGCAATGGTTTAGACCGATGGTTCATCGTAGATTTGACAGTCCGTCGCCTGGACCGTCATAGGATGTCCAGAGTCTTTGACTTCTTCTTTTGGCCGATGGTTTAGACCGACGGTTCATCGCAAAGTCGATGGTCCATCGCATAAGTTGTTGCTGCTCATTTTCCTTTATTTTGCTCAGATTGTCCGAGTTATTCTTCACACTCAGTTCTTATCTTGAAAACACTAAAATACCATGTTAAATACAACAATGGCTTCATGAAAACACATAATTATCCTAAGAAAAAAGCCTAAAATATTTCATCAAAAGCCGGAACATCATAGTTCCTCTAGAAAGTACAGATATTTAGAATATATTTTCATGTGAAGAAGTCCCAGTAGATATTCTTGATCGTTAGATCCATAGACTAAGGAATAAAGAAGTTCCCTTGGTCAAAATTCTGTGGTGAAATCAGTCCATTGAGGGTGCTACTTGGGAAGCAGAAGTAGACATGCATACCAAGTATCTTCATCTCTTCTCCACAAACTCAGATTCAGCTGGAGGTAATAGTTTTCCCTCATTCATTTCTTTTCAAGTCTCAGATTTAGCTATATAGTTGTCTTAATGTAAAATTCATACACTTACAGATTAGTTCAATAGCTCATCATGTTTTAGATTCAGACTATAATTTTGGTTTTAGTTGTGCATGTTCAATATGTGTACTCAGTTCATCAGTATTCTCAGCTTAGTCAGCCTCATTCGAGGACACATGTTCCCAAGGGGGAGATATTGTAAAACCCCACAAAATCCTAGCTTAACTCAGTCTTTTAGAATATGAAAAGAGGTCCCAGACTTAGGAAAAATTCAGGTAGGTAATGACACTTAGTCTCATTTTAGGACCTCGATATTTCCATGATTTTGTTTACGACACTTATGACCTTAAAGTGTCGATTTTTAAGTCGACTCATGATCTGGGAGGTCAATGGGTGTTCTCAGGCGAGTTTCAGATTTTTTGAACCTCGTTAAAAGCTCGTTTAGATATTGAAAATAGTGAGTCGATGCGATCTCGATGCATCGCATTTCTTATCATTTCGATGGATATTTTACCCATCATTTAGTACAATTCTAGTGAGCCGACACAATATCGATGCATCGCATCGGCCATTGCATTGACCCCATCGACGCAATGCATCAGTCTGCATGTCACTGGGTACGTTCTTCAGTAATTAAAAATCCACATCCAAAGAGGTAATTAAGTCAATTTCCCCACTCTTATTCCACCCAAAACACACAATTTTAACCCCAAATAGCAAAGATACCTCATTATTCATCTTTTTCATCTCTAATAACAAAACCCTAGCTCTAAGAATGAAGAACAAATTCCATAACTCCTACTCCAAAAAATCTTATAACCCAAAGTTCCGGGTTCAAGAACTTCAAGGGGAAGCTTCAAGAACACGATTAGAGAGTCAAGAATCAAACTTCTACATTTAAATTCATCAACAAGGTATGTGGGGTTTATTAACGAGGATCCTCTTTCATCTTTGTGCCCAAAACTAGCTTTTAACTATAAATTTACATGACTTTTATATGAATATACATGAATTTTATATTAGGGTTCATACCCAATGTTACTATTTGCAAGATTATGAGATTTCAAGTGATTTAGAAGTTGAATTGCATGTTTATTCTCGTATCTTCATGTGTATTGCAGTAAATTATAGATTTTAAAGTGAGTTATCATTGTTTTCATCACCAAGCATGATTATTATGATGTTTTGACATAAGATTGATGCATGGGTTACTATCCCTAGGTTGAATATTATTATTTCAAGAAAAATTATGCTTTAAGCAATAGATAATTAGTCTATTTTTAGATTTTCAGTAAAGATTTGATCTTTTGATCCTCAGATACAATTTTGAACCCACTTTATAGATTTATTATAGATTATAGAAATTAGATTTAGCTTTACTTACAAATTGAATCAGATAAATGTATAATTGGTTTCATAATAAACCCTTATGCTAGTTTTAAAAGCAGATTTCCAACAGAATAAGCACACAGATTAAAGGGAGTAGTATTTAGCACCGAACTAGAAGTGTGGGATTAGCGTGTCCTAACTTCTATAGAACTACGTAGCCAACATAGGTATAGATTCAGATTATTCCTATTTCAATACGGATGACAGATACAGATATGATCACTTAGATTATGTTATACTCCTTGGCAAGAGTATGACACTTCTCCCCATCATGAGGTTTTCCCCATAGGAGAACAAGACGTTGGACTCCATGTTAGCTCACATGGTTTATGTCAGTTAAGAGAACCTCCCTGCTAGTAAAAGTAAATAAACAACTTTTGAGTAACTTTCTTAACTAAATAGAATAATAGAAAAGATTTTAAGAAAACTAAGTGTAAAGGCTCACAGCTTTATTCAGATTACTTTTTTTTCAGAAAGATATTAGCTACAAACTACAGTTTTTAGATTTTAGATATAGAAGTGAGCCCTTTTTACACTTAGACAGTATGATTTACAGACAGAACATTAGTATAGCTTTCAGAACTAAACATTATGACTCACTAGATTTACAAACTATGATTTTCTATTCATGATTACAGATTTCAGTTTTCAGATACTTCAGCTTATGTGAGTCATATATATTTAGCATGCATTATTTTACAAACTATGATAGTGATTGATATTATGTTTTACTTATGCATTCACCCCAATATACTTAGTATATCCTCAAAGTACTAATCTATATATACGTCTATGTGCTACATTGTCTCATAATGTAGGTTTAGGTGCTCAGTTTCCACAACGGGAGTGATTTCGAGCATCTCCATCTACATTCCGACAGTTGGTGAGTCCTCATAGTTCAGGGACTTAGTCATTCAGTTTATTTTTAGCTTATCAATTTAGATAATTCAATATTTACAGACTATCTAAGTCAGTTGGAGGTTTTTCCAAGTGACTCTCTAATTATTAGTAGTAGAGGTTTGTTAGACTGCTAGTTTGCTTTAGATTTTTAGTATTGTTTTATCAAACTTTTGAGATTAGTATTTTCAGATATTTTTAGTTAACTCAGACAGTTTTTTGCATATAGTATGATTTTTATGCCTATATTCCATTATTATGAGATTCAGACTTAGTAGAAGGCAGACAGGTTTAGCTTAAGGCTACTCGTAGTCTTGAGCACCATGTGACATCTCGAGACCTATTTTTGAGGCGTTACAAAAAGCCTTTAACTGTCTGAGTATGGAGTTGATGGGACAAACCTCCAACTAATTCCAACTGAAATAACTACTGAGCTAATCAAAAAATTGAAATGGATAAACTCTATCCTAGAAATATGAGGACTCACCACTAAATCTGCTACTAATACCCTAAGCTGCTAAGTATGATCAGGAGCTTGTGCATATTAACCTATGATATGAGACATCATAGTGCAAAAAAAGAGTAAGCATCAGTACTTTGAATGTACAAGCATACTAAGTGAGGTAGGCTGATATACATGGGCTCATATGCATAAGTTGATAACTTACTGAATGAACATCATGAAGTAACTGGATGAGAGTACATGTGATGTGTGAGTAGATGCTAACACATTTGAGGCTTTTAACAGAGAATAATTGCAAGGTCTTAAGAAACTTTTGTCATTTATGATTGTTTTATCTTTGATTTTGCAATAGAAGCCAAGATGCAAGAGAACCAACTGTATGGAAGCCAAAGAGTTGAAATCTGAAGCAACTAGAAGAGAAGTGTGGCTGACGACATTCCTGATAAGTTGTTAGCCTTGTGATAAGTTATCAGATATACCGTCAGCCTTAGACAGAGAATGGACCTCAGCTGAAAGTTATGACGACATTTTCTGATAAGTTATCAGGATTCATCGTCAGCCTTAAGCAGGAAGTGCTAAAACTGAAGAGGGATCTGACGACATTTATGATAAGTCATCAGACTCCTAATAAGGTGTCACGAATGTCGTCGCCTAATTTGAGGAATTATTAAACTCTGTGATTTTGTTTCCTTATTAAAGCTGAACTATAAAAAGTATTGTTTAGGGTTTTCTAAAGGAGTTCTGAACATAATTTTGGAACACACGTATTTTGTTATTTTTCTCTCTAGTTTATTGGCTTGAAAAACAATTAACTTTAAAGATATTTTTATCAATATTTTTTGATTTCTATTGTGATCTAATCTGAGAATCACTAGTTATTATTTATCTTGTGGTAAGTTCATCTTTCAAATTATGAATACGTCTAGTTGTTTCGCTTATTACATTATGAGTGGCTAAATCCCTTTGACTCGAATTATGGGATCTATGGGTTAAGTCTTAGTAAGATGCTATGTGTTTACAATTGTAAGGGTAATAGGACTCCTTGGTAATTCTGAGATTTTAATTATTGTCTATTGGTTGCAAATGATAGATAGCACCTTCTTTGATTTGCTTGAGATAATAAATCAAATATAGTAGGAAGTGAATTATTGACAGGGACTTGGAAACACTAAACTTCCATTTAATAATCGACATTGTAACAAGGTTGATTAACCTGAGGTAAAGTCTGGTTAGTAAATATAAATTCCCTAAGTCCGAAAGGATTAGGTTATTAAATGCTTAAGTAGGTCAAGAGACATTTAGGCATAACTTCGATAGAGATAATCTATTGTCCTACCTACTGTGAGAATCTTGAATCACTAGTAGCATCTGTCAAGTACTAAAACCCATAGTGAACATAATTCTGGTTTTCCATAAACTCTTGATTACAAACACTGAAACTAAAGTGACCAATAATTATTTGCTAATCTCCAAAACCCCCATTTCAGGAAACATCCAACTATTAGTTGATTAAATCGCAAACAACTTAAGTTCACACCATATTCCCTGTGGGATTCGACCCCAACCTAGTTGGGTTATATATTGACAATGATCTCTTACATTCTCATTAGAGAGGTGTAGTTTGAGCATTATCAAAAATGGCACCGTTGCCATGGAATATGGTTGTAAATTGAAGTTTATGTGCGCTAATTGACTTTTAGTCAAGTTTCCTAGTTTTACGTTTATTTGTTGTTGTTTTTTATTGCAGGACCTATGTAGTGTATGCCAAGAACCAGAAGTTTTGGATAACTATTATTACCATTTAACCCAGAACCGCAATGAATTGGAAGAATGGCAGATTAGGTGAATGTGAAGAATGTCGGTCAACAAGTACGACATCCAAATCCTGTGGATGAATATTTGGGAGACGAGGAGTTGTTAAACCCTGGTAACCCAAGGCATGCAGAGAAAGTTGTTGCACCAGTACAGCGTAATGCTAACAGGAACCGTCCGTTCCGAGGAAGGCAAGATTACCAGCTGATCCAGTATGAACTCAATGATGATGATGATGGAATGGATAGAACAGGTGCAACAGGTGCAATTATTCCTCCACCATTGGCACCTGGGGCAAAATTCAACACTACGAGTACTATGATTCAACTCCTTAATCTGAAGGGGTTGTTTGGTGGCCTTCCTGGGGATGACCCCAACTTGCATCTAGTGAACTTTGTCACCATCTGTAAATCTTTTGATAACCCAGGAGTGGGTCAGAATGCTATCCGATTATGATTGTTTCCGTTGTCTCTGTCTGGGGAGGCAACATTGTGGCTTAATAAGCTGACACCCAATTCTATAACCAACTGGAGGTAGTTGAAAAAAACTTTCCTAGAAGGTTCTTTCCACCTTCTAGGAGGGTACAGTTAAGGGATGAGATTAGCAACTTTAGGCAGCTCCCAACTGAAGCCTTGTATAAAACCTGGGAGAGAATCAAAAAGAAGCTGACATAGTGTTCGAACCACAATATGACAGACATACACTTGATGGAGACTTTGTACAGGGCCCTTAACTCTATAACAAAACCAATTGTAGATAATTCTACTGGTGGTTTATTTGTAGATCTTACATTCCCAGAGGCTTTAGAAATGCTAGAGAGAATAACCAAACAGAGTTGGGCATGGCATACCATAGACTCTATTGTAGAAAGCCCCACTATTTCTGTGGGTATGACTGTGGAACAACGTAGAAGAGATGAGGAGCATGACCAAGACATGGCTCACCTAAAAATGCAGATGGACCTACTAACCAAGAACTTGCTATCAGGAAAGACTGAGAAGGTAAAAGTTGTGGGATCTCAAGATAGAGTTGATACTGATGCAAAAGAAGCGGCGAACTATGTTAATAATCAGGGGGTTTTGAGGCAATAGCTAAGGGAATCAAGGTCGGAGCTATTATGATAAGCCTGGTTATAAAGATAGGGAGTAGGGAAACTGGAGAAGTAATAATAATAGGAGTAGGCTATATGTCCCTCCTGGAAATCATGAGGCTGCTACAACAAGTTCTAAAAAGATGTCCATGGAGGACATGATGGCTAAGTTGCTGAAGGGAGTAGAGGCTACCAACTCTAGTGTGACTACCATGAATACTGATCAGTCATCTATTAGTCAGTTGGTAAACTCGCACTCCACCGCAATCAAACAGTTGGAGCAGCAGATGAGCCATCTCTCCACAGCATTTAACCAGAGGAAGAGCGGAACATTACCAAGTGATACGGTCCAAAATCCGCGGAATGATGTCTCATGTATGGCGATTACCACTAGGAGTGGTAAGATTTCACCTGGCCCTTCTTTGGGCAAAAGTTTGGTCGAAGATATAACTGAGGCAGAGGATGAACCCAAAGAAGAATATCCAGTGGAGTCTACGAATCTGGATGGTTCTGATGATGCTCCGAGAAAAGGGAAAGGGAAGGAGAAGGAGAAGGAGGTAATGTTGAAAACTCTCCCAAGACCACCACCTCCCTTTCCTCAATGATTGAAGAAAAAAATTAATGATGCAAAATTCAGCAAGTTCATAGTAATGCTCAAACAATTGGCAGTGAATGTGCCATTGGTTGAGGCATTGGAGCAAATCCCAAGATATACCAAATTCATGAAGAACCTAGAAACAAAGAAGCTGGCAAAAAGCTATGAACCAGTGGATAATCTCCACCATTGTAGTGTTATTTCTACACAATCCTTAGTGCAGAAGAAGACCGACCCTGGAGTGTTCACTATTCCATGTGCAATCGGGTCTCTAAATTTTTCTAAGGCCTTATGTGATCTAGGGTCCAGTATAAACCTAATTCCACTCTTTGTGTTCGTGAATCTAGGTGTGGGGGATCCTACCCTAATGAACATGCGATTGATGATGGCGGATAGGTCTGTAAAGCGGCTAATGGGCATATTACATGATGTATTGGTAAAGGTGGCCGAATTTATACTGCCTATTGATTTTGTAGTCCAAGACTGTAAGGTGAACTTTGAAGTACCCATTATCCTGGGTAGACCATTCCTTGCAACTGGCAAAGTAATAGTGGATATGGAGCAGAATGAGATGAAGTTTAGGCTCAATAACAAAGAAGCAAGATTCAAAATACACTCATCCATGACACAGCAAAAGAAGATGAGTGTTTTATCAATCGTGGATGTATTCTATGAAGATGGTAAAAAGGTGTCAGCAGGTTGTCTTGACAAAGTCTGAGTAGTCAAGATAACCAAGTCGTGCCGCGACATTAAATCTGGCGCTATTGGGAGGTAACCCAAAATTTTTATGCTTTAACGTAAGTTACTTTCATTTATAGTTAGATCAAAATTGTGAGGAACTGATAAGGTATACTGGGGTCGAGGTGAAGTTTATATGGCCAATTAATTGAGCCTGATGACATCCGTGATGAGCTATCACAATTATGATAAGCTGTCAGATTTATCGTCAAAAAAATCAGCTCTGAGGTAGGTTCTATTAAGGCTGACGTCATTTGTGACGGGATATCACACTTGTGATAAGCCATCAAAAAATGTCGTCAGAAAATCCCCAAATCAACTATATGAAAATTTTGGGCCCAAGTAAAGAAATTCGACCCGGCCCGAAAGCAAACCTTTTCAAATTCCTGCTTTTCTACTTTTCTTTACTTTAAGTTTTATTTCCTTCCATACTTAGTTTATTTTCTTACCTTTCTAACGTGTTCAAAGTAAAACAAAAGAAAACTTTCTTGTGTGTGTGGGTTTGAAATCAAAATCAAGAATTCTTGTTTCATCTACCTCCTCTTGCTCGTGTAACCAAGTGAAGGCACCTATTAGGTATGCTCAAAACCTAATGTTTCTTTTCAGTTGGTAAGTAATAAATTAATGTAAATCAAGGTTCCCAAGAAGCTTAAGTTATGTTTATATTGAGAATTTATGAAAATTAGGAAGTAGGGTTTGTTGTGCAACCTTGAGACTTACAAGGTCAGCTTAAAAATGATAATCGATAGGGTTTTAAGAAGAAATTGGATTAAAAATCAAGTTAAAGTTGAGTTGGGGTTGTATCCTGAGATGATGACATGGCTGATAAGTTATCAAATTTGTGACGGCTTATCAGACATATCGTCAGAAGTTGATAAAAGTTTGTGGGTTTTGTTTAGAGCTGACGATATTCATGATAATCTATCACAATTGTGACGGCTTATCAGACATGTCATCACAACTTTGACCTGAAGCATTAATAAACCCTGTCAAGGGGTGTGGAACTTCTATGATTGAGATGTTGGTGTTAGATACACTTGAGTGTTGCCTAATTGTTTTTCTCTTTCTACAGGTCTTGTAATGGCACCTAAAGGAAAGAACCCGAACCCTACAAAGAAAGAGAAAAAGAGAAGTGTACCTCGGAAGCTCTTCAATGCGGAATCCAATTATTAGGAAGAAGAGCCACTGCTCAGAAAGCAAAGAAAGAAGGAAAGCCCAAAAAAAGCCTCCACCACCCCTACCAGTTGAGGTGAAGAAGAGAGAAGAGAGTGATACTGAGCCAACAACGTCTGAACATACAGCTTCTGAGAAAACGGCCTCTAAGCAATAAGATTCTGAACATGTTGAATTTGAAGAGCATGATTTAGATCAACCTAAATTCGAGGGACCATCATCTGAGTCCCCTTCTATTGTACAAAAGGATGATGAAGAATCTCCGACTCGAGAAACTATGGTTAAATGCAAGAACCCAAAGTTCAAGACAGCACTAGGTGGCAAATCCCCAAAGCACAGCAAATCTTCTTTGATTTGCTTTGCAGAACTAACAGAAGATCTATTCAAAGGCCAATCCTTTAAGAAAAGAGGATTATCACTGAAGGGTTGAGCAGATATCCTGAAGTTGAGCAGAAATTTCATGACTATGACTTGGGATGGACTACAAGAGAAGGAAACTTATTTTGCCCTACACTAGTTAGGGAGTTCTATGCGAACTATCAGGCTCACTTGGAAAATATATATAAAGTAGGGGAGAAAGCAGTAGATCAGCCTTTGTTGGATAAAGTTCTGGTACGGGGTGTAATGGTAGATGTTTCTGAAGCGACATTCAATAGATTCCTTCATGGACCAAACTTCACTCCTCAGGCCACTTCACCTACATTTTACGCTCGGTCGAAGCATCGGTAAAATTAACGGTCTTGGTTAGCTACACTCATAGCTGATGGAGAACCTAAATGGCTGACCAACCCAAGTGAAAGTATCTTCAAGGCCTCCCCGAATCCAGAGGCAAGATTTTGGTGGGGTATTGTACATATCTGTTTGATGCCCACAAATGGAGATAATATACTTGGGGATGATAAAGCTATATTAGTCGTAAGTTTTGTGGCGAACCTCAAATTTAACTTTGGAGAGATTATCGCTGAAGAGATAAATATTTGGGTCTCAAGGTTTGATATGACATTTCCTTTCCCTTGTCTAATTACGAGGTTGTGTAGGGCAGCCAATGTGCCTAAGGTTGTAGGGTTAGAATACGAACTGCTTGCCAAGAAGACCCATAATCCTATTCGAAATAATGAAAATCAGCTGAGGCTGACACTTGACAGAGGCGCAAAAGTTCCAACAGATCACCCAGTTACAGGTACCATCTTGGCACCTAATGTAGAAGTACAGGATTCTGAAGCAGCACCACCGATATCCTCAGCACGAGCAGATTCAGTGCCTGGAAGTGACACAAACCTTCAGCTGCAGTGCCTACAACAGAATTTGCCTTCAACCCGATCAACTTTAGGAGAGTGGCAAAAAAAGCCAAATGGTGTGAAGATCAGTTGTAACTCTTTGCTAGATAATTTTTAGTTGCGGTAGAAAAGAGGGTTAAGGCTGCACTTGATCCCTACAAGGCTCTTCCAGGTAGGATTGATGAATTGGAGAACTGTTTCAATGTGTGGTTGAAAGAGAAGTCAGTTCCTGAGATTGCACTATTCTGATCAAACCGAGACAAGGTAAAAATGGAGGTTGTAAAGCTAAAGCAACACCAATTTATGGTGTCAGCCGATCCAGCTGTTGAGGATTCGAAGGGAGAAATCTCATTGCTTGATCTCACAGAGAAACTAGTGAAGAAAAAAAAGAAGGGTGAGAAGAAATTCAGGGGTAAGAGAGAGAGGCCTGATAGTGATAAAGAAAGAAAAATAGATAAGAGGGCGAGACAGAAGACTGAAAAGGAGGAAATAAAGAAGGCAAGGATCGAGTCTCTAGTCGATAATGAGAAATGGGAGGCAGCCTTCCGAGCGAGAGTTGTAGGTTCCTCAACTAGTAGGCCCCCAACAAATGTTGGGCCTGATGTGTCAGAAAAGGGGGAGGCTCTTAATGGAGATAGGGCAGCTAAGGATGCGGCAGCAGGGTCAGGAACCCATGATCCCCGTGCTTGATCTACTCAAGGTATACCCTAACCCTTCGTTCAATTTTTCTGTGATTTTAAGTTGAGGGTGTAGGGTAAATTATTGTTGTAAAATTTTGTAACTAACTAGGAGAAATACAAGTAACTAAGGCAGTTAACTTATTTTTGTAATTTTTGAGCACCTCTCCATTTTTCTGAAGGTGTACATGTGTGATTTGCATCTAAGTGTGACCATTGTGCATCTTTGTATGGCATTAGTTCTAGTGACGCAATAATCATTGCTAAACAGCTTCATGAACTGGATAAGTAGTAACTGGTGATATAATTGTGTGCCATATGTGTGTGTGATTTTATTTAGTTCCCTCTGTATGTTGGATTCAGAACTTGCCCGGTTATTCTTACATAGGTTGAAGGATAGGGGTTAAGAAAGGATCATAGGCCATTTTGATACTAGCTCACTTTTATCCTAAATGACCTTCCCTGTATGTAGAATATCCCTTGATCCCTGCTTTGAGCCTGCTTAGCCTATTTATTTTTATGACACCTGTTACCTTCCTGTTTATATCACAATGAACCTATTTTGGCCCTGGTCTTCCTTGGACACTATACACCTTGACTTAGGCAAATGGCCTAAGTTGAGGGTGGCTATCATAGGGGTGCGTGATATAGAATGAGTATGAAGAAGGGTAGAATAAAAGAAAAGAATAAAAAGCGGGGTGCAGTGGAAAAGAGCAAGAAAAGAAAAGTTGTGAAAAAAGAATAAGTAATTGTGGAAAAGACCGCACCCATCCTAAATAAGTGTGATCAAGAAAAGAGAAGAATAGAAAAAGGTTAATAAGTAAAACCCCAAAAGCTAGTGTAGTGTAAAGGAGGCTTAGTCACTTTAAATATCATCAATTATCATACCAGCCCCTAGCCTGCATTACAAGACAAAGAGAAAACCTATAGTGATCTTAGTTGACATGTCTGAAGATCTTGGTAATGAAAATAAGGGCAAGCCTATGGTATTCGGCATACATTGATTGGAACTTCATTCTGAGAGTGACCATTTTTTTATTGTCCACATAGTTACATATATGATTACTGATATGAGAAAAAAGGGATATCTTTGCTGTGAGGGCACACCAGATATGTTGCTAGTTGCTAACTTGTTCGGATAGAGTAGTACTGTTCTATGCATGGTTGTTATAGCTGAATTAATGTCGTATCTTGATTCCTGTGTGTTGCATTGTTGTTCTTCAATAATATACACAGTTGTTCTTGAATTGACTGACCTTGGAGATGGTGAATATGTTTTGAGATAATATGGATAATTGACTACCGAATGTACTTTGTGTCCTCTTGGTTGTGTTTAAGTTGCTTGAGGATAAGCAATTATTTTTAGTTGAGGGTGTTCATGTGTAAGCAGATGCTAACACATTTGAGGATTTTAACTGAGAATAATTGATGTCTTAAGCAACTTTTGTCATTTTTGATTATTTTATCTTTGATTTTACAGTAGAAGCCAAGATGTAAGAGAACCAACAGGGATGGAAACAAAAGAATTGAAATCTGAAGAAAATTGTAGAGAAGTGTGGCTGACGACATTCCTGATAAGTCGTCAGCCTTGTGATAAGTTATCAGATATACCGTCAGCCTTAGATAGAGAATGGACCTCAGCTGAAAGTTGTGACAACATTTTTTGATAAGTCGTCAGGATTCACTGTCAGCCTTAAGTAGGAAGTGCTAAAACTGAAGAGGGAGCTGACAATATTTGTGATAAGTCGTCAGACTCCTGATAAGGTGTCACGAATGTCATCGCCTAATTCGAGGAATTATTAAACTTTGTAATTTTGTTTCCTTATTTAGGTTGAACTATAAAAAGTATTGTTTAGGGTTTTCTAAAGGAGTTCTGAACATAATTTTGGAATACACATATTTTGTCATTTTTCTCTCTAGTTTCTTGGCTTGAAAAACAATTAACTTTGAAGAGATTTTCATCAATATTTTGGGATTTCTATTGTGATCTAATCTGAGAATCACTAGTTATTATTCCTCTTGTGGTAAATTTATCTTTCAAATTATTAATACGTCTAGTTGTTTCGCTTATTACATTATGAGTGGCTAAATCCCTTTGACCCAAATTATGGGATCTATGGGTTAAGTCTTGGTAAGATGTTATGTGTTTATGATTCTAAAGGTAATAGGAGTCCTTGATAATTCTGAGATTTTAATTATTGTCTATTGGTTGCAAATAATAGATAGCACCTTCTTTGATTTGCTTGAGATAAGAAATCAAATATTGTAGGAAGTGAATTATTGACAGGGACTTGGAAACACTAAACTTCCATTTAATAATCGATGTTGTAACAAGGTTGATTAACTTGAGGTAAAATCTGGTTAGTAAATATAAATTCCCTAAGTCTGAGAGGATTAGGTAATTAAATGCTTAAGTAGGTCGAGAGACATTTAGGCATAACTTCGATAGAGATAATCTATTTTCCTACCTACTGTGAGAATCTTGAATCACTATTAGCATCTATCAAGTACTTAAACCCATAGTGAACATAATTCTGGTTTTCCATAAACTCTTGATTACAAACACTGAAACTAAAGTGACCAACAATTATTTTCTAATCTCCAAAACCCCCATTTCAGGAAACATCCAACTATCAGTTGATTAAATCACAAACAACTTAAGTTCACACCATATTCCCTGTGGGATTCTACCCCAACCTAGTTGGGTTATATATTGACAATAATTGCTTACATTCTCATTAGAGAGGTGTAGTTTGAGCGTTATCAACATGCAAAACTGTAACTACTGAACATGCTGAATATGCAATACTGTGTATATAACGTCTATTTGAATTAGACTGAAACTAAAGTACTGAATTTTAGAAATTGAATATTGGTAACTAAAAGTTTAACTGATACTGAATTCTGATAGTTGTGTAACTGACAACTGATAGCCATGGTCTTGTAGAACTGTCTGAGTTCTTTACTGAATCCTGAGACTAAAGTTGTTACTGTGGGTGTTATTATTTAATCGATATACCCCAATTATAGACTGAGTTTATGTCACGACCCGACCCGAGCTGAGGCCCTGGCCGCAATAGGCATCTCTAACTATCAAGGCCCGGGAGACCCCTATAACTCCCCAACCCACTAGTGATATTATCCGTTCTGGGCCCAGGCCCGCACGACTTTAAAAGCATTATTAGGGAGTAAGGTTTGCTTACTTATATACCCAGCATCCCTCCTATTTTTTGCCGATGTGGGACTCCTTCCTAAGTTGGGATGTGTTATATACACCCCTCCCCCCTTATGGATTTAGTATCCTCGCTGAGGTTTGCCTCACTAAATGGGATTTTCCTACACTCAAGACTGAGGTATGCCCTGCCTTACCGGGATTCGCCTACACTTGGTTTTAACTCTGGCCCACATCAATAGGGCTGACACAGGAGCGGCTCTGACACTATTCTATCAAGACTTGAGCCGAGGCCCTGGCCATGATGGGCATGTCAAACCATCAAGGCCCGAGAGACCCCTATAACTCCCTAGCCCACTTGTGATATTGTTTGCTCTGGTCCCAGGCCCGCACAGCTTTAAAGCGTGTCACTAGGGATTAAGGATTGCTTATTTATATACCCAGCATCCCTCCTGTGTTTTGCTGATGTGGGACTCCTTCCTAAGTTGGGGTGTTACATACACTAGTAAACCAGGATGCCAAGCCTAACTGATGGGTGACACCTGGGTGGAACCAAGCCTAATCTGATGGGTGACCCCTGGGAGGTAGTCAAGCCTATTCTAAAGTGTGACTCCTCATCCTATGCTGGCTACGTAGTTCTGGAGTACAGGGATTGCTACCAACGACTTTGCCTATCTGACGGGGAAGCCATCATCCCTGCTCTCGCTCAGTGCTGAATTCTACTCCCAACTGAAAGACACTGAACTGAGTATACTGGACTAAGACTGAGTTTACTGAATTTTCCTATGTTCTGTAATTGACTAAGCTCTACTAAGTTCTATAATGGACTGAGAGTAATGATCGTGACATGACTGATACTATTATATAACTGACACTGGCTCTAGATAAACAGCTAAATTGTTGGGCATTAAATACCCCCAGGACTCGATAGCATAAAAAGTAAAGCAAGGCATAATCTTGAATGATATAACAATGCTCACTTGGTCATAATTCATTCATAGAGACATTTCATCAAACCCTTGTAATGCATTAAGCTTGTACATGATTAAGATCTCATAATAATATCTCATGATTCCTCTATCTACTTTACATAGGCATTTTAGCAAATACTTGGGGAGCATCAATATTTCACATGATAATGGTCATCACATAAACATCATGAATACAATACTTAATTGCAAATTCAAGAGTTTAGCATGTAATTCATATAATTCCCCCTAAATACTATTCTATTTTTGATGAATCTTATCATAATCATGGATTGAAAACCAAATCAACATCATAGATGCATTAATCACTTTATAAATTTAAGGGTCTATCAAGATAATAACATATTTGTTATACATGTTATTTAATTTCATGAAACTTGCATTTAAATCATGGATTGGAACCCAACTAATATTATAAACATGAATTCAATCTAATCCAAACATGGAAATCATATATACATCATATTTGTATTTTGAAAAAGAATTCCTGGACTTCATGGGTGAAAGGGACCCATGAATCAACATCTATCATACCTTAATTTGTGAGATTCTTGAAGTTTTTGAAGGATTTCTTGAGTTTGAACTAGATTTCTTGAACTAGGGTTTTGCCCTTTGATAGAGAATGGCTTGCTTCTTCAAAAAATAGTAAATTAATGAGAAATTTGTGCTCTTTTAAGGTTTGATTGTGTGTTTAGGATGGCTGGAGGTGAGGTAAAAAGACCTTAGTGCCCTCAGAATTAAAACTCGAAACTAACTAAAAATCCCAATTTTGTACGCTGGCACGACACGGCGCTATCACGTTGTGTCACTGGAAACTGACGATTGGGAACTGGGCTGATGGCGTGATGTGGCGCCATCGCGGTCCCTTACTAGTTGTGAATTTTCCCTTTGGCGCGACGCAGCCATGATTGCGGAGTCACACTGGAAAGTGATAATTAGGAAAAAGGCTAGTGGCGCAACGCGGTGGTATCGCGTTGTCTCACTGGAAAATGACAAATGCCATTTGGACTGCATCCGCGACGCGCTGGAGTACCAGGTGGTATACTTTCTTACTAAAATGGCTCTAACTCATCGCCCGGGTTTCGAATTTGGGTGAATTTGGTATCGATGGAAATCTTATTCAATTTCCCACGTAATCAAAATTCAAAATCTTGAAAATTCCATATGAATAAAAGTGTATTTATCTTTAAAGTAAGTCATTAACATTCTAGGGATGAATTTTAAGCTAAGAAAAAACACGGGGTGTTACAGTTTAGGTCCAACATGTGACCCTAGTTGGAAGGGTGTTATCACCTTACCACGGGATACTAACAATACTAGGTCAACCCTAATCTAGTAGGAAGACTCATGAAATATATATATATATGATTGCATCAACTCTAATCTGGAAGGAGGACAACTTACCCTATGCTGGATACGTAGTTCTGTATCGCAGAGACTGCTACTAAGGGTCAAACCCTCTAATGGCAGGAATGCCCTGTAACACCCTAAAATTGGGTCTCGAGACGTCACACGGTGCTTAGGGACACAAGTGACCCCAAGCTAACCCTCCTACTGGCATAACTCATAAGCAACTGAATAAAATGCTTAAATCTATATAAAATCAGCAAAAACATAGCACTTCTCTGAACTTGATCAATACAAATATGACCTTTACAAGATTACAACTCTGCTTTTACTAAATGAAACTGAATACAGAAACTTCTACTGACTGTCTATGAAGCCTCTACTGGTACTGACTTTAGATAGCCGGGTCATGACTCTCAAATATCCAAGCTCAATAGGACTAAAATAAGAAAATACAATACTTCTCGAACTGTATAACTAACTCAAGCCATTGAATCAAAAGGACTCACCACCTGCTCACTGGAAGCTGCAAACTGAGTGAATATAGTATGTGCGCTACCACTTGTACCTACATTATGAGACAATATAGCACAAATAAATATATATATGGGTCAGTACTTTGGGAATGTACTAAGTATGTGGGGTTGTATGCAACATTTTTAAATAATATCATAAGTGTAAAATAAAATCATGCATGCTGACAATAATGAATCTCTTCACTTGAATTAAACTGTAATATAGTTTCTCATAAATCATCAACCGTGACACATGCTTTATAAATCTCATAAATCATTGGACTCAACTCGAACTCTTTGACTCAAGACTTAGAGTGACTAGGTGACTCAAGAAACTTAGACTATTATGGACTTGGGAGTTTCTTATAACCGACATAAACCATGTGATCTTACATGGAGTCCAACGTCTTGGCCACATTGGGGAGAGCTGTTCTATCCTTGCCATCGGAGTAGAACCTTAACTTTAGTGATCACTGTCTTGGCCTTTGGCCATTAATCTTTATCCTACGGTGGCATGTAGTTCTGGAGAAGTAGGATGCACTGAACCCATACTTCCCGCTCGGTGCTAAATACTACTCCCAGACTCAAGCTCAGAACGCATTAGGAAATCCACCTTAATCAACTCAAGGGTCTATCATGAAGACAAAATCATAAATATATCTCATCTGTAAATCATATACAACTTGTGGATTCCTAACTCGACTCAAACTCAAAACAATCTTTCTCAACATCAAGTGGATTTGCTTATCAAATCATATCAAGTATCAAAAACTTCAAGAAAACATCATAGAACTCATTCTTGACTCTCAAGTTCAATATCAATATATATTCAATAGTCAAACTTCTCATGGAAAAGCATAAATCATGATACTTGTCTTAAATCGCTTAGAAATCATCAATACAAAATGACCATATGCAACTCATGGCATAAATTCTCAATTTAAGAAACGTGATGGTAAAATAATCATAAATATAAAACTTAATCAACTCAAATCTCATAATTCATCAATAATGTAATTTGGGTGTAAACCCACTTGCAAAGATCATGAAATTCCAATAGTAAAAATCAATTCTTTGGACACAAGAATGAAAGGATATTCTTGTTCAAGCCCCACATACCTTGATTATGATTTTGAGATGAAGAAACTTGATTGGAACTTCTTTCTCGCACTTTTGAGATAAATTTCTTGATGCCTTGACTTAGATATCTTAAATCTTGAACCACTTAAAGGTATTTATGGAAGGTTCTCAAATTTTCTTGGAGAATATTGGATTTTTGGGTTGAGAGAAAACCCTAGCTTCTTGAATGTTCTTGGAAAGAAATTGGAGAGAAATGAATTTCTCATCTCTACTTGGATATATATATATAGGGTAAGAACGGATGGAAAAGACCAAAATACCCTTGAGAAAATTCTAGAACTAGAGCCCGATTTTTGGCCCTGGCGCGATGCGCCAGGATCGCGGTCCTTCACTGGATTTGGAGAATTGGGAAAATGCTCAGTGGCGCGACGTGGTGAAATCGCGTTGTCACCTTGGTTGTGACCTGGAAGGACACCGCGACGCGGTGGAATCACGTTGGTGCACTGGAATTTGACAATCCTAATATTAAGCCTTGATACGACGCATCAATATCGCGGAGGCTCACTGGAAAATGACAATTTCCATTTTGGTTGGCTCCGTGACGCGCTAAAGTGCTAGGTGGCACACTGTCTCACTAAAATGACTTTAACTCTTCACCCGAGTGTCAGCTTTGGGCGAATTTGATATCGATGGAAAGTTTATTCAATGCTCTACACGACAAAAAGTCAAAATTAGGGAAATTCTACACGGTTCAATCATCATTCACTTTGAAAGTCATTTCCATATACCCAAAAGACGGATTTAGACTTAAGGAACGATTGGGGTATTACAATATCTCCCCCTTGGAAACATTCATCCTTGAATGTTGCTAGTTTGGCCAAGAATACAGAGAAAACTTGAGATACACAGCTGAAACAACTTGCTAATCTAAATCTATATCTTTCTAAACTTTGGAGTACTTCTTTGAATGTATAAACTCGTGATGAGAATAGCTATACCGCTGATCCGAGAATGGAAAATAATAGAATAGAGGACAGTTGTAATTCTCGACTGAGTCTGAGCTGATTTTCCTTCTGCTTATAATAAAAAGCGGGCTCATACTGAGAGTTTAGGATTTACTTGATGTGATCAGGGTGCAATCGTACTCATAGACTGCGCAGTGATAATTTATGCAGGCATAAGTCATGAGAAATAAGGCTAAGATTACACAATGGGTATTACATTGTCTGGGCTAGAATACTTGGAAAATAAGGATCGTTCAATGAATGCTTATAGACTGAATCATAATTAGATATCCGAATCTGAAGTTGATGCCTTATACCTATACTGAACTGAATTCGCAGATCTTGGGTGCAAGTAACTACTTGCCGGTTTTACCATACTTATTAAACTTCGAGTAGTAAGACCAGGATAGTTCAAAAAATGGAAAACCATAGAAACCTACCTGCCAAATTTTAAAACTGGGATGCTGACTATGCAAACTAAATCGTACTAGCTACTCATACTTAAGTGGAGGATTTCTTCAACACCCTTCCAAGGAATTCTAATGATATGAAGGAGCAAGGAACTTTAGGCAAGATCTAAAAAAAACATCTGAATCAGAGATCATAGAATTGCCATAATCCCATAGCTTGGAACATAAACCTATAAATCATAAGTCGGGATAGAAGTACTAGGCCTCAAGCAATGCAACTCCTTACTCTCAAACTTAACCACACTTATCAAACACACGCTCGACAATACTATACCCTTCTGATACTATACTTGATCGATACGACTTATAATCCTCACATGGAATTGATACTACTATCTACACATATCTCCTCGAACCAAACCCTCTCATCGTCTTCATGCCTAACTTAGAACCATAAGATTCTCCACATGACACCATTCTGGATCATGGAATTCCACACATCTACATTTTTTTTTACAACTTCTCACTTCAAGAGTAATTCTCATTACCACTTTAACAACTCCAATCCACCTAGTACTAGCCATTTACTAACGTGCAATGCATTCATCCGCACGTACACAAACACGACCTTCGAGCCCATCTTCATAACCACATATGCATTCCTAATCAAACACTTATAAAGACTCTTCTTCATATCCTACACACCTCTTATCAAGAACAACTCCCATGCACTCACCTTAAGCAAGCACACCCAACATATTCCTAACTAGTCAAGTCTTACACAAACGCTTCACTTCAATTTTCCTTCAGACTCATGGAATTACACAAAACGAACATACAACAATCTCCCCAATCATAACACATTAAACTTTGACTAATCATGACATGTATTAAAAACTTATACTCAATCTCACATCACATCACCGCCTAGCCAAGGTAAGCATGCCACCCTCTATCATTGATAAGGAAATATCTTCTCTCTCCCATCTGGACAACTATTCTCCACCACTATCTTGATTAAGGAAAGATAACTAAAAGATTAGAGCATGAGGATTTGACACATAAATAGATACTATGAATAACTTAACACTGAACTGAGGCTTGAGGAATAGAGGATTTAACATCATAAACTTAACAAAGATATACGGCTCGAGGACATGCACGATATAAATCTAAATTTTTTTGTTGATCATTAGAAACATTACTTGAGTACTTGAAATGAACATACCACAAGGCTTGAGTACATGAGTCATGAGCCGCATGACCTAAATTTGGAACTCGCAACTTACGGAATGTAGTTCTAACTGCTGAAAGATCTGAAGCTCCACATTTTGGGAACTAAGAGAGGGCATGATTCTTTATGATATGCACGAGTTATGGTCATGGAACTAAAATGTAAAGCATGAGTAATTATTGGGATAACTGAAAAATACCAAAATAAGAATGGGTCGAGCATTATTCTTTCTCACCGCTACCTTACAACTTACTGGGATATCTCCTAAAATCTGAAAGCTTAACTTGGTTACTCGTCCTATTATCTCCCCCTTGGACTTAAGCCATCACTCTGAGTAGGTAAACCACTATATAAACGCTAGTCTAAACTAAAATCATTTTACTGTAGAGTCCGGTTTACAATCAATGCACAAGAATAATAGAATTTAATCTGAATAACTACACCTGAAAACACACAACCACTTCCTTACACCACCGTCTGAGTTACATCCTATCCCTCTATACCTCCAGTAGTCATCATATGATACTTTCACACTCACTAACTTCGAATTTACATGACCATCCCCATAGTCGGAGTATACACCATCTAATGTTTCAACCCTTATTTCTATTAACTCAACTTTGGAATTTCAAATCTTAGATTCTAACGCTCAACTTGAATACTTCCCAACCTTTGACGGACCATACTACTACTGTCATAGCCTACTAATATCACACTTGTAAACTTATATTTCTAAAAAATGAGAATCAAAATCACACAAAAAGGCTCAACATTTTCAATCTAAACTCCTTAACTTAGCCATCAAGAATAGTGTTCATTACCTGACTAGTCTTTTCTCCACCTAGTATCTCCACGGTTCCACTATCTACACCACATTCAATGATCCTCAAAAATAATGCAGCCTCATAGCACCTTGGGCAAACTTCCTTATCATAGATACAATCTCAAACTTGACTACAAATCAACCAAACATAAGCTCTTGCATACACTGTTTAAGCATATTAGGTCACTTCCCAATAACTGGTGCCATTAAACAAGAAATTGTCACATCCACCTTCATAGACACCAATCATTCAAGCTTAATGCCTAGCGCTCAACATAACTTACAACTCCACCTTACACATAAAATTTTCACTTGGAAACTATAAAACAAAACATCAATAAACACTAGCCTACTTAAACCTCATAATAACAATAATTGGTCATAATCATATGGCCTATCTTATTTACAATCCATCAACACGTCCTTCTTCTATCCATCATTGCTATCTATCTTCATACACAACTTAACTTAGTTCATATCTCTCTAACCCTCAACTTAACTTCCTCTTGCAATATCAGGAGCACCTAAGTTAACAACACTCATCCACTTAGTATCTTCATCGATAACCTATACTTTTCTTGTGCAACACACATCGTCAACAACTCTCTTCATACTTCAAACAAACTATTATTTACCTTAATTAGTAACTCCTTTTCTTTCTTCCACGGGCTGACGCACAAGGATATATCACTTCATCACTAACACGATCACATGCAAAAAGGCTCAGCTATACATACTTTTAATAAATCACACTTACCACCCTTCTTTCCACTACGCCTCTAAACTAAGTTCCAACCAGCACGAGGAAACAAGATGAACAACGAGTCGCTAGTGAATTAAAATAGGCCTCACCTGGCTTCACTAGTCTTTGATTTTGCATTTTCAAAAAGAATTTGAGGTGGATAACAAAGCAATTATTCTAGTGAATCCAAAAAGGCCCACATGGCTTTACTAGACTTTCTGTTTCAACAACATAAAAATGACAAGATTACGAGAGGTAGAAACTTGACATACAATATTCGATGATTTAAGAATACACATCTCACTCTGTCTTAATTGAACAACTCATTAGGGTGAGGATATAACATTAAGCTTAGGGAAATTTATAACACGCTGGAAGGCTCCGCTCAAGCTGCTTTGTGAAACTTCTGAAACTCCTCACTAGTAATTCTGAAAGCATTATCAGAGGCAGGAAATTAGAAATCACTGATCATGTTACCTCAAGAAATATACATAGATAAAGAAGTATAGATTATTGTCATGGATTCCAAGAAGGAATCTGGAAGCGCAACTGACTTGGGCTTATTGCATGATTTATAACCAAAGCATGATAAGGCACTAATAGGATACTTTCTAGCCTATTTACAACTCCATAACTATCTGTGGAGACTATTTAAGAAAGTACTATCTGCAAAGAGTTGAGCTTGACTGTCTCTAATACCTTAAAAATAAGGCGGGGATGCCCTGAATAGAGTAAAATGAGAATTTGTATAGGTTTCTCAAAGAACCTTTCTATAGCACGATCTAAGACTTGAAAGAATGGAGACCTTTCCTAAATACCTTAGAGCCTCTCAAAGAAAAGTACAGACATCTCTGTACCATTCCGCAAGACTCTACTAGACACAGCTTAACAGACACCCTAGGACACTTGAACTCTGTGCTGTGATACCAAGTTTCTAACGCCCCAAAATTGGGTCCCGAGATGTCAGACGGTGCTTAGGAGTACAAGTGACCCCAAGCTAACCCTCCTACTGGCATAACTCAAAAGCAACTGAATAAAATTCTTAAATCTATATAAAATCAACGAAAACATAGAACTTCTCTGAACTTGATCAATACAAATATGACCTTTACAAGATTACAACTCTGCTTTGCCAAAATGAAACTGAAACTGAATACAGCAACTTCTATTGATTGTCTATGAAGCCTCTACTTGTACTGACTTTAGATAGACGGGTCATGACTCCCAACTATCCAAGCTCAATACGACTAAAATAAGAAAATACAATACTTCTCCAACTATATAACTAACTCAAGCCATTGAATCAAAAGGACTCACCACCTGCTGACTGGAAGTTGTAAACTAAGTGAATATAGTATGTGCGCTACCACTTGTACCTACATTATGAGACAATATAGCACATAGACATATATATATGGGTCAGTACGTTGGGAATGTACTAAGTATGTGGGGTTGTATGCAACATTTTAAAATAATATCATAAGTGTAAAATAAAATCATGTATGCTGACAATAATAAATCACTTTGCTTGAATTAAACTGTAATATAGTTTCTCATAAATCATCAATAGTGACACATGCTTCATAAATCTCATAAATCATTGGACTCGACTCGAACTCTTTGAATCAAGACTTAGAGTGACTTGGTGACTTAAGAAACTTAGACTATTATGGACTTGGGAGTTTCTTATAACCGACATAAACCATGTGAGCTTACATGGAGTCCAACGTCTTGCCCACGTTGGGGAGAGTTGTTCTATCCTTACCATCGGAGTAGAACCTTAACTTTAGTGATCACTGTCTTGGCCTTTGGCCCTTAATCTTTATCCTACGGTGGCACGTAGTTCTAGGGAAGTAGGATGCGCTAAACCCACACTTCCCACTCGGTGCTAAATACTACTCCCAGACTCAAGCTTAGAACGCATTAGGAAATCCACCTTAATCAACTCAAGGTTCTATCATGAAGACCAAATCATAAATATATCTTATCTGTAAATCATATACAATTTGTGGATTCCTAACTCGACTCAAACTCAAAACAATCTTTCTCAGCATCAAGTGGACTTGCTTATCAAATCATATCAAGTATCAAAAACTTCAAGAAAACATCATAGAAATCATTCTTGACTCTCAAGCTCAATATCAATATATATTCAATAGTCAAACTTCTCATGGAAAAGCATAAATCATGACACTTGTCTTAAATCGCTTAGAAATCATCAATACAAAATGACCATATGAGACTCATGGCATAAATTCTCAATTTAAGAAAAGTGATGGTAAAATAATCATAAATATCAAACTTAATCAACTCAAATATAATAATTCATCAATAAAGTAATTCGGGTGTAAACCCACTTGCAAAGATCATGAAATTCCAATAGTAAAAATCAATTCTTTGGACATAAGAATGAAAGGATATTCTTGTTCAATCCCCACATACCTTGATTATGATTTTGAGATGAAGAAACTTGATTGGAACCACATACCTTGATTATTATTTTGAGATGAAGAAACTTGATTGGAACTTCTTTCTCTCACTTTTGAGCTAAATTTCTTGATGCCTTGACCTAGATATCTTAAATCTTGAACCACTTGAAGGTATTTATGGAAGGTTCTCGAATTTTCTTGGAGAAGATTGGATTTTTGGGTTGAGAGAAAACTCTGGCTTCTTGAATGTTCTTGGAAAGAAATTGGAGAGAAATGAATTTCTCTTCTCTACTTGGATATATATATAGGGTAAGAACAGGTGGAAAATACCAAAATACCCTTGAGCAAATTTTAGAACTGGAGCCCAATTTTTGGCCCTGGTGCAATGTGCCAGGATCGCGGTCCTTTACTGGATTTGGAAAATTAGGAAAATGCTCAGTGGTACGATGCGGTGAAATCACGTTGTCACCTTAGTTGTGACCTGGAAGGGCACCGCGACGCAATGGAATCTTGTTGGTGCACTTGAATTTGACAATCCTAATATTGAGCCTTAATGCGATGTGTCAATATCACGGAGGCTCACTGGAAAATGAAAATTGTCATTTTGGCTGGCTCCGCAACGCGCTAAAGTGCTAGGTGGCACACTGTCTCACTAAAATGACTCTAATTCTTCACTCGAGTGTCATATCTAGGAAAATTTGGTATCGATGGAAAACTTATTCAATGCTCTACAGGACAAAAAGTCAAAAATGGGGAAATTATACACGGTTCAATCATCATTCACTTTGAAAGTCATTCCATATACCCAAAAGATGGATTTAGACTTAAGGAACGATCGGGGTATTACATGCCCCATCTCTGGGTTTGCTTGGTGCTGAATCCTACTCCCAACTGAATTGACATTGAACTGATCACTAGATTGTACTAGGATTGACTGAACTGACACTGATCATGTTGACTGACTGAACTGGACTGAGTTCACTGAGTTCTGCTAACTGACTGAGTACTACGGTTCTTGACCTTTACTTAGACGATTCTATGACTACTACAACTATGTAAACAACTAGATTTTTGGTAATAAATACCCCCAGGACTCAATAGCATAATTGACAACTATAGAAAATCTTGAAAGCATAGCAATAGTCAATTGTTCATAATTCATTCACTGAGACATTTCATCAAACACTTTGAGGTCATGATCTTGTACATGAATGAGGACACATGATAACATGTCATGATTTAACTATTCAATTCACATGGATATTCTATCAGACACTCGGGGAGCATAGTTAATACATATGATCATGAACAACACATAAGAATCATGACTACAACTCAAACTTGAAAATTCAAGGGTTTTGGCATGAAAAATTCATAATTCAACACACATGCTAACATAATTTCATGGAACTCATAAAAGATGTCAACATGAAATCCATACAACAACTCAAACATTGACATAATTCAATTCATAACATAGAAATCATAATTCAAGTTTTTGAAAAAGTTTCTTGAACTCCAAGGGTGGAAGAAAACCCAAGGATGAACACCTAACATACCTTGATTGTGATTTCATGGGAATTATGTGAGTTCTAGGGACTTGATCTTGAGCTTGATGAAACAAGGGCTTATTCTTGAGAGTGTTTGCGAGATAATGAGCGTATTTTGCCCTTTAGGATATTAAATTTTGTGTTTTAGCTGAATTGGGTGAGGGGAAAAGGACCTAAATACCCTTGGAAATTCAAAATTTAATACACAAAACCTTCCCAGTGACGCACCACGTTAATGTTGTTGATGCGATAGCCAACACATCACGTCGATGGTGTCGACACGATAGCCAACGCGACGCATCAAGATCGTGTTGGCTTGTTGTTTTGTCCATTTAAACATAACTCAAATGATGTCTGAAAATTCCAAAATTCATTTAATATGACCTATTGACATACCTAATCGTGAATCAATTTAAAAATCAACAATCTAAGGCCGAAAAGATTGTAAATGATTCCATTGAAATATCGAGGCCAAAAATGAGACTAAGTGTCAACATTTGGCTTAAATTTTCTAAGTCTGGGACCTCTTTTGGCATGCTATATAGGACTGAAATGACTCAAACTTTGCGAGGTCTTACAAACTTACACATCAAGGGAACATAAAGATACATGGATAATGCATATATAATTAAATGCAATGTTGATGGGATCAATATGAATGATTAAAAGTCACGCATGACTTTCCATATACACCTATCAAGCCTCAACATTTCCAAGTTAGGACCCATGGGGGATTCACAACCCATATAATACCTCAAATATCAACTCACCTCTCCAGCTAGTGTTCACAGATCAAAGGTTTTATAAAGTGTCACATTCACCTCTCTGACTATTACTCACAGATCAAGGGTCTTATAAAAATGTTTCATTTACTTTGAATTAGTATTTTATCAATAGTAACAATGTATCATAAAAATGTATGTATGGAATAAGGATGAATGCTCACAACTAATCGATATGACGATAGACATCCATTCAAAAATATGTATAAGTGAGCATAAAATCAACTTAATATATCAATAATTCATGATAATAGTTCTCATTTGGCACCACAAGAATAAATAGACATATAAGACATCAATAACAATATTTTGACCACATACTTAGGTAATTTCATTATGATAACAACAGCAATGCTCAAAAAGACCTATAATATATATTCAAGTCGCTGCACGAGTATCATAATAATAATAATAATGGCATAAGATGCAAAAACAAGGCCTAGGATGTCAAATAAAGCCCTTGCATGGTCAACACCCTATATATGATATCTCAAGTTAACAACAATGAGAATATAGGCCCTTATATAGGCACACAACAATAGTAATAATCTAGAAATAATACTTCTATGGCTAATTTACCCAACCCATAGCATGTTTTACTTATTCATTAACTACCCAATCCAGTCTAAAAAATTTAGCAATAACCTAAATCAAAGTGCTAAAATTTAAGCCAAAAACTGTCAACACATAAGTTTTCCCCTTTTGAATGATCTTGAAATAAGCTAAAGCATTCAAATATAGAATCTATGCATTAAAAAGAAACTCATGAGCAAACCATATCCCTATATATATGATAGGTCCAAAATGGGCTCAAAAATAGGCTTGAAAATAAAAGGGGTAAAGATAAATTTTATTTTATAAATATATATTCCAAGATTATAGAAGTCTATGGTTGAAAACCCACACAAAAATGAGTTAAAAGTGAGACGCAAATTGAAGAATGCTATTTTAAGGATTTACCAGTAAAAAAAAACACAAAAATCCTATAACAACTATTTTCATCATTATGTATGAACCTCCCATTAAAAGTCTCACGTAAAAATTCTTGTTACAAATTTCAGGTTTGGCTAGTTTCAAATGAAATCAGAGCAAGGTGTGGTTTAGGGAAATCCAAAAATGATTTGGACAGATTTTTTACTTGAATTCTAGATAGCTCAGATGATAAAGAACCTATAGGAATTTACAGGATTGAATTTGGGTGAGTAGGACATCCAAAATTTATCTTAACATAAAGGGCATCATTCAAATTGTTTTGGGTTTAAAGGGTATTGTAAAAAGTGAGATTTTTAGGAAATTGAACATTCTATTCCTTTGATACTGCTATAACGGCTGGCATACTGCTATATCGATCGGCACTTTAGCGTAGAAATTTCCTCTATAGTAGTGGTCAAAGGTTGGTCAACACCGCTATAGCGATGAAATTGCAGTTTAAGTAAATATTTTCCCAAAAATAATTTATTATTCTAAAATTAATTTTGGTCCAAAGAAAAGGAGATTTGGGGTGATTTACACTAGAAATTCTTCATTTGTCTTCAAGATAGTGAGTAATCCATCCCCGGTAACTTGTAATTGATGATTAGGCCTTAGAATTTCTCATTTATGGAGTTTGAGGAGGGTATTAGGGTGAACATTAGTTGTTTTTTGGTGCAATAGAGGAAATTAAGCAATAAGTTAATGGGTTTTATTTGCAATTCACCCTTGCATTCTATTAATACACTAATTTAACCATGGAATTAGTAGTTTCAGGTGAATTATGGTAGAAAAGCCCTAGAATAGAAAAGTAATGATGATCATTAATTTGACATTAGGGGTTAGGGTAAGTTATAATTCCTGACATGATAGGCCATGGTATTAATTATATGTTTATATGTTTGTTCTAGACCACGAGCAAGCAAAAATTAATGAAATGGCAAAGCTCCAACTTAGAGAAGTTGTGCAAGCTTGGGTCGAGGTAGGTAATGGTATTGTTGTTTAATCAAATTTTTACTATATGTGCATGTCAACTTCTTTATAGTGTATATTATTGGTGTATGTTGTTTGGTGTGGTCAATGCAAATGATTTTATGGTTGCTAAATGATTTTTGACCTACCTTATTTGTTAAATATGGAATTTTTTATATTTAAAATGTTCTTGTAGGGTTTTGGTGAAACAAGGTTGGCAGACACTTATGTCTAAAATTTATTACATGGATGGAAATTGTCCCCTATAAGTCATGGCTAGAGGGTGGTTGTATTACCCCTAGCAAGTATCTATGAGGGTCAGGTGAGTTTGATGGTTCCATGAGTGAACCAGGTAAGAGACATGGACTCTAATGTTGTTGAGCAATTTTTTCTAAAGGTTCCTCCCATGAAGGAAGTCATGAGGTTTGGTAAGAGGGGCAAGCTTAGCCCACAGTATATCGATCCCTTCGAGGTTCTTAAAATGTGGGTTCTATTACTATGGATTAGCTCTACCACTGGGGTTGTCTTGATTCCATTTGGTATTTAATATCTCAATGTTTAAAAGGTTACATGAGGATAGAGATTATATTATTAAGTGGGATTCGGTGCTTCTATATAAGGATTTGGCTAATGAGGAAAAACTAGTGGTATTTCTAGATTAGGATGTTCAAAAACTAAGGATAAAGGAAATTCACTCAGTTAAGGTTTAATGGAAGCATCACCCGATTGAGGAAGCCACTTTAGAAATCGACAAGGACATGTGGGACAAGTATCCTCAATTGTTTGAGGATTGAGGTACTCTATTCTCTCCTTATTTTAACTAACTTTTGTATTTGATTGTTCGAGAATGAACGATGGATAAATTGGTATATACTATAATGATAATTTTGGTTATTATGTATGAATTTCCCATTAAAAGTTCATGTTAAAATTCTTTCCAGTCTTGAAGCAACAAATTTCAAGTTATGCTAGTTTCAAATGAAATTGGAGTGAGGTGTGGTATAGGGAAATCTTAGAATGATTTGGATAGGTTTAGTGGTATTTAACTTGAATTCTAGATATCTAATATAATAAGGAACCCATAGGAATTTATATAATTAAATTTGAGTGAGTAGAACTCCCAGAATTAATATTAGCGAAAAAGGCATTGTTTGGAATGTCTCGGGTTTAAGGTGTGTTGTAAAAAGTGGTATTTTGGGTGAAACTGGACATTTTTATCCCATTGATGTCACTATAGAATTTGTCACACTGCTATAGTGACAAGCACTATCTCAGAAAAATTCTCGCTATAGTGGTGGTCAAAGGCTGGTCAACGCCATTATAGCAGCAGGTGTCGTGTAATGACCCTTCAGGTCATTTAATATATTTTGATTATTTTTTTAGATCTTTTCTATAGCTACCCTAAGTCATTTATGACTTGCTGGAACTGACAATTCGATTACTGGACAGTTTATTTTATTTTTAGAGTCATTTCCCTTTTTATAAGTCTTCGTTGGTTCCAAATGGTCATCAGGTGAAAACTTCAGTCAAACGACCTCGAATGCCAATTTGACTATTTCAGCAGCTCTAGAATATTTATTTTATGTTAGAAGGACTCTTGGTTTGGGTCTCGAGGAATTCGGGCTCATTTCGACCTATTGGTCGGAAAGTTAAGAAACTAAAAATTAGGTATGGGACCCACATTTCATTGAAATGAACTTGGATAGAAATTTTGATTCCACTATTGAGTCTGGAACATTGAATTTTGTATGGTTACATAGTTTATTTGCATATACGGTATTCCGGATGAATCTCGAGGGCTTGGCGGAGACTTGAAAATTTTCCAAGTCTCAGCTTTGATCTGGTGCACCCGCAATCGCAGACCATGGATTGCGAAAGCAGTCTGCTAGAACCAGCAAGTGTCGCGATCGCAACACTTTAAATTGTGAACATGGATTCTTGGGTAGGCCAACAGAATTACGATCACGGTGGGATAATATCGCGATCGCGACATCCTCATCTGATACTTTGTATCACGATAGAGAACATTAGGTCATGATAGCGAGACCTGAGTACTTGGTATGGGTATAAATAGACCCTTTTTGCATGAGTTTTCCCAATCTTCATCCATTTTCTTGAGAGCTAAAACCCTAAATGGTGAGATAGCTTAATATTGGAGCTTGTGGGTGACTTGGGAGCTTGGCTAACACTTGTTTACGCAATTATCTCCCAATTCATTGCAATATTTCACCCTTTTCATGGTAGATTTTTCATTTCTTGTTCTAAAATCCCAAAACCTTGGAGGCTTGATTTTAGCCCCAAATTTATTCAAATTCATCCACTTTAGAGAGTAATGACTCCTTGAGCATGAGGCAGCATTGGGTTGGTTTCAAAAATGTTATTTTTTATAAATGGGACCCACATGGAATTTTGGGTAATTTTTGGACTCAAAGCACAATGGTGCAATATGGGTATCATTATTCTTGTATTGATGTGTAGAATGTGTGTTTGATAGCTTAGCATCTTGCGAAAGCTTCTCGGAAGGTAAAAGCGGTGATTTAGTAGATCTTTTGAGCTTTCTTTGGCGTCAAGGTAGGCTAGGTTTTACCCATTCTTAGATTGAACTAGTTTATAGTATATTTATGATATTGTGTTATATTTAGGAAGGGTTTTAAGTGTTATTATGATGATTTAAAATGCTTGGGTTAGTTAGACCGTTTAGGCTAATCAAGAATTATAATTTAGGCATAATCGACCTAGTTGCTTATTTTAGGTGAATTTTCTATCTTAGGAAAAATTGAGGCTTGTTTAACATCTAAAAGTGGATTTAGATACCTTAAGCCTATTTCGGGTAGAATTTGCCTAAAACGTAACTTTGGAGATTAGACATGGGCCCTTGACCCACCTTAGGCTAAGGTGCATGTTAGTTTGCATAGACCTTTATATGCTTGTTAAGAAATTCTTATTGAGGTAATATTGAGAAACCTTGACACTTGATGGATATGTTGGCTAATGCCTATTGATTATACTATTACTCATGTTATTGATGATACTATTGATTATATAATTACCATTTTGAGTCAAGAATATGCATATGATATTTAGCCGGTTTGAGTTCGGAGGATGATTATGACCTTGATTATATAATTATTGGGTTGGGTCCGGCTATTGATTATATTTACTGGTTCAAGTTTGGCTATTGATTATATTTACCAGTTCAAGTTTGGCTATGATTATATTTACCGGTTCCAATCCTTCTATTGATTATATTTATCGATTCAAGTTCGGCTATTGATTATATTTATTGGTTCAATTTCGACTATTGATTATATTTACCCGTTCAAGTCTAGCTATTGATTATATATTTACCAGTTTGAGTCTAGTTATTAATTTTATATATATATATATATCAGTTTGAGTCTGGATATGCATGCCACGCTATGATATTATGATATGATGACATTGGAGTGTGAGATTAAAAATAGCAATTTGGTTAAGATTGGAAATATGGTAATGGTTATAATGTGTCTTGATAAAAATGGATTCTAGCGAAATAATGATTAGTTGATAAATGTTGATTATTTGACAAATGTTGAATATGGACAAGCGATGGCTATAGTGTGGCATGACTTGGATGAATTCCAATTACATTATGAGAGTTTATAAATGATGGTGGTGGATTATTCTGTCTTGTGTATACCTTCCAGGCTTATGGGGGCTTGCGATGGGTTATTCACTTTTCTGCACCAATTGACGTATGGGGGGAAATTTTGTAGTTATGATTGCATGTGCTGATGCTTTGTGTTACGTTGTTCTTTTATTCCAAATTATTTACTTATGTATGCGCAGCGATGTTGAATTTCTTCAGGTTTGTCTATACCCTAACTTAGTTATGTTATCTTGCATTTTATCATATTTATATGAGAAAATGGTCAAAAGCCCCCAACCTTTACCCCAAATCCCAACTACACACCTATACTTTGCGGGGATCCTATGACCCTCTTGAACTATTTAAAACTGAAATTGTAACACCCCTAAGGGCCGACATGGAAAACAGAGTGCACTTCACTCTCTTTGAGAGGGTGGGAACGAAAATTATATATTAAAAATTTATTTTTAATATTTCTTTACCTAAATACATATAATTTCAATTATTATTTTTCCTTATTCAATTTCTTTCTTCTTTTTCTTTTTCTCTCTCACAAAACTCAAAATCTTTAAAATTCATCAATGGTGTCTAAAATTAATCTCATATCTTCCTCATCGCCAATGAGTCTCATCAATTTCATTTTCTTTTTTTCTTTCACTCTCTTTCACCATAACACATTTTCCATGTAAGCTTTTGATTATTTTTTATTTTAATTTTCTTTTCTCTATTCATCAATGTTCAAATTTTCAAGAACCCATTTTTGTTCTTCCGTGGCTTTGCCTCAAATCTAATGTTTCACTTGCAAGCCCCATTTAAATTCTAGTAATTTCTTATTAATCCCTCAATCTAATCATCCTAATGTGTTTTCCTTCCAAAAGATTGTGACCCAAAAAAGATAAGAAAATAAAGACATTCTCTCTACTTTACCACACAAAACACCAATCGAACAATCTTCGATTTCACAACTCGAGAACTCTAACCCCCATATTTACACGCACTATAATTTCTAGGATTTCACTTCCACACAACCAAAGAATTAAAAATAAATCTCTTATCTATTAAAAAAGCTGAGAGATGTTTCTCGGTGGAAGTAGCGTCCTCTCTACTTTGTGTTCATTGCTGGAAAAATAATAATGTGGAGAAGTTAAAGAAAAGGCTGAGAACAGGGTATAAAAAATGAATGAAATGGAAAAGTAAAATTTAAAAATATACAAAGGAGAAAATATAATAAATAAAAGTAATCAATTATTTATATTAAAAAGTAATATTATGTAGAATTATGTAGCATGATATGGCAGCGCGGGCAGGTCACTACTTGTAACAAAATCTGAGTATGAGCTTTTAGATGGCTATATATTCCATTTTTAAAATGTTCAGAGGGGTCATAGGACTCCCGCAAAATATAGGTGTGTAGTTGGGATTTGGGGTAAAGGTTGGGGGTTCTTTTGATCATTTTCTGTATTTATATCATAATTTAGTCAGTCGACCATTGATGTCTACTGAGTACCCATGGTTTTTGTACTCATACTACACTTAGGTACTTTTTTGATACAGATCTGAGCACTAGTTGTTGTCGTTTATCGATGATCGTGTCGTGTTGATATCCAAAAATAGGGTGAGCTCTTGGAGTTGGAGTCACTTATTTTCTTCTATCTTACTTATGTGTAGTCTTTAGTTCCAAGACAGATTGTATTGACTATTCTAAAATCATGGATTGTATTTGTAATTGCTCTTGTACTGGCTCTACCAGGTCATGGGATGGTATTTATGTAGTGACTATGTTTGAACTATTTCTATTACCTTGCTTATTTCTTATGTTGAATTGCCTATTTGGCCATTTTAGGGAATTTCCACCAAATTAGCCCATTGTGTTTAGCTTTGGGTTATGGTTTGGCTTACCTACTAGCAGGATTTGGTAAGTGTCACCATGACTTGTAACTTAGGTCATGACAAATTGGTATCAAAGCCTAGGTTATACCTATATTATTGGTACCAGAGCAAATGTCAAGTAGAGTCATACGAATCGGAATGATGGTAACTGGTTCCTATCTTTAGGAGGCTATGGGACATTTTTAAGAGTTTTTCCCCTCTTTTATTCATTTCATGCTTAGAGTATAAGTTGGTTTATTTCCTTGATTCATTATTTCGTAGATGGCTAGGACACGTGTTACTGCTACACGTAGTGAGTGTCCCGAGACTGAGCCTAGGGATCCTTCTCGTCTTTGTGGATAACCCATAAGTCATGGATAGCCTAGAGATGTGTCCTTATCTAGGGGCCAGGAATGGAATCCTTTACCAGACACTATTTCTTCTCCTAATTCAAAGATTTTTCCACCCCAACCATCGGTGGTCCAAGGACCATCTGAGGCTCCACTAGGATTTATTTATTCTTCAGTGCTCAAAGATGCTTCAGTTTAACTTTTGGGGATAATTAGTGGTACATTATCTGATGGTTGACAGTTTACATATTAGAAAGGTATTGAGGAGAGGGCGTAGCCTATAGCTATGGCTCCCAGAGCTGAGGTTTCTCCTACGTCGGTGGTTGCTCAGACAGTAGCTACTCAGCCAGTGGTTTCCCAGCCTGCTATGTCTTTTAAGGAATAAAAGATGTTGGGTAGATTCTTGAGATTAGCTCTGCCTAGGTTTTCTTGTGCTCCGGGCGAGAATACATATAAGTTTTTGATTGCTTGTGAGTATAGGCTTCGTAATTTGAGCCTTTTTGAGACTCGTGGTGCGGATTACACCATATTTTAGTTGGATTTGGATGCTTGACTTTGGTAAAGAGGTTATATAGATTTCAGACCAGCTGGTTCTTCTCCTTTGTTATGGACTCAGTTCTCCAAGATATTTTTGGAAAAGTACATACCTCGCAGCCTTAGGGATTTCCTGAGAGGTTTGTTCTTTAGATTGTAGTAGGTCTCCATGACAGTTGTAGAGTATGAGGCTCATTTTCATGAGTTGGTTAGGCATGCTACTTCTATTCTGGATACTGAGTATGAGAGAGTTTGTTGCTTTGTTCGAGAATTGAGACTTCGCCTTCGCATGTCCACTATGAGATTGGTTATTGTGGGTAAATCTTTTGTTAGGTTTCATATCACGCTTAGGTGATGGGGGAGATGCATCATGAGGCCCAAGGAGGCAATGATAAGAGGCCTAGATATCAGGGCAATTTTATTGGGAGTAGTAGTAGTTCCCAATTCAAAGGTAGTAGTTCTTATGGTGGGTATTCTCTGCGTCCATCCTATCATCTCAGAGTTATCCTAGTCGGCCAATTCAGGTAGCTCTTCAAATTACTGACGGAGGCTATTTTTGTGTTGGTTGATCACTATGGTCGGGTTGGCGGTCAGTTTTCAAGGGGTTCTTCTTCCAGCTATTCTAATTATATTGGTTACTCAGGTCGGTCGGATCTGTTGTTTCTAGTTCATCTCATGGAGCATGTTATAGTTGTGGATCTTTTGATAATTACTATCGTGAGTGCCCTAGTCATAGAGCAATTACTTTTTTAGCTCAGAGTATTCCCCTATTAGAGCAGTTCATCTCTCTGCTAGAGGTGGTTCTCAGGGTCATAGGGTTAGTTTCTAGGGTACTCAAGGAGGTTCTTAGGAAGGTAGGATAGGAGGTTAGTAGGATCCCAACTAGGTGACAGGCGTGGTCAGTTATATGCAGTACCTGCTAGACCCAAAGCTGAATCTTCGGATGTTGTTGTTACAGGCATGATTTTCGTATGTTGTCAGCCATCCCTTGCTTAATTTGATTCGAGATCTGTTTATTCTTATGTATCTGATATTATGTTACATGGTTAGAGTTATCTTGGTATTTAATCCATCCCTTATGTGTATCTACTCCCATGGGTGATCCTTTAATAGTAGATCGAGTGTTCAAATCCTGTGTTGTGACTGTTAGAGGTGTTGATACTCATGTTGATCGTATTATTCTGTATATGGTCAATTTTGACATGATTTTGGGCATGAACTGGTTATCCCATATCATGTGATCATGGATTGTTTAGCCAAGACCGTTACCTTAGCCATACCCAGCATACCCATTGTCATATGGTAGAGTGTGGTTAGTTGTGGTCCAATGGGGATTATTTATTGTATTTGTGATAGGATCTTATTTTGAGGAGTTGCGAGTCTTATATCGCTTATATTTATGATACTAGTGCGAAGGGTCCACCACTTGACTATGTTTCTGTAGTTTGTAAGTTTCCTGATGTGTTCCCTACCGACCTGCCTGGTATTCCCCCTAACCATGAGATTGAGTTTGATATTGATCTTGATCCTGGCACCTGACCTATTTCCATAGCACCTTACTGTATGTCTCCTACCGAGCTTAAGAAGTTGAATTCTCAACTTTAGGATCTTATTAGTAAGGGATTTATTAGACTGAATGTGTCTCTTCAGGGAGCTCTTGTGTTATTTTTGAATAAGAAGGACGGATCCATGCATATGTGTATTGATTATAGCCAGATTAACAAGGTGACGATAAAGAACCATTATTTTGTGTCTCGCATTGATAATTGGTTTGACCAGCTTCATAGTGCAGTGGTGTTCTCTAAGATTGATTTGAGATTTGGTTACCATAAGTTGAGGATTTGGGATGAGGATATCCCGAAGATAGTGTTTAGGAACTATATGGTCATTCTGAGTTCCTCGTGATGTCATTTGTCTTGATTAATGCCCCAGGCCCATTTATGGATTTGATGAATCGAGTGTTCAGGCCCTATTTGGATTCCTTTGTAATTATGTTCATTGATGACATCCTAGTGTATTGAAGGATTAGAGAGGAGCACGTACAAAATTTGAGGTTTATGCTCCGAACTCTGAGAGATCATGTATTTTTCGCCAAGTTCTTTAAGTGTGAGTTTTGTCTTGATTCAGTGACATTAGTTGGACATGTGGTGTCTAAGGATGGTATTATGGTAGACCCAACTAAGATTGAAGCAATTTATGATTGGGCTAGACTTGCATCTCCGGCTGAAGTTTGTAGCTTTATAGGTTTGGATGGTTATTATAGATGATTCAACAAGGGTTTTGCTACTATTTCAGCGCCTATGACCAGATTGACTCTGAAGGAGGTTCTTTTTTTATGGTCCGTGGAGTATGAGTTGAGCTTTAGAAAGCTCAAGGATTTTCTTACTTTAGCTCCTATTTTAGCTCTTCCTGTTGAGGCTGAGGGATTCACCATGTTTTATGATGCTTCTAGTATTGGACTAGGTTAGGTATTGATGAGGCAGGGTCGTGTTATTGCATATGATTCGAGACAACTTAAGGTACACAAGAGCAACTTCCCCATTCATGATTTGGAGTTGGCGGAGGTATTTTTCGTGCTTAAGATTTGGATCATTATCATTATGGCATGCATTTTTAGATTCTCACTGACCATCGCAGTCTTTAGCATCTTATGACCCAGAGAGAGCTTAATGCTACGCAGTGTAGATGGATGGAGTTTCTTAAGGATTATGATATTTCTATCTTGTATCATCTGAGCAAGGCTAATGTAGTAACAGATACCTTGAGTCAGAAGGTAGCAACTATGGGTAGTTTTTCTTGTATTTTAGTTTCTCCAAAGTCATTGGTACAAGATATTTATTCTTTAGCCAACTTGATGGTTCGTCTTGATATTTATGATCCCCGGAGGATTCTTGCTAGCATTGAAGCAAGGTCTTTATTATTTGAGCAGATTCGAGATCGTCAGTTTGAGGATAGTAAGCTTTGTTTCCTTTGTGACCATGTATTGAGTGGTGAGTCCAAAAGGAACACTATAGATTTTGATGGTGTTTTTTGATTTGATGGCCGCATTTGTGTTCTGAGGATTGATGACTTAATTCAGTTGATTCTGCACGAGGCTCACCGCTCTGGATATTATATTCATCTGGGCACAACCAAGATGTATAGAGATTTGAGACAGCATTATTGGTGGAGTGTCTCGTTGCCTTTATTATCAGAAAGTAAAGGCCAACCATCAGCAACCAAATGGATTGATTCAAAGATTTCCCATTCTTGAGTAGAAGTGGGAGTGGATTACCATGGACATCGTTAGTGTCTTACCCCATACTTCTTGTGGTTTCGATAGTATTTAGGTCATCATGGATTGGTTGACGAAGTTAGTGCATTTCCTTCCTATTCAGATGTCTTTTAGTGCTGAGAGGTTAGTCTACATCTATGCGCATGAGATAGTCCATTTCCATAGTGTGCCTATATCTATTATTTTGGACCGAGGTTTCGTGTTCACTTCTAGATTTTGGAGAGCTTTATAGGAGGAGTTGGGTACTCAGGTAGATCTTAGTACAGCCTTTCATCCTCAGATCGATTGCCAGTTTGAGCAAACTATTTAGGTGATTAAGGATATGCTCCGAGCCTATGTTATGGATTTTGGAGGCCAGTGGGAGGAGCACTTAGCCTTGGCAAAGTTTACTTATAACAATAGTTATCATTCGAGTATTGAGATGGCACCATTTGAGGCTTTGTATGGTAGGAGGTTTCATTCTCCAATTGGATGGTTTAAGGCTTCTAAGGTTCATCCCCATGGTACTGATTTGCTTCAGGAGTCGTTGGATAGAGTCAGGGTGATTTAGGTCAGGTTGAGATATAATACCCTGATCGTTTCTTAAGCCTAAATCCGTCTTTTGAGTGGATATGTATGACTTTCAAAGTGATTGATGTTTAAACCATGTTGAATAAGTTTTCCATCGATACCAATTTCATTGAAATCCGACATCGGACGAGGGATCTATAGCTGTTTTACTCAGCAATATCGGATTACCCAGGTCTGACGGTCGACCTGGCGGACCGTCAGGTCCCTGGTGGACCATTAAGTTCCCCGTCAAGCCAAGGAAGTGACTCCTTATTCAGACCATCATGTGATGGCCAAGTTGGTGGACCATCAAAAAGTTGATGGACCGTCAAGGGGTCCGTCAGGTCGAGAAAGAATGTCTCATTTCTGGCCCTCGAGTGACGGACGACATGGACCGTCAGTTTCCTGACGGACCTTCACTTTGACCGTCACATCGAGGAAGAACGTTCCAGTTTTGGCACTCGAGTGACGGACGATCTGGTGGACCGTCAGGAGACTTGACGGACCGTCAGATCGACTGTCACAGGCCTCGATCAGTGAATTTCATCTTTTTTGAAAGGGCATTTTGGTCATTTCCACCCCATATGGTCTTATATATATATCCTAGTAGAGAATAGCTATTCATTTTTCTCCTTTCCTCTTCCAAGAAACATCTAGAAATTAGGGTTTCTTCCAAAACCCAAAAATTCAATCTTCTTCCAAGAAATTCAAGGATCTTCCATGGATTTCTCCAAGTTGCTCGAGAATTAAGTTCCCCAAGTCAAGGGCATCAAGGATCTTGGTCTAAAAGTGTGAGAGAGAAGTTCCAAACAAGTTTCTACATCTCCAAAATTATAATTCAAGGTATGTGGGGCTTGAACAAGAACACTCTTTTCGTTCTTGTGCCTAAAGATTTACTTTCTATTATTGATTTACATGATTTTGCAAGAGGGTTTACACCCAAGTTTCTTTATTTATGATTTATGAAATTTGAGTGGAATAAGTTTGATCTTTATGATTATTTCACCATCATGTTTCTTAAATAAAGAATTTATTCCATGAGTTGTGTATTGTCATTACGTATTGATGATTTCTAAGCGATTTATGACAAGTGTCATGAGTTATGCCTTTCCATGAGAAATTTGACTATTGAACATATATATCGGTATTTGAGATTGAAAGTCAAGATTGAGTCCTATGATTTTTCCTTGAAGCTTTTGACATTTGAAAATGATTCAAAAAGCAAATGTACTTGATGTTGAGAAAGATTGCATTGAGTTGAGTCGGGTTAGGAATCCACAAGATGTTTATGATTTACAGATGAGATATATATTTATGTTTTGGCCTTTAAAATAGACCCATGAGTTGATATTGATTAAGGTGGATTTCCTAACACGTTCTGAGCTGAGTCTGGGAGGAGTATTTAGTACCGAGCGGGAAATGTGGTATTTCCCCGAAACTACGTACCACCGTAGGATTGATGTTGATAGTTGTGGGCCAGAGTCCGAGTATTGGATTGAGATAACGAGATTGAGGTTGTACTCCCTGGCAAGAGTACAACACCCCCGCCAATGTAGGGTTCTCTCCTTAGGAGGGCAAAACGTTGGACTCCATGCGGCTCACATGGTGTAGTTATGTCAGTTATAAGAAACTCCCACGTCCATAATGATCTAAGTACCATGAGTTACTGAGTCACTCTAAGTCATGAGTCAAAGAGTTTGAGTTGAGTTAAATGATTTACGAGATTTATGAAGCATATGTTATTACTAATGACTTACGGAAATGATGTTTAAAATAATTCAAGCGAAGAGAGTTATTATTATCACCATGCATGATTTTCTTATACATTTATGATATTATTTAAAATGTTGCATCCACCCACACATACTCAGTACATTCCCAAGTACTGACTCTCATACTCTTTTGTACTCTATATTTGCTCATGTTATAGGTTCAGATGCTCAGTCTCAGCAGCGACAGTGATCTTTGAGTACCTTGTTCTACATTTTTGCGGTTGGTGAGTCCTCATGGTTCGAGGACACGTGTCTTTGATTTTGTCTTGTTAATAGATGGTTGTTTACTTTTAGTTCAGTACAAGTCAGTTGGGGATCTGTCCCAATGGCTCCTCAGTTCTATGTAGTAGAGGCTTTGTCAGACTAGTGTACTAGCGTGTACAGAGATTTCAGTATTTTATTTGTACAGGGCAGTATTACTTCGTGTTTCAGTATGTTCATGACATGGTTATTCCTCTTTATCTTAGCATGATTTGCGCTATAATGAGTTCTGAAAGTGATGACAAGCGTAAAGGGTTAGCTTGAGGCCACGTGTGGCCTTGAGCACCATGTGACGTCTCGGGATAGATTCTTGGGGCATTACATGAGAGTAGGAGTAGGCAGAAGGCCTATGCAAATCATAGGCTTCGTGCCTTGAGATTTGGAGTTGGTGATCGATTATTCCTCTATGTATCACCCATAAATGGTGTAATGAGGTTCAGGAGGAAGGGAAATCTTAGTCCCAGAAATATGATGAGGTTTGGGAGGAAGGGAAAGCTCAGTCCCAGATATATTTGATCTTTTGAGATTCTTTGAACGATTGGTGAGGTGGCTTATGAGTTAAATTTACCTCTATATTTTGTTGGTTTCCATTCAGTTCAAGTTTAGCTATTGATTATATTTACCGGTTCAAGTTCGGCTATTGATTATATTTATCGGTTCAAGTCTAGCTATTGATTGTATTTATCGGTTCAAGTCTGGCTATTAATTATATATTTACCAATTCGAGTCCAGCTATTAATTATATATTTACCAGTTTGAGTCTGGCTATTGATTTTATATATATATATAGGTTTAATCCCAGATATGCATACTATGTTGATATACTTATTATGATATGATGACTGAAACACCCTGAATTTTGTCCCTTGCAAAATTTCTTGAGTTTTGAACCTTCTAATCATCATACAATTCACACCATGACTTGTATAGTATGGTTACAGTTCTAAGGACTCTAGTCGTATGTTGGTGAGTATGATATTAGCCATGTTCTATTCTAGATACAAGAAGAATCCACACGAGTCATATGTTCAAGTAACGAGAGGTAGGGTTGTCCAGTGTCTATTCTTTGATGATCTGCCTAGGGTACGAGTTGATGATACTAGTCGTATGGTGATGATATAAGTTAGGTAAGGGATTCGTATGTTAGACACAATATGATGTCCAACTTTCTGATCAAGTGACGAGTTGAGGGTACCACTCGTATGAGTGGTTATAAGTTGAAGGGTCCAATTGTACCCACCTGCATTCTTTTTACAGCTTTTAAGCTGAGGGTATTTTGGACATTTTTCACGATAAGCCCTTAAGACCCCATGTTTTATAACACTTGTTTGGCTTTTATTCTACACTTAGAATATTATCAACTCTCTAAACACTCTCTAAAAACCTCTTAAGAAGATTGGGCTAGGGTTTCTTCAAGGTGGTCATCTAGAAGCTTAAGGATCAAAATCTCTCCATGAATCTTCATAACTCAGGCATGTGACTCTTCCTTCATTGTTAGTTCACAAAAATCATGTGTTTTAAACATTGTTCATGGTTCATTAATAGTAGTTTTAAAAGCCATGGTTGAGTGTTTGAATGCATAATTTTGAGCATTGTTTTCTCATGCTTCCAATTATTAGTATACATGTTTTTAATAATGGTTTTGCACATGTAGGTTCATGGGAATTGTGATTTAATTAAAGAGGTAATGTTTAACCCTAGACTTGATAGTTTTTTGCTTGAATAATGGTTTGATTATGGTATGCCCTCAACCTATTTGTGAAAATGTCTATGAGAAGAATCTTGTCACATATGAATTGTGTTTTTAAATATGGCATTGGTCTATGAATGATGATGATTGGTAAATGGTTTATGAAGGTCTTAATGACCACAAATTGATTTAACTCATAACCTTGGTGTCTTAATTGACTAAATGGGTTTAAGTCCTAAATGTTGAATTGAATTGAGGTCTTTATTTAGATAATGGGCTCGAGTCCCAAATTTGACTCATAATAATTATGGCATGTTGTACGCTTGAGAGTAGGGTTGGTATGAAGATACCAACGGGATGCCTCTGGTAAGTAATTGGGTTAATGGTTGTGTATGTGCAAAGAATTTTTTAATTGGGCTTTAAAGCGAGATGTGTAGCTAGGCCGTAAAAATGGAGTCCAAAAGAGTAACACCGAAAATCGCACTAGCCAGAGGCACCCGAATAAATATATGAATAGGAGGTTCGAGTCCCCCATATTGTATACATTGGTGCTTAATTCACCTTGATTATGCCTGGAGCTTTGAGTCCCCAATAATGGCGTATACAATTATGGATATTATCTAGTTCGTGTGGCTACACGCACTGTGGCCCATCCAACTAGGGGAGAGTTGGGCCCATGTAGCCCGTGGGTGCCTTGTTATATAACGGTTATGCTACACATCCTAGGTTAAGGTTTTCAAAGCTCATGACAAGCCTTGTTCCCTATCTCAGCATGATATATATATATATATATGTATACACGTGATTGCATATGATGATTTGACTTGCTTTTGAAGGATGGAATTATTTTATTCCTCTATCCCTAAGTTATAAGCTAGTGTTTGAACTGCTAATCATCTCCAGATGTTGTATCCCCATGCGATACAGGGACTGGATTTTCTCCTATCTTTCCTGTTCAGTGTTCAGGTGTTCGAGTTGGTTCATAAGTTGGCATTGAAGTAGTAAGACTTCATACTTTGGAAGTCTTCATTTCATAGTCTTTATATTCTATGTTTCAGACTTTGTTTATACTTGGTTTATGTCCCCGATCGGATACTCTTTGGATTTGATTAGAGGCTTTGTCAGATTACTATTGGTATGGGTGGTGTCGGTAGTAGTATCAGAGTTGGTATTGGCATTGAGGCTGATAACCGATAGTATTGATTATGGTTATACTTTGATGTTTTTATATAATTAAATGTGTATCTTGTTATATTTTCGGAATTCATCCTACTCTGAGGTTATTGTGTGACTAGGTTCAGTGAAGGGGGTGATCTCCGATCTATCTGAGACTTAGGATACCCATCATGCAGGCCCTGGTTCAGGTCGTGACAATGCCATTGGGGTGTTAGATTGAAAATAACATCTTGACTAAGTTTGAAAATGAGGAAACGATTATAATGTGGTATGATATAAATGGATTCTAGTGAAATAATGATTAGTTGATAAGTGTTGATTAATTGACAAATGAAAAATATGGATAAGTGATGGCTATAGTGTGGAGTGACTTGGATAAATTCCAATTGTATTATAAAAGTTAATAAATGACGATTGTGGGTTATTCTATATTGTTGTACCTTCCAGGCTTATGAGGGCTTGCGATGGGTTATTTACTTTTCTGCATCAATTGGCGTATGGGAGCTAATTTTGTAGTTATAATTGCATGTGTTTATGCTGTGTGTTATGTTGTGTTATTATTTTGAATTATTTACTTACGTATGCGCAGCGATGTTGGAGTTACTTTAGGTTTGTCTATAACCTGACTTAGTTATGTTGTATTTTATCATATTTATATTATGATTTAGCTTAGTCGGTCGATGATGACTATTGAGTACCCGTGGTTTTTGTACTGATACTACACTTTTGTACCTTTTTGGTGCAGATCCAAGTACTAGTTGTCGTTGTGATAGACGTCTGTGTTGTGTTGATATCTGGAGATAGGGTGAGCTCTTAGAGTTGGAGTCACCTATTTCCTTCTATCTTACTTATGTCTAGTCTTTAGTTCCAAGACAAATTGTATTGATTATTTTAGATATTTGGATTGTATTTATAATTTCTCTTGTACTGGTTCTGCCAGGTCATGGGATGGTATTTATGTAGTGACTACCTTGGAACTATTTCTATTCCCTTGCTTATTTTTTGTGTTGGATTGCCGATTTGGCCCATTTGGGGCATTTCCAGCAAGTTAACCCATTAAGTTTAGCTTTGGGTTATGGTTTGGCTTACCAACTGGTGGAATTTAGTAGGTGCTATCATGACTCGTAAATTGGGTCATGACATGCCGCTATAGCAATGAATATTGAAGTTTAATTAAATATTTAACCCAAAATAGTTTATTATTTAAAACTCATTTTGGGGAAAAGGAGGGGCGATTGGGGCAATTTACACAAGAAATTCTTCGTTTGGCTTCAAATAGGTAAAGAATCCATCCGATTAACTTGTAAATTGATTATTAAGCCTTATAATTTTTAATGTATGGAGTTCAGTAAGGACTTTAAGATAGAATTTAGTTTTTTACGGTGCAAGGAAGGAAATTAAGCAATAAGTTAATGGATTTTGTTTATTAACGGTTAATTTACCTTTCATTTCATTAATTCACTAATTCAATCATGGAATTAGTTGTTTTAGGTGAATTACGATAGCAAAGCCCTAGAACGAGAAAGGAATGATCATGAACTTGATCTTAGGGGTTAGGGGTGAGTTATAATTCCCAACATGGTAGGTCATGGTCTTAAATATGTGTTTATATGCCTGTTCTAGACCAAAGCGAGTGGAAATTACATAAAAGGGCAAAGCTCCGGCTTAGAGAAGCTTTGCAAGCTTGGTTCGAGGTAGGTGATGGCATTGTAGTTGAGTCAAATTTGTGCTATATGTTCATGTTAACTACTTTGTAGTGTGGCTTGTTGGTGTATGTTGTTTGCTATGGTCATTGCAAATGATTTTAGGATTGTTATGTGATTTTTGACCTACCTTATTTGTTAAATGTGGAATGTTCGGTATTTTGAATGTTCTTAGGGATTTCGTTGAAACAAGGTTGGCAGACACTTGTGTTTGGGGGTTTAATAAATGGAATAAAATTTTCCCCTACAGGTCATAGCTAGAGGGTGGTTGTATTACCCCTAGCGTTAATGTACAAGGGTCAGGTGAGTTTGACGGTTTCATGATTGAACCGAAAAATATGTTTATATTCTAAATAAATTATTCTGACTTGACTGAATTTGACAAGTGATAATATGTTGACTTATCGATTTTGATCCCTAATTACTTGTTTGTTACTTGTTATGCTAAGTGTGATGGTTGAGCATGGATTAACTTGATGTACTACCATTTGGTTATGTGTTCACATTCTCATCTTGTGTTTTCCAAATGACTCTACCAGTACACTATTGTTTTCTTGTATGATGATACTACGCTTGCTCTTACTTTTGTGAGTGCGGTGCATATTTTAGTGACTTCTACTATACCTCACTTGTGATCCCAGTGGTTGACTTCATATTTTAGGGTGAGTAGCATATCTAACTAACCATGGAACCTCTCCTTATAGGCATAGTTCCTAATTTTTTTATTTAGGTTCCATTAAAGTTTATAGAGTTGTTTCCCCTTCTCGACATTCTTTAGTAATTTTGGTACGGATGACTTTCCGTTCCTAGGATGATTTATTTTCTTAAGTACAATGTTTCACCTTTGGTTGTACATTTTCTTTAGTTTAGCCTTAATTTTATCTACTAATAGATTAGTTTTTGATTTTCTAAGTGTTTCTTGTAAGATGGTGTTTTGGGATAAATGGTTCTCCCACCAGGTGACTAGTGTGGGTTCCACTCATAACGGGTTTTGGTTCGTGACAAATCCATTTTGAAATAAAGATGAAGAGTTGTTTGGAAGATATAATCAATGGGGATTAATCAAAACAAGGGTTTGAAGCTTATCCAAGAACGAATGGGGAAGAAAACCCTCAAAATCGCCTATTCTCAAAACTTGAAGATCCAAAATGGTAAAAATCGAAAAAATAGACTATTTACACTGTTTTGTGAATAATACCTCACAATTGCAGACCCCACCACACGATCAAGAGGGTCAACATAAAACTTTGGCTTTATTGTTAATTGAGATCGAGGGAGGTGAGCCTCATAACGGCGATAAAGAACCCAACCCAATCCACCAGTATACACGTCACGATTGCAGTCTACCCATCATATGATCATGATGAAGAGTGCCATCAAGGCTCATGATCGTGACACTTGGCCATGCGATCGCGATGAAAACCTGATGCACCAGATATCAACAGTTGCACCAGCTAAAATTTTTAACTTCAAGGTCTTTGAACAAACCCATGAGATTCGTTTGGAACACCACAGAATAAACCATGTATGATACTTGTAATATCTCTAATTTCCAAGAAAGATAGGCCATAAAATAAGATTTCCAACGTTTCAAGTCTCATCTTAGTCCAAAACTATGGCAAAAAGTTATGCAAGTTTTCCTTAAGTATCTTTGAACTACCGGTGCTTACGACTCACGTAATGATCCATAACCATACATTACGAGTCATTACGAGCAGTTGTAGTCACAACAGTGAGTAATTAAAAAACTATTCCAGTGACAATGTGTAGACCTTATGAGTCATAATCAGTGACTACGAGTCATAAGGAGGGACTCGTAGTCACACCAGTGTCAACCAAGGAACCCAGTCCTTTGATTATTAGTCCAACCTACGAATCGCATTTAGAAATTACGAGTCGTTATATGGACTTGTGACCTAAGCAATGTATAATCCAAGTATTTATCCTAGCGGTTATGAGTCCAGCATATGACTCGTAGTCAGACCTTATGAGTTTTAATATGGACTCGTAGCCTGACCAGTGAATGACCTAGGACTCAAGATTCAGACTACGACTCGTAACGAAACGTCACTAGGCATAGGGTGAGTCATAACGACTGGGGAAACAGAATCTCTGCACATTTTAATAGGGGCTTTTTGATAATTTTCACCCATTCTTAACCAAAATCTATGTCATTTGATCTCCCAAAACATCAGTTGTCAAGGGTAAACATTACCCTAATCTCTTAGAACATCAAAATCACTTCTCCTACACAAAATAAAAGCAATTTACTTCTCCCTAAAGATCAAATTAGGGTTTCTCAAGAACAAGATCAACTTTAAGGATTTCACCAAGTTTTTACTTCAGGTACGTGGGATATTCATCAATGTTCCCCTTTCACCCATTGAGTTCCAAAGTTTTCCCAAAACTCTTAAGTTTAATTTATCATTTATTCTTAGATTCCAATAGCAATTATGAATTTTCTTGGAGTTACAGTCTCTCCCTGTAAATTGAACCATGGTATATGTTATTTTCACAAAGTTATATCTTTTCATACCCAGAATCACAATTTCCCTACGTTTAGTAATATATTATGTTTTAGGGTCTTTAATTATGAAATTCCTTACAGCATTCTAATGATGTTATTATATTTAATGTATTATTTAGTGTTGGTGATTTATGAACACGCGATACCTAGATATTCATTCAAGTTTCAGACCTTCAAGTTACAAGTCATTTAGATCATGAATGCATCATTATATTTATATTATGATATTCATGTTGATCATTCATCAATTGTGATGTTAAACTTTTATCAGTATCAGTGTTAGTTCAGCTGAGAGTAGAACTTAGCACCGAGCGAACTTAGGGATGAAGGCTCACCCGCTAATAGAGGACTGAGACCTTTAGTAAAAGTCCTTGAGTTCTAGAACTACATTGCCAGCATAGGTTATGATAATTCACCCACCAGTTGAGGACTGACATTTTGTTAGGGTTCACCCGCCAGTAAAGAACTGTCAGCATTCAGATTACGACAGTTTAGGTTTGCATGACCAAGTATCCATATATTAGTTATTCAGTTATTCAGATCACTTAGTTACATGTTTATGATTGGTCTTCCATTTATTTTACAAGTTCATGCATTTATGCTCAGTACCTATATGTATAGCAATTAATTCCTATCTCGCATACCAGTACATTTAAAGTACTAACAGCATACTCTCTTTTGCACTATGTTGTCTATAATATAGGTCTGGACGCTTAGTTCCCAGATCGCACGTGGTTCATTCCTGTATCATTCAGTTGCAGCATTGGTGATTCCTCATCAGTCGAGGACTAGTTATATTATTTATCATGCTTTCCAGTATTTCAGTTCATGTTATTTCAGTAGTCAGAGTTCGTTGGGGACCTGCCCCAACAACTCATCATGTTTAGAGGCTTTCAGATAGTCAGACAGTTGGTTATGTTTTCCAGCGATGTGTTTCAAACCCTTTTGTTATGGATTTGATTTTTTAGTTATTTCATTAAATGACTTCAGCACAGCATCTTATTATCTTTCTTCCAGTATTTACAGTCTGTGCCAGTTTATGGGTTAGCTTGGGGTCACTTGTGGCCTTAAACATCGTGTTACGACTAGGAGGTAGAACTACTGAGCTATTTTTTATGTTCCAAACTCAATGGCGATGTCAAATTTTTAAAAAGAAGGCATTTTCAACAAATTAGCCCATGGGACCCCAAAAAGCTTAATTTAACTAGTTTTCAAATGGAAGGTCAAAATAAAAAATAAAGGTTCCAAACTCAAACTGATCCCTCTACTAACCTAAAACTGGTATTTCAGATCTAATAGAGTTGTCCAAATCACCATCTGGCACTCAAAACACAAAATATTGACAAAGATTAAACTAATGGCTTTTAAGGCTTTTAAGACTTCTAAGAGTCTCAAAATCTCCCAAATTATTTTTGAATGCATCAGGGACCATGTCAACCATCCCCACACCTCATAACAAACATGTAAAAATTAAGGATAAGGATAAAATGGTCAAAACACACAAAAAATTCACATAACAAGTTGTTGCATTAGCGCTTTGACATATCGTGGGATTTGTCCAATTTGACCAAAATAAAACTAACATTCCTAAATATTAAGAATTCTCCACCAAAACTCACTAATTTCTGTATTATTTCCGTAAAAAATTTCCTTCTTATATTACCTTCTACAATTATTCTAACCTACATTCTTCTTTTTTCTTTTTTGTCATATGATATTTATTTTTATTAAATAATAATTTGAGAAAATAATTTTTTTCTATTGCAAAGTATTTTAATGGACACTACTAAAAAACTGCTAAAAATATCGAATAAAGAAATCACGGACATCGTAGCTTCAGAAAAGCGATGAAAAAAAACGATGTTGTTCGTCTCTTTTTAATTTATTTTTTATTTTTATTTATTTATTACTAAAATTGACGAAAAAGGTCTCAGTGTCCATCACTTTTTTTTTTGAATTATTGTATAAAATAATTAATAAATAATTTATAATTTTTTATAAATACGACGAACAGTGTCGCTATTATTTAAATAAAAAAGAAAATTCATTTTTAGAAAAGCTACATTGTCTGACACATTTTAATTTTAATTTAATTTTACTAAAATCGTCTGGCATCGTATTGATGTATGTCTCCTTTTTCAGTGAATTATTGTGCCAAAACAATTAGTAAAAAATTATACTTATTTTCTTATAAATACGACAGAGATGATCATTTTTGTTAAAAATAAATAAAAAATAATTTTATTAAAATAACATTGTTCATCATTTTTGGACATTTTTTATTTATTAATAAACTAATAATATTTATATTTTTAAAAATTAAATTATATATATAATTTCTTAAAAAGCAAAAAATGGGGTCGCTTTTGTCCGTCAAATTTTTAGTCAACAAACTATTAGGACAACACTCCTTTCATTTTCTCTTCTCTCTTTCAGTTTTCCTTTCTCCTTTCCATCACGTCTCTCTCTCTCTCTTTTCCTTTCTCCTCTTACAGCATCTCGTCTATTGCCGCTTTAGGTGTTGTCGTCGTCGTCGCTGCTGGTGCCAATCGCTGGTAAGCTCTGCATCTCTCTTTCTCTCTCCCTATATATATATATATATATTTCTTTTTTATTTGGACAGAATTTGGTAGTTTGAATCTAATTGAGTTTTGGTTATAGTTTGTTTGAGGAGATTATAATAATTTGATATGGCATAGCTATCAGATATGGCATTTAGGTTAATTTTTAACTTTTTCTTTGATTCTTCTAAAGCAAATTTCCTTATACTTTTCTTTTTTCCATCTGATAGCAAAAAATTTAATCTATATTGCATAAGTAAAACTCAATGTTATACTTGGACAGCTCAATGTTAGTAATCTTCTTTTCAGTAGAATTTTCTAGTGGTGTGGATTTTACTCCATATCTTTTACTTTTTGAAATCAAATGACTGGAGGGCTGATTATTGAAACTTTGTTACCAGTATTACTTTTTGAAACTGACCACTCATTTTGTTGTCAGTTTGTGTAGCTTATTCAATCATTTTGTGCAATTTAGTAATTTTAACTCACAAATTAAAGTGAAAATACATGCTTTTAAGGAGTAATTCCACCCATTTAGGTGAATTGGATGGTAAAACTGAATGGGTCAAATGGGTCCGGTCGGATTTATGTTCCATTTTACCTGGTAGAAGAGCCATGTCTTGGAGGGAAAGTTTAAATGAGGTAGATGTATCCAAGCGCGAGGTAAATTTTCTTTTAATTAATGTTTTCATTATTTTTTAAAAACCTTTTAACTTTCCAGCATACAATTCTGCAGAAAAATTGACGAGTGCAAATAAACTATTAAGCAAAGGGAAAAGATTAAAGGATCAATTTGTAAAGCTTATCTTGCAAAAGAAAATGCTCATTTTTATTCTTACTACTTTGGGGATAAAGTGTCACGTAAGAGAAATAGGTTCAATCGCAATGATTAAGATAATAGTAATTCGATGTTTTCATCAATTTCAATTTTTAACCAATCGGGCAAAGGATCTAAAAAATATGATACACGAGCCTTCACTGGCATAAAGAAAATCAGAAAATCGTTTATGACACATATTTTGCTCAATTGTGCCGAGATTCAATCCTATCTTGAGTAAGTGTTGATTGTGTTATCGGATTATATTGGTAAGGACGCTTAACTAATGAAAAAACTCAATGTTATACACTTAACAGTTTATTTATAAGGACATGGGTTTTCTGATTGGCTGAAAGAATATGTAAGTATGACAGTTCATATGTTTATTTACTAAAATTATATATGTCTACTTGGTTAGGTAGGTAATGTAATAAAATTTTATATTTTGGATTAACAATATGTAGGTTTTGGATGAATATAGAACTGTTGAATATTTGCAATTGGTGAAGGATGTTGTATTTGGACATGAAACTCAAATTAAGACGATGAATAAACATTATGTGAATGATTTCAAGTTTCAAACTAAAGAATTTTCTAGGTATAATAAAACAAATAACAATGGTGTGTACGTTTAAGATGATATCGACAGTAATGGTCAAATCATTGAATATTTTGGTGTCATACAAGAGATTATTGAAATCAGGTACCCTGGTTGATCAAGAAAAAAGATAATAATCACATAGAGGTACCAGGATGAATCAGCAACATAATACAATTGAAGTTAAGCAGATGATATAATATAATCGCTATGATATTTTTATCATTGCAAAAAATAGCAGACAGGTATATTACGCTACATATCCATTGCATAGAGATAAAGCAAATTGGTGGGTGGTTATAAAGACCAAAACTGCGGGGAGAATTGAGATTGAGAATGTGTTATGTATGGCATACCAAAATGAACTCACGGTTGTTGATTAAACAGTGAAAATTGAATTAGAAAACAATCTAGAACAACTTCAACACATATTAAGAAGTTTCTGGTAATGAGATAATTGGCATCACAAATATTGAGAAAGAAGTTGATAAAGGAAATAAATCATTATAGGAGGACGAATGGGACGATGAAACGGAAATAATTGGGGAGCAAGGAGGATGACTAATAAGAGTTCAAAGTTGACTTCCAAGAAGAAATATAGGAGGCCTAGAGAGCTTAATGATATTCCTGTTCGTCTTTCATCCCAACCATAAATGTTCACTTCTTCATCAAGGCGGTCTTATGTCCCCTATAGCACCAGAAATCTCGAAGATTATCATGGTCCCAGAAAGCAATAACTATCTCTACAAACTTTTGCTTTACATACTATTAGGCCTAAAAATATAAGGACTCTAAGATTATCATCTGATATTCCATCCCCCCAGTTCATCCCCCCACCTCTCAAGATTTTGGCTTAGATATATCTCTGATTATGTACTCCCGAGATTAGTATCTACATCTGGATCTGTACCTCCACCTCCATCTATAGATGATGATACTGATATGGATCTAATTAATCTACTAACTAGTGATAAGGACAAGATTGGTAGAGTATTCATCAAGCTTGATATATCATCGTAAGCTTATTTTTTTAATTGATAAGTTTATTTAATTTTTTTAATCCTAATTAATTAAATATTTATGAGTTGATATATTTATTTTATTTTTTACAGGTGGTATCCCTTATCAAAAGAAATTAAAGGTTGTAAGGGAGAGCGTTAGGGTCGAACCCACAAGGAAAACGTTAAACAGTTGCTTAACTTGTTGAAATTCATGAGCAGTGCAGAAAAGTAAATGGGAAAATTTGTAAATCAATCGGAAGTAGTAACCGAACTTGAATGCATTGAGTTGTAAACAATAGAAGACGAACACAAGGACTGTGTTTCCCTGGCTTCTTAACTCCATAAGTTTCTCGTGTTCAACCCATCTATTTTATTGCTCTTCATGTAAAGTCAACAAGCTATGTTTTATCAATAGTCTTGTGAACATGTTGATAAATCTCACTCTTTACCTTGTAAGTCTCAGGGCATCTCGTTATTGCTCCTTGTCTTTGACTTCAGTTCTACTCTCACCTTTTGAGTCTTGATTGATTACATGAGATGGCAGAATAATAAGATGGAAGTGAATCTCAAATTACTATTTTAATCCTCTTTTCCAAATCTCCAACTCCCTTAAGAGGACGTTATCAAATACAAGCAATCCTTAAGCTTCTGTAGTAGCTCTGAGGTCAATTAATGTGAAAAAGATTAAGATTCATGCAGCTACTTTAGAATAAATGAATCTACCACTTTCCTTACGTGGTTAATCCACCCTGGTTCACATAACCCTAGTCAGGGAAGTTAGTCGTTCATGCTTATGAAATAATCCATGATAATCAATAAAAAGCATGTAATAAATTGTACAATAATGAGAAGAATAAAACCTGAAATCTATTATTAAATAATAACGCAAAAATCTCCAGAATAATGTAAATTATGTAACAGTATGTAATAGAATGTCTAAGAACGTAACCTAATAAAAGATAAACCATAGGGTATTTATAGTATCTATAAATAAACCATAAATTCTAATTAAAATGGAATAGGAAAACTAATGTCGTCACATGGTTTGAGTCGCTCATCCACTCGTATGTTCTCCTTACGAGTCGTACTGTGCCTCTTGTATCCATTCCAGTGTATGATCTTCCAGGCTTCAACTTTCTGTTCTTCTTATGACTCATGCTTACGAGTCTTATCTTGATCATACGACTCGTGTCCTTTACTCGTTACCACCTAGGATTTCTTACTTCCATGCTCTGGACACTTGTCAGCTTACAGTTTGATCATCTGAGTTGTAATCAGACTTCTGACTCATATTCTTCTAAGATTTCACCTCTAAATCTTGACTTCAGTCTCTATTATCTTTATGGTTTCTTGACACTACTCGTATCATTATCTTACACCTCGTATGCTCCACTCATATCTTTCCTGTACTTGGCTTTTCTGCTTGGCTTTGGCTTCTATTATACTTACAAGTCAACCTACGAGTCCTATGATGTGTTGATGGCTCATATGGTAACTCGTATCATCTTTAAACTTCATTTTATATAGGTCTTTTTCTTCCAGCTTCATCCCAAACAATCATTGACCTGTTTTACCTGCAACAAGCACAAAACCATATTATATCTCCTAAAATAACCTCGGTACAAGCAAAAATTCTTTCTTTTAATTATCGAAAATGTCATGATTCCACGACACATCAACACCCTCAACTTAGACTTTTGTGTGTTCTTGGGCAAGAAAAAAATCAAAAGCCACTTAACACGACACAACGATGCTTAAACAAGAGGATCCTAAGATACCTATGGCAGTGACTTTCCAAGATTTTTATTCCCCACCTAATTTTAACTTTTCATGAATCACACTGTATATATTGATTTAGCACACATAGAAACACAAAGGAATCCAATGATGGCATTACATTAGTAACAGAAAACCGGGCATACACACAAACTATATTAATCAAACAATCTAAAAACCTAACAATATAACCCATGTGTGCTCACAGTCAAAGAAATCCCATTCACTCAGTTAAGATTAATCAAATTATACAGGGAAATTACAAAAGACGCTCTCGCTCACAAAGAAGTATTGCCGGTGTATACAGAATACCATAGGCTTGCCCATATGCTCTCTTTCTAATTTTTGGACAGTAGAAGTAGGAGCACTAAAGGACTTTATTCGGCTTGTAACGTAGGTTAGGGGCTGGAATGGTATCTTTTTGGGATTTTTAGTGATTACGCCTCCTTGACACTACGCTTTATTCAAGGTCCACTTATTTTTTAATTTTTCTTTAATTTATTTCTTCCCTTATGTCTCCCTTTTTCATTTTAACATATTCAGACTGGACCAGGTACGGTGTTCTCACCTTTTTCTCTTTTCTTTTCTTTTTCTTTTCTTGTTAAATTTTACTTTCTTTTTCTTTTTATTTCTTTTATTTTTATTACACCTGTCCTTTTTTTATTTCTCTTCCTACACGTCTTTCTTCACACTTATTTTCTCTTACACTCCCTTATAACAGCCATCCTCAACTTAGCCGATTTGCCTGAGTAGAGGTGCACAGTGTCCAAGGAGGACCAGGACCAAAATAGGTTCATTATAAGTGAAATGGGAAGGTAAAATTAGTGTAATCAAAGAAAAGGGTCAATTAGGGTCAAACATTCAGATCAAGGGATTCATTACATATTTGGTTGGGCATTTCAGCTCGAGTGGACTCAAAATAAAAATGGCCTATGATCATTTCCTACTTGACTATCCTAAACCTAGGTAAGAGCAACCGGGTAAGTTCTAGATTCAGATACACCAGGAACTAAGTAGCACCTCACACACACTCGCACATGGCTATACTGCTAGGTACTACTTATCCAGTTATGCGATTGTTCGCCCTAGTTGTTCTGTCCCTAATCCCAATGTCATTATCAGATTCTCAATAGTGTCACACACAAATTCATCACATAGTTATCAAAAAACTTTAAGAGAGGTATTAATTTTTTAGCACAGTTTTCAAAACAACATCAACTACTACAAATACAAAGTTTCCTCCTATTTTAGCTATCCCAGCACACAACAAAACACAAAATAACACACAAAACAAAAAAAAGGCATAAAAACATGTCATTTCTCTATTTTTCAGATTGCGTACACGGGCTTTGAAACATGGCAAGTATAGTCATGGTGACCTTGGTACACCTCTACCCCTAACTTAAAGCCTATGCACTGTCCCTAGTGCAACTAAAAATATAAAGTAAGGGTTTGGGAACATACCTGGGCACTCAAGGCGCCAGCTCATGCAGTCTCATCATGTGGGCCCTCAGCTCCGGTCCCATCCTTATCAGCTATCATCCCATTAATTGTCGGTACTACCTCTACAGTAGTGGAACCGGTTGTGATCAATACACTCAATGATACATCGATCGGTGGGTCTGTATCACCGCCTCCTTCAACAACAACATTTGCTAGTCTTGAACTATCGGCTCCAGCATGCATCTTTTGGACCCTCACCTGCAGGTCCTACTCACTCTGCAGGCTATCTGCCTTGATATTTTTTATTATATCTTTATTTGCACTACTTTGGTGCTTTCTCTTCTTCCTTCTCTCTTGAGGCTCTTCTACCGAATCTAAAATTGCCCAAATATTTTCAATATTTACCTCAGGCAAAACTTCTGTAACCACGAATTCAGCAATGATCAGCCGGTTGTATAAATCAGCAACCATCTTCTTAATTTCAGGCACCTCAGATTTTGACCTCCGCAATATCTGGGGTATAGACACTACCCAACAGTCGGGTCATCCTCTACTCAAATGCATATAGACGACCTTGCACCCGTCTATCTTGGTCCTCTAGCCTCGTATCAACCTTGGGCATTATGCCCCCTTCTACGTTCCAAAATTTGTCCTTCGGTATGCGCAACCTCCTCATTGCCTCATCCCAAATGGACTGTAAGATCATGATCAAACCAACTAGCATGTCTCTGGGTCAAGGTGGTACTGACTGAGCCATAGAAGGGGCACTAGATGTACCCATTGTATCTGAAGATTATGGCTCAGTCTACATATCTCCACCTATGGTGGCATCAGTCTCAGTAATATTAGTTTGTCCATACTGTCTAAATATCTTGTCTAATATATCATCTCCTCTCATCGCCTGTCTAGCCATTGGGTTTGCTGCATCCCTAATCAACCCCAAATTTTTAATGTGTGCGGGCTCTAGCAACTCATCAACCCCTGGGAGTATCTGCACCCCCGCAGCCAAGAAAATCTATGTAATCACACAAGGGTAGTCTAAAAACAACTTCTCTCCACCTACAGCTCTATTAGGAATCTCTCAGGCCAAGAACTCTCCCACATCGAACTCATATCCATCTATCAGTGCAGTATGAACCAGTCTGAGCACATTGTCCCTAGTAGGGGGTCAGATTCGGTGTCTGGCTAGTGTCCATCATGCCTTGCCATCAAAGTTGAGCGTGCGTTTCTCTATCTTCTTGAATCCACTCTCGGGCCTCCAACTGCCAACACAACATCCTCTTCATTCACAATAATGACACTCGCTATCTACCAAAAATGTGTTATCTTATCATCAGATCTCAGTTGTTTCTAAGTAATCTTCCTCATCTCCTCCATTTGGTAATCCATTTCCTCAGTGTTTACAGACAGCTGAAAGTTCAGTCCATTCAAGAACTAAGAAATGATACGTGGGGAGTTATTCTCCCGTACTTTTCAAATGGTCAATGACTCAATGGGATCACCACATCTTCATAACTGCCCCTGTGGATACTGTCTTTTTAGCTCTCCCTTGTACGCCGCATAAAACTTTTGGACTAATACGATATTGTACTTTTTGGGTTGTGGTCATCCACTTGAACCCATACTAATTGACTCGAGCATCAAATCTGGGCAACTCAGACATACCGATAGTAGTAAACTGTCTCTCAAGATATAGAACTCTCTTGGTTCTTCCATTCTGGAGTCTGCTCAACCCATTATTATAAGTTTCCTGTATATCGAGGTACCCCCACCGTTCAATGGTGGGCACCGAAGTAGGTGTAAGAGATAATAGTGGGTCTTGACTATCAATTGATGTAACATCAACATCCTCCCCAACCACACTTCCACTCTCTGGGCTTGATTTAATATCTTTCTTCACCCCTACATCACCCTTAAATTCATCACTTCTATCATTTTTATTATCTTTCAAAGATAAAAGTGAGTACGGAGAAAAGGTACTAGGGCTCTTCATTGTTGGTCTTTGTGGAGGTGTGTTCTCCGGAATGACTATTGTCTTTCCCTTTGCATGTATTTTGCCCTTTGTGATAGCCTTCTCTTTCATTAGGTATTTGACGATGTCACCGCTGCTGTTGGATGACTCTATAGACTCAAAACGTGAAATAGGGGCCTTTTTGTTGCCCTTCTCAGCCACTTGTTTTGAAGATGAGGCACCTTTTGGAGGCATGGTACATGCATTCATACATTAATTAGTAATTACTTAATGAAAGAAAAACAAACAAAGAAAATTTTATGTCAGTGTGCATATTTTGTTCAGGGTACGACTGGGGGTAAGAGTCGTATGATCAGGGTACGACTCATATGACTGAGTTGTAAGATAAACAGTGTATATATGGATGCTTATTGGTTTTCTTACGACTCTTACTAACTAGTCATAAGGACATGTTATGACTCATCACCAATAATTATAAACAGACCAGAAACAAACCTCTAATGTATGACATCTTCCAAGGTCCTTACAATGCATATGTATGAGACATATGGTATGGATACGACTCGTTTAGGCAAGTCGTACCCATATCAGAATCTACACTCAGTTGGACTTCTATTTTGTCAGTGGTTACAAGTCTCATCACGACTCGTTACATGTGGGTACGAGTTGTATGGAATCTCGTATCCACTGCAACATAGAAATTCAACTTCGGAGTTGATTTCAACACAAAATTCCCAAACTACCCCTTACATTGTACAATATTTTCACCCTATATTAGTCCAAAAACAGACAGATTCAGCACACAATATCAAGTTCAACCCCCAATTTCTATTTTAAGGTCAATTTCTAAAAACTAGGGTTCCACATTTCAACACATAACTAAATTTAACTCAAATCAAGTCTAAAATCTCACACATTTGCAGTTTCAACTCGAAATATAATGAATTTAAGTTCAAAAACTTACTTGAATTTGTGAGTTTCTAGGTTTACTTGAATTCTATTTTTCTTCCCTAAATTCATGATTAATTCACATAATGTGAAGGACCGAACAAGTTGGTGTGTGATTTTGAGCGATTTCATGCTTTGGGAGCTCAAAGATCGATCGAAAATAGAGGTGGTTGTGTTTTTGGATGTCAGGTACTCGAATCGGGTGCCCTATTTTATTTTAAATCAAGTGCTCTAGGTCGGGTTGATCGGTGACCCCCGACCTAATAAGATTGGGTACAAGTTATATGTACGACTCGTACCCAAGCTTACGGATCTTTTCCTCTATTTGTAAAGACCTAGAACCTTACCTGGGTTCTAGAGACGATACGACTCAAGGTTATGACTCATACCCTAAGGGTACGAATTATTATAAGAGTAATAAAGACTTTATAAACTTTTACCTGGATCTACTTTATCTCCTAGTTCCTTACGACTCTTACTCACGAGTCTTTACCTTAAGACACGACTTGTAAAGAGTCTGTATGACCTAATTTCTTTGAATTTTCTAGCTCTTTTCTGCAGTCTTTAGTCCCTGAACAAACATATTACCCTATAAATAAATAAGTATAAAACATAGGTTGCCTCCCATGCATTGCTTGATTTAACATCGCGGTATAACGTGGCTAAGTTAGATACTAGATTTCACCAACTTGCCTCATAGGTTGCCCTCATGCAGCGCTTGATTTAACGTCGTGGCACAACGTAATTTTCTAGGTTACTCAGACTTTACCCAGGTCCATCTCAAAAATTACACTTACTTCTTTAGTGTTACCCACATAATGATTTACCCTTTTCCCATTCACTTTGAACGGAGCTTCACCATCCCGCTTTAATTCCAAAGGACCATATGGGAACACTTTGCACGGTAAAGGGACCATAACATCTAGACTTTAATTTACCTAGAAACAAGTGAATCCTTGAGTTGTAGAGCAATTCCTGGTCACCTTTTTTGAATATTCTTTTCATAATCTTGCGATCATGATGCAGCTTCATCTTTTCTTTGTAAAGTGCAGAACTTTCATATGCCTAGAGTCAGAATTCATCCAACTCATTCATCTTGTTTATCCTTGACATTACTGCATCTTGCCACTCAAAATTCAACTTTATCAGCGCCTATAGTGCTTTATGTTCAAGCTCAATAGGCAAGTGACAAGCCTTGCCATACTCTAGATGATAAGGTGAAGCACTAATTGGGGTCTTAAAAGTCATTTGGTAAGAATATAATGCATCGTCTAACTTGTGTGACTAATCAGACCTATTAGCATTCACTGTCTTCACCAAGATGGACTTGATTTCTCTATTGGACACCTCAACCTGTCCACTATTCTACAGATGATAAGGTATTTCCACCTTGTGTTTTACTCCATACTTCTAAAGCAGACCTTTGAATAGATGATTACAAAAATATGACCCACCGTCACTAATGATAGCACGTGGTATGCCAAATTAAGAAAGGATGTGATTTTTCAAGAATGCAGTGACATTATCTGATTCATTATTGGGGAGCACAATTTATTCCACCTATTTAGAAACATAATCCACATCCACAAGAATATACTTCATGCCAAGCAAACTCACAAAAGGTCCCATGAAATCCACACCCCGTACATCAAACAATTTCAATTCTAAAATAGGATTCATAAGAAGTTCATGGCATCTACATATGTTACCTTCGCAATGATATTGATCACAAGTGAAGCAAAATCATGTATATTTTTGTATATTATTAGCCAATAATACCCATATTACAAGATTTTGTGGGATGTGTGGGTTCCTCTATGATGATCACCAACTGGTGAAGAGTGACAAGCCTCAAGTTTACTCATTATCTCCACCTCAAGTAAACATCTATGAATAATCCCATTCGTATAAATTCTGAATAAATAAGGCTCATCCTAAAAAAAACTCCTTACCCTATGCATAAACTTCTTTCTTTGCTGAAAGGAAAGATCTTCTCGAACTAGATCATTTGCTAGATAATTTGCATAGTCTGCAAACCATAGATTTAGATCTTGTGAAGCTACTAATATCTGCTCATCTGGAAAATTGTCATCAATCTCGAGTCCATCTTCAACATTCTGCATAGCTTCCTCCTCAAGTCTATACAAATGATCTGCAACTTGATTCTTAGTTCTTTTTCTGTCCTTGACCTTGAAATCAAATTCTTGCTGCAATAGCACCTACTTAATCAATATAGGCTTTGCATCCTTTTTCACCATAAAGTACCGCAATGTTGCATGATCAGTGGGCACAATCACCTTTGTACCAATCAAATAAGACCTAAAATTCTAAAAGTCAAAAACCATTGCTAACAACTCTTTTTCAGTAACCGTTTAGTTCTTTTGAGCAGGATTTAATGCCTTGCTAGCATAATAAATTGGATGAAGGATCTTTTATTTTCATTGGCCTAGTACAGCCCCTAAGGCCAATCCACTCAGTCACACATAACCTCAAACGGCAAGGACCAGTCAGGGGACACGATGATAGGAGAAGTCATCAATTTCTCTTTTAGGCACACAAAATCCTTCAAACATGCTTCAGTAAACTCAAAGTTCACCTCTTTCTCAATAAGCCTACAAAGGAGGTTGGCAATCTTGGAGAAATCCTTAGTGAATCACCTATAAAACCCAGCATGTCCCAAAAAGTTACGAACACATTTCATAGAAATTGATGGGGGTAATTTCTTGATCACTTCAATCTTTGCTCTATATACCTCAATACCCCTTTTTGAAATCTTATTACCAAGCACAACACCTTCTTTGACCATAAAATGGCATTTTTCCCAGTTAAGCACCAAGTTGCATTCTTCACACCTTCGTAGAGCATTTTCCAAGTGAACTAGGCAGTCATCAAAAAAATCACGAACGATTGAGAAATAATCTATAAACACTTCGATGGTGTCTTCTACCATATCATAAAAGATTGACATCATACATCTCTGAAATATGGCTAGAGCGTTACATAACCCGAATGGCATACATCTGAATACAAAGGTCCCATAAGGACAAGTGAAGGTTGTCTTCTCTTGGTCTTCGGGTACAATAGTGATTTGGTTGTAACCCGAATACCCATCTAGAAAATAATACCATTCTCTACCCGCAAGGTTATCCAATATTTGGTCCATAAAGGGCATGGGGAAATGGTTCTTCTAAGTCCATGCATTCAATTTTCTGTAATCCATGCATACTCTTCATCCTATGACTGGCCTCATTGGCACCAACTCATTCTTCACATTAGGCACAATAGTAATGCTGTCTTTCTTCGAAACACATTATACTAGACTGACCCACTTACTATCAGCAATGGGATATACTGCACCAGTATCTAACCACTTGATTATCTCTTTCTTCACTACATGTTAATAGGAGGATTGATTCGATGTTGATGTTCTATACTTGGACTACAATCCAGGTCAAGATGAATTTTATGAGTACAAAGACCAGGAGGGATACACACAATATCTGCATTAGACCAACCAATGGCCCTCTTGAATCTCTATAGCACTATAACAAAGCTTCCACTTCTGTCTCGCCCAAGTCAGCTGCAATGATTACAGCAAAATATTATTGGCCCCTAAAAATGCATATCACAAATTAGAGGGGAGGGTCCTTAACTCTAAGATGGATGGCACCTCAATAAATAGGCGAGCAGGTGGAGTGATTCTATTCTTCAAATCCAAATCAAGTTTGTTTCGTGCATAAGTGTAAGAACCGCTCCCATAAAGTGCATATATCATCTCATCATAGTCCCTAATACCATCGCTATTGAAGTTCATGATCACGGCTGCCAAAGCTTCAACATCCAACCTCTCTTCAATAGGAACAACTTCAGAAGAATCATCCCAAATAGTCACTGAATCAATATCATAGAATGAATCCATATCCTCATCATATACATCAATCACAGAGATCACTCTTAACTCGTCAGGCTGCTTCATGGATTTGCATACATTAAATATCACATGTTCATCATTGAGTCTTAGCATCAGATGTCCTAGCTCCAAATAAATTAATATCCTTCCAGTAACTAAGAACGGTCTTCTCAAAATAATTAGGACTTGAAATTCCACTTCACAGTCCAATATCACAAAATCAACAGGAAAGATGAAAGAAGCCACCTTCACCAATACATCATATGGAATACCAACTAGCTTTTTCATTGGTCCTATCTACCATCACTAGTCTCATGGTGGTTGGTCTGGGATCCCCCAACCCCAACTACATAAATACTTCTAATGGCATGAGGTTGATACTAGCACTCAAATCACATAATGCCCGAGTAAATTTGAAAGATCCAATGGTGCAAGGAATGGTGAAAGCACCAGGATCCTTCTTATTCTATACCAAAGACCTAGTTTCTACAGTACTGTAATGATGAATATTATCGACTGGCTCATAGCTGACTAACCTCTTCTTGGTGATTAGATCCTTCATGAATTTCGCACATCCTGGCATTTTCTCCAATGCCTCTACAAGTGGGATATTGACTGATAATTCCTTTAACATAGACAAAAAAATTTATACTTACACTCTTCTTGTTTCTTTTTAGACTATGAGGAAAAGAAGGGCGAGGTCTCGAAATAATCTTCATAATAGACTCCCCAGCCTTATCTTTTCCTTTATCTTGCTTACTACCACTCACCATATCAATAGAAATATCATTATTTATTTGTACATAAACAGTGGGTACAGGCGGATCTATAGTGGTTTTACCACTCCGAGTGGTAATATCATGGCAGTGACCATCATTTTTTGTATTTGTAATTGTGTTACTAGGAAGAGTATCAAGTTGCATTTGATTCAATATGCTCGATATTTGGCCATACAGGTTCTCCGGTTGTTTCATTGTGGTAGCCTATGACTCAACTTTCTGGTTTAGCACTGACAAGTCTGCCTTAATCTTCTTAAGACAGCTCTCTTAACTTTCTTTCTCTTTGACCAGTTTCGATAACATTGCCTCCATTCTGGATTATGAATCACGACTCATGGAATATAATTGTCACTCTTCACCTTATAGTCATCTTTTTTACGCCAATCACCATCTCTCTCTACTTTTGTCTTTGTATCTGTCATTATAATAAATCTTACCTTGATTCTTTTTCCCTTAGGCTCAAAAATCCACCAACCTACGATTAAGATACTTCTCTTCCTCTTTAGATTCAATCTCAAAAGTTCTAGATGTAGATCACTGTGTCGCAACAGCATTCACTTTCTCAAACTCATTGTTGTAAATTGTTTGGTAATTATCCCAATATCTGTCCGAAGCTGTGCAACCTCTTGTGCTACTAATTCATGACCAGCTCCAAAAGCATTATCTGCCCCAATAGCATATACAACTGCACCATGCTCAGAATCTCTAGTATGTCAACCTATATTAGTTACCAAAGTATTATCAAGCATATCTTGTGCAGCATCCCAATGGAGACGCATAAATGCACCACCCAAAATTGTATATATCATTGCTCTAGAACTGACATTCAGTGATCTGTAGAGGATTTCCAACAAGTTGGACCCTGTGATTCTGTGATTAGGTACCATGCTCAGGTTTTTCTTGAATCTAAACCATGCCTTATATATGGATTTTGTAGGTAACTATTTAAATTTTAAATTTCATTTTTCAACTGTAGAATCCTTGAAGGAGGGAAGAATTTGTTCAGAAACTATCTCCACAACTTGTTCAGAAACAGTCTGCGTGACTCATGCCAAGTAGTGATTGAACCTCTCAGAAGTTCTCCTAACCATAGTGATGCTTCTCCAGTCAACGAAAATGGGAACAACCGTAGTCTCAAAGCTTCCTGGTCTATCTCTAGAATAGCATATGATGAATAGATCCCAGTAAAATTAGAAAATGCATTTTGCATCATCAGTTGCTAATCCCGAAAACATACCCTTCAAATTTAGCAATTGGATCATAACACTGGTAATGTCAAATTTAACATTAAGGGGTAAAGCAGGAGGAATGATGGCTTCTATATCAATAGGTTCAACATATCTCATGTCCTCTTCTTCATCATATGGTTGAAGATGCTGATAAGCAGGAATCGTCAAAGCTCTGACTCTCTAAACTCTACCCTGTTGTGCAGGCACCTATCTTAGCCTGGCTAGGGCGACTTGCTGGGCTAGCCTAGCCTCTTCAGCCAACCGTGCTTCCTTAGCCACTCTAGCTTCTTCAACTGATGTTGCTAAGAATCATTTAGTCTGTCAATCAGCAACATTCTGTGGATTATTAGGTGAGGGAGAAGGAACATTATGAGGGTCTTGAACTCCTACAGGAACACCATCATGAACTTGTTCCGCCATCCTTCACGGTGTTTGAATGATTTTTTCTGGCTTTGGATCAAAAGGGAGAAAGGGATTGCCTCTTCTCCTAGTGTTTGACAAACACCGGCGTATGACAAATAAAGAATAGAAAAATAAACCCTCTAACTTCACAAAATTTAATAAACAAATCACACTATGTTCCCCGACAACGGTGCTAAAATTTGATGTCGCCCAAACTAACCTCCACAGAAGTATGTTGTGGCCGATGCCAAATATAGTAACCCAAACCAGGTTGGGGTCGAACCCACAGGGAAAATGTTAAATAGTTGATTAACTTGTTGAAATCCACAAGCAGTGCAAAAAAGTAAATGGGGGAATTTGTAAATTAATCATAAGTAGTAACCGAACATGAATGCTTTGAGTTGTAAACAATAGAAGACGAACACTAGGACTGTGTTTCCCCTGGATTCTTAACTTCGTAAGTTTCTCATGATCAACCCACCTATTTTACTGCTATGCATGTAAATTTGACAAGCTATGTATTATTAACAGTCTTGTGAACGTGTTGATAAATCTCACCCTTTACTTTGTGAGTCTCAGGGCGTCGCCTTATTGCTCCTTGTCTATGACTTCAGTTCAACTCTCACTTTTTGAGTCTCGAGTTGGTTAGATGAGATGGCAAAATAATAAGATGGAAATGAATCTCAAATTACTGTCTTAATCCTTTTTTCCCAATCTCCAACTCCCTTGTGAGGACATTATCAAATACAGGCAATCCTCAAGTCTCTGCAGTAGCTCTGAGGTCAATTAATGTGAAGAAGATTAAGATTCGTGTAGATACTTTAGAATAAATGACTCTCCCACTTTCCTTACGTGGTTAATCCACCAGGGTTCCCACAACCCTAGTCAGGGAAGTTAGCCGTTCATGCTTATGCAACAATCCATGATAATCAATAAAGAAAGCATGTAATTAATTACACAATAATGAGAAGGATAAAACCCAAAATCTGCTATTGAATAATAACCCAAAAATCTTTAGAACAATGTAAAATATGTAATACTATGTAATAGAATATCTAAGAACGTAACCTATTAAAAGATAAACCCTAGGGTATTTATAGTATATAAAAATAAACCAGAAATCCTAATTAAAAAAGACTAGAAAAAGTAATGTCGGCACATGGTACGATTCGCTCATCCACTCGCATGCTCTCCTTATGAGTTGTACCATGCCTCTAATATCCATTCTATTATCTTATCTTCAAGTCTTTAACATTTTGATCTTCTTACAACTCATGCTCACGAGTCGTATCTTGACCATACGACTTGAGGTCTTCACTCATTACCACCTGGAACTTCTTCCTTTCATGCTTTGGACACTGGTCAGCTTACAGTTTGATCATCGGAGTTGTACTCAGACTTTTGACTCATCTTCTTCTGAGACTTCACCTCTAAATCTTGACTTTAGTCTTTGCTCTCTTTACGGTTTCTTGACACGGCCCGTATCCTCATCTTACGCCTCATATGCTCTACGTGTATCTTTTCTGTACTTAGTTTTTCTGCTTGTCTTTAGTTTCTTTTATACTTACAAGTTAACCTACGAGCTGTATGAAGTGTTGACGACTCATATGGTAACTCGTATCATCTTCAGACTTCATCTTGTACAGGTCTTTTACTTCCACTTTCATCCCAAAACAATCATTGACCAGTTTCAATTGCAACAAGCACAAAACCACATCATATCTCCTAAAGCCTTAGTACAAGCACAAATTCTTTGTTTTAAACATAAAAAGTGTCATGTTTCCACGGCGCATCACCAGCTCAGTCTGAAAGAGTTAAGCCATAACCTACCTTAAAAAACGAAAACCTATCTGCAACACTTCAATCCTAAAACCTTACACTTCAAGAACGGACCCTGAATAAACTAAAATATTAAAATATAGAATCTACGCATCAAAAGAAAGCCAACGACATTCATATTGTCTATTTTCAATTCAGGGTCAAAATGGACACTCAAAATGAGTTTTCAAAAAAAAAAAAAGAATTGTAACATTGTTTCAAAAACATGTTTCCATATCTTTAGGAGTATACAGTAGAAAATTCAAGAGAAAACGAGTTAGAAATGAGGTCCAAATTGAAGAAAAAACATTTTTAAACTTTACTAGTTAAAATCTTCAAAATCCATTTAAACATTGAGAATCGAAATTGTTTTGAAAGTGAAATTGAAGGAAGATGGATAATTATAGGATTAGAAACCCACTCAAGTGAAAAAGGAGTAAAACTCGGTTTAAATTGAAGGAATACCATTCTTATGCCTTACAGGCCAAAATCCCAAAATTTCATTCTTTAATTCGTGTTTAAAATAAGAAATTAATGTTAAAGATGGAAGAAATTAGTTGAAATGAGTGTAATGGAGCTTACCCAAGCTTAGAAATGGAGAAAGTTGCCCAAATCCATGAAACCCTAAGCTCCAAATCTCAAAAATGGTGGAAACACAGGTGTATGTATATATATATACCCAATTATCACGATCGCAGAACAGGATTGCGATTGTGGAACCTTGCCTGACAAAGGTATTGCAATCACGAAAAAGGTGTCGTAATCGCGAAACTTTATCTGTTGCCCAATCGTGATGGCAGCATAAGGTACGCGATCACAAGTGTACCAGATAATTGATGTACCAGCTTGGGACTTGGTGAATTTCCAAGTTTTCGTGGGCCTCGGGAGTCATTCAAAATCTCGTGAACACAAACGAACTATGATACCCAATCAAATTTGAACCTTCGGGCTCAATGGCGATATTAGATTTTTGAAAACAATGTCATTTTCACAAAGTTGACTTCCGAAATCCAAAATCACAACTTTCCAAATCGAGGGTCTAAATAAGATTTAAAAGGCATAAAATCACACCAACCATGTTACCACCCTAAAATCGACGTTCTAGATCTTCTAGTGTAGTCTGTTTTGCCATTCTTTGCATGGATCAAAAGATATCGACTGAAATAAACTATAAGGTTCCCAAAGCCGCCAAAAACTATAAAATCACATAAATGGCACCAAAATGCATTCAGAACTGTGCCAATCATCCCCATGTCCCAGAAATACCACAACACAACCATAGGGAGGGGTAAACTTGTCAAATTACACAAAAACACATATTTCACATATATCATCAAAATTTAGGTCATTACATCATCCACCACTAAAAATCTAGTTCGTCCTCGAACTAAAAGTAAGAGAAATACCTAAATCAACAAAGAGCTGGGATAAGAACCACACATATCAAAATCAACCTCCTAAGTAGCCTCATCTATAGGTAGATGCCTCCACTGAACCTTAACTACAGGAATAACTCTAGCGCGCAACTGTCTAACATCCTTAGTTAATATGGAGACTAGCTCCTCAACAAAAGACAACCTCTTATCAAGGTGAATCGACTCACAACGAATGACATGAGACTCAACTGTAATGTAACAGAAAAGTATTATAATATAAAAAACTAGATGAACAACTGATAAATCTGGGGGCAAAGCTAACTCATAAGCCACATCACCAACAGTTTGAAGAATCTCAAATGGACCAATATACCTGGGGCTAAGCTTGTCCATCTTCCCAAACCACATCACACCCTTTATGGGCTCAAAGAAAAGCACGATCACCAATACCAAATCTCAAGGAACGAAGTCTATGATCAGCATAGTACTTTTGCATACTCTGAGCCGCTCAAAATCTATCCTGAATGATTGAAACTCTATCCAAAGACTCATAAAGCAAGTCCATACCTCGAGGTATAACCTCAGAAACCTCCAACCAACCTACTGAAGAGCGACAACGCCTACCATATAATGCCTTAAAAGGAGATATATCGATACTGGAATAGTAGTTATTATTACATGCAAACTCCACCAAAGATAAATGTTTCTCCCACTGTCCACCAAACACCATCACATAAGTGCGGAGCATATCCCCTAGAACATGGATAGTCCGTTGTGACTGGCCGTCAGTATGGGGGTGAAATGTTGTACTATGATCAACCCACGTACCAACTCATCTTGAAAGGTCTTTCAAAAGTGAGAAGTGAAAACATAACCTCAATCTAAAATGATAGACACCGACACACTATGTAGTCGCATAATTTCCCGAATGTAGATAGGGGCCAACCTCTCAGTACTGAAAGAGACCTATACCAAAATAAAATGGGAAGACTTGGTCAATCGATCCACGATGACCCAAACACTATCATATCCATGAGAAGTGCGAGGAAATACGGTTATGAAATCCATAGAGATCTGTTCCCACTTCCACTCAGGAATGGGTAATCTCTGAAGCAATCCATTAGGTCTCAAATGCTCGGCCTTCACTAGCTGGTAACAAAGGCAACGAGCTACAAAATTAGCTACATTCTTCCTCATACTACCCCACCAGTAATGTTCTCTCAAGTCATGATACATCTTAGTCACTCGCGGATGGATAAAATACCTGGAACAATGGGTCTTCTCCAAAATCAATATAATCCATCACCTACTCTCAGCACCCAATCTTCAAAACAACATCAAAATCAAGTGAGGCCTCCTTGACCTCACCACTTAACACCTTATCTTGAATCAACCTCAACCTAACATCATAAAATTGATGACCTTGAATTTGCTCCACCAAAGAAGACCTAGCCTCCATAAATGTCAAAACACATCCAAGTGTTGAAATATCAAGCCTAACCATCTAGTTAGATAAGGACTAAACCTCCAAGGACAAAGGCCTATCTTGGATAAAAAGATACGTTAAACTACCCATGCTAGTCGACTTTCGGCTCAAGGCATCTGCAACCATATTAGCATTACCCGGATGATAGAGAACTTTCAAGTCATAATTCTTAACCAACTCAAGCCAATGGTGTTGTCTCATATCAAGATACCATTGGCTGAAGAAGTACTGAAGGCTATGATAATCCAAAAAAATCTCACAACGGACTCCGAACAAGTAGTGTCTCTATAAATTCAAAGAAAAAACAACCGCGCGCAACTTTAAATTATAGGTAGGGTAATTATTCTCATTGGGCTTCAACTGATGAGAATCATAACCAATCACCTTACCTGCATGTATCAACACAACACCTAACCCAGCACCTGAAGTATTACAAAAGATTGTAAAACCCACACCCTCTTTGGGAAAAGTCAAGATAGGAGCTAAAACCAACAAATCCTTGAGCTTTGGAAACTCATCTCACAAATATCAGACCATTGAAAGGAAATCTTCTTCTGAGTTAACTTGGTCAATGAAGCTACAATAGATAAGAAACCCTTAACGAAATATTGATAATAACCGGCCAAGCAAACAAAACTCTGAATCTCAGTGGGTGAAGTAGGTTTAGCCCAATCATGAACCGCTGCAATCTTGGTTGGATCAACCAGAATACCCTTCTTAGTCACCACATGATCCAAAAAATAGACTCTAACCAAAACACACACTTGGAGAACTTGACAAACAATTTCTCATCCCTCAATCTCCAAAGCACAATCCACAAATGCTCCTCATGCTCAGCCGCACTCTTGGAATAAACCAAGATATCATCTATAAATACAATAACAAATGAGTCGAGATGTGATTAAAACACTTGATTCATCAACTCCATGAATGCGGCTAGGACATTAGTCAATCCAAAGGGCATAATCAAAAACTCATAATGACCATATCGAGTCTAAAATGTTGTCTTTGGAATATTCGAAGCTCTAATCCTCAACTAGTGATACCAAATCTCAAATTAATCTTTAAAAATACTGCGGCACATGAATTTGATTGAAAAATTTATCAATATGAGGAATAGGATACTTATTCTTAACTGTCACCTTATTCAACTGTTGATAATCGATACACATCTGCAAAGACCTATCCTTCTTCTTTACAAACAAGGAAAGCGCACCCCAAGGTAATACACTAGGTCAGATAAACCTCTTATCCAACAACTCCTACAACTGATCATTTAATTCCTTCAAATCGACTGGGGCCATTTTATAAGGAGGAATAGAAATGGTCTTGGTGTCTGGCTCAAAATCAATAGTAAAATCAATATCACGATCTAAAGACATACCAGGAACATTCGTAGGGAACACATTCTCTTAGGACCTGAATGAAGCGCACCCTTCTAAGTTATTCACCGCACACCCTGCAAAGCTAAGGTCACAGTCTTAGCATAACAATCTAGGACAGCATGATAAGGATCCAACCAATCCACACCTAAAATAACATTGAAATCAACCTTATCTAACATAAGCAAATCTATCAAGTCTCACACCTAGGAAAAGTCACAATACAAGACTGATACACCCAATTCACCCCTAAAGAATGTTTTACTAGGATAAATACGTGAATAGGCATGGAAAGCGGCTCACTACAAAAATCAAAAATCAAAGAAAAATATGCAGATACATAAGAAAAAGTCAATCTCATATTAAATAATACAAATGTAGATCTGAAACAAACGGTGACAATACCTATAATCACAGCATCAGAAGCCTCTACCTCTAGTATGAAGGATAGCATAGCACTGGCCCCGACCACTAATTAGCTGAGTAGCCCCGCGACCACCACTAAGAGCACCACTACCTCTATCTCTCGCATTTTTGGTAGAACCCCTACCTCTAATAGCTGAAATAAGAGTAACTCTAATCACGTGGTGGGGACAGTCCTTGTTCAAATAGCCAATCTCATTACACATAAAACAACCTCGATGGCTCGACTTAATATGAGAAGGTACCACTAAGCCTGAACAGCCACCCTAAACTGCTGGACCAAAATACCCACTGCTCGAATTCTGCAAGGTTGCCTGCGTTGGTCTACCATAATACGCACGTAAACCTCTAAAATCTCTTCCTCGAGAAGCCTGACCTCTAAACTCACCAAAATAGCACACCTTCTTGGCGCCTCCCTAATATGCTCATAGAATATCCTCAGTCATCTTAGAATGATCCATTATGCTCCCAAAGGACGCTCCAAATACAACCATCTAAGACGTAGCCAACTAAAGAGAGACATCCAAACCCTTTACAAACTTCCAAATCTTCTCAGACTCGGTGTAACTACTGGCATAAGAATATCTAAACAAGGCATGGAAGCATGCCTCATACTCTGCAGGAGTCGTGGAAACCTTATTCGGGTGATCAAACTCATCTCTTATCCGATCCATCAGATTATGAGGCATAAATCTCTCCAAGAAGTCATCAACAAACTGATCCAAGTCATCTCAGGAGAATCAAAAAGTCTACAACCAACAAGCAACCTCCACCAATCTCTGGCAGTATTTTTTTAATTGATAAGTAGTATAAGAAACCCCAAGTGACTCAAGCGAACAGAAATTATGCAACTTTTCTCAATAATAAATCGAGAACTCATAGTCATCCTCTCCCATAGCACCACTGAATCTAGGAGGACCCAAATGAGTAAATCTCTCGAACCTCTTCTGATCCTTGAAATACATAATTGTACTCGTAGCAAGAGGAGGCATGGTAAATTTGGCGAGCTAAGACCCATCTGGAGAGGTAACGTAGATGAAGGCTAAACTCTCAACCTTGGAATATGATACGCAAATACTGGAACTAAAATAAGTATAGTGCTCAAGGTCTGAGGAGTACTAAGAGTAGAAGCAAGTACAACTGGAGGATCCACACTCGAGATTGGAGGAACACCAAGCTTACTCAAAAGAGCACTCTCTAAATGAGTAAACAAGAGAACCAACAACCCCTTCAAACTGGGGCAGAAGAACTCAGAGAAATTGGAACTAAACCTACACCCCTCAACATGCTCAACATGCTCAACATGAGGCTCAGGAGAAATTCCTCTAGCACTCCTCCTAGACGGGGTTGATCTACGTGCCCGTCCACTACCCCAAGTCCATCCATGACTTGCAACTCACCCTCTAGGTGAAGGCTCCACACTCTGACCTCATAAGATCTAGTCATTACCATCTGCACAAAAAAGGTGAAATGCGACTTAGAACTCTAGGTATGAAAAAAATTTTCACAATAAGGAACAAAATGAGGAAAATTTCCAAAAGACATCATATAGCCTCTCGAAGATAGATATGGACGTCTATATATCGATCCGCGAGACTCTATTAGACATTTTGTTCTTACACCGTTTAGATCGATGAATCTGGTTGCTCTGATACCAATTTGTCATGACCCAAAATGCAAAGGGTCATGATGACACTTGTTGCAATGAATCCTGACAAGTAACCCTATCACACAAACTGACACAAAAGAAAAATGACACTTAAATCCCAAGGTAAGGTTTCTTTAACAAAGACGAACCATACAATTATAATAAATATGGAAAAGAACATAGCCAATAACAATATCATAACACCCCAAAACCTGATGTCAACAGTGTAAGAATAACTAATATAATACATAAGTTAAATACATCAAAATATCCAACAAGAATAATATCTATCTTCGAATACTAGTAAGGACATGAATTAATACACGAAGATATAAGTGAACACCAGACGCATGAAAGTCCAATCGCTACCTGGAACAACTATGAAGGCGCCCGAAATCAAGCTACGTGAGACGCACCCACACCAGAATCTACACCAAAAAGACACATTAGGGATGAGTATGGTCCACTTGTACTTAGTAGGTATCATAGGCTGATCAAGCAAAGTATAAAATAAAGTATACAACATACACACTAAGGGCACGTCACCTGCAATCAGAAAATGTCCCACAATGATAGCCCACACCACTTAAACTAACAATTCTATAATATCCACATATAATACAGCAAAGCACCAAAAAAAAAATACTAGTATACATTTATACCACATATAAGCAAAGGAAAGGGGAACAATATATACGAGAGCATCAAGTACAAGTAAGGGAGGTTAGAACAATGGATAGGTAACAAGTCAAATAGAATATGCAATAAAATCATAAGCATAATAAAGTAAAGAAAATAAGAATGATGATGATGATGATGATGATGACGTAATGCACGAGGTTGTCGCACAATCTTGAGGCAGTCGTACAACCTCTAAGACCATCGTACAGTTTTCTTATACACCTACGGAGCTAAACCTATTTTATGTAAGACCCATGGGGGGTTCGTCAACCTATGTATACTCCATATTTTCTCCCTGGCACATCCTTCGGATAGGGTTTTATAAGATGTCACATTTTTGTCATAAAAAGGTGTTGCTAATTTTTTCCAATATTTTCACGGTGGTACTATTGTTTCATGAATGAATATAAGGATGTAATGCTCACAACCAACCACAAAAAGTATTTCTACAACCAACCACAATGAGTATTTTCATAACCAATCAATATATCCGCCAAATATCCACCCATTAATGCTTAACCATTAATGAAATCCAACATGATTCATATGCTAGTAGAGTATGAATATATCAAACACACACAATTGGTAGAACAACACCCTTTTTCATCAAACCAGTTACAATTATCATCATGTATATAAGATTATCAATATCAAATAGGACCCCACACAGTCACACATAGCACATAAAGTTCCAAAACCACCACATAATATCACACATAGTCCCCCACACGAGCACAACATAATAAGATAGCCATTTTTCATGATTAGTTCCCACACCATTAACAAGATTTTGTATACAAATTAACTACCCAGCCCAGTCTGAAAGAGCTAAGCCTAACCTACCTCGAAGGTCAAAAATTAATCTGCAACACTGCAATCACAAAGCCTTACTCTTCATGAACAGATCCAAAATCAACTAAAACATCAAAATATAGAATCTAATCATCAAAAGAAAGCCAACAAAACTCATATTGTATATTTTTAATTCGGGATCAAAACAGACCAACAAAATAGATTTTAAAAAAAGAAGGGCAAAATTATAACTTTATTTCAAAAATATGTTCCCCATATTTTTAGGAGTCTATAGATGAAAACTCAAGTTAAAATAAGTTAGAAATGAGATCCAAATCGAAGAAAAATTATTTTTAAACTTTATCGGGTAAAATCTTCAAAATTCATTTAAAAATCTAGAATTGAAGTTGTTTTGAAGGTGAAATTGAGGGAAAATGGATAATAATAGGATTAGAAACTCACTCAAGTGAAAAGAGAGTGAAACTGGATTTTAAATTGAAGGAATACCATTTTTAGGCCTTACGGGCCAAAATTCCCAAATTTCATACTTTAATTCATGTTTAAAACAAGAAATTAATTTTAAAGATGGAAGAAATTAGTTGAAATGAGTGTATGGAGCTTACCCAAGCTTAGAAATGGAGAAATTTGCTCAAAAGCATAAAATTTTAAGCTTCAAATCTCAAAAATGGTAAAAATATGGGTATATATATACCCAGCTATCGCGATCACGAAATAGGATAGCGATCACGGAACCTTGCCTAACAGAGGTATCACAATTGCGGAAAGAGTGTCGCGATTGTGATACTCTATCTTCTTCCCAATCACAATCACTGCATAAGGCACGTTATCACGGGTGCAGCAGATAATTAGTGCACCAGCTGGGGAATTGGTGAATTTTTAAGTCTTCACGGGCCCCTTGGTATTCATTCGGAATTTTATGAACGCAAACGAACTATGTTATCCTATTTAATTTTACGCTCTGTACTCAATGGCAATATCAGATTGTCAAAAAAAATATCGTTTTCACAAAGTTGACCCCTGAAATCTAAAATCACAACTTTCTAAACCGAGAATCGAAATGAAATTTAAAAGCCATAAAATCACATCAACCATGTTACCACCCTAAAATAGACATTTCAGATCTTCTAGCGCAATATATTTTTTCATTCATCGTACGGATCAAAAGATATCGACTGAATCAACTATAAGGCTCTCAAAGCCGCCAAAAATCATAAAATCACATAAATGATACCAAAATACATCAGGAACAGTGTCAATCACCCCACACCCTAGAAATACCACAACACAACTATGGGGAGGGGTAAAATAGTTAAATCATACAAAAATATATATTTCACATATTTCATCAAAATTTAGGTCGTTACAATGGTTCATCTTTGTCGTCATTGTTCTACATCTCCTAATTCAAGTAGCGAAGAAAATACAAAGAGTGACGAGGAGTTAGTTGGGGTTACTCCTTAGTGTTATTGGACTTAATGCTTCGAGATACTTTTTAGATATTCTTGAACTCAATTTTAATTTTTGAAAAATCTTTTGTATTGTTTAAATATTTTGGATGTTGTTGGATTGATTGTTTAAGTGTTGTTCATTTGGATTGCTTAAGTGTTTTGCTAACATATTGTATGATGCGTTATATGGTATTTTTAGCAGTAATGCATGTTGCTTAGGGTTGTATATATTGAATTTCATTATCATTTGGTAGGTAGGAATCAAAAAATACAGATTTGTGCAGCCAAAAAAAAATTTAAAAAAGTGACGGATGGGGCGATTTTGTCCATCATTTTTCTGAAATTTTAAAAAGAAAAATCAAAAAATGTGACGATGTCTGCCTCTTTTCTAAATTTTTTTCAAAAAAAAATATTGTCTCTCGCTTTTTTAATAAGCTTTTGATACTTTTTTAGATGTAGCACTTGCACTTATTATAACTGAGTCTTGAAATATTTATATATGTTCTACTTTTATTGTGGATGTAGGAATTTCCTTCGAGTTATTTGTATTGATCATCTATTATTTTACTCTTATTAAGTTAATTATGGTTGTTGAGTTTAATTCACCTAATATGATTGGACTGGGATAGATATCATCACAATCCTAGACATTTAGGGTCATGACACATCGTCTACTATGATATATATAATCATATAAATGCACATAACATATTTAACATCCATATTTATAGAATTAACACTAGTTGCATAAGGCACGTGCTAAGCCCGGGGACAAGCTCATTATAAATAATATAAAATTTAATTTTAGAAAAAATATAACTTAAATCACATTTTCTATTACATAATTAATTTAATTTAGTGATACGTTGATTATGCATATCTAGAAAATTACTATGATTCTTTAAGTATTTTTGATATATTTGGATAACTTGTAAAGGACTTTATTTAAGAAAAAGGAAGTATGAAGGATAATTACCAAATATGAATAGACATAAAATTTAATTTAAAATAAATAAGTGATGTGTTCAGCATGTTTAAAAATATCATATTTGATAGATTGTTGAAAAAAATATTTTCTCTAGAAAATAAGTCTTTTTAGACTTATAAAAATGACTACGTGGAAGTAGAAAAATTATATTCTATATTTCACATTCATTGAGCTCTTCTCTCTTTAATACACCTTGTCTTCACCCATCATAGCTCCCATTCCTGCCACTCCATACCCCATCTCTCATAATACTTATCTAAATTATATAAAAATAATTTTTAAATAATATTTTACTTACATATCGAATATAAGAAAACAAGTAAGAAATACGCTAATTTTATTAAAAAAATTTTATTAAAGTAATGTTTTTATTGAAAAAACGATTGTACCAAACATACTCAAAAAGAGAAAGTATTATTAAAAAATAATAAATGCTCTGATTGAAAAAGAGACTGTAACTTCAAAGTTGCACAGATTTTACTAAAATGTAAAGAAATAAATTTGCATTCTATCCATTTCATTTTATTTTACATTTGTTTATTTAGTACTCCTATTAATAAAAAAAAAACTGTTTAATGGGAGTTGATTTATTGATCTCGATAATTATGATTAGAAAATATATGATTGACAACTATTATGTTGTATAGTTACTTAATGATAAGAGTAATATTGAAAGAAAGTAATAAATTTTTCTTTATTTGCTAAAATAATAAGCAAAAAGTAAATTTTATTTTTAGTACATGGATCAAGCAAAATGAAAAAAAAAAAAAAAAAAAAGAGAGAAAAAAGGATATCCTCTCAATTCTTTTTTACTTGTTTCTTTGACTTGACAAATAACTTAAGAATTTAATATATTAAGGATAAAATATATGAAATTATTCTTATTAATTATGTTTTAAAAATTTAATTTAGTTATTGTTACTTAATTACTTGATAATAATAATAACAATAATAATAATAGTTATATTATTACTAATAATAGTAATAGTAATAATAATGTGAAAAAAGCTATAAATCTTTCGTGATTTACTAAAATAAATAAGAAAGAAAAATAATTAATTTTTAATATAAGAAATAAGTAAAAAAAGAATAAATAATCTAATAGGGAATAAGAAGAGATTTATAAAAAAAAAAAAAAAAAGAATACTATGTATAGTTCAATTACAAAGTCTCAAATAAAAATATCACAAAAGAATAAATGAGAACAAACGTAACAACATGTATGGAAAATAAGTAAATATGTGTAGCTATTTAATTGCATAAAAAAATTATGAGGTTTACAAAAAGGGAGATCCTCCCTTATATATAGTAGTAATAACATCTTACTTATATTGTAACTCGGATATGTTAAATTAAAAAGTGATAGTTTCTCCATTTTAATTTGATTATGATAGTTAAATCTGGTACAAAATTTTAAAAAGTAAAAAAGACTTTTGAATCTTATGATCTTAAATTGAAGATATATGAATTATATCAGAATATATTTTAATCTTGTAATCTCAAAAACATGTCGTGAAAATTTGAAATAAAAAAGTTACTAAAGAAAGGAAAGAGACTTTTTTTTAAAAGGGACTAAAAAGAAAATAGAATACAAATTGAAACAAAGGGAATAATACGAGTAAATCAAGGCAAATAAAGATCTATATAAAACATATAAAGATCATTTGGTACGATGAATGAGAAAATAATTCTGAAATGAAATTTAAGATCAATTTAATATCATGCTAAATGTGAGGTATTGACTAATATCAAAATTATTTTATTTCACTATTTATACTAATTGATAAATTATACCCCATATAAACGATAAAATAAATTACGGAGTAATATCATAAATATAAAATATCCAGCTTATCCTACCAAACGAGCCGTAGTGGTTAACGACTTGACAAAGTCGAGTGATGAGGGGACAGTTGTACACGAATAAAAGAAGAAGAAAAGTAGAGAAAAACTGTGTTGGATAGATAAAAGAGAACCACACGGCGCAATCATGACATAGAGATAGCTAAAAGAACACTTATTTAACTCCCACAGCACTTCTCTGCATTCATTTCAGTTCGGAAAATTTAAGAATGCTAACAGTTAAACATACCGCTGCCGCCGTCCGATTCTCCGCCGTGAATTTCGATACCACTTCCCGCCGCCTATCTCATTCCCCCAGCTTCTTCATCCCTCCTCGGTACTCCTACTTCTTCCTTGCACCACTTTTTTTTTTTTGGTGAACTTCCTTGCACCACACTTATCAATAGTACGAATGTATAGACTAAAGTTGGGGCATGTGAATTCGTGGTCTCTCCGTCAAAACTATATATTTTATGTATATATTCTCTAAATTTGGTATAATATTATGTGCTGGCACCATGTTACAAGAGGTCTGAATGATGCACTTGGTCGAATACTGAATAATTTATCTAGAGTACTAGATGCATCTTTGTTTCCGAGATACTGATATTGTTTCAGGCCCAACTTCTTTTAAATGGTTTTTATATTGATTTGAGAGTTGTGTTGCAGAGATAAATTTGGAAGATTGGTGGATAATTCTTCTGGAAGAAAAACGTGCAAGGGAATAAATGGAATTAAAGCAACTGCAAAGGATGATTTTAGCTCGGGTTCTGAGCCAGTAAAACATAATGCGAAGCAGTCGAGCTATCATCCATCTGAGGACATTGGGGAGCCGGAACTAATGGAGAATGAGGAAGCTCAGCTCAAGCCAGCTGAATGTACAAGGACAATTATTGAGGTTAAAATCTTATTACAAAAGAAACACGTTATACTTTCAGCTGATGTGGCTTCTGATTGTTGCTACATATTTTTGATGATATAATGAACTTTTTGTTTGTCTTGAAATTTTGTGAATCCAAATTTTGATAGACTCCCTTGTAGGTTTACAGAACACTTGAATTTATAAAAGGGGTTGTAATTAGATATCTTTGTACTGTTCTCATTCACAATAGAAAACTCAGCCTGCTTTTATGCCCCAGTAGGCTTGGCCGGACCTTGTTAGATCCTTATGTTAATTCGTCTCATTCATAATATAAAACTTTGTCTGCTTCCACCCAAGGACATAGGCTTGGCCAGAGCCGTTAAATCCTATGTTAATTCTTCATTTTGTGACGGTAAAGATATGTCACTACCGGGACTTCACTCGATCTTAAAAGTTAGCTCAAGGAACAGGATTACCCAAGTCCATATAAGCAAACCACCAATCTATTACCCAATCAATGCGAGACTCTAACCCAATTTAGCAGCCCTTCACGCCCAGGCAACTGGAGCGTAGACCGGGAGCCCAAACAGGGGTGGACCAAGCTCTAATACCATGTAATACATGATATGACACTTGGGTCGAACTCAACCCAAAAAGCTAACTCATGAGGGAAGGATTGCCCAAGTACATATAAGCAAAGCACCAGTCCATTTCCCAACCAACGTGAGTCTCTAACCCACTTCTAACAGGAACCTTCAGACACTTGATTAACGGAGACTCAACTTCTATATCCAGTTGTTAGCCTCTTTTCTTCTAATTATAAACCTATGCAAATAATTCCCTTCGACAAATAGAATTTACTGCTAGCTATGCAATATGCTTTCTTGTCTTATGCTTTTAGTCAATGAAGCTGTCAGGCATCCATTTATAGTCTGAAATGGGCTCTTACGAACTCTAAATGACAGGGAATTGTCCACAGGATCTCAGTCACTTTGTTTTACATCCTGCCCCTCCACCATCAATATTCTTTGTAGCTCATGAGCAAATATAATCTAGGCTGCTGATCATTGTGGCTGATTGTCTATGGTAGCTAATATATTGCTTTTATCACTTGATTTCTAGGTAAATAGCAAAGCAACACTCATGTTTTCAAGTGCAATCAGTGATGTAATGCATGCAAACGTTTTCTGGCCAGATTTGCCTTACACGACTGATGAACTTGGAAGTAAGATGCACAATTCTTTTTATTAGCATAATTTGCTCAGGCTAATAATTCACTTCTTAGTGATTTAGTGGCATATTCAATCCTTGAAGGTTTTTGTGTTTTCCCTTCCTATCAGATGTCTACTTTCAAGTAAAGAATGATGAAGATGTTCTGAAAAATCCGACAACTGAAGAAAACGTTGTGGTATGGAAGATTTAAACTAAGAAATTCTGTTAGTTTTCATCGTTAGTTTTTTTTCCTTTTAAACGATGTATTATTTTGCTTTTCTTTATTTTCTCGCAATTAACTTGTACATAGTATACTGCCACTACTGGGTCCTTTCAAATGATTCTACTTTATTTGGGGATAAGTGGATGACTGTTTCCGGATCACATAGGCATTTTCCTCTTTGATGATTCTGATAAAACTTTTATAGAGTTTCCTAATTATGTTTCGGTTGTTCTCTCCCATTTTGGATACATACAGGAAATGTGAACCGTAACAGCACAACTCATGGTGTTTAATAGGAGAAAATATAATGCTTCACAAGTTTATCCATCAGAAGATAGAAAAATATTCTTAATATGGTAGTATCTTGATTATGAATTTTATGATCATCTTCCTGGGGGAAAGATTCTTCTGTTGCATTGGTCATAAAGTGGAACATTGCTTTTATCACTTCAATTATCTTTCAAAAGCTCTTTCTTTCAGAGATATATAATAGAAACACTTGAGAAAATGTGACGAGGCGATGTTACACTCAAATAGCAAAACGTACCATCAAGCCACACAATTCTGTTTTCCATTAATCTCGTACGGAAATACACTAATGAAAAGTTAAATAGAAGGAATACTTGGATGTCAACTTCTATAGATATACTGTATAAGAAAAGTACTTTGTTCCTCCCCCCCCCCCCAACCCCCAAAGGCTTACTTGATTTCCAATAAAATGCAGCAAGTAATTATTGGCCTAGATACATCAGAAATGCAGAGTGAGATGGAGTCATCAGGTCAATCCGAAATTGATTTTCTAGATGAATTTGATGATGAGGATATTGATATTGATATTGATGATGATGACGACATTGACGACGACAGCGACGATGATGAAGCGGTATTACTTATTTTAAATGGTTTACTTCTCAAATATAACTGCTATTCTGTCCGTCATTGTCAGTAAATATACTTGTTCGCAGGATTGGGTTTCTGTTCTTGATGATGAAGAAGATCAGAGTGGGCATCCTGACTTGGAAGATTGGGCTACATTAGAGACTATGAAATCTTCTCATCCAATACACTTTGCCAAACAAATTAGTGAGGTAATTGTCCTTGTGATAAATTTTGTGCATTGAAGTTATAAGAGTGAGAACTATCAATTTGACTTCCTATTCAGTAAAATCAGCAGATCATGTTACATTTAGTTTTCCAGATGTGGCATATAACATCATGTTACATTTAGTTTTCCAGATGTGGCATATAACTTTTTGTATCTGCCATGGAGATAATAGTCAAAACATTTATTTTTGTGGTCTGAATTTGCTGCTCAGGTTGTGACAGGTGATCCTATAGATTTTATGGATCAGCCTCCAGCAGGTCTTGTTATTCAGGGCCTTCTAAGACCAGCTTTCCTTGAAGAGAACACTACCATACCAAAGCAGATATCTGAACATAAATTAAATGATGCTGGTATACACCTAATGGAAGAAGTTGCAGAACATAAGCAAAACGGTAGTGTTCATGTCAATGGCGTGAAACATAAAAGTGGATCTTCGCAAGATAGCCCGCGTTGGCCAGAGGAATTGGAGAAGGATGAAACCCTTGATAATGGAACTTCATTTTACAAGCTAGAGATGATTAAAATTCAGTTAATTTCTTCACATGGGCAGCAAGTAAGTTTGTAGGTATATCATTTATAAGGTTCAGCCTTGAATTTTTCGATCAGCATTACAATACTTGCCTTGCCTGAATCTGCATCCGTTGGGTGCTATTTATGTGAACAATTTGTGTCATCCCAAAACTTATCTTCATTAAGTATAGAGAAATTTGGACTTGATAATCTCAAATGGGTTACATTGGGTGGCACGGGCAGCAACTATAAGTATGTGACACCTTATTTGTTAAGTCGAAAAAGAAAAATATCACTAAAAAAGAGCATACTATTATTCCAAACAAGTTGTGAAGAGGGTATTCTTCTCATTTGTCTGCAGTTGTTACATGGAAAGATGAAAGTTAGTTTGAAAACTAACACCCGAAGCAGAACAGGAAGTGTTCTGTGTCGTGATAGACTTTTGATGACAGGGCGATGCACTCTGAGATTTGCTGCCAAGCTGTCTCATGTAGACAAGTACCTGGGATGCTTTCTTGTCAGTGCCGAATGATCAAATATACATGAATACAGCGACTCATTAGTCATCGTCATCCACATTATTTTGTATTTCACACGTGTGCTATATGTCATGCTCGCATCTTCGATTCTTCACATTAGAATGTTCATGATGGTTTAGAAAAGCTCAACAATTTGTGCAATTGTGAGATTCCCGTGAATCAACCCTCATAATTCATAGCATTCACTTTTATGTTTTCTAATGGTGTGCACAGATCTTAGTTGAGTTAGAAGATTTTAGTCAAGCCAGACCTGATGCAATAGCACATTCGACTGCCAATATCATATCGCGGCTTAAAGCTGCTGGAGACAAAACCACGCAGGCTCTCAGATCTCTCTGTTGGAGATGCAAGGGAATTCAAGTGGAGGTATGGCCAGTCACAGTTCCCTAGATATGTTCTAGATGATTGGCTTTTGTTGTCTTCCCTTCTTTTCAAAATTTGATGCTTTACAATTCATCAAGTGTTCGCATTTTTCATCAGTCAACAGCCAAATAAAATAGTAGAAAGCAAAAGATGCAACTCGTCCTCCCCTTTAAACCTCATTTCCTACTACTGATGAATTAGCTTGTGTAAGTAGGTACTTACCAAATATTGGAGCCATCTTTTTTTCTGTATGGTAGATAACTGATGGATTTTGTTAGTTCCCTGCATTGGTGTAATGGAAACTAGCTTTTGTATGCTCCCAGCGCCTACTTGATGCTATTGTTGTGAATTCTACCATAACTGATGGATTTTGTTAGTTCCCTGCATTGGTGAAATGGAAACTAGCTTTTGTATGCTCCCAGCACCTACTCGATGCTATTGTTGTGAATAAAATATGCTGTTACACTTGTGTGCAGACATCATTTAACTTCTTGTTTCTGATGTTTTGTTGCTTATTTATTTATTGGTATTTTTTGAATACGAGAACCTACCCTTCTTGCAGTCTGTTGATGCATTAACATGGATCTGTAAGACTTGAACCACATCACTGTCTAGTATGATGCCCCACCGAGTAATACACCTTTTTTTTTTCTTTTTGCTTCGTAGGAAGTGGCTCTGATAAGTGTAGACAGCCTTGGTTTTGATGTGAGAGTTTGCTCTGGAGCACAAATTCAGACACTGCGGTTTTCCTTTAAAAAGCAGGTATGATACTTATGGTAGTTATGTTTTGTTTACTAGATTCGAACTTCATATTCCAGTGTCCCAGCATATTCACTGCATTCAAACAAATTGCTGTCAATGTGAGTTACTATGTCGTTTGCACAGATCTGACATGCAGGCTTTGTGTACATGTGTATCTGGAATGTCTATTATCCAGATCAAATGAATAGAAGTACAACATGCTTCTACATATTTCTCACACTTGCTATTTTGAACCCTAAAGCTTTTCTGATTTTTGAGCATCACTTTGTATTACTTCCTAGTTCCAAGATAGTAACTCTTTTGTTTCCATCTGAGCAAGTAAAAGGTTTAACACCATGAAAACATATCACAGATTCATTTTTCTGTTCCATTGGTTTTGCTCAAGGGGTCTGTGGAAATAGTAATAGAATGTTCTATTTGCAGGCCACCTCGGAGTACAGTGCCGAAAGACAGTTAAACGATATGCTGTATCCAAGGGTCCACTCTAAGTTACATCAAAAGAAAGAAACTCACCAAGCTGAATCATAAACAAAAAAAAATATGTAGATTTTGTTGTACTTCTGGCTCAAAATTGTATATAGAATATATACTCTTTGATTCATACCATTAGCCCACTTGTGGTATTATGGATTTGTAGTTGTATTCATCCCATTAGAGCTATTCTTCAGTGGAGGTAACTATCTAAGTTCTCCCCTTACTATTGTTGTAATTTGTAAACTCAATTTGTAGTGCTTAGGTTCAATTCTAATTGCAATTTTGGTTATTATATTCTTTGGAGAAAATTTCTGTGTTGTGCCGGACGCTTGCCAAGTGTAGGCCATAAACATTTTGCCTAAATAATGATAGTCTTAGTGCTACACATGCTCCACATCACTTCAACTTTTACAGATGCAGCTTCTTCCCATGTCAAGATTCTATCTAAGAACACATAGCCCACAATAAGTCGAAAATTGGATCAATACTATTTTAGTTGCATGTAAAGGTAACATTTTTACATCATAAACTTCAACGAAAGTAAAAAAAAAAAAAAAAAAGAGAACCACAGTATCCAGGTAAAAAACTGTCAAAAGATGTCAAGACTGACTGGTACACCACATTAAACTGCATCACCATCTTATTGAGAGATAGAACAAGCACTACAGAGAAACAAAGTTCTTATCTTCTCTTATTATCATTATTTGTATAGCCCCACAGCATACTCTATATGAGAACAGAACTAATTAACTAAAATTTGATGATTTTTTATGTAAGTCTCATATGCCAATTGAGCTGTGAGAAGATCAACAACAGCAGAACCTACTGATTTAAACACAGTAATCTCCTCAGCATTTGTTCTCCCATTCTTTTCCCCCTTTATCAATTCCAACAAGTCCCCAGCAATCTCATCCCTTGTAATAACCCCTCTCTCAAATGCACCCACCAGTTCCCCTGCCTCAACCAAAGCAGCCTCATTATCAACAAACACTTTCCCCCTCTTCAACGCTTCGTCATCGCACTCCCTCATCGAATGCTTAAACGATCCAACCAAATCTAAATGCGCCCCTTCTTTAAGTTTCTCCCCCTTCACCAATGGCGTCTCCGAATTCGTAGCACAACTCACTATATCTCCCAACCCCACAACTTCCTCAAGACAATCATTACTCTCAAAACACACCCCTTCAAAACCACCTTCACTTTGCAAATTTTCAATCATCTTTTTCGCCTTATCAACAGTTCTATTCCACACAATCACTTTCTTCAAACTTGGCCTAACTGTCAAATGCGCCTTGATCAAATGCGGCGCTAAAGTACCAGCACCAATCATCAAAAGGGTCTCGGAATCTTGTCGTGATAAGAATTTTGAAGCTAAAGCCGATGTGCAAGCAGTTCGATAAACTGTGAGCTCAGTGGCATCCATAGTGGCTAAAGTTTGTCCAGTAATGGAATTGAAAAGAACATAACTAGCATGAACTCCAGGTAAATTTTGAGTGGAGTTGTTGGGGTGGTAAGTGACAAGCTTGATACCGATATAAGGAAGTGAAGGGGAACAAGACCAAGAAGGCATGAGGAGGAGAGAAGTTGAGGGGCTTGTTTGATGGGCATGGCGAAGTGGGGATTCAATGGTAGAAGTGAAAGATGGGAGGGAAAATTGAAGGTGTTTGATGAGGGATTTGTGGGTGAAAAGGGTGTGGAGAGTGGCGGTGGAGATGAACACTGGTGATGGTGTTGTCATGGTGGATTGTGGGGATTTTCTTGCTGGCGAAAAAATGGGATTGGTTGGACTTGTAGTAGGATGGATTTGGAGGAGAAAATGGAGGCTACTTGGAATGGGCTTTTATACAAATGGCTTTTTTGAGGCCACTATTTATACTATACCAACGGACAAATTCATTCAACTGCTTTTAACTTTAACAAAAGAAAAGGTCGGATCTCGACTTTGCAGTGGACTTGCAAAATTTCGCGGTAACAAAATGACCCAAATCAAATGGCTCCCTAATTCAAGATTGGACTATTTAAGTTTTCTAATTCTTCACGGCTAAAGAAATGCTACAGTCCATTTAAAATCAAGGTGGAATTTTCATATGCAGGCTTTGAACTTGTTGAATTTTTCTGTGCTAAGACTATCCTAATAAGTAATTACGCTATATTTCTATTGAATCTTGAAACTTTCATAAAGTATTCCTATTAAGCGAGATAAATTATGCCTATTAAGCACACTTGCTACCTAATACAACATGTGGGATACGCCTTAATTTTTTTATTTGTAATTTTTTAAATTTTATATCTTCTTCAAGATTAATTTACAGTTATCATCTTTGACTCTTTCACCACCACCGCCACCTCCAACAAGAATATAATTTCTCCCTAAAATGTATTTGTTTTTTCTCTTTCTTTTGTCGCAGCAAATTCTTCTTTTCATTACTGTCAAATTATATATGGAATAAGATCAATGGGTCGAAGCCGTCACTACAACATTCACGGTCGCACCACAATGGTCGCTTGCTTTCTCACAATCTTTATCGTCGTAAATTGGCTCGCCGAAATTCAATCCCACCACTTTATAACTTAAATAACATTTGTTCTCGAAGATCAAATAAAAAATTTTATATCGGATTTGATAAATACCCTATAAGGTTTGATAAATTTATTTTGTCTTCCTCAATCTTCAAGAAATGCACGACATTTCGAAGCACTGTCAGATTTGATGACAAATTTCATTTTCAAGTCATGTTTCTATTCTTAATTTCTAATTTTGAATGTCAAAAATCAACAAAGAATTGGATCTAATTCAATGAGTATGCCAATAGAATTTGCAGTGGGAGAAGATATGATGAAGGTAGTAGAGGTTTTTCTTTAGAGAAAACCTAGATTTTTTGGGGGGAAGATGAAGACCTATAAAGATTAGGGGTTTTAAAAAATATTGTATTATTTTTGGCTTAAAGGTTTTATTTACTTTATTTTGTTGGATTATTTGTGAGCAAAGTCAATTATTTTTATCTTATTGACTTATTTACCACATCACTCGTGTCTAGATTTCACGTGTTTCAGTATTTTTATGGCTTTCTAAAAAAGTGCTTAATCAGCACGTTTTGTGAGAGGTTCAGGAATTTAATATGAACATGACCTAATTGAGGTGTCAACATGAAAAACTCAACAAGTTCAGGGACCTGTGTATGTATTCCGCCTGACAGAAAATGCTAACTTCAATAGAAGGCTAATTATACTTCAATTTTTGTCTGGGTTTTTTCATTATCATAATTTCTTTCAATTATGGTAGAACTTATACATGTACTTGAAAGTAGAATTTGCAGTTGCATATAAATCTATTCTTTTTTAGTGCAAATATTATTTTATTTATATCTATATTCTACATTACTTTACTACTATATATAAGTGTGACCAAGCAAACTCCTCTTCATCGACATGCTTGCTTGCCAACCGAAGAATAGTTTATAGCTATATTCTAATTTTAGTGTTTTAGCTTATTATATTTGTTTTCCTTATGCATGTACTTTTTTCACAATTAGGCAATAAACTCAGTCCATGTTTTTTTTATTATACCCTACACCCCCCGAAAAATTATACTTCCGCTCTAGTTTGTTTGCATGTAGGTCTTGCTTGCTTTTTATATTTCACGCCTTTTTTTTCTCTTTCCTATTCATTTATTGGATTTTTTAAAAATATATGTGGCCCCATCTTCTAAATTGACTGACCATCCCATTTCTTTTTGGAAAAAGTCATATATATCTCTGAGCTGATGTTTTAAAAGGCAGTTCAAAGATCCTATCAAGGCAAGATATAGCCAAAAATGTCTCAAAGCGTTGTGAAAAGGTGAAAGCATCAAAAGACGAACACTTCGAAATTTGAGGCGTTCACCTAAGCATGAGGTTCAATAGGCGTAAGCCTAGAAAGTTTACAATGTAAAATAATTTTTTTTATTAAATCTCCAATTTAAACTTAGTACCAAAATATATAATTGGTAAATACTTAAATACTCAAATCAAAAGTAAAAGAAAATTTAAAAGTCATACTTTCAAACGTATTTGTCAGTGGTGTCGACGACATCGCTACTCAAGAAGGTACTGGTATAATTTCTTCTTCCTAGTTCCTTTCTTTTCTTTTAGTTCTTTTCAAGTCACATAGTCACGACCTTTTAAGTTATTTACTTTTTTGCTCTCTTTAAAATACAATATATTATATATAGGTGTGTAAATATATTGATAGAGTTACGACAAAGTGAGGGTTGATTAATTATACACTATTTTTATAATACAAACTTGTATTTTTAGGACATATAATAGTTTATCATATGAAAGTTGACTTTATATTTTTGTTGTATTATGTGGTTTGGTTGGAATTTTTTTTGTTGAAGCAGTTTTAGACATATTCACTTTTTTTTTAATAATTTAATATAGTTTACTTTTTTGGTGATTTATCTCTTTCAAAAAAAAATTATTTCTAATTATATTAATTTATAAAATTAAAAATTAAATGATCTGTGGGGCTTACTCCCCATTGTCGTGGGGCTTACGTCTCGCCTCATATCAGGTAAAACGCCTCATCTCACGCCCCTGCCTTTAAAAACACTATCTTGAACTTTTAAAAATGGTATGTAAATACCCTCTGTTATACTTTTAGGCTATTTTTACCCTTACCATCTAGCTTTGGGTACGTATATATTTCTGAATCATTGAAAATGGTACGTATATACACTTTCGTTAGATGGCGTCTGTTACGTATCTTCATTGTAAAGAAACTAGTCATTTCCCCTTAGTAATTTCTCTCCTGGCCTACCAGCGAAATATTCTATAGCTGAAGTTGGAAGCGATTTTTGTCCAGCATGTCCTCTTCCTAAGGAAATGTTCTATGATCTCATTTGTTTTGGTTCGCCAAGAAATAGGTGTGGTCAAAAATCGCTTCCAACTCCGGACACTTAACATTTTTGCCAATAGGTCAGGGGAGAAATTGCTAAAGAAAAATGATTAATTCATTTAGGATGAGGACACATGACGCGCGTCGTCTAATGAAAGAATTTATACGTATTATTTTCAATAATTCGGAGGTATATACGTACCCAAATTCAGATGACAAGGATAGAAATAACCCAAAAATATAATGGAGGATATTTACATACTATTTTCAATAGTTTGGGTGTATATGTATGACCTTTTTTATTTCTTTTTTCATTCTCAGTTATGCTATTTTATGCTCATGTACTGTAAGTTTATATCGTGGTACTTTAAATCTTTTAAAAGTTTTGTGGGATTATTTCTATATATCTTCCTAAAATTATTTTTAAAATTTTGTGGGATTATTTTAATATAATTCCATACTCAATTTATTTTGCATGATAATCTATTTATTCCATTAAAAAATTTAATATAAAAAAAGGTATACATTATTTTTAATTTCTGGAGAAGAAGAAACAGAGGGAGGGGGAGACTGGATTAGAAAGTGAGAAATTGAATAAAAAAAATTTATGATTTTTGAAACAAAATTTATATATTTAAAAATTACATAAAAATAACATATGTTCTTAAAAACATTATGATAATTAAAATAATTGTTTGACCCTCAAAATATTATGTATCACATAAACTGAGACAAGAAAAATATATTTTTGTTCCTAGAAATGTCAAATCAGTAACGTCTGGGCATAAATGTGTGATTGTAAAGAAGAATGAATCGAAGCTCGTAGCGTTAAGATTTAGCCCAACTACAGTTGATTTGAGCAAGGATGTTCTTAATGAGGAAGAGGAAGATATTGATTTGGGCGAGGATAGTTTTGATGAGCATAAGGAAGATAATATGTTAGACATATGCTTTGATAAAATGGCTTAGGGGTGGAGATATCTCACCAAGACATCGAAGAAGTGTAAGCAATAAAAATAAAAAGAAGACACGTGAAAGGCAACACAATTGAGATGGTAGAGTGATTAAGGGGGTTTTTCTAAGACACCTGCCGATGCGATTAGCAAAGAAAAATCATACACCAGTGTCAATAGTTTCAGTAAAATTTAATAAATTCAAGAAGAAGTGATGAAATATCAAATTTTGCTGGACAAATTTGAAGAAGAAGACGAGGAAAATAACTCATTTTATTTTAGATGGGTAAACTATTCTTACGTCATACAAGAAAATTGAAGACGAAAACTCAACTTTCTTCTTGCCTTTTATATTTTTGCATTGGCAAAATACATAGGCAGACCCCTGAACTTGTTGATTTTTTTCGTGCTGGCACCTCAGTTAGACCATATTCCTATTGAACCTTTTAGTCTTTCACAAACTGTATCAATTAAAAATAAGCATCTGACCTAGCACTTTGCGTGATCTCGCATTTTTTAAGCACGTGAAATCGTTAGGGATGTAAATAATATGGAACTACCCAACGAGATTCTTTTCTTTTTTTCTATTTAGCTTCAATTTCTTTCTTTCTTTCTTACCCTAATTTTTTTTCCTCTTTCTTCGTCTTTTCTTCATATTCGTTATTTTTTATTTGAGGTCATCTAATTTTTCTCCTTATCCACTTAATTTCTCATTCTCTTCTTAATTTCTTCTCTCTCTGTTTGTCTTTGTCATTTTTAATAGAAATGTCGAATTCTTCTTTCTCATTGTCTTTATCTTCTTCAAATGCAAAAGGGGTATGTCTATGTGGGGTCAAAGCTTAAATTAAGACCTCATGGACACAACTCAACACTGGACGCAAATTCTTTTGTTGCAAAACTTTAAAGATATTCATCTTACATTTCCATCAAATGACCACAACTCAATTTTTTAGTTTAATTTTTTCTTTAATTTTGTAGTAAGAGGTGAATGCAATTACTTCAATTAGTACGATGACGAAATGTCTTCTCAAACAAAAAGAGTGATGTGAAATTTATTGAAAAAAGTCAAATCATTTGAAAAAGCAAGGAATTAATTAAAAAAATTAATGGTGATAGGCATTGTTGCAATTGTGATTTTGGCTAGATGAAATTTCTTCAAGAAATGTTCTTAAATTTTCGCTGGTTTGGGTCAGGTTACTTGTATGAAATTGTTTTAATTTGACTTTTCTATTGTTATTGATTTATTTTGTGGCTTAAATTGTGTACGAAGGAATCAATAATGAATGAAGAGAATTTATGTAATGTGCATTAATCTGCTCTTTTTTTTAGTGTGTAAATGATTCATTTAAACAATTCAAACAATAGTAACTAATGATTTAAAAAGATTATTGTAAAAGAATTCGTATAACATGAAGTGCCTTACGTCTATAAAAGTGATTTAAAGCACAAGAGCACAAGTGTAATTAATTAATACTTTTCACACAAAATAAACTACCATTCAACTGCTCAAATGAGCTCTAAACATACATAAGTATTCAACAAAAAAAAATTAAAGTAGACCGTCAAAAATAATTTAAAAACTTTAAATACCCGAATAAAATAATAAAACAGTCACACAACTAATGTTTTTGCTGCTTAAATTAAAAATAGTGCTTAAAATACAATTTGATTCAACAAGCTCATATGCCTCCAGGTGCATTAAAACTTTCAGGTTGGTTTCTCCTTGATTGACTCATACTTTGCAATTGTGTAATTATAACAACATTCTTTTTCCTCCAGACTTATAATCAATAGCAATTTGTTTGAGCTGCATCTTTGTAAACACATAGAATGACAACTATTCTTTCTAGTTTTAGGCTGCATATAAAGAAGTAAAATGAGCTTTGTAAAATAAGAATTAAGAATTACATAAAATTGTAAAATCATATTACATTTAAAGTTTCAGTGTCACTTATTTGATCAGTGTAAATATCAAATTCTATATTATGAAACCTCTTTTGTCATACTATTGATGCTAATGCTCCAGTGATTCTTTTTTTCAAGTTGCTAACCAGATGCAACTCATTTTTCTCTTTCTCTACCTTTTTCAGTGCTTCTTTCAGTGCTCTTACCTCTACCACCCCTGCCTCTGTCACTGCCTCTACCTCTACCTCTTTCAGTTGGCTGGACTTTTATAACAGCTGAAGTATCAACACATATAGAATTGTCTTGCTAGCTAAACATTGTTGGTTGGCTAGATCTTGGTGGTTTTTTATAGGTTGATGGTCTCTAGAGCTTGTTGTCTGGATAGAGATTTCAGGTTATCCCATCCCAGCCTACTAATAAAGCATATTAAATGTGTGAGGTAAATATCAGTGTTTAATTATTAAATTAAATGAGAAGAGTGTATTACTTGAGTTTTACAAACTGTTCTATTATGTCCAACTTGATATTACTTAGAGCAAGTAAATTTTAGTCCTTTCCTGAATAACTTTTCATACTGCTTTTTAGGCTCATCCTTCCCTTTTTTTCTACACTGCTGGTCTGCTAGGCATTGGTCTAGGTTCAGGAGACTCAATCACTATACCACATGTGTTAGGTCATATGTACATATTAGGTATTGATTAAAGAAAGTAGTTATAAACTTTAAGAATGTATCTTTCTTATATCAATTTTCCACATAAACTTCAGCTTCTATTTCTTTATGCTGACATGCCAATAGAACATGTTGACATGGTGTGCCTCTCAACTGCCAGCTTTTATAAGTGTGAATCGTTACCTTAATATCAACTATATGCCTATAAGGATTATCTAAAATTTCATACTTTATCTGATATTTGAACCTAACTATACAATTTGTAGCCATTTTTTTATTTTCTTCAAGTACTTAGCAAAGTCATAGGTGAGATATTTGAAATTCAAATGTCAGTAAACTTTCTCATTTCAACATTTCTATCCATTATCTTGTGTCTAATCTTCTTTAATATAGTGATTATATATTTATGTCTAACATCTAAAATTTATGAATTAAATATCTCAAACATATTATTTTCAATAATGTCAGATTTAGCATGCTCCCTAAATATGCCTTATACTATAATTTTTTATCATAATGTAACAAGTTCTGACAGATATTGTTATCAAATTCACTAAGTCTGTGCATCCCATCTTGAAACTTCACTTCAAACTTGGCTTTAGCACATCGCCAAAATTGTTTTCTTCTTTTTTCTTCTCTCCAGATCTAAATGTCAATTGGACCAGATATGTCTAGCTTACCACCTCATCTCAAAATCTGATAACAACTCAAGTATAATTGACACAACACCCTACATAAACATAAACATAAAAATTAAAATTAAAATTAAAAATATAAGAACATGAACTATATAGTAGAAAAATAGGAGATCAAAATCAAAATATAAAAAGTAGACTAACCTTTTGCATATTCGACATGACAGGCAGTCCATGTCTAGTGCCTAAGTTCAAATCTTGTAGTTAATGAAGTAACTTCAATTATATTTTGTCTCTTAATCGATCATTATTCAAGCTATTAAAAATATTTGGTTATTTCTATTTCTCTCAATTGCAATTAACAATCCGTCTTTACAAATACCTTTCAGAAAATATCCATCTAAATTAATAATTTTTCTAAACCTTGCTAACCAGCCTCTCATTAATGCATTAAAGCAAATATAGAAGTAAACAAATAAAAAAATTTCTGGCTGAGTCTTTCTATCTATCTTTACCTAAAAAGAACTACCAGGATTAGTATGTTTTATCATACCTACATAGTCACACAATGTTGTAAATATCATCTTCCAATCATTCAAGAAGTCCTGAATGACTCTATGCTTTGTCCTATAACAAACAGTTTTTCCAACATACAAATCTAACTTTTTTTCTCATCAATTCCTAAAACTTTCATAGTTTTATAGAAGATTGATAAGTTATTTCATCCTTTAACTTATTTGCAATAAACTTCGATATACACAACTTGTTTTTTATTGTAGTAGTGCAAACATGTTCATGATAGTAGTTCTTGACAACAAAGTCACTAGAATCCTTATCTATGCTAGCAAATAGCAATCATTTATATTTTTTGTCCTCACACCTAACTCTAACTCAGTGCTTCTTTCAGGATCCAAACTAGGGCCTAACCGTGACGAGCATCTCAAGTCCGTCGAGGATCGGAGACCACCCTTATTTTCTAGTCAATAGAACACAATACACACTAACATGGATTGAAGTCCGGACATATAACAAGATAGAGTAACATAAGTTTAAAGATTCTAAGTTATATTAATAACCACCAACCGATAACCAATACCAACTACCAACACAACACCCAAGTCCATAGTACCCACAAAATCTCTAATAAAATTAAAAATCAATAAATTATCGGGACATGCCCCCGACTATAGTCAAAAATAAATGTGAAACAATCTAAGACGTAAGAAATTAAAACATGAAATGAAGTCTTCTAGAGGATGAAAGTTCACCACTTCAAATCAACTCACGAATTATCCATGAACAACTGATCACTGTGCAGGAAAGGCAGAAGAATTTTCTATGCCTGCATCGCATGGGGATACAACGTTCGGAGACGGTTAGCGGTTGGAACGCTAGCATGTAACTCAGGGATAAGGGATAAGATAATGTCATGCGTAATAATTCAAAGCCAATCAAATCCAATGCACATTATCAAATACAAATACATACATATATATATATATATATCACATGTTGGGGTAGGGAACAAGGCTTAGCATGAACTTTTAAAATCTTAATCTGGATTGTGTAGCATAACCGTCATAATCAAGGCACCCACGGGTTATATGAACCTAGCTCTCCTCTAGATGAAAGGGCCCTAGTGCATATAGACACACGAACCATAGGATAGTCATATGTCATATGTCTGATGGGGGACTCAAACCTCTCGTTACAAATCAAAGATGACTAAAGCACCAATTTATATAACATGGGGGACTTAAACCTCTCAATTATGTAATAATAATAAGGGGGCCTCGAACTTCCCGATCATTTAGACCCCCACGCCGGCTAATGTGATTTTTGGTGTTGGTCCCTCGGGACCTTCACTTTCACAGCCCAGCTACACAACCCACTTTTAAGCTCAATTAAAATATTTAACGCACATTCTCAATTTATTAAACCGATTATGAATTTAGGCATCCCATCAGTATCATCATACCAACCCCACTTGTGAGTTTATTATCATGCCACAATCCACTAACTATCACACAGAGGAAATTCATGACCCCTTAGGTTCAATTAACATTCACACGAAGAATTAACATACCCAAAGTTCAATAAAATCATATCATGGTTCATTAACCTTTTATGTCAATGCATTAGTTCAAGTGAGCAAGCCAAAACATGGGACAAAGCCATGTATCATTATCAATTTCACATTTATATTGAGGAAACTCAATTTTCGAACCCGCATATCAAAGAAAAATTCATCACAATTGGAAAAAATATAACCCCTTTGATTATTCATCAATGTCATGCACCCCATAAGTTTAAAACCGTTAAAAAGCATGAATAATGCATAATAGATTAGGAAAAATCAATTTTAGAACCATTCATGTCAAATCCCTCCATGTAAATTCATGTTGTAGATAAAACGAGTTTAAGGGTAGAGTCACATGCCTGAAATATCCAAGATTATGGAGAGAATTTAATCCTTGAGGCTCTACTTAACACACTTTTTGGAAACCCTAAGTATTAATGCTTAAAAAGATTTGAGAGAGAAGAGAGTATATTTGGTGTGTATCGTGGATGAAAATAGGGTCCTAAATATATTTATATGAAACACCCTGGATTTTAGCCCTTGAAAATTTCCTGAGCTTTGAGCTTACTAGTCTTGTAATGACTCGTCATATGAGTCGTATAATGTGGGTACGTCTTAGGTGACCTAGCTTGTAAGGTGTCCAGTGATTGGTGGTTGGGTTTCTGTGGTGGTACGACTTGGTGGGTATGGGTCGTATGGTTTGTTGATGGATTGTTAGGTTGATCCTTCACTCAATCTGAAACTTACTGACTTGACTTGGCTATAAGTAAGAGTGGCTCACTAAGAGCCTTGAGGATAGGGTACGAGTGGTATAGTGGAGTCGTACGTTGTCCAGTGTTGATCCCTTTAGTTTCTATCTTGGGTACGATTGGACCATATGAGTCGTATGGTCTGGTCACAAGTTGGGGAAATAGAGTCGTATGGTGGACAATGTGTGGGTGTCTAACTTTCTATTCTGGTTACGACTGGATGGTACCAGTCGTATGTTGTGGTGACGAGTTGGAGGGTCAACTTGTACCCACCTGCGGTTATTTTACAATTTTAAGTCGGGGGTATTCTGATATTTTTCCTCTTAACTTCTTTTGACCCCACGACATAAAGCACCTTTTGGGGCTTCATTAACCTATTATTCTCAATCAAACACTCTTACAAATCTCTTAAAATCTCTCTTAAGCTCTTGGTTCAAGAAAGGACTAGGATTTCTTCAAGGCAATCAATTAAATCTCTTAAGGGTGGTTTCTCTCCGTCTTTCTTAGTGTCTAAGTCATGTTACTCCTCCCTCATTGTTAGTTCAACTAAAAGCATATTTTAATAAATAGTTTTCATGGTATTTTTGTAGTATTGTTTTGGTTTTGAAATAGATGTTATGGGTTTTGGTTATTCTTGGTTGGATAATGTTTTCCCATGTTTTTCTTATGGTTTTTCATGTTATAATTATGATTTGAACATATGTAGGTGTATGGGAATGGTCAATTGCTTGGTTTTGCTATTGAAAACTATATGCCCTCAACATGTTTGTTAAAATGTCATTGAGTATGATTTTGTCACATAGTTTGACTATTCATGAAAACTTTGCATTGCATAATATGGTAATGGAACTTAAATTGGTTTGGTTGGTTTAAATGGATTGAAAAGGCCTTGGTGGACATGGTATTGATTTAATTGAAAACTTTGGAGTCAAATTGGTTTAATGGCATTGGTATGACATAAATGGATAGACTTGCAAACTCTAATTATGGTATGACGATACCAATGGCTAATGCCTAATTAAAAATAACCCTTGGTAAATTGTTGGTTATGTGTGAATGATTTTAACATGGGCTTAAAGAGGGTCATGTCAGTAAAGCCATGGAAGGTGGAGGTCACGGAGGGAGGGGGACAAAATTGAAAACTCATATTTGTCGATGTGAGGTTTGGTCATGGTGACCGTATGCATGATGTCACACTTATATTTTTGGAGATGTACTAGTTATCTTAGGTTTTCTCTAGTTCGTACGGCTAACACGCATCGGGGCCCTTTCAGTAGGGGGAGCTGAACCCATATAGCCCGTGGGTGGATTTAGGACGGTAGAGCTACACAACCCAGGTTAAAGGTTTTAAATGCATGATAAACCCGGTTCCTTCCCGCATGGTATATATATATATATATATAAATGTATGTGATTGCATATGGTTATTTACTTTGATTTTGAATAATGGCATTTTTATATCCGTATTTCTGAGCACATCCTAGCGTTCATTCTGCTAAGCATCTTCGAGCGTTGTATCCCCACGCGATGCAGGAACCGACCATACTACTACTCTTGTTCAGTGACTTGGATTCGGGGACAACTTTGTGTCAGACTGAAGTGGTCAGCTTTCATACTTCAGAAGACTCCATTTCATGTTATAGACTTCTTTTATTTATCTTTGTTTCTTGGACTGTGGTTTTGGCTATGGTCGGGGGCATGTCCTGACTAGATGTTCTTTGATTTCGAGTAGATCTTTGTGGGACTACTATGGGCATGGACGGTGTCGGTATTGGTGTCAACCTTGGTATTGGTATTTACATTGAGGTTGGCACCGATTGGATATTTGGTTGGCTATGGTTATGAACTTCTTTAAATTTCATTCAATTAATTTTGGTTTATCTTATTATATGTGAGTTCATCCAACATAGGGTGCAGTGCGGCTATGGTTGGGTATTGAGGGCGGTCTTCGGTCCGAATCGGACTTGAGATGCCCGACACGACTAGGACCTAGTTCGAATCGTGTCATTATAGGTCGTGGGTTATTATTGAAATAAGAGGAAAATGTCTAAAATACCCTTATTAAAAACTGAAAAATAAGCCGCCAGTCATTACGGGTGACCTTACGACTCGTAAGGTCACCCTACGACTCGCTTCCCCTCAGTTGTAGTCGGGTCAGTGTCCCAAACCACCAACACTGGTCTAGTTATGGAAAGGAGCTTACGACTCGTATCGAATTCATACGACTTATTACATCCTAGTCTTTCTCAGGACAAAACACTTTGGGCATCATACTTATTTTCTTACGGAAAAGACTATACTAGTCATTTAGAGTCCTTAGCGTGGTAGTCGTAGTCAAAACAGTGACTTAGATAAATCTCACTAGGCACGTTACGACTGGGTGCTATGATTCATAATGACTCCCTACGACTCGCAAGAAGAGTCGTAGTCAGGGCAGTAAGCTCAGAACTCAAAATTTTCCAGGGACCAACACCTAGGGTGTTTCAGCTTCTCATTAGGCTAAAGTTTTAATCCAACTCTATATTCAATGACATACTCTACCACAACTTTTTTAAAGAACTTGACATTTTCAAATACTATACCAAGCTCAAATACAACAACAACCTAATCAGTATCAAATATTACCTTCTTATTTTATTTTTTTGATAGTAAAATCAACACCCCTCACAACTTCAGGATCTAATTCATCCCTACAATCATCACTATCAAGATCTGAGCTATCTATATACTCTTCATCTCCTCCTAATCTTTCACTATATCTAGCAACCTCATTCCTTTCAATATCTTCAAATTCTCTATCAACACCTGTTGCTTCAAGTTTTATTTTTTTATTTTGGACAATTTTTTTCTTTTTCACGTAGTCTCTTTTTCATTTCTAAGAGATCTTAACTCTTCATCGACTTCAGAATCATCATTTTCTAAAATATTAAATTCTTGAGAGTCAGCACTACTAGCCAAATTTGTTTCAGTCTCTTCTAGATCTAAAAAATTATGTACACCAACTTCTACATTTATGTTATCAGCTTGGGCACGTCCCTCATGTAACCTTTCGAAATTAATATCATGAAATGTAGAATTGTTCTCACCCACATTACTATTTTCATCAACCACATGATTACTTTCATCAACTATTGTCCAGCAAAGATAACTTGATGGGACCCCATCTTCCATCACTTCTTGTTCATCCACAACATAGTTTACATAGAAGTCTAGAAATTCCCCATCTATTAGGTCTTGAACAAGCCTTAGTAAATTAAAGTCATTTTCTACTTCAATAAAGACATTTTTTTAGGGTCTTTAAAGTAGAACCCACCAACAGTCTTATAGTCAAATTCTTTTGTATAATAAAACAACACAATTAAAAAGAAGCTATCCTTGTCTATACTTACATATTTTACCTCACATTATCCTATGTAATATGGATCAAATTCTTCAGAGACAAACTTGCTATCTTGATGAAAACGAATTATAATAATAATATTCATAAGATTTTCTGAAACAAAGCCCCAAAAATTCCTGACATGTTATAAACAGTAAACATTCTAAAAAAAATTCTAACTTTTTTCAAAAAATTTCACTACTAGAAAAAAAATAGGAAACGACCACAAAAGCAACCACAAGGTGTGGTCTCAAAAACAGTGGTTGCTTTTCTAAAAGCGACCACATGTGGTCGCTTTTTAAATTAAAAAAATCTATAATTTAATATATTTTTTAAAAAAAAATTATCAACTTTTTTAATTCAAAAAAAGGACCACTAATGGTCGCCTTTATAAATTTAATTAAATAATTTAAAAAAAAACGATCACATGTGGTTGCTTTTCTATATAATTGATTAATTAATATATATACAAAAGCGACCACATGTGGTCGCTTTTATTTAAATTAATTAATTAATTATATAAAAAAGCCACCACATGTAGTCGCTTTTGTGTATATATTAATTAATCAATTTTTATTAAAAATATAATTAATTAATTAATTAAAAGCGATCACACATGGTCGCTTTTGTTTATTTAATAATTTTTTTAATAAAAATATTTGTAAAAAATAATTAATTAATTTTGGGAAAGCGACGTGGTCGCTTATTAAAAAAATTTCCATATTACCGACCACATGTCTGGTAAAAGTTTTAAAAAAACAACCACTTGTGGTCACTTTTTTAAGAATTTCCAAATTACCGACTATAAGTGGTCAGTTTTTCTGATAAATTTTTTAAAAATGCCACCACTTTTGGTTGGTTTTTCTAGTTATTATTCCTAAAACTGACCACAATTGGTCGATTTTTCAGGTAATTTTGTAAAAAATAAATTACAGCATATATATATGCTACATTTCATCAAACCTGCTATATAATACAGCCCATCTATCAAATTTAATATGTAATCAACCATTATAAGAATACGAACATTAAAATTAAATTATTAACATAAAATTTATCAATGTTCCAAAAATAAACTACAAAACATACAAAAGACTACAAAACTACAACTCGTCATCCTCATCCTCATCCTCGGCCATAGAATTTGAATCCTCTATGGTGTAGTAATCTTCCAGTTGGCTTAGGCCATTCGCAGCCCAAGGTGCATCACCAGGACAAGGAGGAACAATCTGTGCAGATTGAAGAAAACAATTGATCTGCTCCTACATCATTCTCATTTGTGATGTTGTTTCAACTCGTCACAAGTTAACATTTCAAAACACTACACTTGATCATTTTCAGGTAACCACAACCATTTTCATGTCATGAATTCACATTTCTAGCGACTACACTAAACCATTTTCAAATCACTAATTCACTTCTCAAATGACCACACTTAACTAAATTCAAAACACAAGTTCACATTTCAAGTAACTACACTTAAACAATTTCAAGTCACTAATTCACTTCTCAAGTCACCATACTTAACCACTTTCAAGTCATGAATTCACATTTTAAGTGACAATACTAAATCATTTTCAAGTCACTATTTCACTTCTCAAGTAACCACACTTAACCATTTTCAAGTCATAAATTCACATTTCAAGCAACTACACTATACTATTTTCAAATCACTGATTCACTTCTCAAATAACCACACTTAACTAAATCCAAAACACAAGTTCACATTACAAGTAACTACACTTAAACATTTTCAAGTCATTAATTCACTTCTCAAATTACCACACTTAACCATTTTCAAGTCATGAATTCACATTTTAAGTGACAACACTAAATCATTTTCAAGTCACTAATTCACTTCTCAAGTGAACACACTTAACCATTTTCAAGTCATGAATTCACATTTCAAGCAACTACACTAAACCATTTTCAAATCACTAATTCACTTCTCAAATGACCACACTTGACTAAATTCAAAACACAAGTTCACATTTCAAGTAACTACACTTAAACATTTTCAAGTCAATAATTCACTTCTCAAGTGAAAACACTTAACCATTTTTAAGTCAAAAATTCACATTTTAAGTGACAACACTAAATCATTTTCAAGTCACTAATTCACATTTTCAAGTGACTACACTTAACTAATTTGAAAACACAAGTTCACATTTCAAGTAACTACACTAATAAACCATTTTCAAGTCACTAATTCACTTTCCAAGTGACCACACTTAACTAAAATTCAAAACACAAGCCCACCTTTCAAGTAACTAAATTCAAAACACAAGTCACTAATTCACTTCTCAAGTGACTACACTTGATCGTTTTGAAGTCACAAATTCACTTCTCAAGTGACCACACTTAACTAAATTCGAAACACAATTTCACCTTTCAAATAACTAAATTCAAAACACAAGTCACTAATTCACTTCTAAAATGACTACACTTGATCATTTTCAAATCACTAATTCACTTCTCAAATGACCACATTTAACTAAATTCAACACACAAGTTCACATTTCAAGTAACTACACTTAAACATTTTCAAGTCACTAATTCACTTCTCAAGTGACTACACTTAACCATTTTCAAGTCATGAATTCACATTTTAAGTGACAACACTAAATCATTTTCAAGTCACTAATTCACATTTTCAAGTGATTACACTTAACTAATTTCAAAACACAAGTTCACATTTCAAGTAACTACACTAATAAACCATTTTCAAGTCACTAATCCACTTCTCAAGCGATCACACTTAACTAAATTAAAAACACAAGTTCACCTTTCAAGTAACTAAATTCAAAACATAAGTCACTAATTCACTTCTCAAGTGACTACACTTGATTGTTTTAAAGTCACTAATTTACTTCTCAAGTGACAACACTTAACTAAATTCGAAACACAATTTCACCTTTTCAAGTAACTAAATTCAAAACACAAGTCACTAATTCACTTTTCATGTGACTACATTTGATCATTTTTAAATCACAAATTTACTTCTCAAATGACCACACTTAACTAAATTCAAAACACAAGTTCACATTTCAAGTAACTACCCTCAAATATTTTCAAGCCACTAATTCACTTCTCAAGTGACTACACTTAACCATTTTCAAGTCATGAATTCACATTTTAAGTGACAACATTAAATCATTTTCAAGTCATTAATTCACATTTTCAAGTGATTACACTTAACTAATTTCAAAACACAAGTTCACATTTCAAGTAACCACACTAATAAACCATTTTCAAGTCACTAATTCACTCTCAAGTGACCACACTTAACTAAATTCAAAACACAAATTCACCTTTCAAGTAACTAAATTCAAAACACAAGTCACTAATTCACTTCTCAAGTGACTACACTTGATCGTTTTGAAGTCACTAATTTACTAATTCACTTCTCAAGTGACCACACTTAACTAAATTCGAAACACAATTTCACCTTTCAAGTAACTAAATTCAAAATACAAGTCACTAATTCACTTCTCAAGTGACTACCCTTGATCATTTTCAAATCACTAATTCACTTCTCAAATGGCCACTTAAATAAATTCAAAACACAAGTTCAAATTTCAAGTAACTATACTAAAACATTTTCAAGTCACTAATTCACTTCTCAAATGATTACACTTAACCATTTTCAAGTCATGAATTCACATTTTAAGTGACAACACTAAATCATTTTCAAGTCATTAATTCACATTTTCAAGTGATTACACTTAACTAATTTCAAAACACAAGTTCATATTTCAAGTAACTACACTAATAAACCATTTTCAAGTCACTAATTTACTTCTCAAGCGACCATACTTACCTAAATTCAAAACACAATTTTACCTTTCAAGTAACTAAATTCAAAACACAAGTCACTAATTCACTTCTATCCTCATCCTACCCTACCATCCATAAAACAAGGGACTTTTCATTACACCAAAAGTAGAGACGAAACAAGAGTTCAGAAAATTTCTTTTTAAACTCCCAACATCACACAGAAACCTTCACAATCTATAGCTTGCTTCATTACTTCATTTCTAACAGGGCCTACTTCCATTTCCCCCTTTTATTCTCTACACTCATCAGATACTCGCGGCACATAAAATGGTGATTTCAATCTTAATGAGATAATACCACTCTCCATCATGACATAACATTCAGTACTTGGAGGAAACCAGAAGATAGGACATCCATTGTCAATCAGTAAGAAGGCAAATGAATTTGCATACTTCAAGATGCACGCTTGCATGCATTATCACTTAAAAAAAGCATACAGATTTTGATGAACAACAATAACTCATAGGTCACCGAATTCATATCACCAAATGTTTAAAATATGTTAATTAAGTCCTTTCTTTTTTGAGTCAAATCTAGAAGACTTAAAAAGGGGTTTATTTAAACCATAACAAACAGAGTAACTACATTGTCAATTATCTAGCATCTTCATTTATTTCAGAAACCATAAGCACAAAAGCACATCAAATTTCATTTTAGCTAATATTTTGGCCTACTTTCATATACATACTAACCCAATATTGTATCAACCCCCTGCATCACGGCATAACATTCAGTACTTGGAGGAAACCAGAAGGTAGGACATCCACAATGCTTACTCAATCTGAAAAACCTAATTTCTTCACTCATAAATATATGGAGAACACGGTAAAAAGCATTATCTTTGTGGGTGACACTCAAATTCTTGGGGAAATTAGAGACAGCCGATGTACGGAGATTTAGGGAAGAAATAGTGGCGGTAACCACTGAACAAAAGTTTCGTCGACTGAACGACAAAATTGAACTGTTGTGCAGCTTTGGAGGGCCGATTTAAGGTGGAGCGCAGTGGCCGGAGATATTCATCGGTGAATACGAGCTGAGGCCGGTGACCTGAGTGTCGTTGCCGGTGAGATGTTGTCGGATCGATGAGGTGAGTGTTGGGTTGCTGAGTGAGAGTACTGTGGTTGTGAGTGAAGTAAAGATTTCTCAATTGAGAGATACTAGGGTAATTACAAAGGGTAAAGGGGGAATTAAGATGGATTGGGTCGGGTCATTATCGGGTATTACAAAATTTTTGAAAAATCAATCATAAGTGATCGATTTAAAAAAATTACCATTCGACAAACGACCACTTGTTTTTTATTTTAATAAAAAATTAAAATTTTAATAAATCTTAAACTACTTATAATAATATTCAAATAAGTTAATGCAATGTATATATAAATTAGATAATTAGTTATTTTATCATTACATTAACACGAGTAGTATATCTCCTCAGTCGTATAATAATATCAATGCATTTCGTAAATTAGGATAAATTTTTGATTAATTAGCTTTTAAATACGATATTATATACCTCATAATACAGCGTGTTAATCGGATAAATCATCTATTAATTAACTTACGTTATTACAACTTCAATAATATACCCTTGTCTACATTGATACAAGTAGTGCATTTCCTCAATAGTATGATATCAACGTATTATTCAAAATATTTTGATATATAGATTCAGTTATCTAGCTTTTGATTAATGCGTACATCAATATACGAGATATACGTATATATACAGATATTCGATTGGCTATCAGCTTCCAAATACGTGTTATATACATCACATATACGATTTTACTACCCCATAATAATACAACGTATTTCACATATAAACTACCCCATAATAATACAACGTATTTCACATATAATCAGAAGAATTATCGGTTAGTTTATCTTATGTTATTATACCTTCAACAATATATTATTACCTCGATCAATCGATGGTATTATTCAGTGTATTCGATATATAACTGGATACATGTAGTTAGCTTTAATTTTAACTACGTACTGCGTGTATCACTACACATGAGATATACATACATATATTTAAATGTAAGCTTCGGACTACGTACTACGTACATCACTACATAATATATATTATATATACCTATACACACACATTATCAACTATCAGGTTCTATATACATACTATATACATCACATACATAAGTATATTACCCCGTAATATAGTACGATGTATTTCATATGCATACTTTGATGAGTTATCGATTAATTTGATTAGCTTACTTTAATATAACTTCAACTTACAGTATATTATTAATTCGGTCATTTCAAATCAAGGTATTCAATATATGTTTGGGTAGATTCTGCTAGTTTTTTACTACATCGTTCATCGATCACTACATCATATATATATATCAACTCTTGAATACGCACTATATACATTACATCCACAAGTATATTACCTCATAATACAACGCATTCATTATATTCTGATGAATTATCGGTTATATATGTACGTAACATTATTATAACTCCAATATCATAATATTATTACCTCAACCGTATGATATAGACATATTCATTAAACAAAGATTATGTTTAACGTAATTTAACGTATATACAATGAAAAATATATTTATTTTATATATTGAAACATAAGTAAAAGATAAATTAGTTTATTAAATATATTTCTTAATTTATTTTTTAGTATAATTTCTTTACAAAATTTAAGTTTAATTGATTTTTATTATTATTATTAGGTTATCGACTACGTTTGGTCAGTGTAATTAAAAAAATATAATATATTTGATTTTACATATAATAATTAAAATATATTTTTTTAATCAAAAAACGATCACAAGTGATTGTTTTTGCATAGTGTTTTATTTTATTATTTTTTAATGAAAAGCGACCACAAGTGGTCTCTTTTTAAAAATATTCTTTTTCTTTTTTTAATAGAAAAGTGACCACTTGTGGTCGCTTTTATATAAATATTTTAGTTTAATTTTTATAAAAAAGCGATCACAAGTGATCTCATTTTTTTCAAAAAAATTTAATCATAAAGCGGCCACTTGTGATTAAAAATTATTTTTATTTAATTTTTAAAATAAAAGCAACCACAAGTGGTCGCTTTTTAAAAATTATTTTTAATTTAATTTTTTAAATAAAAGCAACCAAAAGTGGTCGGTTTTTGTAAATAATTTTTTTCAGGTTTTTAAATTAAAAAGCTACCACAAGTGGTCGTCTTTTTCAGAAATATTTTTAATTTATTTTTTAATAAAAAATATTTTCTTTTTTATTTTTTTAATCCCAAACCGATCACTTGTGGTCATTTTTTTTGTAAAATATATTTTTTATTTTTTTTTATCAAAAACCATCTAAAAGTGATCGGTTTTTGTATAATATTTTAAATTTATTTTTTAATTAAAAGCGACCACTTGTGGCCGCTTTTACAAAAATAGTTTTTTTAATAAAAAATAGACCACTTGTGGCCGCTTTTAGTTTTCAAAAAACGTAATAATTAGTATAAAATTTTTGAAATGATTATTTGATAATTTTAAAATATAAAAGCGATCACATGTGGTCGCTTTTTTATTATTTATTTTTTAGAAAATTATTAAAAAAGCGACCACATGTGGTCGCTTTTATTGCGACCACCAGCTGTGGTCACTCTTTTGTGATCACAAAAATTGTTTTTTAGTAGTGTTTCAAACTATCATTACAAATGTAATACACTAAGACTGAATTAACAATAACAATACGTGATAAAATAATGACATTACTGATATTTGAAACATATTTGAGTGTGATAGAATTTCAAATCAGCAATAATTTTTTAGATTGAACCAAATCAATTGCAACCCTTCAAAAAATGCTCAAATTAGTGTCGATCTTCAACGAATCACTCAAAAACACTATGACATTTTAGAGTTTACAACGTAGGAAGCATACATTACTAGCCTAGATCGAAGTAAAATTGCACAAATAAAATTTTTGTTCAAAGATATTTTGGGGTGGGTATCAAAAAGTCAGATGTTTTGGGGGAAAACAAAGTGGATATTCATTATTTTGTGTATAAATATTAATGAAGATGATGTGTATAATTTAAGTTAAGCCAGTCAAGTGGGTCGGGCTGACCCGGCCCTACCCGGCCCACTTAAAGGAACCGGCCCGGTAAGCCCTAGGGCTTTAGGGTACCGAGTCCCGGGCAGGTTATTTTTTTAATTTGGGCTCGGTTAACCCGGTCCGGACCAAGCCTGGGCCAGATTTTTTTTTTTGGGGGGTTTTGGGCCAAACTAGCCGTTGGCCCAACAACTATATAGCCGTTTTTTGGTCCAAACGGCTAGTTTGGGCCCATTTCTTAAAAAAAAAAATTACTTTAAAAATTATTTTTTAATTCCAAAAAAAATTCTATAAATACCCTACACCTTCAAATTATTTTTCACACAATTTTTCACTCTCTCAAATCTCAATTCTCAATTCTCAAATATTCAATATATTTAATTTCTTAAAGTGTTCACTTTAATTTTTTAATTTTGCGTTTACAAAGTACGAGCGGAAGTTTCTAAAGTCGCAACCTTCGGATACTTCCAAAATTTGATATTGTCGTTCCATCTCTTACGTTTAATTTTTATTTATTGTATTAATTGTTTAATATTTAATTTTATTATATTTGTGTATTTTGAATTTGTTTAGTTTAATTTAATTTATACTATGGATAAATTAAGAAACCTCGCTACTAAAGGTGTTAAAAAAATTCCCAGAAGCGGTAGTGGTAGTAAAAAATGAATTACTAGCGGTAGAGGTAGTTCAAGTAGTAGATATACCCATGTGTCTTCGCCTCCGGTACCGCTTGGTACACCTTTTGAGGAAGAAATGGGTGTAGGTGTTCACGATATGGATTATGTAGAAGCTCAAAAAAATTACGGTATAGAAGTAGAAAATGAATTAGATGCGGTTAATTTAGACGAAGATAATGAAAATATTGGTGAGACACCCGCAGTAGGAAATGCTAACGTTAGATCTGAATCGGTTAATCTCCTTCCTCGTCTTCCCCGTGCCCTAAGACCTTATAAAACAACTAGTGTTGCAAGACAATTTTTTGAACATATATCAGATACTGAGGTGCAATGCAATATTTGTCAACAAATATATAAGCGTAGAAGCGGAGGCAAGCAAGGGGTACGGGGACGTTAATGAGACATATAGGTGAAGCTCACGAAAGAGAGTTAAATATTGCACGAGGTGGTGGGGATGTTGGTGGGCCAATGCAAACTAGAATGGACCCAATAACCGGTCAGGTAACGAAGAAGTATAATAAATTGAGGGACCGGAAAGAAATAACTAAAATGGTAATTGTGGGTTGTTTGCCTTTTAGTTTTCCTTCTTCTGATGCCTTTATTCATTATATACAAGCAATTTATTATCCTATGTTTAACGGTATTCCTAGAAGTACTTGTCGATCTGATATTTTTAGATTTCATTCACAATATTATTTTTATTTATCAACATTGTTAAAAAAATATTCAATGTAGATTGTCCCTAACTTCTGATCTTGGTCGTGCTGTAAATAAAAATGATTATTTAACCGTTACTTGTCACTGGAAGGATAGTAATTTTGTGATGCAAAACGTATTCTTGCTTTTTTATATGATGAAGATCGTAAACATACTGGACATTTTATTGTTGATTCTATTGTTAAAGTTGTTGGATATTATGGTATTAAAAATAAAATTTTATGCATTGCTTTTGATAATGCTTCTAACAACAAGACTGCTATAAAAAAAATTAAAATCTACGTTATCTCTGCCATTGCCTGGAATTTTTCATATTAAGTGTGCATGTCATATATTTAATTTAATTGTAAAAGATGGTCTTGAGTTTTTTGAGCTTTATATTGGAAAAATTCGTCTTGCTGTTGGTTTTATTCAAGGAAATAATCGTAGATCGAGAATTAGAGAATTTAAAGCTAAATGTCAATAAAATGGACTTACACCGATATTGATGCCTGAGGAAATTGATATTAGATGGAATTCTACGTATGATTTTTTAAAAACTTGTTATAAATATAGAATTCCTATTACACTAGTTTTTAACCAACATTGCGATTCATTTGTTGATTCTGCTGATTGCATGCTACATGATTCTGATTGAGTTGTAATTAATGATCTTGTTAAGTTTTTAGAAAAATTTTATGTAGCTACGGTTGAATTTTTCGATGCTTATTATCCTATTGTTTGTAATATTTTGGCATATATAACCGATATTTCTAGTTTGCTCAAAGAATATAAAAATAAAGAAGATTATAAAAAAGCTGTTGCTGCCATGTTTACCAAATTTAAAAAATATTTTTTTTCGATTCTCCCTATTTACTTGGTTGGTGCTATGCTAAATCCGTGCATGAAATATAATAATATGTGTCACTTTAGTACTATTATTTATACTAACTTAGAAATAAATATTAACAATGATTCTGAACAAGTACAACCTGATTTGTGGACGGCTATGAGTGATGCAAATGAATACGTAGAAAAATTATATAATCAATATGCTGATTTATTTGATTTAGCCGTACCTACAAATATCACTCCAACTGTCGCTCCTCATCCTCCCGAGGAGCCATCATCTTCTAAAAGGCCGGCACATAGTGGTTTTCCTGATTCCTTTTATGATTTAACTTGTTGGAACAGTATTGATGAGAGAGCTTACACATCAACTTATCGGGAAGAGCTGAAATATTATCTTCGGTCGCCGCCAGAGGATCGCAGACGATGGATCAACACGTTGGATTGGTGGAGGAGTAATGAAACACAATATCCTGTGCTTTCAAGATTAGCTAGAGATATCTTGAATGTTCCAATGTCAACCGTTGCATCAGAGAGTGCCTTCAGTCAGGGACGACAACAACTTGGAGACAACCGACACTCATTGGGAAGCAATGCAATGAATGTTCTAGTTTGCCTCAGAGATTGGATTAGAGCGGAAAGAAGAAACCAAGGAATGGAACCGGAGCCGAGCGACGAGCTGAAACTTGAAGAAATTATGTCTTCACGGGAGAACTCAGCAGAATCAAGTCCAATGCATTTTGCCCCCATTGACTTCGACTATCCTATGTAAGTTCCCGTTAATATTAACATGAATGAGTTGGAAAAATGATGCATAATTTGTAGATTTTTCATTCATGTAAATTATAAATTTTGGATCATTTTGCAATCAATAAAATTCTCCAAATTCATTCACTCCTTAGTCCTTATTTTTATATTTTTTCATTTAATGATTAAAATTTTAAATTGAATTTCTAATTTTCTACTTTAAATTAAAAACTTACTTCTAATATATTATTAATTTACTATCAAGTATTATTAATTTATCATATTAAGTAGCATATGTTTTGTATATTTGTATATATATCTTATATAGACGCGTATATTTAACGTATACATGTGTATATGTTTTATAAATTAGTATATAACTATATATATATATATATATATTGTAATGTATATATATTGTAGTATATTTTATTAGTAGTAGTATATATACATTGAATGGTGCGTATACATGTGTATATATCTTCTATAGACGTGTATATTTAACGTATACATGTGTATATGTTTTATAGATTAGTATATAACTATATATATATATATATATATATATATATATATATATATATATTGTAATGTATATATATTGTAGTATATTTTATTAGTAGTAGTATAAATACATTGAATGGTGCGTATACATGTGTATATATCTTCTATAGACGTGTATATTTAACGTATACATGTGTATATATTTTATAAATTAGTATAGATGTGTACGTTTAACGTATACATGTGTATATGTTTTATAAATTAGTATATAACTATATATATATATTATAATGTATAGCTGTTGTAGTATATTTTATTAGTAGTAGTAAATATACATTAAATGGTGTGTATACATATGTATATTTAACGTATACATGTGTATATGCTTTATAAATTAGTATATATATATATATATATATATATATATATATATATATATTGTAATGTATATATATTGTAGTATATTTTATTAGTAGTAGTATATATACATTGAATTGTGCGTATACATGTGTGTATATCTTCTATAGACGTGTATATTTAACGTATACATGTTTATATGTTTTATAAATTAATATATAACTATATATATATATATTGAAATGTATATATATTGTAGTATATTTTATTTAAACTTTAAAGTGGTACATATATATTGAATGGTGCGTATATCTGAGTAATTGTGTATATATTTTTTAAATTCTAATGAAGTATATACTACATATATAGTGTATATATATTGTTTAACGTATTTATAATATATATAAGTGGGTATATATAATGTTTATTGAAAAAAGTTTTTTTTTTAAAATATTTTTGACTGGGTTTGACCGATTTTTTAATTGGGTTTAGGTGGATTTGGCCGGGTTGGGTTAAGTGGGCAGGGTTAGGGTTGTTTTTATTTTTTTTACTGTTGAGCTCGGCCCGGCCCAATTAGACCCCAACCCGGATCCAGCCCGGCCCATAACCCGGTTAATTCAAACGGACCGGTTTCGGGTTGGTCCGGTCCGGCCCACATGACAGCCTTAATTTAAGTGGATGCAATTGGTTATAACTTACACGTAGGAGACAATTGTTTCACGCACCAACACTAAAAAAAATACAGACTTTAAAAAAGTATCACGTCGGACGTTTGAGTTTAATTAACACAGTTTATGAATGACTAAAGGGTTCAATAGGAACATAGCCTAATTAAGGTGCCAACATAGAAAAAATCAATTTATGTATTTTAGCTTTTACATTATTTAAGCATCCTCATTTGTAATGATCATCATAGAGTATAACGAACTTTGTGATGATCATAGAATACCTAGCTCTCTTTAACTCCTATGTTATACTTGTTAATTAGTAGAGGTTCATTACCTAATTAGGATCTGTAAGGTAAGATTTTGCCCCTCTTGCTTGTACTTATCCCTATTAAGAATCTTATTTTTATGTTAATAACAAACCGCTAGATACTCTATCTAGTGGTAAGGGTGGCTATTCGGTAATTTTAAAGTTCGGATTCGGTAATTTGCTAATCAATATTTGAGAGTAGATACCACATACCATACTTGTAAACATCAGTGCAATAATTCGATAATCGGTAAATTAAACTTCGATTCGATATGATATTTGGTAATACTATATTAAAATTGGAGATGTACAAACTATGTTTAAACTTCAAAGAGTATATTTAATATAAACCTTATTTAGTGTTTTTTTTGTGCTTTTTACGAATATATTACCAAGGTTCAAGAGATTCTTTGGGATGACTAATATCTTGTACCAAATCCAATTCCGAATACCGAAATGTTAAAATTTTACTCACAAATACCATAACAAATACCGAATTACCGAATATCAATTACCAATTTTTTTGGTTAGATTCAATGATTCGGTTTGCGATATTACATGGACTCTTGTCTCTAGTATATACATATTTGACAAGTTGTTAATTGGCGTAAATAAAATCATTTTATACTTGGCTGAAAATTTTGAAGGAAACCCTTCGACTATGCACAAGTACTGTGCAATTAGAAACAAAATTTGAACAACTAATCTATCGTAAAATATCAACATTCGATCATAATTTGTCCAAGCAGCTCACAACTAAAACTGATCTCATCTTCGCCAAACTAGATTAGTAGGTAACAGCTAGGAGGAGATTTACCAGATTTCTCTCTTTGCCTGTGCATGTGATAATTAATTATAAACAGAAACAACAATTGGCTGAGACTTATTGATGACAGATATGGCTGTACGAAAATGATTTGACCTTCATGATCACTTTGTCAATTATTTTATCAAGTTCTAGCTACAAGTTTCATTTAGATCTCTTTCTTCAATTCATTGAACTAAAAGAAATTAAATTAGTGTCGTACGAGTTAAGATGGTGTTCAGACTTCTGTGTTCACCTTGTTCAGGATCTCTAAATCTATATTAAGAAAGGTCAAGAAGTCCTTAAGATACCAATCACAATAATTTCATTGAAATCTGATGCACTACCATGAAAATTTTTAATCTCTCTCAGAACTTTAATTTGGTAACTTCCAATGAAATGTGCATCTACATTCTATAATTACTCACAAGATCATCGAACTCATAATTTAATTGCAAGAAATCCATTGAACTATTTTTTCTAACAAAAAATTACTCGACACTTGTACTAAGTATCCTAGATTAATATATCAATGTGATCACAAATCAATGAAAATTGTCCTGAACTCATCCCAACACATTTTAATATCATTTTTACCATTAAAAAACATTTTAACCTAAAAAAAATTGCTCCCTAACCAAAAACTTACATCTAATTAGCTTCTTTTCTAACATTTTTTATGCTTTGATAGTGAACTACATATACTATCAGAGGCATTATTAATTAGTGGAATAATAGTAGCAGAACGACAACCCATTAGCTAGCAAAATGGCATAGCATCAGTATATGCCACACTAAACCACAAGCAAGTACTGGACAATTTTGGCAGGAATTTGATATTATTAACATGTTTGTTGTCATTATGAGTTGAAGGTGCAATGTCTTTGGGATTACTCTTCATCTGCTGATGCTGACACTCCAATTATTTTTGTTTCTCGATGTCTGAATCTGAAGCAACTTCGTGAAACAGAAGGAAGTGATTTTCTTTAATTAAGACATGTTTTTTAAATGTGCAATTGGCTTTTGCGTACTGTTGGATTAATTTTATACTCCATTCGTCCAATATATTTCTATATTAATCGCGTAGTATCCATGTAAAATTCGAATCAAGAATCATGTCTATTCGTACGTGAATGTGAATGCAGGCTAAGTCTTCAATTCTAACTACCCTTTTTCCTCCCCTCAAATTATTTCTTGTGTTTCTGAGTAAACATGCGCAAAATATTACTCCTGTTATAAAACAAGAAAGAATAAAGAAGAAGAGGAGAGAGAATAGAGACAATAATTGTTATTTCTTCTCTTAAGGGATAAATTTCCCCTAGTTTCACACTAAAAGACAAATACATCAAATCCTGATAGACATCAAATAGATCTTGATAAACATTCACTATAATTGATATATATCATAACACTCCCCCTTGAATGTCTAATAATACGCATATAGGCTGCCTCATTAAAAATCTTACAAGGAAAACCTAGTGGGACAAAACCTCGTAAGGGAAAAAGAGTACAACGTGTATTAGCTCCCCCTAATAAGAATTTCCTTGAACATTTGCATTCCGATCTTGTGCACCATCTTCTTGAAAGTTGCAATTGGAAGAGACTTGGTGAATAAGTCAGCCACATTGTCACTTGAACGAATCTGTTGTACGTCAATATCACCATTCTTTTGGAGCTCATATGTATAGAAGAGCTTTGGCGAAATGTGCTTCGTTCAATCTCCTTTTATGAATCCTCCTTTAAGTTGTGCTATGCATGCTGCATTATCTTCATATAAAATCGTGGGTACTTTGTCACATTTCAAGCCACATTTTTCTCGAATGAAATGTATTATGGACCTCAACCACACACACTCTCGGCTTGCTTCATGAATAGCTATAATCTCAGCGTGATTCGATGAAGTGATTACGATAGACAACTTTGTTGATCTCCACCTGTTTGAGAATGAGCTTTATGCGGGTCGGATAAGTACCCAGCATCAGCATAACCAACAAGATCGGAACTGCAATCTTTAGAATAAAATAAGCCCATATCGATAGTTCTCTTTAAATACCGTAATATGTGTTTGATCCCATTCCAATGTCTCCTAGTAGGAGCAGAACTATACTTTGCTAGCAAATTTATTGAAAAGGCAATATCAAGCCTTGAAGTATTTGCAAGATACATTAGTGCACCAATTGCACTAAGATAGGGTATTTCAGGACCAAGAAGTTCCTCATTCTTTCTTGAGGTCGGAATGGATCCTTATTCACATCAAGTGATCGAACAACCATCGGATTACTTAATGGATGTGCTCCATCCTTATAGAATCGTTTCAACACCTTTTCTGTGTAGGCAGATTGATGAACAAAGATGCCATTTGTCAAATGCTCAATTTGCAAACCAAGGCATAACTTTGTTTTTCCAAGATCTTTCATCTCAAATTCTTTCTTTAGGTAATCAATTGCCCTTTGAAGCTCTATTGGCGTTCCAATAAGGTTTATGTCATCGACATAGACAACAAGTATAACAAACTTCGATGTTGTTTTCTTTATGAAAACTCATGGACAAATTTCATCATTCGTATAACCTTCTTTAGATAAATATTCACTAAGACGGTTATACCACATGCGTCCAGATTGCTTCAAACCATACAATGACCTTTGTAATCTAATGGAATACATTTCCCGAGGCTTTGAACTATATACTTTTGACATTTTAACTCCTTAGGGAATTTTCATGTATATCTCATTATCAAGTGATCCATATAGATAGGTTGTTACCAAATCCATCAAATGCATTTCAAGTCTCTCATGGATAGTGAAACTATAATAAGATAACACAATGTTATTGCGTCCATACTGGTGAATATGTCTCATTATAATCGACACCAGGTCGTTGTGAAAATTCTTGTGCAACAAGGCGTGCCTTATACCTTTGTATTTTATTTTTCTCATTTCTTTTTCGCACAGAGACTCATTTATAGCCAACAGGCTTAACACCATTAGGTGTTTGAGTTATAGGTCCAAAAATTACACGTTTGGCAAGTGAATTCAATTCAGATTGAATTGCTTCTTGCCATTTTGGCTAGTCATTTCTTTGTCGATATTCTGTGACGGATCGAGGTTCAAGATCCTCACCATCTTGCATGATTTTCATTGAAACATTATATGCAAAGACATAATCCACTACTATTTCAGATCGATTCAAATTAGTTTCAACATCACTTGACTTTATGGATAGTTCCTCATTTTCTTGAGTCTCAGGCTTATTGATTCCTTCAGGGATATCAACATTGCTCAAATCTTGAACTTCCATACGTGGATCTTTCGTAGTGTTATCTTGACCATTTATTTTTGTTTTTCTAGGATTTTGATCCTTAGAACCTAATGGTCTGCCACGTTTCAAGCGTGCTTTAGGTTCATTAGCTATGACACTAGTGGATGGTCCTTTAGGGACATCAATTCGAATTGGGACACTCTCTGCAGGAATATATGATTTAGTGATCCTTTTTAAATCTGTAAATGCATCTGGTATTTGATTTGCAATTCTCTGCAGATGAATAATCTTTTGTACTTCTTGCTCACAAATAGAAGCACGTGGATCAAGATGAGATAGTGATAGATTTTTCCATAAAATTTCTCTTTTGATATCACTATCTTCTCCTCCTAATTTTGGGAAAAATATCTCATCAAACCGACAATCTGCAAATCGAGCAGTGAACATATCTCCCATTAATGGTTCAAGATAGCGAATAATAGAGGGTGATTCAAACCCAACATAAATTCCTAACCTTCTTTGGGGGCCCATCTTGATGCGGTTTGGTGGTGCTATAGGCACATATACACCACACCCAAAAGTTCTCAAGTGAGATACATTAGGCTCTTGACCCAAAACCAATTGCAACGGAGAAAATTTATGATAATTTATCGGTCTAAGACGAACAAGTGTTGCAGCATGCAAAATTGCATGACCCCAAACAAAAGTGGGAAGCTTAGTTTTCATCAGTAATGGTCTTGCTATCAACTGCAAATGTTTAATTAATGACTCAGCAAGGCCATTTTGAGTGTGAACATGGGGTACAGGATGTTTCACTCTTATCCCAATCGATAAGCAATAGTCATTAAATGCTTGGGATGAAAATTCTGCAGCATTATCAAGGCGAATAGACTTAATTTAATTATCAGGAAATTGATCCCGTAATCGTATTATTTGTGCCAACAATTTTGCAAATGCCAAGTTGAGAGATGACAAAAGGCACACATGAGACCATCTAGAAGAAGCATCAATTAGGACCATGAAGTATCTAAATGACCCACTTGGTGGGTGAATTGATCCACAAATGTCCCCATGTATGCGTTCCAAGAAAGTGGGGGACTTAATCCCAACTTTTGTTGGCGATGGACTCACAATCAGCTTGCCTTGATAACAAACATTACATGAAAATTCACCATTCGAAAGAACCTTCAAGTTCTTTAATGGATGCCCATTTGAATTTTCTATTATTCGTCTCATCATTATTGATCCTGGATGTCCCAGACGATCATGCCAAAGTACGAAAGTATTGGAATCAGTAAACTTTCGATTTACTATAGAATGTGCCTCAATTGCACAAATCTTTGTCCAATATAGGACAAAAGATAAAGTGGGAAACTTTTCAATAACACATGTTTGCCCAGAGAAATTCTGGGTGATAACAAGATATTCAACATTCATCTCATCAATTGTCTTGATATGATAACCATTTTCACGGATTTCTTTAAAAATCATCAAGTTTCTCCGAGACTTAGGAAAAAATATGACATTATTTATGATGAGTTTAGTTTCCTTGGGCAAGATTATAATGGCTTTTCCGAAGCCTTCAATCAAATTAGCAATCAAATTAACACTACCAAAAATTGTAGTAACATTAATCTTGCCCATGTTTAGATGAGAGAAATATTTCTTATCTTTGAATATCGTATATGTAGTGCCAGAATCAATCAAATAAATATCTTCTTGAAAATTATCCATATCTTCAACCAAATAAAATATATATTAAGTTTTTGTACAAAGTGAAGCTTATAAGAAATTGTTAATCACAAAAAATAATATGTCCAAATTAAAAACTATTGAATATAATATTTGATAAAGAATGTAATATATTATTATTATAATTAATAATATGGAACATTAACATACAATAATATAATATTGTTATATTAGATTTGTTCAGGACGTGGATATGCAATAACAATATAATATTACTATATTATACTTGATAAAGAATATGATACTATTATTGTATTTTATAATATGGATAATTAATGACAATATGTATGTGGACATTATAAAAAAAACAGGCAAACAATATGTTAATCAATAGTACTATCGTAGCCGTCGTTTTAACATGCAAACAATATTAACATGCAAACAATTTATCCTTTTTTTTTTCAGAAATGTGTAGTACTGGAAAAGCAATAGTATTGTTATTTTTTTTTTCTTTCAACAAAAAAAATGGAAAAATTAAAACTCAATTTAATTTAATAATAAATTACAATAATGTAATTGATCTAATCAATAATAATCAAAAACTAATAACCATGCAAACAACTACTTTTACATGATTCTTTATTCACTAACTCTTATCAATAAAAAAAAATCATTCATTCTTCCATGTTTACGAAACCACCACCAATCAAGTGATCAATCTTTCCTTCAGGATGCTCATAAAAGTCTGCTACATCCAAGCATGTGATGTCAACATTATTTTTAGAGAGAAAGTTAGCCTCGGGATTTCTCTCTTTCTTCTTTAATGATGCTTGATAAAAATCAACCAAGTGCTTGAGAGCACGACAATCACGTGAATAATGTTCTTTTCATCCACATCGGAAATAAGTAACTACTTCACGTTTCTCATCTTTTCTCTTTTTGTTTGATGAATGATTAACACCCGGAACAAGGTTTCTTTCTTGGTCATTGTGACCACGATCACAATCACGTCCACGACCAGGGCCGCGACCTTTTCCATACCTAGCATGGTGAGCGTGCACATCATTCACTTCAGGGAATGGTGCAGATCCAGTTGGTCGGTTCTCGTAATTTTTCATCAACAAATCATTATTTTGTTCAGCCACGAGAAGATGAGAACTCAGTTCAGTATACTTCTTGAAACTTTTTTCTCAATATTGTTATTGTAAGAGCACATTTGAGGCATGAAAAATGGAGAGCGTCTTTTCCATCATATCATTATCATTGACCGTCTCTCCACAAAGTTTCAATTGAGAAGAATTTCTGAACATGGCAAAATTATATTCATGAACAGACTTGTAGTCTTGAAATCTTAGATGCATCCACTCATATCGTGCTTTCGAGAGGATGGCCATCTTTAAGTGGTCAAACTTTTCTTTTAGGCTATTCCATAATACGAGTGGATCCTTGGTTGTACGGTACTCAATTTTTAGTACTTCGTCAAGATGATGACGCAAGAAAATCATAGCCTTGGCATGATTTTGACTAGATGCTGTATTTTTATTTTTATGGCATCTTCAAGACCCATAGAATCTAGGTGGATTTCAGCATCCAACACCCATGAAATATAGTTCTTGCCCGAACTTTGAAGGGCAACGAACTCACACTTCGTAAGATTGTTAGCCATATAGAAAATGGAAGAAAAATAATAATACCTTAGCCTTAGCCTTCAAATTTGAGACGGTAGAGTCTCGTGCTGATAACGTATTATAAAACAAGAAAGAATAAAGAAAAAGAGTAGAGAGAATAGATAGAGTAATTTTTATTTCTTCTCTTAAGGGATAAATTACAATGAAGGAAGCTCTTCTATTTATAGGGGGAATTCGCCCCTAGTTTCACACTAAAAGACAAATACATCAAATCCTGATAGGCATCAAATAGATCTTGATAGATCTTGATAAACATTCACTATAATTGATATATATCATAACAACTCCTAATTAGAAGAGACTTTGACTACTTTATTATTTATTAAAATATAAATTTTCTTTATTAAATATTTATTCTAAATTATTATTTAAAAATCACACAAATAATTTAAGATAAAGTGAATATTGCTCAACAATTTTTTCATTGACAGAGACTTATTACTACTCCATCCGTTCCACAATAAGTGAATTGTTAGAGTATTTTTTAGTGTTCAAAATAAGTGAATGGTTCACAATTCAAGGTAGATGTTGGAAATTTTTTTCAAATTTACCCCTCATTAAATGTGCATTGGAAGTGATGTATCATTATTAAGGTTTTGAAATTTGAAGAGGGTAAAAATGAAAAAACATGATAAATTTATGTCTTTGTTTTTTTTTTCTTAACATGTGTGCCAAAAATCAATAATTAACTTATTGTGAAACGGATGAAGTATTATATTACTACTATATATAAGCGTGAGTGACAGGCAGCTGACAGTCGACTTGCCTGCTTCCAGCTGCCTGCTTATTTCGTAATTTTACTATATCGTCCCTAATTAATTATTATATGACATTTACGTATTAGAAATTGATAAAATTTAATTTAAAAAAAAAAAGTAAAATAGATTTTTATGACATGTTCGCTTCAGTTGCTTCAACCGTAACTTTTCTACATCGACCCTAAGTAATTATTATAGGTCATCTAAGTATTAAAAATTTAATAATATTTAATTAAAAAAAGTAAAATAAACATAAAATGATAAATCAACTTCTGATGTTTTAAATTAATTTGACATCTTATATGACCCTCACTCAAAAAAATTTCACAAGTATTTTTTATAGCAACTTTGCTATATCATTTCTAATTAGTTATTATGAGTCATTCAAGACGTGTTGATTTTCCTACTTCAATCGTGTTACTATATATAAGCGTGAGTAGTAGTTGCTGAAAGCAGGCTTGCTTTCAACTGCTTGCTTGCTCCATGATTTTACTATATCACCCTAATTAATTATTATATGACATTTACGTATTAGAAAATTAATAAAATTTAATTTTTTAAAAAGTAAAATAGATATTTATGACATATCTTCAACCGTTTGACATCTTATATGAGACCCACTTAAAAAATCTTCACAAGTATTTTTTATAATAACTTTGCTATATCATTTCTAATTAATTATTTTGAGTCATTCAAGACATGCCAGTTTTGCTACTTCAATCGTGATATTTGATTGACTCTCGAAATTATATCAGTGTCGCTTAAATTGAAATAGAAAAAAATATTATAAATCATAATAATTAAAAAATTAAATTACTTTTAAAATATAAATTGACTATCAATATCACAAAAGTTTGAACAAGAAGAGTATTATAAATTACAATAGCAAACAACTTAAAATAGTAAATTATGATGTCGAAAAAGTATTATAATTTACAATAACTAACAACTTAAAAAAAAGTATAAATAACATAAATACCAACCCTTTTGGAAGTAATTACACTCTCTCCCACTTTTTTAATTACTTTACTCTCTCTCCCTATTAATATACATAACATAGCCGACATATACATAACATTCTGTGTATATGTTGGAATTTTTGTAATATGTTTAGAGAGTTGAGATTTTTTGTAATATTGGAAACATAAGTTGTGTATTTATGTAATTTCTAATAAAAATAACCTATATTGGGCCCGTGCTGGCACGGGCCTTCGGTACCTAGTATCTATATCTATAATCTATAATATATTAAAAGTGTGAAGCCCCTTAGAAAAGTGATTTGAACTTTTTGTCCTTCATTAAAAGATTTTACTTAAGACAAAATCGTCTTTTCACTATTTTATTTAATATATTTTAAAATTAATTAAATTGTATCCTAATATAAATCAAATATGTTACATTTTAATATTTATGGAGAAAAAAGGACGGTATCCTAATTTCTAATATAAATCTAAATACAACTAATTACTTTAATGAGAAAATACCACCGGTCACTTTTGAGAATTCATTGTTCTATGTTCTATAATATTTTAATATATTATAGATTGAAATTATTTTTATTGGTAGAATATAATTTCCTTTTATGAAAAAAATCTTTTTCATACATGGTTATTCTTTTTTTAAAACAATTTCCTTTTATGATTTTTTTTTTTTTATATATGTTACCTTTCCTTATTAGAAGTCACCAAAATTAATGATAACTAATACTTTTTCTATTAGTTTAAGAATTTTAAATCAACTAAATTTGATTTTAAGAAGATTATCTAATTGAAGTCTTTATATATTTTTTTGTTATCCACACAATTACAAAACGTGTTTTCATGGAACATCATGATTCTCGACCAAACTCTCATAAAAATCAATATTATTCTTCGAATTTGTGTAATTTCAACATTAGGTTAGTATGTTAATTTGTTCTTCTTTTTCTATTAGTTTACTAACTGGGGGCCTTTGGGTAATGTTACTTGTATTTTTTTTTTCCTTGAATGATAAATTGAATAGGTTTTATCCGAGGTTAGTATTAATTGTATTTTTTTCTTTCAATTAATTTATTATTTTATTTTTATTGTAATTCCTTCTTTAATTCTGGTGATGTTTGTTTTATTGTAGCTAAAAGAAAGAGGAGATAAAAGTAAGTCAAATCAGTATTTTTTTTTTGAATCCATGATAAGTAATTTAAGCATTAAGTTTTAGTAACCTTATTCATTATATTACTATTAATATTTTATTTTTATTTTTTTAATCTATGATAGGCAATATTCAAATCACTTTGTTTTGGATCTCTATTGGATCAGATGTTCGTGCCTATATTGAAGTTAAACAACAAGGTAAAGATTCTAAGTTTCTTTTTTCGTGAAAAGAAACAAAAATAATGTAGGATCAATGCCTGCATAAGGTAATAATTTTTGCAAGATTTATCATTGTAATTTCATTAAAGCAAGGGAACACATAAGTGTGGAAAGTCGGAAAACAATGCAACAACTTCGATAATAGGCAGTACAAATTTCATTTGCATGTACTAAATATATACAGTAGATTCAAGACTTAGAACATCATCAGTCATGGCTACAAATTCCTTTCAATAATATGGAATCAACAATTCTTTGAAAACTATTTTCTTCAATTCGTTCACAACTAATTTAATTTCTACTATTTTTTAATATATTAAATCAAGAAAAATCTCTCTTTCAATTCTTCAATCAGTGGGAAACGAAGATTTGATATAGAATAAGAGGCTGTTAGTAAAATTCGGTCAGAATACATAAAAGAACAATTCAAAATCCTTGATACTGAGGGATCCTAAACCAAATCTTATAATAATTAAAGTAGTAGATATTTCTAACCTAAAAACATGATCCTAATATCTTATATATTGAGGAAAGTATGGTTCCAAAGTCCTAATACTAAGGAAACAATCAAACCACTATTATTAAATATTATTATTTTTATATACAAAAAAAATTAAATGACAATTTTGTCTTAAGCATAAATTTTTAATGAAGGACAAAGATCGGTGGCGTTCATCATCAGGTTCAATTTTTTTCTCAATTCATTGATAACAAATTTAATGAGCTTTTTATTGTTTCAATTATGTAGAATTTTTGTAATTAAGATTGGATTTTTATGATTTGTATACTGAAAGGAACTTGATTTGATGAACTTAAGTCGAGTTCTTCAAAAACAATTTCTTTACCTCAACAAGGTAGGAATGAGATATGCATAAACTCTACCCTTCCTTTAAATTAGAAGGATAACTCTAACTAGAGCAAGGATCCTTTCTCTTATGTCTTTGCAGTTTATTATTGAATGCAAACAATATATTTGATATCTTGATGCATTTGATGCTTCTTTATATAGTCTTGAAAATTCAGCAGCTTGTGAATTAATTAATTCCAGCAGATTTATCGATAATTTAATTTGAATCATTTCGTTCTATCCTCTTGCCGAGTTGTGCCTAGGAGTGGCAAACAAACAGATCAAATTGGATATGGGTAGATAAGACGCTTCTTCGAGTGCCATTTGTTGGAGAATACCTGAGTATATACGGTCAAATTTTATTCTATGTGTACATTATAGATGTTAAATTTTCTTGACTTCTTCGTATGTCTACTTTATATTTTGAATTCATTATCACCGAGTATAATAGCTATGTATAGTTTGTGTATGTTTGCTTCAAGACTTTGGCCTCAGATTGAATTTAGAGGAAATGTAATGATTGTTGAAGTACTAGCAATTTGAGAAGCTTGAGCTCTCCAAAATGATTCAGTAAAAATTCACATATTATTTGATGCAAAAAATGCGGTCCAAATCGATACAAAAAAAAGGTGGAAGTCTCATGGAAGATAACATATTTGAGATACAATATTTACTTATATTATGCAGATAAATATAATTTTTATTTTAATATCAATTGTTATTTTTAAATAATTTTATTCTTATATACAATTTTATTGATTAATGTGACAATGTGAGACACACTGCTTTCATTTTTATTTTTTTTTAATTTAAACTTTGTAAACAAATCTAAAATAAAATTTTATTTTACCTTTTAAGAAGCCATTCCTAAATTTAAGAATTTCATAACACTCCTTTTAGGTTTGTGTTTAATGTAGTGATTATCATTCTAAAAAAATTATAAATCAAGAATACTTGACTTATGTTTTTTAGGTTAGTGTTTAATGTAGTGATTAACATTCTAAAAGAGTTATAAACCAAGAATACTTGACTTATGTTTTTCAAAAGAAATTGAATTAATCAAGGACTCCTTTTCACTTATTGTACGAAAAATTAGGTTCACGTTGGAAACAAATTCTTAAAATATTTTGCCTTATGTATAAAACTCAATGACTACAAATATTTTGTGTAAGTGCACACAATGTTTTTACTATTTGGAGAATGTCAAGTCAACAAAGGTCAACTATTTTTAAACGAAAGTACTCTCCTTTTCAAAATAGTTGGTCCTATTGCTAAAAATGTTTGCTTCAAATTAGTTGTTCAAGTTATAAAATCAAAACTATTTTGGAGTATATACGTTTATTATTTTACCGTTAATAGTATTAAGTACATCTATATTTTTTAAAATAACGACATACTCTTCATATGCTTAGATAGAGTAATGAAATGGTGCACATGATTTTAATTTTTAAAAAGAAAAATATTTATAGTTTCAATATAAATACTTCAGGTTCTAGACGTAATGATTGGAATGAAATAATTTGCACTAAATTTCTCTATATATTTAATTATTGTACTGATTAACGGGCTTTAAAAGACATATAAGGGTAAAAGAGTAAAAAAATATCTCTAATATTGGTTTCTTAATGAACGTGTCAAATTCATAAGAGCCAACTATTTTAAAGTGAGGGAGTATAAATTTTGTGCTTCTCAAAATAAGACAAATACAAGGATATAATTATTTTAGTAAATTTGATTGCAAATCAGGATTTTACCATCTAAAGTTAGAAGAAGAATCTAAGGAATTAACCGCATTTACGGTACCACAAGGATTTTATGAATGGAATGTACTACCATTTGGATATAAAAATGCACCAGGTAGATATCCGCCTATTTTCTTATATCTTCTTCCTAAATTAGAAAATACTATTCTTATTTTTAATCCTTCGTGATTTTCATATATTTTTTCGTCTATTATGAATTCTTCTTTGTTCATTTTATTGTAAATAGTTCATGTTGATATATATATTCTAAACTATCTATTTGTGATTCTAAATTTGATATTTCATCTTTTTGTGCATTTATTGAGTTTTTACTAACTCCGGCAAATATATTATAATTTAATCTTTTTGTTCTTACGTATTTATTATCTAGTTGAATCTACGCACCTAATCCGCACCCCCCAACAAATGGTATCAGAGCGCAGTTATTTAAAAAATACAGAAGTAGCATATATGTTTGAATTTAGAGTTTATGAAAAAATTACAATAATCAATCAATTAATTAATTATGAGAAGACCATTTAAAAACAAAGAAGCTTTTAGAAAAATTAAAGAATCTTTAATTAGTAATTATTCAGAATATATAAGACTAAATAAAACAAAAGAAAACCCACAAAGATTAGCTTACCTAATTACCTTAATATCTAGTATTGAAGCAAAATTAATAATCCATTTAAAATCTAGAAGAATGAGACATGTACCATCTAATTATGATAAAATTAGATTTAGATATCCACCAAAATACTATAAATACTGTTTGGATGAATAAAATACAAAAATACAAAGAACTAAAACAGACTATATCTGAAAAACGTAAAGAATTAAAAATAAGAACAAAAAGATTAAATTATAATATATTTGTCGGAGTTAGTAAAAACTCAATAAATGCACAAAAAGATGAAATATTAAATTTAGAATCACAAATAGATAGTTTAGAATATATATATCAACATGAACTATTTACAATAAAATGAACAAAGAAGAATTCATAATAGACGAAAAAATATATGAAAATCACGAAGGATTAAAAATAAGAATAGTATTTTCTAATTTAGGAAGAAGATATAAGAAAATAGGCGAACATTTATATTTAATGTTAGAAAAAGAAGAATTAAAATTAGAAGATAAATTGACAGCTATGGTTAGAATAGAAAGAGAAAACGAAGAAATAGATAGAAAAAAGGAAATAGAAAAAATAAAACAACAAACTACAGAAGAAATACGAAAAATAGAAGAAACTAAAAATAGTAGGATTGCTGAATTAGAAAAAGAATTACAAATGTTAAAAGATCTGTATGAAAAAAGACAGAAAGAAAAAAAAGAAAAAGATAAAGAACAAAAATTATTAAACGAGATAAATCAATTTAAAGAAAAATTAGAAATAGACAATAAAGAAATAAAAAATAAGGAATTAGAAATAAATAATATAGATGTTGAAGAAACAGACAATTATGATTCAGAAGATAGTGAAACATATACAGAAATATTAACAAATACAAAAAATTTAGAAATCAATGAAAAACAAGAAGCAATTAATGAAGAAAATTTAGAAAACATCAACACAGAAATAAATACTCTTGATAAAAAAGAAGATCAAAATATAATACCCAGTACATCAGAAATAAGGAAACCTACATATTATAAAAATAAGTTTAAAAGATATAATCTAAAGAATGAATATGACAAATGGACACCAAAACAAATAGTTAATAAAAATTATAACTTTCTAGACTTAGATTGTGTAATAGATACAGAAAAAACAATACAATTATGGATAGGATATATGACAAAACAATTATTAGATAATAATATAAGTGTAACAGATGCACCAGAATATATAGAAAGAACACTAATAGGAACAGTAAAATTATGGTTTTTAAATCTAACTGAAAATAGTAAAAAAATATTAAGAACTGACAAACCCACAGAAGGAATAATGAAATTAACACCTATAGAATTATTAAAAAAATATGAAACAGCTATAAAAGACGAATTTAGTAGCATGACAACAACAGAAGAAGAACAAAATGAAGAGAAAGACATAAATAGAAATTTAATGTTAAAATTAGCAATATGTAATATGTGTTACATAGATGAATATACTTGCGCATTTAAAGAATATTATTATAAAGGAGCATATAATATAGAAGAAAGTAAAGAAATAAGAAAATTATATTTTAATAAATTACCTGAACCATTTAGTTCAAAAATAATAAAAAGTTGGGATGAAACAAAAATAGTAGATACTTTAGGAGCAAGAATAAAATTCTTACAACAATGGTATAGAAACTTATGTGAAAAATATAGAGAAGAAATAAAAATGGAAAAAACATTAATAAGAAATTTAGCATGTTGCAAAAATAAAATAGCACCTCAATTTGGATGCGAAGAAAGATATTATAAGAAAAGAAAAAGGCATAAAAAATATAAGAAATACAAAAAATCAAAATATAAATACAAAAAACCAAGAAAAAGATATTATGTAAAAAATTATAAAAACAAGAGACCATATAGAAAGAAAAAATCTATAAAAGAATGTACTTGTTATAATTGTGGAAAGTTAGGACACTTAGCTAGAGATTGTAAATTACCTAAAAACCCTAAAATAAACAAATATCAGAAATAAAAATAGAAAATACAGAATATATGCAAATAGATTATATAGATTACGAATTAGAAAGCGAAGACAGTATATATGAAATTTCAGAAAATGAAACAGATAATGAAATAGATAGTGAATTAGATGAATTAAATGACTGAAGAAGATATAAAAATATTAACAAAAGAAGAATATTTAAATGAAGAAGGAACAGATCAAAAAATAACATTTGATAACAATATATTCGATGAAATAAAAGGAAAAGAGTTAGACTTAAGTGTAGAAGAAAATCTAGAAATAATAAATGATAGAATAAGTACAACAAAAAGAACAGCTTATGATAAACCGGAATCATCAAGCTCATAAAAAAGAATAAGTTATGAAACAAGTTCAATGGATAATTCAAACCATTATTACATAACAGGAAAGGTAAATGAAAAAGAATATTTAATACTATTAAATACAGGACAAGAAGAAAATTATATAGCAAAATATCTAGTAAAAAATGAGGAAATAAAAACCGACAATAATATATGCCCAGATCTACCAAGAAGCTTAATAAATACTAAAAATATAGCAGAAAAAGAAATAATAATGGGAATAAGAAAAATAAAAATAGAATTTGAAGTAAAAGAAGAAATGCAAAAAACAGACATAATATTAGGAATAAAATGGCTAGAACAAGTAAAACCATATAATATAGAACATACACAATTAACTATAACATATAACAGAGAGAAATTATTCTTAAGAAGAACATTAACATAAAATGAAAATATATGTATTAATGAAGATAGTAGTAGAAGGATATTACAGTAGATATTACACGCCTATGATAGATACAGGAGCAGAAGCTAATTTATGTAGATATAATTGTTTACCAGAAAGTAAATGGGATAAATTGAAAACACCAATAATAGTTAAAGGATTTAATAACGAAGGAAGCTTAATTACTTATAAAGCTAAGAATGTAAAAACACAAGTATGGGATAAAATATTAACAATAGAAGAAATTTATAATTATGAACTAACATCAAAAGATATACTTTTAGGAATGCTGTTTCTAGATAAATTATACCCACATATAATAACTAGAACAGAATGGTGGTTTACAACACCATGTAAACAAAAAGTAAGAGCAAAAAGAGTTAATAATAAAATAAGAAAGAAAACTGATTGGATAAAAGGAAGTGAAAAAATTACACAAAAGTTAGAAAATATAAAAAATACTGAAGATACAATAGAATTAGTTGTATTTTCGATAAATAAAACAGAAATAACTATATTTTCAATAAATAAGATAGAAATAATTAAGAAAAAATTAGAACAATTATATAGTGAAGATCCATTAAAAGGATGGGAAAAACATAAAACTACTATAAAAATTGAATTAATAGATAAAAATAGCATAATAACCCAGAAACCATTAACATATAATTTTGATGATTTAAAAGAATTTAAAATGCATATAGATGAATTATTAGAAAAACAATATATACAAAAAAGTAATAGCAAACATAATAGCCCAGCATTTATAGTAAATAAACATAGTGAACAAAAAAGAGGAAAAAGTAGAATGGTTATTGATTATAGAAATTTAAATGCAAAAACAATAACTTATAATTACCCAATACCGAATAAGATATTAAAAATAAGACAAATACAAGGATATAATTATTTTAGTAAATTTGATTGCAAATCAGGATTTTACCATCTAAAGTTAGAAGAAGAATCTAAGGAATTAACCGCATTTACGGTACCACAAGGATTTTATGAATGGAATGTACTACCATTTGGATATAAAAATGCACCAGGTAGATATCAACATTTTATGGATAGTTATTTTAAACAACTACCTAATTGTATAGTATATATAGACGATATACTATTATATACAAAGACCAAAGAAGAACATTTAAAATTATTAGAACAATTTACGGATATAATAGAAAATTCGGGAATAAGTTTAAGTAAAAAGAAAGCTGAAATTATGAAAAATCAAATAGAATTTTTAGGAATACAAATAGATAAAAGTGGAGTAAAAATGCAACAACATATAGTACAAAAAATAATAAATTCGAAAGAAGAATTAGATACGAAAAAGAAATTACAATCATTTTTAGGATTAGTAAACCAAGTAAGAGAATATATTCCAAAATTAGCAGAAAACTTAAAACCACTACAGAAAAAATTAAAAAAGGATATAGAATATAACTATAATGAAGAAGATAAAAAACAAGTTCAAAAAATAAAAATACTTTGTAAAGAATTACCAAAATTACAATTTCCTGATGAAAATAGAAAATTTATATACATAGTAGAAGCAGATGCTAGTGAATATAGTTACAGAGGAGTACTTAAATATAAATATGAAGCAGAAAAAATAGAACACCATTGTAGATATTACTCAGGTACGTTTAATGAGACAGAAATAAAATGGGAAATAAATAGAAAAGAATTATGTTCATTATATAAATGTTTGTTAGCATTTGAGCCATATATTGTATATAACAAATTTATTGTGCGAACAGATAATACACAAGTACGCTGGTGGCTAACAAAGAAAATACAAAATTCAGTTACAACAAAAGAAATTCGGAGACTAGTATTGAATATATTAAATTTTACATTTACAATTGAAGTAATCAGTACTAACAAAAATGTTATTGCAGATTACATATCAAGACAAAGCTACACAGACTGATATTATAGAAGAAGATACTCTAGAAAAGATACTCAACACCCTAACTACGCTTTCAATAAAAGTGGACAGTATGGGTAATGAGATAGAAAAGCTAAAGACTAATGAAGGTAAACTGAAGTCTATAGCTACAAATCAGCTAACTCAGCAGTGTGCAGAGCTATGTCGATCGGAAGACATTAAAATTCCAGAGCTAGAAGGAGACGTTGGGATACTCCATAAAACCCATAACGTTTATCTATCTACTTCCGCAGGTACAAGCAAAGGAGCTAGTCGACCAAGATACCAGAACATGAATATGAATAAAATATTTGAAAAACCATATACCCCAAATACACCAAAAAATCCCATGTTTATACCCCCACAAATTACCACATACCGAGATAGTCTGAACCAAGATAAAAAAGTTTATAACTACACATCCCAAAAATACATAGAAAATATCTACAATATACAAACCTTTTTAAATAGCAACCCCAAAGCTACAAATGTCCAAGAACCAGATACAAACTATATAACCCAGAAATTGACCAGATATAATAAACTAATTGCCTTACCTAAAACCAAACCAAATATAGTAAAAACTTGCTACGAATATGGACTACTTAGTACTGTATATACCACGGACGGAACTGAGATATCCACTATACCAGAAATATATGAAGCATTTATCATTTTTAAAAGAATAACCAAAGGTACCTTGTTCTTTATAAAAATTTACGCGGCACCGGCAGAGATATTATTTGATGAAGTTAAAAAACCTATACAAGTTGTAAAGATAGGAATGACACGAGATATGATTATACCACAAGATATTATTTCACAACCAGAGATACCCAGAATCGAGATACCAAAATTTTATGCAAACAAGAGGATTATCGGATTATCTACAATTTTACAAGAGCTAGCAAATACATATTGCAAACAAAATCCCATATGGAACTACTATTCAAGAGATCATGTATTAATATATTCGAATTCAAAAGAGTTACGAGAAACAGATATGGAAACTATTAGGCAATGGATTATCACGTTGCTTAAACCAGAGACAGAACCTATCGCCAGAGCTATTAAAGAAAAATTTATTTCAGAAGAATTATTGACCAGATACTGCAAGACTATTGGACACAAATATCCAGACCACAGATGTTCAAAATGTAATGGAGGAGATAATGATGTCCCAGCAGTACAGTTAGAATGAGAAGATAAGGACGACAGCTGGAAAGATAAGACCAGAGCAATAATGGAGATACAGCAGATATGACAAAATAGACGGAAGACTTATTTGTACAAAGTTGTTACGTAAAAGTTAACATTAGTTAGTAACATTAGTTAGTAGCATTTATTGAGAAGTTAATGTAAAGTAGGAAAATTCAAAGTCTTATAGGTTAGGTGAAGACTTTTAAGTTTTTTTAGCTTTTTAGTTTTTTTTAATACGGATGTAAAAACTTTTGTACATTTTTCATTCTATAAATAGAGAAAGCAGAAGGCATTGCAAAGCAAGCCTTCATGCGTTGAAGCAAACATTCTCTCAAAGTTCACAATAAATATTTTGCTTAGTTATTAAAAAACAGGTATATATCAATGGAAAAATCTATGGAGGAACAAAGCACAGAAATATCAAACCTACCAGAACAGGTATATTTATTTATGATTATGAATAGCTAAATTCATAATTCCCAACAATCATGATATGATAAAATAAATTCATGTTAGTTACTTTATAGTAGAATTATTCGAAGAATAATATGTTAAGAAGTTTATTAGCAAAGTGGAAACGGAGAAAGATCCCTAAGAACTATGCCATCCTAAAGGTGAAACCAATAAGGCAAGAAGCCGTGGTGGAGAGTAACCAGAGTAGAGGCGCTGTTTAAGGGAAAAGTATCCAGATTACCATGCTAATAGTGACCGAAGAACATGTTATTTAAGAATAATCTAGTATATAGTAATCTAAGATGACTATATTTTATTATGTACATGGTTAAAGGGAATATTTTGAAAAAAGCAATTTTATGAAAATGAATAATTATTTATCTGATGAGATGGTAGATAAATTTAAAATACTTATTTTATATGCACTTAAAGATATAACTGTAGTAGATATAAGAAAAATCATATTAGAAAAAGCATTTGGTAAATATTACATGACTAGAGTAAGTTATATACCACACATACCTAACTACTCTTACAAATACTTAGCATGATAAATTACATAGAATTTTTAGAAAAAGATATGAGAAACATACAACTACTAGAAAAACAGATGAAAAATATAGACAAATACATGGAAAATAAAGATATAAAATATCAATTTTAGAAAATAGACCATTTAGACTACCTTAAAGTTTTAATCTTATATATACTTAAAGACATAGAAATTAAAGATATTAAGAAAATAATATTAGAAGAAGTAATAAACTACGAAATTGAAACAATAAATGCGTTGGAACAGATATACGAAGACATTTACCCAGAAGGATATTATTCAGATCAAGACTGTGGATGTTAGAATATATAAAGAAAATTAGAGAAAGGCAAAATTGGATATATGAAGAAGTTAATTACAGAAATCAACTTGAAATAGAGAAAAAACAACTAGAAGAAAAATTACTTAAAATAAATTTAACCTTAGAAGAGGAAAATACAAGTAATAATTTATTTAATACATACGAAAAATTATTTAATACAGATGGAAAATTAGTTATACATGAACAACAAATACTAATTAGTCAGATAAAAAATATAAACCTACGCATTGAATATAGCAAAGTTAGAATAAAATACTACACAGAAATTGCTAAAATTTCAATAGGATAAAATAAATTAATGGATACATCTTACGAAAAGAATAAATCATTAAAAGAAATAGAAACTCAACTGTATAGTTTATACCTAAAATACAAAAGATTACATATTACTAACGAGGATCCTAAAACACTAGATAATTTAATCACGATAATATCTAATTTAGAATATGAATTAATAAAACATCTTAAGTCAAGAAGATAAAAATAAAAATTATTCCAATCAATAATAATCATTATAAAAATAAATACATACGTATTTATTATCTAGTTGAATCTACGCACCTAATCCGCACCCCCCAACAAAAATTCATACAATTTTATGTCTCATCAATCTTTTTTTCTTTAGCTATTATTGCAGGCATTATGTTTTCTAAAGGTAATTAATTTCTTTCATCACATGAATTCTTTCATCACATGATACAATTTTAATTATCACATTCCAGAGTATGAGTCTCTGAAGGTAAGTAATTTTCATTATTGTGTTTTTGTTAGGTTGTATTTATTTTTTTAAGTCTCTGATTGTTCAATTATTTACAAAACAATGTCGTTGTTCTTCTTTAATTAAAAAAAATTAATCATGTAAATTGCTTATAGTTTGAATCAATCGTATTCTAAAGGTACATCAAGAGTTTGGATTTAATGGTTAACACAATTAGTGGGAACAAGATAAAATTATGTAGTTTTAGCGAAATTTTGGGTTGTCATCTTTTTCTTCACCATAGTTCTTTTCGTTATTGTTAATTTGTTACAAGTAATTGTGTTATATTACTTTGTTAGTTCATTTTTTTATTTACCCTCTTATTTAGAATTTATTTTTTTGTATTAAAACTTAATTTGACTTCTGATATCAATTACGATATTTTGTCCAATATATTAAATTTTGCTCTTTAATTGTTAGAGTAACTGTGAGTTACCATGTTCTTATTTAATTACACTTTATATTTGAAAAATATATTTTACTTTTTAATTTCATACTTTATAATATCACTTTCAAACAATAATTTAATTTTATATGTGTTTATTATTACTTAACTAATATACACGTGCAACACAGGTACATTGGTCTAGTTATATAGAAATGAGAGTAAGCACACAGTTGATAGTTGTCATGTGGTGCTTGTTTGATTGTTAGTTAGTTTAAGGATATTTTAAGTATTTTTTACTTTTCGGTGCTTAGAGTTGTTGTACCTACATGCTATATACATGTGCTTGTTTCACTTTTGGATAAAAAACCCTAGGATATGTTTGGTTTATTAAAAAAAAAAAAGCTGCACTTTAGCTTTTCCGTATAGGTAGGTCCCACCTTTTTTTTTCTTGTCTTTTCATCAATGGTTTTCTCTTTATTTGTTCCATTTTCTTCAATAATACGTGAACCCCACATTAATTTCAATTGACTTTTTTCCTTTTAGGGTTTAGTTGCACATTTTATCATAATATACATACAGTATAACCTCGATAAATTAATACTGTTGGAACCATTAAATTTTATTAATTTAGCAAGGTATTAATTAATCGTATAAATTAATAATTATTAATTTATAAATTATATACTTTTTGGGTCCATATTATGAATGTACCTAGGTGTACGTGAAAACTAATTTCTACATTGACTATTAATTATGCATACTTAACCAAATTCATGTATTTTTGCTGATACATTTTCAATATTCTATATATATCTTAATAAAATATATAAGTCTACTTAATTATTAATGTAGTTACATGTACCTACATTCATTAAAATATATAAATCCGCTCAATTATTAATGTAGTTACACGTACATACATTAACTAAGTTACTATATAAATAGATGTATTATGCAAGTCTTCAAATCAAAAAACAAAAAAAATGGCTTCTCATCTCAAAGGTGTTAAAAAATCAACCATGACTAATGGTATACGTAGAGAACTGTGTGAGTATAAACAACAAAATCTAGCATGCACTCAAAAGCAATTGCAACAATGAGTGTTAGAGAAGTTTAATTTGCAAGTGAGTCAAGCCACAATATCAAACACGATCAAGAGGTCAGCAGAGTATCTATCAGCAGCCGACATTCCAAAAGATGAGGCTAAAAGACATAAAGCTGCCAAATTTTCAGAATTAGAGAAGGCTCTGTTCGAGTGGTTTATTCATTACCAAGAGCGTGTTAATATGAATGGGGAACTAATTGTAACGAAGGGAAAAGAGCTTCTAAAAAAGATGTATCCCATCGATACACCTGTTTTTTATTTTTCTCAAGGCTGGCTAGAGCGTTTCAAATCAAGACACGGTATCAAGCAATATCGTCGTTTTGAAGAAAGTGGATCAGTTAATATGGAGGCCATGGAGAGCAATTTACAATCCATCAGAGAGAAACTTGATCAGTTTGCTAAGAAAGATGTTTTCAATATGGATGAAACTGGATTGTTCTTTAGGTTACAACCAGATCATTCTCTTGCAACGAAGCAACTTGAAGGTAAGAAACAAGATAAAGAAAGACTTACAGTTGTTATTTGATGTAATGAGGATGGTTCTGAGAAAATTCCTTTATGGATCATTGGGAAGTATTTAAAACCACGCTGTTTCAAGAATGTGAATTTGGGAAGCATGGATTGTGAATATCGAGCCAATAAAAGAGCATGGATGATTGGGATTCTATTCCAAGAATATGTTCAACAACTTGATGCAAAAATGGACGGCAGGAAAATTCTTTTAATTGTTGATAATTGTCCTGCTCATCCAAAAAATGTCGAAGGTTTGAGAAATGTTGAATTGTTTTTTTTACCACCTAACACAACATCAAAGATTCAGCCTTGTGATACAGGGATCATAAGAGCTTTTAAGATGCATTATTGTAGGCGATTTTATCAAAATCTTTTGGAGGGTTATGAAATTAGGATCTCAAATCCAGAAAAGATTAATGTTTTAGATGCAATGAATCTTGCAATCTCGGCATGGAAAATGGATGTCAACTCAAGTACAATTGCAAATTGTTTTAAGCATTGTAAACTTAGGTTGTTAGATGATGAATCCTCAGAAAATCAAGAACAGTTGAATAATGATGACTTACAACAATTGCAGAATCTAATCAATGGATTGAAGTATCGAAATGCAATGAATGCTGAAGATGTTTTGAATTATCCGGGAGAAAATGATACGAGTTTTGAGCTACCTACGGATGAACAAATAATTGAGAGTGTTATGGAAACACATAAAGAAAATGAAGTGGAAGATGATAGTGTGGAATTAGAACAAGTTTCGCGCAAAGATGCTCTGAAAGCAACAATCACCTTACATCACTTCCTTTTGCAATATGAGAAGACTACACCTGATATTCTTAATGCAGTAAGAAGGGTTAGAGATGAGATTCAAGGTGATATTGATTTCAAGAAGAAACAAACAACATTAGATTCATATTTTCAGAAAACTGTTTAGTTTACTTATGTATTATGTATGAAATATTTTGATACAGATGAATTATTAATTTATATATCAAATGAGACCTATATGAAATTTTTTTTGTATTATCTTATAAATTTAGCGAATTATTAATTTACCACGTTGATCCCGACTCGGGACCGAAGAAAATTATTATTTTAGCGAGGTTATTAATTTATCGAGGTTATATTGTACATTATGTACGATTGACTTATTTGGTCATAAAAATAAAAAATATATTGATATTTTTAAAGTTGAAAATGAAATTAAAGTTGTATTAGGCCATAGTATTTTATAAATACGATTTTTGAAGTTAAAAATGTAAAACATGAAAATAAATTTTAAAAAATTAAAATTTTATTAAAAGTGAGTTATTTATGAAAATAAAGAATTTAAATTTTTTTGAGAAAAATAAATAAAAAATGCAAAAAGTGAATTAAAAAATAATCAAAAAAATACCTCTTGAGGCGTTTTTCAAAAATTTAGATATTGTGAAAATATATTTCAAAATATTTACGACCAAACAAGTATTTCGGAATAAAATTAAAACATATTTTGAAATATTGTGAATAATATTTATGGTCGAACGCTTAATATAATTTTATAATTATGGTAATTCAATATTATTTGTCTTATAAAATATTTGACTCTCGAAATTTATTTATTCGACATCCAGTGAGACAATGAGAGTAACATATATTACCTGAAAATTACATAAAAATATTATATATCACAATAATTAATAATTTTAAATATTTAATTAACTCTCAAAATTGAAGCTAAAAACATTATAAGAAATTTACTTAACTCTCAAAATTTAATTTGTACCGTATAAATTGAAACAAAGTGAAAATTATGTGAAAAAAATTATATATATCAATAATTAACAATCTAAAATATCTAAAAACAATATATAATTTTTTTGTTGACTTTCAAAAATGTATTATGTAAAATTTAAGTAAATTAATAATTTAAAATATTTAAAAATATAAATAAATTAATTTACTTTAGATTTTATTTGTGTCACATAAATTAGAATTAATATATATATATATATATATATATATATATTGAATCGGTGTTGGTGCGGGGTTCTCTGTGTCTAGTGTGTACACAAAAGAGAGTGATTTGTTTGTAACAAATTTTTACAGTAACAGAAATAAATTGCAATCATAAATAAAAATATAAAGAAATGAGAATTTTTATTGATAAATGATGTGGGTACAAATCTATTCTTCCCTTGATTTTCTCTATAATTCTTCTCTCTTGATTTTCTTCGTAATTCGAGGGTCGTTACTAGCGTATTTCTCGAGATATTTGACATGCCTCTTTAAAGGAATATTTGTTCCTTTATATAGGCATAATTCAGGGTTTAAGGTAGACTAGCCTCCAAAAACTCTAAAAAAATTATTTGATTCTAGAATCCCATAAATTTTAGATGTCTACAAATTTTTCCTACTTCAAGGCTTATCGGAACATAGACTTGATGAAACTCAAAGATGAGTATTGAAGTACCCATAGAGCTTTCATCTTTACGATCTTGTTGCTACAGATTTGCAGATCTGATTTGTGAGAGAAGAGATGAAGGACAAATTTGGCCCCACGTCGTTTATCAATAAAATATTTTATTTTTCATATTTTATTTATGCTTGCAATTTATTTTTGTCATTATAAAAATTTATTGCAAACAAATTGACACGTCTATTTGTGGGACAATAATATATCAGTTGCAACAGTTGATAACAATAATGTGTCAACCAGTGGCGGATCTACCCTTTGCCGAGGGGTTTCATCTGAACCCCCTTCGGCGAAAAATTATACTATATATGCATGGTTAAAATAATTTTTTATGTATATATGTTAGATGTTGAACCCCCTTCGGTTAGTTCGTATATTCACTTATGAACCCCCTTCGTAAATATCCTGGCTCCGCCACTGATGTCAACGTTGGTGGCTGGCTTGACTTTAATAACAGCCGTTTTAGTGAAATACTTAACAATTTCACTCCTGATATTTTTTTAAGTCAGGAGTTTTTAGTATGATTTTTTTTCACTTTTTTCTAAAAAATTATTTTATATTAGTAATAAAATAAAAATAATGGTGTTTGATCATAAAAATTATTTTACTTTAGTGAAATTTATTTTTAAAAAAGTAAAATAAATTTTACTTATTTTTAATTTTTTTCACTTTTATTTCTCTCAAAATAATTTCAAAAACAACTTTAATTTATATATTTATGGCGAAACACAACACCAACTCTCAAAAATTATTATTTTCCTGACCAAATGAGAAATAATTTTTCTTTTTCAGGTGAATTTCTATCCAAGCACAATTTGAACGCTTTCTATCCAAACACATCTGAACTCATTGGATAATCTTTTTCAACTTCAAATACTTTTCCTCTTTAAACTCCAACCAAATATCTTCCAAAATGTTGAAATGTCTACTAAAGTTATGATATGGATCAATATATGTTGGGTTCAATTGGTGTGAATGAAAATTAAAAAGTTACTTGGAAGAGACATAACTTTTCGAGTAAAAGACACACTATTTCGGGAAAAGGTATGACTGTTTGGATGGTTTTGGTTATTCGGAAAAGACACACTCTTTCGAATGGACAGACATGATTGTTTAGAAAGTAAACACATTTTCGGTGAACCATTGCCACCTTTCGGAAGGGGCACTTAATGGCTATATAAACTTGCATTTTTCCACAGGTTTAGTATGAATTTTTCTTCACTTGAAAATAATTTCTTGTCTTCTAAAATACTCCGTGTGATCATCTAACTGTTGAGTGAGTTCAAAGAGAATCCGATCGTTTGAGGTGCCACTACAGTCGGATTGTTAAGCCGTTTTATCCTGGAAGAAAAATTTCACAACCTCGGGTACTTAAGGAAAATTATTTCCTTAAGGACACACTCCATGAATTCAGAGAATTTGGCTTATACTGCTTCATCTTTTTCTTTAAAATAAAATAACACACTTTTTTGATAGTTCATATTGAACTTGTGTTGAAGGTGTTGAAAAACTTCATAAGTGTTCTTGATTTAATCTTGAACTTGTGTTGAAGTTGTTTTGACATAATACAGATTGTGTACCCGAAACAACAATCTTAAGGAAATAATTGAAAAAAAAAATATTTTTTTTGCTTGTTTGATGAAATTTTCTTTTCACTAAAGTTTTTTTTTTTCAGAATCTGTATTGTTTGGTTTCTGGAGATTAAAGATTTAAGCTTTCTACTCCATTTTAACTTAACAAGTGATTTGAAGAAATAAAATCTTCATCACAAGTTAAAGGTCATTCGGTTAACGATTGGAAGACATAAAAACTTCATCGTTAAACTAGAAACAAGTAGTGTTTATAAGTTGCTACGAACTTGTAATAAGTATAATTTTATACTAAAGTTGAGTGTCTTTTTGTGATAGGAAAAATGACTACAGAAGGTCATGTTGATGGTGTGACAAGTGTGGCAGCAACTAATATTGCCACAACTAGTCTCACAAATGCGCCACCTGCTATGGCACTAGCGGAAAAGCCCAAAAAATTTTCTGGAGTTGATTTCAAGAGGTGGAAACAAAAGATGTTCTTCTATTTAACAATCTTATGTGTTCAAATATTTATTTCAGAAGATGCTCCACAAGTGCCCGAAGGAACTTCAGACCAGGAGCGATTCATTGTAACAGAGGCGTGGGAACATTCTGATTTCCTATGTAGGAACTACATTCTAAGCGGCCTCCAAGATGACTTGTACAACATCTATAGCGTAATGAATACATCTAAAGAATTGTGGAATATGTTGGAAAAGAAATAGAAGACTGAGGATGCGAGAACCGAGAAGTTCAATGTTGTGCGATTCCTAAAGTACAAAATAAAGGATAGCTAGACTGCCATTTCTCAAGTACAGGAGTTGCAAGTCATCATCCACGATCTCCTTTCATAAGGTATAAATTTAATGAATACCTTATTTGAAAATGTTAAAAATGTTCTTAATATTCACATAAACTTTGTTGTAGGTTTGATTATGAACGAGGCATTTCAAGTAGCTGCGATAATTGAGAAGTTGCTACCTTTGTGAAAGGACTTCAAGAATTACTTGAAACATAAACGAAAGGAGATGACTAGTCGAAGACCTCATTGTGAGGTTGCGCATTGAGGAAGAAAATAAAGTCGCAGAGAGGAGGTTTAAAGAAAATTCTGCAATAAATGAAGCTAATATTGTAGAAGATGACCCCAACAACTCAAAGAAGCAAAAAAAAAAATAGGACAACAAAGCAATCAACCTAAGAAGAAATTCAAAGAAAAATGCTTTAATTGTGGCAAAGTTGACCACAAGTCTACAGATTGTCGTGCCCTAAAAAAAGAAAAAAGAAGGTTCAAACAAATATGGATGAATCCAAGAACGAAATAGATGATATATGTGCCATGCTTTCAGAATGTAACTTGGTGAGAAATCCCCGAGAATAGTGGATGGATTCTGGTGACACCCACCACGTTTGTGCAAATAAAGAGTTATTTTCTGCATTAGCTCCAGTTCAAGGAGAACAAAAGATCTATATGGCAAACTCCGCAACTGCAAAAGTTGAAGGAACAAGAAAAGTCTACCTGAAAATGACATTAGGCAAAGTGTTAACTCTTAACAATGTCCCGTATGTACCAGAGTTAAGGAAGAACTTGATTTATGTATCACTTCTTGATAAAAATGTATTCAACTATGTATTTGTTTCTGAAAAAATTGTACTTAGTAAAGAAGAAGTGTACGTAGGAAAAGGCTGCCTCACTGAGGGCCTATTTAAGATGAATGTAATGAATGTTGAAATCAATAAAGGTTTTGTTTCTTCTTGCTTGCTTGAGTCTAATGATTTGTGGCATGAACGATTAAGACATGTCAATTACAAAACATTGCAAAACTGATTAACTTAGAAGTTTTGCCAAACTTTGAGTGCAATAAATCAAAATGTCAAACGTGTGTGGAATCAAAGTATGCTAAGCATCCGTATAAGTCCGTTGAAAGGAATTCCAATCCCTTAGACTTAATCTACACTGACATTTGTGATATGAAGTCAATACCATCTCGTGGTGGAAAAAAGTATTTTATAACTTTTATTGACGATTGCACTAGGTACCGTTATGTCTATTTGCTAAATAGTAAGGATGAAACAGTAGATGCGTTTAGACAATATAAAATAAAAGTTAAAAAATAGTTAGAGAAAAAAATCAAAATGATAACAAGTGATAGGGGTGGAGAATATGATCTCCCTTTGCAGAAATATGTGTAGAGAATGAAATTGTCCGTCAAACTACGGCCCCATATTCACCTCAATCTAATAAAATTATGGAAAGAAAAAACCGAACCTTAAAGGAAATAATAAATGTCTTACTAATAATTTTAGGTTTACCGCAAAACTTGTGGGGGGAAACTATCCTTACAGCTGACCGAATACTCAATAGAGTGCCCCACAGGAAGACACTATCAATTCCATATAAAAAATGGAAAGAAAGGAAATCCAACTTGAACTATTTCAAAGTTTGGGGATGTATAGCAAAAGTTCAAGTTCCTATGCCTAAAAGGGTAAAAATAGGACTTAAGACAGTGGACGATGTGTTCATAGGATATGCTAAAAGTAGTAAAGCATGTCGATTTTTAGTTCATAAATTCGAACATCTGGATATCACTAAAAATACGATAATTGAATCAGATAATGTTGAATTTTTTGAACACATTTATCTGTATAAAACTAGACATGAACAATCTAGCGGAGGGTCTAAACGATCTCGAGATGAACAAAGTGAGGACATACATAATGATGAGAATACAAGACGTAGTACACGTCAAAGAACATCAATTTCGTTTGGATTAGATTTTGTAATATTTCTCTTAGAAAATGAGCCTCAAACATTTAAAGAAGCGATGATGTCTTCAGACTCATCCTTTTGGAAAGAGGCAGTCAATAGTGAGATTGATTCAATCTTAAGCAACCATACGTGGAAGTTGGTTGATTTTTCTCTAGGAAAGAAACCTTTAGGTTCTAAATGAATCTTCAAAAGGAAAATGAAAGCGGATGGTACTATTGACAAATACAAGGCAAGACTTGCAGTAAAAGACTTTAAACAGAAGGAAAACCCTGATTACTTTGATACATACTCGCCTGTAATGAGGATAACGTCAATTCGGTTGTTAATTGCCTTGGCGGCGGTATATGGTCTTGAAATTCATCAAATGGATGTGAAAACAACATTTCTAAATGGAGAATTGGAGGAAGAAATTTACATGGAACAACCTGAGGGTTTTGTGGTTCCCGGTAAAGAAAATAAGGTGTTGTTTCCAACATAATTTAATTCATGGAAAATAAATTTCAACCACAAACAAAATATGAAGAAACAATAATTTTATTGATCAAGAATATGGGTACAAATATGTTTGTCCCTTGATTCTTCTCTCTTGATTTTCTCTGTAATTCGAGGGCCATTAGTAGCGTATTTCTCGAACGCAGAAATATTTGGACTTGATATAAATTTCTCCATAATTCGAGGCCCGTTAGTGGCATATTTCTCGAACGCAGACATATTTCTCAAACGCAGACATATTTGAACTTGATATGAATTTCTCCATAATTTGAGGGCCGTTAGTGGCATCTTTCTCAAACATAGGAATATTTGGATTTGATATGGATTTTCTGTAATTCGAGGGTTGTTAGTAGCGTATTTCTCGAACGTAGAAATATTTGAGTTTGATCTCCATGAAAGGAAGATTTCTGAATCTTTTTGATGTATTTGATTATCAAGAAGAGAGGGTTTTGATCTCTTTATGAATATCCCATGAATTTATTGGGATTTTCAAGATCGTTGATCTTTTTTTGAATATCTTGTGAATTCGTGGAATACTGGAGATGCCTCTTTAAAGGGATATTTCCCCCCTTTATATAGACGTAATTTAGCCACCAAGCTAGATTTAGGGTAAATTAGCCCCAAGAACTCTAACAAAAATTGAACTCTTTTTGTAGAGTCCAAGAAATTTCAATGTCTACAAATGTCCCCTACTTCAAGGCTTGTCGGGGTGTAGATTTGATGAAACTCAAAGACGAGTCTTGAAATACCGCTTCCATCTTTACTATTCCGTGGCTACAAATTTGCATATTTGATTTATGAGAGAAGAGATGAAGGGCAGATTTGGTCCCTTAATTTTCAGGTATTATCAAGCATCTAAAAAAGTGAAATTGCAATTCCTCTGTCTTTGTGTCGCACTATTGAGCAATGTACAAGTTCCATGGAAGAGCAGCATGAGCTAAAAAAGGTGAATATTTATCATCTATTTCAACAAACAAACAGACTACACATCTGTTGAAAATTATCAAACAGATATAGGCATTTGTTGCAACAGATGACTAACTTGTTGCATATGATGCATTATATGTTGGAACATATGTCTCATATGTTGGAGGAAATCAAACAGGTTACCAACTATTTTAATTTGTCCCAACAGATGACCCAACTATTGTAATAGATGAGTAATCTCTTGGGACATATTACATCAAGACTTCTCTACTGTTTTAGTTTATTCCAACAGATGAGTCTTCAACAGATGGGTCATCTATCAGAAATTATCATTCAGGTCTTCCTCCTGTTTTATTTTTTTCCCAACAGATGACCTATATATTTCAATAGATGGGTCATAGGTATGTGCGAAAACTGAATCGCCCGATGAATCGAATCGATAAAAATGCTATTGGGTTATTGGGTTAACTATTTTTTATTGGTTTTATAAAAAAAAATTATTGGGTAAACGGTTCAATTTTGATTTTAGCTTATTGGGTTATCGCTTAAACTGATAACCCCATAAGGATACACTAAGTTACTATTTTACCCCTATTTGTGTTATATATATATATACACACACACACACAAACACACACACACACATTATTTATTCACAATTCAGAGATTCACAAAGTATTAACCTCTTTAGGGCAACAAAGGCACAATACAAAGTGCGTGTATTATCGTATTGAAAAACTTGAAGCATTTAGTAGCTTCCAACAATTAGGATTCAATTTTTTTTTGAACTAACAATCAGTTCAAGTTTGAAGATTCTTGTAAACTAAAATGAGTTGCGTATGATTTTGGCAGCAACTAAGATTTTATTTTTTATGTTAGTTGTTACTATTTCTATTTTATGAGTATTTTTTATTGGTTAAACTGAAAATTGAACCGTTAAAGACAAAAAATTGATAAACCGAAAACCGATAAGAAAATATCTTATTGGTTGGTTATTGGCTTTGCATATTTAAAAATCAAAAACTAATAAACCGAACCAATAACACATAAAATCAAATCGAACCGATCGATGCATGCCCCTAATGGGTCATCTGTTGGGACAAATTAAAATAGTAGGAAGACCTATTTGATTTCCTACAATTGATGAGTTATCTTTTTCTTTTTCTTTGTTTCTCTGTGATTAGCACTAACAATTTTGGCTTTGCAGGTGGATGTCATAGTAGAAACTACTGGTGAACAACAAATCACAGTTGATAATCTATCAACTATTTCTAAAGAGGAATAAAAAGTGAAGCCTGTCAGTCTGGAAGAACAGAAGAATATCTATTTGAAGGGTTCAATATGAGGCTCTCAAAGAACTAACAAAGCTGATCAACGACTATTCAGAATGGATTGTCGATGGGATGTTAAAGAAACTTCATGCCAACAGGTACATAAATTATTTTTAAAAATATTGATTTATACAATTCTTTTTTTAAAAACACGACATTAACACATATAAATCTTGTAGAAAAGACGAACACTACAAAGTGAACCATTCGAGTCTTGGTTTTGATATGTTCGATTTTATTGTTGCATAGTCCAGAATGAAGAATTGGTTCTATTTGATGTCGCCCCAAACTTGATGGGAATGATGAGGTTTAAATGCCCCATATGTGTATATATATATATATTACTATTAACACTATATTTAATTGTGATGATAGGCGAATTTACAACCTTTCTTTCATCTATCACCCCTTTTCACCTATTTTGCCATTCAAGCATAACTATCTTTTTATTTAATCATAAACACAATTTATCTTTTTGTTTTTCTATTTCTTTTTTTTTTCTCTTTCTCCTTTTTTATAACACACCTCCATGATAGCCACTCTTTTTCATAACAAATTCAAGTACCAATACACTCTAAGGCATCACTCTCACCTAATTTTCTCTTATTTTGTCACATGACTTTACAACTTAAAGCACTTAGGAATTTGGATCAAATTATGGTCTTGAAAAAAAATGGATTAGGCTTACATATGAGGCTGTCAAAGAAAATGACTTAAAGGCTCAAAGGGGTTGACTAGGATAATGTCCATGGGTAGGTAAAACGAAGGTAAACAAGTATCGGTTGCCAAAGAAATGCCTAAATCATCTCCTAAACTCACACTCTTTATTTTGCTTTACACACACACCAGGCAAGTTCTAGCATCAGTCACAAGCACATAATATACTATCATCTCACACACACAAGGCACATGGTTAACTTTATTGGGAGCAGTATAGACTCTTGACCCAACAGATGAATGAATTAAACCATATAATTATCACACAGTGAGTCACACTTAGAGCCTTAGTGTCTCAATAGTAATGATTCTAGCACAAACTCTTGTCATAACACCATGCCGCCTATCAGAACAATTTCATGCATAAAAAAAAATCTACGACTACTAACTAAATCAAACAACCAAACATAAATAACATAAATAAATGCAAATGCAGATAAAGAAGTATAGCATGCAAATACCAGTACCCTACACTTAGATGGGACACACTGCCCTCAGTGAAAAAATAAATAAGAAGAACCTAATTATTCGGACTCATCCTCTATGTCTGGGGTCATACCCCCTGCATCGGAATCGTCATCAGAGTCGTCGTCATCAGAGTTTTCTTCCACGTCGGAGTCTGGCATTCGTCGATCATCATCGGTTGGCATGTCGTCATCAAGAGGTTCCTCAAAATATACACCTACTCCACACATCGCCCTCGCATGCTCATTCATTGGGTAGTCATAATCCAACTGTTGGAGCTCTACAGCAGTTGGAACACGACCCCCGCTCATCATGGTAAACTTCATCATGCCATATAAATAGCGGGAGAAGCTTTCGTCGCGAGCATGCCTTTCTGAAGTGGTAAGGTTGACTCCATGCGTGGTTTCAGCATCTTTAACCTTCGTGAGGTCAACCTTCTTTGTGTTGTGTGGGAGTTTGTGATCAGCCGGTTCCTCTTCGATTTCTTCTTTCCTTAGTATTGCAGTCAACAGGTTTCCAAAACTGAAGTGGGACCTCTTGTGTATCCTAGCTTTCCGCATTGTGGAACGAATAATTGCCCCGATGTTGATAGGGACATTCGTCATCAATGCATATACCAAGCACACTCTATCTCTTGTTATCTTAGTGTACTGAGTCCCTGGAATTAGGCAAGAGTTGACTATGCACAACCATATCCTTGCTTCCCTATTCAAAGGAGCATATAGGAAGGTGTTGTGTCGACCAGTGTCTTTGTGTATACTCCAGCGTGCCATGGATCTTGTTCCACAGAGTGTGTGTCGAATAGCTCTATATGGATATCTCCTGTACAGCTCCTTGAATGGTGATGGATCGACTGAAGGCAAGCCAAGAAAGGAGTTGAAGAAATCCGCATTGAGTTGTAAAACTTGGCCCCGAATCTTGACCTCGCTTCCTGTGGTTTTCGGTGACCAGTTGGCATAGAATTCTCTTGTTAAATTGATATTGCATTCTCCCATGTCTCGGAAGATGAAATCCAGATGTAATACCATGATCTTGGCCAACATGCGCGGTTCTTTCTTTGCTAGGCTTTCCTTGTTTATCAAGTCCACATGAACATATTTTCTTTCTTTGTTTTTCCTATACCATTCCTTTGCTTCCTCCTCAATAACCCATTTTATTACGAACATGCGGCGTGGTAGTTGCATCGAGGATAATTCTCTTTGCTCTTTTCGGCCTCTTTTCTTGCCTTTTTGTGAAGTGGTAGCCTTATCTTTGCCTTGTCTTGCTTTGGGTGCCATTGTACCTGAGACTAAAATAATGTTCATGTTAGCATCATCTCAATGGATACAATCTATAAACGAGCAGTAGGGGCACCACCCCACACTTAGTTTGTTGGTACAGACTAGTGAAGTGAAAGTGGTCGACTAGTCAGACTTCATCGACATACGTTTTAGGTGCTATATTCCAACAATAAAATCAGAGAAGTCATACTTCTTGTAATCTTGGCAATACTTTCATGTTTGATATATCAAGACTACTACATAGGGATTGAATCAAGGTATAGTATCTAAATAATCACAACCTCCTATGTCGGTAGGCAACTATAATTCTTATCCCGATGAACAAGTCATTCCAACATGTAAGTATTAAAGTGACAAGATTATGCAATTTTTGTGACCATATTAATTCCGCAAAAGTATGACAGTGCATCAAAATCAAATACAAGTTGGGAACAAGTTAAGATGATTCTTACGTATACGTTCACTCACTTGGTTGTATCACAACAATTCAATCACATTCAAATCACCAGTACTACTTCAAGATTTAAAAATTCATAATAGGAGTAGTAATGTAGTACTTACGGAATATAAATGAAGAACAAAGAAGTACTTACTTGATTGATGCCTTTGGATGATGTTCTTGTGAAGTAAAAGAGCAAAAGGAAAATTTTTGAGAGGATTTGGAGATGTAGGCGACGCTTATGCTAGGTTTGCAATGTGTTTTTGGTCCAAGACTAAGTCTCTTATTTATAGGACAAGCTTGGGTCGGGTTTTGACCCATTTAAAATCGGATTTGGAGACAAGAAGTGACCATAGGCGGCGCCTTTTGCTTTGCCTATGCTTGGCATAGGCGGCGCCTTTTGCATAGCATTGTTGAGCATAGGCGGCGCCTATGCCATGGCATTCTTCGGCATAGGCGGCGCCTATGCCATAGCATATGAGATTCAGAGACAAAAGGCATTGGCATAGGCGGCGCCTATGCTATGGCACACTTGGGCATGGGCGACGCCTATGCTATGGCACACTAGATTCTGAGATCTTAGGCCATAGTATAGGCCTTGCCTTATTCGTGGCCTAGCCTTGTTCGTTGCCTATATTTTCATAAGCAATGCCCAAGCCATAGCCTTTTGCTTCTTCATCACTAACTTACCACCTTTTACATGCAATACGTCCAAATCAGAATTTGAAACCAATCTCCTCGCTTACGCCTCTTGCACCTACACTTGCTCAAAGAAAACAAAAACGATTAGAACGATGGGTTGCCTCCCATCAAGCGCCTTATTTTTGGTCGCGACTCGACAAAATCCTAGGAAAACAAAAACAACAAAAATAATTAAAAACGATGGGTTGCCTCCCACCAAGTACTTGATTTATTGTCGCGGCATGACATAGCTACCTCGATTACTTAGACTTCATCGAGATAGATGGGGCATCATTTTCTGAATGGATTCAGATGACGCTGTTGCTTACTTGTGGGCATGCAATCTCCTTCGAGATGAATCTTGTGCGTACATAACCCAAGAAGGATCCCAATGATATCATCAATGAACCAACCAATGGCTCTCTTGTACCTCTTCAGAGCAGATATAGGAGCCTCTACGTGCTGTTCACTTGAATCATCCGCAACACTCACCGAAAGTGTATTTCTACTTCCCAAGAACGCATACCTTAGATAATTGGGGAGCTCTTTCGATTCTAGCACTGGGGGCTCTTCAATGGAAGTCTTCGCTGTTGGTGACGGTTGATTCTTAAGATCAAGGTCCGGCTGCTTAGGAGTATGAGAATAGGACCCTATTTCTGTTAGAGTACATATAGTTTCTTCATAATCTTCATCATCTTATGCTCAACATTCAACAACACATCAGATAGTGGCTCAACAGTAAGCTGTTTCTCTACAGACAATGCTTTCTTATCCTCATAATGAACATCAGCTACAGAGAACACATTCATATCGCTGGGCTGCTTCATTGCTTTGCATATATCAAAGCGGACCACTTCGTCATTCAACCAAAATAAAAGCTCATTAGCTCTCATGTCAATAAGCACACTTTTTGTTGCAAGGAAAGGACGTCCCAGAATTATGGGAACTTCAGAATCCACCTCGCAATCCAAAATCACAAAGTCTGCAGGAAAAATGAAGGTAGACACCTTCACCAACACATCATTCAAGATACCCACAGGTCGTTTTATCGACCTATCTGCCATCACGAGATGCATATTGGTTGGTGTAGGGTCGCCCAACCCCAACTTTCTGTAGACGGATAGTGGCATCAAATTGATGCTAGCTCCCAAATCGCACAATGCCTTAGCAAAATTCATAGATCCAACCGTGTAAGGAATAGTGAAAGCACCAGGGTCTGCCTTCTTCTGTACTAAGGACCTTGTGGCAATTGCACTGCAATGATGAATATTATCTGCCAGCTCATAGCTTACTGCCCGTTTCTTTGTTAAAAGGTCCTTCATGAATTTAGCGTATCCGGGCATTTGTTCTAGTGCCTCCACCAACGGAACATTAATGGTCAGTTGTTTTAACATTGCCATGAGTTTACTGAACCTTGTATCATCCGCCTGCTTCTTCAATCTTTGAGGAAGAGGTGGTGGTGGATAGGGAAGTGTTCTCTCCACAGCTTTCTTCTCCTCTTGCTTCCGTATTTTGGTCTTTTCAAGCTTCAAAGTACTAGGGGTGACGTCATGGACGTCATGGTCAGCTTCTATGGCGTCATCATCTTTCTTATGTTCGGCCACTTACTTGATTTGGGATGAATTTTTCAGCACCTTACCACTCCTGGTTGTAATAGCCATGCATGATCCGTCGTTCCTTGGATTTTGCACAGTGTCGCTAGGTAGAGTGCCAGCCTTTCTTTGATTGAGTGCTGCTGAAAGTTGGCTCAATTGTTGCTCTATTTGCTTTATTGAAGTGGAATGTGAGTCAACCAATTGCTTCATTGAGGACAAATCATTTATTACCTCTGTTACTCCCGCACTGGTTGCCTCCACTCCTTTCAACAGTTTAGCCATCATCTCTTCCATATTTCCAGAACCAGATGTAGTGGTGTCGCATCTTCCTGGGGGGACGTACAAACCACTCCTGTCGGTATTGTTTTTCCAACTACCTTGATCGCGGTCCTTGTATCCAGATTTATCATAATAGATCCGACCTTGGTTTCCTTGGGCATTGCCTTGGAAACCCCCCTGATTATTCAAGTAGTTGGCTTCTTCCTCGGAATCGGATTCGTCTCTTCTTTTTGACGCAACTGCTTTGACTTTTTCGGTCTTCCCTGATAATAAATGCTTTGTAAGAAGATCCACTTGTGTCTTCATGTGCGCCATATCATGATCACGTTCTTCTTCTCTTCTCCTTTGGTCTGCAGTCATGCCTATAGATAAAGTGGGGCTTGCTACCTCAGAATCCCTGGTATGCCAAGCTCTACTTTGCTTCATCATCCGGTATAGCATATTGCTTTCCTAACCAAAGGTGAGATCCATGAATGATCCTCCGGCCGCATTATCCACAACTGGTTTAGTTATTGAATTCAAGGCTCTGTAAAGTATCTCCATTAGGTGAACATTAGTCATGTGATGGTTTGGGCACCTCATTAGCTTCGTCTTGAACCTCTCCCATGTTTCATGAAGGGCTTCAGTTGGAAGCTGACGAAAGTTGCTGATTTCATCTCTCATTTGTGTTCTTTTGGATGGCGGAAAGAATCTTTCTAGGAAAGCGTCTCTCAATTGCCTCCAATTTGTAATAGAATCAGGAGTCAGCCCATTCAACCATAGAGTTGCCTCCCCAGATAGAGACAATGAAAAAAGACGTAATCGAATTGCATTCTGACCAACGCCAGGATTGTCAAACGACTTGCATGTAGAAATAAAGTTGATGAGATGCATATTCGGATCATCGCCTGCTAGTCCACCAAATAATCCCTTGAGTTGCAATAACTGAATCATGGTGCTTGTGATGTTGAACTTAGCTCCAGGTGCCAATGGTGGAGGAATAATGGCTCCTGTGGCTCCGGCTCCATCAAGATCATCATCATCATCGTCAAAAGCTGGTTGCATAGCTTGGCGTTCAGGCCTAAACCTAGCTTGACGATCTCTTCTGTTGGCAGGTGTTGCGATCTCAGCGGCATGCCTAGGGTTTAGTAGCTCGTCATCACCTAGATCCTCATCGTCAGGATTTGTTACTCGCCCAGGGTTATCAATATTCTGTTGATGCACTTGAGCGGCGGCTAGCGCAGCTAGTCTCGCCTGTTCCTGTTGAGCAGCCATCCTTTCAATTGCGTGTTGTGCCTCCATTCTGCCAATACGTTGTGGTTCAGGATTGATAGGTAATAACGGTTGACCAAAACTTCGGGTATGGGGCATGCACTGAATAAAAACCTGCAGTAAACAAAAACAAAAACTAAAAGTAAAAGTACGAGAATCTTTGACCAAAGGGTCTAGTAATTATTACGAACTTAATTGACAACCGTATTCCCCGGCAACGACGCCAATTTTTGATTAAAAGAAAGTGTTATTGGCATAATGTGATGTATTAAAGCGCTTAGGAACATAGTCACTATTTCTGGCCAAAATAGTCCTACCCGTCCCTTAGCCTACATTACAACCTATAGAAGACCTATTTGATCCTAAGCTTAGCATTCTGATATTTAGTGGAGCATTACACTATGGGCAAGCCTATGGTCATCAGTTGCAACATATGAAGTCTTTGTGAGAGTGAGAGCAAGGATAATCTTATACCCATGTTCTGAAAAATGCAATACTTGTGAGTGATTATGGGTAATATCTTATGTGAGACACACATGGTTGATGAGTTTTGGGTAGTCTTGTATGATTCTTTGTGCCTTAACTTGTGGATACGAATTAACCATCATCATGAGTCCATGTTGGAGGCTGAATTGTTTCTAGTAGTGATCAGAAAACTACTCTTTGTTAATGATTGTCGTACCTGTCTTAATGAATATTTTGTGATGTTACTGTGAAACCCTAAGTAGATGTTTAGATGGACATGATATTTTGTTCGAGGACGAACAAAGCTTTAAGTGTGGGGTGTTGATGATAGGCGAATTTACACGCCTATAGTGCTATATTTTGCCCATATTTTAGCTAAGTTTTGAGGACAAATTATATAATTCATGCACTTTTAGTCCTTTTTCCTGTAAGTGAGCTAACGAACATGATTAGCAAGTTTTCAGGTATAAATGATGCAGAATTCAACATTTTATGGATAACTTCACGCCAAAGAAAGCTTCACGAAAGGAGGAAAGCAAAGCTTGGACGCCAAGGACCAAAAGTGGCGCATGGAAAATCTGTCCCGGGCAAAAACAACAATTCTAAAGACTTTAGGGACTAGCAGTAACTTATTAGGAGTAGGATAATGATGCAGTAACCCAGTAGGATTGGGTTAAGTAATGCAGTAGCTTAGTAGGAATAGGATAGGAGTATTATAAATACCCTATTCTGCTAGAGATTTTTATTATTCTTCCATTACTTTTAACTCTGAAAACAATTCTTCTACTTTTAATTCTATTTTTTATTCATCTATTCAATTCTTAATTTCCACAACAAGAGAAACGTTACTCTGCAAGGGAGTTCACGCCTAAAATGCCACACCACACCTTACTACACGAGATTTTTATTGTGGTATATTAATAATGTCTATTGTGATTTCCTTCGCACTCATGGGTAACTAAACTTCTCTGTTGGGGTTATGGAAGCCATATGAGATACTATCTATTGCTATGAGTTTGTGAATTCGTGACACGTATGCTGCTTATATCATTATTCTCTTCATCTTAATCTAAATTCTTTGTGGTTGCAAACGCATAGAATACGCCTGTATAGCATTAACTTGTTCGAAAGAAAAGTTATATGTCTGGAAAAGAGATAATGTCAAGGTAATAGGGCACCAACCCCTGTTAAAAAGTTAGTGCCGTAACTGGATTAACCTCTTGGAGAATTCGTACTGTTAGATACGCTTTATGCTCGAAAGAGTTAAAGTGAAATAGTCCTGGTTAAGGTCGAAAGACGCCTGGATTTACCATCGAATACAATTCTCTATAAGGACATGCATGTCTGAATTCTGCACAACTCATAGCCAATAGAGACGTACAACTCATAAGGTGGACATAACCCCAACTTCTCAATTCTCATTGATTAGAATCTTACTAAACATTCTTTCTTTTTACTTTGCTATTTTCCGTTTTCACTTTGTTACTTTATTGCACGCTACAATCCCCCCTTTTTACGAGACTTGCTCCAAAAGTCTAGTAATATTTGCTTACTCATTGACCGGCTATTCCCCGTGGGATCGATACCCAACCCAGTTGGGTTATATATTTGACAACGACCGCTTTACACTCTTATGGGAGCTGTAGATTGAGCGTTATCAAATTGTATCTGTTTATTAATTTTATTATTATGTAGTCTAAAATATGCAGCACATCAATATCATTTTTTACTACCTCCGAAAGAAGGCCAAGTTGCAAACACAACAACAATATAGATACATGACAGGCAACTATTTGTTCAAAGTTTACATTGATAAGGCTTACGATTTTTTTCAACAACAGTTGGAAGTTTCTCGAAATGAGGTATGTTTAATCAACATCATCAAAGGTTTCAGCATTTTAGTTGGCTTACCTTGGCACTTGGTCGACGAAGTGTACATCCCAATCAATTGTGGTGATGAGTTCCATTGAGTGTTAGCTGTCGTTATTCTAAAAGAGAGACGCATTCGATTTTATGAATTGAGGTCGTGAAGGAGATGTTCTGGGACATCTTCTGAGATACAAAAGTTGGCCAAAATATTGCCTACTAACCTTGATATAAGTGGCTTTTTGGACCAAAAGATTCGTACTGATTGGTTGGCGATTGAAGCATATCGGGATAAAATGGGTAATTCTTTTGATGTAGAATATGTTGAAGGAATCGCTCAACAATCCAGTGGAAGCCTGTAAGTATCATGATTTAGTTTTATTTCATAAATTTCACAACTCTTACATTAATTACAAGATATGGATTATCTGTTTTTTTACAAACGCAAGGATTGCGGTCTTTTTATTACCGCTTACGCCGAGTATTTGAGCGATGGATCAGAAGTTCCAAATGATGGACTTGATGTCAAATTACTCCATAAAATATAAGCTACTCTTTTATGGAAATATGGAGAAGCTAAGGCTCAAAAAACATACGCAAGTGACATTAAAGATCCAGGACGACCAAAGCCGAATTTCATAGCACCAGATGAAGAACAGCTTGTCAATATTGAGTAAATCCTTATAGATTGAGTCTGTCAAATTCGTAATAATTTTTTACATTTTATTTATTTGTTGATTTATTTAATTTCATGTAATTTGTCAAGACTTTAATTTATTTTATTTTGTCTATGAATTTTAGTTTATCTTTAGATTTGAACTTATTAGTTGAAATGGAATAGTAGATTCAAAAATTACAACAGATAATCGATATGTTGCAACAAATGTCACATCTTTTGAAAATTATCACACAGGTATTCCTATAGGCTTGAATTGTTCTAACAGATAGACTATCTGTTGCAACAAATGCTTCTTTTGTTGGAACTAATTAAAATAACATTACTATTGCAATAGATGAATCATCTGTTGCAATAAATAGTCTATCTGTTGGAATAATTCAAACAAGTAGGAAGACCGATTTGATATTTTACAACAGATTTGACATCTGTTGCAACAGATCCATCATCTGTTGCATTATTTTTTATACTAGTTCATAAGTTTGCAAATTTAATAAAATCATACAATTGTCATCAATCATAAAAAAATAAAAAAAATTGACATTACTTAATGAATATACAATTAATTGTCTATGACTTTTATTTTATCCTTAAATTGACATTATTTTATCTATGAATTTTATTTTATCCTTAGATTTGAACTTATTAATTGAAAGGAAATTCTAGATCCAAATATTGCAACAGATAATGAATCTGTTGCAACGGACGACATATCTATTAGAAATTATCAAACTGATTTAGACATATGTTGCAACATGTAGGTCATCTGTTGAAAATTATCAAACAAGTCTTCCTATTATTTTGATTTGTTTCAATAGATGACTTATCTTTTGGAAATTGTCACTACATGTATACTTGAACTAAAAATTATCATGGTGTTTCTACATCTTTTTTTTCATACACAGGTTCCAACCATTTATTTAGTACCCTATTAGCCAGACCTCTTGCATCCTTGCCACAGTGTTTTCATTTAGTAAGGTCCTTGGATTGGATATTTCTGTGTCGGTTAGAAAACATTCGATGTATGCTAGAACATATGACCTACGCGTAAAATTGCTTAAATTTCTTTCAAGGTCCTTGTCCTTGTTTCGACCTTTAAAAATCTATGTTTCATTCAACACTTTCGCTGGCAAATGATTCATCAGGTCACTTTGCTTCAACAATCTGGGGAACAAGTCCAATAATGGCTGCATCTTGGTAAAAAGAATTGGCCTCCTCGTAGATAGGTAAGCTGCAGTCATAAACCTTTATCTTTCCATCCTTGAATTATCTCAAGAGCCATGAAGTGTTTTACGCCCAGGTTCATGACTGGAAGAATTCTCTTTTACCTTATCCAGTTCTTGTCGTGTGGATACAACCTTTTTCCTCTAACATATTCAATCATATCTTGATCCTATTTGAATGTAAAAACTAACAAATCAAATCCCGAGACATTGGGAGTTGTCGCTAGGGTAGTAAGATCATCGTACCTATTCTTGAGATTATTGTAGAAGTTAAGGTCCATTATCTTATCTCAAGCATCATAAGTATCAGAGTACGCTAATTGCCTGCCTCTCATGAGGCAGAGAATTTCATCAACATACTGTGATATAAGAAGACAATTTTTAAATAGGGTAGTAATTTTTAAAAAGAAAAACAAAGTGGAAAGATGCAACAGATGGTCTATTGGTTGAGTAGGTTCTCTGGATCTGTTAATAGATTACCCATCTAATGAAACTTATACAACAAATGGATAATCTGTTACAACAGATGAACCACTAGTTACACTAAAATACCCAGCTATTGCAACAGATGACACATCTATTGCGTAGCTTCTCTGAACCTGTGTTAACAGATTACCCAATCTGCTGCAACTTATACGGAAGTTAGGTAATCTGTTAAAAAGATGACTTGAATGTTAGACATAAACTAGATTAGAAGGTTAGGTTAGGAAAAGTAAATTTACCATATTCACGTACCAATACCTCATAGTTTTCATATTCTTGAAGTCTTGGGGGTGGGGGGAAGGGATGCATGGTGAAGTCTTTTGTGTGATTCTTGGATTTTATGTACTTTCTCATATCAACCTTTGATTTGGCATCAAATTTTGCATATATGTACACCTTCTTCAATGGTCCCTGAACTTCATCAACTTTTGGAGGAGGAGGAGTTGCGGTTTTGTTTTGATTTCCTATTTGAGAGTATATGTCTAATTATGTTTTTCTTCTTCCTAACCTCTACTATGGGAGTGTATGACTCTATCACTTTCTTGGATGGTATTCCACCCCTCTTGGATTTAAATTCCTCAACAACATCAATGAGAGAATCTATTTTTTCAAAGAGATTATCCTGTATGTCTATGCACTATTTGCATTTACAATAAAAACTTGAGCGTGAAGAGGGGTGAGAGGGACCACTGTAAGGGGTGATTTTAATATTTTTTCTTGAGTATCAACATGATCATCATTCTGACTAGCAACATTATTAGAATCAGCATGGTTGCCACCAACATCAATAACTCCACCAACAACACCCCCACAAACAGTACCCAAATCTGTTGCTGCAGGTTCGTCATGAAGAGCGTTAACATAAGGATGACCTTGCCTAACTGCTCTTCTTATGAATATTGCTCTATTTAGTTTCTCCTTTATTAATTCCACAATTGGTTCTGCTATTGTATGAACAAGACCTAGAGTAATAAAAGAATTACTCCCCAACTCTTGTTTAGTAGGTACAAGCGATGGATGCACAACCTATAAAAGAAAGTAGATATGTTTAAATCAAATAAAAAATTTGCAGTTAGTTGGGTAATATGTTAACACAGACAACTTATGCAATAGATGACATTTCTGTTACAACAGATGATTCATATATTATAACAAATTAACCATTTGTTGCATCAGATTACCCATCTATTGCATAAGTTGTAGTAGATGGGTAATCTGTTAAGTTAGGTTCAGAGAACCAAAGCAACAGATGGGTAAACTATTGTAAAAGATGACTCGTATGTCACAATAGATTACCCATTTGTTGCACGAGTTATTGTAATTGGATAATCTATTAAGACAAATTGCAACAGATGAACCATCTATTGCAACAGATAGCCCATCTGTTTTAATATCTTCCTTCGAGTTAAATTATTGTACTTGAAAGAAGACTTACTGCATCATCCAGAGGATTAAAGAGATCAATCTCTTTCATTTTTGTGTTTCTCTTTGCAGCCAACCACCTAAGGATCCTTGGATGAGAAACCTCATTCGGGTAATCCTTGACCTATATTTGGAGGTGAGTAATGGATTCAAATGCCCAAGTCTAAAAAATATAAACAGGAAGCAAACAAAAAAAGTCAATATAATTATTCAATATAAATTAATGTAAGAGTAAACAAATAGTGGTTAGATTTACCATGAAACCCCATGGAAATTCATATAAGTTGATCGTCTTTGGGGATAGTTTTGTTAATAAATATTTGACAGTTAACTTGTAGCTGTCATATCCCCAGGGATAAATGTTGAATTTATCCAAATCTTGAGCAAGCACCAACAAATCATCTTATATGACTTTGTAGACGTCTTTTGACTATATAACGGAATGGGCAAACCAAACTAAGCACAATTGCTCCCTATATTGGTTTCGTATGTCTTTATTCTTGAGATCTTTTACCAACGTTTAGTCTTTGTATCCATGTACAGTAATGTCCAACAATCTTTCTACTTTCTTGTTGCCTTTGTTGGTTTTGGTGGGTGATTGCTTAGATAATGTCTTCCCTTTATTTGATGGTGGTGGTTTGGGTGTCTTGCTTGCCTTGGACTTTTTATTGTGTTTCCTTGAGGGGAGATTCTTCTTGCTCATGGCATCTCAAGTTAGTCACTATGGCAAACTTTTTTATGCCAAAAAAACCCAGCATGCCACAGTAGTTAATCTAGATTTCATCCATGTTTTTGCCACCCTCCTTTAAATCTTTATCATCACCCACATATTTGATACTGCGCTTGAGAAGACCATATACCAAGCTCATTTAGAAGTGGGCATTATTATCCTCAAGCAACTTAAGAAAGTGTCCAAAGCAGTTAGACCTAAAAAAATCCTCTAGTTTTTCCTTCTTTATAATATTCCTAAATTTATCAAAAGATTTCCCCATAACAGATTTAACTACAAAATCACCGATTAAATCTGCAGGGTTATCTATCGCCATCTCAACTTGAAATCTGTCAATACTAATAGTTTTGATAGGATCATGTTGGGATTTTGATCTTAATTCACCTCCCATTAATGATGCATTGTCATCATCTTTCTCGTTCTCCTTGGAAGATCCATCTTCTTCCTCACTTTCTACTTCCTCCTCTTCTCCTTTATCTTCATCTTCATCCTCCTCACTTTTATTTTCCCCACTACTCTCGACAGAACCTTGTCCATCTCCCTTAACATCGTTTTTCTTATCTTTACCATCTTTCTCAATTTTGTTTCATACCTTTTCTCAGCTTTACTTTTTCCTGAAGTAGATTGTTAAGAAAGCTCCTTCGAATCCATCTGTACTCTAGCCTTTTTTGTTAGCTAGTCAGAAGTTGATCCACTTTCACTTTCTTTTTCGTTGGGAGACATATTTTACCTACAAACAAGAGAAAAACAAAAAAAACATTACAATTGATGTTTCATAAATTGGAAAAAAGTAGCCCAAAATTCAATAAATACAACACAATACAAAAAATATTCCAAGAGATGACCCATCTATTGCAACATATGAACCATTTGTTGCAATAGATTAAAAACCTGTTGTAACAGATGGTCTTCAGTTGGATGAAATCAAAATAGTATTGCTACTGGTTTGTTTTTTTCCAATAATAGATACATCCGTTGCAACAAATGGTTAATTTATTGGAAGAGCTATTTTGTTTTATTCCAACAATCGATACACCTATTAAAATAGATGGGGAATTTATTTAAAGACCCATTTTAATATCTTCTAACAGATGTTCCACCTATTGCAACAGGTGGGTCATCTCTTGAAAGTTATCAAAATAAGTACCAGTTTTGTTTTGATAACTTCCAATAGATTACCCATCTCTTGCAACAGATGGATCATCTGTTGGATGAAATTGAATGAGGTCTTCCATATTTCTATCAGATGTGTAATCTGTTAGGTAATACAACACCCTAACACCACTAACACCACCAATACCACCACCATGCACCACCATAAACACCACCACCAACACCACCAACACCACCAACACCACCAACATCACCAATACCACCACCACCACCAATAACATCAACACCAACACCATCAACACCAGCAATACCAACATCACCACCAATAATATCACCACTAAAAACCACCACCACCACCACCACCACCAATATGAATCCACCACCAACACTACCATCACCACCAACACCATTAGTAATACCAATACCAATACCACCAACACCAATATCATCACCAACACCACCAACACCAACACCATCACCAATACCACCACCACCACCACTAACACCACCACCACCACCATCTATACCTACACCACCACCACCACCACTACCACCACCGATACCAATACTAACACCACCACCACCACCACCACCACAAATACCATCCAATAATACCACGGCTGTCAACAAAATACTATGACAAAAACTAGGGTTTTCTGTAATTCTTCTTACATTTTTAGCATCAAAACTAAAAATTGTTAACCCATCCTAGAAGATAATACAACTAAAAGTCTTCTTTTTTATCATTAACTAAATATCTCTAATTTTTAGGAAAAGCAACAAATGTAGAATTCTTCTCAAAATTTGTCACCTGCGAAGAGAGAGAGAAAATAACGAATACAAGTAAGAAGAAAGACAAAAATAACAATTATATGGTCTAGCTAAATCAATTTAGATATTTCAAATAATGGATTGATATGAATAATTTCAACTCAAATTGATCAATTGATGACTTTGGTCAGGACGAACACAATAGTTGCTCATGTAAATGCAACGACATCAATTGAAATTATAGTTGAACCTATGAAATCATCCTTAATTCTAGCTAAATAAATTTATATATTTCAAATAATGTATTGATATGAATCATTTCAACTCAAATTGATCAATTAATGACTCTGGTTAGGACGAACACAATAGTTAATCATATAATTGTAACGAGATCAATTAAAATTATAATTGAACCTATGAACTCATCCTTAATTCTAGCTAAATAAATTTAGATATTTCAAATAATGGCTTGATATGAGTTATTTCAACTGAAATTGATCAATTAATGACTCTGATCAGGACAAATACAGTAATTGATCATGTAATTGCAACGACATCAATTGAAACTATAATTTAACCCATGAAATCATCCTTAATTCTAGATAAATCAATTTAGATATTTTGAATAATGGATTGATATGAATTATTTCAACTCAAATTGATCAATTGATGACTTTGATCAGGAAGAACACAATAGTTGATCATGTAATTACAACGACATCAATTGAAATTGTAGTTGAACCTATGAAATCATCCTTAATTCTAGCTAAATCAATTTAGATATTTCAAATAATGTCTTGATATGAATTATTTACACTCAAATTGATCAATTGATGACTCTGGTTAGGACAAACACAATAGTTGATCATGTAATTACAATAAGATCAATTGAAATTGTAATTGAAACTATGAGCTCATCCTTAGTTATAGCTAAATAAATTTAGATATTTTAAATAATGGCTTGATATGAATCATTTTAACTCAAATTGATCAATTGATGGCTCTAGTTAGGACTAACACAATAGTTGGTGATGTAATTGCAATGACATCAATTAAAATTATAATTGAACCTATGAACTCATCCCTAATTCTAGCTAAATCAATTTAGGTATTTCAAATAATGGATTGATATGAATCATTTCAACTCAAATTGATCAATTGATGACTCTGGTTAGGACAAACACAATAGTGTAAGACCTCGTAAAGACCAAGTCATTTTAGTCCTTTATAGCATGCCAAAAGAGGTCCCAGACTTAAAAAAATTTCAGCCAAGTGTTAAGACTTAAAAGCATTTTTAGCCTTCATAATTGAATGATCTTATTTACAATTTTGTCGACCTTATATTATTGATTTTTAAATTGATTCATGATCAGGGATGTCAATAGGTCATCTTGGGAGAGTTTCAGAATTTTTGGACATCGTTTGAGTCTTGTTAGGATGACCAAAATAGTAAGCCAACGCGATCTCGACGCGTCGCATTGGCTATCATGTTGGCTATCGCGTTGACAACATCAATGCGATGCGTCAACCATCGCGTCGACACCATCGATACGGCGCGTCACCTGCTGCATCACTGGGCATATTTTGCTCACTTAATTCTGACTTTCCAAGGGCAATTAGGTTTTTTTTCCCTCACCCAATTCAGCCAAAACACAAAACTAAGATTTCAAAAGGGCAAAATACATTCATTATTCACAAAATCCTCTCAAAAAATAAAACCTAGTTCATCAAGCTCAAGATCAAGTTTCAAGAAATCCCCAACAATCTTCATGAATTCCGTCACTCAGGTATGTTAGGTGTTCAAAACTTAAATTATGATTCCTATGTTATGAATTGAATTATGCTCATATTTGTGTTGTTATTTAAGTTTCAGAGTTAAGAAAATATGAGTTTCATGTAAAATAGATCAATGGATATGTTGGTTGATGTAAATCTCATATCAAACCCTTGAATTGTGAATTGATTATTATAGTCATGATGCGTTAACATGTTGTTCATTCCCATGTACAAGGTTATGCCTCCTAAGTGTTTGACAAAATGTCTAAGTGAATGAATTGTGCATTGTGATCTTTTGGTGATCTTAGTATTAAAATCATGCTATTACTACATGTTTAAACTATTTCCATGCTTAAGCTATGCCTTGCAAGTGTTTGATAAAATGTCTATATGAGCGAATCATGCATGGTAACCTATTGTTGTGTTGTTAAAGTTGTGACATAAGTTTATCAATTATGCTAACGAGTCCTGGGGGTATTTATTACCCAAAATCTATCTATTTACTTAGTTGCAGTAGTTATAGATTAGACCCAGTAAAGGTCAAGAATAGTAGTACTCAGTCAGTTAACAAAACTCAGTGAACTCAGTCCAGTTCAGTCAATCAACACGATTAGTGTCAGGTCAGTCAAGCCTAGTACGGTCTAGTGATCAGTTCAGTGTTAATTTAGTTAGGAGTAGGATTCAGCACCGAGAAAACCCAGGGATGGAAGCATTCCTGCCAGCAGAAGGTTTGACTCTTAGTAGCAGCCCCTACATTACAGAACTACGTAGCCAGCGTAGGGTAAGTCGTCCTCCTTCCAGACTAGGGTTGACGTAATCATATATATATATTTTATGATTCTTCCTACCAAATTAGGGTTGACACAATATTGTTAGTATCTCGTGGCAAGGTGCTAACACCCTTCCAACTGAGGTCACAGGTTGGACCCTAAATCAGTCTATATCGGGGTATGTGGTTAGATGAACACTCCCACAGTTACAGTTTTAGTCTCAATATTTAATAAAGAACTCAGACAGTTCTATAGAACCATGGTTATCATTTATCAGTTACTCAGCCATCAAAATTCAGCACTCAATTTCAGTATAATCTCAGATATACAATTTATATCTATATGCATAATATAGTATGTTCAGTAGGTTCAGTAGTTATAGTTTTGCATGTACTCTCATCCAGTTACTTCATGATGTTCATTCAGTCAGTTATCAGCTCATGTATATGAACCCATATATATTAGCCTTACCTCACTTAGCATACCAGTACATTCCACGTACTGACACATACTCTTTTTTTGCGCTATGATGTCTCATATCATAGGTTCAAAAAGGTTCCTGACCGTACTTAGCAACTCAGACTATTAGTAATAGTTATAGTGGTGAGTCCTCATATTTTGAGGATATAGTTTATTTATTTCAGTATTTCAGTAGTTATTTCAATTGGAGTTAGTTGGGGGTTTGTCCCATCAACTCCATATTCAGATAGTTAGAGGCTTTCAGACTAGCATAGCCAGTTATTCAATTTTCAGATATTATTATTAGTTATACTCAATTCTATTATTTCAATATTTTAAGAACCTTATGGTATTTTTAGATTTCTTCCATATATATATTTCAGTATTATATTCAGTGCTCACAGTAGGTACCAGTCATGGGTTAACTTATGGTCCTTCAGGGTCGTAAGCACCTTGTGATGCCCAGGGTGCAGTCTCAGGGTATTACAAACTTGGTATCAAAGTCTAAGGTTCTAAAGAGTCCTAGGGAGTCTGAAATCCACATCAAGTGGAGTCTTGTTCATGGGTGTGTATCACACCACACTTATGGACAAGAGGCTATGAGGTATTTTATTAAAAAAATTCCCTTCTTTTAGTGTTCATATCGTGTGAGTGAGCATGAGCTCAAGTTAAACTCTCTATATAATCCAACTTTTCATTTTGTTTATAGAATATGCCTCCTAAAAAGGCCAACAGAAGAAGAACTGGGAACCAGCCTGCACCTCTGTTCGTTCAGAAAGATCCCCCGAATGAGCATGCTTCTCACACAAAATTCAGAGCAGCCTTCACCACTCTATCTCATTCTGTAGCATCCCAAAATGAATGCCCAGCTGTTGTTCAGAACAACCCAGTTGTCAGTACTACTGCAGCTAGAATTCGGGACTTCATTGAATGAATTCTCCACTTTTAGGGTCTAAGTCTGAAGAGAACCCATAGGAATTCCTTGACATGGTGCAGAAGGTAACAAATATTATGGGGGTAACTGCTAGTGAGAGTGCTGAGTTAGCTACCTATCAGTTGCAAGATGTGGCTTATACATAGTTTAAACAGTGGACGGTAGATAGGAGCGCAGATACAGGGCCTATAGAATGGGAGGAGTTTGCTACTTCCTTTTTAGATAGGTTCTTCCTGTTGGAGTTGAGGGAGGCTAAGGTATTAGAATTTATCATTCTGAAGCAGGGAAACATGAGCGTGAAAGAGTATTCCCTTAAGTTTACTCAGTTGGCTAGGTATGTTGCTCATGTGGTAGCTGATAGCAAGTCTAAGATGAGTAAGTTCGTGTTTGGTATATCTAATAGTGTCGTCAAAGAGTGTAGGATTGCAATGCTTATTAAAGAGATGGACTTGGCTAGGTTTATGGTCCATGCTCAACAGATTGAAAAACAAAAAAACTAAGAAGAAAGAGAGGGAGAACAAGAGGTCTAGAATAGGTAGCTTTAAATTTAATCAGCCTAAGTCATAGGGTGGTAATCGTCCTTAATTCCACCTAAAATCTTTAGTCCCAGCTCCGTCCTTAGCTAGTGCTCTGGTGCCTAAATTTAGAAATAGTAATAAGGATAGGGCCCCAGGCTCTAAATCTCAGGGTAGTGTTAGCAGTGCTCGAACAAATTCTCTCTGTCAGAAATGTGGAAAAAATCATCAGAGTGTCTGCAGGGCTAGCAGTGATGTGTGTTTCGGGTGTGGTAAGCCAGGTCATAGAATCAGAGAGTTTTCTCAGGTGGGTTCACAGAGTCAGTATACTCACCCCCCAGCTCAGTCTGGTTGCCCATCTCAGCAGGGTGCCGCTTCCATTGCCACCAGTGGGCAACGCCCAAATAGGCTCTATATACTGCAATCCCGATAGGATCAAGAAAGTTCTCTTGATGTGGTCACTGTTACGCTACAAGTTTACCATTTACATGTTTATGTTTTGTTAGATCTAGGAGCTTCTCTGTCTTTTGTAACTCCTTATATAGCTGTCAATTTTGGAGTCAGTCCTGAAATCCTAAGAGAGCCTTTCTCAGTCTCTAACCTAGTAGGTAAGTCTATCATACCCCGACGGGTATACAGGAACTTATCGGTTATGGTGTTTCAGAAAGTTACTTCAGAAGACTTAGTAGAGTTAGAGATGACGGATTTTGACGTCATTCTCGGCATGGATTGGCTCCATTCATGCTATTCCTTAGTTGATTGTAGAAATTGTCCTAGAATAGAGGGGTAGTACCACAACGCTTAAGGGTCAACTTATTTCATACCTTAGAGCGAGAAAAATGATATCCAAGGGGTGTGTCTATCATTTGGTGTGAGTCAAAGACTCTAGTTCCGAGACTCCTAATCTTGAGTCAGTTTCAGTTGCAAGTGAATTTCCAGATGTTTTTCCCGAAGATCTCTCTGGAATTCCTCTCAAAAGGGAAATTAAGTTTAGAATAGAACTTCTTCCTAATACTCAGCCCATCTCTATCCACCATACAGAATGGCTCCAGCTGAACTTAAAGAGTTGAAAAAATAGTTGAAGGACCTCTTAGACAAAGGGTTCATCAGGCCCAGCATATCCCCTTGGGGTACACCAGTTCTATTCGGGCGAAAGAAAGACGATTCTCCTAGAATATGTATAGACTACCATCAGTTGAACAAAGTCACAGTCAAGAATAAGTACTCACTTCCTAGAATTGATGACTTAATTGAAGAGTTTGCAGGAGTTGAAGACTTGACTCAATGCAACCCCAGTTTTGACTTTACCTGATGGTTCAGATGGATTTGTTGTATATTATGATGCTTCCAGAGTTGTCATAGGGTGTGTTTTGATGCAGAGGGGTAAGGTTGTGGCCTATGCCTCTAGACAGCTTAAGCCCCATGAAAAGAATTACCCCACCCATGATCTTGAATTAGCAGTTGTTGTGTTTACCTTAAAGATTAGGAGGCATTATTTGTTTGGGGTGCATGTTAATTTATTCACAGACCACAAAATCCTACAATATGTATTTTATTAGAAAGACCTGAACTTGCATCAGAGAAGGTGGTTAGAGTTATTGAAGGACTATGACATGAGTGTTATATATCATCCTAGCAAGGTCAATGTAGTAGAAGATGTCCTCAGTAGGTTGTCCATGGGTAGAGTTTCTCACATTGAGGGTGGTAAGAAGAAGTTAGTTCAGGAAGTTCATCAGCCTTCCAGACTAGGTATCCATTTAGTTGATTCGACTGAGGGTAGTGTATAAGTGCAGAATAGTTCGAAATCTTCTTTAGTGTCTAAGGTAAAAGAAAAGTAAGACAGAGATCCCAGTTTTGTTATGCTAAAAGAGTTAGTCAGAGACCAGAAAGTAGAAATTTTCTCCCAAGGGGGAGATGGTGTGTTTCATTTCCAGGGTAGGCTATGTGTGCCATGTGTGGATGGCATAAGACAGCTAATTCTTGATGAAGTGCATGATGCGCATTACTCTATTCATCCAAGGGTCACTAAGATGTACCGCGACTTGTGGGAAGTCTATTGGTGGAGTGGGTTGAAGAGATATATTACAGAGTTTATAACTAAGTGCTCTACGTATCATCATGTTAAGATTAAACATCAGAAGCCTAGTGGGTCTATGTAGGAGTTTAGTATTCCTACTTGGAAGTGAGAGAAAGTGAACATGGATTTAGTGATAGGTTTGCCTCGTACTCATCGATAACATGATTCGATTTGGGTCATTGTGGATAGGATGACCAAATTAGCCCATTTCTTGCCAGTTCATACCTCTTATTCAGTCGAGGACTATGCCAAGCTCTATATCATAGAGCTAGTTAGGTTGCACGGTATCCCATTATCCATCATTTTAGATAGAGGTACGCAGTTCACCTCTCACTTTTGAAAAGTTTCCAGAAGGATCTTGGTACCCAAGTTCACCTCAGTACAACCTTTCACCCTCATACAGATGGTCAGGTAGAAAGGACCATTCAAACTTTAGAAAATATGTTGAGAGAGTGTGTCATTGACTTTAAGGGCAGTTGGGATGACTACTTACCTTTGATTAAGTTCACATATAATAACAACTATCATTCTAGTATTCATATGGCTCCATTTGAGGATCTTTATAGGAGAAGATGTAGATCTCCCATTGGTTAGTTTGAGGTAGGTGAGGCCACGCTAGTGGGGCCTGAATTGGTGTTTGATGGCTTAGAGAAAGAACAGTTGATCAGGGAGAGGCTTAAGACAACCTAGAGCCGACAGAAATCTTATGCAAATGTGAGAAGGAAAGATCTTGAATTTGAGATTGATGATTATATGTATTTGAAAATCTCTCCCATGAAGAGGGTAAAGAGATTTGGTAAGAAGGGGAATCTTAGTCCCCGATATGTTGGTCCTTATAAGATTTTGAGTTGTTTCGGTAAGGTATCTTATGAGCTTGAGGTACCTACAAACTTAGCATCAGTGTACCTAGTGTTTTATGTCTCCTTGCTAAAGAAGTGCATAGGTGACCCAACAGTTGTAGTCCCTATAGAGAGTGTAGATGTTCAGAACAGTCTCTTTTATGAGGAAGTCCCGGTCAAAATCCTTGATCGTTAGATTCGCAGACTAAGGAAAAAAGAAGTTCCTTTGGTCAAAGTTCTTTGGCGGAATCAGTCCATTGAGGGAGCTACTTGGGAAACAGAGGCAAACATGCGAACCAAGTATCCTCACCTCTTTTTTGCAAATTTAGATTCAGTATAAGGTAACAGTCTTTGTTAGATTTACTCTATTCCATACTCAGTTACAGCTTCATAACATTCTCATATCATTCATGCTTTCATGAAATAGTTCAGTCATGTGTTATGTCTCCAGAATTCAATCATGCTTCAGTTATGCATGTCAGTGTAAGTACAATTCCTCAGATTTTCTCAGTTGAGTCAGTCTCATTCGAGGATAAATATTCCCAAGGGGGAGATATTGTAAGACCTCATAAAGTCCTAGTCATTTTAGTACTTTATAGCATGCCAAAAGAGGTCCCAGACTTAGAAAAATTTCAGCTAAGTGTTAAGACTTAGAAGCATTTCTAGCCTTCATAATTGGATGATCTTATTTACAATCTTTCTGACCTTAGATTGTCAATTTTTAAATTGATTCATGATCAGGGATGTCAATAGGTCATCTTAGGTGAGTTTTAAAATTTTTGAACATCGCTTGAGTCGCTTTTGGATGACCAAAATAGCAAGCACACACAATCTCGATGCGTCGTGTTGGCTATCGCATCGACAGTATCGACGCAGTACGTCGTCCATAGAGTCGACACCATCGATGTGGTGCGTCGCCTATCGCATCACTGGAAATATTTTGCTCACTTAATTTTGACTTTCCAAGGGCAATTAGATCCTTTTCCCCTTTCCCAATTAAGCCAAAACACGAAATTAAGCTTCCAAAAGGGCAAAATAAATTCATTATTCCCAAAATCCTCTCAAGAAATAAACCCTAGTTAATTAATCTCTAGATCAAGTTCCAATAAATCTCCAACAATCTTTACGAATTTCATAACTCAGGTATGTTATGTGTTCATCCTTGGGTTTTCTTCCACCTTTGGAGTTCAAAAACCCTTTTCAAAACTTTAATTATGATTTCCATGTTATGAATTGAATTATGCTCATGTATGTGTTGTTATTTGAGTTTCAAAGTTAAGAAAATATGAGTTTCATATAAAATAGATCAATGGGTATGTTGGTTGATGTAGATCTTATGCCAAACTCTTGAATTATGAATTGATTGTTGTAGTCATGATGGATTAACATGTTGTTCATTCCCATGTACAAGGTTATGCCTCCTAAGTGTTTGACAAAATGTCTAAGTGAATGAATTGTGTATTGTGATCTTTTGGTGATCTTAGTATTGAAATCATGCTATTATTACATGTTTAAACTATTTTCATGCTTAAGCTATGCCTTGCAAGTGCTTGATAAAATGTCCATATGAGTGAATCATGCATGGTAACCTATTGTTGTGTTGTTAAAGTTATGATATGAGTTTATCAATTATGCTATCGAGTCCTGGGAGTATTTATTACCCAAAATCTAGTTGTTGACTTAGTCCCAGTAGTTATTTACTAGTCCCTGTAAAGGTCAAGAATAATTGTACTCAGTCAGTTAACAGAACTCAGTGAACTCAGTCCAGTTCAGTCAATCAACACGATCAGTGTAAGTTCAGTCAAGCCTAGTACAGTCTAGTGATCAGTTCAGTGTTGATTCAGTTGGGAGTAGGATTCAGCATCGAGCAAACCCAGGGATGAGGGCATTCCTGCCAGCAGAGGGTTTAACCCTTAGAAGCATTCCCCGCGTTACAAAACTACGTAGCTAGCGTAGGGTAAGTCGTCCTCCTGCCAGAATAGGGTTGACACAATCATATATATATTTCATGAGTCTTTTCGCTAGATTAGGGTTGACACAATATTGTTAGTATCTCGTGGCAAGGTACTAACACCGTTCCAACTGGGATCATAGGTTGGACCCCAAATCAGTCTATATCGGGGTATGTCAGTTAGATGAATACTCCCACAGTTGCAGTTTCAGTCTCAATATTTAGTAAAGAACTTAGACAGTTCTATAGAGCCATGGCTATCAGTTATCAGTTACTCAACCATCAGAATTCATCACTCAGTTTCAGTATAATCTCAGATACATGATGCATATTTATATGTGTAGTATAGCATATTCAGTATGTTCAATAGTTATAGTTTTGCATGTACTCTCATCTAGTTACTTCATGATGTTCATTCATTTAGTTATCAACTCATGCATATCAACCTTACCTCAATTAGCATACTAGTACTTTCTAAGTACTGACACATACTCTTTCTTTGTGCTATGATGTCTTATATTATAGGTTTGAATTCTCAGGTTCTTGTCTGTACTTAGCAGCTCAGGCTATCAACAACAGTTATAGTGGTGAGTCTTCATATTTTGAGGACAAAGTTTATTTATTTCAGCAATTCAGTAGTTATTTCAATTGAAGTTTGTTGGGGGTTTGTCCCATCAACTCCATATTCAAATAGTTAGAGGCTTTCAGACTAGTATAGCCAATTTTTATAGTTTTCAGATATTATTATCAGTTATACTCAGTTACTATTCTTTTAGTATTTTGAGAACCTTATGGCATTTTCAGATTTCTTCTGCATATATATTTCAGTATTATATTCAGTGCTCATAGCAGGTACCAGTCATGGGTTAGCTTGTGGTCCTTTGGGGTCGTAAGCACTGTGTGACGCCTAGGGTACAGTATCGGGGCGTTACAAATAGTTGATCATTTAATTGCAATGGCATCAATTGAAAGTATAGTTGAACCTATGAACTCATCCTTAATTCTACATAAATCAATTTAGATATTTCAAATAATGGTTTGATATGAATAAATAGAGGACTAACTTGTTGCAACAGATGATACATCTGTTGAAAATTATTAAACAATTATAGAGATCTATTAAAACAAATGTTCAACCTATTGCAACAAATTACTTATTTGTTGGAAATTATCAAACAGATATTGACATCTATGTAATAGATGACTTCTCTGTTGAAATTGTGTATATCATATTCTTACATTGGTTATTTATATTAGTTATTTAAATTTGTTTTTTATTTATTTACCCATTACCCATATCCTATTTATTAAAAAATTAAACTAAAGCTGTCTTTTAAGTCTTGAATGAACGAACCGTTGTTTTTATTAAATAATAAAAAAAAGTCATGACCTTTGAGTTATTCCAACAGATGGTTCATTTGTTGCAACAGATTGGTTATCTTTTGGAATAACTGAAAATCTAGATTGAGTTCTTCCAATAGATGGCCCATTTGTTGCAACAGATTAGTCATCTGTTAGGACAACTTACAAAGCGTTATTGTTGATGTTGGTAGTGGTGTTGTTGGTGTTGGTGTTGCAATAAGAGGAACATATGGTGGAAGATATTAAAATAGGTCTTCTAACAGATTCTCCATCTGTTCCAACAGATGAATCAGCTGTTGGAATAACTCAAAATAGCTCTTCCAACAGATGACCCATCTGTTACAACAAACAGGGCACTTGTTGGAAGGAATCAAACCAGTAGCAAGACTGGTTTGATTTCTTCTATTATATGACCCATCTGTTGCAACAGATAGGGCATCTGTTGGAATACTTGTTATAATGTGTTGTATTTATTGAATTTTATGCTACCCTTTTTTTAAATTATGCAGACATCAATTTTATTGTTCATTTTATTTTTCTATTGTTTGTAGATAAAAGATGTCTCCAAAAGAAAAGGAAGTAAAAGTGGATAAACTTTTGCCCGGCCAACATAAAAGGCTAGAGTAAAGATGGGTTCAGAGGAATAAGCTACTTGCAGATGGAACCACTTCATATATAGGAGGTATGTATTACTGATCATGTTATCATGAAAACACACATAAAGTACATTGATTTTGTGAATGTTGTTTTTTTACCGATTAGGCATTAATCATTCAAACAAGATATTGTATTTTACAGTTAAGTTTGATAGGTTGAAACTGATAAGGTTAAGGGACCAAGTAGGTGGTGTTGATACCTTGTTACTACTTAATGATGGTTTTGCTAATGTTTATGTGTCAAGTTTGGATAAAGAATCAACTTTGTAGTGGCAGTGTAAAGATTCACTGGTGATTGGATTGATTTTAAGGGTTCAATGGACTTTTGAAAGGCCTTTGAAGCCCCGCATTGCTGCAAAGTCCTTTCAATGCGGCAATGCAGCAAGTAGGTGGTGTCGATACCCTGTTATATAATTGAGTTGCTCAGGCTGATGATTATACAACAGAAGGTTCTTGGAAGAATATCTGTAAGGGAAAGGGGAGGTGTTGAAGACTATATATTAACTTAGACCTTATTAAAGAAGAAACATATGGTAGCAAGGAACGTGTAGCGAATCTGGTCGATGATATTGACATGAAAAATAAAAATTTGAATAAGCTGAAAAAATAAAAGTGTATCCAAAAATGAAAGTCCATCACTCGTTGAAAAGACAAAAGGTGAAGTGGATTGGAGCTGTGTAATTTTCTAGGTAACTGTGACTAGTTAGCGTGGTCTGAATGATCACCTCTAAAAAAAGGAACAAAACTCTAAGAAAGCAGCTTTGCAAGCACTGAGGATTGGAAAACTGTACAGTCCCTAAAGTAAAAATAAGGGATCAAGCCAAGGTGGCAATTTTCGAAGTTAAACTTGCATCCTAGGCCTTCTAGTTATGGTTCTGGTCAGGTCAATAGAAGTGGGAAAAAAAGGCATAGGATTTCTACCCAAGTTCAGACCTTTTTATTTTCACTACCATTAACCTGATCAGAACCACAAACAGAAGGCAAGAGATGCAAGTTAAATGTCAGAAATTGACGTCTTGGCTTCTATTATTTTAACTTCAATAGTTCTTGGTTTAAGTTTCATTCCTGACTGTACATCTTTCCAACCCTCGGTGCTCGTAAAGCTGCTTCCTTGGAGTTCTATTCTTTTCTTTAGAGGTGATCATTCAGGCCACACTAACTAGTCGTAGTTACCTAGAAAAGTGTCCAGCTCCAGTCCACTTTACCATTTTTTTTTTCAACAACGACTGACTGATTTTCATTTTTGGATACACTTTCATATTTGCAGCTCATTCAGATTTTTCATCTTTCAAGTCAATTTATTGGACAGATTGGCTAGAAGTTCCTTGCTTTCTACCCTATGTTTCTTCTTTAATAAGGTCTAAGATGATAAAATCTTCAACAATTCCTCTTTTCCACCCAGGTATTCTCCCATAGCATGTTCTGTTATATAATCGTCTCCCCGAGTAACCCATACATATAATTTTAGACCAGGAGAATTTCTATTGGTTTTCAATTCTTATTTACTGCACTAGGAAGCTTCGTAGTCCTTCTTAAACTCTATTGCACCATTAAAACTAGTCCAATCACTATTGAATCTCTATATTACCATTAAATATTGACCCCTTCTCAAAACTTGACGCATAAACATGAGCAAAACCATAATTAAATTATAACCAGGTATCGACACCACCTTCTTGGAACCCTTTGTCCTTATCAGTTCTCACCTATCAAACTTAACTGTAAAATACAGGATCTTCTTAGAAGGATCAATGCCTCATCGGTAAAAAAACACATTCACAAAATCATTGTACTTTATGTGTGTTGTCATGATAACCTTATCAGTAATACATAACTCCCACACATGAAAGTGGATCCATCCATCTGCATGCACCTTATTCTTCCTACCCTATCAATGTCAAATAGTGTTTAATAATTAGATCTCATCGTGAAGTAGTGTAAAAATCTATGGATGCTCAAAGGGTAACCATCTTGAAAACCTTTCTACTTAATCTTCTGGGAATCGAACAACAATCTCAAAATCTAAAAACTTGATGAAAAGAAACCCTTGATGCTACTGGATTGAGTTTTTCCAACAGATGGCCCATTTGTTGCAATAAATAGAAAATCTGTTAGACTATATGCCCGTCAAGAAAAAACAAGTTCTCCATATGTAATGCACCATGATCGTTGAAATAGTAAACTTGTGTTGTTGTTTGTTATGGACTTTGATAATTTTAACTCATTGTTGGGGATGTAAATGTTATTATTTATTATATAAAATATATTTTTATTAACATGTGCATCAATAAAAAAAGGTAAGATAAGAGAAACTAAATACAAAAGAACACCAAAAATATTTTTAGCAGACTACCCATCTGTTGCAACAGATGGACATTTGTTGGAAGAACACAATACATTTCATCAATCTTGATTGCGTTCAACCAATAAATGACCAATATATTGCAACAGATGGGTAATATGTTGAAAAAACTCAAAAACCTCTTCTTCTAATAGATGACACATCTGTTGCAACAGATCTACTGGAAGAAAATAATACAGTTCTTCCCACTGGTATGTGTTCTTCCAACAGATGATAAATTTATTTCAATAGATGGTCCATCTATTAGAAAAACTGACTAAAAATGGTTATTAATAAAAAAGGTTATTGAAAGGGTGAAAAGTCATGACTTTTTGATTATTTAATAAAGAAAAACGGTTCTTAAATAACTAATAATGAAATAAATGATAGACACAATTTAAAACTGTAAAAAAATAGTTATTTATTTTTATTAACTGATGTTAATATTAAATAGGCAAAAAGTCATGAATTTTCACCTTTTTTGTGCTTAAAAATGTTTTTAAATTTAAATAATTGAAAAGTCATCAGTTTGAATTAATTAAGGGATTTAATTATTAAAAAAGAGGTGAAAAGTCGTGACTTTTTACCTAACACATTCAAAATAGATAATGAATCAAATTCTCCATCCGTTGCAACTGATGAATCAACTGTTGGAAGAAATCAAAACAACTCTTCCAACAGATGGTCCATTTGTCTTCCAACAGATAACTCATTTGTTGCATAGATGGACCATTAGTTGCAACAAATAGTTAATTTGTTGCGATAGATGGGTTATCTGTTGCAATAGATGAACCATCTGTTGCAACAGCTCAATAAAAATAGTTATTATTAAAAGAAACAGTTATTGAAAAGGTGAAAAGTCTTTAATTATTTAAGTAAGAAAAATGGTTATATAATTTTAAGAACTACTTAATATTAAAAAGATGAAAAGTCAGGACTTTTCACAATAATCAAAAAGTCACCAGTTTGATTTAATTAAGTTAAAATTTTTCACAGTAATCAAAAAGTCACTAGTTTGATTTAGTTAAGGCATGTAATTAATAAAATGGAGGTGAACGGCCATGAATTTTTGCCTAATACATTCAAATTCAATCCTCTATAAATAGGTCCCTCGTTACTCATTCATTCTACTCCACTTTATTTACTTCTAGCTTCTTATCTTTTATATTACATCTTCAACCACTTCTCTTCAAAGAGTAGATTCCTTTTTCATCAAGGTAAGTTTTTTTATATAAATATACCAGCTGGTATGTAACGCCCCAAATCTGGTACCCGAAATGCTACACGGTGTTCATGACCCTGAAGGACCACAAGTTAATCCTTGACTGATATCTGTACCTGTACACTGCATAATATGACATAATATGCAGAAACATGCATTAAAAGGCCATAAGGTTCAATACTGAACATGATCTGAATGATATAACATCTGTGTGGGGTAATAGAATACCCAAAACAAAACTGAACATACTGAAGTCTGAAACATGATAGTCTAGAAAGCCTCTAACTGACTGAACTGTCTGAGTAAGGAGTTGATGGGACATATCCCCAACTAATAAACTAATTAATGAGATAATATAGAAATAATTATGTCCTTGAAGGATGAGGACTCACTGAAACTCTGACTGCTGATATCTGGAATCTACTGATGTTCTGGAGCTCGTGTCTCTGAACCTATGGTATAAGATACTATAGTGCAAATGCGTCAGTACTTTGAATGTACTGGTATGCATGTGAGGTAGGCTGAATGCATGGGGTTCATATGCATGAACAATACTGGCTAACTGACTAATATGAACGTGAGAATACATGCATGCATACATAGTAACTATATCTGAAATCGTGATAACATGAGTATGCTGATGACTAACATGACTAATGAATGAATTCTGATAACTGATAACATGAGTGATTGTATCTGATAGTCCTAAATCTGATGGAACTAGCTGAGTTTCATACTATATCTGAGTTGACTGTATATGACAGTCCTGAATTCTAAAGAACTATTTGAGTTTTTTTACTGAGACTGATACTTAGACTGTGGGAGGTAGTCATCTAAACGACGTGCCCCAAATGATGTATTATAGCTGAATAGGGTCTAATCTATGCCCTGATTAGAAGGGTGTCAATATTGCGCCACTGGTAAGGACAACATGTAAGTGACCCTAATATAATAAGTAACTCTAATGATAATGGTGGGAACCCTCATATAGAAGGCTAAACCACCTCATCTACCCTCATATAGCAAGCTATGATGTCTCAACCTATGCTGGATATATAGTTCTGGAATGCAAGGATTGCTTCTAAGAATCACACCCTCATATAACAGGTGAGTTCCCATCCTTGGGTTCGCTTAGTGCTAATTTCTACTCCCATCTGAATGGACACTGAACATGATTACTGAACTAAACATGGACTGAGTTACTGACGTCCGTTGACTGACGAAATACTACTGGCATCTGACAACTGACTGAGTTCATGGAGATTTCCTGAGTCATAAGACTGTCTGAAGTCTAAGGATCATAGCTTGACTGAGAGTATCGTGGAAATATGACATGACTCTAGGCACACAACTAATATTTCGGGTACAAGTACCCCCAGGACTCGATAAAAGGAAACTGACCAAGCATAACTTACTTCAACATATAACTAACATCATAATCCATAATACATTTATAGAACCATTCCATCAAAACATATAATAGGTATAACTTGTACATACATGGGGATTTCATGGTATCATGCTAGTTAGGCTCTTTTCCTTCATCTAGGCATTTAATCAAACATATTGTAGGCATGGTACATGTAAACATCATTGTACAATAATTAAATATCGTGGTTCAATTCTAATTTTATCATTTAAGGGTTTAGTCATAGGTTTGCATGAATCTATATCTTTAATAATTTAACCCACATAGAATTTATCACCCAACATGGAGTAGAATTCAATTTCTTATCATCCACATGAAAAAGAGAAGCCCAATCATGAAATTCATAAGAAAATCCATAAACTTGAATTTAGAAAAAGGATTCTTGGGCTTCATGGACGAAAGGAGTACATGAATGAACACTACACATACCTTGGTTCGTGATTTCATTAAGATTGATAGAGGAAATTCTTGATTCTAAATCTTCTATGAAAATCCTATGTTGTTCTTAAGAGGTTTTTGAGAGAAGAGAGTGTATTTTAGGTGAAAAGTGGCTGAATCACGCGTTATTAGGTTTAAATAGGGGTAGGAAATTGACCCTTTTAACCCTTGGATGCGTCTTTTAAAATTGTAAAAATTTCCCAAACTGGACCTCTAGCGTGACGCGGCGCTATCGCACCGTGTCACTGGATTTTGACAATTGGGAAATTGAGGGATGGTACGATGCAGGGCCATCGCGTTATCACTTTCTTGTGACCTGAAACTTTGGTGCAACGCGGGGCAAATAGCGCTGAGATACTAGAAAATGAACAATTTTGAATTTGGGCACTAGCACGATGTGCCATAATCGTGGACCCCTACTAGAATTTTCCAGATGTCATTTCCTCTTTTGGCGCGGCGCGCCACTGACTAATATGGTTCTGTTTTACAATAGGAACTTGAAATAGTCGTAACTTCTGACCCAGTTATCAGATTTGGGAGAATCTTATATCAATAGAAATCTTATTGAATTCCCCACATGACAAAAGATGAAAATCTTGAAAATTCCTCATGGAATAACCATCATTTAATTTAGAAGATAATACTAGACATTCTTGAGATGAAATTAGCTAGGAAAAAGTATGGGGTATTACAATATCTCCCCCTTGAGAACATTCGTCCTCGAATGAGACTGACTGGGAAGGGAGAAAAGACAACTGCCGTACATACTGAACATGAATAACCAGAACATGATATCATGACTGACATGAATGACAAGCTAAACATGCATATCTGATACATGTGTAACTGATTCATGAATACATGACTGAGTGTTCTGAAGAACTAAGTTTCTCACAATGAGAATGCACATAACCGAACTGATACATGAGTACATGATTGAATAGGCAATGGTACTTGATACCAAGTTTATAATGGGAACATGAGCATGAAACTGCATACCAAGTTTTTGATGAACACTGAACATGAAAATAAGTAAGCTTAAGGAGAACTTTTACCTTAAGCTTGATCTGAGTTGGCGAAGAAGAGGTGAGGATACTTGGTATGCATGTCTTCCTTTGCTTCCCAAGTATCTCCCTCGACGGACTGATTTTTCCTAAGAACCTTAACTAGAGGGACTTCTTTGTTCCTCAATCTACGAGTTTGATAGTCTAAGATTTCGACTGGAATCTCTTCATAATAGAGAGTGTTCTGAGCAACAATGCTCTGAATAGGGAATAACACTGATGGGTAACCTATGCACTTCTTGAGCAAAGAGACATGAAAGAATGGATGAACTGAGGCTAGATCTAAAGGCAATTCAAGCTCATAGGCTACTTTGCCAAAATGACTGAGAATTTTGAAGGGACCAATATATCGGGGACTAAGCTTTCCCTTCTTCCCGAAACTCTTCAATCCATTTATGGGAGAGATCTTTAGATAGACATGATTACCAATCTCAAACTTGAGATCTTTTCTACGAACATCTGCATAAGACTTTTGTCGGCTCTGAGCAGCCCGGAGTTTTTCTCTAATCAACTGGACTTTTTGTAAGGCGTCGAATACCAAGTCAGGACCTATGACTGAGTCCTCACTAACTTTGAACCAACCAATTAGAGATATACATCTCCACCGTAGAGAGCATCGAATGAAGCCATCTGAATACTGGAATGATAGTTGTTGTTGTATGCAAACTCAATCAAAGGTAAGTGGTCATCCCAACTTCCCTTGAAATTGATTGCGCACACCCTTAGCATATCTTCTAACGTCTGAATGGTCCTTTCTGCTTGACCATCTTCTAAGGATGAAAGGTTGTACTCAGATAAACTTGGGTACCAAGAAATTTTTGGAATGCTTCCCAAAAATAAGAGGTGAACTGGGTACCTCTATCTGAGATAATGGACAACGGAACATCGTGCAATCTGACCAACTCTGTGATATAGAGTTTGGCATAATCCTTTGTTGAATAAGAGGTATGAACTGAAGAAAATGAGCTGATTTGGTCATTTTGTCTACAATGACCCAGATTGAATAATGTTGATGACGAGTTCGAGGCAAACCCGTCACGAAGTTCATGTTCACAACTTCCCACTTCCAAGTAGGAATACTGAACTCCTGCATGGACCCAGTAGGCTTCTGATGCTCTATTTTAACCTGCTGACATATAGAACACTTATCCACAAACTCTACAACGTCTCCCTTTATTCCACTCCACCAATAGATTTCTCGCAAGTCGTGGTACATCTTTGTGGCCCCTGGATGAATAGAGTAGCGTGCACCATGCATTTTTGCAAGAATTTATTGCCTTAATTCATCTACACCTGGAACACAGAGATGACCCTAACAACGAAGGACACCATATCCCCCTTGGGAGAAAACCTATACTTTCTAATACTGGACTAACTCTTTCAACTTGACGAGGCTAGTATCTTTATCTTGCTTTTCTTTCACCTCGGAAACTTGAGATGATTCTGAACTACTCTGAACCCATATATCACCCTCTTCTGTATCAACTAAGCGAATGCCTAGTCTGGCAAGCTGATGAACTTCCTAGTCTAACTTCTTCTTACTGTCCTCAACATGAGAAACACTACCCATGGATAGTTTACTGAGAGTGTCATCTACTACGTTGGCCTTGCTCGGATGATAAAGGGCACTCATGTCATAATCTTTTAAGAGCTCTAACCACCTTTTCTGACGAAGATTGAGATCTTTTTGAGAAAAGACATACTGAAGACTTTTATGATCAGTGAACACATCTACATGAACACCGTATGGATAATGCCTCCAAATCTTCAAGGCAAAGACTATGGCTGCTAACTCAAGATCATGAGTAGGACAATTCCTTTCATGGGTCTTAAGCTGTCTGGAGGCGTAGGCTATGACCTTACCATGCTGCATGAGGACACAACCCAAACCTACTCTGGATGTATCACAATACACTACAAACCCATCTGAACCATCTGGAAGAGCTAAAACTGGAGCTGAGGTGAGTCGAGTCTTCAACTCCTAAAAACTCTTCTCGCAAGGATCTGACCACTGAAACTTGACTTTCTTCTATGTCAATATAGACATAGGGGATGAAATAAAAGAAAATCCCTCAACAAACTGTCAGTAATAGCCAGCCAAACCTAAGAAACTCCTGATATTTGATAGAGAGACAGGTTTGGGCCAGTTTCTTACTGCTTTGGTCTTTTGAGGATCAACTCTAATGCCATCACCAGAAATGATATGACCAAGGAATGCTACTGACCTTAGCCAAAATTTGCACTTACTGAATTTGGCGAATAGCTAATGATCTCTGAGAGTCTGAAGTACTGTTCTGAGATGGTTTGCATGATCCCGCTCACTGCGAGAATAGACCAGAATATCATCTATGAAACTATGATGAACATGTCCAAGTACTACATGAACACATGGTTCACCAAGTCCATAAAAGTTGTTGGGGCATTGGTAAGACCAAAGGACATAACTAAGAATTCGAAATGACCATACCGAGTGCAAAAAGCTATTTTTGGAATGTCACATTCTCTAACTCTGAGATGATGATAGCCGGATCTGAGGTCTATCTTAGATAAATAACTGGCACCGTAAAGTTGATCAAAAAAGTCATCGATTCTGGGAAGAGGATACTTGTTCTTGACCGTGACCTTATTGAGTTGATGGTAGTCTACACACATCCTAAGAGAACCATCTTTCTTGCGCATGAATAATACTGGAGCGCCCCACGGGGAAACACTGGTCCTGATGAATCCCTTATCTAAAAGATCCTTCAATTGTTCTTTCAGTTTTCTGAGTTCTGCTGGTGCCATTCAGTATGGCGGAATAGATATAGGCTGAGTATCTGGAAGAAGCTCAATGCCAAAGTCTATTTCCCTTTCAGGAGGAATTCTTGGAAGATCTTCAGGAAAGATATTTGAATATTCACCTACAACTGGAACTGATTCAAGGCTGGGAGTTTTGGAACTAGTGTCCTTAACTCTAACAAGATGATAGACACATCCTTTAGATATCATTTTCCGTGCCCAAAGGTAGGAAACAAGCTGACCTCTGAACGCTGAAGTACTACCTTTCCTCTTAAGGACGGGTTCATTTAGAAACTGAAATTGGACTATTCTATTTCTGCAGTCGACTGTGGCATAGCAGGATGAAGCCAATCCATGTCGAGAATAACATCAAAATCAGTCATCTCTAGTTCGACTAAGTCTGCTGAAGTGACTTTCTAAGATATCATAACCGGGCAGTTCCTGTATACCCACCGGGCTATGATGGTTTTACCCACTGGGGTAGAGACCGAAAAGGGCTCTGCTAGAATTTTGGGACTGACTTCGAAATCAACTGCTATATAAGGAGTGACAAAGTACAAAAAAGCTCCGGGATCTAGCAAAGCATAAACATGCACACGAAAGATCTGTAACGTACCGGTAACCACATCACGGAGAATTTTCCTGATCTTGTCAGGACTGAAGAGCATAGAGATGACCCTGACAACTAACTTAGTCATCCTTGCCCTGCTATCTGCAACCACATGAGGGGAATATCTGGCTAATTGAGTAAACTTAAGAGAATACTCTTTCACTGTCATATTGCCCTGCCTGAGGTTGATGAAAGAAGACGCAAAATCCTTCTATTCAATCGACCATGCATTATCTGCCCTTTCTGACTTCCACTGCTTGAAATAAGTGTGAGAAACATCCTACAATTGATATGCAGCTAGCTCAGCACTCTCAACAGTAGTCACCCCCATGATGTCTTTCACCTTCTGCACCTGATCTAGGAATTCCTGAGGGTCTTCATCTATCTTAGACCCGAGAAAGGATGAAGGATTCATTCAGGTAAAATCCTGAATCCTGGCTGTAGCTAAATTGGCCACTGGATTAGCCGAAATGACATTTGGTCGTTCATTTTGAGCAGCAACTGAGTTAGCAAGAGTAGTGAATACAACTTGGAACTCTGGATGAGAAACATGTTTGCCCAAAGTTCTTCGGGCTGAGGGGCTGGCAGATTCCCATTTCTTCTTTTAAGAGGCATGTTCTATAGAAGAAAGGGCAGAGATTGACTTGAGATTATGCTCACTGGCACGACATGAAACTGAAAGAGGGGAAATTGTTTCTAAAACATCTTATAGCCTCCTGTACATAAATGTGGCATGCAACACACCCATGTACAAGACTCTACTTGATGCAGCTTTCAGACTTCCTAGGACTCTATTAAACCTTAGCCTATGATACCAAGTTTGTAACGCCCTAGATCTGGTACCCAAAATGCTACACAGTGCTCATGACCCCAAAGGACCACAAGCTAACCCATGACTGATATTTGTACCTGTGCACTGCATAATATGACATAATAATGCGGAAACATGCACTGAAAGGCCATAAGGTTTAATACTGAACATGATCTGAATGATATAATATCTATGTAGGATAATAAAATAACCAAAATAAAACTGAACATACTGAAGTCTGAAATATGATAGTCTAGAAAGCCTCTAACTAACTGAACTGTCTGAGTAAGGAGTTGATGGGACATGTCCCCAACTAATAAACTAATTAATGAGATAATATAGAAATAATTATGTCCTTGAAGGATGAGGACTCACTGAAACTCTGACTGCTGATATCTAGAATCTACTGATGCTTTAGAGCTCGTGTCTCTGAACCTATGGTATAAGATACCATAGCGCAAATGCGTCAGTACTTTGAATATACTGTTATGCATGTGAGGTAGGCTGAATGAATGGGGTTTATATGCATGAACAATACTGGCTAACTGACTAATATAAACGTGCGAATACATACATACATACGTAGTAACTATATCTAAAATCGTGATAACATGAGTATGCTGATGACTAATATGACTAATGAATGAATTCTGATAACTGATAACATGAGTGACTGTATCTGACAGTCTTGAATCTGATGGAAATAGCTGAGTTCTATACTGTAACTGAAGTCCTAAATTCTGAAGAACTATCTGAGTTCTTTTACTGAGACTGATATGGAGATTGTAGGAGGTAGTCATCTAACTGACATGCCCTAAATAATGCATTACAGCTGAATCGGGGTCCAATCTGTGCCCTGATTGGAAGGGTGTCAATACCGCGCCACTGGTAAGGACAACATATGAGTGACCCTAATATAGCAGGTAACTCTAATGAGAATGGTAGGAACCCTTATATAGCATGCTAAGCAACCTCATCTACCCTTATATAGTAGGCTATGATGTCTCAACCTATGCTGGCTACATAGTTCTGGAATGCAAGGATTACTTCTAAGAATCACACCCTCATATAACAGGTGAGTTCCTACCCTTAGGTTCGCTCGGTGTTAATTTTTACCCCCATCTGAATAGACACTGAACATGATTTACTGAACTGAACATGGATTGAGTTACTGACGTCTGTTGACTGACGGAATACTACTGACATCTGACAACTGACTGAGTTCATGAGACCATGGAGATTTCCTGAGTCATAAGATTGTCTGAAGTCTAAGGATCATAGTTTGACTGAGAGTATCATGGAAACATGACATGACTCTAGGAACACAACTAATATTTTGGGTACAAGTACCCCCAGGACTTGATGGAAGAAAACTGACCAAGCATAACTTACTTGAACATATAACTAACATCATAATCCATAATACATTTATAGAAGCATTCCATCAAAACGTGTGATAGGCATAACTTGTACATACATGGGGATTTCATGGTATCATGTTAGTTAGGCACTTTTCCTTCATCTAGGCATTTAATCAAACATATTGTAGGCATGGTACATGTAAACATCATTTTACGATAATTAAACATCATGGTTCAATTCTAATTTCATCATTCAAGGGTTTAGTCATAGGTTTGTATGAATCTATATCTTTAATAATTTAACCCACATTGAATTTATCACCCAACATGGAGTAAAATTTAATTTCTCATTATCCACATGAACAAGAGCAGCCCAATCATGAAATTCATAAGAAAATCCATAAACTTAAATTTAGAAAAGGGATTCTTGGGCTTCATGGACCAAAGGAGTCCATGAATGAACACTACGCATACCTTGGTTCGTGATTTTGTGAAGATTGACGGACGAAATTCTTGATTCTGAATCTTCTATGAAAAGCCCTAGGTTGTTCTTGAGAGGTTTTTGAGAGAAGAGAGTGTATTTTGGGTGAAAAGTGGCTGAATCACGTGTTATTAGGTTTAAATAGGGGTAGGAAATTGTCCCTTTTAACCCTTAGATGCGTCTTTTAAAATTATAAAAATTTCCCGAATTGGACCTTTAGTGCGACGCGGTGCTATCGCGTCGTGTCACTGGATTTTGAAAATTGGGAAATTGAGGGATGGTGTGATGCGGGGCCATTGCGTTGCCACTTCCTTTGTGATCTGGAACTTTGGCGCAACGCGGGAGAAATCGCGCTGAGACACTGGAAAATGGACAATTCTGAATTCGGGACCTGGCGCGATGTGCCATAATCATGGACCCCTATTGGGATTTGCCAAATGTCATTTCCTCTTGTGGCACGGTGCGCCACTGACTAATATGGCGTTGTTTTACGACGAGAACTTGAAATAGTCGTAACTTCTGACCCGATTATCGGATTTGGGCGAATCTTATATCGATGGAAATCTTATTTAATTCCCCACATGAAAAAAAGTTACAATATTGAAAATTACTCATAGAATAACCATCATTCAATTTAGAAGCTAATACTAGACATTTTTTAGATGAAATTAGCTAGGAAAAAGTATGGGGTATTACATGGTGGTACACATTGTATTACATTTGGACCCTTTTCTTTTCTTTAGTGTTTTATGTTTTTTGTTAATGCATGTAGTTTCCAGATATGGATGATCCACTTTGGGATGTGGTGATTCTACGTGACATCGTGCAAAAATTTCAAAGGCAGGTTAATGAACTCCAATGGGAGTTGCGCATCATAAGAGCAAGGATGGTACGTAAGATTCGAAGACTGAAGAGGGCCCTGGTGCTTCCCATTGATGATTGGCCAGTTGGCAATAATAATAATAATAATAATAATAATAATTAGGTTATGTTTTTTCTTTTAGCATATGTATTTTGTTTTATTTATATCAGATTCTACCTAAGCCTAATGTATTTTATTTTGTTTAGTTAAAAAATCTATGTTCGATCAACTTTGACTTTATTTCTTATTTAATTTTCATTCTGTCTATTTCTTCTTCTTAACATGTCGAGGGTTGGAGGTAAGTATTGAGCGTTTGACACAATTTTGAATTTAGTAGCAATAGCAAGAGTTTTAAGTTCTTCCAATAGATAGGCCATCTACTAAAACAAATTGGTCATTTTTTGGAAGAACACAAACAAGTGGCAAGAACTGTATTGTGTTGTTCCAACAGATGACCCATCTGTCGCAATAGATTGGTGATCTATTGGATGAACACAATCCAGTTTGATGATCTATATTATGTTTTTCCAAAATATATGTTGCAACAGATAGTCCATCTATCGGAAGAACACACTCCAGTTAAAAATAATAATAGTTATGTTTACAACAATGAGTTAAAAATATCAAAGTCCACAAAAAAACACAAGTTTTACTATTACAACGATCATGGTGAATTACTATCCGGGCATGTAGTTCCTTTGTGGCCAACGTTCTTACATATGGAACACTTTTTTATTCTCGATGGAAATGATTCTCCAACTCCACGTCTCCTTTTATACCGCCTTCTTTCCGGTTTGATAGTGCTTGGGTCAATATATGGAGGAGGTATTAATCTATCCAAAATCTCTATAGGAACAACCTAAGATACTTCAGGAGGCATTGAATTATTTTATATCTTTCCATTGAATAATATGGAGATGAGTATTCATAAATTTAAGTTCTATATTGTGCACCATATTGGGCTTGAAGCGTTGCCATAGCATTTGGATAGGGTATTTTGTCCAAGTCAAAAACTCTACATGTATAAGATCTTATTTGAAGATTGACCGTGGCAACATCACCATGACTGTTGATACTAAACTTGTAATTTGCTATTTGATGAGCAAATAACCTATTCCCTAGACTGATATTCATTGATATTTGTTTTCTGCTTTTAGAACAAATATGTGTCCTGCGTTTACAAACTACATACGCCTTTCGTGAAATAATTTGACATATTTCTTATTTATTTCATCAAATAGTGCCACAATGGAAAATTCTCTTTCAACGCCAAATAATGAATTCATTGATTCAACTATGTTTGACATCATAATATTATACCTATATAAAAAAAATTACTTAGTACAACATCATACAGTATTACAAACTTGTAACTTAAACAAGACATTAAATTTATAACAATATACCTATTTATCGGACAAAATGCCCAGCTCCGTCTCTTGAAACCAACATGTTCGAGAAGTTGTGCTGCCTTGGGTGACATATCCCTTATTTTATTGAAATGGTCAAAAACTCAGCTAGAACATATGGTTTAGTTGCTCTATAAAAAAGAGACAAGACCCTTTCATTGTTAAAGTTATTTTGAATATTTTCTCCAAGATGCCTCATGCAAAAATCAAAATGAGCTGAAGTGTAGAAAGTTGAACCCATCTTTGAGATACTTTGATACCTATCCGAAATAATGCACAACTCTTTGGTATCTTCGACATAACTTTGCATTTGTTAAAAAAATATCCATACGAGGCATCATATTCCTTGTCCACTACACAAAAAGTGACCGAAAAGATGTTACTCTCCACATCATATGCCACTGCCGATAGCATAACTCCTCCGTACTTGCTCCTTAAGAAAGTCCCATCGATGGCTATGAATTTTCTAATTGTTGAAAACCCAGAATCCAAGCACCAGGCTATAAAAAAAAGTACTTGAACCTTCCATTTTTATCAACATACAATGCTGTCATACTTTCGGGATTTGTGGACTCAAGCATGTAATGGTAGGCATTGAGGACTGCATACCCGCGCTCATGTGTCCCCCTAACCAAGTCCTTGGCTATCCCTATTTCCTTATATATCTTCCAATAACTGACCGTAACACCCAATTCTGCAAGGAGTTGGTTGGTCATATCATTTGTAAAAGGGTCTTTGCCATTGGGGAATCTATTTTGGAAATATTAACCAAGGACCTTTGCCGTGACATGAGGATTATGGCTCGTAATTTTCTCCAAACCATATGTGTGATACTTTTCATAAACATTAATGAAAAATATGTTAGAACTTAAGTATTTCATAGCCCTCAACCACCACTTGCAGTTCAGATTAGCACATCTAAAAGAAAAGACTTTGCCCGAATTAATCACCTTCTTTAGTCTGAAATATTTTTTTAAGAAAGCAGTAAACAAAAATGTAGATAGTTCTATCTTATTCTTGAATGAAATTCCATTTTAAAAACTAGTCCCATCATCTTGACGATTGCCCGACCGTGTTGATTTAGAAGAATCACCCACCAAATTGCTCGCAACAACGAGCGTAGATGTTTGATCATCATCTAGAATATTTATGTCTAGGTCATCCAAATTATCATCAAACATGTTTTGTAATTGTTCTTCTTTTATATTCTATTCTCGTTCTCTCTTGGTTTTTCAACCATGCATATCCTTATCATCGAACTAGATGAATCACTCAGATAAGCACGCAACCAAACCTGATCAATTATCTTGAAAGGTTGTACCCTCTTATTTTTAAAGAAGCTATGCATATAGATGATGATGAGTTCTTTTGGTTGACAATTCAGTCCACAATAGTTGATGATTAAGTTCACAAAATCATCATATGAAACATCACTTTGGATAGTTATAGCTATCATCTCTAGCATTTTACCCTCCTTCCACCACCATATATATTGATTGCTCTTCTTGATCCATTCATTAGTACAATCCACACCTATTGTTATTGATCCCTCCATTAATGGTACCTAAATAAAGATATTTGTTAAAAAACTTAATAATGACATGATAATAAAACTAATAGTGATTTTGTAGTACTATAACATGAACCCCAACAGATGAATAATCTGTTACAATATGGGAATAATATGTTGTAATAGATCAGTAATCTATTGCACTAGATGACTCACCTATTGGGATTCATGTTATGGTACTATAAAACCTGAAGTTGATTCCAACAAACGAGTCATCTATTAGAATAGGTGAATTATTTGTTGTAACAAATTATTCATATGTTGCAATAGATAAAGCACCTGTTGGGATGGATGTTACAGTACTAAAGAACCTTTGAAGCTGATTCCAACAGATGAGTGACATATTGCAATAGATAACTAACCTGTTGCAACAGATGACTCACCTATTGCAATAGATGACTCATGTTCTATAGTTTTGTAACATGAATACAATAGATGAGTCATCTGTTGCAACAGATAACTCAACTATTACAACAGATGACACATTTATTGGAATCAACTTTAGGTTCTATTGCAATAGGTGAGTAATTTATTTCAACAGATGACTCCTCTATTGTAATAAATAACTCGTTTATTGCAATAGATAACCTATCTGTTCGATTCATATTACAGAACTATAGAACAATAAACATGACTCCAATATATGAGTCTTCCGATGTAATAGATAACTCAGCTGTTGCAACAAATGACTAATATACCGGATTCATGTTCGGGTTTTATCCATTGTTGAAAAAAAAACAGTAGCAGTGTACCCAGATGAGAAATTCCACTAAAAGTTAGAATTTTACTTACCAAAGTCACCTATAAAGTAACGTCAAAGTGATATACGAGACAAAATTTAACCTAAAAATTGGTCAAGTAGCAGTAGTAACGGTAACACCAACAACAATAGTTGATAAGAAGAAGATGATAATGATAATGAAGAAAAATATGATGATAATGAAGCAGAAGATGGTGGATAAAGTAGTAGCAATAATAAATAGAAAAATTACAAAGAGAGAGAAAACAATAATAAATGAGAAAAGAGAGAAACGTGCATTTTTCCCTCCGTTTTTAGTTATATTAGGTTTTACATTTGGATCAAAGTGTGAATTAATAAACTTGTGGGCTATTCTCAGAATTTTCTTACTTTCTTAATCCATAATAAAGTAATTGTCACATACACTCAATTATTAAAACTTGAGTTACCTATACCTCATTTTCAAACCCTTTTGTCACTTTTAACAAAATTGCCCAGTGTATGTACATTTAGACAGCTTCGTTTCTATTGTGTCAATTGAATACTCCAACTTACAAAATGATACCTGGACACCTCCAAAATGTACATCAACATCATATGTCCACGAGACACAGTAAAAATGAATTGAAATATTTAATTATCTATTAACACCAAACTGAAGTATTTAAATGTGAATTGTTGAATTTATAGTTCTTACTTTCCAACTAACGTCAAATTTAATATATTTTTATTATTTTTCCATTCAAGTTTGTTATGATGCAGATTTATATTGTAACGTTTGATTGTTGATTACCTCGTGAATTCTAGATGCTAAAAATAATGAAATAAAGTATTTCAGTTTGATGTATAGAGTCAGTCATGACACAAGTTAATATTTAAAAGATCATAATTTGAGGCTTAGGAATTTAAAATTCTAATTTGAGAAAATTCTCTATTTTCATCTTGAACTATACGCGAAATTGCTGAGACACACCTGAACTTTAGGAGGGTCCTATTACCCCTTGGACTAATTAAAACCATATTTTTGACAACCTTAGTGCCTACGTGACACATACGTGTGCCTACGTGGACCTTCAGTGTGTTTATTCACTGATGTACCATGTATGTTCCATGTAGGCACTAATGTTACAAAAAATATGATTTTAATTAGTCCGGGAGGGTAATAGGACCCTCCTAAAGTTCAGGTGTGTCTAAACAATTTCGTGTATAGTTCAGGGTGGAAACAGAGCATCTTCCCTTCTAATTTTGTTAAAGTTATTGATTTCTAGATTAATAACATATTACGAGATGTATTTAATACAAAATTTAGGATTTGAATCGAAATTACTGATTTTATCGAGCTAAAATTGAAGTTCTAGCTTCATCACATGCCGTTTTTGGTTTGCTATTTTTTTTAAAATACTTTTAGTAGTATTTGTTAAATAATTAATATGACGTCCAATTTGCAGTTTAATGTTTTGATTGCTAGCTAATGGAATATAATTAGTACTTCATAGTCCAACACTATGTACTCAGTAAAATTCTACATAATTGGTGAGCACTTGATTTTTGATATTATGCTCTACCTTTAATAATAATGGTACACCTTGTATAAGGATCTGTGTAGGGTGATAATTGAAATAATTATTTTTAACATGAACGAAAACAATAAAAAATTTAACAGTTTATTTTTTTATTTTAAGCCATCGCCACATGTTACATGCTCCTGTAGTGTTCGGGGGTTTGGCTTGACCCCAACTTTATATATAGAATCCAAAAGATCACATGTCGAAGGGGACATAGAACCTAAACTCCCCAAAATTTATTGAGTCTACTAAACATTTTAGATATTTAAATCTCCCAAAAACTTGAAAATGATTGGTGTAACTACACATTTTTTTCCAGTAAATAGGATGTATTAGCTTATAGAAATTAGATAGGATTTTCAGTAGTGTCTTGTCCAAGGACTGACAACACAATCGCATTCAAAATAGAAATTGTTTGGACCACATCCCTATCCTAGAAAATAGAATTTAGAGTACTAAATCTTCTTAAAAAGTAAGTTCCTCTAGTGTCTGCTTCAACTGGGTCTTTCACCTACATTAAAGGAACCCTAAAAATAGTAGGGGATCCAGGGACTGCATTCATTGCACCTTCTTTCACTAATGCATCCGCCACACTATTTTGTTCCCTAAATATATGTATCAGCATTATTACGTGTTATCTATACTAAGAACCTGCAGTTCATAGTTATGTTAGAGTTAAGCCTGTGATTATTTTGGAGCAGGCTAATGACATCAGGTGAATCGATATTAATTTCAAGAAGGCTTAAATTGTTATCATTGGCAATTAAAAGACCTCTTCTAAAGTTCAAGAGCTTTGCTAGAACAGGTCTTGTATGAGGAATGAGCTCAGTAAAACCTATCACCCAATTATAATTATAAGACCTAATAATATCTCTAATGACACCATGCCCAAGGATGAATACAATGAATCCATCCATATTTATCTTGCAGATACCAGTATTGGGAGACTCCCATTTAATGTTGATGGTGGTTTTGTCTGATTGTGGTCTGTCTTTTAGACCAATCAGTAGGTAGTACTCTATGACTAAAGAGATGGTATGCTCTACAAAAATAGTCTTTTTTTGTCATTGAAAAAGTTGTTATTCCTGGTAACCCAAATACACCAAAGACAGTAGAGAACAAGGATTTTCCCAAAAAAACAAGTGTGGTACTGTTGATTAAAAAAGGCATTCCAAAGGCTCATGTAGTTGGTAGCATTGAATCCTATCAGGACAGTTGCTAGTGATTTTAAATTAAAAAGATCTAGCATTGGGAAAATAAAAGTGGATGTGATCTATATCCTCTTGGTAAAAGCCATAAAAGTGTAAAGTGAGGCTGATGCTTGGCCCAATTCTACTAAGGAAGGCATTGATGGGTAACCTATAATGATGATGCAACCAAAAGAAGGTTCTAAGTTTGTTAGGGATGGCAGCATTCAAATGTAATTAAACTTAGAGGGGCTTGTGGTACCCATTCTGGTAGCATTATAAATGTGGTGGTATGCACTGCTAGTACTGAACAGTCTATTGTTGGTGAGGCCTCAAACTATATAGTCAGTCTAGAGGATAGACAAGGTAAGGAGAAGCTACTTATGACGTATTTCAAGGAGTTATCAAGGTCAAAAGAGAGCCTATCAAAATGCCAAATATTATTATAACATCTTTAACTTTAAGGTTATCCCCAACTTTTTTTAGTGGGCCTTAAATGAGTTATCAAATTGGGTTAAGATTTGGTATTCATTTATCAGTGAAGAAGTTTACTTGATCACCTTGTTGTATATTCTATTTAATAGCATCAACATAATCTTTCTAACTAATTTAGATGTTAAGCCATGTTCTGGACACAAGTGTTTTCCTATGTAAGTTCTGTTGGGATGATGGTATTTTCCAAGAATAACTCTAGACTAAATATTATTAGGGTTCCTATAGGTAGGGTGGAATGCAAAGCTCTCTCACTTTTTTGAGGCCTGGTCCATTTTCACTTTTCCTAGTAGTTACAGTGTCCCACTTTATCATGTGCATGTTTCTCTTGTCAGTTATGGTGCCCCAAATAAAATCTCTTTGAATTTTGTTAATTTTCTCAGTGGCTTTGATAAGAATAGTTTTTCCCATAATGTTAAGAAAATTAATTTTCAACCTGCTAAATTTTTATTCATGTTGTTAATAATGAATTGGAAGTCAGAATTGGTGAGCTTATTGTAGAAGATAGAGGAATCAAGATACTTTTCAAAGGTGTTTGAGCCTGCAATTTCTAAGATGGTAGTGCAAGAGTTAGAGTTGCTAATAGTATTGTTCTTAGAGAAGAAAATCCCGGGCTTATGTAGATTGCTCTTTTTCCAGAATTGACAATGAACTTTTAAAGAGTGTTTATAATGGTGTGGCAATTATCCTGATTAGTTTTAGATAAAAGTGTCAAGTCCTTAGTAAAGAAAAGGTGTGATATCTTGTGGATAATAGGAGTGATCTTAATGGGGGTCCTGGAGTCACTTATCTCTTTAGAATCAATATTCCTAGAGAGTCTTTTCCATGTAGAGGATGAAAAGGTAAGGGAAAAAGTGGTTACCCTGTCTGATTCCTTTAGAAGGTTCAAAAATTGAGACCTTCCTCCAATAATAAGGATTGTTATAGAGTTGTTGACACAAGACATGATGAGTTTTACTAACTTGGTGGGTAAATTAAAAAAGTGGCATGTATCATGGATTAAGCTTCAGTAAAGTCTATCAAAAGTCTTTTTTCAAATCAATTTTTAGGAATATGTTAGAGTGTTTGCCTTTCACCTTCTTAAAATAAGAATTGTACTCTTTAATGATGATGGCATTGTCATAAGCCCTCATAATAGCAAGGAAATTATCTTGTCTTGGTCCAATAATAAGGGGTAGGTAGGGGTTGATTCTACTAACTATGATTTTGGTATTAAACTTATAAGTTGTATTGCAAAGTCCTATTAATTTGAAATTCTTGAGGGTAGAAGCATGCTAGCAGATAAAGAAGGGTGGAACTTTTATGTGAATGCATGCTAGGGGAATTAAAGATATTTTTACAAAAGGCAAGAACCTTGTATTTAACTATGTTCCAAAACTTCTGGTAGGAACGGGGGTGGATTCCATCTGGCCCTAGTGCTTCCAAATGTTTGAAAGATTTGAAGGTTGTCGAGACTTTAGAGTCTTTAAGTAGAGTATCCAAAGCCTCTTTTATACTTGAGTGAGAATGTGGGAGAGTAATGGTTAGGAAGGTGAATTCTATAGAAGAAGTGGTGGTCAAAGAGTAAAGCTTAGTAAAAAATCAATAATATGGGATTTCATTGCGCCTTAGTTCAATAACAAGTTTTCTACATCATCCTTAATAGAAAAAATCTTATTTCTTCTCCTTTTATTAAGGACAGAGGTATGGAAAAACTTGATATCATCATCAACATCACTAAACCAATTAATTTTGGACTTGGATTTTCAAAAATCCTCTTCAAAATTTAGAAAAGTTTTATATTCAAGAAAAAAGGTGCTATTGGGGTAGTTGGGATATTGTTGGATGCTATCAATCTTAGCCATAGTTTGTATGATTTTCCTAAATATGTTGCAAAAGGTAGTTTTATTTTAATTGACAATATTATGCTAGAGTAGATCAATGGCTTGGTGGAGAGGATTGAGCGGGTTAAAATAGTCTTTGGCCATAGATTAGAAAGAGGGGCGACCACGCCTCACGGTCTTCATTCTGAAGTTCTTTTCCAACCAATTGGTAAGTCTATGGTAAACATTAATTAAGAGGGGACAGTGGTTAGACGTGGTTCTGAGAAGATGTGTTACTATAACCGTAGGGAATCGAATTATTCAGGAGTCAATAGTAACACACCTATTATGTCTTTCAGAGATAAGGTTTTTTGTTTCTATACCTATTATTGGTCCATATGTACTAGCAGCCTTTAAAACCTAAATTTACCATTTTACATTGAGTTATACATTGCCACAGTAAGTTGGCTCTATTATTATTAATTTTAGATCCTCCTAACTTATCCTTTGTAAGGGGGACTTTATTGAAGTCACCCCAAATAAGCTAATCCCTTAGTAAGTATGGGAGAGATCAATTAATATATCCCATAGTTGAGTTTTAGTGGAGAACTCTGACTAGAATTACAGTAGTAAAAAATAAAGTGGGGGTATGTAGGCTTATCTTAACAAGAGAATAGATGTCTTAGAGGGTAATGATAAGGTCTTTTAGCTTTAGGAGGTCTTTCTTCTGCATGATCACTATACCATCAGCCATACCATTATCAAAGGATTGAATTTTGGAGGTAAATTTAAGAGATAGAGTAAGTTTCTTATGATATGTCATCTTGGTCTCGAGCAATACCAACATAAAAGGTTTATGGATGAGCACCATGGACTCTCATTGACATATGAAGTTGACAGTGTTCGCCCCTCTAGCATTTTAGATGATGATATTCATCAGATCTAGTGGTGATGATGCTTGAGTTACCTAACCCTTCTATTTTTACATCTGGAGAGGTTTATGTTATTTCCTCATGGGTTCAGAGCCACAACAATGGGCATTGCTTCTTTCTCACCCCTCAAGTTTAGAGTTAGTACAGCTAGTATCTTGGGACAGATAACTATAATAGAGTTGTTGTAGGTATTGCTTCTTTATCATGGATGATGGCCACCATTACGTATTGTTTCTTTCTCGTTCGCATGGTCCATTCCTTTTTTTATGATTTGAACCAAGAAGCTATGGTCCTGTAAGATCAGATTTATTGGTTAATTCCCCACAAGAAATTATAAGGTGATACACTTGTCCCTTAATGTTAGCTCCATCTATGAGGTTTTTTTGTGGTCTAGAGAAGTGTCACAATTACAAAGACTAGTGGCTGGAATAGAGGATTTTGATTATTGGAGTTGATTTTATTTTCCATATTGTGAAGAAAGAATAGAAGTAGGGGCTATAGAGAAACATCTTTAATGAAGGATAGAGGGGTTGAGGGGGATATAAGTTGATGCGATGCCCATTATCACTCCAATTGAATCTATGTGATGATTATTTTCTCTAGAGTTGTAATTACTTCAAAGAGGAGATGGGACATTTTTTCTCATGGAGGGTAATAGAGAAGGGGTAAGAATAGTTGGGGCTTGGACTCCTCTAGGAGCTAAGTGGTCCCTGTGGTGCAAGTGTGATAACCCTAATAAAATTTGACAACTTAAACTGTGTGCATTATTAATGAGAGCATTAGGGGCAGTGTAGATCTTACCGGCCTGCTTTGGGGGCCCAATAAAATTATTTTTAAATTTTTTTATTTCCTTGGTAATAGTGTTCCAACTAACCTTAGGGGTTGTATTGGAAATGGTTCCGTTTATGAGTGAGTTAGTGAACTTACTTGATTAAGGATCATATATTTTTACCTATGTTGGGAACATCACCTTTAAGTCTTGTTGGCATCCAAATGCAAATTTCATCTGTTGAAAGATTTATTTTGGGAAATATGATTGTTTACCAGGTTCTAGGTTGTGTATTTCCATGATGAAGAGGCTAAATGGCTTGTGGGTTGACTTTTGGGACTGAGAGTACATCTCTTAGAAATATGACCAATTTTTCCACAACTAGTACATAAAATGCCTTCTCTTTCATAGATTACTTGTTGTTTATGTGTACCAATGGTAACCTCTATTTTTATCGATACTTCCAAATGGTACTTAGATACATATTATTGTGTATCTGCCCATAAGAGTTGTTGAGGTGCACGTATCAATCTTTAGGAGAGAGCCCAATTTTTCTCAACCCTTTCTAAAATTTGTTTTTCATAAGACTCTATTGAGAGTTGTAGTAATTTTATCCAAATTGTAGAGTAGGTGGTTGAGGAGAGTTCATGCACAAAGTTAGGTTCCCACCTTGTAATGTTTAGGAATAAGACACACCAAGGGCCCTCAAGTAATATGTTATTCATATTTTTCGTTAATTGAAACTTGGCTATATAAAATCATATCCTAGATCAATTAACGTTAAAGGTTCTAAAAGTTTCCACATATCAGTAAGCTTACTCTTGCGATAAGCATGGGTTAGGCATTTTCCTAATAATTTGATTATTGAAGATTGATTTCATGGTCTGTAGATGTGATGGTTATCTTTCTTTGTTAAGGGAATTGAATTCGGCATTGGGTCCTACTTCATAATTTCTTTTTCGTCGGTCCTTTCTTATACTTCGTTGAGTTCGTTGGTTGTATTCACTAGAATGCCTTTATAATTTTGTGGTGTTTGGAGGTCTTCCTTCATATCTGAGACTTTAGTGGGATCTGGTGGTTTTGGTGGGTCGGGCGGTTGCACGGACGACATTTCGATAGCCAGTTGTGGTTTCATAGCGCAATGTCTTAGTTTTTTCTGTTGAACTTAGACTTAAAGTTTGATTCAACAATATTTTACATTCTACCAGTCACTTGTGAATTTCACAGCAATAATATTTGAAAATGAAAAATGTGTGTGCTAGGTAATGAAAGAGAAACTATCTTTTTGAAGGGGGTTTTACCTGACTCTTTTCTTTTCACTGATTGCTTATGATAAAAAGATTTAAAACTTGTCTCTTAGATGACTTGTCATTCTCCCTAGAAAAAAAAAAGAACGAAAGAAGGAAATACAATACTAATTTGTTCTTCTTCTCTTAATAACAATGGAAATGGTGTAACTATTCATATCACACCTATTGATATACACAACTAGTCTGATAAGGCGATCCAAGGTTGAATAGAAACTTCTAAAGGTGAAATATATTCTTATCATAAAAAATTCTACCTATAGCTAGGACTAGTCTCTGAAAACGTGCATCGCATGTTTGTCCCTTACTGTTATTATATAACTTGTAGATATATATTTCAAAATTTAGTTATAAAATAGGAAATGCTTAAAATTAAAAGGCTAACTAAATAATACAAGAAGATACACTTTAAAAAAATCATAAGATTAAACAAGCAAATTACATCCAGAATATAAAAGTGATAGAGGAAGAATGATAACGTTAACTTTAATACAAACATACATAGTATTCCAAAAACTCATAATAATGGCTAAAAGGAATTATAAAAGACAGAAATCCCATAATGGTGAAAGAAAGAGATGTTACTAACTAGGATATCTAAAGAAAGTCTTCGGTTCTTCTCCTTCTATATTTTATTTACTCATTTTTTTTCTTTTTTACGTTGTCATTTTTATCTATAATACCGGTTTCTTCAATTAATCCTCTTCTCAGGTTAAACTGCAATTTCTTTCACTCTGTAATGTTATTATCTAGTTCTTAAATAGCAGCGAAAACATCCGTTCAAATTAATTTTTAGTTCTAAATTTGGTTCCCAAAATAGTAATTTAAAATGACTATTCAAGTTTCAGTTTTTATTATTTGATCTAAATCTCAAATTGCATTTCAGAATGACTATTTAATTTTCATTTTAATTCTGAGCCTAGTCCATATTAATTAATTTATTGTAAATTTTTAGTTTTGAATAGATTGAGAGATGAAAAAATAAATCGTAATTTGTAAAAAATAAGATAATTACATTGCTATTAATAAGGAATTTCTTACTCCTAGAATGCAGCCTTGAGAACATTAGTGAAGGAAATTTAATTTGTCATTACGAAGGAACTTTATTAATCAAAAATAAAATAAAATTACAAGCTTTTGCCTTTGGGGAATGTAGAGCATTAAAATAGGAGTGCATGTAATGTATAATTCAGCCCGAGGTAATTGAAATTTTACTATTCATCGTGATTAATTTAAATTTTACTATTTTAAAATTTAATTAATTATGATTTAATTTAATGAAGGAGCAAAATCGTAATTCAACATTAAATGTTGAAGCATCTTTTTCTCTGTATAATATGATTTGGCTCGATTTATATCCTAAACGGAAGTAGAGGCATTTTCACCACTTCCTTGTGCAAATCTAACGTGAGTCGAAATTATATTTTGTGTGTTAGGCATTGCAGAACTTTTTCTAGAGGTGTCATTATGGATTGGGGATGGATTGGAGATCCTTGGCCTCTTTCTTGTCTTGTATGGTGATTTTTCTTCTATAAGCAGAGTTCTTCTTTGAGGTTTGCCTAGTCCTGAAGTTGGGCCATTGAGCAAGATCCATTTTATAGCTTCTATTTACTTCTATGGGAATTGGATACATGTTAGGGATGCAGAAAGGAACTTACTTCCTATCTAGGATAGTGAATCAACAAATGTGTTTCCTTCCCTAAAACAATGGAGCATAGTGATTTGTTGATCTTGGAATATCATTCTGCACTTCTGGACCATAGTATCGAGATCCCAATGAATTGCACTTGTCCCATTCAACTTGTAGACCACTAATTGAAGTTCATTTCTAGGATGACATTCTTCATATCTTTATGGTGGAACTATAATAGACCTTCTAAAGCAGCCTATAATTTTGCTGGGTTGTTAGTGTAAAAATGGATTCCTTTAGCAACAGCTGACACAAGACAACTTTTTATGTTTTTAACAATTTTACCAATGTGAAACACCCTGGTTTCTGGACCTTAGAAAATTTTCTGGAATTCTGGTCTCTGGATCCATACGACTCATGGGTACGAGTCGTATGTTGGGGTACGGATGGTGAGGTCTAGTCGTATGCTCACCAGTGTTGGTTGGTGGAATGGATTTTGGTTACTGGAATGTATACGACTTAGGGGTACGAGTCGTATTGGTGGGTACGGATCGTTTGGTTCCTTAACTTAATCTTAGACTTGGTTACTTAGGTTGGATCTAAGTACGAGTGGCTCACCATGAGCCGTAAGCTAGGGTACGAGTCGTACCCAGGACTCGTATGGTGGATAGTATCTAAATTTTTCTTGGGTTTAAATCTGCCAAGGGTACGGATGAAGGGTACGAATTGTATGCTTTGGATACAACTTGGTTAGATGAGTCGTATGTTAAACAGTGTTGGATCCAAATGTTGAGGCTAGGATATGAGTGGAGGGTACCACTCGTATTGGAGGGTACGACTCGTGAGGGTCAGTCGTACCCCTGAGACGGGATTTTGTGCAACTTAAATGAGGGTATTCTGGATATTTTCCCACTTATCCTAATAAGGTCCCACGACTTCTGACCTACTTGGAAGGTTATTTACCCTATTATTTCATTCATTAACACTTAGAAACTCTTCTAAAACACTCTATAATTCTCTAAAAAACTTTTGGGCAAGGGAACTAGGGTTTCAACTAAAGGATTGATTTAGGGCTTGTCTTGGAGATTTTTTTCCATCATCATCTTGGTTTAAGGCATGTTCTCTTCCCTTATTGTTAATTCTAACTAGAAGCATGGTTTTTATGAATGTTTTCATGACTTCATTGATTGTATGATTTTGATTTTCAAATATGAATTGGGAGTTTTGATATTAAATGGTTGGTTATGGTTTTCCATGATTTTAATTATGCTTTATGTGTATTAATGGTGGTTTTGGATAATTGGATTGCATGGAAATGGTTTAATGATAATTGAAATTGATTTTGGTTATATTATGCCCCCAATGTGTTTGATAAAATGCCTATAATAATATTTTATTGCATTTAGTATTTTAATGGAACTCTTGCTTGTTTTAAAACTTGGTAAAGGAATTATGCATGATTTAAATATCTTTAAAAAGTAAATGGCTAAATGGTTATGCTTGTGGGGTACATGGAATCCACCAAGTGGTTTAATATGGTAAATGAAAGGGCACTTGGAAGTCCCCTTAAACCTATATATGGTTGGCTATGGATAGTACTTGCAAGTATAGTCGGTATGACGATACCACCACTAAATGGCCTTAGTTAATAAATGGTAAATGGATTGATTGGTTACTTGGTAATAGTTTTAATTGGGCAATAATGACGGAATGTGTAGAAAAGTCGTGGAAGGTGGAGGTCTCGGGGGACCAAAACTGAAAACTCATATTTGTCGATATGAGGTAGGTTTTGGTGACCATGTGCATGATGTCACACTATAGTTTGGGGGATGTACTAGTCATTGATAACGCTCAACTTACACGTCAATTTAAGTGCAAGGTGGTTGTCGTCAATATATTTACCCAACTTTAGAGTCGGGGTCGAATCCACGAGGAACAATGTAAGTTGCGATTAAATTAATTTGAATTGATAGATACAAGTTAAATTCAAACAAATATTATAAAAAAATAAAATGGGGGAGGCGGCTACCTAAAATAATATTTCTTTTTGGGTTTTTCTAGTATAAATTCGGGACTACGAATAATTAGAGTTTTAACAAATATGCATAGATCTTGGGATTATGCATTACTAAGGGAGTGACATGAGGGAGCTAGTTATCAACATCAATTTAGTAAATCAAATATGGGTAGGCTTGGTTATAGATTTTGATGCTAGTATTTCAACAAAACACCAAACTTTCACCCATTGATTCTTTCGAATACCTAATAGGTGTGTTCAACAATTGTTAACCACAACCTCAATCTAGACATCCCAATTTCTAGAATGATATCCATGGCATAGTCAACCTCACATTCACCCTTATGTCTAAAATAGTAAAAATTTAGCAAACTACACGCATAATTGTCTATCATTGCTTTGGTCCTCACATCCCTCTTTCGAGGATGATATGATTTTCTAAAGTTCACCCAAAACCCTTCTTTTGAAGATGGCCTTGAACTTTCTAGAGCTTGGAGCTTTCACTCATCAAACCCATGTGGGTATTTGGGGATTTCACCCATAAATTCCTAATCAAAATAGCATAGCAATGATAAAACCCATAAACATGAATTACCGAATAGATGCTAACAATAATAACCCACACATACTTAAACCCCTATTCACACATAACCCCAAGAGGGAGATTTAGCTACACATAAGATAAATAAGCATAGATATACCCATAATCTTCATTGAATTGAATTGTTGAAGATTTAAGAGAATGTTACTTCAAACTTAGCTCTCCCACAATATCAACAATGGAAGTGAGCAAATCTTTCACTTAGAAAATCTCCAATGTATTCTTCACCCCAAATTTATACGATATTTTCTTTTTCAAAAAATGAAGGCTATGAACTACTCTAAAACTAAACCTAGAAAATTAGGGAAGAGAGAATGTGATAGAATGAATGATACATGAAACTAGGGTTTGAGTCTTTTTGTTCAAATTGGGATCAGTACGTGCAATTACAGTTTTTCCCTTAGGCTGAACATTTCTGCCAAGACGCAATCGCGTAAGTCTGGCTGCGACCGCGGCTACGTGATCGCGATTAACGTTCGCGATCGTGGTTGATTGACCATTTTGACTGACCGTGACCGCAGTAACTGAGGCTCTTTTGCTGTCAGTCGTCAACTAGACTTTTTATGTTCCTTTTTGATCATTTCAAACTCCACTCCACATCTCTTTATCTTTTCAACTCTTATACCTACAAAGAGTGGATATTAGTTCATTTAATCACAATTATGACTCATTTACTCATTTAAAACAAGGTAATGTGCACTAATAAATAGTGTAAATGAGTGGTAAAATCACTACTTATCAGTCATCCTAGGTTTTCTTCCCTGGCCGTGCGACTACACGCCCTGAGGCCCTTTCATCATGGGGAGATGAACCCATATAGCCCGTGGGTGATTTAGGATGGCAAAGTTACACAGTCCAGGTAAAGATTTTAAAGGCATGCTAAACTCAGTCTCCTTTCCCGGCATGGTTATTTATATATCTATATATATATATGTATGGTTGTATGCATATAGATGGTTTTACTTGGTTTTATAAATGGAATTATTTTATCTTTATCCTGAGATCGTGCTAGCATTCACCCGCTAACCTGTTTAGTGACGGTTGTATACCCACGCAATGCAGGAACCGGGCGTTATACTCCTCCTCCATAGTGATTGATTCGGGGATCAACATTTGGATTGAAGTGGTAAGCTTCCATACTTTTGGAAGGATCTATTTCATGTTATGGATATTTCTAAACACTTAATTTTATTTTGGATATTGGTTTTGGCCATGGTCGGGGACATGTCCCAACCGAATTTTATTACTCCTTTCGTTAGAGGCTTTGTGGTACTACTATGGGTTGGAATGGGCGGGATCAGTATAGGTTTCAGCCTTAGCATTGGTATTGATATTGAGGCTGGCATCATCTAACATAATTTCTCACTGTTTCATCATAGTTCATTTTGAAATTAATTATATTATGTTTTGGAATCCTCTTGGTTATGGCCTGATTTATGGCCTTTGGTATGGTTGGGCGATTGGTGTGGTATGGTTGGACTCGGTTGGGTTAGTCACGTTTTTTATCTTATTCCAGAATCTTCATATGAGTTGTTACACTATCTCGTTACATGCTCAAAATTCAGCCAACTCAGGGCAGATGGCTGGAGGTTGGGTTGTGTAACGGGGTTGGTCTCTGATCCAGGTCGAACTTGGGATGCCCATTATGACAAGGCCCCTGGACGGGTCATGTCACAATGCCTACTTTAGTATGAAGGGGATTACTACTATCATCTATGTATAGCTTTAGTCAAATCCCTTTGGGTTTAGCCTAAATGACTGGGATGTTGATTTTCATGGGTCTACAATCTTAAAATTCCCTACATAGTTGATGTCATTTTTTGTTGAAATCTTTCTTTTCATGTATACAATGATGTGAAAGATCACCTTATGACAGATTCTACGAATGTAGTACTTGATATTGTCATATCTAATACTCTCCTTGCCTTCTAAATTACCCAGTAAATAAAAGCATGAATAACATGACTAGCCCATTTAATATTGCAGTTGTATTTTTTGAAACTCCTCTAAGACCAGATTATATATGTTCCCACATACCTAGAAAGTGATTTCTTACTACGAACTTGAGAATATTTAACTTAAGATAGAACCCTAGATTTTTAGGGCTTAAGGGGTTTTGAATCACTTTTCTATTATTTTTTTGAATGTTTAGGATAGAATAAGAGTAAAAAATCAACTAATCCCCCTTAATCTCTCTCTAAAGATCCTAAACAACATTATATAGAGTGTTAAGAAAGCAAAAAAGATAAAAATACTCAGAATAAAAAATAACTGATTTATTTTACTAGTCATCACGGCTAACACAATGAATCATCGTATCTAACAATGAGTCATTATTGGACTCGTTGTGTCTGGGTAAATTTTTTGAGACTGGCAACACATCACAATGACTCATTGTCACTGATGATGAGTTATTGTATGGACTCATTGATTTGGGATCATAATTTCAACTCTCTAGTCTTTTTCAGAATGGATGACCTGACAAGTCGTCCTTAGTGGTGGTCACCCGTACCATCCAATCATCATCACTGGGAAAGAAAAATCAAGTTTTAGAAATTTGATCTGGCCTGCTCAAAGTAAGTCACATAATGGTTCGTTGTGACTGACAACGACTCATCATCACTTCATCATTGTGATTGAGTAAAAAAAATAATCCTTCAGGACTTTGGCTGAACACTCAGAATGGATCACCCAATGAGTTGTTGGAACTGACCATGACTCGTTATCTGAGTCATTCTGTGAAGTTTTCCACTAATTTCTTCTCTAAGTCTGGGATATGATCTTAGGGACTTTTGGAGAGTTACACTATCCCCATATGAGAAAGAATTGTCTTGCCACTCATCAATCATTTTAACAACGTTCTTGATAATATTTACAGAATCTCTAATTCTCATCCTCCTTATAAAAATAGGACATCCCAAGTATTTAAATGAAAAATGTTTATGTCCATAACCAGTAACCCTCTTGATCATTCATCTTTAAGGTTAGTATGTATGACAAGAAAATTTCTTTTTATCAGAGTTTACTTCGGACCTGAGGCTTCTTTATGTAGTCTTAATTTATTCATCACTATGTTAATAGATTTCTTATTTCTTGATGTAAAAATTATTAGGTCATCAGCATAACATAGGTGATTGATCTTTGGGTGACTTTTATTCATAAAGAAGTCCACATAACCAAACTTGTCATGGAGGTGTTTTAGGATCTTTGATGAGAAGCTGCTAATATAAATAAGTGAGGTGGCGTAGGATCATCTTGTTGTAAACCCTTTGAGGATTGAAAAAAGCCATGTCTAGTGTCATTTATCATAATAGAGTACTAATTGCTAGTAATAAGACTATTGATCAGTTAGATGAAAGGTTAAACAAAACAAACGATTTGATGACCTATGATAATCTAGCTTATGCCTTAGCAATATCTAATTTAATAACAATATTTTACCATCTTCGCTCCCGATGTTAACACCATGCATTATTTCTTGAGTCAATCAAATATTTTTTGTAATCAACCTTTCTTTTAATGAAACTTGTTTGATTTTATGATATAAGCCTATGAAGGAAGAAAGAGATTCTATATGGTGGGTATTATGGAGATAATTTATTTGAAAATTTACTCAAGCTTATAGGCCTAACTTGGGAAAAGAGTTTAGGAGTAACCACCTTAGGAATGAGAATCAAGCATGTTTGAGTATAGAATTTAGTAAGGTTAGTGCCCCTGAAAAGGAAAAAATCACTTTGTATATCTCCTCTTTGATAATAGGGCAATGAGTTTGATAGAATTTGTCATTGGATTCATCTGGACTTACAGAGCTTTCAACACTAAGTGACCAAATGTATTTTCTAATTTCCTTCATTGTAGGAGGTAATAATAATTGAACATTGTTTTCAGCAGTAACTAAATTATACACCCATCTTGTGAATTTTAGATCATTAAGGTTGTTGGGTTGAGTAAATAAGTTAGTACATGTCCAGTAGCAGCTTCTAAAATTTGATTGTTGCCTTTTATCCATTATCCCTGTTCATTCTTAATTATGATAACGTAAGTTTTTTTGTTTTTTTGCTTGATAATACTGTGAAAATATTTGGTATTGTGGTCACTATCCTTTTCTCATTTAATCTTAGCCTTTTGTTTCAATATGAAAATTTTCATACTCATCCATCTAGTTTGTTTAGCATAAAGGGAATTGAGTTCAATTTTGTTTTCATCACTACTATTGTCTTCATACTTAACTTCTAAGATTTCAATTTTTTGCTCAAGCTAAGTGATCTTGTCAAAGACATTACCTATAAAACTCCTGGACTAGTGACTTAGACAGTTTATCCAATATCTTGAGTTTCTACTTGAAGATCCATATGGTATTACCCCACACTTTGTTCTTTCTATGTTTAAAAATATCATAAAAATTGGGTTTGTGCATCTAAATATTTTAGAATCTAAAGTATCTTATGATGATGTCATTGCGAACCTCAACCATATTATAAATAACATTACGATCATATCCTATTCTTTGAAGATGCCTGATGGTGACAATTGAAATGACTCTGACTATTCATAATTGTATAAAACTCTGTCAAGCCTTTGTCTAGTTTTCTTAATTTCTTTATATTATTAACCCAGGTGAAAGGTACTCCTGTATATATTGAATTCATAACTTCACAAACATTCTGTTGCGACTCAAACACACACATAAGTGCACGCGATCGTACAAGTAATATAGTGACTTAGACAGTCGGATATCGTTCCCACGAGGACTAAACAACTAGAAATTTAACCAACTTTTAGTTTTAGACAATGAGGTATTAGGTGTTTCAAGGTATCAAGATGATTTGGAATTTAAGAAAAAAATATAAATTAATAAATAAGAAATAGCAATTTGTGACAATTGCAAAGCAAGCACGGTTGTAAACAATAATGATGAGAATTCCAGGGTTGAGGCATATCGAACAATCATACAAGCTACTCTTATCGTATTCTAATTGGTTATTGGGTTGTTGATTCACAGGGTTTATGCTACGATATTGGTCTCTCGACCTCAAATCTTCTATCAATTGAATATTGCAACTACCACTCCCGCAGAGATACAACAATTCTTATAGATTCATAAAGTTGTCTTCTTGCAATTGAACCAAGCAAGGCTTCTAGGTATATCCCTATCCTAGATGCTAATTCAAACCCCTTATTTAATAAAAGGATAAGAACCTTGCTCCTTAATTTCTTCATTCTATCCTACGATTCACTTCTCGTATTCACATAGAAATATAGATTTATTCTAATGGTGGACACTCATCAAAATAGTAAGCTCAAGAAATTAAGAACAACCCAGATGATAAACCAAAAAGAAACTATGATAAAGAATATCAAAGAGTAATCATGTTCTTGGCCTTAACCCCAAAACAAGGGTATTTATCCACTCATGTTTGAATTAAATATCAAAAATAAGTAATTAATCATACCCAAAATTAATCTTGAAGTAAAGAAGTTTGAAAGAAATAATAAGAACCCTAAAAGAGAGAATTTTATGCTTTTTCGCCGCTGCTATGCTTGCAAAAATTGTTTGGAATTGCGCTCACGTGTTCCTTTTATACTTGAAAAAATTTCACCAAATCTGGACTAATGACGCGACGCATCACGAATTGCATCGATAAGGCCATCGTGTCGCGTCAATATCACGTTGATGCACTAAAACTTCACTTCAAAAATCTGACTAAGTCTTCATTCACAACACACAACGCGACGCGTCGACATCGTGTCGTGTCACTGGAATTACCATTTGAAAATTTAACTAAGTCACCAAACTCACTGATTGACGTGATGCATCAACTTTGCGTCGATGTTCTAGAATTTCCTTCTGAAATTTTGGCTAAGGCACAGGATTTATGGGCCGACGCGATGCGTCGACTTCGCGTTGCTGGAACTTCACCCCAAATGTTTGATTAAATCTCGTAAATCATTTTTTTTATCTACTTCCTTTTATTCTTGCTCTCGTTCATCTACACTTGTTCTTGGACTCAATAAAAAATAGTCTTTCACATCAACATGATTAATTCCACACCATCGATAAATAATTGCTTCATAATATGTGTCTAATTTTAGTCTGAATCCCTTGGAAATTTATCTTGTAACACTAATCACATTGGTTAGCCACGAAACACAATTTTACATCAAATAAAATATAATTAGCACAATTTTTGTTCTCAAAATAAGTCCAAATATGGGTAGATAGCGGTGTTTGGACATATAAATACGCCCAAGATCACCACTCCACACTTATAACCTTGTTCGTCCTCGAACAACTTCAAGCAGCACAATCACTATATCTTCTAATCATAACCTAAGAGTCATGCTAGCGTTGGGCATTTACACAAACGTGTCAAGAATACTCTTTTGCACATGAACAATTTGTTTCAAACCTCATCATCTCAACAATGACATTCAATTCTTTGGGAAACTTAATCAAAGCACGCAATCAAACAACACAATAAGTAATCCATACTTTCATCTGCATGCACCCTCACAACAAGAAAGTTTTCCCATATCACTCACAATTTATCACTATTTATTCACGAGGGGAATATCAAAATTTAATCACTCTCTCTCAACAAAGAATTCATACATAATAGATAATGAACCATAAGCTTGCCTTTAGTGTAATACTCCACTAATAGTCGGATATTGAAATGTAGGATCAATTAGGTCTTTCATGATTGTAATGTAGGCTATGGGACGAGTAGGAACTATTTAGGAAATAGTGACTAATCTCCCTAAGAGATTTAATACATAAGCATTTTTAATCGAAATCACATTTTATCAACCCAATTTTTCCACTTCATTACCTTCGCACATCAATTGTTTCACCTCAATCTTTTTAAGCACATTAACAAAACTACGATAGGAGTATTTTTCTTTTTATATCACAATTTAAATTTTCACTCTTCTTTACACCCCAGTTCTTGTTATGTACCCCTATAATAGCCACCTTCAACTAAAGCTATTCGACTTGGTTGAGGTGCACATTGTCCTAAATGGACCAAGGCCAAAACAGGTTCATTGTAACAAAAATCGGGCAACAAAAACTAAAATTTCTTTCCCATTTTTTTCTTACTCCTAACTATCACAATTAAACACACATTGAACACTTCTTTAGAGCTTTACTTTCACCTTTCACCTTTTTCAATTTCACACTCTCTCCTTATTCAGTTATCTATATTAACGCGCTTAGGAGCTATGGATCGAATCAAGGTCTATCAAAGAAAGGATTAGGCTACGTATGAGGCTACCAAAGAAATCGGGCTATAGGCTTCATGGGGCTAACTAAGGACACACATAAGGGGTCGGCAAATGAAGTCTTTACAATTTGGTTAACAAAGAAATGCCTAAATCACTTCCTACACCCAACACCCTTTATTTCACTTTGTAAACACACCGGGAAAGTTCTAGTCATTCCTATACATGTAGAATACAAACAAATACTCACACACTCGGTGCATGCTAAGAATCAAGTTTGATCCTTAAGGTTCCCAAACTTGTTCTTTGTCATATTCAACATTAATCCAATCAAATCGCGCTACACCTGCTGAGATTTCATATCTAAAAACACTCATTCTTTGTTTCAAAACAATTGAATTCACAAAAACAAAAATTCTAGCCCAACACCAAGCATTTCTCAAAGGTCGCAATCAGGATCTTATCACTTTCTCAACTTCTAAAGACAAACTCTCCTTAAGACGGTCATCATCCATCAATCAGAGGGAAGGGCACTGGCTATGATGAGTTATTTTAAATTGCCAAAAAGGGCAAAAATAATAGTGTAAAATAATACTATAAACTGAAATTTGCCAAGGAGGGCGAAAAATAAATACTTTAAACTGAGTTTGAGAAAAAGGTAACCATCTAACGTGTAAAATTACTAACTATTACAGACATGATGTTCCGAATAGATAAAAACTCATCCCAAAAAAGCAGGAAATAAAATTGTTCAACCAAAACATAAAACATAAGTAAGAGGAAGAAATGCAAAATTCCACCCCACCCCACACTTAAAATGAAGCACTGTCCCAGTGCTATCAAATAAGCATATGGCAAGGTGCCGTCATACTTCCTGATCACTGAAATGGTACTATTGTCATCATGTCATCATCAGCACCCTCGTCATCACCAAAATCATCACTTGTATCTCCATCCTCAGACTGCTTTTTCTCTTCTAACTCATCATCGGAATAGCTCATCTGTTTCTCCTTATCCGTGGGGACATCATCACCTAATGGTTCATAAAAATCAGGGCCTATCCTCAGTATGGTCCGAGCATGACGCCCGAGTGGATAGTCCAACTCCATAGTACGAACCTCATGTTGGGTGGCTGGATTCTCTCCAATCTTCAACTGCAGCATAGTAAGCCCATACATCCGGGCGGTGATCACGTCATTCCGAGCCTGATGCTGTGGCATAGTCAAAGTAATACCATAAGGGGAAGGCGTCTTAGTCCGAGAGAAATCCAATGGTTGAAGAACAACAGGTGGTTGTAATCCACTTCCTCCTCAGGTACCCCCTGCTGCCACAAAATCGAGTCAATGGCCCACCCAATTCATACCGATGACTACCTAAAAACTTGCCTTTCCTCATAGCAGAGAAGATAATTACGCCAGCATTCAACTCTATATCTTCGCGCATAAGAGCATAAATAATACACACTCTGTCACGCGTCACCTCTGTCATATGTGTCCCATGGACAAGGTAGGCATATATAACTTTTGCCTATTATTGAGCCTCCATATTTATGTGAACAAAGGGGAATGACACATGAGTACCACCCTCTTTATGGCGAATCCACCGGCTGTCGAACAAGTACCACATAAGAGATAGTGAATGTGTTGATATGGGGGCCCAACATTCAGTCTTTTCAATGGCTCAGCATCTACTACATGTGTAGCTAGTAGGTTATTCACAGTATTAGCATTAAAAGTAACCACACAACCCCTTACCTCAACCTCTGCATCCTTGTTTCACGGGGCCCAGTTAGCATAAAACTCCCGCACAAGACTTAGGTTGCACTCAGATGGTTGTTCAAATAGGAAAGTCATATGCAGTGTCTCAATTCTGCACACCATACTTGGATACTCTTTCATCAAGATCTCCCTATCAATGAACTGGTCAGCTGAATACTTAGACTCTTTGTGTTGAGAATACCATTTTCTCCCAGCTTCTACAACTGCCTTAGTCCTATACCTCCTAGATTGACCTCGGGAAATATATGGGACTGGGGGCACACGATCAGCATGTAGACCCCTTTTGTGTCTGGATTTAAACGAACCAACCATATTATTTCCCTTGCTCTTATATTGCTGGCTAGACATTATACCTATTAATCAGAATAGCCCACAAACACATCAAACAATCACCTTAGTGAACTAGCAACCACTAAGTGTGAATTTCACCCCACACTTAGTTGCTAGCACAGTTACATAAGTAAGTGAACCAGGGTACTCAGATTTCCCCTGTTCAACATACAATTACCGTAATCAATCATCCAACATCAAACAAAAATTCTTCTTAAAGAAGTGGAAATTCAAAATCTCATCACAATAACTTAGTGGACTACTAACTTTTGCAGAGAACATAGCCAGTCATTAACACATTACCATTCTTCGACACTTTCACATACGTACATTTAACATGTCAAACCTGACCTCACATCAATGGCACTTAATTCAGAAATTTATAGCTACTACTAAGGTGGTGTGAGATTGATATCCACCCCATACTTAGTTTCCATCATGTAGTGAACCTCAACACCCCAAATTTACTTAAATTTGCAGTAGTATTCAGCAAAATAACTCATTTATGTAGCAATGAATAGCATGCAAAAACCAATTCAACTTAAAGTGCAATTTATTATTTCTCCTAGATCAAGCACTCAAGAAATCATATCTCATCACATCTTGACATCACCCGCACAAATACTACACACGAACTAAAGTATAGCCAAACAATTTTAACATACCATTATTTTGGACCCCAATGTGCACACATCACCAACCCCCATATGCTACCATAAAGATTCTACTAGTTGAGTTCAGTTTAAACCCCCCAATCAAACCTATAAATGCCACTAATTCAAGTATACATGCCATTTATTATCTAATTTCCATGAATCAAGAACTAGGCCACTACAGATATCACCAATTATTAAGAAATCAAATCATGCTATCATATAATACAACTTGAGCAAATGAAAAGTGAAAAACTTACCTTGAGCTTGATTAAGAAAATAAATATGGAATTTTGTTGTTAGCGCCAAGAAGGGACACAATTTAAAAACAATTTAGGGATTTAAGGAATTAAGGGGCAGCGGCTAAGGTTTTAGGAATGAGGTGAATGAGGGGAAATAGGATTATAGAGGGGGGAAATGAGGGGTCCAATTAGGGTTAGCTTTATACTGATAGGTGTCATCGATGCGACGCATTGAGTCCGCGTCGTTACACTGGACTTAGCCTTCAAAAATTTTTCCAAGTGTGGGAGTGATGTGTTGACTTAGCGTCGCTCCACTAGTATTTGTCTGGAATTTTTTTTCTAAGTGTGACCACAGGCACAGTGATGCTACGCATTGAGTTAGCGTCGCATCACTGGAATTTGTATCCAAGAATTTTTCTAAGGCAAATTTCTCCATATTTTGGGGAATTTTTTCTTTCCCCTTACCTTTTTCACCTCTTAGAACCTATTTAACTTACTCAAAGATCATTGTTCACCCCCTTCTAATCTTCTCTATCTCCACCATATTTCTCATTTCCGCACATCGACCAAAAACAAAAAAATTACATAAGAAAAAATGGGTTGTCTCCCACCAAGCGTCTTATTTTCGGTAGTGGTACGACTCATCTTTTTGTATTTTTCTTTTTATCCTTAACAACTAAAAATGAAACTACCTATTACATTACATTTGTGGGTTGCCCCGTACATAGCACCTTATTTTACGTCATGGCACGACTTAGCTCAATCTCACTCATCAGCAAAAATGATTGACATGTTGTGTTTGTCTCCATGATCATCCCAATAATACATTACACATTGTCCATTAATTAAAAACTTCTCAGTCTTCTCTTTGTTCCATAGTTCAACTGCTCCATGAGGCGTTATTTGTACTACCTCAAAAGGCCTAGACCACATAGACCGTAATTTACCCGAAAACAGCTTTAACCTTGAGTTAAATAGCAACACAAGTTGTCCTAGTTCAAACACTCTGTCCTGAATTTACCTGTCATGTCATCTCTTGGTTTTCTCCTTGTACAGTTTTGCGTTCTCATAAGCATTGAGATAAAATTCATCTAATTCAATAAACTGCAGCAATCTCTTCTATCCCGCGACCTTCATCTCAAGATTCAACTTTTTAACGGTCCAATAAGCTTGATGTTCTAGCTCTACAGGTAAATGACAAGTTTTCCCGTAAACTAAACGATATGGAGAGGTACCAATGGGCATCTTATAAGTTGTCCATTACGCCCATAATGCATCATCTAGCTTCTCAACCCAATTCTTTCTTTGCCCATTAACAGTCTTCTACAGTGTTTGCTTTATCTCCCGATTGGACACCTCAACTTGACCATTTATTTATGGATGATATGCAGTGGCCACCTTGTGCCTAACACCATATTTAGCTAAAAAAATCTTAAACCAAGTGTTAATAAAGTGCGTACCTTCATCACTAATTATAGCTCTTGGAGTGCCAAACCTAGAAAATATTTTCTTCTTCATGAACTTTAGCACTACTCTCACATCATTAGTAGGACAAGATGTAGCTTTCACCCATTTAGATACGTAATCAACCGCCACTAAGATGTAAAAAGTACCATTTGATGGTAGGAATGGTCCCATAAAATCAATCCCCCAAACATCGAATACTTTCACTGCAAGGATTTTTTTAGGGGAATCTCACGGTGCCTTGAAATTGTACCTAATATCTGGCATTGATCATAACACTTTACAAAAGCTACTGCATCTTTAATAAATATTGGCCAAAAGAAACTAGATTGCAACACTTTTTGAGTTGTTCTCTCGCCTCCATGATGTCCTCCATAAGGGGATGAATGACACTTTTGTATCACTTGTGTGAATTCAACTTCTGAAATACATCTTTGTATAATACTAGCCGAACCCTATTTGAAAATATATGGCTCATCCCATATATAAGCCCGAGAATCATAAAGCAGTTTCTTCCTCTATTGAATTGTACTTTCAAGAGGGTAAAAGTTACTTGCCAATAAATTTACAATGTCCGCATAACAAGGACTTCACTCTTTTATAGACAATATCTTTTCATCTGGGAACTCCTCTCGAATGCAGAGAAAGTTATTAACAACATGGTCATGAGTCTCTAATCTTGAAAAATGGTCTGCAACTTAATTTTCTGCTTTTTTTTATCACGAACCTCCAAGTCAAACTCTTGTAGTAATAAAATCCACCGGATCAGTCTAGGTTTTGCATCCTTTTTATTGAAGAGATACTTGATGGCCGCATGGTTTGTGTGAACAATAACTTTTATGCCCACCAAGTATGCTCTAAATTTATCAAATGCATAAACCACCGCTAACATATCCTTTTCAGTGACTGTATAATTCATTTGGGCATCGTTCAAGACTTTACTAGCATAGTAAATAGAGCAAAATACCTTGTCTTTTCTTTTCCCCAAAACATCTCCTACAACCACATCACTAGCATCACACATCAATTCAAATGGCAACTCCTAATCTGGAGAAATCAAAATATGAGCTTCTATCAGCTTCTTTTTCAGCTTCTCAAAGGCTTCTTGACAATCTGCCCCAAAATCAAACTTGGCCTCTTTTTCTAACAATTTACACATCGGGCTTGCAATGTTTGAAAAGTCCTGAATAAAATGCTTATAGAAACCTGCATGTCCCAAGAAACTTTGCACTTCCTTCACTATGACTGGATGTGGCAGATTTTCGATCACTTTAATTTTGGCTCGATCTACTTCAAGTCCTTTACATGACACTTTATGGCCAAGGACTATTCCTTCCTTCACCAAAAAGTGGAATTTTTTCCAGTTCAACACCAAATTTGTCTCTTCACATTAAGCTAGGACTCGATCTAGATTCTGCAAGCATTTATTAAAAGAATCATCATAAACAGAGAAGTCATCCATAAATACCTTGACAAATTCTTCAACCATGTCATTGAATATTGCCATCATTCATCTTTGAAACATTGCAGGTGCATTGCAGATCCCAAATGACATGCGTCTGAACGCATATATACCATACGGACAAGTAAAAATCGTCTTCTCTTGGTCCTCAGAAGCAATGGTGATCTGATTATAACCTGAGTAACCATCAAGAAAATAGTAATACTACTGCCCTGCCAACCTATCCAACATTTGATGAATAAAAGGAATGGGATAGTGGCCCTTTCTTGTGGCTCCATTCAGCATCCGGTAGTTAATACAGATTCTCCATCAAGTCACCATGTGAGTGGGAATTATCTCATTTGCTTCATTAGTAACCACAGTCATCCCACCTTTTTTTGGGATACAATGTATTGGGCTTACCAACTTGCTGTCTGAAATTGGGTAAAAAAATTCATTATCGAGCTACTTGATTACCTCTTTCCGTACCATGTATTTCATTACTGAATTTAACCTATGTTTTTGTTATACCCTTGGTTTGAAACCTTCTTCCATGTGTATCTTATGCATGCAAAAAGCTGGATTTATCTCTATAATATCAGACATCTACCACCCGATCGCCTTCTTTCTTCTTTTTAGGACTGTTATTGTTTCTTTTACTAGCATATCAGATAATTCTGCAAACAAAATAACAAGCAAGGTATTAGTGTCACCAAGGTAAACATATTTCAAGTAAGGAAAAAGAACCTTAAGCTCCAATTTTAGGGCTTCATCAATTAAAGTTTTGGGGGATGGACCAATTGGCCTATTCAATGGCTCAAAAGGCAGTTTTCTTATTTCAATTACCACTGAATTCATGACTTGAACTAATTCTAATGCCTCCATATCTCTATATAGATCACGACCTACCAAGGCTCGCTCTAATGGATCATCTGACAATAACAGCCTCTGATCAGACTCAAGATCTATAATGGATATAGCAGACAACTCCTCATATATAGTTGACAATTTTAGCACCTTATACATATAAAAAACCTCCACTTTATCATGGGCTCTCATCGTCATCTTTCTTGTTGCTATATCAATTAATGATTGTCCTATTACTAGGGAAGGTCATCCCAAAATAAATGGAACAACAGGATCAACTTCAAAGTAAAGAATTACAAAGTCCACCAGAAAGATTAAGGATCCCACTTGTACCAAGACATGTTTGATAATACCATCGAGGCTAGCAAGGGACCTATTTGTCAACTGCAAAACAATAGTATTAGGTTTGGGACTCTCAAGACCCATCTTTCGGTACCAAGATGTGGGTATAAGATTTATGCTAGACCCCAAGTCACACAATCCACGAGCACATATGGTCTGCCCTATTGTGATCTACAAAGTGAAACTACCTGGATCCTTTAGTTTCGTGGGCAATTTGTTTTGAATCTTGGATGTGCACTCCTCAGTACGTGAAACTGTAGCATATTCAGTCAATCGGTTCTTGTTCTCCATTATATCCTTCAGGTACTTTGCATATTTTAGAACACTCTGTAGAATATCAATAAGAGTAAGATTTACTTGAACCTGCTTTAGAAGATCTAAAAATTTCTTGTAATTGGCCTCCTCTTGATGCTTTCTTTGTCTTTGAGGGAATGGTAGAGGTAGAGTCTTCTTTTCTTTTTGAGTTTGATCACTTGCAGTTTTTTTTTCTACCCCTTTCTCTTTATTGACCTTAGGATCATCATCAATGGTTATAGGACTAACCTGTTCAGATACTGTCTTCTCTAACTGTAACCCACTCTTTGTTGTAATTGCATTTACCTACTTTGGATTTGCCTTTGTATCGCTAGGTAAAGCTCCTTGAGGTCTTGTATTGTGTGCTCCCGCAATCTAACTGAATTGAAACTCCAAATTTCTAGTAACCAACTGTTGACTATTCAACTGTTCTGCAAAATGTGCTTGATTAGCTAAAATCTGCTTCAGTATCTCCTCTATATTCTTTGTTTGAGTGGTCGCTTGATTATTCTGGACCTGTTGTTGATTCTATTGCACTGGTCCCTTATACTGATTAGTGTTTTGTGCCTGATTTCCACCCTATGAGAAATTGGGATGGTTTCTCTAGTTGGGATTATACGTATTACCAAAATTTTGTTGTCCCTGCCGATTCGCATTCTCCACATAGTTAACAGAATCTGGATTAGCCATACAAGCATTTGTTGCATGCTCACTACTTCCACAAACCTCACACCAGGAATTTTCCAATTGAACTGCATTAGCTATAGCTGCTGCTTGTGGAATCCCCAACTTAATGTTATTAAGTTGCGTAATCACATGATTTTACCTTGCTGCAATCTGTGCTTGTAATGCAATAAACTGGTCTACCTCCAATACCCCTGCAACCTTCTTAGGAGCACTTCTTAAATCAGCATGCCAATCAGGATTCCCTTATGAAATTTGATTCAACAGTGTGTACAATTCTTCATAAGTCTTTTTCAGAGCCAGTCCACCTGTTGCTGAATCCAAGAGAATCTTGGGTTTTGGCTCTAATCCCTCAATGAAAGTATGAACAAGAACATCATGAACTGATGATGGTGAGGGCAATTTCTGAGCATACCCTTAAATATCTCCCAAGGTTGGTAGAGATTCTCTCCTTCTTTTTGTATGAAACTCAGAATCTCACTTGTCAAATGTGCAGTCTTCCCTGATAAAAAGAATTGAATAAGGAATTTCTGAGCTAGATCTTCCTATGAAGTGATGGAGAGTGATGGTTCAGCATGTAACTATCTTTTTGCTTCCTCGGTTAGAGAAATAGGGAAGAGTGTCAATCTGACATAATCAAAATTCACCCCTTCCAGAATGTAAGTATCTCTTATTTCTAAGAAGGTCTGTATGTGTTGCTGCGGGTCTTCATGTGAAAGGACATGGAATTACCCTACTAAATTCAACAATTGCACTATATTCTGCTTCAATTCAAATTGACCACCTGGTTCGGTCTTGTGAATATTGTTCATCACATAGTTCATGAGCGGGATTGCCACCTCACGAATAGGTCTAGCAGCTGGTTGAGCAGGAACAACTGGGATAATCGGAGCTGGGACATTTTCAGCATTTAGATTAATAGGGTCATTTGGATCAACTGGATGGGTCATTTAAACCTGTTGATTAGGATATTGATCTATTCACCTTTGTTGAAATATCAGTTCTGGTTCTACAAAAGGCTCTACCGACTCTTTATCTCTCGCCAGTCCTGTAGTCAGCTAATCCTACAAAAATTCAGCCTCTAAGATCAAGTCGTTAACGCTAAAACATATTATCAAAAATAAAAAATTTAGCAATTTACTAATTATAATAGTCCCCGGCAATGGCGCCAAGAACTTATTGTGACTCAAATGCACACGCAAGTGCACGCAATCGTACCAGTAATATAGTGACTTAGACAGTCAAATATCGTTCCCACAAGGACTAAACAACTAGAAATTTTACCAACTTTTAGTTTTAGACAATGAGGTATTAGGTGTTTCAAGGTATCAAGATGATTTATAATTTAAGAAAAAAAATAAAAATTAATAAATAAGAAATAGCAATTTGTGACAATCGCAAAGCAAGCACGGTTGTAAACAATAATGATGAGAATTCTAGGGTTGAGGCATATCGAACAATCATTCAAATCGTTATTCTTATCGCAGTCTAATTGGTCATTAGGTTGTTGATTTAAAAGGTTTATGCTAAGATCTTGGTCTTCCGACCTCAAATCTTCTATCTATTGAATATTGCAACTACTACTCCCGCGGAGATACAATAATTCTTCTAGATTCATAAAGTTTTCTTCTTGCAATTGAACGAAGCAAGGCTTCTAGGTATATCCTATCCTAGATGCTAATTTAAACCCCTTATTTAATAAAAGGATAAGAACCTTGCTCCTTAATTTCTTCATTCTATCCTATGATTCTCCTCCCGAATTCACATAGAAATATAGATTTATTCTAATGGTGGCTTCTCATCAAAATAGTAAGCTCAAGAAATTAAGAACAACCCAGATGATAATCCAAAAAGAAACTACGATAAAGAATATCAAAGAGTAATCATGTTCTTTGCCTCAACCCCAGAACAAGAGTATTTATCCACTCATGTTTGAATTAAACATCAAAAATAAGTAATTAATCATACCTAAAATTAATCTTGAAGTAAAGAAGTTCAAAAGAAATAACAAGAACCCTAAAAGAGAGAATTTTATGTTTTTCCGCTACTGCTATGCTTGCAAAAAGTGTTTGCAATTGTGATCACGTGTTCCTTTTATACTTGGAAATTTTTTACAAGATCTGGACTAATGACACGACACATCATGAATTGCGTCGATAAGGCCATCATGTCGCGTCAATATTACATTGATGCACTGGAAATTCACTTCAAAAATCCGACTAAGTCTCCATTCACAACACAGGACGTGACGCGTCGACATCGCATCGTGTTACTGGAATTACCATCTGAAAATTTAACTAAGTCACCAAACTCACTGATTGATACGATGCATCGACTTCGTATCGATGTTCTTGATTTCCCTTCTGAAATTTTGGCTAAGGCAGAGGATTTACAGGCTGACGCGATGCGTCGACTTTGCATCGCGTCACTGGAATTTCACCCCAAATGTTCTATTAAATCTCGTAAATCATACTTTTTCAGCTGGTTCTTTTTATTCTTACTCTCGTTCATCTACACTTGTTCTTGGACTCGATAAAAAATGGTCTTTCACATCAACATGATTAATTCCACACTATCGATACACAATTTCTTCATAATAGGTGTCCATATTTAGTCCGGATCCATTGAAAACTTACCCTGTATCAGTAATCACATTGGTTAGCCATGAAACACAATTTTACATCAAATAAAATATAATTAACATAATTTTTATTCTCAAAACAAGTCCAAATATGGGTAGATAATGGTGTTTGGACGTACAAATACGCCCAAGATCAAATTCATACAATTTATCAAATTTGTATTCTTGATATGCATGTGCCTTATCCCCCCTCCCCCAATCTTTTATTTAGTATCTAAGAAAATTTAAGTCACCCGCAATGCAATGGGGTCCTTTAATCATTTCTTTGGTATCTTCTAGATTCTACCAGAAGAATTTCAAGCTAGAGTGTTGAATCTCAAAAGTAATATGTTATTTATGATTCTTAATAGGGGTGCATAGAAGAATTTCAAGCTAGAGTGTTGAATCTCAAAAGTAATATGTTATTTATGATTCTTAATAGGGGTGCATATATAATCAGCCTCCTAAAAATATAACATCTTGCCATTATTATTTTCCATAATATTTGGGAAGCCTGGGTTCCTTTGGAATCTATGAATATGTCTTTTATCCAGGAAAGGTTCTTGTAAAGCCACAAATGAATTTTAGTGAATATAATTAATTAAAGAAGTCTTTTAAAAGCTCTTTTATATTTAACTCCCCTGGTATTTCATAAGATTGTACTAATCAATGGAATTATTGTTGGTTTGATTTTTTACCCTTCCTCTTTGCCTCGTGAGAGGTGTTGGAGGCGACTTTTTAGTTGAGCCTTTTGTTTTTGATGTAGTAGGTCCCCTAGGTGAGAGTCCCTCTTAGTTCATTATTTGTTTGACTTGTTTTGTAAGTTCCACTTAAACATCCTCCTCTTATATAAAGCTTCCATGATATTGTTTGTCACTTCATCCCTACTTGAGTCTTTACTACTAATATTATTATGTTGAAAACTATGGAGAAAATTTGGATTATTGCCAATCTCATCAATGGTAGTCCTCTCTATAGATAATTGAACATGTTCTTCTACTCTTGGATAATTGGTTTGTGTGTCAATCTGAGTCATTAGTCTTTTGTTGGGGGCTTGCTTTCTATCTGAGGAAGAGAAACCTTCAATAGTAACCACTTTCTAGTGATCTTCTCCATTAACTACGTGTTCCCTTGGACCTACTTCACTATTTTATGCTAGGTTATCTCTAATCCTCTATTATTTTGATGGGTGATTTATTTCCTCTTTAGAGTTAAGTATTTGAAAGGTGTTCTTAGTTTCAATAGGAGGGTCCTGGATTTTTCCAATGGCTACTTCCACCAAAGGCCCAGCAAAAAATTATTCACCTTGGCAATTCTCTAAGGTAGTTTCCACAACTTCAGTTTCAAGAAGTTTGTCAACCCTTTCTAATGTTTATTATTTTTATACCTTTTAGATGATTTATTTTGATCCCTTCTTGAATAAAGTTCTCATTCTCCTCTTTTTCCTTCTTTCTTTATCCTTGTTGCTCTTCTTGCTTAATTCTACCTGCTCATTCATATTCTCGACTCTAGTACTAGTATTAATTTCCTTTAAATTATCTCCAAAATTGCTATCTTTAGTATTCCTTTTACATTAATTATCATCCAGGTTTTCATTTTCATCATTATCATTTTGATTATCTTCATTTGTGGTGGTATACCTTATGTAATGACCCTCTCGATCATTTTCTTAATTCTCACACAGCCCAGCATTTTAAGCCTTCCCACAACGACTATAAATCACTTATGACTGGTAGGAACTATCGATTTGGTTATCGAACGATTCACTTGGGTTTTAGGATCATTTTTCTATTATAGAGCTTTCATTATTAAGGAATTGGTCTCAGACCAAAACTCCTGGTAAACAATCTCGAATGAGAATTTTGACATTACCATCAGCTTTGGAACATTATTTGAGGCTAGGGGAACCCTTGGTTCAGGTCCCAAGACTTTCAGACTCATTTTGGCCTATTGGGTGGATTCTATGAAAATGGAACTATAGGTGTGGGGCCCATATTTAGTCAAAACAATCTCATATAAAAGTTTTCCTGGTTTCATCGAGTCCAAAATTTCAAATTTGTATGGTAGCATAGTTCATTTGCATGCACAGAGTTTCAAACTTATTTTGAGCACCCAGTCGGAGTCCATTCGAACTTAGAAAAATATGATGCTTAATTTTGTTGATTTGTCTACTTAAGCGGTAGTCACTTCAGCGACCCTTATCCGTTTTAGCGGCCTTGGTTATTTGGTTGAGTTACGATTTAGAAGTCAAGGTTCGCTTAAGCAGATATCGCTTTAGCGACAAAAGTTTGCTTTAGTGAACCTCGCCTTTTTCACCAGGCCGCTTTAGCGATCAAGGAACCACTTCAGTGGCAGTCGCTTAAGTGACCAAGTGTCTGCTTTAGCGACACCTCATCTATTAAATACCCCTACTTCACCCAAATTTCCCATTTTTTTATCTTAACCCTTTTCCATCATTTTGAGAGAATGAGACATAAAAAAGTGTGGGAAATCATCCTTTGAAGGTAAGGTAAGTTTACTCAAAACTCCGCGGTCATTTTCTATTATATTTCCCGTCAAATTCCATTTTTTTTCATTATAAAAACATAGAAATTAGGTCTTAAAATTCTTAAACCTTAAGGTCTGATTTGGGCCCCAATTCATGCTCCATTTATGCTCAACTTTTGAGTACATATTCCTTGTCCTTCTAGGCACCTCATGATAGATTCAATTTTAAATTTTATTTGCGACCCCTGCGGGCCCGTTCTTAATCCTAATTTTGACCCGATCTTTCCTATAGAAAAGTAGGTTTTGTGTTACTCTTATTGATGTGTAGGTTTTTATTTGTATAGTGTGGTGGTATATTAGGATCATGGAGCAAAGACGAACGCTTCGGGGATGATTCAAGACTTGCAGTTTGGCATCAAGGTGGGCTTCAGTTTACTTTTATTCATGAGATAGTGTATAATATAGATTGCATGCTAAGTAAAGATGGTAGGACATGGTTATGACTAGTGTATCATGAGTTAGCCTAATTAGGTAATTTGGGATTAGAAAGGTACCCAACCCTTAAAGTGAAATACATGTTGTGCCTATAGAATCCTGTCACCCTAGATTATGAGCATGTTAACCATAGTCGTTATTAAGGATCTTTTAGTATAAGGTTTACTATTTAGCTAAGAGAATTGGATCATAGGTTTTTAGATTGTAGTATTACTATTATGCTAGTTATATATTGTTGGGCATGAGACTGTGATTACAATACCAATTGGATTCCGGGTGAGTATACTGTCCTTAGAACGAGCTTGATTCTAGTTTATGGATGCTTAGGCGCTTAATATTGTATTTTTTGGATACTAGTAATGGCATGCTAATTTTAGGTGCATTTATGCTCATTTAGGGGTACGATTACAATTAAAATCATGATTTTACTAATGTTTTCTAAAAAGGTATTTATTCCCACCTTTCACTTTTAAATGGATTCTTTTAGAATTGGAATTGTACCGCCTTACTTAATGGTTTACAAGCTTTTGAAACTAAAGATGTTGTTTTGAGAATTAGGCTAAGATTAGTTCTGGTCCATGATTTATCCACTCTTTTCCACTACTATTTACTTTGTCGAGAGAGATTCAGACCTTTTTTTATATATTTATGTTAATTTTGTTTTGTAGTTGATCTTAGGTAATGAATTACATACTTATGCTGTTTTAGTCACAATTTAAGTCCATGCACTTATTATATATACATCTCTCTGGTACTAGACAGAGTAGATTGATAATAATAATAATTGGAAATGTTGGATCGGGATCAGGTTGTGTATACAAATATTCTCAAATCCCCTAAGGACCCCTTCGTTGAAAGCCACAGTGTCGGAGAACAAAGTTCATCATAGGTCTTGCCTTTCCAAGTTGTTAAGCTGGAGTAGGTGTATACACTTGGTACATTACAACATAAGGATCATATATGGTACTGTGGATTTACTTTACACTCATTCATTCATATGTATTGCCTATCACCAGTATATTATTTGGTAATTGTATCTATCAACCTTATGGGGGTTGCATAGGTATAGGCTCTGATTGTTATTTTCTAAGTATTGATTGAACCTTCCGGGTTTATGGGGGCGGGGTGGGCCCATTTAGGTATTAATTGTGCGGACTAGCCAATTACTTTATTGTTGTTAATATGGTTAGTTCTTGAAGGTTGATTATGGACTATTACCCGAGGTTGTCAGTATGTTCTAATTCCTTTACTTTATTATGGTAAATTATATTTGGGATAGCTTACTTATGGTTAGACACTTTGGGTTATATGCCCTGATCATGATAGCCTTAGCTGTCCTACTTGGTGAGGATTTTATGATGATGTTTGGTTGGCTACCTTTGGTTGTTACCTTTAAGTTGGTCTTATGTACATTTATATATATATATATGTATGTATGTGTGTGTGTGTGTGTAGATAAAGATATGGTATTATCGTATATCCCCATCTTCCCTTATTCATTTATATTGTATATGTATTCCTTGGCCTTGTATACTACTATATATCCTTCTTCTACTCTTTATTCACATATTGGCTAGTGATATATGGTATAGTACTTTAGTTCCTGAATACTACCATTATGGGATAGTTTATTCTTGTTGCCCCACTGGCTTTATCATGTTTAGCTTCCTTGATAGTTGCCTAAAATTATTGTTTTGCTTAATGTTATTTATATTTGCATTATCTTTGAACCTCATACAATAGTTTCCTACTGAGTACCTCGTGTTTGGTACTCATACTACACTTCTACAGCCTGTAGATCATAGTACGAGTTCTTGCCATTATTGTGTGCATCATGCGGAACAACTATGGATCAGAGATGGGATATGTTCTAGCATTCAAAACAATGCTACTCTCTTTTTTATGGATTAAACTGGTCTCTATGTTGTATTCGGAGATGATTTGTACTTATATTTATTATGTATTTCTACTTGTACACGGATTGTATTAGAAACTCTTGTACTAACTTCACCAAGTATTGGGATTGCTTTATATCTATTAGTCTATGTATGTTATTTATTTTGTTGTTTTCTTTCATTTATGTTGATAGCCCGTTACTAGCACTTTCGAACTATAGTGGCTTACCTACTAGTGGGTTATAGTAGGTGACATCATGACTTAAGATATTGGGTTATAATAAATTGTTATTAGAGCCTAGGTTTTACCCGTGTGTTGGTACAGGAGCTAAGTGTCTAGTAGAGTCTTATGGATCAGTACGGAGATGTTTGTATCCTATCTTCGAAGGGCAATAGGGCATCCTGAAAAAATTATATCCTTAACTCTTTGTCGTGTGTCTATATTTCTATGAACTTTTAGTATATTCTTTGACTCTGTTATGTTCCAGATGGATGATATGAGGTTATTGATAGATGTAGATGAAACTTACACACGTATCTCCAGATTTTCAATTTTACATCAGTCTAGGGAGTCAGAGATTACTATCACTTCCGCATCAACCAGAGGATTTAGGGCCAGCCCAGTCTCTGGTGGAGTCTATGACCACTTTAGCCTTTCAGAATTTAGCATTGGGTATCTTGTGTCTTTTTATGGATACCTTACTGTGATATTCGGTATATCAAATAGTTCTCAGACCAAAGTTGGGTTTGTTGGTGTTTAGGGTTCCTTACCGATTTTAGTATGTGAGATTAGGTTTTTGAGTGGGCCAGATATAGTCCTATGTTATATCCTTTGAAGTATGATATTGTGCATGGATGTGTTGGAGGACAATCTTTGCCACTTTTTTTTGGCATCAGAGCATTTTATAGCAGTTGAGTCTTCTTTCTCTCATGTTGTTGATTACGCACAGACTATAGAGATAACATGTATTGGGAAAAATTTAGGTGTAAGACCCCACAAAATCCTAAGCTTAACTTAGTTCGTTAAAGCTTGAAAAGAGGTCCCAGACTTAGAAATTTCAGCTAAGTGTTTACACCTAGAATTATTTTAGCCTTCATAATTTGGCAATCTTATTTTACGACCCTTATAACCTTAAAATATCGATCCTTGGATTGAATCTTGATCAGGTGTGCCAATAGGTTACTTCGGGTGAGTTTCGGATTTTTCGAACCTCGTTTGAATCATATTCAAGTGGCCAAAATAGTGGATCGACGTAATCTCGACGCATCGCGTCGCCCAACGTGTCAACGGATTATTTTTTCTAGCTTATAGTGCAATTCCAGTGAACCAGTGCAAACTCGACACGGCGCGTTGGTCATCTCATTGATGCCATCGACGCGGCGCTCACCGATCACTAGGCACGTTTTCAGCCATTAAAACTCCGCGTCCAGAGGGGTATTTGGGTAATTTTTCCACCCTTAATCAGCCCCAAAAACACGAGATTAACCTACTCTAAAGGCAAAATCTCTCATTCTCTCTCAAATTTACTCAAGAACAAACCCTAGGACATTCAAATTTCAAGACCAATCTTCAAGAACACACCATCAATCTTCACGAATTTACTTACCAAGGTATGTTAGGTGTTCATCCAAGGGTTTCCTTCCACCCTTGGAGTTCACGAAACCCTTTTAAAATTTTAAGATGATTGTTTTCATAAATTCCATGTTGAGTTAAATTGTATTCATGATTATGATTTTATTTGGGTTCTAATCCATGATTAATTATAAAATTTATGTGAATTAAATAGCATGTGTGTAGTTTTATGTAGTTTCATGTTGGAAACCCTTGAATTTGTGAGTTTGGAATTGTGATCATGATGCTTACATGTTGACTAGTATTATGTGCATAAACTATGCCCCCAAGTGTTTGATATATTGTTCATGAGAGTTGACTAGTGAATCATGACATAATAGTATGTGTACAAGTTCATGTCATGCAAGCGTTTGCTAAAATGCCTCAACGAATGAATTGTGACTAGTTATCATGTTTTTAAGATTGTGCTATGTTTTTACAATCTATGCTATCGAGCCATGGGGGTATCTAATACCCAACAATCTAGCTACTACCTAGATTTACAGTAGTTTCAGGATAGTGTCATTGATGTCACGTGCAGTGTTACTCAATCAATAACAGAACTCAGTGAACTCATTCCAGTTCAGTTAGACAGCACGATCAGTAACAGTTCAGTCAAGCCTAGTACATTCTAGAAATTAGTTCAGTGTCTATTCAATTGGGAGTATGAATCAGCACCGAGAGAACCCAGGGATGGGGGCATTCCTGTCAGTAAAAAGGGTTTGAATCTTAATAGCAATCCCTATGTTACAGAATTACGTAGCCAGTGTAGGTTGAGATATCTTCCTACTAGTCTAGGGTTGATATATCTCATACGAGTTTTCCTACCAGCGAGGGATGATGAAAGGGCTTCCTGCCAGAGAGGGTTAACTCATAACCATTGTTAGTATCCCTTAGCAAGGTGTTAACACCCTTCCAACTGGGGTCACAGGTTGGACCCCAACTCAATTCATAATCGGGGTATGTCGGCCAAATGAACACTCTCATAGTTTCAGTTTTAGTTTCAGATTTAGTATAAAACCTCAGTTCAGTATCAGAATCAGGACTGTCAGATACAGTCACCCAACTCAGTTGAGAACTCAGTTTAATTCTACAAAATCAGGACTGTCAGATACAGTCACCCAACTCAGTTGAGAACTCAGTTTAATTCTACAAAATCAGGACTGTCAAAAACAGTCACTTAGTTAACAGTAATACAGTATCAGTAAACTCAGATATCAGTCATTCAATTTTTAGAACTCATTATCCAGCAATAAATGTGATCTCAGTTACAGTATACATAGTTTTATGCGTAGCATTGTATAATCAACATTTTACAGCAGTTTCAGATATACATGTACTCGCACTCAATTATATTCATGATTTCTCAGCCAGTTACTGTTCATGCACATGAACCCCTGCATTCATCCTTACCTTACCTAGCATACCAGTACATTCAAAGTACTGACGCATACCTTTATTTTGTGTTGTGATGTCTTATATCATAGGTTCAGACGCACAAGCTCCTGACTGTACCTAGCAGCCCAAATTATCAGCAGCAGATTTAGTGGTGAGTCCTCATAGTTCAAGGACAAAGTATTATTTTAGTTATCAGTACTTCAGTAGTCAAAGTTAGTTGGGGCTTGTCCCATCAACTCTATATTCAGACAGTTTAATTAGAGGCGCTTCAGACTAGATTATTTCAAACAATTGTTTAGTTTTCAGTATTTATTTATCTGTATTCAGTGTTTGATTTTAGTTATGAACCTTATAGCAGATTCATCCAAACTTCTACATTGTTACAGAGTTATTATTATTCAGTGATTGAAGCAGGTACTAGTCATGGGTTAGCTTGTGGTCCTTCGGGATTATGAGCACCGTGTAACGTCCAGGGTGTAGACTCGGGGCATTACAAACTTAGTATCAGAACCTAAGGCTCAACAGAGTCCTAGGAAGTCTGAAAGTCGCGTCAAGTAGAGTCTTGTGCATGGCTGTGTAGTACGCCACACTTATGAACAAGAGGTTATGAGGTGTTTTAGGAAAAGTTTCCCCTCTTTCAGTATTCCTATCGTGCGAGTGAGCATGAGCTTAAGTTAAACTCCCAGTCTAATTCTTTTCCCTTCTGTTTACAGAATATACCTCCCAAAAGAAAAAATAGAAGAAGAACAAAAAACCAGCCAGCACCTCCGCCCGTTTAGGTAGATCCCCTAGACAAGCATGTCTCCCACGCAGAATTCAGAGCAGTTTTAACCACGATACCTCATTCTATGACAACTCAGAATGAATGCCCAGCTGTCGTTCTGGCTAACCCAGTGGCCAATACTGCTGCAACTAAAATTTGAGACTTCACCCGAATGAACCCTTCAGCCATTACCAGGTCTAAGTCAGATAAAGACCCACAGGAATTTCTTGATCAGGTATAGAAAGTCATAGATATTATGGGTGTGACTGTGAGGGAGAGTGCTGAGTTAGCCGCATATTAATTGCAGGATATGGCTCACTCATGGTTCAAGTAGTTGAAGGAAGAGAGGGCCGCAGATGCAGGGCCCGTAGAATGGGAGGAGTTTGCCACTATTTTTCTGGATAGGTTCTTCCCACTGGAGTTGAGGGAAGCAAAGGTTTTGGAGTTCATTAATCTGAAGCAAGGCAATATGACAGTGAAAAAGTATTCTCTCAAGTTTATTTAGTTAGATAGATATGCCCCTCATGTAATAGCAGATAGCATATCTAAGATGAGTAAGTTTGTCTCTGGGGTGTCTAACAGTATGGTCAAGGAGTGTAGGACAATGCTGATTAAGAAGATGGACATATCCAGGCTCATGGTCCATGCTCAACAAATATAGAAGGCTTTAACTTAACTCAGACTAAGTCAGGGGGTGGAAATCATTCTTAGTTCTGTCCAAAATATTCAGTTCCAGCTTCGTCTTCAGCCAGTGCTCCAGTGCCAAAATTCAGAGATGGCAATAAATATAGAGCACTAGGCCCTAAAACTCAGGGTAGTGTTAGCAGTACCCGAAAAAATATCCTTTGCTAGAAGTGTGGAAAAAAACACCAGGGTGTCTGCAGGGCTGGCAATGATGTATGTTTTGGATGTAGCATGCCAGGCCATAGGGTTAGCGAGTGTCCTCAGGTAAATTCCTAGAGTCTGCATAATCATCCTTCTACTCAGTCTGATAGCCTGAATCAGCAAAGTGCCACTTCCAGTGCCACCAGTGGGCAACGCCCAGACTGCTTTATGCACTTCAATCCCGACAGGATCAGGAAAGTTCTCCTGATGTGGTCACTGGTATTTTACAAGTTTATCATTTGCACATTTATGTTTTGCTAGATCCAGGAGCTTCTTTGTCCTTTGTAACTCCTTATATAGCTATTGACTTCGAAATCTGGCCCAAAATCCTAGCAGAGCCCTTCTCAGTCTCTACCCCAGTGGGTAAATATATCATAGCCCGATGGGTATACAAGAACTGTCCGGTTATGGTATCTCAGAAAGTCACATCAGCAAACTTAATAGAACTAGAGATGATAGATTTAGATATCATTCTAGACATGGACTGGTTTCATTCATGTTATGCTTTAGTTGACTACAGAAACAGAGTTATCCATTTTTAGTTTCCGAATAAACCTGTACTTGAGTGGAGGGGTAGTACTTCAGCACTTAGAGGTCAGCTTGTTTCCTACCTAAGGGAGAGAAAAATGATATCTAAAGGGTGTGTCTATCATTTTGTTCGAGTTAAAGACTCTAGTTCAGAGACCCCTAATCTTGAGTCAGCTCCAGTAGTATGTAAATTCCCAAATGTATTTCTCGAAGATCTTCCTGGAGTCCCTCCCGAGTGGGAAATTGACTTTGAAATAGACCTTATTCTGGATACTCAGCCTATCTCTATCCCTCCATACAGAATGGCCCCGCCAGAACTTAAAGAGTTAAAGGAACAGTTGAAGGATCTCCTAGATAAGGGATTCATCAGAACCTGCATATCCCCTTGGGGTGCACCAATTCTATTCGTGCATAAGAAAAATGGTTCTCTTAGAATGTGTATAGACTACCGTCAGCTAAATAAAGTCATAATCAAGAACAAGTATTCACCTCCCAGAATCGATGACTTGTTTGACCAACTTCAGGATGCCAACTACTTTTCTAAGATAAATCTCAGATCAAGCTATCATCAGTTCATTGTCAGAGAATGTGATATTCCAAAAATAGCTTTCAAAACTTGGTATGGTCACTTCGAATTCCTAGTCATGTCATTTGGTCTTACCAATGCTCCAGTAACCTTCATGAACTTGATAAACCGCGTGTTCAAGTAGTACTTGGACATGTACATCATAGTTTTCATTGTTGACATCTTATCTACTCCTGTAATGAACATGAACATGCAGACCATCTCAGAATAGTATTACAAACTCTCAGAGCCCATCAGTTGTTCGCCAAATTCAGTAAGTGCGGATTTTGGCTAAGGTTAGTAGCTTTACTTGGTCATTTAGTTTCCAGTGATGGAATTAAAGTTGATCCTCAAAAGACTGAAGCAGTGAGAAACTGGCCCAGACCCATCTCTCCATCAGATATCAGGAGTTTCTTGGGTTTGGCTGGCTATTACCGATGGTTTGTTGATGGATTTTCATCCATTGCATCCCCCATGTCCAGATTGACTTAGAAAAAAGTCAAGTTTCAGTGGTCAAACTCTTGTGAGAAGAGATTTTAGGAGCTAAAGACTCGACTCACTACAACCCAATTTTGACTTTACCAGATGGTTCGGACGGATTTGTTGTGTATTGTGATACTTCTAGAGTTAGTTTTGGGGTGTTTTAAGATGCAGGAAGGTAAGGTCGTAGCCTATGCCTCTAGACAACTTAATCTCCATAAAAAGAATTACCCCACTCATGATCTTGAGTTAGCAGTTGTCATGTTTGCCTAACAGATTTAGAGGCATTATTTGTATGGGGTTCATGTGGATGTGTTTACAGACCACAAGAGCTTGTAGTATGTGTTTTCTCAGAAAAAACTAAAGCTACATCAGAGAAGGTGGTTAGAGTTATTGAAAGACTACAACATGAGTGTTCTGTATCATTCGGGCATGGCCAATGTAGTAGATGATTCTCTCAGTAGGAAGTATATGGGTAGTGTTGCTCACGTGGAGAATGGTAAAAAGAAGTTAGTTCAAGAAGTTCATCAGCTTACCAGACTAGGTGTCCGCTTAGTCAATTCAGCAGAGGGTAGCGTATGGGTACAGAATAGTTCAGAATCCTCTTTGGTTTTTGAGGTAAAAGAAAAGCAAAATAGAGATGCCAGTTTAGTTAAACTAAAAGAGTCAATCAGAGATCAGAAAGTAGAGGTTTTCTCCCAAGGGGGAGATGGTGTGTTGCGCTGCCAGGGTAGACTATGTGTGTCATGTGTGGATGATGTGAGATATAGAATTCTTGCAGAGGCGCATGGAGAATGTTACTCGATTCACCTAGGGGCCACTAAGATGTACCGTAATTTACGGGAGGTCTATTAATTGAAGGGGATAAAGAGAGACATTGCAGAGTTTGTGGCTAAGTGCTCTGTATGCCAGCAGGTCAAGGTTGAGCATCAGAAGCCTAGTGGGTCTAAGAACGAATTCAGTATTCCCACATGGAAGTGGGAGGAAGTGAACATAGATTTTGTGATGGGTTTGCCCCGTACTCGCCGCCAACATGATTTGATTTGGGTCATAGTAGACAGGATAACCAAATCAACTCATTTCTTATGAGTTCATACCTCTTATTCAGTCGAGGATTATGCCAAGCTCTATGTTAGAGAGTTGGTCAGATTGCATAGAGTTCTTGACAATGCCAAAGCACACACAAAAGTGTGTGTGGTCTTATCAAGTAGTAAAGTGACTTCAAGAAAGCCCAAGTATCGATCTCTCAGGGACTTGCGTTCGCCGACTATCTAATTCTACTTTAACCAATTGAGGAGAGTAGCAAATAGAGTTTTAGAATTGTAAATAAAAAATAAAATAAATAATGCGTAAAAATAAAAGTCTTGGGACAATCAATGGATTAAAACCCAGGGTTAAATCACTTCAAACAATCGTACTATGTTATTGAATTTTATTCGTTAATTTGTTTATCTTAGTCATTGATTCGTAGGGTTAATTGCATGATCACGGTTTCCCAACCTCTAATCTTTTACCTAATATGGACCTTACAACTACATTGTTGAGAGGGGTTGTAATAATCCAATTAAGTGAATTAAAGCTATCATCCTACGTTTGAATCAAGTAAGGCATCTAAGTACATCCCTGTCCTAGACGCTAAGTTTAATTCATTATTTTATAAAAGAAATAAAACCCAAACTTTGTATATTCTCATGTTCTATCTCCTTATTCCCTCTTCCGAGATCAAAAAGTCGACAATAAATATATTCTAAGGGTATCTAATTCTTAAAATAATTAAAATAAGAATAAACAAGCAACCAAATATGATAAACAAAATTAATCAAAATTAATCCAAAATAATAGCAATCATGTTCTTGTCTTTAACCCCGAAAAGAGGGTTTTAAACCGATAATATTCAAAATCAAGATCCAAATAATTGAATACATGATATGAAAAATTAAAAGTTGTTTAAAATAATTGAAACCTAATAAACCCTGTAGCATCCTCCATATTTTTTCTCCAAAACACTGTCCACCTTTTAATTCCCAATGTTGTCCAAATATATGTTTTGGTGTCCCAGCAATAATGTTCTTCTCTAAGAATTGTGACCAGCAATTAATAATGTTGTCTCCCCCTGGCAGGTGTCCAATCCATCATATATATATATATATATATATATATGATATTTTACTCCTAATTGATATGGGAGTAATATAAGCTTGCACGTGGATCAAGGCCCACCAGCCGCCTTAAATTGGTGTGCCAATTGTATTTAAAATGGGACAAGGTCATGCTGTCTCACCGCACTTTAATTTTTAATGTGTGAACACATCGACGAGACGCATCGAGTCTGCATCGGTGTACTGGAATTAGCATTGAAAAATTTAGTTAAGTGTAGAACGTCTTATCCTTTATCCATGCTTTTTGTAGTGTATTTTCAATGAATATCGAGTCTTTTTATCATCAATATATCATCGTATTTAGTTCACCAAGACTCATACAATATCATACAACACAAATTAAACATTAAAACAACACAATATTCTCAACGACAAATCAAAACAAGAGCTAAGATAAGGCAAATTCGCAATGATCTTCCATTTATTATTCCGACTCTTGACTTAATCAAATTAAACTTTGCACATTAAAAATAAGTTATTCCACTTATAATTACATATTTAAAACATTTGAAACAAATTAAACATATTAGAATCCATCGAAATCAACTAGACACACACCTAGCTCAAGCTAGTAAAACTAGGTTTTCGGGTTGAACTCTAAATTACTTAATTAAATACAAACTTGTTTGAAAAATTCATTGGACGTTGTAATCACATACTTGTACACTTAAATGCATATTTATATCAATATCAACACGTTAATCACACGAATTTCTCTCAAAACAAGGCAAAATAAGCTAGAATAATGATACCGAAGTGCATAAAATTACCTCAGATCATCACCCCACACTTAAATCCTCGTTCGTCCTCGAACAACTCTTTACTCTATGCATAAAAATCTGAGGTGATGCTACACTTCTATTAAATGCAATACACTCAAGATAGTACTACAATGACTACACGGAATGCAAGTTTCTACATACAACACGTTATTTACACAATTGAAAGCTCAGGAATTCTACTCCGAAACATCCTAGCCTCAAGAATTGACTCCACAAGTGGAAAACTCATACATATTTATCAATCAAAGACATAATAAAATTCACCCACATTCATTAAACATGTGCCCCTCACAACAAAAGAGTTACCCATAATCACTCACAACAAAAGAGTTACCCATAATCACTCACAATAATGCAATTTATAACATAATAGGTACAAGAATCAAATTTCACTCACTCTCAAAAAGAATTCACAAGTTACAACCATGAACCATAGGCTTTCCCTTAGTGTAATGCTCCACTAATAGTCGAATGTAAAGCTTAGGATCAATTAGGACTTTTCTAGGTTGTAATGTAGGCTAAGGAAAGGGTAGTAACTATTTGGAAATAGTGATTAACCTCTCTAAGCGCTTTAATACACTACATTAAATATTTAAAACCAATATCCAACAACCAAATTACACTTTTTCATCCACTCATACCTTTTATTTTTTTACCCCATCTCTTTTAAGAATTTTCGCAAGCATTTGGTGGACGCATAGTTTATTCCTTCAAGATTCAATTTTTCTCTTTCTTTACAATCATGGAAATATTTCTAACATCATCCACCACAAATCAAATATAAACACCAATAACTATTACCTTGGGGTATCAATTTCACTTTTTTCCTTTTCTTTCTCAAACTCCTTACTAATTCAATTTTTCATTAAAGCACTTAGGAATGTTTTGGATCAAATTATGGTCTATCAAAGAAGGGATTAGGCTACTTACGAGGTTTCCAAAGAAAAAGCTAAAGGCTCAATAGGATTTAACTAGGATTATGCATAAGGGTAGGTCAAAAGAAGGTGTAAACAAGGCTATCAAAGAAATGCCTTTATCATCTCCTAAACCCACATTCTTTATTTCGCTTCACACACACACTGGGTAAGTTCTAGACATCACATGCAATAAGGAATATACAAAATACCTCACACGCACATGGCACATGCTCAACTCAATAGGATCATCATAGACTCCCAACCAAACAATAACATAAATTTAAAATTAAGCCACCATGAACAAGAGTCATAAACTTAATCCTAAAAGTCTCAAAAATAGCAATTCACATCAATCAACATGCTTTTACAAACAAACTCACTTGCATCATGTAATAAAAAATGGCACCAACAAGAATATCTTACTTATTCCTAACCTAAAATTTTTTAAACTGAATCAAAATTTTGGAAATTTCTCCACCCCACACTTAAAAATCTACTTTGTACCCAAAGTAAATTTAAAGGTAAGATATAGAAATACTCCCTAAGGCCTCTAGTCCTAGCTAGCAACATCTTTACACATAAAGGAGATCCATGGGAACCCACACTTATTTTTTTCCATGCTCTTAGCTTAGGTTTTCGGTACTCAGACTTCCCAATAACCTGTGACTCAACCAAAAACAAAAACTACGTGAAGTAAAAGAAATAAAAAAAAAAACATACCTTAGCTTGGGTTGCCTCCCAAGAAGCGCCTAATTTAGCATCACGGCACGACCCAATCAACTTTTTCCTCCACTTTGAGGTTATGAACTTCACCCCCAACTTGGCATCCATCTTTTTGCCTAGCTCATAGGAAGGTGGTACAAAGATTAAGGAACCGAGTAATGGAATGTGCATGGTAAATCACTCGGCCTTAAAGTGAGGTGTGTTTTTATATTCCTTATCCGGTGTAAAATTAAGAATATAGGATTCTTGTTCCTCATCTTCACACTCTTCTACTATTTTAAATGATTCCACAGACAAGATATCATCTTAACATAATGTAGAAAAGTTCTTTGAATGAATCCCAACTAATCCCACTTCAAAATTTACACAATCTACTACACACTCACTCACATTTACTTTTTTGATTTCAGTCTCAAGATAAAGATGACAATCGGGTGACTACGATTCTTGTGTTTGCTCTACAAATTGGCTAATGTCCTCCTCATACTTTTATTTTCTTAGCCACTGTAGACATGGTGGTAGTGGTAACTCCTCAACCTGTTCAACAACTTTAGTTTTTGAGTACTCAGACTTTCTCAAATTATCAGCAACTAGTTGGGGAGTCAACTCTGCATCTATTTTCATCTTATTATCCAATTACTCTACAGCCTCCCGATAGTTCTTCATGTCTTTCATCAACTGTACTTGAGATGCTAAAATTTATTTCAGCATCTCTTCCATGTTGCTAGTTGACTAATTTGGTTGGGCTGTTGAAACTGCGGCTGGTGGTTATTCCATGATTGTGGTTGATTCTGCACCATTTGATTGTAGTTGTTTATATAATTTTGCCTTTCAGAATAGCCCACAAATATTACCGAATCAGATTGATAGCACACATATCTTTAAAATGACTACTATGGTCACAAACCATACATCATATAGAATCATCATCACTCAAAAATCATCTATCACAGGCTTCCATGTCAAGAAGTGTGATAAAAAGGAGAAATAAAAGACAATAAAAATAAAATAAACAAAAACTATTTACAACTCAATATAGAAAAACTAAAAATAAGATAGTTGCCTAATTATAAGTCCCCGACAACGGCGCAAAAAACTTGACAGCACCCAAGTGCACACGCAAGTGTACGTGGTCTTATCAAGTAGTAAAGTGGATTCAAGGAATCCCAAGTATCGATCTATCAGGGACTTGCATTCGCCGACTATCTAATTCTAGTTTAACCAATTGAGGTGAGTAGCAAATAGAGTTTTAGAATTGTAAGTAAAAAAATAAAAAAAATAATGCGTAAAAATAAAAGTCTTGGGACAATCAATGGATTAAAACCCAGGGTTAAATCACTTAGAACAATCATACTATCTTATTGAATTTCATTCGTTAATTTGCTTATCTTGGTAGTTGATTCGTAGGGTTAATTGCATGATCATGGTTTCCCAACCTCTAATCTTTTACCTAATATGAACTTTACAACTACATCGTTGAGATGGAATGTAGTAATCCAGTTAAGTGAATTAAAGCTATCATCCTACGTTTGAATCAAGTAAAACATCTAAGTACATCCCTGTCCTAGACTCTAAGTTTAATTCTTTATTTTATAAAAGAAATAAAATCCAAACTTTATTTATTCTCATGTTTCATATCCCAATTCCCTCTCCCGATATCAAAAGGTAGACAATAAATATATTCTAAGGGTAGCTAATCCTTAAAATGATTAAAACAAGTATTATAAAGCAACCAAATATGATAAGCAAAATTAATTGAAATTAATCCAAAACAATAGTAATCATGTTCTTGTCTTTAACCCCGAAAAGAGGATTTTTAGATGATAATATTCATAATCACAATCCAAATAATTGAATACATGATATGAAAAATTAAAATCTAAGTAAAATAATTAAAACCTAATAAACCGTGTAGCAGCCTCCATATTTTTTCTACAAAATAGTGTCCACCGTTTTAATTCCCAATGTTGTCCAAATATATGTTTTCGTGTCCCAGCAATAATGTTCTTCTCCAAGAATTGTGACCAGCAATTAATAATGTTGTATCCCCCTGGAAGGTGTCCAATCCATCATATATATTATATATAATATTTTACTCCTAATTGATATGGGAGTAATATAAGCTTGCACGTGGATCAAGGTCTACCAGCCACCTTAAATTGGTGTGCCAATTATATTTAAAATGGGACAAGGTCATGTTGTGTCACTGCACTTTAATTTTTAATGTGTGAACACATCGACGCATCGAGTCCGCGTCGGTGTAATGGAATTAGCATTGAAAAATTTGGTTACGTGTAGAACGTCCTATCCTTTGCCCATGCTTTTTGTAGTGCATTTCCAATGAATTTTGAGCCTTTTTATCATCAATATATGATGATAGGCGTATTTACACACCAAAAACACCTTAATTTACCCATATTTTAGCTAAGTTTTGAGGACAAAATATATAATTCATGCACTTTTAGTCCTTTTTCCTGTAAGTGAGCTAACAAACGTGATTAGCAAGTTTTCAGGTATAAATGATGAAGATTCCAACACTTTATGGATAACTTGACGCCAAAGGAAGCTTCACGAAAGAAGGAAAGCAGCGTTTGGACGCCTATGGACGGAAAGTGATGCATGGATAACTTGTCCCGAGCAAAAACAGCATTTCTAAAGACTTTGGGGATCAGCAGTAACTTAGTAAGATTAGGATAAGGATGCAGTAACCTAGTAGGATTAGGATAAGTACGCAGTAGCCTAGTAGGAATAGGATATGGGTGTTATAAATACCCTATTTTGCTGAAGCTTTTTATCATTCATTCAACTCACTCATTCATTAATTCAAGTCCTTTCTATTCGACTTTTACTATTATTCAAGTTACAGATTCTGTAAGTTTTAACAGAGAAACACGACTCTCTTGAGAAGAATGGCTAGGGCAAAAACGTGTGAGAGTTTTTGACGCCAAAAATCATCCAAATCGTCAAGCTTGTTCTAGATTTTGGTATGATGATGATGTCTATTGTGATTTCCGTTGCACTCATGAGTAGCTAAACTTCTCTGTTAGGGTTATGGAAGCCTTATGAGATACTATCTGTTACTATGAGTTTGTGAATTCTTGATACGTATGTTGCTTATATCATTACTCTCTTCATCTTAATTGAATTCTTGTGGTTGCAAACATATAGAATACGCCAGTATAGAATTAACTTGTTCGAAAGAAAAGTTACATGTCTGGAAAAGAGAGAATGACAAGGAAATAGGGATACTAACCCCTGTTTAAAAGTTAGTGTCGTAACTGGATTAACCTCTTGGAGAATTCGTACCATTAGTATACGCTTTAAGCTCGAAAGAGTTAAAGTGATATAATCCTTGATGGTCGAAAGACGCTAGGATTTACCATAGAATATGAACCTCTATAAGCACATGCATGTCTGAATTCCGCATAACTCATAGCCAATAGATACGTAGAACTCATAAGGTGGACATAACCCTAACTTACAATTCTCATTGATTAAATCCTGCTACATTACTCGTTTCATTCTTTATTTTGGTAAACATTATTATACGCATAAAATCCCCCCTTTGTCCGCAGAAATTTCGACCAAAAGTCTACTAATAGTTGCAACACTTAGTGACCAAGTATTCCCTGTGGGATTCGACACCCAACCCAGTTGGGTTCTATATTTGACAACGACCGCTTACCCTCTTACGAGAGCTGTAGTTTGAGCGTTATCAAATTTTGGCGCCGTTGCCGGGGAATATAGTTGTCAACTAAGTTTGTGATAGTTAATAGACCCTTTGGTCTAAAATTCTTAAATTTTACTTTTTTTTTGTTGTTTTTGTTTTATTCAGGTTTGTTTGAGTGCATGCCAAACACTCGAAGTTCAGGTCAACCGTTATTACCCATAAATCCTGAATCTCAACTTATTGGCAGAATGGATGCACAACGTGACATTGAAAGAAGGGCTGCTCAACAGGAGCAGGCTAGATTAGTTGTGTTGGCAGCTGCTCAAGTGCATCAACAGAATATTGATAACCCAGGTCGGGCAACAAATCCTGATGATGAGGACCTGGGTGATGAGGAGTTACTTAATCCACGACGTGCAGATGAGGTGGCAGCACCTATGCACAAGAGAGATCGTCAAGCTAGAATGAGACCTGACCGCCGAGCCGTGCAGGCTCCTTTTAATGATGATGATAACGATCTGGATGGAGCTGGTGCCACAGGGGCTATTATTTCTCCACCTTTGGCACCCGGAGCTAAGTTCAATATCACTAGCACCATGATTCAGTTATTGCAGCTCAAGGGGTTATTTTGTGGACTCGCAAGAGATGATCTGAATATGCATCTAATCAACTTTATTTCAACATGCAAGTCGTTTGACTATCCAGGAGTTGGGCAGAATGCAATTCGGCTGCGCTTATTTCCATTGTCTTTGTCTGGGGAGGCAACTCTATGGTTGAACGGGCTAACTCCTGATTCTATTACTAATTGGAGGCAACTGAAAGACGTTTTCCTAGAAAGATTTTTTCCGCCATCCAAAAGAGCCCAATTACGGGATGAGATCAGTAATTTTCGACAGCTTCCAACTGAAGCTCTCCACGAAACATGGGAGAGGTTCAAGAAGAAGCTTATGCGGTGCCCAAACCATCAGATGACGAATATCCACTTGATGGAAATATTATATAGGGCTTTGAACTCAGTGACTAAGCCAGTGGTTGATAATGCTGCAGGTGGGTCATTCATGGACCTTACTTTTCTTGAGGCAAGTGATATGCTAGATCGTATGACAAAGCAGAGTAGAGATTGGCATACCAGGGATTCTGAGGTAGCAAGCTCTACAGTATCTATTGGCTTGACTGCAGAGCAGAGGCGTAGACAAGAGGAACGTGACCAAGATATGGCTCACATGAAAACGCAGATGGATCTTCTGACCAAGCATTTATTATCAGGGAAGACCAAAAAGGTTAAGGCCGTTATAGAACATGGAAGAGACGAATCTGATTCTGAGGAAGAAGCCAACTACTTGAATAATCAGGGGGGTTTCCAAGGCAATGCCCAAGGAAACCAAGGTCAGAACTATTATGAGAAATCTGGATATAAGGACCGTGATCTAGGGAGTTGGAAGAATAATTCGGACAGGAGTGGTTTGTATGTTCCTCCTGGAAATCATGAGGCTGTGGCGTCTGGCTCCGAAAAGATGTCTATGGAAGATATGATGGCCAAGCTGCTGAAAGGAGTGGAGGCAACCAATATGGGCGTAACTGAGATGAAGAATGATTTGTCTTCAATAAATCAATTGGTTGATTCGCACTCTACTGCGATAAAACATCTGGAGCAACAATTGAGTCAACTATCAGCAGCATTCAACCAAAGAAAGGTTGGAACCCTACCTAGCAACACTGTGCAAAATCCAAGGAACGATGGATCGTGTATGGCTATCACTACCCGAAGTGGTAAAGTGTTGGAAAATCTACCCAAAGGCAAGCAAGTGGTCGACGGTATAGCAGACAACGATATTGATAATGATGGTGAAGATGCCTTATAAGCTGGCAAGGATGATCATGATGTTACTCATTTTAGTCTGCATCCTGAAAAGATCGAAATTCGGAAGCTAGATGAAAAGGAAGCGGTGGAGAAAACTATTCCCCTTCCACCACCACCTTTTCCTCAGAGATTGAAGAAGAAATTTGATGATACAAGGTTCAATAAATTCATGACGATGTTGAAGAAGCTGACTATTAATGTCCCTTTGGTAGAGGCGCTGGAACAGATGCTTGGGTACGCTAAATTCATGAAGGACCTTTTAACAAAGAAGCGGGCAGTAAGCTATGAGCCGACAGATAATATTCATCATTGCAGTGCAATTTCCACAAGGTCCTTAGCACAGAAGAAGGCAGACCCTGGTGCTTTCACTATTCCTTGCACGGTAGGATCTACGAATTTTGCTAAGGCATTGTGCGATTTAGGAGCCAGCATCAATTTGATGCCGCTATCTATTAACAGAAAGTTGGGGTTGGGTGATCCTACTCCAACCAATATGAGGCTCATAATGGAAGATAGGTCGGTAAAACGACCTGTGGGTATCTTGAATGATGTATTGGTGAAGGTGTTTACCTTCATTTTTCCTGCAGACTTTGTGATTTTGGATTGCGAGATGGATTTTGAAGTTCCCATAATCTTGGGACGCCCTTTCCTTGCAACAGGAAGTGTGCTTATTGACATAAGAGCTAATGAGCTGTTATTTTGGTTGAATGACGAAGTGGTCCATTTTGATGTATGCAAAGCAATAAAGCAGCCTAGCGATATGAATGTGTTCTCTGTAGATGATGCTTATTGTGAGGATGAGAGAGAAGCCGCTTACTGTTGAGTCACTATCTGATATGCTGTTGAATTTTAAGCGTAAGGAGGTTGAAGAACATGAAGAAACCGCTTGTGCTCTAACAGGAATAAAGTCCTATTCTCATACTCCTAAGCAGCCGAACCTTGATCTTAAGAATCAACCGTCACCAACAGCGAAGACTTCCATTGAAGAGCCCCCAGTGCTAGAATCGAAAGAGCTCCCCAATTATCTAAGGTATGCGTTCTTGGGAAGTGGAAATACACTTCCGGTGAGTGTGGCGGATGATTTAAGTGAACAGCACGTAGAGGCTCTCATCTCTGCTCTGAAGAGATACAAGAGAGCTATGGGTTGGACTATTGATGATATAATTGGTATCCCTCCTGGGATATGTATGCACAAGAGTCATATCGAAGAAGATTGCATGCCTACAAGTAAGCATCAGCATCGTCTGAATCCATTCAGAAAACGATGCCCCATCTATCTCGATGAAGTCTAAGTAATCGAGATAGCTATGTCGTGCCGCGACAATAAATCAAGCACTTGGTGGGAGGCAACCCATCATTTTTAATTGTTTTGTTTTCTTAAGATTTTGTCGAGCCACGACCAAAACTAAGGCGCTTGATGGGAGGCAACCCATCGTTCTAATCGTTTTTGTTGTTTTTGAGTAAATGTAGGTGCAAGAGGTGTAAAGGAGGAGATTGGTTTCAAATTTTGATTTGGAAGTATTGCATGTTGAAGGTGGTAAGTTAGGAATGAAGAAGCAAAAGGCTATGGGTTAGGCATTGCCTATGAAAATATAGGCAAAGAACAAGGCAAGGCCTATGTAAATCTAGGCCACGAACAAGGCAAGGCCTATGCTTTGGCCTAAGCTCTCGGATTCTACAATGCCATGGCATAGGCGCCGCCTATGCTCAACAATGCCATAGCATAGGCGCCGCCTATGCAAAAGCCTTTTGTCTCTGAATCTAGTATGCCATGGCATAGGCGCCGCCTATGCCTAACAATGCCATAGCATAGGCGCCGCCTATGCTCAACAAGGCTTTGCAAAAGGCGCCGCCTATGCCAAGCATAGGCAAAGCATTAGGCGCCGCCTATGGTCACTTTTGGTCTCCAAATCCGATTCCAAATAGGTCAAAACCCGACCCAAGCTTGTCCTATAAATAGAACCTTAGTCATAGAACAAAAATGCATTGCAACTTCAACCTAGGCGCCGCCTACCTCTCCAAAATCTCTCAAAAAATTTCCTTTTGCTCTTTTACTTTGCAAGAACATCTTCCGAGGCCATCAACCAAGTAAGTACTTCTTTGTTCTTCTTTTATATTCCGTAAGTACTACACTACTACGCCTATAATGAATTGTTAAATCTTGAAGTAGTATTGGTGATTTGAATGTGGTTGATTTGTTGTGATACAACTAAGTGAGTGAAAGAATACGTAAGGATGATCTTGACTTGTTTCCAACTTGTATTTGATTTTGATGCACTGTCATATTTTTGCGGAATTGACATGGTCAAGAAAATTGCATAATCTTGTAACTAGAATACTTACATGTTGGAATGACTCGTTCATCGAGATAAAGATCATGATTGAATACAAGCATGAGATGTTGTGATTATTTCTATGCCATAACTTGATACGATCTCTATGTAGTAGTCTTGTGCAAAAGGTGCATTAATCCACACATGAAAGTATAGTCAAGATTACATGAAAGAGAGTTGGAAAGGATAGTAAGATGACATAAAAGTATGATTGTGCTGAACATATTGTTGGAACATATCACCTAAATGTATGTCGATGAAGTCTAAGTAATTGACATCATTCACTAAATTAGTTTGTGTCAACAAATTAAGTGTGGGGTGGTGCCACTATTGTCTGTTTGTAGATTAAATCTTCCGAGATGAGCTAGCATGAATTTATTTTAGTCTCAGGTAAAATGGCACAAAAAGGTCGACCAGGAAAAGAAAAAGTGTCCACCTCATAGAAAGGTCAGAAAAGGAGAAGAAAAAAGCAAGTTGAATCCTCCTCTCTGCAAATACCTCGAATGATGATGTGAAGGACAACTCTGGTAATGACGACTCTGATGATGATTCCGACGCAGGGGGTTTGACCCCAGACATAGAAAAGGAGTCCAACTAATCAGGTTTTCCTTACTTATTTCCACTGAGGGCAGTGTATCCCGTCTAAGTGTGGGGTGAGGGTATTTGTATGCTGTAGCGTATTTCTTTGCCTGCATTTATTCTCGTTTGTAGTTAAAAAAATTTATTTTTAGATTTTTTTAGATTTTGCATGAAATTGTTCTGATAGGCGGCATGGTATTATGACAAGTGTTTGTGCTAAAATCATTGCTATTGAGACGTTTAGGCTCCAAGTGTGACTCACTGTGTGATATTTGTGTGGTTTAATTCATTCATCTGTTGGTTCAAGAGTCTATACTGCTCCCAATAAAGTTGACCATGTGCCTTGTGTGTGTGAGGATATAGTATATTCTGGGTTGTGACTGATGCTAGAACTTGCCTGGTGTGTGTGTAAAGCGAAATAAAGAGTGCAAGTTTAGGAGATGATTTAGGCATTTCTTTGGCAACCTGTATTTGTTTATCTTCCTTTTACCTACCCATGGACATTATCTTAGTTAACCCCCTTTGAGCCTTTAGCCATTTTCTTTGACAGCCTCATATGTAAGCCGAATCCATTTTTTTTCAAGACCATAATTTGATCCAAATTCCTAAATGCTTTAAGTTGTGAAGTCATGTGACAAAATAAGAGGAAATTGGGTAAGAGTGATGCCTTAAAGTGAATTGGTACTTGAATTTGTTATGAAAAAAAAAGTGGCTATCATAGAGGTGTGTTATAAAAGAAAAGAAATAGAAAAATAAAAAGATAAATTGTGTTTATGATTAAATAAAAAGATAGTTATGCTTGAATGGCAAAATAGGTGAAAAGGGGTGATAGATGAAAGAAAGGTAGCAGGGTTGATTAAAAGAGAGTGTTAATGGCATAATGTGATGTATTAAAGCGCTTAGGAACATAGTCACTATTTCTGGCCAAAATAGTCCTACCCGTCCCTTAGCCTACATTACAACCTGTAAAAGACCTATTTGATCCTAAGCTTAGCATTCTGATATTAGTGGAGCATTAAACTAAGGGCAAGCCTATGGTCATCAGTTGCAACATATGAATTCTTTGTGAGAGTGAGAGCAAGGATAATCATATACCCATGTTTTGAAAAATGAAATACTTGTGAGTAATTATGGGTGATATATTGTGAGACACACATGGTTGATAATTGTTGGGTAGTTGTTGTATGATTCTTGGTGCCTTAACTTTTGAATACGAATTAACCATCATCACGAGTCGATGTTGGAGGTTGAATTGTTTCTAGTAGTGATTAGAAAACTTCTCTTTGTTAATAATTGTCGTGCCTGTCTTGATGAATATTTTGTGTTGTTACTGTGAAACCCTAAGTAGATGTTTATATAGACATGATATATTGTTCGAGGAAGAACAAAGCTTTAAGTGTGGGGTGTTGATGATAGGCGTATTTACACGCCTAAAGAACCTTAATTTACCCATATTTTAGCTAAGTTTTGAGGACAAAATATATAATTCATGCACTTTTAGTCCTTTTTCCTATAAGTGAGCTAACAAACGTGATTAGCAAGTTTTCAGGTATAAATGATGAAGATTCCAGCACTTTATGGATAACTTGACGCCAAAGGAAGCTTCACGAAAGAAGGAAAGCAGCGTTTGGACGCCTATGGACGGAAAGTGATGCATGGATAACTTGTCCCGGGCAAAAACAGCATTTCTAAAGACTTTGGGGATCAGAAGTAACTTAGTAGGATTAGGATAAGGCTGCAGTAACCTAGTAGGATTAGGATAAGTACGCAGTAGCCTAGTAGGAATAGGATATGGGTGTTATAAATACCCTATTTTGCTGAAGCTTTTTATCATTCATTCAACTCACTCATTCATTAATTCAAGTCCATTCCATTCGACTTTTACTATTATTCAAGTTATAGATTCTCTAAGTTTTAACAGAGAAACACGACTCTCTTGAGAAGAACGGCTAGGGCAAAAACGTGTGAGAGTTTTTTACGCCAAAAATCATCCAAATCGTCAAGCTTGTTCTAGATTTTGGTATGATGATGATGATGTCTATTGTGATTTCCATTGCACTCATGAGTAGCTAAACTTCTCTGTTAGGGTTATGGAAGCCTTATGAGATACTATCTGTTACTATGAGTTTGTGAATTCTTGATACGTATGCTGCTTATATCATTACTCTCTTCATCTTAATTGAATTCTTATGGTTGCAAACATATAGAATATGCCAGTATAGCATTAACTTGTTCGAAAGAAAAGTTACATGTCTGGAAAAGAGAGAATGACAAGGAAATAGGGATACTAACCCCTGTTTAAAAGTTAGTGCCGTAACTGGATTAACCTCTTGGAGAATTCGTATCATTAGTATACGCTTTAAGCTCGAAAGAGTTAAAGTGATATAATCCTTGATGGTCGAAAGACGCTAGGATTTACCATAGAATATGAATCTCTATAAGCACATGCATGTCTGAATTCCGCATAACTCATAGCCAATAGATACGTAGAACTCATAAGGTGGACATAACCCTAACTTACAATTCTCATTGATTAAATCCTACTACATTACTCGTTTCATTCTTTATTTTGGTAAACATTATTATACGCATAAAATCCCCCCTTTGTCCGCAGAACTTTCGACCAAAATTCTACTAATAGTTGCAACACTTAGTGACCAAGTATTCCCTGTAGGATTCGACACCCAACCCAGTTGGGTTCTATATTTGACAACGACCGCTTACACTCTTACGAGAGTTGTAGTTTGAGCGTTATCAATATATCACCGTATTTAGTTCACCAAGCCTCCTACAATATCATAAATTACATATTGAACATTAAACCAACACAATATTCTCAACGACAAGTCAAAACAAGAGCTAAGATAAGGCAAATTCGCAATGATCTTCCATTTATTATTCCGACTCTTGACTTAATCAAATTAAACTTTGCATATTACAAACATGTTATTCCACTTATAATTACACATTTAAAATATTTGGAACAAACTAAACACATTAGAATCCACCGAAATCAACAAGACGCACACCTAGCTCAAGCTAGTAAAACTAGTTTTCTGGGTTGAACTCTAAATTACTCAATTAAATACAAACTTGTTTGAAAAATATGTTGGACATTGTAATCACATACTTGGACACTTAAATACTTATTTATATCAACATCAACACGTTAAGAACACGAATTTCACTCAAAACAAAGCCAAATAAACTAGAATAATGATACCAAAGTGCATAAAATCACCTCAGATCAGTTCCATTGTCCGTCATTTTAGATAGAGGTACGAAGTTCACCTCTCATTTTTGGAAATCCTTCCAAAAGGGACTTGGTACCCAAGTTCACCTCAGTACATTCTTTTACCCTCAAACAGATAATCAAGCAGAAAGGACCATCCAAACTCTAGAAGATATGTTACGAGCATGCGCCATTGACTTTAAGGGTAGTTAGGATGACCACTTACCTTTGATTCAGTTTGTATATAATAACAGTTATCATTCCAGCATTCAAATGGTTCCGTTTGAGATGCTCTATGGGAGGATATGTAGATCCCCCCATTGGTTGGCTTAAAGTGAGTGAGGCCATAGTTGTAGGGTCTGACTTGGTATTGGATGCCTTATAAAAAGTTTAATTAATCAGGGAATGGCTTAAGATAGCTCAGAGTCGACAGAAATTGTATGTCGATGTGCAAAAAAAGGATCTCAAGTTTGAGATTGGTGACTTTGTGTATTTAAAAATCTCTCCTATGAAGGGAGTAAAGAGGTTTACCAAGAAGGGAAAACTCAGTCCTTGATATGTCGGTCCTTACTGAATTCTCAGCCGTTATTGAAAAGTAGCTTACGAGCATAAGTTGCCTTCAGACTTAGCTTCAGTGCACCCAATTTTTCATGTCTCCTTGCTAAAGAAGTGCATAGGTGACCCAGCAGTTGTTGTCTCGATAAAGGGCATTGATGTCCAGAAAAGCCTCTCTTATAAGGAAATCCCAGTCAAAATTCTCAATTTTCAAGTTTGCAGACTAAGGAACAAAGAGGTTCCTCTAGTCAAAGTTCTTTGGCCGAATCAGTCCGTTGAGGGAGATACTTGGGAAGAAGAAGCAGATATGTGGACCAAGTATCCTCACCTCTTTTTTGCAAACTCAGACTTAGCTCAAGGTAACAATTTTCTTTGAATTTAGTCAGTTCCATGCTCAGATTACCTTTAAAACTCTGTATCGGTTCAATTGTATAGCATTCTCATATCATGCATGCCTTCATAAAATAGCTCAGTCATGTGTCATGTCTTCAAAACTCAGTCATGCTTCAGTTATGCATATTAGTATGATAGTTCAGTATATCAGTCGATTCAACTATGAAATCATGCTTCGATTGTACATGATCAGTATGTAAGTTCAGTCTATCAGTATTCTCATCTTAGTCAGTCTCATTCGAGAATGAATATTCCCAAGGGGGAGATATTATAAGACCCAACAAAATTCTAAGCTTAACTCAGTCTGTTAAAACTTGAAAAGAGGTCCCAAACTTAGAAATTTCAGCTAACTTTTTACACCTAGAATTATTTTAGCCTTCATAATTTGGCGATCTTATTTTATGACCCTTATAAACTTAAAATGATGATCCTTGGATTGAATCATGATCAGGTGCATCAACAGGTTACTTCGGGTGAGTTTCAGATTTTTTGAACCTCGTTTGAATCATATTCAAGTGGCCAAAACAGTGGATCGACGTGATCTCGATACATCGCGTCGCCCATTGTGTCGACGAATAATTTTTCACCAGCTTTTAGTGCAATTCCAGTGAACCAATGAAAACTCAACGCGGCGCATTGATGCCATCGATGCGGCACGGTGCTCACCGCATCACTGGGGACGTTTTCAGTCACTAAAACTCCGCGTCGAGAGGGTTATTTGGGTCATTTTTCCACCCTTAATTAGCCCAAAAAAACATGTGATTAACCTACTCTAAAGACAAAATATCTCATTCTCTCTCAAATTTACTTAAGAACAAATCCTTGGGCATTCAAATTTCCAGAACAATCTTCAAGAACACACTATCAATCTTCACGAATTTACTTACCAAGGTATGTTAGGTGTTCATCCAAGGGTTTCATTCCACCCTTGGAGTTCAAGAACCCCTTTTAAAATTTAAAGATGATTGCTTTCATGAATTCCATGTTGAGTTAAATTGTATTCATGATTATGATTTTATTTGGGTTCTAATCCATGATTAATTATAAAATTCATGTGAATTAAATAGCATGTGTGTTGTTTTATGGAGTTTCACATTGGAAATCCTTGAATTTGTGAGTTTGGAATTGTGATCATGATGCTTGCATGTTGACTAGTATTATGTGCATAAACTATGCCCCCAAGTGTTTGATATAATGTTCATGAGAGTTGAATAGTGAATCATGGCATAATAGTATGTGTACAAGTTCATGCCATGCAAGTGTTTGCTAAAATGCCTCAATGAATGAATTGTGACAAAGTGACTAGTTATCATGTTTTCAAGATTGTGCTATATTTTTACTATTTATACTATCGAGTCCTGGGGGTATCTAATACCTGATAATCTAGCTACTGCCTAGATTTACAGTAGTTTTGGGATAGTCTCAATGATGTCACGTACAGTAGTACTCAGTCAGCAACAGAACTCAGTATACTCTGTCAGTAACAGAACTCAGTGAACTAAGTCCAGTTCAGTTAGACATCATGATCAGTAACAGTTCAGTCAAGCTTAGTACAGTCTAGAAATTAGTTCAGTGTCTATTCAGTTGGGAGTAGGAATCAGCACCGAGTGAACCCAGGGATGGGTGTATTTCTGTCAGTAAAAAGGGTTTGACTCTTAGTAACAGTTCCTGCGTTACAGAACTACGTAGCTAGCATAGGTTGAGATATCTTCCTGCCAGTCTAGGGTTGATACATCTCATACGAGTTTTCCTGCTAGCGAGGGTTGATGAAAGGGATTCCTTCTAGAGAGGGTTAACTCATAGCCACTGTTAGTATCCCTTGGCAAATTGGTAACACCCTTCCAACTGGGGTCACAGGTTGGACCCCAACTCAGTTCATAATCGGGGTATGTCAGTTAGATGAACACTCCTACAATTTCAATTTTAGTTTTAGACTCAGTGTAAAACCTTAGTTCAGTATCAGAATCAGGACTGTCAGATATAGTCACCCAACTTAGTTTAGAACTCAGTTCAATTTTACAGAAATAGGACTATTAGAAAAAGTCACTCAGTTAACAGTAATACAGTATTAGTAAACTCAGATATTAGTAATTCAGTTTTTAGAACTCATTATCCAGTATTAAATGTGATCACAGTTACAATATACATAGTTATATGCATAGCATTTCATAATCAGCATTTTACAGCAGTTTCAGATATACATATACTCGCACTCAGTTATATTCATGATTTCTCAGCCAATTATTGTTCATGCATATGAACCCCTGCATTCATCCTTACCTTACTTAGCATACCAGTACATTCAAAGTACTGACGCATACCTTTTTTTTGTGCTATGATGTCTTATATCATAGGTTCAGATGCACAAGCTCCTGACTGTACCTAGCAGCCTAAATTATCAGCAGCAGATTTTATGGTGAGTCCTCATAGTTTGAGGATAGAGTATTATTTTAGTTATCAGTACTTCAGTAGTCGGAGTTAGTTGGGGGCTTGTCCCATCAACTCCATATTTAGACAGTTCAGTTAGAGGCTCTTCAGACTAAATTATTTTAGAAAGTTGTTCAGTTTTTAGTTATTATTTATCAATATTCAGTGTTTGATTTTATTTATGAACCTTATGGCAAATTCAGCCAAATTTTTTCTTTATTACAGAGTTATTATTATTCAGTGATTGCAGTAAGTACCAGTCATGGGTTAGCTTGTAGTCCTTCAGGATTATTAGCACTGTGTGACATCTGAGGTGTAGACTCGGGGCATAACAGTAGGTGGCAATAATAGGCCATGTCATTAGTATAGTGTTATTGGCATTTTGTCTGAGAGTAGGAATCCTCTCTACGGAGATCAACTTTATTTATAGCCTGTCAGTTTCTCACACATAGCTTCTTAGATTATAGGTTGCTCTTCAATTAGTCGTGATGGTCACAACGGGTAGAGTTCTTATCAGACCTTGCAAAGTATTTGGTATGGATCTTTAGGTCGTGATGACTATTCTGGATCAGTGGGTGTAGTATCTTAGAGCTTTTCAAGGGCTTATTTTGGTTGTGGCGAGATTGGCCATTGGTCTAGGAAGTGTCTTGGGTGCGATTTGGATGTTCAAACAGGGACAACATATATTCTTTTACATCCTAGTGCTCCTAAGGTATTTTATGATTGCGAGGAGGATGGTCACCTTAGTAAGAAATACCCCTGACGTCAGTTGGTCAGCCAGTTGAGGTTAGCTCATGTCTTTTATTCAGTTAGGGATTCAAGGGTTTTCTACGACTACAGAGAGACCGATAATTGGTCTAGAGAGTACCCCCAACATGGGATTATTATTCATTTATCTTATCCAGACCAGTCTTGTAGAGATATGGTACCTTCAGTTAGAGGTAGTACGTTTAGTGCCTCAGTTAGTAATTTAGACGCTCAGTCTAAGTTTGGACTCTCTCAAATTCGTACTACTTTAGGTACATCAAACTTGTGATTTTGGGTATTCATCGTGATAGGTGCGTCTTTTATTTCCTGCCTTAACTTTTGATTTGATTTAAATTGGAGCTTTCATACCCAACAATGATTATATTCCTTGGTAGTTTTATATTGGTTGTTGTATGCCTTAGTGTAGAGTTCATAATTATGTGGCTATCCCCGTAGATGAATTTTTTACTGGTGGATCAGCATTGATATTTCCCTAGGGGTGTAGCATTTGGGTTCGAGTCCCATTTATCTTGGCATATTGGCATTCTTATGGCCCTAGAGTGGTACTTGTTATTGATTTTCACTTTTGGTACCACCTATACCTTATGTTTGTGTCACTATTATTGTTGTTACTATTATTGTTTTGATGTTGATCGATCCTTACTTAGAAGACAACTAGACTAGTATTATTTAGTTAGAATTTCCTTCCTCGCGATTCTTGTTTTCTAGCCTAGGAGGCAAGCTCGGTTTGATGGTCTTCTCTCTTTTAGCGAGGTGAGGTTGGTAGTTTTCCTTTTCTATTGGTGTGGTTAGATAGGTTGTTGAGTGGGCTGCAAAATTGAAGGTAGGTTGTCCTTCCATGGATTTAGTATTATTCTACAGTTGGCAATTTGGTTATATTGCCATTTTTTAGTTTGAGATTCTAGGTCTTACCTTCTGGTTTGCTGAGATTTTTGCATTGGTTATCCTTCTCTATAGCCCATTTTTTAGGTTGACCATCTATTTTTCCGATTTGGCTAATTCATTGCCCAATAATAGTCTTGATGTTTATGTTGGATGGTCTAAGACTTGCCTTTATGGATGAGATCTTTGACCTTAGTATTAGTGTGGAGTTGGATATCCTGTTCTCACCGTGATGTGGTTTTGGTTCAATCGAATTAAAGTTTGTGTAAATTGGTGATCCTTTTTTATCATCTACTTAAGTTATCAAATTAGGGATACGTCATCTTGATTTGCTTGGTTCATTTCTTGAAAGTGGTATGACCTTGTGGTGATGTCAAAGCTACACCTTCTCTCAGAAAATAATATGATCACTGCCAAATATAGTAACCCAACAATGGTTGGGGTTGAATCCCAAGGGAATACGTGAAATTGTGGCTCTCAGTTGTTGTAATCAACGGGTGGAACTGGAAAAGTAAATGGGGGGATTTGAGTATCAATGTTGAACTAGTAGCGAATATCAACTTCGGTTGTAATTAGTCATAAGTGAAACACTAGGATTGTGTTCCCCCTGGATTCTCAACTCTGTAGGCTTATCGTGCTATGTTGAACCAACCTGATACCTTACATGTAGAATCGATAAGTTATGTACCTTCTATAGTCTTTTGGATGAGTAGAAGGATTTCACCCTTTACCTTTTGAGTCCCAGGATGTCGCCTTACTAACCCTTATCTTGATCCCAATTAACTATTACCTTCTGAGTCTCTAGTTATTAGATGAAATCTAACCATCTTACTAAGATAAAACCTAGAAGCATAGATCGACAGTTAAACTCCAAATCACTGTCGTCTTTATTTTTTCCTAGTCACTACTTCTCTTTTAGAGTAAGTAGCAATATCTAGGTGGGATTCTAACATGGGCACACGTTAAGAAAACTATTATAGTGAAGATAAAGCAATATATGCATGGGTATTGGTTCAGAACAACAATAGCACTTCCCCTACTTCGCCAATCCGTCAGGGTTTCCACAACCCTAGCCATGGGTTTTAGCTACTCATGCTTGTGAAGTAATCAATAACATTCATAATTGAAAGCATATATGAAATCACAATAATAAGAAGTAGAAAAACCCACAACCATAACTAAATTAATCAACTGAAGCTAATACAAGAGAATCCCAAGATCAAAATCGAATCTTGGAATCAAAATATATTTATGAATATAAAAAAGTGTGTTACTTCTACTAAAAAAACACATAAAAGGTATTTATATTACATGAGGAAACCCTAAAACCAAACTCCGAACAAAATAGGAGAAAATAGGGTCGGCGTACACTTATGGTCTCTACTTGTGCCCTGACCCTGGGCGCAAGTAGCACTTGTGGCCTGCAGGGTAGATGCAAGTACCAGGTACAAGTGCTAGGACCAAAAATCCTGCAGGTCAGCTCTCGGGATTTTGGACTTCTGGCACTTGATTTTCCCATATGTTGCCCACATGTACTACTTGTGGTCCACATGTTGACTTAGCAAGTGCTGAGAGTCATATTTTCAACTCTTCTTCAATTCTCAAACATGCTTTGATCACGAACAAGCTGAAAAGTGTCCCAAAGATCCATAATTGCCCTAATAAATAGCCAAAACACCTTTTTCCTCTTTTTCATGAACTTAGCATCCAAAATATGATTTCCTGCAAAACATACCCAAAATGCATCATATCTAACAAAACAACCTCAGAAACTTGCATATTTTCCTCGTTTTAAGCATCGTAAGTTCTATATTTCTATAGCACATCAATGCCTTTAACTTAGAACTTTTGTATGTCCTGAGGCAATAAAACATAACAAAATAAAAAAAAAACTAAACACGATGCTTAACTTGGAGAATCTAAACTATTCAAGGCAGTCAGACAACGCTTTAAGCTTAGATCACAACACCCCCTCCTATCTCACTTTTCAAAACCAACAGTGTACAATCATGAAGCACAACAATGTGATACAATGGGGTCAAAGTATGGCATTACATTATCAACAGACAACCACGCATATGTACAAGTTACACTACCAAAAATAAGCAAATAGCTAGCAATATGACTCATGTGCCCTCACAACCAAAATGTCCCACTTATTCCTATGAAATAATACATGTCAATGCAGGTTCAGTCAAGAGACACTCACACTCAGAAGAGAAGTTCCAATCAATGTACATCAAATACCATAGGCATGCCCTTATTTTCTTTACCTTGGTTTTTAGATAGTCAAGTTAAGATCACTATAAGACTTTTCTCGACTTGTAATGTAGGCTTGGGGGATGGTATGGTGCATATGGACATATCAAGAGACTAAGCCTCCTTCTCACTACACTAACCTTAGGGTCTCATTTACTAGCCAATTCCCTTTTTATTCCACCCTTATTTCTCTCTTTTTTATTCTTTATTGCACATTCGGGTTGGGTGTAGTTTTTTATTTATTTTTCACTTTTTTTTTATAATTTTTCTTTTACTTTTACTTTTTCTTTTCTTTTTCTACCACACCCAGCCCTACTAACTTACTTTTTCTCTTATTTTGCCCTTCTACATATCTATTTTACACTGCACACCCCTATGATAACCACCCTCAACTTAGGCATTTTGCCTGAGTTAAGGTGTACAGTGTCCAAGGAGGACTAAGGCCAAAACAAGTTCATTGTAATGTAAATGGGAAGGCGAATAAGTGAAACAAGAAAAATAGGATATAAGTCTCAAAATAGGGATCAAGGGATACAATTTACACAAGGAAGGTCATTTAGGCTAAAAGTGGACGCAAATAAAAAATGGCCTATGATCCTTTCCTAACCAACTATCCAACGACTTAGGCTAGACTAACCAGACAAGTTTTGGATTTAGCACACAGAGGGAACTAAGTAGCATCTCACACACATAGAAAAGAGCCAGTATTACAAGCTACTACTTATTCGGTTCATGCAATTGTCAGCAAGTGATTATCATGCCCCTAATCCAAATGCTATAATAAGATCCACAATGTTCACACATATATACATTTACACAATTCTAAAACACAAATTTTGGAAGGGTATCATTTTTCTCAAAAATCCATAAAAATATGATAACTGCCCTAAATGCTTAAAAATCTTCCAATTACACAAAAACACAACACAATACAAAATAAAACACAATACTACACAAATTATCCTAGACATGCTAGTTCTATAATCATACCATGGCCGATAGAAAAAGAAGCAAAACAACAAAAATTTACGACGGCTATGGGACATCCCACCCCCAACTAAAAAACTGCACACTGTCTTTAATGCGCTAATATAATACAAAACAAAAGGAAGTGAGAACATACCTAGGACGCGCTAAGCGTTTGTGTCATGAGTATCCACAGATGAAGGCATATCAACTGGTGCAGGCGGAGGCGGTGGTGGTGGCGGTGCTATACTAGATGATGAACCCACTGCTAGCTTTATACACCTCATCCTGTCAACGACTGTAGTCTTCATCTAGTTATGTCTGGCCATTTTAACAGCCTGGTCACATGGTATATCAGGATCCTGCAAGTCTACTATATGACCTTTCTTTGCCCTAACTGCTAGGACCTCCTTATCATTCTTTGAAAAGAAAACAAACTATCTCGGCATGCAAAGAGGTGATATCTGGACCACTGGGGGTATAACTGAGGGAGTGGCTGCTATACGACTCTCTTTAAGAGAGTGTACCTTTGCTCATAGTATATCAAAATACTCTATCATCTGGGCTAGATTCAGCATATTTATCTCTATGAATCAGTTTGTAACTCATCTTTTAAAAACATCAAGATATGTGTAGAAGTCAGTACGTAGCTCAGACAGTGTAGCTCTTTATGCGGCCTTCCATATGTCCTCTACCTGCTCAAATCTGGTCTGTTTCCTTGATCTTATTTGCTCGTAGAGGGTAGTCATTTTTGTCTTAACAACCCTCAATCGAGCATCAGTGGCCCTATGGATGTCTACTAAGCTCTATAAGAACTCTCTGGTTATAGTAATCATAGTTTTAGCATAAGCTATTGAGGATAGGCGAGTAGGCTCTGAAGATATGCCAACCAGCTCTGAAGTTGAAGCCGAGGTTGATAAAGAAATAGCTAGTGTCCCCTTGCCTTGTGCACTCAAATCTGGAGCCTCTCTTTGCTCCCCTATCTCTATATCAATAGCAATACCCACATCGCCTATATGTGCCTCAATAGGCTCTATGAAAACTGTTGGGCCCTCAGTCTGGGCCCTACGTACTGCGGATGGCTTTGTAAATCTCCTAGGAAGGTCTGTGTATGATAGACCTTTCACACTTTTCATATTTATAGTATTCGTATCAAGTACCCTCTCATCTACTCCTGGTATTTTGGGTACATCGGCCTCATCTCATAGCCTCTGAATCATGCAAGGGAATAGCAAATTAGTTAAATGATACAAGCCCAATTGCCTTCGAACCTTTGGATGAGATACGTATGATGCTCGAGGTGTTTGATGACTCCTTAGTGCTTTTAAAAGATGCCACGTGGAGGAAGATTACCATTAAGGAGGTTCAAAGAACTTTGGCGAGGTTGAAGGAGTGCAAAATGGGGCTCGAAAGCCCCTTAGAAGGGTCATGCACCCAAGGAGCTTTGGATCCGCTTTTGATCCGCTCTAGCATTTCAAGAGCGGGTCAAAACAGCCCCTAGTGGGTCTTTTCTTACATTTGGGTCAGTTTTGGGCCCTAATTGTGTAATATGTAGCCAAATTATAAATGCTTGGTAGCTATGCTTATTTCCTTAGTTTTTGGATGATATTTTTACATGATGTATTCATGAGACTCCATGGGAGTGTTTGAGTGCTTGGAAAAGCATGTGTTGAATTTTTCTTAGAAACGATGGTTGTAAGGCGGATCTAATCCCCTTTGTAGTCACCATAAGATTTAGGTGCCTATTGATAGTCATTAAGGGAGCTTTTAGGATTTTATACATCCTTCGATTTCCCTTTCGATAATAATTTTGTATTTATCTTTCTATCCTCGTTTTCCTATCCATCTATCCTTACTTTTTGCGTCTTCGATTTGAGTCCTCGTGGGTCAATTCGTATCATCAAATCCCCAGATTTTCTATCATGGATCTCATACCAGAGGATATCTATAAAATCAATAAAATATCTGGCCATCATACAAGCAACCAAGGCTGCTCCCTCCTAAGTTAAAAAATTATATGAAGCAGTGGGGAATAGTCGATACCGAATGAGCAACTACCAAAACTTATCCTCAAAGTTCAATGTGCCCTTCTTGATCACATTATGCCCCTCAATCCATAAGTCAATATCACCCAAAGGTAAAATATGGCTGGCTATCCATATAGTTATTTCGACCTTCTCTCGTCTATACTCAGCCTCTCGCATAATATGTTAATTACATGCGACTCTTATTCTGTAGTAGCACTTAGATTTAGATGTGGGAGTAATATAATTAGGACCAAAAATGACTCAGCAGATAGTCTCTATTGAAATATCAACTCTGACCCTCTAACAAGTGTATGACCACGTTGTGCCTGCTCCATATGCCTTATGGGTCCTGGCAATTTATAAATAGGAACCTCTACTGTAGTTTGGTATGATGCATAAACTCACGCACCATAGAAGAGTTGTAAGAACCAAATGGTCTGTTCATCTACTCTAACTGATATCGATCAAAGGACTCCTGCAACTGTGGTAATCTCCTCAGTCCCGATAAGTCAATCCTGCCGATACGAACCAAATGGTTAACTTATCTTTTGATGATATCTTTGGAGGCCAATACATAGAGACTCAATACTTATTCACCTCGAGTATACAATAACAAGCATAGAGGATCAGTTTTGAGCATGCCATTAAGAAAGGTCGTGTGTGGAAGATTGCTTGGAGCATTAAAGACTTGAGGACTCACGATTTTGGACTACACTTAATGGCTTATGGTTTTTGGAGCATTAAAAAGACTTAAAACACTCCAAAATTTCCACTCTACTTAAGGGTGTTTTGGTCATTTTGTATCCTTTTCTTACACTCCATAGGAGCTACTTTCATTAAGGGCATTAGGGTTATTTTGTCTTCATTTAGTAATAACTATAAGTAGTCTCTTTAGGGTTCATTTCATACTTAGTTTTTTATTGATGTAAGACTTGAAATATTGTAATAAACTCTCTCTAGTGTGAGGAGTGTAACACCTTTAGTTATAGGGCTTGGAATAGCCACCAAACCAAAATGAGGGCAACAAGTGTGGATATCACTTGTGTTGCTATGTTGGCTTGATACGTTGGTGTTTAGAGGAGGTAAAGTTCCTCTTTTTTCAATGTAGGAGTTAGATGTTTGTCGTGTGTAGTGTTAAGGGTCCAAGAGTCCACCAAATTCTTGGGTTCTTAAGATTAGACCTTTACTTGTCTAACTATCTATCATTTTTTGTTTATGTTGCAATTGTTTGTTTATTGTTCTTGTACTCCAACTCGTGAGGTGTTGTTATTGTTACCACATTATTGTTATTGTTATCTTGTTCATCATCTTGTGTTGTACAATAGTTTGGGTTGGCTGATTTGGTGTTATAAACACCTTGTTCTCTTCTTATTGTTATGTTCTTGGGAGTCCGAGACTTGGTCTCCAAAAGGGCTAGCGGTTTTCTTCAAATTTATGGACTATTTGGACTAATTTTAGTGTTTCCAAGTTTGTATTATATCACCTACACTCCTTGTAGACAAGTCTCTTAGACCTACCAGTATATGAGATACGACTGTCTATATCATAAACTGCCCGCATATCCTCTACACACCACCTCAGAGGTGCCTTAGTAGTATATGCGGGTGCAGGACTTTGTCCCTGCTGTACTGATGCATCGTGGGAAGCCTACTCTATACCCTCATCATACTGGGGTACCTCTAACTACTATACCTATGTGGTGGTACACTCCTCATATTGGGGTACCGTTGATACCTCCTCCTGCTCAACATCATCAGATAAATCCTCGGACCCCTCCTCAGACTGGGGGTCCTAAGCTACAACCTATGAAGTAGACTCTAAATCTATATCCTCCTCATAATCATCATCATATGGTGGAGGAGTGTGTGGGGTGATATCTACACTAACTTCATCCATGGTCGGGATGCAACTGCCTGAGCAGTCTGGCGCATCTTCCCGCTGGTAACTCTACGTGTCTGAATCATCTCTACGTTGCTGCTTCGTATACTCCTCTACTAAACCATTAGTCTTAGGAGACTCTTTCCGTCTCCTCTAGGTATCAGCCTTTTTATTCATCACAGCTTTTGGTGCCATATGTATCTAAAAAACAAGTCGATAGTTTCCAACAAACATGAGGGATAGCAATGGTTGAAGAAAAACTCAAAATTTGAAAAGTTCGAAAGTTTCCTCAATTTTCACACTCCTTTAACCAGTTTGAAATCCCAAAAATTCCAATGAACATTCATATATCAAGAATCATGATTTTCAAATATAACTCAACATACTCAACTTGTGATATACTCTATTCATTCAAGTTCAACTTCCCGTTAGGGCCTAACCTAAGAATTCAATTCAAAGAAAGCCCTACATTATGATTTTAGGTTACCTCAAGGCTTCTACATACAAGCATGATAGAATCTATATATTTTACATGAGAATACACATATCAACGTGTTTAAACAATGAATAAATCAATACATAACCCTTTGAAGCCAAGAAAGTTACCTCTTTTTATGATAAACCGGAAGTGAACAGTGAAGAACTCAAGAAAAATTAAAGTTGGAACTTGTTTATAGTGTATTGACAAAATTTGGTATCTCAAAAAAATGTCAATTTAGCCTTTACTCCAGTATGGGGTTAATTTTTCCTCTAAGAGGGAAGTTTGAATTAAAAGAAGAGGTTTTGAGGATTTGAATGAGTTGGAATTAGGTTATGGATGTTTAAATAAGTATGGAGGGCTGTTTTAGGTCATACATATTTGTTGGTGGGAAAAAATTTTAATTAAAATTTGGGCCCACAACTGACCTAGCCACGACAGCCACTATCGCCTGCCACCTGCGGCCAGGCCTGGGGCGCAAGTGCCACCTACGGCCAATAGGTATAAGGCCAAAAATTTTGGCTTTCTTTCCTGCAATTCAGACTTGGTTTTTCAATATTTTTCCAGCTACCTATGGTCTAGTAACCTAAGTTTATTGGCCCACAAGTATGATTAGGTTCCGAACACCACAACTTTCTATTCTCATCCTCAAACTGTCGACGTTTCAATTTATTGCTCAACCTACCTGGTCTGTGTGGGACTTGTAACCATGATGGGTTGGTCACATAATCCCTTACCTGAAAATCGATGAATGTAGCATTCTTACCATATTTCAGGTAAGTCCATCAGCTAAAACCTATAAAAGAAAAATAATAAAAATGTGAACACTAAAATAGTATGTTGCCTCCCACTTAGTGCTTGATTTAACGTCGCAGTGTGGCGTGGCTGTATTGGTTACTCAGACTTCACCAACAAGCCCATGGGTTGCCTCCCATAAGCGGTTGATTTAACGTTGTGGCACGATGCGGGTATATTGATTTCTCAAATTTCATCAAGATACCCATAAGAGTACCCTCAAGGGTCATCAATACAATCAATCACCGATACCACCCTCATATCAGCAGGTTGCTGTATTGATTTTTGGATGTTGAATGTAGCCTCCTCACTGTGTTGACTCAGAATTTTAGCTCTCCTTTCTCCATATCAACCATTGCTCTACCTGTGTCCATAAACAGTCCCCTCAATATAATGGGTATCTCTGTGTCAACCTCTCAATCCAGAAAGACAAAGTCAGTCGAGGATATAAAATTGTCCACTCTCACAATCACATCAAACAAAATGCTAACAGGTTACTTTATAGTACGGTCAGACATCAACAACCACATTGAAGTCGATAACGAAGAGTTCAAACCCAATTGTTTGAATATGGCTAGTGGCATCAAATTATATATGCACCTAAGTCACATAAGGCTCTGGCAAATCGAGATGACCCTACAGTACATGGTATAGTGAATGATCTGAGGTCACACTTTTTCTAAGCCAAAGACCTCATATGACTGCACTACAGTGGTGCAGGCCATCAACATCGTCAATAGTCCCTTCTTTCTTCTTTGTGACCGACTACTCACAACGCTCAACTTACACGTCAATTTAGTGTAAGGCGGTCGTTGTCAATATATTTACCCAATTTTGGAGTCAGGGTCGAATCCACGAAGAACAATGTGAGTGGCGATTAAACTAATTTGAAACTATAGCTACAAGTTGAATTTAAACAAATGTTGCGAAAAGATAAAATGGGGGTTTTTATCAATCAAACAAAAATTAAAGTTTCGACTTGCATCAAAGCCCAAAACTAAAATTTCAATGGTTCAAATCAGTGATAGAGAGGAACTAGGGTTGTGATCACTATGATTATTAATCTCCATTTTATAATAACTGTAGTATTGGGTTCTCATGACTTATGGAAAACACCAAATTATCAGTTTCGACAGTCCATCTAAGTGTTTCTCAACCTACTTAGATGTTGAACTCCCTAATTCTCTCGAACTTAGAAAATCATTCTATTCATACTGATTTTATCTCAAGTTGATCAATCTTGTTACAGCATTAATCATTAGATGAGAACTTAACCTTCCAAAATCCTCTTTGATAATTCGCTACCTTTAGTTTATCTCTCAGTTCGAGTAAATCAACATACCGCGAGATCTATTGTTTGCAACCAACAGAAAATAATTAATACAAAAGAATTATCAAGATGTTCCCACAATCACTCGAACTCTAACCAACTATTAAGACAATACAGGAGTAATCATTGATCCCAAAACCCTAGTTGTGGGTTTTAGTTCCACACGAAAGAGAAAGCAATAACAAAAACTAAATTCATAATTCAAAGTGATTAAACTTACTAAAGATGTAGTCAGAAATTTATTCTCTTCCCAAATTCAAGAAGAATATCCCACAACTAAATCAAAGAATCGAAAATTGAATTCTAAGTTTTGAGCCCCAAAAAGAGGTGTATTTTTCTTTAGAATAAGTTCAAGATGTTCCATCCCCTCTATGAAACCCTAAAAGCTGCTATTTATATCCGTAACTTAAGAAAAATTAAAAATTAAAAATTCAGATTTTTCTCCTTAGCTTACGACATATCTGACGGCTTATCAGAGATCTGGTAGCTTATCAGACCATGTTGTCAGACATGATTCCCATTTCTTGCCTTCTGCTTATGTGTGACAACATGTTTGACGGCTTATCAGACACCTGACGGCTTATCAGGGGATATCGTTAGCTCCTTCTCTAAGTTTGATGATTTTTTCCTTAGGCTGACTACAACTCCTGATGGCTTATCAGGGTTTTGACGACATATCAGACAGTGTCATCACTTCTTCACTTCAAATCTCACGTACTGCCTTAGGCTAACGGCATTCTCGACGGCTTATCAGAATTGCGACGACTTATCAGAGATGTCGTCACACTTCTGCTCCAACTTCCTCATACTGTCTATAGCTGATGATAACTCTAATAGCTTATCACAAGGCTGAAAACTTATCAGACAAGTCGTCAGCTATACTTCCCGCTCTACTTGCTCAAAAATCAACTCTTTTACTTCCATTATTGCTAGTTCTTTTGCATCTTAACTTTTACTGCAATATCAAATAGAAAACAATCAAAAATGACAAAAGATGCTTAAGACTTTGCAATTATTCTTAGTTAAAAGCCTCAAATGTGTTAGCATCTGCTCACACATCAACACCCTCAACTTAAAATAATTGTTTGTCCTCAAGCAACTAAAACACAATCAAGAGGATACAAAACACATTCAGCAGTCAATCATCCATTTTAGCTCAAAACATACTTACCATCTCCAAGGTCAATCATCTCAAACTCAACTGTGTATATTCCTGAAAAGCAACAATGCAACACAAAGGACTCAAGTTATGGCATCAACTTAGAAAAAACAACCATGCATGTACCAATATTACACTATCCAAATAAGTTAGAAACTAGCAACGTAACCAGTGTGCCCTTACAACAAAGAAGTCCCTCCTCACTCATATGTGAACTCAAGAATGTCAATGCGTGTATGGTCAAGAGACACTCACTCTCAGAAAGAAGTTCTAGTCAATGCATGCCAAATACCATAAGCTTGCCCTTATTTTCATTACCGAAGCTTTCAGACAGTTAAGTTAGGATCACTATAGGACTTTTCTTCATCTTGTAATGTAGGCTTGGGGCTGGTATAATACACAAGGATATTTAAAATATATAAGACTCCTTGGTACTACACTATTTTTGGGGTCTCACTTATCAACCTTTACCTTATTTCTCCCTTTCTTGCTTAAAGCACATTCAAGCTGGGTGCAGTTTTTATTCATTCATTTTTTTTTCACAGCTTTTCTTTTTTTTTCATTCTTTTTCTACCACACCCAGCCTTGTATATTTTTTTTACCCTTCTTCATACTCACTTTACATTACGCACCCCTATGATAGCCACCCTCAACTTAGGCTATTTACCTAAGTCAAAGTGCACAATGTCAAAGGAGGACCAGGGCCAAAACAGATTCATTGTGATACAAATGGGAAGGTGATAGGTATAATAAAAAAAATAGGCATTAAGGCTCAAAATTAGGATCAAGGGATATTATTCACACATGGAAGGTCATTTAGGCTAAAAGTGGACTAATATCAACAACGGCCTATGATCCTTTCCTATTGCTATCCTACAACCAAGGCAAGACCAATCGAGCAAGTTCTGAATTTAACACACAACAGGAACTAGGAGTATCTTACACACATATGGCACAAAGGTGCATCACAAACTACTACCCATTCGGTTCATGTAATTGTTTAGCAATGGTTATCATGTCACTAGTACTAATGCCATAACAAGATGCACAGTGGTCACACATAAATACATATCACAAGTTATAAAATAGACCATTGGAGAGGTGTTTAAAAATCAACAAAAACATGTTAACTGCCTAAGGTACTTGTATTTCTCCTAGTCAACTATAATATTTTACAACAAATCATAATACACCTAAACATGTCGGCTCTACTAGGAACAAGACTCCAGGGAAAAGAGGCACGGTAACAAAAACCCTAGAGGACATCAACACCCATAAGTAGCCCCACCCTCGATTTAAAATCATGCAATATCCCCAATGTGTCAAACCAAAACAAGAGAGTTAGAACATACCTGTGGCACCATGGGTGCGAAGACCTGATGTCAATTATATAATACGAATACAAACAACAAAATACCTTCGGTTTCCTCGCAAGTAGTGCCTGATTTAATGTCACGGCACGACTAGGTTATCTTAACTACTCAGAATTCATCAAGATACCTTAAAAGTGCTTCATCCTTTATCCCTCCACTTAGACGATTTGAATCATCAGTCCATCTTTTGATATTTACATCTTTTAGGTGCGTTGCGCAAATGTGAGAGCATGATAAGGAAAGTTCTATCACACCTCTTCGAAGACTTAAATCGTTTGCCCAATTTTGCATCAAACTTTTATGTGGGCTCATTTGGCAACGGTGAGAATCTTAAAAATCCATTAAATAGACATCGATCTTTAAGATTCTTGGTCTTCAAGATTGGGGTTGTATTATACCCTTTCGAAAAGACAAACTCCAAAATATAGAAATTTTCCTCCTCATTTCCAAAATTCATCATTTGCTTAGGTGATTCGACTTTCATCACATCCACCAAGCATAATATTGAAAAGTGATTCGAGTGAGGTCTTCTCCTAATTTCAGAGTTGCATCCTTCTCGACCTCTTCACCCTGAATTGAGCTAGAGTCTTTATAAGAGATTGGCTTGGTTTTTTCTTTTGCCTCTATCACCATTTCATCAATCTTAGCATCATCTCTCATGGTTTTTTTGGTTGGTTGGAAAATCACCGAGGGTTGCTCAACATCAATATAGGGTTTTTGCTCCTCATCTTCACACTTTTCCATTATTTTAAATAATTCCACAGATAAAATATCATCTAAACATAATATAGAAGAATGTTTTGAATGATTGACCTCTATATCTATCTCCGCATGAATGATTGGATTCATTTCTTGATGCATATCACATACGATATCATATATTTCTTTCTGAAGATCCAACATTCGTTGAAACATAGCTTCAATGCCACTCTTACCGGTGCTTTGTTCTTTCTTTTCTTGACCATAAGATCTATCAAACCCATAATAAGAACTAGAATTTGGGTTAGCACAATAGGGGGAGGGGAAAATTGGGAAATCACTCCAATGTCCATCTTGACCACCACATAAAGAACAATCATACTCCCGGTAGGATGGAGATGGTGCACACACCTCTCTCCGGGGAGCATATCTACAATCTTGCCAAAAGTGAGGTCCATCACAGTATGGACATGGATCATCAAGATAAGATTTTTAACCACCAAGCTCATGTTCATTCCACGATGCCATAGTAATAAGTAAACTAAAATAAAAATCTACCTAACACAAGAAAGAAAAGAAAACTAAAAATAAATATTTATAAGTTTGAATTCAAGCAAGTAGGCTAAAATTCTAAACCAACTCAATACGCCGAATTGTTCCCCAGCAACGGCGCTATTTTTTATAGTGCTCAACTTACATGTCAATTTAGTGCAAGGCGATCGTTGTCAATATATTTACCCAATTTTGGAGTCAGGGTCGAATCCACGAAGAACAATGTGAGTGGCGATTAAACTAATTTGAAACTATAGCTACAAGTTGAATTTAAACAAATGTTGCGAAAAGATAAAATGGGGGTTTTTATCAATCAAACAAAAATTAAAGTTTCGACTTGCATCAAAGCCCAAAACTAAAATTTCAATGGTTCAAATCAGTGATAGAGAGGAACTAGGGTTGTGATCACTATGATTATTAATCTCCATTTTATAATAACTAGAGTATTGGGTTCTCATTACTTGTGGGAAACACCAAATTATCAGTTTCAATAGTCCATCTAAGTGTTTCTCAACCTACTTTGATGTTGAACTCCCTAATTCTCTCGAACTTAGGAAATCATTCTATTCATACTGATTTTATCTCAAGTTGATCAATCTTGTTACAGTATTAATCATTAGATGAGAACTTAACCTTCCCAAATCCTCATTGATAATTCGCCACCTTTAGTTTATTTATCAGTTCGAGCAAATCAACATAGGACGAGATCTATTATTTGCAACCAACAGAAAATAATTAATACTAAAGAATTATCAAGATGTTCCCACAATCACTCGAACCCTAACCAACAATTAAGACACTACAGGAGTAATCATAGATCCCACAACCCTAGTTGTGGGTTTTAGTTCCACACGAAAGAGAAAGCGATAACAAAAACTGAATTCATAATTCAAAGTGATTAAACTTACAAAAGATGTAGTCAGAAATTTATTCTCTTCCCAAATTCAAGAAGAATATCCCATAACTAAATCAAAGAATTGAAAATTGAATTCTAAGTTTTGAGCCCCAAAAAGAGGTGTCTTTTTCTTTAGAATAAGTTCAAGATGTTCCACCCCCTCAATGAAACCCTAAAATCTGTTATTTATATTCGTAACTTAAGAAAAAATTGAAATTAAAAATTCATATTTTTCTCCTTAGCTGACGACATGTCTGATGGCTTATCAGAGATCTGATAGCTTATCAGACCATGTCGTTAGACATGATTCCCATTTCTTGCCTTTTTCTTATGTGTGACGACATACTTGACAGCTTATCAGACACCTGACGGCTTATCAGGGGATGTCATCAGCTTCTCCTCCATGTTTGATGATTTCTTCCTTAGGCTGATGGCAACTCCTAATGGCTTATCAGGATTTTGACGACATATCAGACAATGTCGTCACTTCTTCACTTTAAATCTCACATACTGCCTTAGGCTGACGGCATTCTCGATGGCTTATCAAAATTGTGACAATTTATCAGAGATGTCGTCACACTTCTGCTCCAACTTTCTCATACTGTCGACAACTAACGATGACTCTGATAGCTTATCACAAGACTGACGACTTATTAGATAAGTCATCGCTATACTTCCCTCTCTACTTGCTTAGAAATTAACTCTTTTACTTTTATTATTGTTGGTTCTCTTGCATCTTGACTTTTACTGCAATATCAAATAGAAAACAATCAAAAACGACAAAAGTTGCTTAAGACTTTGCAATTATTCTTAGTTAAAAGCCTCAAATGTGTCAGCATCTGCTCATACATCAACTTCTTCATAGACCTGGAATATCCAGGAATCTGCTCCAACACCTTGAGAAGAGGAATATTCAGGCTCAATTTTTTAGTATCTCAATAAATCACTTAAACTTTCCTTTCTCTTTTTTCTGCTTCAGTCGCTGAGAAAAAAGAGGGGGCGGTCTTAGAATCTGTCTTATTTCTTGCTCAACAACTGGACCCTTACCTCTTCTCTTAGCAACTGCATTATCACTACCTTTTTCCTTTTCTAGCTCCTTAATAGGTGTCTCATCAATATCAACTTCTATAACAGGTAGTGGGGGATACATAGTAGTAATTCCACTCCTCATGGTAATGGCAAGAACATGATCATATTTCTTCATATTCTGTACAGTGTTGCTCAGAAGGGTACCTGGCTGCCTTTGGTTCAGAGTTGCTGACATCTGCCCGAACTGGTGCTCCAACTGCTTGATAATAGTTGCATGAGATTCAACCTTTTGGGTTAACCCTAAAATGTCAGCCTTAATCTTCATAAAGCTAATCTCCTAATTTTCCTAACCCTTCACCATTTTAGCCAGCATCTCTTCTATTCTTGATTTGACATCTTGACTAACAGGCGGAATGTACCTATCTACCTTCTCTCTGTAGTCATATTTCTTTCTCCAGTCACCATCTCTCTCTACTAAAGTCTTTGTATCTGTCATAGTAGTTCCAACCTTAGTTCTCTTGTCCTTGGGATCAAAAACTCACTAACTAACGATCCAGATAATTGTTTCCTCTTCCAATTCGGACTCATAAGCTTTAGAAGTTGACCCCAATGCTGCTACTATATTTATTTTCTTGGAATTTGTTGCTGCAAGCTATTTTGCTAGTACCCTTAGATCAGTTCTTAGCAATGCAATCTCTTGCGCTACTAAGTCTTCAGGAACTTCTAGTCGCAGGAGGCACCAATAGCATATGTACCAAATCCCCTCTCATCCTCCAAAGTTTTCCACCCTAGGTTAGTGAGTAAGACATAATCTAACATCTTCAAAGATGCCTCCCAGCATAGTCTTATAAAAGCTCCTCCAGATATGGTGTCTACCATGGATTTGGAGCTGATAGTCAAGGCTCGATAAATATCTCTTATAAGCTCACCCCTGATATTCAATGGTTAGGTACCATACTTATTTTCTTCTTGAACCTGAACCATGCCTCATACATAGATTCTGATTGCAGCTGCCTGAAATTATAAATCTCTTCCTTAAGTTGCAACATCCTGGATGAAGGAAAAAATGTGTTCAAGAATTCCCTACACAACTTGTTCCATTTAGTGATAGAGCCTCTTGGCAGTTCCCCTAATCATACAAATGTTTTTCCTGTAAGTGAGAAGGGGAACAACCTCAATCTAAGTGCTTTCTGATTCACCCTTGGGTTTGTATATAAACTGCAGATCCTGATAAAATTTGCAAGGTGTGAATTTGAATCATCTGTAGGCAGACCTGCAAACACACCCATTAAATTTAAGAGCTGGATCATTATGCTCATTATTGATGCTTGGGTAAAAGAGGAGGTATAATGTCTCCAGTCTCTGTCGGCTCAACGTATCCTAAATCTTCTTCATCATCTATATATGGCTACATATACTGATATGTTGGGATCACTTTAACAAGAGCACTTCTCGCTCTATTCTAATTTCCACCGAGTGCTCAGTCTACTTCTTGTCTCTGATAAGCTAGCTCTTCCTCCTGAGCTACTCACTGAGCCTCTTCTGTTGCCCTCCTTTTGTTCTCAGCTTGAGCTAAAATTTAACCAGCCTATTTATCAATAATATCCTCTACTCCATCGGGAAGAGGAGAAGGAGGTAAAATATTATGAATCCCTTCAGGATTATTATCTCTTTTCTGTTCCACCATCCTACTAGGTATTTGTAGGATCCTCTCTGGATTAGGATTAACTGGGAGTAAGGGACTGCCTCTACTCCATGTGCTAGGTATACACCGATGTATTCCTAACTAAGAATATAAATAAAAAGAAAACCTAAAAACTACAACAACTTTAATTCATAAATAAACATCATATTCCCTAGCAACGGTGCCAAAATTTGGTGATGTCCAAGCTACAGATCCTCCCAAAAAATGATACGGTCGCTGCCAAATATAGTAACCCAACAAAGGTTGGGTTTTAATCCCAAGGGAATACGTGGAATTGTTGATCTCAGGTGTTGTAATCAACGGGCGGAAATAGAAAAGTAAATGGGGGGATTTGAGTATCACTGTCGAACTAGTAGTGAATATCAACTTCAATTGTAATCAGTCGTAAGTGAACACTAAGATTATGTTCCCCCTAGATTCTCAACTATATAGGATTATCGTTCTATGTTGAACCAACCTGATACCATGCATGCAGAATTGATAAGTTATGAACCTTCTATAGTCTTTTGGACGAGTAGAAGGATTTCACCCTTTACCTTTTGAGTCTCAGAATGTCGCCTTACTAACCCTTATCTTGATCCCAATTAACTATTACATTTTGAGTCTCTAGTTATTAGATAAAACTTAACCATCTTACTAAGATAAAATCTAGAAACGTGGATCGACAGTTAAACTAAAAATTACGGTTGTCTTTATCTTTTCCTAGTCACTACTCCTCTTTTGGAGTAAGTAGCAATATCTAGGGGGGATCCTAATGTGTGCACCCATTAATAAAACTATTATAGTGAATATAAAGCAATACATACATGGGTATCAGTTCAGAACAATATTAGCACTTTCTCTACTTTGTCAATCCACCAGGGTTTCCACAACCCTAGCTATGGATTTTAGCTGCTCATGTTTGTGAAGAAATCAAAAACATTCATAATTGAAAGCATAGATGAAATCACAATAATAAAAAATAGAAAAACCCACAACCATAAGTGAATTAATCAACTGAAGTTAATAAGAGAATTCCAAGATCAAAATTGAATCTTGGAATTAATATATGTTTATGAATATCAAAAGTGTGTTACTTCTACTAAAAACAAACAAAGGGTATTTATAGTATATGAGGAAACCCTAAAATCAAAGCCCAAACAAAATAGGAGAAAATAGGTCAGTAGCCACTTATGGTCTCTACTTGCGCCCTAGCCCTGGGTGCAGGTAGCACTTGCAGCCTACAGGGTGGGCGCAAGTGCTAGGACCAAAAATCCTGCAGGTCAGCTCTCAGAATTTTGGACTTCTAGAACTCGGTTTGCCCATATACAACCCATATGTACTACTTGCGATCCACATATTGACTTAGCAAGTGTTGGGGGTCATCTTTTCATCTCTTCTTCAATTCCCAAATAAGTTTTGATCATGAGCAAGCCAGAATGTGTCCCAACATCCATAACTGCTCAAATAAGTAGCCAAAAACACCTTTTATCCTCTTTTTCATGAACTTAGCATGAAAAATATGTTTTCCTGTAAAACATACCCAAAATGCATTATATCTAACAAAACAACCTCAGAAACTTGCATATTTTCCTTGCTCTAAGCACCGGCAGTGTTATATTTCTATAGAACATCACCTCGGCAAAGATATTGAGCCTGGTTACTCTATTTTTCTGCAATGTGATTCATGGTTTAATAGGGTTGAGGTTGGTTTGCATAGGTGGATTTAGAAATTTCTTATTTTGGCACTTGTTCGGCCTAATAAGACTTTGTAGAGTGCATCTCCTTAGTGATATGTATCTATGGATATTCGTTATTATAGATTGAGCATGAGGTTAACCAAATTCAAGATTAAGTTGTATTTTGTTGAGTTGCTCGAGTTTTAGTCATCGCTAGTACTATTTGCAGCCTTGGTGAGTTCTTGGTCATGCCTTGATACTTTATGCCTTCAACAAATATGGAGCTGGCTATTTGTGTGTTCAACTGTTGTTTTTCCTCCATTCTGATTTTGTTCCTTAACTATATATTAGTTTTATCTCTTGCAGGGACTATTGTGGGATACCCTAATTTATAATAGTAAGGTCGATTTGAGTATTTGGCATTATTTGAGACTTGTCAGCTCAAGTATTGGATTTCGATTCTTGTGAATGACAACTTAGAAGTTGTGCTAGAATTTGTAGTATGTATGCTTACTCATCTGCAGGATTGGTTTGGGTAGTTGGGATCGAGTAGTTCGGTTTTAGTTCTGAAGTTATAGTTTTGGATTGTGTAACTTGGTTGCAGCCTTCATTTCAAGTTCGACTCAGCTGACATTTCATCATCAGGCTGTCCAATCCTTCAGTTCAAATAGATTATGGTTGATAGATATTCAGATGATAGCCCATTGGCACCTAATGATGGTTCCTTCTGCTTTTGTCCTTCGTTCTCAATTTTTGTCAAAATTTTGGATTGTTTGGGATTAGAAAGGTTTCATCCTCATTTTATGGGATATTATGGAGTGAATCATTCAATTTCATGAGTTGGTGCTTTGAATTCCTGATTATCAGTTTGAGGTTCATTCGAACTAGTTGTAACCTAAGCAGGAGATCGCAGGCTTTGAACATCTCTCTTTATGGGTATAGGTAGCACCTTATGGGCTTATTCTTATGCTTGTCTTTATGGATTTTCAATGGATCAGCTCCAGCATTTCGAGGATAGTATGATGTCTTTGCACGGATAAGACTCGAATGACTATTGCGTGGTTGGGAGTAGATAGTAGGTTTGGAAAGGCAAAGGAAAGTTATATCTAGGTATTGGAGTTGGTTGCATGATTCATGTTTTTTATTTCCTTGGCTTGATTGAGTTGTCACTTGGTTATGCTTATATTGGTGAGATATCAGTGTGTTATGGCTTGGATTTGCATGCATCATCCATTCTCGATTCAGTTGGAGGTCAGTCAGTTCTTGAGGTTGAGTTTTGGTTGTTTGGTAGGTGAAGTAGGAGAGCTGGTTAAAAAAGAGTTACCTATGGCAAAAATTCCTTTAAAGCGTTGTCTCTTCTATGAGGTTATTTGGAGAGTCTTGCTTGGAGCATGCGGGCCCAGTACCTCATCCCTTCGAGATTTCATGATCACTCCGTCCATTGACTTTTAGAGACGAAAGTCCTTTTGGTAATGGAAATTGTGATGACCCTTTAGGTCATTTTCTTAATTCTTATGCATTTTTGGTGATGCGAGCCTTCTCACAGCGGCTATAACTCACTTATGACTTACCAGAACTGTCAGTTCATGTGATGACCCAATTTCTCAGGTCATAATGGTACCTACTATAATGCACCAGTAAGTAAGCCAACCTGTAGTTCGAAACAATTAGTAACAGACTATCAGGAGAAATAGAAGAAAATAGCAGAATAAATATGAAAAAAGAATAATACATGTAAGGAAGTTCCAAAACCTGGTGGAATCAGTACAAGAGCTTCTAATACAATAAGAGTACAAAAATGATATACTAAATAAATATACAGGTACAACCCATCTCTGAATACTACAGAGAGATTAGTCCAATCAATAATAGGGGCAGTAGTAAGGCTCTGAATGTTAGGAGCTCACCCCAAATCTCCTACCCATAGCTGCTCCACACGACACGTACACAAACAACATGAACTCATACTATGATCTACAGGCTGTAAAAGTGTAGTATGAGTACCAAACATATAATACTCAGTAGGCAACTGTCGACTGATCTCCAAAGATAATGGAAATACAAATAACATAGAGAGCAGGAATGTAAACTACAAGAAACTATGTAGGAAGCTAAATACACTAAGGATAAAGAGGCAGTAAGGATAATCTATCCTACTCTAGCCGTAAATAGGAACAAAAGCACTATACCGTATATCACAGGCCAATATACAGATAAAGGGTAGAAGAATGATATATATATATATATTAGTGTACAAGTCCAAGAAATTCATATACAATATGAAATAAAGGAAGATAGGGATATACAGCAATATTATATCAAGATATGTACATATATAGGTGCACAAGACTAATTCAAGATACAACCTAAGGTAGTCATTCTGACATCCCAAGTCCTCTTAAACAAGTGGGAAACTAGAGCTGGAATAATCAGGGTCCCTAATCATAATGTCTACCATGCGATAATTATCCATAATATAATAACCATAAAAGAAAGGAATTAAAATCATACCTCAAATCTCAGTACCAGTCCATAATCAAGCGTGCCACGAACTAACTATAATAACAACAATACAGTTTAGGGCTAATTCAGACAAACAGTACCTAACCGACCCTCATAAACTGGAAGGTTCAATTAATACACAACAAACAACATTCATAACCTATACCTATGCAACCTTCCATAAGGAGAATATACATAGGAACCAAACAATATACTAGTGATAGATAATACGCATATATGAATGAATGCAAAGTAAATCCATGGTATCATAACCAATCCAAGTATCATAACATACCCAGTGTATACACCTCCTCCAGCTCGACCTCTTACAAAGGCAGGACCTACAGTAACCTCTCTTCTCTGACACAATGGCTCACAGACAAAAGGTCCCCAAGGGGGTTCAAGAGAACCTGTATACATTGACATAGTCTAAATCTAGGATCTCTAATGATCGTCATCATCAATCTCCTTTGTCTAATACCGAAGATATGTATATAAAATAGATGCGCGGACTCAGATCGTGGCTATAAGAGAGTGTAAGTCTGTAAATTCATTGCCCGAGTCAACTCCGTGACTAAATCATCATAAATAGTAAAAAGAGTCTGAATCTCTTACTACCGAAGTAAATAGTAGTGGTAAAACCATGGACTAGAATTTGCCTCAGTCAAATTTCTAAAACATTATTTTAGCTCCAAAAGTTTGTAAATCTTAAAGTAAATTGGTACGATTCCCTTTTATAAAGAACCCATTTTAAGATTAAAAAGTGGGACTAAATCTTTTTTAGAAAAATAGTAGTAAAATCATAATTTATCCAGATTCGTACCACTAAGTGAGCATGAATGCACCAAGCCTATGCATGCCATCACCAGTATTCAAATAATTCAATCATAAATATTTAAGCATTCGTAGACTAAAACCACTTTCTTTATATGGATGGTATACTAACTGGAGTCCAACTGGCATCGTACCCACGACCTCTGGCTCAATAGTACATACCATCATAATATCAACATTATAAATTGGGAAACTATGATATAATCCAATAAGTCAAGTAATAACCTTGTACCAAAGGATACTTAGCATCGACTATGGTTAACATTTTTATAATCTAGGGTGATAGGCTTTTATCGCTATAACACATATTTCATCTTAAGAATCGGTTCGCCCTTCTATCCCCAAACTCATAAATTAAGTTAAGCCACGGTATCCTACCCATAATTATGTCCTATCATTCTTACCTAGCATAAAATATATATCATACACTATCTCATGAAGAAAAGTAGACCAAAGTCTACCTCAATGTCAAACTGCAAATTCTTGAATAATCCACAAATCATCTGGCCTTTTCTCCACAATCTTTAAATGTCACTACACTATCAAGTTAATAATCCACACATCATTAGTAGTAAAACAAGGCCCATATTGCTATATAAAGGGTCGGGTTGGAATTTGGGTCAAGAACAGGCCTGCGGGGCCCACAAATGGAATCTAAAATTGAATCTATCACAAGGTCCCTCCAAGGACAAGAAATGTATGCTCAAAAGTATAGCACAAATGGTGCATAAATCAGGGCACAAATCAGACCCTAAGGTCTTGGGATTTAAGACTTGATTTCTAAGAATTTGGTAATGAAATAGGATGAAAATTGACTGGAAAATTAACGAGAAATGACTATAGAGTGTTAAGCTAACTTACCTTAGCTTCAATGGATGATTCCCCACTTTTACTCTTTTTAATCTCTCAAAATAGAGTACAAAGGTGAAGAAAATAATGAAAAATTGGGTGAATAAGGGGATTTAATAATCCCCAAATGCCTTATAAGCGGCCACCCAGTAACCTACGCGACTGTCGCTTAAGAATCTCCTCAATCACTAAAGTGGTATGGCATAGGATGCAGGTATCGCTCAAGTGATGCCTAGTCCTCTTAAGCGATGTTTGCTAAAACGAACATTGATGGCTTATGCGACCCTTGGCCAAACAGCCAAGGCTGCAAAAATGACCCAATGTCACTAAAGCAACGAACTTCTAAGTTGTTAAATGTCCACTTAAGTGGTTACACTAATAACCTGATGCATCAAATTTTCTAAGTCTAAAATGGAGTTCGATTGAGTGCTCGGGATTTCTTAGGAACCCCGTGTGCACAAATGAACTATGCTACCATACTAAATTTGATATTCCAAACTCAATGAAATCATAGAAACTTTCATCCGGTATTATTTCAACTAAATATGGGGCCCACACCTATAGTTCTATTTTTATAGAATCAACCCAATAACCCAAAATGAGTTCAAAGGTCTGGGGACCTGAACCAAGGGTCCACCTAGCCTAAAATCAATGTTTTGAAGTTTATGGCGTTATCAGAATTCTCATCCAAGGTTGTTTACCAGGTGTTTTGATCTGAGACTAATTCCATAACAACGAAATATCCAAAATAAGGAAATAATCCTAAAACCCAAACAAACTATTTGATGATCGAACAGATAGTTCCAACAAGTCACAAATGACCTGTAATTGTCGTGGAAAGGCTTGAAATGTTGTAAAAATACATAAATTGAGAAACTAACCTAGAGGATCATTACAATTCGATTATCAAGTAGTTTGTTTGGGTTTTAGACTCATTTTCCTAGTTTGGAGTTTTTGTGTTAAGAAATTGGTCTTGGAAATGAGCTTTAATGAGAATTTCAAAAGCTCCATAAGCTTTAAAATATTTAATTTAGTCTAGGGGGACCCTTGGTTCATGTTTTAAGACTTCTAAACTTGTTTTGGGCTATTGGGTGGATTCTATGAAAAATTAAACTATAGATGTGGGCCCCATATTTAGTTGAAACAATCTTCGATGAAAGTTTTACTAGTTTCATTGGGTCTGGATGTCGAATTTAGTGGGGTAGCATATCCCGTTTGTGTATATAGGGTTACAAAAGAATCTCGAGCACCCAGTAGGCGTCCATTTAAACTTAGAAAACTCAGATGCCTCAAGTTGCTGGTGCAATCTCTTAAGCGGCCAAATGACTGCTTAAGCGATAGTTACTTTAGCGACCCTGAGCCGCTTTAGCGACCCTGAGCCGCTTTAGCGACCCTGAGCCGCTTTAGCGACCTTGGCCATTGGGTTGAGGTCCACTTAAGTAGACGTTACTTTAGCGGTAAAAGTTCATTTTGGCAACCCCACCTTTTTTACCTGGACACTTAAGCGATAGATGTGCTATGGATTAATAGCACTTACAATTCTTAAACTTGCAGAATATGCATGTAATTATAGTTATTTTGTTAGATTTGAGTATTTTTGGTGTGATTTTATCGAAAACTAGGTTTAGATTGCTAAACGAAAGAAAAAATAAAAATTTAAAGTTTTGGGCTACTTATCGAGGAACTTACTGGGAGTAGGTGCCACTTACATAAGTAGGTGATATGTGAGCTAATGCTAACATATTTGAGGCTTTTAACTAAGAATAATTACGAAGTCTTAAGAAACTTTTATCATTTTTGATTGGTTTATGTTTGATTTTGCAGTTTAAGCTGATATGATAGAGAACCAACAAGAATGGAAGCAAAGAAGTTGAAATCTGAAGAAATCTGAAGAAAAGGGTGGCTAACGACATTTGTGATAAGTTATCAAGTTCGTCGTCAGTAGTAAATAGAGAATTGGCCTAAGTTGAAAGATGTGATGACATTTTGTGATAAGTCATCAAGGGTCTGATAAGCTGTCAAAAATGTCGTCAGCCTGAGGCAGCATAGGAGAATTGAAGCAGAGCTTTGACGACATTTTATGATAGGCTGTCACGAAGCTAATAAGTTATCAAGTTTGTCGTCAGCCTTAAACAGGAAGAGCCAAAACTGAAGAAGGAGCTGACGACATTTGTGATAAGTCGTCAGCCTCCTGATAGGCTATTACAAATGTCGTCACCTAATACGAGGGATTTCTGAATTCTATTATTTTGTTTCCATAATTAGGGTGAACTATTTGAAGCTTTGTTTTAGGGTTTTCTGGAGAAGTTCTGCACATTGAGTTTTGACAGTACTTTTGATATTTTCTCTCTAATTTCTTGGCTTGAAAAAGCAAATACTTTGAAGAGATTATTATCAGTATTATTCTGGGATTTTTCTTTGTGATCTAATTTGAGAATCTCTAGTTTCTATTCATCTTGTGGTAAGTTTATCTTTCAAAGTATGAATTCATCTAGTTGCTTTAATTTTTTACGTTATGAGTGGATAAATTCCTTTAACCTGAATTATGGGATCTAGGGCTAGGTCTTGATAAGGTTCTAAGTGTTCAAGATTCAAAAGGTGGTAGGATTTCTTGATAATTCTGAGGTTTTAATTAACGTCTATTGGTTGTAAACAATAGATAACACCTGCTTTGGTTTGCTTGACAAAGAAATAAAATATAGTGGGAAGTGAATTATCAACAGGGACTTGAAAATACTTCATTTAATAATCAGCGTTGTAACAAGGTTGGTTAACCTAAGGTAAAATCTGGGCAGTGAATATAAATTCCCTAAGTCCGAGAGGATTAGGTAATTAAATGCTTAAGTAGGTCGAGAGACATTTAAGCATAACGTCGATAAAGATAACTTATTGTCCTACCTACCATGAGAATCTTGAACCACCGTTAGCATCTGTCAAGTACCAAAAGCCCTAGCGAACATAATTCTGGTTTTTCAGACACTCTTGATTACGAACACTGATTAAAGCAACCAACAATTACTTGTTCAACTCAAAACCCCCATTTTATATTTTCATGCCAGTTGTTTGAATTTAACTTGTAGCTTTAGTTTAAAACTAGGTTAATCGCCACTCACATTATTCTCTGTGGATTCGACCCCGACTCCAAAGTTGGGTAAATATATTGGCAACGGTCGTCTTGCACTAAATTGACGTGTAAGTTGAGCGTTATCAGTAGGTGCCTAAGTAGGTATCAGAATTTGAAGTACAGAGGCTCAGGAGCAGGAAAAAGAAGACCCTAACACTTACTAAGGGCACCTATAGCCCGTAGTGCTACCTACGATCCGTAAGTGTCAGAGTAGGTTGCAGAACCATAAAGTCCAGAGAGTTTTCAACATTTTTGGATGTCATGAATTAAAATATGGGAATGAGTTAAGCCTTTCAAGACACTATACACACTGGGATTAATGCACAAATTGGATAAGTTATCATGGAATCAATTTAAAAAATATATATAAGAACTTGAAATTCGAAGCATTCCACAACCTAGTTTACATGAAATCATATGTAGACATAGATTGAATTCAAATTACTAAGGGATAACATGGATTAAATTCATCTTGAACAAGTGAAATTCCATAATGAAGGAAAAATTCATACTTTAAATCAAAGAGAGGGTTTTTGGGCTCAATGGGTGAAAGGAACCCATTGATGAATACCCCACATACCCTAATTGGACGAATTCTTGATGAAATCTTGAAATCAGAGCTTAAATTCATGAGTTCTTGAGAGAAAATCTTGAATTTTATTCTTGTGATAAGGGAGGGTTTCTACGTGAGTTATTCTGATGATACAGGGAAAATAATGCCTTTTAGGGTGTTATAAGTCATGCTTTGGATGATTGGGGTTGAGGGGAAAAGACCAAATTACCCCTTGGACCCCTTAATTAAGAATAGTGAGGGAATAACCTCTGCGGTGCAGACCCTAGTCTGGGGGAATAGCATCCACGAAGCGGACCTTATTTTGGGGGAATGGCCTCCGCGATGCGGACCTATCGCGAAACCTTACTATTTCTGACAAAAATGATCATAATTTTTTGCTCAGGTATCGTATTAAGGAAAAATTGGTATCATTAGAAAGTTAATTCAATTATCTATAATTTGGTGGGTCTCTATCTGCAAAATTCCACATATGTAAAAAATTATACACATTCAAAGTTTACCCATGTAGAATAGAATACCAAAATTCGGCCAAATCAAATGCTCTTAACTCTACTTTGCTCTAAGTGATTTCTATGATCATTTTCACCTAATAAGCACTCTTCAAACTAGGATAATGATCATGAAGCATGTATTTAAATACAAATCATGGGATTAGAGTTTACATACGTAGGAATGATGGTTCAATGTCTAGCCCAAAAATGCGAGGTGTTACACTGGTCCTCCTTGGACATTGTGCACCTCAACTTAGACAAATCGCCTAAGTTGAGGGTGGCTATCATAGAGGTGCGTAATGTAAAATAGGTATGAAAAAAGGGCAAAATAAGAGAAAAGATAGTAAGGCTGGGTGTGGTAGAAAAAAATGAAAAAGAAAAAGACTAGAAAAATGTGAAAAAGAAAAAAAAAGAATAAAATAAACCACACCCAACCTAAATGTGCAAATTAAAGAATAAAAGGGAGAAATAAGAGTGGAATAAAAAGAAATTGGTTAATAAGTGGGACCCCAAAGTAAGTGTAGTACCAAGGAGGCTTAGTCACTATAAATGTCCATATGTACCATACCAGCCCTTAAGCCTATATTACAAGACGAATAAAGTCCTATAGTGATCCTAATTTGACTGTTTGAAAGCTAAGGTAGAGAAACTAAGAACAAGTCTATGGTATTTGATACACATTGATTGGAACTTTTTTATGAGTGTTAGTGTCTCTTAGCTGTCCCTACATAGACATGCATGATTTCATATAAGTGATTGGGACTTCTTTTTTGTGAGGGCACATGGGTTGTATTGCTAGCCACTTACTTGTTTGGGTAGTGTAACTTGTATATATGCATAGTTGTTTGTTTCTAATGTAATGCCATAGCTTGATTCCATTGTGTCACATTGTTGTGCTTCATTGATACACATAGTTGGTTTTGAAGTGTTAATATAGGAGAGGGTAATGATCTTGAGATTAAATTTTATGATTGACTACCATATGTCTTTGAGGTTTCTTTTAGTTAAGTATCGTCATATATTTTATTGTGTTTTTGTTGCTTGGGGACATGTAATATTCTAAGTTGAGGGTCTTGATGTGCTATGGATTCTTAGCACTTACGATGCTTAAACTTGGAGAAAATCATGTACTTACGGCTATTTTGTTGGATTTGATGTATTTCTGGAGTGATTTTACAGAAAATTAGGTCTAGGATGCTAAACGGAAGAAAAAAATGAAAAGTTAAAGTTTTGGGCTATGCACCGAGGAACATACTGAGAGTAGGTACCACTTACTTAAGTAGGTGTCAAAACTTGAAGTCCAGAGGCTCAGTAGTAAGAAAAAAAGGCCCTGATACTTACTAAGGGCACCTACGGTGCGTAAGTGCCACCTACGGTCCGTAGGTGGCAGAGTAGGTTACAGAAACATGAAGTCCAGAGAGTTTTCAGCATTTTTGGATATCAGGGCACTTACCAAGGACCACCTACGGTCCGCAGGTAGTACCTACAGTCTGTAGGTGACCTTAGTAAGTGGTCACCGACCTCAATTTTCCTAGATTGTTTCAAAATTATTTCCTGGGATTTCTATGTAACCTACGTACACTCCTATGATGTTTTTAGTCATTATTATATGTGTTTCATCAATTTTTAATATTTTATTTAGTATTTGATTTCTAGGGTTTCTTGTAATCTATAAATACCCTTTGTTTAGTATAGAGATGCTAAAGAGCTGAGAGAAGACCTTTGGGGCAAAGTTTACATTACTCAAAACATCTTTTGATTCGAGGATTGACTTGTAATCTTGGGATCTTATTGTTCTTGGTTTGTTATTCAATTTAAAACTTTGGGATTTCTTCTTTCATTATTGTAAGATTGATTCTGTAATTTTGTCTGTGGATTCCATGATAGATCTTATAATTAGGAGCAGCTAATTTCCTTAGCTAGGGTTGTGAGAACCCTAATGGATTAACGAAGTAGAGGAAGTGCCAAGTCATTCTAGATAAAGATTCTTGCATGTATTGTATTTTCTTCGTTAGGATTGATTTCTTAGATGTGGACAATGTTAATATCCCGCCTATATTCACTACTTGATTGACAAGAAAGGTAGAGAGTAGGAAAAGAAGATTGCAACAGTAACTTGGAAATTAATTTTCGATCCAGGCTAATCATCATCATCCACGTAAGACAATTATCTTTCATCTAGTAACTTGAGATTCAAAAATTGATAGTTAACTGGGATCTAGGATAAGGGTTAGTAAAGAGACATCCTGACACTTAAAAGGTAAAAGGTGAAATCTATCAATGATTCCACAAGATAGTTGGTAGTACATAACTGAATAGTTTGACAGTGCACGATAAATCTACGGAGTTAGAATCCAGGGGAAACACAATCCTAGTGTTCATTTTAGATTGTTTACAACCAAAAGCATCCAATTCTTGTTACTACAAATCCCCTTTTTTTTACTATTCCATATGCCTAGTGATTTAAATAAGTTCAAGAAAGATATCTGACGTATTCCCAATGGTATCGATCCCAACCTAGTTGGGTTACTTTACTTCACAGCAACTACTTTATCCTTTAGTTAGAGGAGTACTTTGGGCGTTGATCAGTTGTCAAGGAGCTGCTTTAGTGGCAATCTCTTAAGTGACCTAGTGAACACTTTAGTGGCACCTGGGTGTTAAATCCCCCTCTTCACTTGAATTTTGCATTCATTTTCTTAACCTTTTTCCATCATTTTTAAAGCATGGGACATGAGAAAGTATAGAAAATCATCCATTGAAGCTAAGGAAAGTTAACCCAAAACTCCCTGGTCATTTCCCATTATTTTCCCCATCAAATTCCTCATTTTTCATTGTAAATTCTTAGAAATTAGGTCTTAAAATTCTTAGACTTAGGGGATGATTTGAGCTCCGATTTATGCTCCATTTGTGCTCAACTTTTGAGCACACATTCCTTGTCCTTCTAGGGACCTCGTGATGGATTCAATTTTGGATTATGTTTGTGGGCCTCGCGGGCCCGTTCATGATCAAAATTTTGACCTGACTTTTTCTATAACAATATGGGTCTCATTTTACTCCTATTGACGTGTAGGTTATTATTTTGATAGCATGGCAGTATTTCGGGATCGTGAAGTAAAGGTGAATGATTTGGGGATGATTCAAGACTTGCGATTCGACATCGAGTAGTCTTCGGTCTATTTTTTTTATGAGAAGGTGTATAATATATATAGTATGCTAGATAAGAATGATAGAACATGGTTATGACTAACATATCATGATTTAGCCTAATTAGGGAATTTGGTATTATAAAGGAAACTCCACCCTTAAGGTGAAATACTTGTTGTGGTTATAGAATCCTATCACCCTAGATTATAAACATGTTAACCATAGTCGATATTAAGGATCCTGTAGTATAAGTTTACTATTTGGCTAAATGAATTGGATCATAGTTTTTGGATTGTAGTATTACTATTATACTGTTATATACTGTTGGACCTGAGACCGTGATTACGATTCCAGTTGAATTCCAAGTGTGTATATTTCCCTTAGAGAGGGAGTGATTCTAGTTTATGGATTCTTAGGCCCTTAGTATTGTATTGTTTAGATACTAGTGATAACATGCATACTTTTAGGTGCTATCATGCTCATTTAGGGGTACGATTTCAATCAAAATCATGATTTTAACACTATTTTCTTAAAAGGGATTTATTCCCACCTTTCACTTTTAAAATAGACTGTTAGAATGGGAATCATACCGCGTTACTTAAAGGTTTACGAGATTTTAAAACTAAAGATGATGTTTGAGAATTAGACCGAGATTGATTTTGATCCATGATTCATCCACTCTTTTACCACTACTATTTACTACCCACAATTACATCCTAACATTACTATCTAACATGCAACATATATAAAACATCATCTCAAGAGAAGAGTAAACAGAAGTCTACCTCGAAGATGAATCGCAAATTCTTGAATCATCCACAAAATATTCGTCTTCACTTTATGATCTCAAAATATCGCCACGCTATCAAAATCATAATCTACGCATCATTAGGAGTCAAATGAGATCTATATTTCTATATAACATGTCAAGTCAAATTTTGGGTTAAGAACGGGCCCGTAAACAGAATCCAAAATTGAATCCCACGAGGTCTCACGAAGGACAAGGAAGATGTGTTCAATAGTTAAGCACAAACGAAGCGCTAATCAGGTTTCAAATCAACCCTAAAAGTTTATGAATTCAAAGCCCTAATTTCTAAGAATTTATCAAGAAATCAAAGGAATTTTACCATGAATTTGAAGGGAAATCACGGAATAATCAATAACCTAGCTCCCCAAATCATCTAGAAGCTTCAATGCCAAGCTATCTCGACTTCAGGGTTTAGTTCTCTTAGAAATGGATGAGAAAATAGCAAAGACAGGTTGAGAAAAGGGTATTTATACCCATTCCAGGTTATTAGGTCTCGCTTTCGCGACTCGAGTATCGCGATCACGACATCTAGAGACTGCACAAGGGAGTCACAATGGTGATTCATACTTTGTGATCGTGATTCATACTTTGTAATCGCGACTAAGGCAAACAGAGTAAATCATATTTGGCAATCGTGACTTCTTCTTTGCGATTGCGATTCTGCAAAAAATGCAATTTGCAATCACGATTCATCCATCACGATCGCTGTCTCACCAGACCTAAAGCACTAGATATTTTTTAAGTTCGGAATAGACTTCGATCGAGGGTTCGAGATTTGTTTGGAACCCCGTGCATGCAAACAAAATATGCTACCATACCAAATTCGACGTTTCGGACTCAATGAAACCATCAAAACTTACATTCGAGATCATTTGGACTAAATATAGAACCCACACCTATAGTTCCATTTTTCACATAATATGCCCAGTAGCCCAAAATGAGTCTGGAAGCCTCGGGACCTTAACCAAGGGTCCCCCTAGCCTAAAATCGACGTTCTAAAACTGATAGAACTGGCAAAATTCTCATTTGGGGTCATCTACTAGGAGTTTTGGTCTGAGACCAAATCTGAAATAGCAAAAGCTCCAACATAGAGAAATAAGCCTAAAATCCAAACGAATTGTTCGATCACCAAACTGATAGTTCTGGTAAGTCATAAATGTCATGTAGCCACTGTGGGGAGGCTTGAAATGCTGGAAATGCACGCAAATCAAAGAAATAGCCTGAAGGGTCATTACAATATCCACTACTAAAAGATTTTCACCCGCGAAAGTAAATAGATAGAAAGATCTCAAAAGTTTGAAAGGACAAGATATTGGTCTTGCATGCTCCACGCACGACTTCCCAAATAACCTCCAAGAAGAGACAGTGCTTCCAAGGGATTTTGCCATAGGTATTCCTTTTTTAACCAGCTCTCTCACTTTACTTCCAAATAGCCAAACTCAACCTCCACCACAACTGATCTCCAACCAAATCAAAGAAGGTTGATGCACGCAAACCCAAACCACGACACACTGATACCATCTCGATACCCGCATAAATCAACAAAGGCTCATCCAAGCCAAAAGCAAACAAAGGCATGAGTCATACAACCAACTCTAATCCAAATATAATATTCCCTTACTATTCCACGTCTGTTATCTACCCCAAACCAAGAGGAAAATCACCTGAGTCCTGCCCATACAATCTCTGCACAGTAAACTCAAAGAACCAAAACTGATCTACTAAAAGTCCATACAAAAAATATGAGAATAAGTCCATACGAAGCTACCTGGGATCCCAACATAGATAATTGAGGGTTGCTATCTAAGTTGATGTTGCAACTGCTCTGAATAATTCTCGAAAATAAATTCCAAGGCACAACTACTTACCACTGAATGATCTGCTCTAGGATGTCCCATCAATAGAGAATAAATCCAAGTTGAATCCAACTCAAGTATAATACTTCAACTATCTAAGAATCTCAAACAAAATTGAATACCCGAGGTAAAAAATAAAGAAACCAATACCCGGTCCATAGACTATTATTTGAACACCTATCAACCATAATTCATCCAAACTTAAGAAGACCGAATAGGTAACCATGGAGTAGGCTCAGCCAGCCTACAAATAAAATCCTAATCGAGACAAATCTAAGAATGAAGAACGCACTCAAGCTCTATAACTCCAAGCTGAAATCTCAACACCAAGGCTAAATCGCTTGATCTCAACTACCCAAATCAAACCTGAAGATGGGTAAGCATTCATACTCCAAATTTATCATAACTCCCACATCGCCAATCTAAGGTATCAAATCCAAAATTGAGCCAACAAGTCTAAACTGAGGTCAAATACTCAAATCGACTATACTGCCCAAATTAGACACGTCCGTTCTAAATCATGTCGAGTTAAAATCAAAACATAGCTAGAGAACAATATTGCGATAGAGAATAAATCACTGGCTGAAAAATACCAGAAATCAATTCCATATCAGTCGGAGGGCATGAACCACCAAAATATACTGAGACCTCACCCAGGCTGCAAATTGCACTAGCAATAGAAAAAACTCTAACAACTCAGAGAAATGCAACTTTAGCCGGAAACTAACCAATCCAATACCCCATCTCAGCAAGGAACACTCATAGGCACTGAACACTAAGGAGAAGCATTCCACCAAGTCTTATTAGGCCTAATAAATTTCAAAATGGGGGTTTCTTGAATCCACCCAAGCAGACCAATCATAACTCAATCAACCCATGAATCACATCACCAACTAAGGAAAATACCAAACTCGACACCAATGTCAAGGTCAAGACCACCATCAAAAAATAAACCAAACAACTCAAGATAAAGAATTTAAAAATTGCCAACTTAAGAAGCGGTAACAGGAAATAACATGTCTTCAACTCTTTAACTCCACTAGAACAAAACTACATCATGGCAAGAACAGTGTATCCAACTCTACACCAATCTAGAACAGCCAACAAAAGGGGAAAACTACCAACCTCACCTCGCCATAGAAGAGAAATCACCCAACCAGGCTATAGCTTCCTGAGCCAACATATAAGAACCACATAGAAGGGAAAATTCCAACTAAACAATACTAATCTAATCATCTATCAAGGGAGAATTAGCTATCTTAAGCAATTCCAATAATAACAACGGCAATGACAATGATACTAATCAGCAATACCAATATCAATATAAGAAATAGGCGGTACGAAAATGGAAATCAATAGTAATTACCACTCAAGTTCCACAATAAGGCCAATATGCCTAGGTAAATGGCACTCGAACCCAAATGCTACACCCATAGGGGAAAGATATCAATACAGATCTACTCTATCCACTACTAAAGAAAATTACCTACGGGGTAGTCATATAATCATGGAATCAATAACAAAGCACACAACAACCAATATGAAATTATCAAGGCATATAATGATCAATAGGTACGAAAAACCCAATACACATAATAAAAAGGTAAATGCGGGAAATAAAACACACCTATCATGGTGAAATCTGCAATCACATATCTAACGGGTCTAAGGAAGAATAAATCTGAATGGGTCCAAACTCAAACTGACTAACTGAATCATCAACTAAGGTGCCAAACACACTATCTCCAACTAATGGGGTCACAACACTATAAAACCGATCTGCATGAGCTGAATGACCAATAATTCCATATTGGGGACACTCTCTAGACCAATGTCCCATCTCACTATAACCAAAATAAGCTCCTAGAATACTTTGAGATACGGCCCCTCCTAATCAAAATAGTTGTCACGGCCTGAAGACCCATACCAAGAACTCTACAAGGTCTGGTGGGAGCTCCGACCATTATGATCACCATGACTAACTTGAGAGCCACCCATATTCTGAACACTACCTACATAGGGCCCATAGGCCGCAAGTGAAGCTGACCTCTACCAAAAAAATCCTCTCTCCAGGATAAAATACCAATAGAACTAAACTAATGGCATGGCCTCTTACCGCCATCTCTATAAGTCTTAATATACGCTCTCTCCATGGCCCACACATGATCAATAACCTGGGATAAGAGAGAACCAACTGTTATTAAGTGCTTCAATGGCAAGCAGAGTGGCCATGCTAATCTTTTAATAAATCCATGCACTATGTCCAGCTCAAAAGGATATAGCATAGAAATATGCATGTCCTGCTCAAGAAACCTAATCTCGTACTCCAAAACTGATAAAGAACCTAGATGAATACAATAGACCTAACTCTGGCTTGAGAACTTCTCAACCAACCAAATACCATCCCTGGTTATGAGGTATCCACAATTAGACTAGGGATCTCCAATGCTGAACCTCGAAGGTCTGAAGTAGTCATGAGCTCAACAGGAACCTGAGTTGGCCCAAAATCCTTTGGCTGATGTTGAAGATCTTCGATATTCGTCTCTAACTCTCTAGTCTGACACTATCATTGAAGTACTAAAAACATATGTTGAAATCTCATCTGCATCTATTGATAATCTCACTTAGTCTATTTGGGATAGAATAGAGTCAAAAAATGTGCTTAACGTTTATAGCAATACGGATACACGACAAGGATTCAAGAAATGAATTTTCTAAGAATTCCATATAGCCTTTCGAAGATAGGTTACAGATATCTCTGCACTGATCTGTAGGACTCTACTAAATACTTAGCACTTGTACTAATACACCAATGAACCTAGGCCCTGATACCAATTTATCACGACCCAATTTCTCAGGTCATGATAGCACTTACTATAACCCATTAATAGGCAAGTTAACCCCGTAGTATGGAACTACTAGTAACGAGCAACTACGAGAAATGAAGGGAAGAATGCGAAATAAATATAATAAAAGACTAACCTACATAATATAACCCCAAAATCTGTTGAAATTAGTACAAGAGCTTCTAACATAAGAAGGATATAAATGAGGTACTAAATGAATATACTGATACAACTATCTCTGAATACGACATAGAAACTAGTCTAGTACATAAAAGGGAGAAAAGTAATACTTTGAACGTCAGGATCTCACTCTATGTCTCCAAACCATGGTTGCTCCACATGATGCACACAATATCGGTGATAACCCATATTATGCTTTGTAGGCTACAGAAGTGTAGTATAAGTATCAAACATGTGGTACACACTAGGCAACTGCCGACTAAGCTCCAAAGATAATTCAAATATACATAACATATAAGAATAAATATAAACTACACCCAAATATCCAATAACTGCATCATAAAGCTAATGAGATAATACGAATAAACTATCTTGTTCATGTCCATAAAACTAACATAATAAGGATAAAGAGGCATTAAAGATGAACTATGTCATTCTAGCCATACACAGGAACCTCAACACTATACCGTATATCACTGGCCAATATAAGAATTAAGGGCCAAAGAATATATATTTAAGTATACAAGGTCAAGGAATGAATATACAATCTGAATAAGGGAAGGGAAGAGAGGATATACGGTAATACAATAGCTATATATAAATAGATATACATATGTACATAACAAGGTCAACTCGAGGTATAACCAAAATAATCAGACTGGCATCTTAAAAATCGTACTCATAATTGAAACTAGTGGTAGTATACGCAGGGTTCTAATTCATACGTCTAATCATGAGATAATCATGCATAATAATATTATCATAAGTTAAAAGAGCAAGAATAATACCTCAAATCTCAATACCGAATCATTAACAAAGCTGCCACAAACTAGCCATAACAATGGTCATAACAACAATAATAATAATAGAAATGACAATGTGAGTAACCGGCTAGTCCAGACAAATAATACTTAACAGAGCCTTTCACAAACACCCACCGCCCTAGGATCAGAAGGTCCAGTCAACATACGACACACCACAAGCCATACTCATCACCCATACCTATGCAAACCCCCATAAGGTTGATAGATATAGGCGCATATTGGTGATAAGAAATGCGCATGCAAGAATTTAGATATAATCTGTAATACCTAAACTGATCAAAATACCATAAGTAACCTAGTGTATATCCTCATATCATTAGCGTCATAATCAATATCCGAACTTGAACTGGTAAATATATAATCAATATTCAGACTCAAATCAGTAAATATATAATCAATAACCGGACTCAAACCAATAAATATATAATCAATATTCGGACTTGAAGCAGTAAATATATAACCAATAGCCCGACTCAAACCGATAAATATATAATCAATAGCTGAACTTGAATCGGTAAATATATAATTAATAATCGAACTTGAACCGATAAAAATATAATCAATAGTCAGACTCAAATTGTTAAATATATAATCAATATCCGGACTTGAGCCGGTAAATATATTATCAATATATAATAAATGCATGAACTTTGTACCGTGACAAAAAAGAGTGTAAATTCATAAATCCATCACCCGGGTAAACTTCGGAACTAAATCATCATAAAGTTATAGAAAAGGGTCGAAATATCTATCGACCAGGGTAAATAGTAATAACACAATCGTGGATCAGAATCTATCTCGGTCAAATATCCAAATCATTATTTTTAGTCTTATAGGCTCATAAGTATTCATTAAGATGGTACGATTCCCATTATGAATAAATCCTTTTGAAAGGTGCAAAGTGAGATATTTATCGTTTTTTAGGAAAATAGTAGTAAAATCATAATTTAGTTAGAATCGTACCATTTATTGTATTTAGTGAGCATGAATGTACCGAATCTATGCATGCCATCTTTAGTATTCAAACAATGAAATTATAAATATCAATATGTCGATAAACTATAATAATTTTCTCAACAAGGGTAGGATACCTCTCGAAATCGAACTAATCAATATCATGAACATGGCTTTTGGTTCAAGAATATTTCCAAAAATAGCTTTAATATCATAGTCATGGCCATAGGCCCAAGTGTATATCTGGAATAATCATAACATCACAATCTGGGGAAAACCATCACAATTCATCTAGTAATACATAAGCATTTATAAGGATTCATTAGTCTCATTTATAACTAATTTTCTAACAACCTAGGGTAATCAGATTGTACAGGTATAATAAGTATTTCAACTTAAGGGTTAAATACCCTTCTAGACCCCAAGCTCACAATCTAAGCTAAGTCACAGTGTACTACCCACAATTACATCCTACTATTTCTATCTAACACATAACATATATAAAACATCATCTCAAAAGAATAGTAGATAGAAGCCTACCCTGTAACCGAATCGCAAATCCTTAAATTATCCAAAAAATATTAATCTTCACTCCACGATCTCAAAATGCCACCTAATTATTGAAATTGTAATATACGCTTCATTCGGAGTCAAATGAGACCCATATTTCCATATAATGGGTCGGGTCAAATTTCGAATCAAGAATGGGCCCGTAGGGCCCATAAACGGAATCCAAAATTGAACCCATCATGAGGTCCCTCGAAGCATAAGAAATTTGTATTCAAAATTTGATCAAAACCAAAGCACAAATTGGGTCTCAAATCAGCCCTTATAGTTTAAGAATTCACATCCCTAATTTCTAAGAATTTATCAAGAAATTAAAGGAATCTTACCATGAATTTGAAGGGAAATCACGACATAATCAATAACCAAGCTTTCTAAGTCATCTACAAGCTTCAATCCTAAGCTCTCTCAACTTTTAAGATTTAATTTTCTTAGAAATGGATGAGAAAATTGCAAAAATGGGCTGAGAAAGAGGTATTTATACCCATTCTAGGTTCTTGAGTATCGCAATCGTGACATCTAGAGAATGCATAAGGGAGTCACAATCACAATTCAGGTGAACAAAGTAAATAGAATTCGGTGATTAGAACTTCTTCTTCACGATCGTGATTCTGCACAAAACGTGATTGGCAATCATGATTCATCCATTACGATCGCAGTCACACCAGACTTGATGCACCAAATTTTCTTCTAAGTCCAAAATAGATTTACACCGAGGGTTCAGGATATTTTGGACTCAATAGAACCATCAAAACTCTCATCTGAGATCATTTTGACCAAATATGGGCCCACACCTATAGTTCTATTTTTCACAAAATCTACCCAATAGCCCAAAATGAGTCCAAAAGTCTTGGGACCTTAACCAAGGATCCCCCTAGCCTAAAGTTAATGTTCCAGAGTTGATGGCACTGTCAAAATTCTTATCTGAGGTCATCTACTAGGAGTTTTGGTTTGAGACCAAATCCTAAACAACGAAAGCTCCAAAATAGAAAAATGATCCTAAAATCTAAATGAACTATTCGATCACCGAACCGACAGTTCTTCCAAGTCATACATGACTTATAATCACTATTGGGAGGCTTAGAACACCAAAAATACATGTAAATCAAGGAAATGACCTGGATTACATGGTTCGAGTCTGTACACTTATTATATTTACATCTCTCTGGTATTGGACAGAGTAGATTGATGGTGATGATTGGGAATACTATATCGGGACCTGGTAGTGTATATGGATACTTTGTCCATAGGCCACAATGCCAGAGAAAATAGATCATCGTAGGTCCTGCTTTTGCAAGCTGTTGAGCTGGAAGAGGTCTCTACACTTGGTACATTATGGCACACGGATCAGATTTGGTACTATGGATTTACTTTTTGCTCATTCATTTATATGCATTGCCTATCACCAGTATATTATTTGGCGTTTGTATATATTAGCCTTATGGGGGTGCATATGTATAGGCTCTGATTGCTATTTGCTGAGTGTTGATTAAACCTTCCAGGCTTATGGGAGTGGGGTGGCCCCTGTTAGGTATTGATTGTCTAGACTAGCCGGTTGCTTTATTGTTGTTATTATGGTTAGTTTGTGACAGGCTGATTATAGACTGGCACTCGAGGTTATCCATATGATTCCAATTTCTTTACTTTATTATGGTAAACTGCATTATGGATGGCTTACTCATGGTTAGACACTTTGGGTTATAGTCCATGATCATGATAGCCTTAGCTTTCTTGCTTGGTGAAGATTTCTTGGTGAGGTTAGGTTGGCTACCTTAGGTTGTTACCTTTGAGTTAGTCTTACGCCTATATTTATATATATATATAGATATAGATATGGTATTATCGTATATGCCCCTCTTCCATTGCTCATTCATATTGTATATGTATTCCTTGGCCTTGTATACTACTATATATCCTTCTTCTACTCTTTATTCGTATATTGGCTAGTGATATACGATTTAGTACTTTAGTTCCTGAATATTGCCATAATAGGATAGTTTATTCTTATTGCCCCACTAGCTTTATCAGGTTTAGCTTCCTGGATAGTTCTCTGCAGTTATAGTCCTGCTTATCTATTATTTAAAATTTGCATTATCTTTAGAGCTCAGTTGATAGTTGCCTACAAAGTACCACATATTTGGTACTCATACTACACTTCTGTAGCCTGCAGATCATAGTATGAGTTCTCACCTTTTATTGTTTGTATCGTACGGAGTAACTATGGATCAGAGGTGGGGTGAGCTTCTAGCATTCAAAGTATACCACTCTCCCACTTGTGGATTAGATTGGTCTCTATGTTGTATTCAGAGACAACTTGTACTTATATTTATTCTGTATTTTTTCTTTTACCCAGATTGTATTAGAATATAATACAGCTTCTTGCAAGTGCATATGAGTTTTAAGATCCTTTTTACTATCCAACCTATTTATATTTTGCACTTCTCATACTCCTTCATGCCTATAGTAGATATGAATTCACTTCACTCATAATATGTCCTTCTTTTACAAAAATTACACAACAATCTACCTATTGCAGCTTTGTTTTATGCAGAAGGAGTTTAACCCTCTATTATATTTAGGACAACATAACTTCTCCCAAGTAATAAGAGACTTCTTGAAAGTATCTTCTTGTTCACAGGAACCTCTTACAAATGGACTTTATAACTTATATGATCTTTTCAGAAAGAGAGAAGATATAGGACAAAAAAAATTGTATGGCAAATAGAACACTCTTCACTAGTTGAGTCCTTCCTACATATAAAAGAAATCTAGTGGTCTAGCTTATGATTCTGCCTGGCAATTTATCAATCAAAGGCTTTCATTACACAAGTGACAGTCTCTTAGTACTTAAAAGGGTCCCTAATGTATCTGAAAGGTAATTCTCCCTTAATAAAATATAATTAACGTAAAATTTGCTTATGTGTGGATTTCTTGACCCCCTCTCTCCAAAAAAATACACATTACTTTTATCAATATTTGCTACCAATCCTGATGCTTGAGAAAAAAATCTTAAAACACTTATATAATTATTGTACAGACTTTAAATCACCCCTATAGAACAACAATAATTCATCTACAAAACTTAATTAGATGATTCTTTATGGCTTACATCTGGGATGATAATGAAATTCTGAGTTTGAGTACATGCTCTTCAGTATCCTGGTGAGATAATTCATGGCTCGTACAAATAACTAAAGAGATAAAAGATTTTCTTGTCTAACCCCTAATTACATGGAAAGGTCTATTACCTTTGCAATTTACCATCAGTGAATATGTCGCATCGGAAACACATTGCATAATCTATTTAACAACTAGTGCAAAAAACTTTAATTTAGCTAAAATTTGTTTCAAAAGACTATTCTAAGGAATCATAAGCTTTCTTCATGTCAATCTTTATCATACATTTTTTAGAATTTCCTTTCCTCTCATAGCCTTTTAATAACTCATGATTGAGAATAATGTTATTATTGAGAGCTCCACCTGGTACAAAAGTTGACTGATTAGAGTCACCAACAAACTCATCACCCATTGTAATCTTGTTGTGATCACCTTAAAAATAATTTTGTATACTGTTGAACAACATGATATAGGTCTATACTCTCCAATTCTTATAGGATTCTCTATCTTAGGAACAAGAGTGACTGAAAATATAATAAATGGGATCATATATTTTGACTATTTCAAAAAACTTAAGGATTGCACTAAAGATATCCCTACCCACCACTCCCAAGCCTTTCTGAAAAATATTGCATTTACCTATCTTGTCTTGGAGCCTTCAGATCATTGATAGCCTTAAATACATTAAATATTTTATTCTCTTTATTGATTTTGAAAGATGTAGTAGCTGTTCTTTATTCAAAGCATGTCCATTTCTCATAATATCAACATTAATACTTGGTAGTGTTTGAGCTGATTGTACTGGTAATTCTTTATAAAAGGTAATGACTTCATGCTCTATATGTTCATGCGTTTGCACTCTAACACTTTCTATATACAAAAGATCAGTAATTGTATTTTGAACTATCCTACTTTTTATGTGAGTAAGGAAATATGGTGTGTTAAAATCACCTAACTTCAACTACTATACTTTGACTTTTATTGCATTGCATTCTATTCAATCAAACTCTACTTCCTTAAATGTTGTCTCACCTCTCTTTTATGTTATTTATTTATACCAACCTTTGCAGGACCTCTAATGATTTCTTATATCCGATTGAGTTGATCTCTCAAGTCATTAACCTTATCTTTAATCCCTTTAAATTCTGTATTGTTGAGCTGTTTGACACTGTCTTTTACCCTTTTAAAGTGTTTTAATATTATCTTCGCATTTCTCATCTATCTTTTCTACCAACCAATCCTTACTTATAGATGAACTCTGGATGATCTGCAATATAGTTATAAAATCTAAATATTTTATGAGCATTCCTGCATTCCCTTTTTAGCTCCAGGCTCAAGAGAGAATGGTAGAAAAAACTCATGCCTCGGCATATTCACCTCAACGTTATACACATGTAGCATCCATTTAGCATTCACCAAACCTCCATCAATCTTACTATAAGCACCATGTATGAGACCTGGTTATTGTCTTTAACTCTATCATACTAGTATTAGTCAGAAAAATTGTAAAATATTTTACTTCCACTCCCTGCACTGGACTGCTCCATAGTCTGTCATCTAATATTAGCACCACATTAAAATCTATCATACACATAATAGTTTTATGTATATTATACATCAATATCCTCTGTAATACCCCAAACTTTCTTTAAGTCAAATCTAGTCTCTAGAAGAGTTAGTAATGACTTCCTAAATGATTAATGTTTAAATCAAATAGAATTTCCCCAATTTTGACTTTTAATCATGTGGGAAATTGAATTAGCTTTCCAACAATACCAATTTCGTCCAAATCCGATATCGGAGTGAAAAGTTATGGACGTTTTATAGAGAAATATCGGAACTGCCCAGAAGCGACAGTCAGGCCGGCAGACCATCGAGCTAGTGATGGATCGTCACCCAAGCCATCGCGACTAAGGCAGTAAAACCATCTTCTGGCCAAGTGCGACGGTCAGGACCGATGGACCGTCGGACCGTCGAGCTAGCGATGGACCGTCGTCCAAACCGTCGCAGACGAGACAGACAGTTCAGGTTCTGGCCAAGTACGACGGGATGGACCAACGGACCGTCACCCAAAAAGTCGCCACTTCTGATAAGCGATTTTAAGTCATTTTTAAAAGGGGTATTTGGGTCTTTTTCCACCCGTTTTAACCCCTAATTAAACCAGACCAAAGCTCATAACTTTATTATTCATCTATAACACCAAATTAGGATTTCTCTCAAAAATCAATCCCCAAGAACAAGAAACCCTAGGTGTTTAATTCCAAGTCAAGAATTCAAGCTTTCCTCCACCAATCTTCAAGAAATCATCCACCCAAGTATGTCAAGTGTTGATTCATGGGTTCCTTTCACCCATAAAGCTCAAGAAACCCTATTTGAAATATAAACTTTGGATTCTATAGTACGAATTGAATTATATCCATGTTTATGTTGTTGTTTGATTTCCAAGTTGAAGTCTTTAATGACTATCATGAAAATATGTTAGTATATGGTTGAAATTCTTGCATTGGAAGTGTAAAATATTGCCATGAAGTATTATTTCAGTTATACGAAAACTTATGTTATCAGTATTCAGATTCAGTGATGTCATGATCTCAGTTATAGTTCACGTATTCATGCATGTATTCTTATGTTCATGTTACTTAGTCAGTTGGTATTATTCATGCATATGAACCCTTGCATTCAGCCTACCTCACTTGCATACTGGTAAATTCAATCGTACTGACGCATTTGCGCTATGGTGTTTTATACCATAGGTTCAGAAGCATGAGCTCCAGAGCATCAGTAGCATTTCAGTTTCAGCAGTTAGACTAGCAGTGAGTCCTTATCATTCGAGGATATTATTATTTAATTATTTCATTCTTTCAGTACTTAGTTTATTTCAGTAGTTGGAGTTAGTTGGGGAAATGTCCCATCAACTCGTTATTCAGTTAATTTTAGAGGTTTCCAGACTATAGCATGTTCAGACAGTTATTTTAGTCGCTTTGGTATTGATATACCGTATTTTTCAGATGTTATGTTTTATCAGATATTTGAATCTTATAGCCTTTTAGCCTTTTATTCTGTATTTATACAGTATATTATGCAGTGCTCAAGTACAAATATCAGCCATGTGTTAGTTTGTGGTCCTTCGGGGTCATGAGCACCGTGTAGCATTCTGAGTACCAGATTTGGGGAGTTACATCCTCACATCATTCTACGTCTGTAATTTGTCACATGTAATATGTAGTTCATAGATTGCCATAAAATAGAACATCATATTACTATCCTTATCTACACTCTACTTTGAATGAATTGGTCAGACTTTCTCACTATCAGTCATTCAATAATTTATGGATTTCGTACTGGCCAGATTTTCCCTTTGTCAATATATTCATTATTTGCTAATACCTCCAACTAGGTATTATTTTTTGGATTACTCTACTAGTTATATTCTCATTTACTTTATGTTAATGATTGCAGTAATACTAACTTTATTGTCCTTTAAATGCAAATTAAGTTCCTTCTATTTATGAAGTTTATCTAATCCCCCTGTGTTTCAGGTGATCAGATTCATTGATCAAGAGTAGTGTTGTTACCTTTAACGCCCTTCTCTACATTCTTTAGCTATCATTTTTATCTGGTAAATCTTAATCATTAGCAGTAAGGGATTCATATTCATTAGTCATTCTCATGTTTTATGGTTTATCCTGCATTCCCAAGTCTTTTGTTGTTGACTTGGATGTAACCTGGTTCCAGGACTCCTCCCCCCCCCCCCGCCACCTGCCCCCTTTACTTGTAGGGTCAGGACTTGGTTTTGAGGTGTTGACTTCTACAGTCGTGGTTGGTTTCTCTTGCCATTTTTGAACCATTCTAGATGCAACTTTCCCTCTAGGCCCAACCTTGATGTCCTTACACCCTACATGCATACACTTTGTGCAATATTCAGGCACCTACTCATACCTCACAACCTTCTCAAAAATCCTGCCATTGCCAACCTTAATTTTCTATCGTAATTAACTCCCTTGCCACTTCCATTTTCACTAGCACACGAGCAAAATATATTTGATCCACCTTGATAACACACTTATTTTCATAAAAGGAATCCCTAAGCCACTGCTAATTCTATTTCAAAAATTCATACTCCAGCAATTCAAAGGCAAATTAGTGTATTTCATTCAAATTAGGACTGTTTGTAAAATTTCTTTGTTAACACTAAAGTCCGCACTCCACACCTAATATACAATTCATTACGAACATTCAAGCTTGCAAACCGCACTAAGAAATAATCATCCTTATGATAATGAACCTTAAGTTTACTAGCAGTGTTCACCTATAAAGCAATATACCTCTCAATCACAGCAATGGTAGGTGAATCCCCATGACATACAAGATAACCTGCTTTCACTCTTCAATTGTGCGAATAACTTCTTCCTTACTCTTCTATGACCTTTTCCCCATTTTTCATTACTAGTACTACATAGTTTAGTTTTATTCCTTTAATTTATATATCAAAGAAATTCCCACACCTCTTAGCTGGTTCTTCATTGAGCTCTAACTTTTTCTGTGCAGTTTAGCGTGTAAGCGATTCCATCGTTTCTCCTCTGGTTATATCATCTTATTCGCCACTTTATTGTCCCTGGATCTTAAATTACCCAATGTTATTTTTGTACCATTAAATTTTGGGTCACCCTTTTTATTAAAGGTGGTCTCTGTTCCATTGGTTGTTTGTCCTCACGAGCTCCCGTAAACTATCAGTCACCACCAATGTTGATGTCTTTGGTGTATTCACCTTTTTTCGTCGTCCTCGTGCCATTTTTGGTCAGTAGGTGCACTTTAGCAAGTCACGCTAATGTGCACCGAAATCGAATTTCCTCTGTTTTTTAAAAAAATTCAAACGTCAAACTTTTTAAAAGTGCTTTTAAGTATATCTTTTTCAAAAATACTTTTCAAATAAGTGCTTTTAGGAAGAAGTTACCTTTTTTAGCTTATTAAAATAACTTCCGTTACTCTTTAAAAACACTTATTTCCGTCCAAAAGCTTGGACAAACACCTCACTTTTTGGCAATAAACACTTCTTAGAAAAATAAGCAATTTTGAAAAAAGTCAACTTGTCCAAACATGCTATTAGTAGGCGACAACATGTTTGACAAAGCTTATTTTTCTCCAAAAGTATTTTTTTTTTTAAAGTAAGTGTTTAACCAAATTTTGTTAGAAAATGAGTAATTTTGGAAGTAGCAGAAGCCAAAATAATAACTTTTCCTTAAAAAGACTTTTTTGAAAAACACTTTCGAGAAAAATATACTTAAAATACTTTTCAAAGCTTAGCTAAATTTTAAATTGCTGCTCAAATGTGTTTTTTAAAATTTATTGTTAAAATACAAAATGCTTCTCACCAAAAGTTTTTTTTTTCTTCAAAAACACTTTTGGAAAAAATCACTTTTCAATTAGGGGTGGTTGGATTTACTTATTTTTAAATATTTTTTGCCTTTAAGTATTTTTTTAATTTTAGCAGTGTTTGACAAAATAATTTTTTTTTTTTAAGCACCCACTTTTAGGCTAACAAGGTATAAAAATAAGCGAAAAGTCAAAAGCAAGGTCTCCCCTACTTATGACTTTTAATTTCTAACTTATATACTACAAGTATTTCATAAAAGTTTATTCAAACAACCTCTTAAAAATTTAGCGGGTGTAAGTTATACTATTATATCAAATTTCCTTTATTCTTTTTGAAAAACAGTCTCAAGTTATTCTTAATTTCCTTTTCTAATTCTTTTTAAACGTTAGTTTGGTGAAAGCCTAATTTGATTTGTGACTAGTGCTAATTTTAGCCCCAACCAAGCCATCCATAATATTTTTAATTAGTTAATAATCTAATTTGGGAGTTCATATTTGTTTTTGTTTTTGGCAAAAGAAAACGGATTAGACATAAAGAAAATAAAATTTAAAGAAAAGAATAAAGAAGAAAAAAGAAAAGAAACACAAATAGAAAAGAAATCAACATTTACGTTTGGCAGCCTAAAAAGCATGAGATGAAGCGAAACTGACCCACAGTTTATTCTAGTTGATGAAAATCTGATGGTCATGGCCCTTCCTAATCTCGGCTCTTTCTCCAATCCAACTGCCACCGCTTCTCCCGCCGGTGCAACGGCGTCGACCTCCAACCCATTGTCTCCTTCCGATGACCCGTCGAAGAAAATTCGAAAACCCTACACCATTACCAAGTCACGAGAAAGCTGGACTGAACCCGAACACGACAAGTTCCTTGAAGCTCTTCAGCTGTGAGTTCTGAATTTTAGAACTATTTACACTGCTAGTTCATTGTATTTTCACTTACTAGGGTTTACGGCTGAAAGTTCCAAGTTTTAATTTAAGTTCGTATATCATTCTCGTTGTTTTAGGTTAACTTGAGTGTTCGCCAAGGAAATTAACGAGTTTGAGAATTTTGTAGTTTTAAGGAGCGATTGAAGATGGCATATGCCATTATTTGAGTTGAATGCTGTTATACAAGTTTGTTTCTTTACGAGTTCAACTTGAACAAATTGGATTTTTGCTTCTCGTGTTAATTCACAAGTATATATATCAACTAGTCCTAAAACCTAATTTACTTCATGTCGGCCAATTTTCTGGCTTATGTGTGTTTTCAAGAAAAGTTAGTGGTTAAAGGCTGTTTCGTAGCTTTGTATATGTCAACATTTTATTGGAAGTTCGTTAATCTCTTTTTTCTGATCAAGTAGTTTCATTTTACTGAATGAGTGAATGTAACTCCTTTGCTTACTGCCACTATGTTCAGTTCTAGAATAAAAGAACATCAACATGTCTCCTTTGAGTTGAGATTTTTCTTATTACTGATTACCCATTTTACTTAATGTAACAACAGATTTGACCGTGACTGGAAAAAGATCGAAGCATTTGTTGGATCAAAAACTGTTATTCAGGTAATTGTAAGGTTAGCTAGCATATGCACATCTTATTAAGCACCTTTTCATTTTATCTGAACCATCATTTTATCTAGCAAATTTAGGTTTCTCTCACTCTATTATATGACAAGCAACTACCACCGAGTTAACTATTCTTGTCTTATTGTTAAGTTGCCAATTTAACATTGCATCGACTGTGTAGGAATAACCCCAGGGAAAAATCCCAATCACGAGATTGGGGTTTGAGTCACAAAGATAAGAATGTGGGCATGTCTCTATAGGTATCTAATACGGTGTTGATGGCATACATGGTCAACTATAATCACCGAAATTGCTAGTTTCGTGGATAAATGGATAACAGAGTGACTAAGGAGCCATTTTGGTTGTTTTGATTACTTGTAACTTCTTAGGACTAGGAACACCTTGCATAGCTTTTATACCTGTGGCAAAAGTGTGTGTCTGATATTAAGTTAGAATTGGTTTTGATTTTCTGTTTTGCAGGTAAGAGTCACTTGATATCAGGATTATGCAATGATCGGGAAATAAAATACAAAATACATCGCTATATTCCCCTACACTCTGGATAGACAAGGATGTATATCCATCTGCAACTTTCTTTCAATCCACATCGGAAAATTTATGTCACCACTGGTCTAGTTTTGAGAAAGTAAAAGTCATTGTTAGGTCTAGTAAAAAGACCTTCTGAAGTCTTTGCGACTTTTGACTGTGTTTTGCTGTTTACTTGAATAAAGCAAAGTACTAAATTAACTTATGCTAACATAAGCTTTATTGGCGAGCTTTATTTGGTTTAAGTCGGGAAACTGTCTATGCCAGAATTTTTGGTTTATTTTGTTAGTCAATTTTCAAACCGAACTGCAAAAGTATGGGTGTATAGGAGAGTTAGGGTCGTCACTTCTACCTCCTCTCCTATCTTGATCAGCCATTCTTTTCTATCCCTTTGTTTTTCCTTCCCGTGTCTTCCTATTGTCTTCAATTTGCTCATATCTTCCGAAGGAGAGTTAGGGCCTTCACTTCCACTTCCTCTCCTATCTTGATGATCCATTCTTTTTTATCCCTTTTTTTTTTTCTTCCAGTTTCTCCCTATGTCTTCAATTTGTTCATATCCTCGGAAGGAGGTCAAATTTATTGTTAGAATGAGTAAATCAGATATATCATGAGGAGCATATTTCTCACTTCTTTAGCTCTTCAAATTGCCACCAACAAAGGCTTGTTATTTTACTTAGGTTGCATTTGTTTTTATTAAGATCTTGCACATCTGAATGATTAAGATATTGTCTCTAGATCTGGAAATTGAAAACCGGATGATTAAGATTGTTTCTCAAGATTTAAATGTGCAAAACTTATTTAGTTGTATATATAATAAAAAATACAATTCAAATAAAAAATTAATTATATATTTAAAAAATATTTAATTTAATACAATAAAATTATTATTTGATTGGAAAAAAAAACATTTATGTTTGTTAGTGACAGTGGAGATGGTTTGTACTGGTGGTGGTGGTAGTGATTGATGTTAGTGACTAGTAATGTTGGTGGTGATAGTTGTGATGGTAGAGATGGTTGGTGAGTGACTATTATGATTGTGGCGATTGGTAGCGGCGGTGGTGTTGTGATGTGAAGTTGGTTGATGTTAGTTATTGGAGGTGTTGATTACGATGGCTGAAAAATGAATGCATGATGTTTGATGATGTGTTGGAGTTAATTGGAGACGCTATTAGCTATGATAGTATAGATAGTTTTTAGTAGAGATAGATTGTAGTGATGGTAGTGGTTGAATTGGTAGAGGTGGCGATACTGGTGACAATTATGGTGGTGGTGGATGATGTGTTAGTGGTAGTAAGCGGTGGTGCTAGTTGTGATAGATAGTTGGCCGGTAGTAGGGATTGGTCAGTAGTGGTTGATGATGGTGGTGGCATTGGAATTGGTGTTAGCGTTTGCGGTGGCGATGGATATAATTAGAATAATAGAGGTAGTAGGTTTTGTAGTGGCTGACCATAGTTGTTGGTAACAATATTGGTTGCCAATGGTGGTTGTGATGGTGGAAGCGGTTTGGTGGTCATCGGTGGGTAGTGGTTGACAATGGTGGTGGTTGCAGAGGTGGTAGTGGTGGTGACCGGTTATTGTGTATGCAGTGGTGGTGAATATCATCCAATACAAGAATACCTCTTAATGATATTAAGACTTGGTTCTAGATCTGAATGATTAAGACCTATTTAGACCTATTAAGAGCTAAAATTTTAATAAAAAACAAATGCACTTTATAGTCTGAAGTATGAACCATTCAGATTCAGACCTCCATTAAGGGCAAACAAATGAGGCCTTGGTGAGACAGATAAAAATCAACTGCACCTTGTTACGGCCTAGGGAAGAAGGATAAAAAATAAATCAAGACAAATGAAAAACAGAAAACGCTAAAAGAAACATACTAAAACTTCATCTACAGGTTTTTGAGGTGCTATTACTTTGTGCCCTTTGGACATGAGAAAACGATTTACATAAGAGGGGGTGAACATTAAATATCCGTCAGATGTAAAAGAAGATGGATGGCTGGTCATGTATTTTGTTTGCCCTTCTTTCTATTATCATCAGTTCTGTCAGTCATGTCTGTATCGCTATTTTGACCTTGATCCATTGGAGAAGCTAATGAAGTTGGGGAGGGTTTTCCTTGTATTTGTTATTTTTTGAGAAGCAGAGTATTCAGTTGAATATTTTATATTTTGCAGAAAAACATGTTGCACCTTGGTCAAGAAAGCCAACTATATATTGCGCTATTACCCAAGAGAATTTCGATTAAATTGATCATATTGTTTATTAATTAATTAGAATCTCAGTAAGGCCCATCTAAAAGCTCAAATCACAGCCAAGCTGAAAAAATTGAATCACAAAACTGAATCCGGTGGTGTGCACTATGCGTTATGCACATCATAAACCAAAAACAAATTGAGTGGAACTGAATCGAATGAATTGTGGAGATGTGTCTAGAGGTATTTTAAAAGTTTGATCGCTCTTGCAGATACGTAGCCATGCTCAAAAATATTTTCTGAAGGTCCAGAAGAGTGGAACCAATGAACATCTTCCTCCTCCTCGGCCAAAAAGAAAAGCTGCTCATCCCTACCCACAGAAAGCCTCAAAAAGTGGTAGGAATTATTTAATATGGTTTAATATTATTAACATCAGCTGTACATGGAAATAATTGTATTTGTTTTATGAATATCTTGGCAGCTCCAGCTGTCTCACCGGTGCCTACATCTTTTCAAGCTTCCCTTCCATTACCAGAACCTGGATTTGTAAAAAGGCCCGATTCTTCTTTTTTACCTAGCAATCAAGCTACTGTTGTGCCTGTGCCGTCATGGACTGACAACTCCGTGCCACCAGTTAGTTTGTCGCAAATAAAGAAAGGTTTAGTTATTAATGGGTTCTCTTTTGGTTAGATGCTGTTATCTACTTACCTCACTTCTATGGCATCTTGGGTTTTGCACTGAAGTATTAACTGTACTTATGATAGATAACGTGAGAGAAACAGGTCAGCTGGTCACTAATAACCGTTGCTGCAGTAGTAATGAAAGCACTCCAAGATCAAAATCAACCGTTAAGGTGATCGAGCGGACTCAAGCACCCTCACTGAGAGGTAAGTCTATTCTGGAGATACCTATCATGCTTTGACTTTTAAACTTGAAAGTAGACAAGAATTTGGGTTGTGAAATATTATCCTGCAACAACATACTATTGTAGTTCTGTGCCCGGGGCTTTGGTCTAGTGTTGAGTGGTAAGAGTGCAGTGCATGATGTGTGAGTTAGGTGCACATCACAAACTTAAACCCTACTGCGGATAAAATCATGGTATTTCATTGGTGAGGGTTAGAGAAGCGAAACCATGATCCATCAAGTTTTGAACTCTGTGCCGTTATCACCCCCAAACAAAAAAAGAATCATTTTGGCTCTCTTTATATTTTTATGAAGTATCCTGTGCTATCTTTTATGGTTCTATATATTTCTTTGTTTTCTTCAAAATTTTCATTTTGATCAATATGGAGTACTTTTTTGCTTCTTTTTGATGAGTAACAAGTAGTCTGATTCTTGGAAGTTAAGCTTCTAGATAATCTGAATCCATTCGTATGAGTTAGTGATGCCTTCCACTGCTACTTAGGGAATCTGCAATTAATCACATTGCCAGCCATTTAACATATTTTATTATCAATAAATTAACAGATAATTCATCTCTTTCTGATTCCTCAGATCCCTCGAGAAGTTATGCATACTAATACACCTATAATGGGAAAAGTCATTTCACCCCTTTAAATATCCACAGTATCATAGATGTTCACACCATATTAATATTCTTCTTTTCAGTCTCTTATATAGTGCTCTCTTATACTAATTTACACCAAACCATAAAGTATTAAAGAATGTGAACAATGTTTCTGATGATCAATTCCTTTGTTCCTATGCACAAAGGAAGAAGAAAGGTGGCTTTTCTTTGAGGCCCTCACAACATACATTCAATCTTATATTGTTTCTTTTTATATTGTATTGTTCATCCTTTGTTTTATCAGACAAGGAAGAATGTCTATATTTTCAAGTAATTTTTGGTTTCCAAACTCAATTTGATTTTGAATGTGCTTATAATTATTACTTCTGACATATAATACAATTCCTAGCTAATTATACAATAATAACAACATACCTAAGCGTGTATTCCCACTAAGTGGAGTCTAGGGAGGGTAAAGTGTACGCAGTCCATACCACTACCTCAGCTAATTATACACTATATTTCTGTTTTTTAAAAAAAAATAAAAAATTGATGTCTCTCAGTAATAAAACCTGAGTACTGTTACTGATCACTTGAAAAAAGTTTTAAAATTCTGGATGTGTCAGCTTATTGCTGGTCTATAACTGAAGTGACTGTACAATCTGATATTCTGTCTCCTTTGGTGCCTTACAAAGGTGGTTGTCCACTTGTCCTACTTGAAGTTGTTAACTTCGTCATCATATTGATGAAAACTGTAGTTGATTCATGAGAGTTATTAATTGCTCTAAGTTTTGATGATACCTAGAGCACAATGGCTTCATAAGGTTTTGGACCACAAATTTTCTTCTCTGTCAAAGTATGCAATCCACAAGTTGGTTTCTAGCTGTGTTACATAGGTTCTTCATTTACCTCAACATATGTTGTGGATGTGTAGATTTTTTTTTTGAAAGATGGTAATTTGTATTCCTCAGCATTAAGCGATATGCTGGCCACCTCCAAAAATATCAACAGGGGAATAAAAAAATCAAAAGTCCAACTGCAGAGGCCCTAGGAAGTCTACCAACTGAACTACATCCTCTATAATCTCTTCTTTATGCCAGAAATGGAATTTTGCAATGCAATTCTCCTTAATTTTCTGTATAGAACTAAATCTGTCCTCAAAACACCTTCCATTACTTTCTTTCCATGTCGTTAGCCAAACACAAGAAGGAATTACTCTCCACCATCTCCTCTGGGACTTGCTTCCCTCTCTCCTGATCCAACAGCTTAGAAGATCTGAAGTGTGCTCTAGGATAGTCTACTTGACTCCTGTGAGGCTAAAGAAAGGTGACCAAAGTTGAGCAGTCACTTTGCAGTGCAAGAACAGATGACTATTTGTCTCTGTATTCTCATTGTAAAGGAAGCATCGTGAAGCTATGGGGATACTTCCCTTTTGAAGCTTCATGTGTTAGACAAGCTCTTGGGATCACTAACCAAGTTAAACTTTGATTTTTAAAGGGGCCAAACAGCTCCACACCTTTGTCCATGTACCTATATTACCTCTGGGATGACCCATAATTTCCAGTTTGTACAGGCTGTTCACAGAGAGAACTCCATCATTGTTGTGTTTCCACTTGATAGAGTCGAGGATTGGAGATGTGCCTCTGAACTTATCAATTTCCTTCAACTAACTGACCACCCTATCAACTCCCAGTCATTTAAGTTTCTCTTAAAGCAAATGTTCCACCCTTGAGAAGTCCAAGTGTCTGCCTCAGTTACTTCAGGGCTGCTACAGATGGAGAATAAATCCGGGAACATAGTCGTAACTGGTCTTTCCCCTTGCCATTCCTCCTTCTAGAATTGGATCTTTGAGCTATCACCCACTTTATAGATTGCCTGGTTGTTAAGTTTGGTCCACAGATTCCTGATAGTTCTCCAGACAGAGACAGTATAGGTGCTTACCACTTCTTTGTGCACCAATGAATTTTTTGTCCATATTTGCTCCTGATCACCTCCTTCAATGGGTCTTGATCTTCATTAGCATATTGCCTAATTAGAATTTTTACTAACTTTTCTGATTTTAACGGAACAATGATGAACCCTGTTCCTTTGGTCGTTCCTAGTTCTAAAGTTAAAAAGGCAAATTATGCAAAATGTAAAGCACACAAGATTTTTACGTGGAAAACCATCCTGGATCGAATGGATGTAACAACCAGTCAACCACAACCTCCACCCTGGTAGGATTTCAACTCAACTTCACTAAAATACAGAGTATCTCCATCCCCCTCCTTATATATCTCTTCTTTAAGTTCTCAGCTTCAATCAGTGTTATTATACTTTCACTGTTAAATTAACTATCCACTAAGCTATATTCTCCGTTAAATCTCTAGCGTGCATAAGTGATTTGGATCCTAGCTTCTATTCCTTGTCCCATTGAAGAGTGCTTTCTTTTAAAATCCAGTGGACCTGCTTTGTTTTGAAAGAACCTGTACGTTTTTGTTAACCTATTCTGTTGGTGGACTTGCTTCACTAGATTTAATGGTGTTTACATGAATCTCTTCTGCCAGAACGTAACCTTTCCCTCCCTTTTGTTTTTGAAAGTCATAGGCCTTAGTATCTCATTTTTTACTGATATAAATCTGTGGTTGTGGAGTCCTCATTGTTTTGATAAGGTTGCCGAGTCCTCATTATTATTCTGACTTCTGAATGAGCAAGACGAGATACTGCTTTTTATCTTTCCTTATGTGTGCTTCTGATAGTGATCACTGAATCTGTGCCACTGTCAATTTTAATCCAGAAATATCAAGTGAGAATCCTATGGTGATTAATTAATTTTGGTGAAACTGTTTAATTCTTGAACTGTAGTTTGCAGTTCTTGTCCAGAATTTTCTCCAATGTTGCAGTTATCTGTCTTCAGATGGCCAAATATATTTTCATTCTTTTTCATTGTATTTCTTCCTACATTAAAGAAGAACATTTTTCTGCAGCTATGGTCCGTGCTGCATTTTTCTTGGCAATCCTTCTTTGATGCGAGTTAGAATTAGATCTGGTTTACTTTATGCCATGTTATCCTTGGCTCTATTCACTGATAACTTAACACTCATTCAGTCATTCTGCAGAATTGGAGTTTCCTTTTCTGCAAATAGAATCGAAAACACTCTTTAATTAAGTTTTTATATAGAGATGTTACTTTAATTCGATATTTACTATGCTAATGCAGCTGTAAATTCTTTTTGTATCTGCAGTTCTGCCTGACTTTGCTCAAGTATACAATTTCATCGGTAGTGTATTCGACCCTGCGGTTACTGGACACTTGCAGAAATTGAAAAAAATGGACCGCATTGATGTCGAGACGGTATACACTCTATTCTGTGCTGTTTCATTATCCTATGGCTTAATCCTCTGTCTTGTCATCTTGTTTGCCTGATACAACTTGAGCTTTGTCTTGGGAGTACTTTCAACGATAAAGCTTCTGCAAAGAAGGTGTCTCCTGATCTTTCATTATTGTATTTTCTTAAGGCCTAGTTGTTCCTATTTCTATGCCCCACCACATACAAGCAGGAGTTGCTCTCGTGGTTTATTCAGCGAAAGCCTTTCTCATCAAATTAGTGTCTACTTCCTGGCATGAACTTATGTAGGGAAGAGGGAGGGAGGGGTTTGGAATTTCTTCTTATTTATTTCTCTCCTTAGATAATGAAGGGGGGCCTCGGAGTAATTGGTAAAGTTGCTGCCATGTGACCAGGAGGTCACGGGTTCAAGCAGTGGAAACAACCTCTTGCAGATATGTGGTTCACCCCTTCCCCGGACCCCGCGCATAGTGGGTGCTTTAGTGCCCCCCCTTCCCCTTTTTAAATTTTTTTTTTATAGATAATGGAGGGAAGGATAAAGGGGCTGACATTACTCCCTTGTATCCCTGCCTACTCCTTCCCTGCAGATGGCCAGAGTAGTGGATATACAATGGTCATAAATTATCAGGTTCAATCTTCATTTTCTTATATGATACTTATTTCAGTGTGTTGTTAACATGTATGTGGCCTGTGGGCATTCAATCTAGATGCTACTTGTTGAAGGAAGAATAGGAATTTAGCAAGGCTTGAATTTGGTAACTAGAATTTGCATCACTGCATATGGCAATAAAGGATGTCTTCAACAATAGAATGCACTAGATAGCCAAATCCACAATACCCTGATCCCCTCCAACACCCCACCCTTGTCTTTGCACATATTTTCATTTCTTTTAAATCATGTTTACCTAAAAAGAGATGTCAGTCATATGCTCCTGGTAGGAGTTGGTGGCACAAGCATTTGATTTAGAATTTAATAAATTTACCGCTCAACTATTGCACAGGTGTTGTTGCTGATGAGAAACCTCTCAATCAACCTTACAAGCCCTGATTTCGAGCATGATGTAAGTATGTTACGTCTCTTGCATTCTGATTTCTGATAGTTTTTAAATGTTTACTGGAGCTTTTGGTTGGATATAGCTTCTGCTGGTTCTTTTGCCAGTTGGCTTGGTTGGTCAAATTAGTGAAATCTGCAGTTGTTGCAGTTTTGCTTATGCTCCTTGGTACTGACCCAGGAGGGAAAAGAGCACGAATGTGGTGGTTAGATAGTTGGGGAGGCTGGGGGAGGTTGGTTTTTGTGATTGGGAGAAGGATTTGGTAGAATATTGAGATAATAGAATTTTAGGATAGCTATAGTATTCCATGTCAGAGTAAAGTATGTGTATTGCATAAATCATCTATAAGAATTTCTAGGCATAAGACACTGTTGTCTCACATTCTGTGCATCTCTTATTTCTCACTTGGCGGAAGACCTCTATGATCTCCGTGGAGACTTGAGTCGTTTACGTTTACTGACGAGCTGCTTTATGTTGTCTGTGTAGCCCACTTGGTCAAAAATTTGTTTCTTTCCTTCTTCTCATTGTTTTTTTCAACTGGTTCGACTTTTCTAGGGTAATTCGGCATGTATCATCCTCTCCTTGAAGAGAATTTGTCTTCAAATTCAAGAAAACATCATTGTCAAGATCTAAATCCTCGGGGGAATTCCTTGGAATTAGGAGGGTTCATAACTCGCTTAACCCAAAAAAGTGGAATGCTAACCTCTCCTTGAGGCAAAGCCTCTTCAATAGGCATTTTGTTGGCAATCATATTTGGGACGGTGGCATCCCCATCACATGGATCTTCTACATTGCCCACATTCTCATCAAAACTATCAACCCCTTATATGTGTTTCTCCTCTTGCTCCACCTCTTCATTGTAGTAGGGTTCACCTTCTCGAAGTATAATTGCTCTTCGAGTTGGACCCTCACTCATTTGGTGACCCCATCCTTGACATTTAAAGTATTAGATACCCTTAAGATTAGGATTACCTCCTCCTTGAGGGGGGATACCTTGGAGCATCCTTCTCAATGGGCTTCTTCTCAAAAGACCTCTTGAACTCACAGACTTGAGCCCATGATGATGGCACTTGATTTCGCGCTTTGGGATTGATGGAATTCCTGCCTTGCATCTCGCTCAACATCAATAACCGCTTGTAAGAGATCATCCATTTGGGCGAACTTGTGTATTGACATTCTAGAGGCAATTTCTTGATTCAACCCCACTTTGAACCCGGATCTTGGTTTGCTCATCATCCTCGTTGTAATCAAGCTTCAAGAGTAGGTTTTGGAATTCATCATAATACGCTTCAACACTTTCGTCTTCTTGCCTCAAATTATACAACTTGGCAAGCAACCCTTGTCTATACCTCTCCAGAATAGACTTGGCTCTCATTAAGGCCTTCATTACTTCCCATGGTGGATAATGACCTTCATGAAGAGTCCCTTGCATTTTTTGCCGATTCCCACCAAGTCAATGCATATCCTTTAAATTGAGCAACGACATAGTTTGTCTTAATATCGGGCAAATCATTAGCTTGGAAGATCCTATCACATTGCGACTCCCATTTGAGGTATCCTTTTGGGATCACTACCTCCTTGAAAACTAAGAGTGACCTTGATAGAGTTAAGGCCTTTGTCACGGCCTACATGTCCACCTTGGTCCCTTGAACCATCTTTATGAGCATTATACCTATAACCTACTTCTACATGTCCCCTAAACTCTCCTTGAACTCCTACGGTTTGGTTGGGTGGCATTTGGTTAAGTAGTTGCTAAGGTGGGTTTGGGTTTTGTGGTCTTTGGTAGTGTGGTACTTGGACTTGTGGCACTTGATAAGGTAGGTAATAGGGTGGATTAAGACCTTGGGTTCAATCCCTGTGGCATTTGATAGTATGGAACTTGGTTTTGTGGTGCTTGATAGGGTGGACTGAGAATTTGTGAAGCTTGGGGTGGGTTTTGGGGTGTCGTTGTTGGGTGGTGGGTTAAATCGTAGTGGTCGGACTACATTTCGTGGAGTTTAGTCGGTAGTAGTAATAGGTAAGGGAAGATTTCCTTCTGGCGGTGGTTAGAACATGTGGTGTAGAGTTCTAGGAGAAATGGTAGCGGAAGTTTCTTGGGCGTGTTCGCTTGAAGTTGCTATAAGGTTGTTTTGAGGAGTAGCATTAGAAGAGTTTTAGATGTCCATCCATATTCACCATCCTTCTTTCCATATTTGATACCCCCTCCTCAATGTGCGACATCCTTTCGTTCATAGCATCCCCATGATAGCTTCCAAAATGATATCAAGATTTGCCCCGCTTGTGGTAGGTTGGATATCAGTCTGGTGCGATGGTATTGTTTTTGAGCCCTGTGATGGCTCAAATAGTGGTCTGTCGGGTTGATGTTGCAGGGCTTCCGTCAACCCCAATCAGTGAAGGTGTTAAAAGGACTTGGGACGACGGATCAAGTGGCGATTTGTCACTATGTTGACTATCGGTCAAGTCTTCCGCTACTCCAAGACAGAATAAGGTCCTTGGTTGACGTGTGGCTTGGTAGTCTGTCGGGGGCTTGACAGTGAGTTGTCAACCCCTAAGCACAATGTTGCCCAAGCTGGCTCTTGGTGACGGATGGATGGGAGAATTGTCAAGAGCTTGACGGTTAGTCACACAAGTCGTCAAGATCAACCAATTAGGTGTGATTTGGGTTCCAATTCTCGAGGCGATTTGCTTCTATTTCTCAACTTCTGGGGCCCCACTTTTATGGGTCAAAAAATACTTTTCCCAAAATTTGCACAAGTTTTGGATCAAATTGTACTTTCTTGCTTCTTCTTCACCAAAAACTCCAAGGGCAAAGATGAAGATTTCAAAAATTCAACTCACTCATTTTATCTCGGATTCACTCCAAATTTGAGATCCAAGCTCCTTCTGGTATGGGTAACAAGCCCCAATGCTTTTCAACCCTCACTTTCACTCAAAACTGCTCAGATTCGAAGACCTATTTATGAAATTTCTTCAAACTCAACGCAACAATGGTAGAACCTTCAAATCAACTTCGATTAAGCTAAAATTTTAGATTTAGGCTCAAATAGTACTAGGGAACAAGAATCTAGCACTAGAAACTCAAGAAAACACAAATCAAAATTTGGAATAGACCTAAAAACGTGAATCCTAATCTTTTTATTTTTCCTCAATACCACACCCAAGATTAGAATCATGGGAATAATCCTAGGCTTGGCTTTGATACCAAATGATACGATACAAAATACGAAAATGAACACCAAGTACAAAAATCAAAAGATAAGAAAGAAAGACGACAAAAAAGACACAAGAAGAGGAAACATAAGCAATTATAAAGGTTTATTAAACCAAAGACCTCCAACGTTTAAACCTAATCAAGCACCTAGCTCCTACGAAGATCGAGAGATGAATTGAATCCCCTCACAACCAACGTTTACAAACAAGTCAATAAGCTCCCAACAAGCTCAATCAACACTCTCAAGTGTAAACTCATCCAAAATCATGTAAGTCTAAGGAAAGAGGAAAGCTGACTATTAATAGTCATTGGCTATTTATTACAAAATAGGCCCAAAAATGACCCAAAGAAAAAAGACTCTTCATCGCCCATCCTTATCATGGTGGATCTCAAAACTCCTATTCATCACTAAAGCATCATCAATTACCTTGAGTTGGAATCTTTGGGGGTAATTCAACATGTATCATGATACGAACCAAAATACTGAAATGAAAGCAAAGTACGAAAATCAAAAGATAAAGAAAGAAAGTTGATAAATAGATAGACACAAGGAGAGGAACACAAGCAATCAAAGGTATATTAAACCAAAAATCTTCAACGTTTAAACCTAATCAAAGCACCTAGATGAAGACCGAGTGAGGAATTGAATCCCCTCACAATCAACGTTTCCAAACGAGTCAATAAGCTCCCAAGCTCAATAAACACTCTCAAGTATAAACTCATCCAAAATCATCTAAGTCTAAAGGAAAGAGGAAACTTGGCTATTTAGCCATTGATTATTTATTACAAATGAGCCCAAAGTGACCTTAGATGCCAAATGGGCCCAAAAGTGACCCAAAGTGCCAAATACCCAAAGAAAGATACTCCTATCATGGTGGATCGCAAAACTCCTCTTCATCTCGAAAGCATCGTCAATTACCTTGAGTTAGAATCTTTGGGGTAATTCGGCGTGTATCACGTGATTGTTGTATTCTTGATCCACATGGAGCTCCTTTTGAATCCTTTTACCTTCCACGGCATAAGCCTTTAGTCGGCCACTGTTTTATTCCTCTGTAATTCAGGATCATTCAAAGTCTGGGTTTTCTTCGTAATCTGTATCTTGAACTCCTCCAAGAAATGAAGAAAGCACGTGGAGATAAAGAGAACATTTGCAAACTCATGGGCTCTGAGTTCTTTATTTGGTGCTTTGGTGTTGATCGAAGAGGATTGTTTATTTTCTGTTTCATTGTGAAACATGATTTTCGTTGTTGAGTTCAACTGGATTTGGAGAATAGTCGGCAATTTAGGATTTAGAATCAATGGGTTTCAAAGTTTTCTTAGGTGAAGCGTTATTTTTGTTAAGTGGTGCTCCTTCTGGCCCAATTTATGTAACCCTTCTTTCCTTTTTAGTTAGTTCCAAAAAGAATGACACTTTTCTGAATCTTATTTAGTAACAATTCAACTTTAGACTTTCCATTGCACCCTTAATAAGATGATTTATAGTTCTATAGCCACACAAATATCTATAATTTGTTGTAGACCACAAGTTTCAAAAGTCTTCTTTTCCATCGCATAAATTGGGATGGAGGGAGGGAGTATGTATTAAGGACCAAATAGTTCAGCCCCTATACATGACCATTTTGGTTATTTTCTCTTTCCTATATCATCACGTATCTGGCGACTATCCAATATCTTCATACCAGTTCTATGACTTGCACTTCCGTCTGATGACTATTCCAGGAGCATGTACCTTATGGCTCCCGGTGACTCTTCTATCATTGTTCCAATGATCATATAAGCTTTTCTAATATCATTCCAGTTCTAATATTTGGGGTCTATGATTCAGGGCAATAGTGAGATTGACGAGGATGTCACGCATCGTATTGGGGCAGGGTGGTTGAAATGGAGGTTCGCTTCGGGAGTTTTATGTGATAAGAAGGTGTCCCCGAAGCTTAAAGGTAAGTTCTACAGAGTGGCAGTCCGATCGTCTATGTTGTATGGAGCGGAGTGTTGGCCAGTTAAGAAATCCCACATCCAGAAGTTAAACGTGGCGGAGATGAGGATGTTGCGATAGATGTGTGGTCATACCAGGAAAGATAGGGTGAGGAATGAGATTATTCGGAAAAAGGTGGGAGTGGCTTCGGTGGAAGACAAGATGCGAAAAGTGAGGTTACGTTGGTTCGAACACGTGATGAGGAGGGGTTTTGATGCTCCAGTGCGGGGGTGTGAGACACTGGCTATGGATGATTTTAGGCGGGGTAGAGGTAGGTCGAAAAAATATTGGAGGGAGGTGATTAGGCATGATATGGAGCAGTTACAGCTTACGGAGGACATGACCCTTGATAGTAAGGTGTGGAGGATGCGGATTAGGGTAGAGGGTTAGGGGGTGGAGTGCGTCGGTAACAGTAGGAGAGTTCTTTATTTGTGTCTGTAATTTCTTGTTCGTGGTGTTGAGTGTTGTCTATGATTTTAGATTTAAGTTTTAGTATTATCCTGTGGCTCTAGTATTATCTTGTGGCTAGCGTTGTTAGTTTATAGACGTTTATGTTTTGTGTTTGTTAAATTGTTATTGGTTCTAAGCCGGGGGTCTATCGGGAACAACCTCTCTACTTCACCTGGGGTAGTGGTATGAACTGTGTATACTCTACCCTCCCCAGACCCCACTAGGTGGGAATACACCGGGTATGTTGTTGTTTTTGGGGTTGTCCCCACAAAAAAGGAAAAGAAAAACACTTTAAGGGGTCGTTTGGTAGAGTGTATTGGAAAATATAATGCATGTATTAGTTAATGTGTACTACTAGTACCTTTTTGGTACGCCTTCTTGCCTATGCATAACTAATGCAAGCATTAGTTATACACTCTATTGTGTATTGAAGTGTGTATTAGTATTACACTCTATTTCCTATGTATTAGTAATACAAAGACTTTGAACACATGCATTAACTTGTTAAATGACCTTAATATCCCTCAATTTCTCTCTCAAAATATTTCATAATTTCTTTTCCCGCCATTTTAATTTGCAAAAGTGAATCTTCTCAAAACATTTCACAATTCATTTTCCCACCATTTTAATTTACAACAATGAATAGTTGATTTAAATAACTATAACATATTTTTGCTTTGCTTCGAGGGTCTTTAAAAAGATTAAAAAAAAATTATTGAGACTAGTCCTTAATTTTACATCGTGTATTTTATTTTTGTTTCGACTATGTTAATCCGTTGGCGTAACATTTCATGCGCAAAGTCGAAGGTCTTGCAATTAATCCTAAACCTCTATATACTAGTTCAACAATACTAATTATGTTTGAGATGACAAAAGAACTTTGTTGCAAAAAAAGTGTACAAAGTCAAAGAAGGGTATTTTTGTAAACAAACATTTCTTTTTCATATGGGAAAAGTATTGCATTTAAAGGCCCCTACAGGATGTATTGTTACTTGTCTTTATCTTTCAGAGGAATAATTATTTGCTAGCCTTCATTTGAAATTGATTAGTTGATTCTTGATGCAGAGACAGCTGCTTTCATCTTATGATATAGACATGGAGAAGAAGTGCAAATAAAATCTTCAATGACAACCAACTTTAAAGTGTTGCTCAGTTCGGCTGCTGCATACACAATGGTCTTCGCATACCATTCCCATTATTCTTTGCTCGAGAGTATTATTGTCTGGATGAAGGCCATATCAGAGTTGGTCGGAACAAACGGCGAGTGGAGGATCCACATGTAATAATACCAGGAGCCTGTGGTTTGTTTGATAGCAGCTGCTATGTCACATTCAGAATTGGTTTGCCTGTGGAGTTCTTATTTGTGTATATACTGTAAGATATAAACAGAGATGATAGTTGTGATGCAGGAACTTAAGTATATAAAGCTGGGTTTATGTAAATTCAAGTTTTGACAAGACTCCAGTCTCTGAAGTACTGGTAAATTTTTTCATGCCAAATGTAAATGCTTCAACAAAAATGAGATTGTTGATTTGCACTGGTGTTTGCTTCCCTTGCCTCATGTTTGGACTGCTCAACTAGTAGACTTTCAGGTTAGTGATTAAAGAGTTACGACAATGCACGGGCCTGTGGAACCTCTTTTGGCCTCTTACTTTAAAACTGCAACATAAATTGTGGAGGAGTAGATGTTGCCTAGCTCCGCCCTCCCCGTCACTGAAGTTTGTGGAGTATGTTATCCTTATTTGCAAGGACAAAAGAAATAACAGCAGAAATAGGATAGTGCATGGAAGCAGAGTGAACTAGATTTTAGAGTACTTAAAATAATGTAGATGTAGGGAAACACCAAGTTTTACTCACACCAGCGGGTGAATAACTTCAAGTTGAATTTCGTTTTGTAAGATAATCCTCAGCACGCATTGTGCTTATTGGAAAAATTATTTCCTTTTCTGTTAGCATCGGGTGTGCGAAAATCGAACCGACCGATAAATCGAACCGATAAAAATGATTGATTTATTGTTATTGGGTTATTAGGTTAACGGGTTGTTAATGGTTTTATAAAAAAAAATTATAGAATTATTGGTTCGGTTCAATTTTTTCTTATTGGGTTGTTGTGTAAACCGATAACCCAATATATATAGAGAGAGATAGATAGATATAGATAATGGCCCGTGCCAACATTTGATCACTTGATTTTTATCTGCTATAAAGAATTTTTTTTGATCATTAAATACGATATTTTATTAATCTCAAATAAATACTCAGTTACTGGATATGAAGAGGATTTGAGTAAAAGTACAATGATCTACAAATTTTATATTGTACTATCTTTCGTTTTGTTTCATACATCCATCAATCACAAACATTTGCCATTTGAATTGCTGCCTTGATTTTCTTCAATTTGAAAACATTTTCTTTCGTTCTAAACTACCATAAAAAAAAAAAAAAAAAGCATTCTTGCATTCCAGCATTGAATGTTTGCTCGAGTTAGTAACAGCTCCAATAATTTAATGTTCAAATCTGCCTCTAACTTCAAGTACCAAAAGTGATTATATTTTCTGATAAAAATAGGTAAAGAGATAGTCGGTGAATAAAAAAATCAAATTTGTTAGAATACAATCAGAAAAAAAGTTGCACGTGTGAGGAAGTTGGCAAAATTTTGCTTCCTCCCAGGTTTGATGCAAGTTGCTATTGCTCATTTCAAGAACTACAAGATTTTCACGAGAGAAACCACTTCTGCTACATTTACCAGGTTCTATGGGTGATCCTCGGCAGATGACCTCTTTACCCATTTCCTGTTGTAACTGGTGCATCATTAGCTTGTTGTCAGGAGTCGCTGCCAGGAGATATCTATGAGATTCCGTATTTCAGCAGTAGCATGGAAACCACAATCATCCAGAACTTTGATTGTACAGTCTTTGTCCTTCCCAACAAAGAAGCAAGCAATATCAAGAAATACATTTTTATCATGGTCATCTGGCAAAGCTTCATAGCTTAGTTCAAGAAATTTATGGTTATGGCAGTCAGAATATCTTTCTAATTTCTTTATTGCATCTTCCTTCATATCTATACTTCCACCACGTAGCGAAGAGGATAGAACCTGAAGAGCTAAAGGAACCCCTTGACAATGTTTAACTATCTACTTGGATTGCTTTATGTACTCCTTGACAGTAGGTCCTGACCAAATGTAAGAAAGCTGAAGAGCTGAAGCGCCTCGTGATTGGCCAACCTTTTGCTTTCATACATCACATAAGCATCATGAGGGTTTAGCAAGTGTTCATTTGTAGTCGTTATAATTACTTTACTCCCTGGAGGAATCCAATCTCTTGAATCAAGTATCCTTTCAGTTGATTCAAATCACCAACATCATCAAGAACCAAGAAACTTTTTATGGACTAAACATTCTTTGATCATGGACACTCCTCTATCAATATCACTTAGATCAATCTTATCCTTTTTCAAAAGATCTGAAAGAAGGTTTTCCTGTAGGCTAATCAGACCACAGCCTTCTTTTGCAATTTCTCGAATATCTGCAAGAAAACTGTTGCATTGAAATCTGTCACAATGTAGGTTAAAAAGAGCTTTGGTAATGTTTTTTTTTTTTCCTATTTCAGGTTCTCCATAATCATCAATGTGCAAGCATTAGTCTAGCTATCTTGTAACCAGAAACTATTCTCTTTTACAAGGGAGGGTGCGTGGATTGAGGTTAAAAATGGAAGCTGGCTTTGAGACATACCTAGGATTGTAGAATATTGTGAATGTGCTTCTATTAGCAGGCAGCAGCATGGGCAGCAGCTGCAAGTACTTCAATATGCATACTATCAGCAGACAGGACTGAAGAGGGCAATGAGGTTTGCTGATGGTTAGCCCGCTTCAGTCCCAGCAATAACTGTGACTTCTCATCCCTACAGCAGCAAAATTCAAAATATGAATCAGCGGTGAGACCTAAGGGATTTAGGATGCCATCTGAATGTTAGGAATTTCGTATAGCCTGATTGATTAACATGAGCACCTATTTCTCAACATTGAAAAATTCATGCGGGTACAACTTTCAGTACTTTGTTTTTGCAATACCTGATAAATAGAACAAAATTACCAGCTCTAAGGCGTTTTGCTCCAACAAACATGCTCTATCCAGTTGTGAGAAGATGTCGCTTCGGCTGCCCTACACAAATAGACAATCAGATGGAAAAAAAATTAAATACAGCCAAGTGAATCATGAAAAGACAAAAAACCACAACACGAAAGTAACACTGAAGAATAGAACTTGGTACAATCCAATTTCAGCATGCTCACCGCGGTATATGTGACGAAATGTCCACGTATTATCGTGCAAGTCTCGTACAACAAGCTCTTGTGTTGGAGGTTGCATCGAGTAATCCTAAAAGAGCAAGTAAATACAACACGGAAAGCCAGGGAAACTTTTAAGTCTTTTCTTCTTCCTTTTGGCAAATGCAACTTATTCAACAAAACATAAAACTCACCAAGGGTGGGAACAACTTTTCCGCTGCTCTTCTAGGAACAGAAAAAACGCCATGTGTGCTTGTATCACTGGCATTCAAAGTTTTGCAAAAGAACTCACTTGGATGCTTATTATTATTAGGTACTCCCAGCTATGATGCTATACCAACAACGACAACAAAGTTCCATAAGACCTTTTTCTTGGATTTCATAACTACACAGATAGAATTACAGGAATACTTTTTCCAGGAAAAATGATTCTTTTGCAGGGTTAAAAATGAACTTTATTTTCAAAGATATAATAATAAAAAGAATCATCTGCAGTTCAAGTAGTAGCATAAATTCCTGAAAGTGATTAAATCGGGGGATATATTTCTTGTGCCCGTCTCAATCTGCCATCCACGATATTGGCAGGTAAATCCGCCTCGATTAAAATATGGAGTGGTTCATTCAGGTGTTCATATCCTGGTATTCCACGTAGGCTCTCCTCCTTAAGATCATCAAACATAAATATACATTAGAACTCCAATGATCAGCTAGCATAAATGGCCTATTAAATTAGTTAATGAAATCTTCAAAAATAAATATCTGATTTACAGGAAGTCAAATGAACAAGTTGATATCGATACTAATTGATTTGTATTAGATAAAATTATCCATAAGCAATTTTGGTCCGTAACACAAATCATTTAAATGTCAATCTGAAACTCGGTCCATAGACCATAAAGTCATAAGCAATCTAAAACAAATCCATTCAAAAATTTCTAGTATCCGTGATAATTCTTTAAACGAAAATCCATAAGTATATAAGCAACAGACAGAAAATTTGAATGTTAAATGTTTCGATGAGCTTCCTTGTATGTACACAAAGAAAAAATTGTAGCAAAGCTTTAATAGGTGCAAAATTTGCAACACAAATCTTTACTTTATTTAATAGGTGCAAAATTTGCAACACAAATCTTTACTTTATCAGTTCTGTTAATTTGGCTGAAACCTGATTTGCACCAATCTCTAGTTCTTTCAGAACTTAAAAGAGTACTTTTGGCAGTCGTAACAATTCTTTATATAGACCTAACAAGTACGACTTTTTATTCCCGCAGGCCCCATCAGTCCCTTTCTCCGAACCCCCTCCATTTCTATGTAGTAACAAGTACGACTTTTTATTCCCGCAGGCCCCATCAGTCCCTTTCTCCGAACCCCCTCCATTTCTATGGAGTAACTGTTTCTTTTCTAGTTAATACTGAAATATCTCAAAATAGTCTTCTCTATGGCTCAAGATAATTAAATGGTGAACCTATGAAAAAATGACAAGCTTAAGTGAATAGATATATAGATATACAACCTAGGCGATGACCTTAAAAAGAGCTATATATTAAAGAGTAAAAAAGAGGAGATTTAATCAAGATTTTCCCGTTCCTTCACTTATATTATTTGTTTAGTAGGTATTTTGTCTCCAGGCGATAATCAAAAAGGATTGTGAACTACATCATTCTATATCTACCTTTCATCAAATCTGGTTGTTGCAGCAGAGTTTACAATTGCGTCTACTTCTTTGCACATCAAATCTTTCAGCTCGGAATTCATCCCCAAACTATCACAAGCTATATCCCCGGGAACTGGGAGAACCTTGTCTTCTATAAAGCCGTGTAGGTTGGCGCCCAACTTCTCCCTTAGAACTCTGAACAGATCTATTTTTACAACCTGCAGTTAAAACATTGGATCGAGCAGTGGACTCTGATAATCTTGAATTCTCATGTGGTAATGCTTGATCGCTACAAACGTGTAGTCTAATGTTCTGGCTATTATTTCTACTGCTGCTACATACAATCATATAGTAGTAGTAGTTTGGTTGGTAGTACCCAGCTGTTAAAGCGTTGTTTAGCTGAATTTGTGTCTGGAGCTCTAATTAGCAAGTAGAGCTTCTTCACATTTGGTTGGACTCTGAGTATCTTCTTGGAGAGAACTACAAGAATTTACAATAGAAGCAGTAGCAATAATACTGATATTATTCACAAAGCACTATTATTGCAACTTAAGGGAGAGAGGTAGAGAAAGTACTCTTTGCTAGGTAGCCCGTTACACGGGTGATGAAAATGGTCTTGCCCTCCAGATACTGGAGGTCAATGCAGCATGATTCCATTGATGGAGAATGTTCAGGGAAGTGATCTAGAGATGAAGGAAATTAACGGGATTAAATTTGTACTGTAAATAAGATATTATCAGGTTGCAAGTAACGGATACAGCTTCACTACCTCCTTGAGGTAGGTGTAAGGTCTGCGTACACTCTACTCAAGTTTGTTGTTGTTGTTGTTGTGGTAATTGTTTCAACAACACAATCATAGCACAATCATAGTTGTATAGAACATATGCATGACAAACATTGTCTAGAGGAATTGCAGCAGATAAGAAATCTAGATACATGAAGATCATTTGTCTCATAATGTCTCTTCGCTTTTGAATGTTTTACTCGATCAGTGCATGACTTGTTAATTAATTCTCACCAATTTGATACGTATGAGGCATGTTATCAACCTTAACAATTATTGAGCTTCTTCCTCTATTATTTCTTTTTTCAAAACTTGTCTTCCAAACAGTACTTCAGTTTATGTACTTTGGGATGTCAGTTTCCATTTCTCTGTCTTCAGTTTATGTACTTTGGGATATCAGTTTCCATTTCTCTGTCTTCTTTCTTCCTCTCCCTCTCCCCCCCTTTTCAAAGTTTTTATATCTTTAATGTGTAAATATTTAGCCAATTTGCCAGTTGCTAACAGATAAGTTATGAAATAATTGGAGAAGTGAGAGCAGTTTCTGGCATGCATCAAAGAAAGGCTGAAATATCCAGGCAACACATGATTAAGACAGACTAATGTACGACTGCCAAGTCTAAGCATGCTCAAAAATCTGGTTCTTTATACCTAATTTCTACTTTTCTAAATTAATAAGCTTCAACTCAAGTGTTTTCTGGTTGAACTCATTCATTTAAGAAGCTTACTCTGTTGAAGCATTCTCAGAAAGATATCAGTTCATCTCGACATTAGCTTGGAAGCTTACCTCCCAGGTCTTAAAATCTTGTACCTCCCAGCTTAGTAAGATCCACACCACTGTCGATCCAGCTCGCCCAGCAGGGAGAATTCCACCATCATAGACAGATGCACAGTGCTCCCAAAGGTTCTCAAAACCTTTGATTTCTATGCTACTGGGTTGTCCGCTGAGGTTTGCGCTAGTAAGTGCAAGGGCACTCCTAGAACCACGGGCAATTACCCTGATGAAGTTACAGTCTGGCACTCGAACCCCTATGCTCTCTAATCCCGGGTTTAATGACTTCTCAAGGATACTTGACTCACCTGCAGAATATTTGAATTCAGCATCCATTACAGAAGATTCATAAGAGAAGGATAAAAGTTTCTGAAACAGCTAAATACGGGCCAGTGACTCTTCTTGCTCCTTATTCAAGTGTGTTAAGAAGTTACTTAAAGTTCGTATGTTACAATAAAGTAGTATTATCTTGAGATATGTAACTTTTGAAGGATACTCGTACCGGCATCATTTGTTGACATAAACTACTAACCTCGTCTTAAGACCAAAGTCACAGGTCCAGGAAGCAGGCAGTCAAGCAAGCCATGAGGCAGATGATCTGTCACAGCATAATGTTGTATGTCATGAACATCGCCTGCACAAATAGCTAGAGGACTTGTATGCTTACATCCTTTGATCTCATAAATACGAATCACTGCCTCTGCAGAACTACAACAATTCACCATATATAAAAATAAATCAGACTTCCCATAAATATGGCTTAGAGAAATAAACAACAAAGTAAATTTTTCTTTTTGATGAATTTCTAGGTCAAACGAACAATGAAACAACAACTATGTTGCAGACTTCCTGTTCAGTCAAGAGGTTAATGCAATAGCCTACGAAGGATAGGCTTTTCTTAATGTATATGAAGTCGCATAATATTGTCAACCCCAACACGAATCAATATACTCTCTCCATTTCTTTTTGTTTGCCTTAGTTTGACCGAGCGCAAAGTTTAAGTATTATGTAAATAAGACTTTTGAAGCTTGTGGTCTTGAACTGAACGTGTGTATAATATTCCAAAAAATAAACTTTCAATCTTAAGCATATATGATCATTTCTATAAGGGAATGTCATTCGATGTAAATGGGAATGTTAAAATTCAGAACTTACTAAATATACAAAGGTCAGAGGCATTTTGATCCTAAACAAACTAAATCTGTAAGTAAGACAAATTGCAGTTTATCAAATTTTGGAATGTGTAATACTTACCCAATCAAGCATAACGCCTTTCTGATTTGCTGCTTTACCAAATTCAAGAGCTCTCTGGCCAGATATCAACTCTAGCAGGAGAATGCCAAACCCGAAAACATCTGTTTTATCAGAGGACTGTCCTGTAGAGAGATACTCAGGAGCTATATGTCCTACGATTCCCCTAACTGCAGTTGCGATATGCGAATCGCGATGATCCAAAAGCTTTGCCAATCCAAAATCTCCCACAACAGCCTCACAGTCATCGTCAAGCAATATGTTTGCAGCCTTCACATCCCTGTGGATAATCTTGGGATCACACTGCTCATGTTGATATAGTAAACCTCTTGCAGAAACTCCAGACATTCCGAGTAAACCTTAAGTTACCCACTACAAATTTAGATTGACAGTTTTGTCCAGGCTAGAATAGTAGTTTGCGTGAAGATACATACATAGCATAAACATCAGGACAATAAACAGGTAGTGGTAATAGAAACACATGACAGTATCACATTGGTAGCATCGCTAGCAAGATGTGATGGACACCGCAAGAATATGCTGACATGATATAGAACTAAACGAGGAATTTGGGAGATGGAGTTGGGACCGAAAGCACAAGAAAAAAATTGTTTGCATGCAGATGGAGCGTTGAGGATTTCCTTCTCTAATTCGAGTGTCATACCATGTCATACCAGACAGATGACGGTAGAAAACATCCATAGACTACATGAAAGAGATGTGTCATGGAATTGAGGTACATCATACCAAACGATATACCTTCCCTCCGATTGACTCAACAATTATTCAAGTCTAATCCATTTGGACCACGAACATCTATTTAATTGCTCAACATATCATTATAACAATAACCAAAGCAACTATGGGATAGAGTACCTCCTTATAAACAATTAGCAAATCATTAGAACTCGTGAGAGTTGCTTTTCACATCTACATTTTTTAGGTGTATTTATAACTCTCTGTATTTAGCAAATGGGGGGATTCACATATCATGTTTTCAAAATTATAATTGTAGTAATATCACTGTATAGTGCAAGTACGAATTACTACTTGAATCTCAGCTTCAAATAAACTACGAAAGACATTGAAGAGCACAGAAGAGAGGAGATTGATAAGGAACGATGATTATCTATGCTGCGCATCGTTACTTGAATTTTCTTTGGATTGCTGCCTTATTGTAATTGAGTGTATTGCATTTTCAAATTATGCCAGAAGTAAACTTAACTGTAAGTTAGATAAATTCGAGAAGTGTCCTTCGAAATTTTACCTATGCTGGATTTGTAGGAATGCTTTTACATATATATTTCAAATGGTGAGATAAAATCAAATCCAACTTATTTACAGGGAGTAAGGTAGGATACCAGTGCCTGATCGCCTAGGTTTTTGAATTTTGTTTTTTTCTTTCAATGGAAAAAACTCTAGATTCATTTGCTAAAAGATAAATGCTTCAGAAAAAGTTAGTAGCTAACAATTTTCTAATAAAAAATGCTTTAGTCAGAAGGTTTTTAACATAAATCCAACTTTGAGAACTTATGGAACCACTTTTATTGTTAGCTTTCCCAAATATATAACCTTCTTATCACAGATGAACAGTAGGGCAATGAAAAAGGTGATTAATGTTTTCTTCTCTTTAAAATTTTCAGATAAACACTGTATCTCCATTTAAGTTTATCCTTGTTTAGCATCAGGAAGCATGCCAAGGTTGAATCTGATACCTGATGCTTTCATCCAACAGTTCACTCCTCCTTTTATTCCTTTCTTTATTTGTTCTTGATCGAATGTATGTGGTAAATTTCAAACCCTGAACCCATAAAGTTCAAATCCTGATCTCTAAACTGAGAAATGATTTTCTACTTTAAACTTAAGAAGATACTTATGTCTAAAACAAATGTATCAAATCAAGCATACTCCAAGCTACTAAATAACCCTACCAAACGTCTCTTAGGAGTCATTTTGTTGCAGAATAAGTCTCTGAATACATGGAGTAAGCTCAGAACTTGATTTTTTAAAAGTTACACCAATAATTTTCTATGTTCATTTAACACACAGAAATTCAGTTCTACTTCTATTTGCTGGTCGGAAATAAAGAATGCAATCTAAGAATTTTATTACATGACAAAAGGAGCAGCGATGAGTTAGACCATACCCGCTACACTGCAGACAAAATCTTTGCTCAATCCCATTAACAATGACTATAGCAGTTTTTTAGTGTTCATTACATACTTTGTGTCTCTTGTGATAGTCTTTTGAGGAGCTCAGGTCCTTGTTACAACCATGAACCTGACAGATAGAAACCTCGAAATGAAAATTTGTAGTCCGTAGTTTTTTTCCCTGGAGTGATGGATTGACTGAAGACAAACTCGAAACACTAAGTCAAATCAGGATCTTATCTGTGCGGTTTTGTTCATGGATGATCTGAGGATGGTTGATAATAAAAGTGAGATTTATGCGGTCTGCTTTAACAAAATAAGCAACTAATTGGAGAACAATCACACAAATATTAATACATCAATAGACATGCCATTCAGCGCAGAAAATACAATATAGGAATGACAACAATATGCATTGGCAAGAAAGGAAGTGACCTTATCAAGTAATTGTGTTGTGGTATGAAGTGGCAGACATATACATCAAGTTCGTCACATATGTCTAGCAAGTATTTATTAGCATCTTGACCGAAAAGATCTCTGAGTACACAAAAAAAATAACACCAAATACATACACAGAAAGAGAAACAAAGAAAATCAGAGAGAAGTTTCAGTCCGTGGTATTGCTTATTGTTGGTTATGTTGCTTACTCCGGAGCTACATAACCATAGGTTCCAACAACTCGTGTTGCAGAGGATTCTCCATCATTAGTTATCTCCATAACTTTTGACAAACCAAAATCCGAAATCTGTCGCAAAACAGAAGCAGTGAGAATTTGGGTTTGAAAAATAACAGCCAGCAAGGAGAAAGAAATCGGACACCAAAATAGTTATAACCTTCAAAGAGCTCTAACCGATCCCGTGATCCAAAAACTCGTGTTGCAGAGGATTCTCCATCATCAGTTATCTCCATAACTTTTGAAAAACCAAAATCCGAAACCTGTCGCAAAACAAACGCAGTGAGAATTTGGGTTTGAAAAATAACAGCCAGCAAGGAGAAAGAAATCGGACACCAAAACAGTTACAACCTTCGCTCTAAAAGAGCTCTAACCGATCCTGTTCAGTAACACAAAAATCATCTTTTAGGCATAGATCGACTCAACAACACATCAAATCAATCAAAATTCAGTCATTTCACCAAAATTGCACAAATTAACAACCACACAAACAGAATTTTTTTTGTAAATTAGACCTGCAGGAACATGATCAAGTCCAATTCCAGTACTATTAAGCGCTTGTTGAACAAAAGCAGAGATCTTAGTCGTATCACCATAAGCGAAAATCAAAACAGGTACACATAATTCATATTCACAAGCGCAAAGCTTATATTCTGCGCTATCGCATGAGGATCAGATTCTCTAGGTACTTGATAATTTTCTATATCTCACCATACTGAAATCCTCGCCGCTGAGTACAGCGCCTTCGCCACACCCGATGGTTGTATCCCTCCTCCTCCTCCGTTCCCGTTTCCACCTACACCGCCTATTTTCGGCGAAGATAAAGCACCAATGGTGCACGATAGCAAACTTCCATGAGTAAATATTTATCTTTTAAATTATTTTTATGTTTGTCTGTAGAATAATTCCTCCAAAAAGGTGTAATTAAGAAAAGCCGTGAGCAGGGGAAAAGGCGAAAGATGGAGGGCTTTTGTGGGTTAATGGTGCCAATGATGAAGGATAATCAATGGATTTATTAATTAAAAAAAAAAGATGGCAATGAATTAAAAATAACTCAAAAAAAAAAAAATATGTTTGCTGATCATTGAGATATGCCACATCACCATGCCTCTAAATCTCTTTTATATATATAGAAAGATTTCTCTTAATTTTTCTTTAATTTTATCAATTGATAAATTTATTATTTTAATTATACAAACTCTTAGTTTCTCTTAATAATATTTAGTTCAAACCTGAAGATTCTTGTAAATTAAAACACATTATGTAGGATTTGTAGTTGCAACTAAGATTCGATTTTTTTTCCATGTTAGTTACTACTATTTCTATTTTATGAGTATTTTCTTATCGGTTAAATCGAAAATCAAATCATTAAAAACTAAAAATCGATAAACCAAAAATCGATAAAAAATATTTTATTGGTTTTATTTAAAAATCGAAAACCGATAAACCGAACTAATAATATATAAAATCGAATCGAACCGACCAATGCACACCCCTAGTTAGCAGAATGTTGAACACCTTAATGAACATACTAGTCTTTCATAAAAACGACAATCCTGTCTTTTATCCATCCGTTATTTCTGTAAATCTAGTCTTGTAAATTTGCACTCAGTCCACATATTTTGAACGGAAAAGGGTCAAATATTTTCTTCGAGTCATAATAAATATTACGTATATATCCTTTGTCATATTTTGGATATACATATGCTCTTACCGTCAATAAAATGATACGTATATGTCCTTCAAACTAATGGTAGGGGCATATGAGTATCCAAATTATGACAGGGGTATATACATACCATTTATTATAATTTGGGAGTATATTTATCTCTTTTTCATTTTAATTTTTTTATCCCAAATAATTAACTCAAATCCACTCTTCGACTAAATAAACTCATTATATTGAACGCTTTCAAATCAACTCGATCAGACCACTATTTTTTGTTTCAAACCTAATACTCTCTCTGTTTTTCTCTTAAACGTGGATTCTAATCAAATTACAGTTGTTGGTCTCTACTACTAATTGGTGTTTATTGGTTGGAGAGAGTGGAGGTTAGGCCAAAGGTGGCTCGGGCTAAGAGTGCTATTTTTCTCTTAAACATGGACTCCAATCAAATTACAGCGGTTGATCTCTGATACTAATTGGTGTTTATTGATTGAAGGGAGTGAATGTTAGGCCGAAGGTAGCTTGGGCCCTTCGGCCTAGGGGTGCAATGATGGTTCGTCGGTGGGGTGTTTTTGATTTGACGAAGACGGTGGCTATGTGGAGTTGACCGATGAATAATATTTTTTCAGTAGAATTTCGTTGAAAATTGAAACTTGAGGAGTTTAATTTATCTAGTGTTGTTTTTTGGTATTATGGATTAATAATTTTTTTTAAACTAATCATTGTGACTGTTACTGTATTGTGTGTGTATCATTATAGGGATAGAAAAAACACATCTCTTAGATAAGCGTCTCTGAAATTGTAATGGGACCAAGTTGGATAGTGGGTTTGAATTAATTATCAAGGATAAAAATATTAAATGAAAAAAATACAAATATATCCCTAAATTATGATTGGTGATATGTATATACCTTCCGTCATATTTTGGGTAAATACTTGCCCATCAATTAGTATTCAAAGTCATACTTTGGGTACATACCTGCCCCATCGGTTAGTGTGAAGGGCATGGGCGGACCAACATACAATTTTTGGGTGCTCGAGCACCCACCAAACTCGACGTAGAAGAGGTATAATTATATAAGAAACAGTGAAAAAATGATAAAATATATACAAAAGCACCTAGAGAACAAAAGCATGGTTGAGTGCTTTTGACTTTAGACATAACTTTCATGTCTCCCATCCTGGGAGTGAATCCTTGTAGCTGCATTGTTTAGTAATTTTTTTTTTGAGCACCCACAACCTAAAAAAAGATAATCTGGTGAAGGACATATATATATATCATTTCATCAATGGTAGAAGTATATATGTATCCAAACTATGATAAAACTTATATTTATACCATTTATCATAGAATATATTTGTCTCTCATCAAGCGCCAAGGATTATAAAATTTCTAAAGAGAACTTATCCTTCTCTGGTGAACTCTCTCCATCACTCACTTGATTTCTCTCCAGTCCCCTTCCCTTCTTTGATTCTAAATCTCGGAAACAAGAAGAACCAAAAAGTGCAAATGAGGGCTGGGCTCAGTTGATTATCCTATCAGAAGCAATTGGACAACACCTCGCCAGGAAGTCCTGACAATTATCGAATAGTAGATTATACCCTCTCTAAGGACACAAGGTCCATCATCGCCGTTCTTCAAATATAAGTAAGTAGAGACCATGACAGATTTGATGATTTGGGATTGAATACGACGATTAATGCATCGTGTCAACCGGAAACTCGATGGATTTTAAGCCGGTCTCTCACTTGCAAGAAATCAACATTAAATTTGAGATGCTATTGCTTTGTGACGTCTAAACCTTTCCCTGTGAAGTCCATTTGCTTTGCTGAAAAGTACCCGTGTGGCACACCATCACATCCATAAGCACTACATAAACATTCATGCATCAAAGTCCCGGTTTACGTGGGACTCTTTTCCTTTCACAGTCAGCTCAGTTTAAGCTTAGGTTTATGCCAGTGTGTGACTGATTAGGTAAGGGCACGTATGAAAGTGGAGGGTTTACAAATTGTTGAGGGGTTCATATACTGGACTAAAAAACTAGGTACCCAGGTTCCGTATTAGAAAAGCAAGCATATTGGGCTAAAAAATCAAGAATCCATGTACCGTTTTAGAAAAGCAAACATAGAGCATGGATCAGACGGGGAATGTCTCATGTGGGAAATGTAATGTTCACCAAATTTCAGACGTTTTACTGTCGTTTAAATTTACGAACCAAAGTTGACAACTACGTCACACACCCGGTTTAACTTTGAAGAATACAAGAAGAAATGATAAATGATCAGATAGAGAAAGATTGGATCATCAGATAGAGGACAAAAACAATTATCTAATTAAGGGAACATATCAAAACAGAACCCAACTATTACTTTGTGTACGATCCTAGAATGGGACATAGTTTGCTTACACAATCACAACAGAAACCCAACTATTTTCGAAGAGCAAAGCCAGGAAAATGAACAAAACAGAGATGAGGGAGAAAGAAAGAAAGAAGACTACTGTTTTAAGGTATCCGCAATCTCAATATGAACACCTTCAGATGACGCAAAGTGAGTGCTTACTGCTTAGTCTACTTCCTCCATCTTGCTTTCCTCAGTCTCCTCTAGAGCAGGCATATCAGCATCCTCACCAGCTTCCTCTTCTTCGTCAATACTCAAGCCCAACTTCAACATTCTGTGAATTCTTGCAGCAAAAGTATTGGGGTCATCAAGACTAAAACCAGATGTCAGCAGAGCTGTCTCAAAGAGCAACAACACAAGATCTTTCACCGACTTGTCATTCTTGTCCGCCTCAGCTCTCTTCCTCAACTCCTCCATAATTCCATTATCCGGGTTGATTTCCATTGTCTTCTTGCTAGACATGTAAGAGCTCATGCTGCTGTCCCTCAAGGCTTGAGCTTTCATGATTCTTTCCATGTTAGCTGTCCAACCATACTCACCGGTCACTAAGCAACATGGGGAATCAACTATCCTATCAGAGACCACAACCTTCTCAACTCTGTCTCCTAGGATGTCTTTGATGATCTTGCAGAGGTTCTCAAAAGACTTCTTTTTCTCCTCTTTTTTCTTCTTCTCTTCCTCAGTTTCATCATCAAGCTTCAATCCCTCCTTTGTAGCAGAAACTAGTTTCTTACCATCATATTCTTTCAGTTGCCCGACTGCATATTCATCAATGGCATCGACCATGAAGAGCACTTCATATCCTTTCTTCTTTAGCCTTTCCAAGAATGGTGAGTTTTCAACTGCCTTTTTGCTCTCTCCAGTGATGTAGTAGATGTCTTTCTGACCCTCCTTCATCCTAGTGACATAATCTTTCAGACTTGTCAGCTCATCACCACTCTTGGTGGAGTGGTATCGAAGAAGGTCAGCCAACTTAGCTCTGTTCTGGCTATCTTCATGAATGCCCAACTTCAGGTTCTTTGAGAAAGCCTCATAGAATTTGTTGTAGTCCTCCTTGTTCTCGGCAATCTCATTGAACATCTCAATGCATTTCTTCACAAGGTTCTTCCTAATAACCTTGAGAATCTTGTTCTGCTGCAACATCTCACGGGAGATGTTGAGAGGCAAGTCATCAGAGTCGACAACACCCTTCACGAATCCAAGGTACTCGGGGATAAGTTCCTCACAGTTGTCCATGATGAACACCCTCCGGACATAAAGCTTGATGTTGTTCATCTTCTTGCGGGTGTCGAATAGATCAAATGGAGCCCTCTTAGGTACAAAGAGGATGGCCTTGAATTCAAGTTGCCCCTCAACAGAAAAGTGCTTGACTGCAAGGTGTTCCTCCCAATCATTAGTCAGGCTCTTGTAGAAAGCGGCGTATTCCTCCTTCGTGATTTCTTCTGGTTTACGCAGCCAGATAGGTTTCTGCTTGTTAATAAGTTCCCACTCATGAGAAACCTCCTTGATTTTCTTTATCTTACCTTTCTCCTTTTCTTTATCCTCATCCACTTCCTCAATATCACCCTCTTGTTCTTTCTTGGGTTCATCATCTTCGTCATCGCTAATCTGCTTCTCAGTTGTCTTCTCGGCCCAAAGGTAAATTGGGTAGCTAATGAATTCAGAATGTTTCTTCACAAGGTCTTTGATTCTCCTTTCCTCCAAGTACTCCAACTGCAAGTATCAATGCAAGTTATAGAACTGCACCAAACCTAATTAATTTAACTACAAAGGGCATTAACAAGAATACATCTCAATTAAAGTATAAATGACATTACCTGGTCTTCCTTGAGGAAGAGAGTGATTTTAGTTCCTCTGCCTAACTGCTCTCCATTAACATCCCTTGTAACAGTGAATGAACCACCAGCTTGTGATTCCCAGATATATTGCTCATCGTCGTTGTGCTTGGTTGTTACGATAACTTTCTCTGCTACGAGGTAAGCGGAATAGAAACCCACACCAAATTGACCAATCATGCTCACATCAGCCCCAGCTTGTAGAGCTTCCATAAACTCCTTTGTCCCAGACCTAGCAATTGTACCCAAATTGTTAACCAAATCTACACATCCACAGAGAAAACAGAGGTATCAGTACCACTCCTAAATTTGTAGAATAGAATCTAAAGCCTATAAACACAACGACCCGGCTAAAATTCAAAATTCAACCATAGGATCACTTCATACACGTCATGAACATCTATAGGCCTAAAAATTCTTCAAACATCAGAGACGTATCTTATCCTAATTCAGTTGATTAGGAAAGCAAATGGTTTAACTACATAAACAAACACACGTAGTAAAAAGTTTGCAGCCAACTATTTATAAATTGAATCCAAATGAAGGGAAAAAAACTAGAGTCATTAATCTCCGAAGCCAATAAAGATAACGACACAAGTACATTACATACTTATCCATATTTTCTAGTACAATTCATACCACTAGACATTGTGTCTAGTGGCCACATACTTATCCATGTAGAGGCGGATCTACGGCTTAAAATTCTGAGTTCATGTCGATTATTTATTGAATTTTTTTTAAACATAAATTTATGCTTAGCGTCCTAAATTCTGGATTCAATTGAACCATACCTACTAATATGTTACATCCGTCCCATTCCCATGAATAACATCGAAAAGCATAGGAAAAGCAAGTTGATAGATGTGTTGAAAGGAAGTGAGTTAAACAATGTAAAAATGGTGAGAAGCAAATGAGTACATTACCTGCTTTGGTCATGCCAATACCACTGTCAATGATGGAAAGAGTCTTATTGGCCTTATCAGGAACAAGTCGAATGAAGAGTTCAGGCTGAGCATCGAGCTTGCTCTTATCCGTCAAGCTCTCGAACCGAATCTTATCCAACGCATCAGAAGAATTGCTAATGAGTTCACGAAGGAAAATCTCCTTGTTGCTGTAGAATGTATTGATGATCAAACTCAATAGCTGGTTGATCTCAGCTTGAAATGCAAACGTCTCTGCTTCAGCCATTTGGACATCAGCCATTGATGCTCAACAAATTCAAAAAAGCGCTGAGGGAAAATGAACGAGAAGTTGATGAAAATCAGATCAGAAAGAAGATTTGCGAGTAGCGATTTTGATGTGGGAGAGAATGGAAGTGGTGGATTTATATATGCATGAGAAATTCTAGGTCCTTCTATTAGCGTTGGAAGCAGGAAGCCAATACTTGCTTCTGGAGTCTTCGGTATTTTACGGTTATAATGACTGAACCGGTGGTAGACCGGGTTTTTTCTTGTGTGAAAATTAGTGTGGGCAAAATGGTCTTTTTACACCAATTAAGACATCTGGAATGTTCTTCGCCTGTCTTCTGAGGTCGCCGCCTCTCCGGCCCGCTATGGTGTCAAAATCATTTTTCCTCAATTAAATAAACTTCTAAAAGAAAAAATCGACTGCCTATGAGATCATAATATTAATACTTTTTTCGTTTTGAAAATAAATGAATTATTAGATTTTGACACACAGATTAATGAAAAAACATTAAAGGTATAAATTTAACATAGTTTTTCATTTTTACCCCCCAAAAAAAAAAACTGACCTTGTAAGACTTTTTCAAAAGTTAATTGGTTGTCAAATCATAAGGGTAAATTTGAAAAAATTTTCAATGATTCACTTATTTTAAAATACTAATAAATACCCCAACAATTCGCTTATTCCGAAACAGAGGGAGTACCAGATAAGGATTTACACGGGCCAAAACTATTACTTATTACATAAAATTTCTTATTTGAAAAGTAATTACAAAAATCTCATATTAATTAGATAAAATCTCTTTCTTTAGACTTTCTCTCTCTTGTGCCTCATACATCCCAAAACACTCATTTTTTACTTTATTTTTAGTTCGATTTTTGCTCCATTATTGCACTCCTTACTTTACGCCTAATTTCAAGCTACTTGATTTGGGGTTTCAAATTTGTCAGTTAGCAAACATTAATTGAACAAAGAGATTAACTTCATCACCTTCTTAATTTAATTTTGAGGTTTTCTTTTCAACTTTATCAAATCAAAATTAGTTTCGAATTTTTTTTGGTTGTATGTATGTATTTATCAAATTAGCTGCTTTTGCAATGTCATACATAGAAAGTAAAGTATAATAAAAACGTATACACTTGCATCATACATAAAAAGTAAAGTATAATACATTCTCATACATATAACACATGTTGTTGCTGGAGTGTAATTTGTACATATAACACTGATATCATACATAGAAAATAAAGTATATACGTTCTCATACATATAATGTGAAATATTTTTACTTAAATATAAAACCGAAAACATTTGCATCATACATAGAAAGTAAAGTATAGTACATTCACATACATATAGAAAATATTATTGTTGGAGTGTAAATCATGCATATAACACTGCATCATACATAGAAAAAATGTATAATACATTCCCAATACTGTTGTTGGAGTGTAAATCTAATATTTGTAGTGTAAATTTTATAAACAATGTCAAAATATCATTCAAACTGGGTAATGTATTATAACTTCTCATACAATACTGTGCAAGTTTTTACTAAAAGCTAAAAAATAAATACACTAGCATCATACATACAAAGTACTGTATAAAACCTTCTCATACATTAATTTTTCCAATCACTCTATGCAAAGTAATGAAGTATTTCACTTCAAATTTTGAAACGTATAACGAATACTGATTTTTGCAACAAATTTGCATTTGTTTGAATTGAAATCGCAATTCTAAAAAAAAATTATGGTAATGTTTCAGGATATTTTTTGAATTTGAATTACAGTTACTAGTTTTAAGCATCCACAAAATCAGAACATTAATTACTGCCATATTAAGGTAAGATAACAATTGGATCTGATTTTATTTTCATAATTTAAGGAGAAACAATTTCCTCATACATTGGAGTTACTTATGAGGTACATTGACATGTATATGTATTTTTTTAAATCTGGGAGAGAGAAAGTCAATCCGGGATCTTATGTAATTAGTTTTATTTAGGATGGGATTATGTTGTTTATACTAATTTTATGTGTATGGGTGTGTAGGTGTATGTATAAATATGTGTGTGTGTGTGTATATATATATACACACACATATATATATACATACACACACACATATATATACATATATATATATATATATGTATACATAAGATCCCAAATGTTTGTTTTATACGACTGTAGGAATATCATACTACTGAATGCGCACATGACATTCATTTCACATATCATATTGATTGTTGTCTATTTACACTGTATATGTGCACTTATAAATTCTACAATAGCAAATGCATTTTTCCTTCCTGATGTGATCAATCTCTTGAGCATTCATGGTCAATACCTGTTAAATTAAATTTAATGATTAAATTAGTTTAGAAGTTCAAAATCTATATCGAAAACACATTTTTTTTCATTGTAAAAATGTATTTCATTCCAATCATGATTCACAAAATTTTGTACACATTTATTATGTCACACGGTAATAGGAGAATGCCAACAAGAGCTAGCTTTGAATACCTCTAACAGTACGAATAAGTTGTTTCCTCAATTATCTGGAACACCATCTTGATCTTGATGTCCCATAGACATTTGAAGAAAGTTTCAACCTTTGCCTTACCAAAATGACACTGAAAAAATCAGATCAAGATTTCAAAAATAACACAAATAAATCACAACACACCAAAAAACCCAGACATCTTGTATCTAGCTGTCACGACCCGGCCCGAGGCCCTGGCCGCGACGGGCATCCCGAACTACACAGGCCCGAGATACCCCTGTCTCTGCCCAACCCACTAGTGATATTGTCCGCTCTGGGCCTAGGCCCGCACGACTTTAAAACGCGTCAGCAGGGAGTAAGGCTTTCTCACTTATATACCCAGCATCTCTCCTATGTTTTGCCGAAGTGGGACTCCTTCCTAAGTTGGGGTGTCACATACACCCCCCCTTACGAACTCAGCGTCCTCGCTGAGGTTTGCCTCACCGAATGGGATTTGCCTAGACTCAGGACTGAGGTTTGCCCCGCCTTATAGAGATTTGCCTACACTCAGTTTGAACTCTAGCCCACATCGACAGGGAGACACAAGAGCGACTCTGATACCATTCTGTCACGACCCGACCCGAGGCCCTTGGCCGCGACGGGCATCCCGAACCACACAGACCCAAGATACCCCTGTCTCTGCCCAACCCACTAGTGATATTATCCGCTCTGGGCCTAGTCCCGCACGGCTTTAAAACGCGTCACTAGGGAGTAAGGCTTTCTCACTTATATACCCAGCATTTCTCCTGTGTTTTGCCGATATGGGACTCTTTCCTAAGTTGGGGTGTCACATAGCATTGGAGCCCCGACTAATCCGGATCGGGCGTTGCAGGGTCCATTAAGGTGGCAGCGCTCCCAATAGAGTTTTCTCCATACCCAGGATCGAACCCTCGACCTTTGATTAAGGGTGGAGCAGACCCATCCACTACACCACAATCCATGTTTCTGTCACGACCCGGACCGAGGACCTGGCCGCGACGAGCATCCCGAACCACACAGGCCCGAGATACCCCTGTCTCTGCCCAACCCACTAGTGATATTGTCCGCTCTGGTCCTAGGCCCGCACGACTTTAAAATGCTTCACTAGGGAGTAAGGCTTTCTCACTTATATACCCAGCATCCCTCCTGTGTTTTGTCGATATGGGACTCCTTTCTAAGTTGGGGTGTCACATACACCCCCCCTTACAGACTAAGTTGGGGTGTCACATACACCCCCCCTTACGGACTCAGCGTCCTCGCTGAGGTTTGCCCCACCGAATGGGATTTGCCTAGACTCAGGACTGAGATTTTCCCCGCCTTACCGAGATTTGCCTACACTCAGTTTGAACTCTGGCCCACATCGACAAGAACGACACAGGAGCGGCTTTGATACCATTCTGTCACGACCCGGCCCGAGGCCCTGGCCGCGACGGGCATCCCAAACCACACATGACCGAGATACCCCTGTCTCTGCCCAACCCACTAGTGATATTATCCACTCTGGGCCTAGGCCCACACGACTTTAAAATGCGTCACTAGGGAGTAAGGCTTTCTCACTTATATACCCAACATTCCTCCTGTGTTTTGCCGATGTGGGACTCCTTCCTAAGTTGGGGTGTCACACAAGCAAAATGAAAGTAGTTTCTCAAAGAGAAATATATTTTTCATTACATTCAAGTAGTTTGTATTTGTTGCCAACCTGTTGTAAGCACTATATCAGGTGTAAACTAATTTAATGACTCATTGCAGCCAGAACAAAGTTAAATTGAGGTATAGTTTTTGAAGCAAATTACAACTATAGAGACGCACATGACCAACATAAGTAAAGGAAAATACAAAAAGCCAGTAAGCTTTACTTGTTAAAAAGGAAAAAGCAAAATAAGCTAAAAGTCAATACTATAAGTAGGTCAACCGTATAACTATGAATTAACATCTGTTAACAATGTTAAACAAATTAGATAATCACGAAAAGCAGAAAATAAATGTTTTGGCACTTAACAAAGTTTAGTAAGTGCTGCAATCAAGTCAAAATTGTACTAAATATGCCCTATAAGTACCTTCATTACGATAGTCAAAATTGTACCAAATATTCCCCGTAAGTACCTTCATATGATTAACATTTCACTGGCTACTAATGTTGCATCGGAAAACCTTCATATGTCGATCTGAATACCAAAATCAAAACCTCGACAAAAGATTGATCTTCATAGGCTAAGGCTCCTTCAGAGAAGTTTAGATAAACTAAAGAAATAAAGCAGCACTCTTCCTATTAAAAATCATCACCCAATCTAGAGCTTATTTATTAAAAAGAGTTTTCCTTCTATGTTTTTCTTTAGTTCATTTAAGAAAGTGAAGACTAATCAAACCAGCAATCTCAAGGAACCGATATGATCCTTCTTTTCACTGTTCTTCGCAGTTAAAAATAGAGATAAATCATCACGTTAAATATCAACAATAGAGAGATAAAAATAGATTGTATATTACACAATTATACAATCATTGTCTTTTTAACTCTACTCTTCTTGCTCGTCGATGTGCTAAAAGGGCTTTTTTCCCTCAAGTGGCATCAGTCTATATAATTTACATCTTTTAGCATTTTTTTGATATTTTTTTAAAAAAAGTTTGATCAATTTTAGAATCTCTATTACACGATATTTTTTGTGGCTCAAATATTTTTATGAATTCTTGATAAAAAAATAATACAAGTAAAATTTCATTACACATCCATACCAAGCAATAATTATATTTATGCAAGGCATGTGACTTTTAAAAAAATATAAGAGACGCTAATTAACAGAGAAAAATAAGCATTTCATGTTTCATATTATATTAAAATCATGAAGAAAAATATTTATAATTAAATTAAAAAATAAAATAAGTTGTACTTGCCACACAGTCAAATATATACACAGACATGCAGATAGCTATCACCCAAGAGATGAAACTGCAAAACAGACAGTTTAAGATGTATATATTTAATTAATTTTACTTTTAAATAAATTTTATAAAATAAATGTGCAAAAAAATTGTATAGAAAAATATGAGTAGATCTTAAAGTTAGGTATTATTGTGATATTTTAAAATCTTCTTTAAAAAGATAAGTAGATATAAACTTGGTTTCACTGAAATATATATTTTTTTATTTTTTTAAAAATCTAAATTAGCTAAAAAATAAATTAGTTAAAAAGCCTTAGATGAAGAAGGAAAAACAACAACATATATTAATCTAAAGCCCGACGAACGCAAAAAAACTTAGGCAATTACTGGGGGCATTTAGTCAAAAGTGACAAAAAAGTTTGAAAATGAGGTGTAGGTGACTCAAGTCTTAATAATTGAGTGGAGGTGACAATTACTTTATTATGGATTAAGAAAGTTGAGAAAGTTTGAAAATAGCCCACAAGTTTTTAAATTTATACTTTGATCCCAATATTAGTTAATATAACAAAAAACGGAGGAAAAAAGACGTATTTCTCTCTCTTCTCATCCGTTGTTATTTTCTATCTCTTCGCGATTTTTGTTGTTCATTGTTGCTGCTGCTTTATTCATCATTTTCTACTTCATTATCACCATCTTCTACTTCATTATCATCTTCATTTTCTTCTTGTCGACCATTGTTGTTGTTTTTACTGCTACTGCTGCTACTTGAATAATTTTTTAGGTCAAATTTTGTTTCGTACATCTCTTTGGCATTACTTCATAGGTGACTTTGGTAAGTAAAATTATGATTTTTAGTTGAATTTATCATCTGGTACATTGCTACTACTGTTTTTTCAACAATGAATAGAACCCGTTCATGAATCCAACATAAGAGCCATCTGTTTAAACAGATCGCTCATCATCACTCATCTGTTGCGACAAATGAGTCATCTGTTGCAATGAAAGACTCACATGTTGAATTTATATTTATGGTTCTATATAGTGCCCGTAATATGAATCGAACAGATGGGTTATCTGTTGCAACAGATGAGTTATCTGTTGCAACAAATGAAATATCTATTGCAATAGACTAGTTATCTATTACAATAGATGCGTTATCTGTTGCGACATAGGAGTAATCTGTTGCAACAGATGAGTAATCTGTTTGGAACAACACAATATAACTCATGCCATAAACCCAACAAATAACCAATATGTTTCAACAGATGGTCCATCTGTTGAAAGAACTCAAAACTCTTGCTATTTTTACTGAATTACAAATTGTTCCTTACGTTCAATCGTCGACATATTTGTTAAGAAGAAGAAATAAACAGAAACATAAATTTTTCATTAAACAAAAACAAAATACATTACTATAAATAAAAATAAAAATTCATATGCTAAAAAAGAAAACATAACCTAATTATTATTAATATTATTCTTATCATCAATATTATTATTGCCAGTTGGCCAATCGTCAACCGAAAGTAGTAGGGCCCTCATCAGCCTGCGAATCTCTCGGAGCATCCTTGCTCTCACGGCACCCAACTCCCACTGCAGGTCATTAACTTGTCTCTGAAGTTCCCGCACGGTGTCGCGCAGAATAGCAATGTCCCAAGTAAGGTCAGACATATCTAGAACACACATGAATTGATAGAAAACGTCAAAACACAAACAAATAAAAGAGTTTGAATGTAATACAACGTATACTACTAATTGGGTAGATTTATAGAAAAAGAAAGAAAAAAACTTACTCGAGTCAGGGAGAATGTATCTGGTCTTTGAAGAGAAAGTGGTTGAAGATGTAATCTGAAAGACAAAATGCAATAAATAAATAGAGTATAGTAGAATTAACGAGTAAGGAGGGAGAGGATTGAATTTGAATGAGTTAGGTAAAAAGACTCGACTGTTCACCTCTATTTTATTAATTACATTCAAACTGGTGACTTTTTTATTACTGTGAAAAGTTATGACTTAATTAAATCAAGTTGTTGAATTTTTTATTATTGTGATAAGTTATGACTTTTCAGCTTATTATTATTAATTAGTTCTTAAACTTAAATAACTTTTTTCTCAATTAAATAATCAAAGACTTCTTACCTTTTCAATACCTATTTCTTTTAATCATAACCATTTGTATTGAGTTGTGGCGACAAATTATATATCTGTTGCATCAGATAACCCATCTGTGGCAACAGATATACCATCTGTTGCAACAATTAGACCATCTGTTGCAACAGATAATCTATCTGTTGCAACATATAATCATTTTTTTAATAATCATCATATACTTTCATTAATCCAAATTGGTGACTTTTTATTATACAAATTAAAAAAACAAATTTATAACAAAAATGGTGAAAGGTCACTACTCGTCGCCTATTTAATATTAACATCAATTATTCAAATTAAATAATCATTTTTACGGTTATAAATTGTGTTTATCATTTATTTTCTTATTGTTTTCTGTGAAAAGAAATGACTTAATTAAATCAAGCTGGTGAGTTTTTGATTACTGTGACAAGTCACGACTTTTCAGCTTATTATTATTTATTAGTTCTTAAATTTAAATAACCTTTTTCTAAATTAAATAATCGAAGAATTTTCACCTTTTCAATAACCATTTATTTTAATAAAATAACAACCATTTTTATTGAGTTGTGGCAACAGATTGTATATCTATTATATCAGAAAACCCATCTGTGGCAACAAATTGACCATCTGTTGAAGGAACTTTTTTGATTTCTTCTAACAGCTGATTCATCAGTCGCAATAGATGGAGAATTTGATTCATCAGCTATTTTGAATGTGTTAGACAAAAAATCACGACTGTTCACCTCTTTTTTAACAATCATCATATACCTTAGTTAATCCAAAGTGGTGACTTTTTTATTACTCCCTCCATTTTAAAAAAGAATGACCTAGTTTGACTTGACACGAAGTTTAAGAAAATAAAGAAGACTTTTGAATCTTGTGGTCTTAAATTAAAGATATGTCAAATGTGCCAAAATGCCCTTCAATCTTGTGGTCTTAAACATGCCACGTGGAAAGTTAAAATTAAAAAGTTGCAAAAAAAAGAAAGGGGTCGTTCTTTTTGAAACAGACTAAAATAGAAAGTAGATCATTCTTTTTGAAACGGAGGGAGTATATAATAAATAAATCAAAAAAAAGATTTAAAAACAAAAATGATGAAAAGTCACTTGTCGCTTATTTAATATTAACATCAGTTATTAAACTTAAATAACTATTTTTTTACGGTTATAAATTGTGTTTATCATTTATTTCCTCATTATTTATTTACGAACCATTCTTCATATTAAATAATTGAAAAGTTATGACTTTTCACCCTTTCAATACAATAAATTTGTTTTATTAATAACCGTCTGTTGCAACATATGATCCATCTGTTATAAGAGATTAATCATCTGTTGCAACATATGGTCCATCCGTTGCTACAAATGCTCAATCCCTACCTCCAACCATCGACATGTTTAGAATAAGGAATAGACAGAATGAAAATTAAATATTAAATAAGAATTTAAAATTCAAAGTCGACCAAACATAGATTTTTGAATCCATTATTTACAAATCTACAATAAAAAATAAAACATACATTAGGTTCCTCCCTTAGGTAGATCCGATATAATAAAAGAAAATACATACGCTAAAAGAAAAAAACATAACCTAATTATTATTATTACTATTATTATTATTATTATTAATATTAATATTAATATTATTGTCAATCGGACAATCGTCATCCGAAGCTGCAGGGCCCTCCTCAGCCTTGCTCTCATGTAGCCCAACTCCCACCGGAGTTCATGAATCTGCCTTTCAAGTTCCCGCAAGGAGTTGCACAGAATCACCTTGTCCAAATTCGGATCAGACATATCTAGAAGTGGAGTAGACTGAATGAGTAAGAGGGGCCTATTTATAAAGGATTAAATTTGAATGAGATAGTAAAGAAGCCACGACTGTTCACCTCATTTTTAATAATTACATCCCTTAATTAAATAAAATTGGTGATTTTTCGAATAGGTAAATTAAAAAAAATGAATATAAATACAACATTTTATCTTTATTGTATTTCTAAAAGAAAGAAAATTTCTTTAAAATAAATCTAACAGATGGGTAATCTGTTGCAAAATATATTCTACCTGTTTGTTAATTTACAATATATTGACAATTTGTTGCAAGGGATGTATATATCTGTTTGATTATTTTCAACAGATAAGTCATATGTTGCAACAAATTAATCATCTGTTGTAATAGATGTTTATAATTGTTTGATAATTTTAATAGATGTGTCATCTGTTGCACCAGGTTAGTCATCTGTTTACATAGATGGGCTAGGAAAAATAAGGTGCGTGGAGATGGATCCACTTTCATGTATGGGAGTTATGTATTACTGATAAGGTCATCGGAACAACACACATGAAGTACAATGATTTTGTGAATGCAGTTTTTAACCGATTAGGCATTGACCATTCAAACAAGATCCTGCATTGTACAGTTAAGTTTGATAGGTTCGAATTGATAAGTCCGAGGGGCCATAAAGATGGTGCCAATATCTTATTACGAATTAATGACGATTGTTGCTCATGTTTATACGTGTCAAGTTTTGAGAAGGGTTCAATATTTGGTGTCATTGCAGAGATCCAATAGTGATTCGGCTAACTTTAAGGGTGCATTAAACTCTGAGAAGGCCTTCGAAGCCTCCCACTGTAGCAAACAAGAATGAAAAACCAATAGAAATTCCCCTGGCCTAAATTTATATGGATGGGTTGTTCGAGAAGATGATTATACGCTAGAAAGAGCTGTAGGAGAATACTTGCGAGGGAAGGGGAGTTGATGAAAGTCTATATAATTTGATAGCTAATTGAAGAGAAAATATTGGGTAGCAAGGAACTTCTAGCGAATCTAGCCAGTGAAACTGAATTAAAACATGAGAAATCTGAATGAAGTGCAATTATGAAATTGTATCCAGTAATGAAAATTCGTCTGTCGTCTCTCTCAAAGAAAAATAGTGCAGCTGGGCACTTTGCTAGGGAGCTGCGACTAGTTAGAGTGGTCGAAATGATCACCTATATAGAAAATAACAGAACACCAAGAAAGAAGCTTTGCGGACACCATAGGTTGTAATAATGAGTAAGTCAAGAAAACTTGCGCCAAGAACAACTAAAGTTAAAATAAGGAATCAAGCCAAGACGATAATTTCTGAATTTTAAATTGCATCTTATGCCTTCTTGGAACCACAAACAAGAATGAAAGATAGATTGAGTATCATTACTTCCTTAGAAATATGGATATAATTGATTGTGTTTTCTTGCCTTAGTATACTTTCAACATATCTTGGAAAAAATCAGAGGCTTGCTATAGTATGTGAATCCCAATAATTTTCAAGCTTGCCTCCAGCTTGCTAATTTGGTCTTCAAGTTTGTCATTCTGTCTTTGAGGTTAGGATATAGTTCTTGGTCTTTTGTGAGCTCGTCAATGAGGAACACTTTCTTCGAAGTTGTAGCATTGTAAAAGGCCTTCAGAAGGATTCCAGAACACTTTCTTCAGAAGGCTTAAATGATACATGGAGGGTCGCTATGTTTGTTTTAGGTCAACGTGTTGATGCACACTCAAGAAGTGGTCACCATTCACAAACAACATTCACAAAATCGAAAAACTCTGTGTGTTTTTACGATAACATGATCACTAATACATACCTCTCATAGATGAAGTGGTTCCATCTATAAACAACTTATTCCTCTGAACCCATCTTTACTGTAACCTTTTGTGTTGGTCGAGCAAAAGTTGATCAACTTTCATTTCCTTATATCTACTAACAAGAGAAAAACAATTGATGTCAAACAAGAGAAGAACAAAAAGAGAGATTTTGTTAGAAATAATTTTCTATTAATTATCGTATATTCGAAATATTGTAATTATTTTATCACGAATTTATACAATATCGAATATGTATACAGTGAAGAAAAATTATTAATTATGTCCAATGCCATGACATGTAGGGCAAGAAATATGGACAACAACATATTGCTTGGTGGCAGCCATACATGTATCCACTTGATTAAAATTTTATCTTCTTTTATACATATATATACTTGGTAGTAGTGTCATTCAAAAATAAAAATTCTCTTTAACAAAAAGGCAAATCTAAGTGCTAGTGCTCTTATGTGTATACACATACTGTACGTTTATATATATACTCTGTAGTAACAGTTCTTACGTGAAAAAAAAAGGAAATATTTTGGCATCATTTGAACATCAAATTAAAATTTGATTATTCAAAGCTTGGGTTTTAGTAGCATTATTTTGAGGCTTCGTGGAAAGGCTTTTTTAGCGTTGGCATCCAGGTAGGCTAGGCTTACCCTACCTTTAGATTGAGCTTATTTTCTAAAATTATAAACTATTATGCTAGTTCTAGATAAGTACTTGTAGTTGTGTACCATATGATATATAATATGTCTTATTTATCCGAATTATGACCTCGTTCTAGTAGATTTTTAAATATTACCTTTTAATATAATATAATGTCTATTACCTTTGGAACGTGAAATTAAATTGCAAAATCTTGAATTTATTCCTTTTTAATTAAGATTGGCGGATGGTTATTTAGACGTATTTTAGCTTCTATTTAGGTTCAGTATATACTTTATTGTTGTCATTAATTGTGAACTTTGGTATCATGTTGACATTGTTATGTTAAGGTATGTATTTTACTATTACAGTTGGGTATGGTTACTTTGAGTTCTGGTTTGAGTCCGATATCTAATTATGGTTGTGGTTCCGCTGAGTTTCGGTTCAAGTCCGGCATATGATTATGGGTTCTGGTGTATATTATATATGTGGCCTCTCGTTATTACCCATAATGTTCGTTTTGAATCTGACACGTGTCCTCTTGATATTATCCATCACTACCGATTCGAGTTTGGTGTCTGGCCTCTCGTTACTACCCATTGGTGCCGGTTCAAGTTTGGTGCATATCTTGATGACTACTATAATTTCTTAGGATCAGTTCAGTTACAGATTATTTATTTTTATTTCTATTACTTCTTGTTTATCCCACCGACTTATAAGGGTACAGTTAGGTTAATTGTCTTTTTTAGTGTGCCTAGCATGCTTATGGGGGCCCAGTTAGGTTATGTTTAATTTGTCTATAATTATTGTGTTATTTATTTTCTATATCGCTTACATTTATTCCTTTATCTCACTGACGCAACCTGGCAGTTGCCTGCTTTTCTGTCCATTTTTACTGTTGACTTAGATTACATCCTCGCATTGTAGTTATATCTTTTCTATATTGAGCTCAGTCGGACGATGATGCCTACTGAGTACCCATTGCTTTGGTACTCATACTACACTTCTGTATCTTTTTTCTGATGCAGATCCGGGTACTAGCAGTCAACATTGACGTAGTTCCTACCTTTCAATACTGGTTTAGAGCAGGGTGAGCTTACTGTCATCTGAGACTGATCCTCTTCTATCTACTCTAGTTAGTCTTTTGCACTCAAGACTGCTTGTGCATGTTGTGCATATTTTAGATTTTTTTCTAGTACTCTGGGTATTTTCGTAGTGGCTCTAGTATCGACCTTATCAGGTCTTGGAAGAAATTTGTTTGTATATTTGGTTCTTTTTCCTCTGCTCGTTTTGATATATTATATATGCTCCCTTCTTCATCTTCACTTATTATTGTTGTTGCTATCACTATACGTGATCTTGTTTTGTCTCTGCCTGTTAGCCCATTACTTATCATTCCGGACTCTGGCTTGGTTTGCCTACTGGTGGGTTAAAGTAGGCGCCATCACGACTTGAGAAATCTAGTTGTGACAGCTTAGTATCAGAGCTTAGGTCTTACTGGTATTGTTAGTACTCCTACCGACCGAGGGAGCTCAGCCAACAACACAGGGTGATGTTGATTTAGGGGCACAACCTACGACAACAGCGCCTAGGGTGGAGGTTCTACCAGCACCAGTAGTCCCACAACCGGTAGTATCCCAGCCAGATATGTCTTTAGAGGAGCAAAATATATTGGGCCAATTTTTGAAATTGGCTCACCCAAATTTGCCGAGACACCAGGAGAAGATGCTAATGATTTCTTATCCAGTTGTGAGGAACGATTGTGGACTTTAGGTTTGGTTGAGGCACAAGGAGTGGACTTTGTTGCTTATCAGTTCGACACGGCAGTGAGGAGATGGTGGAAAGGTTATCTTAATTCCAGGCCAGCTGGATCTCCACCAGTGACTTAGAATCAGTTCTCCGAGGCTTTCTTGGAGAAGTATATGCCTTGCAGCGTCCTCGAGCATCTTCGGGATGAGTTTACAACATTGAGATAGGGTTCTATGACTGTGGCTGAGTATGAGGGAGATTTTATGAGTTAACCTGACACACCACTATGATTCTCCTTACGGAGTTCGAGCGGATTCGATGCTTTTTCAAGGGATGGAGATTATCACTTCGTAGGGCTACATAGAGTTTGGTGACTTCAGGAAAGTCTTTTTCATAGATAGTTGAGCATGTTTATTCTATAGAGGAGATGGATCGTGAGGCCCAAGGGGGCAGCGATAAGAGACTACATTACTAGGGTGGCTATAGCGGTTCATAGTTCACAGGCTGAGGATTTCACGGTAGGTACCCTCAGCAACAACCTTCTTAGCATCAGGGTTAGCCTCGTCGGCCAATTCAGGCATCACTCTAGATATCAGATAGGGGTCAGCCCGTCCATAGTAGTTCAAGTGGTTAGAGCAGCAGCCAACCGCTGAGGGGTGTTCAGTCAGGATCGTCGAGTAGGGGTGGTCATTCCGGATCCGTCGGACTTTCTAGATAGAGCAGGGTGCCCGGGGCATGTTATGATTGTGGGGTTGTTGGTCACTTCACTCGTGAATGTCCTCAGTGTAGGATAATTGAGCCTTCAGTTTTGAATGTGCAGCTGATCAGATCAGTGTCGCCGTTAGGTAGAGGTGGTTTACAAAGTCGAGGAGGTGGTTCTCAAGGTTCTAGAGGTGGTCCGCAAGGAGGTAGGGAGGGCGGTCAGACAGGCACCCAGTCTAGTAGTGGACAGGGTTATTTTTATGCCATACCAGGTAAACAAGAGGCTAAGGCTTTGGATGCTGTGATTACAGGTACGATTTTCGTATCCCATCAGCCAGCTTCCGCTTTGTTTGATTCCAGTTCCACATTTTCATATGTTTCTACTTATTTTGCATCACGTCTGGGTTTATTATCGGAGTCTTTATCGGTTCTATTATATGTGGCTACCTCTGTGGGTGATTCTTTAGTATTGGATCGAGTATATAGATCTTATTTGGTGATTGTTCGGGAGTTTGATACTCATATTGACCTTATTGTCCTAGATATGGTAGATTTTGATGTGATTCTAGGCATGGATTGGTTGTCTCCCTACCATGAGGTCTTGGATTGTTTTTCTAAGATCATTACTTTAGCTTTTCCTGGCGAACCACCAGTTGTGTAGCAGGGTTTTATTAGCCGCGCATCGACGGGGATTATTTCGTATATTCGGGCTAAGAGACTGATATCGAGGGGTTGAAAATCATTTCTTACTTATGTTCAGGATGTTAGTGATGAGAGTCCACCACTTGACTCTATCCCTGTTGTTCACGAGTTTTTTGATGTATTTTTGACTGATCTACCTGGACTTCTTCCTGAGCGTGATATAGAGTTTATTATTGACCTCGAGCCAGGCACTTGACTTATTTTTATGGCTCCATATCATATGGCTCCTGCTAAGTTGAAGGAGCTGAATAGTCGCTTCAGGATCTTCTGGGTAAGGGTTTTATCAGACCGAGTGTATCTCCTTGGGGTGCTCCACTTTTGTTTGTGAAGAAGAAAGATAGCTCCATGCGTATGTGTATCGACTACAGGTAGTTGAATAAGGTGACTATGAAGAATAAGTATCCTATGCCTCGTATCGATGATTTTTTGGATCAACTTTAGGGTGCGGCGGTGTTTTCTAAGATAGATTTAAGGTTTGGTCACCATCAGTTGAGAGTTAGGGCTGCGGACATCCCTAAGACAACCTTCAGGACTCGTTATGATCATTATGAGTTTATGGTGATGTCTTTTGGGTTGAACAATGCTCTAGCAGCTTTTATGGATATGATGAATCGCGTGTTCAGTCCATATTTGGACTCCTTCATGATAGTATTTATTGATGACATTCTAGTATATTCGAGGAGCAAAGAGGAGCATGAGCACTATTTGAGGACTATACTCCGCACTTTGAGAGACCACATGCTTTATGCCAAGTTCTCAAAGTGTGAGTTTTGGCTTGAGTCTGTAGTTTTCTTGGGGCACGTAGTGTCCAAGGATGGTATTATGGTGGATCCAGCAAAGATTGAGGCTATTCATAGTTGGGCTAGGCCTATATCACCTTCTGAGGTTCACAACTTTATTGGGTTAGTAGGTTACTATAGGCGGTTCATTGAGGGCTTTTCTTCTATTGCAACCCCTAAGACTAGATTGACCAGGAAGGAGGTTCCGTTTTATTGGCTACTAGTTATGAGATGAGCTTTATGAAGCTCAAGGATTTGCTTACTTCAGCTCTTATTTTGACTCTTCCTGTTGAGGGCGAGGGTTTTACTGTCTATTGTGATATGTCTGGTATTGGTTTGGGGTGTGTTCTGATGCAGCGTGACCGTGTTATTGCATATGCATCAAGACAGTTGAAGGTGCATGAGCGCAACTACCTCACTCATGACTTAGAGTTGGCAGTGGTAGTATTTGTACTTAGGATTTGGAGACATTATTTGTATGGGGTTCGCTGTGAGATATTTACTAATCACCGCAGTCTTCAGTATATTATAACCTAGAAGGATCTTAATTCGAGGTAGCGCAGGTGGATTAAGTTACTGAAGGACTATGATATCTCAATTCTCTACCATCCGGGCAAGACGAATATAGTAGCGGGCGCCTTGAGCCGGAAGTCAGTGAGTATGGGTAGCTTAGCTTTTATTTCAGTTTCTCAATGGCTGTTGGCTTTGGACATTCAGTCCTTAGCTAACTTGTTGTGCATATTTTAGATTTTTGTGTAGTACTCTAGGTATTTTCGTAGTGGCTTTAGTACTGAACTTATCAGGTCTTCGGAGGGATTCGTTTGTATATTTGGTCCTTTTTCATCCTCTCGTTTTGATATATTATATATGCTCCCGTCTTAGTCTTCACTTATTATTGTTGTTGCTATCATTATACGTGATCTTGTTTTGTCTCTTCCTGTTATCTCGTTACTTATCATTCCGAACTATGGCTTGGCTTGCCTACTGGTGGGTTAAAGTAGGCGCCATCATGACTTGAGAAATCGGGTTGTGACAAATACGAGAATGAAAGAGCAATAGTGAACCATACCTGCAATGTCAAAAACAAGGGGATCAAAACAACAAATTTAGTCGAGAAAAGATATAGATCGATTGAGATCTAAAAGAACTTCATGAGAAAGAGGAGATAAAAGAGAAAAAAAGGAGACGGTAGTGATAACTCTAAAGAGGAGAGAAAAAAAAGAGAGATGAATTAATTTATGGCTGAAGGAGAGATAATTCTAGAGATGGGTTTAAATATTCATTAATATTCATTAATAACTTTGAGGGGCACGAGGAGACGGGTGACATTGAAAAGGCAAGATAAGGCTACTCAAGGAGGAGATTTTTAAGTTATCCAAAAAATATTTTTTACCGCCTTAGTATTTTATCTTTTTTATTTTGAATAGATAATTGCTTTAACATAAAATAAAAAATTTCAAATAGATATGTCATCTGTTGCAACAGATATCAATATCTTTTTAAAAATTTCCAACAGCTCAGTCATCTGTTGCAACAGATACAAATGTCAATTTGATATTTAAAATAGATAGGTAATCTATTGCAACTAATCTCAATATCTGTTTGAAAATTTCCAACAGCTTAGTCGTCTGTTGCAAGAGATTTCTTTGCAATTGATTTAGCTAGAAGTAGGGATAAGTTGATAGGGTCAACTACAACTTCAATTGAGTCTTTCCAATTGCATGATGTTGGTATTGCGTTCCTCTCAACCTGAATCGTCAATCGATCAATCTGAGTTGAAACAATTCTTATTAACTTATTAGTAAGCTAATACCTAAATTGATTTAGCTAGAACTAGGGATGAGTTGATAGGGTCAACTACAACTTTAATTGAGTCTTTGCAATTGCATGATGTTGGTATTGCGTTCCTCCCGACCTAAATCGTCAATCGATTACTTTGAGTTGAAATGATTCTTATTAACTTATTATTAAGCTAATACCAAAATTTATTTTGCTAGAACTAGGGATGAGTACATAGGGTCAACTACAACTTTAATTGAGTCTTTATAGTTGCATGATGTTGGTATTGCGTTCCTCCCGACCTGAATCGTCAATCGATCACTCTAAGTTAAAATGAATCATATTAACTTATTATTAAGCTAATACCTAAATTGATTTATCTAGAACTAGGGATGAGTTGATCGGGTCAACTACAACTTCAATTGAGTCTTTGCAATTGCATGATGTTGGTATTGCGTTCCTCCCGACCTGAGTCGTTAATCGATCACTCTAAGTTGAAATGATTCATATTAACTTATTATTATTCTAATACCTAAATTAATTTAGCTAGAACTAGGGGTGAGTACATAGGGTCAACTACAACTTTAATTGAGTTTTTGTAATTGCATGATATTGGTATTGATCACTCTGAGTTGAAACGATCCTTATTAACTTATTATTAAGCTAATAACTAAATTAATTTAGCTATAACTAGGGCTGAGTACATAGGTCCAACTACAACTTTAATTGATTCTTTGTAGTTGCATGATGTTGGTTTCGAGTTCCTCCCCACCTGAGTCGTCAATCGATCAATCTGAGTTGAAACGATTCCTATTAACTTATTATTAAGCTAATACCTAAATTGATTTAGCTAGGGATGAGTTGATAGGGTCAACTACAACTTCAATTGAGTCTTTGCAGTTGCATGATATTAGTATTGCATTCCTCCCGACCTGAGTCATCAATCAATCAATATGAGTTGAAACGATTCATATTAACTTATTATTAAGCTAATACCTAAATTTATTTAGCTAAAACTAGGGATGAGTACATAGGGTCAACTACAACTTCAATTGAGTTTTTACAGTTGCATGATGTTGGTATTGTGTTCCTCCCGACCCGAGTCGTCAATTGATCACTCTAAGTTGAAATGATTCATATTAACTTATTATTAAGTTAATATCTAAAATTCATCAGTGTTCCAGTTGAACTTAATACACTTTATTATAATGAGACGGTTAAAAATTATATCTTTTAATATTTTAAAAAATAATTAAGATCAACTTAGACCAAATTAACAATTTCAAAACTTGTCATTCTTTTTTAAAAATACAAATCAACCCATACAAATCATCCATTTGTGGGAAAAATATTTCATCATTTCAAATCTTGAGTTCTCACTATTTTCTTTCTCTCCCAACAATACAGACGACAACTACTCAACATATTGCTCAACCCTTCAAAATAGATCGATTTTCTTTCCATTTTCGATCAAATAGTTGTTATTTTCGACTTCATTTCACTTGTATCCATCGTTTTCTCTGTCTTCGTAGGTAATAGAGTTTGAGAAGAGTTCTACATTTGCTCTTTATTCTAAAATTTAGGACTTTTTAGTTAATAATGAAAAATAAAACTTTTAGTTATATTACCTTCGAGAATGGTTAATAATTTTAAGCTTTGATGCTAAAAACGTAGGAAGAACCTGAGTAAACCCTAGTTTTTGTCATAGTGTTTCGTTGACTGTCGTGGTATTATTGGATGGTATTTGTGGTGTTGTTTTTAGCTGTTTCTGGTGGTGTCGATATTGGTGGTCTTGGTGTTGGTATTTGTTGTATTGGTGATGGTGTTTGCGGTCTTGGTGGTCTTTGTGCGGGTATTGGTGGTCTTGGTGCTCTTAGTGGCATTAGTGGATGTCTTGGTGGCATTGATGGTGGTCTTGGTGGCATTGTTGGTGGTCTTGGTGGAATTGGTGGTGGTGGTGGTGGTCCATTTGTTGGAAGATATTAAATAGGTCTTCAAATAGATTCCCCATCTGTTCCAACTGAAGGGTTATCCGTTGAAATATGTTTTTGTAATGTGGCGTATAATAATTTATTAAAATTTGTCTTACCTTTTTTTAAAATTATGCAAACATCAAATGTAATGTATTTTTTGTTTTTCTGTTGTTTGTAGTTAAAAGATATCCCCCAAAAGAAAAGAAACAGAAAGTGGATCAACTTCTGACACCTAACAAAAAAGGTTAGAGTACAAATGGATTCGGAGAAACTTCCTGAATAATCTTAGTCAGGGAAAAATGAAGCTAAGAAAAGTCATGAAAAGGGAGGTGGAGAAGGTTTTATAGAGGTTGGTGAGGAAAATAAAAGTAAGAAGAAAAAAAAAGATAAACAAGAAGAGGAAGAAGTAGAAAGTAAGAAAGTGGATGCTGAGGAACTTCCTGAATAATCTCAGTTAGGGAAAAATGAAGCTGAGCAAAGTCATGAAAAGGCAGGTGGAGAAGGGTATATAGAGGCTGGTGAGGAAAATAAAAGTGAGGAGGAAAAAGAAGATAAACAAGAAGAGGAAGAAGTAGAAAGTGAGAAAGAGGATGTTGATAAACAAAAAGAGGAAGAAGTAGAAAGTGAGAAAGAGGATGATGATCAACATGATGATAATGCATCACCAATGGGGCATAAATTATGATCAAAATCCCAGCATGATCCTGTCAAAACTATTAGTATTGACAGGTTTCAAGTTGTGATGCCAATAGATGACTCTGCAAAACTAACTAGTGATTTTGTACTTAAATGTCAGTTGGGGAAACTTTTTGATGAATTTAGGAATATTATGAAGAATGAAAACATAGATGAACTTTTTAAAAAGAGCTGCTTTGGATGCTTTCTTGAGCTGCCTGAGGACCACACTGCCTGTTTCCAAATGAGCATGGTATATGATCTTCTCAAGCGTAGGATCAAGTATGTGGGGAATGATAAAGATTTGACAGAGGGGGGCAAAAAGATGGATGAAATTTGGATCAACTATTGTGGCATGTCGATTTGTTTTAGCATGAAAGAGTTTGCCATAGTGACAGGCATGAGATGCGATCATCAAAAGAACCTCTCACCAAGGAAACACCTCGCAAAAATTCCAAGGCAAACATTATATCCAAACTACTACCATCAAATAAAGGGAAGACATTGTCCAAGCGACCATCCACCAAAACCAACAAATGCAAAGAAAAACTAGATGGGTTGTTCGACATTAAGGGACGTTGATATAAAGCAGTGGATTTGATAGAAGATCTCAAGGATAAAACCATACTAAACCAGCACAGGGAGCAATTTTGCTTTGTTTGGTTTTCCCATTTCGTTATCTTGGCAAGAGACGTCAACAAAGTCATAGAAGATAATTTGTTATCGCTTGCTGAGGATTTTAAGAAATTCAACAATTATCCCTGGGGATATGACATCTACAACTTGAATGTCAAATATTTACTGACAAAGCTATCCCCAAAGACGATCACATTATATGGCTTTTCTTGGGCTTTCATGGTAAATTTAATCATTATTTGTTTACTCATACATTAATTTATATTGAATAATTATTATGACTTTTTTTTGCTTGCTTCCTGTTTATATATTTTAGGCTTGGTCATTTGAAGCCATTACTTCCCTCCGAAAGCAGGTCAAGGATTACCTGAATGAGGTTTCTCATTCAAGGATCCTTAGGTGGTTGGCTGCAAAGAGCAACACAAGAATTAAGGAGGCTGATCTCTTTAACCCTCCGGATAATGCAGTACGTCTTCTTTCAAGCAAAATAATTTGACTCAAAAAAGGATATTGAAATAGATGTGCCATCTGTTGTGATAGATGGGTCGTCTGTTACAACAAACTACCCGTCTACTACAACTGGTGCCATAGATGGGTAATATATTGCGACAGACGATCCATATTTCATAATAGATTACCCATCTGTTGCTTTGGTTCTCTTAACCCGACTCAATAGATTACCCATCTATTGCAAATTATGCGACATATGGGTAATCTGATACAACATATTATTAATCTGTTGCGACAGACAGATCAACTATTGTGACAGATAGATCATCTGTTGCATAAGTTGTCTGTGTTAACATGTAACCCAACTGACTGCAAATTATTATATGATTTAAATTTATCTATATTTTTTTATAGGTTGTGCATCCATAGATCGTGCCTATTAAGCAGGTGTTAGGGATGAATTTTATTACTCTAGGTCTTGTTGATACAATAGCAGACCCAATGGTGGAGTTAATAAAGAAGGAATTGGCTATAGTAACAGTCATAAGAAGAGCAGTTAGGCAAGGTCAGCCTAATATTGAGGCTCTTCATGACCAACCAACTGCAACAAATCCGGGTACTTCTTCTGGGAGTGTTACTGGTGGAGTTATTTGATGTTGGTCGCAGTCATCCTAATGTTGTTGCTGTCAGTCATGATGATGAACATGTTGATGCTCAAGTAAAATTAAATATGTTTGAAATCACCCCTTACACAGGTCAGTATCACCCTTACACGGGTCCCTCTCACCCTTACAGTGGTCCCTCTCACCCCTATTCACCCTCATGTTCTTATTACAAATGCAAAGTGTGCAAGGATAGACAAGATAAAATCCTTGAAAAGCTAGAGGCTATTGCTAAAGCTGTCGAGGAATTAAAATCCAAGAGGGGTGTCATACCTTCCAAGAAGGTGAGGGAGCCATACACTCCTACAGTGGTGGTTAAGAGGAAGAAAAGAGAAATTAGCCAAATACTCTCCAATCTAAAACCAAAAAAATTACAACTCTTCTCTCTGCGAAAGTTGATGAAGTTCAGGGACCATTGAAGAAGGTGGACATATACACAGAACTTGGCGATGAAGAGAAAAAGGATCTACGAAGGACCATGAATTCTAAGAAAGATTTATAAGAATACACCATGCATACCTTTCGCGGCCAAGACTTCAAAAAAATAACAAATATGCGTATGTGGTACGTGGACTAGTTAAATTTTCTTTTCCTAACCTAGCCTTTAATATACTTCATGAAGAAGAAACTATGCAATAGATGTGTCATCTGTTGAAACAGCTGGGTATTCTATTACACCTGGTGGTGGTTCTATTGTAGAATATTATCCCTCTGTTGCATAAGTTGCATTAGCTGGGTAATCTGTGAATAGATTTAGAGAACCCTCTACAACAGATGGACCATCCATTGCATTTTTCCACTATGTTTTTCTTCTTTACAATTACTAACCTATTTAAAAATTGTCTTTTTATATCACAGTATGTTGATGAAATTTTCTACCTCATGAGGACCAGATAGTTAACGTACTCGGATGCTTATGATGCTGCCGATAGGATAATGGACCTCAACTTCTACAATAATTTCAAGGATAGGTACAATAAGCTCTGGTCGCTAGCTGACACTCCCGGTGGCCCAAGATTTGATTGGTTAGTTTCTAGGTTCCAATGGGATGAAGATATGATTAAATATGTTAAAGAAAAGAGGCTATATCCACACAGCAAGAGCTGGACCAAGGAAAAGAGAATTCTTACAGTCATGAACGTGGACGTCAAAAATTTTCTGGCTGTTGAGATATTACTCGAGAAGGGAAAGATTAAGGTTTATGGCTGCAACTTACCTGTCTTCGACGACGGCATTTGTTTTACCCACATGAAGCCATTGTTGGAGTTGTTCCCCAACTTGTTGAGGCAGAGTAAATTGATGGATCATTGGCCAGCGGAAGTGTTGATGAAGAAAGCATGGGATTTTAAAGCTCAAAACAAGGACATGGACCTTCCAAAAAATAAAATCGGTGTTGTGTGCAGATCGTACGCGCTTGCATACATCTAATGTTTGCTGACTAACACAGAAATGGTCGAGTCAACGACCGCTCTGTGTGACAACGTTGTGGCAAATATGCAAGAGGTCTAGGCTTATGGGGTACTAACTGGATGCTTAGAGCTTGTGTATAAAGTAGATGTAGAAACACAAACACCATAATAATTTTTTATTTCAAGCTACTTCACTTTACATGTAGCGGCAATTTTTTATGTTTGATGAAAGTTAAATTTTTTATAATGTAACAGATTGTCTATCTATTGTAATAGATAGTCTATCTATTCTGACAGATTGATTATCTGTTGAAATAGGTTGGTCATATGTTGCATTCTGCAAATGTTTCTAAGTCTATTTGTTACAACAGATAGATAATTTGTTGCAACATATAGTCTATCTATTGTAAAATTGATTGGAACAAATCAAAATAGTAGGACGACCTGTTTGATAATATCCAAAAGATGACCTACATGAATATATTTCTAAATCTATTTGATCATTTCTAATAGATATTTTGTCTGTTGCAACAAATGAATTATCTGTTGCAATAGATGCATTATCTATTGTGATATTTGAATTTAGTATTCCATTTCAATTAATAAGTTCAAATCTAAGGATTAAATTAAATTCATAGACAACATAAAATAAATCTAAGCCTTCAGAAATTACCTAAAATAACTCAACAAATAAATGAAATGTAAAAAAATTATTATGGGTACAAATGATCTTCTCAACAAATAAATCAATAATTTAACCCTTGGTGCCAACAATTCCTAAGGAGAGGTTATTACTTTGACAAACTCAAGCTATAAAGATCTACTCAATATGGATAAGTTGTTCTTCATCCGATGCTATAGAATTCGGGTTTGGTCGTAGTGGATCTTTAATGTCGCTTGCGTACACTTTCTGAGCTTTCACTTTCGTATTTCCATAAAAGAGTAGCATATTTTTACGGAGTAATCCAGCATCAAGTCCATCATTTAGTACTTGTAATCCATCACTAAATACTAGGCGTAAGCGGCAACAAAAAAACCACAATCCCTGTGTTTTTTAAAAATCAGATAATCCATATCTTGCAATTCATGTAAGAGTTGTGAAATTTATGAAATAAAACTAAATCATGATACTTACAGGCTACCAATGGGTTGTTGAGAAATTCCTTCAACATATTCTACATAAAATGGATTACCTATTTTATCCCGGTATGCTTCAATCATCGATCAATCAGTACGAACCTTTTGGTCCAACAATCCACTTATATCAGGGTAAGTAGGCAATACTTCGGCTATCTTTTGTTTCTCAGACGATGGCCTGTAACGTCTCCTTCCCGACATCGAGTCATAAACTCGGATGCACCTCCCTTTTAGAACGACGACAGCTAACACCCAATGGAATTCATCACCATAATTGATTGGGATGTACACTTTGTCGAACAAATGCCAAGGTAAGCCAACTGGAATGCTGAAACCTTTGATGAAATTGATTAAGTATTCCTCAATTCGAGAAACTTCCGGCTGTTGTTGACAATACCTATCATAGACATTATTGATGTAAACTTTGTACAAATAATTATCTGTCGTGTATCTGTATTATTCTTGTGTTTGCTACTTGGCCTTCTTTTGGAGGTAGTAAAAAATGACATCGATGTGCTGCACATATTATCAAACATTTTAGATTCCGTGACAATAAAATTAATACACAGATGCAATTAAATAAAGTATTAATTAATAGTTATATGTATGACATTTAAACCTCATCATTCCAACAAGTTTGGGGCTATAACATCAAATAGAACTAATCCTTCATTCCGGGATGTGCAACAACAAAGTCGAATATATCAAAACCAAGAACCAATTCATTCCCTTTGTAGTGTTCATCATTTTGTTTTCTAAATGATTTATATATGTTATTGTCAAATTTTTACAACAAGAATTGTATAAATCAATATCTTTAAAAATGATTTATGTACCTACCGACATGATGCTTCAACAGCCCATCGACAATCCATTCTGAATTGTTATTGATCAACATTGTTAGTTTTCTTGGAGCCTCGTCCGAGTGTTGAACCCTTAAAATGGGTAATTCTTTCGTTCTCCCGAACTGACAAGATCCATTTTTTCTTCTTCTTTGGAAGCAGTTGATGGACTATTAACTGTGATATTATACTATTTGGCAGTAGCTTCTACTGTGACATCCACTGGAAAAGCCAAAATTGTCAATGCTAATCACAGATAAATAACAGATTATCTATCTGTTGTAACAAATGGATCATCTGTTGGGATAAATCCGAACAGGTAAAAAGGCACTGTATGATAATTTTGAATAGATGACCCATCTGTTGAAATATATGACTCATTTGTTAGTACAAATTAAAACAATACGAAAACCTATTTGATTTGCTGAAATAGACGGACATATATTGCAATAGATAACACATTTGATGCAACAAGTTAGACAACTATTGCAACATATGTATATATCTGTTTGACAATTTTTAGCAAATGTATCATCTGTTGAAACAGATATGTGTCTATTTGTTTGTTCGAACAAATGATATATATTTTCCTTCTTCAGCTCATGCTGCTCTCCTGTGGCCCTTGTACATTGATCAAATGTGCAAGACAAAGACGGAGGAGTTGTAATTTTTCTTTTTTTCGATGCTTGATGATGCCTTGGAAATTTCCTTTCTTCTTCTCTTAGCCACCTTAATCTCTAGTGGAGTGTACGAATATGAAGTCCTCTTTGATGGAATGACACCCCTCTTAGATGTCAATTTCTATACCGAAGCAGTTAATGCATTAATAGTATTAATCACTCCATCATGTTTCGCATTGCAGTCTTGACATTTGCATGCAGAACATTCACTAGATGGGGAAAAATCTATATAACCACTAATATGATCATAATCATAATGGTTTGTTGTTTTAAAAACTGTAAAAGGAGATTCATTAGCCCCAACAGCAACATCACTACCACTACCGTCATCAACAACAATAAGCCCACCCTCTAAAATTGTTTTTTTTTTGTGATGGTTGTTGCTCCAAACAATTCCTTTTTTTATTTTATCAATGACCTTAGGATCCGATAAAGTTTGCATAGACTGTAAAGTAAGAAAAAATGATATCTACAACTCTCGATTGGTTGGAACAAGCGACGGATGCACAATCTAACATCAATCAGTACATATCTTAGAATGATGATTAGATCATTCAAAAAAATCATTAATTAAAATAAAAACTTAATTAGAATTAAACTTACTACATCCTTCAGGGGGTTTAAGAGATGAAGAAATTTAGCATTTTTATCAGTTTTGGCCGACAACCATCTCAGGATTCTTGGACAAAAAATTTCTTAATGGTAGTTCACTTGTTGTCTCAAATAAGGAATGACTTCAAACGCCCAATCCTATAAAATAATGCCAATAAATCAAAAGCATTATTGAATTAAAAAATGAATCATATCATAATAAAAGAAATATTTACCATGAAAGACTATAGAAAGCAATATAAGTTAACTGTTTTTGGCATTAACGGAGTTAAAAAATATTTGACAGTCATTTTAAAGCTTTCATAACCCCAAGGATAGCTGTTAAATGCCTCAAGATCCTCAGAGATCTTTATTAAACTAAGTGGTATGTTGTTGTTAACGTCTCTCGCCTAAATAATATTATGTACAAACCAAACAAAGCATAATGATTGCTTGTGCTTCTTTGAAAGTCTTTTACCTTTTAATGCTTCTAACATATTTTTGTTTTTGAAGCTTGGACCAACAAGGGACACCAAGTCTTCACGATCACTTGACTTGCATTAGCCTTTTTTAGGTGTGCGGGGTGCTTTTTTTTGGGTTAGAATAGGTATAACTTGAGAATAAGAAGGAGGATAATATTTTAGTTCAGTAAATATGGCAAACTCCTTCCAACCAAAACAAACAAGCATGCCACAGTAATTTATCCACACCTCATCCATCTTATCTTTGTTTTCATACATAAACCTACGCTTGAGAAGATCATATATCATTTTCATTTGGAAACGAGCATTGTTGTCCTCCGGCAAATCAAGATATTGCCAAAAGAAACTGTCCCTAAAATAAGCTTCCAAATTTTATTCTAAAAGTATTTTCCTGAGGTCGTCGAAAGATTTTTCCATAGATGAATTAATCACGAGATCACTCGTTAAATCTGTGGAACCATCGCACTGCATTCTCACAGAATAACTATCAATGCTGAAGGTTTTGAACAACTCTTCGGTGGAAGGGCTTTTAGTATTTGGATCATCTCTTTTGAAATATTCTTCTTCCCCATGTTCATTATCTTCTGCTTCTGATTGAGATAACACTTGTAAAGCAAGCTCATAGAGTGGTGGATGTAGCCTAGCTGCTTCACTTGTTCCCTTACTTGGACTTGATTCGATTTCTATTCTTTTGGGAGCCATATAATTTAAAAATAACAGAAACATAAATAGATTATAATTGATTAATGCATCATTAAAAAAAGATAACAGTATATCTAACATGTACAACAGTAAAATAACAGTTCCAACATATTACATATTTATTGCACCATGTAGGTTATCTATTGCAATATATAACTAACTTGTTGCAACGAATGAGTAATATGTTACCACAATAAAAATAGATCACCCATCTTTTGAAACCGATGACTGGTTTGTGCAATAGATCACACATCTGTTACAACATATGAGTGATCTATTGGAACGGTTATCAACGGTCAATATTGTTTAGATTTTTTCCAACAAAAGGGTCGTCTATCGCGACAAATGAATGATCAATTGAAAAAATCAAGTCTTCAACATGTACTGTTGGAATAGTTGATGGAATTTTATCCAACAGATTGTTCATCTATTGCATCAAATGATTAATCTGTTGCATTAGATTTTTAATCTGATGGTTTCTTCGTTGCCTCAGATGGTAAAGCTATTGCATTAGATAGTTAATTTGTTGCATCCGATTTTTTATTAGATAGTTCCTCTGTTGTATTCGATGGTAAATCTGTTGCATCATATGGTTAATCTGTTGCATCAGATTTTTAATTTGATGGTAAATTTATTGCATTAGATGGTTAATCTATTGCATTAAATTTTTATTCGATGGTTCCTCTGTTGCATCATACGGTAAATCTATTGCATCAGATGGTAAATTTGTTACATCATATGGTAAATTTGTTGCATCAGCTGGTTACTCTGTTGCATCAGATGGTTAATCTATTGTATCATATGGTTAATGTGTTGCATCAGAAGGCTAATAAGTTACAGAAAAAATAGTAGCATAATTTTGTTTAATAGAACAACAACAATATCACCATTTTACCAGAAACAAATCAACCCAGCAACGGGTGTAACACCAAAAACACCAACATCGTTGTTTTATTTGTTCAAACACAAACAACAAAAATCAAACTTCAAAAAATGCAATAACACAAAAAATCATATTTCACTCCGAAAAGAGAAGAGAAGATTTACTAGAAATTAGGGTTTTATTCAGACCGTATTTCAAATTAAAGAAACAAATATTAAAATTATTCACCAATACTAAAAGAGAAGTTAGCTCAAGTTTCTCTTTTTCTTTAAAACTAAAAAGGCCATAATATTTTACTTGTGAAAGAAGAAAATGGATGATGAAGAACTCGAAGCTATTGTGGCCGATGAGCAAGGCTATCACGTCGTTTGACCGTTGAAAGTCGAAAAGAAACTCGAAGCCCAACTATTTATCGCCGGAGGTTGAAGTCGTCGGGGATTGAAAGGAAAAATTTACAGAACTGTTGGTTGGAAGAAACTGTCGAGAGAGAGAGAAAAGACAGTTGATTTGTTGAGGACAGGGGCGTGGGTTGATTTTTATTTTTGAAAAGATTAAAAACTTTAGAAAATACTAATTAAGTCCACAATTTACTTAATCAAGTTTCCTAATTATGTTTGACCCTTTAAGTTGGTCAATATCGTCAATCCTTCATTCAAGACTTAAATGACACATTTTCGTCAATTTTCTCTAGTTACTACGAATGTTTTGAGAAACAAGACTTCTGATGTATCTTTATCTATATTTTACAGTTTCAAAAGCCAATTACAGTATACAGATAAATTTTTATTAAAACACCTGCTGAAATTAAATAGTAAATTTTTTTCATTCTACCAAAAAATGTCTACTTATAAAAAAAAACATAAAAAATGTCCTTTTTGAAGGAATAAATAAATATTCAAGAAAAAATGAATGAGAATGCAAAGAAACTTACATACATACAGATATACGTGAATTGGAAATTATTGATGAGAGAAGAGTTTACTTTTTGGGTTAATATGACGAGTCTTTTGGCTTTTTATTTGATGAGTAGTCTATTTTCTAGTTTGGTCTAGAGAAGCAATATCATATCAATTCTAAAAGCTAGTTTCATTAATTTTTTAATGGAAACAATAGTAACCTTGATAGATATTTGTGTGGTAGACTAGTAATTATTATTTTTTAATTTAATTCTAGTATAAAAAATTATGAATTAATAAGATTTACAAAATTCTTCCTAGTAATCATTGAATTTTTTTCTTCATATATTTATTTTCTTATATTTTAAATTTTCTAAGTGAAAGTTTTGATTCTGTCAAAATTTTCAATATTCCATACTTTTAATATTTTAGTTTTTTTGCTCAAAATATACTATCACGCATGAACTTGAAGGGTTAAATTTTAAAGTTGTTAACCTATTTAAAGATATATTTTCTTATTCATTATCAATTTTTTTATTTTATTTTATTATATATAGTTTCATTAATTTAGTGGTGGAAACAATAGCCACCTTGGTAGATATTTGTGTGGTAGAATAGTAATTATTATTTTTTAATTTAATTCTAGAATCATCATCATGAAATATTTTTTGATGTTCATGTGGTGGAAACAATAGCCACATGGATATAGATATATATATTTTTCTACAATTATTACAATAATAATATATATATTAAATACAAAAAATATTATTAATTATTAAAATATATATATGAAATACAAAAAATACCCTTAAATATTAAAATATATTTGAAAAAATAAAAAAATACTAATGAATTAATAAGATTCCTTTTAAAGGTATTTTAATATTTACTTTTTAGTTGTATTTTTTATTAAGTGGGACAAAATAGGAATAAAATAGACACATCGATAGATATTCACATTTGTTAGAGAAGTAGAAGCATGGAAAGATAAATAGATATAAGATACAAAAAATATCCTTAATTATTAAAATAGATGTGAAATTCCAAATCTATCCTTGGTCGTCCTCAACTCTCCTTTCTATATAATATATATATATATATATATATATATATATATATATATATATATATATATATATATATATATATATATATATATATATATATATATATATATATATATATAAGGTCCAACATCAATTATATTTAAAGTATTTTAAAATTAAAAGTAAATATTTGAAATTTTATATCAATCAGATGCTAAATTGTATGAATGTATGATAAATTAGGAGACATTTTAAGTTGTTAACTATTGTAATTTATAATACTTTTTATGTAATTTTCAAATAATATACGTTACTCTGCTTGTCCAAACTTTTGTGGCATTGATAGTCAATTATATTTTAAAAATAATTTAAGTTCTTAATTATTGTGATTTATAATACTATTTCTTCTATTCTAATTTAAGTGACACTGATATAACTTTGAAAGTGAATCATTTTTTAAGTTGTTTATTATTGTGATTTATAGAAATTTTCACATTTTTTTTTTGAAAATATATAACAAACTAAAAAAATAAAATAATAAATTAAAATGGAGGTAAAAAATGAAGGCAAGGTAAAGGACCAATGAAGTTGTGCCAAAGCAGACAAGTTGACCTTTTGTTAATTATTTTGATTTTTAGTTTTTTTTAAGTATTTTTTTAAAAAATATGTAATAAATTTATTTATTTATAGATATTTTAAGTTGTAAACTATTGTAATTTATAATACTTTTATGTAATTTTAAAATTATACATATTACTCTACTTGTCCAAACTTATCTGGCATTGAAAGTCAATTATATTTTTTAAATAATTTAAATTTTTAATTATTGTAATTTACAATGCTTTTTCTTCTATTCCAATTTAAGTGGTACAATGCTTAGATGGTCACAATAATTAATTAGGGGTGATATAGTAAAGTCACGATTGAAACAGCGAAACATACATATCTTAAATGACTTATAACAATTAATTGGAAGTTATATATAAAATAACTATAAAAATACTTGTGAAGAAATTTAAGTGGACTTCAAATAAGACGTCAAGATTATTTAAAATATCAAGAGTTAATTTATCATTTTATATCTATTTTACCCTTTTTATTAAATATTATTAATTTTTTAATAATTAGATGACTTATAATAATTAATTAGGATTGATATTAAGTAAAATTACGATTGATGCAGCTGAAGCAGACATGTCATAAATGTCATGAAACATCAAGTTAATTTAAAATATCAAGAGTTAATTTATCCTTTTTTGTCTATTTATCCTTTTTACTAAATATTATTAATTTTTTAATATTTAGATGACTTGTAATAATTAAGTAGAAGTGATATGAAAAATTTAGATTGAAGTAGCTGAAGCAGACACGTCATAAATGTCTACTTTACTTTTTTGTTAAATATTATTAATTTTTTAATATATAAATGACTTATAATAATTAATTAAGGATGCTATAGTAAAATCACAGTTGAAGTAGATAGTTGAAGCAGAAGCGTCAAAACCAGCTGCTTCAATAATATAATATATAAATATAAATATTAAAATTTGAAATTTACAAACTAATTTAGACTATATTAAATTTAAGAAAATAATCATCAGGCCTCAAATGCATTAAACTAATTCAATTAATTGGACTTAAGATTATGAGCCCATGTTTATTAGCCTAACGTTCAAATGCAAGAAATTGGATGTCATAGACCCAAATATGGGTGACTTTAGATATTTGACCCCAAATAAGAATGTCTTTGAAGAATTGCCTTCCCTACTTTTTAATATACTAAAAGTACCATTTTGCCCCTCTACACTTCAAATATATTTTTAAACTTTTCATACTCATTTATCTCTCAAATTTTATTTTTTATTATTTTCACTTTTTAATTTTTCCTTTACTTTTATTATTCTACTTTTTTCCTTTAAATTTATTATTGTGATTTTTATTATTTTGAATTTTTATTTTTTCCTTTAACTTTATTTTCATGTTTTAATTTATTTGTCTCAACCTTTATTTTTTTTTCTCTTTTTCTTTTTTCTCAACCATTATCTATTTCTTCATTTTTTCCCTTTTTAAATTTATTTGTCTTTAACCTTTATTTAGAGTTTTTATTATTTCTCTTTTTTTTTCCCCAGAATTTTCCTCAGATATTCATTCCTCTTCATCTTTTTTCCTCATTTCTCAAATACCCTTTCTCTTGCTCCTCTTTCTCTTCATCCGATTTCTCTCAAATTTTCAAACTCAATTAACAGAATAACATGGATATTGCTTCTGATGAAGAAATAAAGCATCTCTCAGTGGATGTTGCTTCTAATTCTTCGGGACTTTTGCCTTCAAACTTAATTGACATCATTGTTGATGTAAGTTTCTACTAAATTTAGTTTATCATTTACATGTAATTTATCTTGTTTTTTTTGTGTTATTTTTGAATTGGGTGTTTGAATCTCTTTTTGTTGTTTACGTTTAAGGTTTTAGCTCATAATACAAAGTTGTTGTATTTTTGGGAGTTATGTTTAGGGATTTGTCAGATTGGTGGTTGTATAGTTAAGAAGTTTTAATTTTGTTAGTTGTGTGTTACTAAGTGAATTTTGAATAACCCCACATTCTTGATTTCAAGGAAATAATAAATCTTGATTGAAATTAAAAGTTTTATGTTACTAGAAAATCTTAGTAGCTCGGTTGATTGACTATTTGAACTTTGTGCTATTGGGAAATCTCAGTAGTTTAGTTGGTTTACCTGAACTTTGTGCTAGCAGGAAACCTTAGCAACTCAGTTGGTTGGTTTGCGAAACTTTCACCTTGTTGGTGAGGGTTTGGTTTCCCATCTTGTAATATCCTATCGCCAATTGAACCAAAAAAGTTTTGTGCTACTAGATTTGAAATCTTTGATAATTTCTACTAGTACTATGTAATTTCTATTGTGTCAAGTTGGAGGTTGTGTAATAGGCCTTTGCAATGTGGATATCTTTATTTTGCCTCTTAGATGATGGTTCGATTTCTTTTGATGAAATGCATATTTTTGTTTTGATTTCCGCACTTGTGGAATTACACTGGATTTTTTGTTGTTGTTGAAATACAGATTGTTGTTTTGATTTGTTATCCCATCGCAGTTGCTTTAGGTAGTTCAGTTTTTAATTAAAGACTTTATGAATTTCTATTAAAGTCAATCATTTGATAGAAAAAACTTAATCGTTTCTACTTATTTAATCCTATGTATAAGTAGTACATGTAATTATACGACATATTTAGTGCTCCTATTAGTTTTATACATAGTAATCACGACATTAATAATAGGAGTACTATTCTTATTCAAATAAGCCCTATTTAGTACTATTCTTATTCTAACACAACCTATTCGTTAAATATAAAAAATCAAACCGTCAATAAAAGATAATGTCAACATTACTAGTGCACCCTACTAAACGACCCATGAGTGTATAATTTTTAAGGGAAAACTTGAATGAGGGATCTTAGACAAAGAAAAAGAATAATCTTATAGCTAATGAAGCCAGACTCAAGGAATAGACTTTCCCATTTTTTCTCAGTTCTCTGCACCCCCCCCCCCCCCCGACAAGAAGCACCGTCATCAGTACATAAAAAAGGAGCTTCACTTCAGTCATGTTTGCTTCATCTTCATCTCTATTCAATACCATGTCAATGATAAGGACCTTTCATTTTCTTTCTTTATCGTTATACGTGCTAGCCTCTCTGCATCTCTGTAGTGTCTTCACACAATCTTCATTGCTCCAATTATGCATAACTAATTGCAAAAAGTCGTATTTTCTCAAACATCATAATCAGTGACCTGTAGCCTCTAATATACAAACTAGAAATACTCAGAGCTGTAAGTGTTATTAGAAAATTACACTATATATACAGGATCAAAATTTTATTTCATTTGTATATAGTAGATGCTGAATCACATTAGCTTTTTCATGTGTTTACTTTTTATATTTTGAATACCTTTAGCATGAAGCAAAATAGAACTTTGAAGGACATGTTAAGAATAAAACCTTTGTGCATACCTTAAGAAAAATAGCATCAACATGGGGAATAGACTGAAACATATCCCCTTCTACAAAGCTTAAATTTTCAGTCTGTGGCATGTTTGCAACAACATGTGAAAGATCAAGAAAGGTATATTTCATATGGAATAGAGGTTGTTGTTGTGTTTATTTTCAAAGTCTTGTTGTTTGCATGACGACTTTCCTATGTATATTAGAATTTGATCAAGAACACCATCGTTGTTTGGTTTCTGAATAATTGTACTTCTGGAGAGTGGTGCTGATGAGTTCTAAGGACTCTCAAGAGCCTTATGGTAATTCTTCTTCTTGAACACACGACACACCACCCATCCTTCTTCCTGGTTATTTGATCCCGATGCCTGGATATTAATGAAATAATATAAGTTATATATATCGTTAGTAAACTATACTATAAGGTCGTCTTACTTATGTATGTACTGTAGCAAGCAGGTTGCTTCCATAGTTTCAAAGATGAAAAAGGCATACCGTGCACTCATGTTTAAAGATAGTCACTCACGTTGTAATTGACGGTGTGCACTTTCAACTAATTTGCCACGATTTCTGCTTATCCTTTTGTAAATTGTTGCATTATTTTTTCTTGTTTTATTTTTCTAATTAGCTTACTACTTGCTCTTTTGACTTTTTAATATCAAATTTTGGATCTTAATCTTTTTTTACTTGTGAGTTTATATTTGTCGTTATATAAAGGTCATGATGTATTCTTTTTTTGAGTTATCAACTTATGTTAGAGTATCTCATAAGTTAGACATAGTGAAATAGTGTAAATTGTTTCACATACATTAATTTTTTGAAAAAATTCTAAGATACATTTTGCCTCTAAGGAAAGAACTACATAAAATTCAACTAGTTAGACTTAGTGAAATAGTATAATTATTGCCCTTGAAATATTTGTAATTTTTTTTAAAGACCTTGATCTATGTTTTGTCTATAAGGTAACCATTACTACATGTTATGTCTATGGGTCTCAACTTGTTTCTTTAAAACTCCTTGGCGAACTCTTCTCAACATAATTCATAGAGTATCTAATAAGTTAGACATTGTAAAATTATGTAAATTATTGTCCATGAGGCATACGTTAATTTTTAAAAAGTCAATTCTTGCCTATGAGGCACAACTTGTTCTTTTGTGGTTTAAAAGTCTTGCCTCTAGGGTAAGAGTTATAGATCATCTGCCAAATTATTACAGACTTAAGGCAAATCCAACTCATGCCCATGGGGCGCAACTTGTTCTTTTGTTATTTAAAAGTTTTTCCTCTAGGGTAAGATTTATAGATCTTTTGTCAAATCATTACAGACTTAAGGTAAAGTCAACTCTTGCCCATGGGGCACAACTTATTCTTTTGTGATTTAAAAGTCTTGCCTCTAGGGAAAGAGTTTTAGATCATTTTTCAAATTATTACAGACTTAAGGCAAAGCCAACTCTTGCCCATGGGGCACAACTTGTTCTTTTGTGATTTAAAATTTTTGCCTCTAGGGTAAGAGTTATAGATCATTTGTCAAATCATTACAGATTTAGGACAAAGTCAACTTTTGCCCATGGGGCACAACTTATTCTTTTGTGATTTAAAAGTCTTGCCTCTAGGGCAAGAGTTATAGATCATTTGTCAAATCACTACAGACATAGGACAAAGTCAACTCTTGCCCATGGGGTACAACTTGTTCTTTTGTGATTTAAAAGTCTTTCCTCTAGGGCAAGAGTTATAGATCATCTGCCAAATCATTACAGACTTAAGGCAAAATCAACTTTTGTCCATAAGGTATAACTTGTTCTTTTGTAATTTGAAAGTCTTGCCTCTAGAGAAAGAGTTATAGATCATCTGCCAAATCATTACAGACTTAAGGCAAAGTCAACTTTTTCCCATGGGGCACAACTTGTTCTTTTGTGATTTGAAAGTCTTGCCTCTAGGGAAAGAGTTATAGATCATCCACCAAATTATTACAGACTTAAGACAAAGTTAACTCTTGCCCATGGGGCACAACTTGTTCTTTTGTGATTTAAAAGTCTTGCCTCTAGGGCAAGAGTTATAGGTCATCTGCCAAATTATTACAGACTTAAGGAAAAGTCAACTCTTGTCCATGGGGCACAACTTGTTCTTTTGTGATTTAAAAGTCTTGCCTCTAGGGCAAGAGTTATAGATTATTTGTCAAATTATTACAGACTTAAGGCAAAGTTAACTCTTGCCCATGAGGCACAATTTGTTCTTTTGTGATTTAAAAGTCTTGCCTCTAGGGCAAGAGTTATAGATCTTTTGTCAAATCATTACAGACTTAGGAAAAAGTTAACTCTTACCCATGGGGCACAACTTTTTCTTTTGTGACTTAAAAGTCTTGCCTCTAGGGCAAGAGTCATAGATCATCTACCAAATCATTACAGACTTAAGACAAAGTCAACTCTTGCCCATGGGGCACAACTTGTTCTTTTGTGATTTGAAAGTCTTGCCTTGGAGCAAGAGTTATAGATCATCTGCCAAATCATTACAGACTTAATTAAGGCAAAGTCAACTCTTGCCCATAGGGCATAACTTTTATTTAGGTGGACTCAGTGTTAGACATTATAAAACTAGACATCGTAAGTTATACATTATTAAATTATGTCAATACAGACTAATAATGTCTACTCTTACCCGCGTGGCATAACTTATTTTGTTGGGTCTAAGTTTTTCTCTTGCAGAACATTAACTAATTTATTACAAATTAATAGTGTTAACGTTTGCCCATAAGGCACAATTTACGATATATTATTTTATTAAAAATTAATTATTTTTTTAAATGACATAATTTATTTGCACCAAGTTTAAGTTAAAAATACATTTTTGTACCAAAAAAATATTAAAAATACATTTACTCTCTGCACAAAGCTAAAGGTAAGAAAAATTTCATCTCAAAGCTCGAAAGCGTCGGATTAATATAGTACATTTTGTACCAAAAAAAAAAGTTAGAAATATACCCTTTGCAAAGCTTGAGCTTTGAATTTATGACAAATTTCATAAATCTACAAAAAAAATTCATTTCAAAGCTTGAGCTTCGAATTTATGATAAATTTTTTAAAGGTACAAAAAAATTTCATCTCAAAGCTTGAGCTTCGAATTTACGACACATTTCACAAAACTACAAAAAAATTTCAGCTCAAAACTTGAGCTTCGGATTTACGACACATTTCATAAAGCTACAAAATATTTTTATTTGGGGTTAAAATTTGAAAGCCACAGGGATTTGGGTCTATTTTTGAGATTCTCCTTTCACTGTCTTCGTTCATTAGAAAGTTAATAAAATTCGGTGGTTCAGTTCATACTTCAAAAAAACTACTTGGAGTCAACTTCTGCCCATGCTTCGCAAGCTTATCAGCTACACTATTTTGTCTCCTAGATTCATGCAACATCATTGGGCTCCCCAGACTAAGAAGAAGATCCCTACAAGAGAGGGTTAAGTTATTATTAGTTTGTGTGAGTGGATCCAAAGAGTTGATTATCTCTAGGGAATCCGTGGCAATTTTCAAATAAGAGACCTGTATATTAGTAGCAATAATAAGCCCAAAGAATAGACTGGTACGTTCAGCTTCTAGAGGTGAATCGACATTAATTCTAGCGCTCTAACCATTCACCCAAGATCCAAGTGAGTCACGAAAGACCCCCCAGCACCCCCCAACCTTAGTTAAGTGATTATATGAACCATCAAAATTTAGTTTTAGGCCTTTATCAGGGGGTTTTCAAGTTGTGTGAGGTTTTGGGCCTACATGAAGAGGGTTCATAGCAGGAAGATGAATTCCACAGCTCGTGCAAATGGGGTGGAAAGAGGGATATTAATTTTTGAGTTATTGTAAAGGTTGTGGTTTCTAATGAGCCATTTATTCCACATATAAAAGGGAAAGACGTCTTTCCAGGCTATTATATTATTTACTGGAGGTGCATGGATTTTGCTACACATTCGTAACCAGTCAGCGCGGTCAGAGGTCGTGATTGACTGGATATCTGGGAGAAGGTGCATTTGATTCCAAAACTTTTAAACACTGGGACATTGAAGAAAGATATGTTGCATGGTTTTAGGCGTATTACATAGAGCTCAGTTAGACCAGGCGTATTCCAGACTGGTTAATACTTAACACAAAAAATGTTGTGAAACATACCAATGAGCAAGTATCTCTGGCACATTCAACATTAATCAACACTACCCCATTATTTCATTGTAGCACTAATTCAAACATTCTTACAGAATTATTGAGTCTAATTTACAAACTGACAAATCTCCTGGAGAAAGAAATACATAATTTAGATCAACACTGATTACATGTCATTACACGCCGATTGAATGATGATTAATCTTTAAAGAAACTTTATTTTTCTATGTTCAGAAATCCTATAGTATTAAAGATGGTAAAAATATTAAAATCATTTTTGCACATTGAAGTGAATTAGGGTTAGTCAAATGAAGATGTCTCTTCCTTAATATCTAATGTTGAGCCATTGCCTGTTAAGCAACTGATCCTGTCAAGAAGAGACACAGAGAACAATAAGAACTACGCGAAAATCAAATGACTAACCAGAAATTTGATGTTACTGATACATGGCAAACTTGAGCGTTCATGACAGCTAAAAGTAGCAAAGATCAAAACTTTTTCAACAGATTAGACTACTGGAGTTCCGGAACAACAAAGAAACTAGGATATACTTACGAATTACCCCAATTGGAGTATCAAAAACATCGTTATTATTGATTTGAATATGGCTCGCTTCCAGGAAGAAGCCGCTGAAGGAGCAAAGCTCAAGTCCAACTGGATGACTATTGGTTTCTTAAGAAAATATATCCCTAATATAAACAACATGCTGCATAATGAAATCTCACCATTGGATCTTGCTTCCTTGTAGCTAATGGCTACTTTTTAAAAAAAAATTTTGCTAGCATCTGTAATATAGCAGTAAAAAACAATGAGCAGTTAACTTTTAAGCAAAGGGATTGGCAAAGCCAATAAGTTTACTATTGGTAGCTCATGAAATCAAATAGTTATACGACAAAATTTATATTTTTTTGCAAATCGCTGTAAACTACAAAGGAATGTGAAATTTTCAGTATAACAGTCCGTATGAGCCACCAGGATATTAGACTGATGAGAATTTACTGGTCTAATATGTCAACTCTTACTTATTCAAAGAAATTAGAAACAATTCTAGGAAAAAATTCTTCTCATAATGACTTTTACTTCAACATTAATAAACATCATCATAATTTGATGTTGTAAAGCCATTACCTTTCATTTTCTTTTCACTTTCAATCGTATTCCACCTTTTTGTTTATGTTTAAAATATTCATCTAGGATCCCATTTGTTTTAATTCACGGCATCTTCTAGCTTCCTCACGTTTTGACATTTTTTCTGTGTCTTTATAGTAAAAAGGATAACATCAATCTGTTCAATAACTACTATGGAGCATTCCTACCCCCTTCATATTTCCAAACCTATATTAAACCGCTCACTTAAAACCAAAACGAGCTCTAATCGAATATTTCACTGCCTTTCTAGGGAAGGGGTTAAATGTTTAATCTCTTTTCTCCCCTTTATTGTTCTCCATATTCATGTGGACAAGCATATGTAATTTAAACAAAGCAACTCCAATCAGATATTTCAAGAAAACCTTTTTCAGAGTCAGAATCCTCCCTTTTAGAATCCTTCAAGATCCAAAACAACCTAATAAAAATCCATCCTATTATTTCTCCTCATTCCTTGAGTAAATACAAAAAGCTAACTATTGCAAGAGAGTTCAATATTTCTTTTTTCCCCTTCTCCACAAACAAACCAGTTTCTACTTCGATATACATGCATATGTAGCATTATATCATAACAAAACTAAATGCAATAGATCCAGTTCCGAGAGAAAAAACTATACTGCTACTAAAGAAAAACAAACATGCTTCATATTTAAAGTTGGATCTTGATCATCTACATAACCAATCACTTTTGTTGGTATTCCTGTCACTATACTGTAAAACCAAAAGAAAGTCACATCACAACCAGTATTCCATGCAGTATCAAAACTCCTTTACAGATAAACCAGAAGTTTAAAATATATAGTACTCAACCTGTTAAGAGCAACATCCTTCATTACAAGAGAATCTACACCAACTATTGCACCTTTCCCTATTTTTATATTTCCAAATATAGTTACACTAGCTCCAATAAGTGCACCTTGACCTATTTTGGGATGTCTATCACCAGTTTCTTTCTTGGTTCCTACTAAGGTTACACCCTGCACAAAATATATTTAGCTGGATAAGAAATTTAGATTATCTTCAAAGATTGAGGGAGTACATATGAACTTCCAGATGAGAGTCAAGTTGCCCAGCTTATATAACACAGACTGAAAATAGTCTAGGTGATGGAATAAATTATTTAGGTAATAGGTGCATAATGATTCCTTCTCCTTTCACGTAAAAGGATACCACTAGTTACCACCTCTGTACATCGCTAGAGATCACTACACAAAAACTATACTATTGCCCTTCAATGCATAACTTTGTGACAGGCTTCCCACCGTGCCCACGACAACATTTCCTTTTGGGTGAGTGTATAAACTGATTCTTATATATGCAGTTTGGCATGAGAGAAATGCAAGACTGTCCAACAAACTGAGACAACTAGAGAAGTTTGCAAGCAAGGTAGCTTTGTAGTTTGTGTTCAAGCTATAGAAATAATCAAACTTATTTTTATACCACCTTGACCTTATACATTTGGCCTTCCCAAAAAATGTTGCGATTAAAGTTAACTCCCATATTAACAGCCTTTCTGTCCAAGACTAAACCCCCGCAACTACTCAAATATAATTATAATCGCAATAACAAACTCCCCACAACCTGTTCGACACAATTCCTCATTATCTTCTAACAATTCCTCATCCTCTTTTAATGCTAATTATACCACTAGTTTGAAATACTTGGAACTAATTTTTTGTACCACCTTGACCTTATACGTTTGGCCTTACCAAAAAATATTGCGATCAACGTTAAATCACATATTAACGGCCTTTTCCTCCAAGACCAACCCCCCGCAACTACTCAAACACAATTATAACCGCAATAACAAACTCCCCAAAACCTGTTCGACACAATTCCTCAATGAAAAATATGTTACTACAACAACAACATAGCCCAATTTTAGCTTGCGTTCACCTTCCCAAAAATCAAATCAATATATTAATTATATAACGAGCTAAAATTTATCGAAATGCACCAATAAGCTAAAATTACCACAATGAATTTTGATGATGAAATTTATACCTGAAGAAACCTTACGGCTAAAGTCGATTTTGCGAATTTGTTTGAAAGTCGATTTTGCGAATTTGGAAGAAAGAGCGAAAGAAAGAGATTTAACAATGAATATATTGGAGTAGGGGTAATTTCGTCCAAAAAATATCAGTTACCAAGTTAAGGCTATTTTAACAAAGCCTTTTTATTTGGGCTAAAATTTGAAAGCCACCCTAATTGGGGTCTTTTTTGAGAATAACCCGTTCAAATGACTACTAGCCTAAGATCAAGAACGAAGGAAATATCAAATTGTTCAACATCAAGTTATTTATACATGTTTATTCTTTATCGCAATCATTCAAGTGTTTGTGACGAATATCCAAATTCAAATTCAAAGATAAAAATTCTGGATCAAGCTATTTTGGCCCTTGAATCCAGATCAAGTTCAGAATCATATTATTTGAAAAATCAGAGGATTATCATAAAGACTGTAACACTCATTACATTTGAAATTAAATATTACATTCTATCACTCTGATTTTTCTGTCTTGATTATTATTTTGATCAACTCAAATTTTATTGCTTTCAATATACATTCTTCCTCTCTTATGCCGATTTGATTTTTTTAAAAAGTCGTATCTTAGCCTGTAAAGGAGTAATTTTTATGCTTTTTTATTCTTTTATATATCATGATATTTTTCTCTTATTTTTTTTTTTTTTTAAATATTATGTTATAAACTTACCTATAAATAAATTAAATGTTATTTTCATAGAAAAATAAAATATTCAATAAGAATATGAAGATTAATAACATTTAACGTTATTTGAGAGGAAATCTTGGAATGACTTAGCGACAATAGATTTAGAGTCGAACTTCTTGAATTTCATTTCAGTGTTTTTGAAATATGATTCTTAGTGTAAGGAGATGAGAGGTAAATATTATCCCACTGGATGTGCTAAAAATTGTAAACAACAATTTTTTTGAGTCGAGAAAAATAAGAATTAAGATAGAAAAATTGAGTAGTAAAAGTAGTAATTAATTTCAAATGTAGTGAGTGTTACAATTTTTATAATGATCCTCTGATTCTTTCAAAGAACAATATGAATGGTGTTAAACTTGAATTTGATTTGGACTTAAGGGGTCTGAATAGTTTGATCTTAAATCTTCGTTTTTGAACTTGAATTTGAATTAGTCATCACAAAACTTGATTAGTATAACTATGTGGTTCATCTGGTAACAAGCTTCAATTTAGTTGGACATGTATCTACACACTAAGCATGACTACATTGGCGAATTAGTTTAGTTTAGATTGCCACATGATTTGACACGTGGCATAATTTCAATGGATTACTTATTTGATTTGAATTGTCACTTCATTTGGCACGTGGCATGATTTCAGTGACTCATTTATTTGACTTGGATTGTCACATCATGTGACAAGTGGAATGAATCTCGACTTTAAGATGGACTGATAGTCATTTAAACTTTAGATTATCAAATTCAATTTCTTCGTCAAAGTCGAAGTCTGAGTCATTTGGAATAGGAGATGAAACCACCTTACATTTTTTTTAAGAATCTTTTTGATTGGTTGATTTTACTTTAATATACAATAGCGATACTATCATCATTTTTCTGGGATAATTTATCCTTCATGAAGTCTTGATCGAGATTTGTGTGAATATATACAAGTCGAAGCTGGTAGAGACATCAAATTACCGCTATTTGAAAAAATAATCTTAAACTCTTATGGGGAGTATATTTGTTTGATGGTTTCCTAGATATGTTTTCAGAAAAGAGAACACCACAAAGAAATGTTGGAAAACACCATAAAACTCATTTTGATGAAAAAACCCCAAATAACAAATCAAAACCCCCCAAATAAAATAAAAAATGCACTCCAATAAAATTGATAAGAAACTTCGAGAATCACTCTTCTTGGATCACAATGAGTATTTGATTTTTTAGGAGAAATTATGTAAAAAGGATAACTACGAAGGAGAAAGAATAAGAGAACTTATTTTTGTTTTTAAAAATTAAATATTATTAATGAGAGAGGGAAACGTGCTCATGAATTGGAATGTACATTTCAACAATTTAGCCCACAAAATAAATAAAGGAAATATTATGCAAAATGTCCCTTGGATTATGTAATACCACAGGTTCTGGATTCTAAATCTTCCATGTGTTGTGCTCACTTCCCGGGCAACGACTCACGTGATGAGTCATAATCACTCGTTACGAGTCATATAGTGCCAATCATAACTTGACTAGTGAGGTGGTCTAATATTTCTGTCCTGATCACGACTAAGACCCTACGAGTTGTAAGGCTCGATCACGAGTCATAGAGTATGACTCGTGACCATAGCATTATTGGTATTCAATGTTTCTGCCCAGAATATAGTCCAGGAAAAGACTCGTAGCTAGTCATTACGAGTCGTCACCTTGCCCGTAACGACTGGCGACAATTTTCCACACATTTTTATTAAGGTCTTTTTGGTCTTTTTCCAACCTTAACTCATTACCCATGACATAAAAACACTCTTAGGATCCCATTATCATTCATAAACAAATTAAAACACACTTCTCTTCTCTTAAACTCTCCCAAAGCAAAAGGAAGCTAGAATTTCTAAGGATTGAGCACATAGGGTTCAAATTATGGTTTCTTCTCCAAATTTTTGGTATTTTCAAGCATGTATCTCTTCCCTAACCTGTTTTTTTCATAAAGTCACGTGTTTGCTAATTGTTTGTGTGATTTTAAATTGTGGGTTGGAATGATGGGTTGAGGGTTTTGAATGGTTGTTACTTGGTTGGTTTTCCCATTGTTTTAGAATTGTTATTCATGCTTTAACTTGTGGTTTATGAACTAATTGGATGAATTGGCATGGTGAATAGGACTGGGGCCGTGGATTTTCCCAAAATTATAGTTTTTGGTTTGGAATTGGTATTAACATCAACCCACTTGCATAATTGATTTTGAAATGTGGATAATTACATGGGTTTGCTTACTTTTCCAAACTATTGCACTGCATTATTGGCTAAACGCATAAAATGGTTTTGGAAGGCCTTGATGGTCATGGATTAATTTTAAATTGGAAACTTTGGAGTCAATTTGGCTAATTGGTTTTGGTATGGCATAATGGAATCGGCTTGCAAACTTAACTTTATTTGGTATGATGATACCAACGGTAAATGCCTAATTAAAAGACTCCTTGTTTAACGAATGACAATGTGTAAATAGTTTTAATTTGAGCTTAAAAGGGGTTGTGTAGCTCACCGTAGAAGGTGAAGGTCTCGGGGGGACCGGTACTGGAAACCACGTTTGTCGGTGTGGGGGTCTTGGTGACCGCGTGCATAGTTCACACATTATATATATTAATTTTGGAATGGTTGGAGCCTCGGTGGCTTTGGTCCTTTCTCAGATTTTCCTGGTTTATGTGGCTAACATGCGCTGGGACCCTTTTCAACAGGGGGAGCTGAACTCATATAGCTCGTGGGTGGCATTAGGATGGTTAGAGATACACAGTCCAGGATAATGGTTTTAAATCTCATACTAAACCTTATTCCCTATCCTGGCATCTTATATATGTGTGTGTATGTGTGCGCATATGGTTTTTGGACTGATTTGTACTTAACATTATTTTATCCCTTTCCTGAGTTACATGCTAGTGCTCACCCTACCAATCATCTCCGAACTCTATATAATTTCAAGATGTAGGGTCCTAGGAGTTCTTCGATTACCTTGTGCAGAGCTAGGTGATTCTGGTTCATCGGTTGGTCTGTGTTGTAGTGGTGAACCTCCATCTTCCGAAAGGCCAGACATTTTACTACTTTCTTTATGATTATCGAAATCCATTGGTTTTTTAATATATATTTTGGATTCCCTTTTTGTCCATGGTCGGAGGCATGTCCCAACCTAGTATGATATTCAATTTTATTAGAGGCTTTGTAGACAGATTGTGAGTTGGTTATTGTTTTGATCTCTTAGTTCCATTTGAGTTTTATTAACTGTCATATCTTTATACTCTGGTTACTTACGCTTTTATATCATATTGTGTTATGATGGGCTAGGCTATGAGATACCTGTGATGACTAGGCCTGGGGTCGAATCGTGACAAACTTGGTATTAGAGCATAGGTTTAGGGTCATTGGGTATCCACAAAGCCGTGTCGATTAGAGTCCCTTTTATGGGTGTGTAGCGTACCATATTTATAGAAGGAGAGGGGGGGATACAAGGCATTTAGGAGTGTTTTCTTTTCTTATGTTCTATTTTAGGCTATCGAGTTTGGTGTCATGAAATTTCCTAACTCCTAATTTGATCATATTTCAGATCATGTCTCCCCGAAGATCTGATGTTTGTATAAACTCTGTCGGGCCCTCTATTCTACCTGAGGACAATGTAGATGGAACTCAACCTGCTTATAGAGTGCAAACTAGATCTAAGATCCCTTCTCCTAATTGTACTGCCCCACGTGGAGTTCCACCGATCCCCACTAGTCCTTCTCCGGTTGGTGACACTCATGTTTAGTCACCTCAGGGGGATATCTCTAATGTAGAGTTCTGACTATCCATTTATCTGCTTACTCAATTGGTGGATTCTCAGTCTTGTCAGTATGTTCCTGTTGGTTCTATGTAGTTTTATTTGAGGTTACCCGAGTTGGGCAGATTATTATATTGAATCCCCCAACCTTTAAAGGCTCTAACGTTGAGGAGGATCCGCAAGGGTTCATTAATGAGATAGAGAAAACTTTTTGAGTGATGCATGCTACCGATATAGAAGGTATAGAGTTTGTTGTGTATTATTTGAAGCGTATTGCTTATCAATGGTATGAGAAGTGAGAGCAGTTAAGGGGTGACGATGCTGAGAAGGCAATATGGGAGGAGTTTTTTGGTGTTTTTATTGATTATTTCTTTCCATAAGAGTTGACAGAAGCTAAGGCTGAAGAGTTTGTGAACTTGAGGCAAGGTAGGATGAGTGTGAAGGAATATTCCTTGAAGTTCCATCAGTTGTCACGTTATGCTCTGGAGTTGGTGTCTAGTATGGGGGATAGAATAAGGAAGTTTACTTTAGGTTTGTCTCGTGACTTGGTATTGGAGTGTAAGGCTGGAATGTTGAAAAATGACATGGATATCTCTAGGATTGTAGTTTATGTGCAGCAGGTAGAGGATGAAAACAAAAGACATGCGAAGATAAGGGGAGGCAGAACAAGAAGTTCAAGTATTCAGACCAGGGTGGAGGTCAGCAAGCTAGTGGGAGAAATGGTAAACAGTGGAGTAAAAAAAGGCTTGGGAAAATTTTGGTTCATATTCTTCGACTAGTGCTCTTTATCCAAAGCCCTTCGGTGATCGTTTTTAGACTAGTTATGTTCCTAAGGAACATAGTGCCCAGTCTTAGGCTAGTGGAGCTCAGTCAATCCCACCATATCCTTCTTGTAGATTTTGTAGCCAGCTTCATCGGGGCTATTGTGATGAGGAGAGAAATTTGTGCTTTAATTGTGGTCAGCATGGTTATATGCAGTGAGACTGTCATGCAGCTAAGGTAGCCACTGAGGCTAATAAGGTTCTGATCTTTACTTCTTCAGCTTCTGCACCAAAGGGTGCTACTTCTAGTACCGGCACTGGCTAAAATAGTCTCTATGCTCTTGCTACCCGTCAGCAATTTGAGGTATCTCCTGATGTTGTTACCAGTACGTTATAACTTTTCTCTCAAGATATGTATTATTTTCTTAATACGAGGTGTACCCTTTCTTATGTGACCCCTTATGTGGCTGTGCATTTTGGTTTTGGTCCCCAAAATATTTTTCACCCCTTTTTTATGTTTATGTCGGTGGGTGATTCTATAGTTGCTAGAATCTTTTATAGGAAGGCATTAGTGGATTTGTTAGATTTTGATATGGTATATCTTAATGTGATCTTGGGATGGATTGGATTCACTCGTGCTATGCTTTTCGGGATTGTAGGACTAAAAAAGTCAGTATCCAATTCTCTAATGAACCAGTAATCGAATGGAAGGGAAGTTCCTTAGTACCTAAAGGGAGGTTCATTTTTTATCTTAGAGCCTGAAAGTTGATTTCTAAGGGGTGTATGTATCACCTAGTTCACGTTAAGGATTCTAGTTCTGAGGGGCCCTCTTTGCATTTTATCTGTGTGGTTAATGAGTTTCCTGAGGTGTTCCCCGATGATCTTCTCGACATTCCTCCCAATAAGGAAATAGATTTTGGGATTGATCTTCTACTGGATACCCATCCTATTTCTATTCCTACTTATAGGATGGCTCCAGTGTAGTTAAAGAAGCTAAAGGATCAATTAAAAGATCTTCTTAATAAGGGTTTCATCCGTTCTATCATTTCTTCATGGGGTGCTCCTGTGCTTTTCATGCGTAAGAAGGATGGGTCTCTTCGGATGTGTATAGATTATCGTCAGCTGAGTAAGGTTATAATGAATAATAAGTACCCTCTTCCTAGGATTGATGATTTTTTTTACCAGTTTCAGGGTGCTAGATGCTTCTCTAAGATTAATCTCCGTTCAAGCTATCATCAATTGAAAATTAGGGAAGATGATATCCCCAAGACTACTTTTCAAAACTAGTATGGTCACTATGAGTTTTTGGTTATGTCATTTGGATTGACTAATGCTCCGACCGCATTTATGGATCTTATAAATCAAATTTTCAGGCAGTTTTGGACTTGTCTGTTATTAAAGGGGAGCCTTGGAGTAACTAGTAAAGTTGCTGCCATGTGACCAGGAGGTCACGAGTTCAAGCCTTAAAAACAGCCTCTGGCAGAAATGCAAGGTAAGGTTGCGTACGATACACCCTTATGGTGGGGCCCTTCCCCAGACACCGCGCGTAGTGGTAGGTTTAGTGCACCGGGCTGCCCTTTTTTTTAGGAATTGTCTGTTATTGTCTTCATTGATGATATTTTAGTGTATTTTAAGAGTGAGGAGTATCATATCAATCACCTCTGAATTATGTTAAAGACTTTTAAGAATCAAAAAATGTTTGCAAAATTTTCTAATTGTGAGTTTTGGCTGAATGTGGTGACTTTCCTTGGGCATGTTATTTCTAGTGAGGGAATTAAGGTGGATCCACAAAAAGTGGAGGCAGTGAGGAAATGGCCTAGACCCACGATTCCAACTGATATTAGAAGTTTCTTGGGTTTGGTTGGGTATTATAGGAGGTTCATAGAGAGCTTTTCATCTATTACCGCTCCGTTGACGAAGTTGACTCAAATATAGGTAAAGTTTTTGTGGTCTGATGCTTGCGAGGGTAGTTTCGAGAAGTTAAAGGATAAGTTGACCTCTGATCCAATTTTGACCCTGCCCAAGGGTACCGATGGTTTTGTTGTATATTGTGACACATATCGTGTGGGTCTTGGTTATGTGTTGATGCAATATGGTAAGGTGGTGGCCTATGATTCCAGACAACTTAAGGTTCATGACAAGAATTATTTGATTCACGACGTGGAGTTGGCGGCTGTGGTTTTTGCCTTGAAGATCTGGCGTCATTATCTATATGGGGTGCATGTAGATAACTATTCAGACCATAGAAGTTTGCAGTATGTGTTTACTCAAAAGGAGTTGAATCTCAAGCAGATACGATGGTTTGAGTTGGTCAATGATTATGACATGAGTCTTCACTACCATCCAGTTAAAGCAAATATTGTTGTTGGTTCTTTTAGCAGGCTATCTATAGGGATCCTATCTCATGTGGATGAGGAGAAGCGAGGATTGGTAAAGGATATTCACCGGCTGGCTAATCTGGGAGTTCGTCTTTTATACTCAGAGGAGGGAGGAGTAATTGTTCAAAAGGTAGTTAAGACATCTTTTGGTGCTTAAGTGAAGGAGAAGTAGGTTTTAGATCCTATACTTATGCAGATTAAGAAAGATATGGGTCAAAAAAGATTATGGCATTTAAGACTGGGGAGATAGTATCTTAAGGTACCAAGGCAGGTTGTGCATTCCTAATATTGATGGGCTGCGAGAAAGGATTTTGGTTGAGGCTCATGAGTCTAGGTATACAATTCATCTTGGCTCAACAAAGATATACCATTATTTGAAAGAGATCTATTGGTGGAGCAATAAAAAGAAGGATGTGGTGAATTTCATGGACAAATGTATGGTCTGTCAGCAGGTAAAGGTTGAACACTTGAGGCCTAGTGGGATGTCTCAAGAGATAGAGTTGCCTATGTGGAAGTGGGAGATGATCAACATGGACTTCATTATGGGTATTTCGCAGTCTTGCAATCAATATGATCCGATTTGGGTCATAGTGGATAGGATGACTAAGTCTGCTCACTTCTTGATTATGTGGACTACCTACTATGGAGAGGATTATGCTAATTTATTCATTGATGAGGTAGTTAGATTGCATGGAGAATTAATTTCCATCATTTTAGACATAGGTAAGTAATTCTCTTCTCGTTTTTGGCATTTATTTCAAAAAGGTTTGGGGACCAAGGTGAACCTTAGCACCACTTTCCATCCTCAAATGGACGGACAAGCAAAATGGACTATTCATACCTTGGAAGATATGTTAAATGCTTGTGTTATTGATTTTGGAAGAAGTTGGGTGGATCACTTACCTTTTATTGAGTTTGCATATAATAGTAGTTACCATTCGAGTATTCAGATGGCTCCTTTTGAGGCTATATATGGTAGGAGGTGTAGATCTCCTATTAGGTGGTTCGAGGTTGGTGAGACTAGGTTGTTTGGTCCTAATATGGTTCACCAAGACATGAAAAGGTGAAGGTGATTAGAGAAAGATTTAAGACTGCTCAAACTTGCCAAAAATCTTATGCGGATGTGAGGTGAAGGGAGTGGAGTTTGAAGTAGGGGATTGGGTGTTCTTAAAATTCTCTCCTATAAAAGGAGTAATGAGGTTTGGTAAAAAGAGGAAGCTCAATCATATCCCCGTTATATTGGTCCGTATTAGATTTTGAAGAAAGTTGGGAATGTTGCTTATGAGTTAGATTTTCCATTGAGTTTGGGTTCCATTCATTCGATTTTCTATATGTCAATGTTGAAGAAGTGTGTGGATGATCCTGTTTTGGTTGTCCCTGTGGAGGATGTTGGTATTTCGAATTCCTTGTCTTATGAGGAAGTCCCGATTGAGATTTTGGATAGGCAAGTCCGTGATTAAGGACTAAGGAGGTAGCTTCGATAAAAGTCCTTTGGAGGAACCAAAAGATGGAAGAAGCCACTTGGGAAGCCGAAGAAGATCCATTTTTGTTTCTCGCGTTGCATAAAAGTGTTTGAGGTATGGGTTCCCTTTTGTTTTTGTCGTTTTTTGAATTTGTGCATGGTTTTGTGGTTGCATTATAGCTTGCATTCATGCTAATGGGTGACTTGACTCCTTATTTGGGGACGAATGATTCTAGGGGGTAATGTAATTCCCCAGGTTCTGGAATCTTAATTTTCCATGTGTGTTGTGCTCACTACCCAGGGAACGACTCACGTAACGAGTTGTAATCACTCGTTACGAGTCGTATAGTGTCAATTGTAACTTGACCAGTGAGGTAGTCCAATGTTTTTGTCCTAATCACGACTAAGACCCTACGAGTCGTAAGATCCGATCACGAGTCGTAGGGTGTGACTCGTGACCATAACAATATAGGTACCTACTATTTCTTTCTAGACTACAAGTCTAGGCAAAGACTCATAGACAGTCATTACGAGTCGTTACCTGGCTCATAACGACTAGCGACAGTTTTCCTACATATTTTTATTAAGGGCTTTTTGGTATTTTCCCATTCTTAACTCATTACCCACAACATAAAAACACTCCTAGGGTCCCATTATCATCCATAAATAAATCAAAACACACTTTTCTCTTCTTAAACTCACCCAAAGCAAAAGAAAGCTAGGGTTTCTAATGATTGAGCACCTAGGGTTCAAATTGTGGTTTCTTCTCTAAATTCTTGGTATTTTCAGGCATGTATCTCTTCCCTAACCTATTTTTTTCATAAAGGTATGTGTTTAATCATTGTTTATGTTATTTTAAATTATGGGTTTGGAATGATGGATTGAGGGTTTTGAATGGTTGTTACTTGGTTGATTTTTCCATGGTTTTGGAATTGTTATTCAGGCTTTAACTTGTGATTTTTGAACTAATTGAATGCATGGGCATGGCGAATGGGACGGAGGTCGTGGTTTCCCACCAAAATTATGATTGTTGGTTTGGAATTAGTATTAACCTCAAGCCACTTGCATACTTGGTTTTGAAATATGGAAAATTGCGTGGTTTTTCTTACTTTTTCAAACTATTACATTGCACTATTGGCTAAATGGATAAAAATGATTTTGGAAGGCCTTGGTGGCCATGGATTAATTTTGAATTGAAAACTTTGGAGTCAATTTAGCTAATTAGTTTTGGTATGGCATTACAAAATCGGCTTGCAAGCTTAACTTTATGTGATAACACCTTAGTTAATGGATGGAAATGTGTAAATGGTTTTAATTTAGGCTTAAAGGGGACTGTGTTGCTCATCGTGGAAGGTGAATGTCTCGAGGGGACCTGTTTTACCCCATTTTGAATTTGTCAAAAGGGAAGATAAAAATTATTTGCAAGAAAATGATTTTTGACTTTTTAAATCATTTCAAAGCTTAAACAAACTATCAAAATAACTTAAGAAAAATTACAGAGTCGCCATTTAATTTTAATAGAAAAATTAAGAAAAACTTAAAAGAATTTCAAAGGTTTAAAAACAGAAATAAATCTTTAAAATTAGAGAAAATTGGTAAGAGTTCACTTAACGTCCTAAGAAGGGTTTTAAGGCATTTAGGAACGTCCGCTTTATATCAAATTGTTCAACATCAAGTTATTTATACATGTTTATTCTTTATCGCAATCATTCAAGTGTTTGTGACGAATATCCAAATTCAAATTCAAAGATAAAAATTCAGGATCAAGCTATTTTGGCCCTTGAATCCAGATCAAGTTCAAAATCATATTATTTAAAAAATTAGAGGATGATCATAAAGACTGTAACACTCATTACATTTGAAATTAAATATTACATTCTATCACTCTGATTTTTCTGTCTTGATTATTGTTTTGATCAACTCAAATTTTATTGTTTTCAATATACATTCTTCCTCTCTTATGTCGATTTGATTTTTTAAAAAAGTCGTATCTTAGCCTGTAAAGAAGTAATTTTTATGCTTTTTTATTCTTTTATATATCATGATATTTTTCTCTTATTTTTTTTTTTAAATATTATGTTATAAACTTACCAATAAATAAATTAAATGTTATTTTTATAGAAAAATAAAATATTCATTAAGAATATGAAGATTAATAACAGCTAAAGCTATCTGAGAGGAAATCTTGGAATGACTTAGCGACAATAGATTTAGAGTCGAACTTCTTGAATTTTATTTCAGTGTTTTTGAAATATGATTCTAAGTGAAAGGAGATGAGAGGTAAATATTATCCCACTGGATGTGCTAAAAATTGTAAACAACAATTTTTTTGAGTCGAGAAAAATAATAATTAAGATAGAAAAATTGAGTAGTAAAAGTAGTATTTAATTTCAAATGTAGTGAGTGTTACAATTTTTATAATGATCCTCTGATTCTTTCAAAGAACAATATGAATTGTGGCAAACTTGAATTTGATTTGGACTAAAGGGGTATGAATAGTTTGATCTTAAATCTTCGTTTTTAACTTGAATTTGAATTAGTCATCACAAAACTTGATTGGTATAACTATGTTGTTCATTGCTAACAAGATTCAATTTAGTTGGCCAGGGATCTACAAACTAAGCATGATTACATTGGAGAATTAGTTTAGTTTAGATTGCCACACAATTTGACACGTGGCATAATTTCAGTGGATTACTTATTTGATTTGAATTGTCACATCATTTGGCACATGGCATGATTTCAGTGACTCGTTCATTTGACTTGGATTGTCACTTCATGTGAAAAGTGGAATGAATCTGGACTTTAAGATAGAATGATAGTCATTTAAACTTTAGATTATCAAATTCAATTTCTTCGTCAAAGTCGAAGTCTGAGTCATTTGGAATAGGAGATGAAACCACCTTACATTTTTTCTAAGAATCTTTTTGATTGGTTGATTTTACTTCAATATACAATAGCGATACTATCGAGGTTGGTGAGACTAGGTTGTTTGGTCCTGATTTGGTTCACTAAGACATGAAAAGGTGAAGGTGATTAACGAAAGATTTAAGACTGCTCAAAGTTGTCAAAAGTCTTATGCAGATGTGAGGTGAAGGGAGTGGAGTTTGAAGTAGGTGATTGGGTGTTCTTGAAAGTCTCTCCAATAAAAGTAGTAATGAGATTTGAAAAAAGGGAAAGCTCAATCCAATCCCCGTTATATTGGTCTGTATCAGATTTTGAGGAGAGTTGGGAATGTTGCTTATGAGTTAGATTTTCCATTGAGTTTGGGTTCCATTCATCCAATTTTCTATGTGTCAATATTTAAGAAGTGTGTGGGTGATCCTTTTTTGGTTGTCCTTGTGGAGGATGTTGGTATTTTGAATTCCTTGTCTTATGAGGAAGTCCCGATTGAGATTTTGGATAGGCAAGTCCGTGATTAAGGACTAAGGAGGTAGCTTCGATAAAAGTTCTTTGGAGGAACCAAAAGATGTAAGAAGCCACTTGGGAAGCCGAAGAAGATCCTTTTTTGTTTCTCGCGTTGGATAAAAGTGTTTGAGGTATGGGTTCCCTTTCGTTTTTGCCATTTTTTGAATTTGTGCATGGTTTTGTGGTTGCATTATAGCTTGCATTCATGCTAATGGGTGCCTTGACTCCTCATTTGGGGATGAATGATTCTTAGGGGTAATGTAATACCCCAAGTTCTGGAATTTTAATTTTCCATATGTGTTGTGCTCACTACCTAGGCAACGACTCACGTAATGAGTTGTAATCACTCGTTACGAGTCGTATAGTGTCAATTGTAACTTGACAAGTGAGGTAGTCCAATGTTTTTGTCCTGATCACGACTAAAATCCTACGAGTCGTAAGATCCGGTCATGAGTCATAAGGTGTGACTCGTGACCATAACAATATAGGTACCGAATATTTCTGCCCAGACTACAAGTCCAGGAATAGACTCGTAGCCAGTCATTACGAGTCGTTACCTGGCTCGTAACGACTAGCGACAGTTTTCCTACATATTTTTATTAAGGGCTTTTCGGTATCTTCCCATCCTTAACTCATTACCCACAATATAAAAACACTCCTAGGGTCTCATTATCATCCATAAATAAATCAAAACACATTTCTCTCTTCTTAAACTCACCCAAAGCAAAATGAAGCTAGGATTTCTAAGGATTGAGCACCTAGGGTTCAAATTGTGGTTTCTTCTCTAAATTCTTGGTATTTTTAGGCATGTATCTCTTTCCTAACCTGGTTTTTTCATAAAGGTATGTGTTTAATCATTGTTTATGTTATTTTAAATTATGGGTTTGGAATGATGGGTTGAGGGTTTTGAATGGTTGTTACTTGATTGGTTTTTCCATGGTTTTGGAATTGTTATTCATGCTTTAACTTATGATTTTTGAACTAATTGAATGCATGGTCATGGTGAATGGGATGGGGGTCGTGGTTTCCCTCAAAATTATGGCTTTTGGTTTGGAATTAGTATTAACCTCAAGCCACTTGCATACTTGGTTTTAAAATATGGACAATTACATGGTTTTTATTACATTTTTTTAAACTATTGCATTTCACTATTGGCTAAATGGATAAAAATGACTTTGGAAGGCCTTGGTGGCCATGGATTAATTTTAAATTGAAAACTTTGGAGTCAATTTAGTTAATTGGTTTTGGTATGGCATAACGGAATCGGCTTGCAAGCTTAACTTTATGTGATAACACCTTAGTTAATGGATGAGAATGTGTAAATGGTTTTATTTAGGCTTAAAGGGGACTGTGTAGCTCGTCGTGGAAGGTGAAGGTCCCGAGGGGACCTGTTTTACCCCTTTTTAAATTTTTCAAAAAGGAAGATAAAAATTATTTGAAAAAAATGGTTTTTAACTTTTTAAATCATTTCAAAACTTAAAGAAACTATCAAAATAACTTAAGAAAAATTACAGAGTCACCATTTAAATTTTGTAGAAAAATCAAGAAAAACTTAAAAGAATTTCAAAGGTTCAAAAACAAGAATAAACCTTTAAAATTAGAGAAAATTGGTAAGGGTTCAATTAACGTCCGAAGAAGGGTTTTAAGGCATTTAGGAACGTCCGTTTTAAAAAATGATTGACAAAAATATTTTGACTAACTTAAAAGGGTGGCTAATTTTACAAAAATATCAATTTTTCATTTTTATTTTTTAATAAATCAATCAACTTGAATCGAGCGATTTTTTAAAATAGCTTTTATTTCATTCAATAGTCTATTTTTTAACTAACCAGTTTAAGAAAAAAAAACTATTTCTTTTTATGTTTAAGAAAATTCTCCTTAGCCAAAATGAAATTAATTAATACATGAAAGAAAGGTCATCTTATTGTGAAAGATTTGTTTTAAAATTCAATTTTTATTCCTTTATTTAAACATGATAATTTTTATTCTTATTTTATTATAATTTTTATTATTATTATTATTATTATTATTATTATGTTATTTAAAAAAGGAAGATTCAAAAGAGTAAAGATAGGAAAAATGAAGATAAAATAAAAATGGCAACGCCTTGAGGAACTTATCTTAGATTAATTAATTAAAGTGTTCAAGCAAATACAAATAAATAAATTAGAATGGATAATAAATAGAGAAGAGTGAAAATTGGGCCCTTTTGGGCCAGTAAAGATTTGTCCAATTTTGGACCAATTCCATGGACTTGCAGTCCATTTTCACCCCGATATAGGTGTTGTATATCAAAAGCTTTTTTTCTGCATTTTTCTGTATACCACTGTGTATATAGTTTATATCAAAGTGGATACCTACATATTTTTGGTCCCTTTTTCATCATAAATCGTGGTATAGAGTGCAACTGCTGCTTTCGATGTATTTCACTTTATATCAGAGTATATCAAAATATACCGCTCGTTTGTGAGTTCGGTTGAGGCTTGACTCGATCGAGGTTGGATTTAACCCAACAAAATGCGATAGATATAAGTTCGATGGGCTCAATAAGGGAGTTCATGCAATAGAAGAAGATACAGATTAGATACTCGGGTATTCAATGAGAAAAAAATGTTTAAATACGATATACGGAATGCCACATATAAACTATTGAATATTCCCACAAAAAAAACGTATGCGAATATGTTTTCATGGCTGTCACTATTCAGAAAATTGTTACTTCCAGAACTATATTCCTAAAGAGCGATGCTCTTACTCCAACAAATTTTACAAATATTCTACCTAACATGTTATTATTAGTTGTGATAGTACAATTAATTCAAGAGGGTTCCCAAAACAAATTTCTTAATATATCAATAAATGACACCCACATTTTAACAACAGTAGTTGTACTATTAAGAGGTTACTAACATCATAATAAAAGTATTGGACATTAGTCACATTACAGAGCAACGTAGACGTCATAATGAGATATCCATACAAAACATCGTCTATAAAGAAATAATAGGTAAGACCCGACCATATCACATGCTTGAACTTCATCAAAAGTAATATAGTAACAAATCAAACCTACCTAAATGGATATAATTTTTCTTCTTAAGTTTAGAATAATTAACTACTATGTTGCTTTTATAGGGTCCTTATCCTCCATTTTGAGATTATATTTTATTCTTTAAATATTTTTGCATCGCATGCACATGTTTAATTAATATTTCAGTTGTATTAAAAATTTGCACTTACTAGTATGAAATGCATGTGCAACACATGTTTTCAAAAAAAAAATTAGTGTATCATTATAAGCATAAAAGTCCCAGTGTACGACCGTGTACGATTTGAACAGGCAATGCCATCATTTTTGTTCAAAGCAACTATCGCTCAATAAGTATTATGAAAATCTTTCACACGTAAAATCATTTCTGATGATCTATTTCCCAAGTGTTTTTGGAGAAAGGATCGACCAATTCAATGAAGTAAAAAAAAAGGGAAAAGAAGACAAAATGGCAATGAAAACAATTGTCACCAAGCAAGCAATATGTAACGGATCCTTGAGGGTTGTTGCTTTTGATTATAAAATAAATTATTCTCGAAAGGGTGTTATGGTATTAGAACAAAAAATATTTCCCAGTAATCCCCCGAAAATCATTTTCAATATGACCATCTTGACTCAAAACAACTTCATCTACCAAGAAGCATAAAGGATACTATCACTTTCTAGACATCCAATAGAACATAGTAACGGGCAGAGGAAATTACTAAATCTGGACGAAAAAAAAGCATGTCGTTTGAAGTCACCATTGAACAAGTAGGAAATTCACCTATTCTGCAAACACTATGGTCGGAGAGATACAAAGCAACCAGGCTAACTATATGATAACAAATTTGTAGATTTATTTCTATGAAAACAACTTCCTATGAACGACCTCATTCTATTTCACCTTTCACAGGCCAAAAGGGACGAAACACAAATTAAGCCAAACGTAAAAAACAAAAAACAAATAAGCTACGCAATTATTCATATACTCGACTAGTAGAATCAATACTTCTTATAGAATTCTTAGCCATGTGAGTCTTTCTACATGTTGATTTTTATCAAAATAAGGACAAGTACACATATTCTACTACGCAATTCAACTATTTGCTAAGCAAACAACAAGAGCAGTAACCTGTTGCATTCTATTCTAAAAATGGAACAGAAGGCAAAAAAAAAAAATTACTAAATTTCTCCGGAGCAGCGAACTGAGAAGACGAGTCGAATAGAGATTCAGTAACTATCTTTGACTACGAACTCGACCGATAAAAGAAGTCAACGAGAGTAGGGAGAGCAAATCGAAACAAAGAAAAATATAACAATGAGAATAGAGAAAGTAGTGAATAACAGAGTGTTATGAAACTCAAAAATTCCCTAATTTCTATACTACCTAACCTTTTTCTCCCCCTTCAAGGAGTGAATAAGGCCTCTTTATATATGCAAAGGACAGATTACAACGACTTCCCTAAGAAGTTTTTCAAATTTTAGTGATGGTATTTTTATTGAGAAAAGGAAATCACCTTTTCATAAAGGATTATTGGTATCCAATGTTTCTTTCCAGACTACAGTCTAGGAAAAGACTCATAGCTAGTCATTATGATTCGTCACCTGGCCCGTAACGACTGACGACAGTTTTCCAAACATTTTTATTAAGGGCTTTTTTATCTTTTTCCATCCTTAACTCATTACCCCCGACATATAAACACTCTTAGGATCCCATTATCATCCATAAATAAATCAAAACACACACCTCTCCTCTTAAACTCTCCCAAAGCAAAAGGAAGCTAGAGTTTCTAAGGATTGAGCACATAGGGTTCAAATTATGGATTCTTCTCCAAATTTTTGATATTTTCAGGCATGTATCACTTTCCTAACCTGATTTTTTCATAACCTCTGAGGAGAGACGACTGATGAGGGGTGAGGGTTGAAAATCCATCGAATTTTCCATTATTTGATGGTTTGAGTGTTGTTCGACATCGATAAGGCCGATGTTATCATTGTTGAAGTTGTTGGGTTTGTATGCTGTCGTTTGTTGTTTGCTGCTAAAATTGGATATTGCTGAAGGAAATCAAGTATGTTGTTATTTTGTTGAAGAAGTGAAGTGGGTCGGGTCATTAGAGGTTTGGGATGGGTTCATTTAATAAATAAGGGAGTTTGGGCCAATGGAATTGTTGTTGGGCCTGTTATTGAAATCAATAATAGGTAGACTAGGTTATTTATTAGATAGCCAAAACATGATTGAAATTAGCCGATCTCATTTAAACTTTTGCCAATTGAGAATCAATTAGTCAATTGTATTGCAATAATGACCCAATTAATTTTAATTATGACCAAATTCAATGAATCAACTACTTTGAATCAATATTCAATATGAATTATAAATTGGTTTAATTTTGTGTTTCTTGATTTAATAAAATCAAACAAATATTTTTTCAAATAAGTTATTTTATGTAACTCAAGATTAATTTTCAAGATAATCTTAGGTTAAAATCTGATATTCCATCAAATAAAAATTTGAGTGACAAAATTATATGATTTTGTATATCTATGAATACGAAAATATATAATCGCTACTTAAAATAGTAAAAATTATCTTGATAAATATTTTGAAAAGTTTTATCCGAATAAAATAAATGTTGTAATTTTATTTGAAACCAGAGAAATTCAAAATTAAACTTAATTATGGAGGGAAAAAAATTAGGTGTCAACAATTGTCCTCTCCCTTTGGTTAGGGTGGATGCAAGTAACCCTGGGCAAACAGAGTTTGACGTTCTTAATTTTTGTCTGACCACAAATTCATTTTTGAAAGAGGTCAACTTCCGCGCAAATTTTATGGAGTTATGGACGGACCTCGGTATCAAATTTTTTACATATCTCAGGTTCCTTGAGAATTTAGGCCACTTGTAGTTAATAAAGCTTGATCTTTATGCCCGATTTTTCAAAAACTCACAAGCTATCTCGATTTTTGAATTTTGGTGAAACCAAAAAACTGGGGAATAGGGGAATCGAGAGAGGTTGAAATGCAGTCGAGCTTTCTATATAGAGCTCAACGTACATATCCCTGGAACTCAGGGAATCAAAATGCCTATAGTTCAACTCGATTGGTGGAAAATATAGTCTTTTATGCTAAGACGACCTTTGGCTCTAGATGAGTGACGGGCAATTGAGTTACGGAAAAGAGGTTTGTAACCTATTAACCATGAACGTGGAGATCTTCACATCCATGGATAAGAATTTAACAAACATAATTTTCAAAGCTCTGGATGTGCTACCACTCAGATTTGAAGGAGAAGGAAAGTTACTTTCGGTGTGAGTTTAGTATTTCTCCAAAAATGAAAATAAAACCAGCATTCCAAGCACCCACATGCCTTTTGATAGGGATGTGGTTTAATGGTGGTGGAAGTATTCTTTTTGCTCGCATCCAAAGAGTTTGATATTCCTCTTAAGACTATGTCCCAATTCACTGCTAAGAAAAAGTCCCATCTTGTGCTGCGTCCATTTTGGAGTCGTCCGTACCTGTGATTTTGGTTTGAGATTCGCATCCTTTCGGATGCTATCGACAACGTCTCAAATAAAACTATTAGTGATAAACATAATTCACTAAGGGGTCTATAGTCTTTTACCATACCTCCGTATGAGTTGATATAAAAAAATATGCCATCATCTCATGTACCTGTGTCGAGGGTGATAATTCTTGTGATAACCGACACAATAACTTTATTAGTTGTTGGACAAAATAGTCATTTTGATGGTTGAAAATTTCTTCAAAGTGGGGTGGCCCTCTTGGATATCGACGACACTTTGTATAGAACAGTCCCTGCAACTGCATAATCCTATGTTGATGTGGCAGCCCTTTTGTTCACCTATAATGCTTCTCGTATTTGACCTTGGGAAGTCTTACGCATCTTTAATATCGATATGACTTATAGAAATCCCTTGAATTATTAGTCTTTGAGTAATCTTACACTTCACTTAATGTTGGATATGAGGCGACTTATAGATATCCTTTAAGTTGCTAGCTTTTGGGTAATTCTGCATATTATCCGACCTTGGATAAAAGATGACTTACAAATATCCCTCGAATATCTAGCTTTCGGGTAATCCTGTGCAGTATTCGACCTTGGATACAATATGACTTATAGATATCTCTCAAATTGGTAGTCTTTGGGTAATCCTGGGCATGATCGATCTTGGATATGACACGGCTTATAGAGAACCCTTGGACATATCAATTTGATAACCTTGCATATTTTTTGGTAAGGATTTAGTTGTGACTTATAGATAGCCTTCAAACTGACAATCTTTGGGTAACCTTGCACACTATCCGGTTAGGATGTTGTTGCGGCTTAGGATGACCCATGGACTATCAACTCACAGATAATCTTGCACACTATCCTATCTAAAATAATCTGGCCTAGAGATGACCCCCAAATTATCAATTTTTAAAAAGTCTAATACGTCTACGTCTTTGGATAGCGACTTATAGATATCCTTCGGACCAAATATTTCTTGAGATCCGGAGGTGAATGCCATTTGATTTTTGGTAATTGAAGCACTTGAAGCTGATAAATATCTCTCAACGCCAGAATACTTTACCTTTATGCGATTCGATCTGATATGAATGCTTCAAAATATCCTTCAATACCAGACTCTTTTGTCTTTTGCGTGATTAACGGATATATATGGAAATACTTCAAAATATCCTTCAGCACTAGACTTCTTTGCCTTTGTGTGATTAACGAATATATAAGACTTTGAATCAATCATAGGCATCAAATGCAATTCCCTTGGATTGTTGTCTCTTTGAAACTAGTCGAAGAGGGAAATATGGTCTTTCGGACATAGCCCTTACAACATGGCCTTTATGGTATGACCCTCTCGTCATGGCCCTTATGGCATGACCCTTTTGGCATGGCCTTTTGGGCATAGCCCTTATGGCATGGCCCTTTCGGTATGGCCTTATGGCATGGACCTTTCGCCATGGCCCTCTTGGCATGGCCCTCTTAGCATGGACCTTTCGGCATAGCCCTTTCGGCATGGCCCTTTTGGTATGGCCCTCTTGGCACGATATGATGAATACAAATAATCGTGAAGCGATTGTAGAAAATATCACCTTGACCATCCATTAGAATATTATACCTTTTGCATATACCATTTTTAAACATCGCATGTTCTTTATGATCCTTGAATTTTTGGGGATTTGAGTCAGAAATTATTTTTCTTTTCACGTTTGGTGATACCTGTAACCAAAGAAAACTTGTTAGTTTTGAAAAAATCAACTACTTTAAGCTTTTCGACCGTCCTGGCCCTTTCTTATCGGCTTTGGACTTTTGTCTTTGTTGCATTCCTTTAAACTACAAGAATATATTTATAACTGGTGCTTTTGTTGGCTTTTTCTGGCTTTAGGATAACCTGCATCCACAGAAAAATTGTTAGTGTTTGGTGAAACAGATCTGTGTTGACTTTCTTGGTCTTTATATCTTGTCATTGTCGTCATCAAATTCTTATATTCTTCAAGTGTTTGTCATACTTTGACTCTGCTTCGACTCTCGGGTTGGTAGGTGTAAGGCAAAATAAGAGCATAAATTAATATAAAGTAAGTATTTTTGCAAATAATTGAATTTCAAAAACGCTCTCTTTTTTAAAAAAATAAAATTGGGAGGGTCTCTGTCAATTAGATCATGTCATGTACTAGCTTTAATGACCATTTTGTATTGAGTCATTGACACATCTGTCATTCTGTTACTAAGATCTGGAGATCTTTTAGTATTGTGGTTGAGGATTTTTGGAGATGAGCCTTTGTAGCTGAAGGTCCATTAAGTTGGCTCTACTCTTTTGGCACCTAAATCTTTATTGTCGTCTTTGAACTCTTTTGTATTGTATGGTGGAAATTTTGAGGTCTTCCTCAAAATTTTTGCCACAGTTATTGATTTTCCTCAAAATTTTCTCTTACTATATCCTCGTGTGATCTTTTCATTTGGGTTACGAGAGGACGATCTCTTTCTTCTGAATTTTATGAGATTCTCTCTCAAAAAATTTTCCACAACTTCTGTTTCTGGGTGACATGACCGAGTCGTTGTGGCGCTTACGTATCCCGTTGAATAGGAATCAGGTCAAACGTAGTTCCCAAAATATAAAAGAGAATAAATATAGAATTAAAAGGGGTGACCGAAGCCGACAAAGGCCGCCTACGTATCCCATCCTTGGGAATTTAGGACATCACGTAGTTTCTAAGGGGTTGATCGAAGCTGATATAGGCCTACGTATCCTTTTCTTTGGGAATTCAGGTCAAATGTAGTTCGTATATAATAGGAAAGGGAATTTTCTCCTAAGGGATTGACCATAGCCAACATAGGTCACCTATGTATCTCATTCTTGAGAATTTAGGTCAAACGTAGTTCGTACATAAGGATAGGGAATTCTAAAGCTATTTCAAACCGTAAAAATGATTACAATTAGGAAAAATAATTATAGGAAAACAAGAACAAATAAATACAACATCAGACATAATATCTCTTTACTGCATCAGAATTGATTGGCCTGGTCTACCTTTTGCCATCCAACTCAGACAAAATCAAGGCTCCTCCAAATAACACTTTGCAGACTACAACGGCCCCTGCCAATTTGGAGCGAACTTTTTTTTATATTCCTCTTGGTGAGGGAATATGTTTTTGAGCACCAATTGTCTAACTTCGAACACGCGAGCTCTTACTCATTTGTGTAAAGCATGAATCATTCGTTGTTGATATAATTGGCCATGACAGACAACACTCATCCTCTTTTCATTGATCATCATAAGTTGTTCATGGCGGGCGCATACCCATTCTTCATTACTCAACCCTACTTCTTGGATGATTCTTAAAGATGGTATTTAAACTTCCGCAGGTATTACGGCTTTAGTCCCATAAACTAACATATAAAGAGTTGCCCTAGTTGAAGTTCTGACTATCGTACGATATCCTAGTAAGGCATAAGGCAGCATGTCGTGCCACGGTCGGTGACAATCGACCATCTTTCTTAAAATCTTTGAGATGTTCTTGTTGGCAGCTTCTACTGATCCATTCATTTGAAGGTGATATGCGGTTGAATTCCGATGAGTGATCTTGAATTGTTCACATATCTTTTTCATCAAATGACTATTAAAGTTGTCTCCATTATCTATAATGATTGACCCATGTATCCTAAATCAACAAATCATGTTGTTTTTGACAAAATCTGCTACTACCTTCTTAGTTATAGCTTTGTATGAGGTAGCTTCCACCCACTTGGTAAAGTAATCGATAGCAACCAAGATGAATCTGTATCCATTAGAAGCTGGTGGCTTAATTGGGCCGATGACATCCATGCACCATGCTACAAATGGCCAGGCGAGCTCATAACATTAAGTTCATATGGGGGCACCCGAATCAGATCCTTATGTGTCTTAAACTTGTGACATTTTTATATAAACTTGCTACAATCACTTTCCATGGTCATCCAGAAATATCCGGCTCTTAGGATCTTCTTGGATAGAGTAAACCCATTCATATGAGGTCCACACATTTCAGCATGAATGTGTTGAAGTAATTTTGTAGCTTCGACGGAATCTACACATCGCAAAAATCCCAAATCAGGGGTCCTCCTGTAAAGGACTTCCCCATTCAAAAAGAAATTATTGGCCATTCGGTGGATCATTTTCTTCTGATTGATGATTTCATCTTCAGGGTATGCTCCGGCCTCTAGATACCTCTTGATATCAAAGTACCGTGGTTTTTCATCTAATCTGCCTCAACTTGTGTGTAATATGCAGATTGCACCTTTAAACTTATTTCCAACGGATTGATGTAACTATGATTCGAATGTTGAATCTTTGAGGATATAGTGGCCAAAGCATCTGTGAACTCATTTTGTATCCTTGGAATATGCTTGAACTCCACGTCCTTGAATCTCTTGCATAACTCTTGTACCAATTCTACGTATGGGGTAATTTTAAGGGGTTTTACGGCCCATTCTCCTCAAACTTGGTGAACCAATAGATCAGAATCTCCAATGACTAGTAACTCTCAAACATTCATATCAATAACCAATTTGAGATCGAGAATGCAAGCTTTATATTCAGCCATATTATTGGTGCATGAAAAGCGCAGTTTGGCAGTACCCGGGTAATGTTAACCAGTTTCTGATATTAAGACCGCTCTAATTCCTGAACCCTTAAAATTAACTGCCCGTCGAAGAACAATCTCCAACCTGGGTATACTTTAGCAATGTTTTCTCCGACGAACAATACCTCTTCATCGACTGGATTCTCTTCTAGGTGATCCGCTAGTGCTTGTCCCTTGATTGCCTTTTGAGTTATGTATACAAAGTCGGACTCGCTCAACAACATTTGCCATTTGGACAATTTTCCCATGGGCATGGCCTTTTGGAATATGTACTTTAAAAGATCCATTTTGGAAATAAGATACATTGTATATAACGTCAGGTAAAGGTCGGTACATAACACGTTATTTCCAACAAAGTGTGACGTGCCTCATATGGAGTGAACTTCTTACTCAGGTAATAAATTGCTCTTTCCTTATTTCCGGTTTCATCATGCTGCCCTAAGACACATTCAAATGCATTGTCTGAAACTGATAAATACAATAACAGAGGACTTCCTTCTCTTGGTGGAACTAGCACCTGTGGACTAAATAGATAAGCCTTGATCTTGGGAAGCTTTTTGGCATTCTTTGGTCCATTCATTTGGCACATCTTTCTTTAACAACTTGAGGATAGGTTCGCAAATAACTATTGACTGCGCTATGAACCTGTTGATGTGATTCAATCTTCCTAAGAATCTCATGACATCCTTCTTTGTCTTTGGAGGAGAAAGTTTTTGGATCGCCTTAATTTTTTAGGGGTCGAGCTCGATGCCTCTTCTACTAACAGTGAAACCCAAAAATTTCCCAGCTGGTACCCCAAAAGCACACTTGGCAGGATTCAGCTTGAAATTGTACTTCAGTAATCAATCAAAGAACCTTTTCAAGTGGGCTAAGTGAACTAAACTCTTGCGGGACTTGATGATTACATCGTCCACATACACTTCAATCTCTTTATGGATCATACATGAAATATGGTTGTCATGGATCTCATATATATAACACCGACATTATTTAGACCAAATGGCATCACCCTATAATGTTAAACACCCCAAGGTGTGATGAAAGTTGTATTCTCTGCATCTTCTTCATCCATCAGTATTCGATGATACACGGAAAAACAATCCATAAATGGTTGTATTTCATGTCTCGCACAGTTGTCGATGAGAATGTGTATGTTGGGTAATGGAAAGTTATCTTTAGGACTGGCCTTGTTTAAACCTCTATAATTGACACAAATCCTGATCTTTCCGTCGTACTTTGGTACTGGAACAATATCGGCCAGCCATGTCAGATACTTAGTGACTTCAACTACATTGGCTTGGATTTGCTTAGTGACTTCTTCCTTGACTCTTAGACTCAGATCTAGCTTGAATTTTTTAGACTTTTGCTTCATAGGATTGAACCCTAGATCAATAAGCAACTTGTGTGATACGATATCTGTGCTCAATCCTGGCATGTCGTCATAGGACCAAGCAAACACATCAATGTATTATTTAAGCAACCTGATAAGTTCTCTTTTCTGGTGATCCATCAGATGCATATTGATTCTGGTTTCTTTGACTTTACCCTCATCACTTAGATCAATTACCTTAGCCTCCTCTAGGTTAGGCCTTTCCCAATCCTTAAAATCTTTTATTTCCTCTGTTAACTGGTCTGGAGCCATTGTTTCTTCATCATAATCTTCCCAATCATCATCATTTGCTTTAATTTATTTATTTAGCTCTTGACATGACATGACATTGGCAGGTTTTAAATTATTATTACTGAAATCATAAACAACATAAGTTAGATTATAGTGATCAGATAATGCAAAAAAAATAAATAGAAGGCAAATATTTTTCAATAAGGGGGGCTTCCATTGAATTTTAGAAAATTACAAACATCGTCGATGATCCGCACTAGTGTAGTTCTGAGCCTTTTGGAAAGCATAAAACATAAAAATAAGGTAAATAAACTTAAATGGTATGTCTCAAGCCTCATTCGGACTACCACCGATTTTACAAAAGTAAAATTTCATCTACCACATCAATCAGGGAGTCATGATTGGAGTGGAAATCCAGTTCGACAGCTTCTCCCCAAATTCATCTGTCTTATTCTCGGTATTCTTAGGAAAATCTTCTATAATAGCATCACACTCTTTGAAAAAGTTCCCTATTCCATCCTTGAGATCATCGCTTGTAGGCTTTATAGATATATGAAATGACTGGTAGAGCAAAGGTAACCTCTTCGCCAATTCTGGACCTTTCTTCGTCGTCTCCCTTTTATCTGATTCATTTGACACATAACCTAACCTATATTTGGACAACTTTTTTGGAATCACAACAGGCTCAATGATTCCATCCAAAGTCTTTCCTAAGCCACATCCGGGCTCAAAACTGCTTCTCATCATAATAATGGCCAACATCTTATAGATCGAAGGCATTGGCTTGTAGGGAGTTGGGTCTTTCTCAGTTGCATTCACGAATTTCACCGTATAAAAATCACTCACTCTTGGGAATTATTTGATCACAATAACATAACCATTAGGGTAATTCAGATGACTTCCTTCACCATGGATGACCACTTAATTATTTTCCCATATAAATTTTACTGATTGGTGTAATGTTGAAGAAACATCCCTCGCTGCATGAATCCAAGGTCTTGCTAAGAGCAGATTGTAGCTTGTGCCAATGTCAATCATTTGAAACTCATCTAGGAATTCTACAGGCCTCGTTTGAAGATGCAACTTAACTTCCCCGATGGTGTTTCTCTGAACCCCATCAAAATCTCCCACACTCATTGTGTTCTGATGAATTTTCCCTATGTCATAGTTCAACTAAGTCAGAATAGATAATGGGCAGATATTCAGACCTGATCCATCATCGATTAGTAACCTTTTAACGATCTTATCTTGGTATTTGACAATGATATGTAATGCCTTGTTATGCATTACTCCTTCAAAGGGTAACTCATCTCCACCAAAGCTAATGCAATAGTCTCCCACACTTCTACTTATCATAGCTACCAAATTCTCAGTACTTATGCCTACGGGTACGTATACTTCTTCAAGAACTTTTTACAAGGCTTGCCTATGATATTGAGAACTCATAAGAAATGCCCAAATAGAAATTTAAGCGGGGGTCTTCTACAAATATTTCACAATAGAGTATTCTTTTGGTGGCATTCTTCTCCAAAATTCTTCAGTTTCTCCTTCAGTGATTGGTCTTTTTTTAACACCCTTCTTGTATGAATTATTAGCAAGATCTTCTGGAGTATAGCATCTTGTTGATCTAGTCATCCCTTTTGTAGCGGCGGCTTCCACTACAAATTTTTCTCTTGAAGGAACCAAGGCAAAGGCTTGATGAGGTACGATGAATGCAACAAAATTTGGGCTTCTCAATAACACTTAAGGCAGCCACTACCTTTTCTATTTCTTTAACTTGGTCTACTTTTTCAGGGTTGGCCTGCACTATAGACTTGCTTACCACCCACTCATCGTCTATTTCTATCATACTGATGGTTGCCCCTTCATGGTTTGGGAACGAGTTTGTAGTAACATTTGGTGGTTCTATTTGAAGTGAAATCACCTTATGATCAGTCAAATCTTGAATCTTGTGCTTCAAATTAATGCATTCTTCAGTCTTGTGTCCAGAACCCCTTGAATGATATGCACAAAATTAATCGGCATGGAAGAATCAGGAATTAGTATTGGCGGTTTTTGGTGGGATAGGTTGAATGAGACCTGCTGCCTTTAACCTCTTACACAATTGAGTCCTAGTTTCAGCCAAAGCAGTAAAACTCCTGGTAGTTTTTTTTCTTGATGCGGGCGAGTAAGATTATGGTCATTTTGGTTGGTGGGAGGAGGGACTTAATGGTAATTTTGGTTAATTGGGGCTTTTTGGTTGGCTTGAAAATTTGGGAGTGGAGCTTGAAAAATGGGCTGATAAAATTTGGAAATACAGCTGGGTAATTTTATTGATTTTAGAGAAATTTAGTTGTGGGACTTGGGGACTGGGTTGGGTATAAAACACAGGTTGAGGGTTTTGTGATGATGTTTTCCCGAAATTGTACCCAAAAAATTTCTTTGACTTTTGGTTTGGACTAGAGGATATGAAAGACATATCTTCTCTCTTTTTCTTTGGGAATCCTAAAGATCCAAGTTGGGCAGAGGCTTGCTGACCTTTCCTGTCCTAAGTCCCTTCTCAACTGTTTCTTCGATCTTAACCAAATCAGCGAAGGTAGCACGAACCACTGGTATCATCTTATCATAAAATTCCTCCTCCTAAGCTCTAGTTAATACAACAACTATTTCTTCTTCTATCATAGATGGTCGTACCTTTGCTGCCTTTTTCCGCCAGTGATAGGCATATTCATGAAAGAATTTATTAGACTTTTTCTTGATGTGGTTCAAAGAATATTGGCCAAGGACCATCACGATATTGTAGGCAAATCTATCAGCAAAATCCCTAGCCAAAGCACTCGATTCAGGTCACTTTTTCAATTCTTGCAAAGAAAACCTTCTAACGCCTCTCCACTTAGGCTTTGACTGAAGAGCATCATCAACAATGCTTTACTTCTACCAGCGCCTACCATTTGGTCACAATATCCTCTCAAGTGGGCAGTAGGATTTCCAATACCATTGAATATTTCAACCTTAGAAATTTTAAAGCCCTCGAATAACTTCAAATCAGTGTGGATTCAAATTTTATCATAAGCAAACCCCGTTGTATTAGGAAAACTATGTGTTTTCTTTATCCTGGGATCTCTTCCTTTATTAGCAATAGCTCCCTAGCATGTTTTTCTTCAGGTGCCTTACACTCTTTTTCCATCTCCTCATAGTGGTTGATTACTGGGTTTTAGGGGAATGTATGATAAGATGCAAGCATGGAGGTAGCAAGAAGGATATTTTGGGTTAGCAAAGGGTTTTGGGAAGTATGAGCGAAATTTTGATAGGTGGGAATTGAGTTTTGAGGAACATTTATATTGGAATTAAAAGTGGGATGACTGTTTTGGGAAACGAAGGCATATGGGGAGGTATTTAGATAATTTGGAGTGTAGTTTTGAGAATGGTAAACATTTAGATTATTGTCGCGGTTGGTATTATAAGTTTGGCATGATGGATTGATGGGATTAACAGGAGGTCTAGGCATGGATGCGGAGAGTACGTCATTTGGTTGGTTCTTATTTTTGGGAGAGCTAAAAGGATAGAATCGGAGTGGAAACGCGCGATTATCCCAGGCTTGCGTATTAGCGAAAATAGCCAAATTAGCCATATCTTTTGCTCGTTGTACTTCCTTCTGAAGAACCTTCATTTTCCTGGTTAATTCGGTAATCATCTCACCTTGTGCCGTTATCACACTATCCCTAACAGTAATTTCGGTGAGAGAATTTTCTTTGCTATTACCAGTCATTATTTCCTTTTAAGTAATGAAGCAACGGTCAAAGAAAGAATCTTTATTTGCCTTAGATCTAGGGAAGTATTGATGTTCCGCCAGTTTTCAACAAAGATCAGTTTCTACTTATTACCTGATAAAAAAAACAACTCAAAGGGTAACCATGTTAGCTTCCGTTCATAACAAGAAATACAAGATATTCGACGAAAGGTAAACACTTAAGAGCTGCTCTGATCAAAGCTAAATTGATCCACGGATTAAGTGTCGATTTGGATAGAACTTTGTGTGTTCACTTTTGGTAAATGATTATGACAGGAAGGTTGACTTTCCTGAACATAGATTCTTCTACTCTTCAGCTGAAATCTTCACCATAAATGGGGAATAAATACTTACAAGATAGGGGCCAAGCCTTATGTAGGCTACCTAAGTATCCCACCAGGGAATTCAGACCTAACATAGTTCAAATTACATAAAAATGATCCGAAAGTGGTTTGAATTACATCATAGTTTGAATTACATAAAGATAAATTCCAACGCAGTTTGAATTACATAAAGACAATATAACTATACCTTCCCTAAAGTAGATAAAGAGACTAGGCTCGAAAAGTGCTTCCTACGTACCCCTCATGGGCTTAAGTCCTGTGTAGTTCTTGATTACAAAGACATCATAAAGTGAAATATAAACCTAGGTTCTACCCGAGCTGCTCTTTGTTATTCTTCAATAACCGAGTGACAACCTTATGCACTCATCACCCGGACCTTCATCCGCTTTGGTTGTTCCCTTTGTGGAGAAATTGTTCTTCAGCGTTAGATTTGAAGTATTATTAACAAACCCTCCTACGTGATGCTCAAATTTTGAGGCCTTTGTCGACGCCCTAGAGATGTCCAGGATTTCTCGATCGATATCAGCAATACGCCTTTTCACCTAAGTTGTTTCTGCATCAACCATGATGACATCTCCGCGGAATCTCTTTTCTTCCTCTTCCAATTCTACAAATTTCTTCCTTGTTATAGCTATTTTGTCTTAGGTTTCAGTAATTTTCTTTAATAACGAATCTCCGGTCTCCTCATCACTCACCAAATCGATAATTGGGATTGGTGAATTGGCGCTTCTTTCTGACAAATTAGAAAGTCAACCTTCCTGTTTAATAGAAGTAAAGTTTAGAAGTTTTCTGAAAAGTTTTAGGATATCTGACAAGTCTAAAAGACTTGGATTTTTTTTTCAGATTTTCGGATGGTGAGTTTATATTTCTGCCTAAAGGTTCTATAAAAGATAGGAATGGATCCTTATCTTTAATCAGACCAACTCACATAATAACAAAATGATAGCACGAAAATATTTGTGTCCTAAACTGGGTTACCCTTTTACACCAGGGGTGAGCCTAAACATCAAATATTTATGATTATGATAGATTGATCCGAGCAATTGACAAGGATTCGTCGAATATATCACGTCACAAAAAATATGCTTGTTGATCTTTGGGTCGCGAAAACCCGTCGACACATGGGTGGATGTCCTAAATGAAGAGTCGATACCAAGAATCAACTCAACAAGGTATATGCATGCATGACTTAAATTAAAAGGGCGGCATGGCTCTATCGTAAGTTTTTGTAAGATTTGGGTAGACACAGACTAGGATTTTCTATATGAGAAGGCACGTGGTCCCCCGACAGTAAAACTCCCTCTCACCCCACGTATGCGCCTACTCTCTAAGGTAAGGTGATTCGAAAGAATTTTGAAAAAGTATAATGTACAATCCGCGTGTACAATGTGTGTGTGTCAGTTTTCCAGAGTGGAAGAAGTATGAACGATATGATAGATTATATGAAATTTAAACAATAAAACACATAGTAATTAGCCACAACAAATTAGGAAATTTCCTTTGGTTAGAACCTAAATAAGTCCCCAGCATAGTCGTCATTTCTATTTTATCCCTTTTCGGATTTGTCAAAAGGGAAGATAAAAATTATCTGAACGAAAATGGTTTTTGACTTCTTAAATCATTTCAATACTTAAAGAAATTATCGAAATAACTTAAGAAAAATTACAGAGTCGCCACTTAATTTTTTTAGAAAAATTAAAAAAAAAACTTAAAAGAATTTCAAAAGTTCAAAAACAGAAATAAACCTTTAAAATTAGAGAAAATGGATAAGGGTTCAATTAAAGTCCTGAGAAGGGTTTTTAAGGCATTTAGAAACGTCCGTTTTAAAATGGTTGACCAAAATATTTTGACTAACTTAAAAGGGTGGCTAATTTTTAAAAAATATCATTTTTTTTATTTTTTATAATGAAAATTCAAACTTGATTCTAGTGATTTTTTAAAATAGCTTTTATTTCGTTCAATAGTCTATTTGTTTAGCTAACCAATTCAAGAAAAAAAACTATTTCCTTTTATGTTTAAGAAAATTCTCTTTAGCTTAAATGAAATTAATTAATACATGAAAAAGGGTCATCTTAGTGTGAAAGACTTATTTTAAAAAAGATTAACATAAAATTCAATTTTTGTTCCTTTATTTAAACATGAATGTAGACACGTAATTTCGCCTCTCCCCGAAAATCAATGCGACTCGATTACCTTATCACGAACCCCATCCACGTGGTAATTTTCCCACAAGAAAAACAAAATAAACAACCATCTCATCATTTTTTATCTTTATCCCAAATAACAAAATTACAATAAATCCATAACAAATTAGTACCCCACCCAATCAAATTTAACCACCTCATATTATTCTAACCACCCCAACTTTCACCCCTACCCCCTACCCCTACCAACGTGCCCCCTACCCTCTTAACCCCTAACACTTTTCTCTCACCAAAAAAATATCCTAAGAGAATTTACATATACTCACTCATCATCACTCTCACGAAAACATACAATTACCCATACTAACAGAAGAGGAAAATTCATATATACACACACAGCAACAACATATAGGGATACAGATTAAAAAAAATAAAAAGAGGACTCTCACATACACAAATCAAGAACAATATGTACACCGTGACACAGATATCGGATAGAGGAGAAGGAGTGATTGAGAATTAAAGGAGAAAACCAATAAAGATATTAATCGAGAGACGAGAAGGATAATGGAGCAGCCATCACCGGAGCTCACTGTTCCGATGAATCAGCTCCGGTGTCGTTCCCCTAACCCGTCATTCTGACCAAAAATTGACCCACTTTAGTCAGTTCTGGCAAAATCCCGTCGTAATAACATCGGAATCCTCTTAAGTTCCTGAAATCAACCACACCATCAATCTGTTCTCCAAAATTTAGCTAACCTTTTCCTTTTTGTTGTTGCCTGAGCTCACCGAAGCTCCGGCGAGTTAAATCGTAACAAAAAATATCAAGAAAATGGGGGGGGATCTCTGGAATTTTGGGATTCGAGTTTAAGGTTTGTCTGTGGTTCAGTGGTCCATGAGGCTTCCATCGTCGTTGGAATCAGTTTAGTTCGGTCGAATAAAAGCTCCAATTTAAGGTCTATCTCTTTATCTTATTCTTATTCTTAAGTAAATTTTTTATTTTTGTGTGTGATTGATTGTTATCGTCTTGAATTTCTCTTATCTTATGCGTGATGTGAATGACTAATGTCGAATTATATTAATTGTGGATTGCTAAAAATGTTATCGTGAATTGTCATGTTGGAACCATGGTCGATAATGAACTTTGGGGCAGAAATTGAAAATTGATGAAAAGCAAGCGTTAGTTGTTTGATTCATTAATGTAATGTGATAATGCCATGATAGGTAGATATGGGTATGCAAACGGTAGGCTCGGGTAGGCAAATTTAGAACTAGCAGATTGTGGAATATTTGGAATATTTGTTGAATGGTATAGTTTACCGCATTTAGATCAATTGTACTCATTTGGCCAGAGAATTCCTCGAGACACATTGTACTTATTCATCGGGGAATGCCCCAAAGTATCATGTACGTAAAAGAGGATCGTGATCAAGGACCGAGGAATCGGGTAAAGCATAGTGTAGGATAGTTAGAATAGTTTAGGTTTTGATTTCAACATTTTTATTTTGTCTTGTAATAAATTGGACTAGACACTATTTTGGAGTTTTAGTTGTTTGATTATTTATTTCGTGCATTGTGTGTTTTGTTTGGTTTAAGCATTTCATAGTATCATACTAGCCGATATATTCTACGAAGCGACCACGGTCGAACCACGGGACCGAGGGATGCCTAACACCTTCCCCTCGGTAAACAGAATTCCTTAACCGAAATCTTTGTTCGTGGATTAGTTTTTTAGAGTCAAACCATTTTTTGAAAAAGGATTTCCAATGGTGACTTGGCACACCCGATTTATGCCAAGTGGCAACTCTGAGTTTAAATGTATAAAATCCTTTTCAATTTTTTTTTCATATTTGTCACTTTAATAATAAAGCCCTTTTAAACTTAAAATCATATTTTTTTTGGTAAAAAAAGGGTGTGACAGCTCTGGCGAATCCACTGGGGAGCTTCAGAATTCGAGCTTTATTTTGAGTTATATCGACTTAGTGTGACACTATAGGTGTATAGACACCTTGTTTGTGTTATCGTTTGTGTAGCTATTTTATCATTATTGAGTACGTACTTATTACGTCTTTATAGTTTTTCTCTTATTTGTTACTACTTTATATCTATCACCATTTGCATAACCCGAGTCATTTCTTTCGAGACAAGTCTCAGAGTACACGTCGTGTACACGAACACTAGTTGAGTCACCCTTATTTTAAGAGGGGAAGCCGTCGGACGTATGGAGTGGGTGGAAAGCTCTCGCAGCCACTATCGACTATATGCTCCCCTCGAACAGCCTTGTTAGTGGACCCCAGTCTTTAGGTCATGCTTATTTGCATCATATTAAGACCTAGCGGGATCCACTTGATCTTTTATAGGAGACTCGTCTTAAAAGCATCCCTATGTGCTAAATGTTGTATTTTTTAGGGTGACAAGGTCATTTGACGGACTGATTTGGGAAAAACATGTGCTAGAAGTAAAGTGTATAGGCAAGGAGTGTTGAAAAAAAATAGAAAAAAAAAGTGAGTCAAAAAAGAGTTTCATAGTTTTTTTTTGAGTTATTTATGCCTTTTTCTTTAATAATTCAAAAAAATCAAAAAGATTTTTACCTGTTGCACTCATTTGTCAAAATAAAAACATCAAAACGATTTTTCTTTTATTCTCTTTAGCAAACATTCATAATTCAAAAACTTCAAAAAAAGATTTTTTTTTCAATAGGAACTTTCCATAAAAAGAAAATTCTAAAAAAAGATGGCAGAAGTTTTGTACATTTCATAAAACGAAAATACCAAAAAGATTTTCCTTTCTTAGTTGTTGGTGTCAGCTTTATGTGAAGTGTCAAATATAAAATCCAAAAAAAAAATTATTAACGTTTTTCATCATCTGTCTTTGGTCGTGTTTCTTAATTCAAGGTTTAGTTTGTTATTTAATCCTTAATTGTCCAATCTGGACGAACTACGCACAACTGATTCTCCTCTCTCAGGAGTGAGATACGTTGGTAACCCTTTCAGGGTTCGGTGATCTTATTTAAAAAATCTAAAAAGATTTTCTTCACTCTTCATTTAGATTAGGTGTTTCATATACATTTTTAAAAGAAAACTACAAAAAGATTTTCCTTTAATAGTTTCAAGTTTCATTTTCGTATGAAATTCAAAATTAAAAATCCAAAAAGATTTTTCTTTGGTAATCATAGGTTTCATTTTGTATAGGAAGCTGAAAAATTTTAAAAAGATTTTCGTCAATTCTTTTGACAATTTGTTATTTTCTTTTCTTCTTAAAATTTCAAGAAAAAAGAAAAGGAAAGAGAGTTTGATTGGTCATTTTTTGGCCAAACTTCACGAACTACGCACACCTGATTCTCCCCCTTCGGGGGTGAGATACGTAGGTGACCTTCTTGGGTTCGGTGATCTTTTCTAAAGAAAAGGAAAAAATAAAAAGGTTTTGAGAAAGTGTTGAACTCTAACACGTTTGTTATCTCTTGTTCAGTTAGTTTAAGGTGGTTGGTTTGTGGCATTGTAGCTGGTCTTCCACATCGCACCAAATCCAAAGAAGGGTTAGTTGTGTCCAACAAGGATATAGAGAGTGACATCATGGATCAATCAAAGAGTCTGGAAAATGAGATTTTAAAGCAAGAGATTAGGAGACTAAGGCAACAAATGACGAAAATGCACCGAGCTTGGGCCAGTGGGTTGCCTCCTCCTCCATTTTCCGCTATTGATCCTACAAATACCTTGAGTTTTCTACCAAAATCGCAAAGTCAGTTTCCTACTGTTGTTGATGCACCACAACATGCCTCAGAATTTATTACACGTCAATTGCATCCCAATACTTCCACCACTCTTTATCTAGTACCTCAGTATAAGCCTACTACATTCACAACACTATATACCGTCTGTGATTTTGTTGCTCAATCCCCTACTGAGTCTTCCACATTGGCTATCCTCCAAACGGTTGTGCTTCTTCATGCCACTAGTGAACCCATGTTCAATACTCTTGATGATCATTGTTATACTCCTGAGACTACTTTTAAGTTAACAAGACTACCAAAATATCTTAACAAGAAGCCTAGCGTACTAGAAGAGCAGAGAAAATGGCTGGAAAAATGAAGAGTGAAGAAAATGCTATAAAAAGTTTCCTAACACTCACGGGTAAAGAAGATATTTCATATAAAGACTGGGTAAGTCTTCAAGTGTTAACCTTCCTCCAAGCCTTGAGATATCGAAATTTGAGGAGCATGATGGATATGAGAATTCCGTGAAACACTTGGGATGATATTGTAATCAATTAAGGAAAATTAGAGGGGAAAAAATGAGAAAGATGCAGCTGCAATTGTAGTTGGACAATGGGCACGTCCAAGAAGACAACGTCGTCGTTACCCTCAGTCTCAAGCCCAAGTTCATACCGAAGCTCCATATAACTACCCCAAAATCCATTATACTTCATTTCCCTACCTTCATACCCAGTATATAGCGCACAACCATATGCTCAACTCCCTTCTTACTCATAATAGTGCGCATCAACTCCTCAGAGTCATCATCCAACTCTACAAATATATCAAATCCCTTCTAGGCCCGATGTTTGATCTAAGTTAAACAATGAAAAGAGGCAGAAGTCGATGGATAGTTTCATACCAATTGGAGAGTCGTATGCCAGTTTATTTCAGAGATTGGTACAGCGGGGCATGATCACTTCTCTCCTTAGGTACACTCTTGACCCATATTTAAGAAATTTTATCCTAATGTACGATGTGTATATCATTTTAATGTTCAGGATCACAGTATTAAAGATTTTCGTGCTTTGAAAAGAAAAATAGAAAAGATAATTCAAGATAAATCGATTATGGTGCAGAACATTGACAGTGGTGAAAGCTCTAATCATGCTGATGTGCAAACCGGTGGCTAAGATGTCAGGCTTAGCAATTGAGAAGTCATTCATCTCCTTACTAGGAAGGGGTCTGGTAGTTTATTTTTTTTTCTTTTCTGTTATTCAAATTATTTTGGGGTTGTAGTTAGGGATCTATCTTGTCTTGTCCCTTTGTCATTTATGTCCAAACCTTTCTATCTTTCATTTCTGCTAAATAGAGTGTCCTTTTTTCCCTTTGTGTTTAATATGGTTTGTTTGTTTGTTTTCTTTACACAATTAATTTTATGTTGGTTCTAGTGATATGACATGTTGACGAAATTTTCAGTTAGATCTTAAAATCCAATTTAAACATGAACTTTGAATCATAAGGCTAAAATTAGAAAAAAAGGCATCTGAGAAATTGGTAGATTGTTGAGACATTTGGTGACCACATTGAAGCTTTCTTCCAAAATTAAGGCAATTATTTTGAGAATCACAAGAATAACTTGGTCATCAATTGAAAGGCATATCACAATTAGGTCAAATAGTGGACTCACGATCTCTATATTAAGAGAAACAAGAAGATAATCAGCTCCACGAAAGCATGGATTATTCAATGTGAGGGATGTACACATGCTCAGTTAAAGTTAGTGTTGTTAAAGTGTCACAAATGATCTTCATCATTCACTACATATTGCATAATGTGTACTTGCATTTTCAATGATTGATATGACGAAGACATTTTATTCTGCTATCCAAACATTGTGTCATCATTTGTTTACCCCATTTGAGTTTAGTTCTATTTTATTTCATACCCCTCTTTTGAAATCTAGATAGAGTCAACAAAGTTCAAGAGAAGTGTCGAGTAAAAGAATAGAATCAAAAAAAATCAAAAAAAAAAAATGTGTTCAAAAAGAAAGAAAGAAAGAGAAGAGTGTCAAGAAAAATAGAGTCGGAAAAGGTCCCAAAGAGAAAAAAGAGTCAATAAAAGAAAAAAATCAAAATCAAAATCAAGCAAAAAGACAAGTTGTCGGAACTACGTGTGACCTGATTCTCTTCTCTCGGGGTTGAGATATGTAGGTAGTCCTACTCTGGACTCGATCCAACCAGATAAATAATTTAGATTGCCCAGTCAAAAGAAACTGGGGCATTAGTTAATTTTCATTATTTGAGTCGATTCCAAAAGTTGTAAGTCTACCCCACTTCAAGTGTCGTTTGGACCTCATGTCATCCTTTCTTTCTAACCTTATCTAAAAGTCAAGTTACAACCAAAGAAAAACCTTCAGATCAATCTTTGAGGATGTTAAGGCTAAGCATGCAATGAATATGATGATGCATTTTGGGAACTACTTGTCTTTCTTAGCATAAAGAATCAGGAGAGAAATAAAATGAAAGAGTCTTATTGGTGAAAACCCTCACGGGCACCGCAAGATAATTGTGAGTTGAAAAAAATGAAAATGAGAGAATCTTATAGTTGAAAACGTTTACGGGCACCGTAAGACGATTGTGAGTTGGGAAAAATGAAAATGAGAGACTCTTGTTGGTGAAAAACCTCACGGATACCGTAAACGATGGAGCTAAAGAAACTATGAACGAGAGAGGATTGTTGGCGAATACCCTCAAGACGTCACTAGCCAAATGAGGTCTATGAGTGCAATTGACCTATAGAAACAACTCAATTTTAGGGTCATTAACTCAACAACAATTGATGAAAGATTGAATGGAAAGATAAGGCAGCTTAATCCAAAATGCATGTCATCATCATTAAAGTTAACTGTTATTTTCAGAAAAGTTTTTCTTTTCTCTTTTTTCAAATGGGGACATTCATTGTCTTTTCTTTCTTCTCTTTATTTTTATTTTTATTTTATTGAGTCAGTTATCCAAATAAAAAATCATTGTCATTTTTTTCTTGTCTTTGAGTCAAGTTCATGTCAAGACAAGCGATAAAAGATTTCAAAACTTTCTACCAACTTCTTTAATTGCATAAAGCAAGACAAAAGGCCAGCACATGAAAGAAACATGATTGTAAGTCGAAATAAGACAAGCAGGAAGTTTTGTTAGAAAATAAGTTTAGGGAATCAAGGAAAAACCAAGGTTCGAAAGATTCATCTGAGAGACATAGCAAAATGGCGACACTGTGTTTCTTTCTGAGTCACTTTTAATAATCTGAGTTTGGATCAATGGTGCAACAAGTCAATGACATATTCCATTAGTTGAAAGCAAATTAAATAGGATAAGTGCAAGTGAAATTGCCTCAAAATCCAAAGCCGCAATCTAACCACCATGTTTTAAACTCACAAGTTTTCTTTGTATCAAACAGGAACACTTGCTACCTTTAAATAAAAGGCTTCAAAGCGCAAATATCCAGAGGTGCAATTCCATATTTCTACAAATGCAAGAGGCAGTGTTGTTGTACAGGTTTGGTAATCACAATTATGGTCAAACTTATCATCTTGTACCCCCTAAGAGACACATTCTCTAATTTGGGTCTTTCATGTCTTATGGTTAGGAGGTGCACTTCCTAATTGGAGCCGTTAATCCAAAATGATGCATTTTTAGTCAGAATCTCTCACTTTGAATCTTAAGAGATAGACTTATTGGTCTCAATCATTCAATTTTATCCTCAAAAGCTGCATTTATTGATTAAAATCTTGATTCACCTTTGCATTATGCATTTTTGCAAGTAGTTGTGATTGGATTTGACACCCACCAAAGCTCTTGATAATAAACTACAGAAAAAAGAAAATTTAATTCCTATTATTTGGAACATTACTTTTTATTCAGGACCCTCCTGGAAAATGGGGCATTACTTTTTGTTCAGGACCTTCCTGGAAAATGGGGCATTACTTTCTGTTCAGGACCCTCATGGAAAATGGGGCATTACTTTCTGTTTAGGACCCTTCTGAAAAATGAGGCATTACTTTCTGTTTAAGACCCTCCTGGAAAATGGGGCATTACTTTCTGTTCAGGACCCTTTTGAAAAAAAAGACATTACTTTCTGTTCAGGACCCTCCTGGAAAATAGGACATTACTTTCTATTCAGGACCCTCATGGAAAATAAGACATTACTTTCTGTTCTGGACCCTCCTGAAAAATGGGACATTACTTTATGTTCAGGACCCTCCTGGAAAATGATACATTACTCTCTGTTCAGGACCCTCCTGAAAAATGGGATATTATTTTTTGTTCAGGACCCTCCTGGAAAATGGTACTTTACTTTCTGTTCAGGACCCTCCTAGAAAATAGGACATTACTTTCAGAAAAATGAAATCTTTTTTTATCATAATCTTTGTTTGGGATAATTTCCGTTCTAGTTTTGATTTTGATTTCAGGAGCCCTCCTGAAGAATAAGGTGATGAAATTGAAAGTCAGGAGCCCGTCTGAAGAATAGGGTGACGAAATTGCAAGTGGGAGCCCACCTGAAGAATAGGGTGATAAAAATGAAAGTCAGGAGCCCGCCTGAAGAATAGGGTGATGAAATTAAAAGTCAGGAGCCCACCTGGAGAATAAGGTGACAAAATTGCAAGTCGGGAGCCCACCTGAAGAATAAGGTAATGAAACTGAAAGTCAAGAGTCTTCCTGAAGAATAGGATGATGAAATTGAAAGTTAGGAGTCCGCCTGAAGAATAAAGTGATAAAATTACAAGTCATGAGCCCACCTAAATAACAGGATGACAAAATTGCAAGTTAGGAGCTCGCTTAAAGAATAGGGTGATGAAATTGCAAGTCAGGAGTCCGCATGAAGACTAGAGTGATGAAACTAAAAGTTAGGAGCCCACCTGAAGAATAGGGTGATAAAATTGAACGTCAGGAGCCTGCCTGAAGAATAGGGTGATGAAATTGCAAGTCAAGAGCCCGCCTGAATAATAGAGTGATGAAATTGCAAGTTAGGAGCCCGCCTGAAGAATAGGGTGATGAAATTAAAAGTCAGGAGCCCGCCTAAAGAATAGGGTGACGAAATTGCAAGTCAGGAGCCCGCCTGAAGAATAAGGTGATGAAATTGCAAGTCAGGAGTCCGCCTGAAGAACAGGGTGATGAAATTGAAAGTTACGAGCCCGCCTGAAGAATAGAGTGAAGAAATTGTAAGTCGAAAGCTCGCCTGGAGAACAGAGTAAGGAAATTGCAAGTTAGGAGTCCACCTGGAGAATAGAAAAATATCAAGTCAGGAGCCAAGGAAAGCTGCATAGATAGGAATTCTATAATTTTATTTTTGTCTTTTACTGGTAATTTTCATTTTTTTGTTGTAATGACAGAGTCGCGGATCGGAACCTCGACAAGGCCTCACTTAATTCTCCAACTCGGTATAGTCCTTCCTTTTTTCAATCCTTAAAACCACATGTGACTTGATCCCCACATAACTTGGGATGGGTAGGAGGTCCAAAATAAAGACTCGGTTGCATCTGTCCTTCTTTTTCCTTCTTTTTGAATAATGGTCGGGTTAAAATTTTATCTCGTTATCTACTTCTTTGTCTGCAAACACTTTGTGTTCACAAACAAAGAGGAACATGATGTAGATACGTAATTTCTCCCCTCCCCGAAAATCAATTCAACTCGATTACCTTATCACGTACCCCATCCACGTGGTAATTTAATCTCAAGAAAAACAAAATAAATAACCATCTCATCATTTTTTATCATTATCCCAAATAACAAAATTACAATAAATTCATAACAAATTAACACCCCACCCAATCAAATTTAACCACCTTACATTATTCTAACCACACCAACTTCCTACCCCACCCCCTACCCCTACCCCTACCCACGTGCCCCCTACCCTCTTAACCCCTAACACGTTTTCCCTCACAAAAAATATCCTAATAGAATTTACATATATTCACTCATCATCACTCTCATGAAAACATACAATTACCCACACTAACAGAAGAGGACAATTCGTATATACACACACAGCAACAACATATAGGGATATGAATTAACAAAAAGAAAAAGGGGACTCTCACATACACAATTCAAGAACAACATGTACACCGTAACACAGAAATCGGATAGAGGAGAAGGATGGATTGAGAATTGAAGGAGAAAATCAATAAAGAGATTAATCAAGAGACAATAAGGACAAAGGAGCAGCCATCATTAGTGCTCACTGTTCTGGTGAATCAGCTCCGGTGTCGGTCCCTTAACCCGTCATTTTCGACCAAAAACTGACCCACTTCATTCAGTTCTAGTGAAATTCTGTCGGAATAACATCGAAATCCTTTAAAGTTCCTGAAATCAACCACACCATCTGTCTATTCTCCAAAATTCGGCCAGCTTTTTCCTTCCCATTGCTGTCTGAGCTCACCGGAGCTTCGGTGAGTTAAACCGTAACAAAAACATCAAGAAAATGGGGGGTTTCATCTTTGGAATATTGGGATTTGAGTTTGAGGTCTATCCGTGGTTCATTGGTCCATAAGGCTTCCGTCGTCGCTGGAATCAGTTCAGTTTGGTCGAATAAAAGCCCCCAATTTAAGGTACATCTCATTATCTTATTCTTATTCTTAAGTAATTTTTTTGTTTTTGTGTGTGATTGATTGTTATCGTCTTGAATTTCTCTTATCTTGTGCGTGATGTGAATGATGAACGTCGAATTATATTGATTGTGGATTGCTGGAAATGTTATCGTGAATTTCCATGTTGGAACCATGGTCGAGAATGAATTTTGGGGAGAAAATTAAAAATTGATGAAAAGCAAGTGTTAGTTGTTTGATTCATTGATGTAATGTGATAATGTCATAATAGGTCGAGATAGGTAGGCAAACAGTAGGCTCGAGTAGGCACATTTAGAACTTGTGGATTGTGGAATGTTTGAAATATTTGCTGAATGGTTTAGTTCACTGCATTTAGATCAATTGTACTCATTTGGCCGGGGAATGCCCCGAGACACATTGTACTTATTCACCGGGGAATGCCCCTAAGTATCATGTACACAAAGGAGGCTCGTGATCAAGGCCCGAGGCATCGGGTAAAGCATAGTATAGGATAGTTAGAATAGTTTAGGTTTTAATTCCAGCATTTTTATTTCGGTTTGTAATTAATTGGACTGGACACTATTTTGAAGTTTTGACTGTTTGATTGTTTGTTTCGTGCGTTGTGTTTTTTGTTTGTTTTATGCATTTCATAGTGTCATACTAGCCAATACACTCTATGAAGTGATCGTGGTTGAACCACGGGACTGAGGAACGCCTAACACCTTCCCCTCAGTCAACAGAATTCCTTAATCGGAATCTTTGTTCATGGATCAGTTTTTTAGTGTCAAACCATTTTTTGAAAAAGAATTTTCAAAGGTGACTTGGCACACCCGATTTATGCCAAGTGGCGACTCTGAGTTTAAATATACAAAATCCTTTTCGAAATAAATTTTTATATTTGTCACTTTAATAATAAAACTCTTTCAAACTTAAAATCATATCTTTTTTTAAAAAAGGGGGTGTGCCAATGATAATTTTTATTCTTATTTTATTATTATTATTTTATTTTTATTTTTTTAAAAAGGGAAGATTCAAATAAGTAAAGATAGAAAAAATGAAGATAAAATAAAAATGGCAACGTCTTGTGGAACTTATCTTAGATTAATTAATTAAAGTGTTCAAGCAAATACAAATAAATAAATTAGAATAGATAATAAATAGAGAAGAGTAAAAATTGGGCCCCTTTTGGCCCATTAAAGATCTGTCCAATTTTGGACCAATTCCATCGACTTGTAGTCCATTTTCGCCCTTGTATATCTGTTGTATATCAACAGCTTCTTTCCTGGGTTTTTCTATATACCACTGTGTATAAAGTGTATATCAGTGTGGATACCTACGTATTTTTGCTCCATTTTTCATCATAAACCGTGGGATAGCGTGCAGCTGCTGTCTTCGATGTATATTCACAGTATATCAGAGTATATCAATGTGTACTAGCTCGTTTGTGAATTCGGTTGAGGCTTTGACTCGATGGAGGTTGGGTTTAACCCAACGGAATGCGATAGATAAGAGTCCAATGGACTCAATAAGGGAGTCCATGCAATAGAAGAAGATACGGATTACATACTCGAGTTTTCAATGAGAAAAAAATAATATTTAAACACGATATACGAAATGCCACATATAAGCGATTGAATATTCCCACAAAAACAAACGTATGCAAATATGTTTTCATGGTTGTCACTACTCATAAAACTATTACCTCTAGATCTATATTCCTAAAGCTCGATGTTCTTACTCCAATAAATTTTACAAATATTCTACCTAACATGTTAGTATTAGTTGTGATAGTACAATTAATTCGAGAGGGTTCCCAAAACAAATTTCTTAATATATCAATAAATGACGCCCACATTTTAACAACAACAGCTATACAATTAAGAGAATACTAACATAACAATAAAAGTATTGGACATTAGCCACATTACAGAGCAATGTAGACATCATAATGAGATATCCATACAAAACATCGTCTATAAAGAAATATTAGGTAAGACCCAACCATATCACATGCTTGAACTTCATCAAAAGTAATATAGTAACAAATCGGACCTACCTAAATGATTATAATTGTTCTTCTTAAGTTTCGAATAATTTAACTACTATGTTGCTTTTATAGGGTCCTTATCCACCATTTTGACTTATATTTTATTCTTTAAATGTTTTTGCATCTCATGCACATGTTTAATTAATATTTCAGTCGTATTAAAAATTTGCACTTACTAAAATGAAATGCATGTGCGACACACAACAACAACAACAATAACAAATCCAGTGAATTCCCACAAAGTGGGGTCTGGGGAGGGTAAGATGTACGCGGTCCATACCGCTACCTCCGAAAGAGTAAAAAAAACAGGTGTAGGGATCGAACTCAAGTGGAGAGGGTGAATTTGAACCCGCTTGGCCACACGTTTTCAAAAAAACTAGTGTCTCATTATAAGCATAAAAGTCCCAGTGTACGACTAAGTACGATTTGAACAGGCAATGCCATCATTTTTTTTTCAAAGCAACTATCCCTTAATAAGTATTATGAAAATCTTTTACAGTAAAATCTTTTATGATGATCTATTTTCCAAGTGTTTTTGGAGAGAGGATCCACCAATTCAATGAAGTGAAGAAAAGGAAAAAGAAGACAAAATGGCAATGAAAACAATTGTCACCAAGAAAGCAATATGTAATAAATCCTTGAGGACTGTTGCTTGTGATTATAAAAGAAATTATTCTCGAAAGAGTGTTATGGTATTAGAACAAAAAATATTTTCCAGTAATTCCCTGGAAATCATTTTCAATATGACCATCTTGACTCAAAACAATTTCATCTACCAAGAAGCATAAAGGATACTATCACTTTTCAGACATTCAATAGAACACAGTAACGGACAGAGGAAATTACTAAATCTGGATGGAAAAAAAGCATGATGTTTTGAGGTCACAATTGAACAAGTAGGAAATTCACCTATTCTGCAAACACTATGGTCGGGGAGATACAAAGCAACCAGGCTAACTATATGATAACGAATTTGCAGATTAATTTCTATGAAACCAACTTCCTATGAACAACCTCATTCTGCTTCACCTTTCACAGGTCAAAAGGGGCGAAACACGAATTAAGCCAAATGCAAAAAATAAAAAGATAAGCTACGCAATTATTCATATACTCAACTAATAGAATCAATACTTCCTATAGTATTCTTAGCCGTGTGAGTCTTTCTACATGTTGTTTTTTATCGAAATAAGGACACGTACACATATTCTAATACACAATTCAACTAGTAGCTAAGCAAAAAAAAGAGAAGTAACCTTCTGCATTCTATTCTAAAAATGAAACAGAAGGCGAAAAAGAAGAAGAAAACAATTACTAACCTTCTCCGGAGCAGCGAACTGAGAAAATGAGTCGAATAGCAATTCTGCCATTATCTTTGACTACGAACTCGACCAATGAAAGATATTTTTACAAATAAGTTATTGAATCAAAATTCGATACGAATTATAAATCGGTTTAATTTCGAGTTTCTTGATTTAATTAAACTAAACAAATATTTTTACAAATAAGTTATTTTATGTAACTCAAGATTAATTTTCAAGATAATGTTTGATTAAACTACAATATTCCATAAAATAAAATTTAAGTGACAAAATTATATGATTTCGTATATCTATGAATACGAAAATATATAATCGTTACTTAAAATAGAAAAAGTTATCTAGACAAATATTTTAAAAAGTTTTTATTCAGATAAAATAAATTTTTTAATTTTATTTGAAATCAGAAAAACTCAAAATTAAACTTAATTGAGGAGAAAAAAAATAGGTGTCAACAGGAACAATACTGGAAACCACTTTTGCCGACATTGGGGTCTTAGTGACTGTGTGCATAGTTCACACATTATATATATTTATTTTATAATGGTTGGAGCCTCGGTGGCTTTGGTCCTTCCTCAAATTTTCCTGATTTGTGCGGCTAACATGCGTTGGGATCCTTTCAGCAGGGGGAGCTGAACCCATATAGCCCATGAATGCCTTAGGATGATTAGAGCTACACAGTCCAGGCTAATGGATTTAAATCTCATGCTAAACCTTGTTCCCTATCTATAAATGTGTGCATATGGTTTTGGATTGATTTTTACTTGGCATTATTTTATCCCTTTCCTGAGTTACATGTTAGAGCTCACCCCGCTAACTGTCTCCGAACGATACATCATTTCATGATGTAGGTCCTAGGATTCTTCGATTAGCTTGTGCAGAATTTGATGATTCTGGCTGGTCTGCATTGAAGTGGTGAGCCTCAATCTTTCGGAAGGTCAGACATTTCACTGCTTTCTTAATGATTATCAAAATCTCATCATTTTTTTAACATTTTGAATTTTCTTTTTGGCCATGGTCAAGCATGTCCCGATCTAGTATGATATTTGGTTTTGTTAGAGGCTTTGTGGACAGATTGTGTGTTGGTCGTTGTTTTGAACTCTTAGTTCCATTTGAGTTTCATTAACTGTATATTTATACTCTGGTTGCTTCCGCTATTATATCATATTGTGTTCTAATTGACTAGGTTAAGGGGGCGATCTCCGATTCTCGGTGAGTTTGAGATACCCGTCATGGCAAGGACCGAAATCGGATCGTGACAGATTAAATTTCTTACACAGAATAATTCATTTTTTTGTTTATTACTGGAAATGACCGTTCGACCAACTTTCTTTCAATATATGACCCGTCAACCATTTTATTTACAAAAAGTGACCGATAATAGTAGCTTGAAATGTTTAAGCACAAAAAACTCAAAGGAATAATAAGAAAATGAACAAACCTTGGCGAGATCCATAAATTTAGCCTGAAACGGTGTACAAATTGTGAAAAGGAAAGATTGGGAGATATTGGTGATCACCAGAACTCCATCGTTGCTGTCGGAGATGAAGGTTGTTAGTGCCCACCCGAGTTATAACGTAATACTATATTGGAGCTCTAGTTCGGAGATTCTGACGGAGCAGCAACATGGGTCTGTCTGTCTGGATCTCGTCATGGTAACAGGTTACTCTCCGGTTCGTAGGAGCTTCACCAGAGAACAATAGTTTGCTGGGAGAGAGAAGACGAAAGATGGAAGGGACTGTCATTTATACAATATCATACATGTTTATATACCATTTATACAATATCGATACATTACATAACTTTATATAATATTGATACATTACATATACATTCATCTATTTTATTTTTATTTTTGTTTTCTTTCGGTAACTAGTTTATTTTTGAGCTTTTTTTGAAAAGAAAACTTGAATATATTTGCTCTAAACTAATTACTTTATTATATATAATAAAATTATCCCATAAATGTTTCTTCATATTCTCTTCTGAGAAATAAGCTCAAATCTGACCAAATTTTTTTCTCCCAAAACAAACCTACTATGTTATATAATAAAAAAAAAAAAAAAATTGAAAAATAATGGAAAATATATTTATAATTTCCAATAATAGAATCTTAGATATTTATAGGGTAATGGACAAAAATAGCCACTCGGCTAAAAGAATTGTTGTCGAGTGGCCATTGATTTTGAATTTTTAGAATATAGTCATTAGGTCATTTTTTGCTACAACCTTCATTTTTATTTTTTTTTGTCTTTTAGCTATTTTTTTTAAATTACTGCTACACTTTTTAAAAATTCATTGCTTGCCCTCTTTTTCTAAAAAAAATCTTTTTATCTGTTTTTCACTGTTTTTTTCTGCAGCTCCATTTAAAAAAAAAAAAAAAAACTATTCTTCTAATTGGTGTAGTTTTTCTAACAATCAAATACGATTTTATAACATTGTAATTGTTGCTCTTCTTTTTTATCAATCAAATACAATATTTGATGTCAAATACATGAATCTTTGATACCAAATACAAATACATATTTTATACAATAATTGTATAAAAGTGTATTAATGTGGTATAAAAGTGTATCAAAATTGTATAAGAGTGTATCAACTGAGTATAAAGACTGCATGTTTTCAATTGGGCCAAATGACTAAAAAACGGAAATAAATTGGGCCGACTGACTTTAATTATTCACATTTTCAAATTGTGGGTCATTTCTTTTCAAAGTGGTCAGCCCATATTCTTTCCCTATATATGCTTCGATTTTCTCATCTTTAAATATCGACAAATAGCTTATTTGTGCAAATACCTTGGGCTCTTGAATTGGAGTTTAAGTTGTCTCGTGGGCCTTTCTGCTTTTCGAGTCCATAGCTTCAGAAGGCCTATGGGCTAGACAACAGGTCCGATGGGCTATAGATCGGTTCCGGAAATCAAGAACAACGCATCAATTCAAGCCTAATACATGCTCATATGAATGTAAGTTGTATGGGTATTATGAAGTAAAGGGGTGAATCTCAAAAATATAATTAGGGTGGCTTTCAAATTTTAGCGTCAAATAAAAAAGTTTCCTTAAAATAACCTTTACCTATTAACTAATATTTTTTTGGACAAAATTGCTCTTGTTCAATGGAGTAAATTACATAAATGATCCTTATAATGGATAACAACTCTATATTTATATCTTTCAACTTTTATTTTTTTTCTCTTTTTTATTTCACTTTCATTTTTATTTTTATTTTCTCTTTTTCTTTTTAATTTTCTCAACCCTTACTTTTTTCCTTTTTTCCTCTCAACTTCTTTTTTTTTCTTTTTTCTTTTATATTATTTTTCTTTCTAATTTTTTTTATTTTTTTTTGTTCTTTTTAGTTTTTCTCAACCCTTACTTTTTTTCTTTACACCTTTCAACGTCTACTTTTGTAAAAAAAAAAAAAAAAAAATATTTTTCTTTTCTTTTTAAATTTTTTTCGACCTTTATTTTTATTTAATCTTTCTTTTTTTTATCAACCTTTATTTTTTTCCTATTCTCTCGCAACTTCTACATTTTCTTTGATTTTTATTTTTTTAATATTTTTCTTCTTTTTCCGCAATTTTTATTATTTTTGTTCTTTTCTTTGACTTCTTCCATTCAAGTTACATATCACGAGCAAGAGTTGACACTATCACATTATATAGGCAAGACTTACAATTTTCGAACAATAAGCTACGTTTCATGGGCAAGAGTTGGCACTACTACATTGTTGAGGCATGACTTATGACTTTCAAAGAAGAAGTTATGTTTCATGGGCAAGAGTTGACACTACCACATTGTATTTTAATTTATGAGATGTTCTACAACTATTGTCTTATAGGCAAGACTTAGCTCAAGGACTTTCAAACTACAAATTATGCCCCACGGGCAAGAGTTGACTCTTCCACGTTATGTTTTCATTTATGAGATGTTCTACAACTATTGTCTTAGAGGCAAGACTTAGTTCAAGGACTTTCAAACAACAAATTATGCCCCGCGGGCAAGAGTTGACTCTACCACATTATGTTTTCATTTATGAGATGTTCTACAACTATTGTCTTAGAGGCAAGACTTAGTTCAAGGATTTTCAAACAACAAATTATGCCCCCGCGGGCAAAAGTTGACTCTACCACGTTATGTTTTCATTTATGAGATGTCCTTAGAGGCAAGACTTAGCTCAAGGACTTTCAAACAATAAATTATGCCCAAGAGCAAGAGTTGACTCTATACCACGTTATATTTTCATTTATGAGATGTTCTACAACTATTGCCTTAAAAGCTAGACTTAGCTCAAGGACTTTCAAACAACAAATTATGCCCCACAACAAGAGTTGACTCTACCACATTATGTTTTCATTTATGAGATAGTCTACAACTCTTGCCTTAGAGGCAAGACTTGGATCAAGGACTTTCAAACTACAAATTATGCCCCACGGAAAAGAGTTAACTCTACCACGTTATATTTTCATTTATGAGATGTTCTATAACTATTGCCTTAGAGGCAAGATTGGCTCAAAGACTTTCAAACTATGCTCCACGGGCAAGAGTTGACTTTACCACGTTATGTTTTTATTTATGAGATGTTTTATAACTATTGCCTTAGAGGCAAGACTTAATTAACTCAAGGACTTTCAAACTACAAATTATGCCCCACGGGCAAGAGTTGACCCTACCATGTTATCTTTTCATTTATGAGATGTTCTACAACTATTGTCTTAGAGGCAAGACTTAGCTCAAGGACTTTCAAACTACAAATAATGCCCCATGGGTAAGAGTTGACACTACCACGTTATGTTTTCATTTATGAGATGTTCTACAACTCTTGCCTTGGAGGCAAGACTTAATTAGCTCGAGGACTTTCAAACTACAAACTATGCCCCACGGGCAAGAGTTGACTCTACCACGTTATGTTTTCATTTATGAGATGTTCTACAACTATTGCCTTAAAGGCAATACTTAGCTCAAGGACTTTCAAACTACAAATTATGCCCCACAGGCAAGAGTTGACACTACCACCTTATGTCTTCATTTATGAGATATTCTACAACTCTTGCCTTAGAGGCAAGACTTAGCTCAAAGACTTTCAAACTACAAATTATGGCCCACGGGCAGGAGTTGACACTACCATGTTATGTCTTCATTTATGGAATGTTCTGCAACTCTTGCCTTAGAGGCAAGACTTAGCTCAAAGATTTTCAAATAATAAATTATGCCCCACGGGCAAGAGTTGACACTACCACATTATGCCTTTATTTATGAGATATTCTACAACTCTCACCTTAGAGACACGACTTAGCTCAAGAATTTTCAAAAAACTTCGTAACAACAATTCATGCCCTTAAATTTGTTTTAATGTAAAAAAAAAGATATCTTTGCGGATTATCCAAATTTTTATTTATTAACAAAATATAATAGAAGTTGAGAAAAAAGAAAAAAGAGATCAAACAAAATAGTGGAAAAAAAAAGTTTGAGAAAAAAAAAAGCAAAGAAAAAAATAAAGATCAAGAAAAAAGTGAAGAATTAAAAAAATTGAGAAAAATAAAAATGAGAGGAAAAAAAAAAGTTTGAGAAAAATGAGGAAAAAAAGAGAACCGGAAAAAGAAAAAAGCAATCAAAAGAAATAAAAAAAAGAGTGAGGAAAAAAAGGCAAGAAAAAAATAAAGATGAATAAAAAAGCGAAGAATTAAAAAAATTGAGAAAATAAAAAATGAGAAAAAAAAAAGAGAAGTGATAAAAACTAAAAATAAAAGAAAAATAAAGGTTAAAGGCAAATGAATTAAAAAAAAATAAAGAAAAAGAAATAGATAATGCTTGAGAAAAAAAAAAGAGAAAAAAATAAAGGTTGAGACAAATGAATTAAAACATGAAAATAAAATTGAAGAAAAAAATAAAAAGTGAAAATAATAAAAAATAGAATAACAAAATTAAAGAAAAAATAAAAAGTAAAAATAATAAAAATAATAAAATTTGAGAGACAAATAAGTATGGAAACTTAGAAAAATATATTTGAACTTTAGAGGGGCAAAATGGTACTTGTACTATACTTAAAAAGTAAGGAAGATTATTCTTTAAAGACATTTCTTATTGGGGTCAAATATCTAAAGTCACCCATATTTGAGTCTATGACATGCAATTTCCTGGAAGTAAAGTCATTAGTAAAGTCGAGAATTTTTTTAGTATTTTCTTTGTTTTAATTTATTTGCTTAGTTTAACGGGACATAAAGTTTAACAACAACAACAACAACAACATACTCAGTGTATTCCCACCTAGTTGGGTCTGGGGAGGGTAGAGTGTACGCAGAACATACCACTTCTCTCGCAACTTATCCTCCACCGAGGCAACTCCCACCTTCTCCCGAATAATCTCATTCCTCACCCTATCTTTTCTGGTATGTCCACACATCCATCGCAACATTCACATCTCTGCCACCTTCACCTTTTAGATGTGGGACTTCTTAACTGGCCAACACTCCGCTCCATACAGCATAGCCGTCCGGACTAACACTCTGTAAAACTTACCTTTAAGCTTCGGGGGCACCTTCTTATCACAAAGGACTCCCGATGCGAGCCTCCACTTCAACCACCCTGCACCAATACGATGCGTGACATCCTCATCAATCTCACCATTACCCTGAATTATAGACCCCAGATACTTGAAACTCTCCTTCTTCTGGATGGCCTGAGAGTTTAGCTTCACAAACACTCCATCTTCTTGCGACATATTACTGAACTTACACTCCAAGTACTCCGTCTTTGTTCTACTTAACCGAAAACCTTTAGATTCAAGCATCTGTCTCCAAATCTCCAACTTATCATTAACTCCACCCCGAGTCTCATCGATCAGAACCACATCATCTGCAAATAACATACACCAAGGCACCTCACCTTGAATATGTCGCGTCAAAACATCCATCACCAAGGCAAATAGAAACGGGCTAAGAGTCGATCCCTGGTGCAACCCTATGAAAACTGTGAAGTGCTCCGAATCTCCACTACCGTCCTCACACGAGTCTTCGCACCTTCATACATATCCTGAATCGACCTAATGTACGCCGCGGGCACCCCTCTAACCTCCAAGCACCTCCACAGAATCTCCCTGGGAACTCTGTCATATGCCTTCTCTAGATCAATGAACACCATGTGCAAGTACTTCCTCCTCTCTCGAAACTGCTCCACTAATTTCCTCACAAGGTGAATGGCCTCAGTGGTCGAGTGACCAGGCATGAAACCGAACTGATTCTCAGAGATCGTCACGATCCTCCTCATCCTCAACTCTACCACCCTTTCCTAAACCTTTATAGTATGAGTCAACAACTTAATACCTCTATAGTTGTTACAACTCTGAATGTCTCCCTTGTTCTTATACACTTGAATCATCGTGCTCCACTTCCATGCATCAGGAATCTTAGCAGCTCTAAAAATAATGTTAAACAACCTTGTCAACCACTCCAGACCTGCCCCGCTAGTGCTCTTCCAAAAGTCTACTGGAATCTCGTCTGGCCCCGTCGCCCTACCCCGCCGCATCCTGCGAATAGCTCCCTTGACCTCCTCAACCTCGATAGACTAACAATAACTATAATCGCGACCCTTCTCATATATCTCTAAGTCTCCCAACACAGAACCTTTGTCTCCCTCGTCGTTCAAAAGTTTATGAAAATAGGACTGCCACCTCTCCCTAATGAGGACATCCTCAACCAACACTTTACCATCCTCTCCTTTGATGCACTTCACTGAGTCAAGGTCACGAACCCTCCGCTCCCTAGCCTTGGCCATCCTATACAACTCCTTATCTCCATTTTTCTCCTCTAAAGCCGCATACAAACTCTCAAAAGTTGTTGTCTTAGCCGCCGTAACCGCTAACTTAGCTTCTCTTCTAGCAACCTTATACTCATCCTTATTCTTCCGTCTTTCCTCATCATCCTTGCTCCGAACCAACTTAGCATAAGCCACTTGCTTAGACTCCACCTTTCTCTTGACCTCTTCATTCCACCACCAGTCTCCTCGAAGTTTGCCAGATCGACCTCTCGAGACACCCAACACCTCTCTAGCGGTCTCTCTAATGCAATTGGCAGTCGTCTCCCACATATTATCCACCCCCCCTCTACTCTCCCAAGCCTCCCTAATCTTCAACTTCTCTTCCATCTCCAAAGCACTGGCTAAAGTCAGGCTCCCCCACTTAATCCTGGTCCGCGCCTCCCTACTTTTTTTTTGCCCTTATTGATAACCAAGTCCATCACCAACAACCTATGTTGAGTCGAGAGATTCTCGCTAGGTATGACTTTACAGTATTTACATAGCACTCTATCCCCTTTTCTAAGAAGAAAAAAGTCTATCTGAGTCTAGTTCACTAACTACGAAACGTAATAAGGTGATCCTCCTTCTTCGGAAAGCTCGAATTTGCTATCCACAACCCAAAAGACCTAGAAAAATCCAACAAAGAAGTTTCTCCTTCATTCCACTCACCAAAACCGAAACCACCATGCACATCATCATACCCTCTCGACAAAAACCCACTATGCCCATTGAAATCCCCTCCCACGAAAACTTCTCAGTGCTCGGGATACTCCTCACCACCTCATCTAAAACATCCCAGAATTCCTTCTTCTCTTCTTCGTACATCCCAGAATTCTTTCTTCTCCTCTTCGTCCAAACCTACTTATGGGGCATAGTCACTAATGACGTTCACCGTAGACCCTCCCATGACCAACTTAATAGACATCAGTCTATTACTAACTCTCTTTACCTCTACCACCTGCTCCCTAAGATCTTCATCTACTAAGATACCTACCCCATTTCTATGTCTAACGCTATCCGAGTACCACAACTTATATCTATCCACATCTCTCGCTTTAGTGCCTACCCATTTAGTTTCCTGAACACACACTACACTAACCCTCCTCTTTCTAAGAATCTTCACCAGCTCTATAGACTTACCCTGCAAAGTACCAATGTTCCAAGACCCAACTCGCAACCTAGAAGCTCTCTTATCCCGCCTACCCTTAGTACCCTTAGCCCCTAACCCCAAACTCGATCCTAGATCCAACCCAGACCCAACCCCCTCAAACCCCAACCCAGACCCAACATCTCTTGGCCCCAACCCCGACCTATGACATGCCCCTAGTCTACCCTCGCCAATCACAGCCACTATGCAACAAAGGGAAGAAAGATAACAAAGGGGGATCAAGATAAGGTAAAAGGCACATTAGTTAAAATAAAGTCAATAAAAGAGCTAGGGACAAACACAACAATCTATAATAGATAGGGAGCAACAAAACCAATAATATAACACAAATTTGGATACACAATAGTCAATAGCGGGAACTAATACTACCACGCTTAATGGATATGCTAGTAAATCAAGTAACAGTAATCAGACAAGGTAACACACTCCAAAACTTCTAAGAACAATAAAGAGATTCACACATACAACACTATTACAAAGTAACCAATCAACAAGAAATTCGACACCCACAACCAGATAATCAGCCAAGACACTACGAAACAAGAATCACAACAAGAATAGTACAGAACACTACCAGTAGCAGCCCCTAAAAATAAAAAAAGCTATACACAACTAGAAAAGATGAATTGAGTGCACCTGATCGAAGCTGGGTTGTGTCCTTATACTTGATTGAGTCACTGGATTCCAGCAATTTACGGTAGAAATTGGTCGCCGGAATAGTGTTCCTGTCACCGAATTTCAACGCGATTTGCGTTCTTATTCTTTGAGATGATGATGGTGCCTATCTTCTTCTTCTTGTTGTTCGTTAACTACAAAAGTATGACCGGACGGTGAGCTAAGTCGCTGTAGATACGCCGGAGAATCGCCGGAGCACCGGTTCAAACCATAAAGAAATTCGACATCAGTTTGAACAAGAAGACGACAACTATTAATGCTAGGAAGCTGGACTAGGCGACGGAACCAGCAGCGCTTGAGAAAGTGCCTGTGAATATGAGACAAGCGATACAGAAAGTGAGGATTGAGAAAATGATTAGTCAAGATGATTTAGCGAAGCAGATTAATGAACAAACGCAGGTTATTACAGAGTATGAGAATGGTAAGGCGGTGCCTAATCAACTTGTGTTGGGAAAAATGGAGAAAGTGATTGGTGTTAAACTCAGAGTCCTGTACGATCTTAATTGATTTGATAAAATCATATATGATTTGTTATAGATAATTTAGGTAATTAGATAAAAAAGATCACATCTTGATTTTCATATCTACTTGAATCAAGCGATTTGATTCTGTTATGTTTGCTTTCCTGTACTATAAAATTGTAGCTCTTAGATGAATAAAATGTACACTTTTGGTACCAATCTTACATGGTATTAGAGCAGCTTTATTCTTATGTTGTTGATGACTAAAATAATATTTACTAGGCTACATCATCGAATGGCATTAACAGAAGCTGAGAGTTTTGTTAACAGAGTCCCGACCGAGACAACAATGAATCAAGGCGGTAATTCTTCTCATTTTTTCTTTCAACTTACTTTTCACAAGCTGAATGGAAAGAATTATTTGGAGTGGGCCCAATCCATCTATTTGGCAATTGATGGTCGAGGAAAACTTGGGTACTTGACTGAAGAAACGACAAAGCCTGAACCAGGAGACCCGAAAATGAATGTCTGGAGATCAGAAAACTCAATGGTAATTGCTTGGCTACTAAACTCCATGGAACCTACCATAGGTAAACCATATTTATTTATTTCCACTGCTAGGGATGTCGTTTAGGAGGCGGTTAGAGAAACTTATTCTGATGTAGAAAATGCCTCTCAGATTTTTGAATTAAAAATTAAACTGTGGAAAGCGAGGCAGGGGGAGAGAAGTGTTACTATTTTCTATAATGAGATGGTTTCCCTGTGACAAGAATTAGATCAATGCTATAATGATGAATGGGAATGTATGAAGGAAGAAATGAAAAAGGAAGAAAGTGAGAAGGTATATTTATTTTTAGCAGGGTTGAACCAAGATTTTGACGAACTTCGTTCTCGAGTTCTTGGAAAAAATCTGCTGCCCACTTTGAGGGAAACATTTTCTGAAATTAGGCATGAAGAAACAAGGATGAATATTATGCTAAAAAAGATTTTAATCTGGAACCAAAAAATATAGAGTCATCTGCTTTAGTTGCTGCGAAAAATGAGAATGATAAGAAAAAGAAGTCGTGGTGGGATTTTTGCAAAAAATACTGGCACACTCGTGAGACTTGTTGGAAGATCCATGGAAAAATACCCATCGGAAACAAAAAAGGGGCAGAAAACCATGTCAATCAAGCCTTTCAGTGTATCAGCAAAGAACCAGAGCTGACATCTTCTTCAAAAATGCAACCATTCACCAAGGAAAAGCTAGAGCTACTGCACAAACTTCTTCAATCCAGTAAACCTAGTCCCTCTACTCCCACTTATTCTTTTACCCAAACAGGTAATATGCCAAGTGCTTTTTGAGTATAGATTCTACTAATATAAGCTCTTGGATCATAGATTCAGGGGCTAGTGATCACATGACATGGAACTCCCATTTTTTCTTGACCTATACTCCTTTAGCAGGAAATAAAAAAGTCAAAGTTGTTGATGGTTCCTTCTCAGTAATTGCAGGGAAAGGGACAGTCAAACTAACCCCTTTTATGACTCTTTTTGAAGTTCTTCATGTTCCAAAATTGTCTCATAATCTTTTGTCCATCTTCTAATTGACTCAAAACCTTAATTGTCGTGCTATCCTTGGCGATAGTTCATGTGTATTTCAGGACAATGTCTCGAGGAGGAGGATTGGCAATAACACCCTTCTCAGTGGTCGAGCGACCAGGCATGAAACCGAACTGATTCTCAGAGATCGTCACGATCCTCCTCATCCTCACTCGACCACCCTTTCCCAAACCTTCATAGTATGACTCAACAACTTAATACCTCTATAGTTGTTACAACTCTGAATGTCTCCCTTGTTCTTACACACTGGAATCATCGTGCTCCACCTCCACGCTTCAGGCATCTTAGCATCACGAAAAATAATGTTAAACAACCTTGTCAACCACTCCAGACCTGCCCTGTTAGTGATCTTCCAAAAGTCTACTGGAATCTCGTCCGGCCCCGTCGCCCTACCCCGCCGCATCCTGCGAATAGATCCCTTGACCTCCTCAACCTCGATACACTAACAATAACTATAATCGCGACCCTTCTCAGATATCTCTAAGTCTCACAACACAGAACCTTTGTCTCCCTCGTCGTTCAAAAGTTTATGAAAATAGGACTGCCACTTCTCCCTAATAAAGACATCCTTAACCAACACTATACCATCCTCTCCTTTGATGCACTTCACTTGGTCAAGGTCACGAGACTTCCGTTCCCTGGCCTTGGCCCTCCTATACAACTTTTTATCTCCGTTTTTCTCCTCTAAAGTCGCATACAAACTCTCAAAAGCTGCTGTCTTAGCCGCCGTAACCGCTAACTTAGCCTCTCTTCTAGAAACCTTATACTCATCCTTATTCTTCTGTCTTTCCTCATCATCCTTGCTCCCAACCAACTTAGCATAAGCCACCTTCTTAGACTCCACCTTTCTCTTGACCTTTTTATTCCACCACCAGTCTCCTTGATATTTGCCAGATCGACCTCTTGAGACACCCAATACCTCTCTAGCGGTCTCCTAAATGCAACTGGAAGTCGTCTCCCACATATTATCCACCCCCCCTCTACTCTCCCAAGCCCCCCTACTCTTTAACTTCTCTTCCATCTCCAAAGCACTAGCTAAAGTCAGGCTCTCCCACTTAATCCTGGGCCACGCCTCCCTACTTCTCTTCTTTTTGACCTTATTGATAACCAAGTCCATCACCAATAACCTATGTTGAGTTGAGAGATTCTCGCTAGGTATGACTTTACAGTCTTTACATGGCGCTCTATCCCCTTTTCTGCGAAGCAAAAAGTCTATCTGAGTCTTGGCCACTGAACTACGAAACGTAATAAGGTGATCCTCCATCTTCGGAAAGCTCAAATTTGCTATCCACAACCCAAAATCCCTAGAAAAATCCATCAGAGAAGTTCCTCCTTCATTCCGCTCACCAAAACCGAAACTGCCATGCACATCATCATACCCTCTCGACAAAGACCCAGTATGCCCATTGAAATCCCCTCACACGAAAAGCTTCTCAGTGCTCGGGATGCTCCTTACCACCTCATCTAAAACCTCTCAGAATTCTTTCTTCTCCTCTTTGTCCAAACCTACTTGCGCGGCATAGGTACTATTAACGTTCACCGTAGACCCTCCCATGACTAACTTAATAGATATCAGTCTATCACTAACTCTCTTTACCTCTACCACCTGCTCCCTAAGATCTTCATCTACTAAGATACCTACCCCATTTCTATGTCTCACGCTACCCGAGTACCATAACTTATATCCATCCACATCTCTCGCTTTAGTGCCTACCCATTTAGTTTCCTGGACACACGCTACACTAACCATCCTCTTTCTAAGAATCTTCACCAGCTCTATAGACTTACCCTGCAAAGTACCAATGTTCCAAGACCCAACTCGCAACCTAGAAGCTCTCTTATCCCACCTAACCTTACTACCCCTAGCCCCTGACCCCAAACTCGATCCTAGACCCGACCCAAACCCAACCCCTCCAAACCCTGACCCAGACCCAATAATTCCTGACCCCGACCCTGACCTATGACATGCCCCTAGTCTACCCTCGCCAATCATAGCCACTATGCAACAAAGTAAAAAAAGGAAAAAGGGAAGAAAGATAACAAAGAGAGATACACAAATTTTGGTAGGCAATAGTCAATAGCGGGAACTAATACTACCACACTTAATGGATATGCTAGTAAATCAAGTAACCGTAATCAGACAAGGTAACACACTCTAAAACTACTAAGAACAATAAAGAGATTCACACGTAGAACACTATTACAAAGTAACCAATCAACAAGAAATTCGAAAACCACAATCAGATAATCAGCCAAGACGTTGCGAAACAGGAATCACAACAAGAATAGTACAGAACACTACCAGTAGCAGCCCCTAAAAATCATGAAAGCTATACACAACTAGAAAAGATGGATCGAGTGCACCTGATCGAAGTTGGGTTGTGTCCTTATACTTGGTTGAGTCGCTGGATTCCAGCAATTTGTGGTAGAAATTGGTCGCCGAAATAGTGTTCTTGTCACCGAGTTTCCACGCGATTTGCGTTCTTTTTCTTTGAGATGATGATGATGATGGTTCCTATCTTCTTCTTCTTGTTGTTCTTTAACTCAAATATTCAGCTCAACCAACAATTCCACAACCAAGAAAAGCCAAAAGAATCTCTTACTTGAATCTTGATTGAGAAAAGTGGGGGTACAAGAATCAGAATCTATAAGCTGTGCGTATACTGGAGAAGATTCTACTGCATCGCCGGCGAGATTTGACGGCGAGGAATGGCGGTCGATGAGGGAAATTTGGGGAATTTGAAGATATCCTTATTGTGCGTATCAGAAATTTATTGAAAGGAGAATTAGATATGGAGCAACCCCGTTGATGATAGAGATTCACGAAATAGGGATCTCGACCTTGTATGGTGCAGCGTACTAAGACTTCCTGCCGGAGAAGATTGATCTACTGCGGCACCGGCGAGAATTGACGGTGAGGAACGACGCAAAATTGAAAGATCTTCGAAGATCCATAAAGTTTAACAAAATAAATAAAAATTTTAAATTTTGTGATCTTTAATTAAAAGTAGGGGAAAGGACATGTCTCATCCCTGACAACCAACCTTTGTATATAATGATAACTTTATCTCAATCAGTGTTCCATCTCAATCCAATCTTTACTAAGCATTTTAAATCTTCAATTAACTAAAATGTACACGTTTAATCCATTTTCATGTGAATTACACAAATTTATCATCACTTTGAACTATTTCACCACTTCATTACCATGTTTTTATGTTAGGTTTGTACTATTATTTCATATTTGATGATTATATAGTTCTAAAATTATCCAAATGTAATATATTCATGTCATAAAGAGATCATAAGCAAACACATATTTTAACTAATTGAAGGTGGAATATGTTATGTCATATATCACGAGGACCAAAAATATATTGAAGGTATAAATTATTATCATTTGTTTGCAGTGAACTTGGCAAACTTTTACAGAAACGACACTTCAAATTAAATTATTTTCATGAAAATGGTCATGAAATTTAAATTCTACTTTCTAACCATTTCAATTTGTTGGCTTGTTCTATACCGTATCTACACACCTTCTATATAGTTTCTATACATATCTGATACATATAAATATTCTATACGAAAATTATATAGTTTTGGTACACAATTTATACAATAATTGTACTTTTTTTATACATTTTATACAACAATTATATAATTTTTATACACTTTCTATATATTTTTTATATATATTTTATACATATTTGATAGAACTATACAATTTCTATACATATATCTTATATTGATTCATATTCTATATAACAATTATAGCGTTTTTATATAATTATATTTAATTATTATTTCTAAACAATAAAAAAAAGCAGAATAGTTTTTCAGTTCAAAAATTTATAGCAAAAAAAAATTAAAATAATTTTAAAAAGGTCGAATGACCCAAGTTGGAAACTGTATCAGTATAGTATATGAATTGTATCAATATTATATATGGACTGTATCTGTACTACGTGGGTCAAAATAACCCAAATTAGGAAATAACTATAAAGCAAAAATAGTATACCCGACTGACCACATTTTGGAAAGATATCAAATCTGAACTATTTGTTTTAAAAAGTGTTATAAAGTGTCCTTTTTCCTTAAAAATATGTATAATGTATCAACATGTTTTTTAATCTTATAGTCTAAAATATGTCAAAATATTTTTTAAAAATTTGTCAAACTAAAAGCAAGACATTCTTTTCAAGACAAACTAAAAAGAAAATAAAGAAAGAGGGTGATTTTTAACCTATATACCTACTATAATTTAATAATTCAAACGGAAAAAGGTCAAAACTATTCCTGAACTATCTAAAATGGAGCAAAACTACCCTTCATTTATTTTTTGACTCAAAAATACCCCTCCTTTTATTTTTTTGACTCAACTCAAAAATACTCTCACCTTAACGGAGTGCCACCAAGCACACGACGTGGAAAAAAATTGTCATATGGCCAATCCACGCTAGCATCTCGTTTACGAAAATGGACCAAAGCTACCCCTAAACTATTCAAAATAGAGCAAAAATAATCTTCATTTATTTTTTGGCTCAAAAATACCCCTTAATTTATTTTTTGTCTCACAAACACTCCTCACTTTAATGAAGTGTCACCAAGCATACCACACAAAAAAAATTGTCACATGGCCAGTCCATGTCAACATTCAATTTAACACCCAACCGAACCACTTAGCAATCCAACTTAATAACTCATTTAATACTCGTACTCGACTCATCTTTAAAATATTCAGTCTGTCTTCATAATTAAAGAATAAAGATAGATCTACCCTTTATTTCACTTGAACTCTCCTGGAAAAAAATTAATGCAGAATAAGAATTTTGAGACAAAGAAAAGTCCTTAGTACATGGGTTGAAACTCGATCCGTCGTTATCATGTCAAAAAAATTGGAAAAAGTTCAACCCATGTACTAAGGGCTTTCTTTTTTCCTCAAAATCTCTAGTTTGAATCGATTTTTTGGAGAATTTAAGTGAAGATGTATCGGCTTTTTAAAAAATGGATAGAGTACAGATATTAAATGAGATGTTAAGTTGGATGGTCAAGTGGGTTGGTTGGATACTAAATGGGAAGTTGATATAACTTGACTATGTGGTACAAAAAAATTACATTTTGTGCTAGGTGTCACTCTATTAAAGTAGGGTCATTTGTAAGCCAAAAAATAAATAAAGGGTTATCTTTTAGCAAAAAAATAAACAAAGGGATATTTTTGATTCATTTTGAATAGTTCAGGAATAATTTTGGCCCTTTTTTCGTAAATAAAATGTTGACGTGGACTGGACATGTAGTAAGTTTTTTCCACATGGTGTGTTTGGTGGTACTATGTTAACTGAGAAATATTTTTGAGCCAAAAAACAAGTAGAGGGTTATTTTTTAGTCAAAATAAATGGAGGAATATTTTTAAACTAAAAAATAAATGGGAGATATTTTTACTCCATTTCAAATAATTTTGACAAATTTTGGTAGGTCAAATGATATACCGTTTATCGGCTAACGCTCCATCCCGAGAAGTGTACACGGCATACCATTATGAACATGCAAGTCCGCAAGTGCCTTAATACGTCCAATCAAGTGTGTTTAATACCTGAGAAATCGATGGAGGATCTTTGATAGAGACACTAAATTCTGTATCGTTAGATGAACTTGAAGACCGGGCCATCAGTACAATACAAATAACAAAATTTTCAATACAAAAATCATTAAATAGATGGTGGTCGAATGGGCACCGTAAAAATGTATCCAACTTGTGGGAACAAAGACAAACGAAGCTAATAAAAAGAGCAAAAAGCATAAAAAAAGATGCGCGACAAACGGTAGAGAGATCTACTAGCTTTGGTTCAATCAAGGAAAATATAAATAAGTAAATAAATAAATATATATATATATATATAGGGTTATTTCTATTTTTTTTAGTTGTTTTATTAATTCTTTTATATTTTTATCTTGACTATTTTTTTGTCTTTCTTTTTCTAAGTTCTTATTTAGTTCTAATAGTAACAAAATTATAATATTAATTTATTTTATGATTAATGAGTCTGCTTTTCATTGAGGTTGATGATCTGATAATCCTTCGGGGTTTGGTTGGATCTGTGATGCCTTTTGTAATATTGCTAGATAAAGTTTATCTAAAGTTATAGGGTCTTCCTTTGTAGTAATAAGTCTTCTATATTCTATATATAAGCTATATAAATTATTTTCGATTTCCTTTAAAGACACTAATGAACAACACTCGTTTCAAACCACTTACGATGCTAGAACAGACAAAATTAGATAGAATAATTTTTGGACCCCACAACTTGGTATGTTACGAACCATCCAACTTAACTTTCAGACGAAAGCCAGACGTACAAGTGGATAGGCCACAGATATGTCTACTAGACAATCTATGGATGACTTATAATAGAAGTGACATTAATTATTTTATTTCAGTTCTAAATGCATTAAGTTACTATTTTACTGAGAAAAATACTACTAACAGGTTTAAATTCTATGTAATTCTCAGAGGACAGCAGCAAGGAGGGTTCTAGACTTGGATAGAGGTAATGGATAGATAGTCTTGGGATGATGAGGCTTCTGCCTTGCTTTTTCCTTTTCCTGTATTCATACTGAAACAAAAATCGTTAGTTGTCTTCTTAAATTAATCTACTTAGTTGATCTGCTAAGTTATTATCTTTTCCTTTACTATGTTCTAAAACAATATTATAGATTGAAGTAGCATCTAGGAAATTTAACCATCTCCTTTTACTACTATTCTTATCTTTTATTTTTTGATAAAACTTTACTATAGCTTCGCAGTCTATTCTTACTAGTATTTTGGGCTTATTTAATATATAAAATTTAAAATTATTCAAACCATAAAGTACTGCTAGTGTCTCCGCATCTATGTTATTTAATTTTTCTTTTTCTTTATATTTTCCACTTGAATAAGCACAAATTTTTTCATCCTTTTTGTCACTATATTTGTTAGGTTTTGCTTTTAATACTGCTCCCCATCCTTGAAGGCTTCCATCTGTCTTGACTATTAAATAATTTGTTTCTAATGGTAACGTTAAGTTTGAAATGTCTTGTATCCTGTTTTTAAGTTGTTGGACTAATTTTATGTCTTCAGTATTAAAGAATTTTTGACCTGTCGATCCTATTTTAGAGTATAGTGGTCCTGCTACTTTTCCTAAATCTTTGATAAAAGCTCTAACATAATTTAAGAGTCCTAAAAAATTTTGTAAATCTTTAGTCTTGTCTAATTTATCTGGCATTTCTAAAACTTTTTTAGCTATGTGTGGTTGTAATTTTATTCTACCATCTCCAATAACTACTCCTAAAAAATTAATACTATTTTTATATAATTCCATTTTCTTTCTATTTATTATTATTCCATTATCTACAAATAATTTAAAAACTTATTGTAAATGTCCTAGATGTTCTCTCATATTATTACTAAAAACTAAAATATCATCTACGTAAACAAATACAAAAATTTTATACTCTCTAAAAATACTATCTATTTTTCTTTGAAAAATTGGAGGAGCCGTCTTTAATCCAAACGGCATGACTAGTCATTCAAAATGTCCTTCTGGATATGTGAAAGTTGTCCATTCTATACTATCTTCATGCATTTTAATCTGCCAATATCCAGATTTACAATTAAATTTACTAAAGCCTTTTCTTCCTTGTGTTCTATTTATTAATTTTATTTTGTCTGGTAACTTATATTCATTCATTACAGTATTATCATTTAGTCTTTTGTAATTTATTACCATTCTAGCTTTTCCTCTCACTATTTTACTATGATTTCTTACTATGAAAGTCGTTGACCTATGTCTTGATGTAGATCTTCTAATTATTCCTAATTCTAGTAGCTCTTTTATTTGTATTTCAAAGTCTTTAAGGTCTTCATTTGTAGCTTCTATAGATATTGCTTTTATAGTATATTCTGGATTAATTCTTTCTAATTTGCAGGTAATTTGATTGGAGTCCCAATGTTGCAAGGGTTTTTCTCCTATTATTTCTAGCTTATCTAGGATTTATATTATTTTTTCTAAGTCTTTTTGATCTTTTATTACTCCTATCTGTTGTATACCTTTCTTAAAATTGTATAATTATGTATCCATTTCTATTAAAGTATAGTCTTTTTTTATTTCTTCTACTACTAATAAATCTTGTAATTCTTCATACATTATTGTCTTTTTATTATCATTACATGTACAATTTTCTCCTTTATCACATTCTAGTGATATTTTGGGTTTTATTTGGTTATCTAAGTTTTCCTCTGGCTTATCTTTAAGAAGGCGATATTTAGTTAAAGTAGGTTGTGTCTGTACTGGTGAGTGAGTGATATTACTGCGAATATTTCCCAATTTTTTGTAACTAGACATCCTCCATTATTTTGTACCATAAAATCTAATCCTAACACAAAGTCTGCTTTTATGTTTAAATTTCTAACTAGTATTTCACTAAGTGTATATGATGGTTGGTAGAATTTTTCACAAGTATTAATAAAACTTATTTTTTCTTTTGGTATATAGTCTGTATAGGTATTATATGTTCCGTCCATTTGCATGGATTCTTGAGGTTTTGGCAATTTTTTAATTAATTTTGTTGGTAAAATTCTGTTATTTAAAATGCTCCTTGTACATCCTAAATCAACTATAGCTAAAATCTCGAACTCATAGTCTTGAATTTTTATTCTCGCTAAAACCTTGACTGTACTGATTTTCTTTTCTTCGTTACATACCATTCCTTCAAATGGTACATTCATTGATTTTTTAACTTTATTATTTTCAACAGATGTATTTAATAATTCTACCTCTACTAAGTCTTCTTCTTTAATTATATCTTTACTGTATATTCTTATCTCTAGTCTTTTTAGTCTTTCTTCTAATTCTAATATTTTATCTTCTGTTGTTCTTGTTATTGGTTCCTTATTGTAAAATTTATTTAAATTACGGGTTGATTTTTGAGTTTCTAAAATTTCTGATGCTTTCTCTATACATTTTATGCATGCTTCCTTGTAACATTTCCTACATTTTGCCCTTTTGTTTTTACTTGGAAACCATTTACAAAAACAACATTGATTACTGTCTAATTCTTTTCCTTCTTCAAATTCGTGTTCACATTCTTCTATCAGATTTACTAACTAATAATAGTCTGCGACTAAGTGATAGTCTGTGTTATTGACTAAGTGATAGTCTGTGTTTGTTCTTTCTAGTCCTATTTCATATATAAATTCGTCTTCTCCAGAGTTTGAAGAATCAGATTTATCCTTTTCTTCTTCAAAAACTTTCATACTTCTGATAGAGTATATACTTTCATTATCTGACATATATTCATCTACATTTATCAAATTCTCATTTACCTCTTCTATTAATTGTGCATTTCTAGGTCTATTATTATTTCTTTTTGGACAAGTATTTACTAAATGTTCTATACTTCCACAAGTAAAACATTCTAATTTATTCTTATAGGTTCTACCAGTGTTATATTTTCTCACATGATTATTCTTATCTAAGTATGATTTTCTCGCATTTGATCTCCTTAAGTAATATTTCTTCTTAGGGCGATGGTCTTTTTTATATGTCTTTTTATATTTTTTCTCTTCATAATCTTGGTCATAATGTTGAGTAGTATATATGGTATTACAAAAATCTGTATCACTTCTTTTTAATTATTTTTGTATCTGTATGTTTGTACATTTTTCTTGTAATATATCCATTACATGTTGTATTCTTCGTCCTATTGACCATGGGTTGTTTGGGTTTTGTATTACTCCTTCTCTTTTAGACCATTTTTCTTTTATCACTCTTCCTAAAGCTCCTAGTAATTTATTAAATAATCTAGCTCCTAGAGTCTGATCAAATGAGTTTCCACTAATTGTACAATAATAAAAGTAATCATTTAAAAATTCTTTAATTCTTGACCAATGATTAATACTTAATTGTTCTAAATTTATTAAAGTTCTTTGTTGTAACACTACCAATCCACTATTGGGATCCTGGCCTGTTAGTGGAGTATGTACTTTGTTTACAAAATTGTATGGATTTGAGCCCAGTTCTACTAATTCTTGAAAGTCTTATGGGAATATTATTTTATAAGCTTCCCAAAGTGCTTTAGTACTTTCTCCTAGAAATGTTTCTAAATATCTATACATAATTTCTGCATCTGGTTCTTGATTACCCTGTATATGTTGTATGTAGTCTGCTACAACTACATTTTTTCATATGTCTATTACATGATTCCATGCCTGAGGGTCATGGGCTGGCAAGTTTAAAATTTTTCCTTTATTACTTCCTTCTTGTAATCTAATGGGTTCTTCTATTGACATTCATTTTCCTCTAGGTTTTATGTTTTGTTCTATTAGAGTGTTTAGGTTTGTTCTAAATACTCTATGTCTTGGTAAATTTTCTGTTGTTAATGGTACGTTTTGCATACCGGTTGTTCTTTGGAAAGGGCTTGAGGAACTTGCTGCGCTTTCCATAAATTCCTTTATACTTTCTTCTATACTATAATTTGATTCTTCGTCTTCACCTTTTAGTTCTTTTTTACGTGTATAACCATAATTATCTATTCTTAATTCACATTTTATAAAATATTTTTTCATTTCTTCAAGTTTTAAATTTCCTAATTTACAACCTGTACATTTAAATACGCTATTGCTATTTATTTCATATAGGGTTTCTTCTTTTATTATAGCTTTATTTACTTCAAAATCTTCTTCTAATATTTCTATATTCATAAAATTAGTATTTTCACATTCTTCAATTTCTTCATCAGTTTCTTTTTCATTTGTATATTGATAGTCTGTGAATCTTACTGAAGCTTTTTCTTTACTGTTTATATACATTAAATGATCGGTTGGCTTTAGTATTTCTTTTTTAGTAAATTTTTCTAAATTCCATTCTAATCCTGCATATTTTTTTGGGTTTATTTTTAGGGGTTTCAGTAGTTTAATACTTTTATTTCCCATTAGACTTACTACATTATCTATTTTTAGATTAAACTTTATACTACTATTAGTGGCAAGTTTTTCTATAAATCCTACACATATAAGTAAATTATTTTCATTATTCATTTCTTCATATCATTTAGTTTGTACACCTATTTTAATATGTTTTTCGAATTCTAAGGTATTTATCATATAATCTGGACTACAATAAAAAAGTCCTTCATTATTAGTCATGTCTACTTCAGTTATTCCTATTATAGATCTTTCTGTGTCTGACCATCTATTATCATATATTGTGATTAATACTTTAGTTCCTAAATTTTTTCTAGTTAAACCTTTTATGCCTATTACTATTAATCCCACGTGCATAAGATTCATATCTAATTATGATTTTTTTTAAAGCGTCTGAGCTTATTAAATTTATGCTACAACTATTTTCTCCGATAACACACATTTGTTCTTCTCTATAATGTCTGTATAGTTGTGCTCTTGAAAACATTCCTTCATTATATAATGTTTTAGCATTTAACAGTTGTTATTTATTTTGTTGGAATAATTGTATTTCTTTATCTACGTCTATTACCTCTTCTAACTGTTGTCTTGAAGTCATTCTTGGTTTATTTATTATTTTTGATAGCACATTATTTATTAAACTGTTTTGGGTAAAACTTGATCTTTGTCTACTTGGGGATGCTGAAAAAAGGTCCATGTTTTTGGCTTAGTTGGTTTAGTTATTTTAGCTTCTTTTAATTCTTTTTGAGGGATTATTTCTATCTTTTTTAGTTGTTCTATTAATTCTTCTATATTTTTATCTTGACTGCCTTTTTGTCTTTCTTTTTCTAAGTTCTTATTTAGTTCTAATAGTAACAAAATTATAATATTATTTTATTTTATGATTAACGAGTTTTCTTTTCCTTGAGGTTGATGATCTGATAATCCTTCGGGGTTTGGTTGGATCTGTGATGCCTTTTGTAATATTGCTAGATAAAGTTTATCTTGTAGTATATCATTCATGAGATTATTATATTTTTTATTTTATTAATTTCTTTTTGTACCTCTTGTAATGCTAGCCTTATTTCAAATTTTTCCAAATTATCTTTGTCTTTGTTAATTAAAACTTTGAATTTTTTGTCTAATTCTGTTTGTTGGTTCTTTAAGAAATCAAAATTTAATTCTATTTTATCTAACAATTTCTTTTGTTTGTTTTTCAGGTCTTCTAATATCTCTAGAGTTTTTAGTATTTTTGTATTTTCTTGTTGAGTTTTTTCTCCTAGGTTTATTATAAAATCTGTAATGGTATTTAATTGTGGATTTTCTCCGTGTAGTGTATGTTCTCCGTTGTTAAAATTACATCTAATAAGAGAATTATCTTTAAAACATTTGTATTTCTTTTCAGCTGGGATTGTTACATCTAAATATTCTAGCTTTTTTAAATTATCTATTTTTACACTACTATTCTTCTTTATCCTAACGAGGGTGTATTGTTACTACACTGTTTTCTAGCTGTTTGTATTCTAAAATTTCTATAATCTATACAATATCTAATACTTTCCAATCTACACTTTAGTAAACTTATATGATTTATGCAATTTACTAAATTTATAAAATCTGAAATAATGATTGCTTCTAGTAATTCTGTAGTTTCTAATATTTCTATTTGATTTATTAGTCTTTGTTCTATTCTTAAAATATCTTTTCTTTGTCTTATTTCTTTATATAAATGATTATATTCTCTTTGTATTTCTCTCGCAAAAGGAAGTGTTTTCATGTATTTTTATCGTATAGGAATAATTACTTGATTACAACGTCTCCTATAATAGCTTATTCTTTTATTATGATTAGATATGTCAATACTAATTCTCTGTAATTCTCAACTTATTTCACTTAAATATTCTTTGAATAATTCTGATTGTGAAGTATCTATGTAGTTTAATAAATCTAAATAAATACTTAAAAATACTTCTAGTTCTTCTTTTTCTTCCCTTTGTTTTATTTCTTCGATTAAAAATCAATATCTATGTCGTATATTATTAGCAAAAGGATGTTTTTTCATTTATTATTATTTCTAAACTTAAGATGTTTTATTAAATGATATTCTAATTCGGATATTGTAGTAATTAGTTTATCTAAAGTTATAGGGTCTTCCTTTGTAGTATTAAGTCTTTTATATTCTATATATAAGCTATATAAATTATTTTCGATTTCCTTTAATGATTTTGTATTTTTAGGTGGTATATTCATTAAGCCAAATAAAAAGGGTGCATATCTCTTAAAATCTTATCTACCCAAAACTCGTGGTTAATATAAGCTATTTGTTCTCTAACTTCTCTTAACCTAGTATCTACCTCTTGTAGTTCGGTCCAAGCTTCTTCTCTAGATTGTGGGGAAAATTTAAATAATGTTATACTTAATTCCCTATGTTGCAATAATACGTTATATAAATTTAAATTTATCTGAGACCAATAATATATATATATATATATCAGAATAGAGATAACTCTATTAGGCATTCTGCATCGATCACTCCTTAGTTGGTTCTAGCTTCCACGTTAGTTCTCTAAAAAATGATAAGATGTTACTTAGTAGTTGCTTGACACTAAAAATATAGAGATGTATGTTGAGGACAAAATAATTAAATAGTGGTGATGAAAAGATAGAAAGCCAGTAAATCTTTGTCTCTCCCCCCAATGAAATGGAAATCTTGGTCTCTCTTTTGCTCGAGGAGTCTCCTAAAGTGTTTTAAATAGATTCGATTATATGCTTAATTTGACAATCCCTTATCAAGAACTTTGAGTTATTAAAGTTGAGGGTCAATTCAATTCATGATCAAGATTGTGATTCACCAAAATTCAATAATTTTGATGTTTATATCGTGATTGAATAGAATTTAATAATTTTGATCTTCGCTTTTAAATGAGCTCTATATATAAAATAAATTTGAATTAATTATACCAATAATTTCTAAACGTGAGATAATTAAAAACACTTTTTTTCTTCCCACATTTCCCACTAATGATAGAAACAAGCAACTAAAGAAAAAGGGCGTTAGTGCTTTGCCAAGTAATAATACTAAAAAGTGGTGGATGGTAGGGGTGGGCATGGTATGATATATATCGAATTATTATACCGAATTGAAATTTTGATATCGTGATTTTTGATATTATGGTATTTGGTATGGTATATGGTATATATTTTAAATTTTTTTGGTATATTATGTGGTATTCGATATTTACAAATGACATACCGAAATACTGAATATCATACCGAAGTATATATAGTTACATAAGTAACTTATATATATATATATATATATATATATATATAATACTTAGTATTAGTATAAAAATGTTTAGACATGAAAACTTTCGCTACTCTATCTTGATTGAAATATTTTTTTGGTGTAATTGACTTATAAAAGGAATTGTTTGTATTTCTTTATCAATATTTCTACATGTGTAATGTGTATTTATGATATAATTAAGATATGCTTTTGAAAAGTCAAAGTAATAATGCTCTAGTATATGAGTATATATTGTCAAAGTTAAACAAACTATGGTTATCGATTACCATACTGCAAAATACCTAAATCAAACATCAAAATATCGAACCATATCAAACTAATATGATATGGTAATGGTATAATCTTTTTAAAAATCGAATACTGAAATTATCGTACCGAAATTTTAAATATTGTACCATATCATACCATGCCCACCCCTAGTGGATGGAGTGGTGAACAGAGTCCAACATAATTCAGAGACGTGTCTCACTCCAAATGCATGTATAATTTTGGTGTGCTTTATTTTTTAACGGAGGAATCATATAATGACTAAGGTCCACGTCGAAATATATATTATTTTTTTTTCAAAAAAGAAGGAAAAAAGTTATTTGCAGAATTTATTTATTATGTTGGTGCATTTTATTATTAAAATAAAAATATTAAAATGCATGATAATTAATAGGCACAAGGTGAGAAAGTGGTGTCATTATTCTTGTTACTCACCACATTATCTTTTTATGTCAGTGAATATAAATTATGGTAAAAGATACCATTAATTCTTGTAACTCATATGATCATTAGTTTTTGTAACTCTCAAGGTCATTAGTTTTTGTAACTCCATGACCATTAATTTCATATAACTTATGTAATATCAAAACTATTCATCTATCCACGTTACTACCCTCATTCATCCTATTCATTACATGAAAGAATTCTACACCTATATATAGTGATGGTTCATCCTTTGTGTATATATATTAGAAATAAGGAAAGATGATAAGTGTGAAAAAAATATTATGTGTAATAGTGAAAGAGAGAGTTGAGACATAGAAAATATTCTAAGTTTTTAATTATATTCACTATACATATTGTATTAGTGAAAGAGAGAGTGGAAACAAAGAAAATATTCTAAGTCTTTAAAAATATTCACTATACAAAGAGAGTTCTAATATGTTGAAGGAAGGTGTTTTTATGGTGGAGCTTTGGACTCTTCAACTAATCCGAAATTACTTGAGTTGTACATCGTTGATGGACTGTTGTATTATGGAGAGGATAAGTCAAGAGATATACTGTTAGATCGGTGTAGATTATGCCGCAGTGACTTGAATCTCCTTAATGAGAATAAGATATTTGCGCCTCAACCAAGAAGAAGATTATTTTATTTTATTTTATTTATTTTTGTTGATTTTACTATTTCAACTATAATAATTTATTGTAATTGTGGAATATTACACCAACAATTTTAAGAAGATTCATGTTTTGTTACAGTTTGAAAAATTGCGGATATCAAGATAGGAGATCTCAACGTCACTAGTCTCTTCAAGAGATGAAAAGGAAGAGATGAAGAGTAAAGTATTTTTCTACTTACTCAACTCAAGCAAAGGAAATGTAAAATAATTTTCTATTTCTAGCAGAAGAAAGACAAAAAACCTTCTACTTTAATGAATAAAGTGATACTACTTTTTATGAACATAAAGTGATATTCAAATTCTTGAAATAGTGGGGGCTAATGAAGTGAGAAAAAATATCATCATGAAAAATGCGATGCTTGGACTTTTGAGTGTGTGTTAAAAAGAAAGTGTTATAAGTGCATAATTAGTCTTGGATTAAATCACATGTCACTATTTAAATATGAGTTGATGTCTTTAAATTTGGCTATAACATGTTATCAAATAAAGGATAAAAAATGTTGAGCAGCCATTTGATATTAAATATTTGGGTGAGATAAATTTCATTCTAGGAATAAAAAAATACTTAAATCAGGTGCTGAACTTTTTCTTGGAATAGTCACATTATGGTAAAAAAAAAAATTGTGAAATACATTTTATTAATTGTATGAGTCATGCAATTTCTTTCGATTCAATATGTGAAAGTGGTGTGAAAAGAAAAATTTATTAGCCTAATGAAATATGAGATATGTGGGCAAGTTGCAATTGGCCTAAAATTGTGTAAAAGTACTTAAGCAGGTTATACAAGCAAATCAGGTATATTTATTTATTTTTTTAAATTGTGGCTTGTTTTATTAAAATAAATTTTGTTGTACTTAAAAGTGTTTTTGATGCAAAATGAAAAAAAAAATTGTGTTATTTGTTGAAATGAAAAAGCAAATTATTATTTGTTAACTCTATCATGGAGGTTGAACTAATTATTTTAGGTTCAGCTAGTGAAAAAATGTATTAATAAATCACTTTATTTTGAGAAATTAATTTCTCTAGTTTTGAGTTATTGTGATAGCACAAATATTATTAATAGAGTTTGAAGTTGTTATTATAACAATAAATTTGAATGTGAGAATAAAGTAATATTGTGATATTATATTTGACAAGTGATACCACTAATATTGAGTATGTCAAATTATGTGATTATCTTGCAGATAAATTAAGCAAGGTCTTGGTAAGATTAAGGGTCTGGATCACATCGAGGGGGAGGGGGAGGAAGCCTATAAAAATCATGAGTCATATATGAGGAAACTCAATCTGGGGACTAGAGATCATATAACCAGGTTCAATGGGGAGAACGAATTAGAAGATGACTTGGTATGGGATGCACTACAAAAATCATGAGTCATATATGAGGAAACCCAGTCTGGGGACTAGAGATCCTATAACCAGGTTCAATGGGGAGAACGAATCAGATGAAGACTTGGTGTGGGATGCACTATATTGTTTAATCCTTCTTATGATGTGAGTGCATTTTGTTCCTGTAATAATTTGTGAAGGTTAAGTCTAAGAACACTTAATGAAATTTTGTATCTCGTATGAGTGGGGTGTCAAAATTACAGGACCACCCTTGAAGATTTCACCTATGTGAGTGTGGAAGTATGCCGCTTCCTATGAGAATGAGGCTTATACTAAAAAACGCTCATGAGAAATTGGGATAACACATGATCGTAACATGCTGGCTATTAAAACTTATGTCAACACTTTAATTGTTGTGTATAAGCAGTGATTCTTTATATTTCTTACGCAGTCATAGTTCAAGTCTGAGACCACTACTAACTCTGGAGTAAAGCTTACTATTTTACTAAGTGGAAGTTCAATGCAGAACACATCTTCATTATGCACAATAGTCTCCCCTCAACTAAATTGGTGATAACTCTCTTATTTCAATATTAAATTGACTGGGGAAATGTTGGTGCATTTTATTATTAAAATAAAAATATTAAAATGCATGACAATTTGTATGCATAAAGTGAAGAAAGTGGTGTCATCATTTGTGTAACTCACCACATTATATTTTTGTGTTAGTTGATATAAATTGTGGTAAAAGTTGACAGTTAGTTCTTGCAACTCATGACCATTAGTTCTTGTAACTCTCAAGGTCATTAGTTTTTGTAACTCCATGGTCGTTAATTTTATGTAACTTATGTAACATCAAAGCTATTCATCTACCTACATCATTATCCTCCATTCATCCTATTCATTACATGGAAAAATTCTACACCTATAAATAGTGGTGTTTTTTTCCTTTGTGTATTTCTCTAATATATAATTGAAGGATTGGTGTACCACTAATTTATTTTTTTGTGGCTACACCAATCCTTCTTTTTTATAGACAACAGAAATAATAATAATAATAATAATAATAATAATAATAATAATATAATAATAATAATAATATTACTATATTATTATTATTATTATTATTATTCATTTTTCTTTTACTATTACTATTACTACTATTATTATTAGTATATTATTATTATTATTATATTATTACTTTAATTTATTTTTTCTACTATTACTATTATATTATTATTATTCTTATTATTATTATTATTATTATTATTATTATTATTATTATTATTATTATTATTATTACTATTATTACTTTACTTTACTTACTATATATAAGTGAAGGTTGGGGTGACTACCAAAGGTATTTCAATAATTTTAGTGATCCGTAATATTACTATTATTACTTCCTTTTTTACTATTGCTATTACTATTACTATTATTATTATTATTATTATTATTATCATCATCATTATTATTATTATTATATTATTATTATTATATTATTATTATTATTATTATTATTATTATTATTATTATTATTATTACTATTATTACTTTACTTTACTACTATATACAAGTGAAGGTTGGGGTATTACTATTATTATTATTATATTATTATATTATTCATTTTTTTTTACTATTATTATTATTATTATTATTATTATTATTACTATTATTACTATTATTACTATTATTACTTTTTTTACTATTACTATTACTATTATTACTTTACTTTAAGTGAAGGTTGGGGTGACTATCAAGGGTATTTCGGTAATTTTAATGACCCCAACCTAAGTATATATAGTAGTAAATAAAATGGTTACACATGCATATGATTTTTTCCTTATATTTATTAGTTTTGTCTTCATTTTTATTGTGCAATAAAATGGTTGCACATTCATATTGTTTTTTCCTTATATTTATTAGTTTTGTCCTCATGTATTATTTTAATAATATTTTTATTTAGACCTTTGTAATTGAATTATAAATGATACTATTTTTTTATAAATATCTTTTTGTTCCTTATTAAATGCCTATCAAGGATATTTCGATAACTTTATGGTGCAATAAAATGGTTACACATGCATATTGATTTTTTCTTATATTTATTAGTTTTATCCTCAATTTTATGGTGCAACAAAATGGTTACACATGCATATTATTTTTTCCTTATGTTTATTAGTTTTGTCCTCATGTATTATTTTAATAATACTTTTATTTAGACTTTTAAAATTGAATTATACATGGTACTATTTTTGTATAAATGTCTTTTTGTTCCTTATTAAATGACTACCAAAGGAATTTCGATAATTTTATGATGTCATAAAATGGCTACACATGCATATTGCTTTTTCGTTATATTTATTAGTTTTGTTCTCATTTTTATGGTGCAATAAAATGGTTATACATGCATATTATTTTTTCTCATATTTATTAATTTTGTCCTCATATATTATTTTAATAATATTTTAATTTAGACATTTGTAATTGAATTATACATGGTAGTAAATTTTTTATAAATATCTTTTTGTTCCTTATTAATTACTTATTTTATATACCCCAAGAGTATTTTGGTAATTTTATGGTGTAATAAAATGGTTACACAAGCATGTTGCTTTTTTCTTATATTTATTAGTTTTGTCCTCATTTTTATGGTGCATTAAAATGGTTACTCATGCATATTATTTTTTCTTATGTTTATTAGTTTTGTCCTCATGTATTATTTTAATAATATTTTTATTTAAATCTTTGTAATTGAATTATAATGATAGTAACTTTTTATAAATATCTTTTTGTTCCTTATTAAATGACTACCAAGGGTATTTTGGTAATTTTATGGTGCAATAAATATTTAAAAATTGGCGTATGTCACGAATGTCCAAACGAAAGACGTGTCGCCAACTATAGTTGCAACAATTCAGCTAGATTTTTATCCACTTATATAATCACTTTTGTATTGGTTGGACCAGTCTAGCAAACTCAATTTTGTTCCACACTGAATGTATATATTGTGTTAACATTGGTTCATTGTACCACATTTCTTTTCTTTTACTCCTATACTTAATAATTAAAACAAGTAGGAAATAATCTTCCCCAAAGTTGGATCTCTTTTGTACATAAGTTTTCCCAAAATGTTTATGCCTTGCACGGGCACAGGTATCTAGTATATATTAGAAATACAAAAAAGATGATAAGTGTGAAAAAAATATTATGTGTAGTAGTGAAAGAAAGAGTTGAGAAATGAAAAAATTCTAAGTCTTCAACTATATTCACTATACAAAAGAAAGTAATTATATTAGTGAAAGAGAGTTGAGATAAAGAAAATATTTTAAGTCTTTAACTATATTCACTATACAAAGAGAGTTTTAAGATGTTGAAGGAAGGTATTATTGTGGCGGAGCTTTGGACTCTTCAACTAATCCGAAGTTGCTTGAGTTGTACATCGTTGATGGGCTGTTGTATCCTGGAGGGGACAAATCAAGAGATATACTGCTGGATAGGTGTAGATTGTGTCACAATGAGCTTGAATCTCCTTAAAGAGAGGGAGAAATCCACACCTCGGCCAAAAAGAAGATTATTTTATTTTCTTTATTTTTGTTGATTTTATTATTTCAACTGTAATAATTTATTGTAATGGTTGTAGATTACACCAACAATTTGATGTTGGATTTGACACAGAATTTTTATAAAGAAAGAAAGTTTTGAATTTTCTAATTTAAAATAAAAAATATATACTCCCTTCTAGGGGTCTACATGGTCGGATTGATTTAGGGGGTTTAAATATCAAACCAAATCATTTATGTCGGATTTTTAAATCTATAAACTAAACTAAACTAATAAATTCAATTTTTTAACTATGAATTTTTTTAAAATTTCAAATTTCTTTTCAATAAATTCTTCATTCAAACATATAATTAGTCCTCACAAGATACTACTAATTTAAGCACTACTTAAAAAAAAAATATCATATATTAAACAGAAAAATACATTTAGCTTATATATTTATGCAAAATTAAATAAGATATTCAACATTATTGTTTTTCCTAGTGTTTAATTGAATATATTTGTTGGCATAACTAAATAATAGATATTCAATATTATTGTTATTCTTGGTATTTAATTGAATACATTTGTTCGCATTAGTATTGATTTGGATTTTATGTGAAGGAAAAATATTTTATATTATGGGTGTGTTTGGTATGAAGGAAAATATTTTCATGGAAAAGAAGTTGGTTTCTTACTTATTTTCTTATGTCTGGTTGGTGAGTGAAAAATATTTTCTAGTGTTTGGTTGGTGAATGAAAAGTATTTTTCAAAAAATACATTTTTAATGTTTATCTAAAGAATAGAAAATACTTTTTTAAAAAATAAATTTTAACCCCCCAAAAATATCTTTTTTAGGGTGTGTTGATATGGAGGAGGAAAACATTTTCAAAGAAAATAAGTTGTTTCTTACTTATATTCTTGTGTTTGTTATGCAAGTAGAAAAATATTTTCTAAAATTATTTGTATATTTTTTAACATAAAAACATTGAGAACGAATAAGGTAAAGACAATTTTTTGAAACTCTTTTAAAAAATAAATTTAAAAAATTAAATCTCCTTTTTTAGAAGGGGATTGAGAGGAGGGAGGTGTCGGAATAGGTGGTAGGGGTGGGGTAAGAAAAAAGTTTTGAGTTTTTATTTAAAAAAAAAATATAAAAAAAAAATTCTTTTTCTTTTTTTCTTTTGGGTTGGGGTAGGGGGAGGAGAAGTGGATAGGGGAAAGGAGGGGTACGACTAGTAGGGTGTTGGGGTCGGGTAAGAAAAAGATAAAATTTTCTTAAAAAAAAAATTAATTTTTTTTTTGGGTGGGGGGAGGGGGGCTGGTAGGGGATGGGATGGGGTAAGAAAAAAGTTTTGAGTCTTTTTATAAAAAAAAAAAAAAAATTGGGGGAGAAGATGGGAGCGGCTAGCAGGGGGTGGAGGTCAGGCGTAGGGGAGTGAAGGTGAGGTAAGAAAAAAATTAAAATTTTCTTAAAACATAAATTTATAAAAAAATAATTTTTTGGGGAGAGGATGGGGGGCTGGTAGGGATGGGAGGTCGGATAGGGAATGAGATAAGTAAAAAATTTGATTTTTTTTAAATGGAGTTCAACATATTTTTTGGAAAGGGGCTGGTAGGGTGACACGACCCAAACTAGGGCCTAGTCGTGTCGGGCATCTCAAGTCCAACCAGGATCGGAGACCACCCCCAATACCCAACTACAATTGCCCTGCACACTATGTCAAATGAATTCAGAACATATAACAAGATAAATTAATAATAATTCAAAGACATTAAATAAAGTCTATATTCGTAATCCAACAACCTCAATTAAATATCCAAACGGTACCAACCCTAATGCCCATACCAATACCAGCTGACATCAATACCGACACCGTTCATGCCCATAGTAGTTCGACAAAGCCTTTAACCAGAATCAAATAACATCTGGTTGGGACATGCCCCCGACCATAGCCAAAACAAAAATCCAAGAAGCAAAAATAATGAAAAGAAGTCCATAGCATGAAATGGAGTCTTTCGAAGTATGGAAGCTCACCACTTCAATATGACTCAAAGTTTTTCCCGAATCCAAGTCACTGAGCAGGAGGAATGGCAGGATGTTCGATTCCTGCATCGCGTGGGGATACAACGCCAGAAGACAGTTAGCGGAGTGAACGCTAGTATCTACTCAAGGATAAAGATAAAATAATGTCATTATTCAAAACCAAATCAAATAACCATATGCAATCACACATATACATATATATCATGCTGATATAGGAAACCGGGTTTAACATGCATTTAAAACCTTAACCTAGGCTGAGTAGCTTGACCGTCCTAAAATCACTCACGGGCTATATGGGTTTAACTCCCCCTGCTGAAAGGGCCCCAGTGCGTGTTAGCCGCACGACCGGAGAAAGGAACCTAAGATGACTAATACATCTCCCAAAAATATAAGGTGTGACATTATGCACATGGTCACCAAGACCACCTTCACATCGACAAACGTGAGTTTCCAGTGTCGGTCCCCCTGAGACCCTCACCTTCCACAGCTTTGCTACTCGACCCTCTTTAAGCCCATATTAAAACCATTGACACATTCCCAATCATTTATCAATGAGTCTTTTGTTTAGGAATTAACCGTTGGCATCGTCATGCCAAGATTAGAGCTTGCAAGTCTATCCTTTTATGCCATACCAAAACCATTAAACTAAGTTGACTTCAAAGTTTCCAATTAAACCAAAACCATAGCCACAAAGGCCTTTTCAAACCATTTAAAATTAACCAGACCAATACAGGTTCCATTACCATTTATGCAATGTAAAATTAGCAAGAGTAGTCAAACAATGTGATAAAATCCTTCTCATTGGTATTTTAACAAACAGGTTGAGGGAACATAAGTTTCAAAACCATAACCAAGTAATTTGGGGAATCCATAATACTCTGAAATCCTTTACCATTAACATGCATCCCACAATGTCAAAATCAAACTAAAAGCGTGGAAGAAAACATAATTAAACCATGAGAAACCTTATTCAACCATGAACATCCAAAACCCCCAATCATTATTTCAAACCATAACAATATCATAAAAATCATACATTAAATCACATACTGTTTGTAAAATAACAATGAGGGTGGAGTAACATGCCTTAGACACCAAGGAAGACAAAAAGAAACAACACTTAAAAGCCTTGATTGAATACCTTGAAGAAACCCTAGCCTCTTGCTTGAACAGAGAGTTTGAGAGATTTTTAAGAGTGTTTGATTGAGAATAATAAGTTAATGGAGTCCCAAAAGGTGTTTTAAGTTGTGGCCTCAAAAGGAGTTAAAAAGGAGAAATGTCCAGAATGCGCCCAACTTAAAACTGTAAAAATATCGCAGGTGGTTACGAGTCGATCCCGCGACTCATGACCACAACATACGACTCGTATCCTTGAGTCATCACCAAGACAGTGAGTTGGACACCCACACACTATCTACCATACGACTCCCTGACCCCACTCGTTACCAAACCATACGACTATTATGGCCTAGTCGTACCCAAGATAGAATCAAAAGGAACTGACACTGGACAACATATGATTCAACTATACCATTTGCACCCTATCCTCACGGTTCTTAGTGAGCCACTCATACTTAGAGCCAAGTCAAGTCACTAATCTGATTTAATTAAAGGACTAACCAAATGAACCATCAATACCCCTAACGACTCATACCACCCTAATCGTAACCATAGCAGAATCCTAACCACCATCCACTAGACTCCATACGATTAGGGTCACCTGACTCGCACCTACACCATACGACTAGTATTGTGAATCATGACTAGGACAGTAAGCATAAAGCTTAGGAAATTTCCAAGGGCCAAAACCCAGGGTGTTTCAATTCTCTCCAATTGGATTATTCATCCCCGAATGATGGAATAAGGCATTGACTAGCATGAGAAAACCCCAAATGCCTTTACTCTGACCTTTAACTAAGTTAGAAAACAAAGATACCAAAGAATCAAGCTTTCCTTTAACAAAGTCAGAAAACAAAGATGGTAAGATCAACACATACCTTAAGCTCAATTTTTTGGAACGGGAAATAGGATTGGATACTTGAACTTCATGTCCTCTTTCGCTTCCCAAGTAGCCTCTTTGACCTTGTGGTTTCTCCATAGAACCTTCACCGATGCTATATCCTTGGTCTGCAACCGATGAACCTACCGATCTAAGATTTCAACCGGGACCTCTTCATAAGATAGGAGATCTGAAATACCAATATCCTTGATAGGTACAATTTGCGACGGATCACCCACACACTTTCTGAACATAGATACGTGGAACACCGGATGAATAGAGTTTAGACTAGAAGGCGACTCCAACTCATATGCAATATTTCCAACCCTTCTCAAAACCAAGTACTGACCAGCATACCAGGAAATGAGCTTCCTCTTTTTCCCAAACCACATCACTTAATGGGAGACACTTTCGAGAACACCTTATACCCAACCTCAAACTCTAACTTTCTATGCCTCACATCCGCATAGGACTTTTGGCGACTTTGGGCGGCTTTAAGCTTATCCCTAATCACCCTCACCTTCTCCATGGCTTGGTGAACCAAATACGGGCCAAACATCTCCGCCTCACTAACCTCAAACCATCCAATAGGAGACCTACACCTCCTACCATACAACGCCTCAAACAAAACCATTCTAATGCTAGAGTGGTAACTATTGTTATAAGCAAACTCTATAAGAGGCAAATGCTCAACCCAACTACCACCATAGTCAATCAGGCAAGCACAGAGCATATCTTTAAATGTATGATTAGTTCTTTCTACTTGCCCATCCGACTGTGGGTGAATAGCAGTACTAAGACTCGTCTTGGTCCCCAAAACTTTCTGAAATAACCGCCAAAAGTGAGATGAAAACTGCATGTCATGATCTGAGATGATAGAAACAGGCACCCCATACAACTTCATAATCTCATGGAGGTACAACCTCGCATAATCCTCTGTCAAAAAATTAGTCCTCACTGGCAAAAAGTGAGCAGACTTAGTCATCCTATCCATGACGAACCAAATTAAATTGAACTGATTTCGAGACCGAGGAAGATCGGTAATGAAATCTATGTTAATCACCTCACATTTTCAAACAGGCAACCTAATTTCTTGATACAATCCCCAGGGCCTCATGTGCTCAACTTTTACTTGTTGACACACCATGCACTTAGCCACAAAACAAGCACATCTCGCTTCATATTGTTTCACCAATATATTTCCTAAAGGTCGTGATACATATTCATCAAACAAGGATGAATAGCGTAGGGCGACTCATGCGTTTTAGCCAAGATCCTCTCTCGCAATCAATCTATATCGGGAATACAAAACCTCTCTTGGTACCGCAAGGTACCATCACCACTGACCTCAAAGGCCATTACTTTCTGCCCACCTACATCACCCTTGATCCTCATCAATACAGGATCTAACACTTGTTTTTTCCTTATTTCAGCAACAAGTGACGACTAAACCACCTTCTGCACAAATACGCCATCCTCAGAGTCCAAGAGACGAACTCCTAGGTTAGCCAAATGGTGAATATCCTTAACCAACTCTCGTTTTCCTTCATCCATATAAGCTAGACTCCCCATGGATAACCTGCTTAGAGAATCAGCAACCACATTAGCTTTACCTGGATAATAGTGAAGACTCACGTCATAATCCTTGAGTAGCTCAAGCCATCTGATTTGCCTGAGGTTCAGCTCTTTCTGAGTAAACACATACTACAGGCTTTTATGATCGGAAAAGATATCCACATGCACTCTATACAGATAGTGACTCTATATTTTCAATGTGAATACTACAGCCAATAATTCCAAGTCATGAGTCGAATAATTCTTCTATACAACTTCAACTGTCTAGAGGCGTAAGATATCACATTGCCATGCTGCATCAAAACGCACCCAAGCCCCACACGAGACACATCATAATAGATCAAAAATCCATTAGTGCCTTAAGATAACGTCAAGACCGAAGTCGATGTCAGCTTATCCTTCAGCTTCTCAAAGCTACCATCACACGTATCAGACCATGAAAACTTTACCTTCTTCTGAGTTAACTTAGTCAATGAGGCAGCTATAGTCAAAAAAAATTCCACAAACCTCCTATAATAACCGGTTAAACCCAAGAAGCTCCGATTATCGATTGGAGTCGTGGGTCAAGGCAACTTCTTAACCATTGCAACTTTCTGCGGATCCATCATGATCCCTTCACTAGAAATGACATGACCCAGAAAAGTGACAGCGTTCAACCAGAGCTCACATATAAAAAATTTGGCATACCACTGTTGCTCTTTCAAGGTCTGCAATATAACACGGAGGTGATTAGCATGATGCACCTCAATTTTTTAGTACACCAGAATATCATCAATAAACACAATGACGAACAAATCCAGAAACTGATGAAAGACTTTATTCATCAAATCCATGAATGTCGTCGAGGCATTGGTCAACCCAAAAGACATAACCAGGAACTCAAAATGCCCATATCAAGTTCGGAAAGCAGTTTTAGGGATATCCACTTTCCTAATCTTTAACTGATGATACTCAGACCGAAGATCAATCTTGGAGAAAAACTTAGCACCCTGCAGCTGATCAAATAAATCATCCATCCTTGAAAGATGGTACTTATTCTTTACCGTTACCTTATTCAACTGTCGGTAATCAATACACATTCGAATGAAACAATACTTCTTAAGCATGAATAAAATTGGCGCACCCACGAAAACACACTAAGACGGATGAAACCCTTGTCTAAAATATTCTTTAATTGCCCTTTAAACTCCTTCAACTCAGTTAGAGCCATTCTATATGGGGTAATAGAAATAGGACGAGTGTCCAAAATAAGATTTATCCCAAAATCAATCTTCCTATCAGAAGGAACACCGGGAAGGTCATCAGGGAAGACCTCAGGAAATTCATTCACTACCGGGACAGAATGTAAAGAAGGACCCTCCGAGTTAGTATCTTTAACCCGGACCAGATAATAGAGACACCTCTTGGAGATTAATCTATGAGCTCTAAGATATGATATGAATCTTCCCTTAGGAGCTAGGGAACCACCCTCTCATTCAATAACTGGCTCATTAGGAAATTTAAAAATTACCTTACGGGTGCGATAGTCTAGAGAAGCATAGCATGAGTGCAACTAATCCATCCCCAATATGACATCAAAATCAACCATGTATAATACAAACAGATCCACCAAGGTCTCCCGATCACCCATAGATACCACACAACCCCTATAGACTTTTCTAACAACCATAGAATCACCTATCGGGGTAGAAACAGAAAAAGGGTACGGAATACACTCGGGACCAAAATCAAAATGCACAGTCACAAATAGAGTAACGTATGAAAGAGTGGGCCCTGGGTTAAATAAATAGTACACATCACTGGAAAAGAGTTTTACATACCAGTCAAGACATCAAGTGATGCCTCGGACTCCTGACGGGTAGTGAGAGCATAAAGACGATTCCGACTAGTGTTGAAATTATATGGTGCACCCTTTGGTAATGGAGATAATGAAGAGGAAATCGGAACCTTGTTTGCTATAGAGGCAATCTTACCAACAGGGCAATTTCTAATCACGTGTCCTGGTTGACCACAATTGAAACACTTGTTCTTTCTTTCATTACAGTAACCCTGATGCAGTCGACCATAAAATTTGCAGGCAGGATATGATGGAGCTGACTGGGCCCCAATATCCTGAGATTGGGCACCCTGTGCCCTGTAATTATCGCCACTTTGAAAGCGTCTGTCACCCGACGGCTTTGGGTAGGGAGCATTAGCCGTCGAGTAAGACCCGGAGTTTGCTCTACTTTTTTTTGGGTCACTTTCCATCATCCTTACCACTCTGCTTTTACCCTGCTTAAAAAATCTAAAATTCTTATTCTGTCTCTCCCCAAATTCATCTTATTTCTTCTTCTCTTCCTCGATCTGCTACATGCACACAACAAACCTGGAGATATCCATATCCTTATTCATCAGGGTAACCTTACTCTCCAAAATCAAGTCTCGGGATAATCCAGAAGCAAACTTCCTCATTCTAGCCCTCATGCTAGAAACTAACTCCGGAGCATACTGAGATAATTGGTGAAACTTCAAGGCATACTCTTTGACTGACATCTTACCTTGCTTCAAATTAAGAAACTCTCCTGCCTTCGCTTTCTTCAGCTCTTGAGGAAAGAAGCGGTCCAGAAAAGCATTAAAAAAATCCTCCCACAGAGCTGACTCAGCATCGTAACTCCTTGTCTGATCTTATTTCTCGTACCACTGGTATGCCACATCTTTCAGCTGGTAGGAGGCAAACTCCATGCCCTTCACATTAGTGTCATGCATAATACAGAAGATCATTTCCATCTCATCCAGAAAATCTTGAGGATCCTCCTTTACCTTAACACCGGTAAAGATTGAAGGATTCAACGTCATAAACTGGCCAACCCTTGTGGCCTCAGAAGATGGAGTAACAAAAGCACCTCGCCCAGCCTGAGAAGCTACCAACTGCACCAATATATGGATAGACTGACGAACTTCAGCATTCGTCACATAAGCCTGAGGGGCTCGAGAAGGACTGGAGGGAACTAGCAGAACTCCAGGAGGGAAATCAGGAACTAGGCCCCTCGACCAGGTATGGACCCCATAAGTAGGATGGGTCCTATCAATATTGTTCTTGGGTGGGATAGAGGAGTTTTCGTAAACTTTAGATCGTTTGGGAGACATGATCTGAAAAGCGAACAAACGGGTATTGGAGACGATTTCAAGACCTTAGACTCTACAACTTGTAAACAGAACACAAGAAAGAGAAACATTCTTAAATACCTCGTAGCCTCTTCTTTATGAGTGTTGCGCGCTATACACCCTTAAAAAGACTCTACTCGACACAGCTTTGTTGGACACCCAATTGACCATGAACCTAGCACTGATACCAATCTGACAAGGCTCAAACTAGGGCCTAGTCGTGTCGGTCATCTCAAGTCCAACCAGGACCGGAGACCACCCCATACCCAATCGTAACTGTCTTGTACCCTATGTCGGATGAATTTCGAACATATAACAAGATAAATTAATAATAATTTAAAGACATTTAATAAAGTTTATATTCATAATCCAACAATCTCAATTAAATATCCAACCGGTGCCAATCCTAATGCCCATACCAATACTAAGGCTGACACCAATACCGACACCGTCTATGTCCATAGTAGTTCGACAAATCCTCTAACCAGAATCAAATAACATTTGGTCGGAACATGCCCCCAACCATAGCCAAAACCAAAATCCAAGAAACAAAAATAATAAAAAGAAGTCCATAGCAGGAAATAGAATCTTTCAGAGTGTAGAAGCTCACCACTTTAATCTGACTCAAAGTTGTCCCCGAATCCAAGTCACAGAGCAGAAGGAATGGTAGTATGGTCGGTTTCTGCATCGCGTGGTGATACAATGCTCGAAGATGGTTAGCGGAGTGAATGCTAGCATGTACTCAGGGGTAAAGATAAAATAATGTCATTATTCAAAACCAAATCAAATAACCATATGCAATCACACATATAAATATATATTGTGTAGATATAGGAAATCGAATTTAGCATGCATTTAAAACCTTAACCTAGGTTGAGTAGCTTAACCGTCCTAAAACCATTCACGGGCTATATGGATTCAGCTCCCCCTGCTGAAAGGGCCCGAGTGCATGTTAGTCGCACAAATGAAGAAAAGAACCTGAGATGACTAGTACATCTCCTAAAAATATAAGGTGTGACATTATGCACACGATCACCAAGACCACCCTCACATCGACAAATGTGAGTTTCCAGTGTCGGTCCCCCCGGGACCCCACCTTCCACAGCTTTGCCACTCAACGCTCTTTAAGCTTATATTAAAATTATTTACACATTTCCAATTATTTGTCAATGAGTCTTTTGTGTAGGAATTAACCGTTGGCATTGTCATGTCAAAATTAGAGCTTGCAAGTTTATCCTTTTATCCCATACCAAAACCATTAAACTAAGATGGACTCCAAAGTTTTCAATTAAACCAAAACCATGGCCACCAAGGCCTTTCCAAACCATTTAAAATCAACCAGACCAATTCAGATTCCATTACCATTTATGCGATGCAAAGATAGCAAGAGTAGTCAAACAATGTGACAAAATCCTTCTCATTGGCATTTTAACAAACAGGTTGAGGGAACATAAGTTTGAAAACCATAACCAAGTAATTTGGGGAATCCATAATACCCCAAAATCCATTTACCATTAACATGCATCCCACAATGTCAAAATTGTACTAAAAGCATGGAAGAAAAATAATTAAACCATGAAAAATCTTATTCAACCATGAAAATCCAAAACTCCAACCATTATTTCAAACTATAACAATATCATGAAAATCATACATTAAAACACATGCTCTTTGTAAAATAATAATGAAGGAAGAGTAACGTGCCTTAGACACGAAGGAAGATGAAAAGAAACCACTCTTCAAAGCCTTGATTGATTACCTTGAAGAAACCCTAGCCTCTTGCTTGAACAAAGAGTTTGATAGATTTTTAAGAGTGTTTGATTGAGAATAATAGATTAATGAAGTCCGAAAATGTGTTTTAAGTCGTGGCCTCAAAGGGAGTTAAAAAGGGTACATTTTCAGAATGTCCCCAACTTAAAACTGTAAAAATGTCGTAGGTGGTTACGAGTCAACTCTGTGACTCGTGACCACAACATACGACTCGTACCCTTGAGTCTTCACCACGACAGTGAGTTGGACACCCACACAATGTCCACCATATGACTCCCTGACTCCACTTGTTACCAAATCATACGACACGTATAACCTAGTCATATCCAAGACAGAATCCAAAAGGACTGACAATGGACAACTTATGATTCAACTATACCATTCGTACCCTATCCTCGCGACTCTTAGTGAGCCACTCGTACTCAGAGCCAAGTCAAGTCACTAAGTTTCTGATTTGATTAAGGGACCGACCAAACGAACTGTCACCACCCCTAACGACTCATACCACCCCAACCGTAACCATAGCAGAATCCTAACCACCATCCACTGGAGTCCCTACGATTAGGGTCACCTGACCCATACCCACACCATACGACTCATATGGTGAGTAGTGACTAGGACAATGAGCTCAAAGCTCAAGAAATTTGCAAGGGCCAAAATTCAGGGTGTTTCATAGGGGTCGGGGTCGTGGTAGGGGATAGGGCAAGAAAAATATTAGAAATATTTCCTAAAAAATTAAATACTTTTTAAAAGAAATGTTTTTTTAATGGGGAGCAGGGGTAGGGTGAGGGTGGTAGGGGATTGGAAATTGGAGTAGGGGTGAGTGGTTTTGAGAGTTGTATGAATATTTTAACTTGAGAGTAAAATTGAAAGAAAGTTTTGAAAAATATTTTTCTTACTTTTTGAAATGAAGTCATTTTTCTTAAATTTAAGGAAAACAAATTGATTCGGAAAACATTTAAGTCAACCAAACATAAAAAAATTAAAAAATATTTTCCTTCATACTATACACACTATATGACTTAACTTATCATAACTATTTAAAATTTCAATCATTTTTAAATAATTACATAACTTTTTGATTTTACTTAAAAGCTCGGATACATCACAGAAGAATGTGATGTATCCGTGTAAAATTAAGTGATGTACTAAAAAAATGTGATGTATTTGGGTAAAATGTGATGTAGTCGTATAAAATTAAGTGATGTATTCAAAAGATTGTGATATATCTGTTTAAAATCAAGTGATCTATCCGAAAGAATGTAATGTACTCGTGTAAAATTAAGTTATGTAGCTGAAAGAATGTGTTGTATCTGTGTGGAGTAAATAAGAAATTTTAGTAATTCAAAAAAAAATTGAAATAGAAAGTAATTAACTCAAAAGGATTGGATTTATGTAACTTCTACTTATTTGAATTACTAATATATATGGGCTATAAAACTTATAGGACCATTCAAAATTCTATAAAGCTTGAAATAATATATTGAAAAATAAAAATAAGGGCAATTTTCATAAATCTCAACCGTTTAGTACCTAATTACAGTCTATTCCTGCTATTTTCAAAATTATATAAAACTTTAAATTTTGAATTGTCGAATACATTATTTAGGGTCGTAATACATCCCCTTCGACACATAACTTTTCGATACATAACTAATCAATCAAATTCTTATATATCAGTAACAAAAAAAGAATTTTGATACATATTTTTTATCATATTTTCAATCAACCAGATACATCATGCTTATGTAGTACACAAAATCAGTACAATGCATAGCATTTTTATTTTTTTAGTCGGTACCTTGATGTATCTTTCCAGTCCTGTGATGTATCATCGTATCCTTTACCGCTTCATTTTTCATCTCCTCCATCTGCACTTTTCATCCAACATTAATATGCATCGACAGTAAAGTGGTCGAAGAATCTACAGAGATCTCCAAAACAATTCAATCATTTTTACTTCCTTCATTGAAATTCTCCATTAACAACACCATCCACAGCAGCCACCGAAATCCACCAGCGAGCAACACTCCACTTTTTAAAAAAATAAAAAAAATCGAGAATAATATAGAAAAGAAGAAAACGAAGAAGTAGAATAAGAAAAAGAGGGTGAAACATAAGAGGGAAAATGATAATGGTAAGGAGGAGGAAGAAGAGGGAAAATGATAATGGTAAAGGGTGGGATTTTTGGAGGGTTACTGAAATTCAAAGAGATGTTAATAAGATGGAAAAGTGAGAACGGTAAAGGAAAACGTCATTTATGCGAGTTTTGAAGGATTGACTTTTTCTTGTAATTAATCAGTCAAGTATACGTGTTTTGCACGTGTGTCACTTTAATTGATAATAAAGCTATGAAATAGAAATTAAAATAATAAAAAAATATATTACATAAACATAATATCAAATTACTTTCGTTTAAATCAATAGCAAAGTCTTTAGCTATATGGACATTTTCATATCATGTATATAAATAAGTATTTTTTTTATCAGTTAACTCAAAAATTGAACTGTTAATGACCCAAATCGGTAAGAAATACCTTATTGATTTGGTTATCGATTTAGCATATTTAGAAATTAAAAACTAATAAATTGAACTGATAATACATAAAATCAAACTATAAACCAACCGATGAGCATCCCCTAACTGTTATCGTAAAAGTCTTTATATTCAAAATTCAAGACAAATTTATATGTAGTTCAAATTAAAAGAATAAAGACTTCATAACCAATGGAGATCCAAGTGCTCTAGTCCATTTAACACAACATATATCCTATTACCTTAAAAAATTACATAAAAACTATAAAATATCTTTGAAAGGAGTAAACTTTTTGGCAACAAAAAAGAGAATCACCATCCCATAACATAAATGTTAGTTTTTAGGCAAGATAAACATTTACTTTATTTGGCAGCAACTGTCTTGTCTAATTTTATAGTAGAAGAAGTGACGAATTTTCTGTGTTAAAGTTTGATCAAAATATTATTTAAATAAAATTATACAATTTTTTTAATATATAAGGTAAAATTTTAATTGATTTAGATGTCCAAAAATTTTTCCTTAAAAAAATATCTAAATATGATAGATTTTTATTTGTATTTTATAAATTATTTTTAATATTAAAATAATATGCATTCCAAACATAAACTCACATATTCTTATCTCTCTTTTTTTACTTTTTTTTTTCAAGACGTGTATGATTTGATTTTTTGGTTTAACTTTATATGTTTCTTTTATTTAATAAAATGGCTTCTTGGCTTTTTTTCTTTTTTTTTTCAAAAAAATAACTCATATATATGATTCCTAAAAATTAGAAAAAGTCCTGTTTGCATTACAATATGAATTTTATCAACTTAAGAATCCTATATTTTTAGAATTAATTTACATTTACCCTATATTTTTCTCTTATAATATATTTTAAAATTCCTTAATGTTTAACATAAAAAAATTTCTTATCATATATTTTACGACTTCTTAATTTTAAAAATATCTAACGCTAAAAAAGAATGTTTCATATATTAAAAATACAAATATATATATATGTAAATATGTATGTATGCATGCATGCATGCATAGATGACTTTGAAAAATTATATAAATGATAAAAGTATATAAAAAATAAAACTATTAGAAAGTGTCATTCGACTTAAAAAAAATGAATTCGCCGGAGGACTCTAACTTTGGCTTATATACAAAAAAAAATAATGAAAAAGCAGATAGTAAAAAGGAGGTATGTCCCAATTTTGAACTATTACTTTGAATGAAGAAACATGTTTGCAAACTGCAAAACATCATCCATTAGAGAATGTTATTTAAATTGATAATAGAAATTAAAATTACCTCTAAAAAGGTTGTTTGATCATATTCTATATGTGAAATAATTATTAGAGCCTATACTCAAACATAAGGACAGTCATTAAAATCTATTAATAAATCACCTAATTTATTTACAATAAAATAATTGCATATAAATAAAAATTTAAAATAAAATTCATATAATGAAGAAGGCTAAAAAATTCTAAAGAATCCAAGAAGAAAACTTTAATTGATCACCAATCAAAATCAAAACAAAAATAAGAAGAATAAGGAAATGTAGAAGTAGAAAAATTACACTTATTTTTCTAGTAAAATATGATCAAATAACTATTTAAATAGAATTATAGACATTTTTTTTGTTTTATATAAGATAAAATTATAATTGATTTAAAATTTTCAAATATTATGATTTCTTATCTAAATAAGATATATTTTCTTTTTCATGCATATGTTTTTTAAAAAAATATATTTGGTTCCTATAATTTTTTCCTATAAAACTTGCGTAGGAATCATTTTTTTTCCATGCGTATTTTTTTAACTATAAATTTTAGTTCTTTTTTTTTTCCCTTTCCATCAATAGTTCTTTCCTTAAAAAATTGCATAAGACTCTCACTAAAATATTTCACATTACATTTAATTCCTTTTAGAATTGAAATTGTTCATGTTTTTCCTCCATATTCTAAATATTTGAATAATAATTTAATGATAATTATTTGAAAAATAAAAGTAAAAAGACGATTTTATCTATTACAAGGTGTTTTAACGAAAGACAAAAAGTTCAAATCACTTTTTGAATGAAAATTAAAATTACCTCTAAAAAGTTTGTTTGATCATATTTTGTATGTGACAGTAATTGTTAGAGCCAGCAAAAAAAAAAAAATGGACAACCATTAAAATCTATTAACAAACATAATGATGATATGCTAAATCTCATGATTTATTTATAATAAAAATAATTGTATATAAGCAAAAAATTTAAAAGAGATTTCATATAATGAAGAAGGTTAGAAAACTCTAAAGAGTCAAAGAAGAAAACTTTAATTAATAATCAATCAAAATTAAAACAAAAATAAAAAGAAGCGTAGAAGTAGAAGAATTACACTTATTTTTCTAGTCAAATTTGATTAAATAACTATTTAAATAAAATTATAGACATTCTTTTTTGTTTTATATAAGGTAAAATTCTAATTAATTTAGAATTATCAAATATTATGATTTCTTACCTAAATAAAATATATATTTTTCTTTCCATGCATATGTTTTTCTAGAAAAAATTATTTTGGTTCCTAAAATTTTCCTTAAAAAATTTGAGTAGGAAACATTTTTTCCCATGCGTATTTTTTAACTATAAATTTGGCTCTTCAAATTTTTTTTCCTTTTCATCAATAGTTCTGTCCCTAAAAAATTGCATAGGACTCTTAATTAAAAATGTCACATTATATTTAATTCCTTTTAGAATTGGAATTGTTCCTTTTTTTTTCTCTGTATTCTAAATATTTAAATAATAATTTAATGATAATTATTTAAAAAATAAAAGTGAAAAGACGATTTTATCTATTATGAGGTGTTTTAATGAAGGACAAAAAATTCAAATCACTTTTCTAAGTCTACTCATTTTTTGTGCTTCATGTCAAGCCATCAATGAACATAAAATATATATAAAAAAAATAATTTATAAGAAAATAGCAATTAACTTTAAAGATCGAAGATAGGCGGCTTTATGCATCCAAACATTAGAACAATAGTAACTACAGATATGATAAATAGCAATAAACTACTAATAGTAACAAAATAAAACTACAATAATTGATATATTAGAACAATGTTATTAAACCTAACCTTAACACAAAAAAATCCTTAAAGTTCGATCAAGCATTCATTATCAACAATATAGACTCGAACATAACAAAGACTAAAATAAAATAATATTATAATTGAGATATTAGAACAGTATGATATAGATGACACCTTCAGAGCTCATCGAAAAAGCAGTTATAAGAATATACCTGATGTTATTACATTGTTGTAGGAGAAACTCAATTTATAGAAGCCCAAAAATTTTTTCTCCTAAAAAAAAGATTACCTAAATATGAAATTTTTTAATTATTTTGTTTCAAAAAAATAAAAAAGTAAATTATCAAATTATTTATGGTACTATTCATTTGATTATTGATTTTCAAGGTTTAGTATATAGGGTAGTATTTATGATAATTTTTTTAGGTGTAAGAAACATTTTTCTAAGTTTTTTTTTTTCCAAAAAGTATGTTAGTTTTTATTTACCAAAATGATTTTTTTTTTTGTAAAAAGTACGTTAGTTTTTTGTTTTACCAAAAGCAAAATAATTTTTATTTGTAAAATCACATATTACTCCTAATTTTACTCCTCCTCTTACCACTTTTTAGAGTCCTTATTTATTAATTCTTCTAATACTTTTTTACCATGTATTCTAGGACTCCTTATTTATAAAACATATTTTCCTTTTATAATGTATTTTAGAACTCTTTAATTTTAAATATTATATGAATTATTAAATAAAAAATTAAAGAAAATAGTAAAAAGACAGTTTTGTCTATTATAGAGATTTTTAATGAAGTGCAAAAAGTTCAAATCACTTTTTTAAGGGTCTTCACACTTTTAATATAAAAAAAGATTACCTAAATATGAAATTTTTTAATTATTCTATTGCAAAAAAATAAAAAAGTAAATTATCAAATTATTTATGGTACTATTCATTTGGTTATTGATTTTCAAGGTTTAGTATATATGGTAGTATTTATGATAATTTTTTTAGGTGTAAGAAACATTTTTCTAAGATTTTTTTTTCTTTCCAAAAGTATGTTAGTTTTTATTTACCAAAATCAATTTTTTTTGTCAAAAGTACGTTAGTTTTTTATTTTACCAAAATCAAAATAATTTTTATTTGTAAAATCACATATAACTCCTAATTTTACTCCTCTTCTTACCACTTTTTAGAGTCCTTATTTATTAATTCTTCTAATACTTTTTTACCATGTATTTTAGGACTCTTTATTTATAAACATATTTTTCTTTTATAATGTATTTTAGAACTCTTTAATTTTAAATATTATATGAATAATTAAATAACAAATTAAAGAAAATAGTAAAAAGACAGTATTGTTTATTACAGAGATTTTTAATAAAGCGCAAAAAGTTCAAATCACTAAGGTCTTCACACTTTTAATATATTATAGATTATAGATTTATGAGGGTGTGATTTTAAGTATAATGATAAATCAGGTGTAGTATTATGTCACTTAAGAAATATTTAATTTAAGAAATATTTATTTTTTTATATCATAATAAATATTTTTATGTATTAAATATTTTTAAAAATTGTATAAATGTATATCGAGTTGGTTCTATTTGACCTTTTTAGTTAAAACCAAATCAAATCAATTAAAATTATTTTTTTTTATATTACCAAATTAAGTCAAATCAACTCATTAATCAAAAAAATTTCACTCATTTACGATTTGATGCGATTTTTGATTCGATTTGGTTAACCCCTAATTCCTTTGTTACACTTTATGTGGTACTATTGATTTGGCACGATATTTAAAAAAAATGAAAGACTATTAAAATTTGTAATTTAAATCAATTCATAAATATTTGTATAATTACAAATTATTTTGTTAAAAATAAAAATAAAATTTTAAAATTAAATTATTTTTTATTATAATAAAGTGCTGTTTTTTTTTTAAATGAACTAAAAAAAGCTCACAAAAAATAAAATAAAATAAAATAAAGAGAGAAATATAATAGAATTTTATTTAATCTTATAATATTAAATATGTGTCTAGAAAAATAAAATGAAAGAATTGTAACATGAATTTTGAAGTAAATTAAAAAGAGTAAAAGCCAAAATAAATTGAAATAGAGACCGTATTAAGATAGAAATCCTTAGGAAATCGAAAAAATCTGAAGGGGTGTCTTTTAGTTCGATGGTGATTCGCTGTGTAGTTGTCCGCAATCCTGGAGAGGGGTCATCAACCTCATATTTCTCTTCTGCTTTGCTGACATCTGTCTTTTTCTCTGTCCTCTTTTTCCACCTCCCACTTTTTATTTCTTCCCCTCCTTTCTCTATCCTATTTACCAAAATCCCACTATCTATTTCTCCCCCCTTCTTTGTCAATCCAATTTACCAAAATCCCAATGGCTATATTTCCCACCTGAAATGTTCATTTCCCATCACTGAAGCCAACATTCTTTAAGTAGGGACAGGCTGAAATTAATGTGATTAACTGATCTAGAAATATCGGGGTGCTAAATAGATTAGTTCGAACTACAGTCGGACGGGTTAAAATATGTTGGATAGATTATATACTGTTTTATTTTTCTCTCTAATTTGGTATTTAATATTTATATAGTAATCCGATTATAATCGAAATGACTTAAAAGAAGTAAGAAGAAATGAGCAAAGCCAAAAATTAAACCCGCAACATCATACATGTTGCGCAACCTTGATTACTAACCTAAATCTCTCAATTGCTTTAACATTGCTAAAGTTGAATTATTATTGGGAAAAGACATCATTTTCACCTGATACTATATAAGAAAAGTCGAAGTCACACCTAAATTATACAAGTGACCTATTGCATGTTATTTTCACAATATATTCGGGTATGCAGAATCTGTATAGCAGAACAACAACTTCATCGAGTTCAAGTTTACAAACAAGAACACAATGAAGAACATCAATACCCTCAATACAAGATCAAAATGATCTTTCCAAGAGGTGTATTTATTTTTCCAGAAATAATAGATGAAGTAGAAATGAATAAGGCCAAGTCGTCCGAATTCACGGAGTTTCCTTAAGGAAATAATTCCCCTCACTATATCCGAGGTTGTGGAATTTTTCCTCCCAGGATAAAATGGTCTTCAATCCGACTATAGCGGTACCTCAAATAGGCGGATTCTACGAATGCACTGAACGATTTAATGATCACACATAATAGTTTTTTCAAGAGAAGAAGAAGAGTTTATAATCTGAAATTTCTGTAATTTCTATCTCTAACCTGTGGATGAAAACCAGGTTATTTATAGCCACAAGATGCCTTTTTAGAAAGGAGGCAATGGTTCACTCCAAAGGTCGCACCTTTGCTGTAAGTTCATGTCTGTTCATCAAAGATTGCATTCTTTCCTGAACAGTCATATCTTTCCATGAATCGGTGTATCTTTTGTTGAATGTTGCATCTGTTTGTTCAACCAGTACATCAGTTCAGTTAAAAAACAGAAAACAGTGCATCAGTTCTGAAACAATGCAACATCTCCGAAGCAGTGCAACTGTTTTGCGTCACTGTCCACGTAAAACAGTAGCATCAGTTCCTGACAGAAAATATTTACTGTATTTTTTTCTTGGCATTGTTCGAAATTCAAATAAAGTTTGTCCAAAAAGATAGATCTCATCGATCGATCATTTTCCAAATCCAAATCCAAATCCAAATCCAGCGACGATAACGGCGCGAGGCATCTCTATTTTCTTGCCTCACTTATCCATGTGGAAGTGTGTTTCACAATATAAACACTTTAAAGTTCTCTTCTTCCACCAATATGGGAGAAAGAATAAACTTTCTAATTTTTGAGTACACTTTCCATTTTGGTGTAAACTCAATTTTTCTCTTCCACTTGATTTCTCCATTTTCCATTCAACACACATATAGAACCAAACATTACACACCTTAACTATATAAAAGTGATATTATTACCTCCGCGCCCCCCATTCTAAGGCGCGTCCAGCCTATTAAATAACAAAAGTAAACGGTTAAAAACATTAAGGGAAAAGGCATCGTTTCCACTCCAAACTATAGTCGAAAAGTCAAATCCACACCTAAATTATATAAGTGACCTATTACACACCTTAACTATAAAAAAGTGATATTTTTTACTCCCTAGATCTAACGTGAAAAATACATAATTATTTAAATAAAAATTGACGCGTTTAAATTAAAAATCAATGCAAAAAAAATAAAAAAAATTAAAATACTCCTTCCCCAATCTCCACCATCCATCTCCCTTCCCCCACCCCAAACAATCATCTTCTTCATCACCCCCACCCCCAAACCATCATCTTCTTCATCACCCCCACCCCGAAACTCCAACCCCAACCCTAAACCATCTTCTTCTTCATCACCCCCACCCCAACCAACACCGTTTCTTTATCACCCCACCTTCAAATTCCAACCTCATCCCCAAATAACACAATTCATCCTCCACCTTCATCAAATCAATGTCAATTTCACAATGAACAAAATCAAATTGTATTTGATGTTTAAACAGACAAAATCAAATTTTATAAAAAAAAATATAAAAATTTTTGTAGCAAGGATGTTTTCCGGTGAATTCTCGTCGAAAAAGTCATATTCATCATCGACTTTCTCCTCTCTGTCTATTTATTATTAATCCATCAAAAAATGTAGCTTGCTTTTTTTAAATTATAGCTGAAAAATAAATAGAAAAAGTATGAAAATGTGTTGGTCATTACCATTTAAAACACAGAGGCCAACAATCGAGTGACCATTTTTTGAAACAATAATGACCATTATAGCTGAGAATTTTTTTTTTAAGAAAAGACGGTGGGTTACGGATGAAGAAAAATGTTAGAAGAAATTAATTGTTATGGTAATTTTGTTGGTGGGATAAAGTTTATGATGGTGAATATGATGTAATGGAGGTAATGGAGGTTTTGGACATTGACAACAATGGGGGTTTTAGATATTGAAGAAGAAGGAAAAAAAATTAAATTAAAAAGAAAAAAGAAAAAATTATGAAAATAATAAATTTATTATTTTTTCAGATTATGCTGACGTGGTGCTGACGTGACAGCGCGTGTAAAACATCACACAAGTGGTGTAATGCCTGACAAGGTGTAAAAAGTATCACTTTTTTTATAGTTAAGGTGTGTAATAGGTCACTTATATAGTTTAGGTGTGGATTCGACTTTTCGACTATAGTTTGGGATGGAAACGATGCCTTTTTTCTTATTTTTTTTAATTATGCTGACGTGGTGCTGACGTGGCAGCGCGTGTAAAATACCACACCACATGCAAGTGGTGTAATGTCTGACAGGGTGTAAAAAATATCACTTTTTTATAGTTAATGTGTGTAATAGGTCACTTATATAGTTTAGGTGTGGATTCGACTTTTCGACTATAGTTTGGGGTGGAAACAATGCCTTTTTCCATTATTATTAGTGTAGAAATCATATTTTATCTATATGTACTTGCGTGTTTGTTACTACTAGTTTAGATACTCGCGTGTGTCTCAATTTAGTGAGTTTAATTTTATAAAATCATTCAAAATATAAAAAGCATGACAGTCTTTCAAAATATTTATTGCATTTTTTATTTGTTAGCATTTTGACATCAGGACATATTTTAGCTATTATCCAAAGTAAAAATTAATCAACCGAAAAGCATATATATTAGTTTAAACACAAGAAAATTTACAAAAAAGTATATTCTCTTGTGTCCTTCCTTGAGTCATTCTCCTTCGCCTCTTCTCCTTTTCTTTAATCTTAAATTTTAATTGATTTAGAAGTGATAAATATTATGAATTCTTATTTAGATTAAATAAGAGAAAATACATTGTTTTCACCCTGAACTATAAATGAAATTGCTGAGATACACTCCAACTTAAAGGAGGTCCTATTACCCTAGACTAATTAAAATCATATTATTGACAACCTTAGTTTCTACGTGGCACACTGCGTGAATCAACACACTGAAGGTCTACGTAGACACACATATGTGCTACGTAGCCATTAAGGTTGTCAAAAATACGATTTTAATTAGTCCAGGAGGTAATAGACCCCTCTTTAAGTTTGGGTGTGTCTCAACAATTTCGTTTATAGTTCAGGGTGGAAACAGTGCATTTACTCATTAAATAATCAAACAAAAAAGTTATAATTAAAATTAATTGTGAACACAACTTTGATGGAAAATGAGAAAGGTTTTTGGATTATTTTTTTTTGGACAAAAAGTACTGGGAGAAGGGTTATTTTTTATTATCATTACTATTATTATATTATTATTATTATTATTTTGATTTCACGTTGGGGGTGGGTTTTTTATTACTATTTTTTGATTTTAGGTTAGGGATTTCACGATGGGGGTGAGTTTGCTTTATCACTATTTTTTTTGGTTTCAGGTTGGGAAAGAAAAACTTTTTTGTTTTTTTTATTTTTTTCTATTTTTGGATATGGTTAGGTTTTTTAGATAGTGGAAACGGAATTATATTTTAGTAAGGAAATGTTTTATTTTTTTGGTAATATAGTCAATATTTAATATTATTAAAATAATAAAAAAAGGTGAATTTTTTTTTTGTCTAAAGCGGAATATTTTAATGAAGGTAAAAAGTTCAAAAAATATTTCTAAGGCCTTTTACACTTTTAATATATTATTACTAGATTATTTTCGAGGTTTAGTAAATATGTATTTTTAATAAGAATATCAAATACATGTTCAAATTAAAGTATGAATAATTAAATGAAGTTTGAACTGTGTATTCACAATTTTAAACTTTAACAATAAGTTCAACACTACTTATGAACAATCAAAAAATAAAGTTCACACTATTCTTCGAAAAATAGCAAAATCAAACGTTTAGAAAGAGATCAACTTAAGAAGATTCAAGTCCATCGAATTCACGATGTGTCCTTAAACAAAGTATTTCTTCAAAGTATCCAAGGTATGGAATATATCCTCCCAAGATAAAATGAATCTCAAATTCTGTTGAACTACGAATGCACTCAACGATTTGCAAATTACACTTGAATTTTTAGGAAGAAGAAGAGGTTATAACTTCAAAATTTCGTGTTAATATCCGAGGAAAAAATAGGTATTTATAGTCAAAAGGTGTTTCTTCGAAAAAGAAATAATGGTCCGCGAAAAGTTATAACTTTTTAAAATGTCAGGACGATATACAGACCCCACATGTAGCCGCACATCGTGATATGCATTCGCATGTCAACCTTTGCACTAAACAGTATGTTTTGGCTGACTTGCATTGACACATGCACATCCGCAAATGGCCAAGTGCACCCACAAGTCCCATTTTTATTTTCAAACAATGCCTTGAAGGGTCACGTTCCTTCAAGGTACGTTGTGACATATGTCCGCATATGTCCGTGTACATCTGCAAATAAAGAAAATTTTCATATAGAATTTTGGATTAAAAAATTATTAACCCTCAAGTTTCAAATGAATTTTATCTAAAAAGTAATCTTTCAATCGATCATTTGACAAATCTAAATTCAAAGCCGAAGTCAAAGCCAAGTGAGTGTTGACGATAACGACACGAGGCTTGTCTTCTTCTTGTCTCACTTTCCACATATAAAGAAACGTTTCTATATTTATATTTATATATTATATAGAAAGGTGGTCAAGTGGACGACCAAGGATAGTTTAGTAAATATGATTTATTTCAAGGGAATTTAATAAGTCAATGGAACTCTAGAAGCATCCGATATTTTCATATCATCTCTAACAAAAGAGTGTGGAGAGAACCGATAATCAATTCTCATTATATCAGTTAAATCTCTATGGAAGAGCTCTCAACCAGTTAAATCTCTATGGAAGAGCTCTCAACCAGCCACCCGGATGAGACTTCCGCTGATAAGCATTCCTTTTTCGAATAATTTCGAGTAAACTTTAGCCTCTAACAACTTCTTTTTCTTTTTCACTTTTGGTTTTAGGTTTTCTTATGTCGAATTTTTGTTCGATTGACTTGATTTTTTTTTTTGATTTTGCTACTTTATTTGGTACTTCAGCTATAGTCACTAAATTTGAATTTCGTTAGTTGTAGTCACATTAGATGTTTGAGAAAATGTCCCATTAGTCTTTGTTTGTGCTTTTGAGAAGCACAATTTCAAAGCTCTTTTCTTATGTCCACACTCTTTTCTTTTTTGGTCAATTAACGAGAATGTCTTGCCATTACTTAGATACACAAGAAGTACATCAGGTTAAATGGTTCAACTAACCAAGAGAAACAAAATAAAAAGATAAATCAATTACAAAGTACCATCTCACTGAATCTTGAAATTTAGCTCTAAATGAGCCAAAAAAGTTGTTTAGTACCTCAAAGTAAGCTTAATTGTTGTGACATTTGTGGTAGTTCTATGTTCTTTTGGGTATTTCTAATTGGATTTTTCATACATCTTTGTATTTATATCTGAATTGTACACCGATGCAGCAAAGTCGCTTGAAATATGCCTAAAATAACGAAATACCTTTTTGTAAAAAAAGAAGTCTTTTGACAGATGCTCTACAACTTGAAGTTGATTTGTTTTAGTTCACTGAAATTGATTTTATTATTTTAATTAGTTGAGTTGATATTGTGTGGTGGTTAATAAATTCACACACACTTTTCTTTGGGTTGATTTAGCTCATTAATGAATGCAGGTAGCATAGGTCTTTTGGCTTTGATATGAATCAGATTAGATTGTAGCATTTGGTTGTAGTGTTATCTAAGGAACCCACAAGAATGTGAGATTTATGCTTACATGAGATAATTCCTCTTTCTTCATAATTACTGCGTATCTCTAATATTGTTTTGATTTAAGACAATCGTGGCTGTTCAAAGAGCTCATCAAACTTTGTTTTAAAGATTGAATCTTAGATCATCATTCTCCTTCAAGTTTTCAATTTTTTTTCCAATGAATTTCACAATCAACTTCCCAAGAAGCTCAAGAAATCTAGCTATTGTCACAGGTTGGTGTGTTCACTATCAGTTCCTTCTCTGATTTATCATTTCATTCTTTTTCTTGTTCAAGATATTTTTTTCTTGGAAGATCTGAGTCGATATTTAAACTTACGAGCAAATTGTGCATCCAACTAATGAAAGAAACATATATTTGATAGTTTCTTTCCTTTTTTTCTAGCTGTTTTGTAAGGATTCCCAAGATGATTGAAGCTCAAGATAAGTTGTCTCTTGAACTCTGTAGTGTAAATGTGTACCTGCTTTGGATTTTATGCATGTCTATATACAGATATATGACGTGTTTCTTGACATTGAATATATATAATGGTAGCCTACTGTTTTAGTTGGCCTTATATAGGACGAAAGTTATAGATTCCAACAACAAACTGATGAACATTTCATCAATTTGAACTCATATTAAAAGGCAAAAGCTCTAACTTTTGATTTGGGATGAGTTTGAATGCAACATGACTTCATATGTGGTTAAGGTTTTTATTTCTCTCAACTTTACCGAAAGATATGTCCTTTTATCCTTTATTTTAATACAAAAAAATTTCAAACTTTGTGCTAGATATGTCCTTATTTTTCATTTTCGTGCATATCCATGACCTATTATTACTACTATATTTTATTATTATTATTATTATTATTATTATTATTATTATATAAAAAGGTGAGTAGTTGAACGGCCAAGAACATAATCGTTATTAAATAGATTGTATAGGGGCAAAAAAGTAATTTCAATTACCAATTATAACACTGGATAATTTTGGAACTCCTATTTTCTCTCTTATTGAATAAGCAGCCTTGATGTCACACCCCTTTTTTTAACAAAAAAGAAAATTATTCAATTTTAAAGTTTGAAAGAGTTTTTATTATTAAAGTGACAAAGGATAAAAAAAATTATTTCGAAAAGGATCTTTTACAATTAAATTCAGAGTCGCCACTTGACATAAATCGGGTGTGCCAAGTCACCTTTGAAAATCCTTTTTCAAAATGATTTGACTCTAAAACTGATTCGCAAACAGAGATTCCGGCTAAGAACTTATGTTGACCGAGGGGAAGGTGTTAGGCACACCTCGATCTCGTGGTTCGACCACGATCGCTTGGTGGAGTATATCGATTAATTTTGGCACCACGAATGTATAAACCACATAAAAGCACATAAAATAATTAATTAAACAAACAAAACGAAACAAATCCAAAATGTAATGTACAGTCCAAAAGAAAAATAAAAATGCGAAAAATATAAATCCTATTCTAAACTAGTCCTAAACTAAGGTCCAATGCTTTACCTGATGCCTCGAGCCTTCATCACAAACCTCCTTTGTGTACATAATACATCAGGGCATTTCCCGGTGAATAGATACAAGTACCTTGGGGCATTCCCCGGCCAAATGAGTACAATTGAATTAAATGCGATAAAACAAAACCATTCCAACACATATTTCAAACATGCCATTAATCCACCATGCCTAAATTTGCCTACCCGAGCCTACCTTTTGCCTATTCATTTTCAACTTAAAATATAATTCTATCACGTTTCATATCAATAATCAATCGAAATTAAGACGAATCTACCCTTTTTCGTCAATTTTTAATTCCTACCCCAACTTCCTTTTTATCAACCGCACTATCAAAATTACTCAAATTCATTCCACATATTAATGAAATCACATTGTCAAGCACATAATCAAAACATCAACAAAGTCCAACAATCATAATCACCCCACACATAATCACAACATCGATATACCAAATTAAAATAAAATAAAGAGCAAAGGTTGTAGAGATGGACCTTCCGATAATCGACTTTCGTTGATGATAAGAATTAAAGAAGCCCGATCTTGGAACCCCAAATAGAAAACCTTGACTCCAAATTCACGAGTTGACTAACACCGGTTCAAAATATTGATAACCCCCAAATTCTAAGTTGAACAGAAGTCCGAAATACCCACAGATAATCGAAACAAAGATTGCATCAAGATAATCGAAAGAAAAATCATATAATTCCGGCGTGACCTTGACGGAATCAACTCAAGAACGAATGGGATGACAAATTCGAACACTGACTGAGACGTCGGAGCTTCGGTGAGATCAAACAGCATCCAGAAAGTGAAGTACAAGTCGGATCTCAACAACAGTAGTGTTTTCGGTGAGATTTTCATCGGATTTTACTGTTTTTTTCATCCAATCTCCCTCAAATTTCATCCATTTTTCCTCACTGTGCATGTGTGTGTGCTGGTTACTGTGTGTGCGTAAATGATGGTAAAGAAGAAAAAACCCAGATCCCTTTTTTCTCTCAAATCGCGTCTTTATGTTCGTGTCCTGAAGGTAAATCCTAAAAGAATGAAGAAAGGAGATGATGGTGGCTACCCTTTCCCCCTCTATATAATTGATGGAGCCCCTTTCTCTATTTGTGATGGTGTATCTAAAATCTCCCCCTGAAATTATTATTATGTCGTGTATATATACGTGTGTGCTCTATGTGATAAGAAGAAGAAAAAAAAGAAAAATGGCGTGAGGTGAATTTTGTGTAGGCGAGTATCTGTGTGGGTCCCTCTATTTTTGAAGTTGTATATCTGGTGTGGTGAATTTTCTATAGTAATTTGTGTCCATGTGCATGTAACAGTGAGGTGAAGGTGGGGTAGGGAGGTAGGGTAGGTTGTTACGATGATTACAACAAGATAAAATTTGTTAGAAATTTGTTAAGGGTTGTTATTTTTGTATTTTTATGAAATATAATCACATGGGTGAGGGTGTATGATAACGTGAGGTAAAAAAATGAGAAAATTGGGTTTTGAGAGGGACAAAATTAGGTGTCTACATCATGCCCTTTTTTTGGGTGTAAACACAAAGTGTTTTCAGACAAAAAAGTAGACAACGAAATCAATTTTTGACCCGATCATTATTCAAGGAAAGAAATAGAAGGAAGAAAGAAAACCAGGTCTTGACTTAGGACATCTTACCTACCCAAGTTATGAGGGAATCAAGTCATAGGTATCTCAAAGGGTTAGAAAGAAAGAGACTATACCGAGTTGGAGAGTCGAGTGAGGCCCTGAAGGGTTCCGATCCGTGGCTCTGTTATTACATCATAATAAAAATTATAAGTTAAAACATAAATGAAATTACAAAAGTCCTAATTTATGCATCTTTTCTTGACTCTTGACTTGCTATTTCATCACCCTATTCTTCAGGTGGACTCCTGACTTGCAATTTCTTCAACTTGTTGCTTGGCTTTCAATTGCTTCACCTTGTTGCTTGATTTTCCACTTCTTCACCTCGTTGCTTGTTTTTCAACTTCATCACCGTGTTTTTTGACTTTTAATTTCACCTTTCTGTTCTTTAGGCAGGCTCCTGACTTTCAATTTCATCACTCTTGTTCTTCAGGCGGTCTCATGACTTTCAATTTTCATGACCCTTTTTCTTCAGGCGGGCTCCTGACTTTCAATTTTTATCACCCTTGTTCTTCAGGCAGGCTCCTGACTTTCAATTTTCATCACCCTTGTTCTTCAGGCGGGCTTTTGACTTTCAATTTATTTGCCCTGTTCTTCAGGCGGGCTCCTAAAATCACATCAAAACTAAAAAGAAAATTATCCCAAACAAAAGTTATTATAAAGAGAGATTCCATTTGCCAGAAAAGCAAAGTTCCAAACAACATGAATTAAAATTATTTTTTCCCCAGTTTATCATCAGAGGACTTTTGCGAATATCAAATCTAATCATAATTACTTGCATGTTGCAATGATGAATCAAGACTATAACCAAGAAATACGTCTCTTGAGAGTAAAATTAAATGACCAAGACTAGGAGGTACGTCTCCTAAAAAATTAGAGTGAGGAATTCCAACTAGAAAATGCGTCTTCTAGAGATAAAGGTTTGGGTTAGAAAATGTGCCACCTGACAAATGAAAACTGACAAGGAAGTGCATCTCCTAAAGGTTAAGTGCAATGACTAGACTAAGAAGTACATCTTCTAGGAATTAAGGGGAATGACTCGACCAGGAAGTACATCTTCTAGGAATCAATGGGACTGCCTCGACCAGGAAGTACATCTTCTAGGAATCAAGGGGACTGACTCGAACAGGAAGTACATCATCTAGGAATCAAAGGGACTAACTCGACCAGGAAGTACATCTTCTAGGAATCAAGGGGACTGACTCGACCAGGAAGTACATCTTCTAGGAATCAAGGGAACTGACTTGACCAGGAAGTACATCTTCTAGGAATCAAGAATTAAGTTAGGAAGTGCATTACCTAAAAAGTAAAATTCAAATTACCCAATCAAGAAAGTGCATCTCCTTACCAATTCCTCTTGAATTACCAAAACAGGAAGTGAGTCTCCTTACCGATGTCGCTTGAATTACCCAAACAAGGAAGTGCATCTTCTTACAAATGCCGCTTGAATTACCCAAACAAAGAAATACGTCTCCTTACGAATGCTGCTTGAATTACTCAAACAAGGAAGTGCATCTCCTTACAAATATTGCTTGAATTATTAAAATAAGGAAGTGTGTCTCCTTACAAATATTGCTTGAATTATCCGAACAAGGAAGTGTGTCTCCTTACAAATGTTTCTTGAATCACCCAAATAAGGAAGTACGTCTCTTTACGAATGCCGCTTGAATTACCCAAACAAGGAAATGCATCTTCTTACAAATGTTGCTTGAATTACCCAAAACAAGGAAGTGCGTCTCCTTACAAATGTCGCTTGAATTACCCGAACAAGAAAGTGGGTCTCCTTAAAAATGTTGCTTGAATTATCCAAACAAAGAAGTGCATATCCTTATAAATGTTGCTTTAATTACCCAAAATAAGGAGGTGCATCTCCTTACAAATGCCGCTTGAATTACCCGAACAAGAAAGTGCGTCTTCTGGACAAGAAAGTGTGTCTTCTGGACAAGGAAGTGTGTCTCCTGGAGATATTGTATTATGAGTTTTACCATGATTTTGATTACCAAACCTGTGCAGTAACATTGCCTCTTACATTTACGAAAGTGAGGCATTGCAGCCTTTGATATTTAGACTCTGAAGTCCTTGATTTGAAGGTAACATATTTCCTGTTTCATCAAAGAAAACTTGTAAGTTTAAAAACATGGTGGTTGGTTTGTGGCTTTAGTTTTCACGGTAATCACTCTTTCCCCTGTCACATTTAATCTTGCTTTCATCCATTAGCATATGTCATTGACTTATTACATCATTGATCCGAACTCAGATTATTAAGAGCGACTCTGAAACAAACATCGTAATTCTATTTTGCCATGCTTCTCAGATAAACCTTTGAACCTTGATATTTCCATAAATTCCCAGACTTGTCTGTTGACAAAACTTTTGCATGCCTTATTTCGGTTCACAATCATGTCTCTTTCATGTGTTGCCCTGTAGTCTTGCTTTGTGCAATTGAAGAAGCTGGTAGCCAGTTTTGAAATCTTTTCTCACTTATTTTGATATGGACTTGACTCAAAGATAAGAGAAAAATGACAAGGACTTTTATTTGGACAACTAACTCAAGAAAACAAAATAAAAATTAAGAGAAGAAAGAAAATACAATGAATGTTCCCATTTGAAACAAGAAAATAAAATTTTTATCTAGAAATGACAGTCAACTCTAATGATAATGCCATGCATTTTGGATTAAGCTACCTGATCTTTCCATCCAAACTTTCTACCAATTGTTGTTAAGTTAATGGCCTTGAAACTGAGTTGTTTCCTTAGGTCAATTGCATTTAAGACCTCATTCGGCTAGTGACACCTTGAAGGTCTTTCGCCAACAAGCCTCTCTCATTTTTCTCTCAGCTCACCATCGCCTTATGGTGTCCGTGAGGGTTTTTCACCAATGAGACTCTCTTATTTTTATTTTTCTCAACTCACCGTCGTCTTACAGTGCCCGTAAAGATTTTCACCAATAAGACTCTTATTTTTATTTCTCTCTTGATTCCCTATGCCGAGGAATACGAGCAGTTCCCAAAATGTGTCATCATATCCATTGCATGCTTAGCCTTAACATTCTCAAAGATTGATCTGAAAGTCTTTCTTTGGTTGTAACTTGTCTTTTGGATAGGGTTATAAAGAAAGAATGACATGAGACCCAAACGACACTTGAGGTGGGATGGGACTTACAACTTTTGGAATCGACTCAAACAATGAGGATTAACTTATGCCCCAGCTTCTTTGACTGGCAATTCTAAATTATTTATTTAGTTGGACCGAGCCCTGAGTAGGGCAGCCTATGTATCTCATCCCCGAGAGAGGAGAATCAGGTCATGCGTAGTTCCGACAGCTTGTTATTTCACTTGATTCTAATTTTTTCTTCTTTTGTTGACTCTTTTTCTCTTTGGGATTTTTCTAACTTTATCTTTCTTGACTCTTCTTTTTCTTTCTTTTTGGACATATTTTTTTTTTCTTTTGAAACTTTCCTGACTCTACTGCTTTGTTCGACACCTTTTCTTTTGAGTTTTTTTGACTCTATCTTGATTCCAAAAGAGGAGTATGAAAGAAAATAAAACTAAAGCTCAAATGGGGTAAACAAAGAATGACACAATGTTTGGATAGCAGAAAAGAAATGCCTTTATCATATCAATCCTTGAAAATGCAAGTACATATCATGCAATATGAAAGTGAGAGATGAAGATCATTTGTGACATCTTTTTAAGCATTAACTTTGACTGAGTCTGTACGTCACTACTTCTTCTACGCTTTTCTAGCATATCACTCCACTTTTGTTGTACATTCCTCATATCAAATAACTCATGATTTCGTGGAACTGATTTTCTTTCTATTCACGCAACCACTATTTGACCTAATTGAGATATGCCTTTCAATTGATGACCAAGTTATTCTTGTGATTCTCAAAATAATTGCCTTAATTTTTAAAGAAGACTTCAACTAGTCACCAAATATCTCAGCACTCTACCTATTTTCTCAAATGTTTTTTCTAACCTTAGCTCTCTGATTCAATGTTTCATGGTTAAATTGGATTTTAAGATCTGGCTGAAAATTCCATAGGCATGTCATATCACTAGAATCAACATAAAATATACTGTATAAAGAAAACAAACAAACAACACATCTTTGAAACACAAAAGAAGATAGACCCTTTATTTAGTTGAGATAAAAGATAGAAGAGTTTGAACATAAATAAGAAAGGGACAAAACAGGATAGATCCCAAACTACAACTCTGAAATAATTCAGAAAACAAAAAAGAAAATAAAACAAACTACCAGACCTCTTTCTAGTAGGGAGAGGGGTGACTTCTCAATTGCTTAACCTGACAACTTAGTCACTGGTTTGCATATCATCATGACTAAAGCTTTCACCACGATCAGATACATTCCCTTCAACAAATAAGTTCTGGATCCCCATGCTTAACTCATTGCTTCCCACATATTATGCAGTACCACGTGCTGACGAAGAACTCTGTGGGACGATTGAGGTGTCAATGTTTTGCACCACTATCAATTTTTCTTGAATCATCCTTTCTATTTCTCTTTTCAAAGCACGACAATCCTCAATACTGTGACCCTGAACATCAGAATGATATGCACATCGTACGTGGGGATCAAAATTTCTTGAATGCGGGTCAAGATTATACTCAAGAAAAGGAGTGATCATGCCCAACTCTCTTAATTTCTGGAATAAACTGGCATACGACTCCCCAATTGGTGTTAAATTATACCTAGGCTTCTTGTTAAGAAATTTTGGTGGTCCAATTAACATTGATGTGGGCTCAGGAATATAGCCAAAGGGGAAGCCTCAATAGAAGGTTGAGCAACAAAAGCACAGGCAGTATGTGGTGCTGTCAATATGATAGATTTATACTGAAGGGCTAGAGAATTAGTAATGGAAGCATTGGGACGCTTTTGGCTTGGAATAGATTCTGAGGCATGTTGTGGTGCATCATCAACAGTAGGAAACTGGCTTTGCAATTGTGATAGAAAACTCAAGGTATTTACAGGATCAATTGTGGGGAATGGAGGAGGAGGCAACCCACTAGCCCAACCTTGATACATTTCCATCATTTGTTGCCTTAAACTTATAATTTTTTGCTTTAAACTCTTATTTTCCTGACTCTTTGTTTGATCAATGATGTCACTCTCTATATCCGTGTTGGACACTACTAACCCTTCCTTTAATTTGGTGTGATATGGAGGACCAACCAGGATGCCACAAACCAACCATCTTAAACTAACTGAACAAAAGATAACAAACGTGTTAGAGTGCAACACTTCTTCAAAACTCTTTTTCTGCTTTTCTTTTGAAAAGATCTCCGAATCCAAAAAGGACGCCTACGTATCTAACTCTCAAGAGAGAAGAATCAGGTGTGCGTAGTTCGTGAAGTCTTGCCAAAATGGCCAATTAATTTTTTTTTCCTTTTTTTTTCTTGAAACTTAAAAAAAAAATTGTCAAAAGAATTGACGAAAATCTTTTTGCATTTTTCAGGTTTAAATTCCCTATACAAAATGAAACCTATGATTACCAAAGAAAATCTTTTTGGATTTTCAATTTTGAATTTCATACGAAAATGAAATTTGAACCTATTAAAGAAAAATCTTTTTGTAGTTTTCTTTTAAAGAAGTATATTGACACTTACTTCTAATAATGAGTGAAGAAAAACTTTTTGGATTTTTCAAATAAGATCACCGAAGAAAATATTTTTGGGTTTTAGATTTTGAATTTCATACGAAAATAAAACTTGAACCTATTAAAGGAAAATCTTTTTTTTGTTGTTTTCTTTTAAAGATGTATATGAAACAACTACTCTAGTAAAGAGTGAAGAAAATCTTTTAGGATTTTTTTGAAATAAGATCTCCGAACCAACAATAGGCTGCTTACGTATCTTACTCCCGAGAGAGGAGAATCAGGAGTGCGTAGTTCGTCCAGATTGGACAAATAAGGATTAAATAAATAACTAAACCTTGACTTAGGAGACGACAAAAGACAAATGATGAAAAACACCAATAAAATCTTTTTTGGGTTTTTATTTTAATACTTCACATAAAACTGACATCAACAACTATGAAAGAAAAAAATCTTTTTTTTGGTATTTTCGTTATATGAAATGTACAAAAATTCTACCACCTTTTTTGCATTATTCTTTATAAAAAGTTCCTATTAAAGAAGATTTTTTTTTTTGAAATTTTCGAATTATAAATGCTTGCTAAAGGAAACAAAGAATTTTTTTTTTAAATATATTTGTTTTTGACAAATGAGCGAAAAAGGTAAAACTCTTTTTTGATTTTTTGGGATTGTAAAAAATAAAAGTCATAAAGAACTCTAAAAAACTACGAAACTCTTTTTTGACTCACTTTTCTTATTTTTCCCTTTTTTTGAATTTTTCCTTGCCCATACACCTTTCTTTAATTCTAGCACATGCTTTCCTCAAATCAATCCGTCAAATGACCCTGTTATCCTTAAAGATGCAACATTTAGCATGTAAGGATGCTTTAGAGGTGAGTCTCCTACAAAGGACCAAGTGGGTCCCGCTAGGTCTCAATATGATGCAGATAAGTATGACCTAAAGGCTGACCTACGCTGGGATTCACTAACAAGGCTGTTCGGGGGAGCGTATGGTCGATAGTGGCTGCTTTGCTTTCCACCTACTTCATTCCAGCCAATGGATCTCCCTCCTAAAATAAGGGTGACTCAACTATAGGTTGTGTACACAACGTGTACTACAGAACTTGTTGCAGAAAGAATTGACTCGGATTATGCACATGATGCCAGATATAAAGCGGTAACACATAAGAGAAAAACTGTAAACAAAGAGCACGTAGACACTCAAAAATAATAACACAAACGATAACACAAACAACTTTTATACACCCATGATGTCAAACTAAGCCAATACAACTCCAAAAAATAAGCTCGAATTCTGAAAAATTCTCAGTAGAGTCGTCAGAGCTGTCACACCCATTTTTTTAACAAAAAAAAAATTATTCAATTTTAAAGTTTGAAAGAGTTTTTATTATTAAAGTGACAAAGGATAAAAAAATTTATTTCGAAAAAGATCTTTTACAATAAAATTCAGAGTCGTCATTTGACATAAATCGGGTGTGCCAAGTCACCTTTGAAAATCTTTTTTCAAAATGATTTGACTCTAAAACTGATCCGCAAACAAAGATTTTGGTTAAGGAATTCTGTTGACTGAGGGGAAGGTGTTAGGCACCCCTTGATCCCGTGGTTCGACCACGATCGCTTGGTGGAGCGTATCGACTAATTTTGACACCACAAATGTAAAAACCGCACAAAAGCACATAAAATAATCAATCAAACAAACAAAACGAAATAAATCCAAGATGTAATGTACAGTCCAATTATACAGTCTAAAATAAAAATATAAATGAGAAAAATATAAATCCTATTCTAAACTAGTCCTAAACTAAGCTCCAATGCTTTACCCGATGCCTAAATTTGCCTACCCGAGCCTACCGTTTGCCTATCCATTCTCGACTTAAAACATAATTCTATCATGTTTCATATCAACAATAAATCAAAATTAATTCGAATCTACCCTTTTCTTCAATTTTCAATTCCCCACCCCAACTTCTTTTTTATCAATCGCACTATCAAAATTACTCAAATTCGTTCCACGTATTAACGAAATCACATTGTCAAGCACATAATCAAAATATCAACAAATTCCAACAATCATAATCACCCCACACATAATCACAACATCGATATACCAAATTAAAATAAAATAAAAAGCAAAAGTTATAGAGATGGATCTTCCGATAATCGACTTTCGTTGATGATAAGAATTAAAGAAGCCCGACCTTGGAACCCCGAATAGAAAACCTCGACTCCAAATTAATGAGTTGACGAACATCGGTTTAAAATATCGATAACCCCCAAATTCTGAGTTGAACAGAAGTCCGAAATACCCACAAACAATCGAAATGAAGAGTATGTCAAGATAATCAAAAGAAAAATCATATAATTCCGGCGTGACCTTGACAGAATCAAATCAAGAATGAACGGGATGACGAATTCGAACAGGGACTGAGACATCGGAGCTCTGGTAAGCTCAAACAGGGTTCAGAAAGCGAAAACCAGGTCGGATCTCGATGGCAGTAGTGTTTCCGGTGAAATTTTCATCGGATTTTACTGTTCTTTTGTCCGATCTCCCTCAAACTTCGTCCATTTTTCCTCACTGTGCATATGTGTGTGCTGGTTAATGTATGTGTGTGTGAATGATGGTGAAGAAGAGGAAACCCAGATCCCCTTTTTCTCTCAAATCGCGTCTCTATGATCGTGTCCTGAAGGTGAATCCCAAAAAAAGAAGAAAGAAGATAATGGTGGCTACCCTTTCCCCTCTGTATAATTGATGCATCCCCTTTCTCTATTTGTGATGGTGTATCTTAGAGCTCCCCTGAAATTATTGTTGTGTCGTGCTTGTGTGCTATATGTGAGAAGAAGAAGAAGGAAAAGAAAAATGGTGTGAGGTAAATTTTGTGCAGGTGGGTACTGTGTGGGTCCCTCTATTTTTGAAGGTGTATATTTGGTGTGGTGAATTTTCTATAGCAATTTGTGTCTACGTGCATGTAACAGTGAGGTGAGGGTGGGGTAGGGAGGTAGGGTAGATTGTTAAGATGATTACAACAAATAAAATTTATTAGAAATTTGTTAAGGGTTGTTATTTTTGTATTTTTATGAGGTATAATCATATGAGTGAGGGTGTATGATAATGTGAGGTAAAAAAAATGAAAAAATTAGGTTTTGAAAGGAACAAAATTTGGTGTCTACACTTGAAATTCTTCACGCACTGCCATTGTCCATCTAAATCTGCGAACAAAATTTTGACAATATGTTGGACTGCCATCGTCTGAAATTGAACCAAGGGCTTCTATTATTGGTGAACCACACAAGCATATTATAAATACATAGTGAGGAAATTTTTTTTTAAAAAAAGAAATGGTAAGATCTCCTTATTGTGATAAGAAGATGGTCACCCGAAGAAGATGTTAGCTTATAGAATTCTTTATTTTATAATCTATCACCTTTCTCTATGTGTGTTGATGACCATAGATGGAACTCGAAGCTGATATCCGTACAAAATAATCAACTCAATGGAGTAGAAAGATTAGTGATTCTTGAAACGCTGCGTAGGAATGCAATAAGAGACATAGGCAAAAATTCCTCAACACCCATTCTTGTTAATTGATCTCTCTGCAAATGAATGCCTAGAAGATGTTTCGTTGATTTGGTAAAATATAAAAATGAAAGGGTAATGAGTTGAAGAGAAAAATGAATAGGTTCATTCGAAGGTTTCTTTGGTTAGACCGACTATCATTGTACAACATATTTGGAATGGTGTCAAAGTACATATCTCTTCCCACACTAAGAAACCTCCTTCAAAAGTTTCAAGAAATTGCTCATACAACAAGAAGATTAAAAATAGAGAGAAGAAAAGAGATAAAAAAAAACTAAGACAATTGTGAAGAGCTCCATGGTGTAATAAAACTAATGTGGAAAGAAAGCCATGGTCACCTGAAAAAAATACGATGCTTCATTGATAAAGCTAAAACTGCTAAAAATTAGCTTACTGTTTTCTTTTAATTTCGTCAGCTTTCATGGGTGGTGCTAGAAGCCAATGTCGACCCAAAATAATCAATTCAATGGATTTGAAAGCACTCCATCCTATCTAAATATACCCAAAATTAGTTTAAGCAGTGTTCTCTTAGGCTCAGGTTACAAATGGAATTGAGTAAGCTTTACTTTTTCCTACAAAAAGGTTCCCTATGCTAATTAGAACTTTGTCTATATCAGGCTCAACATCAGCTATACCCAACGTAACCCCGAGGAAACAATTGCTGCTTCCAAAGGTTCGTCTGCTTATTTTCTCATTTACATAGAATTATAAACTTGTTTAATTGAAATTATGGGTTGTGCTCTTTCCTTTTTCCCTATAGCTTTGTCTATCAAAGCAAGGAAAGGTAAAAAGAATTACCGACTCAGGTTCTCAACCCACTTTATTGACCAACATGTTACCCCTTACAAATAATCATTGGACTTGATTAATGACCTGCATAATGAACTATTTAATTCTCTCCAAATTAATGACCTGCATTGAACTGGAGTCCACATTGCCTAGCTCTTCATTATCCCAAACAACAAGCTTCTATCTTTTAACACCAATTGCATCATCTCTGCCGAGCCGCATCAAGGAAGAACTCTATCCGAGTTCATTCACAAGCCCACTTCCTAGCCCGACCGGACAACCTGAAAGGGTAAAAAGTTTTTAACCAAGACGAACATTTCATCCAGAAGAAACTTGTTAGTACAAATATATGTGTCTAATTAGATGTGTGTATATTACCTTTCTAAAAAAAATTAGATGTTTGTATATATAAATTGATTACATGAAAAGCTATAATGGTGTTCTTCATGCCCGTAAAGTCTAAAGTCATCATATTATTGTTTGAGATTACGTACTGCAGATTTTGTTGAGATGGAAGAGTTATGAATATCCACATGTTTTGCAGCCGCAAACCAGGCCTCTTACTCTCAACAACGAGGGCTCTCGATAACCTTGGACGGGACATCTAACAAGTTGTTATCAGCTGCTTTGATGGGTTTGCCTTAGATATCTTCAGAGCTGAGGTACTTTTTTTTTTGTTTTGGTGTACAATGCTGGACCTGAGCAGAAGTTTGTATATAGAAAATTGTAGTCCATCAGTTCCTGCACAGCACATCCTTATGGAGCGTACTGAACCTAAACCATATTAAGCTTTCAACATGGAAATGTCGAAGATAAAAGATAATAGGTTGTACTGATTCCTATTGGCATCTCTTATGATATATAAAAAATGTGATTACCAACTCATAATCGAGAAAATTACTCATGGTAAGTTATGGCACCATTTTAATAAGCTCCACCATAATTGCATAGAATCTGTTCTCTGTCCTTCTTGTTGAGTGTACCTGTCAGCCTCCCTATCCAGAAAACAAGTTTTCTCTTGCTTATTTCGATCAATATTGGAGAAATAGAAAGCAACAAAAGTTAAATGATCTGTGATTTAGTTGGTTTGTTATCCTTGGCATCTTTATGTGTTTTAGAAATGAACTCTTTCTTTTGATGATCGTTTTTTATGTAATCTCAGCAATGTAAAGAAGGTCAAGACTTTCATACCGATCAAATCAAAACAGTATTGCTGGATTCCGCCGATTGCCACAGGATGATATAAGCTTTTATGATTGACAAAGAAAAATAATTATGAATTATAGTACAATATTTTTAATTTTTAATACATCACATTTTTTGAATACATTACTTAATTTTACATGAATATATCACTTTTACACGAATACATTATATTATTCCGTGATGTATTCGAGTTTTAAAGTAAAATCAAAGCTTTATATAATTATTTAAAAGGATTGAGATTTTAAATAGTTATGATAGGATAAGTTGTACTCCCTCCGTTGCACAATAAGTGAATTATTGAATTTTGACACACATGTTAAGAAAAATAAAATAAAGACATAGTTTATTATCTTTTTCCATTTTTATCCTTTTCAAATTTCAAAATCTTAACAATAATACATTATTCTCAATACACATTTAAAGTCCTTGAAAGCTGCTAAGCTTTTAATTGAAGAAGTACTTAAAAGCTGCTAAGCTGCTAATATGAAGTACTCCTTCAATTAATTGGGGGACACAAGAAAGCTGCTAATATAAAGTCCTTGGAACTCGATCAAAATTTTAATTAATGGAGGATAAATTTGGAAAAAAATTTCAACATCTATCTTGAATTGTGAACAATTCAGTTATTTTGAACAGTAAAAGATACTCCAACAATTCACTTATTGTGGTATGGAGGGAGTATGATTTTTCTTGAAAATTATATCAAAACCTAATGTGTTGGGTTGTGCCCAACACGACCAATGCTTATCTAGCTTAACATGAAAAAGTTCTTTTCTCCCACCAATGTGGGAGACCACTTCTTCCATAAAGTGAATACACATTTTACTTTTCCTCCATTTTTCATTCACTTTCATCACTACTTCAACAGTTACTGCTCAGACTATCATCACTGATCAAACCGATACGATATTATTCCTTAGTTGTCTTTGAAAGTTTTGTTGGCATGTCACATTCTAGCTCCACTTCAATGTTTAAGATATTAAAAATATTTTAATTGAGACGTTTCTCATTAACTTGAAGTTATAACTCTCAGTTATATCATTAGATGTAAGTTGAAAGTGAATAAAGTAATGGTTCAAAATAAGTATAATGGAGGCTTGCCTTTAGAATCTTGTGTGATAAGAATGTACAGCTAAAACTTATAGGTAAGTTTCATAAAGTGATTGTTAGACCCACTATGTTGTATGAGACGAAATGTTGGCTAGTCAAGACATCACATGTTCAGAAGATGAAAGTTGAGAAGTTGTGGATTTTGATATGTGAAGATAGAAAAAGTGTAGATGCCCCAGCAAAACTGTATGAGACACTACATAATGGCGGACATTAGAAGAGAGAAATGCAGATCGAAAAAATAATGAGAGAAGATAATTAGATAATACATGATGCTTCTTAAACTTGCCAAGGACATGCTTTTAGAATATTGGAAAATCATAAGTTAGGGTGAAAATTTAGTTGATAGTTGAGTGTTATATATTTTTCCTGCGCCATGATAGGCTTGATAGTTGTACGCCTTTTTTACATGTGATACTAGCACTATTCTCACATTATTTTGCTCTTATACTATTCATTTCTCTGTATTTTGCGTACTACTCTTTAAATCATACTTGTTAAACTACACTGGATATCAATCCAAGCTATTGCTCTACCTCCTCTCCTTTGAATAATCTATGCATTATAATTCTCATGAACTCTACAATAAAATCAAATAACTCCATAATTATTGGAGGGAGAAAAAAATAATAAAAAAAGCATTGACCAAAAAAAAAATAATAATAAAAAAAAGGAGAAAAGAAAGAAAAAGAGTAGTAAGTGGCAAAAGTGTAATTACTGTGAAAAGTAGCACCACAAAGTGAAATGGTAGTTCGCTTTAACGACCCCATTCTCTCCAAATGGCAAATATTCCAGCCCCTTCAAAAAAAACAAACTCCACCCTGCATTTAGGTGTAGGCATATTTTTGTTTAAATAAAAAAAAAATCAAAAAATTAAATTGAAATTTAATTTTGGTTTTAATTTTTCGAATTGAATTTAATTTGTAATTTTAAAATTTTAATTTTTTGGTTCGATTTTCGGTTTTAAAAATGAAATTTGGTTAAATCGAAAATCAAAATTTTATAAATAAATAATATATATATATATATATATATATAGTAATTCACATTCACAATTAACATTTAACAACAAATTTGCATACGCCGCAGGCTGTTTATGAATTATTTTAGTGACTCAAATATTTTATGGATTATTTATGCAGAAAATATGTTATTTCATGGACTATTTTTATGAGTTTTGTGTTGTTTTGCAGACTATTCATACAAGATTATATTATATGTAATGATTAATGACGTTATGTATTATGTTAAACTTATGATTATTTCATTTTAATTATTTATAATTATTTATATTTAAGAATGAAAAACAGTTTTGAAAAAAATAATTTTTTTCAAAAAATTCTTCAATTTTAAATGCTCAGATATGAAAAAAAGGGACTAACTACTTTAATATTTCAAAACGAAATAAAATTCCAAAATAACTGAATCGAATTTATAAAAACTAAACTAAATTAAATTGATTTTGATTTGATTATAAATATTATTTTTATCAATTCAAAAATTAATAAATCAAACCGATATTAAACAATCATACCGAAACGGACCTAACGGCCACCCTTAGTGCATTTGTACACAAAAAGGAGTCCGCTCCACAAACAGAACTTGTGGCTCCAGTGCATTTACCTGCATTCTCTTCCAAAACCTTCTCTCTCCCTCACACACTTGCTTAAATTGCCCCTCATCAACTCCCAGGCACCTCCTCTTTCTCTCTCTCAAAGCTCTAGGAACTTTGAAGGAGACTCTACTTAGTCACCCCCACAATCCATGGCCGCCGCCAGACTTTCATTCTCGTCCACCTCCCGTACAATTTATTACCGCCATAGCCCATTTCTCGGCCCAAAACCCACTCCAACAACCCCACCAGTGTACCCCATAACTCCTTTTTCTCCTAATCTCGGCTCAATTCTGAGGTGTAGAAGGAGACCCAGCTTCACTGTTTGCTTTGTTCTTGAGGATGACAAGTTCAAAACCCAATTTGAGGCTGGGGAAGAAGATATTGAAATGAAGATTGAAGAGCAGATCTCAGCGACGCGTTTGGCGGAGAAATTGGCTAGGAAGAAATCGGAGAGGTTTACTTATCTTGTTGCTGCGGTTATGTCTAGTTTTGGGATTACTTCCATGGCTGTTATGGCGGTTTATTACAGATTTTACTGGCAAATGGAGGTACTGAAACACTCCATAATCCCCAAACTCTTCTTCTTTTGGGACTTAAATTTTATTGTAATTTTATTTCTGTTTCGAGTCTAGGGTGGAGAAGTTCCTCTTTCCGAAATGTTTGGCACATTTGCTCTCTCTGTTGGTGCTGCTGTAAGTTCCATTTCTGTCTTCATTATGAGCTAGTAATTGTAAGATTAGATACTGGCCTAATTCATACCCCCAAAAGCTAGCCGATGAGGAGAATATTGTTCAAGTCCGACCCATATCATTAACCATCAATATGGACTTTTTCATTAATAAATTAGTCGGCAAAAATATTGTAACAGTTGAAAAGTATTATTCCGTAATTACTGGAGAAACATTAATAAGTCGAAATTCAAATTACAAGTGGTTTAAAAGTTTGAAATTTTCAAAAATATTTTTGAATCATTCTAGAATAGTTAACAAGAGAGTAACTAGAAATAGCAGAGTTGGTTCTTCGGTGATCGATTTTAAAATGTCTGATGAAAATTGAATTGGAATTTCAGGTAGGAATGGAGTTTTGGGCTAGGTGGGCACATAGAGCGCTATGGCACGCCTCTTTATGGCACATGCACGAGGTTTGTGTGCTACTTATATGGATAGTAATTAAAAATGCCTTATTTCATTCTTGATGAGAAAAGAATTACTTAAGATAATTTAGTACGTACTTTATATTAAGATTACTGTTGTTACATTAAATTGTTGCAGTCACACCACAAACCAAGAGAAGGACCTTTCGAGCTGAACGATGTTTTTGCCATAATCAATGCTGTTCCAGCTATAGCCCTCCTTGACTATGGTTTCTTCCATAAAGGCCTCATTCCCGGCCTCTGCTTCGGCGCTGTATGTCATCATTTGACTTGCACTTTTTTTTAAAAAATAATGTTAAAGTATGATCTTGATGGGGCACAAATTCAAAATTTAAAATAAGATAATCCATAATGGACGTAATCTATATTTATACACTTCAAAATTCTTTTTTCATATAATGTAAATGAATTGAAAGCAGTTAGATAGTTAAACATGTTGATCTTGCTCTAAGTCCCCCTCTAATATTTCCCTAGGATACTCCAGAAATTTTACTCGATTAAGACGCTGTCTATTGCTTAGTGTAAATTAATGAGTATAGATGTAAATATTTTATTTACATCAAGTCTAAAACTCGTTTTAAGTTCAACGTTAAATTGATGAAACGGTCTTCTGTTATGCAGGGGTTAGGGATCACAGTGTTTGGGATGGCATACATGTTCGTTCACGATGGTTTGGTTCACAAGAGATTCCCTGTTGGACCTGTAGCTAATGTACCTTATCTTAGGAAGGTGGCTGCAGCTCATTCGGTAATTTAATCACACTTGAATGCGATTTTTAAGAAGTACTATTAATTGAAATTTGTTCATAAGATTTTCTAATGTATTGGTTTGATATCTGCATTTGCAGCTTCATCATTCAGAGAAGTTCAACGGTGTCCCTTATGGCTTGTTCTTAGGACCTAAGGTGCCTTTACACTTCCCTTCGTGTTCTTGTGAATTCTAAAATTACACAACATTGTACATAAGAGGAAATACTAACAATGGATAAATGGTGATTGATGCAGGAACTGGAAGAAGTAGGGGGGCTGGAAGAGTTGGAAAAGGAAGTGAATCGAAGGACAAGATATATAAAAGGATCATGAATGATTGATCTCATTGTTGATAAACACACATCGTTTTGCAATTTCTGTCAGTGGGGAGGGGGGAGGGAATTTTTGATGTATTTGACAGTGTAGAGAAAATGTAGCTCTATTGATGAAATGAATTTTTATTTATTTAGGCTCTTATTCAGTAAAGCAAGGGAAAAAAATATTATTTATTAGAAGCTCTACAGACGAATGTCTCCCCCGCCTCCCCCCAGATAAGCTACAGACGAAGGTACCTCCCTCCCGCTAAGTCTTTTTAACTTAAAAAAATGTGTGATCAAAATAAAACTCAAAGAAAAATAACTTAAAAAGTGTGTTAACCAAAACCGAATTCAAAGAAAAATAACGACAATAAAAGAGCGATAAATAATGCAACTGGGGCAAAACTTAGGTCCTAGTTGACTCATATTACCAATTTAGTTAGTTAAATTGAGCTAAAACGTATTTGGATAGAACTGGGCGCTGGGCGGAGCTAGGTTAGGGCTAGGTTTATTCATTGAAAAATTACACTATTTATATATGATTAAAATTATATTTTGCGTACATATAAATATATTGAACCTCCTTTGTTACTTCATAGGGGTGGACATATTTTGGTTTAAACCGAAAAAATCAAAAAATCAAATCGAAATTTATTTTTGATTTCAGTTTTTCGGTTTTTCGGATCGGATTCGGTTTGTAATTTTAGAATTTCGATTTTTCGATTCGGCTTTCGGTTTAGAAAAAAAAAATTCGGTTTAAACCGAAAAATCGAAATTTTATAAATAAATAATATATATTTATTTTATTTTATATATATATATAATATAATATAATATAATATAATATAATATAATATAATATAATATTATAATATAACATAATATACATAATATTATATTATATATTATATATATAACATAATATACATAATATTATGTTATATATATAAATATAATATTTAGTAATTCATATTCATAATTAACATTTAATAGCAAATTCGCATACGCCGCAGGTTGTTTATGGATTGTTTTAGTGACTCAAATATTTTATGGACTATTTTGGTGACTTTGGACTGTTTTATGGACTATTTATGCAGAAAGTATGTTGTTTCATGGACTATTTTTACGAGTTTTGTGTTGTTTTGTAGACTATTTATGCAAGGTTATATTATATGTAATGATTAATGACGTTATGTATTATGTTAAGCTTATGATTACTTCATTTCATTTCATTCATGTTGAGTTATTTATAATTATTTATATTTGGGAATGAAAAACAGGTTTGAAAAAAATAATTTTTCTAAAAAAATCCATCAATTTTAAATGCCCAGTTATGAAAAAGAGAGGCTAACTACTTTAATATTTCAAACCGAAATAAAAATCCGAAATAACCGAACTGAATTTGTAAAAATTGAACCAAACCGAATTTATTTCGGTTTGATTATGGATGTCATTTTTGTCAATCCGAAAACTGATAAACCGAACCGATATTAAACAATCAGATCGAACCGACCGAATACCCACCCCTATTACTTCATGTGTTTACTTCTTTATATTTTGATCCCCTTAATAAAAATTTAGGCTTCAGGAATGGAATAGAAGTTCATGGAACTTGCAATTTTGAGCGTGCTTCATTTGCTGTTACTTGTAATTTGCGTGTGGAATTTGAGGATAGCTGCTTATTGGAGTTTGGTAAGCACACGTTTAACTACACGAATTTCTATTTATCTTCTCAAGCAGGGAAAAGAAATTATTTTCATCCTATATTATACAAGAAAAGTTTAAGTCACACCTAAATTATATAAGTGATTTATTACACATCTTAGCTATATAAAAGTGATATTATTACCTCTCGCGACCCCATTCTAAGGCGCGTGTATTACACTTATTTTAGGTGCGTTCAGCCTATTAAATAACAAAAGTAAACGGCTAAAAATACTAAAAGAAAAGACATTATTTCCACCCCAAACTATAGTCGAAAAGTCAAATTCACACCTAAACTATATAAGTGACCTATTACACACCTTAACTATAAAAAGGTGATACTTTTTACTGACGTGATGCTGACGTGGCAGCGCGTGTAAAACACTACACCACATGCCAGTGGTGGTAGCCTAAAAGGGTGTAAATAGTTTCACTTTTTTATAGTTTACGTGTGTAATAGGTCACTAGTATAATTTAGGTATGACTTTGACTTTTCGGGTATAGTTTGGGGTGAAAACGATGTCTTTTCCCTCTCAAGTATGTAGGTGCAATTTCGTTGATAAGACGCACTATTTGTCTACACTTACCATTCATCATTCCTTCATGCGAAGGTACTTCTTTCTTATGCATCATTTGGTACTGATAAGACGCATTATTTGTCTACACTTATCATTCATTCCTTCATGCGAAGGCACTTCTTTCTTATGCGTCATTTGGTACATAAGGCTTTGGAGAAAAAATATCTACATCAAAATCATGTATATGGCGGTGGGAAAGTTGATGTTTGATATTGGTGTAATATCACTTTTATATCTTTTTTCTTTCGTCATTTGCTTTAAGGTTTTTAAATGGATAATCTTAAATCTATTCTAGATTTTTCTCCTTCATCTCACTCAAATTCTGTTAATTCCGTTTAGAACCAACCTATTCCGAGAACTTTCGCATGTGGCGACAATGTTTTCCAATCTAGTTTTGGTCCTAAAAGAAAGATCATACCATGAGGATCGGGGCAGTGTCAATAACATTTAAAAGAAATATTAAAAATTATAATTTTATGTTTGGATCGATTTTGGGATAAAATCAAAGTTAAATTAGTTTAGATGATTTTTTAATTATTATTAATGAAATCAAATATAATTCATATCCGTCGATTTAGTTGTTGTCGGTTTGATTCAATTTGATTTGATTTTTTCGATCTATGACTAGTCTTAATTGGCTCCGCTACTGCGTGAGCTTCCCTCAGCAACATCTAATACAAAGCCTTTTACATGTGAAATTTACTATCAAATTGATAAAGCTAACACAAAGCAAAATCTATCTGATTGATAAAGCTACTGCCTGAACCTTCCCTATTATTCCCTCAGCAACATCTAACACAGAGCAACATTGGTCGTTCCCAGTAAATAACAAAGCTCATTACTAAATGTAGAATTGGGAACTTGTATCAGCACTTGTGGAAACAAAGCGACTAAGAAGAAAACTGTCAATAATTATAAAATGCAAGTGCTAAAGTGAAGCTTATGACTAAATAATTATAAAATGCAAGTGCTAAAGTGAAGCTTATGGCTAAATAATTATAAAATGCAAGTGCTAAAGTGAATCTTATGACTAAAACGTAACAAAATATTTATATTTTATTTATGAATAATATTAAAATAATTATAAAATTGTATATATAATTTATTAATTTGATTTAGTTTTTTTTTTTTTTTAAGTAGGTTCAGTTGTGATTCAATTTGGTTATTAACCAAACCATGAACCGCCCTAACAGCGGCCATCATAATTGAGGTCTGTGAGGAAGTTTTCAGCAACAACAAGCTAGCGTTTGGCTATAGATTTACAAATATTTTTGGCAAGTCATTTTTTGGGTGAAGATCTAAGTGAAGTTTCATAATGCGTTTGATCATAGGATTTGGAAAACACACTTCACTTGTAAAAGTTCCAAAAAAATGAAATTTGACCCAAATATTAGAGACCCATGTAGCCATAAATATCCTAAGTAATATTTGGGATTTTTTTTTGGCAAAAAGTGTTTGATGTTATAAAACTATCTAAGAAAATAACAAAAGGTAAAATATAACAAAAAAGAATATAATAAGAGTAGTATTATCCATTTCTTCTCAATATAGATATGGCTATTTACAGCAAAAATAAAACTTAGTCAATTGGCTATTTACAAGAGGTGCAAGATTACTTGGCATTAAGCATAATCAAGTGTAAGCCACATAGCATAAACTATTAACACATGGACATTCATTTTTCTTCATAACACTCTCCTTTGAATGTCTACGCAATTTTTTTTTATGGAATACGTATTTGAGCGCTGCCTCATTAAAAATCTTACCAGAAAAATCTAGTGGGATAAAATCTTGATCAAGGAAAAAAAGAGTACAACGTGTATTCTTACTCTCCCTGATGAAGGCCCCGATTCAAGTGGTTCAGCCTTTGCATTCCAATCTTGTGTATCATTTTCTCAAGAGTTGAAGTTGGTAAAGATTTAGTGAACAAATCTGCTTGATTGCCACTTGAACGAATTTGTTGTACATCAATATCACTATTCTTCTGGAGATCATGTGTGAAGAATAATTTTGGCGAAATGTGCTTCGTTTTATCTCCCTTTATAAAACGTTCATTTAATTGAGCTATGCATGCTGCACTATGTTCAAATGGGACTGTGTGTATCTCGATATCACACTTTAGGCCATGTCTCTTTGATAAAATTTATCACCAATCTCAACCATATGCATTTTCTACTTGCTTTATGAATAGTTATTATCTTAGCATGATTTGAAGGAGTAGCAACAATAGATTGTTTTACAGGTTGTCATGATATAGCAATACCTCTGGATATAAACACATAGCCTGTTTGAGATCGGGCTTTATATGGGTCAGATAAATAAACGGCATCTACATGGCCAACAAGATCTGCACTAGCTTTATTAGTATAAAATAGACCCATATCAATAGTTCCTTTTAGATATTTCAATATATGTTTAACTCCGTTTCAGTGTCTACGCGTAAGAGAAGAACTATACCTTGCTAGCGAATTAACAGAAAATGCTATATCAGGCCTTATAGCTTTAGCAAGATACATAAGTGCACTAATAACACTGAGATATGATACTTCAGAACCAAGAATATCTTCACCCTCTTCTAGAGATCGGAACAAATCTCTACTTACATTAAGTGATCGAACAACCATTGGAGTACTTAATGGATATGCTTTGTCCATCTAAAATCGTTTCAAAACCTTCTTGGTATATCTAGTTTGATAGATGAAGACCTCGTCTGCTAAATGTTTTGTCTTTTCAAGATATTTCACCTCAAATTCTTTCTTTAGATATTCAATTTTTCGTTGGACCTCTTCTGGAGTTCCAATGAGGTTTGTGTCATCAACATAAACATCGAGTATAACAAATTCTGAGGTTATTTTCTTAATGAAGATACAGGGACAAATGACATCATTTATGTAACCTTCATTTATTAAGTACTCACTATGGTGATTATACCATATACGTCTTGATTGTTTTAGACCATAAAACGATCTTTGTAATCTGACTGAATATAATTTTTGAGACTTTGAATTATATATTTCATGCATCTTTAATTCTTCTGAAATCCTTATGTAAATTTCATTATCAAGTGAACTATAAAGATAAGTTGTAACCACATTCATTAGATGTATTTCAAGATTTTCATGTAAAGCTAGACCGATGAGATATCGAAATGTTATTCCATCCATAACAGGTGAATATGTTTTTTCATAGTCGATACCGAGTCTTTGGGAGAATCCTTATGCAACAAGACGTGCCTTGTATCTTACAATTTTATTTCTTTTACGTATGAAGATCTATTTATGATCGAAATTTTTTACACCATCTGGGGTTTGAACTACAGGTCCATAAACTTCTTGCCATTTTAGCGATCATTTCTTCATCAACATTCTTCGACAAATAGAGGTTCAAGGTCCTCACTATCTTACATAATATTTAATGCGATATTATATGCAAAAATATTATCCATCATAATTTTTTATAGATCTAAATTTATCTCATCACTAGTAGAACTTATTGAAAGTTCTTCATTCACTTGAATCTCGGATTCATTGATTTCTTTAGAAATATCATAATTAATCAGATTTTGAGTCTCTTTATGACACTTTTTTATGATGTTATCTTTATCATTTTTCGTGCTTCTTTTTCTAGAATTTCAATCCTTTAAACCCAATGGCCTACCACGCTTCAGGCGTGTTTGGAATTCAGAAGCTATGACATTAGTAGATGGTCTTTTGGGACTTCAATTTGGACAACCACATTCACTACAGGGATATGTAACTTAGTTATCCTTTTCAAATCAATAAATGCGTCTGACATTTGATTTGCTAGTTTCTGTATGTGAATGATCTTCTTGACCTCATGTTCACATATAGGGGTACGTGGGACAAAATGAGATAATGATGAAACTTTTCATGTAGTTTCTCTTTTGAGTTAATGTTTCTCTCTCCCTCGTTACGGTAAATTAGTTTTATCAAATAGACAATTTGCAAATCGATCAATAAATAAATCTTTCATCAATGGTTCAAGGTAGCGAATTAGTAAGGGTGACTCGAACCCAATATATATTCCCAACCTTCTCTGGGGGCCCATTTTAATGTGTTGTGGTGGTGCAACTAACATATATACAACATATTCAAAAATTCATAGATAAGCAACATTTGGCTTATGACCAAGGATCAATTGTGACAGGGAGTACTTATTATAATGAGTTGGTCTGAGATAAATAAGTGATGTTGCATGCAAGATTGCATGACCTCAAACAATAGTGCGCAATTTCGTTTTCATAATTAGTGGTCTTGCTATTAATTTTAGGCTCTTAATAAATGACTCAGCAAGGCTATTTTGAGTATGAACACGAACAACATGATGTTCAACTCTTAACCCAACTGATATACAGTAATGTAACGCCCCGATTCTGTACCCTGGATGCTACACGATGCTCATAATCCCGAAGTACCACAAGCTAACCCATGACTGGTACCAGCTGCAATAATTGTGTAATAAATATTGTAATGATTGCGGAAATAGGCAGAAACATATGCCATAAGGTTCAAATATGTAAATAAATCTGAATGCAGTATCAAAATACTAAAACTGAATATAAGTACTGAAAAAATTGAATAACTGTCTGAAAATACTCTAGTCAGAAAAAAGTCTCTAACTGTCTGAACTATGGAGTTGATGGGACAAGCCCCTAACTAACCCCATCTACTAAAATAAAACTAAAGTACTATAAATAATAAGCATGTCCTCGAACTATAAGGACTCACCACTACTCTGAAAGCTGAGAATCTGCACTGCTAAGGGTGCTTTGGAGACCGTGCGTCTGAACCTATGATATAAGACATCATAGCGCAAAAAGCATGCGACAGTACTTTGAATGTACTGGTATGCTCAGTGAGGTAGGCTGAAATGTATGGGTTCATATGCATGCACAATAATAACTGAATAGCATGAGTATGACTGAGTTAGAGTACATGCATGAATACATAGACTGTAACTAAAATCGTGCTAATACTGACTACTGAATCTGGATACTGATAACTGATATCTGAGTTCGCGAATACTATATTACTAATTATCTGAATGACTGTATCTGACAGTTCTGAATACTGTGGAACCATATTGAGTTTTGTACTGAGCTGAGTGACTATGTCTGATAGTCCTGAATCTGTAGAACTGAACTAAGTTCTATTCTGAGACTGAGACTGGAACTGAGACTGTGGGAGGTAATTATCTAACCGACATACCTTTTCTCTAACTGATTTGGGGTCCAACCTGTAACCCAGTTGGAAGGGTGTCAATACCATTCCACGGGTAAGGACAAGCTGTGAGTTAACCCTCTCTGATAGGAAGCTCTTTCTTCAACCCTCACTGGCAGGATAAATCAGATAAGAAGTATCAACCCATATAATGTCTGGCAGGAAGATACCTCAACCTACGCTGGCTAAGTAATTCTGTAACACAGGGATTGCTGCTAAGGGTCAAACCCTCTACTAACAGGAATGCCCCCATACCTGGGTTAACTCGGTGCTGAATTCTACTCCCAACTGAGTAGACACTGAACTGATTTCTAGTCTGTACTAGGTTGGACTGAACGGTTATTGAGATTACTATTTAGCTGAACTGAACTGAACTGAGTTCATTGAATTTCGTTGACTGATGGAATACTACTAAATTCTGTTAGCTGACTGAGTTTATCGAGGTCTGAACTGGATCCTGAATTAGACAGGACTAATATGGATTCTACTGAGTTTTCTTGAGTTCTGTAACTGACTGAGAGTACTACTGTAACACCCTAAAGTTTTCTAACTAATTTCATCCCAATAATGTCTAGTATTATCTTCTAAATTGAATGATGTTTATTTCATGGGAAATTTTTAAGATTTTCACTTTTTGTCATGTGGGTAACTCAATAAGCTTTCCATCGATATAAGATTTGCCTAAATACGATAACCGGATAAGAAGTTATGACTATTTCAAGTTTCCGTCGTAAAACAATGCTATATTAGTCAGTGGCGTGGTACGCTATAGGAGAAAATGGAAATTGACAAATTCCAGTAGGGGTCCGCGATAAGGGCGCGTCGCGCCAAACTTCCAGGTCGCAAATGAAGTGGCAATGCGATGGCTCCGCATCGCGCCATCCCTCAATTTCCTAGTTGTCAAACTCCAATGACATGATGCGATAGCACCGCGTCGCACCAGGGGTCTAGTTCGGGAAATTTTTACCAATTCAAAAGACACATCCATGGTTAAAGGGTCAATTTCCCACCCCATATTTAAGCATTTAATATGAGATTCAACTATTTGGAACCCAAAATAAACTAGTTTCTCTCAATTTTCTCTCAAGAACAAACTAGGGTTTCAATTAGAGATTTAATTTCAAGAAAGTCTCTCCGTCAATCTTCGCTAAACCAAGAACTAAGGTATACGTTGTGTTGATTTATGGATTCCCTTCATCCATAAAGCTCAAGAAACCTATTTTAAATTACAAATCATGATATTTATGTTGTGGGTTGATTGTACCCATGTTTATCTTATTATATGATTCCCAAGTTGGAATATTTATGTGTTTTTCATGAAACTACATTATCAAGTGAGTGAAATCCATAAATTGAGTTATTTATAATGTGTCAATTTGATGATTAAGCCTATGCCCTATGGGTGCATGCAAGATGTTTGATAAAATGCCTAGGAAGATAGGACTTATGCACTATAGCTAGATTGTGATCCAAAATGACTTCCATGTTATTCTTATGTATTAAAATTTGTTTGTTGGATTGCTCATGAGTTAGCCTTATGAAATTATACTATGTATACATGCTATCTTATTCACGTAGCAAGCTATGATAATCAAATGCCCATGAAATATCTCCAATTATTGTATTATGGATTGTTGATGATTGTCATGCATTCAAGAATGTCATGCCTTCTCAGTTTCCTTCCATCGAGTCCTGGGGGTACTTGTACCCAAAAAATATAGCTGTGTGCCTAGAGTCAGTGACATGTTTCATGATATCCTCAGTCAAGCCATGATCTATAGAACTCAGTCAATCATGTGACTTAGGAAATCTCAGTAATTGAGTAATCTCAGTACTATTCTGTCAGTCAACGAAATTCAGTTAATTCAGTTCAGTAATTCATGTTCAGTGTCTATTCAGATGGGAGTAGGAGTTAGCACCAAGTGAACCCAAGGATGGAAACTCACCTGTTGTATGAGGGTGCGATTCTTAGAAGCAATCCTTGTGTTCCAGAACTATATAGCCAGCGTAGGTTGAGATATCATAGCCTGCTATATGAGGGTAGATGAGCTGGCTTAACCTGTTATATGAGGGTTCCCACCGTTCTCACTAGAGTTATCTGTTATATGAGGGTTACTCATAGATTATCTTTACCAGTGGCGCGGTATTGACACCCTTCCAATTGGGGTTACAGATTGGACCCCAACTCAGCCATAATGGCGTATTAGGGACATGTCGGTTACATAACTACTTCCCACAGTTTCAGTTACAAAATTCAAGACTATCAGATACAACCAACTCAAAACAGTACGGAACTCAGCTAGTTCCATCAGATTCGGGACTGTCAGATACAGTCACTCATGTTATCAGTTATATCAGTCATCAGAACTCAGTTATCAGTTATGTTAGTTATCAATAAGCTCATGTTATCAAGATCTCATATATAGTTACTATGTGTTCATACATGTATTCTCACGTTCATATTAGTCAGTTATCCAGTATTGTTCACGCATATGAATCCTATGCATTTAGCCTACCTCACATGCATACCAGTATATTCAATGTACTGACGCATTTGCACCATGGTGTCTTATACCATAGGTTCAGAAGCACGAGCTCCAGAGCATCAATAGCATTCCAGTCTGATGATAGGCGAATTTACACGCCTATATCAATATATTTTGCCCATATTTTAGCCTAGTTTTGAGAACAAATTATATATTTCATGCACTTTTAGTCCTTTTTCCTGTAAATGAGCTAACGAACATGATTAGTAAAGTTTCAGGTATAAATGATGCAGAATTCAGCATTTTATGGCTTACTTGATGCAAAAGAAAGCTCACGAAGGAAGGGAAGGGAGTTTACACGCCTAAGGACCAAAACTGCTGCATGGAAAATCTGTCCCGGGCTAAAACAACAATTCTGAAGACTTTGAGGACTTACAGACACAAAGCTGGATTTTGACAATAATACATTAACCTAGTACAATTAGGTTATGTATTTTATTATTTTATGTGGATTATGATAATGTTACCTTAACCTAGTACATTTGGGTTAAGGATTTCATTAGTCTAGTAGGATTTGGTTATTTATTTCATTAGCTTAGTAGGATTAGGATATGGGTATTATAAATACCCTATCATGCTAGAGATTTTAGAGCATCTTCTAACATCTTCTTAACATCTCATCTTACAATTCAATTCTATTTTTCTTCTTCTACTCTTCTATTCTTAAATTCCACAACAAGAGAATCGTTACTTTGCCTAGGAATTCACGTCTCACGCCTACCACCTAAGCTACACGAAATTACTCAATCTTGTGGTATAACAACAATGTCAATCGTGATCTCCTTCGCATTCATGGGTAACTAAACTTCTCTGTTGGGGTTATGGAAGCCGAATGAGTTACTATCTATTGCTGTGAGTTTGTGAGTTCGAGGCATGTATATTGCTTATATCATTATTCTCTTCATCTTAAATCTACATTCTTTGCGGTTGCAAACGCAAGAATACGCCAGTCTAATATTTAACTTGTTCGAGAGAAAAGTTATCTGTCTGGAAAAGAGATAATGTCAAGGTAGTAGGACACCCTTTCCTACTAAAAAGCTAGTGCCGTAACTGGACTAACCTCTTGGAGAATTCGTACCGTTAGACACGCTTTAAGCTCTAGAGAGTTAAAGTGAAATAGTCCTTGTTTAGGTCGAGAGACGCTTGGATTTACCATCGACTACAATCCTCTATAAGCAATTGCATGTCAGAATTCTACACACTCATAGCCAATAGAGACGTATACCTCAGAAGGTAGACATAACCCCAACGCTTCAATTCTCATTGTTTACAACCAACGTAACAATCTCTCTCTTTTTACTTTATTATTTTCAGCTTTTGTTTGCATTACTTGCAAGACAAGAATCCCCCCTTCTTACGAGACTTGCACCAAAAGTTTAGTAATTTTACTTACTTGTTGGCCAAGCTATTCCCTGTGGGATCGACACCCAACCCAAGTTGGGTTCTATATTTGCTAACGACCGCTTTACACTCAAACGAGAGCTGTAGATTAAGCGTTATCAAAAATTGGCGCCGCTGCCGGGGAATACAAGTATCAATTAAGTTCGTAATAATTACTAGACCCTTTGGTCGAAGACTCTCGTACTTTTACTTTTAGTTTTTGTTTTTGTTTACTGCAGGTTTTTGTTCAGTGCATCAATGGATGCACAACGTGAAATACCGTTCGATGATGATGATGATGATCTTGATGGAGCCGGAGCCATTATTCTTCCACCATTAGCGCCCGGAACCAAGTTCAACATCACAAGCACCATGATGCAGTTATTGCAACTCAAGGGATTATTTGGTGGACTAGCAGGCGATGATCCGAATATGCATCTCATCGACTTTATTTCTACATGCAAGTCTTTTGACAATCCTGGTGTTGGTCTGAATGCAATTCGATTATGTCTATTTCCATTGTCTCTGTCTGGGGAGGCAACACTATGTTTGAATGGGCTGACTCCTGATTCAATTACAAATTGGAGGCAATTGAGAGACACTTTCCTAGAAAGATTCTTTCCGCCTTCCAAAAGGGCACAATTGAGAGATGAAATCAGCAACTTTCGTCAGCTTCCCACTGAAGCTCTTCATGAAACATGGGAGAGGTTCAAGACAAAGCTAGCGAGATGCCCAAACCATCACATGACTAATGTTCACCTCATGGAGATATTGTATAGAGCCTTGAATTCAATAACTAAGCCAGTGGTGGACAACGCAGCTGGAGGATCTTTTATGGACCTCACATTTGGTCAAGCAAGCAATATGCTAGATCGCATGACGAAACAAAGTAGAGCTTGGCATACCAGGGATTCCGAGGTAGCAAGCCCCACTTTATCTATAGGCATGACTGCAGACCAAAGAAGAAGACAAGAAGAACGTGATCAAGATTTAGCGCACATAAAAACGCAAGTGGATCTTCTGACAAAGCATTTATTATCAGGGAAGACCGAAAAAGTGAAAGCTGTGGCGCCTAAAAGGAATCTGATTCGGAAGAGGAGGCCAACTACTTGAACAATCAGGGGGGTTTCCGTGGGAATACCCAAGGAAACCAAGGTTGGAACTATTATGATAATTCTGGAAACAAGGACCAAGGTAGTTGGAGAAAAAACAATGAAAAGAGTGGTGTATATGTTCCCCCTGGTAGACGTGATACCACCACATCTAATTCTGGAAGTATGGAAGACATGATGGCTAAATTATTGAAAGGAGTGGAAGCAACGAGCGCGGGAGTTACTGAGGTAATTAATGATTTGTCCTCCATGAAACAACTAGTTGATTCTCATTCCACTTCAATCAAGCAAATAGAGCAGCAATTGAGCCAACTTTCAGCAGCACTCAATCAAAGGAAGGCTGACACTTTACCTAGCGATACTGTGCAAAACCCAAGGAATGATGGGTCATGCATGCCCATCACTACCCGAAGTGGTAAGGTGCTGGAAACTTCAGAAAAAGGCAAGCAAGTGGTTGACGAAGAAGCGAAAATTGATGATAAGGCGAAAGGGGAAGATGCCACAGCAACCGATCCTAACGTCCTTAACATCACTCCTCACAATTTGCAACCTAAAAAAGCTGAAAAACAGAAGCAAGTGGAGAAGAAAGCCGTGGAAAGAACAATTCCATACCCACCACCACCTTTTCCTCAAAGATTGAAGAAGGTGGTGGATGATACAAAGTTCAGCAAATTCATGACCATGTTGAAGCAGCTGACCATTAATGTTCCGTTGGTAGAGGCGCTAGAAAAAATGCCTGGGTACGCTAAATTCATGAAGGACCTGTTGACAAAGAAGAGGGCAGTAAGCTATGAGCCGGCAGATAATATTCATCATTGCAGTGCAATTGCCACAAGGTCCTTAGTACAGAAGAAGGCAGACCCTGGTGCTTTCACTATTCCTTGCACGGTTGGATCTATGAATTTTGCTAAGGCATTGTGAGATCTGGGTGCTAGCATCAATTTGATGCCACTATCTGTCTACAAGAAGTTGGGACTAGGAGATCCAACACCAACCAATATGTGGCTCATGATGGTTGATAGGTCGGTAAAACGACCTGTGGGTATCTTGAATGATGTGTTGGTGAAGGTATCTTCATTTATCTTTCCTGCAGACTTCGTTATTCTGGATTGTGAGGTGGATTCTGACGTTTCCATAATCTTGGGACGCCCCTTCCTCGCAACTGGAAGTGTGCTTATTGACATGAAAGATAATGAGCTTTTGTTTCGAATTAATGACGAAGTGGTCCGCTTTGATATATGCAAAGCCATGAAGCAGCCCAGCGATATGAATGAGTTATCTGTAGCTGATGTTCATCATGAGGATATGAAAGCATTATCTATAGAGAAACAGCCTACTGTTGAGCCATTGTCTGCTGCGCCACTGAAAGTTGAGCATGAGGATAATGAAGATTATGAAGAACTTATGGGTGCTCTAACAGAAATAGAGTCTTATACCCCTAAGCAACCGGATTGTGATCCCAAGAATCAACCAACAGCGAAGACTCCCATTGATGAGACACCAACACTAGAATCGCAAGAGCTCCCCGATTATCTAAGGTATGTGTTCTTGGAAAGTAGAAATATACTTCCGGAGAGTGCAGATGATTTAAGTGAACAGCACGTAGAAGCTCTCATCTCTGCTCTGAAGAGATACAAGAGAGCTATGGGTTGGACTATTGATGATATAATTGGTGACTCTCCGGGGAAATGTATGAGCCATCTCGAAGAAGATCGCATGCCCACAGGTAAGCCTCATTGTCGTCTAAATCCTTTTAGAAAATGATCCTCCATTTACCTCGACGAAGTCTGAGTACTCGAGGTAACCATGTCGTGCTACGACAATAAATAAGGCTCTAGATGGGAGGCAACCCATCGTTTATCGTTTTTCATTTATCGTTTATCGTTTTTCATTTTTCATTTCGTTCTAGTATGTGTTTTGCTTTTGATAAATAAAAATCCAAAAATAAGAGTCGTGCCACGACCAAAACTAAGGCGCTTGATGGGAGGCAACCCATCGTTCTAATCGTTTTTATTGTTTTTGAGCAAATGTAGGTGCAAGAGGTATTCAACGAGGAGATTGATTTCAATTGACGATTTGGACGCATTGTATGGTAAAGTTGGTAAGTTAGGAATAGTGATGCATAAGGCTATGGATTGAGCATTGCTCATGCCAAACTAGGCATCGAGGAAGGCTAGGCCTAGGTAAAACTAGGCCACGAACGATGCACAACCTATCCTATAGCCTAAGGTCTCGAAATCTAGTGTGCTATACACTATGCGCCGCCTATTCCTAGGTATGCTTTTGACTATGCGCCGCCTATGCTATGGCATTTGGTCTCAGTATCTCATATGCCATAGACTATGCGGCGCATATGTCTACAAATGCCATAGACTATGCGGCGCATATGTCCCATTATGCCATAGACAATGCGCCGCATATACCATGACTATGCCAAGCATTATGCGCCGCATATGTAGCATTTTTGTCTCCAAAACCGATTGTAAATGGGTCAAAACCCGACCCATTCTCTTCCTATATAAAGGAGACTTAGTCTTGAAACACAAACACATTTAAAACTTGACCTAGGCGCCGCATATACTCTCCAAATCATCTCAAAACTTTTCTTTTTGCTCTCCCACTTCATAAGAACATCTCCAAAGGCTTCAATCACGTAAGTACTCTTTTGTTCTTCATCTATTTTTCGTAAGTGCTACGTTGCTATATCTATTACGAATTGCTACATCTTGAAGAAATATTGGTGATGTTAATGTGTTTGAATTGTTGATAAAAAACCAAGTGAGTGAACATGAACGTTAGGATACTCTTAACTTGTTTCCAACTAGAAATTAATTTTGATGCATTGTTATACTACTTGCGGAATTGCTATAGTTATGAACATTGCATGCTCTTGTCACTTGAATACTTACATGTTGGGATGTCTCGCTCATCGGAATAAGACTTATAGTTGCCTACCGACATAGGAGATTGTGATTATTGATAGAAACTATACCATGATGTAATCCCTATGAAGAAGTCTTGATATACCTAACATGAAAGTATTGCAAAGATTGCAAGAAGTGTTACATATCTGAATTTCTTGTTGGAATATAGCCCCTAAAACGTATGTCGATGAAGTCTGAGTAATCGACCACTTTCACTTCACTAGTCTGTACCAACAAACTAAGTGTGGGGTGGTGCCACTACTGCTTGTTTATAGATTTTATCCATCGAGATGATGCTAACATGAACATTTTTTTTAAGTCTCAGGTACAATGGCACCCAAAGCAAGACCACTTCACAAAAAGGCAAGAAAAGAGGTCGAAAAGAGCAAGGAGAACCCTCCTAGCTGCAAATACCTCGACTCACTCTTGGAATTAGGTGGGATACTTATGAGGAACTTCTGAGAATGACGACTCTGATGATGATTCCGATGCAAAGGGTATGACCCCCGATATTGAGGACGAGTCCGACTGACCAGGTTCTTCGTATTTATTCTCCACTGAGGACAGTGTCCCGACTAAGTGTGGGGTGGTGGTATTGCATGCTATACTTCTCTACTCGCATCTATGTTTGTTTGCTTTGTTCTTGTTTCATTTTTTTAGTAGTAAATTTTTTCTAGCTTCGCATGAAATTATTTTGATAGGCAGCATGAGATTATAACAAGAGTATGTGCTACAATTGTGACTATTGAGACGTTTAGGCTTTAGTTGTGACTCATTATGTGATATTGTGTGGTTCAATTCCTTCACTTGTTGGGTCGAGAGTCTATATTACTTCCAAGCAAGTCGACCATGTGCCTTGTATGTGTGAGATAATCGTATATTCTATTTGTGTGGATGATGCTAGAACTTGCCTGGTATGTATGCAAAGCGAAAATAAGGAGTGTAAGTTTAGGATATGATTTAGGAATTTCTTTGGCAACCTATATTTGTTTACCTTCAGTTTTACCTACCCATGGACATCATCCTAGTTAAACCCTTTTGAGCCTTTAGCCTATTTTCTTTGACAACCTTGTATGTAAGCCTAATCTATTTTTTTCAAGACCGTAATTTGATCCAAACTCCTAAGTGCTTTAAAGTGAAAAAGTCATGTGACAACATTAGAGGAAATTGGGTGAGTATGATGCTATAAATTGTAATGGTGCTTGAATGTGTTATGAAAAAAAAAGTGCTATCATAAGAGGTATGTTGTGAAAAGAAAAAGGAAAAGAAAGCTGAAAAGCGAGTTGTGCTTAAAATTAAAAAACAAAATAGGAGAACAAGGGTGGTAGAATAAAAGAAAGAAAGGTTGAAAAAAAACAAAAACAAAGTGTCAATGATACAAAGTGATGTATTAAAGCGCTTAGGAACTTAGTGACTATTCCTGGGCAAAATAGTCCTACCCGTCTCTTAGCCTACATTACAACCATCAAAAGACCTATTTGATTCTAAGCTTAGCATTCTGACATTTAGTGGAGCATTACACTAAGGAAAAGCCTATGGTCATCAGTTGCTACATATGAATTCTTTGTGAGAGTGAGAGCAAGGACATTTTGATACCCATGTTTGAAAAATATGCTATACTTGTGAGTGATTATGGGTACTATAGTGTGAGACACACATGGTTGATAAGTTTTGGGTAGTTATATATGATTCCTTGTACCTTAACATTTGCATGCGAGTTGATCACCATCACGATTCTATGCTAGAGGTTAAATTGTTTCTACCTATAATCGAAAAGCTACTCTTGGTTGATAATGGTTGTGCTTGTCTTGACAAATGTTTTGTGTTGTTGCTGTGAAACCCTAAGTTGATGTTTAGAAGGACATGGTATTTCGTTCGAGGACGAACAAAGCTTCAAGTGTGGGGTGTTGATGATAGGCGAATTTACACGCCTATATCAATATATTTTGCCCATATTTTAGCCTAGTTTTGAGAACAAATTATATATTTCATGCACTTTTAGTCCTTTTTCCTGTAAATGAGCTAACGAACATGATTAGTAAAGTTTCAGGTATAAATGATGCAGAATTCAGCATTTTATGGCTTACTTGACGCAAAAGAAAGCTCACGAAGGAAGGGAAGGGAGTTTACACGCCTAAGGACCAAAACTGCTGCATGGAAAATCTGTCCCGGGCTAAAACAGCAATTCTGAAGACTTTGAGGACTTACAGACACAAAGCTGGATTTTGACAATGATACATTAACCTAGTACAATTAGGTTATGTATTTCATTATTTTATGTGGATTATGATAATGTTACCTTAACCTAGTACATTTGGGTTAAGGATTTCATTAGTCTAGTAGGATTTGGTTATTTATTTCATTAGCTTAGTAGGATTAGGATATGGGTATTATAAATATCCTATCATGCTAGAGATTTTAGAGAATCTTCTAACATCTTCTTAACATCTCATCTTACAATTCAATTCTATTTTTCTTCTTCTACTCTTCTATTCTTAAATTCCACAACAAGAGAATCGTTACTTTGCCTAGGAATTCACGCCTCACGCCTACCACCTAAGCTACACGAAATTACTCAATCTTGTGGTATAACAACAATGTCAATCGTGATCTCCTTCACATTCATGGGTAACTAAACTTCTCTGTTGGGGTTATGGAAGCCGAATGAGTTACTATCTATTGCTGTGAGTTTGTGAGTTCGAGGCACGTATATTGCTTATATCATTATTCTCTTCATCTTAAATCTATATTCTTTGCGGTTGCAAACGCAAGAATACGCCAGTCTAACATTTAACTTGTTCGAGAGAAAAGTTATCTGTCTAGAAAAGAGATAATATCAAGGTAGTAGGACACCCTTTCCTACTAAAAAGCTAGTGCCGTAACTGGACTAACCTCTTGGAGAATTCGTACCATTAGACACGCTTTAAGCTCGAGAGAGTTAAAGTGAAATAATCCTTGTTTAGGTCGAGAGACGCTTGGATTTACCATCGACTACAATCCTCTATAAGCAATTGCATGTCAGAATTCTACACACTCATAGCCAATAGAGACGTATACCTCAGAAGGTAGACATAACCCCAACGCTTCAATTCTCATTGTTTACAACCAACGTAATAATCTCTCTTTTTTTACTTTATTATTTTCAGCTTTTGTTTACATTACTTGCAAGACAAGAATCCCCCCTTCTTACGAGACTTGCACCAAAAGTTTAGTAATTTTACTTACTTGTTGGCCAATCTATTCCCTGTGGGATCGACACCCAACCCAGGTTGGGTTCTATATTTGCTAACGATCGCTTTACTCTCAAACGAGAGCTGTAGATTGAGCGTTATCACAGTCTCAGCAGTCAGAGTTAGCAGTGAGTCCTCATCTCTCGAGGACATGATCATTGTTTATTATCTCATTAAGTAATTTATTAGTTAGGGTTAGTTGGGGACATGTCCCATCAACTCCTCATTCAGGAAATTCAGTCAGTTAGAGGCTTTCCAGACTATCATGTTATTTCAGTTTTTTTTTGGGTATTTTAAACCCCATTCAGATGTTATATCTTTATCAGTTATGTTATAGTCTTGAACCTTATGGCCTTTTAGTTCATGTTTTCCCAATCATACAGTATATTATGTAGTATACAGGTACAGATATCAGTCATGGGTTAATTTGTTGTTCTTCGGGGTCATGAGCACCGTGTAGCATTCAGGGTACCCGATCCAGGGCGTTACAAACTTGGTATCAGAGCCTAAGGTTAAATAGAGACCTAGGAAGTCTGAAATCCACATCTAGTGGAATCTTGTGCATGGGTGTGTTGCACTCCACATTTATGTATAGGAGGCTATGACATGTTTTAGGAACAGTTTCCCTTCTTTTAGTATTCATGTCGTGCCAGTGAGCATAATCTCAAGTCAATCTCTCAGGCTATTTCGTTTCTCCCTTTCTTCTACAGAACATGCCTCCTAAAAGAAGAAATAGGAATCAGTCAGCCCCTCAACCCAAAAAACCTTTGGGCGAACATTTTTCTCATGCAGAGTTTAGATCTGTATTCACTATTATTGCTCAGTCAGTTGCTGCTAGGAATGAATGATAAGTCGTCATTTCGGCTAACCCAGTGGCCAATTCAGCTGCATCCAGGATTTGAGACTTCACCCGAATGAATCCTCCATCTTTTCTCGGGTCTAAGTCAGATGAGGACCCTCAGGAATTCATCGATCAGGTTTAGAAGGTTATAGACATCATGGGGGTTACTCCTAGTGAGAGTGCTGGGCTAGCTGCATACCAGTTGTAGGATGTTGCTCACATTTGGTACAAGCCGTGGAAGTCAGAAAGGCCAAATGATGCAGGGCTTATTGAGTGGGAGGAGTTTGTCACCACATTCTTTGATAGATTCTTTCCCCAAGAGCTCAGAGAAGCTAAGGTGTTAGAATTCATCAACCTCAGGTAGGGCAACGTGACGGTGAAAGAGTATTCTCTTAAGTCTACTAAATTGTCCAGATATGCCCCTTATGTGGTTGCAGACAGTAGGGCCAAGATGAGTAAGCTTATTTCTGGGGTGAATGATAGTGTGGTCAACGAGTGTAGGTCTGCGATGTTAAATAGTAACATGAACATAGCCAGGCTTATGACTCATGCTCAATAGATAGAAGAGAAGAAGATTAAAATGAGGGAGAAGCAGAATAAAAGAGCAAAGACAGGTAGTTTCTACTTTGTTCAGCCTAAATCAGAAGGAGGAAACTGTTCTCAGTTTCTTCCTAAGCCGTCATTTCCAGCTCCTTCATCAGCTAGTGCTCCAGCTCCTAAGTTCAGGGATGGTAATAAAGATAGAGCGCCAGGCTTTAAGTCTCAGGGCAATGTTAGCAGTGCCCACACCTATCCTCTTTGCCAGACTTGTGGCAAGCACCATCAGGGTATTTGCAGAGTGGGTAGTGGTATTTTTTTTGGGTGTGGCAAGCCAGGCCACACAGTCAGAGACTGTCCTCAGCCAGGTCCTCAGGGTCAGCAGAACCGTTCCTCAGCTCAGCCTGGTCACCCAAATAAACAGGGTGCCACTTCCAGTCCTACTAGTGGGCAACGCCCAAATCGAATTTATGCTCTCCAGTCCTGGAAAGATCAAGAAAATTCTCCTGACGTGGTTACTGGTACGTTACAGATCTTTCATGTGCATGTTTACGCTTTGCTAGATCCAGGAACTTCTTTGTCTTTTGTTACTCCTTATATAACAGTTGATTTCGGAGTCAGTCCAGAAATTCTAGCAGAGCCTTTCTCAGTTTCTACCCCAGTGGGTAGAACCATCATAGCCCGGCGGGTATACAGGAACTGCCCGATTATGATATTTCAGAAAGTCACTTCAGCAGACTTAGTCGAATTAGAGATAACTGATTTTGATGTCATTCTTGGCATGGATTGGCTTCATTCCTGCTATGCCACAGTCGACTGTAGAAACAAAATAGTCCAGTTCCATTTTTCGAATGAACCCATCCTAGAGTGGAAGGGTAGTATATCCGCTTTCAGAGATTAGCTTGTTTTCTACCTTCGGGTATGGAAAATGATATCTAAGGGATGTGTCTATCATCTTGTTTGAGTTAAGGACACTAGTTCTGAAGCTCCCAGCCTTGAATCAGTCCCAGTAGTGAATAAATATTCTGATGTCTTCCCCGAAGATCTTCCAGGAATTCCTCCCGAAAGGGAAATAGACTTTAGCATTGATCTTCTTCCAGCTACTCAGCCTATATCTATCTCTCCATACAGAATGACACCAGCAGAACTCAGAGAACTGAAAGAACAGTTGAAGGATCTCTTAGATAAGGGATTCGTCAAACCCAGTGTGTCCCCGTGGGGTGCACTAGTCTTATTCGTACGAAAGAAAGACGGTTCTCTTAGAACGTGCATAGACTACTGTCAACTCAATAAAGTCACGGTCAAGAATATGTATCCACTTCCTAAAATCGATGACTTGTTTGACCAACTTTAGGGTGTCAGTTATTTCTTTAAGATAGACCTCAAATTTGGCTATCATCAGCTCAGAGTCAGAGAATGTGACATTCCAAAAATAGCCTTCCGTACTCGGTATGGTAACTTCGAATTCCTAGTCATGTTCTTTGGTCTTACCAATGTCCCAGCAGCTTTCATGGACTTGATGAACCGTATGTTCAAGTAGTACTTAGACATGTTCGTCATAGTCTTTATAGATGATATTCTGGTCTATTCCCATAGTGAGCGTGATCATGTAGACCATCTCAGAATCGTACTTCAGACTCTCAGAGATCATCGACTGTTCACCAAATTCAGTAAGTGCGAATTTTGGCTAAGGTCAATAGCATTCCTTGGCCATATCGTTTCAGGTGATAGCATTAGAGTAGATCCTCAAAGGACCAAAGTGGTAAGAAACTGGCCCAGACCTGTCTCTCTATCAGATATCAAGAGTTTCTTGGGTTTGGATGGCTATTACAGCTGATTTTTTAAGGGATTTTCTTCTATTGCATCCCCTATGTCTAGATTGACTCAGAAGAAAGTTAACTTTTAGTGGTCAGATCCTTGAGAGAAGTATTTTTAGGAGTTGAAGACTCGACTCACCTCAGCTCCAGTTTTGGCTCTTCTTGATGGTTTAGGTGGTTTCTTAGTGTATTGTGATGCATCCAGAATAGGTTTAGGTTGTGTCCTCATGCAGCATGGTAAGGTCATAGCCTACGCCTCTAGACAGCTTAAACCTCATGAGAAGAATTATCCTACTCATAATCTTGAGTTAGCAGCCGTAGTAAAAATTTGAAGGCATTATCTATACGGTGTTCATATAGATGTGTTCACAGATCATAAGAGCCTTCAGTATGTTTTTTCTCAGAAAAATCTCAATTTTTGTTAGAGAAGGTGGTTAGAGCTCTTGAAAGATTATGACATGAGTGTCCTCTATCATCCGGGCAAGGCCAACGTAGTGGCCGATGCTCTCAGTAGACTTTCTATGGGTAGTGTTGCTCATGTTGAGGATAGTAAGCAGAAGTTATCTTAGGAAGTCCATCAGCTTGCCAGACTAGATGTTCGCTTAGTCGATATAGAGGAGGGTGATGTATGGGTTCAGAGTAGTTCAGATTCATCTCTAGTTTTCGAGGTAAAAGAAAAGCATGATAGAGACCTCAGTTTAGTCAAGTTGAAAGAGTCAGTCAAGGATCAAAAAGTAGAGGTTTTCTCTCAAGAGGGAGATGGTGTATTGTGTTGTCAGGGTCGCTTGTGTGTTCCAGGTATAGATGACTTGGGGCAGCGAATTCTTGCAGAAGTGCATGGTGTACGCTACTCTATTCATCCAGGGGCCACAAAGATGTACTACGACTTGCGGAAAATCTATTGGTGGAGTGGGGTGAAGAGAGATATTACAGAGTTTGTGGCTAAGTTCCCTACATGTCAGCAGGTTAAGATAGAGTATCAGAAGCCTAGTGGGTCCATGCAGGAGTTCAATATTCCTACTTAGAAGTGAGAAGAAGTGAACATGGACTTCGTGACGGGTTTGCCTCGTACTCGTCATCAGCATGATTCAGTTTATGTCATTGTAGATAGAATGACCAAATCAACTCATTTTCTTCTAGTCCATACCTCTTATTCAGCCGAGGATTATGCCAAACTTACATCAGAGAGTTGGTTAGATTGTACAGTGTTCCATTATCTATTGTCTCAGACAGAGGTACCCAGTTCACCTCTTATTTCTGGAAAGCATTTCAAAAGGGTCTTGGTACCCAAGTTCATCTCAGTACAACCTTCCATCCTCATACAGATGGTCAAGCAGAAATGACCATTCAGACTCTAGAAGATATGTTGCGAGCGTGTGCAATTGATTTCAAGGGTAGTTGGGATGACCACTTGTCTTTGATTTAGTTTGCATACAATAACAGCTATCATTCCAGTATTAAGATGGCTCCGTTCGAAGCTCTCTATGATAGGAGATGCAGATCTCCATTCGGTTGGTTCAAAGTTAGTGAGGCCTCAGTCATAGGGCCTGACTTAGTATTCGATGCTTTAGAAAAAGTCCAGTTGATCAGAGAAAGACTTCGAGCTGCTCAGAACCGACAGAAGTTTTATGTATATGTGCGTAAAAAGGATCTCGAGTTCGATATTGGTTACTATGTCTATCTAAAAATCTCTCCCATGAAAGGAGTGAAGAGGTTTGGCAAGAAGGGAAAGCTCAGTCCCCGATATGTCGGTACCTTCAAAATTCTCAGTCGCTTAGGCAAGGTAGCTTATGAGCTCGAATTGCCTTCAGATCTAGCCTCAGTTCATCTAGTCTTCCATGTCTCTTTGCTCAAGAAGTGCATAGGTAACCCAGCGATTGTAGCTCCTATTCAGAGCATAGATATTCAGAACAGCCTCTCTTGTGAAGAGATTCCAGTGGAAATTCTAGACTATCAGACTCGTAGACTGAGGAACAAAGAAGTCCCTCTAGTCAAAGTTCTTTGGCGGAATCAGTCTATTGAGGGATATACTTGGGAAGCAGAAGCAGATATACGTACCAAGTATCCTCACCTCTTCCCCACTAACTTAGATCTAGCTCTAGGTAACAGTTCTCCTTAAGCTTTTCAGTTTTCATGTCCAGATATTAGTTACGACTTGGTATTAGTCTCATGTTCAGGATTCCATTTTAAACTTGGTACTAAGTACCACTGCATATTCAATCTTGTGATTATGCATCAGATTAACTATGTGTTCATGCATCAGACATGTATTCTCCTAGTGAGAAATTCAGTTATCTGAAATCTCAGTCATGTATTCATGAATCAGTTACACATGCATCAGATATACATGTCCAGTATGATATATATATATATATATATATATATACTTTTCAGTTATCAGTCATGTCATTCCTGAGATCATGTTCCAGTTGTTCATGTTCGGTATGTACGTCAGTTTATCTTTTTCCATCTCACTCTGTCTCATTCGAGGACGAATGTTCCTAAGTGGGAGATATTGTAATACCCCAAAGTTTTCTAAATAATTTCATCCCAAGAATGTCAAGTATTATCTTCTAAATTGAATGATTTTTATTCCATGGGGAATTTTTAAGATCTTCACTTTTTGTCATGTGGGAAACTCAATAATCTTTCCATTGATATAAGATTTGCCTAAATTCGATAACTGGGTAAGAAGTTATATGACTATTTCAAGTCCCCGTCGTAAAACAATGCCATATTAGTTAGTGGCGCACCGCGCCACAGGAGAAAATGGCAATTTTCATATTCCAGTAGGGGTCCGCGATAGTGGCGCGTCGCGCCAAACTTCCAGGTCACAAATGAAGTGGCAACGCGATGGCTCCGCGTCGCGCCATCCCTCAATTTCCCAGCTTTTAAATTCCAGTGACACGACGCGATAGCGCTGCATCGCGCCCGGGGTCAAGTTCAGAAAATTTTCACCAATTTAAAAGACACGTCCAGGGTTAAAAGGGTCAATTTACCACCCCTATTTAAGCCCTTTTAACACGAGATTCAGCTATTTGGAACCCAAAATAAACTAGTTTCTCTCAATTTTCTCTCAAGAACAAGCTAGGGTTTTAATTAGGGATTCAATTTCAAGAAAGTCTCTTCGTGAATCTTCGCTAAACCAAGAACTAAAGTATGTGTTGTGTTGATTTATGGATTCCTTTCATCTATAAAGCTCAAGAACCCTATTTCAAATTGTAAATCATGATATTTATGTTGTGGGTTGATTGTAACCATGTTTATCTTGTTATATGATACCCAAGTTGGAATATTTATTTGTTTTTCATGAAATTACATTAGCAAGTGAGTGAAATCCATAAATTGAGTTATTTATAATATGTCAATTTGATGATTAAGCCTATGCCCTATGGGTGCATGCAAGGTATTTGATAAAATGCCTAGGAAGATAGAACTTATGCACTATAGCTAGATTGTGATCCAAAATGACTTCCATGTTATTCTTATGTATTGAAATTTGTTTGTTGGATTTCTCATGAGTTAGCCTTATGAAATTATGCTATGTATACATGCTATCTTATTCACGTACCAAGCTATGATAATCAAATGCCCATGAAATATCTCCAATTTTTGTACTATGGATTGTTGATGATTGGTCATGCATTCAAGAATGTCATGCCTTGTCAGTTTCCTTCCATCGAGTCCTGGGGGTATTTGTACCCAAAAAATATAGTTGTTACCTAGAGTCAGTGACATGTTTCACGATATCCTCAATCAAGCCATGATCTATAGAACTTAGTCAGTCATGTGACTCAGGAAATCTCTGTAATTTAGTAATCTCAATACTATTCCGTCAGTCAACGGAATTCAGTTAATTTAGTTCAGTAATTCATGTTCAGTGTCCATTCAGATGGGAGTAGGAGTTAGCACCGAGTGAACCCAAGGATAGGAACTCACCTATTATATGAGGATGTGATTCTTAGAATCAATCCTTGCATTCCAGAACTACGTAGCCAACGTAGGTTGAGACATTATAGCCTGCTATATTAGGGTAGATGAGATGGCTTAACCTGTTATCTGAGGATTTCCACCGTTCTTACTAGAGTTACCTGTTATATAAGGGTTACTCACAGATTGTCCTTACCAGTAGCACGGTATTGACACTCTTTTAATTAGGGTTACAGATTGGAACCCTACTCAGCCATAATGGCGTATTAGGGGCATGTCGGTTAGATAACTACTTTCCACAGTTTTAGTTACAGAATTCAAGACTATCAGATACAACCAACTCAAAATAGTACGGAACTTAGTTAGTTCCATCAGATTCAGGACTGTCAGATACAGTCACTCATGTTATCAATTCTATCAGTCATCAGAACTCAGTTATCAATCATGTTAGTTATCAGTAAGCTCATGTTATCACGATCTCAGATATAGTTAATATGTGTTCATGCATGTATTCTCACGTTCATATTAGTCAGTTATCCAGTATTGTTCATGCATATGAACCCCATGCATTTAGCCTACGTCACATGCATACCAGTATATTCAAAGTATTGGCCATTTGTGCTATGGTGTCTTATACCATAGGTTCAGAAGCACGAGCTCCAGAGCATTAGTAGCATTCTAGTCTCAGCAGTCAGAGTTAGCAGTGAGTCCTCATCTCTCGAGGACCTGATCATTATTTATTATCTCATTAAGTAATTTATTAGTTGGAGTTAGTTGGGGACATGTACCATAAACTTCTCATTCAGACAATTCAGTCAGTTAGAGGCTTTCCAGACTATCATGTTCAGACTATCATATCAGTTTTGTTTTGGGTATTTCATACCCCATTCAGATGTTATATCTTTATCAGTTATGTTCCAGGCTTGAAACTTATGTCCTTTCAGTTCATGTTTCCGCAACCATATAGTATATTATGTAGTATACAGGTACAAATATCAGTAATGGGTTAGCTTGTGATCCTTCGGGGTCATGAGCACTGTGTACCATTCCGGGTACCAGATATGGGGCATTACAACTACTGATCGTGTCATGACTGATACATTTCTATGACTGACCATGGATTTAGGTAATCAGCTAAATTGCCGGGTACAAGTACCCCCAGGACTCGATAGCATAAATTAAGAGACATGGCATAACATGAAACATGTAAACTATGAACTTGATCATCATTCATACATTGGGGCATTTTGACAAACACTTGCATGATATAACTTGCACATAAGCTAACTTGGCATGATTTCATTCTCTTAATAGCTCACATGGATAATTTATCAAGAAATTGGTGAGCATAGTATTTAACAACAAGTGAGCATCATAATTCATCTCTAATTTCACAAGTCAAGGGTTTATCATGGATTCACATGAATCTACATACATAATGATCAATTTCACATGAGATATATATATATATAAAATCATGAATTAGGAACTTAATCCAAATAACAATCATGGAAAGACTTTTATTCCAACCATGAAAATCATAAAATCAATTACTTGAAGTTCAAAAGAGAATCTTGGACTCCAAGGGTGGAAGGAACCCTTGGATAAACACTTCACATACCTTTGTTGAGGAATTTCTGAAAGCTTATGGCTAAATCTTGAGTTCTTGATTTAAAATTGGATCTTCTAGGGTTTTGTTCTTGAGAAAATTTGAGAAAAATGACTATATTTGCTCTATAGGGAGTTTAATTTTGTGTTTTGGGGGATGAGAGTCAAGGGAAAAAGACCTAAATACCCCCAAGAACACGATCTTTTAATGACTAAAAACTGGGTTACCAATGCGCAGGTCGACACGGTGCATCGATGGTATCAATCATAGTCAACGCGTATGTCGATTCACTGGAATTGGACGCTGGTAGCTAAGAAAAATAGTAATCAACGCGATAGTCAATGCGACGCACCAAGATCGCATTGATTCACTATTTTGGTATTCCATAGGAGCTTCAAATGAAGTCCGAAATATTCGAAACTTGTTCGGAAACACCTATGGATATTCCTGATCACAAAACAACCTAAACATCAATATTTAATGGACGTAAAGATTGAAGAATAAGACTACCAACCTTCGTAGGTTAAAATGATACTAAGTCTGTGTACTTAGCTAAAATATTCTAAGTCTGGGACCTCTTGACAAGCCTAAAGAACTGAATTAAGCTTAGGATTTTGCGGGGTCTTACATTATCTCCCCCTTGGGAACATTCGTTCTTGAATGAGACTGCTGAGACTGAGAATACTATGAGACTTACTGTAACGCCTCGAAATATCATCCCGAGATGCCACACGGTGCCCAAAGCTACACGTAGCCTCAAGCTAACCCTTTAAGCCAAAATACTACCCTTGGGTTCCAACAAAACAACATACACGCTACGCTAAGGATATATATATAAGTACATATTATATCACATCTCACATGGCACGGAATATCGTTAGACTGTACATATATAGAATGTCTATACATAAACCAACCCAACAATACACTAGTCTGACATAGCCTCTACACAACAAAATCAACGAGCCATTGGGACAAACCCCCAACTGACTCAACAGACCAAAGGGATCACAAAACAACAGCACCAAAACTAGCAACTTGGTCCTCGAACCATGAGGACTCACTACTGAAGGAACGTAGATGCGACACTCGGATATCTCTGTCGCGGCTGCGGCTGAGTACCTGAACCTACATTATGGTAAGAATATAGCCCATAGAGAAATATATGGGTCAGCATAAGATACGTACTGAGTATGTGGGGGCGCATGCAAAATATATATAATATCATAAATTTCGTAAAAACGGACATACGGACCATAATGACACACCTGGCTTGAGTGACATTGAGTCATGCGACTCATAACACCTTAGATAGGAAATGTAGGAGAAAAACCTCATAAATCATTATAGATCATCATAGGCAACTTGACTTACCAAATCAAAACTCGGAGTGACTCGGTATTTCAATAAACATGACTCTTATGGACAGGGGAGTTTCCTATAACCGACAACCCCACGTGAGCTACGTGGAATGCCAACGTTTGAAACCCCCGTTGGTGGGAGCGTCATACTCTTTGCCAGGGAGTACGAACTTAAAACTGCAACAATCACAATCGGGCTCTCTGGCCAATAATATCATCATAAAAAAACCCTACGGTGGCACATAGGTTTGGGGAAATACCAAATTTCCCTCTCGGTGCTAAGTACTACTCCCCGACAAGCTCAGAACGCGTTAGGAATTCCACTTCAAAACATCTCAAGGGTCAACAATGATGACCAAAATCATGTATCTTTCTCAAATTATTAAATAATCATTTGTGGATCCCTAACTCGACTCAAATCAAGAATATTTTCCAACATCAAAACGTATCACCTTTTTAAACCACCACAACATCAATAACACCAAAACAATGCCAAGGCTCATCATAGCCTTTCAACTTCAACATCAACACGCCTCAATTCACAATCCAACTCACATTTTAAAGACACTTGAAATAATAATCAATAGTAGGGATACATAATTCTCGATAACAATTATCAAGTCATAATAAGGAAGTAATGGTATAATTGTATAAATCAAGGTTTAATAATTCAAATCATCGTATATTCATAACCAAGTAATTTTGGACACAATTCCATTTCAAAATCATATATGCACCAATTTACAAAATTTCATATTTCATGGATAACAATATGAGCTATAAAATCATATTTTCAATCCATGGAAAAACATGTAAAATCTTATATCAACATAAGTAAATAAAATTCCGGGCACAAGATCGAAAGGATAATATTGTTCAAAAACCCCACATACCTTGAAATTGACCTCTTGATTATGGAATCCTGTTCACACAAATAAGGGGTACTCCTCGAAGGTCTCGAGATGATGAGTTCGATTATCTTATCAAATTTGAATTTGTACGGTGAAATTGGAAGATATTTGGAGCTCAAAATGGACCTAGGGTTTAGTTCTCTCAATGTTTTTATGGAAGAACATGAATTTTATGGCTCAATATAGGTATAAATGGATAATTTTCGTCCATGAAGTGAAGGCATAATGATCAAAATGACCTTAAAAATAAAAAAATTCTCGAATATGTCCTTTGGTGGACTGTTTTGATAGTGTGAAGTAGATCAATCATAACGTTTTACTCCGATATCCAAATTGGATGAAACCAATTTCATTAGAAAGAGGACTCTCATATCTTTCCGTTGATATATAGTATCTCATCAGATCATTGTGTACGAGGAGTTATGATCGTTTGAAGTTGACCCAAAAATTTACTTTTGATAGGCTGAAGTAGATCAACCATAACTTTTTGCTCCGTTAGACAAATTGGATTAAACCAATTTCATCGAAAAGAGAAATCGCTGAGATTTCCATTGATATATAGTGGATCACCCAAATTATTATGTACAAGGAGTTATGATCGTTTAAAGTTTGAGAAAAAATACGCCAGGCCTCAGTACTTTTTCCTGCACATTTTACTGTTCACTACTATTCACGATTCGATCGGAATGTTCCTAACTCGTCGCTCGGGTGTCCGTTTTGGATGATCCACATGTCGTTGGAAAGATTATTCGATACTCTACGCAATGGTGGGTCATAATCTAAGATATTATTCACGAAAAATTTATAATTCATTCTAGAAGATAGAACCCAACATGTTTACGCACAAAATTTCAACAAAAAATTTCTCGGGGTATTAGACTTACTTACTTAGAAGACATGAACATATGGAACATGGAAATATAACTAATATTAATAGTATTCTGAATTATCATACTGAGCATGCATATCTGATGCATAAATATAGGTGAACATGATTCATGAATGCATGACTCGGATTACTGATAAACAAAATCTATATACTGAACATGCATATCTGATGCATGGATACATGACTGAACTGGCTCATGAACGTATAACTGAACATGCGATGGTAACTGATGCTAAGTTTATAACTAAAATCTGAACATGAAACTGATTAAGCTTAAGAAAACTATTACCTTGAGCTGAGTCTAGATAAACAGAGAATAGATGAGGATACTTGGTTCGCATGTCTGCTTCTGCTTCCCAGGTAGTTCCCTCAATGGACTGATTCCGCCAAAGAACTCTGACTAGAGGAACTTCTTTGTTCCTTAGTCTACGAATCTGATAGTCAAGGATTTCGACTGGGATCTCTTCATAAGAAAGACTGTTCTAAATATCTATTTCCTCAATAGGGACTATGAATGATGGGTCACCTATGCATTTCTTTAGCAAGGAGACATGAAACACTGGATGAACTGAAGATAAATCTGAAGGTAACTCAAGATCGTAAGCTACCTTTCTGAAATGGCTGAGAATTCGGTAAGGACTGACATATCAGGGATCGAGTTTCCCTTTTTTGCCAAAACACTTCACTTCTTTCATTGGAGATATCTTCAAGTGCACATAGTCACCAATCTCGAACTCGATATCCTTTTTGTGCACATCTGCGTACGATTTATATTGGTTCTGAGCTGTCTTAAGCGTTTCCCTGATCAACTGGACCTTCTCTAAGGTATCAAGAACCAAGTCAGGCCCTAACATTGCGGCCTCACCCACTTCAAACCAACCAATAAGAGATCTACACCTTCTTCCATAAAGTTTCTTAAACGGATCCATCTGAATACAAGAGTAATAGTTGTTGTTATATGCAAACTCAATCAAAGGTAAGTGGTTATCCCAATAGCCTTTAAAGTCTATCGCACATGGTCGCAGCATATCTTCTAGAGTCTAAATAGTCCCTTCTACTTGACCATCTGTTTGAGGATGGAAGGTTGTACTGAGATGAACTTGGGTACCAAGACCCTTTTTAAACGCTTTCCAAAAATGAGAGGTGAAATGGGTACCTCTATCTGAGAAATAGATAACGAAACACCGTGTAATTTTAACAACTCTCTAATGTAGAGTTTGGCATAATCCTCGGCTGAATAAGAGGTATGGACTGGAAAAAAATGAGTTGATTTGGTCATTTTGTCTACAATGACACAAACTGAATCATGCTGATGACGAGTACGAGGAAAATCCATCATGAAGTCCATGTTTACTTCTTCCCACTTCCAAGTAGGAATATTGAACTTCTTTATGGACCCACTAGGCTTCTGATGCTCTATCTTAACCTGCTGACATGTAGGGCACTTAGCTATAAACTCTGTAATATCTCTCTTCATCCCACTCCACCAATAGATTTCTTGCAAGTCACGGTACATCTTCATGGCCCCTGGATGAATAGAGTAACGTGCACCATGTGCCTCTATGAGAATTTGCTGCCTCAAGTTATCTACACCTAGCGCACACAGACGACCCTGACAACATAAAACATTATCTCCCCCTTGAGATAAAACCCCTACCTTCTGATTTCTGACTGATTCCTTCAACTGGACTAGACTGGGATCCCTATCCTACTTTTTCTTTACTTTAGAAACTAGGGATGATTCTGAGCTACTCTGTACCCACACACTACCTTCTGTTGAATCGACTAAGTGAACTCCTAGTTGGGTTAGATGATGAGCTTCCTGGGCTAACTTCTTTTTACTGTTCTCAACATGGGCAACACTACCCATAGACATTCTACTGAGAGCGTCAACCACTACATTCTCTAACGGATGTTATGGTATTCTTGAGAGAACACATACTATAGGCTCTTATGATCAGTGAACACATCAATGTGTACACCATACAAGTAATGTCTCCAAATCTTTAAGGCAAAAACTATCGCTTCTAACTCAAGATCATGAGAAGGATAGTTTTTATCATGGGGATTAAGCTATCTAGAGGCATAGGCTATGAATTTACCTCTCTGCATAAGAACACAACCCAATCCGACTATGAAAGCGTCACAGTACACAACAAAATCGAACCATCTGGTAGGGTCAAAATTGGAGTTGTAGTGAGTTGAGTCTTCAACTACTGAAAACTCTTCTCACAAGAATCTGACCACTGAAACTTGACTTTCTTCTAAGTTAATCTATACATATAGGATGTAATAAACCAAAATCCCTTAATAAACCGTCGGTAATATCCAGCCAAACCCAAGAAACTCCTGATATCTGATGGAGAGATGGGCTTGGGCCAGTTTCTCACTGCTTCGATCTTTTGGGGATCAACTTTAATGCCATCACTGGAAATTATATGGCCAAGGAATGCTACTGACCTTAGCCAAAATTCGTACTTACTAAATTTGGGAAATAACTGATGGTTTTTGAGAGTCTGTAATACTATTCTGAGATGGTATGCATGATCGTTTTCACTACGAGAGTAAACAAGAATGTCATATGTGAAAACTATGACGAACATATCCAAGTACTGCTTGAACACATGGTTCATTAAGTCCATTAAGGTTGCTGGGGCATTGGTAAGACCAAAGGACATGACTAAAAATTTAAAGTGACCGTACCGAGTTCGGAAAACTATTTTTAGGATGTCACTTTCCCTGACTCTGAGCTGATGATAGCCTGATCTGAGGTCTATCTTAGAGAAATAACCGGCACCCTGAAGTTGGTCAAATAAGTCATTGATTCTGGGGAGTGGATACTTGTTATTGACCGTAACTTTGTTTAACTGATGGTAATCTATGCATATTTTGAGAGGACTGTCTTTCTTACACACGAATAAAACTGGTGCGCCTCACGGGGACATATTGGGTCTGATGAATCCCTTATATAAGAGATCCTTTAACTGTTCCTTTAATTCTTTGAGTTCTGCTGAAGCCATTCTGTATGGTGAATAGAGATGGGCTGAGTATCTGGGAAAAGATCAATTCCAAAATCAATTTCCCTTTCGGGAGGAACTCCGGGAAAATCTTCGGGAAACACATCTGGGAATTCACATACTACTGATACTGATTCAAGAGTAGGGATTTTTGAACTAGAGTCCTGGACTTGAACGAGATGGTATACACATCCCTTAGATATCATCTTTCTAGCCTGAAGGTAAGAAATAAGTTGACCCCTAAGTGCTGAAGTACTACTCTTTCACTCTAGGATGGGTTCATTCAAAAATTGAAACTTGATAATTCTATTTCTATAGTTGACTGAGGCATAGCAGGAATGAAGCCAATCCATGCCGAGAATGACGTCAAAATCAGTCATCTCTAATTCGACTAAATTTGTTAAAGTAACTTTCTGATATATCATAATTGGACAGTTCTTGTATACCTGCTAGGCTATGATAGATTTACCTACTGGGGTAAAATCTGAGAAGGGCTCTGCTAGAATTTTGGGATTGACTCTAAAATCAACCGCTATATATGGAGTAACAAAAGATAAAGAAGCTCCTGGATCTAGCAAAGCGTAAACATACAAATGGAAAACTTGTAACATACCAGTGACCACATCAGGAGAAATTTTCTAATCCTATTGATATTGAAGAGCATAGAGTCTTTTTGGGCGCTGCCCACTGGTGGCACTGGAAGAGGCACCCTACTGATTCGGGTGACCGTACTGAGCTGGGGGACGGTTATGCTGACTCTGCAAACCAACATGAGTACATTGTCTAAATCTGTAGCCTGGCTTACAATATCCAAAACACACATCGCTGCCAGCTCTACAAATACCCTGGGGTTTTTGCTGCACTTCTGGCAAAGGGGATTGGTTCGGGCACTACTAACACTACCCTGGGGTTTAGGGCCTGATGCCCTGTCTCGGTTGCCATCTCTGAATTTTAGAACTAGAGCATTGGTTGAGGAAGGAGATGGAACTGAGGATTTTTGGAAAAACTGAGAACGATTCCCACCCTCTGACTTAGGCTGAGCGAAATTAAAACTACTTATTCTCTCCCTCTTGTTATCTCTCTCCTTCTCTTTATTCTTGGCCTCCTCTATCTGCTGAGCTTGGACCATGAGCCTGGCTATGTCCATCTCCTTAATAATTATTACGATCCTACACTCCTTGAGCACACTGCTAAACACTCCTGACAGGAACTTACTCATCTTCGCTCTGCTATCTACTACACTATGCGAGGCATATCTGGCTAACTGAGTAAACTAGAGAGAATACTCCTGCACTGTTATATTTCCCTGCATCACGTTTATAAACTCCAAAACCTTTGCTTCCCTCAACTCTAGCGGGAAGAACCTATACAGAAAAGCAACTGCAAACTCCTCCCATTCTATGGACCCTGTATCTGTGACCCTCTCTGCCTTCCACTATTTGAACCATGAGTGAGCCACACCCTGTAACAGATATACGGCCAACTCATCACTCTCAACAACAGTCACCCCTATGATATCAGTAACCTTATGCACCTGATCAAGAAATTCCTGAGGGTCCTCATCTGACTTAGACCCGGTAAACGATGGAGGGTTCATTCGAGTGAAGTCTCAAATCCTGGCAGCAGCAGTATTGGCCACTGGGTTAGACGAAACTGCAGTTAGGCATTTATTTTGGGCTGCCATAGAATGAGCTAGGGTAGTGAAGGTTGCTCTGAACTCTGCGTGGGAGACATGCTTGCATAAAGGATCAGGATGGATGGGCTGAGGGGCTAACTGATCTCCCGTTCCTCTACTGTGAGTTCTCTTTGGAGATATATTCTATAAATGCCAGAAGCTAGGATTAGAAAGAGAGTGTAACTAGAACTCATGCTCACTCTCACGACATGAATACTTAAAGAAGGAAAACTTTTCCTAAAACATCTCGTAGCCTCTTGTCCATAAGTTTGGCGCATAACAGACCAATGCACAAGAATCTACTAGATGCGGCTTTCAGACTTCCTAGGACACTGTTAAACCTTAGGCTCTGATACCAAGTTTGTAACGCCCCGAATTTGTACCCTGGATGCTATATGGTGCTAATAATCTTGAAGGACCACAAGCTAACCCATGACTGGTACCTGCTGCAATAACTATGTAATAAATACTGTAATGATTGGGGAGATAGGCAAAAACATATGCCATAAGGTTCAAATCTGTAAATAAATCTGAATGCGGTATCAAATTACCAAAACTGAATATAAGTACTAAAAAAGACTGAACAACTGTCTGAAAATACTCTAGTCTAAAAAAAAGCCTCTAACTGTCTGAACTGTGGAGTTGATGGGACAAGCCCCCAACTAACCCCATCTGCTGAAATAAAACTGAAGTACTATAAATAATAAGCATGTCCTCAAACTATGAGGACTCACCACTACTCTTAAAGTTGAGAATTTTCACTGCTAAGGGTGCTCTAGAGCCCGTGCATCTGAACCTATGATATAAGAAATCATAGTGCAAAAAGCATGCATCAGTACTTTGAATATAATGGTATGCTCAGTGAGGTAGGCTGAAATGCATGGGCTCATATGCATGCACAACAATAACTGAATAACATAAGTATAACTGAGTAAGAGTATATTCACGAATACATAGACTGTAACTGAGATCGTGCTAATACTGAATACTGAATCTGGATACTGATAACCGATATCTGAGTTTGCGAATACTATATTACTAATTATCTAAATGACTATATCTGACAATTCAGAATATTGTGGAACTATACTGAGTTCCATATTGAGCTGAGTGACTATGTCTGATAGTCCTAAATCTATAAAATTGAACTGAGTTCTATTTGGAGACTGATACTGAATTGAGACTGTGGGAAGTAATCATCTAACCGACATGCTCCTTCTCTAACTGATTTGGGGTCCAATCTGTAACCCTAGTTGGAAGGGTGTCAATATCGTGCCACGAGTAAGGACAAACTGTGAGTTAACCCTCTCTGACATGAAGCTCTTTCATCAACCCTCACTGGCAGGATAACTCGGATGAGAAGTATCAACCCTCATAATGTCTAGCAAGAAATACCTCAACCTACGCTGGCTACTTACTTCTGTAATGCAGGGATTGCTGCTAAGGGTCAAACTCTCTGCTGACAGGAATGCCCCCATCCCTAAGTTAACTCGGTTCTGAATCCTACTCCCAACTGAATAGACACTGAACTAATTTCTAGTCTGTACTAGGCTGCACTAAACGATTACTGAGATTACTGTTTAGTTGAACTGAATTCACTGAGTTCTATTGACTGACGTAATACTACTAAATTTTGTTAGCTGACTGAGTTTATCGAGGTCTGAACTGGATCCTGAATTAGACTGGACTAATATGGATTTTACTGAGTTTTTCTGAGTTCTGTAACTGACTGGGAGTACTACTGGTCGTGTCGTGATTGATACTATTCTATGACTGACCATGGCTCTAGGTGATCAGCTAAATTGTCGGGTACAAGTACCCCCAGGACTCAATAGCATAAATTAAGAGACATGACATAACATAAAACATGTAAACTATGAACTTGATCATCATTCAACCATTAGGGCATTTTGAAAAACACTTGCATGATATAACTTGCATATAAGCTAACTTGACATTATTTCATTCTCTTAATAGTTCACATGGACAATTTATCAAGAACTTGGTGAGTATAGTATATGCACATAGTATTGAACAATAAGTGAGCATCATAATTCATCTCTAATTTCACAAGTCAAAGGTTTATCATCGATTCACATGTATCTACACACATAATGATCAATTTCACATGTATCTACCACTAATCAATATATATGAGTATTAAAGTAAAGTACACTAATAATATCTGATGAAGTCCCCGAAATAGAAGAACTCATCACCTGCTGGCTAGAACTGCAACTGTCTGATTATGATGTGTGGACTATAACTGTTACCTATATTATGAAATAATGTAGCCATACAGACGTATATGTGGATCAGTACTTTTGGAATGTACTGAGTAAGCGAGGGTGAATACAATAAGTAAAACTGATTTCATACGTAATCTTAAAACATGCATGCTAAGTATAAGTAAACTCACCAAGAGGCTGAAGTAAACTGAAAGCTGAAATATCTTAAAACATGAGTAACAAACATAGTCTGATAAGCTGGTGAATCACTACACTTAGTTTCTTAAAACTTTACTTTTGTAGGATAAGTAGAACTGAAGCTGGGATATGGTAAAAACATGAATACATGAACATACGAAACCAAACATACATGTACTGAGCTGATCTGATTACTTGAATAACTGATACCTGGGTGACAGAATGATTGAAATCTAAGAAAGGGGATAACTAACACCTATATACTGAGTAGTTGATATAAGAATACAGACTACTGATATCCAAACACTGAATAACTGACGACTGAATACCAATCATGTAACACTGAACTGAACTTAGTCTAAATAATTGAAATAAAACTATAGAGTACTGTGCCTATTAAAAAAGGACTAACTGAATAACATGGGATAACTAAGCATAAATGCATGAAAACTGTAAAATCTGAGAATGCGAGACCAAGCATATATATTTTTTAAAATAATCTATAAAATGAAATATTAAAGTCTGGTGACTGAATAACTGAGAGTATGTATACTATGGTCAAGTAAACCTAAACTGAGAATATACTGAATACTGTACTGATACTGTGGAAGGTATCATCTAACCAACATGCCACAATCTGAGCTATTTGGGGTCCAACCTATAACCCCAGTTGGAAGGGTGTCAGTATCATGCCATGGGTACTAACACTGGCTTTGTGGATCCACTAAAGTGAAATCCGAAAGGACTAAAGAGTCATTCTCTACTGGCAGGTGCCCTGGTGAGATATGTGTCAACCCTCAACTAGCAGGTTAACATCTCAAACCTACGCTGGCTACGTAGTTCTGAAATGCAGGGATTGCTACTAAGAGTCACACCCTCAACTGGTAGGTGAGCCCCCATCCCTGGGTTTGCTCGATGATAAATCCTACTCCCAACTGAACCGACATGGATTACTGAACTAATCTAAGTTTGAATGATATGATAACTGACTGAACTGATAATGCTCATACATATCTGAAACCATTCTGGAAATACTGAGACTAAGTAAACAACTAAGTTTCGAGTATTCATAACCCCCAGGACTCGATATCAATAACAATAGGACCTCATGAAAACTTTAAAACCATAGAAGGGAATCACTGTTCAACATTTAACACTTAGGCATTTCATCAAACACTTGAGGACCATAAACTTGTGCATGGAAATGAGAAAACATGCAAAAATATTATGGTTATACGAATCAATAGGGATTTGATATGAAGATCATAACATTCAAAATATGTATTGGCTTATTCCACTTGAAAACACATATACTCTTAACTTGAAATCAAACACATAGGGATCATGAGTTAAAACATGAGAGTAGTTAAACTATGAAAATCACAAAAATTTCAATATTAGAAACATGTGTTAAGGATTTAACATGTGAAAATTATCATTCGAACATATCAAGAAAATTTCAATGAAAATCATTTGTAAACATGATACATAATCGAAATTCATGAAATTTCATGGATATAATTCATATTGACATGTAAAGATCATAACTTTGAACTTGAAAATGGGTTTTTGGGCTCTATGGGTGAAAGGTTACCCATGGATGAACTCCTACATACCTTAATTAGATGGATTCTTGAAGAAATCGTGAATTTGATGTAGAAAGCTTGACTTTGAAGCCCTTAGAGATGATCTTGAAAGCTTTTATTGGAATTCTTGAGCTAAAGAACTTAAATTCTTATTTATCTTGAAGAGATTGTAATAGAGTTTTGAAGCTCTTGGATGGAGGTTAAGATTTGTTCTTGAGAGAGGGAGGCTTTCTTGGAGAGAAATTTTGAGTAAAGGGGAAACTAATGCTCCTTGGGGGCTGAAATTATGTGTTATGGACAGATTTAGATGAGGGAAAATGACCAAAGTGGACCTAGACCTTTTAGGAATTGAAGCAGCGTGTGAAAAAGCTCTACATCACATCGGATATCACATTGGTATAGCAACGCGTTGCGTCACTTATCGCTTCGAGAAACCAGCGCGCCGCACCCCAATTGCGTTGGCTTATTCCTCACACGAAAAATGTCATAACTTTTCACTCGGGTATTGGATTAAGGTAAAATTGGTGTAGTTGGAAATCTGACTCAATTATCTACAATTTGGTGGGTCTTGAGCTGCAAATTTATATGTGTATGAAAGTTATACACGTTCAAAGTCGACCCTTGTAGAATCGAATACCAAATTTTAGATGAATCAAAGGCTCTTAGCTCAACTTTGTTCTAAGTGATTCTTATAAATATTTTTTACCTCGAAATCACATCAAACACGAGGATAAAGATCATGAAACTTATTTTCACATGAGAATCATTTGGATTATAACTTATACATGTAGGAACGACGATTTAAAGAATAACCCAAAAATACGGGGTGTCACAAAATTTTACATAATATAAATTGAAAGACAAAGTTGGAAATTTCTCCAACACACGTTTCTGGCCTGAGACATTCTTGATAATGCCAATATATTTAATATTCCGTTCAGTTATTATCTGAACATGATATTCATTTCGACCTATATCCTTAAAACTTAATAAATTTCTTGGAGATTTAGAAGAGAATAATGCATCTTCTATAATCAGTTTTGTCCCCTTAGGCAGAAATTTAGTAGCTCTTTCGGAGCCTTCAATTAATTTGGAATTACTAGAGATTGTTTTGCTTTTCTTCTAAGTAAGCAGGAAAAGTATTTCTTATCTTTAAATATGGTGTGCGTTGTTCCACTATCAATTAAACAAATATCGCCACAATTGATTATTGATCCAAATAAAAATAGAGAAGAATTTATATATTCTTCAAGTTGAAAATTTAAACAAAGTAAATATGATAGCATTACTAACACACAACGTATTATACAAACTTCAAGATAGTGAAACACTACTAACGGAAATATAAACTAATATACTCAATAGAAAATTAAAATACTCAGACTTCTGCAGATTCATCATTGATAAAGTGACTAACATTTTCTTCAGAATTCAAAGAAATTTGCAGCATCTAAATCCATTGGCTCAACATTATCTTTAGAGATAAAACTTATTTCTACATTGTTATCCATTTTTTTGAGGGACACCTGATAGAGATTAATTAGGTGCTTTGGCATACGATAGGTACATGACTAGTGCCCTTTCCTCCACACCGATAACATTTATTTTCTGAATTTTTTCTTTGCACTGCTTCAGTATTTTCACCCTTATTTTTACACTGTAGGTGTTGAGGGTCATTATTTAGTGCAAGACGATCAACCTAATTAAAATTTCTCCCACTGCCACGACCACAATCACGACCATGGTGGGGCCAGAACCTCTTTCACGTCTGAATTGGTGAAAATTTACTGCATTTACTTCAAGAAATAAAGTAGTACCATTAGGTAGACTTTCATGATTTTTCATCAAAAGATATTGTGTTGTTCAACAATAAGAAGATGCGAAATTAGTTCAGAATACTTTTTAAATCACATTTCTCGATATTGCTATAGGAGCATACTCGAGGCAGGAAAAATGAAGAATATTTTCTCTAGCATATAATGATCAGTGATATATTTTTTTCCGCATAAATTTAATTGCGATTTAATTCTAAACATGACAGAATTATATGTAGTTATATTTTTAAAATCTTGTAATCTCACATGAATCCATTCATAATGTGACTGTGGAAGGACAATCATCTTCAGGTGGTAATATCTCTCTTTTAGGTTATTTCACAGGATAAGAGGATCCTTAATGGTGAGATATTTTATTTTTAAGCCCTCGTCATGATGATGATGAAGAAATATCATAGCCTTGGCACGGTCTTGATTTAATGCTTGATTTTCATCTTTGATGGTGTCTGCCTGACCCATTGCATTCAAATGAATTTCGGCATCAAGTGCACAAGTTATGTAGGTTTTGCTCAATATATCTAGGGCAACAAATTCATGTTTAGATATAATTGTCATTATTTTAAGAAAAGTAAACTCTTATATTTACTATTGTTGAAAAATATTTGTTCAAGATGATAACGTGTTATAAAACTATCTAAGAAAGTAACAAAAGGTAAATGTAACAAGAGAGAATATAGCAGGAATAGTATTATCGATTTCTTCTCAATATAGATATGACAATTTATAGCCAAAAGGAAACTTAGCCAACTAGCTATTTAAAAGAGGTGGGAGATTATTTGGCATTAAGCATAATCAAGTGTAAGCCACATGGACATCCATTTATCTTCATGACATTTGGCCATATAATTTGTCATTATTTGATAGATATCTTTGACAAATAATTTAAATTCTCAAATACTAAAAAAAGTCTAGTTGGGTCAAATCCTATTATTTGAAAACTTTTAAAATTATAAACTTTACTCCAAACCATTATGTATTATAAAATACCTTACCGTTTATTAATCCCAACTAGTATCTATTTGTCAACCAACCCCATTATTAATCTTTGATATTTGACTCAAGTATGTAATTGAATAGTTGCATAGCACTTTTAAAAGTAATATAATAGAAAAATTGAATGCTCCTTTATGAGTTGAGAAGACTTCGGTAGCTCCTACACTTATGTGTGAAACTGTTTATAAGAAAGTTGGAGCTTATAATTTATAAGTTTAATTTTTATCATGAAACTTATTCATCATAAAATGATAATACAAAGTTATGGATAATTTTAATAGTTTTAAAACTTATGGGTATAAATCATATTTCTTTAAAAAGTTAAATATTCTTTTAAAAAATTATGGCCAAATATATGGTGAAACTTTACCCAAATCTCGACCCAAAATAATTTGCCAAAAATATTTGAGAATCTATGTCCAAACTCTAGCTAGTTTTTTTCTAGTATTTGAAAATTTGAATTATTTGTCAAAAAGGTATCCTAAATAATGACAAATTGTATGACGAAATATTATTTTTTTATTTTTTTCAAAAACTTCATAAAAAACTTTTGGCCGAACGAATCCCAGATTTCATTCACATCATTTAACCAACTACCCTATCAAAATCCAGCACTACCCAAAACTCAACAAAAGATAGTACAATGTGAGGCTGACTATAGTAAATCAAAAAATTACAATTTCTATTAATTTTAATTTTTGAGGAAACATACCCTAAATGAAAAAAAAATGATAATGCTGAAGTATACGCTTATCATACTCGGCTATGATAATTTATTGTTCGAGTAAATTCTTTGCTACTATATATAAGTGGATAGATATTTAACTCTTCATTGAACAGTAATCCGCACGATATCAATAACACCACTTTCGCATGACAATCGACTCTAGGACTTTTGGCAAGCAATAAGAAATTAGGCTTTAAACATAATTCTTAAAATAATATTCCCTCCATAATCTATTTTTGTATCTCCATTGACTTGCTCGGTCAATTGCCACCAAACCAACAAGTGCCAAACTCTCTGTTGGGAGCTCTCCCCCCAAATGAGGCCCGACGCGGGGCGAATCCGAATATAATCGGACTCCTAAAAAGCGGGTATCGGACACCAGGTGGTTTAAACCAAAAAAAAAATACACATAGCTTATATCTTTTTTGACACAATTTATTATTTAGTTCCATGAGTCTATCTTGCTATCAAGGTAGAATAAAATAAAAAAGTTTCCATAACAACAAAGTTCGGTTATGTTGTTTTGGATACACAAAATTTGTATTTTGGCAAAACTACTTCAACACAAGTTCAAGAACAAATCAAGAACACTTATGAAGTTTTCCAGCACCTTCAACATAAAATCAAAATATGATCTTTCAAAGAAGTATGTTTTCAGTTTTTTTTTAAAGAAAAATAGATGAAGCAGAAAAAAGCCAAGTCCTTCGAATTCAGAGAGTGTCCTTACGAAAATAATTCCCCTCAAGTACCCGAGGTTGCAGAATTTTTCTCCTAGGATAAAATGGCTTAACGATCCGACAGTAGTGGTACCTCAAATGATCGGATTCTCTTCGAACTCACTCAACGGGATATGATCACACAAAGTTTTTCAGAAGAAAAGAAACATTTTTAATTCAGAAATTTTCATTACAAAACCTGTGGAATGCAGGTTTATATAGCCATTAAGTGCCCCTTCCGAAAGGTGACAATGGTTCATTGAAAAGGTGTGTTCTTTGGAACAGTCATGTCTGTCCATTTGAAACAGTGTGTCTTTTCCGAACAACCACAACCATTCAAACAATCATACCTTTTTATCGAAATAGTGTGTCTTTTACACGACGAGTTGTGTCTCTTTCGAGCATCGTTTCTGCATGCAGAAGCATGCATGTTAATGAAGGATAAAAAACTATTTTGTTTTATGTTTCAAATAAATTTTGTCTAAAAAATTAATCTCATCGATCGATCATTTTTCAAATCCAAATCCAAATCAGAATTTGAATCCGAGCGAGCGACCGACCGACGACGGCGCGAGGCACCTCTTTGTTCTTGCCTCACTTACCATGTGGAGTAAGTGTTTCTTAATATAAACACTTGAAGGTTTCATTCTCCCACCAATGTGGGAGAATTAGTAGACTTTCCCATTTTTAGTGCACTTTTTATTTTGAGTGTTATCTCAATTTTTCCCTCCACTTGGTTTCCTCCATTTTCCATTCACACTTTTAATCTTGAACCTAACAATCTCCCACATGAATGGGGAATGACTATCTTTGTAAAACTTTACGGACAAGTATGTGATCATCAAACAAAGATTGATTGCATCTAGATAAGTGAATTTTCCTTTGAACTTTCCGTAGTGAACACGCATCAGATGCACTCAGTCAATTGGTAGATTTGATATCATTGAACCATCGAGCTTTAATGTATACCTAGACAACACTTGTCATACAACCAGTCTTTTATCATTTATGGTTCTCACGATTTTATTTGTTTCAGCCATGAACACGTCTCGGTCTCATGAGAGCTTAGAGAATAGGCCTTTACTAACATCTCCTTGAAGCGGCTTCTACTTCGCCCTCACATAGGTGATTTCTAAATATTTAATTCTATATATTAAGCTATTTGGTCAAATCTGCCAAATTTAGATAATCATTAAAAGACTTCACACCATAAGTCTTATCTTTGTTTACTAAACATTGTCTACATCATGAGAATGGGTTGGGTAGATTAACAATGTTGAAACTGTCAGACACAACTTTGTTTGATCTCCTTGAACCTAGCTTTTGGGATCTCCAGTCTGCTAAGTAGAGTTACCGCCATACTGACTTGTCCTAGGCCGTAAACCCATTCCCTTGTATATTCTCTCAACTCCTTTTCGAGATAGACCCTTTGTAAGTGGATCCGACACATTATCCTTTGACTTCAGATAGTCAATAGTGATAATGCCACTAGAGAGAAGTTCTCTAACAGTATTATGTCTCCGTCTTATGTAACGAGATTTACCATTGTACATCATGCTCCCTTCCCTACCTATCACCTCTTGACTATCACAGTGCATACATACTGGTGTCAATGGTTTGAGCCAATAAGGAATATCTTTCAAGAAATTCCGGAGTCATTCTGCTTCTTCACCGGCTTTATCCAATGCAATAAACTCAGATTCCATTGTGGAGCGAGCAATACATGTCTGTTTGGACGATTTCCATGAGAGTGCTCCTCCATCTATAATAAATACATATCCACTCGTGAATTTTACTTTATTTGATCCGGTGATTCAATTTGCATCACTATATCCTCCAATTACCGTGGAATATTTATTATAATGCAAAGCATAGTCTTGAGTGTATTTAAGATACCCCAAAACTTTTTTCATTGTCATCCAATGAGTTTTATTGGGATTACTCGTGTACCAACTCAACTTACTAATAGCACATGCTATGTCTGGCCAAGTACAATTCATGATATACATTAGACATCCCAACACTCTTGTTATTCCAACTGTGAGTCACTTTCACCCTCATTCTTTTGAAGTGCAAAGCTCACGTCCAATGAAGTCTTGACAATATCAAATTTCAAATACTTGAATTTGTCAAGTACCTTTTCGATGTAATAAGACTGTGACAGTGCCAACCCTTGTGGAGTTCTATGGATTCTTATTCCCAAGATCACATCCGCAACTCCGGGTCTTTCATATCAAACTTGTTCTCAAGCATTCATTTCGTAGCATTTATGTCAGAAATGTCTCTACTGATGATCAACATACCATCCACATACAAACAAATAATGACCGTGTGATTTGAAGTGTATTTAATGTAAACACATTTATCACATTCATTTATTTTAAACCCGTTTGCCAACATGATTTAGTAATCTTAATATAAACACTTGAAAGTTTCATTCTCCCACCAATTTGAAAGAATTAGTAGACTTTTCATTTTTTAGTACACTTTCAATTTTGAGTGTTATCTCAATTTTTTCCTCCACTTGGTTCCCTCCATTTTCTATTCACACTTTTAATCTTGAACCCAACCGATTTCACATTTAACCTTCTCATTCCACCCAATGACATACTTGTTTTAGATCGGTAAAGTAAAAAGGCAATCATTATTCAACTATTTTTGGAGTTGATCCATTAACATATTATCACCAATCTAAGGCTACATGTGTGTATGTATTAACTATCCACGACGAACTAATTCAAATGAAAAACATTTTTGATTAGACACTACTCATCAATTATTGCACATTATCCGTTCATAATGGCGTAAAAGGTACACATCATGTTTTAGTTGTTCTTTTTTTTTTTTTTTGAATAATGGTACCAAGGTACACATCATGTACATAGAGAAATTGCTACCATAACTCAAGGAACTATTATTATATCTATCTATTTCACTAAGTTGAAAGATCTTTGGAATGAGTTTGAGTTACTTGAGCCTATTACTAATTGTGAATGCAATCATTTTAGGAAGTTTATTTCTTATGTTCAAATATAGAAATTGTATCAGTCATACCTATAAGCAAGAAGTCAGTCGTTATTAATGAACCTTTGCCTATAGTTAATTAGGCATATGCGATGATTATGAGTGATTAGAGCCACAAAGCTACTATGCCTACATCTACTGGCTTACTAGGTGATGCACCTAGCAATGTTGATTCTGCAGTTATGTATTCTAAAGCAGGCCCTTTTATATTAAAGAGAAACAAAGACTATACTCAAACATGTGATCACTGTAAAATGAAGGGTCATATGAAAAACAATTGCTATAATGTTGTAGGGTATCTCCTGGTCATTCTGCAAATTCAGGGTATTCTAGTCATGTGTTAAATTTCAACAAAAAGAAAAGTTATATTCTTGAAAATGGTAATGGATATTTCACTTACTATAATGCCCATCATGTGCAAGTAGAAGAAGGTGGTGTTGACAGTTGCTGGATGACTAATATTGGTGTCAATATACCTGATAGAGGATAAGATCAAGTGGTGGCCAATATCATGTATGAGTTGTGCTAATGTAGATAAAGTCACTGAAATTCCTAACAAATCATGTATGAGTTGTGCACTCTTAGTACTTACTAATTCTGGTGACCGGATTATAGATACCGGGGCCACTAATCACATAGTATCTGATGTTAACATACTAGATAAATAGACTATCACTAAGAATTCTAATTCAAAAAGGGTGTTCCTACCTAATGGTGATATATCTTTGGTTACACACAGTGGTGATAACTTTAAATCTGCACACAACACATTGCATAATGTGTTTCACTTACCATAGTTCAAGTTCAACTTACTATTTGTTTCCAAGGCTTCTACTAAAGAATTATATTGTGTTGTGTTGTTATATCTCGACTGAATATTTCAAAAATCTCTCAAATGAAAAGGTGAAGGTGACTGGTAGATAAAAAATGGACTCTACTTAATAAGAATGCAAATTATCTTTCCAACTTAAACATAGTCTTGACTGCTAAAACTACTGAAAGACAATCATTTTCTTGAACACTTAGATGTCAAGCTATTACATAAATGATTTGGATATGTGTCTATATCTATACTCATATGATGATTCCTAAGAAACAACAAGTTATTGCATGTAGTTGATAAAAGCTCAGCCTATCCTTTAGCTAAGCAAGTTGGATGTCCTTTTCTTGCTAGTAGTATTCAAAGTAGTAGTGCTTTTGACTTGATACATATGGATCTTTAGAGGTCTTATAAGACCCCTACAATAAAGGTTACAAGTATTTTTTTAATAATTGTTGATAATTATTCAAGAATGACATGAATCTATTTGTTGAGATTAAAATATGATGTATGTGTGGTTATTCAATATTTTCTTACTTTTGTGCAAACACAATTTCATAAAACAATTAAAGTATGTAGAACTGAAGATCGTATAGAATTTGTAAATGAAATATGTAGTGCCAAGTTTAAGGAACTAGGTATTATATATCAAAGAACTTATGCTTATTCCCCTCAGTAAAATGGCATAGCTGAGAGAAAACATAGGTATATACTAAAAGTCACTAGATCACTTAGACTTTAGAAAATATTTCTCTAAAATTTCGAGGTTAGTGTGCACTTGCAACTGTATTTATTATTAATAAACTACCTTCTTTTTCATTCATACTTCTCTTTAGGAGAAGCTTCACAACAGAAAATCATCTCTACTTTATTTTAGAATTTTTGGATGTCTATGTTTTGCAAAAATTCTTGCTCAACATGACAAGTTACAATCTAGAAGTAGAAAAGTTGTGTTCATGGAATACTCAGAAAAACATAAATGGTATCTTTTATATGATCTAGGCACTAACTCTTTTTTTGTTCATAGAGATGTAGTGTTTAAAGAAATTGAGTTTCCTTTTAAAAGTCATGCATCTGAGAAACCTCTTTTAACAATAATAACATATTCCCATCTGATGAGCTGGACACTACTTGTGATCTGAGAAACCTCTTTTAACAATAATAACATATTCTCTGACGGGTCAGGGTTGAGGTGGCTGACCAACTTGTTTAACAATATTTTCAAGTCAGCAAAGATGTCTGAGGCGTGGAGATGGAGCACGATGATTCCTTTATATAAGAACAAGGGTGACATTCAGAGTTGCAACAACTACCGGGATATCAAGTTGTTGAGTCACACGATGAAGATTTGAGAGAGGGTGGTAGAGCGGAGGTTGAGGAAGATTGTGTCTATTTTGGAGAATCAATTTGGTTTTATGCCTGGTCACTCCACAACTGAGGCAATTCACCTTGTGCGGAGACTGGTAGAGCAGTATAGAGAGAGGAAGAGGGAGCTCCACATAGTGTTTATTGACTTGGAAAAGACGTATGATAAGGTCCCTAGGGAGGTTCTTTGGAGATGCTTGGAGGCGAGTGGGGTCCCGGTGGCGTACATCAGAGCGATTAAGGACATGTATGAGGGAGCAAAGACTCAGGTAAGGACAGTGAGAGGAGATTCTGAGCATTTCCCGGTCTTGACAGGGTTGCACCAGGGATCAACTCTTAGTCCGTTTTTATTCGCTTTGGTGATGGATGTGTTGACGCGAAATATACAAGGCGAGGTACCTTGGTGTATGCTTTTCGCGGATGATATAGTTCTGATTGATGAGTCGTAATAAGGGGTTAATGATAAGCTGGAGGTTTGGAAACAAACCCTGGAGTCTAAAGGTTTCAGGTTGAGTAGGACCAAGACAGAGTACTTGGAGTGCAAGTTTAGTGACTCGAGGTAAGAGGAGGAGGTGGTAGTGAAGTTGGATTCTCAGGCGGCTTGCAAGAGGGATAGTTTTAAGTATCTTGGGTCTATGATTCAGGAAAATAGAGAGATAAATGAGGTTATCTCTCACCATATTGGGGTAGGTTGGATGAAATGGAGGCTCGCTTCGAGAATTTTATGCGATAGGAAGGTGCTCCCTAAGCTGAAAGGCAAATTCTATAGAGTTGCAGTCCGGCTTGCTATGTTGTATGAAGCGGAGTATTGGTTGGTTAAGAATTCTCATATCCAAAAGTTGAAGGTGGAGAAAATAAGAATGTTGTGTTGGATGTGTGGATTCATAAGGGCTGACAAGGTTAGGAATGAAATTATTCGGGAGAAGGTGAGAGTGGTGTCAGTGGAGGATAAAATGCGGGAAATGAGATTGAGATGGTTTGGTCATGTGATGAGGAGAGGCTTGGATGCCCAGTTTGTAGGTGTGAGAGGTTGGCCTTGGGAGGTTTCAAATGGGGTAGGGGTAGGACGAAAAAATACTGGAGAAAAGTGATTAAACGTGACATGGAGCAGTTACAGCTGACTGAGGACATGACCCTAGATAGGAAGGTATGGAGGAAAAACATTAGGATGGAGGGATAAGGGAGTAGATGAGTCATAGGCAGTATTTAGGTGGACTTTGGTGTCCTTTGTTTGGCAATGTACAATTTTTTTGTGGATGTCGTACCTATGTTATTTTATCGTGTTCTATGCTTTTGATGCTTTTGTATACTGCATTTTATCTTGAGCCGGGGGTCTATCGAAAATAGTCTCTCTACTTCTTTAGAGGTAGTGGTATGGACTGCGTACACTCTACCCTCCCCGGACCCCATTATGTGGGAATATACTGGGTGTTGTTGTTGTTGTTGTTGTTGTTGTATTAAAAGTGTGAAGGCCCTTAGAAAAGTGATTTAAACTTTTTGCCCTTTATTAATAGACTCTTCTTTAGACAAAACTGTCTTTTCACTATATTTTTTAATTTATTATTTAATTATTTTTTATTATATTAACTAGACTTTCTAAAATATATGGGACTCCTAAAATATATGGTAGAAGAATTAATTAATATTTTTTAGACTTTCTAAAATATATGGTAGGAGAATTAATTAATATTTTCCTTTCTACTGTTCAATTAGAAAAATACTCTCAAAATAGAACTCTATTAGGGAAATACTTCTATAAATATTGAGTTGTACGTTAAACTAGAGAACAAACTGGTTTGTCTATTGGGAAAATATGATTGATGCTCATCTAACTTGATTCGATTGCATGTTTTGATTTGTAGATGCTTGATTTTCTAACCCTCAACTTCTTCACTATTTTTCTCAGCATAATAGAATTCAACATGTGTGTATAGATATATCTTCTTTGTTTTCATTCAAACTCATTCTTTAGGGTCAAAAAATTCGCTCAGACAAGAATTAGTTGGATCAAAATTGAAGATTTGTGATCACTATTATATTTTTTTATATAGTTTACAGGTCGTAGATGAATGTCAGTTGACTTTGAAGAATTTCTTATGTAAAGGTTAGGTTTAATTGTATTGTTTTGATATCTTTATTATGTTATTATTTTATTTTAATTTACAGATGCTAGATGAATGTGGGTCGGCTTTGAAAATTTTTTTTAGGTAAAGGTTAGGTTTAATTGTATTATAGTAATATCTCTATTAGTTTGTTATTTTGTGGTAGTTTACAGTTCGTAGATGAATCCCGATCGACTTTGAGAAATTTTTGTGTGTAAAATAGGTTCAATAAATAAATTCTCCATCCTTACATACTCAAAAGATATTAAATTTAATTATTATATTCATCTTTATAATTTAAATAAATATCATATTTAGTGTAATGTTTGAACTCATTAAAGTGAGGTATACGCGCTGTGCGCGTACACCTAAACTAGTATATATATACACACACGCGCGCGCGCACCTCCGCCTACATCTCCACACTTCCATCCCTACCTCCACCTCCATCTCCACACCCTCACACCCACCCTCAAATTTATTTTTGAAAAAAAATAAAGAAAAAGGTGGAATTTGAAAAAGTGCAACCCCCTGTTCTACCCCACCCACCTACCCACTACCCCCTACCTCTAACTAAATTTGTATAAGTAAAAATAATCATGCAATTGAAAAAAAATCTTTTATGTTTCATATTCTTTGTTATTATATTATTTACAACTTAAGAATTTCGGATTGTCAAAAATAATGTAAGTTTTTATTCTATTGTATTCATTTTTTTCATTTTAAATTTATGAATGGTAATATATGTATTATATAATTAAGTCATTGTATAGAAATTAGAATAAATAAATTTTACTATGCCAAAATAAATAAAATATAAATTAAAAGAAGATTCTAAAATAATCTAATATGTCATAAGTAGTTATAATTTAAAATTCAAGTTAAATACTTTTACATCTATCAAACTATAATCTTATCTCATATTTTATTTTATTTTTTACTCAGATTAAAAAAAATTATTAACCCATCTTAAGAATCAAAAGAATTTTCATAATGCATGTAATAGTCTTGAATATTATTCTTGAATATGAATTTTACATGAAAAAGTAAAATCATAAATTTTTATGCGAAAAATAATTTTAATGTGCAACTGTGCACATAATATTTAATTATATTATAAGCTACAACATTAAAAATTTACGGTGATTTAACATTTTACGTTTTTTAATTAAAACATTACCAACAAAAGAAACTATCATTATAAAATTTAAGTTGTTGCTTGTGTTTTAGTCATTACGATTTTTTTTTTTTACTTTATCTATTAAACTTTTTTAAAAATGTAATGTTATCTATAAGAATGTCTTTCCACTACCAAAAAAACAGCGTTTAGCAACAGATTTGTAGCAACAAGTACTTTTCGTCGCTAATTAATGATGTAATTGCAACAAAATAGAAATTTTGTTGCTAAATAATTAAAAATAAAATTAGTAGCCGAATTAGTGATGGATTAGCGACAAAAAGTAAAATTTGTTGCTATAATTTGGCGGTAAATATTGGCGCCTTTATTTTGGTGACAAAATTAGCGACATAAAAGGTGGAATTTTTTTTTGACATGGTGGATACGGAAATATCAACGAAATTATTGTCACTAAAATTATTTTACCATTTTAAAAAATATATTAAGATTTTTTTATTAAATAATTAGCAACGGATAAAATATCTGTTGCGGAATCCGTCACCCTACCAATTAAATATTAGGAAAAACTCTTTTATTTCACTTTGTTCCAACATATAGTATCCAACGCCTCTTTTAAAAACAAACTCTCCTTTCCCTTTTCTATTAATTGAGAAAAGGAAATCGCTCAATATCAATCAAAAAGGGAATCAATCGCTCAATTTCGAATCTAAATTAGAGGTACAATTCTAAATCTCGTAATGTGAGTTATTTTTCCTCTTTCAATTTCTTAGTTTCTAAGTTAGAAGTCACTTGTAAATGATAGGTTTAAGATTGTTTGAGCTCTTTCACTTAGGGTTGTTCGATTATTGTGTTAAAAAGTTTGATAAATGGTTATTTACTCAAAATGGAAACCGGATTTTTTCTCAGAATTTCTGTTTGTAGGGTTTTTGATATTTTCTGTTGCATGTTTATTAATCTAAAATTTCTTCAATAGAATTTCTGTTTGTGTGGTTTAATTTTTACTTTTTTGCGTACACTGATTATGTTAGGTTCTATTTGTGGATTGTTTGAGCTCTTTCACATAAGGTTGTTTGATTATTGTGTTAAAAAGTTCTGTTAGTGGTTATTTAATCGAAATGGGAATAATATTTTTCCTCATAACTTCTATTTGTGGGATTTTTTGTATTTTTTATTGCATGTTCATTAATCTCAATTTCTTCAATAAAATTTTTATTTGTGTGGTTTAATTTTCACTTTTTTGTGTATAATGTTTATGTAAGGTTGTACTTAGTGTGTTGCATGTTCAAAAAAGTATGTTGTTGTTTTTCTTAATCTGATGGTGATGTTATGATTTGAATTTTCAAAGAGATCCACTAAGGATACCAACAAGTGCCAGAAAGTGAGCTAGCAACTATCTGGTACTATAACATTCTCCCTTTTAAATAATTTTCGATTAGTTTTTCATATGTTTCTCTATTGCCGTTTGTGTTCTTGAGTATTCGTGAAACTGTCTCTATTTTCTTTTACTAACCGATTAATTGAAAAGGAGCAACCATGAACATTCTGATGACTTAATAGTCTACATACAATTGAGGATTTGTTTTTAATCTGATTCATCATTCAAATAAAATTAATTCATTTATTTTAACTTTTGTGATGTAACTTTGTGTTAAAGTTGTAAACTTTATTTGTTTTTTTGCCAACAAAGTTGCAACTTACTTTTTGGTTTTGTTTAATGTTCTGATTTTAGGTATGTATTTTGCTGAAATTTGATGTTCTAATCTTGTTGTCAGGAGCTTTTGCCTCATGCCTTATGATTGTAAAGATAGAAGTTTCAATTTTGTTTGTAATTAAACTTTTTGCTAATCCTTATTAAGAAAGACAATGAATGATATGTTCTGTTTGTGATTTCTTATTTACTTAGCAAAAAATAACTGATATATTCTATTTCCTTGTAAAAATAGAAAGATATATTCTAGTTTGTTAAGATATTTAATTTTTTTCTTCTCTTTAGTGATAATCCTGGGTGTATGAATTATTAAAAAATAAAACTCTAACTGTGTTATTTATATCGACATTAATAGGAATATGAATAATCTAGAGCGTGGATGGATGTATGATAGGTTGGATGGACGAGGGGATATAAAATCTAGATTCATTTCTGGTGTGAATAACTTTATCCAGTTTGCATGTTCTCAACAAAATTGCATGAGTGGTAACAACATTAGATTTCCATGTAAAAAATATCGCAACATTAAATACAAGGATGTTGAAACTGTTAGATATGACCTTCTTCATGATGAATTTGTTAAGGACTATTTTGTTTGAAAACATCAAGGGGAAAAAGATGTCATCGGTGAGATTTCTTTCGGTAATGATTTGATCAATGGTGCTCAATTTGAATTGGGATATGATAATCCATATCAATAAATGATTTTGGATGGTGCTGGTCCCAACTTTAACCATGGTTCGAGTTGGCAACCTTACAATAATATTAAATTCGGGTCATCTCATATGTATGAACCTTCAATTGAGGAGGAGCATGAAACTTCGATGGAGGAGGAGCCTAATTTAGAGTACCAAAAATTTTGTGAATTAGTGTACTCTACTGATACAAAATTATATCCTGGTTCTTCCCTCTCTCAACTTGCAGTAATCTCTCGAATGTTAAATATTAAGATGGAGAATACTATGTCACAGAGGGTTTTTAACCAAATGATGCAATTATTTAAAGAGGCTTTACCAGAAGATAACCTATTGGTTGATAGTTATTATCAGATTAAGAAGCTAGTGCATAGCTTAGGTTTACCGGTTGAAAAGATTGACTGTTGTAAATTGGGATGTATGTTGTATTGGAAAGACCATGAACCTCTTACCTCTTGTAAATTTTGTGGCAAAGAGAGGTATAAGCGTCTAGTTGGCTCTCGTAAGAGGAAATTGGTCCTTTACAAAAAGATGTATTATTTTCCTTTGATTCCTAGATTGAAGAGATTATATGCATCCCATACTACAGCTGCTGACATGAGATGGCATCATGAACATATAAAAGAGGATGGAGTAATGTGTCATCCATCAGACTCTGAAGCTTGGAAGAACTTCAATGAAAGTCATCCTTTTTTGTCGATGAACCAAGAAATGTAAGGTTGGGGTTATGTACTGATGATTTCCAACCATTCAGTCAGTCTGGGAGAAAATATTCTTCATGGCCAGTAATTTTCACTCCATACAATTTACCTCCAAGGATGTGCATGAAAGAGACTTATATGTTCTTAACTGTCATTGTTCCAGGGCCAAACAATCCCAAACATAAAATTGATGGTTATCTACAACCTCTAATAAAGAAATTGACCTTGTTGTGGGAGACAGGTGTAGAAGCATTTGATATCTCCAAAAAATAAAATTTTCAATTGAGGGAAACTTTGATGTGGATAATTAGTGACTTTCCAGCATATTCTATGTTATAAGGATGTAGTACTTCAGGTAAGTTTGCTTGTCCTTATTGTATGGAGGAAACACAATCCTTTAGATTACAATATGGTCGAAAAACATCATGGTGTGACTGTCACAGAATGTTTCTTGACCAACATCATCCATTAAGAAGAGATCATAAAAACTTTCTTAAAGTTCGGACTGTCAAAAGATCACCACCACCCTACAGAACTGGAGAAGAGATATTAAATCAAATTTTTGATTTGGGGATAAGAAAAGTAACAGAGTTAGATACAGAAAAAGTTAATCAGAGAATATGTAGTTCTTGTGGATGGAAAAAGTGAAGCATCTTTTGGGATTTGCCTTATTAGAGTTCTAACAGGATTCGACATAAACTCGATGTCATGCATATTGATAAAAGCTTCTTTGATAATGTATTTAATACAGTCCTCAATATTGATAAGAAAATCAAAGACAATCCACAAGCTCGTCTAGATATGGTCAATTATTGTGATCGACCTCAGTTGACAAAGGATGCTTCTGGAAAATATCCCAAAGTTGTATATACAATAGACAAGGGAGCAAGCACTATCTTGTTCAATTGGGTGAAAGGCTTAAAATTTCCAGATGGGTATGTTTCAAATTTGGGTAGATATCCAGACACAACTGCAAAAAGGTTATTTGGCATGAAAAGTCATGATTATCATGTGTTCATGCAATGATTGATGCCTATTGTTTTTTGTGAACTACTTCCAAGTAATGTATGGTAGGCACTTATAGAATTGAGCTTATTCTTTAAAGATCTCACAACGACTACTCTCCGAGTGAATGACATGGAGAGATTACAGGGAGACATTCCACAAATCTTGTGCAAGTTAGAACATATATTTCCTCTTGGGTTCTTTGACTCAATGAAATATCTACCTGTGCACCTTTCATATGAAGCAAAGATTACTGAACCTGTACAATATCGATGGATGTATCCTTTTGAAAGGAAATGCAAAAATTCATGTTGAACTTGTGACAATTATGTTATTATTAAATTTTCAAATATGATGGTTTATCCATTTTTATATTTAGTTATCTTGGAACTTTTAAAAGAATGATTAGGAATAAATCAAGTGTTGAGGGTTTCATATGTGAAGCTTACTTGATGACAGAGTCAACACTATTATTTTTTTATTATTTTGAACCACATGTCATGACACGCAATCATAATGTGGATCGTATTGATGATGGTGGTATTGTGGAATATGTTGAAGGAAATTTATCAATATTCACCCATTCCGGTCGATTATGAGGAGAATTAAAAAAAACGAATCTAACTCTTAAAGAAATCAAGGTTGCCCAAACTTATATTTTGCTAAATTGTAAAGAGGTTGAGCCATTTGTGAGGTAACAAAATTTAGTTGTATCAACTTAATTTTATAAGCATATTCATATGTCATGACTTGAAATTAAGCTTATGTTCTTTATATGAAGTATGTTTGGGCAACATTTGCAAGAAGAATTTTCAAATATCTCTCAAGATCAAATAAATGAGAGCCTTGAACAAATTTCTCTATATGGTTCAAGGAATATGTATGGCTTCAAAAATTAGTATCTTCTATACAATTATGCACTTAAATTGACTTATGAAATTTAACTAAATTTTATAATCTTCTAAATAGGTCCGACTCAATCATATTGAGATTGAATTCCTACGTAGTCTTGCTTGTGGACCATTGATAGACGCTACATCTCATTCAGTGTATTTTGTTTATGGATACAAGTTTCATACAGATTTTTATGATAGTGTAAGATCAACAATGAACAGTGGAGTTTGTATCTCAGATCTAAATTTTGGTGATTTCTATGGGCAAATAAAAGAGATTATAGAAGTGGAATACCGTGAAGCACCTTTAAAGCGAACTGTACTATTCAAATGTGAATGGTTTGACCCAACTATGGATGTTGATGTTAAAAAGCATAATCAGTATAAACTGGTTGATATTAACCATCGTCGCCGATATAAAAAATATGAACTCTTTATTCTGGCAGTGCAAGCAACTCAAGTGTGTTATGTGTCTTATCCTAGCAAAAAAAAGACAAGGATGATTGGGCAGCTGTATTAAAGATCAAACCTCGAAATATTGTTGAATTACCCAATGAGGAAATTGAGACAGCTGCAGAACTGAATATTTCATTCCAAGTTGAAGAAGTTCAAGTCTATGAGATTGACATGAATGTTGCCACGGATTAAAGTATACACTTACATGATCCAAATGGTGGCTTAATTGAAATGGACGAACTCATTGATGATGGTTTATTGCAAGAACATCATGAGATCCAAGAGAATGCTACAGAAAAAGAGTATGAAACTGAGGAAACTGAGGATGATGAAGAGGAAGATTTTGAAGAAGACACAGATAGTGATTAGTGCTTGATAAAAAACATGCTTTTGTATCTTAATTTTATTTTGTGAGCAGTAATTTTGTCGGACTAGTATCATTTTATTTGTCTGTACTCGTTGTTTACTCAAAACTTATTGTTGCAACTGATTTTAGGCTCTACTTCTCAATTTTTTACTCTTTTATTTCTCATCCATGTTTTTAGGCTACAACTGTGCTTTCTTTTTGCTTACAAGTTTTCCGTAAAGACATAAAAATTGATGTTCAAAAGTAGATTATCTACCATCTCTGATCCCCCTCTCTATGTTGTTGTGAGTATCCTATAATTAGATAGGATTTAGTGTACATATTTATTGCAGATTTGACTGGTCTAAAAAGAGAAAAATGAGTTTTTCTTTTTTGGATCAGATTTGTGCTTTTATATTTTTTGATACCTTATCTACATATTGTTATTTGGTTCTCTTGGCATTATTTCGTTTGCATCTTATATCCATTTAACTAATACAGTTTTTTTATAGATATGGCTAGAGGTAGAGGTCGAGGTCACGGAAGCACAAGGTGTGTAGGCAAGTCTGCAGTTAAGAGTAATCTTGATGTTACTGCAAATATACCTACTATTCCCACTTCTACTATTGTTAGTCCTCAAGCTGGTGTTAGTCCTCAAGCTGATGGAATGGGTGGTCAAAATGATACAAATCAAGTTCAGCCATAGATTCCTCAAATTACATCAACGGTTCAAACTTCTGGTGATGGTAGTAACCCTACAACACCTGAATCATCTCCCACTGCTCCAAATCAGATCAACACAATAGCTGAAAGTATATCTACTCTAAGGAACCAAATAGGTGAGGGTCTTAACTAATCGACTTCATCCTTGAAAATGGATGAATATAATCAACTTATGGTCCTTTTGCTTTCTGTGTATATATGTATATGTTTTAGTTTTTTCTGGTTGATCATCTGTTATTGGTTCTTGATTTGAGAGGAGTTCTTGAGAGGAGTTCTTGTGAGCAGAATTACAATAAGAGTATTTTGTAGCATTTTGGAGGTTTTGGTGGTGGTTCTTGATCTGTTGGTGGTTTTTTTTATGAGTATTTTGGTGGTTCTATTGGTGGTTTTTGTTCTGTTGGTGGTTCTTGATCTGTTGTTGGTTTTTTATTTGAGTATTTGGTGGTTCTGTTGGTGGTTCTTGATCTATTGGTGGTTCTTGTTGTGAGTATTTTAGTGGTTCTGTTGGTGGTTTTTGATCTGTTGTTGGTTCTTGATTTGAGAGGAGTTCTTGTGGACAAAATTACAATGAGAGTATTTTGTAGCATTTTGGTGGTTTTGTTGGTGGTTCTTGATCTGTTGGTGGTTCTTGTTATGAGTATTTTGGTGGTTCTGTTGGTGGTTCGTCATCTATTTTTGGTTCTTATTGTGAGTATTCCAGTGTTACATGGGATTCCAGAATTACAGTGAGGTATGTTGTTGTGAGGTATTTTGTAGGATTCTAGTGTTACATAGGATTCCAAAATTACAATATTATATGTTGTTGCGAGTTCTTGTGTACAATTTGCATCTTATTTCTACTTTAACAAGTGTATATTTTTTAATAGATATGACTCAAGGTAGAGGTACAGGTCGAGGAGGCGTAGGGCGTGTAGGCAAGTCAGCAGGTAGGAGTAATATTCCTATTCTTACTGCAAACATGCCTACTATTCCCACTCATACTGTTACGCCTCAAGCAACTGGTGACTTAGGTGGTCCAACTTCTAATCATGGTAGTAACCCTACAACACCTGAATCATCTCCCGCTTCTCCAAATCAGAGCAACCCAATAGTTCTAGGTATGTCTTCACAAACCAACCAAGTAGGTGAAGACGTATCTCGTAGCAACATAAATGGAGAAAGTAATTCCAGTAGGATCTATGTGCGAACCCTTGTTACTATAACTTCTGCAGGATTAGTCTATTTTTTCTATTATTATTATTATATATTATTTTTTATTTATAATAGACCTCTAAATAATGTCGTCACATTGATACGGATTGCAACCTTCTAAAGCATGCTCCAATAGCATACACGAGTCTTTCAAAAGTGAACTTTTTCACAATGGAATCAATTGAAAAGGTGTCGTATGTGATATAAAAGATGACTATTTTGGGGAATTCAAGGTATACATCTTCATCATAATTGAGTTTTTAAAGTGTATTCACTTTTATAAATACAATATTAATGTATTATTATGGAAATTCATTTCAGAAACACATCTATTGGGATTCTTCCATTAGTGATGCTGCAGTAAAGAAACAGTGGCAGATTAAGGCAGCAACTGTGTATAAAAATTTCATTGCTAAACTTAAAGAGAAAGAGATTAGGCAAAATTTTATACATGAAGATGTCTGGGAAAGCTGGCAGCGACTTTGGAAAGATCCTAAGTGTGTTGAAAAGTAAAAAATAAATGCGCAGAATCATCGTGGTGGCAAAGAAGTTGCTGTTGGAACTCACACGGGAGGATCTATCTCAATTGGAGAGTATCAAAAGAGACTTGTAAGTATATATTTTAAGTACTACCCCCTAATTTCTTTCAATAGGAATCTGTTAGCTGGTTTCATAGTTCCTTATAGCTCTATAGTGGTAGGAAATGTAATCTGCATTATAGCAAGTGCTACTATTATATTGACATTGAGTTTAAAGTACATTTATCCTTGTGTGGTGGGTGTTGCTTCTCTCATGTGTTGCGTGTTAATCTTGTTGATCACGAAATAATCAAAATGACGAAATACATTATGAAATTAGTAACAACATTTATAAATATAACAATGAAAATATTCATTGCTACAAATGGCAACGGATACAGGTCGTCTCTATGACGTTGCAAAATTGGCAATGGATTTTATTTTTTTCATTGCTAAAAGGTTAGCAACGAGCAAAATAGCAACGTCATATATTTTGTCGTTGATCCATCTCTAAATCGATATTGCAACGGATATATGTTGATTAGCAACGTATTTTGCCTGTTGCTAAATGCTGTTTTTTATAGTGTTCTTATCATCAAAACATTCTAATCTCAAATTCAAATAAAAATCGACAAACTATCACAACTTAAATTTTATCTAATATTTAAAATTGATTAAATTTGATTTGCTTTTTTGTATTAAAAAAAATCATCGAAGATAACCTTTTCTAAAAAATAATTAGAGAATGATTATGTAACATTGACTTAAATTGTATACATATGTTAAATAATTCACTGAATATTTGTAAACAATAAATCTAAACCTAATAAATTGAATGGTTGGTGTGAAATTTCAAACTTGAACTCATAGTATTTAAGTTTTGAATTCAATAAAAAGTCTCATAACATCATATTAAATAATTAATTCATCCCCAAAAAATAGAAACACATAAATTAATATGAGCATTCATTTTTTAAAAATAAATTATATGAAAATCATAACAAAAGTTATCATTTAAAAAGAGTCAACTTAACTTCTCAATTAAAGATGATTTTATTTTTCATTTACGTAATTGAATTTTATTTTTATCAGAATCAAACGACCAGAATAATATTACTTACTTGTATTCAAGCTTGATAAAAGTAAATTAATCTGTAATAACACCATCAATCATATGCATGTAAAAAGGATAAATGTTAAATTTCTAAAAAAAATCATAGATAAAACTAATCTCTCTCTCTTTATATATATATATATATATATATATAAAAGCAAAATGAAAAGCAAGACAAGAAGCCACGTGGCAGCACAAAAATAAGTCTAAGTGATAATTTTAAGACAAAGTTAAAAAGAATGTAATAAAAACTTTTAATTGAAAGATTAAGTATTTGAATTTGAAATACATTATCTCTTTTTAAAAAACAAAAATATTATGAAATTCATAATTGAAGAGTCCTTATAAGCTCTTACTATTTCAAAGTTATATCTTATAAAATTTAAATATTATATATATAGTTTATTCACATAATAATAATAATAATAATAATAATATTTTTTGAATGTGTCTTACACAAAATGAATAGTGTGTTTAATACAAAATGAGTAGTATATTTCAATAGGAATAAAATTCATCTGTATTTTTTAAAATTTGAATTGATACGGATATCTCTCAACAATATCAATCTCATTTTAATTTAAGATAAAATAATTTCAAACTCAAAAGTGTAATTTATAAGATAATTATGATATTTTAAAATCCTATCTTTTTTAACAAATTAATATCACAATAAGTAGAAAAAAAAATTATGTCTTCAAAATTAGTAAAACAAAAAGATAATTTTACAAAAAAAATCAAATTATAAAATAATTTATTTGAATTTTTTTGTAAAATAAATTTATTTATAAATAATAAGAAAAAGGTCTTTTTAATCTTTGTGTTTTTTTTTTGTTTCTTTATTAGAAATTTTTAATTGAAAGATTAAGTATTTAATTTGAAATACATTATCTCTTTTTTTAAAAAAAAAATATTATCTTAATAATAGAAATTCATAATTGAAGAGTCCTTATAGGTTCTTACTATTTCAAAGCTATATCTTATAAAATTTAAATATTATATATATAGTTTATTCACATAATAATAATAATAATAATAATATTTTTTGAATGTGTCTTACACAAAATGAATAGTGTGTTTAATACAAAATGAGTAGTATATTTCAATAGGAATAAAATACATCTGTATTTTTTAAAATTTGAATTGATACGGATATCTCTCAACTATATCAATCTCATTTTAATTTAAGATAAAATAATTTCAAACTCAAAAGTGTGAGGTATAAGATAATTATGATATTTTAAAATCCTGTCTTTTTAAACAAATTAATATCACAATAAGTAAAAAAAAGAAAAAATTTATGCCTTCAGAATTAGTAAAACAATAAGATAATTTTACAAAAAAAATAAATTATAAAATAATTTATTTATTTTTTTTTGTAAAGTAAATTTATTTATCAATAATAAGAATTTTTTTTTAATCTTTTTTTTTCTTTTTTTTTGTATCTTTATTAGAAAGGAAAAAGAAAAGAAGACAAAACCATAAGAAAAGTAATTAAAAAGGAAAAAATAAAGACTCTTATTTGAAAAAATATTAAAATACATGTTTTTTTTTTAAAGAAATAGTAAATACACGTTTTTTGAAGAAAAAAAAGAAGATAAACTATCTTTCTGATTTTTAGCAATAAAATACACATTTTTTTTTCTCTTTTTGACTTCATTTGAAAGTTAGTTGTTTGATTGGGAGTGCTCTTAAATAATTGTTCCTTTTTTATCTACTATTTAGTTATCCAACTTTAAATAAACTTAAAATTTTCAAAACAAAATTATTAGATGTCTATTCTATTAATTTTCAGGATTTGTTATTGCCATAAAATGAAGATTGATGGAGTTTTTAAATTCAAAAATACATTTAGAAAAAGACTTATTATTTTGATCGAACATAAAAATAAAAATAAAAATTAAAAGATAAGGATTTAAAATATAAATTTAAAATCTATATCTATATATATTATAAAGCAGAGGACGAAGCACCAGAAGAAGCCACATGGCAAAATGCTGAGAAGCCACGTGACAGTTTTTAGGACAAAACTTAAGTGTTGTAATAAAAAATTTAAATTTAAAAATAATAAATATTTGAATTAAATAATAACACTAAGAAATTCCTCTAACTTTGCGTAATTATAGTTATGCAGCAATTCATTAAAAAGAAAGTTTTAGTAATCTTATTAAACATTTGAATTAAATAAGATTTTTATCATTATTTGAATATAAAATTCATTATTTTTTTATAAAAAATTATTAATTAGTTTAAAAATAGAAACCCACAATGAAAGAGTTCTAAATGAACTTTTATATTTCATAAACTTATCTGTATCAAATATAATAACAAATATATTACTAGTATTAATGAAAATCAGAATTTTGACACCATAAATAGTATTTTATCATTATATTATTTTCTAATTTTAAAATTATTATTTTAATTGAGAGTTACTTTTAGTCTCCAAATTCTATATTTTAATCAAAATTGAAGACATTTTAGATGATTAGTATACATATTGGATATGTTAGAGGCCATTTGGATAAGAGTAGAGTTATTCATTTATTTAAATTGTGTATAACATATACAACGTAGTAAAATTAATACAATGTTTGATTTTACCATTAAAATTCTTTATAAGTTATTCATGTATAACTTATTCCAACTTCTATGTTGCGTAATTTTTTTTTACATAAATTCTCTCATAACTAATTCATGTATTACTAATATCCAATTAACTTTAAACAACTATCAAATTAGTGTTGTTGAGGTAATGTTTGATTAATTTAATAATATTTTAGATATTCTACATATTTTTAAATTAAAATCACAATTTTAAATATCTTCAATACCCTTTTTAAATTTTATGTAAAATCAAAACTGTCAAACAAAAATCACTATATAAATTTATGTTTCGCTGCTGTGATTTTTCTTTCGTAAATTATTTATAATTTTTTTCATTATATATATTTTAGTGATTTTATTTAATTAGAATAATATAATTATTAAAGTATCAAAAGTGCACGTTCATTACAATCTTTTTTCAATGTGCTACAATTTTTTTTTAAAAAAAATAATGTATTACTTCAGAGGTTTTTCTTTCAGCTACTACTTCAGAATTCTAAATTTTGAGGTTAATTTATAGACGTGTTATATATTTTAAATTTATGTACAATATATTATAAATCATAATAATAAATAATTTAAAATTATTGAACTGTACAAAAATTACTTTTATTATAAAGAAGTTTTCGTGTGTTTATAAAAATTTAAAACTTAAAATATTCAAATGATATAAATAAAATTTTAGTGACTCTTAAAATTTCAGTCATATCGTATAAATTGAAAATAGAGGAGATGATAATCATAAGATACACTAAAAAATTTGATAATTGAAAGATTTCTTTTTAAAGGACTTTAAAATGTTTGACACATTTATTAGAAGGTCCACATCAATTAATAATATTCTAATAAAAATGTGAAAACTTTTTAAAACTTTACTTAACATTTATTAGATAACAATAACTGTTTCTAAAATATAAAATAAGAAACTCCAATATGCTACTACTAAAAACTTTTTTAAACTATAGGAAACTCTAATTCTGACAACTCCAAATAAAAATATAAGATTCTAATAACCTTATTTCATTCTCTCGTGCCGGTCGATTTCCTTAGCAGTGATGGATAATTGTTATAACTTCATTTTTAATCTGTGTCAACTATGCTCAATCTTAAGAATTTTTAATGAAGAATTTGTTTTTGAACAGTGAGAAATTCATAGAATTGATAGTTTAGCTTTTCTTAGTATTTTTGCTTTTTCCTTTTCGTAATTTTAAAGTTTTGAGGCTTGATAATTGAAAGTTTTTTTTTTCTCTTCTCTGGCCAGTCTCTTCAATTGCAGTCTGTGATTCTTTATCAAGTAGTCGATTTAACTCGAGCCACGATGTTTCTTTCCCACATCAATGTAGAGGTTCTTTAGATCCAATTTTGGAAGTCTCTACCTTTGCATGTCAGCTCAAACTCACAAAGTTGAGGTATCGAATATTTTTGTTTCTTTTCTATTTATTTTTTGTGGATATGTAGTCAAGGGAGTGGTGATTTTATTTTCTTAAGATGCTGAACATTTTTTGGTAGATAGACTCGTAATCATTCATGTTTCACTCTGTTTTGTTTGATTTTTGTCAACTTGATTTGGAACATTTTAAAACAATTATCATCGACTATTTTGCAGAAATTGATTCGATAATGAAAAATTATGCTGGGGTATATGGTTTAGCTTGTGAAAGCTTATTCTGGAATTAGATTGCGTTTGGTTTTTGGAATTCTGCTAGAAGTTTTGTATCAAAATGGGTTATTGTTAATGGTTTGAGATTTCAAAAATAGGAACTTCTCTGTTTTTGTGTGTTATGATACAATTCTGATTCTCCTGCATTCGTTATGTGATAATCTGAAGATCGTTGAGTGTTAGCTTAATAAAACTTTACAGGCTACATATAACTGCTTGCTAAAGAGTTAAAATGACAAAATTCATACTTATGTCTCAGTTCCCTTGCAAAAAGAAACTAAAAAATCGACCAATAGAATCTCTATAAACAGTTGCTTTTCCTGATCTTTCTCTTAAAATCTTTACTACCATATACCTGCATCAAAGAAATACTCTTCATACAATGTTTTATAAATTTATTTTCCACATTATTGATATGTTGTGAAGTCTTTTAGTTTGACATGTTGCAGTCTTATTTGCCTTCAGTTAGTTGTTGTTAGTTGTTACTGGTTGCCCCGTCGGTGAATAGGAATATGTTGAAATATTAGTAAGTCAAGATCGTGTATGTCCCACGTTTAATAAATAAAGCTAATTTTCTCTTGCCCTTCCTTGAAAAAATGGTCTTATGTGCAAAGATGCTCTCTGCAGATTTCTAAAGGATTTGCATATATGGACATTAACTCTTTAGGAAAAATATTTAATTCAATTAAAAGGAAACTTATGAACTACTTGTGATAAAATACTATAGTAACCCAACATGCCTTGCCACTAATTCTGAGCTTGCATCCGAAGTGAAGAGTCTGCATAACTTAGGTTCTTGAAGATCCAAATAGAAAGATTGGATTTTGTTTCTTCAGCTGACATAGTTTTGCACTTCCCTTCACTTACACTAAGTTGCATTACGATTATGTCTCTGTCGGTAATCATAATTGATCTTTGACATAATCTCACACGCGTTCTTCTTAATAAGATCAGGTTACCATGCCAAAAGAACAGTACCGTGTAGGAAAACCACATATTTTTATCAAGACATTAATTTGTAAAGTTTTGATATAGATCCTTGTAGCTCGAACTTTTCCGAACGATGCATATAGCGAGAGCTTGAGCATGTGACAGATTTTAGTCCCAGACTTTTGCCCCCAATCTGATTAGTCAAGAGTCATGTGGTCGAATGCACGCTCTTGTTAGTGCTGCAATAGGTCCTTTTTCCAAGTCTGCATCTAATCCTATCAATGATATCATCAGAATTTTTTCTTCAAGTGACTGAATTACATTTTTCTGGTTTGGGTACCAATTCCCAAGTTTTATTCTTGTCTAAAACGTTAGTCTCTTCTTGCGTCGCTCTTTCCCAATGTGGACAGCCCTTGGTTCTGTAGTTAATGCTCCAGTAAAGAAACACAAGGTCACAGAATAACTTTTAAATTTGACGCCACAATCTTTGAGGTAGTCCGACTGTTTTTTCTCCCTTGTTGACCTTCTCGCTGCTTGTTGTTATCAATAAATCTTAGAAACTTTGAGTGGTAAGATATGGATAAAAATAAAAGATTCACCACCGTTAGTATCTCTAAGAAGGAAGAGATAGTGTCTGCCTAAGAGGAATATACATATAGAAGGAAATAAACATGAACAGTGAATTTCATAGGAGGACAAGCCTTACCTTCACTTTCACGTAAGAACTATTTAGCTCAAAGGGTGCATAGTTCTGGGGATTTAGGGGCGCCAATAGCAACATGTATCTCTTCGTTCATCCATCAAGAATTAAAAGATCTGAAATCAAATTGTATGCACACAACAAATTCTTCATTAGAATCACATGATAATACAAATAATTTAATTTTTTCACAAGTAAATCAATTGACATAAAAAAATCTCAAACATCAATGAAACAAAAATCAAACACACTGGATGATTTGCGGAGGACATTAATAGCCGAATTCAAATATATTTAGCAAAAACAATATAAACAATTAGTTAAACTCAAATAAATTTAGCAAGAACCAATATAAACAATTATTGAAGCTATACATCTTTATACTATTATTAAATATTTTAAGTCATAGATACTGACTGCACTTTATTTGAGGAGTTGTTGTATTTGTATTGACTACTAAAGAGGGAAAAACACAATATTTATGAACTTAGGAGCCTTGGAACCGACCTTTCTTGTTGAGGAAAGTGATTGTACCCATAAAACCTTATCTATATATAGGAATTTGATTTTGAGTGAAAAAACTTTTTTTCTTCCGAATTTAAGGTACGCCATAAAACCTTACCATAACTTAAGGAATTTAACTTTGAATAGATTTTTTTATTTTTTTTGTATTTTCACTTTATTTGTTCAGCCGACAATGGAGGAATTTGGTTTTGAATAGAAAATCTTATTTTTGTTAAAATTTATTGTTTAGGAGATAATCTTTTTTTCCATATATTGTTTAGGAGTCCTTAATTTAATAAAATAATAATTAAAGGAAAAAGGTGAAAAGACGATTTTGTCTATTGCAAAATCTTTTAATGAAGGGCAAACAGTTCAATTCACTTTTCTAAGGGTTTTCACATTTTTAATATATTATAGATATAGATATAGATATAGATATTCAAAAATTAATTTAAAAATAAAATATTAACCTAAGTAACAATCATAATAATAATAATAGTAATAGTAGTACACCAGCAGCAGTTCTAATTTTTAAAATGTAGTCATAATAATAATAATAATAATAATAATAATAATAATAATAATAATAATAATAATAATAATAATAATAATAATAATAATAATAATAGTACACGAGCAGTACTTACAATTTTAAAAATGTATAATAATAATAATAGTAATAATAAATACACGTCTCTTCCCCCAATGATAAAATTTATTTTAAAATTTGAATTAAAAATCAGTTGTTGGGTTGGATGTGAGTGTTCCGTTTTTATAGAATATCATCTTCTTTAATAGCAATTAAATGTTTTTTTTTTCTTTTATATTTATATTTATCCAATCAATATCCTGATCTTCTTATAACAATCTGAAAAAGTTTTTTTTCTTTATTTTTATATTTATATTTATCCAATCAATATCCTGATCTTTTTATAACAAACTGATATGAAATTTGAATTTGAATTTAAATGAAATTTGAGTTAGAATAGATTTCTAAATTCCTTATTAACCTCTGTTATATATATACACACACTCCTACAATGATATATAATATTAAACTCTCTTCTGCTTCTTTGTTGTTGATCATTAGATTTATTCGTGAATTTATTTATTGCATTCTTCATATTCTTTATTTAGTTTTAGAAATTTAACATTTTTATTTTTTTTATGCAGATGACAGATGCTGCCATTACAGACTAATTTATTTTCACTATATCTAAACTTGAATACAAGTAAGTAATATCTTTCTATTCGTTTGATTTTTGATAAAAATAAATTTAATTACGTAAATGAAAATCAAACCACCTTTAATTGAAAAGTTAAGTTGCTTTTTAAATACTAACTTTTTATTATTACTTTCATATAATTATTTTAAAAAATAAATGATCTTATTATTTTGTCTGCTTCTATTTTATGTGATTGTTTAATTATTTAATATGGTATTGCAAGATTTCTTACATATTTTAGGATTAACAACAAAATGTACTAAATTTAAAATACTAATCAAATTCAATGTTTGATTATTTTTGCTAATATTTTGTTAAAGTTGTTTCTAAAGCTTAAAAAGTATTTTCCTAAAGTTGTTCAAATAAACATAAAGAATGAGCTACTTGAGGAGTGAGATCGCTTCCAAATCCATCCAGCTTACTTACTCAAAAGCTTTGAATATTCTACTAGAAATGGTTGTAATCAAATACGACTGTCCCCAAGTATCGTTGTGATTGTAGATGCAAGGTCATAGCAAAGAAGATTGTAGAATGAGCAATGTTCAAAAGCACAAAGAAATATATAATGTGCAACATACTAAGGTTGATGAGGGTGGAAAGAAAAGGAACCAGGTTCATATTTCTCCTCCTAATGACCACAAAGTACATAGACTGCAAAAAGAGAAAGCTAGAATCCTCTTCATTGTTCGTGTGGTTGGTGGCCTGGGTTAGTGGAATTGGTGAGGGATGGGAACAAACGGTCAGTTAATGTACAGATGACCCAAGCAGTTAATAATGCATTTGATGTCCTAGGTCAAAAGGAAGATGAGGAAAACATGCAAAAGGCAATACATAATTTTTATTTGTTAATATTTTGCAATTACATTATTATTTTTCTTATATAGATTTGATTAAAAGTGGTGATGATGGGGTGGGGGTGGGGGAGAAAATATTAACAATCTAATAATTATAAATTGTGAATAATATAATAAAGAACAATATAAAACATAATTTTTTTCATAAAGAATTGGTTATATGTGGGGTGGGAGAGGGATAATTTTTTTTTTTAATTTAAAAAAATTGAGAGGGAAGAGGGGGGGAGGGGGTTGGAGATGGAGGTGGAGGTGGTTAGGGGTGAATGGTAGAATTATTTTTTCACATTTCATTGAGAAATAATATGATAGTTCATTCCAATATAAAATGATTAAGAATAATAATTTAATATTATCCGCGCAGGGTACATATACTAGTATATTATAAAGCAGAGGTCGAAGTATCAGATGAAGCCAAGTGGCAAATTGATGAGATGCCATGTGTCAGTTTTTAGGACAAACTTAATAGTATTGTAATAAGAATTTATAATTATATGAATTAAAAAATCTATTATCCTTAAAAAAATATTAGTTAGTTTTAAAATAGGAACCTACAATGAAAGAGTTCTAAATGTACTTATATTTCATAAATTTATTTGTATTAAATATAATAATAAATATATTATTATTATTAAATATAAATAATATATATTTGTGATGCGTATCTAAAACTTATACTTACTTGCAATTATTTTAAAATTTAAAATATAAATTAAAATTTAATAATTAAATTTAACGTATATATCTATTTGAAATACCTTTATGTATCTAATTTGTCATTGATTTTTATTAAAAAAAAAATAACAAAGAAACAAAAGAAAGAAACAAGGAAAGGCAATGAAAGAAAAGGAACGAAAATTGCAAAAAATGTGGAAAAAAAAGTAAGCGTAATAAATTGTTACTTTTGAATCAAACATAATTACAAAAAAAAAATAGTTAGTTATAATAGTAGAGAGTTATAATTAGACTCTTATTATTGTTTAATCAATAATATAAGATATTATCCATTCTTAACTTCTCATATATATATATATATATATATGAATTTAATTAATTTTACTTATTAAAATCTTTCCACAAAATATGCAACACATATTTGCTACCTATCCGTTTCAAAATCTATTTTTGTGGAACTATATTTCCACAAAATTAGCGTAGAAGATAACACAACTTTAATAAAATCACATTTTTTAATTCACATTCTATTCATTTTTAAGTATTGTTAATTATTCTTATTATAAGATAACCATAGTATTTTAGAATCTTATCTTTTAGATAACCATAGTATTTTAGAATCTTATCTTTTCTAACAAATTAATATTATATTTAATTTTAAATTCGAATTAAATTTTAGTTTGCATCAAATTCAACTTTGTAATCTATTATATATACCCCTTCAGTAATACATATACCAGTGCAATCTTTCTTCTTCTCCTTTTAATTATTATTTTTATCTTGAGAGAATTTTGTACGATCATTTTATTCACAAATATATTGATTAATATTTTTTGCGTACATCGATACTATTTTATTGTATACATATTCACTGTAGAAATAAAAAAAATTATTCGCAAGTTTATTACTTCATATTTATGTCCTTCCTTATTCTCAAGTTTACTATTGATATGTTTTTTATATACTTAAAATATTTTAATATACATTATTTATTTTGCCATAGAAATTTCTACTATGGATAAAAAGATAGTAGGTAATTCTCATCAGATTTCTCCAAATAGCTACCAAGGTTTGTTGTTCATGTCTAATTTTCCTTTTTAATTATTTATTATTATATATATTTAACATTATATTTATCTTTTTTATCATAGATATACCTGCCATGGAAAAAAAGATTATAAGTAATGCTCATCATCAAGGTATGATGTTCATGCTTGATTTAACTTTTAAATTATTTTATTGTTATTTATAATTAACATCATATTTATCTTTTATCACATATGTACCTATCGTGGACAAAAAGATTATAGACAATGCTCATCTAATTTTTTTAAATAATTGTCAAGGATGTTATTCAAGCTTAATTTAAATTTTAGCTACTTTATTGTTATTTGATTAACATTATTACGGAAGTTGATTTTCCCTAAACCTGATGTATATAAATATGTCAAAAATACGAAATAAGTATTTAAAAAATCAACAAGTACAGTGGAGGCTCGAAGCACGTAAAGGAGATTTGTTATATTATTTGTGTAGAAAATGAATGCAAATATATTTCGTTGTATATAAATATTATTGTATCACATTTTCTTTTCTTTTATTTATTTCTCTTTAAGCATAAAGACATATGTGAAATATACTATATTACTTTTAAATATTTACTTTCTTAGAATATAATATTGAATTGTTCTTTCGTTTTGATGGGGAATGGGGGTGGGGAGTGGGGGCTGATAGACCAATGAAAAATCTAGGAAGAACTAACATTTAGCTGGGAAGGATTTAAAAAGTTGAAGATAATTATGAATCTTTTATGTTTTATGTGTTAGTATTAAAGGTATGAGATTTTCACAAGTTTTACAGAAATAAAATGAATACAATGAACAATAAAACACAAATTTAGATTGAACAATCTATTTGAAATAAGAAAATAGAAAGTTCAACTACTTATAGCATGTAATTTAAAAAAAAAATTAATTCAATTTCAAATTATAGAAAAATAATTAGATACAGTAAGGGAAATGCAAAGATTGGGGAATTGGGGAGATAATATTTTAAGCTAATTTTGAAATATAATAAAGTAATTAGATAATGCATGCACTAATATCCATAAATTTAAATTAAAGATATGTGAACAACATAATAAAAATTAAAAAATAAAAAAAATCATAAAATAGATCTATTTTAGCTAATAAATTTATGATTGTATAAAGCGAAGTATTAACCTAATAAAAATTCATATTAACAATCTAATAGTTTTAAATAGTGAACAATTTAATAAAGAAAAATATGAAACATAAAAGTTTTTTTAATTATATGAATAGTATTTTTTTTTTTCAAATATAAATTTGGTTATGGGGATGGCGTTGGACCGAGTGGATGGGGTCGGGGTGGGAAGCGGTTGAATTTGAGGGTGTATATTTTATTGAGAAACAATATGATTATTGAATTTTTAAAAATAATATAATTTAACATATTTGAACAAGACGGACAATTTAAAGTGATTTAGAAATAACAATCTTCATTTTTTTAAAAAGATTAGTTATTTTTTCTTATTCTTACTCTATTTTTATTAGTACTACAACTACTATCATCATATCATCGCTTCATTGATATCAAATATTTATCTCAATTCAAATATATAAATTATTAGATAAATATACATTTTATTTGAAAAAAGTTAGGATAAGAAAGAATAACAAATTAATTTTTTTAAATAAATTAATATGATATTTAAATTTGAATTGAAATAAAATTCTAGCTTCTTGATCTCTCTTATATATACTCTTATATCATTAGCTTGGTGACTTTATTTACTGAATTTCTTATATCCTTAATTTTTTTAAAAATTATTTTTGATTTAATATTTTTCTTTTTATATGTAGGAAGGATAACACTTTCATTTTCATCTTCATCTGTTAATGATAACGAAGAGGAACAACTTCCACATCATTAATGTTATATTTATTTACTTCTTGCAGCTCTTCGTCTTTCACTATAATTGGTAACATCCTCAAAGGAAATAAGGACAAAGGGGGTTGCTAATGATTGAAACGACGACTTTGACATGTAAAAGATTCATAAATCAATTGATTTTCAAATTGATTCAAAACTTTTCTACTATTTAATTTATGAGAAAGTTTTATTAAGAGTTGTAAAGTTTTATTTAGAGTTGTTCTTATCTTTACAGTGATGATTTTATTATTGTTATTGACTTACAGGGGAGATAAAAAAGAATGAAGAGAAGAGCAAAATAGATAAATGTGAAAGTAAAAATTTTATTGATATAATGGACCAACTTAAGTTTTTCTAAATGTGTTTCAAATTATTGGTCTTCTTTTGAACGCTGCTTTATTTCATATTTTTTTGTTATTTAATTCAATTGTTGCAGTTGATGATTGTTTCTATATTTAATATCACATATACGAGTTGTTCTGTGTTTAAGTATTTTCTGACAATTCGAAATTCTTAAATTGTAAAAAATATAATTAAAAAATATATATGAAATATAAAGATTTTTTTGCAATTACATGTTTGATTTCACCCATATAAATTTAGTTAGGTGTGGGGGAGAAAAAGTATTAACAATTTAATATTTTTAAATTGTGAATAATATAATAAAAAAATATAAAAAATAAAAGTTTTAACAATTACATAATTATTTTTTTTTGTATAAATTTGGTTAGAGGAGGGGGTTTTGGTGGGAGGGGGGAGGGGTGCGGTGGGGGGTAGATTTTTATTTTTTTAAAAAATAAGGGTGGGGTGGAGGGGGAGAGAATTAAAAATAATATTTTTAATATTATCCGTGTATCGCACGGGTACGTATACTAGTAAACAATAACAAAGAAGGAGAATGAAAGCTTATTATTATATATCATGTAAGAGTATTTATAGAGAGGTTAAGAAGTTAGAAATCTATTCCAACTCAAAGTTCATTCGAATTCAAATTTCATAAGAAAATCAGTATACTAATTAGGATATTGATTTGGATAAATATAAATATAAAAATAAAAATAAAAGGAGCAAAAACTTTTAGTTGCTAATAAGAAGGAGAATATATTATAAAAAAGTAACTACCAAACAACTTATTTTTATTTGCTATAAAACAATAAAGAACAAGAAGAAGAGTAGAGAGAATAGAGAGAGTGATTCTTATTTCTTCTTGAGAGATGATTTACAATTAAGAAAATCCTTCTATTTATAGGGGGAATTTGCCCCTAGTTTCATACTAAAAGACAAATATATCAAATCATGATAGACATCAAATATATCAAATCCTGATAGACATCAAATATATCTTGATAGACATTCACTATAATTGATATATATCATAACACTCCCCCTTGAATGTCTAACAATACGCATATAGGTTGCCTTATTAAAAACCTTACAAGAAAAACCCAGTGGGAGAACCTCGTAAGGAAAAAGAGTACAACGCGTATTAACTCCCCCTAATAAGAACTTTCTCGAACCTTTGCATTCCGATCTTGTGCACCATCTTCTTGAAAGTTGCAGTTAGAAGAGACTTGGTGAAGTCAGCCACATTGTCACTTGAACGAATCTGTTGTGCGTCAATATCACCATTCTTTTGGAGCTCATGTGTATAGAAGAGCTTTGGCAAAATATGCTTCTTTCTATCTCCTTTTATAAATCCTCCTTTAAGTTGTGCTATGCATGCTGCATTATCTTCATATAAAATTGTGGGTACTTTGTCACATTTCAAGCCATATTTTTCTCGAATGAGATGTATTATGGACCTCAACCACATACACTCTTGGCTTGCTTCATGAATAGCTATAATCTCAGCGTGATTCGATGAAGTGGCTACGATAGACTGCTTTGTTGATCTCCAAGATATGGCATTACCCCCACATATGAATACATAGCCTATTTGAGACCGAGTTTTATGCGGGTCAGATAAGTACCCAGCATCAGCATAACTAACAAGATCGAAACTGCAATCTTTAGAATAAAATAAGCCCATATCGATAGTCCCCTTTAGATACCGTAATATGTGTTTGATCCCATTCCAACGTCTCTTAGTAGGAGCATAACTATACCTTGCTAGCAAATTTACTGAAAAGGTAATATCAGGCCTTGTAGTATTTGCAAGATACATTAGTGCACCAATTTCACTAAGAAATGGTATTTCAGGACCAAGGAGTTCCTCATTCTTTTCTTGAGGTCGGAATGGATCCTTATTCACATCAAGTGATCGAACAACCATCAGAGTACTTAATGGATGGGCTCTATCCATATAGAATCGTTTCAACACCTTTTCTGTGTAGGCAGATTGATGAACAAAGATACTGTTTGTCAAATGCTCAATTTGCAAACTAAGGCATAACTTTGTTTTTTCGAGATCTTTCATCTCAAATTCTTTCTTTAGGTAATCAATTGCCTTTTGAAGCTCTATTGGCGTTCCAATAAGGTTTATGTCATCGACATAGACAACAAATATAACCAACTTCGGCGTTGTTTTCTTTATGAAAATACATGGGCAAATTTTATCATTCGTATAACCTTCTTTAGATAAATATTCACTAAGATGGTTATACCACGTGCGTTCAGATTGCTTCAAACCATACAATGATCTTTGCAATCTAATGGAATACATTTTCTGAGGCTTTGAACTATATGCTTTTGACATTTTAAATCCTTCAGAAATTTTCATGTATATCTCATTATCAAGTGATCCATATAGACAGGCTGTTACCACATCCATCAAATGCATTTCAACTCTCTCATGGACAGTGAAACTAATAAGATAACGCAATGTTATTGCGTTCATAACTGGTGAATATGTCTCATCATAATCGACACCAGGCCGTTGTGAAACTCCTTGTGCAACAAGGCGTGCTTTATACTTTTGTATTTTATTTTTCTCATTTCTTTTTCGCACAAAGACCCATTTATAGCCAATAGGCTTAACACCATTAGGTGTTTGGGTTATAGGTCCAAAAACTTCATGTTTGACAAGTGAATTCAATTCAGATTGAATTGCTTCATGCCATTTTGGCCAATTATTTCTTTGTCGGCATTCTGTGACAGACCGAGGTTTAAGATCCTCTCTATCTTGCATAATTTTCGTTGCAACATTGTATGCAAAGACATGATCCACTACTATTTTAGATCGATTCAAATTAGTTTCAACATCACTTGAATTTATGGATAGTTCCTTATTTTCTTGAGTCTCAGGCTCATTAATTCCTTCAGGAATATTAACATTGCTCAAATCTTAAACTTCCATATGTGGATCTTTCGTAGTGTCATCTTGACCATTTTTTTTTTCTAGGATTTCAATCCTTAGAACCTAATGGTCTGCCACGCTTCAAGCATGCTTTAGATTCATTAGCTATGACACTAGTGGATGGTCCTTTAGGGACGTCAATTCGAATTGGGACATTCTCTGCAGGAATATGTGATTTAGTGATTCTTTTCAAATCTGTAAATGCGTCCGACATTTGATTTGTAATTCTCTGCAGATGAATAATCTTTTGAACTTCTTGCTCACAAATAGAAGCATGTGGATCAAGATGAGATAGTGATGGATTTTCCACAAAATTTCTCTTTTGATGTCACTATCTTCTCCCCCTAATTTTAGAAAAACTATCTCATCAAATAGACAATCTATAAATCAAGCAGTGAACATCTCCCGTTAATGGTTCAAGATAGCAAATAATGGAGGGTGATTCAAACCCAACATAAATTCCTAACCTTCTTTGGGGGCCCATCTTGGTGTGGTTTGGTGGTGCTATAGGCACATAAATACCGCACCCAAAATTTTTCAAATGAGATATATTAGGCTCTTGACCCAAAACTAATTACAACGGAGAAAATTTATGATAATTTGTTGGTCTAAGATGAACAAGTGTTGTAGCATGCAAAATTGCATGACCCCAAACAGAAGTGGACAACTTAGTTTTCATAAGCAATGGTCTTACTATCAACTGTAAACGTTTAATTAATGACTCAGTAAGGCCATTTTGAGTGTGAACATGGGGTACAAGATGTTCCACTCTTATCCCAATCGATAAGCAATAGTCATTAAATGCTTGGGGTGAAAATTCTGTAGCATTACCAAGGCAAATAGACTTAATTTGATTATCGGAAAATTGTGGCCGTAATCGTATTATTTGTGCCAATAATTTTGCAAATGTCAAGTTGCGAGATAACAATAGGCACACATGAGACCATCTAGATGAAGCATCTATTAGGACCATAAAGTATCTAAATGGCCTACTAGGTGGGTGAATGGGTCCACAAATATCCCCATGTATGTGTTCCAAGAATGCGGGGGACTCAATCCCAACTTTTGTTGGAGATGGCCTCAAAATGATAACAAGCATTGCATGAAAATTAACCATTCAAAAGAACCTTCAAGTTCTTTAATGGATGCCCTTTTGAATTTTCTATGATTCGTCTCATCATTATTAATCCTGGATGTCCCAGACGATCATGCCAAAATTCAAAAGTATTGGAATCAGTAATCTTTCGGTTTACTATAGAATGTGCCTCAATTGCAGAAATCTTTGTCCAAGACAGGCCAGAAGATAAAGCAGGGAATTTTTCAATAACATATGTCCACCCAGAGACATTCTTGGTGATACCAAGATATTCAAGATTCATCTCATCAATTGTCTTGATATGGTAACAGTTTTCATGGATATCTTTAAAATTCATCAAGTTTCTTCGAGACTTGGGAGAGAATATAGCATTATTTATGATGAGTTTAGTTCCCTTGGGCAAGATTATAATGGATTTTTCGAAGCCTTCAATCAAATTAGCACTACCAAAAATTGTAGTGACATTAATCTTGCCCATGTTTAGATGAGAGAAATATTTTTCGTCTTTGAATATCGTATGTGTAGTGCCAGAATCAATCAAAAATATATCTTCATAATTTGACAACGTACTTTGAAAATTATCAATATTTTCAAATAAAATGACATACACCAAATAAGATATATATTAAATTTTTGTAAAAGCTTATACTATAAGAAATTGTTAATCACACTTTATGTAATACCCCGTACTTTTCCTAGCTTGAAAAGTTTTCCAAGAATGTTAGAAGATTTTTTTGAAAGATGAATCCACTTTTGTACACGTGGTATTTTTAAGATTTTCACTTTTTATCATGTGGGGAATCGAATAATCTTTCCATCGATACCAAATTCACCCAAATCCGACACCCGGGTGAAGAGTTAGAGCTTTTTTAGTGAAACGGTGTATCACCTGAGCCTTCAGCGCATCGCGGAGATAGCTGTAATACCCCGATCGTTTCTTAAGCCTAAATCCATCTTTTGAGTGGATATGTATGACTTTCAAAATGATTGATGTTTAAACCATATTGTATTTCTCTAATTTCTACTTTTTGTCATGTAGAGTATTAATAAGCTTTCCATCGATAACAATTTCATTGAAATTCGACTTCGGATGAGGGAGTTATAGCTGTTTTACTCAGCTATATTGGATCGCCCAGGTCTGATGGTCGACCTAACGGTCTGGGAGGAGTATTTAGCACCAAGCGGGAAATGTGGTATTTCTCTGAAACTACGTGCCACCGTAGGATTGATGTTGATAATTGTGGGCCAGAGGCCGAGTATGGGATTGTGATAACGAGATTGAGGTTGTACTCCTTGGCAAGAGTACGACACCCCCACCAATGTGGGGTTCTCTTCTTAGGAGGGAAAAATGTTGGACTCCATGCGGCTCACATGGTGTAGTTATGTCGGTTATAAGAAACTCCCACATCCATAATGATCTAAGTACCATGAGTTACAGAGTCACTCTAAGTCATGAGTCAAAGAGTTTGAGTTGAGTTAAATTATTTATGATATTTATGAAGCATATGTTATTACTGATGACTTACGGAAATGATGTTTTAGATAATTCAAGCGAAGAGAGTTATTATTGTCAGCATGTATGATTTTTATATACATTTATGAAATTATTTAAAATATTGCATCCACCCCCACATACTCAGTACATTCCCAAGTACTAACTCTCATACTCTTTTGTATTCTATATTTTCTCATGATATAGGTTCAGGTGCTCAGTGTCAGCAGCGACAGTGATCTTTGAGTACCTTCATCTACATTTCTGCGGTTGGTGAGTCCTCATGGTTCGAGGAACCGTGTCTCCAATTTTGTCTTGTTAATAGATGGTTGTTTACTTTCAGTTTAGTACGACTCAGTTGGGGATCTATCCCAATGGCTCCTCAGTCCTATGTAGTAGAGGCTTTGTTAGACTAGTGTACCAGCGTGTACAGAGATTTCAGTATTTTGTTTGTACAGGGCAGTATTACTTCGTGTTTCAGTATGTTCATGACATGGTTATTCCTATTTATCTTAGCATGTTTTGAGCTATAATGAGTTCTGAAAGTAATGACAGGCTTAGAGGGTTAGCTTGAGGCCACGTGTGGCCTTGAGCACCATGTGACGTCTCGGGATAGGTTCTTGGGGCATTACAAGCTTGGTATCAGAGCCTAAGGTTCAAGGAGTCCTAGGGATTTTGACAAGCCGCGTTACGTAGAGTCTTGATCATCCGTGTGTAGCACGCCACATCTATGAACAAGAGGCTATGGGATATATTAGGAAAAGTTGTTCCTTCTTTTCAAGAGTCTATCATTCCTATGACTGTTTCTCTCTGCTGTTAATTCGTGCTCTCTTATGACAGAAAATGCCTCCTTGTAGAGCTCGCAGAAATAACAAACGACCTCAACCCGTTTATCCCATGCTGAATTCCAGGCAGCTTTCCAAGCGCTAGCCCAGACGGCCATCGCCAATGCCCAAGCCAACACCCAGGCTACTGTTCCACCTCCGCAAGGGAATAATTCTGCTGCAGCCCAGGTTCATGACTTTATGCGAATGAATCCACCTGAGTTCTTTGGGTCAAAAGTAGGTGAAGACCCGCAAATATATTTAGATGAAGTGAGAAAGATCACTCAGATTATGAATGTGACGGAGGAAGAGAGTGTTGAATTGGCTGCCTATCGAATGAAAGATGTTGATTATGATTGGGTGGAGATATGAAGGAAGAGTAGAGGGGAGAATGATACTCCTGTGACTTGGCAATTATTCCAAGATGCCTTCTTAGACAGATTCTTTCCCCCGGAGCTAAGGGAAGAAAAATTAGAAGAATTTATGAACTTGAGACAGGTCCCCATGACAGTTAAGGAGTATTGCCATAAGTTTAACCAGTTATCTAAGTATTCTCCCGGTATGATGGCTGATTCTAGAACTAGTATGAGTAAGTTCTTGGCCGGTGCATCTGGTTATGTTGTGAAAGAGTATAGATCCGCTATGCTTAATAGGGACATGGACCTTTCAAGACTAATGATTCATGCTCAGCAGATTAAAGCGGACAAAGTAAAGCAGAGATAGAGAGTGAGAGGGAATAAGAGAATTAGATTAGAGCAACAGGTTTATAGTCAGACTAGATTTTCTAGAGGGATCCGCCCTCAGTTCCAGAGCCGTTCTCTTGTGCCAGCGCCTTCATCAGCCAGTACTCCTGCATTCAGAATTAGGTTGGAGCAGGGTAGTAGGCCTACTATGTCCAGGTCCCAGGATGGTGTGAGTAACAGACCTCGTCCTCCCCCATGTCCAAAGTGCAGAAGAGACCATCCTGGTGAGTGTTTAGTCGGTTAGAGGGGTTGTTTTGGTTGCGGTAAGTTGGTCCACAAGTTCAGGGATTGCCCTTATGCTAGACAGGGGAGTCGCGATATTCGTCCCTAGAGTCAGGCTATTAGTGCTCCAGCCCCTGTAGTTCGTCTTACTCCTCCTCAAAATGCCTCGTCTAGTACTGCAGGTGGTCAGCGCCAGAATCACTTTTATGCTATACCACCCCGCTAGGAGCAGGAGGATTCACCAGATGTTGTTACTGGTATGCTTCGTGTATTTCATTTCGATGTGTATGTGTTGATGGACCCTGGGTCAAGTCTTTCTTATGTGACTCCATTGGTGGCTGTAAATTTTGGAATCAGTGCTGAAAAGATTTTTGAGCCTTTTCTAGTCTCTACACCAGTGGGTGAATCTGTTGTTGCTAAGCAAGTGTATAAGAAGTGTCCTATCACTGTTCTTAACAGGGTCATGTTTGCAGATTTGATTGAGCTAGACATGGTTGATTTTGATATTATTCCGGGTATGGATTGGCTTTACTCTTGTTATGCGTCTATAGACTGTCGTAACTGGGTAGTCAAGTTTCAGTTTCCCAATGATCCAGTCTTTGAGTGGTCCGTAAATTTTGTATCTCCTAAAAGTCATTTCATATCCTATCTTAAAGCTAGGAAATTGACATCCAAGGGTTGTATCTATCATTTAGTCCAAGTTAAGGACACTAAGTCTGAGACTCCAACTATTCAGTCTCTTAGTGTTGTCAATGAGTTTTCTGATGTTTTCCCGGAAGATCTCCCAGGGGTACCTCCCGATAGAGAGATAGAATTCAGAATTAATCTTCTTCCTGATACACAACCTATTTCTATTTCTCCGTATAGTATGGCCCCCGCAGAACTTAAGGAGTTGAAAAAGTAACTCAAAGATCTTCTTGATAAGGGTTTTATAAGGCCCAGTGTGTCTCCCTGGGGTGCACCCGTTCTATTCGTGCGAAAGAAAGATGGTTCATTACGCATGTGTATTGACTATCGTCAGCTTAACAAGGTCATAGTAAAGAACAAGTACCCTCTTCCTAGAATTGATGACCTATTTGATCAGTTGCAAGGTGCCAGCTGATAACGCTCAAACTACAGCTCTCGTAAGAGTGTAAGCGGTCGTTGTCAAATATATAACCCAACTGGGTTGGGTATCGATCCCACAGAGAATACTTGGTCACTAAGTAAGCAAAGATTATTAGACTTTTGGTGCAAGTCTCGTAAAAGAGGGGATTTTGTAACGTGCAATAATGTAACAAAGTGAAAACGGAAAATAGCAAAGTAAAAAGAAAGAATGTTTAGTAAGATGTTTAACCAATGAGAATTGAGAGTTGGGGTTATGTCCACCTTATGAGTTATACGTCTCTATTGGCTATGAGTTATGCGGAATTCAGACATGCATATGCTTATAGAGAGTTGTATTCTATGGTAAATCCAGGCGTCTTTCGACCATCAAGGATTATTTCACTTTAACTCTTTCGAGCTTAAAGCGTGTCTAACGGTACGAACTCTCCAAGAGGTTAATCCAGTTACGACACTAACTTTTTAACAGGGGTTGGTGCCCTATTACCTTGACATTATCTCTTTTCCAGACATATAACTTTTCTTTCGAACAAGTTAATGCTATACTGGCGTATTCTACGTGTTTGCAACCACAAGAATTTGCATTAAGATGAAGAGAATAATGATATAAGCATCATACGAGTCACGAACTCACAAACTCATAGCAATAGATAGTATCTCATAAGGCTTCCATAACCCCAACAGAGAAGTTTAGCTATTCATGAGTGCAACGGAAATCACAATAGACTTTATCATTATACCAAAATAAAGATCTCACGTGTAGTAGGGTTTGGTATGGCGTTAGGCGTGAATTCCCTTTTAGAATAGCGGTTCTCTTGTTGTGGAAATTAAGAATTGAATAGATGAAGAAAAAGTAATTAATTGAAAGAGAATTATTTTCGGAACTCCAGAATGAATGAAAATATCTAGCAAAATAGGGTATTTATAACACCCATATCCTATTCCTACTAGGCTACTGCATTAATTAACCTAATCCTACTAGGTTACTGCATCATTATCCTAATCCTAATAAGTTACTGCTGATCCCCAAAGTCTTTGGAAATGCTGTTTTTGCCCGGGACAGATATTCCATGCGTCACTTTTGGTCCTTGGCGTCCAAGTTTTCCCTTCCTTCTTTCGTGAAGCTTCCTTGGGCGTCAAGTTATCCATAATATGCTGAAATCTGCATCATTTATACCTGAAAACTTGTTAATCACGTTTGTTAGCTCACTTACAGGAAAAAGGAATAAAAGTGCATGAATTATATATTTTGTTCTCAAAACTTAGCTAAAATATGGGTAAATTAAGGTGCTTTAGGAGTGTAAATACGCCTATCATCACCAGCTACTTCTCAAAAATAGATTTGAGATCCGGTTATCACCAACTTAAAGCCAGAGAGTGTGATATTCCAAAGACGGCTTTCCGCACTCGTTATGGTCATTTTGAATTCTTGGTCATGCCCTTCGGGCTAATGAATGCCCTGACAGCTTTTATGGACCTCATGAATCGGGTGTTTAGACCGTACCTAAATATATTCGTTATTGTGTTTATAGATGATATCCTTGTATATTCCCAGAGTGAAAATGACCATGCAGATCATCTTCGAATTGTCTTACAGAACCTTAGGGATCTACAGTTGTTTGCCAAATTTAGCAAGTGTGGATTTTGGCTTCGGTCAGTTGCCTTTCTGGGTCATATTATTTCTTCTGATGGTATTCGAGTTGATCCTCAAAAGGTAGAAGCTATGAAGAATTGGCCTAGACCTATTTTCCCGTCTGATATTAGGAGCTTTTTGGGTCTAGCTGGGTACTACCGTTATTTTGTTGAATGTTTCTCTTTCATTGATGTTCCTTTGACCCGGTTGACCCAAAGAAGGTTAAATTCCAATGGTCAGATTCTTGCGAGAAGAGTTTTCAGGAGTTGAAGACTCGACTCACTTCAGCCCCTGTGATGACCCTGCCTAACGGTGTAGATAATTTTGTGGTATATTGTGATGCTTCCAGAGTTGGTTTGGGTTGCGTGTTGATGCAGAAGAGTAAGGTTACAGCCTATGCCTCCAGGCAGTTGAAACCTCATGAAAAAAATTATACGACCCATGACCTTGAGTTAGATGCAGTGGTTTTTGCTTTGAAAAACTGGAGACACTATTTGTACGGTGTTCATGTTGATGTCTTTACGGATCACAAGAGTTTACAGTATGTGTTCACTCAGAGAGAGTTGAATCTTCTGCAGAGGCGATGGTTAGAATTACTGAAGGACTATGATATAAGTATGTTGTACCACTCGGGCAAGACCAATGTAGTGACAGATGCCCTTAGCAGATCGTCCATGGGTAGTGTAGCACATGTTGAGGAAGATAAGAGGGACTTAGCCCGTGAAGCGCATCGTTTGGCTAGGTTAGGTGTTAGATTGCTTGACTCAGCTGAGGGTAATGTTTGGGTCCAAAGTAGTTCCGAATCTTCCCTAGTTTTGGAAGTGAAGGAGAAGCAGGATACGGATTCTCGTTTGGTCGAACTGAAAGAATCAGTTAAAGACCAAAAGGTGGAGGTTTTCTCCCAAGAGGGAGATTATGTATTGAGATTTCAGAATAGATTATGTGTGCCTGATGTTGATGATCTGAGGCAGAGAATTATGGCTGAGGCGTATGGCGCGCGATATTCTATTCATCCTGGTGCTACCAAGATGTACCACAATTTACGAGAAATTTATTGGTGGAATAGTATGAAAAAGGATATAGCGAAGTTCGTAGAAAAGTGTGCAACTTGCCAGCAGGTAAAGATAGAGCACCAGAGACCCGGTGGTGTGATGCAAGAATTTAACATTCCTACTTGGAAATTGGAAGTGATGAACATGGATTTCGTGACCGGTTTACCTCGCTCTCGTCGTCATCATGATTCTATTTGGGTCGTTGTAGACAGGTTGACTAAGTCAGCACATTTTCTGCCAGTACATACATCTTTCATCGCGGAGGACTATGCTAAGCTGTATATTCGAGAGTTAGTCAAGTTGCATGGAGTTCCATTGTCTATCATCTTCGATAGAGGTACTTAGTTTACTTCTCAGTATTGGAGAGCCTTTCAGAAGGGTCTTGGCACCCAAGTTTATCTTAGCTCCATTTTTCTTCCACAGACAGATGGTCAGGATGAGAGGACTATCCAGACTTTGGAGGATATGTTGAGGTCTTGTGTTCTTGATTTCAAAGGAAGTTGGGATGAACATTTGCCGTTGATTGATTTTTCTTACAACAATTATTTTCATGTTAGCATTAGAATGGCTTCATTTGAAGCTTTGTATGGGAGAAGATATATATCACCCATAGGTTGGTTCGAAGTGGGTGAAGCTGTTGTGATTGGACCTGATGCTATATTTGAGGCTATGGGGAAAGTTAAGTTAATTCGGAAGAGGTTGAAGACAGCCCGGAGTCGTCAGAAGTCGTACGCAGATGTGAGAAGAAGAGCTCTTGAGTTTGAAGTTGTTGATATGGTGTACTTGAAAATTTCACCCATGAAAGGGGTGAAAAGATTTGGAAAGAAAGGGAAGCTGAGTCCCAGATATGTTGGCCCTTATAGAGTTTTGAATCTTGTTGGGAAAACAACTTATGAGATTGAGTTGCTTGCAGAGTTGTCAGCTGTCCATCCTGTGTTTCATGTTTCTATGCTCAAGAAGCACATTGGAGACTTTGTTGTTGTTGAACTTTCGGAAGGTTGTGATGTTCAGGATAGCCTTTTGTATGATGAAATCCCGGCTGAAATCCTAGATTATCAAGTCCGTAGACTGAGGAACAAGGAAGTTCCCTTGGTTAAAGTTCTGTGGCGAAATCAATCAGTCGAGGGTGCCACTTGGGAAGCAGAAGCAAATATGCGAGCCAGTTACCCTCATATTTTCTCCACGAGTTCGAATCAAGTTGAAGGTATTATTCCCTTAATTCAGTTTCCTTCTAATCTACTGTATTCAGCTATATGGTTATTATCTCTATGGTTCGTGCATTTGGGGAAGTACTCAAAAGTTTAGAGTAAAGTGAGCCCTTAGATGTGAGTCGTTCCAGCTATACGTCCTCATTTTCTGTTGTTCTTGGCCTATCTGGCAACATTTGAGGACGAATGTGTCCAAGGGGGAGATATTGTAATACCTCGATCGTTTCTTAAGCCTAAATCCGTCTTTTGAGTGGATATGTATGACTTCCAAAGTGATTGATGTTTAAACCATGTTGTATTTATCTAATTTCTACTTTTTTTCATGTAGAGCATTGAATAAGCTTTCCATCGATACCAATTTCATTGAAATCTGACTTCGGACGAGGGAGTTATAGCCGTTTTACTCAGCAATATCGGATTGCCCAGGTCTGACGGTCGACCTGGCGGATCGTCAGGTCCTTGGTGGACCGTCAAGTGTGCCATCACTCCAAGGCAGTGACCCCTCTTCCTGGTCACCGTGTGACGGCCAAGATGGTGGACCGTCAAAAAGTTAACAGACCGTCAAGGGGTCCGTCAGGTCGAGACAGAATGTCTCGTTTCTGGCCCTCCAGTGATGGACGACTTGGTGGACCATCAGTTTCCTGATGGACCATCACTTCGACCGTCACGTCGAGGCAGAACATTCCAATTTTTGCACTCGAGTGATGAACGATCTGGTGGACCGTCAGGAGACTTGACGGACTGTCAGATCGACCGTCACAGGCCCCGATCAGCGAATTTCAGCTTTTTCAAAATGGAATTTTGGTCATTTCCGATCCTTGTTGCCTTATATATACATCAAAGTAGTAAAGAGAAGATCATTTTCTCCTATTTCTCTCCAATTTCTCCAAGAATTTTCTAGAAAACTAGGGTTTTCTCTCAACCCAAAAATCAAAACTCCTTCCAAGAAATTCAAAGATCTTCCATAGATTTCTCCAAGTTGTCCAAGAATTAAGCTCCCCTAGTCAAAGGCATCAAGGATCTTAGCTCAAATATGTAAGGAAGAAGTTCCAAACAAGTTTCTACATCTCCAAAATTATAATCCAAGGTATGTGGGGCTTGAACAAGAACACTCCTTTCGTTCTTGTGCCTAAAGATTTACTTTTTATTATTGATTTACATGATTTTGCAAGTGGGTTTACACACAAATTTCTTTATTTATGATTTATGAGATTTGAGTTGAATAAGTTTGATATTTATGATTATTTCACCATTATGTTTCTTAAATTGAGAATTTATTCCATGAGTTGTATATTGTCATTACGTATTGATGATTTCTAAGCGATTTAAGACAAGTGTCATGAGTTATGCTTTTCCATGAGAAATTTGACTATTGAATATATATCTATATTTGAGATTTAAAGTCAAGAATGAGTCCTATGATGTTTCCTTGAAGCTTTGATATTTTAAAATGATTCGGAAAGCAAATGTACTTGATGTTGAGAAAGATTGTGTTGAGTTGAGTCGGGTTAGGAATCCACAAGATGTTTATGATTTGCAGATGAGATATATATTTATGTTTTGGTATTTAAAATAGACCCATGAGTTAATATTAATTAAGGCGGATTTCCTAACGCGTTTTGAGCTGAGTCTGAAAGGAGTTTTTAGCACCAAGCGGGAAATGTGGTATTTTTCCGAAACTACGTGCCACTGTAGGATTGATGTTGATAATTGTGGCCTAGAGGCCGAGTATGGGATTGTGATAACGAGATTGAGGTTGTACTCCCTGGCAAGAGTATGAAACCCTCGCCAATGTGGGGTTCTCTCCTTAGGAGGGAAAAATGTTGGACTCCATGCGGCTCACATGGTGTAGTTATGTCGGTTATAAGAAACTCCCACATCCATAATGATCTAAGTACCATGAGTTACTGAGTCACTCTAAGTCATGAGTCAAAAAGTTTGAGTTGAGTTAAATGATTTATGAGATTTATGAAGCATATGTTATTACTGATGACTTACGAAAATGATGTTTTAGATAATTCAAGCGAAGAAAGTTATTATTGTCAGCATGCATGATTTTCTGATACATTTATGATATTATTTAAAATGTTGCATCTACCCCCACATACTCAGTACATTCCCAAGTACTGACTCCCATACTCTTTTGTATTCTATATTTCCTCATGATATAGGTTCAGGTGCTCAGTCTCAGCAGCGACAGTGATCTTTGAGTACCTTCATATACATTTCTGCGGTTGGTGAGTCCTCATGGTTCGAGGACCCGTGTCTCTGATTTTGTCTTGTTAATAGATGGTTATTTACTTTCAGTTCAGTACGAGTCAGTTGGGGATCTGTCCCAATGGCTCCTCAGTCCTATGTAGTAGAGGCATTGTCAGACTAGTGTATCAGCGTGTACAACGATTTTAGTATTTTGTTTGTACAGGGCAGTATTATTTCGTGTTTCAGTATGTTCATGACATGGTTATTCCCCTTTATCTTAGCGTATTTTGCTCTATAATGAGTTCTGAAAGTGATGACAGGCTTAGAGGGTTAGCTTGAGGCCACGTGTGGCCTTGAGCACCATGTGACTTCTCGGGATAGGTTCTTGGGGCGTTACAATAGCTCAAATGGCAATTGTCAATTTCCAGTGTTGCTCTGCGATAGTGGCGCGTCGCGCCAAACTGCCAGGTCTCAAATAAGGTGGCAACGTGATAGCTCCGTGTCGCGCCACCGTGAAATTTCCCATTTGTCACTTTCCAGTTACTTGGCCGATAGTGGCGCGTCGCGATAAGGATGAAAATCAGGAAATTTTATCAGAAATTAAAGACGCATCCAGGGTTAAAAGAGTTAATTTTCCACCCCTATATATACCCAATAACACGTAATTTAGTCATTCTTCATCCAAAATATACTAGTTTCTCTCAACTTTCTCTCAAGAACAAGCTAGGGTTTTTATTAGGGATTCAAATTCAAGAAGGTTTCATCGTCAATCCTCAAGAAATCACATCCCAGGTATGCATAGTGTTCATTCATGGACTCCTTTCGTCCATGAAGTTCAAGAATCTCTTTTCAAATTCAAGTGTATGGATTTTTGTATGAATTCCATGTTGGGTTTGTGTTGCTCATGTTGATAATGACCAATTGAGTTTTAATCCATGTTTGGTGATAAATTTCATGTGGAATTGACTAGTAAAGATGTAGATTCATGTAAACCTAGGATTAAAACCCTTGAATGATGAAATTAGATATGAATCATGATGTTTGATTGTTGTATAATGTTGTCTACACATACTATGACTATCATGTGTTTGATTAAATGCCGATATGAAGGAAAAGTGCCCAACTAGCATGATATTATGAAATCCCCATGTTTGTACAAGTTTATGCATATCACATGTTTGATGAAATGCCTCAATACATGAATTATAAATTATGTTGTTGGTCATGTGTTCATGTAAGTCATGCTATGTCAGTTTTTTTCCATCGAGTCCTGGGGGTACTTGTAGCCGACAATTTAGCTGTGTGCCTAGAGCCATGTCATGTTTTCATGATACTCTCAGTCAAGCTATGATCTATAGAACTTACTCAGTCATGTGACTCAGGAAAACCAGAAATCTCAGTAATCTCAGTAGTTCAGTAATTTCAGTGATCTCAATACTCAGTAATCTCAGCAACCTTAGTATTTCCAGTCAATCTCATAACTTCAGTACTCTCAGTCAGTCCTCAGAACTCAGTACATTCTGTCAGTCAATAGATCTCAGTAAATTCAGTTTAGCTCCGCTAAACAATACCATTAGAATCAGCTCAGTTCAGTTAATCAGTTCAGTGTCTTTCAGATGGGAGTAAGATTCAGCACCGAGCGAGCCTAAGGATGGGGAATCACCCACTAGATAGGATTGAGATCTCTAGAAGAAATCCCTAAGTTTCAGAACTACGTAGCCAGCGTAGGAATTAGATGTCACCCGTTAGATAGGATTAACATACTCAGGGATCACCCGTTAGCATATTTAAATGTATAGGACAGGTCCCAGGGGTCACTCGCTAGATTGGGACTGACTCCACAACAGTTGTCTTTACCAGTGGCGCGGTACTGACACCCTTCCAACTGGGGTTTCAGGTTGGACCCCAGTTAGCTTAGTATGGGGCATGTCGGTTAGATGAATACATCCCACAGTTTCAGTTACAGAATTAGGACTGTTAGATATAGTCAATTCAGCTCAATAGTATCGATTTAGGACTGTCAAATACAGTCAATCCTTATCATTATAAATAGCCCCCGGGATCACCCACCAGACATGACTGATCTCAACTTTGGTCAACCAGTATCAGTATCATCAGATGTAGAGATCACCCGCTAGATAGGACTAATCTCAGATTCAGTTACTCAAATACAGTACGAAACTCAGCTAGTTTTATCATATTCAGGACTGTCAAATATAGTCACTCATGTTATCAGTTATATCAGTTATCAGAACTTATGTTATTAGCATTCAGCTTCAGGACTGTCAGATACAGTCAACCAGACCAGTTCTTCATAATCAGAACTGTCAAACATAGTTATTCAAGTATCAGTAACATAGTATCAGTCCCTCAGTATTCAGTAATACAGTATCAATTTATCACTCATCAGTGACTCAGATGCCAATGTTAGTAGACTCAGTAGTCAGAACTCAGTATTCAGTCCTATTATGATCTCAGTTACAGTTATGTATGCATGCATATATTCTCATGTTCATGTTAGTCAGTCAGTTAGTATTGTTCATGCATATGAACCTATTGCATTCAACCTACCTCACTTGCATACCAGTAAATTCAAAGTACTGACGCATTTGCGCTATGGTGTCTTATACCATAGGTTTAGAAGCAAGAGCTCCAAAGAACCAGCAGCATCCCAGTTCAGTGATCAGAGTTAGCAGTGAGTCCTCATCCTTCGAGGAAATGATGATCACATTACTATTTCAGTTTTTAGTTTATTTTAGTAGTTGGAGTTAGTTGGGGACATGTCCCATCAACTCCTTATTTAGACAATTTAGAGGTTTTCAGACTACAGTATGTTCAGACAATTATCTCACTTATTTTGGTATTGTTATACCATATTTTTCAGTTATGTACTAGTATTGAACCTTATGGCCTTTCAGTTCATGTTTCCGTATTTACGATATTATTACTATTAGTCAGTACTCAGTTTATAGATATTAGTCATGGGTTAGATTGTGGTCCTTCGGGTTCATGGGCACCGTATAGCATTTCGGGTACCAGATTCGGGGCGCTACAAACTTGGTATCAGAGCCTAAGGTTCAATAGTGTCCTAGGAAGTCTGAAAAGATGCATCTAGTAGAGTCTTGTACATGTGTGTGTTATGCACCACACTTATGTGCAGGAGGCTATGAGTTGTTTTAGGAACAGTTTCCCTTCTTTCAGTATTCATGTCATGCCAGTGAGCATAGGCTTAAAGTTAAACTCTCAGTCATGAATCAGTCGGTTGATGGCCTGTGCATCGCCCCAGTATCTCAGTAAGGTGAGCATTCTTGGAGGGACATAGTGTCCCAAGGGGGAGATACCTCATTATTCCTCAATGTTCTCATGCCTTAAATAAAGTTTCTCTTCGAATAAAAAATCCAGTTTAGAGTAGAGGGTATTCATAAGTTGACCCTCAAAGTCCCAACCTCAGCTTTGGGCCAAGTATTCAGAGGCTCAGTTTTGTTCATGATGTTCAGTTCGTATGTCACGTATCAGACCAGACTCAGTTAGGTTCTCGTATTTCCGCTCATGCATGTTTAGTAAGACGATCTCGAATTCATTAGAATTTTTGGTTAAGATAACAGTTCTCATTAGTCTTACTCAGTTTCATGTTCAGTGTTCATCACAAACTTGGTACTAAGTACCCTTGCATATTCAACCATGCATTCATATATCAGTCCAGGCATGTAATTATGCATTAGACATGCATTCTAACTGCGAGAAATTCAGTTTATCAGAATATTCAGTCATGTACTCATAAGTCAATTATCAGTCATGCATCAGATATGCATGAATTCAGCTTATTAGTCATGCATCAAATATGCATGTTCAGTATGTTATATTCAGCCATCAGTCATGAAATCATGTTCCAGCCAGTCATGTTTAGTATGTACGTCATTTTGTATTTTTTTTCTCTCTCACTCAGTCTCATTCGAGGACGAATGTTCTCAAGAGGGAGATATTGTAATACCCCATACTTTTTCTAGCTTGAAAAGTTTTCCAAGAATGTTAGAAACTTTTTTTGAAAGATGAATAAACTTTTGTACATGTGGTATTTTTAATATTTTCACTTTTTATCATGTGGGGAATCGAATAAGCTTTCCATCGATACCAAATTCGCCCAAATCCGACACCCGGGTGAAAAGTTAGAACTTTTTAGTGAGACAATGTATCACCTGAGCCTTCAGCGCGTCGCGGAGATAGCTCAAATGACAATTGTCAATTTCTAGTGTTGCTTCGCGATAGTGGCGCATCGCGCCAAACTTCCAGGTCGCAGACAAGGTGGCAATGCGATAGCTCCGCGTCGCGCCACCGTGAAATTAAACAATTGTCACTTTCTAGTGACTTGGCGCGATAGTGGCGCGTCGCGCCAAGGATAAAAATCGGGAAATTTTCTCAGAAATTAAAGACGCGTCCAGGGTTAAAAGAGTTAATTTTCCACCCCTATATATACCCAATAACACGTAATTTAGTCATTCTTCATCCAAAATATACTAGTTTCTCTCAAGTTTCTCTCAAGAACAAGCTAGGGTTTCTATTGGGGATTCAAATTCAAGAAGGTTTCACCATCAATCCTCAAGAAATCACATCCCAGGTATGCATAGTGTTCATTCATGGACTCCTTTCGTCCATGAAATCCAAGAATCTCTTTTCAAATTCAAGTGTATGAATTTTGTATGAATTCCATGTTGGATTTGTGTTGCTCATGTTGATAATGATCAATTGAGTTTTAATCCATGTTTGGTGATAAATTTCATGTGGAATTGACTAGTAAAGATGTATATTCATGTAAACCTAGGATTAAAACCCTTGGATGATGAAATTAGATATGAATCATGATGTTTGATTATTGTATAATGTTGTCTACACATATTATGCCTATCATATGTTTGATTAAATGCCGATATGAAGGAAAAGTGCCCAACTAGCATGATATTATGAAATCTCCATGTTTGTACAAGTTTATGCACATCACATGTTTGATGAAGTGCTTCAATAAATGAATTATGAATTGTGTTGTTGGTCATGTGTTCACGTAAGTCATGCTATGTCAGTTTCTTTCCATCGAGTCCTGGGGGTACTTGTACCCGATAATTTAGCTGTGTGCCTAGAGCCATGTCATGTTTTCAAGATATTCTCAGTCAAGCTATGATCCATAGAACTCAGTCAGTCATGTGACTCAGGAAATCCAGAAATCTCAGAAATCCCAGTAATCTCAGTAGTTCAGTAATCTCAGTACTCAGTAATCTCAGCAATCTTAGTATTCCCAGTCAATCTCAGTAACTTCAGTACTCTCAGTTAGTCCTCAGAACTCAGTACATTCCGTCAGTCAACGGATCTCAGTAAATTCAGTTTAGCTCCGCTAAACAATACCATTAGAATCAGCTCAGTTCAGTTAATCAGCTCAGTTCAGTTAATTTTAAAGTATTTTTTATTAATAGGGGTTATGTATTAAGGGGTTAATAATAATAATAATAATAATAATAATAATAATAATAATAATAATAGTATCACTATTACTACACTACCACTACGTATTGCCCTTGCTACCTTTTTTTTATATATTATTATTATTGTTGTTGTTGTTGTTGCTGCTGCTGTTGTTAATAATAATAATAATATTTTACTATTTTCACTAACACCATGTTCTAACTTTTAGTTAATGATCATTCTTCTTTTTAAAATCAATTAATTATTCTTTCTTTATTTTTACGCTTTTCAAATAAAATTAATACCTATCCTATACTCTATAAAGTTGAATTAGTTGTTATAAATATTTTATTATTAATGCCACAATTTCTACTTACCCGTACAATGTAATACTACTGCTAGTACTAATAATTTTCTTTTAATATTATTATAATTAATATTTTTAACTTTCATTTAAAATTTAAATAAGTCAAATATATTATTACAGCTACTACTACATCTACTTATTAATATTATTATTTTTCACTTAATATTTAAATTAAGTATATTTAAAAATATTTTATTAGATCTAAAAGAGATAATTTTCAAGAAATGTTCATTTAGAACTCTCTTTCTATTTTTATGTTTATGATTTTTCTTTTGAAGGAAAACGTATTTTTAAATTCAAATATTTTTAATTTTTTAATTCAAATTTTTTATTACAAAGTTATTTATTTTGTTTTAAAATTGTCAAGTGGCTTATTTTTATGTCGACACTTGGCTTCTTCTGATGCTTTTAGTTTTTCTTTTATAGATATAGATTATTATTATTATTATTATTATTATTATTATTATTATTATTATTATTGTGCAGATATGGTATATTTGATTAAAATTCAAAGAAATTAATAGGAAAATAATCCACTATATACACGGTATACAATTCAAAAAAAGTTCCATTTGAAACTCCTTTTTGCGCAAATAGGGACTTGATGGCATTATAACTCTTTAGTGTGATAATTACTATTATTAATATGTGATTTTTGATTTTTTTTAATTCAAAACTTTTAGTACAATATTATAAGTCTTGTCCTAAAATTATCAATTGGTTTATCAATAGCTTATCATTTGGCTATTTGTGGTACCTCGTCCTCTGCTTTATAATATATATATATATATATATATAGATAATGTTGTATTACATGGCATAAATAGTGAAAATCTAAGTCAACAAATGGGGACAGATCACGGATCAGGAGCTCAAAACAGTGTTGAGCAGGCAAATCAAATGTCATCTGCACAAAATTCGTCTGATCATCAATCAACTATATTAGTTCCTACAGGAACCTCATCCAGGAGTAGACAATTATTAGTTTAGATGGATTATATATCATGGATCAGGAGCTCAAACAGTGTTGAGCAGGCAAATCAAATGCCACCTGCACAAAATTCATCTGATCATCAATCAATTTCTATTAGTCCCTACAAAAACCTCTTCCAAGAGTAGACAACCATTAATATGGATGAAGCATTTCATAACTTTAAATCTCTTCAGCATGATCTTCCTTATAGTATTGCTAACTATGCATCATATGATCACGTATCTCCAAAATATCAATCTTACTTATCTGCATTCTCTGCAATCACAGAACCTAAGACATATGAGGAAGCTATTAGTGATCCTTGGTGGGTAGAGGCTATGAATGTAGAAATAGAAGCATTACAAAGCAACAACACATGGACAATTGCCAACCTTCCAGAGGGTAAAAGACTGATAGGCTGCAGATGGATATTCAAAATCAAATATAAATCTTTGGGGAAATTGAAAGATTCAAGGCAAGGCTGAAAGCCAAGAGATATAGTCAACAAGAAGCAATTGACTAATAAGAAATTTTCTAACATGTGGTTAAGATGGTGACAGTAAGAACAGTTGTAGTAATTGCAGTAGCTAAAAAATGTCATATCCATAAGATGGATGCATATAATGTATTTCTGTAAGGAGATTTGCATTATGAGATATATATGAATCTTTCACAAGGTTTTGTGAGTGAGGAGGGGTGTAACTCAGTGTATGGATTCACAAAATTATTATATGAATTGAAGTAGACACCTAGACAATGAGTGTAAAACTGATAGATGCAATTTTTAAGCTTGCGTTCAAACAAAGTCAACATGATCACTTATTGTTTATAAGGAAAAATACAGAAGGAATGGTAATAATACTAATGTATGTGGATGATATGCTAGTTATCGGAGATAGTTTGAAACTGATTAAAGAAACAAAGATCTCACTGCAAGAAGTTTTTAAAATAAAAGATTTAGGTGAGTTGAAGTTCTTTCTTGGAATAGAATTTGCTAGATTTGATAAAGAAAATCATTATGCATCAAAGAAAGTATGTATTGGAGCTAGCATCTGATCTTGGATTATCAGATGCTAAACCTGGATGAACACCAATGGATCCTAACACCAATATTACAAGTAAAGAATATGATGATATGAAAGAAGGTAGCAGTACTCAGGATTCATTGCTTATTGATATCAGACCTTATCAAAGATTGATAGGCAAACTATTGTATTTAACAATCACTAGACCTGATATAACATATGGTGTTCAAACTCTTAGTCAATACTTGTAAGAGCCTAAAAAGACTCGAATCAACCTGGTCTAGAAGTGCACATTTCTAGTAAACCTGTTAATGAACTTGTTGCCTATTGTGATGCTGATTGGGCAGCATGCAAAACACACGCTAGAAGATATGTATCTGGTTACTTGGTCAAATTAAGTGAGTCTTTAATTTCATGGAAGTCAAAAAAGTAAATAATCATATCCAGAAGTTCTGTAGAAGCAGAATACAAAAGCATGACAGCTACTGTCTCTAAACTTACATAAATTCTTGGTATATTAAAGGAGTTGTATGTAGAAGTAAGTATATCTATTCAGATGTTTAGTGATAGTAAATCAGTCATACAAATAGCAACTAATCTTGTGTTTCACGAGAGAACAAAACGCATTGAGATTGATTGCCACTTCATTAGAGAAAAGATTCAACAATGTCATATTCAACCTGAATATATTTCTAACATCTAAATAGCCTGCAAAACTTACGGACTAAGGGATTGTGTAAATCTCTGACTTTCAAGTTAGATGTTGTCAACATCTTCACAACACCTAATTTGAGGAGGTGTGTTAAATAAATCAGGAGCATGTAGTTAAGTTGCAGTTAACTTGTATTAGTATCACTGATTAAGCACTAAAAGTAGAATTTAACACTGTTTTCAGTAAAGCAGTCAAGTTAGTTATTCTCGACTAATGCTTGGAACCTTTTCAGCTATAATTGAGAATCTATATATAGCTAGTCAATATATTGAACACATAAAAGTTTTACATTGAATGATTAATCATCCTTTCTTTCTCTCTTCCTCCCTTCTCCCTGATCATTCTTTCTTCTCTGTATTTCTTGGTAAACAGTACAGTTCATATAAAAACCTTTACTCAGTTGCTTAAAATTTCACTAAATAACATTTGTTAGTTGTTCATGACTATCATAACTACAAGGAAAATTGAAATAAATGTACTCCTCGGCAGTCTAATTTATTAACATGATCAAACTATATATTATTTATAAATTTTAATTGTATATGTTGTATAATATGTATATTTTATGTAAATTTAATATAAAATACATATTATTTGTACATTGTGTATATTTATTCCTCTTTTATAAACTAGATGGTTCAAAAATATTGGCCCCCTAAATTTCCAAATTAATTACAACTAGTGAAACAAATCGCACTTCACACAGTCATAAGATATCGTGTTAGATTTGTAAAAATTGGTTAAAATTCCTTTTACTTTTAAAATTCAAATAAATTAAACTTAATGTTTTAAATCTGTCATTACTTACAATTAGTGTGTAGTTTATTCAAAATTTTCTCTCTTCAAAAGTTTATGGTCTTCTAGGTAGACTTGATTTTACATATCTCTATGCATGTGATTATTATTTTTATTTTTTTTTACTAAAAACTCCTTTTGATATGCTATGTAATAGTACATCAAAAACTTAATAAATCTAAAAAATATTATCATTCAGAATCCATAAACTAAACTTAATAGCTCTGCTTTTGCATCTAAGCATATCTAATGCTTTAAACGCTAAGGGTAATAAAATGTATAAAAAACTTGTAAAAGATACTACAAAGAAAATTTTATACAAAAAGTGATGACATATAATTTTCACTAATAATTGCCATTAAACATATTTAGCGGCAATTAAGCTATTATCGTTAATTTTTTTTCTTTTTTGATGCATTGTATAAAAAAAAGTGAAATAAACACATGTATATATACTCCTAGTACTATTTGTCCTCCTCAAACCTTTTTATAGGAACATCGATAGGTATGCACAAAAAATAACTTTCATTAGGTCCGTTCCATTGTCACCTAACTTGTCTTCTGCTTTGTTAGGTCCCTCCAATTGCTCATTCCTCTTCAATTGTTCCTTTTTTCCTTCAAACATTTACATTGATTTTCAAATCAAATAGTATTGCTTACACATAATTAGAATAATTTGCAAATAATTTATTAAAATATATTGTCATATTGAAGCAACAACATCTACAGATAATTCATTTCAACTTTGAAATGAAGAAATATTCTAAATTTCAAGCTAAGCCTTTCTCACTTTCTCATTGTCAATATGGAGCCAAACAAAATCATGAATAATAATTATGAATTATTCATGTGTCTAATTTAAAAATTAATTTTAAAAATTATTATTAATAATTTATTAATTACAGTAACTATTTATACAATTAGTAAAAGATAAATACTTAGACACTTTTGGGCTATTAGTGACTGCCGATGGTAAATGTTAATAGTAGCGTTTTGGGGTGTCTTTTTTAACCGATTGTTTCTTTATTAGTAATGGATTATGATTGTTTGTAAATATAAATAATTAATAAAAAATGATGAGTAAAAAATTTCAGAAAATAAGAAAAAAAAAATATGAATGTTGGTCATAGGTATAATACGTCCAACTTTGTGTGTACATATAGATATAAATTATCAAAAAAAAAATCAGAAAGTAAAAATATTTTTCATGAATGTAGTATTACTTTACTATGTATAATAAGAGGAAGTTTTGAGGAGCTTCCATCGTCCTTTATGCCAACAGGGGGTATTTTAGGCATTAAGTTTTTCTTATGCTCCGCTATTGATGTAAGCGGAACCAAAATATGCCCTACAATTAAAAAAAAAAACAATGTATGCCATATAAAAAAAAAAAAAGAATCAAAATAAGTTTTGTGCACTTAATGCCCTTAAATTTGTAACGGAACCTGACTGACGATGTTAGAAAAGTCAAAATTCACATTGTGCATTTATTAAGTGCACAATCCATTTTTTTTAGTGGATTCTGCACTTATTAAGTGCACAATTCATTTTTTTTATGGATTGTGCACTTAATAAGTGCACAATATGTATTCACTTTTTACAAACCTGATTCACATTCACTTTTCATCTTCCCCATTTCAATTTTCTCTCTAAAAAAGGATCGCTGGTCCCCCCCCCCCCTTCTCTAAAAATCAGGTCGCTTTCCCATTTCATCTCTCTTAAACTTTCAATATTTTGGTCCCCCACTTTGATTGTAATGGTCCCCTCAGTTTGTATTATTTGAAAAAAAAATTCAACGGTGGTGGCTCTTTGACGATCCAGAAGTTTATTGTTACTTTTATCGGTTAAAGTGATATAAAAGCATTGAAAAAAGGTTAGTTTTACTCCATTGTTAGTTGAAATTTAATTTTTTAATTATGTTAAAAGGTTTATTTTTTATATTGTTTTTTGCTATATATTCAAAATGAAAAAAAAATGGGTTGTAACGTGGTTGTATGTATGTGATTATTTTTTAATCATGTTAAAGGTGTATTTTTGATCGATTTGAAGTTTGTTAGCTTTATCTATTTAAAAGTGAAATTTTTTAAAAAGTCATGCTCTTAAAGATGCTGTAAATTGGGGTTAAAGAGGAGAATAATGGGGTTTTAAGAATTGATGCTAGACTTTGTGGAAATTTTAGATGTTTGTTGCTCTAGCTGTTGGTCCAAAAGAGTGACTAAAGTTTTGAAATGGAAAAGGCATGATATGTTTGTCCAAAAGGGTGACTAAAGTTTTGAAATGGAAAAGGCATGTTATGTTTGTCCAAAAGGAAGACTAAAGTTTTGAACATACTAATATTAAATTAAGAAGAAATTGCAATCAATGTTGACTATCAGTTTGCCCGTTTCTAGAATTCTATTTTTATATGTTAAGGAATTTTGATGGAAAATGCAAATGAATTTAAGAATGACAATCAGTCCATTATGTTTCAACTTTCAAAGATCAAAATACTAATGAATTGAACATTAACATCATCATTTTTGTCACCTTTCTTCATCTCTCTTGATTGACCCTAGTGGTAATGAAATTATAATATAATATAAAGAAATATTTTCTAACGTTAATGGAATTTGGTGTATAGGTCTATATAATGCAGCACATATTGCATCCTGGGCCCATTGACGAGTCATTACTTAAATTACAAGCGAGTCACAGATCACAAAAGTTGTGGGATGAAGATATTGATTGTAATGAGGATGTGGAACCAAAAATATGTGACGCGACATGGACGTTTTTTGATAACCGCCCCCATCAGCGTGTCATAGAGTATATTTCTAGGGCGTTGTTATGGGATGTTGTCAGGGTAGGTAAGATACAGATTGACCATAGGCTCATTACGGCCATGATTGAGCGGTGGAGGTCAGAGACGCACACTTTCCACCTACCCTTTGGAGAGGTTACTATGACCCTGCAAGATTTCCAAATTTTGTTTGGACTACGTGTTGAGGGATTACCTGTGGTATTTCCAAATCTACTACATCGTAATTTTGACTGGGATAGGTTGTTACAAGTTCACACTGGATTCGCTCCTGCACCGGGTGATTTTACAGGGAATCGCAGTCTTAATATTAGTGTATTAATCGAGTATATTCGGCAGCAGGTAAATCAAAATCTTATTACTGATGTGACTCCTGATGATAGGGTTCGGAGGATAGCTCGACTATACATGTTGTTGATTTTAGGAGCTATCCTATTCCCGAACACATCGGGGAGTTCCTTGAGTTTGCGGTTCTTGAATTTTGTTATTGATCTCGATTTGACGGGGACCTACAGCTGGGGCAGTGCTATTCTTACCTATCTTTACTGGTGTCTTTGTAGGATATTGATTGATGGGATTAGACTTGGAGGATTCCTTCCTCTCCTCCAGGTATCTTATCTTATAATGTTAGTTTCAAATCATTTGTTCGTTATTTTAATTAACATTAACTAATATGTAACTTTTAGATATGGAATTGGGAGAGGGTCCTGCCCTTCCAACCAGTACCGGTTGGTGATATTGATGTGGATGAGACTTTGATACCATAAGGAAGAAAGTGGATGCGAGGTACGAGGCGTAAGCGCGATACAGAGGTACACCACGCCCTAGTCTCCATGAGAGATCAGCTCAATCATTTGACGTCCGAGCAGGTATGTTTTCTTTATATTTGGTGACGTGTGATGTCAGATTTTTAGTTTATTGCATTGTGTTGTGATGAGTCATATATTCATGTATCGTGCCTCGTGTGGCAATGTGTATATATATTTTACACCATTAAAATTTATATTTTACTCGGCTAGAAGCTTGATTGCGAGTAAGTGTTGGTAGGAGATTAATTTAATAAGTTTATTAATTATCCGTGACATGGAGTGCTAAATAGATAACATTAAACAAGATTTGTATTCTCTCTTTGTTTCTTTATGCATGTTTTAACATTGACTATTTTTTGTTGTTTCAGTTTATGTGGACACCTTATCGTGACATCTTTCATACTTTACCTCCCTGTTGCACATCTGGTCAGGTGATGTGGATGACGCGAGTGCCAATGTTGTGCTTAGAATTCATAGAGTGGCACCCAGCAGACAGAGTAATGCGACATTTCGATCTTCCACAACACATTCCAGAGGCTCCTCTATGGCAAGCTAACCATGCTAGGCATGATGATCGATCTCTAGTTGACCAACAGTTCATTGCAGACCATAACCAATCTGTTTATATGTGGAACCATTGGTAACCTACAGTTGTGGAAATACATCACGGTGCCAATTTAAATGACTATATGGGGTGGTATTTGCGACATGGTCGATTGTTATTGGGCAACCCCACTCTCAGAGGTTCTAGGTGCGTCGCGATTGTTCCTTCACATGAGGCAATGCATAGAGGCCTTAAGCAGCTGTATGAAAAGACTTTAGTTTGGTCGTTGAGTCCGAATCCAGAGACTGAGTCCAAATCTAGAGACTAGGGAGCATGGAGCCGAGATTGCTAATGATATTAGAAGGATTTTTTACCAGGAAAATCAGGCCTTTCAGGGCCCTGCAGTTTTGGACGAACTCTACCAACAACCACTCAGGATGCGTGGACGAGGGAGGGAAAGACGTGGATGTGGACGTGGTGATCCAGTTATGCGTAGAGGAGGACGTGGTCGAGGATGTGGATATGGTGTCTTCATACATGAGGGAGTAGGAGACGTTCCATTACTTTCGACTCCTAAGCCAGAGTCTGAAGCAGCTGCAGATGATGACCCAGCTGGACATTATGATCAAAGTTCATTCGCCGCCTTTTTATCCATCACCGTTCACGCCAGGTTGTTCGTCCTTGCCCGAGTCTCATAATTTCTCGACATATGTTGCACCTGCTTGGTTTGATGAACCCAACCCACAGTCATATTGTGACATGCCCTCTCGAGACTTGACATGCACTCTACGTTTGAGTTTTGGCTCGACTGAGTTTGGAGATGTGGCGGTTAGTATTAACAATTATTTCATTATGTTTTTTTGTGTGTATTTGATTATCTATTTTTCTTATAATAGATTCTTTAGCAGTCTCAGGATTTGGTTTGCACCTCGTCATCCAATCCGGTCCAGACCGCCGACATGGTTTTTCAAACAGTCGCAGAGCTTCCCTCTGACACACAGGTCAATAATTTTAAAAAATAAATTTAAAACGACTATTCGTATTTATAATATGTCAACACATTATTTTTTTGGTATTTTTTTAGATTCCAGATTTAGCACCTTCTGTTATTCAGGATGCATCTCATGGACCAATGGATGAGACGGAGAAGACACGGGTAATTATTGCAATATATATTCTAATATTCGTAAATTATTTAATATAATTAGCTTGACATTATCCACTTATGTGTAATTGTTGTTTGTAGGTTCCGGCACGTCTGAAGAATCGTAAAAGCAAGCATTGTACTGATCAGGTTGTTGCTATAAAGAGGAGGGACAATAGAGATGGAGACAATGATGCGCATGAGGGGCTTAGGCCGCGGGAGTCGATACGATTTAGGAGTTGTGGGACATAGTTATGTAAGTACCCTGACAGAATACCGGTATAATTTTAGTATATTTTCTTGCAATGCTCTCTGGATGTGCTACAAAATTTATAGTAGGATTTTTATCCAACCCATTTCCTTGTTTCTTCTTGCTATATAGGTCATTGTGGAGAAGGGTGAAAGAAGTGACATCCCTTTACAAATCTTGAAAAGTAGTTTTTGTATATTTTGGAATTGATTGTGTGTTGTCCTGCGCATAGCAGGAGTTTAGTGTACCAGTCTGCCTTTTGATTGTGTGTTGTATACATAGTTTTTATAACTAGCATAGTTTTTGGAGGAGCTTTAGCTGTTTTGATTCTACAAAAATGAATCCCTCCTTGAAGAAACCAAGATTTTTCAGTTAACACAGTTTCTGTAGATTTATCCGAGTTAACTCAGTCAGCATTCCCAGATGAGGGAAACCAAGATTTTCCGCCACAACAATGTTGTTTTTAAGTTGTTTAATGTCTGCTCTTAAAATATGTGTAATGATGGATCACAAGTAGAGTTTATTACAGTAATGTATAGTAGTAGCTGAATGTATAGCTGCATAAACTCCTCAGATGACCTTTGGGTCATTATCAAAACGTTTGATGTCAGCGGGTGCTTGTCGGAATCGCCAAAGTAGTTTACCTATTTTTTCAGGTTCCTGCAGCTCTCACATAGATTTACTGTGAAATACAGGTTCCTCCAACCATCAGATTTGTATTGGATGGTGAAATTCCCAATTATATACTAGCTAAGGATTTGATTTTGCAAGTAAGTTCTTCAGGCAGCCTCTTAATATTTTCTTGCCTTTCCCCTTCTGAAAATACTAGGAACTGCTACGTGCATGCTGATATGTATAACACTCAGGATATAAGTACTATGTATATCTACTTAATGTGTTAAATTAGACAAATAATTGCTATATTTTACGTGCATGCTTATGTGTATAGCACTCAGGATATAACTACTATGTAGATCTACTTAATATGTTAAATTTGACAAATAATTTTATTTTCTTGTATATTTATACTGTTAAAGCAAAGGTAAGGGGGGCTCTCTTTACTTTTGCCTTTAGATAGATAAGAAAAAAGCAAAGGTAAGGGGGCCTCTCTTTTCTTTTTTGTAGAACTTGCTGTTGCTGTCCTAAATTCCTTTGTAGAAAAGCAAAGGTAAGGGGGCAACAACAGTTGTAGAACTTGCTGTTGCTGTCCTAAATTCCTTTACATGAAACAAAATATGACCATCACCAAGAAGGACTAATAACCCTTGCTGTTTTCCTAGATTCTAGACCTAAAGATAAAAACAAGAAAATGCCATGACTTGTCTTCTTGGGATGCCGATAACCATATGTCCATTCTATCGATCTAGTTCTCCAGCTTCCGACCATGTCTAAGGATCGATCTTCACCCATTCATATCATCCAGGGAGGGGCTTCTCGTTCACTGGATCAAAGTTGTACCTGCATGCCATTTCAAAATACGGTCAGTCACAAGAAGAGGATGCAGATATGCAATCGAGTCGTGAAAATTAAAGCCTTACTTCTCAATGAACTCTCTCTGCTGCTTCTGTTCTGGACCAGCGAAGAAGTCATTCATGTCACGAGTTGTTGGGGGGATGTTCCTCCCCGCTGCATTTGGCACTCGGCCGTTAGCTTCAGCATAGTTACGCCTGTTACTGGAACCAGCTGTGACTGTCTCGACGGAAAAGGAGGATAGCCCAGTGTTAAGAGTATTCCGCAGGTTTACCTCCTGCTTGGTTGCCTTGTACTCCACCCTCTACATTTTTGCTCCTATGGGCTGTTGGAGATGTTTGTTAAAGACACGATATTCAACAGTAAAGTTTAGGAGAATATCTTTGCAATTTCTAGTGAATGTTTAGTAAACTTAATTTACTTTATCCGTTTGTAGTGGCATTACTTTGTTTGGATCGTATATATCTCATATAAGACATCTAGAAATTGCTTTATGGTTTTCTTATCTCTTCTCTCGACTACGATTTTTGTAAAAATCTCAAAGGTATGCTTCATAATTAATTTCTTGTGCAGTTCTTGGTCAAAAATTTCTTCAAAATTTTATTCTTTCGCTTGTTTGGATTTCTGTTTTGAGTTTAATTTTGGTTGAAAGAAATTTGGGTTTAATATTCAATGCAAATTGGTACGTCATTTTGGAATCTTGTTGGCCTTCTGTGATGCTCCTTTGTTCAATGCAAATGGGTTTCTTCAAACCATGCTCGTTTATATTTATTTGTTGGCTTAGGAATCTTTTTATTATTATGGTTAATCTGTATTCTGTCTTATTCCTTAGGACTACAATTGAAGTAAAACTTTTTATATATCAATTACAATGATAAAGAATCAACTGGTGTTGACACTTTTGATTTTTCCAGTGAAGTTTGAGGTAATCAAATCCTTGCAACTTCTGAATAATGTGTGGAGCTCTCATTATTTGAAGTAACACTTCTCATGCACTTTAGCAAAGATAATGTTATAGATAAAAATGAGAGGTGGGAGCATTTCCAATATACCTTGTACTTGAACTATCTATAGTTGGGCATTCATAATCCTTCCTATATTCCTATCTTGACAATGTCGAGCGGCTCTTTTTGATAGATAGGAGCGGGTCTGGGGAGGGTGGTGTGGGTGTAGCCTTACCCCTACCTTGAGAAAGTAGAGAGGTTCTTTTTTCGATAGATCCTTGGCTCAAGTAAAACATATCCTTTTAGATAGTTGATATTACCATCATTTTGTGGTATAAAAGCAAACTTACAAATCATTGCTAGAAAAACATGATTTGTAAATGTTAAAACTGACTAATGCACTTAAGATGGACTTATCATAGTTAAGGATTTTCATTATATCAACAAAAGTAATGCCATGAGAACAGTCCATTCTAAAAGTTTGACACAAACACCATATAGTTGTACATTCTGTTTTTACAATCAAGAAATCCTCACACTCTAGAGGTGAAAGTTCAAGTAGGAAATTAAACTAAATTGTTCACTTTTATAAGCTTTGCACACTCTTTGTTACTCTTTTCAGTGTGGTTTGTCAATTAGTTCGTTTTTACTTGCGATTCATTAGATTAAAGCTCATCTTTTCTGTGCTTACAATCTGTCAGTAACTGATTGGATGAAACCAACAGATAAGTTGTTCGCTATTTGCTTATATAAGCACCAATTGTCAAACATGATAAACTTCTCCCCCGGTATACTAGTTTAACAGTTAGCTAGTCTTGATTAGCGTTACTAGCATTACTAAAGTATCAAAATTATATTTAACGCGTGTTGGATATATATTTGAAAACTTACGAAATTCATTACTTCATACATTTGGACAAGTTACTATTCGGGTTGGGGAGCATCGGAAAGCATGGGGATTTGTTGGGATTGAAATGGAGGAGCATATGAAATTATTTTCCTAATAAATATTTACACACCAATCAAACACTAGAAATTATTTTTTGGAAAATGTTTTCCACTAATCAACCAAACACCAAAAAATAATTTCTAGAAAATGTTTTCCACTCCCTAACCAAACATGAGAAAATAAGTAAGAAATTAACTTATTTTCCTAGAAAGCATTTTCTAAGAAAACATTTTCCATGAAAAACATTTTCCGTCATACCAAACACACCCTAAATCTCCTAATATCTCATGTGGATAAAAGAAAGAAAGAAGAAGAAATTAGTATACAATTAGAGTGACTAACCAATTTCTTATGACGAAATATAATCCAAAGAATTTGGTAAAAGTTATAAATAAGTCAATTTTAATTATATATTATATATGATTCATTATAAAAAATCACAAAAAAGATCTCAATTATCAATTACCTATTCAGAATAGATGATAATTTATTATTTAAACTTCAAGAACATACAAACATAAATACTGTTAATATTTCAGTAAAAACTTTTTAGTTATTAGCAATTGTCTATCACGAATACATGATGATTTGTTATTATAAACTCCAAGAACATACTAATTAAAATTTTAGAAAACTACCTCAAACTTTCCATTTATGTATTTTTCTTTTTTTGTTCTTTTTTGTTTTGCTTTAAACGTTTTTTTCCTTATTCTTTTAAATTCAAATCAATATTATTTTTTATTTATTTAATTTATTAATAAATTACATATAAGGTAAGCTTTGAATTGATTTAAAACTTTCTTTCCTAATTCAATAAGGATTTTAATTAATTTCAAAGTTCTAATATTAATAATAACTAAATAATAATTTGAGGAAAATAGTGAAAAGACGATTCTGTCTAAAGAAGAGACTTTTAATGAAGGGCAAAAAGTTCAAATCACTTTTAATGCAGTCACTGGTAGGCCTCTAGCAGATTTTAACAGTCCATTAAATGATTCAGAGTTGTTCGTTGAGAGCATGCCCCATCTCCTTCCATCATCCTTGTGCATAGTCCATTTTTTTAAGTCGAGCTTCATCAACCACTCATATGCTGGCAAGTGTGTCCCCTTGATCAACTCCATTTATAACAAGAACTTTTTCTCCTGCATTGCTATTGCAGCTGCCCATAGTAGGTTGTTCAGCCGGACACTTTTGTATGCTCTCTGATAATTGGCCTTCAAGTGTCGTAAGCAATAATGGTGATAGGCAAAAGGAGTTTGCCAGTTACGCTCTGCAGAGACACTTCCAAGTATGCCGTGATGTCTGTCAGCTATCAACGTAATACCTTGACGACCACATACAACATGCTGATGCAAATAGCTCAAAAACTTAGTCCATGTATCAAAGTTTTTATTCGTTGCTATTGCAAAAGCCAATGGAAAAATGGAGCCATTGCCATCCGTACCTACCGCGATTAACAACTTTATGTCATACTTACCATATACATGTGTTCCATCTATCGATATCACCGACCGACAATAACGAAAACCATCGACACATGGCTTAAACGTCCAAAACACATAGTTGAAAACACGTTCATCAACTCTCTCATGTCGTTCGAATCGTCATTCATTGACAAAACCTGGATTGAAATATTTCATAGCAGCGATAAACCTTGGTAATTCACGAAATGAGGCCTCCCAAATTCCATAGACTTTTTCAAATGCACGCTTTCGTCCAAGAAACGCCTTTCGCAGACTAATTATTTTGCGAAACTTATTAAGAACAGACATTTGACAATCTTTGATAGGATACCTGTAACAAATTATTTTTAATAATTATAATTGAAAATATAACTACTGATTTGTATAGTGAAATACAGTCGATAAAAAATAGTACCTCGGTGTCTTTTCAATATACGGCACGAGAACAGTTGTAATCATGTCTACATCCAAATTGTTGTGACCTCCACGACAATCACCCATCTTACAAGTGTGTTCGCCAATGTATTTGCCGATCTTCCACAAGTTATTACTACTATCCTTGGTAGCAAAAAGTTTGAAAGAACAACCTTGATCTACACGTTTGCAACAAATTCTAAAGATATTCTTTTCAGACTTAACAACAAAAAACTCCCTTCCTTCTTTAATATGATAGAGTTTAACCGCCCGTTGCAAATCTTTTTTTGACTTGAACAATATTTGGCTAGAAAGATAAAAACTATCATTTAAAAAATCAGCCGGTTCATGCCACACACCTGTAGGGACAAAATTATTTTCATTCTTATCCATAAACACATCGGGTGCTTCTTGAAAATGATCAAGATACAAAACTTCATTAGAATAAAAATGGGGTCTATTGTTTGATTGTGACATTGGTGTCGGCCTTTGCATTGATGTCTGTGGAATTGATTCTTATTCAAGATAAGGGCTTATGGACATGGATCTTTGTACAGAATTGAATCTCACACCATCATCACTCGATGACGAGTCATAAGGGCATTCACCTCCACCAACATTATTAGATTCACTATCATCACTTTGTGACAATTCGCCATAATTTGCTTGATCGCCATTTTCAATATCTTTGGGAATGACATGCTCATCTCGCGATACATTATCCCTGTATTTTCTAATATTAAATATTTTTAATATATGTTATAAATATAATAACAACTATATCTTACCTACCGATAATACTCGGCAACATCAAGATTCAACGAAAGAGGAATATTTGAAGATGTTCCAGCATTGTCCACCCAACCAACCTGTGATGATTGATCATAATTATAATTTTACTCCAAAAAATCATCATTATTTGTCTCACCAAGAGTTAATCCCCTGAAAAAAAATATAACAATAATATGACATAACAAATAAATACAAAGTAATCAAAATAAATATTACTAATAATAAAATGTATTCATCGACATTACCAGTCACTTTGATTCAAAGTTTCATTCAAATCAAGTTCTGAAGTTTGTGTCGGTACGTTAATCGACATGAAGTATTGAGAAACGTTCATGTCGAAAAAATTGCTATATTGACTTAACCGGGCATCATCAATATTAGTTGGATTCTCAAGTTGTGTATAGACATTCGTTTGTGCAGAAGAGTGCGCATGACGACTCGTCCGCTCCTTCTTAACATAAACTTGAAGAATATTTAATTTTATTTGACTGGCATAATCAGAAGAAAGCATTAAAAATTCAGTCAATGACTCATCGTCATTGATAATCCATTCTCCATAATTTACCAGACCATTTGATGAGAAGGAATTTGGATATTGTCCGATTATAAATAAATCATAATCGTCACTTTTAATTTTCATCCTTCTAAAAATTGAATCAACAAATTCTTGATAACTAATTGAAATTGAATATTTGACGTTGCACTTGGGAGAAATACTATAATATATTGTATTACCCTCATGAACAATTTCACCGTCCCAAAAAAGTGCAACTTTGATGCGTTCACTATTCATTCTCTAAGACTTAAATGAATAAAAATTTATCTGAGCTATAAAAAAAATTTGAAGTTATTGCAGTGAAGAAGACCATGTTTTCTCCATAAAAAGAAATGAATTGTACACTTATTTAGTGCACAATCTATTAAAACAATCTTTAAAAAATGACACGTGAAACACAACCTATTAATAAATACATTGTGCACTTATTAAGTGCACAATCCATAAAAAAATCATAAAAAAATGGATTGTGCACTTAATAAGTGCCCAATCCATTAAAAAAAATAGATTGTGCACTTAATAAGTGCACAATGTGAATTTTGACTTTTCTAACACCGTTAGTCCGGTTTCATTACAAATTTAAGTGCATTGTGCACTTAATAAGTGTACAAAGCCTATTTTGGTTTTTTTTTTTTTTTTATATGGCATACATTGGTTATTTTTTTAGTTGGAGGGCATATTTTGGTTCCGAATTCATGTAAGTGTTGGTTTTAAGTACTCCCTCTATTTTAAAAAGAATGATCTACTTTGACTTGACACAAAGTTTAAGAAGATAAAGAAGACTTTTAAATCTTGTAGCCTTAAATTAAAGTTGTGTTAAATGTATCAAAATGCCCTTTAATCTTGTGGTCCTAAACATGCTATGTGGAAAGTTGAAATCAAAGTATTACCAAAAAAGAAAAAAGATTATTCTTTTTGAAATGAATTAAAAAAGAAAGTAGGTCATTTTTTTTAAACGGAGGAGTATGTATTTTTATGTTTTTGAACTAAAAAACAGAGACATTTTGTCATAATTCCATCAAAGAATGTTTTCAACTTTTCTTAATAGTGGGTCCCACTTCAATATTCATTCCGCACTTCCACTGGCTTCGAGTTATTTTCGGACCCACCATTATACTTTCTTTTTACATTTTTTATAAACTAAGGGTCGTTTGGTTGAGAATGTAGTTATGCTGGGATAAGTTATGATGGAATAAGTTATGATGGAATAAGTTATATTGGGATTATGTTTTATTGAGTGTTTGGTTTGTTATAGTCAAAGTTATATGTATGGTATAATTTCTAAGAATAAATTAATTGATTACCAAAATATCCTCCATCTTATTTAATTTTTTTTTTATATATTTCTTTTCAAGCTTTAAATATTTATTCTTAAAAATAAAACCTTCATCTTATTTAGCTTAATTCTTTTGTGTGTATGCATTTTCATGATTATATCGTGTGTATTTTAAAAATAAAACTTTCATCTTATTTAGCTTTAATTTTCTTGCACATGCCTTTCTATGATTATGTCGTGTGTGTTTTAAAAAAATCTTACTACATCTTATTTAGTTTAAAATAAAAACTTCCAACTTAAGTTTGTTAAAGTAAAAGAAAATTTGTTGTTTATGTACCTCATGATTCACCAATTATAGTATGAAAATACTGAACTAAAACGTCAGCTATGTGTTATCAGGTTCGTGTTGTATTTGCCCATGTCGCATGCATAAATTAAATTTGAAAAATTGATTGTATGAGTTTCCATAGCTTAATGACAATGAAAAATTATTCAGTAACCTCATACCCTTGTCTAATTCATGTTGCTTTACTTCTCTGCATAGGAAAGAACTAGCCAGGCTAATTGATCTCAAAGAACTAGCCATGCTAATTGATCGCTTAAACCTTGCATTCAGTTCTTTATATTCAGTATATAATACTATATTACTAGGTCCTGTTTGAGAAGACTTTGAACCTTGCATAATGCCTCTCTATTCTCACCTATTTCATGCACATGTTGCTAAAATTCTGCTTATCTAATCTCTTTAGGTGTTACTTGAGAAGTTTTAACTTTCTTACCACTTGATACATGTTATAGCTTGTAATTGGAATGTGAAAATTAGTCTATACTATCTATTGAAAATCTTAAAACTTACTCCATATATGACAATACATGACTATATTAATTACTTTTCCTACTACTAGTTTAACCATATGGACGACTAAAGGATCGATATCACTAATGCCCTCCAGGTGGAATTAGATATATAACTAGGTTTGTTGCCCAATCATTTCCCATTTACCATAGTAGATGTAACGCCTGAGTAAAGCAAGCTAAAAGTCCAACAACTAAATAATAAAAATAACAAATTATTAGTTAATTAAATTTGTCTTTGTCTGAAAAATTAGTTATAAGAGGCTAATATGAATTTGTAGGTTTGGGGATAATTTTGTCCTTTTATAAATTTATCCCAAGGATAAATTATGGTGGGATTGTTATCCCACCAATTGTGTGGATAACTTATTCTGGTACTATTTATTAGTCCCGGAATAAGTTATCCTGAATATTGCCAACCAAACATGCATTAAAGATTTTATCCCGAAATTATTATTTTATTTCGAGATTATTTGCTTTAGCACCTCGCACTAAATGACCCCTAACAGTATAACTCCTATAATTTACTACTAATATGATTTACTCCATTTCAATTGGATGTAAATTAATATGTACTACTCTCCATATTTTAATTTATTTGTCTTTCTTTTTATGTTGATATATTTGAAAGTTAGTTAAAAGTACTATAAATCATAATCGTTAACAACCTAGGAATTATAAAATTTAACAACTTAAAATATAAAAGAAACATATACAAAAATATAAGTGACTCTCAAAATTTTATGACTGCCACTAAATTGAGATAAAAGAAGTGACATGTATTATTTGATAGTTACGTCAAAATATCATAGATCACAATAATTAACAACTTAAATATTTAAAATCATATATGTAAAAGGTTTGATTTAGTCTTTAAATTTCATTTATGTCACATATAAATATTGTGATAGAAAAAGTAACATATATAATTTGAAATGACATAGAAAGTATTATAAATTATAATAATAAACAAGTTAAAATACTTTTAAAAAGACATATAAAAAAGTGATTTGACTCTTCAAATTTCATCTTCTTCATATAAATTGAGACAAATAAAATAACATATATTATACCCGTGCTAGCACAAACTCTCTTATGTAGTTATTCTACAAAAATCAAATAATTAACATAAACATCTCAAAATATGAAAAACTGTCTTTACTTTACATTATATAAATCTAAACACGACTATATATGAAAAATATTCCCTTAAAACATACATCTCAAAGTTTGTTCCACTAAATTGACCAGGAGCTTATTCCATCAAATTGCACACCTTCAAAAACACATGAAGAAAATTCTGAAGAGAATTGTGATTCAATGAAAAAATAATAATTTATAGTACTATTAGAAGAACTCATCAGTCATCACCATGAACCGCCTCAAATCCCGTTTCCTAACATCTGTAAATGTAAAAATAGTCACCTCGAATTCTTTTCCAACTTTAGGGATAAATTTTATTTTTCCTACAAAATGAAATATACACCATTAGAAAAAAGAAGAAAATTGTTAAAGATATTTTAAACTCATTAACCCATTTACTTAGTAGACAATGTAGAAAAATGAATAAAAATGTCAATACAAGGGAGAAAAAAGACAAATGAAAATAGAGGTCATACAAAGGTGTCACATCACTTATCTATGTTTTTCCTTTATTATTATACTATCTCCATTCATATTTATTTTTTACAATTTTCCTAATTTTATTTCTATTTTTATTTGCTATTTTTTAAAAAATAAAGAAAAAATATTTTTTTTCATATTTTATTCTTATCATTAATTACAACAACAACAACAACAACAACAACAAACACAGTATATTCCGACCTAGTGGGGTCTGGGGAGGGTCAAATGAACGCAGTCCATACCACTACCTCCGAAAAAATAGATAGGTTTTCGATAGACCCCGGCTCAAGACAAAAGGACATAGGACAAAAACATCAAAAACATGCAATAGGAATAAAATAACACAATAATAAAGTACATAAACAGACAATGGACCCCCCCCCCCCCCCCCCACCTTTAGACCTACCAACCAAGCTACACCAAACCCTCCTAACTACAGACTACGACTCGACCACCCACCTTAGCCCTCTACCCTAATATTTTTCCTTAATACTTTCCTATCAAGGGTCATGTCCTCAGAAAGCTGTAACTGCTCCATGTCACGTCTAATTACTTCTCTCCAGTACTTCTTCGGTCTACCCCTCCCCCACTTGAAACCATTCAAGGCCAACCTCTCACACCTATGAACAGGGACATCCGTTCCCCTTCTCATCACATGACCAAACCATCTCAACCTCACTTCTCGTATCTTATTTTCCACCGATGCCACTCCCACCTTCTCCCGAATAATCTCATTCCTAACCCTGTCAACCCTCGTGAATCCACACATCCAATGCAACATCCTCATTTTCGCCACCTTCAAATTTTGGATGTGAGAGTTCTTAACAGGTCAACACTTCGCCCCATACAACATAGCCAGCCAAATCGCAGCTTTATAGAATTTGCCTTTGAGCTTGAGTGGCACCTTCTTATCGCATAAAATCCCCGAAGCTAGCCTCCATTTCATCCATCCTGCCCCAATACGTTGAGAGACATCCACATCAATCTCTCCACCCCCTGAATTCTAGACCCAAGATACCTAAAACTATCCCTCTTACAAACCACCTGCGAATCCAACTTCACTACCTCCTCTTCCTCTCGCCTCGAGTCACTAAACTTGCACTCCAAGTACTCTATCTTGGTCCTACTCAATCTGAATTCTTTAGATTCCAGGGTTTGTCTCCAAACCTCCAACTTATCATTAACACATCGACGCGACTCATCAATCAACACTACATCATCCGCAAAAAGCATACACCAATGAACCTCTCCTTAAATACTCCGCGTCAATACATCCATCACCAAGATGAATAAAAATAGACTAAGAGTCGATCCCTAGTGTAACCCTGTCAAGATCGGGAAATGCTCAGAATCTCCTCCCACCGTTCTTTCTCGGGTCTTCGCCCCCTCATACATGTCCTTAATCAATCGTATGTACGCCACTGGTACGCCCTTTGCCTTCAAGCATTTCCAAAGAACCTCTCTACGTACTTTGTCATACGCCTTCTCCAAGTCGATCAACACCATGTGAAGATCCCTCTTTCTCTCTTGATACTGCTCTATCAGCCTCCGTACAAGGTGAATTACCTTCGTCGTCGAGCGACCAAGCATAAATCCAAATTGATCCTCCAAAATAGACTCTACCTTCCTCAATCTTCGCTCCACATCCCTCTTCCAAATCTTTATCATGTGACTCAACAACTTAATACCACGGTAGTTGTTGCAACTCTGAATGTCATCCTTGTTCTTATATAAAGAAATCATCGTGCTCCATCTCCACGCCTCGGGCATCTTAGTGGACTTGAAAATGTTGTTAAATAAATTAGTGAGCCACCTCAACCCTGCTCCGCTCGTGAACTTCCAAAAGTCCATCGAAATCTCATCGGGCCCCGTCACCCTGCCTCTTTGCATCTTGTGAATAGCCTCACATACCTCATCCACCCTAAAATGCCGATAAAAGCCAAAATCGTGAGATTCCTCGGCGTGCTCCAACTCTCCTAACATAATGCCTCCGTCCCCCTCGTCATTCAAGAGCTTATGAAAATATGATTGCCATATCTCCTTAATAAGCACGTCCTCCACCAACACTCTGCCATCCTCTCCCTTAATACACTTTACTTGGTCCAGATCCCGACCCTTACGCTCCCTAGCTTTAGCAAGCCTAAACAACCTCATTTCCCTACCTCTCTCCTCTAATCCTGAATACAATCTCTCAAAAGTTATTGTCTTAGACGCCGTAACTGCTAACTTAGCCTCCTTCTTAGCTAACTTATACTCCTCCCCGTTCACCCGCTTATCCTCTTTATCCTTAATCTTAACCAACTTGGTGTAAGCCGTCTTTTTCCTCTCCACCTTATTCTTGACTTCTTCATTCCACCACCAATCCCCCCGATGTCGGCCAGACCCGCCCTTCGAGACACCTAAAAACTCTTTAGCCGCCTCTTTGATTCAACCCGCAGCCCTATCCCATATATTATCCACGTCCCCCCTACACTCCTACGCCTTCATCCCTTCTAACCTTGCCCCTATCTCCAAAGCACTAATCGGAGTCAGGCCACCCCACCTAAATCTAGGCCTACCCTCTCCACCCCTACTCTTCTTGCCCCTCTTAATAACCAAGTCCATCACCAGAAGTCTATGTTGGGTCGTAAGGTTCTCACTCGGGATGACCTTATAGTCCTTACATAGAGATATATCCCCCTTCTTAAGCAGTAAAAAATCAATCTGAGTCTTGGCCAACCAACTACGAAAAGTAACCAGATGCTCCTCCTTCTTTGGAAAATAGAAATTCACAACCACCAACCCAAAGGCCTTCGCAAAATCCAAAAGAGCAGCTCTCTCACCATTCCTATCCCCAAAACCAAAGCCTCCATGCACATCATCATAACCAACCGGCAAAGGCCCGATACTTGGGCTTTGGGCAACAGGTGACAAAAGAGATTTAAAATAAGGTGTAGGTGACACAAGTCTTAATAATTGAGTAGAGGTGACAATTACTTAATTATAGATTAAGAAAGTTTGGAAAATTTCAAAATAATCCACAAGTTTTTAAATTTATACTTTGATCCAAATATTAGTTAATATAATGAGAAACGAAGGGAAAAAAGATGTATTTTTCTCTCTCCTCATTCGTTGTTATTTTCTCTCGTTGTGATATTTATTGTTAATTGTTGCTGCTTCTTTATTCATCATCTTCTGATTCATTATCATCATCTTATACTTCATTATTATCTTTATATTCTTCTTATTGACTATTTTTGTTATTGTTGTTGTTGTTGTTACCCAACTGCTGCTCTTTGATCAAATTCTTATGTCAAATTTTATTTCGTAAATCACTTTCAACTTTGGCATTTACTTGAGAGGAGACTTTGGTAAGTCAAATTATGTTTTTTTGTTGAATTTGTCATCTGGGTGTGCTATTTTTTCAACAATAGCTAGCACGCGAACATGAATGCAACATAAAAGCAATCTGTTTAAACAGATCCATTATTTGCGGCACCAGGTAAATGTTATGTTGTAACAGTAGACTCATGTTGGATTCATGTTTAAGGTTCTAAGTGCCCATAATATGAATCGAATAGATGGGTATTCTGTTGCACAAGATTAGTAATCTGTTTCAATAGATAAATAATCTATTTCACCAGATTACTAATCTGTTTCAAACAACAAAATACAGCTCCTATCACAAACCCAACAGATAACTCAACTCATATGTTGATCTCTTGCTATTGATATTGGAATCAAATTATTCCTTTATTGTAGACATGTCATTCGTTGAGAAAAAGAAATAAACAACATAAAAATCAAATAAGAAATAAAAGGTCAAATGCATCAAACATAAATTTTTATAAAACAAACAAAAAATACATAGATAAAAGAAAAAAAAGCTTAATTATTATTTGTATGGCCAGCCGACCAATCTTCAACCGGCAGTAGGAGCGCCCTCCTCAGCCTGCGGATCTCCCTCAGCGCCCTTACTCTGACGGCAGTCAACTCCCAATGTAGGTCATGAACCTCCTTCTGTAATTTCCGCATGACATCTCGTAAAATAGCGACATCCCACACAGGATCAGTCATATCTAAAAAACGCATAAGTTGACAAAACACACACGTAAAAAAGTAAAGAAAAGAAAGAATTCGAATATAATACAACGTATATTTACACAAAAATCAAGAAAAAAACTTACCAGAGATAGGAAAAAGCTATCAAGTCCTTGAAGAGAAAGTAGTTAAAGGTGTAACAAGATCAAGGAATAAATAGTGTGTGTAGTAAAATGAATGATTGAGTAAGGAGGAACCTATTTATAAAGGATTGAACTTGAATGAGTTAGGCAAAAAATCGCAATTGTTCACGTCCATTTATTAATGACATTCTTGTATACTGTAAAAAGTTATGACTTAATTAAATTAAGCAATATTGTGATAAGTCATGACTTTTCAGCTTTATTATTAATAATAATTAGTTCTTTCTAGGAACTATTTTTACACTGAGTTGGATAATAAATTATATATCTGTCACATTAGATAACTCATCTGTGACAAAAAATATATAATCTGTTGCAACAAATACATAACTTGTTGCATCAGATAATATATCTGTTGCAACATATAATCTATATATCCTTTTTAAAATTTTTTTATCTTCATGACATCCAAATTTTCTGATTTTTTAATTATATAAATTAATAAAGTATATTTGAAGGCGCAACTGTTCACCTCAATTTATTAATGACATTCTTGATTACTGTAAAAAGTTACGACTTAATTAAATTAAGCAATATTGTGATAAGTCATGACATGATTTTTTAATTATATGAATTAATAAAATAGATTTAAAGGAGCAACTGTTCACCTTCATTTATTAATGACATTCTTGATTACTATAAAAAGTTATGACTTAATTAAATTAAGCAATATTGCGATAAGTCGTCACTTTTCAGCTTTATTATTATTAAAATAATTAGTTCTTTCCAGGAACCATTTTTTTTACACTGAGTTGGACAACAGATTATATATCTGTTGCATTAGATAACTCATCTGTGACAACAGATAACTTATCTGTGACAACAGATATATCATCCGTTGCAACAAATAGATAACCGGTTGCATCAGATAATATAACTGTTGCAACATATAATCTATATATCTTTTTTTTTTTAAAATTATCTTCATGACATTCAAATTTTTTGACTTTTTAATTATATAAATTAATAAAGCAGATTTAAAGGCACAACTGTTCACCTCCATTTATTAATGACATTCTTGATTACTGTAAAAAGTTATGACTTAATTAAATTAAACAATATTGTGATAAGTCATGACATGATTTTTTAATTATATAAATTAATAAAACAGATTTAAAGGCGCAACTGTTCACCTTCATTTATTAATGACTTTCTTGATTACTGTAAAAAGTTATGACTTAATTAAATTAAGCAATATTGTGATACGTAATGACATAATTTTTTAATTATATAAATTAATAAAACAGATTTAAAGGCACAACTGTTTACCTCCATTTATTAATGAAATTCTTTATTACTGTAAAAAGTTATGACTTAATTAAATTAAGCAATATTGTGATAAGTCATGACTTTTCAGCTTTATTATTATTAAAATAATTAGTTCTTTCCAGGAATAATTTTTTTTACACTGAGTTGGACAACATATTATATATCTGTTGAATCAGATAACTCATCTGTGACAACAGATATATCATCTGTTGCAATAAATAGATAACCAGTTGCATTAGATAATATATCTGTTGCAACATATAATCTATATATCTTTTTTTAAGAAAAATTATCTTCATGACATCCAAATTTTATGACTTTTTAATTATATAAATTAATAAGGCAGATTTAAAGGCACTATTGTTCACCTCCATTTATTAATGACATTCTTGATTACAGTAAAAAGTTATGACTTAATTAAATTAAGCAATATTGTGATGAGTCATGACTTTTCAGCTTGTTATTATTAGTAATTAGTTCTTTCCAGAATCCCTTTTTACATTGAGCTGCGGCAACAGATTAAATATATGTTGAATCAGATAACTCATCTGTTACAACAAATATGTCATCCGTTGCAACAAATAGATAACCTGTTGCATCAGATAATATATCTATTGCAACATATAATCTATATATTTTTTTTTTAAAAAAATTATCTTCATGACATCCAAATTTTCTGATTTTTTAATTATACAAATTAATAAAGAAGATTTAAAAACAAGAATATTTTTGGTGAGTTTCTTACAGTTTAAATTGTGTTTATCATTTATTTTCTTATTATTTTCTGTGAAAAGAAATGACTTAATTAAATTAAGCTAGTGAGTTTTTTTATTATTGTGACAAGTCATGACTTTTCAGCTTATTAAATTTAAATAACCTTTTTCTCAATTTAAAAATCGAATATACCTGGTTTTCAATAACCGTTTCTTTAATAACCATTTTTTTTAATTGAGTTATGGAAACAGATTGTATATCTGTTGCATCAGATAACCCATCTGTTGCATCAGATAACCCATCTGTTTCAACAGATATACCATCTGTTGCAATAAATCGACCATCTGTTTAAGGAGCTTTTTTGATTTCTTCTAATTGATTCATTAGTCGCAACAGATGAGGAATTTGATGCATCAACAACGTTTTTTTGTTTTTGTTTATTGAATGTGTTTAGAAAAAAAGTCATAGTCACGACTATTTATTCACTTTTTTCTTAACAATCATATCATCGTATAACTTAATTAATCCAATGTTGTGACTTTTTTAAAATTAAATAATCTTTCTTTTCCGATTATAATATCATTTAGTTCCTTATTATTTATTAACGAACCATTTTTAGGAGAATTTCTCATCATGACTTTTCACCACCATCTATTGCCACAAGTGCTCAATCCCTACCTCCAACCGTCAACATGTTGAGAATAGAAAATAAATAGAATGATAATTAACTATTGAATAAGAATTAAAAATTCAAAGTCGACCAAACCAAACCAAACCAAACCAAACCAAACCAAACCAAACATATACATAGATTTTTTTGAATCCCTTATAGGTAGATCAGATATAAAAAAGGAAAATACATACGCTAAAAGAAAGAAAAAACATAACCTAATTATTATTACTATTATTATTATTACTATTATTATTGTCAATTGGACAATTTTCATCCGACAGCAGCAGGACCCTCCTCAGCCTTGCTCCAAAGTCAGCCAAATTCCTCCGGAGTTCATCAAACTGCCTTTGAAGTTCCTGCAATGACTCGATATGAATCTTCTTGTAAGAATCTGGATCAACCATATTAGTATTGTAAGTGTAGTATAATAAACGAGTGAGAGGAGGCCGAAGGGACCTATTTATAAAATGATTGAATTGAAAGGGAACTTGACTTAGTCAAACAAAAAGCCACGACTGTTCATATCCCTTAATTAAATAAAACTAGTGACTTTTCAAATATGTAAATTAAAAAAAATGGATCTAAATACAACATTTTATATTTTTATTGTATTTTGAAAAGAGACAGATTGGTAATCTGTTGCAAAATATATTCCACCTGTCAGATAACTTACAACATATTGACAATCTGTTGCAACAGATGGATATATCGGTTTTCTTTTCCATTAGTTGTGGCGTCTGTTGCACTTGTTAGTCATCTGTTTATTCAATTTCATCGAGAGCAATAGATTTTTCTAAACACTTCTTGGCCAAATTCAATTTTTGCTCTTGGATTGCTTTTCTTTTTTTCTTTGCATCCTTCAAGCTGGCCTCCAAATTCAATCTTCCTCTACGGGAGAAGATTGATCAGCAGAAAAATCAAGTGATTGAGATCGTTTAATCTGTTGACTAACTCGAGCAAAGACTTATTCTGGATTATCAAACTTCACAGGGCAGTCTGGTGGTTTAATAACATCAGATGTCTTATTTCCGATATTAGCTAATGATGGAGAGATTCTGCCTTCCTCACCATCTTGAAAAAAAAACACTCAAAATTAGATGGAGTATCTCTACATAACGACACAAGATGAACTAAATCTAGCATTCAGTTTTTCCTACCTATTCCTCCCCTTTTTATTTTCTCACATTTTTCAGATCCAAAAGTTTTCTTTTTTTGAATACTTGATAATGCCTTGAAAATTTCTTTCTTTCTCCTCTTAGCCTTAATCTATAATAGAGTGAATGAAACTGAAATCCTCTTTGATCGAATGACACTACTGTTAGATATTAATTTCTTTACATCAACAGTTAATGCATTAACAGTATTAATCACTCCATCATGTTTTGCCTTTCACTCTTCACATTTACATGCACAAGATAAGCAAGGAGGGGAAAGATTGATCATTCTTCTTCCATATAGAGGACAACATATCTGTCATGCAAAAGTCTACACCATCGCCAAAAATGCTTGCCACAACGAAAGTCTGTAGAAGGCATGACAAATAAACATGAGCAACATCCGACATTAAATATTAACAGGGTATCAAAACCATAGTCATGGTCCCTCAGCCTTATCATTTTGGACCTACCAAACTTAACTGTAAAATTGTAGATATCTTATTTGAATGATCTATGACTAATCGGTAAGAACAACATTCACAAAATCAGTGTACTCTATGTGTGTTTCCATGATAACATTATCAGTAATACATACCTCCCACATATGAAGTGGTTCCATCTGCATACAACTTATTCTCCTAAACCTATCTTTTTTGCAGCCTCTTGTGATAGTCTGACAAAAGTTGATCAACTTTTATTTCCTTATATATCTACAAAGAAGAAGGAAAAAATTAATGTCACAGAAAGAACATTATCCATCTGTTGCAACAGATGTAGAGTCTGTTGCATCAGATGTGGAGTCTGTTGTGTCAGATGTTGAGTCTGATGTAACAGATCTGGAGTCTTTTTAAATATATCAAACCAACCTTACTGGTGGTTTGATTTGTTTCAACAGTTGCTCTGTCTGTTGCAACATCAACAACAAACAACAAATAAAAAACATCAACAACAAAGAAAAAAACAACATTTGTTCCAACAACATCATCAACAATAAAGAAGCATACATCCTATATTCCAACACCATCAACAACCAGGGGCGGACCCACATGGAGTCCTCCGAGTGCGTAAACACAGACTGAACTCGTATCAAACTTTATATATGTATATGAAAATTAAGAAAAAACTTATATAATCTAATCAATGAGCACCCATAGTAAGAGTTGTTTGGTTAGACTAGTGTTTGTTTATGGGTGCTTAAGGCTATTTATTTCTTTTGGTCTTGAGTTCAATTCCCACTCAGCACATATTTTTTTTAATTTTGGTAATCAACTCTTCTCTCCTTATTCTCTTTAAACTTTGTTTTATTTTTTTCTTCCTTACTCCTTGTATTGATTGTTCGGACTCTATTATTTTTAAGCTAAGAAGAACCCACCGTCTAAAAAACTTGGATCCGCCACTATCAACAACACCATATCACAAGTTCCAACAGCGCCAACCCTACCAACAATATCAATAACAACATCAACAACAAAGAAACAAACAAAATACATAAAAAAATGATACTGCCAACAAGGCTTTTAAACTTCTCCCAACAGATGACTTTTTTTTGCATCTAGTAATAAAAATTCTCGGTTCATTTATTCAACAATTAAAAGTTCCTTCAAATTTTTTAAATAAATATGATATGGGTAAATGATAATTAAATAAAAAAAGATGTAAATAACTTGCAAAGAAGAAGACGAGAATGAAAGAGCAATAGTGAATCATACCTTAATGTCAAAAGCAGATCAAACAGTAATTTCAGTCGAGGAATCTAAGATATGGATCGGTTTTGATTCGAAAGGAAATTTATGAGAAAGAGGAGAGAAAAAAAGACCATGATAACCCCAAAGAGAATAGAAAGAAAAAGATGAGAGATGAATAAAATAAATTTAGGACTGAAGGAGAGATGTGGCAATTATAATTTCTAGACGTAATACCCTTAATATTAAATGACTAAACAAAGTGTATTTATTCAAATTTATATTTTCAAAGCATAATTAATAAGGCTAATTTGGTAAAATAAACCCCTAATTAATATTTTCTTAATGGGTGTGCCAAGTCAATAGGGGTCAACTAATATAATATAAAACGGAAGAAGTATTAGGGGTTTCAATATTCATTAATTTATATTCATTAATAATTTGAGGGACACGAGGAAGAAAATGAGTGACATTGAAAAGACAAGACAAGACTACTCAACGAGATTTTTGAGTTATCTAAGAAATATTTTTTACCGCCTTTAGTAGTACTACTTTATCTACTCGGACAGAAGCTTGCTTTAAAATTAAAAGAAAAAAAATATTTTCAAACAGACATGTCGTCTGTTGCAACAAATATAAATATCTTTTTAAAAAATCCCAACAACTCAGTCATCTGTGACAACAGATGGAAATGTCCATTTGATAACTAAATAAAAAATGTCATCTGTTACAATAGATATAATTATCTGTTTGAAAATTTCCAATAGCTCAGTCATCCATCACAACAGATGCAAATGTCTATTTGATAATTAAATCAGATATGTCATCTGTTGCAACAAATATTATTATTTGTTTGAAATTCTCCAACAGCTAAGTCGTTTATTGCAACAGATTTTATTGCAATTGATTTAGGAGGAACTAGGGATAAATGATCTCACAGGGTCAACAACAAATCCAATTGAGTCTTTGTAATTGCATGGTGTTGGTATTCCGTTCATCCCGATCCGAGTCATCGATTGATCACTCTGAATTGAAATGAGTTCTCATTAACTTAATGTTAAGATTAATAATAGTACCTACATCGATCTAGATAGAATGAGGGATGAATGAATGAGCTCACAGGGTCAACTACAAATCCAATTGAGTCGTTGCATTTGCATAGTGTTAGTATTGCGTTCATCCTGACCCGAGTCATCGATCGATCACTCTGAGTTGAAATGAGTTCTTATTAACTTAATGTTAAGATTAATAATAGTAACTACATCGATCTAGGTGGAACTAGGTATGAATGAATAAGCTCACAGGGTCAACTACAATTTTAATTGAGAATTTTAGAAATTGCATGATGCGTTTCTCCCGACCAAAGTCATCGATCGATCACTCTAAGCCGAACCAATTCTTACTACCTCATATGTTCAACTAATACCTTAATTGAATAATCTAGTACTAGGGGTGAGTTCTCATAGGGTCAACTACAACTTCAATTGAGTCTTTTGACGATTGCATGATGATACGGTATTGCGTTCCTCCCGACCAGAGTCATCGATCGATCACTCTGAGCCAAATCGATTCTTACTACCTTATATGTTCAACTAATACCTTAATTGATTAATCTAGGACTAGGGGTGAGTTCTCATATTGTCAACTACAATAGATGACAATGCATATTTGATAATTTACAACAGATGGGTAATCTATTGCGACATATGACTTAATCCATTTGATAATTTACAAAAGATGGGTAATTTGTCGCAACAGATGACTTAATCTATTTGATAGTTTATAACAGATTCGTGATATGTTGTAACAAATGACGTAATCTGTTTGATAGTTTACAATAGATGCGTAATATGTTGCAACAGATTACCTAATCTGTTTGATTTGATCCAACAAAAAAGACATTTGTTGCAACAGGTTGAACATTTGTTTATATATAATTTCAATTGAGTTCATATGTTAGACTAATACCTTAATTGAATATGAGTTCTCATAGGGTCAACTACAACTTTAATTGAGTCTTTTGGCAATTGCACGATAAGACGGTATTGCATTCCTCCCGACTAGAGTCATCGATCGATCACTCTGAGCTGAACTGATTCTTACTACCTCATATGTTAGACTAATACCTTAATTGATTAATCTAGGACTAGGGTACTAATACCTTAATTGAATAATCTAGGACTAGGGGTGAGTTCTCATAGGGTCAACTATGATAATAGGTGAATTTACACGCCTATAGCACTATATTTTGCCCATATTTTAGCCTAGTTTTGAGAACAAATTATATATTTCATGCACTTTTAGTCCATTTTCCTGTAAGTGAGCTAACGAACATGATTAGCAAAGTTTCAGGTATAAATGATGCAGAATTCAGCATTTCATGGATAACTTGACGCCAAAGAAAGCTTCACGAAAGGAGAAAAGCCAATCTTGGACGCCAAGGACTAAAGATGGCGCATGGAAATTCTATCCCGGGCTAAAACAACATTTCTGAAGACTTTGGGGACTAGCAGTAACTTATTAGGATTAGGATAATGATACATTAACCTAGTACAATTGGGTTAAGTATTACATTAGCTTGTTAGGATTAGGATAATGATACATTAACCTAGTACAATTGGGTTAAGTATTTCATTAGCTTAGTAGGATTTGGTTAAGCATTTCATTAGCTTAGTAGGAATAGGATATGGGTATTATAAATACCCTATCTTGCTAGAGATTTTAAGACATCTTCTGACATTCAATTCTATTCAATTCTACTTCTAAGACATTCTAGTTCTAAACAATCATTCTTCCATTAATTCTATTTTTCTTCTTCTATTCATCTATTCTTAAATTCCACAACAAGAGAAATGTTACTTTGCTAAGGGATTCACGCCTAACGCCTACCACACCATTACAAACGTGAAATCTTTATTGTGGTATAACAACAATGTCAATTGTGATTTCCTTCGCACTCATGGGTAACTAAACTTCTCTGTTGGGGTTATGGAAGCCGAATGAGATACTATTTATTGCTGTGAGTTTGTGAGTTCGTGACACGTATGTTGCTTATATCATTATTCTCTTCATCTTAATCTAAATTCTTTGTGGTTGCAAACGCAAGAATACGCCAGTATAACATTTAACTTGTTCGAAAGAAAGGTTATCTGTCTGGAAAAGAGATAATGTCAAGGTAGTAGGGTCCCATCCCCTATTAAAAAGTTAGTGCCGTAACTGGATTAACCTCTTGGAGAATTCGTACCGTTAGACACGCTTTAAGCTCGAAAGAGTTAAAGTGAAATAATCCTCGAATAGGTCGAAAGCCGCCTGGATTTACCATCGAATACAATTCTCTATAAGCACATGCATGTCTGAATTCAACACACTCATAGTCAATAAAGACGTATAACTCAGAAGGTGGACATAACCCCAACTCCTCAATTCTTATTGTTTCACAACCTACTAAACATTCTTTTTTTTTACTTTGCTATTTTCAGTTTTTGCTTTAATAATTTGGTTACACATTACAAACCCCCCTTCTTACGAGACTTGCACTAAAAGTCTAGTAATCGTTGCTTACTTGTTGACCAAGCTATTCCCTGTGGGATCGATACCCAACCCAGGTTGGGTTCTATATTTGCTAACGACCGCTTTACACTCCTACGAGAGCTGTAGATTGAGCGTTATCAAAAATTGGCGCCGTTGCCGGGGAATACAAGTGTCAATTAAGTTCGTAATAATTACTAGACCCTTTGGTCAAAGATTCTCGTACTTTTACTTTTAGTTTTTGTTTTTGTTTACTGCAGGTTTTTATTAAGTGCATGCCCCATACCCGAAGTTCTGGTCAACCGTTATTACCTATCAATCCTGAACCACAACATATTCGCAGAATAGAGGCACAACACGCAATTGAAAGAATGGCTGCTCAACAGGAACAGGCGAGACTAGCTGTGCTAGCCGCCGCTCAAGTGCATCAACAAAATATTGATAACCCTGGGCGAGCAACAAATCCTGACGATGAAGATCTAGGTGATGATGAGCTACTAAACCCTAGGCATGCCGCTGAGATCGCAACACCTGCCAACAGAAGAGATCGTCAAGCTAGGTTTAGGCCTGAATGCCAAGCTATGCAGCCAGCTTTTGACGATAATGATGATGATCTTGATGGAACTGGAGCCACAGGAGCCATTATTCCTCCACCATTGGCACCCGGAGCCAAGTTCAACATCACGAGCACCATGATTCAGTTATTGCAACTCAAGGGATTATTTGGTGGACTAGCAGGCGATGATCCAAATATGCATCTCATCAACTTTATTTCTACATGCAAGTCGTTTGACAATCCTGGAGTTGGTCAGAATGCAATTCGGTTACGCTTATTTCCATTGTCTCTGTATGGGGAGGCAACTCTATGGTTGAATGGGTTGACTCCTGATTCTATTACAAATTGGAGGCAATTGAGAGACGCTTTCCTAGAAAGATTCTTTCCGCCATCCAAAAGAGTACAAATGAGAGATGAAATCAACAACTTTCGTCAGCTTCCAACTGAAGCCCTTCATGAAACATGGGAGAGGTTCCAGACGAAGCTAATGAGGTGCCCAAACCATCACATGACTAATGTTCACCTAATGGAGATACTTTTCAGAGCCTTGAATTCAATAACTAAACCAGTTGTGGATAATGCGGATGGAGGATCATTTATGGATCTCATCTTTGGTCAGGAAAGCAATATGCTAGATCGTATGATGAAGCAAAGTAGAGCTTGGCATACCAGGGATTCTGAGGTAGAAAGCCCCACTTTATCTATAGGCATGACTGCAGACCAAAGGAGAAGAGAAGAAGAATGTGATCAAGATATGGCGCACATGAAGACACAAGTGGATCTTCTTACAAAGCATCTATTATCAGGGAAGACCGAAAAAGTCAAAGCCATTGCGTCAAAAGGAAGAGACGAATCTGATTCGGAAGAAGAAGCCAACTACTTAAATAATCAGGGGGGTTTCCGAGGTAATACCCAAGGAAACCAAGGTCGGAACTATTATGATAAATATGGAAACAAGGACCAAGGTAGTTGGAAGAACAAGAATGACAAAAGTGGTTTGTATGTTCCCCCTGGAAGACGTGATGCCACCACATCTAGTTCTGGAAGTATGGAAGACATGATGGCTAAACTACTAAAAGGAGTGGAAGCAACTAGCGCGGGAGTAACAGAGGTAATAAATGATTTGTCCTCTATGAAGCAATTAGTTGATTCACATTCCACTTCAATCAAGCAAATAGAGCAGCAATTGAGCCAACTTTCAGCAGCACTCAATCAAAGAAAGGCTGGCAATTTACCTAGCGATACTGTGCAAAACCCAAGGAATGATGGGTCATGCATGGCCATCACTACCCGAAGTGGTAAGGTGCTGGAAACTTCAGAAAAAGGCAAGCAAGTGGTTGACGAAGAAGCAGAAATTGATGATAAGGCGAAAGGGGAAGATGCCGCAGCAGCCGATCCTAACGTCCTTAACGTCACTCCTCACGACGTGCAGCCTGGAAAAGCTGAAAAACGGAAGCAAGAGGAGAAGAAAGCCATGGAGAGAACAATTCCATACACACCACCACCTTTTCCCCAAAGATTGAAGAAGGTGGCGGATGATACGAAGTTCAGCAAATTTATGACTATGTTAAAGCAGCTGACCATTAATGTTCCATTGGTGGAAGCACTTGAACAAATGCTTGGGTATGCAAAATTTATGAAGGATCTTTTGACAAAGAACCGGGCAGCAAGTTATGAGTTGAAAGATGATGTCCATCACTGCAGCGCAATCGTTACCCGATCAATAGTTCAGAAGAAGGCTGACCCCGGAGCTTTCACTATTCCTTGCACCGTTGGAACTTTGAATTTTGCAAGAGCATTATGTGATTTAGGAGCCAGCATCAATTTGATGCCATTATCTATCTATAAAAAGTTGGGGTTGGGTGATCCTACTCCAACCAATATGAGGCTCGTCATGGCGGATAGGTCGGTAAAACGACCTGTTGGTATCCTATGTGATGTCTTGGTAAAGGTTTCTTCATTCATCTTTCCAGCAGACTTTGTTATTTTGGATTGTGAAGCGGACTCAGAGGTTCCCATAATCTTGGGACGCCCTTTCCTTGCTACAGGAAGTGTGCTCATTGATTTGAGAGCTAATGAGCTTTCATTCCGAATAAATGACGAAGTGGTTCGCTTTGATGTTTGCAAATCAATGAAGCAACCCAAAGATTCGAGTGTATTTTTGGTGGCTGATGTTTTCTTTGATGATCCGAAAGAATTACTTAAAGAAGAGCAAATTATTGCTGACCCTTTGGCGGTTGTGCTCATGAATGGAGAGAGTAAGGATGCTAAAAATTGCAAAGAAGCTATTTGTGCTCTATCAGGATTAGGGACATATCGCTATGCTCCCAAGATGCTGGAACTTGATCTTAAGAATCAACCATCACCAACAACGAAGACTTCCCTTGAAGAGCCACCAATGCTAGAATCGAAAGAGCTCCCCAATTATCTAAGGTATGTATTCTTGGAAAGTATAAATATACTTCCGGTGAGTACGGATGATTTAAGTAAACAACACGTAGAGGCTCTCATCTCTTCTCTGAAGAGATACATGAGAGCAATGGGTTGGAATATTGATGATATAATTGGTATCCCTCCTGGGATAGGCATGCACAAGGGTCATCTAGAAGAAGATTGCATGCCTACAAGTAAGCCTCATTATCGTCTGAATCCATTCAGAAAATGATCAACCATCTATCTCGATGAAGTCTAAGTAATCGAGATAGCTATGTCGTGCCGCGATAATAAATCAAGCGCTAGATGGGAGGCAACCCATCGTTTATCGTTTTTCATTTTTTTGTCTTTTTCTCATTCTAGTACGTGTTTCGTTTTTGATAAATAAAAATTCAAAAAAAAGAGTCGCGCCACGACCAAAACTAAGACGCTTGATGGGAGGCAACCCATCGTACTAATCGTTTTCATTGGTTTTGAGCGAATGTAGGTGCAAGAGGTATAAAACGAGGAGATCAATTTCAGATGCGATTTGGACGTATGGCATGGTAAAGGTGGTAAGTTAGGAATTAAGATGCATAAGGCTATGGATTGAGCATTGCTCATGAAAAAATAGGTATCGATCAAGGCTAGGCCTAGGTAAACCTAGGCCACGAACAAGGCAAAGCCTATACTATAGACCAAGGTCTCGGAATCTAGTGTGCTATAGCATAGGCGCCGCCCATGCTCAAGTATGCCATAGCATAGGCGCCGCCTATGCCAAAGCATTTTGTCTCTGAATCTTATAGGCCATGCTAAAGGCGCCGCCTATGGTCACTAAAGGCATTGCACTAGGCGCCGCCTATGCTCACCATAGGCTTTGCATTAGGCGCCGCCTATGCCAAGCATAGGCAAAGCTAAACGCGCTGCCTATGGTCACTTTTTGTCTCCAAAACCGATTTTAAATGGGTAAAAACCCGACCCATTCTTTTCCTATATAAAGGAGACTTAGTATTGAGGCACAAACACATTGAAAACCTAACATAGGCGCCGCACATAGCATCCAAATATTCTCAAAACTTTTGCTCTTCCACTTCACAAGAACATCTCCAAAGGCTTCAATCACGTAAGTACTCTTGTGTTCTTCATCTATTTTTCGTAAGTACTACGTTACTATGTCTATTATGAATTACTAAATCTTGAAGAAGTATTGGAGATGTGAATATGTTTGAATTGTTGATACACAACCAAGTGAGTGAACATATACGTTAGGATGATCTTAACTTGTTTCCGACTTCAATTCGATTTTGATGCATTGTCATACTACTTGCGGAATTTCTATAGTCATGAACATTGCATACTCTTGTCACTTGAATACTTACATGTTGGGATGTCTCGCTCATCAGAATAAGACTTATAGTTGCCTACCGACATAAGAGATTGTGATTATTGATAGAAACTATACCATGATGTAATCCCTATGTAGAAGTCTTGATATACCTAACATGAAAGTATTGCAAAGATTGCAAGAAGTGTTACATATCTGAATTTCTTGTTGGAATATAGCCCCTAAAACGTGTGTCGATGAAGTCTGAGTAATCGACCACTTTAACTTCACTAGTCTGTACCAACAAACTAAGTGTGGGGTGGTGCCACTACTGCTTGTTTATAGATTGTATCCATCGAGATGATGCTAACATAAACATTGTTTTAAGTCTTAGGTACAATGGCACCCAAAGCAAGACAAGGCAAAGATAAGGCTACCACTTCACAAAAAGGCAAGAAAAGAGGCCGAAAAGAGCAAGGAGAACCCTCCTCACTGCAAATACCTCGACTCACTCTTGGAATTAAGTGGGATACTTATGAGGAACTTATGAGGATGAAGACTCTGATGATGATTCCGATGCAAGGGGTATGACCCCAGACATAGAGGATGAGTCCGACTAACCAGGTTCTTCTTATTTATTTTCCACTGAGGACAGTGTGTCCCGTCTAAGTGTGGGGTGCTGGTATTTTCATGCTATACTTCTCCATCCACATTTGCATTTATTTATGTTTGTTTGTAGTTAATTGTTTTTTTTAGCTTAGCTTCGCATGAAATTATTCTAATAGGCAGCATGAGATTATGACAAGAGTTTGTGCTAAAATCATGACTATTGAGACATTTAGGCTCTAATTGTGACTCATTATGTGATATTGTTTGGTTTAATTCCTTCATCTGTTGGGTCAAGAGTCTATACTACTCCCAATGAAGTTGACCATGTGCCTTGTGTGTGTGAGATAATAGTATATTCTGTGCTTGTGGCTGATGCTAGAACTTGCCTGGTATGTATGTAAAGCAAAAATAAAGAGTGCAAGTCTAGGAGATGATTTAGGCATTTCTTTGGCAACCTATGATTATTTACCTTCTTTTTACCTACCCATGGACATCATCCTAGTTAAACCCTTTTGAGCCTTTAGCCTATTTTCTTTGACAACCTCATATGAAAGCCTAATCCATTTTTTCAAGACCATAATTTGATCCAAATTCCTAAGTGCTTTAAAGTGTAAAGTCATGTGACAAAATAAGAGGAGATTGGGTGAATATGATGCTTTAGAATGTATGGGTGCTTGAATTCATTATGAAAAAGAAGTGCTATCATAAGAGGTATGTTATGAAAAGAAAAAGGAAAGGAAAATTGAAAAGTTAGTTATGTTTAAAATTGAAAAACAAAAGAGGAGAAAAAGAGTGATAGAATAAAAGAAAGTAGAAAGGTTGTTTGAAAGAAAAGTGTTAATGATACAATGTGATGTATTAAAGTGCTTAGGAACATAGTCACTATTTCTAGCCAAAATAGTCCTACCCGTCCCTTAGCCTACATTACAACCATCAAAAGACCTATTTGATTCTAAGCTTAGCATTCTGACATTTAGTGGAGCATTACACTAAGGGCAAGCCTATGGTCATCAGTTGCTGCATATGAATTGTTTGTGAGAGTGAGAGCAAGGATATTTTGATACCCATGTTTGAAAAATATGCTATACTTGTGAGTGATTATGGGTAATATATTGTGAGACACACATGGTTGATGAGTTTTGGGTAGTTGTGTATGATTCTTTGTGCCTTAACTTTTGAATATGAGTTGACCACCATCACGAGTCTATGTTGGAGGCTAAATGGTCTCTACTAATGATCGGAAAACTACTCTTTGTTGATAATTGTTGTGCTTGTCTTGACGAATATTTTATGTTGTTGCTGTGAAACCCTAAGTTGATGTTTAGAGGGACATGATATTTTGTTCGAGGACGAACAAAGCTTTAAGTGTGGGGTGTTGATGATAGGAGAATTTACACGCCTATAGCACTATATTTTGCCCATATTTTAGCCTAGTTTTGAGAACAAATTATATATTTCATGCACTTTTAGTCCATTTTCCTGTAAGTGAGCTAACGAACATGATTAGCAAAGTTTCAGGTATAAATGATGCAGAATTCAGCATTTCATGGATAACTTGACGCCAAAGAAAGCTTCACGAAAGGAGAAAAGCCAATCTTGGACGCCAAGGACTAAAGATGGCGCATGGAAATTCTGTCCCGGGCTAAAACAACATTTCTGAAGACTTTGGGGACTAGCAGTAACTTATTAGGATTAGGATAATGATACATTAACCTAGTACAATTGGGTTAAGTATTACATTATCTTGTTAGGATTAGGATAATGATACATTAACCTAGTACAATTGGGTTAAGTATTTCATTAGCTTAGTAGGATTTGGTTAAGCATTTCATTAGCTTAGTAGGAATATGATATGTGTATTATAAATACCCTATCTTGCTAGAGATTTTAAGACATCTTCTGACATTCAATTCTATTCAATTCTACTTCTAAGACATTCTAGTTCTAAACAATCATTCTTCCATTAATTCTATTTTTCTTCTTCTATTCATCTATTCTTAAATTCCACAACAAGAGAAATGTTACTTTGCTAAGGGATTCACGCCTAACGCCTACCACACCATTACAAACGTGAAATCTTTATTGTGGTATAACAACAATGTCAATTGTGATTTCCTTTGCACTCATGGGTAACTAAACTTCTCTACTGGGGTTATGAAAGCCGAATGAGATACTATCTATTGTTGTGAGTTTGTGAGTTCGTGACACGTATGTTGCTTATATCATTATTCTCTTCATCTTAATCTAAATTCTTTGTGGTTGCAAACGCAAGAATACGCCAGTATAACATTTAACTTGTTCGAAAGAAAGGTTATCTGTCTGGAAAAGAGATAATGTCAAGGTAGTAGGGTCCCATCCCCTATTAAAAAGTTAGTGCCGTAACTGGATTAACCTCTTGGAGAATTCGTACCGTTAGACACGCTTTAAGCTCGAAAGAGTTAAAGTGAAATAATCCTCGAATAGGTCGAAAGCCGCCTGGATTTACCATCGAATACAATTCTCTATAAGCACATGCATGTCTGAATTCAACACACTCATAGTCAATAGAGACGTATAACTCAGAAGGTGGACATAACCCCAACTCCTCAATTCTCATTGTTTCACAACCTACTAAACATTCTTTCTTTTTACTTTGCTATTTTCAGTTTTTTTCTTTAATAATTTGGTTACACATTACAAACCCCCCTTCTTACGAGACTTGCACTAAAAGTCTAGTAATCGTTGCTTACTTGTTGACCAAGCTATTCCCTGTGGGATCGATACCCAACCCAGGTTGGGTTCTATATTTGCTAACGACCGCTTTACACTCCTACGAGAGCTGTAGATTGAGCGTTATCAAAACTACAACTTCAATTGAGTCTTTTGGAAATTGCATGATGAGACGGTACTTCGTTCCTCCTGACCAGAGTCGTTGATCGATAACTCTTAGCCGAACTGATTCTTACTGCTTCATATGTTCAACTAATACCTTAATTGATTAATCTAGGACAGGGTACTAATACCTTAATTGAATAATCTAGGACTAGGGGTGAGTTCTCATATGGTCAACTATTAATTAATCTAGGACTAGGGGTGAGTTCTCATAGGGTCATCTACAATAGATGACAGCGCCTATTTGATAATTTACAATATATGGGTAATCTGTTGCGACATATGATAATCCATTGGATAATTTACAACAGATGGGTAATCTGTCACAAAAAATGACTTAATCTGTTTGATAATTTACAACATATTCATAATCTGTTATTACCTAATCTGATTGATAATTTACAACAGATGTAAAATCTGAAGCAACATGTTGAACATTTGTTTTATACAATTTCAATTGAGTTCATATGTTAGACTAATAGTACCTAAATTGATTAATCTAGGACCAGAAGTGAGTTCATAGGGTCAACAAGAGTACTCGGTCGACTACAACTTCAATTATTTTTATACAATTTCAATTGAGTTCATATGTTAGACTAAATAGTACCCTTTTGGCAATTGCATGATGAGAGGGTTAAAAATTATGCATATCTTTTATGATTTTAAAAATAATTAAGATCAATTCGGACCAAATTAACATTTTTAAAACTTGTCATTCTTTTTCAAAATACAAATCAACCCATACAAAATATTTCATTATTTCAAATCTCGAGTTCTCGCTCTTTCTCTCTTATTCTCACTCAACAATACCGTACAGACAACAACTACACAACAAATTTTCTCAACCCTCCACAATAGATCACTTTTTTTCTTATTTCTAACCACATAAGTGTTATTTTTGACTTTATTCTTGCTTGTATCAGTCGTTTTCTTTGTCTTCGTAGGCAACAGAGTTCGAAAAGAGTTCTATATTTGTTATTTTTTTCTAAAAAATAAGGGCTTTTAAGTTAATGATGAAAAATAAAACTTTTAATTGTATTATCTTCGAGAATGGGTTTACAATTTTGAGTTTTGATGGTAAAATCATAGGAAGAACTCGAGAAATCCCTAGTTTCCATCGTAGTATTTCGTTGACTGTTGTGGTATTGTTGGATGGTGTTTGTGGTGGTGTTTTTAGTCATTATGGTGGCATTGGTTAGTGGTGTTTTTGGTGGCAGTCGGTGGTATCGGTATTCGTGGTGTTTGTTTATAGCATTGGTTGGTGGTATTTGTGGTGGTGGCTGTTAGTGTGTCGGTATTCATGGTGTTTGCAATGTATTTTTTAAAATTTATGCATACATCAATTGTAATGTAATTTTTGTTTTTCTGTTGTTTGGAGGTAAAACATATCTCTCAAAATAAAAGAAAGTGAAAGTGGATCAACGTCTGACCACCCAAAAAAAAGGCTACAGTACAGAGGGATTCGGAGGATCTTCCTGAGCAATCTCAGTCAGGGAAAAGTGAAGCTAAGGAGAGATGTGAAAACAATGTTGAGGGAGGTGGATAAGGGTCTATAGATGGTGATGAAGAAAATGAAAGTGAGAAAGAGGAGGAATTAGAGAGTGAGAAAGAGAAAGGGGATGATCATCAACATGATGATAATAGATCACTAATGGGGCGTGAATTAATATCGACATCCCAGCATGATCTTGTCAAAACTTTTAGTATTGATAGGTTTTAAGTTACAATTCTGATAAATGACCCAGAAGCAAAACAACTAACTGGTCAAATTGTACTTAAATGTCAGATGGGGAAATTTTTTAAACATTTTATGAAAATTATGAAGAACGAAAACATAAGCGGACTTTTTAAGAAGAGCTTCTTTGGATGATTTCTTGAGATGCCTGAGGACCTCTCTGCCTGTATCCGTTTCCCTATGACGATGGTATATGGTCTTCTCAAGCGCAGGATTAAGTACATGGGGGATGATAAAGATCCGAAGGAGGGGGCAAAAAGAAGATGGAAGAAATCTGGATCAACTACTGTGGCTTGCCTGTTTGTTTTGGCTTGCAAGAGTTTTTCATAGTGACGGGCTTGATATGCCATCGTCCAGAAGAACCACCACCCAACAAAATATCCAAGGCAAGAAAACACAAGGAAAAAATAGATGGATTGTTTGACATTGCTCGACGTGGCTACAAAGCATCGGATTTGTTGACAGATCTCGAGGATAAAACCATACTAGAGTAGTACAAGGAGCAATTGTGATTAGTTTGGTTTGCCCATTCGGTTATATTGGCAAGAGACATCAATAAGGTCATAGAAGATGATTTGTTGGCGCGTGCTGAGGATTTTGATAAATTCAACAATTATCCCTGGGGATATAACAACTTCTACTTGACTGTCCAATATTTACTAACAAAGCTATCCTTAGGGACGACCACATTATACGGATTTTCTTGGGCTTTCATGGTAAAATTAATCACTAATTTTACTCATCCATTAATTTATATGGAATATAGTTATGATGACTTTTTTTTTACTTGCTTCTTGTTTACATTTTTTAGGCTTGGGCATTTGAAGCCATTCCTCCCCTTCGAAAGAAATTAATGGATTACTCAGATGAGGTTTCTCATCCAAGGATGTTTAGGTGGTTGGCTGTAAAGAGCAACACCAATATTAAGGAGGCTGATCTCTTTAACCCTCCGAATGATGCAGTACGTCTTCTTCAAGTAAAATAATTTTACTCAAAGAAAGATATTGAACAAATGTTATATCTGATGCACCAGATGGGACATCTTTTGCGATAGGGTACGATTGATATCTTGCATCAGATTACCCATCTGTTGCTTTGGTTCTCTGAACCCGACTCCTAACAGATTAACCATCTACTTCAAATTATACAACAGATGTTAAATCTGATAACATATTGTTCATTTATTGAGACATACAGATCATCTGTTGCATAACAGATTACCCGTGTTGTGCAACTGTTAAAACAGATGATTGATATTTTGTATCAGATTATCCATGTGTTTCTCTGTTCCTCTGAACCAGACTCAAATGGATTTTAACCATATACTGCAAACTATGCAACAGATGGGTCTTTTTTTAAAATGTAACCCAACTGTGAAAATTATTATATTATATGATTTAAATGCATCTGTCTTTTTTTCTTTTTTTATAGGTTATGTATCCATGGATCGTGCCTACTGAGAAAGAGTCGGTGATGACTTCTTATATTACTCTAGGTCATGTTGATACTATAGCATACCCAACGGTGGATTTAATAAAGAAGGAATTGGCTGGAGAAACAGCCATAAGAAGAGCAGTTAGGCAAGGTTAGCCTAATGTCGAGGCTCTTCATGACCAACCTACTAAGGCAGATTCGGGTGCTTCTTCTGGTGGAGTTATTGGTGTTGGTGGAAGGCATGCTGATGATGCTACCACTCGTGATGATGAGCATGTTGATTCTCAATAAAGAATAAATATGTTTGAAAACACCCCTTTTCACCCTTACACAGGTCCCTCCCACCCCTCTTCGCCCTCGTGTTCTCGTTGCGAATATGAAGAGTGCAAAGACAGACAGGATAAACTCTTTGAAAAAGTAGAGGCTATCTCTAAATCTATTGAGGAATTCAAATCCAAGAGGTGTATCATACCATCCAAGAAGGTGAGGGATCCACACACTGCTACAGTGTTGGATGGAGAAAGAAAAGACCAATTAGAGACGTACTCTTCCGTCAGAAATAAAAAAAATTACAATTCCTCCCTCTTCAAAAGCTGTTAAAGTTTATGGGCCAGTCAAGAAGGTGGACATATATGTAGAACTTGGAGCCAAAGAGAGAGGGATCTGCGACAGGACAAGAATACCAAGCCAGGCGCACCAGATTACCCCAGGCCTCCCTTTCCCCCCTAAAACTTCCAGACTATGACTGATATGCGTATGCCGTATGAGAACAAGGCAAGTTTACTTTTTATAACCTAGCCCTTCTAATCTAACCCATGAAAAAGAAGCTACGCAACAGATTTCACATCTATTGCAACAGCTGGGTATACTGGTGCAACTGGTAGTGGTTCTGTTGCAACTTATTATCCATCTGTTGCATAAGTTACGTTGGATTATTGATTCAGAGAACCCTATGCAATAGATAGACCATACGTTGCATCTTTACAATTACTAACCTATTTAAAAATTGAATTTTTATATCACAACATGTTGACATAATTCTCTTCCCCATGAGGAAAAGACAATTAACGTACCATGAAGCTTATGACGCTGCTGATAGGATAATGGACCTTGACTTCTATAAGAAGCTCAAGCATAGGTACGATCAACTCAATGGGGAGGCGTTAGCCCTTGGCGTAGGACTTGATTTCCTAGTTCCTATGTTGGTCTTGGATGAAGAAGAAATGATAAAATATGTTAGAAAAGAGAGGCCAAATCCACACGACAAGAGTTAGATCGAGGCAAAGAGGATTCTTGCATCCATTAGCATGAACGACATGCATTATCAAGCTATTGAGATTCTACTCGAGGAGAGAAAGATCAATGTTTATGACTCCAACGTACCTCTCATCGACGATTTCGATCTTTTTCTCCTCGTAGAGCCACTGATGGTGCTTTTGCCCATTTTGTTTAGGGAGAGTAAACTGTTGAATCATTTTCCAAAGGAAGTATTGATGAAGAAATCATGGAATTTTAAAGGTCGAATAAGGGAATGATCCTTCTAAAAGATAATGTCGCTAAAGCGAGCTATTCGTACGCTCTTACACACATCGAATGTTTGTTGATTGGCACAGAAATGGCCGAGCCAACAACTTTTATGTGAGACAATACTGTGGCTTAAATATCTATGTGCCCAACAACACAAAACCAGTAGCAATAACGGCAACAATGTAGTAGCTTCTTACTTGATTTTGTTTCTCTTCAGAAGCCTTGACTTTGTTTAATAAACCCCAGATTACACGATTTTCTTGTGAAGGGTGTCGTTCTTCATACCAATCCAAGTAATCGCATCCACCCAATTTCTATAAAAAAGAGAATACAATTACAAAATAATTACAAGTCAATAATTAATCAACGAATTAAATAAAAAATATTACCGCTGAAATCTTACAAGTAAAAAACCTATGACCTGGATTTTATTGAGTCCAAAAAGTCTTTAACAGAGCTTCATGACCGTACTTACAATATCAAAAATCTTTATCACAAAAAACAGTGAAAGATGCGCTCGACATTGTCAAGCTCAGTTGGAAAAAATAAAAGAAATAATTTGAAGAATTTGGATAGATAAAAAAGATGACAATGAAGAAGAAGATTTGGGAATTTAGGGTTAAATTTTAGGAGGAAGATGAATATATAAGACAATGGAGGGGAGGGGGAATGACCGTTGGGGGCCAAGTGACGACAAGTCAGCAAAATGTGCCAGACTGACACATTTGACATTTGATGCCTATTTTATTTTATGTGTTTAAAATGAATACTGTCTACTTGATGCCTATTTTATTTTAGGTGTTTGAACTGAACACCATTGATGGGTTCTGCCTTTTTTATTTCAATTCAGTTTAACCTTTTTACATGTAGTGGTAATTTTTTATGTCCAACGAAAGTTGAATTTTTATAATGCAACAGATTCTCCATCTGTTGTAACAGTTATTCTACTTGTTCTGATATATAGTTTATCTGTTGCAATAGGTTATCATCTGTTGCATTATCTCGATATTTTTATCTAAGTTCATCTGTTGCAACAGTGGAAAGACCTGTTTGATAAATTCCAAAAGATTACCTGCTTGTTGCAATATATGTCTAAATCTGTTCGATTTTTCCAATAGATGTGTCATTTGTTGCAATAGATACATTATCTGTTGTAATATTTGAATCTAGTATTCCTTTTCAATTAATAAGTTCAAATCTAAGGAATAAATAAAATTCATACACAAAATAAAATAAATTGAAGCCTTCAGAAATTAGCTGAAATAAGTCAACGAATAAATGAAATGTAAAAAAATTGTTATGGGTACAGATCTCAACAAATACATCAACAACAATTTAAGTATGATGCCAAGGATTACTTTTACAGGCTCAAGCTATAAAAATCTACTCAGTATGGACAAGTTTTTCTTCATCCGATGCTATGAAATTCGGCTTTGCTCATCGTGGATCTTTATTATCGCTTACGTACGATTTTTGCACTTTCTGTTCTCCGTATTTCCATAAAAAGTGTAGCATATTATCAATATTGTTCAGCAGTAGCTTCTTTTACATCCACCTAGAAAGCCATAATTGGTCAATGCTAATCACAGAGATACAACAAAACGGAAAAGGATAACTCATCTCTTCTAGCAAATCAAACAGGTCTTTCTCCTATTTTAAATTGTCCCAAATAGATTATATTTTTGTTGCAACAATAAATCAACTGTTGGGATAAATTTATACATGAGAAAGACTCTGCATGATAATTTCCAATGGATGAACCATCTATTGCAACATATGAATCATCTGTTGCAGCAGATAGGTCGTCTGTTGGTACAAATAAAAGTGGTACAAAGAGCTGTTTAATTTGCTAAAACAGATGAGACATATGTCGCAACTGATACCTTATCTAGTGCAACAAGTTAGTCAACTGTTGCAACAAATGTATATATCTGTTTGATAATTTTCAGCAGATGTGTCATCTGTTGAAATAGATATGTGTCTATTTATTTTATCAGTTGAAATACATATATATTCACCTTCTTCAGCTCGTGCTGCTCTCTTTTGGACATTGTACATTTCTCAGTGCAACATACAGACAGAGGAGTTGTAATTTTGCTTTTTTGGATGCTTGATAATGCCTTGAAAATCACTCTTCTTCTCCTCTTAGCCCTAATCTCTAATGGAGCGGGTGGAAATAAAATCCTCTTTGATGGAATGAGACCTCTCTTAGATGTCAATTCCTTTACAAAAGTAGTTAATGTATTAATAACATTAATCACTACATCATGTTTCGCTCTGCAGTCTTGATATTTACATGCAGAACATTCACTGGGAGAGGCAAAATCTGTATAACCAGTATGATCATACTCATAATGATTTGCTTTAACTACTATAAGAGGAGCATCATTAGCACCAACAGCAGACCACTACCACCACCAACAACTTCATCACCACTAAGACCATCAATAACAACAAACCCACCCTCCAAAATTATTTTTCTTGTAATGGTTGTTGCTCTAAACAATTCCATTTTTATTCTGTCGATGACCTTAGGGTCTGATAATGTTTGCACAGACCGTAAAGAAAGTAAAAATGGCGTCTTCAACTCTCGATTGGTCCGAACTAGTGATGGATGTACAATTTAACATAAATCATTACATATATTAGAATGATGATTAGATTATTAAAAATATCATTAATTAAAAGAAAAAATTAATTATAATTATACTTACTGCATCCTTCGGGGGGGGGGGGTTGAAGAGATCAAGAAAGTTTACATTTTTATCAGTTTTTGCCGACAACTATCTCAAGATACTTGGGAAGGAAACTCCTTTCGGTAGTTTACTTGATGTCTCAAATAAGGAGTGGCTTCAAACGCCTAAGCCTATAAAATAACGCTAATAAATCAAAACCACTATTAGGGCAGCCCGGTGCACTAAAGGTACCGCTATGCGCGGTTTTTGGGGAAGGACCCCACCACAAGGGTGTATCATACGTAGCCTTACCTTGCATTTCTGCCAGAGGCTGTTTCCAAGGCTTGAACCTGTGACCTCCTGGTCACATGACAACAACTTTACCAGTTACTCCAAGGCTCCCCTTCTAAATCAAAACCATTATTGAGTAAAAAAATGAATGATATCATAAGAGAAGAAAGAAATATTTACCATGAAAACCCATGAGAAGCCATATAAGTTGACTGTCTTTGGCGGTAATGGAGTAAACAGATATTTGACAGTCATTTTTAAGATTTCATAACCCCAAGGATAGATGTTAAATGCCTCAAGATCCTCGGAGAGCGTTATTAAATTGAGGCTTATGTTGTTGTTAAGTCTCTCGCCCAAAGAATATTATGTACAAACCAAACCAAGCACAATGACTGCTTGTACTTTTTTAAAAGTCCTTTACCTTTCAATGCTTCTATTAAATTTTTATTTTTAAAGATTGGACCAACAATGGACACCAGGTCATCACGATCACACGACTTGCCTTTGCTTTTTTTGGGTGTGTGGGGTGCTTTTTTGGGTTAGAATAGGTATAACTTGAGAAGGAGGATAACATTTTAGTCCAGTAACTATGTCAAACTCTTTTCAATCAAAACAAACAGGCATGCCTCAGTAATTTATCCATACCTCATCCATCTTATCTTTGTTTTTATATATAAACCTACGCTTAAGAAGTTTCTATACCATTTCCATTTGGAAACGAGCATAGTTTTCCATCGTCAAATCAAGATATTTCCCAAAGCAGCTGTCCCTAAAATAAGCATACAATTATTTTTATCGAAGTATTTTTCTGAAGGCGTCAAAAGATTTTCCAATGGCTGACTTAACCACGAAATCACCCGTTAAATTCGCGGCACCATCACACTGCATTCTCACAGGATAACGATCAATGCTGAAGGCTTTGATCAACTCTTCGGTGGAAGGGCTATTAGCATTTGCATTATCTCTTTTGAAATATTCCTCCTCCCCGTGTTCATCATATTTTGCTCCCGATTGAGATAATGTTTGTAAAGCAAGCTCATAGAGTGGTGGATGTAGCCTAGCTGCTTCACTTGTTCCTTCACTTGGACTTGATTCAGTTTCTATTCTTTTGGGAACCATATTGTCTAAAATTAACTGAAACATAAAAAATATATTATAGTTGATTAATGCATCGTTAAAAAAGGAGAACAGTAAATCAAATAAGCAAAACAGTAAAATAACAGTTGTAAATGATCACCGATCTGTTGCACCAGGTAATATATCTGTTGCAATATATAACCAACCTATTGCAGTGGATGAGTAATCTGTTGTAATAATACAAAACATATCACTCATCTTTCAAGATAGATGAATGGTCTGTACAACAAATCATACATTGTTGTGATATATGAGTGATCCATTGGGACAGTTAAATAACCTGTTGCAACGGATGAGTAATTTGTTGCGACAATACAAAACAAATCACTCATCTGTTGAAAAAAATAAATGGTCTATGCAGCAAATCATATATCTGTTGCAACATCATCTATTGCAACATGTGAGTGATCTGTTGAAATAGTTAAATAACCTGTAGCAACAGCTGAGTAATCTGGTTCGATAATACAAAATATATCACTCATCTGTTGAGAAAGATGAATGGTTTGAGAAACAAATCATACATCTATTATGACATCATCTATTGTAATATATGAGTGATTTATTGGAACAGTTAAATAACCCGTAGCAACAGCTGAGTAATCTGTTGTGATAATACAAAATATATCATTCATCTGCTGAGAAAGATATATGGTTTGTGCAAAAAATCATACATCTGTTGCAATATATGAGTGATATGTTAGAGCAGTTAACTAACCTGATGCAATGAGTGAGTAATTTGTTGCAATAATACAAAATATATCACTCATCCATTGAGAAAGATGAATGGTCTGTGCTACATGTCACACATCTGTTGCAACACATGACTGATCTATTGGAATAGTTATCAACGGTCAATATTGTTTAGATTTCTTCCAACATAGGGTCATCTATCGCGGTAGATGAATGATCAGTTGGAAAAATCAAGTCTTGGACATTTCCTGTTGGAAGAGTTGATAGGATTTTATCCAACAAGAGGTTCATCTGTTGCATCGGATCATTAATCTGATGGTTCTTCCATTGCATCAGATGGTTAATTAGCTACATCAGATTTTTTATCCGATGCTTAATCTATTGCAACATATGATTAATCTGTTGCATCAAATAGTTAATTTATTGCATCAGATGATTAATCTGTTGCATCAGAATTGTAGTATGATAGTTCGTCTAGTGCATCAGATGGTTTATCTGTTGCATCATATGATAAATCTGTTGCATCAAATATTTAATATGTTGCACCAGATAGGTAATCTGTTGGAGGAAACAAAAAATAATAGCATGATTTTGTTCAATAAAAAAATAGCAATTTCACTATTTTTACCAAGAACAAGAACAGAACAAATCAACCCAAATTATTGTTTTGTTTTTATAAACACAAACAATAAAAATCAAACTTCAAAAAAATTCAATAAACAACAAAATATCATAATTCACTTCGAAAAGAGAAGAGAAGAAATTTCAGAAATTAGGGTTTTATTCAGACCGCATTTCAAATTAATGCAACAACTATTGAAATTGTTAACCAGTACTATAAGAGAAGTTGGTTCAAGTTCCTCGTTTTCTTCAAAAATAAAAAGGCCATAAATTTTTACCTTTGAAAGAATAAAAGGAACGATGAAGAATTCGAAGCTGTTGTGGCTGGAGAGCAAGGCTGTCATGTCGATTGAAGGTTGAAGTTGAAAAGAAACTCAAAGCGCAACTATTTGTAGTCGGATGTTGAAGTCGCCGAGGATTGAAATGAGAAATTTGCAGAACAGTTGGTTGGGAGAGAGTTGAGAGAAGCTGTCGAGAGAGAGAGATGAGTGACAGGTTGATTTAAATTGAAGAGGGAAACTCGAAGCCCAACTATTTGTTGCCAGAGGTAGAAGTCGCTGGGTGTTGAAGGGAGAAATTTTGCAGAACTGTTGGTTGAGAGAGAGTTGAGAAAAGCTGTCGAGAGAGAGGAGTGAGTGGTTGATTTGGATTGAAGAGGGGTGTGAGTTGGGTTGATTTATATTTTTGAAAAGATTAAAAAGTTTTAAAAATATTAATCAAGTCCACAATTAACTTAATCAAGTTTCCTAATGATGTTTGACCCTTTAAGTTGGTCGATGTCACCAATCCTTCATTCAAGACTTAAAAGACACCTTTCCTTCAATTTTCTCAAGATACTTTAAGAGGATTTTTATCTTTATGTTATTAGCTTTAAACACTACAAGAATGTGTTTACGTGTAGGTTCGTGTCTCCAAATCCAAATCAAACACAAATTACGAGCCCGTTTGGGATTGCTGTTAGAAAACTGCTTATTTGAGAAATATTTTTATAAAATGACTTTTCAGAAAAGTTCTTTAAAAAAAACAATTTGTGTTTGGTAAATTCATTTGAAAAGTGCTTTTGATAATCAAATTGTATTTGGATAATCTTTTTCATGAAATATTTTTTTGAGACAAATGACCAAAAAGGACATCTATCAATAGACTTTTATTACTAATTTTTTTTTAAATATATTTTTACTATGTCAAAATTTACTACGAATAAGCAGTCACCATATTCATATATATACACATACTATATTTTAACAAATATGTCACCTTTAATGAATTATTTATTTAAAATTAAATATTTGAGAAAAAATTTACATATGCTGTCAAAATACAATCTTGTAATGTGATTCATCTGTCAATTGTTATCATTAATAATAAAATATAAAAAAATTATATATTCTTTAGTCATCATCATCAGTGATATTTTCAAATTTATTTAAAGAAAATGAGTGAAAATAAAATAATAATATATAAATTATAAAGAATTATGACGTAAATATGAAATGTAAAATTTTAAAAATCAAACGTTAATCAAACTTGTAAGGTATGTTAATTAATATATATATATTTATATATATTTGTGTGTATGTTAAGGATATTTTTTTCATAAAAAATAATTTTCTGCTTCTGCTTTTTTGAAAAACAGAAATTTTCTGCTTCTTCTCAAAAGTAGAAAAACTGCTTCTGCTTATTTTTAAAAACACTTTTGTAAGTTTATCAAACACCTTTCTTTTCAAAAAAATGTTTTTTTTTTTAAAATAAATGCTTATTTTGGGAAATAGGCAATGCCAAACAAGCACTACATACAACTAGAGATGTACAGACCAAACCGTCAAGTCAAACCAAATCGAAGAACCAAACCAAACCGAGAAAAAATCGACTTATGGTTTGGTTTGGTTGGTTTGGCGTTTGAAAGAAAAAACCGACCATTCTTGGTTTGGTTTGGTGTTATTAAAACAAAAGTCAAACCGAATTCAAATCAAACCGACATAATATATATATATACCATAAAGCAGGATCTTGTTAGGCGCGGGTAAGCCGCGGCGCCTGTAAGACTAGCTTTAAAATATCGGATTAAGCCATAGTCGGAATACCGAACCAAAGCACCAACCGAAATATAAAAGAATTTTTGAATAACTTAATGACTGTATGGAAGTTTAACCCGAACAAAGGGTCTGTCAGATATTTAATATACTTATGTTGAACCCATGTGTCTAGAAGTTCTAACTGTGCAACAAGTTACCCTTTTCTTCATCTTTTACGGGCTAAAGAGGCACAACTTACTAGACGTAGTCACAAAGACAAACCCAACATAAGCCATATTAAACTCAATTGTACCACCATTTCGGAACCAAGTCAAGAAACTATAGAAAAATTCCTTCATATTTTGATATAGTCTGGATCTTTCATAGTTACTAAGTATGAGAAGTTAGATCTCTGGCATAGATATGAAAGGTTTTTAGCCGGACATAGTCACGGCTGGAAGGGACGAAGAAGTATTAGAAGTACGTCAGAAGAAAATAAATAAATACCTTAATAGTGGCCAGATGCAAGGACGGAATAGTAAATGTGGGCTAGCTGCCTTCTTTTATTAAAGCCTTGAAATATTATACAAGAGGGGAAGAGAGAAGGGAGAGCAGACTTAGAGAGAGAAAATAAAAGAAAGAAATTTTTTCTAACTTATGCCTCCCTAACAGATGAGGCGTCTATATATATAGAAATAAAAAGCATCTTGCACAGTACTGGTGGGTCCGTGTACATCGTGTTTTAATTATTTAAGAGTCCTATATATGGGTCCTATACATAGAAGACGAGCACAGTAAACCTATCATATCTTGTCTTTTCCTTTGCTTTTTAGTTGATAGAGTAAGGCCTCAGCTCTTTCAATTTCTTTATCATTAAGAATATTTTCAAGAGGAAGTGGCTGGGATTCTTGAATATCTTCAGATTCAGCTGTTTCTTCACTTGTAAGACTCTTCGTGGAAGTATCCGAACATTGTTCCACAGTTTTCAGCAATTTTTTTTAGACTTCTTCTAAGTATTTATCAATCATTTTTAATTTATCTCCGCCATTTACAGAGATTCTTCTAGAAATATAACTTAGGTTTTTATCTTCCAAAATTTTCTTTTGTGGAACACTGGTGTATCCGACGATCTTTTTATTAATGGATTCAAGAAATTCTCATCCAAGCGGGAGCTTAGTGAGGGGGTCCTTTCTTGCTAACTTTTCCCAAAAAATTGGTGTAGAATACCCTATAAAGTCCAGGTATTTGTTCTTTAGTGTATCCGAATTCAATACTCCATTTATGTATTCATGGAATGGAGAATTCTATAAAGAAATACATTTGGTCGATTTTAACTAGATTACAGACATGATCTGAATGATATAAGTCTGTTAGAAATGGTGACACTTTAATCCATTCTTTGTACAGATGCAACTATTCTACTGGTAGAATTTTTACTGTAGGGCCATGATACGACCACCATTGAATAAACCAATTGGGAATTGGGTCTTCAAAGACTTTAGAACAAACCTTTAGAAACCAAGTATGTTATGTTTAATATTGTTATAATATAAGGTTTGGGTAAAGGCTTTTATATAGTCCCAATAAGTGAAGGCGATTTTCGATCCTTTCATTGTCATGAATTTTTCTGTCATGGAAGTGGTTCCCCAGTCTTCTATTGATATGAGTTTTTTAATGACCATCTTGGAGTATCCATGAACATCTGGAGTTGTTTCACCCATTTGATGGTGTTCTATTTCAATACTTCCAATAGCCACTAGTATTGATTCATAAAAGGATCTTGTCTGATAAGATTCTCCTGCAAAATAGAGGTTAGTTAATAAATGTTTTTGGAGGAGTTTCCATGGATCATTTTGTTTATATATTTAAGAATTTTCTACGAGAACAATTAGCTCTCGATTTTCAAGTTTTTCATAATTCTGCCTCTCGACAGTGTTTTCTTTGGTAACTGAAGCAAACGAATCGACTTGCTTGGCAGATATGAAAGATTGTAGTTGCTCAAATAAATGATGATCTTCTGGAATCTCATCCAAATGGATCGAAGTGCTCATACACAGAGTTTTTGAAGATGATTCTAAAATTTGCGGAATTCTTACATTAATCAGACTCATATTTCCCCTTTGTACTACTGAGAAATTAGATGATGAAGAACCATATGATGATGAAGAGGAGTTTCTTCCCTTGGAAGAGGAGTATCTTCCTCCTTGGCTTCTGCCGCCTTTTTCTCGACCACTGGCCATTTGCCAGGGTGGATCTGTACCCATACTGCATAAAGTAGATTAGAATTTATCAAATGATGAGTCAATATCAGACCAATCACTTTCATCTCGTATATCTTCCAAATTAGGAAGAAATAAATCTTCTTCTATCATATGGATAAGTTTTTCTAATATGATAAAATGAATATCTTCATTTAGAGGAATGCATTTTATAATAGTAATTAATGTTTTTTCAGTAAGAAAGTATGTGTAATAATTTATTTAATTATTTAAGTATTCCCTAGATAGGAAATCGGGCAAAGAATTTTCACTACCTTTCTTGTATTGTATTTCAAAATCAAAAGGGGCTAGCTGGGCTTGCCATCTCGCAAATATCAATTTAGAGGCATCATGTTTAAAATCTTTGTCGAACATGTACTTAACAGATTGAGCATCTGTTCGAACTATAAATTTTTGATTATATAAATCATCGTGGAATTTTAAAACACATTTAACAATAGTTAATATTTCATAGGCCACAGTGGCATATTTTTTCTGACTTTCAGACCATTTTTCAGAATGAAATCTAACAAAACATTCAACATTATTATGGGGATTAACTTGTTTAAGTATTCCTCCATAACCAATACTTGAAGCATCAGTTTCAACTATTTTTAACCAAGCTGGATTAGCTAAGGTTACACAAGGCAGAGTCGCAACATATTTTTTGATTAATCTTACCAGATCTGTGTGGACTTGAGTCCAAGGTTTTTTGTGATCCTTTTTTAACTTATCATATAAAGGAGCTAAATCTCTTGATAGATTTTGATAAAAGGGAGAAATATAGTTAAGACTTCCTAGAAATCGCTGCAACTGAGTTTTATCAGTAATAATATTAGGGAATGTTTCAGCAAAGTCCGTAGCTCGTTGTATAGGTTCAATTGTTCCTTTACAAATATTATGTCCTAAAAATTAAATATTTTTTTGGAACAAACACATTTTTGGTTTAGAAATAACCAAACCATTTTGTATCACAATTTGTTTGAAAATATTCAGATGTTTAAAATGTAATTCTATTGTTTTTGAAAACACAAGGATATCATCAATATATACAATTATAAAATCCATATAGGCATTAAATATATCATTCATGATTTTTTAAAATTCAGAAGGAGCCTTTTGAAAACCAAATAGCATAATATTCCATTCGTATTGTCCAAAAGGGACATTAAAGGCAGTTCTATAAGTATGCCTTTTATCAATTTGAATTTTCCAATAACCAGATTTTAGATCAAATTTTAAAAATATATTGTCATCATATAATCTAGATAGTAAGTCCTTTTTATTAGGTATTGGATACGTAATCCATTTTAAAACTTTATTCTGAGGTTTATAATTAATTACCAATCTTGGCGTACCTTGTTCTTTTTCAGCAGCATTATTGACATAGAAAGTAGTACAAGACCAAGGGAATTTTGAGGGTTTTATGAGACCCTTTTGTCAGAGACTATCGATCTCTTTTTTACAGAATCCTACTAACTCTGTATTCATTTAGCAGGGTCTGAATTTTGTCGGAATATGATCTTTTCTAAAATCATCTTCATATTGAAGAGAAACAATATGTTTTTTGCGAGTCCAAAAAGCATTTGGGTGATCAGCACAAATATCAACAACCAGTTGATTAGATATCAATTTGATTTTTTCCTGAATTTTTATAGAATTCATTGTATTATAAATATTCATACTCATCATTTTAAGATGTAAAAAATTCACATGTTTTTGCTTCATATCAATCAAAGAATTTATGTCTCGTGTTACTGGATCTGTAACAAAAGAATAAGAAATTTCTTGATTTTTATAGGTAGCGTTAAAGCCTTTAGCATCAATATGTGTATAGCGATAAATAGCATTTATAAAAGGTGTTCCTAAAATAATAGGGGGATATAATTGATTTTTAACTAGAAAAAAGAAATGCGAAATGCAAATCTTATTTCTACAAATATATGTGGTAATTTATAGTTAATATCCCGAGAATGATCAAAGGTAGATCTAACAATATGCGTTGTTTTTTCAAAATATTTGGTTGGAATTAATCCTTCTTGAATGCAGCTAACATTAGCACCACTATCAATCATAGCCACATTAGTAACAGAAAATTCATTATTAATCAGGATAGTACAATTTATATACCATTTATGGGCAGTAACAATTTGCATTATACCCAAAAAGTAATCATTTTTTACATCCATATCACGAATAACATCATTTTTAGAATTTTCAGCAGCCTTTTCTTTTCCTTTAGAACTGGAAACAATGTCATTTTGGGAAATATTTTCTTCAATTTTTGAAATTCTATGATCTGAAATTATTTGATTTTGTCATAAAGAAATAATCTTTTTTTCTCAGGTTTTCAACTTCTATTTTTAAATCGTTAAAAGACGTATCTGTACCAGGAGTTTGACTGATGGCAAAACGTCTGTTAATTTCAGTTAGAGAATAGGGCATCCTATCAATAACAAAATTAGAATTTTTTGAATTTTTCTTAACAACTTTATTATTAGCAGGCTTTAAAGTGCTAGGTTGTGAGGAAGAAAGATCAATAATTTTTTGGCAAAGTTTTTCATCAGTAACTTCTTTCAATAATTCTAAAGCACTGTCAGCAGTAATTGTTTGAACATTTAAATCTAAATCTTCAAAATGGAATTGTAATTTATAAAAAGTATTTTCACAATCACAAATATTGTTAGTGCAATCCGTGCAAGCATTAACCTCAGTTTTTTCATAATTCTCACTATCCGTGGAATCAGGTAATTCAATATCATTCTCAGATTCATAATCAGACTCAGAACCTGAAGTATATAATAAACCATAAATTTTTTCATGCATGTCTTCAGAGATTTCTAGAGACTTAAGATTTTGGAGTTTACAATTTGGGGAAATATGACCAAATTGCTTACACCTATAACACTTGATTTTTGCTAAATCTCTTTTGGACCTATTTTTCGTAAATCTAGTAGACTTATGATGGGTTTTTCTGGCTCCACGCTCTTTAGATCTGTGTCTATACCTTCTTTTTCTATGAGGTTTTTCTGGGCTACTAGTTCTATGGCCTCTTTTGCTAGAGACAGGATTTTCCATTCCAAATTGACCATAAAAGTCTCCTAATTGGGTTCTTTCTTTGATCCTATCTAGCTTAATTTGTCTAGACAGTTTCAACTCATTACAAATTTTTAGTCCTTTTTCGGTGCAAGCTGCTAAAAGCTGGCCATAAGTGAAATCCGTCCAAGGAATTGCACCATATTGTCCTTTAATCAATTTTCTAACCCTTTCAGCAAACAGAGGAGGAAGTCCATCTACAAATCTGTCCTTCCAGTGTTCTAATCTAGATTCAGGTAATCTGAAAGTCAGAAAAAATACGCCACTGTGGCCCATGAAATGTTAGCTATTGTTAATTGTGTTTTAAAATTCCAAGATGATGTACATGTTCGACAAATATTTTAAACATCATGCCTCTAAATTGACATTTGTAAGATGGCAAGCCTAGCTAGCCCCTTTTGGTTTCGAAATACAATACAAGAAAGGTAGTGAAAATTCTTTGCCCAATTTCCTATCTAGGGAATACTTAAATAATTAAATGAATTATTACACATACTTTCTTTCTGAAAAAACATTAATTACTATTATAAATTGCATTTCTCTAAATGAAGATATTCATTTTATCATATTAGAAAAACTTATCCATAATATGATAGTAGAAGATTTATTTCTTCCTAATTTGGAAGATATACAAGATGAAATTGATTGGTCTGATATTGACTCATCATTTGATAAATTCTAATCTACTTCATGCAGTATGGGTACAGATCCACCCTGGAAAATGGCCAGTAGTTGAGACAAAGGTGGCAGAAGCCAAGGAGGAAGATACTCTTATTCCAGGGGAAGAAACTCCCCTCCATCATCATATGCTTCTTTATCATCCAATTTCCCAGTATTGCAAAGGGGAAATATGAGTCTGATTAATGCAAGAATTCTGCAAATTGCAGAATCATCTTCAAAAACTCCGTATATGAGCACTTCGATCTATTTGGACGAGATTCTAGAGGCTCATCCTTTATTTGAGCAACTACAATCTTTTATATCTGCCAAGTAAGCTGATTCGTTTGCTTCAGTTGCCAAAGAAAACACTGCCGATAGGCAGATTTATGAAAAACTTGAAAATCGAGAGCTAATAGTTCTCGTAGAAAATTCTCAAATATGTAAACAAAATGATCCATGAAAACTCCTCCAAAAACATTTATTAAATAACCTCTATTTTGCAGGAGAATCTTATAAGACAAGATCCTTTTTATGAATCAATACTAGTGGCTACTGGAAGTATTGAAATAGAATACCATTAACTGGGTGAAACAACTCCATATGTTCATGGATACTCCAAGATGGTCATTAAAAACTCATATCAATAGAAGATTAGGGAACCACTTCCATGACAGAAAAATTCATGACAATGAAAAGATCAAAAATTGCCTTCACTTATTGGGACTATATAAAAGCCTTTATCCAAACCTTATATTATAACAATATTAAACATATACATACTTGGTTTCTGAAGGTTTATTCTAAAGTCTTTGAAGACCCAATTCCCAATTGGTTTATTCAATGGTGGTCGTATCATGGCCCTACAGTAAAAATTCTGCCAGTAGAATATCTACATCTGTACAAAGAATGGATTAAAGTGCCGCCATTTCTAACAGACTTATATCATTCAGATCATGTCTGTAATCTAGATAAAATAGACCAAATGTATTTCTTTATAGAATTCTCTATTCCATGGATACATAAATGGAGTATTGAATTCGGATACACGAAAGAACAAATACCCGGACTTTATAGGGTATTCTACACCAACTTTTGGAAAAAGTTAACAAGAAAGGACCCCCTCACTAAGCTCCCGCATGGACGAGAATTGCTCGAATCCATTAATCAAAAGATCGTCGAATACACCACTGCTCCACAAAAGAAAATTTTGGAAGATAAAAACCTAAGTTATATTTATAGAAGAATCTCTGTACATGACGGAGACAAATTAGAAATGATTGATAAATACTTAGAAGAAGTCCGAAAAAATTTGATAAAAAATGTGGAACAATGTTCGGATACTTCCACGAAGAGTCTTACAAGTGAAGAAGCAGATGAATCTGAAGATATTCAAGAATCCCAACCACTTCCTCCTGAAAATATTCTTAATGATAAAGAAATTGAAAGAACTGAGGCCTTACTCTATCAACTAAAAAGTAAAGGAAAAGACAAGATATGATAGGTTTACTATGCCCGTCTTCTATGTATAGGACCTATATATGGGACCCTTAAATAATAAAACCACTATGCATAGGGACCCACCAGTACTGTGCAAGATGTTTTTTATTTCTATATATATAGACGCCTCATCTGTTAGGGAGGCATAAGTTAGAAAAATTTTCTTTCTTTCATTTTCTCTCTCTAAGTCTGTTCTCCCTTCTCTCTTCCCCTCTTGTATAATATTTCAAGGCTTTAATAAAAGAAGACAGCTAGCCGACATTTACTATTCCGGCCTTGCATCTGGCCACTATTAAGATATTTATTTATTTTCTTCTGACGTACTTCTAATACTTCTTCTTTCCTTCCAGCCGTGACTATGTCTGGCTAAAAACCTTTCATATCTATGCCAGAGATCTAACTTCTCGTACTTAGTAACTATGAAAGATCCAAACTATAGAAAAATCAAACTCTATCAAAATATGAAGGAATTTTTCTATAGTTTCTTGACTTGGTTCCGAAATAGTGGTACAACCGAGTTTAATATGGCTCATGTTGGATTTGTCTTTGTGACTACGTCTAGTAAGCTGTGCCTCTTTAGCCCGTAAAAGATGAAGAAAAGGGTGACTTTTTGCACAGTCAGAACTTCTAGACACATGGGTTCAACATAAGTATATTAACTATCTGACAACCCCTTTGTTCGGGTAAAACTTCCATACAGTCATTAAGCTATTCAAATTTTTTTTATATTTTGGTTGGTGCTTTGGTTCGGTATTCCGACTATGGCTTAATCCGATATTTTAAAGCTAGTCTGGCAGGTGATTTTTCACCCGTGTGGTTCTTTTTTGCGCGACACATGAAGTGGAATAAACTTTCTTAATTTTACTTTGAAAATGTTGTCATGATAATGCATGTTATGTACATACTAATTTTTTTTATCTGCTTGTAGGAGCGAAGGCCATGGGAGTCATTTGAAGAAGAGTAGAACAATTTCTTTATTAAACTTTAGTCACGATATTAGTTTGGTATTTTCTGGGAGATGGATAAATGCAATGGTTGTGGGAAACTGGGAAGGATGGTGAGAGACAGGCTTGTGAGTGCTTACCAGGCTTCTCTTCCTCATTCTCCTGTTGTTTCTGTTTGGGATTGTATTGTGCGCAAAATAAGGTATTCCTACATACCTGAGTGGGTGTAGGTGTAGTTATAGTATACTGGTTTCATAATAGCTTTCATATTTGAAATTATTAGTTTTCATAATAGTATTAATAACAGGGTATAAAAGGAAAGAGAAATAATTAGTTGTAGAGATAATGTGAACCTCTTAAAGAAACTTGTCACTAACGGAAATTCGAGAAGGTCTAGGGGAAATAGATCTGAAAATTTACCGATAAAATGGAATGTGCTAAAGCCTCGCCTGCTGTTAGAAAAGAGAAGAAGAAGAATGTAAAGGATGAGTTGGATCAAATTAAACAGGCTGAGAAAAAAAAGAGGCGCTTAGAGAAAGCCTTGGCTACTTCAACTTCCATTCGCTTTGAATTAGAAAAGAAGAAACAGAAAAAGAAAGAAGAACAACAAAAGCTTGATGAAGAGGGTGCTGCAATCGCCGAGGCTGTTGCTCTGCATGTCCTAGTAGGTGAAGAATCGGATGATTCATGTGAGCTTTTGCTTAAGAAGGATAAAGAATCAAACCGATGGGATCTTGGTAGAAATTTTGATTTTTTCATGGGTGGAGAAAGAGCAATGCTTCCTCATCAAGACTTCTCAGTATATTCAGTTGAAGGAGCACAGTGGATATCTGGGCCCAACGGCGATGGATGCATATAGAATGAGCAAGAAAATACCTTGTGGATGGTGTCTTCTGTACCTTTGGTAGGGAATGTTCACCATCAATGGTTTGATGAAGGGAATTGGGAGGTTCAAAGAATTTCTGCTGGCCTTCTTGTAGCGCAGGCTATCTCATCACTTCAGATTGCAGGAGATGCTCCAGTGGACTCATATGTCTCTGATAGGATGCTGCGATAGTGAATTGGAAAACCTCAACGTCTATCATCCAGTTCGCAGTACCTTATGAGATGTTTTTTGTGGTTTTGAATAATCCCTTGTAGATATTTCAATTGAAATGAATGAATGCGAGTTTGTATGTTTGTGTTATGTACATGCTCAAGCTTCTAAAGTTCACTATATGGAGTCTGAATGATTGTCGCACTTCGAATGATACATGTACTAGTTGTGAAACTAATATCTTGTGTATGGGAATCCACAACTGAGTTTCTACAGATATTTGCTAGTTTTAAACTTTTATTTTTGGGTCCTATTGAGCAGGAAATTTTATCCGTTCACCTTTTAAGTAGTTTATTATATCATTTTCTCATATGTTCCATGGTTTCTGAATGTCATTTTTCTTTTTGGTAGTATTCATATGGTGTACTTTTGTTTGTGGCTATGCCTATAACAATGAAGGACTGAGGATAGAAGAGAAGCTTTTCCCATAGAGCTGTTAGCTTAGTTTCTAGACTGAGGCACTACACTCGGTTTGAAATCTCATATAGTGGATTGTGTGTTGTAATATTTGCTATCTTGTAGAATGTAATCTTATGTCATACGGACAATATCTAGATACAATACATGGTCGTTTACAGAGTTATTATATGTCAATGATGCCAAAACCATAGCCAAGTGAGTTGAATGTGCTTCAATAAGCTCACTTGTTCTTTAAATATCGAATAACAAAATTTCCTTCTGGTAATCTTTATATCTTTTATTATAGTCACTCTTCTTGATTAGTCAAAGGCAAATGGTCGGACCAATTACCACAAAAATAAAGCACACAAGCACGCAACATATCCTCCTATGTTCGGATTGTCCTCTCCGCTTGTCCATCCGTCTGTGGGTGGAAAACGATACTAAGGCACACCTTAGTCCCTAAACTTTTTTGGAATGACTTCCAAAAATGAGATGAAAATGGAGTACCACGATCCAAAATAATAGGAACCAGAGCACCATGAGACCTTACAATCTCCGCAAGATACAACTTAGCATAATCCTCCGCTGAATAATTAGAACTAACGGGGAAGAAGTGAGTAGACTTGGTCATCCTATCCACAATGAACCAAATAGAATCATATTGATTCTGACACCGGGGAAGACCGGTGATGAAATCCATATTAATTGACTCCAACTTACATTTGGGCAATGAAATTTCTTGGTACAAGCCTCCGGGCCTCATGTGTTCAACTTTCACTTGTTGAAACACCATACATTTAGCCACATAAATAGCCACATCTTACTTCATATTACCCCACCAATATTACTCTCTAAGATCATGATACATTTTCCTAGAATCGAGATGTATAGCATACCGAGATTCATGAGACTCGGACATAATTCTTTCCCTCAATCCATCGATGTCGGGAACACAAAGCCTACCTTGGTACCTCAAGATACCATCACCACCCATAAAGTCAATAATCTTTTGTTGACCCACATTACCCTTGATCTTTATCAAATTGGGATCCAACATTTGCTTTTTCTTTACCTCAACAACAAGAGACGATTGAGATACCGGATGCACAAATACACCACCATCCTCGGAGTCTACAAGACGACCTCCAAGACTATCCAAACAGTGAATGTCCTTCACCAATTCCCTCTTATCCTTATCCACATGTGCTAAGATCCCCATGGGCAATCGGCTAAGAGCATCGGCGACTGTATTAGCTCTACCCGGATGGTAATGCAGACTTATATCGTAGTTTTTTAACAACTCAAGCCACCTTCTTTGTCAGAGATTCAACTCTTTTTGAGTAAACACATATTGAAGACTCTTATGATAAAAAAAGATGTCGACTTGAACTCTATAGAGATAATGTCCCCACATCTTCAAGGAAAAAACCACGACTAACAACTCCAAGTCATAATTATGTAGTTCTTTTCATAAACTTTCAATTGCCTAGAAGTGACACAACCTGAACCAGGGCCTTGTCATTATGGGAAATATCAAGCCCAACCAAGACCGGAAATCTCCCACGTTACCCAACCCAACCACTAAATGCATACCTTGAGTCGGCTGAAGTTCTAACATATAATAAGATAGCTTATCTGACCATGTGGTGACTTTGGGATAAGTCTATATCCAAGACCAATCCAACCAAACCAATGCAGAGACCATAAACCAATACCATGATAATAAGCCAATGTATGTATATGTATATACAAAAATAATCCATACCATATCCAAGTCCACAGTTGTCCATACAAAGCCTCTAGACCAACCAAAGAGTACCTAGTCGGAACATGCCCCCAACCATAGCCAAAACCAAAGTCTATGAAAGACAAGAAGTATGTAAAGTAAACTATAACATGAATTAGATGCCTTCCAAACTATGGAGGCTCACCACTTTAATCCAACATCAACTGTCCCCGAATCCAATCACTAAGCAGGAGAAGTAGAATGGTCAGTCCCTGCATAGCGTGGGTATACAACCTCCAGTAGATGGGTTAGTGGGTGAACAATAACATGCACTCATGATAAGGATAAAATAAAACCATTTATAAAACCAAGTGAAGCCATCCATATGGACACAACCATACATATATATAAGCATGCCAGGAAAGGGAATCGGGTTTACCATGCCATTAAAACCTTTACCTAGGTTGTGCAGCTTTGGCTTCCTAAACCTTCTACGGCTTTGCTACAAATCCTGCCATTATTTCTCAATTAAAACCATTACCAAGAAGCCAACCAATCCATTAACCATTTTTTAATCAAGGCCATTTAGTGGTGGTATCGTCATACCGATCATACTTGCAAGTACTATCCATTGCCAACTATATATAGGTATAAGAAGACATCTAAGTGCCCTTCCATTTACCATATTGAACCACTTGGGGGACTCCATGTACCCCATAAGCATAACCATTTAGCCATTTACCTTTCCAAGCCATGTACACCATTTATACCATTTAAAACCATTTTCAAACCATTTTAGACTATGCCAAACATTTAAAGAATTTATATCATTTAAACTATGCAAAACCATCCAAATCCATTAAAGGTTCCATTACCAAACCAAACCATTCAAGAGTCCCAATGAAAGTGCAACAATAGAGTAAAAACATTCTTTGAGGAATTTTATCAAACATGCTGAGGGAATACCTTTACCAAGACCAAAACCAATGCATAAACCACCATAATTAGGGTTACTTGATACGAACCGAACCTAAGCGTAGTTGTAATGGGCATCCCAAATCCAACAAGGATCAAGGACCTCCCCTCTGATACCCAACCTAACCACCTATGTTCAGCCTTAGATGAGCTAAATTTCGAACATATAACAATATAGCATTATTAGTCTCATTAACACTCTGGGATAGAGTCACAACCGTGACCGACCCAATCGAGTCCAACTGTACCGCAATGACCGCCCAACCATACCAAACCAAACTAAAGGCCATAAACCAAAAGGGAATACCAAAACATAATATGAAAATCAATCCTATAATGTAGTAGAATGGAACAACCAAAAATATCATCCAATGATGTCAGCCCACCGGCTTATTCCAATGCCAAGGCCGACACCAATACCGATCCCACTCATACCAACCCCCAGAAGTGCAACAAAGCCTCTATCCGAAAGAATAAGCAAATTTGATTGGGACATGCTCCCAACAATGGCCAAAACTAATATACAAAATGAAAAATAAGTATTTAATTAATCCATAACATGAAATGATGCCTTCCAAAAGGATGGAAGCTCACCACTCCAGTCCAAATGCAGATATTGAATCTGCATACTAAATAGGAGGATTAGAATGGTCGGTTCCTGCATAGCATAGGTATACAACCGTTAGTAGATAGGGTTAGCAAATGACCGCTAGCATGAAACTCATGATAAGGATAAAATAATGCCAGTCATAAACCATCCATAATGCATACAACCATACATATATAAGTGCAGGGAAAGGAAATCGGGTTTGGCATGCATTTAAAACCTTTACTTGGGTTGTGTAGCTTTGCCATCCTAACCACCCACGAGCCATATGGGTTCAGCTCCCCTGTTGAAAGGGCCCTAGTACGCGTGTAGCTGCACGACCAGGAAATATCCCATGGGATGACTAGTACATCTCTCCAATATAAAATGTGACCCTCGTATGTGGTCATTGAAGACCCCTCATATCGGCAAATATGAGTTTTCAATTTTGGTCCCCTCTACTCTCCTCCTCCGCGGGATCGCCACCTTCCACGACTTAGCTACAATCCCCACTGTTAATGCCCAATTTAAAACCATATCCAAATAATCCATTTACCATTTATTAACGAAGGCCAATACTAGTTCTATCATCATACCACCTATTTACTTGCAAGTAATATCCATATCCAAACCATTTAGGTTAGGGGAACTTAGGTGCCCTTCCAATTTCCATAGTAAATCCACTTGGGAGACTTCCATGTTCTCTACAAGCTTGACCATTTAGCCTTTATCCCTTTCAAACCATTTAAACCATGCATAAATCCTTTATCCAGTTTAAAACATGCAGAAGTTCTATTAAAAGAAGTCAATGCAATTAACATATCTTTATAAATACTTCATCAAACTCCTTGGGGGCATAATATAATCAAAACCAACTCCAAAGACCATTTAACCATTATCATGCAATCCAATTTTCCAAAACCACCATTAATGCATATAAAAGTATAATTAAAACCATAGGAAACCATAGCCAAGCATTTAATATCAAAACCCCCAAATAATAGTTGAAAGCCAAAATCATGAAATAGAAAAACTATGAAATCAATCATATAAACTATGTCTTTAATTAAAATTACATGAGGGAAGAGAATCATGCCTTGTACCGAAGAATTGACAAAAAGAAATCACCAAAGCAAGCCCCAAAGAAATTCGTAAGATGAAACCCTAGCCTTTTTGCCCAAAAAGCTCTTGAGAGAATTATGAGATGTTTTAGAATAGTTTCTAAGTGTTAATGAATAGAATAATAGGCTAAAAATCCTCCTAAGTGTATTAGAAGTCATGGATACTAGTTAGGGTAAGTAGGGAAACATCCATAATACGCCCACCTAAATCCCTTAAAAACCCATCACAGGGATGCGACTAACTTATATGTGTCGTACCCTTCTATAAGATCGGTATCCACTACTTGTATCTAAGCCTCAACCCTTGGATCAAACACTATTCAGTATATGAATCATCCAACCAAGTTGTAACCACAACATATGATTCGTACCCATAACCCGTATCCCTGGCAGAATGAAATACCGGGAGGATCAAATACTGCCCACAATATGAGTCCTTGATACGACTCGTACCAAGACCTATAACTCATACCCTTAAGTCGTACCCATTCCAGTAACCAATACCATCCCACCAACTAACACTAGTCAACATACAACAGGACCATACCATGCTTACCCCAACATACAACTCGTACCCATGAGTCGTATTGGGTTTGAAGAACGGATTTCCAAGAATTTTTCTTAGGGTCAAAACCCAGGATGTTTCAGTCTCCTCAACTAGGAACATTCGTAACCAAATAACGAAAAAGGTAGGGGTAACCACACACAGGGTCATTTGCATTATCAAACATCCCTTCAACAAAGTTTGAAAACAAAAAGGCAAAGATCTTAATCTTTTCTTTAACAAACTAAAAAAAAAAGATGTGTTCAAGAAAAATACCTTATGCACGAATCCCAGGAGGAAAAAAAATGTGGATACTTGGACTTTATGTCCTCTTCCGCTTCCCAAGTAGCTTCTTCCACCTTATGGTTCCACCATATAACTTTAATCAAAGCCACATCCTTGGTCCATAATCGACGAACTTACCTTTCTAATATCTCAATCATGACCTCTTTATATGATAGAGAATTCGAGATACCCAATCCTTCCAAAGGAACAACTGATGAAGGATTACCAAGACACTTCTTCAACATAGAAACATGAAAGACTGGATGAACCAAATTTAAGCTAGATGGCAACTCCAACTTATAAGCAACATTTCCAACTCTCTGTAAAATCACATAAGGACGAACATACCGAGGACTGAGTTTCCCCCTTTTCCCAAACCACACCACCCCCTTCATGGGAGACACCTTGAGGAACACCCTATACCCAACCTCAAACTCCAAGTCTCTATGCCTAATATCCGCATAGAACTTTTGGCAACTTTGGGAAGCTTTAAGCCTATCCTGAATCACCTTGACCTTCTCTATCGCCTGATAAACCAAATATTGACCAAACATGTCCGCTTCCCTAAGTTCAAACCACCCAATAGGAGATCTACACCTCTTACCATATAGTAATTCGAAAGGAGCCATACCAATACTTGAATGAAAGCTATTGTTGTAAGCAAACTCCACCAAAAGTAGATGCTCAACTCAATTTCCACCATAGTCAATCACACAGGCCCGAAACATATTTTCTAATGTATGAATAGTTCTCTCTGCTTGCCCAGCCCTTTTTGGAAAGACCGCCAGAAAAGAGACATAAATTGCATACCATGATCAGAGATAATCAAAACAGGTACACCATGCAGTTTTATATCTCCTGAAGATATAACCACACATAATTCTCTACCAAAAAAGTAGTTCGCACTGGCAGAAAATACGCAGACATGGTCATCCTATCCATGATGACCTAAATCAGATCATACTGATTCCGAGACCAAGGAATACCGATAACAAAGTCCATATTTATCACTTCCCACATCTATTCGGGAAAATCAGTTTCTTGATATAACCCACCAGGTCTTATGTACTCAACCTTTACCTATTAACACACCATATACTTGGCCACAAAATCAGCCAAATCCCTCTTTAATCTATTTTACCAATAGATCTCCTTGAGATCATGATATATCTTAGTTGAGCTGAGATGAACAATATAGCGCGACTCATGTGCCTCAGCCAAAACCCTTTGTCGCAGCCCATCACCATCAGGAACACACAACCTCCCTTGGTATCGTAAAGTACCATCACCATTGATCTCAAACACCACTACCTTCTGCCCACCAATATCACTCTTGATTTTTATCAAGACCAGATCCAACACTTGCTTATCCCTAATCTTTGCACCAAGATACGATCAAACCACTTTCTGCACTATTACACCACTATCCTTAGAGTCCAAGAGACGAACTCTAAGATTATCCTAGCAGTGAATATCATTTACCAATTCCCACTTGCCTCCCTCCACATGAGCCAAACTCCCCATGGATAACCTGCTAAGAGCATCAACAACCATATTAGCATTACCTGGGTGGTAGTGAAGACTCATATTGTAATCTTTGAGAATCTCAAGCCACCTCCTCTGCCTGAGATTAAGCTCTTTCTTAGTGAACACGTACTAAAGAATCTTGTGATCAGAAAAGATATCCACATGAACACCATTAACTAATACCGCCATATTTTTAAGCAAACACAATTGCCAACTCTCCAAATCATGAGTAGGATAATTAGTCTCATGTACCTTCAACTACCTGGAAACATATGCAATCACCTTCCCATGCTACATCAAAACACAACCAAGCCCTACCCGAAATGCATCACAATAAACCACAAACCCATTATTGCCCTCCGGTAAGGTCAGGATTGGAGTCAAAGTCAACTTATCCTTCAACTTCTCAAAAATCTCTTCACAAGCATTTGACCAAGAGAACTTAACCTTCTTCTGAGTCAACTTAGTCAAATAAGCGGTTATCAAAGAAAAGCTTTCCATAAACCACCTATAATACCCAGCTAAACCTAAGATGCTTCGAATATCAGATAGAGTCATGGGCCCAGGCCACCTCTTCACCACAGCAACCTTCTGCAGATCCACCATGATCCTTTACTAGAAATATTATGGCCCATGAAGGTCACCGCATTCAACCAGAACTCACACTTAGAGAACTTGACATACAATTATTGTTTCTTTAAGTTTTGCAGCACCACACGGAGATGATTAGCATAATCCATCTCACTTTTTAAGTAAACCAGAATATCATCAACAAACACAATGACGAAGAGATCCAAATACTACCTAAACACTCTGCCCGTCAAATCCATAAATGCTACTGGAGCATTGGTCAACCCAAATGACATCACTAAGAACTCAAAATGCCCATACTGAGTATGAAAAGTCATCTTAGGGATATCCATCTCCCTAATCTTAAGATGATGGTACCCAGATCAAAGATCTATCTTAGAGAAGAACTTAGCACCTGGTAACTGGTCAAACAAGTCATCTATCTGAGGAAAAGGATACTTGTTCTTGATTGTTACCTTGTTTAACTTCCTATAGTCAATACATATCTAAAGGGAACCATTCTTCTTGCGCACAAAAAACACTAGTGTACCCCATGGAGAAACACTAGGACGAGTAAACCCCTTATCCAGAAGATCCTTAAGTTTCTCCTGAGTTTCATCAACTCATACAGAGCCATTCTATTCGGAGGAATAAAAATTTGCTGAGTGTACGGAAGCAAATCAATACCAAACTCTATTTCATTATTCAGAGGAATGCTAGGAAGATCAACCAAAAGGACCTCTGGAAACTCATTAACCATAGGGACTGAAGACAAATAAGGACATTCCGAGTTAGAATCCTTAACCCAGACCAAGTGAATCCTTAACCCAGACCAAGTGATAAAGACAACCCTTAGAGATTAACCTCCGAGCTTTAAGATAAGAAATAAACCTCCCTCTAAGAGCTAAGGAACTACCTTCCCATTCTATAATCGATTCACTGGGAAACTTAAGGATAACCCTATCTACAGACGTATAACAGGAATGCAACCAATTTATACCTAGAATTACATCAAAATCTACCATATCTAACTCGAACAGATTCGTTAAGGTCTGCTTGTTACCAACAGATACCACAAACACCCTATATATTATCTTAGAAATAACCGAGTCACCTACTGGGGAAGAAACTGGAAAAAGATCCGAGATAACTTCCGGATTGGAACTAAAAGACAACCACATATGGAGTCATATAAGAAAGAGTGGACCCCGGATCAATCAAATAATATATGTCATAAGAGAAAAGTTGTAACGTAATAGTAATGACATTTGGTGATGCCTTAGATTCCTGTCGAGACGCCAAAGCATACAACCTGTTCTGACCAACACTAGAACCAGAAGTAGTAATAGAAGCAGGTGCTAGACTACCAAGTGTAGAAGTGGAAGATGAAGCCACAAGAATCTTATTCTCCCCCTAGCAACCTTATTGACCGGACAATCCCTAAGCTGATGGCCTACCTGGCCACACTTAAAGCACTTGTCCCTTTCTTCTTTGCAATAACCTCGATGAGGACAACCACAGAATCAACGAGGAAGACACAAAGAAACTGACTGACCTCCGTTTGCCTGAGATTAGGCAACTTGTGCTCGAGAATTGTCACCACCTTGATGACGCCTGTCTCCCGATTAATAAGGAGCACTAGAAAAAAAGGAGCCCGAACTCCCCCCACTTCTTTTTCTGTCACTTGCTACCACCCATACCATCCTGAGATTGAGCACCTCCCTGATCAGAAAACCTGTTCCTCTTTTATTTTCTATCACCAAAATCTGCCTGCTTCCCTTTTTCATCCTAAACTTGTTGCATATGAATAGTCAATCTAGATATGTCCATATATTTACTCAGAAAGATAGTCTTTCTCTCCAGAATCAAATCTCTATGTAACCCAGAAGCGAACTTCCTCATTATCGACCTCATGTCAGCTACCAAATCAGGAGCTTACCTTGATAGCTGACGGAACTTCAAAGCATATTCCTTTACTGACATCCTCCCCTGCCTAGGGTTTACAAACTCCTCCATCTTTGCTTCCCTCAACTCTTGTCTAAAGAAACGATCCATGAAGGCATTAGAAAAAGCTTCTTATAATCCATTCTCTTCCATATCACCTTTTTCTCTATCCCACTCCTCACACCACTGATAAGCAACATGCTTGAGTTGGCAAGCTACAAAGTTAACCCTCACTATATTAGTAGACTGCATCACCCAAAAGATCATTTCCATCTCATCTAAAAAGCCCTATAAATACTCCTCCACCTTCACCCAATAAAAGTTAGAGGATGTATCTTCATAAATTGACCAACCCTTAGGGCCTTATCATACAAAGAATGAGTCGCACCCCGCTTAGCCTGAGCAGCAACCAATTGGGCAATGACATGAATAAATTTGCAAAATTCTGCTTTCTTCACGTTCCCCTGAGGAACCTGAGGAGACTAGCCGAATTAGTAAGAACTCTAGCACCATCAGAAATAAGACCATGAGATCAAAAATGTACTCCAGACGTAGGACGTACCCCATCAACATTATCCCAAGATGTGATGAAAGAATTTCCTTGTGTTCCAGATCTAGAGGGCATGATCTGAAAGATTACAACAAGGATTAGATGAGATTCTTGGATTGAGGGCTCAAGCTTGAAGATAGAATACCAAGAAGTGAAATATTCCTAAGTGTCTTGTAGCCACTTCCTTATGAGTGTGGCGCGCTTTACACTCCTAAAAAAGACTCTACTCGACACGACTTTATGGACTTTCTAGTTGACCATGAACGTGAGTCTGATACCAACTTGACATAACCGAACCCCAGGCCTTGTCGTAATAGGCATACCAAGTTTAACCAGGATCGGGGACCTCTCCCTGATACCCAACTCAACCACCTATGTCCAGCCTTAGATGGGCTGAATTTCGAATATATAAGAATATAGCAATATTGTTCTCATTAAGACTCTGGGATAGGGTCACAACCGTGACTGACCTAACTGAGTCCAATCATACCACAACAATCGCCCAACCATACCAAACCAAACCAAAGGCCCTAAACAAAAAGGGAATACCAAAACATAATATGAAAATCAATCCCAAAATGTAGTAGAATGGAACAACCAACAATATCGTCTAATGATTCAGCCCACCGGCTTATTCCCACTACAAGAAAAGTGTTTATTACCTAGGGATTTTCATAGGGATAATGCGGTAAAATCCCCAAGTAATTTGATTACCTGCGGATTTTCTTACCAATAGAATCCAATGGAAATACCTTTGTAGGTAATTTTTACCTGCGGATTTATAAAATCCCTAGGTAATTTAGTTATGGAAATAAATCCGCAGGTAAGTTATTTGCGGATTTATTTGCGATTAACTATCAAAATTTTGCATGAATTATTTGGTAAAATTTCATTAAAATAGGATTTTACCTACGGATTTCCACGAAAAAATTCACAAATTATTCCCCACGAAGATTTCCAAGTAAATTCGAAGGAAGTTTAGAGGTGAAAATTCCTAATTAATAAAAGAAAATTTCTTGCGGATATTTATAAAACTATTTCACAAGAAATTTTGTATGAAATGCCCCAAGTAAATCCACAAGAACAAATTTTTTCAAGAAAATTTTCATAAATATTTAGCGTGTACATCCCCATGGAAATTCTCAAGTAATAATTCACTCATAAATTACTAGAAACATTTCACAATTAGTCAAAAATCTATTCAAAACCATCAATAATTATCAAAAACATCATTCAATACTAGTCTAATGTAAACCATTACAATTAACAAAAAACCATAATTCATAACATCCACATCAATAATGTATGATTCTTAAATGATCCAAAATAAAATAATTCAAACTTGAATCCTCAATAAAACTATCAACCAACAGGGTCAAAATCACTTTCATCCACGTTATCATGATTAGAATCACTTTCATTCACGTCATCAGAGTCATCATGACTTTCATCCTCATAAGTTTGGTTGTCTTCTTGAGATGGGCGTTCATTATTTGAAGATGATTTCTTGTATACATGCTTCATCAACAAGTCCAATTCCTTTCTCATCCTCTTATTTTTGTGTCGCTCATTCTGATACAAATCAACATTTGAAGCTTCAACCTAGGACTTAATCATCTCATCAAATTTAATATGTAATCAACCATCATAAGAATATAAATATTAAAGTTAAATTATTAACACAAAATTTGTCAATGTTACAAAAGTAAACTACAAAACATACAAAAAACTATCCTATGGACTTAGTTAAATTTGTAACAAAACACTATGGAGTAACTTGTACAAAACTATCCTATGAAGAATTCCTAAACATATATATATGATAAAACTATCTACTGCAGCCACTAATTTTCAATTACGATCCATCAGTTACGAAGTCATATTTTCGTCATGCAAAGAAGAGAAAAGAAGCTCCCTTTTCCCCTATCATCCTAATTAATTAGTAGTACTAATCTAAAAAGATTCTAAAGATAAAATTAAGTGTCTAAAAAATTATCCCAAAGCACTTGCAACCTCTGAAGAGACAATATAGTGCCTCTTTGCCAAAAAGTAAATTAAAATAATGCCAACATGTATGTAGTTAATTCTAAAAGCTTAGATTAGGTAAAAACTAATCACTATGTTTGTCAAATACCTAACTCAATCATTGAGAATCTTCTACTAATCCAATGACTCAAAGGTAGATGAATTTTAATTAGTTTCAAATATATATATATGAAAAATTTACTAAAACTGTAGATTATTAGTAATATCAAATTCTAAACTCATTCTTGCACAACTACAAATAGTTCACTAACAAGGACAAAAATTATTTAAGTGTTAAAATTTGTAACTGTCACTACTTCACTTCTCAAGTGACCACACTTAACTAAATTCAAAACACAAATTCACCTTTCAACTAACCACACTTAAACATTTTCAAGTCACTACTTCATTTCTCAAGTGACCACACTTTACTAAATTCAAAACACAAGTTCATTTCTCAAGTGACTAAATTATTCTTAATCAATTTAAAGTAACTAGTTTACATTTCAAAACATTATTCTTAATCAATTTCAAGTAACTAGTTTACATTTAAAGTCTCTAGACTTAACCATTTTTAAAATGCAAGTTCACATTCTCAAATAACTACACATAATCATTTTCAAAACACAAGGTAACCTTTCAAATAACTAAGTTCAAAACAGAAGTCACCTCTCAAGTGACTACATTATTCTTAATCAATTTCAAGTAACTAGTTTACATTTCAAAACATTATTCTTAATTAATTTCAAGTAACTAGTTTACATTTAAAGTCCCTAGACTTAACCATTTTCAAAACACAAGTTCACATCCTCAAATAACTATATATAATCATTTTCAAAACACAAGATCACCATTCAAATAACTAAGTTCAAAATACAAGTCACCAATTCACTTCTCAAGTGACTACACTTGATCATTATCAAATCATTAATTCACTTCTCAAGTGACCACATTTAACTAAATTCAAAACATAAATTCACCTTTCAACTAACCAAACTTAAACATTTTCAAGTCACTACATCACTTCTCAAGTGACCACACTTAACTAAATTCAAAACACAAGTTCATCTTTCAACTAACCACACTTAAAAATTTTCAAGTCACTACTTCACTTCTTAAATGACTTCACTTTACTAAATTCAAAACACAAGTTCACCTTAATCAATTTCAAGTAACTAGTTTACATTTCAAAATATTATTCTTAATCAATTTCAAGTAACTAGTTTACATTTAAAGTCACTACACTTAACCATTTACAAAACTCAAGTTCACATTCTCAAATAACTACACATAATCATTTTCAAAACATAAGGTTACCTTTAAAATAGATAAGTTCAAAATAAAAGTCACCTCTCAGGTGACTACACTATTCTTAATCAATTTCAAGTAACTAGTTTACATGTCAAAACATTATTCTTAATAAAGTGACAACACTAAATCAATTTTAAGTCATGATTCACATTTTCAAGTGATTACACTTTACTAATTTCAAAACACACGTTCTCCTTTCAAGTCACTACACTAAATAATTTTCAAGTCACAAATCCACTTCTCAAGTGACACTTGATCATTTTAAAGTCACTAGTACACATTTTAAAACACTACACTTAACTATTTTCAACTCTCTAATTCACATTTCAAGTGACAACTTAACCATTTTCAAGTCATGAACTCACATTTCAAGTGACAACTCTAAGCCATTTCATCCAACCTTATCGAAACCCCAAATATGGACCTAAAGCAAATGAAATCCACACAACATAACCACCATTCTCAGGGAACATAGTCCCTATTTTAGCAGTAATCAATGCCTCAGGGACACTTTATATTAATGGGAGAATCAATAAACCAAGAAGAGTAAAAAGAGGACCAGCTGCTTGCCCAGTGTCCTCAACACCAAATGGACCACTAGAAACCTCATAGAAAATGAGGAAAATTAGTGGAAAAAGTAAAACTTATTTGGAATTATTTACTCTAGGAGATAGAGGAACATCATTAATCCCTATGTACTCTGCACCATTATACTCCCCCATTGGTAATGTAGATTCTCTTTGAGATGAAACCCTCAATTTTTGGATTTTCCAATAAATATTTTCTTCAAACACTAGCTACTACAGGAACCAAACGTTAAAAAAAACAATTTTTTTCAACAATTTATAACATGGGGTTGTTCAAGAAAGCAATTAAATCACAAAAACAACATTAAAATAATTGATCATGACAAAATTACACAAAGAGTCACCAAAATTTATAGTTCATCTACCAATTTCATAATACACTAGCTAACTAAAGGAACCAAACATCAAAAAGAAATATTTTCTTAACAGTTGATAACATGGGGTTGTTCAAGAATGCAATAAAATTACAAAAACAATAATAAAACCATCAATCATGAAAAAATTACATAAGATACAAGGGTTGTATAATGAATCATCAATACCAAAAAGATACTAGCATTACCTTCTGGAGGAGGGCGACATTAGCTGGGGAGATTTCGTCGGCTCTTTGGTTGTCGGCGGATGTTATGGTTGTCAGCGGTGGTGGCGCGGACATCTTGGACAACCGAAGGAGAAAGAAGAGGTGGTGATGAAGGACGTCGCCAGCGATAGCGACACTGAAGAAGGCGGCCAAAGTTTAGAGAGAGCGAGAGAGGAGAGACAGTGAGATTTGGCTGAAATTTTGAGAGTGAGATTAGGGTTTTTGGTATTTGGGTGTTTTTCATATGAAAAATAAGATTTAATCTCAGCCGTCAATATCATGAGATCGACGACTGTGATTGAAATTTAAAAGGAAATTGAAAATTGATTTAAAAAATGAATCAAATTAAATTCATAAATAGGTTAAAATTAATATTAATTAGATATAAAGTTGGATAAAATTTAAATAAAATTGAGAAGATAATTTAATTGACTTAGAATGCTATTTAAATATAATAATAATAAATAAATAAATAAATATTATAAAAACCGATAATGAATTTGAAATAAGTTGGGAATAAATATAATAATAATAATAATAATAATAAAAAATCAAGGTGACGTCTTTTGATTGTTTTCTCTATGAGATTTCAAGAAAATAAATGCAACAACTAATCCGATTTAGTCTCACAAATTGGGGTCTGTGGAGGGTACAGTGTACGTAGACCTTACCGCTAAGGTAGATAGGTTATTTTTATTAAACCCTCAGTTCAAGAAAAATAGTCTAAAGCAGTTCAATTTCAAGAAAAAAATAATGAAAATTGATGTAATATCGACCGTTGATCAAATATGTTGAACGGTTGAGATTAGAAATTGGGTTAGAAGAAAATTGAATTAGTGATTTCGATTGAGTCAAATTAAACTTAATTGACACAAATTGAATATAAATGGCTATAATTTAAATAAATTAGGAAAATTGAATTAAATTAGGTTGATATTTAATAAATATAGTAACTATATAAAATTAATATTAAAAAATAAATAAAATTATTATTTTTAAATTAATTATAAATAAATTATGTAAATAAAATTAATAATGCCAATCACATAATTATGTTAATGCATTTCGTATATTACAAACAATTTTTGGTTAATTAATTTTTGAATACGGTATTATACATATATATCTCGTAATACAATGTATTAATCTGATGAATTATCAGTTAATTAGCTTCATTATTATAACTTCAATAGTATATTATTACCTCAATCATATGATGTTAACGTATTATTCAAAATATTTGGATATATAGATTCAGTTAACTAGGTTTTGACTACTATGTACATCACTACACGAGAGATACATATATATTAATACACACACACACACACACACACACACACACACACACATATATATATATATATATATATATATATTCGATTGACCATCAACTTTGAAATATGTACTAAATACATCACATACACGAGTATATTACCTCGTAATACAACGTATTTCATATATACTCTCATGAATTATCTTAGGCCAACAAATTTTACCTCTTTAATTCTTTGGTGATAACATAATGAGTCAAGCTAAGGTTTATTTAGCTCGAATACATCTATGATACCATCTATGTCAACAAAGTAATTTTAATTTCTTGAGCGTCTTTTTCTTGATCATAATAACGAGGAAAATAATAAGACTTGATATAAATTTGGTTTTAAAAAAACAAATTGAATTCAAAAATCGATTAAAATTGACATCAATTAGATATAAGGTTGGCTAGAATTTAAATAAAATTGAGAAGATAATTGAATCGACTTAGGCTGCTATTTAAATATAGTAATAATAAATAAATATTGATCAAAGACTGAGATTTAAAGATAAAGAATTTGGTTTAAAAAATTGAATGAAATTTGAAATTGAGTTCAATTGGACACAATTTTGGCTAGGATTGAAATAAATTAGATAAAATTAGGCTAAAATTGTTATAAATTGGCAAAATTAGGCTAGAAAAATAAATAAATTAGAAAAAATTAAATTGACTAATGTTGCGGATTACTACAATAATAATAATAGTAAAATAAATAATATAATTATTCTCAGATTAATTATGAATAAATTGTGCAAATAAAAATACGACACATAATATATTACTTTAAAATCAACGATATCAATAATTCGAAATAGATACCTATAAATTATGAATATAAAATTTAAAATTGCCAATAATAATAATAATATACAATGTATTAGTAATTTATGAGTGTGAATACTAAATAAAATATTAACAAATTACGTAAAAATATTACATTTAAATTGATAAATTGCAAAAAATGATAAAAAGAGTAATAAAATACTTTGTATATTTTTTAAATCATGAATGTGACATGTCAATATTTGGTTGATACAAGAATAATGTGTAAAAATATATCAATATTTGAAATTAATGATTTTGATAAAACAACGGCCTAAAAGGAGTATCGGACGGTCAAAATTGGGTGTCAACACATACAAAACCAGAACCTTTGACTTCAAAATGATTGAGTGGGGACCTTAGCAAATGAAAAAAGTATCGAGTTTACAGTAGAAGCTAAACAAACTAACCTCTGATTTCGAATATCTATCAAACAATTGAAACTTTGATTCCGAGTCTTCTCTTTGTCTTCTTAGAGAAAATTAATTTTTGATTTTCATTTTTCAATATTTTAGATCCATTTTGATTTTATATTTTAGAATTTCGGTTAAAACGGTTCGTTTTTTTATTTTTTTTTAAAAAATTGGTTTAATTGAAAAACCAAAATTTTATAAATAATATATATATTTTCTTATATATATAAATTTTATATTTATATATATTTTATTATTATTTTATATATTCAGTATAAATAATATTTTTTGTTTATTTAATTTCATTTCATCCATGTTGAGTTATTTATATTTGAAAATGAAAAATAGGTTTGAAAAAAATTATTTTTTTCTAAAAACAATCACAAATTTTAAATGCCCGGTCATGGCAAAGAAAGACTCTCTACTTTAATCTTCAAAATCGAAATAAAAATTTAAAATAACTGAACTAAATTTATAGAAATCGAATCAAATCAAATTTATTTTTGTTTGATTACGGTTGTCATTTTCGTCAATTCGAAAATCGAAAAACCGAACCGATATAAACAAGAAAATCGAACAAACAGAATACCTACCCCTAATCTCATCATATATATAATTTTGAAACTACCTAATACTTTCAACACAATGTAAAATAAAATAATTTTTTATTTTATTTCGTGATTATTATACCTCATATCTCACACCAAACGACTCTTAAATGTATATTATATTAATGTATTATAATGTAATGCATACTATGATGTCTTACAATTATATTTAAATTAACCAATAGAAAACACACTCTATTTGAGCCCCGAGTTGTTCTTCGCCCTATCTTAGGCCAACGAAATTTCACCTCTTTAAGTTTTTAGTGATAACATAACGAGTCAAGCTAAGATTTATTCAGCTTGAATACATCTGTGATACCATCTATGTCAACAAAATAATTTTAATTTCTTGAGCATTTTTTCTTGATTATACGTATCCACCGATTTAATGTTTTATTTTTTTTTATTTTTTTTTTATTCTTCAAGTTTATCCTTTTTCTATTTAAAATTTTCAAGTCACAAAAATCCTACGTAAGTCCCCAAGAAATAATTTTAGATAAATTTGTAGCAACACAATCCCCCAATAAATTCCTAAGTAATAATTTCATAGGTAAATTCCCAAGAAATAATTTCAGCTATATTTGTAGCAACACAATTGATGTTGGGTGTAATTATGCATTCTAGCATCACTATCCTAGCCTTTTAAGCCGTGTTTTGAGGATAATTAATGTTCTTAACATGTGGATAATGATATAAATGTGCATCTAAGTGTCCATTTAAGTGTTTACAATGTTTAACGATGTTTTCACACAAGTTTTTATTCAAATTGATCATTTAGAGATCAACCAACAAAACTAGTGTAACTAGCTTGAGCTAGGTGTTTGTCTAGTCTATTGTGTTGGATTCTAACGTGTTTAATGAGTTACCAAGGTTGTTATTGTGTATTTATATGTGAAAAAAACTTAGTTATAATTTTCAAGGGTCAATTGGATCAAGACAAGAGTCAAAACAATAAGCTTAATATCAAAGTGAATGAAGTCTATGCTTAGCTCGTGTTTCTAGTACACTGTCTTGGATGTTGTGTTGTTTTAAGCTCTAAATTGTTGTTTTTAATGCTATAGGATTCTTGTAAAATAGATTATGATGATATATTAAGGATATATAAGCTTCAAATCAAGTGTAAACAACTAAAAAAGGATTGGAATAGATCACGGAAGCACAATATACAACTTGACGCAAATTTGGACACCTGAAATGTCTAGGGCGAGTGAGGGAGCGTGGAAAGACCTCTTGGAGCGTGCAATAGACCAAAAGATTCAAAAGGCACCCAAATAGTGAACCAATTCAAATTATGCACGACGCGCTGCTCCTTTAATGCGATAACCAACGCAACGCGTCACTATTTCCACAGACAACCAAAAATTGTATCCTTGTTCAACACGGCATGGGCTATTTCTTCTACTATAAATAGGACCTTATACACATTTTTAGTGATTCTTGGACGTCTTTGGAGATTGAGGGGCTGCTATAACTTTATCTTTTAAGGTTTTATTATTTTAGCTTAGTCCATTCATGTCTTTAGTTGTTAATTACAATCTTATGATTAAGATTATGACTATGTGTGGCTAAACGCTCTTTTTCGGGGTTAAGACCAAGATCATGTCTACTTTCGTTTTGAATTAAGTTTTTTGAATTTCTTATCATCATGGTTGTTTATTTATCCTTGTTTTAACTATTTTAAGGATTAGCTACCCTTAGAATACATATATTGTCAACCTTGTGATCTCGGGAGAGGAAATAGGAAGATAGAACATGGGAAGAAACAAAGTATGGTTCTTATTTCTTTATAAAATAAGGATTTTGAAATTAGCATATAGGATAGGTATGTACCTAGAAACCTTACTTGATTTACACGTAGGATGATAGCTTAAACAATTTAATTGGACTATTACATCCCCGCTCAATGATGTAGTTGTAAGGTTCAAATTAGATAAAAGGTTAGAGGTCGGGAGACCATAATCATGCGATTAACCCTACGAATCAAAAACCAAGACAAGAGATTTAATGAATGAAGTTCAATAACGTAGTATGATTGCTCGTAAGCCTTAACCCTGGATCTCTACCCATTGATTGTCAAGAGTCATTACCTTTTCGCATTAGTTTAGTTTCTTTTTAGTTTTCAATTCTAAAACTTTATTGCTTATTTTTTTCTGAATCGTTAAACTAGAATTGGGTAGTTGTCAACACAAGTCCCTGTGGGATCGATACTTGGCTTCTTGAAGGACACTTTACTACTTGGTATACCACTTACACTTGCTTGTGCGCTTGGGCACTATCAAGTTTTTGGCGCTGTTGTCGGGGACTTGTAAATTCACAACTATATTATTTTTAGTTTAGCTATAATGAGTTATAAATAGTTTAGTTTTTTCTAGGTTTCTTTTTAGTTTCCTTTATTTCTCTTTTTATCACACTTATTGATATGTCAGCCTGGGATAGATGGTTTTTGAGTGATGGCGATTTTTATTGGTGTATGGTTTGTGACAATAGTGGTCATTCTGCAGATATATGTGTTGTCAACCCCAATTTAGTAATTTTTGTGGTCTATGATCAAAGCCAATACTATGTGAACACCTACAATTAGCGGCAAAAGTTTCAGCAGCCGCAGGTTCAGAATAACCAGGCCCCGATTCAAATTAGCAATTTGGAAGAGATGCTGAAACCACTTCTAGTTGATCAAGCATAGTTGATAGCAGATATAAAGAGAATGGGTCCATTCTAGAGAGTCAGCAGATTGCCATAAAGAACTTAATGATGCAGATAGGGCAAGTGCAGCAGGTACATAATACCAGACCTCATGGTGATTTGCCAAGTGATAATAAAAAAGTAATTGCAATTACTTTGAGGAATGGTACAGATCTCAATGAAGAACCTCCAAATACAACTAAGGAGGTAGATGCAGAGTTAACTTTCTAACCTGTTATAGACAAAGTTGCTGATAATTCGAGGAAGTTTGAGTACTCGAAAACTAAAATTGTTGAATAGGTTAAGGAGATACCACCACCACCATATGAATCGCATCCACTAAACTATCATCTTTCTTTTGAGATTGAAATTGAGAAGGAGGATATACATGAGGGTGTTTAGGATAGTGTAAATTTTGAAAGGGGATTGGTTGGTCCTCACTCAAAGCACTTTTCTACATTATTCTTAGATGATGTCTTGTCCATGGAATCATCTAAAGTAGTGGAAGAGTGTGAAGATGAGGAAAAAGAATCCTATTTTCTTAATTTTACCCTAGATAAATAATATAAAAACATACCTCACCTCAAGGCCGAGTGGTTTACCATGCATCATCCATTACTCAGTTCATTTATCTTTGTACCACCACCCTATGAGTAATACAAAAAGAGGGATGCGAAGTTGGGGGTAAAATTTATATCTTCAAGGTGGAGGAAAAAATTGATTGGGTCTTGCCGCGACACTAAATTAGGTGCTTCTTGGGAGGCAACACAAGTTAAGTAGGTATGTTTTCTTTTTAGTTTTTATTTCACATAGTTTTTTTATTTTTGTTGAGTCGCAGATTTATGGGAAGTTTGAGTACCGAAAACCTGAGCTAAGGAGCATGGCAAAGACTGATTGTGGGGTTCCACAGACCTCCTTTATGTTTAAAGATGCTACTAGCTAGGCCTAGAGGCCTCGGGGAGTATTTCTATCTCTTACTTTTAAATATACTTTGGGGAAAAAGTAGATTTTTAAGTGTGGGATGGGGAAATTCCTAATTTTTGGCTCAATTTAATTTTTTTTATTCTTGTTAGTGCTATTTTTATTACATGGTGCAAGCGTTTTAATTGAAAAAGCATGTGTGAATTGCTTCTTTTGAGACTCTTGGGCTAATGATTATGACTCTTGTACTTGTGGCTTAAATTTGAATCCATGCTATTGTTTGGTTGAGACTTTATGATGATCCTATGTAAGTTGAGCATGTGCCATGTTTGATGTAAGGTTTTGTATATTCCTTATTGCATGTGATGTTTAGAACTTGTCCGGTGTGTGTGCAAAGTGAAATAAAAGAGTGTGAGTTTAGGAGATGATTTAGGTATTTGTTTGATAGCCTTTTTTATACTTTCTTTTTTACCTACCCTTATGCTTAATCCTAGTCAACCCCATTGAGCCTTTAGCTTTTTCTTTGGAAGCCTCATATGTAGCCTAATCCCTTCTTTGATAGACTTTAATTTGATCCAAAAAGCTTCTAGGTGCTTTAATAAAAAATTAATTGAGTAAGGAGTTTGAGAAATAAGAGGAGAAAAGGTGAAATTGAAGCCCCTTAGTAAGTACTATTAGTGTTCAAAAAAATTGATATGAGTTGTAGTGAGGAGTTGAATAATGAAAAGAATAAAAATTTGTTCATATTGAATGAGTTGCGCATAGAATCCTCCCACCATAGTGTATGTAAATGAGCTTAATAAGATGTGGTGAAAATAAAAAAAAGAATGGGGGAGACAAAAGTGGTGAAATTTGGTTGTTGAAGATTGGTTTTGAAAGGTTAAAGTGATGTATTAAAGCGCTTAGGAAAGATAGTCACTATTCTTGGCCAAAATAGTTCCTACCCGTCCATTAGCCTACATTACAATCCAAAAATGACGTATTTGATCCTAAACTTAACACTTTGATATTAGTGGAGTATGACACTAAGGGAAAGCCTATGGTAAATCTAGTACAACTTGTGAATTCTTTGTGAGACCGAGCAAAACTTGATTAGTATACCCATTGTGTTCTAAATTTTCATTTTTGTGAGTGATTATGGGTAACTCTCTTTTTGCGAGTGGCACATGTTTAATGATTGTTTGTTATTTGTATTATGTCTTATATTGAGCAATATGCATGAGTTTTCCATGTGTTGAGTCAATTCTTGAGGCTAGGATGTTTTGAAGTAGGATTCTTGAGCTTTCAATTGTGTATAATGTGCTTAGTGTAGAAACTTGCATCCCGTGTAGTCATTGTAGTACTATATTGAAAGTATTTCTTGTAGGAGAAATGTGGAGTATCTTCATCTCATAGTGTTTATTTTTAATAGTTGTTCGAGGACGAAAAAGGCTTTAAGTGGGGGGTGGTGATGTTGGATGTATTCGTGCATTCTAGTGTCACTATTTTAGCCTTTTAAGCCTTGTTTTGAGGATAATTCATGTGCTGAACGTGTGGGTAATTATATAAATTTGAATCTAGTGTCCATGTACGTTTTTACAATGTTTAAAGGTTTTTTCACACAAGTTTTGATTCAAATTGATCATTTAGAGTTCTTCCGAGAAAACTAGTGTAACTAGCTTGAGCTAGGTGTTTATCTAGTCTATTGTGTTAGGTTCTAACATGTTTAATGAATTCTCAATCTTGTTATTGTGTATATATGTGTGAAAAAACTTAGTTATAATGTTCAATTGTCAATTGTATCAACACAAGATTCAAAATAATAAGCTTAAGATCAAAGTGAATGAAGCCTATGCTTAGCTCTTGTTTCTAGTTTACCGTCTTGGATGTTGTGTTGTTTTAAGGTCTAAATTATTGTTTTTAATGATATAGGATTCTTTTTGAATGTATTTTGATGATATATTAAGGATATAAAAGCTTCAAATCAAGTGAAAACAACTTAAAAAGTCTTGGAATGTGTCACGGAAGCACAATACACAACTTGACGCAAATTTGGACACCTGAAATGTCCAAGGTGAGTGAAGGCGTGTGGAAAGGACTATTGGTACGTGATACACACCAAAAGAATCATAAGGCACCCAAAAAAGTGAACCAATGTTAATTAGGCGTGACACAATGCTCCTTCAATGCGATAGTCAATGCGGCGCATCACTGTTTCCATAAACAACCAAAAATTGAATCCTTGTTCAACACGACATAGGCTATTTCTTCTACTATAAATAGGACCTTATACACGTTTTTAATGATTCTTGGACATCTTTGGAGATTTAGGGGCTGCTATAACTTCATATTTTTAGGTTTTTTTATTTTAGTTTAGTTCATTCATGTCTTTAGTTGTTAATTACGATCTTGTGATTACGATTATGACTATATGTGGCTAAACACCCTTTTTTCGGGGTTAAGGCCAAGATCATGACTTCTTTTGTTTTGAATTAAGTTTTTTGAATTGCTTATCATCATGGTTGTTTGTTTATCCTTGTTTTAACTATTTTAAGGATTAGCTATCTTTAGAATACATATATTGTCAACCTGGTGATCTCGGGAGAGGGAATAGAAAGATAGAACATGAGGAGAAACAAAGTATGGTTCTTATTTCTTTATAAAATAAGGAGTTTGGAATTAGCGTCTAGGAAAGGGATGTACCTAGAAGGATTACTTGATTCACATATAGGATGATAGCTTAAAGAACTTAATTGGACTATTACATCCCCGCTCAACGATGTAGTTGTAACGTTCAAATTAGGTAAACGGTTAGAGGTCGGGAGACCATAATCATGTGATTAACCCTACGAATCAACAACCAAGATAAGCGATTTAATAAATGAAGTTCAATAACGTAGTATGATTTCTCGTAATCCTTAACCCTGGATCTCTACCCATTGATTATCCGGAGTCATTACTTTTCCGCATTAGTTTAGTTTCTTTTTAGTTTTCAATTCTAAAATTTTATTGTTTATATTTTTCTCAATTGTTAAACTAGAATTGGGTAGTTGTCAATACAAGTCCCTGTGGGATTGATACTTTGCTTCTTGAAGGGCACTTTACTACCTGGTAGACCACGTACACTTGCGTGTACGCTTGGGAGCTGTCAAAAATCCCCTAATAATTTCCCAAGTAATAATTTCGCAGGTAAATCCCTAAGAATAAATCCCCAGTAAAATTTGCAGCACAAAATTCCCAAATAAATTCTCATGTAATAAAATTCATTACATAAATTTCCACCAAAAATCTCTACGCAAATCAATAGGATAAATTACCTGAGAATTTTCCTATGGATTTAAAATATATATATATTTGTCCATATACCTGCGGATTTACCTAGAGATAAAATACCCTCTAATATATTTCCCCAGGTAATGTCGCAAGTAATAATTTTGCAGGTAAATCCCCAAGAATAAATCCCCAGCAAAATTCGTAGCACAAAATCTTCAAATAATTTCCCTGGTAATAAAATTCATTACATAGATTTCCACCAAAATATCTCTACGTAAATCTGTAGAATAAATTACCTGGGAATTTTCATATGGATTTAAAAAATATATATATTTATGGATATACCTGCGGATTTACCTAGAGATAAAATACCCGTCGATATATTTCCCCAGGTAATGTTGCAATTACGAAATTTGCGCAATATGGCGCCAAATTTTCCTATGGAATTTGTTGCAAATATATAGTTCGCAGGTAATATATTTTAATGTTGAGGAATTTAATATTTTCGTAGGTAAATCCGCATGTATTTCCTGCGATATTATTCCCTAGGTAAAATCCACATGTAATTTACAGTTTTCTAGTAGTGTCCAATACCTAGGTCGACACCAATACCAATCCCCAGAAGTACCACAAAGCCTCTATCCGAAAGAATTAAAAAATCTAGTTGGGACATGCCCCCAACCATGACCAAAACCAATATCCAAAATGAAAGATAAGTATCTAACTAAATCCATAACATGAAATGATGCCTTCCGAAAGAATTGAAGCTCACAACTTCAGTCCAAATGCTGATACCAAATACGCGTGCTAAATAAGAGGAGTAGAATAGGCGGTTCCTTCATAGCGTGGGTATACAACTGCCAGTAGACGGGGTTAGCGAATGACCATTAGCATGAAACTCAGGATAAGGATGAAATAATGTCAGTCATAAAACCAATTATAACCATCCATAATGCATACAACCATACATATATAAGTGTCGGGAAAGTGAACCGGGTTTAGCATGCATTTAAAATCTTTACCTGGGTTGTGTAGCTTTACCGTCCTAACTACCCACGGGCCATACGGGTTCAGCTCCCCCTGCTGAAAGGGCCCCAGTGAGTGTAGCCACACGACCAGGGAATATCCCATGAGATGACTAGTACATCCCTCCAATATAAAATGTGACACTCACACGTGGTCATCGAAGACCCCTCATATCGGCAAATATGAGTTTTCAATTTTGGTTCGCCCAGGACCGCCACCTTCCACGGCTTAGCTGCACTCCCCACCATTAATGCCAATTTAAAACCATGTCCAAATAATCCATTTACCATTTATTAACCAAGGCCAATACTAGTGGTATCGTCATACGACCCCATTACTTGCAAGTAATATCCATAGACAAACCATTTAAGTTAGGGGACATTAGGTGCCCTTCCAATTTCCATAGTAAATCCACTAGGGAGACTTCCATGTTCTCCACAAGCTTAACCATTTAGCCTTTAGACTTTTCAAACCATTTAAACCATGAATAAATCTTTTATCTAGTTTAAAACATGCAAGAGTTCCATTAAAAGAAGTCAATGCAATGAATATATCTTTATAAGCATTCCATCAAACACCTTGGGGGCATAATATAACCAAAACCAACTCCAAAGACCATTAAACCATTATCATGCAATCCAATTGTCCAAAACCACCACTAATGCATATAAAAGCATAATTAAAACCATAGGAAACCATAACCAAGCAATTAATATCAAAACCCTCAAATAATAGTTGAAAGCCAAAATCATGAAATAGCAAAACCATGAAATAAATCATATAAACCATGCCTTTAATTAAAATTACAATGAGGGAAGAGAATTATGCCTTATACTTAAGAATTGATGGAAAGAAATTTCCAAAGCAATTCTGAAAGAAATCCGTAAGATGAAACCCTAGCTTTCTTGCACCAAAAGCTCTTGAGAAAATTATGAGATGTTTTAGAATAGTTTCTAAGTGTTAATGAATAGAATAATAGGGTAAATAACCTCCTAAGTGTATTAGAATTCATGGGTCCTAGTTAGGGTAAGTAGAGAAATATTCAGAATACCGCCACTTAAATCCCTTAGAAACCCGTTACAGGGATACGACTGACCTATATGAGTCGTGCCCTCCTATACGATCGGCATCCACTACTCGTATCCAAGAATCAAACCTTGGATCAAACACTGTCCAGTATACGACTCATCCAACCAAGTCGTAACCACAACATATGATCCGCACCCATGACCCGTATCCCTAGTAGAATGAAATACCAGGAGGATAAAACACTGTCCACCATATGAGTCCTTGATACGACTTGTACCAAGCCCTATGACTCATACCCTTAAGTGATACCCATTTCAGTGACCAAAACCATCCCATCAACTAACACTAGTCAACATACAACAGGACCATACCACTCGTACCCCAGCATACGGCTCGTACCCATGAGTCGTATTGGGTCCAGAGAATGCATTTCCATGAAATTTTCTAAGCGTAAAAACCCAGGATGTTTCATTACTCAAGACCCATTTGTTAAACCATAACCAACCAATAACCACACATGCAAACCATTACCAAAAGCATGTAAAAACGTAGTTTAATCCTATACCAAACCATATGCACCAAGACCCTCAACATATATTTCGAAACTACCTTTCATGATCCATAATACAGTGTTTAAAACACAATACACATGCCTTTAGTTGAAACTAACAATGAGGGAAGGAGTACATGCCTTATACATGAATATTCACAGAAGAAATCTTGACCTTTTAGCCCTTTGAAGAACATATGAAGAAACCCTAGCCTCCAATCTGCAAGAGTAAGTTTGAGAGAGTATTTGGAGTGTTTTAATCTTTTAACAAGTGTTATGGAAGGACACCAAGAGTTATATAATGTAAGAACATAAGGGTTTCGAAGTAGGAAATGTCCGAACTACCCTTACTTAAAACCTAACTATGCTCTAGGGTACAACTCACCCTAGCCATCCGTATCCTAGGGTATAATTGGTACCCCCAACTAGTACCCAAGACCATGCCAAGACCCTACCTACATATTTCTATACGACTCATACCTCCCTAACTTGTACATAATGGTACGGGTGACATACCCAATCATACCCACCAATCATACCATGGGCAGTTTCCACAAGACCAAGACAATCATGCACTATACGACTTACCTTGCACCACTCGTATGCTCTTATATGATTCATACCCTAGTGAGTCATATCTTGGGCAGTAGCCAAGACAACCATACTGCCTAGGGTACGAGTGAACCCTTAAGACAACCCCTAACCCTTAAGACAGCCCCTAACTCATATTAAAGGGTACAATTGGTACCCTTGAGTCATACCAAGTCAAGTGAGTCCAAAACCAAAGAAATTTTACAAGGGTCAAATCCTTGTGGTGTTATAGTCTCCCCCACTAGGATCATTAGTCCACGAATAGCAGGTAGGGGTAGGAACAAGCATGAGGTAACACATTATCAAACATCAAACTTTCCTCCAACCGAGATATAGGACAAGAACACAACCCAAGATGAGAAGATCACTATACACCCCAAGCAAATTTAGACCTTAACACTTTCATTTCGACCTCTAAATAAGTTAGAAAACAAAGATGCAGGAGGAACTATTCCTCACCTTTAACCAAGTTATAAAGCTAAGATGTGTTGAAGAGCACACACCTTACGCATGAATTTTTGGAACAAGGAACCAACGCGGGTCCTTGAACTCCATGTCTATTTCCGCCTCTCAAATGGCTTTCTCAGGCTTTTAGTTCCACTATGGGATCTTTACCAAAGCCATACCTTATTTTTTCTCAACCGGTGAACTTACCAATCCGAGATCCTTATCGGGACCTCCCCAAAAGAACAAAGAACCCACGATACCAATACCACCCAAAGGAACCAACCAACCAAGGACCGTCCACACCTTACCCGAATACAAACTCATAGAGAACCGACTGAATGGACTCATACAAAGGAAGGTCCAATTAAACTTAGAATTTAACAAGACACACCACTACTAAAGCTTGAGTCTAGGTATACACCACTGACTCCACGTTCAAGCCTACATAAAGCGCGAAGGAGCTGACTTAGGACCTGGGCTTTACTCCTTACATTTATCTCGAAACACTACTCCACTTCCACTACCATTATATGGAAACCATGAGTGAAGGACATGGACAAACTATATCCAACCACTATAACCGAAACCCGCCAAACTATTATTGAACACCTAAAACCCTACACTACTATTCCATTAAAACAATTCATAAAACCATGCCCTATAACATATCTCAAGTACCCAACATAACTATTGGTATATCTACCAATCACAATATTCAAGCCAACGATAAATATACCCGCAGTATGATCTATCCATCAAAAGATCTAGCACCCTTTACAACCTACATAAGGTTTTCACCACCCTTTCCTTTCCTAACTATTTCCCAAGACAATAATCTTACCTTACCTTCCAAAACCTTAACTCTTGTAGTCAGCCTAGACTCTCCCCCACTTAGGGACTTCTATATTCCTCATTCCATAACACCACTATACTATCCAAGCCTCTACCATCCTAGCACAAGAAGGATCATTTAAGGAATCCAAATTATGAGAATTATCCAGGCCACCAAGGCAAGAAAAAGACCCTTAAAACAAGACATGACACCATAGAAATAAAGTACTTCACTATAATTACCTAGACTATAATGGAGAATCATCCCGACCAAACCAAATCAAAAAGAAGTCCTTAAGACTGGACACTGAAATACATACAACCATATATACCATGAGTAATGTAATATAAGTCAAAACTCATATTTAGGGGGTAGGGCGAATACCAAACACGAACCTTAGGCATAAGTACTATAAGAATACATGCAACACTACTAGAGTACCCTCTTAACCGAAAGAGAGAAGTATCACCAGAATATGTAACCCGACCTTTCCTTGAAGTCCACCGCTATAGGAAAATTTTAGACTAACCATCAACCTTCACCCCATTACCCCTACAAGCACCATACTCCGCTCCAATAGGTACCATCGAAGACATACACCAAGGACGCTTGGTTCTCCTATGCCTAAAATCCCATTCACCCCAATACAACCTAGAACTCACCACATACATGCAAAAACCATGAGACCAAATTGACTCCAAGGTTTCCAATTAAACGAAAATCATTTAAAATCAAACCATGGCTACAAAGGCATTTGAAAAATCATTCGAATCCCACCAAAACCAATTCATGTTCCTTTAATTATTTATGCAATGCAAGGATTTAAGAATAGTCAAACCATATGCCAAAAGTATATTCTAAGGCCATTTCACAATCAGTTTTGAGGGCATAAATTTTTCAAGACTAAAACCAAGTAATTAGGGAATCCAAAGTACCCTAAAATCTATTTACCATTCCCATGTGTCCCTCAATGTTCATAAATATTTATAAAACATGAATAATGCAACATAATCCATAGAAAATCAATTCAAATGAGTAATCATATTAAAGCCCTCTATTGTGCCAAAACCCATTTTCAAAACCATGAATTTAATAATCAATTTCATGCCAACAATAAAGTACAAGTATAGGGACAAAGACATGTGCAGGCTTCATGATCCAGCCTATCTAATGATTTGACCCCCAATCCATATCTATCCATTCAACATAAATCCCTGGACTATAAGCCATAACTTTCCCACTAGCGTATTTCTCAGTCATCAATCTCATCCAACCTACCAATTTACCTTCGTAATTTATGCATTTCTATCCCGAGATAACATACTCTCTTTACCATGATCAAATATCTAGGTTCAAGACTAGGATCTACCAACCACCATTTAGTACTATCAAAGTACCCTATATAGAATAGAATATACACATAAGGTCCACCCTACAAGGGTAACACCCCAAACTCCTTAGTCATCCTCCAATAACCTATCCATTTCCTGAGAAACCATTTCCCTTATAAAAATAAGGAAGCACCTCACGAAGAAACACTAGAATAGATGGGACCTTTATCTAAAAGACCCCCTTAAGTTCTCTATAATCTCCTTTAACCCAACCAAAACCATTCTATAAAGAAGGAATAGAAATTGGACAAGTGTTCGAAACAAGACCAATCCCAAACCAACCTCCCCATTAGACAGACACCATGAGGGTCAGCAGAAAAGACCCTAAGAAGTTCATTGATCACCAAAACTGAATACAAAGAATAAACTTCCAGGTTAGAATCTTTAACCTAGACCAACCAATAATAGAGATACCCCTTTGGAGACCAATATCTAAGCTCTAAGATAGAATATAACCTTTTTCTTAATACTTAGGGAACGAAACCATCCTTTCACTCCACAACCGACTCACCATGAAGCCTAACGACAACCTTTAAGGATCCGACAATCTAATGAAGGATAGCATGATTGCAACCCATTAATTCCTCGAATGACATTGAAACCCACCACATTCGAGTCAAGAAAATCCACCGATACCTCTTTATTACCAATAGAAACCACACACCCCTTAGAAAGGATTTTTTTAATATATCAGTGCTGGCATCATAAGATGCCCTAAATTCTCAAGGGATAGTAAGATCACTGAGACGATCCTGACTAATATCAGACAGAAGTAGCAACCCTGGGTGCAAGAGCTAGAGAAGTAGCAACCAATATCTTATTTGCCCAAGTGGCAACCTTTATGGGACATTCCCGCTGCGTAAGACCCAACTGACCATAACCAAAACATTGATTCCTCCCTTCCTCACAACAACCATGGTGCGACCGACCATAAGATTTATAAAAAGGATAAAGTTTTATAAATATTAGGCCCTATTGGCCCTAGATTGGGCACCTTGTGCCCTATAAGCATTTCCAATCGAAAAATACTTGCCTCCTAAGGGATTTGAGTAGGTAGCACAAGCCATAGAATAAGAGTTATGACCCACCCAACTCTTTTCATTAAACCATTTATCACTATACCGTTGGTCTCTTTTTTGGTCCTGGAAATTGAGATCCCCTTACCTTGCCTATCTCCAACCTTACCTCATTCTCCCCGTACCAATAGGATAGGACTGATGTGATAGAGTTATCACTATCTGGGTTAATAGATTAATAGAACGATAAAACTCGACATTGGTAAACTTTTTTTTGGGAAACTGAGAATAAGCACCACCTTTCAAAACAAGGTTAATGGAGACCGGTGGGACTCCATGGAGAAATGCAAAATCTGTGACCCTTGAGTTGGGACCAGATCTATTCATGTTGTCCTCAAGTAGGACAAATGAGTTTCCAAGAACCTTGGGATCATTGAGAAGGCCTAATCTGAAGAGTGAACCAAGGAAGATTCAGAGAAGAGTTCAAGAAATTAGACTCTATAGCCCAAAAGTAGAATATCCAAGAAAATAAAATATCCTAAATGCCTCACAGCCTCCTGATTATAAGTGTGGTGCACGACATACCCATAAGCAAGGCTCTACTCGACATGACTTTGTGGATACCCCATGACACAAAAACCTAAAGCTCTGATACCAACTTGACACGACCTAAACCAGGGCCTTCTCATAACGGGCAATCCCAAGCCCAATCAAAATCGAGAACCACCCTCGTTACCCAACCTAACCACTAACGCATACCTTGAGTCAGCTGAAGTCTGAACATATAACAAGATAGCATATCTGAACACGTGGTGACTCTGGGATTAGTCCATATCCGAGTCCAACCCAACCAAGTCCAACCACCTAATAACTAACCAAACCAATGCAGAAACCATAAACCAATACCATGATAATAAGCTAATGTATGTATGTATATGTATATATAAAAACAAACCATACCATACCTAAGTCCACAGTTTTCCATTCAAAGCCTCTAGACTAACCAAAGAGTACCTAGTCAGGACATGCCCCCGACCATAGCCAAAACCAAAGTCTATGAAAGACAAGAAGTATGTAAAGTACACTATGACATGAAGTAGATGTCTTCCGGACTATGGAAGCTCACCACTTCAATTCAACATCAATTGTCCCCGAATATGATCACTAAGCAGGAGAAGTAGAATGGAAGTTCCCTGCATAGCGTGGGTATACAACCGCCAGTAGATGGGTTAGTGGGTGAACACTAGCATGCACTCAAGATAAGGATAAAATAATGCACTTATAAAACCAAGTAAAATCATCCATATGCACACAACCATACATATATATATAGCCATGTCGAGAATAAGGACCGAGTTTATCATGCCATTAAAAACTTTACCTGGGTTGTGTAGCTTTACCGTCCTAAACCATCCACAGGGCTATATAGGTTCAGCTCCCCTATAGAAAGTGCATCAGTGTGTGTAGTCACATGACCAGGGAGGAAAACCTGGGATGACTAGTACATCCCCTAAATATAAAGTATGGCGTCATGTACACGATCACCAAGACCAAACCTCGCATCGACAAATATGAGTTTCCAGTTTTGGTCCCCTTGGGACCTCCACTCTATGGATTTGCTAAACATCCCGCCATTATTGCCCAATTAAAACCATTACCAAGCGACCAACCAATCCATTTACTATTTATTATCCAAGGCAATTTAGTGGTGGTATCGCCATACCGACCATACTTGCAACTACTATTCATAGCCAACCATATTTAGGTTTAAGGAGACTTCCAAGTGCCCTTCTATTTACCATAATTAACCACTTGGGGGACTCCATGTACCCCACAGTAATAACTATTTAACCATTTACCTCTCCAAGCCATGTACACCATTTATACCATTTAAAACTATTTCCAAACCATTTTAGATCATGCCAAACATTTAAAGAATTTATATCATTTAAACCATCCTAATCCATTTAAGGTTCCATTACCAAACCGAACCATGCAAGAGTCCCAATAAAATTTCAACAATAGATTTAAAACATTCTTTAAGGCATTTTATCAAACATGTTGAGGGAATACCTTTACCAAGACCAAAACCAAAGCATAAACCACCATAATTAGGGTTACTCAAGACCCATTTGTTAAATCACAACCAACCAATAACCACATATGTAAAACATTACCAAAAGCATGTAAAAACATAGTTTAAACTAATACCAAACCATATGCACCAAGTCCCTCAACATATATTTCAAAAAATACCATTCATGATCCATAAAACAATATTTAAACACAATACATATGCATTTAGTTGAAAATAATAATGAGGGAAGGAGTACATGCCTTATACATGAATATTCACGGATGAAATCTTGATCTTTGAGCCCTTTGAAGAAAACATGAAGAAACCCTAGCCTCCAATCTTCAAGAGTAAGTTTGAGAGAGTATTTGGAGTGTTTTAATCTTTTAACAAGTGTTACAGAAGGCCACTAAGGGTTATATAACGTGAGAACATAAGGATTTTGAAGTAGGAAATGTCCGGACTACCCTTACTTACAAATAAAGACAAGCCATGCTCTAGGGTACGACTCACCTAGCCATCTGTATCCTAGGGTACAAGTGGTACCCTAACTCGTACCCAAGACTATGCCAAGACCCTTCCTACTAGTTTCTATACAACTCACACCTCCCTAACTCATACCAAATATTACAAGTGACACACCTCATTATATGCACCAATCGTACCATGGGCAGATTCCACAAGATCAAGGTAATCATGCACCATACAACTTGTCTTGCACTACTTGTATGCTCCTATACGATTTGTACCCTAGTGTGTCATATTTTAGGAATTATCCAAGACAACCGTACTACCTAGGGTATGAGTTAATCATCAAGATAGCCCCTAACTCATACTTAATGGTACAATTCATACCCTTGAGTCATACCAAGTCCTATGAGTCCAAAACCAAGAAAATTTTGCAAGGGTCAAATCCCCAAGGTGTTATAAGAAACATAGGTCACCACCCTACCATGTTTTATCAACACAACACCAAGCCAAATATGAGAAGCATCACAATACACTACGAAACCATCATTAACCTTAGGCAAGGTCAAAATTGGAGATTAAGTCAATTTATCTTTTAAATTCTCGAAACTACCCCTACACGCATCCGACCATAAGAACTTGACCTTATTCTGTGTCAACTTAGTCAATGGGGAAGCTATAGTTAAAAAAATCTCCATAAATCTCCTATAGTAACTGAATAAACCTAAGAAGCTCCAAATATCGATTGGAGTCGCAGGTCTAGGCCACTTCTTAAACCCGCAACCTTTTGAGGATCTACCATAATCCCTTCACTAGAGATAACATGACCAAGAAAGGTCACAGCTTTCAACCAAAACTCACACTTAGATAACTTGGCATACAAATGATGATCCTTTAATGTTTGTAATACGACATGGAGGTGATCGGCATGATCAGCCTCACTCTTAGAATAGACCAAGATATCATTAATTAATACAATGACAAACAAGTCCAAGAACTGACGGAAGATCCTATTTATCAAATCTATGAATGCGGCTGAGGCATTTGTCAACCCAAAGGACATGACTAGAAACTCATAATGACCATACCAGGTTCTAAAAGTTGTCTTAGGAATGTATTTTTTCTAAATCTTAAGTTGGTGATAACCCAACCTAAGATCAATCTTAGATAAATACTTTGCACCTTGAAGTTGATCAAACTAATCATTGATCCTAGAAAGAGGATATTTATTCCTTACGGTCAGTTTGTTCAACTAACGATAATCAATGCACATACGAAGGGAACCATCATTCTTGTACATAAACAACACAGGAGAACCTTAAAAAGACATACTAGGAAAGATGAAACCTTTATCTAAAAGGTCTTTCAATTGCTCCTTAAGCTCTTTGAGCTCCTCCGGAGCCATTCTATAAGGAGGGATATAAATCGAAGGAGTGTCCGGAACAAGATCAATCCCAAAATCAATTTCCCTAATGGGAGAAATACCGAGAAGATCATTAGGGAAAACCTTAGGAAACTCATTAACCACGGGAACAGATTCTAGAGAAGAACCTTCCTAGTTAGAATCTTTAACTCAGACCAAATGATACAAACACCCTTTTGAGATCAACTTTTGGGCTTTAAGATACGAAATGAACTTTCCCTTAGGCATTAAAGAACCCCCTTCCCATATAATGACTAGATCATTAGGGAATTTAAATATGACCCTATAAGTCCAACAATCGAAGAAATCATAACACGAATGCAACACATCTATCCCCAGAATAATATCAAAATCAACCATGTCCAACTCTATTAAGTCCATAAGATTTTCTCTACCACTAAAAGATACCACACACCCCCTATAGACCCTTTTAACCACCACTGAGTCTCCTATCTAGGTAGAAATAGAAAAATAAACTGACAAACTCAGGGGACCAAAACCAAGATGCACAACCACAAAGGAGGTCACATATGATAAGGTAGACCCTGCATTAAGTAAACAATACACATCATGGGAGAAAATTTTCAACATACCCATGACAACATCGGGAGACGCCTCAGAATCCTAGCGAGTAGTAAGTGCATACAAGAAATTTTGGCTAACGTTGGTGCCAGAAATAGAAGCTAAATTAGAAATAGCACCCTTCGGTAAAGGCGTAGGTGAAGTAGCAATAGGGACCCTGTTGGCCCAAGAAGCCACTAAAGAGGGGTACTCTCACTATAAATTCCCAATCTAACCATATCTAAAACATCTATTTTTCCTGTTCTCACACTGACCACGATGAGGCTGGCCATAAAATCTAAGAGGTGGGTAGGATGGAAATGACTGAGCCTCACTAATCTTAGATTAGGCACTTGGTGCCTAGAACCCACCACTAATCTAAGACTGACAATCACCTGATGACTTTAGGTAAGGAGTACTAGTCGAAGAGAAAGAACTCGAACTCCCTCACTTATTTCTTTGCCACTTGCCATCGCCTCTACCACTTTGCTCGAAGAGCCTAGATTTCTTCATTGCATTTCACTAAACTCAAGATATTTCTTTTTCTCTTCCTCCACTTGTTGCATATATACAATCAACTAATTGTCCATATTTTCGATCAACAAAGCCGCCTTAATCTCAAGCACCAACTTATGGGACAATCCCAAGACAAACTTACGCATTCTAGCCCCCATGCTAGAAACCATCTCGAGATCATACCTAGACAACAGATGGAATCTCAAGGAATACTCCTGAATAGATATCCTCCTTTGCTTAAAGTTCACAAACTCCTCCGCTTTCACTTCCCTCAACTCTTGAGGAAAGAATTAGTCTAGGAAAGCCTCAGAGAAATCTTCCTATACAGCAAAACTCAACGAACTCAACCTCCGAAGCATACATGATTCAAAAAAATTTCTCCATTTTATCAACGAAGCCTTGAGAATTCTCCTCAACCTTTTTACCCATGAACATAGGAGGGTTCAACCTCATAAATTGGCCAACTCTTATGGCCTCAGAAGAAATGGCAGTCGGAGCACCATGCTCTGATTGAGAGGCTACCAATTGAGTCAAGAGGTTGATAGAGAGATGAAACTCAATATTAGTAGCATCTCCTTAAGGTGACAGACTAGGAGGGTCACTCTTATAGTCGGGGTTGGTGGGGAAAGGTGGAACCCCATGAGGATGGTCGGATATTGAAGCCCTAGCCTAGGTCTAGAGCCCAGAAGTTGGATGAGCTCCATCCATAGGTCCTTCAGTTGGGGCCGAGGTGTTTGACTGAGTATCAGATCACTTAGAGGCATGATCTAAAAGAAAAGAAAATAAAAATCAGAGATATCCAAGACCCCAGACTCTATAGCTTGAGATCGAAACACAAGAAAGAGAAATAGTCCTAAATGTCTCATAGCCCGTCTCTTATAAGTGTGGCACACCTCATACCCATAAAAGAGGCTCTACTTGACATGGAATTATGGACACCAATTGACCATGAACCTAGGCTCTGATACCAACTTGACATGGCCCAAAATTGGGCCATTTTATGTAGGCATCTCAAGCCCAACTTGGACCGGAGATCGCCCTATTAACCCAACCTAACCTTCATATCAAACCACAAGTGTTAGATAAACTCTGACCATATATCAAAGTAGCTAAAGAAAATAAGACTAATAGTCATAACTTAAGAAATATCTAACATTCCATTAAAGCCAACATTTTCAACCAACATACCTAAGTCCACAGTCATCTGCAATGCCTTTATACAAATTCAAAGTCTATATAAGTATATGTTGATATATTCCCTCGATAATAGAAAAAACCAAACCCAAGACAAGTCTATGTCATAAAATAAAGACTATGAAACATATGACTTCTGGAGTATGAAATCTCACCACTAGAATGTAAGACATACGACCTGCTCGAACACCTGTCACTACTCGGAAACAAAAGAGGAAGCACCGGCCCCTATGCCACATAGAGACATAGAATCCAGAGATGGTTAGTGGTTCGAGAACTAGCAAATAACTCAAGGATAAGGAAAAAATAGCATCATCATTTTAGGCCAAATCAATATATCATATTCAACCACATTTATATACATAATCATACATGTAGATATATAGAACATGTTGATAATGTGTCACAAGGAAACAAGACTTAGAGACACTCTCAATGTACTCATTCATATGTCATGTGGTGGAGGAATCTGACCTTCCACACTTATATATTTAACCATTTATTATTAAGAAAAGGAATTTAACCTCATATATTCCCATTAGATGAAGGGATTCAACCATACACATCTTCATTAGGCCAGGGGACTCTAACCTTATGCCTTTTTATTAGGCACAAAACTCTAACCTCATGCATTTTTATTGTGTAAGGGAACCTAACCTCAAGCAGTATTAGGTAAGGGACTCTAAACCCAAGTGATCTCATTTGGCATGGGACTTTAACCACACATATTTTGATTAAGCAAGGGACTTTAACCTCAAGAATTTTTATTAGGCAAGGAACTCTAACCACAAGCCACTTTAGTAGGAAAGAAACTTTAACCACAAGTCGTTGCGACTGTCATTGGTTGCCATTAGGACTCTAACCCTTTCCCCATACATCAATATTCATTCACTTCAACACTTAGCGACTCTAACCCATTTGACCAATTCCACACCCTACATGACCACAAGGTCTTCATGGAAGCATTTCTCATTCAAATAATTCAATATGCCAATGACTTGATTCAATTAAATTTATGGAAATAAATGCCCTTACAAGACATTCATCCCTCATTAGCACTCTCATACCATAATTTAGTTCAAGCATAATCCAATTTTGTGTTTAGAGACTTTAACCCCCTCCCCTCTCATTTTTGCCATCAAACCAACAAGGTCATAATTTAACCCACTACATGGCTAAAAATATCTTTACCATAACATATATCAACCATTCATACTCATTGGTCCATTTCCCTAGTTCAAAAAAACATCACCATGTGACTAGTCATTTCAGTTAGACATTTTCACAAATACCTTGTGCGCATACCTTTATCAAGGCCAAATTCATCAATATTAGGGTTAATCAAGACCCATTTTTTAAACTATAATCAACAAGCACCCACATATATAAATCATCACCAATAACATGTATAAATACAAGTTTAAGTGAGAACAAATATTATTTATCATTAGGCAACAAAACCCGTATTTGATTTCAAAATCACCATTTTCAATTATTAATCCAGGTGTAAAATACATGATTTTTGACTTATTTAACAAGGGAAAGAGTGACATGCCTTAAATAAAGTGATCCACCAAGAAACTTGACTCCTTTTTGCCGCTAGATGAACACCCTTGAAACCCTAGACTCCAATATTATTTTGAGAAATGTAAAGAGGAATTAGAATGTTTTGGTCTTGTAAGATGAGGGTTTAGGAGGTCAAAACACATTATATAGTAAGGGTACTTAAGGGTTTTGGGTGGGGAATAACCATAGAGCCTTTTGCTAAAAGCTGGAAAATAAACCCGCAAGAGGGTACGACTTTCTCAAGTCAATCATACCCTAGGGTACGAGTGATACCCTACCTCATACCCAAGGCTTCACCAAGGACCCCTAAACTAACCAAGACATGACCATACACTCTTGACTTACATTCAAGTGTATGATTCGTACCCAAAACCATACCATAACCCATACAAAAAATAGTCCACTCTATCTCAAGTTTCATACTCTATACGACTAGGTAGAATACGACTCGTACCCTAATGTACGACCATGGAGAGGCTATGTCATATCTAAGAAAGTGAGTAACTCTTTCCGCACTACCTAGGGTATGAGAGAGGTCACTAATATTGTATACAAGGGTACGACTAGTACCCTTAGTCCTTACCTCACGTACTAGTACATTCAAAGTACTAATTCCATACCTATCTTTTGCATTATGTTGTCCTATAACATAGGATCAGATGCACAGTTTCCAAACCATCCCTAAGCAGCTCAGCAGTTCCCCACATCAGTAGTGGTAAGTCCCCATCCATTGAGGATGCAATATATTATTTCATTCATTTTAGCATTTTAGTATGTTTCAGTTAGTTGGAGTTAGTTGGGGGTTTGTACCATCAGTTCCTTATGTTTTAGAAGCTTTTAGATAGATAACCTAGTTTTCCAGTGTTTACCAGATATTTTAGACATGTCTTTTATATATTTTAGTATTCATATTGATAGTTACTTATTGGTTTATCTTCCCCACATGTTATTTTACTTTTATTTTATTCAGTGCTCATAGCAGGTACTAGACCATGGGTTAGATTAGGGTCACTAATTGCCTTAAGTACCGTGTCATGACTAGGGGGTAGCCTCAGGTCATGACAGTAAGACTTATCTTATTACTTAGCTAATTAGATGATATTACCTGATTAGATCCTCTTAGTATCTTTATGACTAGTTTCCCTTATTATCTCAATTTATGGTACTGATAACTGGTTAAGACGTATATTTTTAAGCTTGAGGTTGTGGTTATGATACTAGTTGAACACCAGGTTGTATTCTGTCCTCTGAAAAGATGTTTATTATAGATTCTTAGGGATTTATGCTAGTATTATCTTGATACTAGTGATGGAATGCATGTATTTAGTCATATTTATACTTATTTAGTGGTTGATTCTAGCTACCACCTTGGTTTTACTACTATTTCTAAAAAGGGATTTATCCCTACTTTTCTTAACTTGAAAACTTATTCTTTGAAAATGGAATTTCTATCCCTTATTATTAATTTTTGAAATTTTGAATTAAGCATATTACTTTAAAAATTAGACCAAGGCTAATTCAGGTCCATTATTGATCCACTCTCCTTTTATTAGTACTTATTTTCTTTGGTCAGGGGAGTTTTTTATCCTTTCTACATTATTAGGGCATTTTAGTTATGATTTTGATCTCGAGAAATGGATTTAAAAACTTACATTTATTAAGCCTTAATCCAGGTCTGATCATAAGTATTATTATCTTATTTCTATCTAGTATTGGATGAAGTATATTTGTTTGATGGTTACTGAAAGTCTTGGTTTGGTACCGGAAAACTTATATGGGTATCTCGAGTCCCCTAGGGATTCTTCTATCTGGGGACCACATACCAAAAGAGGTGATATTCACAGGTCCTACCTTTCAAAATAGTGAGCCAAAGGAGGTGCATATACTTAATACATTTCGGTGCTCAATCATTATGGTATATCATTTACATTTTATCTGATCATTCATATGCATTGCATGTCACCAGTATAATTGTTTGGGACCTTTAGTTATTGGTCTAATGGGGGCTCAGATAGGTATAGGTTATGGTTCTTGTTTTCTGAGTATTTTTTGTACCTTCTAGTCTTTTAGGGGCCATGTATGTTATTGGTCGTGGATTATCCATTTAGCTAATATTTGGTTATTATTGCATAGCTCATACTAGGTTGGTTACTCCTTGGTACCCTAGGTTGTTGGTATATTTCTGACTCTTTTTTTCCTTATTGTGGTAAGATTATCTATAAATCATCTCATGCTTACTTAGATTTTTTATTAGAGACCCTGATTAGACTAGAGTTAGATTTCATACTATTTATGATTTTGGTGACCCCCTTCATAGTAGTACCTTTATGTTGGTTTATCTGCATAGCACGACTGTACATCCATTCTTCAATATCCATTATTAGTCTATCATTCCCTTTTTTCATACTACTTTTGTATATTGTATATCTCACTCTTTATTATACTATTATATATGGAATAGCTACTTATGGAACTGTGTTGTGTCCCTTATTATTGGTAGTAACTGATATTAACCCTTACATTTCCATTACCATCATTATGTTTCTTTGCCTAAGTATTTGTATGTAGTTTATATTCCTACTTTACATTTTAATTATAATTGCATTATCTTTGGTGCTCAGTCAGTCAATGCCTATTGAGTACCTCGTGTTTGGTACTTGTACTATGATTCTATAGCATATACATCATTGTATGAGTTCTTGTTGATGTGTGCATCATACCGAGTAGCCATGGATCAAAATTTTAAGGTGAGCACCTGAAATTCAAAGTTATTCCTACTCTCCCTATTATTATTAGACTAATCTTTATTTTTGTAATTCAGTGACTAATTTGTATAAATTTACTCTATACTCCACTTTGTACTCTTGTTGTATTAGAGGCTTTTGTACTAACTTCAATAGGTTTTGGGGATGTATTTACTTCCTTCTTTTCTTCTTTCTACTTTAGTTAGTTTTCCTTCCATCTTTCTTATTAGTCTGTTACTAGTTGTTTGAGACAATGAGTTGTCTTACCTACTGGAAGGTTATGATGGTGACATATCTCTACCGGGGGCCTTGTCTTAATGGGCGTCCCAAGTTCGATCGGGATCGGGGACCACCCCCGTTAACCAACCCAACCTCCAGCCGTCTACCCTGAGTTGGCTGAATTTCTAGCATATAACATGATAGTGTAATAGCTCACATGTAGACTCTAGGATTGAATCAAAGCCATGACCATCCCAACCGAGTACAACCATCCCACACCAACCACCCAAAAGTACCAAACCATTCCAAAGGACATAAACCAGGCCATAACAAAATAAGTTCCAAAATATAATATAATTAATCCCAAAATAAAATATGATGGAAAAGTGAGAAATTATGTCTAATGATGTCAGCCTACCAGCTTATTCCAATGCCAAGTCCAAAACCAATACCGATCCAGCCCATTACAACCCATAGAAGAACCACAAAGCCTCTAACCAAAAGAGTAATAAAATCTAGTTGGGCATGCCCCCAACCATGGCCAAAACCAATATCCAAAATAAATGCAATATGTCTAAAAATATCCATAACATGAAATGGAGTCTTCCAAAAGGATGGAAGCTCACCACTTTAGTCCAAATACCGATCATCGAGTCAATCACTATATAGGAGGAGCAGAACGGCCGATTTCTGTATAGCATGGGTATACAACCGCCAGTAGACGGATTAGTGAGTAATCGCTAGCATGAACTTAGGATAAGGATAAAATAATGCCATTTATAAAGACAAGTAAAACCATCCATATGCACACAACCACACATATATACATATAACCATTTCGGGAAAGGGGACCGGATTTAGCATGCATTTAAAACCTTTACCTAGGTTGTGTAGCATTGTTGTCCTAAACCACCAGGGGCTATATGGGTTTAGCTCCCCTGCTGAAAGGGCCCCAGTGTGTTTAGCCACACGATATGGGAAGAAAACCTGGGATGACTAGTACATCCCCCAAAATATAGTGTGACATCACACACACGGTCACCAAGACCAAACCTCACATCGGTAAATATGAGTTTCAAGTTTTTGTCCCCCCGAGACCTCTACCTTATACAATTTTGCTACACATCTTTCTATTATTGCGCAATTAAAACCACTACCAAGCAACCAATCAATCCATTTAATATTTATTAACCAAGGCCATTTAGTAGTGGTATCGACCGACCATAGCATTTAGTGGTGGTATCGACCAACCATACTTACAAGTACTATCCATAGAGAACCATATATAGGTTTAAGGGGACTTTCGAGTGCCCTTCCATTTACGATATTCAACCACTTGGGGGATTCCATGTACCCCACCAGAGTAAACATTTAGCCATTTACCTTTCCAGTCTATTTGAACCATGCATAATTCCTTTACCGAGTTTTAAAACAAGCAAGAGTTCTATTAAAAGTACTCAATGCAATGAAAACATTATTATAGGCATTTTGTAAAACACATTGGGGGCATAATATAACCAAAACCAATCCAAATTACCATTAAACCATTCCCATGCAATCCAATTTTCCAAAACCACCATTAATTCATATAAAAGCATGATTAAAACCATGGGAAACCATAACCAACCATTTAATATCAAAACCCCCTAATCATATTTGATAACCAAAATCATACAACCAATGAAATCATGAAAACATTCATAAAACCATGCCTTTAGTTAGAATTAACAATGAGGTAAGAGAACATGCCTTTAACCAAGATGATCATGGAAAAAGATCACTAAAATAAGCTCCAAATTGACCCTCTAGTTGAAACCCTAGCTTTTCTTTCCCAAAATCTCTAGAGAGAATTATAAATTATTTTAGAAGAGTTTGTAAGTGTTAATGAAAGGGATAATAGGGTAAATAACCTCCCAAGTAGGTTAGAATTCATGGGATACTATTATGACAAGTGGGGAAATATCTAAAATACCTTTACTTAAGTTGCACAAAATCCCATCCCAGGGATACAACTAACCCTCACGAATCATACCCTCCAATAGAATTGGTATCCTCCACACGTATCCTAGCCTCAACCTTTAGATCCAACACTATACAATATAAGACTCATCCAACCAAGTCATATCCAAAGCATATGATCCGTACCCTTCAACTGTACCCCTGGCAGATTAAACCCAAGGAAAATTTAGACACTATCCCTCATACGAGTCTATGGTATGACTCATACCCTGGATTACAACTCATAGTGAGCCTCTCGTACTCAAATCCAACCTAAGTAAAAAGTCTAAGATTAAGTTAAGGAACCAAATAATCTGTATCCACCAAAATTATGCCCCTAAGTTGCATCCATTCCAGTAACCAAAATCCATCCCACCAACCAATATTGGTCAGTATACGACATGACCATACCATTTATACCCCAACATACGACTCTTACCCATAAGTTGTATTGGGTCCAGAGACCAAAATTCTAGGAAATTTTCTAAGGTCAAAACCCAGGGTGTTATAGTCTCCCCTACTAGGAACATTCATCCCTGAATGATGAACAAGGTAGGGTTAACCACGCGCATGAGTCATTTGCATTATCAAATGTATTTCTAATCTTTAACAAAGTTTGAAAAAAAAAGGAAAAGATATTAATCTTTTCTTTAGAAATCTTAGAAAATTGAGATGTGTTGAAGACACATACCTTCCACACGAATCCCAGGAGCAAAAAATAGAAGCAAATATTTAGACTTCAGAAAACATAACAGAAAATAGGAGCCAAAAACCAATGCTTTGAGTTGCTATATATCTTTGATGAGTTGATCGGTTGGAGTCCCTAAATAGTGAAATGAGTAAGTGTTAGATAAGTAATGGGTTGGAGTCCCAAGACCAATGAAATAAAGTGGTTGGTCAATGATGATCATGGTATCCATTGTGTTATGTCCTTATTGTGTGCTTGTTTCTAACTTGTGTAAGGGTTTCTCGAAGCATATTGATGTGTTAAATTGTGAAAATTCTTGCCTTACTTTCATTCACGGATGAATGATCCCAAGTGGGGGAGAATTGAAACACCTAGACTTTGAGCCATTCAGAAGCAATAACTTTTGGTGTCTTTGGGTTGGGTACGACTTGGGACTTGAGTTATACCCTTGGTCATATTCGTACCCTTCTCCCTTCCCTTTTTATAACTTGAGCATTACATTAAGGTATCATACTGTCTTCTATATAACAAGGTAATCCCTTAGTTGTAACCAATGCATATAAGTCATATACTACTCAACCGTATAGACTAAAGTCTTAAAACTGAGTAGACTATTCTGGTCATGAGTGAAGATTATGATTGAAGGGTGAATATTACCCTTTGGTTAATGACTCAATGGTGCCCTCTCGTACCCATAATAGTATGGTTGACTTAGGAAAAGCCCAGGGTACGAATTAGGGTACCACTCGTACCCTAGGTCACGATTGCTATAGAAATCGTAAGGAGGAGTTATACCCCTGCACGAATGGAATTTCCATCTTGTAACCAAGGATTTTTTTGTCATTTACCTTGACTAAAACCCTAAACCCTCTCCCAATATAAGGCATTATATCCTTCTAAGTATTTATTTACAAGACTCAAACATTACTAAACACTCTAAAGGCTTCTTGAACAAGGTAGAGGCTAGGGTTTGGAGGTGTTCATCTAGTATTAAGGAAGAGTCACGATTATTGGTGTGTCATCTTGTTTAAGGCATGTGTTTCTTCCCCTCTTTAAATATCTCTAAAACCTATGTATTTCATAATTGATTAGTAAGTGTACATGGTGATTTTGAATTAAATGAAAAAGGTTTTGTTACCTAATAATAAATAGTGATAATTCTTGCTTATACTTGTGTTGATACATGTTATTGATGGTAGATGGTATATGTGGGTGCTTGTTATATGTTTTTTAATATGAGGGTTTTGAGTAACCCTAATCTTGATGATATTTATCATGAAAATAGCCTTATTGAAGGTACACAGCTAAGGTGTTTGTGAAAAAGTCTAAGTGAGTTGTCTAGTAATAAATTGGTGGTATAATAAGCTAAGGAAATGGCCTAATGAGTGCAATAATTGATAATGATATTGTAAAAGGTATTATAATCCATGTGAGATGTAAAGATAACCTTGTTAAACTAATTAGCAATAAGAGGTTGAAGTTCCTCAATATGATGTTGAACTTGGATTATGTGTTGAATCCAAGTATGGTAAGAATATGGTAATAGATTGCTAATGAAATATGAATAGATTGTGAGGGTCTTGTTAACCATGAGTGGAATTGTATGATGAATTGAATAAAGGCATTGGCCTATTGAAATGGTTGAGCAATGAAGTCTCCCATAAGGACCAAGTGGTTATGTATAGTGTTGAATTGGTTAAATAGTTAAAGTCCTTAAGTATTATATTAAATATATGATTGGTTCATGATTAAATGGGGGATAAAGTCCAATTGTAAACTAAACAAAGTATGATGTCTTGAGGCTAAAGTCCCTTGACTTATGAATGGCTTGAAGTTAAAGTCACTTTGCCCAATGAAATTGCTTGTGGTTAAAGTCCCTTGCTCAAAGAGATCTCTTGAGGTGATAGTACCTCTCCCAATGTATGAGAACGTAGTTAAAGTCCCTTGCTTGAATGAATATAAGTATGGATAGAGTTCCTTTGGGAATGAATATGTATGTGGTTAGAGTCCTTGGTTAATGAATGAGTAAGCATGGTTGAAGTCCTTTGTCTAAATATATGTGATTGTGGTTAGAGTACTATGCATAGTGTGAAATTTTAAATCTATAAGTGTGGAGGGTCGAAGTCCCCCACTTCATGCCTAATTAATGAATGCTCGAGAATTTTGATGAGCCTTGATATCTTGATTGGTATATGGTATATGCATAGGTATGGATAGGTGTATGAATGTGATATATTGATTGTTTATTGATTGATGATGTTATATTATCACTTGTCCTTGAGTTAGATGATAGCGTTCCAACCGTTAACCAGCGATTAGACGATCGGGAAGTTCGTGCATTGACCTGAAGGGGTGAGCTTCCTTACATTCTAAAGACATCCATATCTCATTCCTTATCTTTAGACTTGGTTTAGCTATAGTCGGGGGCTTATCCCAACATATACATTTATTGACTTTGATTTGTATAGAGGTATTGTGAATAACTGTGAACTCGGGCTATTTGGCTAGTTTGTTGACTCACATGAAGTGTTTAGACTTGATTAAGCTATGACTCATAATATTTTTTCTATCATATTAAATGGTTGTATCTTATCCAACCCCTGTGATATTGATGAATAGGTTGGGTTACGGGGTGACCTTCGATACATGTGTGCTTGAGGTGCCCATACAACATGGCCTAATTTTAGGCTGTGCCATTAGGCCAGAGTTTGATTTTTTTGTATGAAACAAGGATCTTTATCAATTTTAGAGTATAATCTTGGTTTTATCAAGTGGGCCTGGCATACCCTATTATTTCCTATAGAGCATGAGTTAATGAATAAATTTATCAGAGGATTAGCTTTACCATCCCACTTGGCATCAGAGAATTTGATACCAACTAGTTCTACCTTCTATAAGTTTGTTGATCATAAGATAACTATAGAAAGGGTATGTCTTGAGATATATGGGAGGTGGCGAAAAGAGACCCTATCGGTAGGTCAATTTTAGTAGTATTATGAAGGTGGTGAAAAGAGGCCCTATTGGTAGGTCAATTTTAGTAGTATTCTATTTTAAGGTAGGGATCCTCCCAATAGAGGTCAACATTACTTATAGCCTATTAAGTCCATATAGGTAGCGCCTTGAGTATAGGTAGATCTCACATAGTTCGTTGTGGTCTTATGGATAGATTTTTTGTCAAACTTTATGGGGTATTCCATATTGCTCTTTAGGATATGACAGTTGTTCTAGGTTAGTAGGTGTAGTGCATTAGAGTGTTCTAGGGGCATCTTTTGACTATGGTGAGTTTCAAGGGAATTTGAGTACCCTAAGTGTGTATGGGTCAACTAGTTAGGGTTAGCTCGTGTTTTGTGATAGGTTAGAGCTTCGTGGGTTTGTTATGACTACAAAGAGCTAGGTCATTGTCCAAAGATTGTCCCAATGTGGGATTATTGAGAATTCAATGAAGACACATTAGTCTCACGTGATTAAGGCACCTTTGATTAGAGACAGTGTCATTGGTATTTCAGTTGGTCATTCTAATGCTCACCTCAAGGTCGGATGCATTTAGATTCATACTTCTTTGGGAAGGTCAGGGACCATGGCTTCAGATTTAGTTGTTATATGTATGATTTAATTTACTATCTTATAGTTTATATTTTAATTGAGTTGGGATTTTCATACCCAATGGTGTTCATATGCCTTAATAATACTACATTGATTGTTATAATCCTTTTTATGGACCTATGTATATATAAATACTCCCGTGTTATTTCTCTTAGAAGTTTATTGAGTGGATCAGTATTGTGTTTAATCTTGGTGTAGCACTTAGATAAATCCCATTTTCTCTAGCATATTACCTTGATCTGATCCTAGAGTGGTACTGGTTGTTTTTCATTTTATACCTCCTACACATTATACTACTGTTATTATGGTAGTTTTTTTAACTTTGATTGATCCTAACTTGGCATATGGCTACACTAGCGTTATCTAATTAGTATTTTTTTATGTTATTTTTTTTTATTTTGTTTAGAATATTGGTTGGTTGGTTTTCCCTTTTGTCAGCAAGGTAAGATCGATCATTGAGGGGGTTGTAGGAAGAAAGGTTTTTCCTTCCATGTTTTTGTAGTGACTATAGCATTGGTGATCCTTTTCTATACCTTCTCTAAATGTTGATAATTTGAGGTTTGTTCTTTTGATTTTTATAGTTCACCACTTGGTTGTTTCTTGATCTTGGTACTGGTGTTGGGTGGGGCACTTTTTCCTTCTATGAAGTGATTAATAGTCTCATTGAGTTAAGGTTGGTGTAAAATGGGTGAATTCAAAAATTTCTCATCTCCGGTATTTGTTTAGCCTAACATGATTTGGTGTGATTCTTCGGCATGGTGGTATGTGCTTGTGTATCAGCTATGGTTAACCAACATGGATTCCTCTTGGTATTAAGCATTTTTTAGGATAGATTGAGTATCGGCTTGACCAGATTTAGGCTAAGATCATATTTTCTAAGTAGCTCAAGATTTTGCCACCATTAATTTTGTTTCAGCCCCAGTAAGTACTTAGTCATACCTTGATGTGTTATGTCCCTCAGCAGATGTGGATTGGATCCCTTGTGTATTTAGCCTGTGGTTTGCCTTAGTTGTGGTTATGTTCTTTAGAAACATTGCTATTTTATCTCTTTCGAGAACCAATTAGGCATTTGCCATTAGAGAACACTTATTGGCTCCAAATGCAATTTTTGACTTTTTAAATAATGACTTGAAGGTTGTGATAGATCTTGGATAATAGATGTTTACTACAATTAGACTAGTTTGAATAGTTGAGGCCAAGTCTTTTAGCTCTGGCGTTGATATTATAGGAATGGATTGTGTACCTTAGTTGCAGCTTCATTTCGAGATTTAACTCAATTGAGCCTACATCGATAAGTTGACTAGGCTTATCACTACCTATAGACTCAACTTTTTAAATTTAGGGTGATTATATTAAACAGAAGTACAAAAGAAGGTTCTTTGGAATATGGTGTTGCTTTCTACTATTTTTTACCTTGGTTCTCAATTTTTGTCAGAATTTTGATTATCTACTCAGCAGAAAAATGTATCCGAGTTGGGATTAGTATGGTTTCACCCATAATCGGTGGGGAATTCTGAAGCGTATTATTCGATTTTGAAAGATTTTTCTTCAAAGTCATCATTGTTGATTTTGAGTATCATCCAGACCAGTTAATGTCTTGGAAAAGATCTCAGACACTGGCCATCATCATTAGAGTATTTTGGTAGACCTTTTTGGGCATTGTTCGTATGCTAGTGTGCATGGGTTTTCAATAGGTAAACTTTAGTCATTTGAGGTTAGAGTGATATGATTATGTGGGCAGGACTCGAATGATATTTCATTGATTCTATGTAGTTTAGAGTTGACATCAGGTTTGGAAGGCAAAAAATGTTAGATTTGAAGTTTGGAAGTGGTTACATGGATCATGTCTTGGTTTGTCATTAGCTGTCACGACTCGACTTCTAGGCCATGATGGAAACTACTATACCTTCCCATAGGTAAGCCAACCCATAGTCCAGAACTGCTAGTAACAGACTACAAAGAGAAAAGGATGAAGATAAAGGAATAAATAAAATAAAAGACTAATATATGTATACACAACCCCAAAACCTGGTGGAATCAGTAAAAAAGCTTCTAATGTAATAAGGATACCAAAATAAAGTACTAAATAAATATACAGGCACAACCCACCTCTGAATACAATATAGAGATTAGTCTAATCTACAAGAGGGACTCAAAACGCCAGGATCTCACCCTAAGTCTCCAAAACATAGTTGCTTTGCATAACACACAAAATAATGGAGAGAACCCATACTATGATGCAGGCTGCAAAATTGTAGTATCTGTACAAAATGTTTGGTACTCAGTAGGCAACTATCGATTAAGCTCTAATGATAATGAAAATATAGATAACATGCAAGCAGGAATATAAACTACAACCAAACATCCAGGAAGCTATTATAATAAAACTAGGGAGGAAATAAGGATGAACTATCTTATTCTAACCGTAATAACACACTAAAGCACAAAACTATATATCACTGGCTAATGTATAAATAAAGTGTAGGAGAAGGATATATAGTAGTATACAAGGCCAAAAAATGGATATACACCATGAATAAATGAAGGAAGAGAGGGATATACGGTAATAATATATCTAGATACATACATACATATATATATACACACACATGTATATACACAAAACTAACTCAAAGGTACAAACTAAGGTAGTCATAGTAGCATCTGAAGGCCTTCTATACTTAGTAGGGACTAGTGCTAGACTAAGAAGGGCCTATAACCAAAATTTACAACTATGAGCTACTTATCCATAGTAAAATAACCATAAGAAAAAGGAATTAGAATCATACCTCGAATTTAGTACCCATATAATAATCAACCTGTCACAAACTAATCATTATAATACCAATAAAGTAACTCGATAGTCCGGACAAACAATACCAAAATTATGCCTCATAATCAGGAAGGCTCAATTAGCACACAACAAATAACACTTATAACCTATACCTATGCAACTCTCCATAAGACTAATAGATATAAAAATCAAACAACATACTAGTGATAGGCAATGCACATGTAAGAATGAATGCATGTAAATCCATGATTTAATAATCGATCCAAATGCCATAACGTAATTTAGTGTATACAGTCCTCCAGCTCGATGGCTCTCAAAGGTAGGACATACGAAAATCTCTTTTCTCTGAAATGATGACTCATAGAAGAAGGGGCCGTTAGGGGGTTCGGGAGTACCTGTAAACATCAACCTAGTCCCAATCTAGGATTTCTAATCATCATAATAATCATTAATCTACTCCATCTAGTACTAGAGAGATGTATATATATAATAAATATATGGTCTCAAACTGTGGCTTAAAGAGGGTAAGTCTCAAAATTTATTGCCAGGGATAAATTTTGGGACTAAATCATCATAAAAGTGTATAAAGGGTCGAAATCTCTCTCGAATGAAGTAAATAGTCTTGATAAAACTGTGAACCAGAATCTATCTCGATCAAATCTCTAAAATATCATATTTAGTTCAAAATCTCATAAATCATCCATTAAGGTGGTATAATTTCATTATGAAAGAATTTTTTTTAAAAGCAAAAAGTGGGAAGAATTTCCCTTTTAGTAAAATAGTTGTAAAACCAAGATTTAGTTGGAATAGTACCATTAATTGATCATAAATGTATCAAATCTACGCAATGCCATCACTAGTATCCAAAAAATATATTCATAAGCACCTAAACATCCATAAACTATGGAGACACCGTTTATAAGGATAGATCACAACCCCAAAATACAACTAATATCATAATCACGCCCTTGGGTCCAATAATATGTATCTGACATAACCATGATACAATAATGTAGGAATTCATAATAAACCACAGAGTCAAGTAGTAAAACTTATCCTAAAAGGGACTATCATCCCCAACTATATCTAACAATCTACTAACCTTGGGTAATAGGATCCTATAAGAATAACAGATATTTTATCTTCTCGATTCACTCTTCCATCCCAAAACTCATTATTTAGTCTAAGTTATGATAGTCTATCCATAATTATATCCTAACACCTCTATCTAACTTACAACTTAAATAATACACTATCTCATAAAGAAGAGTAGACAAAAGCCTACCTCAATGCCAAATCGCAATTCCATGAATTTCTTACGAATCATCCGCCTTCACTCCACTATCCCAAAATGCTGCCATGCTATCAAAATAGCAATCTACACATCATAAGGAGTAAAATAAGACCCATATTTCTATATTAAGGGTCGGGTCAAAATTTAGGTTAAGAACGGGCCTATGAAGCCGCAAACAAAATTCAAAATTAAATCCTTCACGAGGTCCTAGAAGGTCAAGTAATGTGTGCTCAAAAGTTGAGCACAAATGGTGCAATAATCAAAGATCAAATAAGCCTCTAAATATTAGGGATTTTAGGACCTAATTTCTAAGAATTTACCATGAAATAGACTGGAAATTGATGGGAAAATTAATGGGAAATGACTATGGTGTGTTATGCTAGTAGCTTCAATGGATGATTCCCCATTTTTTTCTCTTTTTGAACACTCAAATTTGTGTCAATATAGTGAAGGAAATAGTGGATATCGGGTAGGAAAAAGGGATTAAAAGTTCCCAAGTATCGCTAAAGCGGAGAACTTGGTGCTAAAGTTTCTACCGCTAAAGCGGCATCTGGACCGCTAAAATGGTTTGACAGCTTGGCTTGGGTACTATTAAAGCAAAACCAATGGAGCTAAAGTAAAGTCCGCTTAAGTGGCCCCTTTGAAGCTAAATCAGGACTATCCAATTCCAAAGGTAGCTTAAGTAGCTTTGGAGATGCTAAAGCATACGCCGGTAAAGCGGCTCCCTTAGCTCTCAAGCGGTCGCATCAGGTACTAGGTTTTCTAAGTCCAAAAAATGACTTTGACTTGGTGTTTGGGATTCATTCAGAACCCCACGAACACAAACAAACTATGTCATTGACAAGTCATAAATTTGATGATTTTCTAGCACCTTTTAAGCCAAAACTAACATGCTTCTTCATTGATTTTATGTTAATCTCATTCCAAATGCTCATGTATGTAGGAAAAGTTGAAAAGGAAAGATGAGAAAGTCATTCAAGTCAAAAAGAGAACAAATGTGATAAAAAAGAGTAAAAGTTGAACTACAGGCCCAGAAATCGACCCTCCATTACCGCGATCGCGGCCTAAAGGTCACGATAGCATCCAGTCAGCATGAGGTCAATTGCAAAATGACTACCGCGATCACAGAAGACACGAACACGATCAAGGAGTGGCGATCGCGTCTAAGAAGAAAAGCTTCAATGGAAAAATTGTAATTCTCCTAAAAAGACCAAAAACAAGGTGACATTTTTGTAATATTTGTTAAATTTGGAATTTGGGGAAAATTTAAGGGGTTTTGTAGCTCATTCTCATCCATCATTCTACAACTCTACCTCCCATCTTTAGTCTAGGGTTTTTGTAATTTGTTGGAGCTTGGAGTAAGACTTATACTAATTTTGAGCTAAGAAAACATTAGAGTGACTTCTAACTATAGATTTGGTTTCACCCATTGAAGATTCATTGGATTCTAAAGTGTGGTTTGCACTCTCTTTATTTTCTTATGGATAAATTTGATGGAAATATTGGTTTATTTGTCTTTATTATCATTATGAGTTGCTAGATTTACCTCTTGGGGTTATGCTTGATTAGGGTTCAATTATATGGGGGCTGTGATAGTTTTTGTGTAAATTTGACTTTGTTGATGATGGGTTCTATTATTGCTTAATTAAATTGATTGGAATTTGATGGGTGAAAGCCCCAAATACCCAAATGGGTTTGATGGGTAAAAGCTCCAAACTCTAGAAAACTTAAGGCCATCTTCGAAAGAAGCATTTTAGGTAAAGTTTAGGAATCCATGTCATCCTCGAAAGAGGGATGTGGAGACCAAAGTAATGGTAGACAATTATGTGTGTAGTTTGCTAATCTATCACTATCTTAGACATAAAGATGGTTGTAAAGTTAACTATACCATGGGTATCATTCTAGAAATAGGGATACCTTGATTAAGGTATTGGGTGGTTTTGATTGATACACTTGTTAGGTGCTCGAAAGAGCCAATGGGTGAAATCTTTGTGATTTTGTTGAAAAACTAGCCTCATGGACAATAGACCTAGCCTACCATATCATCAATGATTAGTATTTACATCGAATTATCATGTTTCCATGCACATTTTGCTCCTAAGAAAGTATAATCCTAAGATTCATTTTAATTGATTGCACTCTAATTGTTCTTAGTCTCGAATTAGTCCCTTAGAAGCCCAAGAATTACATTCGGACCTGACACGACCGAAACCCCCCAAAACGTTTTTGTACTGTAGGTTTGAATTGGGCAAGCACTTTTATTTTGAACTAACTCAATCGCTACCCACACTGTTCCTCATAGATTAGACCCCGACTCTTAGTTGGGTATATATATATTGACAACGACCGCATTGCACTTAAATCGACGTGTAAGTTGAGCATTATCAGTCACCATACCAAATTTGACGTTATGAACTCAATGGACCCATCAAAACATTCATACAAGATCTTTTAGACTAAATGTGGGGCCTATACCTATAGATTCATTTTTCATACACTTGACCGAATAGCCCAAAATGAGTCTGGAGGCCTCGAAACCTGATCCAATGGTCCCCTTAGACTAAAATCAATGTTCTAGAGTTGATGGCACTGTCAGAATTCTCATCCTAGGTCACTTACTAGGAGTTTTGGTCCGATACCTAATCCTAAACAATGAAAGCTCCAAAATAGGGAAATGAGCCTAATACCCAAACGAACTATTTGATAATCGAACTAGCAGTTCTACCAAGTAATAAATGACCTTTAGCCATTGTGGAAAGTCTAGAAACACCAGAAATGTATGCAAATCAAGGAAATGACCTAGAGGGTCATTACAATATCCACTACTAAAAGGACTTTTATTCACAAAAATCAATGCATAGAAAGAGCATAAAAGTTCAAACAGATAAGTTATTGGGCCCACATGCTCTAAGCAAGACTTCCCAGATAACCTCTAAGATGAAACAATGCTTCAGAGGCATTTTTCCACAAGTATCCCTTTTTCACCCAACTTCCCTTCCCCACTTCTCAAACAACCAAAGCTTAACCTCAAACACCAACATACCTCCAACTAAACAAAGAAAAGCTTATGCATGAAAATTTAAACAACAACACACTGATACTACGCCGATACCAGAACAACCAAGCAAAGACTCAACGAAGCCAAAGGAAATTCAAGGCATAAGACATGCGACAAAGTCTAATACTGAAACACAACCTTCCTTTGTCTTTCTAAACTAGCTATCCACAACAAACTAAGAAGATAATTTGTGTTGAATCCAACTCAAGCATACTGCTATTGTGGAGTAGTCATAAAAAATACCAGCGATAACTGAAAGCTGAGGTCAAGGCTGAAGGAACCAACAACGTGCCAAAGGAATGACATCTGAATACCTATCAACCATAATCCATCTAAACTAAAAATGAAAGAATAGGTAGACAAAGAGTAGGATTAGCTAGCCTATAGATGAAATCCCAGCAAAGATGAAACTGGAAATAAATGTTTCATCCAAGCTCTACAACTTCCAGCTAATATCTCAATACCAAGGCTGAACTACCCGATCCCACTATCCAGAAGTACTTTAATGATAGGTAAGCATCCACACTTCAAGTCCACTATAGCTTCCAGGCCACCGTTCTAAGGCACCAAACCCAAACCTGAGCCAACAAGTCTAAATCAAAAGTAGACACCCAACTCACCATCATTATGAAAGATTAGGCATACCCCTATTGGATCATGCTAGAACCTAAGTCAAAATGTAGTTGAAGAACAAAATCACAGCATACAACAAAATATACGTTGAAAGCATAAGCAACCAACTCCATATATACTGGAGGGCATGAACTACCCAAGCACACCTAAGAATCCACCAACGCTACAAACTACATTTGAGATGACCAAAACTCTAGAAACTCGGCGAACTACAACCTTAGCAGGTTATTTCAATAGCCCAAATCATAGAAAGAATACCCAAATGTCCAACTTAAGAAGCGGTCACAAAAAAGATTATCTATCTCTACCCCCCTTAACTACACTAGAATAAGAACCGCATCACTGCAAAAAAAGTATCAAACTCCCAACCAATATCAAGATCAACTATCACCAGGAGACAAACCCAAGAAACCTAAAAGGCAAGTCTAAGACTTCTTTACATCAACATCGAGACCACTACCAAATGATGAACTAGAAAACTTGGAGAACGGGTCCCAAATTGGTCAACCTAAAAAATAAGCTATATAACAAAATCACCAACTCTAGAACCATAATAGAACCACGAAAGGAAAACTTACCTTCAATGCTATAACCCAATAAATAATCATTCTATCCTTACCAATAGAAAAAGAAAGCAAACAACCTCACCTCACTAAAAAAGAGAACCCCACCAACCAAGCTAGCCGCTTGAGTTAATGAATAAGAACCGCGAGGAAAGGAATTCTAACTAAATAATGCTAGTCTATCCATTATTCAAGAAAGAATTGATCAACATCAAATCATGGAAATAATAACAACAATAATAGAAACACCAGCTTATGGAGTAGGTGATACCAAAAATGAAAATCTAGAGCAAGTACCACTCTAGGGCCTTAAGAAGGCCACTATGGCAAAGTAAATGGGACATGAATACAAATGCTACACCCATTGGGAAATATCAATATTGATCCACTCTATCCACTACTAAAAGAAATCATCTTTGAGGGTAGTCATTTAATCATGAACTCTACACCAACGCATAGAAAAATCAATATAAACCTACCACAACACATAATCAGTGATGGGTATGAAAACCGCAATACACTCAAATAAAATGATAAAGGTAGAAAATACATACATATATATGTGGGGGTGTATTTACACCTACAAGACTAACTCAAAGGTACAACCTAAGGTAGTCATACTATCATCTTAAGGCCTTCTAAACATACTAGGGACTAGTGCTAGCCTAACCAGGGCCTATAACCATAATGTCTAATCATGAAATACTTATTTATAATAAAATAACCATAAGACAAAGAAATTAAATCATACTTCAAATCTCAGTACCAGTCCAATAATCAAACTTTCACTAACTAATCATAATAATAACAATAAATTAACCAGCAAGTCCAGACAAATAATACCTAAACTGGGCCCCATAACTCAGAAGGCTCAATTAGCACACAACACACAACAAACAATGATCATAACACATACTTATACAACCTTCTATAAGGCTAATTGATATAGGAATCAAATAATATGTTGGTGGTAGGAAATGCACATTTAAGAATGAATGCATGTAAATCCATGATACCATAACCAATCTAAATGCCATAACGTAATCCAGTGTATACATCTTCTCCATCTCTACGACTCACAAAGGAAAAACATATAGTGACCTTTTTCTCTAGCAAGATGGTTAATGGAGGAAGAGGACCCTAGAGGGTTCAAGAGTACTCATATACACCGATCGGGTCCCAATTCAGGATTTCCAATCATCATCATCATCATCAATATACCCCGTCTAGTATCAGAGAAATGTATATATACAATAAATGAATAGAGTAAAACCATATATAAATCCATTGCTTAGGGAAAATTTTGGAACTAAATCATCATAAAAATATAGAAAGGGTCAGCACCTCTCTCAGCCAAAGTAAATAGTAGTGATAAAATCGTGGACCAAAATCTATCTCGGTTAAATCTCTAAAATATCATTTTTAGTTCACAAGATCATAAATCATCCATTAAGGTGGTACGAATTCACTATGAATGAATTCATTTTTTAAACAAAAAGTAGAAGTAATGTCACGACCCAATTCATGAGTCATGATGCCACCTACTCTATACCTCCAGTAGGTAACCCAAACTATAACCCGAAGCTAGACACGATGGGTTAATGTGGTAGAAAATGCCCACAAGGTAAAAAACAATAAGTGCAACTTTTAAATAAAGCAGGGTATCGGGAATAGATAAAAGATAGTCAATACATAGATACCATCCCACAACCTGGTAGAGCCAGTACAAGAGCAACTATAGATACAACCTAAGTGTTTAAAATAATCAATACAATTTATCTTGAAATTGAAGACTAGACATAAGTATGATAGAAGGAAATGGCTGACTCAGAATCTAAGAGCTCACTCTATCTCTGAAAATCAACACAACATAAATGACGATCAATGGCAGCAACTAGTACTCAAATATGCACCCAAAAACTATAGAAGTGTAGTATGAGTACCAAAATCGCAGGTACACTGTAGGCATCATCGTTCAACTGAGCTAAATAATGATATAAGTATGATAAAATGCAAGATAACATAGTTAAGTCAAGGTAAGGAAACAAATCAAAAATGACTCCAACATCACTATATACAAATAAGTAGATAACCGGAATACTAACATAACATAACATAAAGCATCAGCATAAGCAATCATAACTATAAATTTTGCCCCCATAAGTCAATTAGTGCGGAAAAGTAAATAACCCATCGCAAGCCCCCTTAAACCTGAAAGGTACAAACAAAAGAGTATAACCCGCCACCGTTATTTATCAACTCTCATGATACATCTAGAATTCTTCCATACCATGCCACACCCTATCAATTATTTACCCATTAGCCATTATTTATTAGCTAACCACCAATTATTAACTAATTATTATTATCAACCAATCGTCACTTATCAATTAATCACTATTTATTAACTAATCACCATTTATCAACTAATCATTACTTATCAATTAATCACGACGTCACTAGAATTCACTCCTATCTTGCCACATTATAGTAATTTCCTAAATTTTCAACTTAGCTAGAAGCACTATCGTTAATCTCACACCCTGATATCATTATATCATAAGAAGTATATTATCATGGTATAATATGTACATCCGGACTCAAATCGGTAAGTATAATCAAAATAATCATCATCGATGTAATTCTATATATCATCACCAATACCATCAATATCATAGCCATCCTCTGGACTTGCACTAGTTATAAATAATTGATATCACCATTATTATTTGGACTTGAACTGGCAATTGCATAATTTATAGCATAATCAATATTCAAATTTATACCAATACCTTTATCATCATTACCATGGCCAATGGCATAATTATTAGAGTATTCAATTACATAACATCTAACATAACCATTTAGCATGATCACTAACCATAATAGAAGCATGATGCATAATCAATAGCATAATCGCCGGTATAGTAAATAAGCATGATCCTTAGTATAATCAATAGTATATTCGCTAATATAATCAATAAGAATAATCTTAAGCATAAGTGCTAATATAGCTAATAATCATGATCGATAACATAATCATTAACATAATTGCCAATATAATCAATAAGCATAGTCTTAAGTATAATTAATAGCATAATCGCTAATATAGACAATAAGCATGATCTTTAGCATAATCAATAGCATAATCACCAATACAATCAATAATAATAGTCTTTGTCATAATCATTAGTATTATCACTAATATAAGCAACAAACATAGCCATAAGTATAATCAAGAGTTTATTCGCTAAAATAGCCAATCACTTAATTAATGGCTTACGCAATGGCCCAAACAATAGCCTAATCAATATCATAATCAAGGTCTTATTCAATAAAATAATCAATAATATCATCATTTTCTTAATTAATGAGTTATTCATAGAATAATTAATAAGTGTTACTCCCAATGTCAACCTATCATAACTATCAAGTACCAAGGCATCTTAATATCATTGAAATAAACATTTCCTAGATGTGCATAAGCATATAAAAGGTCCTTAATATCTAACATAAGTCTTGGCTTAAGGTGGGTCAAAGGGATCACTTCTAAATCCTCAAAATCCTTTACCAAGAAATGGATACCCCAAACTAAGCTAAGGTATCTAGATAAACCATTAGATGTTGAATAAGCCATAACTAGCCCTAGGATAGTAATTCCTCCCAATAGGGAAAAACTAAGTCAATTCCACCTAAGGTAAATATAATAGGGTAAGTTCCACCCTAAAATCAAGTTACTAAGGAAATATCCTCGTTGGTTGAGTAACTAAATCATTCCAAACCTAAACAAGAGCCTAAAACTCCTAAGGTATGTTTAACTAGGCTAATTATTCCCAAAGCGATATCCAAAATAGCCTAAATGATCCAACTAACCCAAGTATCATAATTTATCATACCAATGCCTAAAAACTATACTAAATCTAACACAATATCATAAACATACTATATATTAGCTAAATCTCACAAGGGGTAAAACCTAGCCTAGTTAGACGCCGAACAAAGCTCAAAAGATCCACTAAATCGCCATTTTTTTCTTTATGAGAAGCTACCTAAAGATGCCAAGCCATTTAAATCATATTATACTCATCAATATGAGAATAATGATACCCATATTTCACTATTTTCTTTGGGTCCCAAAATCATACCAAAATCACATGTGGGTCACACTTATGAAAATTGCATTTCCAAAAATGGACCAATGTTCCCTCATGATCAAGGAGTCATTATCCTCAAAAAGTGGGTGAAATCCGAGCTAATTTAGGTCTAAAATCAAGCCTCCAATGTTTTGGGATTTTTGAACAAAATCTGAGAAAATCTACCATTGAAAGGGTGAAATCTTACCATAAATTGGAAGATAATCGCGTATATTAGTGTTAGCCAAGCTTCCAAATAACCCACAAGCTTAAATTTTCAGATATATAAATATTTATAGTTTAAGCCACAAGAGAATGCATGAGAAATGGGTAAAAACTAGCTAAAAGGGTCTATTTATACCTATCCTAGGGATCCGGGTGTCACTATTGCAATTAGGTATCGCGATCGCGATCTAGCCTGCATAATTTGCATATTGTGATTTTATTTTACCCTTCATGATCGTGATCTACATAAAACTTAGTTGGTGATTGGTATTTACCTTTTACAATCGCAGTTGCACCAGTGACCTAGTGCATCAGATTTTTCAAAGTTCGAAATAGACTTCGATCGAGTTTTTTGGATTCTTTCAAAACCCCGTACATGCAAAAAAACTATGATAAAACACCAAAGTAAATGTTTCAGACTCAATGGCGTAGTCAAAATTTTCCACCCAGGGTCGTTTTGACAAAAGGTGGGTCCCACACCTGATTTCTATTTTCCTAACTTTTAAACAAATTGGTCGCAATGAACTCAGGTGCCTCGAGACCCAAACCAAGAGTCCTCATAGCCTCAAATCAATATTTTGGATCTTTTGGAATAGACAAAAGTTTCATTCAAGGTTTTTTGGATAAAGTTTTTGCCCGATGGCCATTTGGAACCAGCAAAGACTTCAAAATAGAGAATTAGCACTAAAAACTAAATGAATTGCCCGATAATTGTACCATCAGTTCCAGCAAGTCATAAATGATTTGGGGAAACCAAAGAAAATAGATAATGGTGGAAATAAGTAGAAATATATAAAATGACATGAAGGGTCATTACAAATAATTCCCTTAGTAGTAAAACCAAGATTTAGTTGGAATCGTACCATTAAGTGAGCATAAATGTACTGAATTGATGCAATGCTAACATGTAATGACTCTTAAGGTAATTTTTTATATTTCCACTTATTTTCACCATTAGATATTTTCCATAGCTTCCCCAAGTCATTTATGACTTGATGTGACTGATAATTTAGTTACCGAATAGTTTATTTGGTTTTAAAGCCAATTTACTATTTAGAAGTTGTCATTGGTTCAAAATGGCCACCATGCAAAAACTTTAATAACTCAATCTTATATGAAAATTCTAACTATGCCAGCAGCTTTATAATATCGACTTTATGCTAGGTAGACCTTTGGTTTTGGGTCCCAAGGCACCCAAGCTCATTTCAACCTATTGATCAAAAAGTTGAGAAATTAGAAATATGGGTAAGGGACCCACCTTTGATCGAAATAACCTTGGATGTAAAATTTGATTACGCCATTGTATTTGAAATATCTAATTTAGTATGGTTACTTAGTTTATTTATGTATACGGGATTCTGAATGAATTCCGAGCACCTAGTCGGGTCCATTTTGGACTTGAAAAATCTGGTGATCAGCAATCTAATGGCATCACGATCACGCCTCTTTGGACCATGATCACGACTTTATTTGCAGCAAATATTCTACGATCATGAAGAGGTGTTACAATTACAGCTCGTCTGACAGACGAGAGGTACCACGATCACATGGCCTCAGATCGCGTTAGTGATTGCTGAAAGCCTAGTAAAGGTATAAAATGACCCCTTTACGTGATTTTTTCCCATTTTTAATCTTCCACTTGAGAGATAAACCCTAAGCTAGTATGGTAACTTAAAATAGAAGTTTGTTACTGCTTGGAAAACTTGGGTAACATCTATTTACGTGATTATCATCCGATTTAAGATAAGAATTCACCCTTTTCTTGGTCAAATTTGTTGATTATTTTCTCAAAACCCCAAAATCTGTAAGTCTTGATTTTATCCTAAATTTATCTTGGTTTTTAGCCATTTTTGAGTGTAATGATTCCTTGAGCTTGTATAAATATAAGGTTGGTTTTAAAATGCATTTTCCATAAGTGGGACCCACATATGGTTTTTGAGGTGATTTTTGGACCCAAACACAATGGCTCAATGGGTATTGTTATGCTCATAATGATGAGTAGATTGTATTTTTTTATATCTTTTAACCTTGAAGAGGATTCTCGAAAGGAAAAAACAAAGGTTTAGTAATTCGTTGAGCTTTCTTCGATGTCATGGTGGGCTAGGTTTATCCCTTGTTAGATTAAGATATGTCATAGTATTCTTATAATATCTTTTAGATTGGGATAGGTGTTAGATGTTGTATTGATGAAATGCAAGACTTGGGGTTAGTTGAGTCATTTATGCTACTTGACACTATAAGCTTGAAACTATTAGCTAGTTCCTCATAATTTTGGTGAATTACGCTTCATTACTCATGTTTAGCATGAGAATAACTTATATTTCTCATTATTGAGTAAAATTCTCTAGTTAATCATGTTTAGGATAAGTTGGCCTTAGTTGCCTACACTAGCATAGGTTGCCTTAGTTTCTATTCAACTTAGTTAATGTGGTTGGGAAGAATCTCTATCTTACGGCTAATTATGGTTTTCTATACATCTAGCAAGGGATTTAGATATCTTAAGCGTAGTCGGGTAGAAATTTGCCTAAAATAGAACTTAAGGATTAGAAGTAAACTCTTAACCCACTTTAGGCCATGACATATGTTAGCTTTTGTAAAACCATTTACACATACTAGATTCTTAGAAATGGGTATTAAGGTAATATTGGGAACTATTGATACTTGATAGCTACATGGTTAATGTGAGGGTTGATGCCTAATGGCTATGCGATTATTTATGCATATTGATATTACTATTTATGATATGGATTTATATATATATATATATTTATGTATGTATATATATGTGTGTGTGTGTATATGTATATATATATGTGTGTGTATATGTATATGTATATGTATATAAATGCATATGTATATATGCTATGATGACATACTTTTTTATGATTAATGATTTTGGGGTGTGAAATTGAAGATAGTAATTTGGCTAAGTTGGAAAATGAGAAAATGGTTATAATATGGTATGACATAAATAGATTCTAGTAATTGAATAGATTGGTTAATAAGTGATGATTGGATAGTAAAATGGTGATTAGTGAGCAACAGTGGTAAGGTTGTTAAGTGATGGTAACATTGTGCAATATTAGTAAATTATGAAATGTTGGTAAGTCACCATTTGATGATGATTGTGGAATAATGGTTAGATGAAGATGAAGGTTAGTTATAATGTCGGTTGATGGATTTATTCTTCTCTTGGGTGTACTCTTTATTCATATCAGAGGCTATGATGAGTTCTTCACTTTTTTGTACCAATTGGCCTATGGGAGCCAATTCTGTAGGTGTGATTGCCTCTATGATATTGTGTTACTTTATGTTATTATTTTGTTTTATTTACTTATTATATATAGTGGTGTTGGAGATGATCCAGGTTTGTTTTTGTAACTTGACTAAGTTATGATATCTTGTATTTTATTATATTTATATTATGAGGTAGCTCAGTCGGCCAATGATGCCTACTGAGTACCAGTTATTTTGATACTCATACTATACTTTTGTATCTTTTTGGTGTAGATACAAGTACTAGGTATCATTGTTGATCTTTGTTTGTGCAGTGATTGATTTTCGGAGATAGGGTGAGCTCTTGGAGTTTGAGTCACCCATATCCCCTCTATCATTTATATCTAGTCTTTAGTTTTCGAGACACATGTATTGGCTATTCTAGACTTTGCATTATATTGATACTATTAGATATTCTTGTACTAAATCTATGAGGTCGTGGGATTGGTATGTATTGACTATTTTATCTATCTAGAACCTTTGTTATTTATAAATTGTGTTCTTGAAAATTTTTCCTATATTGGCATTTCTAACCATATTAACCCATTTCATTAGCTCTGGTTTTGTGTTTGGCTTATCTACTGGCGGGATTTAGTAGGTGCCATAATGACTCATAAATCGGGTCCTAAGAATTGATATCAGAGCTAGGTTATACCAGTATTGTTGTTGCAAGAGCAAGAGTCTAGTAGAGTCCTATGAATCTAAATGATGATATCCATTTCCTATCTTTGGGAGGATATGGGACATTCTTAGGAGTTATTCACTTCTTTCACTCATATCATGCTAAGAGTTTGAGTTAGTTTGTAGAAGTATTCCTTTGACATTACTCTTTCGCAGATGGCCAGGACACATGCTACTGCTACACGAGATAAGGGTCCCAATAAAGAGGCTAGGAATCCTACCCCTATTCGTGGAAGACCTAGAGGTTTTGTACAGTCGTTGATGTGTCCCCAACTGGAGGCCAGCATAGGATGCCTTCCCTATATCCTATTCCTGCTCCTGAGCCATAGAGTTTTTTCGCGATAGCCAGTGATGGGTCAGGGAATAAGCCAGGATCCACCAGGGTTTATTTCTTCTTTAGTGCTTAAAGATGTATTGGTTCAGCTTTAGGATTTAGTTAGAGTTGTGCCAGTTGATGGTGCACAGTCTATAGATCAGAGTGGTACTGAAGCGAGGGTGCAACATATAGCTATGGTTCCCAGAGTTGAGGTTCCTCCTATATCGGTAGTTGCTCTGCTGGTTGTTGCTCAGCCAATGGTTACTTAGCCTTCTCTGTCTTATATGGAACAGAAAATATTGGGTAGATTCTTGAGATTAGTTCTGCCTAGGTTTTCTGGTGTACTGGGCAAGGATGTATGTGAGTTTTTGATTGCTTGTTAGGATAGGATCCATAATTTGGGCCTTGTTGATATTTGTGGTGTAAATTACACCACTTTTTAGTTGGATTTCGCTTCTCGTCATTAGTGGAGAGGTTTGGTGGACTCTACACCAGTTGGATCTTCTCCCTTGTCTTGGACTCAGTTCTTCGAGTTGTTCATATAGAAGTATATACTTCGTATCCTTAAAGATTGTTTGAGGGATCATTTCTCTAGATTGGGGCAGGGTTGCATAATGGTTGCAGAGTATGAGGCTTATTTTTATGAGTTGGCTAGGCATGTGACTTCTATCCTGGATACGGAGTATGAGAGCAATAAACCTTCAGGTCATTTTCCATATTATTGCTTAGTTTCACCATTAAAGATTTTCCATAGCTTCCCCAAGTCATTTTTGACTTGGTGGAATTGATATTTTGGTTACAGGGTAGTTCATTTGGTTTTTAGAGCTAATTCCCTGTTTAGAAGTCTTTGATGGTTCCAAATGGCCACCGGAAAAAAACTTGAGCAAAATGATCTCGAATGCAAATTTTGACTACGCCAAAAGCTCTGGAATATCAATTTTAGGCTATGTGGACCTTTGGTTCAAGTCCCAATGCAACCGAGATCACTTTGACCTATTGGTCAAAAAGTAAGAAAATTTAAAATATGAGTGAGGGACCTACATTTGGTCGAAATGACCTCAAATTGAAATCCAACTTCACCATTGCATTCGAAACATCGAATTTAGAGTATACATTTGATTAAATCGGATTTCACATGAATCCTGAGGCATTGGCAGAAACTTGGAATTTTCCAAGTTTCAGTTGTTAGTTGTGCTGACAGCAAGTACTACAATCGAACAATGAAGGATGGCAATTGCCATACCTGCTCCTGCACTCAAGTAGTGTGATTTCACACCCTTTTGTGTGATAGCTATACCTGATTACCTAGCATGGGTATAAAATGACCCCTTAGGCTGCGTTTGGGTTATTTTCACTTATCTTTGAGAGCCAAGAACCCTAAAAGAGTGTGATAGATTAGAATTGAGTCTTGGGGTGACTTGGGAGATTAATTAACATATATTTTCATGAATATATTCGGATTTAAGGTAAGAATCCTTCAAATTGATGCTTGAATTTCTTGAATTGTTTACCAAAGCCCCAAATACTTTAAGGCCTGATTTAGCCCCAAACTTAGCTTGGTTTTCACCCATTTTAAGGATTTTGATTTCATGAGCTTTATATCATGTTGGGCTACTCTCGAAAATGTGATTTTCCATGAGTAGGGACCAGATGGGGTATTGGCATGATTTTTGGACCCAAAGAACAATGGTGTAATATAGGTATCGATATTCTCGTATTGATGTGTATAATATTTTTTTGATAGCATGGCATCTGGAAGAAGTTTCTCAGAAAGTAAAATAAGGTTTACTAGATTGTTGAGCTTTCTTCGGCATTGAGGTAGGTTACATTTATCCCTTGTTAGATTGAGCTATGTTGTAGTATAATTGTGATATCATGTTGGATTGGAATGGATTTTAGGTGTTGGTTTGATGATGTGCAAGACTTGGGATTAGTTTAATCTTCTAGGTCATTTGAGACCCTTAGAGTGAAATGCTTAGTTTATTTCATTTAACCTTAATGGATTAAACTCAATGTCTCATGTTTATCATGAGAATGCTTAGAATTACTCTAGTTAGATGGGAGTGACCTTACCACTCATGCTCAGGCAAGATTGGCCTTAGTTGCTTACTCAAATAGAGTTGTTTTAGTTCCAATGGAATTAGTGATAGAACTTGAGTAGAATCTATACCTTGGAGTTAATTATGGATTGTTATACACCTAAGAGTTGATTTAGATACTTTAGACTAGTCTGGGATAGAAACAAACTTAGAAGGTATTAGGATCTTGACCCACCTTAAGCCAAGATTGATATAGTTTTCTTGAAACCCTTATACATTTATTAAATGCTTAGAGAATGCCTATTTTAGGCAAGGTTAAGGAACCCTTCGTACTTGCTGGTTATGATGAATAATGTTAGAAGTAATGTCTTATCGATTGTGACATGTATCTATGTTATTAGCTAAGATCATGATAAGCCATTATTTATGCCATTGTTTGGCTATTGATTGGGCTTTCAAAATATATTATTGAATGATCCCTTGTCTAGGATATTGCCTAAGCCTTAAATTATGATATTGACTATGCTATGAGTAAGCTATGGATTACGCCATAGATTAGCTATTGCTCAAGTTATTTATAGACTATTTTTAGCTAATGATAAGTTATTTAGTATTCGACTAAGAGGTCGTTACTCGTGATAATGTTTGTGATATTGATTATGCCAAGAATATATGCTAGAAATCATGCTTGAAAATACTCCTCATGATAATTTTAGCAATGATGTCATGAATTATGATTATAACTCAAGTTTATTAATTTATGGGAGATTATGTTACTAATTATGCTTGATATCACGAAACTTTCTTATATAATTGCTTATGTGATAAATGTTGCCGCCGATTATGACTATCCACATATATTGATACCCGACATGGTCGGTGGAGATTGGGATAATATATTTATACCAGGTATGGCCAGAGAATATTATGATAATGTGATGATACCCGACAAGGTCGGAGGATGTTATTATGATGATATACCCAGGAAGGCCAGATGATATTTTAATAATGATGATAATCGGCATGGCCGGAAGATATTATGATGAGGTGATATACTCGTCAAGGTCGGCGGATATTGATTATGATGATATATTTATGGAAAGGATGGAAGATGAATAAATTGATATGCCTACATGTATATCTACTGGTTTGCATTCGGCTAGCCCTATGTATAGTAATCATATTCTTATTTGTACACCTATGTGTAATTGGTTATGTTATTGATATTATGGGTGCCGATTATAGCCCACTAGTGATAAATACTTATAAGTGATATAGTTGATACTTGAAACTAAATAAGGATTAGTGGTGGATATTGTCCTAGTGGCTAATGATGACTAATGGATATTCAAACACTAGCAAAAATAATGAATATTTGTATTAATGGCTAGTGATAATGATGGTTAATCTATAATGACGATTAGTACTAACAATGATTAGTAATCATAATGATTGATTGATAATGATTATTAAGGTAGTGATGAAATCTAGTTAATAAATGATGCTTAGTTGCTAAATATTGGTTAGTTGGTGAATTATGACTAGATGATAACCCATGAACAAAGGTTATGTGGTAAATAGTTGTTAAAAACTAGAGGTTATGATGGCTAGTAAGTAAAATGGATTAGTTAGTGAGGGATGACTAGCTAGTGAATTATGGTTAGTGTATATTGATGCTAAGATTGCTAAATGATGGTAATAGTATGGAATATGGGCACTTGGTTAAAGTTGGTGATTAATGAAAGTTAGATAAAATGATTGATTGATGATATTTTGGAAAAATGGTTGAATAATGATGAGGTTTGGATATGTGTTGGTTAAATTCCTGTATGCTTCTCCTATGTATACTCTCTAGAAGTATGGGATGATGTGATGAGTTATTTATGTTATGCATCAGTTGGCGTATGGGAGCCAACTTTGTACGTGTGTTTTCTTGTGTTGATGCATTATGATTTCGAATTGTCTATTTCTTATGCACGATGATATTGGCATGTGTTGATGCCTTATGTTATATTGTTATTTTGGTTTAATTACTCATTATGTATAGTGATGATGTAGATGATTCGAGTTTGATTATGTACCTTGACTTAATTATGATTATCTTGCATTATATCATCTTCATTTCATGATTTAGCTCAAGGTGAGCTCTTGGAGTTCTAAGTTTCCCTTTTACATCTACCTTATTGTTATTAAGTTTTTTGTATTGAGACATATGTATTAACTATATTCTAAGTCTTCTGGGTTGTATTATAGACATTAGATGCTCTTGTACTGGCTCTACTAGGTCGTAGGATTGGTATCTTACGATGACTGTTTTTCTATGTTAAAACACTTGTGTATTTATAACTTGTGTTTATTGAATTTGGCCTATGTTGGCATTTCTTACCGAGTTAAACCATTGTGTTAGCTCTAGGTTATGGTGTTGGATTACCTACTGGAGAGGTTTAGTAGGTTCCATCATAACTCATATATCTGATCATGACAAATTAGTATCAGAGCCTAGACTTCACCGGCATTGTTGGTATAAGAGCAAGTGTCTAGTAGAGTCCTACGAATCAGAACATTGACGTTCAATTTGTATATTTGGGAAGCTATGAGACATTATTAGGATTTCTTCACTTCTTTTACTCATATTTTTCTAAGAGTCTGAATTGGTTTGTAGAAGTATTCTTTTGACTTTACTATTTTCTAGATGTCCAAGACACGTGCTACCGCTACACGAGTCGAGGGTCCCGCTACCAATCCCAAGGATCCTTCTTCTATTCGTGGATGACCTATAGGTCTTGTACATCCTCATGATATATTCCCAGTAAGGTTCCAAGATAGGCCACCTTCCCTAGACTATCATCCTGCACCTGAACTAGAGACTCTTCCGCCATAGCTAGCGGTAGGTCAGGGACTAGCCCAGGATACACCAGGGTTTATTCATTATTCTTTGCTGAGAGATGTATTTATTTAGCTCTTGGGGATTATTTGTTATGTGTCATATGATGGTGCATAGTCTACTGATCAAAATGGTATTCAGGTGGTGGAGCAGCCTATATCTGTGACTCCCAGAGTTGAGGTTCCTCCTACATCTATAGTCGCTCAATTGGTAGTTTCTTAACCAGTGGTTTCCCAACCTATTATGTCTACTGAGAAGCAGAAGATATTGGGTAGATTCTTGAGATTAGCTCTGCCTAGGTTTTCTTGTGCCCCAGGAGAGGATGTATATGGATTTCTGATTGCTTATGAGGATAGTCTTTGTGGTTTGGTCCTTATTGAGACTCGTAGTGTGGATTACACCATATTTCAGTTGGACTTATCTTCTCATCATTAGAGGAGAGGTTATATGGACTCTAGAACATCTGGATCTTCTCTCTTATCATAGACTCAATTCTCCGAGATATTCTTGCAGAAGTATATGCCTTGCAACCTTAAAGATTGTTTGAAGGATCATTTATCTAGATTGGAGCAGGGATCCATGACCATTGTAGAGTATGAGGCTTGTTTTTATTAGTTATCTAGGAATGTGACTTCTATTTAGGACACTGAGTATGGGAGAGTTTGCTGCTTTGTTAAATATTTGAGACTCCCTATTCATTTATCTACTTAGAATTTGGTCGTTGTGGGTAGGTCTTTTTTGAAGGTTTTAGACCATGCTAGGGTGATGGAGGATATGCACTATGAGGGTCATTAGGGAAGTGATAAGAGGCCTGGGTTTTAGGAAAGATTCTGTAGGAGTCATCGTAGTTCTTGACCCAAAGATGATGGTTCTCAGAGTAGGTATCCTCCGCATCCATCCTTTCAACTACAGAGCCAGCATAGTCGACCTTTTTAAGAAGCTCTTTAAATTACTGAGGAAGTCTAGTCTAGTGCTAGTGGTCGCCCTAGTAAGGGTAGTGGTCAATCTTTGAGGGGTTCACTTACATGGTGGTTATTCTATGTTAGCCAAATCTGTTGGTTCTTATTTCGCTCATGTTTCTTATTTTATATATGGAATTCTTAGTTACTATTCATGGGATTACCCTAGTTGTGGGGAAATTATTATTGCGGCATAAGGTGCTTCCCCTATTAGAGCAGTTTATCCCTAAAGTAGAAGTGGTTTGCATAGTCGTAGAGGTGGTTCCCAGGGTACTCGAGAAGGTTCTCAGGTAGGAAGGACAGGATGTCGATCAGGTGCCAATCCTAGTGGCAGGTGTGGTTAGTTGTATGCATTACCTGCTAGACCCAAGGCTGAGACTTCAGATGTTGTTGTTAAATGTATGATTTTGGTGAGCCACCAGTTGGCTCTTGCTTTATTTGATCCAAGTTTCACTTATTCTTATATTTTTTCTTATCATGCACCACGATTGGAGTTGTCTTATGATTTATTATCTATGCCATTGCACTTATCTACTCCTTTGGGTAATTATTTAGTAGTGGATCGAGTATTTAGATCATGTGTTATGACAGTTAGTGATATTGATACTTATGTTGATCTTATTATTCTGCATATGGTGCATTTTGATATGATTCTGGACATAGACTGATTATCCCACTATTATGCAGTCATGTATTATTTATCCAAGACCATTACCTTAGTCATACCTGGCATACCCCTAGTCATGCAGCTGGGAGCGGTTAGCCATAAGCCTAGGGGGATTATTTCTTATGTTCGAGCTAAAAAGGTTATCTCTAAGGATTACGAGTCCTATCTCACTTATATTTATGATATTAGAATGGAGAGTACGTCACTTGACTTTATTCCTGTTGTTTGTGAGTTTCTTGATGTGTTTCTGATCGACCTGCCTGGTATTCCCCCTGTCCATGAGATTAAGTTTGCTATTAATCTCGAGCCTAGCACCCGACTTATTTCTTTGGCACCTTACCGCATGTGATAGTTGTACTAAACTCATAAAGACCTAGGACCTGGTCCCTTGTTGTCAGTTGATCATCATCCAAAAAAGATATAGCAATTTTCCTCTTTTTTAATGATGACAAACCAACCATAGATTTTGGAGCATCAAACATCATTCACCTCATTTAATCAGAGTGATACCACTACTGTCGATGAATGTTGTTCCTATCACTGTGCACCATGTTTCCCCTTTATTGCTATGCACCAATATGCTTCACCTTGTCAATATACTTGCACATATAAATATCATTCACCACATGTGCCACACATAGTACCCGGTACCTACCACTTGAATTAAGTATTCCCTCTTTTGGCATCATTGAAAAGTAAGAACAGTAAATCAAGAGTAAAATATGCATAAGTCAATTAAACAGGTAAAGGACTTGGGAAGAGGGTTTGGAGAAGTTGAGCCATCTTATTATATTAAGTATCATAACACTGCAACAATTCCTTGGTTAGCTGCTTTATCTCTACATTCAAGCTGAGAACCTCATCAGTTAGAGTTGAAATACTCATTTTTAGTGCAACATTCTCAATTCTAACCTCTTCAGAGACACTTGGGTCCTCACTAGAAAGACGTTGAATTATCATTCATAATTTCCTAATCTTTGCATCCTTAGCAGTTGTGTTGAGCATCAATTCCTCTATTTATTTGTTAAGATCCTCTTGAGAGATTGTTCCTGATCTCTAACATATCTTAAAATCATGATAAGCGTGTAACAATATTATCACTTTTGATGATTATTATCATATTGTCCCTCCACCCTTATATTCGTGCATTCAATCACTTGTTTTCTTTCAGACATATTATGCACTGCTACCACGTACATTTCAAGAATGGAGCAAATTGTCATCTTCCAGGCTTATCATATATTGCTACCACATTCACTTCATGGAATGGAGCATATTCAATGGATAAGTTTTATGACTTTCTATCAAACACGTTGTTTTTGCCTTAGCCATCATAATATCATTAAGGGATATGGTGCATTGAGATTCAAACTCAATATTTTATCCATATAAAGGCGTCTTAGGCATAAATTGATGGGACTTGAATCCAACATCTTATCATCATGGTGCATTGAAACTTTTAACCCAGTGTCTTACCCTTTTAATGAGATGAGACTTAAATTCATCATCATATCTTTTAACAATATTGTTCTTCATGAATAAATTTAAAGCATAACTGATTCCAAACCAAGTATTTTTCCTCAAATTCAATAATAGTTATATCATTAGTAGCAAAAGACAAATAAGATAAGGGATTACTGACCTTAAAATTACCTTTAGAGCGAGTGATTATTATTTCTCTTGAGGGTTCAATTATAATGATGGAAAACTCTTTTATTTATAGGGAAAAACTAACCTTGGGTTTCTAATTTTTTCATAAATAGACATTCACTATATATGGTAATATATTTATAACATATACTAACATCTTTATAATTTTGGTTTATTTTCGTTTCCTAAATTGATTGATGCTAATATAATTGTAGTATGTAAATCTTCTTTATCTAAGAATTAATTTTCACACATATAAAGTTAGTTCATGTAAACTGAAACATATGAACATACTAGATATTGATGGCTCGTGCCAGCACGGACTCAATATATATTTTTTTAATCTCAATTTAAATTATTAAAATAATTTATATTTTAAATTATTGCGATTTATAATATTTTTTCTTCTGTTTTAATTTAAGTGGTGTTGGTATAATTTCGAGAGTCAGTCAAATATTTTATATTTTTTAAATTTCTTAAGTTGTTTATTATGTGACTTACAATGTCTTTTACATTATTTTTTAATAATATATGAATATTCTCCCTGCCTCAATTTATGTGGCACAGATAAAATTTTGACAGTCAATTAATTTTTTTTTTACATATATACTTTTATATTAAGTTCTTAATTATTATGACTTATAATACTTTTTATTTTGAGTCGGGGGTCCATCAGAAACAACCTTGCTATCTCACTTTGAGGTAGTGGTATGGACTGCGTACACTTACCCTCCCCAGACCCCGCTTGGTGGGAATATACTAGGTATGTTGTTGTTGTTGTTGTTATTTTATTTTCAAATAATATATGTTATTTTATCTCTTGCTCTGTTCCATTTCAATTTATGTACACTAATATAATTTCAGTAGTCAAAAAAAAATTTATGTTGACATATCATTTATGTCTCTTTTACCTTTTTTTTATAAAATATTGTCAATTTTTCAATGCTTAGACGATCATAATAATTAATTAGTGGTGATATAGTAAAATCACGGTAAAACCAATGAAGCACACATGGCTTAAGTGACTTATAATAACTAATTAGAAGCGACATAACAAAATTATTATAAAAAAATAGTTGTATAATAATTAATTAATGGTGGTATAGTAGAATTACGATTGAAATAGTTAAAACAGTCATAAATGTTATTTTACTTTTTTCTAATTAAATATAATTATTTTTTTAATATGTAAATGACTTATAATATTCAATTTGAAATATAATAATTAATTAGAAATAATATAGTAAAATTGGTATTGAAACAGCTGAAGCAGATATGTCATAAATGTCTATTTTAATTTTTTATTAAATATTATTAATTTTCTAATACATAAATGACTTATAATAATTAATTAGGGGTGATATAGTAAAACTACAGTTGAAACAGCTGAAGCAGGCATGTCGACCTCGTGCTTGCTTTGCCGATACAGAAAAATTACGATTGAAACAGCTGAAACAGTCATAAATGTCTATTTTACCCTTTTCTAATTAAATATTATTAATTTTATAATACGTAAATGACTTATAATATTTAATTAGGGATACAATAATTAATTAGGGGAGATATAGTAAAATTACGGTTAAAGTGCTGAAGCAGACATGTCATAAATGTCTATTTTAAATTTTTATTAAATATTATTAATTTTTGAATACATAAATGACTTATAATAATTAATTAGGAGTGATATAATAAAATTACAATTGAAGCAGCTGAAGCAGGCATGTCAACCTCCTGCCTGCTTCAGCTGGTTAACTCGCTCTTATAATATAAGAGAATACATAGTCAAACTAAAGACAAAACTTAATAAACATACAAATTACTTTTGTTGAGAATATATTTTCCAGCTTATCATAATAGCTTTTATAACAATGACACTATTCCTACAAACGGAGCTGCACAAGAATACAACAAGGGATGGTCGTGTTTACTTGGGTGCACTGTTTTTTGCTGTTACAATTATTATGTTCAATAGATACTCGGGGCTTGACCTAAGTATTGTGAAGCTTCCTGTCTTCTATAAACAACGCGATTTTCTCTCTTTCCTGCTTGGGCATATGCTAAACCTTACATGGATTCTTAAAATACGAATCACACTTGAAGAAGTTTGCATTTGGGTGTGTATGACTTATTATGTCGTAGGATTTGATGTAGATATTGGGAGACTAAAAAAATAGTCTTTCATTTATATGCGACAATGTTTTCAGTTCCCAATCTGATGGAGATTGATTCACAATTTGCAGGTTCTTCAAAAGATCTTTCTTCTCATATGTGTTAACCAGATGGCGTCAGCACTATTTTGCTTATTGGCAGCTATTGGAAGAAATCTAATAGTTGCAAACACATTCGGATCATTTGCACTAAATTTACAGTTATGGTTTTGGGTGGATTCATTGTATCTAGAGGTAAAATTTCAGGCAGTGTTGAGAAACCGCACGATATAAAACTTATATGTTCACCATGCCAGTTGTGACTTGCATTAACTAGGACAATGTTAATCGTCTATTAGATGATGTGAAGAAATGGTTGATATGGGGCAACTAGTTTTCGCCAATGATGTATGCAAATAATGCCACTGTTATCAATGAATCTCTCGGAAGAGTTAACGGCATGTAAGTAAAAGCGTATGAACTTCTACTAACACAAAAAAGATGTCAAAGCTGCACTATTGAAAGTTCACATTGTCTTTGGTTGGTAGGTTCCTCCGAACTCTTGAGACACCTGAGCTGCAACATCCTTAAAATTGTGTGGACTCTTTCCATATTCAAGGTGGTAATGGATTTGTGTAGGACTATTCTTTGATATGTGTTGCTCTTCAATTTCCTTTTCTCAGTCTCCCTAACTTATCTCAAACGTAAGGATCAAGAAACTCATCTTATGCAACCTTTTCTCTGTACCATCTATAGAAGGACAACACATTGATTAAATGGGAGAGTTTTTTGTGCAGCTTTTGGGAAACCTCAGCAAATTCTATTCGAAGAAACTATGACAGACGGGATAGCAGCACAAAGAGTGAGCACAACTCAAGAGTGAGCACAACTCCCATTGTGCTTTAGTTTGCAAAAGCACAGGAGGGGAAATGAAGTTCTACAAAGTACATCTTCCAGGTTGATGTCCTCAAGAGTAGGCAGCATCAACGAGGCCGATGGAAAAAATAACAGGAAAAGTGAAATTATTCTTTGTTTCAAGCCCCTTCATATAACATTTGATAAATATCAGATATGCATTAGATATGCCGCAGGTAAGTTGCAGTATTACTCCTTGGAAAATTTACAATAATATATCTGTTCGAAACTTGTTTTGATCTAAGTTTCTGTCCTACACAAAATAAAAGTAATGTTGTGACTCCAGGAAATGAAAGCTTAGGGTATTACTGAGGATCGGCTTGAACTCTTGAAAGGAGTAAGTGGTGCTTTTACGCCTGAAGTTTTGACAGCTCTGATGGGTGTTACTGGAGCTGGTAAGACCACCCTGATGGATGTCTTACCCAAAAGGAAAACTGGTGGATACATTGAAAGAAGCATCATTATCTCGGGGTACCCCAAGAAGCAAGAAACATTTAAGCAAATAGCAGGATACTGTGAGCGAACTGATATTCATTCACCACGTGTAACAGTATATGAATCCATGCAATATTCTGCTTGGCTTCAGTTGCCTTAGAAAGTTGACAAGGCAACTAGATAGGTAAATTTAAGAAACAAGAAAAAATCACACAGGTGGTTACTACTAATGCTTATAGAAACTGGTTGCTAAACTAGATATCAATGCTGCAGATGTTTATTGAAGAGGTCATGGAACTTGTAGAGTTAACCCCATTAAGAGAATTAGTAGTTGGCTTGCCTGAATTGAATGGTCTATCAACTGAACAGCAAAAGAGACTTACAATTGCAGTTGAGCTTGTTGTCAATCCCGCCATTATATTCATGGATGAACCAACCTCATGACTAGATGCTAGAGCAGCTGCAATGGTGATGAAGACAATGAGAAATACAGTAGATACTGCTCGAACAGTGGTATGCACCATTCACCAGCCTCATCATATATTTGATGCTTTTGACGAGGTGAAAATATTTACTTTGTTTAATTAAGTAATTTTGTTTGGAGACAAACAACCTAATTTTTCTACAACAAACTATAGCTGCTACTTCTAAAATGGGGAGGTGAAGAATTGTATGTCCATCCATTAGGATGCCATTCTTCTCAGCTTATTAAGTATTTCGAGGTGAGAAAGATATAGGTAGGATAAATTGATCATAATGCTGTCTAGGTACTAAAACTATTATTCTTTTCTTTTTCGCCTCCGGAATTGATGCAGTACCTCTTGTCAAAAAATTGATGCAGTTCCTAAAGTAAAAATGGTCATAATCCTGCAACATGGATGTTGGAAATCACTAGTACAGCAGGAGAAGCACTTCTGGGAATTGACTTTGCAGAATCATACTAGAACTCGGAGTTGCCCAAATATGAAATCTCTTGAAACAAAATTAAACTTTAGTTGACTGAACAGAGCTAGACATGTTTAATCATGATTCTAAAGTAGATTTGTTTACCAAATAATTCAGGAGAGACAAGGCGTTAATCAAGGAACTAAGTGGACTAGGTCCAGGTCAAAAGATTTATACTTGCCTACAAAGTACTCTCACTCTTTCTTCACACAATGCATGGTTTGCTTCTGAAAATACCACTGGTCATACTGGCGAAATTCTTCATACAAAACAGTCAGGTTTCTGCTTATGATTGTCGTTGCTCTAATGTTTGGAATAATATTCTGGGATCATGGCACCAATAGGTAAAGAAGAGGAGAAAACAATACTCTATAAGAACTATTCCTGATTTTCAAGATATTCGTTTCTCTTAGTTTCAGGTCTAATGTTTTACGTGCACCAGATATCAGAGGAAGGCAACCAGATTGTTCCAATGCCATAGGATCTATGTATGCTGCTGTTATGTTTCTTAGCGTGCAAAATTCTTCAGCAGTTCAGCCAATCATCTCCATCAGGAGGACAGTTTTCTATAGGAGAAGTGTTAGAATTATGCTTTTAAACTGCTGTAACTTTCTTTTACTGCTTTAGTTTTTTGAATAAATCCTAGTTGATAGGTTGTTAGTTAACTATCTTTTATTAGAGTTTTGTGTGGCTTGTACTTAGTAGTTAGTTTCTTCTTTGTTTGTTATTTGAATTTGCAGATAAGTTTAGTAGCATTTTTTTATATTTTGTAGTTGTAAATTTAGCTATAAATATATATGTTTGAGTTATTAATAAAATAATTCCTTTAGCCTCATTGCAGTATATTTCTTTCAATATTTTTCTCTCTGATATTTTTCAATTTCTTTGATAAAACCAACAATTGGTATCTAGAGCCATTTTTTGAGGGACTTGTGAGTGAAAAGATGGATTTCAAAAATAGTTTTTCACCAATAACTCCTATTTTCAATGGTGAAAATTAGCAACTACGGGCTGTGGTGATGAAAACCTACTTGGAGGATCTTAATCTTTGGAAAGTCGTGGAAGAGAATTATGAACTTAATCCGCTACCAAATAATTCCACCGTGGCTCAAATCAAGAGTCACAAGGAAAAGAAAACCATCAAGTCCAAGGAAAAAGCAACTTTATTTGTTGTTTCAACAACTATTTTTCATGAGAATTATGACTTTCACACCATAAAATTTTTTTGGTATTATCTGAAGAAAGAATATGTTGGAGATGAAAGAATGCGAGAAATAAAGGTATTGAATTTAATGAGAAAATTCGAGTTGCAGAGAATGAAAGAGCCTGAAACAATCAAGGAATACTCGAACAGATTGTTTGGTATTGTTAACAAGGTAAGGTTGCTAGGCACTAAATTTAAAGATTTAAGAATTATTGAGAAAGCTCTTGTAATAGTTTTCGAAAGATATGAAGCATGTATAACCACCTTGAAAAACACACAAGATCTGTCCAAAATCACTTTGTCAAAATTGTTAAATTCTTTTTAGGCACATGAGCAAATGAGGCTTACGAGGTAAGATGGCATAGTTGAAAAAGTATTAACAGCCAGGCACAAAACTCAAAGGGTAAATTTTTGAAAAATTACCCACCTTGTCAGCACTGTGGCAAAAATGATCAACCTTTATTTAAACGTTGGAAGAGGTCAGATGCACAATGTAATATCAACAATCAGTTTGATAATGAAGTTGTGATTTGCAAAAACAAATCTCAAAAAAATAAAACAGATGCCCAAGTCGCTAACATAGAAGAAGAAAACTACTTATTTATGGCAACATATTTTTCTACTAACAAATTTAGATGATTGATAGTGGTTGTACAAACCACATGACATATGACAAAAATCCTTTTAAAGAGTTTATATCCATTGAAAATAAGAAAGTCACTATTAGGAATGGTAACTATATTTTTGCAAAAGAAAAAAAGGTCTATTGCAATCAAAACAAGTCCAGACACCAAAATAATTTCAAATGTCCTTTACGTGCCTGATATTGATAAAAGTTTGTGAAATGTTGTCCAATTAATGAAAGAAGGATTTAAATTATTATTTGGAGACAAATATTGCCGAATCTTTGATTCCACTAATCAGGAGACTTTACAAGTTGAAATGAGAGGTAAAAGCTGAGTATTTAATCCAACAGAAGATGCACAACAAGCCTTGCAAAATCAAAGACAAATTAACAGATTTATTCAAGAGGTTAAGTCTAGAATCTACAGTTTCTCAAGTAAGGAGGACTGTTAGAATTATGCTTTTAAATTGCAGTAACTTTATTTTACTGCTTTAGTTTTTTTGAATAAATCCTAGTTAATAGGTTGTTAGTTAACTATCTTTTATAAGAGTCTTGTGTGGCATGAACTTAGGATTTAGTTTCCTCTTTGTTTGTTATTTGAATCTACAGATAAGTTTAGTAGCATATTTTTATATTTTGTAGTTAGAAATTTAGCTATAGATGTATGTCTTTGAGTTATTAATAAAATAATTTCTTTAGCCTCATTATAGTATTTTTCTTTTAATATTTTTTTCTCTATTATTTTCCAATTTCCTTGATAAAAAACAATAGAACGAACAATTGTGATGTATTCAGCTTTACCTTATACTTTTGGATAGGTGCAAAATCATATTCGTCAATGCATTGACACTTTCCTTCAAAATCTTGAAAGCCTTTGATGCCTAAATGAGCATTTGTCATGTCCTACATGGCGGAAGTACCTTATATTAAGGGGTACCATTTAGGGACACCACTTTAAAATAATACAAAGTAAGTATCAATTTGTGACAGAAAGTAAACATTTAAAACTATTTTAAGTCTCTGACACATTTGCAAGATGAACCTTGACAATAGATGGGCACTTTTTGTTGAAAATTCTGCATACTCCACCTAATATCCTAGTACCATCACCTCCATTAATTAACCATTCTTATGGAATATTTTTGACTACGCAGGTTATGATTGAACTCCTTTATCTATCTATCCAGACTGTCAAGATGAACAAATTCTAGAAGATTAGAGCTAAAGTTCTCCATTAATGGAGATAGTTGCAGAGGAAATGAGAAAGAGTATATTGGGAGAATAGAGTTCCCTTATTTTGTATTAGAGAAGATAAATTGCAAAAACTCAGCAACAATGTACATAGTTCACTATTTATACAGCTAGGAAGAAAATTAAACATCTAGAAAATATCTAGCTTTTAACCAACTTGATGTGACAGCTGGACACAGTTGGAAATATAGATAACTAACTAACTATCACTAGCTAAGATAATTAACTAATCAAGCTATACATATATCTTAATCTCAATACCCCTCCCTCTTCTCTCATGTTGGAGGTGAGGTAATCATAACCAATTTGTGTAAGAGAGCAGAATGTTTTATGCCAGTGAGAGATTTAGTGATAATATATGCCATATGATCTTCTGTATTGATGTGGTATAGAGAAATAATACTATCTTAAAGTTTAAATCTGACAAAGTGGCAATCAACCTCAATGTGCTTAGTCCTTTCATGAAAAACTGGGTTCCTAGCAATGTGCAGTGTTGATTAGCTATCACAATAAATAGGAATAGTGTTTAAAAAGGAATATCCAGCTCCTCAAGTAGCTTATGTAATCAAACCATCTCCCCAACCCCCCTTTCTGAGAGACCTGTACTCATCTTCAGCTGAGAAAAGGAGATGATCTCTCATTTCTTGGATTTATAAATTACGTAAAAGCACAATGTAACCAAACATTGACTTTATAAAATCTGGAAAAGTGGTCCAATCAGAGTCATATATGCATGAACTATGCTATCTAGAGATGAAAACATAAAAATGTCTAAGGTTAGATCCTGCTTCAGGTATCTGAGCATATGGAAGGCTTCATGCAAATGTGGTTCTCTGGGATCCTGCATATAGTGGATCAAGTATTTCACTCCATAAGCTATGTCTAACTTGGTATTTATAAGAAAGTTGGGCTTCCCCACCAATCTTCTGTAATAGGTGGGATCAGATAAGACTTTTCCCTCATGAGCTCTAAGATTAACATTTGGATCAAGAGGTGAAGTCAAATAAGTTTAGTGACTATAGTAAAAGTCAAATAAGTTTAGTGACTATAGTAAAATTCTTTAAGTAAGTCCAGGATAAAGGGACTTATTTAGTTTGCAAACCAGACCTTTGCTCTTAGTGGCTAGACCAGGAGGAAGTTTCATATACACCTCCTTATGCAAATCTCCATGGAGAAAAGCATTATTCACATCAAGTTGATGAGTATCCCAACGTTTCTTGGTTGCAGTAGTTGTAAGTTCCCTTACAGTTGTCATTTTGACAGCTGGAGAGAGAGTTTCTACATAATCAACTCCAGATTCTTGTGTATAACCTTTCACTACTAATTTAGCCTTATATCTCTCAATACTTTCATCAGCTTTATATTTTAGTTTGTACACCCATTTACAACTAATGGCTTTCTTTCCTGGTAGTAGAAGTATAAGGCTCCAGATATTGTTATCATGAGGGGTAATAAACTCTTGTGCGCAGGGCTTACAACAACTTTTTCATATGATGATGGCTCACTAATATGAGTAATATTTATTATAAAAGACTGACTATTAGGGAAAAGATTCTCAGAAGATATATGATTATGAAGATATCAAGAGTCATTAAGGGACAAAATAGCAAAATCATGACTATCAGGTGAAGTGAGTGGAGGTTTGAGAAGGGAATGGACATAGTTAGCTAAATAATTGGGAAGTTTAGGTACCCTATATGATATTCTAGATCCTATATTACATGGACCAGATGTGGTGTGAGAAGTATGAAAGGGCATAGAGGAAGTACCTTCTGGTGAAAAAATAGATTCATAAACATTTGGTGAAGGTGACAAACATGGACCATCATTATTTGAAGATCTTATATCTCTCTACACATGTGTGGTTAGTTCAAAAGTAGTGGTATTGATTGGAGTTGTATTGGTTGAGGTTGGAGTATTATCAGAATAAAATTTACCAAAAAAGTAACAGAATTAAAAGGACAAGTAGAAGAAAAAATAGAACTTTTGGTCAGTGCAAAAGGAAAAATAGTCTCCTGGAAAACAACATTCCAAAAAATAAGTATCTTCTTAGAAGCTAGACTTAACAACTTATATCCTTTTATACCAAAAGAATATCCTACAAATGCATATGGGTTGGATCTAGGAACAAATTTAAATCTGTGATGTGATGGAGTGATAGGATAACACAAACATCCAAAACTTTTCAAATGTGAATAAGTAGGTTTTGTTTGATGACTTCATAGGGACACTTATTATTGAGTGGGGTAGAAGGTAATCTATTGATGATATAGGTTGTGGTTAAAATTTATTTACTCTAATATTTTATAGGGAGTTTTGATTGAAAATGGAGAGCTCTGGATGTCTCAAGTTTGTACTTGTGCTTTCTTTCAACCGCACCATTTTGTTGTGGTATGTATAGGCAAGATTTTTGTGTATAATTCCTTTAGATTGAAAAAATTGAGTGGCCTCATTATTAGTGAACTTTAGGCCTTTATCTGATCTTATAATTTTGATGGTAGTGTTAAATTGGTTTTCAATAAGGTTGACAAAGGCTTTGATGACATGAAGAACATTGCTTTTACTACTTAATAGTTATGTCCAGTGATCCTGCTATAATCATACACCATGGTTATGAAGTACTGAAAATTTTCACGTGTTGCTACCTAATAGACCCCACAGGTAAACATGTACTAATTCAAAAATCTTATTGTTGGTGTGAGTTCTGGATGAAAAGGGCAATTTATATGTCTGATCATGGAATAAATAGGACAAAAGAAAGGTTGTTTATGTGAGAAAGCCAAAAGTATGGAGGATATGCCTTTTATCTTAACAAAAGTAACATGCCCAAATCTATAATGCCACAAGAAGTTTGCATCAATATCATGATATAAGCCAGAAATATTTCATACAACATTGTCTTTATTAGAATTATGAATATTAGGCAATACAGATGTTGAAGGAGTTGAATTACAAGTATGAGAAACACATTGACAATATACTATATTGGCACGAAAAGAAGAATATAAGATAGGACACTCTGCTGAAGTGTTGCCCATTTATAAGAAATCTGAGCAAAGAAAGTACAGACCATCATGCACCTTACCGATATCCAGAGTTATCTTCAGTGAAGGTGCCTATAGTAGACATGAGGTATTATAAAAAGAAGTAACACACTTAAGATACATGGTCAAGCAACTAACAAAGATCAAATTGTATTTTAAGAAATGGACAAAAAGGATACTGTTCAAAGATATTTGAGGAGCAAACTGAACAGTTCCAATCTCTGTCACCTTAACACTATATCCATTAGGTAGTCTGATCAAGAAAAAATAGGTTAGTGTGATTAAGTTGGTGAGATTTTGTTTATTAAAGGTCATGTGATGGGATGTTCCTGAGTCTAATATCCACAAATCAGTTTTTTCTTTGAAACATCCACATGAGAGTTTGTCAAAATTAATAGAAGAGTTACAAGAAACAATACCTGCAAAATTAACTGATCCACTTGTCATTTATTTTTCAGCAGAGAACTTCTCAGCTACATTGATTTGAAATTGTTGCAGCAAGCCTGCAATTTGTCTATACTGATCCTTAGTGAGGTTTGGGTTCTGATAATTGTGTTTATGTGCAGGCGAGAAACCAAATTCAGCATCATAACATGTAGCAAAATCATAAGACAACTCCACAGGATTAGCAGATGTTATGCCATTACCCATGTTGCTTCTAGAACCTTGGCTAAAGTACTGTGAGTTGGTTGAGTATTTGTTGTGGTTTTTGAGGTAATGTTGAGGTGCTGAACCAGTTGGACAAGTAGAATTTGGATAACCATGTAGCTTGTAGCATTTTTCCTTGGTCTGACCTAACTTCTTGTAGTATTCACAAAATGGTCTATTTTTACTGGAGGATGGATGATTGGATATAGAGTAGTTGGTCCTGAAATTTCTAGTATCGGAGGAATTGAAAGAGATAGAAATGAAAGAAGTGGGCTCATTTGATAGATAAGAGGAGTGTGTGGATGAGGAATAGTTTGTTCTGAGTTCTCTTTCTCTGGAAAGCTTTGATGCTCCTACCTTGAGGGAGCTAAATTTAGTAAACATTTGACTGTTTGGCTTGAGCTATCCCTGATTCTCCTCCTAGAATAAAATAACAAATCCATGTCCCATAGATGGAAAAGAATTCATCATTAGTATGCTTCCCCGATCACAGTGTATACTTTATTTAAACCGGTAAGGAATTAAATTAATCTTCTGTCTTGTTCTGCCTTGTGTGATACTTTCTTAGCCCCGCAAGTGCATATGCAGCAGCACTAAGTTTTGACATTCAAATTACTCAATTCTTCCCATAACTTCTTAAGTATAGTATGTAGTAATAGCACGAGCTCCTTGACTATGGTCATTGATCTCCTTTTGAATTTGCATTACCATCATTAGTTTGATCATAAAGATCTTTTAATTCAATCTATAATTCCAAAGCATCAGATTCATGCTATATGTTGTCCGCAATATCCTTTGACAAAGAATTGAGGATCTACAAAGTGACCATATCGTCACACCTTTCCCATTAGCGATAGGTGGAAGTAGTTGAAAGAGGTTTCTTACATTCTCCATTTATGAAACCTAACTTGTTTTTCACTAAAAGTCATCTAAGCATACGACGTCTTCAAGAGCGGTAACCAACTCCGTCTAATGGAATCTGCACGAGAGTTGCACTGAGGTTATTAGAGGGATAAATGTAAAGTGGAGTGGTTGACTCACTAGTAGGGGTTTTAGTGGCTGGGTCCACAATTTCTACCATGGTGAATCAAATAAAGTAGAGAAGAAAAGGATACAAAAAAGCTTTTGGAGAAACAGAAGGTAAGTATAGAGCTGTGAACAATATAACGAGGTGCAAATCAAAAAAACTAACAGTGAAAGCAAATCAAAAAAATTGAAAACATGATCATTGTACAATTTTACATGCAACAACACAGAAAAACAAAGATTCAGAAGACTACTAATTTTAAACAATAACCAGAAATTGAAGAATCATGATGAAGATCGATGAACTGGAATGTCAAACCTATGCTCTGATACCATGGCAAAATGAACAAATTCTGGAAGATTAGAGCTCAAGTTCCTCCATTAATGGTGACATTTGCAGGGAAAATATACGAGAAAGCATTTAGGGAGAACAGAGTTCCCTTCTTTTGTATTAGAGAAGATAAATTGCAAAAACTCAGCAATAATGTACATAGTCCATTATTTATACAGCTAGGAAGAAAAAAAAATCTAGAAAACATCTAGCTCTTAACCAACTTGATGTGACAGTTGGACACAGTTGGAAATATAGCTAACTAACTAACTATCACTAGCTAAGATAATTAACTAATCAAGATATACATATATATTAATCTCAATACATACAATGAATGATGTATGGAATCATAGTTATATGCCATGATAGAATATGAGTGGACAGTTGCCAAGTTCTTTTGGCATCTGTTCTTCATGTACTTCACCTTTCTATATTCTACGTTTTTCAGGATGATGACAGTAGTTGCTACTCCTAGTTACGATGTTGCAACCATCATTTCATTTTCATTTTATGTATGTTGAAATCTTTTCTCAGGATTCATCATTCCAAAAAAGAGTAAGTTACGTTGTACTAGTTCTATTAGTAACTAGGAAAATTAGTCACGCTTTGCGCGGTGATAAAAATTTAATAATTTTCTTCTATCAATTTTATATTCTGTTTAGATTTATTTATGTTGTGGTCATCCTAACACTTCATGCTTCTATGTAGTAAGTAATATATAAGTAGTATATAGAGAATTAATAAAAATAGAAAAGACATATTTAGTCACCATTAATAAAATCATCCCATGTTCAATCTACAACCATTGTCTGTCAAGGAAACCTTAAAGACGCATTTCAAACTTTCTCTATTACCATCGCCATTAGCACTTCAATAGTATGTATAGTATGAAGATGATGAGCTCACAATGCTCCTGGTGCTCTTTCTGAAACTCTTTAAGCTAGCTCAACCATATCACAAACTTTGAAACAATTTTGGAATTAGAAGACATTATGGTCAAATGTGTAGGCAAATATATTTTTTGGCTTTTTACAGAATGAAAAATATGACTCACATAACGGCTGTACAACACTACAACTTTCTCAGCTTCTTCGACAGTGCTCATTGTCACAAACCCGAATCCACGACTCCTATCAGTCTCCCTATTGTAAATAGCCTACAAAAAAACAAAATTCAATTCCACAAATAATAAAACTCTAATTTTTCAATCGTTTTTAAAATAAGCTCAAAACTTAAGCCATTATTACCTCAGCAATCTTAACAACACCAGCCTATTGGGAAATTTGAGCCAACCCTTGAATATCTACATCATAAGGTAAATTTCCAATGAACAATTTCGCAACCTCAGGAGGTTCTTGATACTCCTCCACTTTCGTTGTTGTAACATGTGTAACAGTCAATCCTTATTGGGACTGTTTCTCTAATAAATGTGTGTATTATCTTAATTTTTTCACCAAAAGAATAAGTAAAAAATTCCAAGGCTGAACTCTGATGTGTTCTAAAATTTTCCCGAGATCAACTACAAATCACCATTAAGGAAGAGACTATAGTCCTTTCAACACAGTCAATGTGACACTCTTCTAGAAATAAAATATACCATATAACTCCTGAATATTTCAAAAACTGCAGATTTATTTAATAATTCCACTTTAAACCATAGCATGATGTTCTTCATCAAACCTTGATTTGATTTTGTGTCAATTCGGTTGTGGCATATATTGTAAATTTTTGAACGATTATGGGGATGGATGTTTCCATTATACTGGTCCCATTTTACCTGGCCAGAAGCAATACAACACTAAATCCACTCAGGCGTAAAAAAAGAAGGGATTGTTTTGTAACAAATAATATGGATTACCCAGGTAGCTGGAAATTGTTATTCAAGGAATAAGCTGCAAAAAACACATTCCACCACCCGCCACCAACGATTAGAACATGTCATGAAGGGTAAAAAATAAAAAGAAATAGAAATTTTCTAAAGATTGCATCGTAAGTATGACCAACTGGCTACCAGTTATAAAATAAAACATTATCCGTTAATAGTGTATAGTTAACAACGAACTGATAATTGGAATAAAATTAATCAAAAAATCCTTGAAAGAAGATAACATTCAATGACGGGTTGATCAACCTCCAGAGAGCACAAAAAGCTTAGAATGGCCCATTTACAAAAAAGAGAAATAGAATGGCTTAAGGTTGAAATTTACAAGACATGATTCAGAAGAAAAAGTAGCTTGACATTTGACATGATATCTCATACGAGTATTAGAACATCTCCAGTCAAGATCATGTAAGACGAAGTTTTTTTAACCCAAGCAACATCAAGTCTCACAACTTCTAACAAAAAAATTGGAGCACTAAACTCAACATCTTATACAACGTGGGATGAGATGTGATAGCTACCTAGAAAGGAAAAACTAAACATCTTCTACAGTATCATCATGTCCTTGAAAAATAACTGTAGCTTGAACAGTAGGGCCTTCTGCAGAAGGTTTCAGGTTACTTGCTCCAGATCCTGGAGACTTTGCATCTCCCTGGTCTACTGCCAAAGTAGACATTGATCATGAATGCTCCATAGAATAACCGATTTATCCTTTTCTGCAAAAATAAATCCATGATTGCATTAGCTTTATTGTACAAAAGGTTGGAAAAGTTCACATATCTGAGGTAGCAACTAAAGGAGGTAATAATAACTGACTGCACGCATTAACGATAGTAAGAGGCTGAACTCTGAACCAAACACTTGAATAGTCAGCTAATTGGCAAGCAATGAGGCTTCCATATGGCTAACTTCGCGTCACTCAACCACGACAACTTTATCCATGACAACCATTTTAACTAAATGTAACATGGATGTACAAAGATTTCCAGAATTGTTACTAGAAGGATGCAATAATTGGATATATATAGACCAATCACAAAACTAAAATACACCAATAAAAAGAACTTGACAAAGCTTTATCACTTTATAAGCTCTTTATTCCAAGATAGACACAATTGAAAGACAAAGTGCATTTTTAGGTGTTTAAATGTGGTAGTTTCACCGGCCTCTTGTGTCTAGTTCCCAAGGTTGTTACTTTAAGTATTTAATCCCTATTTCTTTGTAGTTATAAGAACATCTTAGTAATTTCCTCACATAATAAGTGTCCTATTTAAACTTGTGTCCAAAATGTGAGTGATACAACATGTATATCAACTCTTCACTACAAAATATGAAAACAACAATTGCCTACTTCTTCAAGCAAATAACCAGCTTGTAGTGTGGTAGCTTAAATATTTTAAAGTTATAGATGCCTCCGTAAGAAAGGGTACCTATATATTTTAAAAGAACACACCTGTTTTGCAAGGCTCAAGCTTGTGACTCCTAATTTCTCATACTTAACCTTAAACTGGAATACTCCATAAACATCTGGAACCTCGAATGATGTATAATAGACACCCTGGAGGAATTAAAATTAGAAATATTAATCCAAGTGATGAAGCCATTCCTATGACAAGTCAATTCTGGAGCACTTAAGAGTACCTTCTGGTCGGTTGACATAGTTTTCCGAACGTAAGGGCTCACCATGTAAAACTGAACTTGAATATTATCTACAACATAAGTTTCCCAACTTGTTCCAGACCATTCATAAATCGTAACATATTATTCCATTGATCCAAATTTAAGTTTCAGTACACATCCAAAACCATCCCTATTTGGAGAAGAATATGCGCTCTTAAAGAGCTTTTACTCTTTATCATTTATCTTCTTGGCATTTGATTTTGATGATCGTGTTGGGTGCTTAGTTAGTAACATGAAAGGAGGACACAACAAATTATTTGCCACAATTATAAAGGCACCAAAGAAATAGTTGCTATGCATTTATCCTTTGACCTTTCCAGCTCTAGTGAAAATTAGTGCACATCTATATACGAAGTCTATCACCAAGTAAGGACTATAGTTATTTGGGATGCTTCTATTAAATAGATTCTTATGAAGATCTTCTATGGACTTACTATCCTCTATATCTTTTTGGAAATAACCCCACTCCCATGAGTCCAGCTTAAGCTGAGAGGTGTCTTATGGAAGTATGACATCAGATGGGAAAGTTATGAAATTCTCCAGTAGTGTGTTGAGAAAAGATAATTCCTTATACTTCATGAACAATCTGAATACAGAAAGTTCTTCAGGGGAAGACAAAATAAAAGGCAAAGTATTCTACTTTTCATCTGTAAAAAGTTGCCAACACTTGATCGACTTACATATTTCTTAATGACCGGCAATTCTGGTGCAATAATAGGTATTCCAAATGACATAGCTTGTATTAGAATGGGCAGAAATTCTTGTTGATATTGGCGGAGAAGTAAAGGACAATGTCAGCCATCAGTATAATACCGTTAACATCACCCTTCATATCATAGAGTGAAAAAGATCCCTCATGAAGCCCTAGACGAGCGGTAATATCCGACAAATTTTGTGACAATATATTTTTTTAATTTTATCACATAGATAATAGTAATTAAACCACATGTTACCGCTACTGCAAAATGTTATGAAACATTATTCAATATCACTTGAACTTTCGTCTCAACCTAACAAATAACACAGTAAATCACTAGCAAGAAATAAAGATAACAAAAATGGAAAATACATATTGGATGACAAAAGGGTGAAAAGTTTCAGGTAGGCAACTAAAACAACAAATCCCTTAAAGTATAAAATCAAGAGAAAAAAAGATTGAGATGAAACACTAGTGAAGCAGAGTAAGGCAAAGGCAAGCCATCCATTACAAGGACAGAATAAAGAGTGGAACAGGATGCAGAAATTAAGAACTGTCTACATCACTAATACAACTTTCAAGAATTCTACATGCAATGCCTCCTTATACCCATCACTAGAATTTCCTGACATGAGGATGAACTTCAGTCTCTCTTCGACATCACTTCTTCCAAAAAAATTGAGTTGCAAAGGTTCTATATCATGAAAAGACAAAGTATAATCCCAAGACAACTCATTTTAGAGAATGGAACTTCCAAAAACCAAAATAAAGAAATCATCTTTTCCAAAACCATATGTTTTCCTTGACTGGGATTTTAATTGTCTCCTACTATAACTGTCAACAACCTAATTATCTTTTGGTGATCCAGGGATGACAAAGAAGTTTCGAGTTTCGATCCCTTTATATAACATCTACAACAGGAGTAATGTGATGGTTGAGAACATGAAAAGCTTGTGAGCACTTGAAATAAAACACTAATAATTCTAAAAGCAAGGAATTTAGAATGAAAAATAGAGAAGAATGTTGTGCATAACGGCATAATATAATCCAGAAATACAATAAAATTAGCCCTATGAAAAGCATCTCTCTAATGAGAAATAAGATGTTTCCAACTCATGCTTTCATAAAAAGAAAGGCGATTTGCTCGAGTATTTTGTAGAGGATGCAAAGGATTTTCTGAGTTTAAGATCTAGATTCATCTTTGTTACATGGTCTCCCTATATTGTAGACATACCCATGTCGAGAAGGATTAACATGGATATGGTATGCAATAATTACGGATATGTAGACCAATCGAAAAATTGTAGTCCATGATATTCTCAGCTTCCAAAAACTAACAATGTCTATTAATTTATCTGAGAATTATTATAATAAAGTTAGGTCATTCTATGAATATAAAGACACCAATAAAAAGAACTTGACAAAGGTTTTATCACCTTATAAGGTTTTTATACTAAGATTGACACAATTGAAAGACAAAATTGAGATTGAGGTCTTTAAATGTGATAGTTTAACCAATAAAAAGAACTTGACAAAGATTTTATCACCTTATAAAGTTTTTATACCAAGATTGACGCAATTGAAAGACAAAGTTGCGATTAAGGTCTTTAAACGTGATAGTTTAATCGACCTCTTGTATCCATTTTATACATTGAATAAGATAATATAAAAATAGTGAAATAACTGCCCAAGGTAAGGAACTATACATGATCTTCTTTGGAACCAGATATGTTGTAGCACTAAAGGGATTTTAAGCATCCCTTTGACATCCAACTAGTTTAACACAATGTAAACCAAAAAACTTTGTAACTGAGGATCTTTGGTATGAAAACAATAAGAAAACACTTGCAATAGTCGACTAATCGGCCAATAATAATGCTTCCACATGTGTCTCTGGTTTATACATTGAATAAGAGAATATAACAACTCCTAGAGAAATAACTGCAGAAGCAACTATATATGATCTTCTTCGAAAGAAGATAGGTTATAGCACTAAAGGGATTTTCAAACATACCTTTGACATCCAACCAGTTTAACACAATGTACACCAAAAAACTTTGTAACCAAGGAGCTTCGGTACTGAAAACAATAACCAAACACTTACAATAGTTGGCTAATCGGCAAACAATGAGGCTTTCACATGGCTAAATTCACCTCACACAACCACAACAACTTTATCCATGATAACCAGTTTAATGAAATGTAATATGGATGTAAAGATATTTCCAGAATTATTACCAGAAGGATACAATAATGTAATACCCCGCATGTTTCTAAGCTAGGAAGTGAATAAGTTTTCCTACGTATGAAATCTCCTATCCTGTGATTCATACTTGAGTACATGACTTACAATGAGTATCCTAGAAATAAGATAGCTTATGATGCGTTAATCATGTTCATATGAGTCACTTAAGGTAATACAAGCTAAGAGTTTTTGAATCCATCAAGTTTAAGTGTTTGATTTTATAAGGGTCATATTTGAATGAGTATAACTTTATGTTAATGTAGTATTTCTGCATATTTAGACCCACAAAATTGTATATAATCGAATTATCTTTCCAACGATACCAATTTCGCCTTAATCCAATACCCGAGCAAAAAGTTATGCCCATTTTCGTGAGAGACAGTAAGGATAGGCGATTGGTTAGGCGCCGCCCAACCAAACTTAGGCAATTGGTTAGACGCCGCCCAACCTGACTTGTGCAATTACTTGGGTGCCACCTAAGTCAGTTCCAAGTGCCAAAAACACTCCGTTTTGAGTTATTTTGAGGGTAATTAAGTCTTTTAACACTCCTTACACGTCCCTAAACTTAACCCTACAAAATATATAGCTTCTAAATACATTACAACCCTATTAACATCTCAAAGCTCATTATTCAAGATCACCATAGGATAAAAACAACTAGGTTTGCACAATTAAGCTTGAAGATCAAATTTCAAGGAAAATCCTCCGTCAATCATCAAGAACCTCCCTTCCAAGGTATGCGTACTGTTCATCCATGAATTCCTTTCATCCGTGGAGTTCAAGAATCAATATTTAAAATACAAAAGCTTGGTTGGTTGTGGTGATAGGATCATACCCATGTTGATGCTTGTTTGTTTTGCTATATAATAGTATCGTGACTGTATATCTCATGAAAGTTATGTTATTAGTTGAAAAACATGATCTTTAGATAGATTGATAGAATACCAGTATGAAGTCCACCTATGCCTTAAAGAATGCATGCAAGGTGTTCGATAAAATGCCTAGTATGCTAGAACTTCATATTTACATGATTTCATGATATCTAAATAACAAGTTCATGTTAGCCATACACTCCAATATGAAATTCCATGCAAATTATGTGTTGTTATTATTGTGGTATAAAGCATGCATGATAATGGAGATATAAATTATGTACACAAAATATATCCATGTTTTTCCTATCATGTTTGAGATGTTGAATAAATACATGAAGTATAATATCCCCAAATCATTACAATATGAACTAAATGTTACATGTTGCCGTTTCCTTATGCTTGAATGGTTTCCATGCCATTGCTATGAATAGTATATGTTGTCGAAATTCCCATGATATTAGAATATGAGATTTATGACTTGATTATAAGCATTCCTATTCATGATAGATATTATGATGACCACGTACTTCATGAAATCCCCCACTCATGTATTATGGATTTTTATTGATGGACGTGTACTCAAGAAATTCAAGTTGTGTCAGTTTCCTTCCATCGACTCCAGGGGGTACTCGTACCTGAAAAAATATAGTTGTGTGCCTAGAGCCATGTCATGTTTTCACGATACTCTCAGTCAAGCTATGATCTATAGAATTTAGTTAGTCATGTGACTCAGGAAAACTCAGAAATCTCAGTAATCTCAGTAGTCCAGTAATCTCAGTAATCTCAGTGCTCAGTAATCTCAACAACCTTAGTATTCACAGTAAATCTCAGCAACTTCAGTACTCTCAACCAGTCCTTCGAACTCAGTACATTCTGTCAGTCATCGGAATCCAGTAAACTTAGTTTAGCTCCGCTAAACAATACCACTAGTATCAGTCCAGTTAATCAGTATCAGTTCAGCTAATCAATTAATTTTAGTTATTCAGTTTATCTTAGCTATTCTATTCAGTGTCCTTCAGATGGGAGTAGAAGTTAGCACCGAGTAAACCCAAGGATGGGAACTCACCTGCCAGTTCAGGGTGTGATTCTTAATAGTCAACCTTGTGTTCCAGAACTACGTAGCCAGCGTAGGTTGAGACATCTTAACCTTTTAAATTAGGGTTGATGAGGTGGCTTAACCTGTCAGTTTAGGGTTCCCACCGATCTCATTTGAGTACCTGACATTATAGGGTTCTCACAGCTATCCTTACCAGTGGCGCGATATGGACTCCCCTCCAGTCGGGGCAGAGATTGTACCCCAACTTTGCTATATGCGTTATAGGGGCATGTCGGTCAGATGACTACTTCCCACAGTTTCAGTATCAGTCTCTGTAAAAGAACTCAAATAGTTCTTCAGGATATCAGGACTGTCAGATATAGTACGGAACTCAGCTAGTTCCATCAGATTTAGGACTATCAGATACAGTCATTCATGCTATCAGTTATCAGAATTCATGTTATCAAATATATCATTTATCAAAATTCAGTTATCATTCATGATATGTTATCAGTAAATGAATGTCATTAGTATTTATACTCAGTAGTTATGTTATCATGACCTCAGTTTCAGGACTGTTATTTGCGGTCAATCAAATCAGTTTTTCATAATCAGAACTATCAGAAACAATCATTCCTTTATCAGTAATATAGTATCACTCTCCCAGTATTCAGTAATACTGTATCAATTACTTACTTATTAGTGAATTACATATCAATATCAGTAAACTCAGTCATTCAGTATGTCAATATCAGTAAACTCCGTCATTCAGTATCTCAGCATCAGTCAACTCATGTTGTCGGTATTCAGAATCAGTAGTCAGTATCACCATGAGTTTAGTCGTAGTTACGTATGTATGTATGTATTCTCATGTTCATATCAGTCAACATTATTCATGCATATAAATCCCTTTGCATTTAGCCTACCTCACTCGTATAGTCAGTACATTCAGTCGTACTGACGCATTCGCGCTATGGTGTTTTATTTGACGCCATAGGTATAGAGGCATGAGTTTTAGAGCTGCAGTAGCATTGCAGATTTCAGCAGTCAGTGCTCCTCTTCATTTGAGAATAATATTATTATTACTTTATTACAGTATTACAGATTAGTTTTTTTAGTTCATGGAGTTAGTTGGAGACATGTTCCTTCAACTCCTTATTCAGTTCAGTTAAAGGCTTTTGGACTAGATGTCAGATTTGATGTTCAGACTTCAGTATTTATGTTCCTTTTTGGTATTGTTATACCATGTTTTTTAGATATGTATCAGTATTAAACGTTATGGCCTTACAGTTCATGTTTCCGCATATTTTATGAGATATTATACAGTTTATAGGTACAAATATTAGTCATGAGTTAGCTTGTGGTCCTTCAAGGTCATGAGCACCGTGTAGTATTTTGGTTCAGAAAATTGAGGACTTACAAACTTGGTATCAAAGCCTAAGGTTCAACAGTATCCTAGGAAGTCTAAATGCTGCATCTAGTAGAGTCTTGTGCATGCGTGTGTTGTGCACCACACCTATGAGCAGGAGTCTATGAGATGTTTTAGGAACAGTTTCCCTTCTTTCATGTCTCAAGATTGTGCTATGGCAAGTTTCTCTAAGGAACCCATGTAGATTCACATCAGGCTCACCTCATGTCAACCTTACCTTACTTTCAAGGTAACAAAAATAGTGAAGCTCAAGTCCTAAAGATAGGGCTTTCTCATGCAGTCCCAGGAGACAGTTATGGGATTTGCCACATGCTCAGATAATATCCCCTCAGTTCAATCATGTTCCAAAGTTGTACAGATTTTATTTATGAACATGAGAACTCCTTTGTAAACTCAAATCTAATTTTTGATATGTCGTTAGATCCCTTCTCAGAATCCTACGACAGTATAGACCTAGAATTTTAAGCTTGGACCCAAGAGTTTAGCAGTAGATGAGTTGGGATGGTATTATTTAGTCTGATTAGATTATGTATTCATGGGGATAGTTGTACCAACATGAATTAGTAGGTTTGAACAGTGCTAGTAGGCGAGCAAGAATTTAAGTTTATTGACTTGAAATTAAGTATGAAGGTGTGAATGTGATATTAGTAATATATGAGGAAACAAAATCAGATGATGTGTTTAGTAAGACAAATAGGTGTTGAATAAAATGTTGGTATGTGATAATAGATCAAGTGACCAAGTCAGTCCTTCAGACTCCAGTAGTAGAGCCAGTATGTATAGAAAGCAGTAAGGGAAGACAATTCTTGACCCATCCTCATCTCAGTGCAGAGTTTTTCACTTCAGCTATCATGAAACCAACTCAGTCATTGCATACCAACTCTGTGGTCACGAACCCTGATCATGTATCTATTTTTCCATAATTATGTATGAATTCAATTTCTAGCATAAGGAGTCCCTTTTACCCCGCAGTACGAATCATGTTCCATGAGCACAATCTACTTTCACATACTTTCTATGGGATTATTTTTGCCTTCAGTTCCTAGTATAAGGGGTTCAGTTCCATCTCCCTCAGTATTACGAATCATGTCCCACGAGTACAGAAACTCTAGACTCAGGTCATGCAGCTCATGACTCATGTACGCATATCATGCTTTCCAGTATACTTAGCTTCCATGACTCATGTTATGCCCCTACAGATCAGATACATTTAGACTACGTCATGTATATCCTCAGTTCAGACCTTATTGGTAAATCCAAACTATTGATATTTTATTCCTCAAGTTTCAGTCATGTGTCAAGTTTAGTTTTTATCTGTTCATGTTTCGGGTCCTCCTGATTTACTCCTCCAGTTAGCTCTACTTATAGAACAGTGTAGTGATGAGCAGTTGTTTAGATAAGAGAAGATTGTTGCATGCTTACTTTGCACAAGGGTGTAGTTGTGAAGATAGGCTTGAATGTCATGAAAAATGTGCAAGTAAATGTCTAGCAAGGGGTTGTATTTAGAAGTTGGGAAAGTACAAAGTGTAAGTGTACATTTAGATCCATGACTTATGTAAGTCCCCAACATGTAGCCATAAAAAAAACTCAGTTTCCAACTCAATTATAGTTTCAGTATCCAACACTCAGTGATTAGTGTTCAGTCCTTGAATTCAGTACTTCAGTATCAGTCTAAAACTCAGTTACAGTGATAGTTTAGAAATCAATATTCAGTAAAGGGCTCAGATAGTCCTACAGAACCATGGCTTCAGTTACCAGTTACTTAGCCTCAGAATTCAGTACTTTTGTACTAGCTATAGGCTTAGCTATAATGTCATCTTCAGTTCAGTAACCAGATTTGAAACTCAGTTCAGTTCCATACATGCTAGACCATAGCATTTAGGTTGTCAGTACTCAGTTATAAGTGTTTCAGTACCCCAGTTTATAGAATTCCTCAGAGCCATGTCGTACGCTTGGTCTCGCATTTGCAAATAATACAGACTTCATAAATCTATGCTCAGATACCTTATTCTACTCAGTTAGTCCTTATCTCCTATGCATCAAAACTTAAAAATCTCAGCCCAGCTATTCAGACTGAGTATAGTTTAGCTTTGCAGATCCAGTATTCATCTATCAGTTATTCAGTTAATCAGATAAGTTAGTATATTTATGCACTCGTGTTCATCTCAATTCATGAATCATGTCTCAGTTTCAGATCCTAGTTATTCAATCCTCACTCAGTTCCTAGGTGTTTTGCCCATCGCCTCAATTAACCTCAGTAGTTTAGCCAAGTCAGTATTCTTTGAGGGACATAGTGTCCTAAGGAGGAGATACATCATACCTCTAAACTTTCATGACATAAACATGCTGCTCTCTTTTCTTTTGATGAATCAAGATTGGAGAAGGGGTACTCATAAGTTAACCCTCAAATTCCAACTTCAGTAGTATGCCATGTTTTTAAGATTCAGTTCAGATCATGATATTCAGTATATCTACCACGTCCCAGACTCAGTTATGTTCTCATGCTTCCGATCATGCATATGGAGTAATTAATCTCAAACTTATCGGTATTTTCAGTTCAAGGTAACAGTTTTCCTTAAACTTTCTCATTCTCATGTTCATATTTTAGTACCAAACTTGGTATTCAGTTCCACGCTCAGTTTTTATTTCAAACTTGGTACCTTTACCATTGCTTGTTCATGAGTAAGTTTAGTCATGAATTCACGCATCAGATATGCGTGATCAGCTCATCAGTACTTTCAGTCATGCATTCACGTATCATGTTAGTCATATAATCATGCATTAGAAATGCATGGATTCTTACTTTTAGTTGTGCATTAGATATGCATTCTCATTTCTAGAATACTCACTTTATTAGAATCCTCAGTCTTATTTTCATGAATCAGCTTCCCATGCATCTGATATGCATGTTTAGTATGTTGTGCTCAACTTTCAATCATGTCAGTCATAAACCCATGTTTCAGTAGTGTATGTCTTGTACATACTTCATCTTACCATCTCTCCTGCCTCAATTAATTTCCATTCGAGGACGAATGTTCCCAAGGGGGAGATATTATAATACCCCGCATATTTCTAAGCTAGGAAGTGAATAAGTTTTTCTACGTATGAAATATCCTATCCTATGATTAATACATGAGTACATGACTTAAAATGAGTATCCTAGCGATAATATAGCTTACGATGCATTAATCATGTTCATATGAGTCACATAAGGTAATACAAGCTAAGAGTTTTTGAATCCATCAAGTTTTAGTGTTTGATTTCATAAGGGTCATATTTGAACGAGTATAACTAGATTTTAATGTGGTATTTCTGCATATTTAGACCCACCAAATTATAGATAATTGAATTAGCTTTCCAACGATACCAATTTCGCCTTAATCCAATACTGGAGCGAAAAGTTATGCCCATATTCGTGAGAGACAGTAAGGATAGGCGATTGGTTAGGCGCCGCCCAACCAAACTTAGGCAATTGGTTAGGCGTCGCCCAACATGACTTGTGCAATTACTTGGGCGACGCCTAAGTTAGTTCCAAGTTCCAAAAACACTCCGTTTTGAGTTATTTTGAGGGTAATTAAGCCTTTTAACACTCCTTACATGTCCCTAAACTTAACCCTACGAAATATATAGCTTCTAAACACATTACAACCCTATTAACATCTCAAAGCTCATTATACAAGAGCACCATAGGAGAAAAACAACTAGGGTTTCACAATCAAGCTTGAAGATAAAATTTCAAGGAAATTCCCCCGTCAATCATCAAGAACCTCCCTTCCAAGATAAGCGTAGTGTTCATCCACGAATTCCTTTTGTTCGTGGAGTTCAAGAATCAATATTTAAAATACAAAATCTTGTTTGGTTGTGGTGATATGATCATACCCATGTTGATTCTTGTTTGTATTGCTATATAATAGTATCGTGACTGTATATCTCATGAAAGCTATGTTATTAGTTGAAAAACATGATCTTTAGAAGGATTGATAGAATGCAAGTATGAAATCCACCTATGCCTTAAAGAATGCATGCAAGGTGTTCGATAAAATTCCTAGTATGTTAGAACTTCATATTTACATGATTTCATGATATCTAATTAACAAGTTCATGTTAGCCATACACTCCAATATGAATTTACATGCAAATTATGTGTTGTTATTGTTGTGGTATAAAACATGTATGATAATGGAGATATAAATTATGTACACAAAATATATCCATGCTTTTCCTATCATGTTTGAGATGTTGAATAAATACATGAAGTATAATATCCCCAAATCATTACAATATGAACTAAATGTTACATGTTGTCATTCCCTTATGCTTGAATAGTTTCCATGCCATTGCTATGAATAGTATATATTGTCGGAATACCCATGATATTAGAATATGAGATTTATGACTTGATTATAAGCATTCCTATTAATAATAGATATTATGATGACTACTTACTTCATGAAATCCCCCACTCATATATTATGGATTTTTATTGATGGTCGTGTACTTAAGAAATTCAAGTTGTGTCAGTTTCCTTCCATCGAGTCCTGGGGGTACTTGTACCCAAAAAAATATAGTTGTGTGCCTAGAGCCATGTCATGTTTTCACGATACTTTCAGTCAAGTTATGATCTATAGAATTTAGTTAGTCATGTGACTCAGGAAAACTCAGAAATCTCAGTAATCTCAGTAGTCCAGTTATCTCAGTTATCTTAGTAATCTCAGTAATCTCAGTGCTCAGTAACCTCAGCAATCTCAGTGTTCACAGTCAATCTCAGTAACTTCAGTACTCTCAACCAATCCTTAGAACTCAGTACATTCCGTCAGTCATCGGAATCCAGTAAACTTAGTTTAGCTCCGCTAAACAATACCACTAGTATCAGTCCAGTTAATTAGTATCAGTTCAGCTAACTAGTTCATTTCAGTTATTCTGTTCATCTTAGCTATATAATTTAGTGTCCTTCAGATGGGAGTAGAAGTTAGCACCGAGTGAACCCAAGGATGGGAACTCACCTGCCAGCTCAGGGTGTGATTCTTAGTAGTCATCCTTGTGTTCTAGAACTACGTAGCCAACATAGGTTGAGACATCTTAACCTTTCAGATTAAGGTTGATGAGGTGGCTTAACCTGTCAGTTTAGGGTTCCCACCGTTCTCATTTGATTACCTGCCAGTATAGGGTTCTCACAGCTATCCTTACCAATGGCGCGGTATTGACACCTCTCCAATCGGGGTAGAGATTGGACCCCAACTTTGCTATATGCGTTATAGGGGCATGTCAGTTAGATGACTACTTCCCACAGTTTCAGTATCAGTCTCAGTAAAAGAACTCAGATAGTTCTTCAGGATATCAGGACTGTCAGATACAGTACGTAACTCAGCTAGTTCCATAAGATTTAGGACTGTCAGATACAATCATTCATGCTATCAGTTATCAGAACTCCTGTTATCAGATATATCAGTTATCAAAATTCAGTTATCATTCATGATATGTTATTAGTAAATACATGTCATTAGTATTCATACTCAGTAGTCATGTTATCACGAGCTTAGTTTCAGGACTATTATATACGGTCAATCAAATCAGTTCTTCTTAATCAGAATTATCAGAAATAATCATTTCTTTATCAGTAATATAGTATCAGTCTCCCAATATTCAGTAATACAGTATCAGTTCCTCACTTATTAGTGAATTACATATCAATATCAGTAAACTCAGTCATCCAGTATCTCAATATCAGTAAACTCAGTTATTCAGTATCTCAGCATCAGTAAACTCATGTTGTTGGTATTCAGACTCAGTAGTTAGTATCACCACGAGTTTAGTTCCAGTTACGTATGTATGTATGTATTCTTACGTTCATATCAGTTAGCATTGTTCATGCATATAAAACCCTTTCCATTTAGCCTACCTCACTCGTATACTCAGTACATTCAGTCGTACTGACACATTCGCGCTATGGTCGTTTTATTTGACGCCATAAGTATAGTGGCATGAGTTTCAGAGCAGTAGTAGCATTGTAGATTTCAGCATTCAGTGCTCCTCTTTATTCGAGGACAATATAATTATTTCTTTATTTCAGATTAGTTTTTCAGTTCATAGAGTTAGTTGGAGACATGTTCCTTCAACTCTTTATTCAGTTTAGTTAGAGGCTTTCAGACTAGATGTCAGATTAGATGTTCAGACTTCAGTATTTATGTTCCTTTTTTGTATTGTTATACCATGTTTTTCAGATATGTATCAGTATTGAACCTTATGGCCTTACAGTTCATGTTTTCGCATATTTTATGAGATATTATACAGTTTACAGGTACATATATCAGTCATGGGTTAGCTTGTGGTCCTCCGGGGTTATGAGCACCGTGTAGCATTTTGGTTCAAAAAATTGGGGCGTTACAAACTTGGTATCAAAGCCTAAGGTTCAACAGTATCCTAGGAAGTCTAAAAGCCGCATCTAGTAGAGGCTTGTACATGCGTGTGTTGTGCACCACACCTATGTACAGGAGTCTATGAGATGTTTTAGGAACAGTTTTCCTTCTTTCATGTCTCAAGATCGTGCTATGGAAAGTTTCTCTAAGGAACCCATGTAGATTCACATCAGGCTCCCCTCATGTCAACCTTACCTTACTTTCAAGGTAGCAGAAATAGTGAAGCTCAAGTCCTAAAGATAGGGCTTTCTCATCCAGTCCCTGGAGACAGTTATGGGATTTGCCACATGCTCAGACAATATCCCCTCAGTTCAGTCATGTTCCAAAGTTGTACAGATTTTATTTATGAACATGAGAACTCCTTTGTAAACTCAAATCCAATTTTTGATATGCCGTTAAATCCCTTCTCAGAATTCAACGACAGTATAGACCTAGAATTTTAAGCATGAACCCAAGAGTTTAGCAGTAGATGAGTTGGGATAATATTATCTAGTCTGATTAGATTATGTATTCATGGGGATAGTTGTACCAACATGAATTAGTAGGTTGGAATAGTGCTAGCCGGCGAGCAAGAATTTAAGTTTATTGACTTGAAATTAAGCATGATGGTGTGAATGTGATATTAGCAGTATATGAGGAAACAAAATCAGATAATGTGTTTAGTAAGACAAACAGGTGTTGAACAAAATGAAGGTATGTGAAGTGACCAAGTCAGTCCCTCAGACTCCAGTAGTAGAGCCAGTATGTATAGAAAGCAGTAAGGGAAGGCAATTCTTGACCCATCCTCATCTCAGTGCAGAGTTTTTCACTTCAGCTATCATGAAACTAAATCAGGCATTGCATACCAACTCTATGGTCACGAACCATGCTCATGTATCTCTTTTTCCATAATCATGGATGAATTCAATTTTCAGCATAAAGAGTCCCTTTTACCCCGCAGTATGAATCATGTTCCATGAGCACAATCTACTTTCACACACTTTCCATGGGATTATGTGCGCCTTCAGTTCCCAGTATAAGGGGTTCAGTTCCAGCTTCCTCAGTATTACGAATCATGTCCCACGAGTATAGAAACTCTAGACTCAGGTCATGAAGCTCATGACTTATGTACGTATATCATGCTTTCCAGAATACTTAGCTTCCATGACTCATGCTATGCCCCTACAGATCAGATACATTTAGACTACGTTATGTATATCCTCAGTTCAGACCTTATTGGTAAATCCAAACTATTGATATTTTATTCCTCAAGTTTCAGTCATGTGTCAAGTTTAGTTTGTATCTATTCATGTTTTAGGTCCTCCTGATTTACTCCTCCAGTTAGCTCTCCTTATAGAACAATGTAGTGATGAGCAGTTGTTTAGATAAGAGAAAATTATTGCATTTTTACTTTGCACGAGGGTGTAGTTGTGAAGATAGGCTTGAATGTCATGATAAATATGCAAGTAAACGTCTAGCAAGGGGTTGTACTTAGAAGTTGGGAAAGTACAATGTATAAGTGTACATTTAGATCCTTGACTTATGTCAGTCCCCAGCATGTAGCCATAAAAAAAACTCAGTTGCCAACTCAATTATAGTTTCAGTATCCAGCACACAGTGATCAGTGTTCAGTCCTTGAATTCAGTACTTCAGTATCAGTCTAAAACTCAGTTACAGCGATAGTTCAGAAATCAATATTTAGTGAAAGACTCAGATAGTCCTACAGAACCATGGCTTCAGTTACCAGTTACTTAGCCTCAGAATTCAGTACTTTTGTACTAGCTATAGGCTTAGTTATAATGTCATCTTCAATTTAGTAACCAGATTTGAAACTCAGTTCAGTTCCATACATGCTTGACCATAGCATTCAGGTTGTCAGTACTCAGTTATTAGTGTTTCAGTACCCCAGTTTATAGAATACCTCAGAGCCATGTCGTACGCTTGGTCTCGTATTTGCAAATAATATAAACTTCATGAATCTATGCTGAGATACCTCATTCTACTTAGTTAGTCCTTATCTCCTATGCATAAAAACTCAAAAATCTCATCCCAGCTATTCAGACTGAGTACAGTTTAGCTTTGCAGATCAAGTATTTATCTATCAGTTATTCAGTTAATCAGATAAGTTAGTATATTTATGCACTCGTGTTCATCTCAGTTCATGTATCATGTCTCAGTTTTAGATCCTAGCTATTCAGTCCTGACTCAGTTCCTAGGTGTTTTGCGCATCGCCTCAATTCACTTCAGTAGTTTAGCCAAGTCAGTATTCTTTGAGGGACATAGTTTCCCAAGGAGGAGATACACCATACCTCTAAACTTTCATGACATAAACATGCTGCTCTATTTTCTTTTGATGAATCCAAATTAGAGAAGGGGTACTTATAAGTTAACCCTAAAACTCCAACTTCAGTCGTATGCCATGTTTTCAAGATTCAGTTCAGATCATGATATTCAGTATATCTACCACATCCTAGACTCAGTTATGTTCTCATGCTTCCAATCATGCATATGGAGTAATTAATCTCAAACTTATCGGTCTTTTCAGTTCAAGGTAATAGTTTTTCTTAAACTTACTCGTTCTCATGTTAATATTTCAGTACCAAACTTGGTATTTAGTTCCACACTCAGTTTTTAATTCAAACTTGGTACCTTTAAAATTGCTTGTTCATGAGTAAGTTTAGTCATGAATTCACGCATCAGATATGCGTGATCAGCTCATCAGTACTTTTAGTCATGCATTCATGTATCATGTCAGTCATATAATAATGCATCAGATATGCATGGATTCAGCCTTTCATTTGTGCATCAGATATGCATTCTCATTTTGAGAAAACTCACTTTATTAGAATCCTCAGTCTTATTTTCATGAATCAGCTTCCCATGCATCAGATATCTTAACCTTTCAAATTAGGGTTGATGAGGTAAGTTAACCTATCAGTTTAGGGTTTCCACCGTTCTCATTTGAGTACCTACCAGTATAGGGTTCTCACAGTCGTCCTTACCAGTGGTGCGGTATTGACTTCCCTCCAGTCGAGGAAGAGATTGGACCCCAACTTTGCTATATGTGTTATAGGGGCATGTCGGTTAGATGACTACTTCCCATAGTTTCAATATCAGTCTCAGTAATAGAACTCTGATAGTTCTTCAGGATATCAGGACTGTCAGATACAGTACAGAACTCAGCTAGTTCCATCAGATTTAGGACTGTCAAATACAATCATTCATGCTATCAGTTATCAGAACTCATGTTATCATATATATCAGTTATCAGAATTCAGTTATTATTCATGATATGTTATCAGTAAATACATGTCATTAGTATTCATACTCAGTGGTCATGTTATCATGATCTCAATTTCAGGAATGTTATATACGGTTAATCAAATCAGTTATTCATAATCAAAACTATCAGAAACAATCATTCCTTTATCAGTAATATAGTATCAGTCTCCCAGTATTCAGTAATACAGTATCAATTCCTCACTTATTAGTGAATTACATATCAATATCAGTAAACTCAGTCATTCAGTATCTCAATATCAGTAAACTCAGTCATTCAGTATCTTAATATCAATAAACTCAGTCATTCAGTATCTCAGCATCAGTAAACTCATGTTGTCGGTATTCAGACTCAATAGTTTGTATCACCATAAGTTTAGTTGCAGTTACGTATGTATGTATGTAGTCTCACGTTCATATCAGTCAACATTGTTCATTGATAACGCTCAATCTACAGCTCTCGTTTGAGTGTAAAGCGGTCGTTAGCAAATATAGAACCCAACCTGGGTTGGGTGTCGATCCCACAGGGAATAGCTTGGCCAACAAGTAAGTAAAATTACTAAACTTTTGGTGCAAGTCTCGTAAGAAGGGGGGATTCTTGTGTTGCAAGTAATGTAAACAAAAGCTGAAAATAATAAAGTAAAAAGAGAGAGATTATTACGTTGGTTGTAAACAATGAGAATTGAAGCGTTGGGGTTATGTCCACCTTCTGAGGTATACGTCTCTATTGGCTATGAGTGTGTAGAATTCTGTCATGCAATTGCTTATAGAGAATTGTAGTCGATGGTAAATCCAAGCGTCTCTCGACCTAAACAAGGACTATTTCACTTTAACTCTCTCGAGCTTAAAGCGTATCTAACGGTACGAATTCTCCAAGAGGTTAGTCCAGTTACGTCACTAGCTTTTTAATAGGAAAGGGTGTCCTACTACCTTGACATTATCTCTTTTCCAGACAAATAACTTTTCTCTCGAACAAGTTAAATATTAGACTGGCGTATTCTTGCGTTTGCAACCGCAAAGAATGTAGATTAAGATGAAGAGAATAATGATATAAGCAATATACGTGCCTCGAACTCACAAACTCACAGCAATAGATAGTATCTCATACGGCTTCCATAACCCCAATAAAGAAGTTTAGTTACCCATGAATGCGAAAGAAATCACGATTGACATTGTTATTATATCACGATATTGAGTAATGGCGTGTAGATCAAGTGATAGGCGTAAGGCGTGATTCCTTAGCAAGTAACGATTCTCTTATTGTGGAATTTAAGAATAGAAGAGTAGAAGAAGAAAAATAGAATTAATGGAAAGATTAGAAGAATTGTAGAGTAATAGAATTGAATTGTAAGACGAAAAGTTAAGAAGATGTTAGAAGATGTAAAAAGATGATAGAAGATGAGAGGGATGGAAGGAAGTATTGTGTTCTCCCTCCTTCCTCCCTCCTTCCTCTCTAAAATATCTAGCATGATAAGGTATTTATAATACCCATATCCTAATCCTACTAAGCTAATGAAATAAATAACCAAATCCTATTAGACTAATGAAATCCTTAACCCAAATGTACTAGGTTAAGGTAACATTATCATAATCCACTTAAAATAATGAAATACATAACCTAATTGTACTAGGTTAATGTATCATTGTCAAAATCCAGCTTTGTGTCTGTAAGTCCCCAAAGTCTTCAGAATTGCTGTTTTAGCCCGGGATAGATTTTCCATGCAGCAGTTTTGGTCCTTTAGGCGTCCAAACTCCCTTTCCTTCCTTCGTGAGCTTTCTTTAGCGTCAAGTAAGCCATAAAATGCTGAATTATGCATCATTTATACCTGAAACTTTACTAATCATGTTCGTTAGCTCACTTACAGGAAAAAGAACTAAAAGTGCATGAAATATATAATTTGTTCTCAAAACTAGGCTAAAATATGGGCAAAATGTATTGATATAGGCGTGTAAATCCGCCTATCATCAACACCCCACACTTAGAGCTTTGTTCGTCCTCGAACAACATATCATGTCCTTCTAAGCATCAACTTAAGGTTTTTACAGAATCAACACAAAACATTTATTAAGACAAGCACAACGATTATCAACCAAGAGTAGCTTTCCGATTATAAGTAGAAACAATTTAACCTCAAGTATAGACTCGTGATGGTGATCAACTCGCATGCAAATGTTAAGGTACAAGGAATCATATATAACTACCCAAAACTCATCAACCATGTGTGTCTCACTATATAGTACCCATAATCATCACAAATATAGCATATTTTTCAAACATGGGTATCAAAATGTCCTTGCTCTCACTCTCACAAAGAATTCATATGTAGCAACTGATGACCATAGGCTTGCCCTTAATGTAATACTCTACTAAATGTTGGAATGTTAAGATTAGGATCAAGTAGGTCTTTTGATGGTTGTAATGTAGGCTAAGGGACGGGTAGGACTATTTTGGCCAAGAATAGTGACTAGGTTCCTAAGTGCTTTAATACATCACTTTGTATCATTGACACTTTTTTCTTTCAACCTTTCTTCTTTCTTTTTTCTACCACCCTTGTTCTCCTCTTTTTTCAATTTTAAGCACAACTCACTTTTCAGCTTTCTTTTCCTTTTTCTTTTCACAACATACCTCTTATGATAGCATTTTTTTTTCTTTTTCATAACACATTTAAGAACCATTCCAATTTATAGCATTATACTCACCCAATTTCCTTTTATGTTGTCACATGACTTTTTCACTTTAAAGCACTTAGGGATTTTGGGATCAAATTACGGTCTTGAAAGAAATGGATTAGGCTTACATACCAGGTTGTCAAAGAAATAGGCTAAAGGCTCAAAAGGGTTAACTAGGATGATGTCCATGGGTAGGTAAAACTGAAGGTAAACAAATATAGGTTGCCAAATAAATGCCTAAATCATATCCTAAACTTACACTCCTTATTTTCGCTTTGCATACATACCAGGCAAGTTCTAGCATCAACCACAATCATAGAATATACGATTATCTCACACACACAAGGCACATGGTCGACTTGCTTGGAAGTAATATAGACTCTCGACCCAACAAGTAAAGGAATTGAACCACACAATATCACATAATGAGTCACAACTAGAGCCTAAACATCTCAATAGTCACAATTGTAGCACATACTCTTGTTATAATCTCATGCTGCCTATCAAAATAATTTCATGCGAAGCTAGAAAAAATTTACTACTAAAAAAATGAAACAACAACAAAGCAAACAAACATAGATGCGAGTAGAGAAGTATAGCATGCAATACCACCACCCCACACTTAGTCGGGACACTGTCCTCAGTGGAGAATAAATACGAAGAACCTGGTCAGTCGGACTCGTCCTCAATGTCGGGGGTCATACCCTTTGCATCGGAATCATCATCAGAGTCGTCATTCTCAGAAGTTCCTCATAAGTATCCCACTTAATTCCAAGAGTGAGTCGAGGTATTTGCAGCGAGGAGGGTTCTCCTTGCTCTTTTCGGCCTCTTTTCTTGCCTTTTTGTGAAGTGGTCTTGCTTTGGGTGACATTGTACCTGAGACTTAAAAAAAATGTTCATGTTAGCATCATCTCGATGGATACAATCTATAAACAAGCAGTAGTGGCACCACCCCACACTTAGTTTGTTGGTACAGACTAGTGAAGTGAAAGTGGTCGATTACTCAGACTTCATCGACATACGTTTTAGGGGCTATATTCCAACAAGAAATTCAGATATGTAACACTTCTTGCAATCTTTGCAATACTTTCATGTTAGGTATATCAAGACTTCTTCATAGGGATTACATCATGGTATAGTTTCTATCAATAATCACAATCTCCTATGTCGGTAAGCAACTATAAGTCTTATTTCGATGAGCGAGACATCCCAACATGTAAGTATTCAAGTGACAAGAGCATGCAATGTTCATGACTATAGCAATTCCGCAAGTAGTATAACAATGCATCAAAATCAATTTCTAGTTGGAAACAAGTTAAGAGTATCCTAATGTTCATGTTCACTCACTTGGTTTTGTATCAACAATTCAAACACATTAACATCACCAATATTTCTTCAAGATGTAGCAATTCATAATAGACATAGAAACGTAGCACTTACGAAAAATAGATGAAGAACAAGAGAGTACTTACTTGATTGAAGCCTTTGGAGATGTTCTTGTGAAGTGGGAGAGCAAAAAGAAAAGTTTTGAGATGATTTGGAGAGTATATGCGGCGCCTAGGTCAAGTTTTCAATGTGTTTGTGTTTCAAGACTAAGTCTCCTTTATATAGGAAGAGAATGGGTCGGGTTTTGACCCATTTACAATCGGTTTTGGAGACAAAAATGCTACATATGCGGCGCATAATGCTTGGCATAGTCATGGTATATGCGGCGCATTGTCTATGGCATAATGGGACATATGCGCCGCATAGTCTATGACATTTGTAGACATATGCGCCGCATAGTCTATGGCATATGAGATACTGAGACCAAATGCCATAGCATAGGCGGCGCATAGTCAAAAGCATACCTAGGAATAGGCGGCGCATAGTGTATAGCACACTAGATTCCGAGACCTTAGGCTATAGGATAGGTTGTGCATCATTCGTGGCCTAGTTTTACCTAGGCCTAGCCTTCCTCGATGCCTAGTTTGGCATGAGAAATGCTCAATCCATAGCCTTATGCATCACTATTCCTAACTTACCAACTTTACCATACAATGCGTCCAAACCGTCAATTGAAATCAATCTCCTCGTTGAATACCTCTTGCACCTACATTTGCTCAAAAACAATAAAAACGATTAGAACGATGGGTTGCCTCCCATCAAGCGCCTTAGTTTTGGTCGTGTCACGAATCTTATTTTTGGATTTTTATTGATCAAAAGCAAAACAAGTACTAGAACGAAATGAAAAATGAAAAACGATAAACGATAAATGAAAAATGATAAGCGATAGGTTGCCTCCCATCTAGCACCTTATTTATTGTCGTAGCACGACATGGTTACCTCAAGTACTCAGACTTCGTCGAGGTAAATGGAGGATTATTTTCTAAAAGGATTTAGACGACAATGAGGCTTACCTGTGGGCATGCGATCTTCTTCGAGATGGCTCATACATTTCCCCGGAGAGTCACCAATTATATCATCAATAGTCCAACCCATAGCTCTCTTGTATCTCTTCAGAGCAGAGATGAGAGCTTCTACGTGCTGTTCACTTAAATCATCTGCACTCTCCGGAAGTATATTTCTACTTTCCAAGAACACATACCTTAGATAATCGGGGAGCTCTTGCGATTCTAGTGTTGGTGTCTCGTCAATGGGAGTCTTCGCTGTTGGTTGATTCTTGGGATCACAATCCGGCTGCTTAGGAGTATAAGACTCTATTTCTGTTAGAGCACCCATAAGTTCTTCATAATCTTCATTATCCTCATGCTCAACTTTCAGTGGCGCAGCAGACAATGGCTCAACAGTAGGCTGTTTCTCTATAGATAATGCTTTCATATCCTCATGATGAACATCAGCTACAGATAACTCATTCATGTCGCTGGGCTGCTTCATGGCTTTGCATATATCAAAGAGGACCACTTCGTCATTAATTCGAAACAAAAGCTCATTATCTTTCATGTCAATAAGCACACTTCCAATTGCGAGGAAGGGGCGTCCCAAGATTATGGGAACGTCAGAATCCACCTCACAATCCAGAATAACGAAGTCTGCAGGAAAGATAAATGAAGATACCTTCACCAACACATCATTCAAGATACCCACAGGTCGTTTTACTGACCTATCATCCATCACGAGCCTCATATTGGTTGGTGTTGGATCTCCTAGCCCCAACTTCTTGTAGATGGATAGTGGCATCAAATTGATGCTAGCACCCAGATCGCACAATGCCTTAGCAAAATTCATAGATCCAACCGTGCAAGGAATAGTGAAAGCACCAGGGTCTGCCTTCTTCTGTACTAAGGACCTTGTGGCAATTGCACTGCAATGATGAATATTATCTGTCGGCTCATAGCTTACTACCCGTTTTTTGTCAATAGGTCCTTCATGAATTTAGCGTACCCAGGCATCTTTTCTAGCGCCTCTACCAACGGAACATTAATGGTCAGCTGCTTCAACATGGTCATGAATTTGCTGAACTTTGTATCATCCGCCACCTTCTTCAATCTTTGAGGAAAAGGTGGTAGTGGGTATGGAATTGTTCTCTCCATGGATTTCTTCTCCTCTTGCTTCCGTTTTTCAGCTTTTCCAGGCTGCACGTTGTGAGGAGTGATGTTAAGGACGTTAGGATCGGCTGCTGTGGCATCTTCCCCTTTCGCCTTATCATCAATTTCCGCTTCTTCGTCAACCACTTGCTTGCCTTTTTCTGAAGTTTTCAGCACCTTACCACTTTGGGTAGTGATGGCCATGCATGACCCATCATTCCTTGGGTTTTGCACAGTATCGCTAGGTAAAGTGCCAGCCTTTCTTTGATTGAGTACTGCTGAAAGTTGGCTCAATTGCTGCTCTATTTGCTTGATTGAAGTGGAATGAGAATCAACTAGTTGTTTCATGGAGGACAAATCATTAATTACCTCAGTAACTCCCGCGCTTGTTGCTTCCACTCCTTTCAATAATTTAGCCATCATGTCTTCCATACTTCCAGAACTAGATGTGGTGGTGTCACGTCTTCCAGGGGGAACATACACACCACTATTGTCATTCTTGTTCTTCCAACTACCTTGGTCCTTGTTTCCACATTTCTCATAGTAGTTCCGACCTTGGTTTCCTTGGGCATTGCCTCGGAAACCCCCCTGATTACTCAAGTAGTTGGCTTCTTCCTCCAAATCAGATTCGTCTCTTCTATGTGCGACAATGGCTTTAACTTTTTTGGTCTTCCCTGATAATAGATGCTTTGTAAGAAGATCCACTTGTGTTTTCATGTGCGCCATATCTTGGTCGCGTTCGTCTTGTCTACGCCTCTGCTCTGTGGTCATGCCAATAGATAAAGTGGAGTTTGCTACCTCGGAATCCCTGGTATGCCAAGATCTACTTTGTTTCGTCATGCGATCTAGCATATTTCTTGCTTGACCAAAGGTGACCATAAAAGATCCTCCAGCTGTGTTATCCACCACTGGCTTAGTTATTGAATTCAAGGCTCTATACAATATCTCCATGAGGTGAACATTAGTCATGTGATGGTTTGGGCATCTCGCTAGCTTTGTCTTGAACCTCTCCTATGTTTCATGAAGGGATTCAGTTGGAAGCTGACGAAAGTTGCTGATTTCATCTCTCAATTGTGCTCTTTTGGATGGCGGAAAGAATCTTTCGAGGAAAACGTCTCTCAATTGCCTCCAATTTGTAATAGAATCAGGAGTCAGCCCATTCAACCATAGAGTTGCCTCCCCAGACAGAGACAATGGAAATAAGCATAACCGAATTGCATTCTGACCAACTCCAGGATTGTCAAACGACTTGCATGTAGAAATAAAGTTGATGAGATGCATATTCGGATCATCGCCTGCTAGTCCACCAAATAATCCCTTGAGTTGCAATAACTGAATCATGGTGCTCGTGATGTTGAACATGGCTCCGGGGGCTAATGGCGGAAGAATAATGGCTCCAGTGGCACCAGCTCCATCAAGATCATTATCATCATCATCGAATGGTATTTCACGTTATGCATCTATTGATGTACTGAAAAAAAAACCTGCAGTAAACAAAAACTAAAAGTAAAAGTATGAGAGTCTTTGACCAAAGGGTCTAGTAATTATTACGAACTTAATTGACACTTGTATTCCCCGGCAACGGCGCTAATTTTTCATAATGCTCAATCTACAGCTCTCGTTTGAGTGTAAAGCGGTCGTTAGCAAATATAGAACCCAACCTGGGTTGGGTGTCGATCCCACAGGGAATAGCTTGGCCAACAAGTAAGTAAAATTACTAAACTTTTGGTGCAAGTCTCGTAAGAAGGGGGGATTCTTGTGTTGCAAGTAATGTAAACAAAAGCTGAAAATAATAAAGTAAAAAGAGAGAGATTGTTACGTTGGTTGTAAACAATGAGAATTGAAGCGTTGGGGTTATGTCCACCTTCTGAGGTATACGTCTCTATTGGCTATGAGTGTGTAGAATTCTGTCATGCAATTGCTTATAGAGAATTGTAGTCGATGGTAAATCCAAGCGTCTCTCGACCTAAACAAGGACTATTTCACTTTAACTCTCTCGAGCTTAAAGCGTATCTAACGGTACGAATTCTCCAAGAGGTTAGTCCAGTTACGGCACTAGCTTTTTAATAGGAAAGGGTGTCCTACTACCTTGACATTATCTCTTTTCCAGACAAATAACTTTTCTCTCGAACAAGTTAAATATTAGACTGGCGTATTCTTGCGTTTGCAACCGCAAAGAATGTAGATTAAGATGAAGAGAATAATGATATAAGCAATATACGTGCCTCGAACTCACAAACTCACAGCAATAGATAGTATCTCATACGGCTTCCATAACCCAACAGAGAAGTTTAGTTACCCATGAATGCGAAAGAAATCACGATTGACATTGTTATTATATCACGATATTGAGTAATGGCGTGTAGATCAAGTGATAGGCATGAGGCGTGATTCCTTAGCAAGTAACGATTCTCTTATTGTGGAATTTAAGAATAGAAGAGTAGAAGAAGAAAAATAGAATTAATGGAAAGATTAGAAGAATTGTAGAGTAATAGAATTGAATTGTAAGACGAGAAGTTAAGAAGATGTAAAAAGATGATAGAAGATGAGAGGGATGGAAGGAAGTATTGTGTTATCCCTCCTTCCTCCCTCCTTCCTCTCTAAAATCTCTAGCATGATAGGGTATTTATAATACCCATATCCTAATCCTACTAAGCTAATGAAATAAATAACCAAATCCTACTAGACTAATGAAATCCTTAACCCAAATGTACTAGGTTAAGGTAACATTATCATAATCCACTTAAAATAATGAAATACATAACCTAATTGTACTAGGTTAATGTATCATTGTCAAAATCCAGCTTTGTGTCTGTAAGTCTCCAAAGTCTTCAGAATTGCTGTTTTAGCCCGGGACAGATTTTCCATGCAACAGTTTTGGTCCTTTAGGCATCCAAACTCCCTTTCCTTCCTTCGTGAGCTTTCTTTAGCGTCAAGTAAGCCATAAAATGCTGAATTATGCATCATTTATACCTGAAACTTTACTAATCATGTTCGTTAGCTCACTTACAGGAAAAAGGACTAAAAGTGCATGAAATATATAATTTGTTCTCAAAACTAGGCTAAAATATGGGCAAAATGTATTGATATAGGCGTGTAAATCCGCCTATCATCATTCATGCATATAAAAACCTTTTTATTTAGCCTACCTCACTCGTATACTCAGAACATTCAGTCGTACTGACGCATTCGCGCTATGGTGTTTTATTTGACGCAATAGGTACAGAGGCATGAGTTTTAGAGTAGCAGTAGCATTGTAGATTTCAGCAGTCAGTGTTCCTCTTCATTCGAGGACAATATTATTATTACTTTATTACAGTATTTCAGATCAGTTTTTCAGTTCATGGAGTTAGTTGGAGACATGTTCCTTCAACTCCTTATTCAGTTCAGTTAGAGGATTTCGGACTAGATGTCAGATTAGATGTTCAGACTTCAGTATTTATGTTCCTTTTTGGTATTGTTATAATATGTTTTTCAGATATGTATCAGTATTGAACCTTATGGCCTTACAGTTCATGTTTCCGCATATTTTATAAGATATTATACAGTTTACATGTACAGATATCAGTCTTGGGTTAGCTTGTGGTCCTTTGGGGTCATAAGCACCGTGAAGCGTTTTGGTTCAGAAGGTCGAGGTGTTACAAATAATTGCAGATATGTAGACCAATCACAAAACTATAGTCTATGATATTTCCAGATTCTCAAAACTGAAAATTTATATCAATTTGTATGAGAACCATGAGAATAAAGTCATTCATTCTATAAATATAAAGACACCAATAAAAAGAACTGGACAAAGGTTGTATCACCTTATAATTTCTTTATTCCAAGATCGACGCAGTTGAAAGATAAGGTTTAGTTTGAGGTCCTTAAATGTGGCAGTTTAATCGGCCTCTTCTATTTGTTTTATACATTGAGTAATTGAATATAAGAACTCATTGAGAAATAACTTCCCAAGTAAGTATAGATGATCTTCTTCGGAACCATATATGGTATAGAACTAAAGGGATATCAAACATACCTTTGGCATCCAACCAGTTTGATACAATGTAAACCTAAAAACTTTGTAACCGAGGAGCTTTGGTACTAAAAATTATAACCAAACACTTACACTATTTAGCTAATCGGAAGACAATGAGGCTTCCACATGGCTAACTTTACTTCATACAACCACAAAAACTTTATCCACGACAACCAGTTTAACATAATGTAACATGTATGTACGAGGATTTCTAGAATTGTTACCAGAAGGATGCAATTATTACAGATATATAGACCATTCAAAAACTATAGACCATGATATTCTCAGTTTTTAGAAACTAACAATAATAGAATGTAAGAATAATCTAGCGTACAACATTCCACAACCAAATTAAATGTTGATAGAGCCATTCTACGGAGCTGATCTGGAATGTCCACTAATCTTGATAGAGCCAACGAAATACAAAAAATTAAAAGTAGAACTAAATAATTCGAGAACCAACTCTCTGCAAAGTTGTGTTGAAAGAGCAAAACATTTATAATAAGCAGAATATAAGTTGAAATGAAATAGTGTCAATTGGTGTTTATCTCAAACTTCTTTGCTTGTATATCATTTCGGTGAGCTTCTGTTACTTTTTCTACACCATCATTCGTCAATTGTATACCTACTTATTCCAAAACAAAGCCAATGGTAGATGAGTGTAATAAATTAATGATTTGTATGATAAAATAATATTACGAAGAGAAAGGAAGAAATACCTTGTGCTTATTTTAAATTGTGGGGATATATTTTAGAATACTTCCCTGTAAATAATATTTTTAATAAATGTAGGTTCTTTCATGTCTTCATCAATATTTAGTATAGTTAATCCTCGTCTTGTTGTTACTCGATATACCGCTACATATAATTGGCCATGGGTGAATACTTGTTTTGAAAGATACAATCCAACATGGTTAAGAGACTATCCTTGACTTTTATTAATTTTCATGGAAAAACATGGTGCTAAAGGAAGTTGTCGTCTCTTCAACTTGAATGGCCACTTAGAATCATTAGGAGATATAATAATTCTTCGTATTGTTACTCTTAAGCTGATGTTCTTTCTGAAGATGATATTTGCGGTAGCGGGCCAATTACCAAGATGTGTAACAATCAATCTTGTTCTATTGCAAAGGACTTCACTTAGGTTTAGATTTTTGAGAAGCATAACTGGAGTGCCTACTTTTAAGTGTATGCCATAATTAGGGATGCCGGGAAATCTTTGGCTATTTAAGAATTCTGGTGGGTACAATAGATCTTCATCATAAGTGTTTACACTTGCTTTACATACATTGTCCGAGCTAAAATATGTTCTTCCTTCACCTGGTATCATTTTTATAATTATATCATTCTACTCCTGCACCATTTCATTTTTGGGCATTAGTATTGCTAGTTTTTTAAATATGTTGGGTCATTGTAATTCTACAAGAGCAATGGGTAAACTGTCTCGACGATTGAGTTGATTGGATCGTTGGATGATGTGATGCATATATCAGGAGGCAATTTAATGATATTATTGTTGACATCATCATAAAAATATCCTTCTCCAATTTGTAACAATCATTTGTCGAAAGTGGTAATTTCAGTAGCCTCACGGTCAGTTACTCTACCACCACAAAGTTGCATATTTTTCTTCAACTCATACACGATTAAAAATGGCCACAAGTATGAGGAGTTTAGCAAAGCATCTAAAATATCAGCCCATGATCCCTTCAGAATTAATGGTAGTATTTGATGAAAATCACCACCAAATATAACTGTAAGACCTTCAAATGGTTTGTCAAAATTGTTTAAATATTTCACTCGAAGGATATCTCTCAAGGTCCTGTCTAAGGCTTCAAAACAAATTTATTTTCCATTGGTGCTTTATCCAAGATGATCAAAGAAGTTTTTTAGTAGTAGTTCAGCTAACTGAATTCCTTGGTTGATTTCACAAGTTGATTCTACACTTATGTCCAAAGGAATATGAAACCGTGAATGAGTTGTCCTACTATTTGGTAGTAACAAAGCTTCTATTTCGGAAGTATCAACTAGGAGAACTATTTTTGATTGTGATCTCATCTTGGAAATTATTGTATTCCATAGAAATGTCTTTCCAGTACTGTAAGACCCCACAAAATCCTAAGCTCAACTCAGTCTTTTAAGCTTGCTAAGGGGTCTATTTGACAGGAATGTCAATAGGTATTCCCAGTATTTTAATCTCAACTTAGTCTTTCCAGTATTTTAATTCATGATCAGGAATGTCAATAGGTATTCCCGGATGAGTTTCGTATTTTTCAAACATCGTTTGAACCACGTTTGGGAATCCAAAATAGTGTATCGACGCGATCATGGCTTGGCGCGGCGGCCATCGCATCGATCAATATTTTTCCTTGGCTTCCAGTGGAAATTCCCAGTGAACTGATATAGACTTGATGCGGTGCGTTAGATATCGCATCGAGGCCAATGACGTAGCGTGTCAGTCTGTGCGTTGACAGTTTATTTTTTAGTCATTAAAAAGTTACATCCTCAGGGGTAATAGGGTCTTTTTGCCATATTTATCAGCCCCCAAAACACGAGATTAAGCCCCCTTTAGAGGCTAAATTCATTCATTATTCTCAAATTTCTCAAGAACAGAAACCCTAGAGGGATCAATTTCAAATCAAGAACTCAAGAAACCACCACCAATCTTTAAGAATTCAGGAACTAAGGTATGTGAAGTGTTTATCCAAGGGTATCCTTTCATCCTTGGAGTCCAAGAAACTCTTTTAAAATTCAAGTTAATTGATTTCACGGATTTCTTGATGGATCTCGAATGTATTCATGATTATGATATTAATGGTGATCTAACTCCATGATTTGCCCCAAGTTTCATGCAAACTAGTTATTTGTGAATTGAACTTTGTGAACTTCATGTTAAATTCTTGAGTTGCAAGTTGAATGTAGAATTCATGATAGTATTACATGTGTATTGATAGGTGAAATACCAGTGCTTCTAAAGTGTTTATCAAAATTCCTTTGTGAGTTAACTAGCCCAAGCATAACATGCTATTATTGAATTTAATCTTGCACATGCCCAATGTATATCAAGTGTTTGACAGAAATGCCTAAGTGAATATATGGTTAGTAAGCTAGTAACATTATGCTACTAAAGTCATGGAGTGATTTGATTTCCATACTTTTGAGTACTGGGGGTTTTTAATACCCGATAATTTATTCGTATACCTATAGCCAGTGTCAGTTATAGAATAGTATTCAGCCATGTCACGATCAGTAGAATTCAGTCAGTTACAGAACTCAGGGAAACTCAGTAGTACTTAGTCAGTTAATAGGATTTAGTAGTATTTCATTAGACCATGGAACTCAGTGAACTCAGTTCAGTTCAGTTAAATAGTATGATCAGTAATAGTTCAGTCCAGCTTACAACAATTTAGAAATCAGTCCAGGGTCTATTCAGTTGGGAGTAGGATTCAGCACTGAGTGAACCCAAGGATGGGGACTCACCTACCAATAGAAGGTGTGATCCTTAGAAGCAGTTCTTGTTTTCTAAAACTATGTAGCCAGCATAGGTTGAGACATCAACCTGCCAGTTGAGGGTTGATGAGGTAATCTACCTGCCAGTTGAGGGTATCACCATTCTGATTCAGAGCACCTTCCAGATGAGGGTGACTCAGCTTGTCTTTACCTATGGTACGATACTGGCACCCTTTCAACTGGGTTTAAAGGTTGGACCCCTATCTATCCAGATAGGGGTATGTCGGTTAGATGATTACCTCCCACAGTCTCAATTTCAATTCCAGTCTCAGAATAGAACTCAATTTATTTCTACAGATTTAGGACTGTCAGATATAGTCACTCAGTTCAGTATAGTTCCACAAGATCAAGACTGTCATATACAGTCACTCAGCTATCAGTTACAGAGTATCAGTAAACTCAGATATCAGTAAATCAGTTACTCAGAACTCAGTATCCAGTGTTAACACGATCTTAGTTATAGAGTTACGTATTCATGCATGTACTCTTATTCAATTATATTCAGGTCATTCAGTCAGTATTGTTCATGCATATGAACCTATTCATTTCAACCTACCTCACTTTGCATACCAGTACATTCAAAGTACCGATGCATACCTTTTCTTTGCACTATAATGTTTTATATCATAGGTTCAAATGCATAGGCTCCCGATCATCCTTAGTAGTTACAGATTTTCAGCAGTCAAAGTTAGTGGTGAGTCCTCATAGTTCGAGGACATAATTATTACTTCAACATTTTAGTTATTTTAGTAGTCGAAGTTAGTTGGGGACTTTTCCTATCAACTCCATATTTCAGACAGTTTAGAGGCTTTTCAGACTAGAATATTTTTAGACAGATGTTTCAGTTTTGGTATTGTTATACCATATTCAGTTTTATTATAGTATTGAGCCTTATGGCATATTTTTTGCCAAATTTTTGTATATTTGTAGTATCACTATTTAGTTATTGCAGTAGGTACCAGTCATGGGTTAGCTTGTGGTCCTTCAGGATTATGAGCATCGTGTAGCATTCAGGGTACAGACTCGGGGCAATAAAAACTTAGTATCATAGCTTAAGTTTCAACAGAGTTCTAGGAAGTCTGAAATCCGCATCTAGTAGAATCTTATGCATGGGTGTGAAGCGCACCACACTTATGGACAGAAGGCTGGGAGGTGTTTTAGGAAAAATTCCCCTTCTTTCAGTATTTATGTTGTGCGAGTGAGCATGAGATCCAGTTAAACTCCCTGTCTAATCAAAATTTATCTTCCGTTTATAGAATATGCCTCTAAAGAGGACTAAGGGAAGAGGAATAAAAGACCATCCAGAACCCCAGCCCGTCTAGCCTGGTCCTTTGGACGAACACGTCTCCCACGCTGAATTCAGAGTAGCTTTCACCACCCTATCTCATTCTATGGTAGCCCAAAATAAAAGTCGAGCTGCTATTTTGGCTAATCCCGTGGCCAATACTGCAGCTGCCAGGATTTGGGATTTCACCCAAATAAACCCTCCACCTCTTATTGGGTCTAAGTCAGATGAGGACCCTCAGGAGTTTCTTGATCAAGTGCAAAAAGTTATAGATATTATGGAGTGACTACTATTGAGAGCATTGAGTTGGCCGCATATCATTTGCAGGATGTGGCCCACTCATGGTTCAAATAGTGGAAAGCAGAGAGGGTCGTTGATGCAGGGCTCATAGAATAGGAGGAGTTTGCCACTGCTTTTCTGGATAAGTTCTTCCCATTGGAGTTGAGGAAAGCGAGGGTTTTGGAGTTTATAAATCTAAAGCAGGGCAACATGACAATGAAAGAGTATGCTCTCAAGTTTACTCAATTAGCTAGATATGCTCCTCATGTGGTAGTAGATAGCAGATCTAAGATGAGTAAGTATGTCTCTGGCGTGTCTAATAGTGTGGTCAAGGAGTGTAGGACCACAATATTGATTAAGGAAATAGACATATCTAGGATCATGGTCCATACTCAGTAGATAGAGGAGGCTATGAATAGAGAGAAGAGGGAGAACAAAAGAATGAGAACAAGTAGTTTCAACTTTGCAGCCTAAGTTAGAGGGTGGGAATCATTCCCAGTTCTGCTAGAAATCCTCAGTTCCATTTTCATCCTCAGTTAGTGCTCCTGTGCTGATATTTAGAGATGGAAACATAGATAGGGCACCAGGCCCTAAACCCCAGGGTAGTGTCAGCAGCGCCCGAACCAATCCCTTTTGTCAGAAATATGGTTGAAATCACCAGGGTATCAGCAGAGCAAGCAACGATGTGTGTTTTAGGTATGGCAAGATAGGCCATAGAGTCAGAGATTGCCCCCAGTCAGGTTCTCAGGGTCAATATAACCATCCCCTAGCTCAGTTCGGTCGCTCAAATCAGTAGGGTGCCGCTTCCAGTGCCACTAGTGGGCAGCGCCCAAACAGACTCTATGCTCTTTAGTCCTGATAGGATTAGGAAAGTTCTTCTGATATGGTCACTGGTATGTTACAATTTTTTTATTTACATGTTTATGCTTTGCTAGATCCAAGAGCTCCGTTGTCCTTTGTTACTCCATATATAGCCATTGATTTTAGAGTCAGTCCCAAAATTCTAGTAGAGCCTTTCTTAGTCTCTACCTCAATGGGTAAATTTATCATAGCCCAATGGGTATACAGTAACTGTTCGGATATGATATCACAGAAAGTCACTTCAGAAGACTTAGTTGAATTAGAGATGACTGATTTTGATGTCATTATCGACATGGATTGGGTTCATTCCTTCTATTCCTCAGTGACTGTAGAAACAGAACTATCCAGTTTTAGTTTTTGAATGAACCCATCCTTGAGTAGAGGGGTAGTACTTCAACATGTAAGGGTCAACTCATTTCTTCCCTTCGGACGAGAAAAATGATATCTAAGGGATATGTTTATCATCTTGTTCGGGTCCAGGACTCTAGTTCAGAAACCCCTACTCTTGAATCAGTGTCAGTAGCATATGAATTCCCAGATGTGTTTCCCAAAGAACTTCCCAGAGTTTCTCCTGAAAGGGAAATCGATTTTGGAATAGACCTTTTTTTAGATACTCAGCTTATATCTATTCCTCCATATAGAATAGCTCTAGCAGAACTCAGAGAATTAAAAGAACATTTAAAAAATCTCCTAGATAAGGGATTCATCAGACCTAGTGTGTCCCCGTGGGGTGCACCAATTTTATTCATGTGTAAGAAAGATGGTTCTCTCAGAATATGTATTGATTATCGTCAGCTAAATAAAGTCACAGTCAAGAAAAAGTATCCACTTCCCAGAATTGATGACTTGTTTGACCAACATCAGGATGCCAATTACTTTTCTAAGATAAACATCAGATCAGGCTATCATCAGCTCAGAGTCAAGAATATGACGTCCCGAAGACAACTTTCAGAACTCAGTATGGTCATTTTGAATTCTTAGTCATGTCCTTTGGTCTTACCAATGTCCCTGCAGCCTTCATGAACTTGATGAACCATGTGTTCAAGAAGTACTTGGACATGTTCGTCATAGTCTTTATAGATAACATTTTTGTCTACTCCCACAGTGAGTATGATCATGCAGACCATCTCATAATAGTGTTGCAAACTCTCAAAAACCATCAGCTATTTGCCAAATTTAGTAAGTGCGAATTTTGGCAAAGGTCAGTAGCCTTTCTTGACCATATCATTTCTGGTGATGGCATTAGAGTTGATCCCCAAAAGACCGAACCAGTAAAAAACTAGCCTAGACCCATCTTTCCATCAGATATTAGAAGTTTCTTGGGCTTGGATGGCTATTACCATAGTTTATTGAGAGATTTTCATCTATTGCATCCCCAATGTCCAGATTGACTCAGAAGAAAGTCAAATTCCAATGGTCAAATTCTTGTGAAAATAGTTTTCAAGAGTTGAAGACTCGACTCATTACAACTCCAGTTTTGACCCTACCAGATGGTTTAGATGGATTTGTGGTATATTGTGATGCCTCCAGAGTTGGCTTAGGGTATGTATTAATGCAGAGAGGTAAGGTCATATCCTACGCCTCTAGAAAACTTAAGCCCCATGAAAAGAACTATCCTACTCATGATCTTGAGTTAGCAGCAGTAGTATTTTCCGTAGAGATTTGGAGGCACTATTTGTATAGTGTGCATGTTGATGTGTTCATAGACCATAAGATCCTGCAGTATGTGTTCTCTCATAAAGACCTAAACCTCCATCAGAGATGGTGGTTGGAGTTGTTGAAAGACTACGACATGAGTGTCCTGTATCATTCGAGTAAATCCAATGTAGTGGCTGATGCTCTCAGTAGGATGTCCATGGGTAGTTTTGATCATATGGAGGATGATAAGAAAAAGTTAGTTCAAGAAGTTCATCAGCTTTCCCGACTAGGTGTTCGCTTAGTCAAATCAGCAGAAGGCAGTGTATGGGTGCAGAGTAGTTCAGAATCATCCCTAGTTTCCAAGGTAAAGGAAAAGTAGGATAGGGATCCCAGTCTAGCTAAGTTAAAGGAATCATTTAGATATTAGAAGGTAGAGGTTTTCTCTTAAGGGGGAGATGGTGTTTTGCACTGCTAGGGTCAGCTATGTATGCCAGGTGTAGATGACTTGAGGTAGTGAATTCTTGAAAATATTCATGGTGTGCGCTTCTCTATTCATCTAGGGGCCACTAAGATGTATCGTTATTTGCGGGAGATCGATTGGTGGAGTTGGATAAAGAGAGACATTGCAGAGTTTGTGGATAAGTGCTCAACATATCAGCAGGTTAAGATCGAACATCAGAAGCCAAGTTGGTCCATGCAGGAGTTCAGTATTCCCACTTATAAATGGGAAGAAGTGAACATGGACTTTGTGATGGGTTTTCCCCATACCCATCATCAGCATGATTTAGTTTGGGTCATTATAGGCAGGATGACCAAATTGACTTATTTCCTACCAGTTCATACCTCATATTCAGCTGAGGATTAGGCCAAACTTTATATCAGGGATTTGGTCAGATTGCACGGTGTTCCATTGTCCATTATCTCAGATAGAGGTACCCAGTTCACCTCTCATTTCTCGAAGGCATTCCAAAAGGGTCTTAGTACCCAAGTTTACCTCAGTACAACCTTTCATCCTCAGACAGATGGTCAAGAAGAAAGGACCATTTAGACTTTAGGGAATATGCTGCGAGTGTGTGCGATATACTTTAAAGGTAGTTGGGATGACCACTAGCCTTTGATTGAATTCACATATAACAACAACTATCATTCTAGCATTCAGATGACTCCGTTTGAGGCACTTTATGGGAGAAGGTATAGATCTCTCATTGGTTAGTTTGAAATGGGTGAGGCCATAATGGTAGGGCCTGACTTGGTATTTGATACCTTAGAGAAAGGCCAGTTGATCAGGAAAAGGCTTAAGATAGCTCAGAGCCAACAAAAATCGTACGCAGATGTACACAGAAAGGATTTTGAGTTTGGGATTGATGATTTTGTGTATTTGAAAATCTCTCCTATGAAAGGAGTGAAGAGATTTGTCAAGAAGGGGAAACTCAGTCTCCGATATGTCGATCCTTACTAAATTCTTTACCGTTTCGAAAAGGTAGCTTACGATCTTGAGTTGCCTTCAGACTTAGCTTCAGTGCATCTAGTGTTTCATGTTTCTTTGCTTAAGAAATGCATTAGTGACCTAGCAGTCATAGTCCCTATAAAGGTCATAGATATTCAGAACAACCTCTATTATGAAGAGATTTCAGTCAAAATCCTTGATTACCAAGTATCCCCACCTCTTCTTCGCAAACTTCGACTCAACCTAAGGTAATAGATTTTCTTTGAATTTACTCAGTCTCATGTTCAGATATACCTACCAACTTCGTATCAATTAAATTTGTATACTCAGTCATGCATTCATGAATCAGTTCAGTCAGGTACTCATGCATCATACATACATGTTCAGTATATATAAACTAAGCTTATTAGTAAGCCCAATCATCAATTCATGAATCATGTTCAGCTATGTACTCATGCATCAGATATGCATGTTCAGTGTGATAATTCAGTACATCAGTAATTTCAGTCATGAAACCATGCTTCAGTTGTGCATGTCCAGTGTTTAAATCCAGTCTATTAGTATTCTTAGTTTAATCAATATCTTTTGAGGATGAATGTTCCCAAGGGGAAGGTATTGTAAGACTCCACAAAATCCTAAGCTCAACTCAGTCTTTTAAGCTTGCTAAGGCATCCCAGACTTAGAAAATTTTAGCTAAGTATTCAAACTTAGTGTCATTTTGGCCTTCGTAAGTTGGCAACTCTATTTCACGACCTATACAACCTTAAAATATCAATCTTTGGTTAATTTATGATAAGGAATGTCAGTAGGTATTCCCGGATGAGTTTCATATTTTTTGGACCTCGTTTGAACCACGTTTGGTAATCCAAAATAGTGTATCGATGCGATCTCGGTGCGGTGCATCGGCCATCGCATCGATCAATATTTTCCCATGGCTCCTAGTGGTAATTTCCAATGAACCAATGTGGCGGGTTGGCTATCACGTTGATGCCAACGACGAGGTGTGTCGATCTGCGCGTCGACAGTTCAATTTTTAGTCATTAAAAAGATGCATCCTCAAGGGTAATAGGATCTTTTTCCCACATTTATCAACCCCCAAAACACGAGATTAAGCCCCTTTAGAGGCTAAATTCATTCATTATTCTCAAATTTCTCAAGAACAAAAATACTAGGGGGATCAATTTCAAAGTAAGAACTCAAGAAACCACCACCAATCTTTCAGAATTCAGGCACTAAGGTATGTGAAGTGTTTATCCAAGGGTATCCTTCCACCCTTGGAGTTCAAGAAACTCTTTTAAAATTTAAGTTAATTGATTTCATAGATTTCTTGTAGGATCTTGAATGTATTTATGATTATGATATTAATGGTGATTTAACTCCATGATTTGCCCCAAGTTTCATGCAAACTAGTTATTTGTGAATTGAACTTTGTAAACTTCATGTAAATTCTTGAGTTGCAAGTTGAATGTAGAATTTATGATAGTACTACCCGTGTATTGATATGTGAAATACCCATGCTTCTCAAGTGTTAGTCAAAATGCCTATGTGAAATGACTAGACCAAGAATAACATGCTATTATATGAATTTAATCTTGCACATGCCCAATGTATATTAAATGTTTGACAGAAATACCTAGGTGAATGTATGGTTAGTAAGCTAGTACCATTATGATACTAAAGTCATGCAGTGATTTGTTTTTCATACTATTGAGTCCTGGGAGTATTTAATACCCAAAAATTTAGTTGTATGCCTAGAGCCAATGTCAGTTATAGAATAGTATTTAGCCATGTCATGATCAGTATAATTTAGTCAGTTACAGAACTCAGGGAAACTCAGTAGTACTCAGTCAGTTAACAAAATTTAGTAGTATTCCATTAGTCCATAGAACTCAGTGAATTTAGCTCAGTTCAGTTAAACAGTATGATCAGTAACAGTTCAGTCTAACTTAGAACAGTTTAGTAATCGATCCAGTGTCTATTCTATTGGGAGTAGAATTCAGCACCGAGCGAACCCAATGATGGGAACTCACCTACCAATAGAGGGTGTGATCCTTAGAAGAAGTCCTTTTGTTCCAGAACTGTATAGACAGCATAGGTTGAGACATCAACCTTGCTAGTTGAGGGTTGATGAGGTGATCTACCTGCCAGTTAAGGGTACCACCATTCTTGTTCAGAGCACCTTCCAGATGAGTGTGACTCACTTGTCTTTACTCGTGGTATAGTACTGACACCCTTCTAACTGGGGTTACAGGTTGTACCCTAATCTATCTAGAAAGGGGCATGTCAGTTAGTTGATTACCTCTCACAATCTCAATTTCAGTTCCAGTCTCAAAATAGAACTCAGTTCAGTTCTACAGATTTAGGACTATCAAATACAGTCACTCAATTCAGTACGAAACTCAGTATAGTTCCATAGGATCAAGACTGTCAGATATAGTCACTCAGTTATCAGTTATATAGTATCAGTAAACTCAGATATCCATAAATCAGTAACTCAGAACTTAGTATCCAGTGTTATCACGATCTCAATTATAGACTTACATATTAATGCATGCACTCTTATTCAGTTATATTCATGTTATTCATTCAGTATTTTTCATGCATATGAATCCATGCATTTTAGCCTACCTCACTTTGCATATCTGTATATTCAAAGCACTGGCCCATACCTTTCTTTTGTGATATGATGTTTTATATCATAGGTTCAGATGCATGAGCTCCCGATTATCCCTAACAGTTATAGATTTTCAGCAATCAGAGTTAGTGGTGAGTCTTCATAGTTCGAGGACATGACTATTACTTTAGTGTTTCAGTTATTTTAATAGCCGAAGTTAGTTGGGGACTTGTTCCATCAACTCTATATTTTAAACAGTTTAGAGGCTTTTTTTAGACTAGAATATTTTCAGACAGATGTTTGAGTTTAGATATTGTTATACCGTATTCAGTTTTATTATAGTATTGAACCTTATGGAATGTTTTCCGCCTAATTTCTGCATAGTTGCAGTATTACTATTCAGTTATTGCAGTAGGTACCAGTCATGGGATAGCTTGTGGTCCTTCAGGATTATGAGCACTGTGTAGCATCTGGGGTACCGACTCGGGCGTTACAAGTACCTCTATGTCCCATTATAAAAATAAACTTCCTTCTTTATTGAAAACTGAGGCCATTATTGCTTCATACGCTAACTTTTGGCAATTATTTAATAGCGCATATGATTTATCATGCACTTCCTTTAAATCTTCTTTGTCATAGTCTAGTTCTTCAATAATTAGATGGTTTCTCGTGTCACTTAGCAAAGCAGAATCTGGAAGTGGCATTCCATCTATATCTTTCAAACTTTTTCCCATCTTTACATGTATGGTTTCAATCTCAAATAATGTATATGCTTCGAGTTGTTTTTGAGTTAGCTGTAAATGTTTCACTTGAAATCTCTTTTGTTGTAATTATGTTATATCTTTTAATAAAATTTCATAGTTGGTCCTCCATAGTTTGGCTGAATCAGATACTTGACAGTGAATTAGAATCATCACAAATAGATTTCTAAGTTCATTTCCTGATGCCCAATATGCAACTTCAGCCAAGCAGTCATTCCACTCTTTGTCATCCTCCAATAACCCTAATGTGTAGCATGCCTCCTTATAAGTTTTGTATGATACTCCATTTATCATTCTTATTCTTTCAAAGGAAGTGCTTCCTTTAACAAAGTTAAGTAGCATTCTCATGTTAAATCGCTCTCCACTTCCAGGATGTGCAAAGTAAATTCTACCAACTACCTTGCCCCTTTTTCTTCTAGTCCATTTTTTCCTATTTGTATCCCAGACCCAATGCGTAGGAAATTTTGAATACGTTAGTTCTCGCGCATCGTTATTTTTTTGGTTCGCCATGAACCATTCTGTGAATTTTATTTTCACTGCATCCGGTCTGCTGAGTATGTTTTCAGGTCGTTCGTCCTCTTTAAATAGGTGTTTTCTCCCTCTAAATAGAATGACAAACACTCAACTGCTGACTCTCTATAATGTATGCCAAATTTGAAGATCCTCCAACAAGCTTCTGTAGCTGATATGTATCTGCAGTCTAGATATCTCTTGATCTCATCATGTACTTCAATAGTAGCAGTACATTCTACAGTGGTAGTTTCTCTATCAGATCCCTTATTGACATATTTAAATAGTTACTTCACTAACCATGAGTAATTGCATAGCTCTATATTTATGTGTGCATCAAATTTGACAATCAAATTCCTATTGTAAGGGACGATGAATCTTTTGTCTAACAGGATATTATTTTTCTTGACTTGACTACCTGTGTTCCTTCTCCTATAAATGGGAATTCCATCTTCATCAAAACTTGTTTGACTATTGAACTTCTTCGGAAAATGCTTGTTGTACTTTCCTTGCTTCATACATGGGCATTGGGGATTGAGGTCTCCACAAAATCCGTGCATCATGTAGTTGCTGACAACATTATAACCATCTAGATCAACTTCCATATCAGGTATTTCAGTTATTGTAATTGTGTTGATATGCTCTATGAAGGGACTCTGTAACGTGAGATGTAAGAAGAGTAATATATGTGCATGAGGTAGTCCTCTATTCTGAAACTCAATAGTATATAAACCTACACAATTAATGATATATATGTTGGTTACTATGCAAGATAAGTATTCATATTTTTTTACCATAATTTAACAGTTTGAATGAATAAGTGATGTCGGACATGAGTATGCATAAGTTAGAACTTACAGGCGATTATTTTTCGAAAGGGTTGTTGCTTCTTCAAATCTTGAATTAGTTGAAAAAGTTTAATCTGGAATACTTTACATATGACGTCCACTCTGTTATCATCATTATGTTGGCCAAATAAGTGTAGCATTTCATTTATTTCTGGCAACTTTGGATTGCATGTGAAAGTGAGAAACAAATCTGGATAGCCATCCCACCTATAAATTGACATTGCATCTTCATAATTTTGTTCCCTATATCAAGGTCCCCCAGTGTGCGGTGAGGGAAAGATATTACTTTTTTCTATCATTGAAATGTCTGAATCACCATGATGAATGGCATCCATTAAGCCAGAGTAAAGATCAACTCTGAGTTTTTTTGTTATTCCTGATATAGAAAAATCTTTTATTCCTGATATAGAAAAATCTTTCTTTCTCTATTGCCATGTAACCATCAACAATGTATTATTGTAACAGTCTACCCGCCAGTAAGAGAGTGTGCCCCTCGTTTAGTTTTTGTTGTATCCTAAAGCAATAGAACTGTCTCATTAATAAATTTTGTGGCTTTTGAATCTTGTTGTTCACCTCTGCCAAATTAATTCCAAGTCTGTATCCGTCTTCACCAAATGGGTGTATTAATGGATATGTCATAGACATGAAACTTGGGTATAAATCTGTAATTCTTTGAAGTCCATTTCTTGATGCTCTACAATAATATCTCGCTGGAAGTTTTCATCTGTAAGATCACCAATAATTAATCCCGCTACTGCAGAAGTGGTGGGTATGTTGTATTCCCGACCATCCCTTGTCCTGTTAGATAGAAGTCGTAGGCGAAATACAGTTTTGGGATGTTTTTTATATCTATCCCTAGCCATTCAAAATGTTCTTACCAAAATATTATGCTCGTCCAACATTTTGGATAAGACCCGGATAATTTGGGGATCAACGTCTCCTTGGGACAGATAATTTATTATGTTGGTTATGTCATTTTCAGTATCATATATATAGCTGAGCAAACTGTGGGGTTTTACCAATTTCAAGCAATAAAGATCCTATGTGATGGTAATTTTGACCGCTCATCCTGAAAACATATGGCCTCTTTGAGCGATTGATAGATCCATCCACTCGACCTCCCAAAGATGTAAATGCAAATATGAAGTTATAAGCCCTGATATTTTTACAAAATTTGCACCTACTTTTCCAGATTTTGTTCCCAAAAGATACTTAATATATGGTGGTGGTTCACTCAATAATGGCAGTTGGACCCGACCTCCTTCCATACAGCAAAATGAGAATACAGGTTTTTTTGTCTGTATCGTTTTATTTTTTCATTCTTCATACCAAAAAAGTGAACCACAATATTGGCATGTGTACTTTGGGGGGCCAAAATTCCAACTCGTTGTGTAATGATCTATCAAATTCAAAGCTATAAATATAAACATAACGATTTTATAGGTAGTTAATTTTTTTTAAGTTTCACAGAAGAATAAAATGTAGTATTTTTGCATTTTGTTAAGAGATAAATGGTGGTGCATATTAACATACTCTTTTAATGAATTGAATCATGTCTGCCTGATAAGTTTGTTAGCTTCATCAACTTTGTGAATCTATTGACAAAGCGTATAAGCTAGATTATTTTTTATTGGGGATGCTGCTTGTATTTTTTTTCAATTAGTGCAATATTTCTCTTCAATCTGGAATACTTGCATCTATTGTTTTTTTAGAAGAAACTCCCTCGTTCATTCGACTACATTTGGCTGTTAATTCATTTCTATTTGATCTAATTTCAGCATCCATTTCTGTTGAGCTAATTATGGTAGAAGCTGTTGTAGGAGGTTCATTTCCATCAAAATATTCAGTAACCACTGTATTCTTTAACAACAACAGATAGTAATTTCACATATGTTTTACAAGATTAGATATTTTGGTTATCTCCAAATAAACTTGAAGTTTAAATACATAGGTAATTAGTATACAAACCACTCGAAATCAAAATTCTCAGTGGGGATGATGTGAAAGATATAAAGTGGAATGCAATGTGTAAATTTATTTTTGCTTTAAGTTTTCTAAATTACTAAATAAATTTCTCTCCTTCCTTGAGTGTGGTCTCTATTGAATTTGAGGATGAAATATGAATGGATGGCTGAATGGCTATAGGATTTGTGTAAAATGAATTTGAATATGAATAGGAGGAGAATATGGAATTTGACTACAAATTTAATAGGAATGATCTATTATTGTGTTTTCAAATAAGTGTAACTGAATAAATTGGGAGAAAAATCTGGGATTTGTCCAGTTGTTTAATAGGAAGATCCGTTACTGATTTGTTTCAATATTGAATTTAGAATTAAGTCAATCAAAATAACCAAATGAATGCTTGCAGAACTCTAGGGGTTCGTGTATTTGTACATAAGTAGGATTTTAGGTTTGTAAACACGGCTTATCTATACATTTCAGTAGCCTTTATCCAGATGGTCAAAGCTCTAAGTATGCTTGGGTAACACTTTTCTAGTTCTGTATCCTTTATTTGCAAATGTACCAATTGTATATAGATTTATGTTGAAATTGCAGTGCCAGTTGTCACCTTTGTCATTGTTGTTATTTGTGAAACTGACAAGTTAAGATGCGATTTATTATTGAACATGTTGTTGGTTAGCGTTGGTGTTGCGGTATCCTCCTATGGAGAAATTCACTTCAACATAGTTGGTACAGTTTATCAGGTCACTGTAATATTTGTTGAGGCACTCACTACTAGAAAAACAGCAAATACCGACCACCCAAAACCGACCACAATAAAGTGGTAAAAAAAAAACCGACCACTTGTGGTCGGTTTTTTAATTTATTTATTTTTTAAAAAAAAATTATTAAAAAGTGACCACGTGTGGTTGCTGTTTTATTAGAAAATATCAAAATAAATAATCCAATAATTTTAATATTAATTATTATATAATTTAAAAATTAAAATGTTAAAAAATTAATAAAACCGACCACAAGTGGTCGGTTTTATAAAAATAATAAAAAAAATATTTCTAGAAAACGACCACTTGTGGTCGGTTTTCAAAATGTTTTTCTTTTTTTTTAGAAATAAAAAACCATCCACTTTTGGTCGGTTTTGAAACTAAAAAGAAAAAGAAAATACTTTTAAACATAATATTTATTTGTAATCAAAATAATTATATATATGTAATCAAATATATATATTATTTGTTTCATAAAAAATAATTATATATATAATGTAATATATATATATATATATATATATATATATAATTTTTTGAAATTACACGTAGTAGATAATTAGTAATAATAATAAAAATCAATCATTCCACAATTTTTTGAAAAAATTACACTTAAAAATATATCAAATAAAATAAAAAAAATTATGTTAAACATAATCTTTATATTTTATTTATGTTTCAATATATAAAATAAACATTTTCTTTCGTATATACGTTAAATGACGTCAAACATGCATAACCTTTGTATAATGAATATGTGTATATATATATATATATATATATATATATATATATATATATATATATATATATAATATGTTACTAATGTAAGTATGCATAAGAAACCTAATATATTAAGTTAATCAAATATAATTAATCAAACACTAATGTAAGTATGTATAAGAAACACATCACATTATATTATTGGATAATATACTTGTATATGCATGTGATGTATATAGTATGTATTTTGAAATTTATATAGTCGATAGTGTGTATATGTGTCTGTATATATGTATATGTATATATATATAATATACATATTATACAACGACGATATATTAATGACATAAGATAAATAATCAACCGATTATTTATTTGAGTATATGTGAAATACAATGGGGTAGTCGATAATATGTATATATGTGTGTGTGTATGTATAGGTATATATATAGTATATATAAACATATTATATAGTGAACGTATGTTAATGACATAAGATAAACCAACCGATAATTCAACTGAGTTTCTATGAAATACTTAGTATATTATTATGGGGTAGTAAAATTGGGTATGTGATGTATATAGTACGTATTTGAATATATCTAGCCAATTGAATAAATTTATATATACGTATATCTCGTGTAGTGGTGAAATAGATATACTATTTTATTTCAATATAATGTAAACAAACGTATATTGTTGAAGTTGTAATAACGTAAGACGACGATGATAATTTATCTGATTAACATGTTATATATATATATATTATAATTTATCTGTTATAAATATTATACAATTTATTAAAAAAATAATCTATTAAAAATTAAATTAAATTTATTAATTGTAGTTTATTAAAGTATAATTTATCAAAAACTTAGTAAAACCGACCACATACAGACCACAGGTGGTCGGTTTTTCTGTTATTTTAAAAAAAAATTAAAACCAATTTTAAACCAACCCGACCCACCCAATCCCTAAATAAAGAAAAGAAAAAATGGGTATAGGGCTCATAATCGCGAAGAACAACTCAAAATCGCAAAAAAACAGCTCAAAATCACGAAAAAACAGGTTAAAATCGTTTTTTTTTTCTCAAAGTTTGTCACGCTTTTCTCAAACGGGATCTTCTCCACCACTCTTCTCCATCACTTTAATTTGGGTAAGTGTTCAAAATGTTCTTATTGGATAGTAAGGTCGATTAGGGTTATTAATCTTAGTTCGTATAAATATGGCAAGTTATGGTGTATGATTATGTTATTTTTTCTAGAAGTGATTTCGAACCGAGTAAATCAAATAACTTGTGGTAGAATCCCAAACTTGAACCAATATAGTTTACACTTCTTAGTTGTTGTTGACGTTTCATTGTGAATCATAGGTCATTAATGAAAGTATTAGGTTGTTAAGGATTGATAATCTAGACCTCTCGTTGTGATTGTGAAAGAGATTGTTAAGTGTCATATTTTCTTAGATAGTGCCCTTGTATTACTTAGTGTGAAGACTGTTAGTTATATACTAGATAGTGTTCTTAATAGCTAATTTAAGAGTTATTTGAGGCTTAAATACATGTTTACAGTCACCAATGGAATTGCTTAGTTCTTATGTATATAGCCTATCACTTTTCTGTCATTTGGTTTTTGGGTAAAATAATGTGTCACCTTCACATAGTTATATCTATTGGACATGAACAACCACCCTCCACCACTGACATTTTCACTTCAGATAAATTGTACACCTTCAAGATACGGGATACAGGGCACTATAACTATTTATAGGGATTTGAAAACAATACTGAAAATTACATTAAAATGCTTAAAATATGTTTAGGAAAAAAAAGGCTACTACTATTAGAAACAATATTATTAGGTGTTCATATGTCATTATATATGCTATAAAATAAAATACTGCATTAACTCTCTCCTATTTCCAAAACTTAAATATGAATGTAGCATAGAGTAGATGGGTATTTTGGAGAAAATTGCAGTAGTCTGTCTTTTAATTTGCTAAGATCATTATTTTCGACAGTGCAGCTTCCCGTGAGAGAATCAAGAAGAAGATTGAAGCTGCCATTTTGAAATATCAAGACATTAAGGAAACTATCAAAGGTAAGTTGACATAGTGAAGCCGTGTGGGTCCTTGTGCGATTCACTATTGTTGTTATCTTCTTTTTATTGTGCATATTGAAGTCTAGTGAAGCCGTGTGTGGCCTTGTGTGATTCACTAGCATTGTTCTTGACATTTTGTTTTTGCTTGTTTCTTGTACTATCAACACGATCTTATATCATTTCTTGTTTTGAATGTGGTTTGTTCGGTCACTTAGTCACTTGAACATGGTAAAGTGTAAGGACTTTAAAGGGGAATTACTTGTTTTGAATGTGGTTTGTTCGATGACTTAGTTGGTTGAAAATGGTTAAGTGTATGGACTTTAAAGGAGAATTATTTGTTTTGAATGTGGTTTGTTCGGTGACTTAGTTGGTTGAAAATGGTTAAGTGTAGGGACTTTAAAGGGAAATTAGTTGTTTTGAATGTGGTTTGTTCGGTGACTTAGTTGGTTGAAAATGGTTAAGTGGAGGGACTTTAAAGGGGAATTAGTTATTTTGAATGTGTTTTGTTCGGTGACTTAGTTGGTTGAAAATGGTTAAGTATAGGGACTTTAAAGGGTATTTTGTTGTTTTGAATGCGATTTGTTAGGTCACTTAGTCACTTGAAAATGGTGAAGTGTGGGGACTTTAAAGTGGAATTATTTGTTATAAATGTGGTTTGTTCGGTGACTTAGTTGGTTGAAAATGGTTAAGAGTAGGGACTTTAAAGAGAAATTATTTGTTTTGAATGTGGTTTGTTCAGTGACTTAGTTGGTTGAAAATGGTTAAGTGTAGGGACTTTAAAGGGGAATTATTTGTTTTGAATGTGTTTTGTTCGGTGACTTAGTTGGTTGAACATGGTTAAGTGTAGGGACTTTAAAGGGTATTTTGTTGTTTTGAATGCGATTTGTTAGGTCACTTAGTCACTTGAAAATGGTTAAGTATAGGGACTTTAAAGGGGAATTCTTTGTTTTGAATGTGGTTTGTTCTGTGACTTAGTTGGTTGAAAATGGTTAAGTGTAGGAACTAATTAGTTGAATTTGATTGAATACATAGATGGATCCTGATTATAGCTTGGATATATCCCGGAACAATGATAATAGAATGGGTATTACGGAGGAATTCATTGAAGGTGTGAAAAGATTTGTTGATCATGCTAAGACACTTAAAGTTTGGACACGTTTTTGGGTTATTCGTTGTCCTTGTATTAGATGTGATGGTATAAATCTTGTTGGTGAAGAAGATGTAAAGGAACATCTTTATAGAAAGGGGTTTCACGAGAACTTTTTAAGAGTGCATGGTATTCATGGTGGTGTAGCGCAAAATAACTTTATTATTGGAGAAAGTAGTAGGTCTGAAAGGCATAATGAATATCAAGATATTAGGATGACAGAAGTATTGCACGATGTTTTTGAGATGCAACAGGGGGGTGACTTAAGGGAAAATGTTAAACATGTTCCTAATGGTGAAGCGGGGAATTTCTACAATGAATTGCATGCTGCTGGTCATCCTTTTTTTACGGCTGTTTGCACTCTCGTTTGTCTGTTGCTGTTAGATTATTAAGTATTAAATCGGACTGGAATATTGCGGAAGGAGGAATGGACTCAATTATAGATTTTATTAAAGAGTTAGTTGACCCCGACTTGGAGGTTCCTGATTCTTTCTATAAGGCAAAAAGATTGGTGTCAAAGTTAGGTCTATCCTCGATTAGAATTGATTGCTGTGAAAATGGCTGCATGTTATACTTTAAGGGGGATGCTAACCTGTAAGTTTAGTCAGCACTCTTGATATAAACGTGGTTCTACTGGAACAAAAATTGTTGTTAAGGTGATGCATTATTTATCTCTTATACCAAGGTTGAAGAGGTTGTATACTTCAAACAGCTCAGCTCCTCATATGAGATGGCACAGTGAAAATAGAAGGCCCACTGGTGTTATGTGTCATCCATCTGATGGAGAGGTTTGGAAGCATTTTGATGCAACTTATCCGGATTTTGCAGCTGAGCCACGAAACATTCGATTGGGATTATGTGCGGATGGTTTCTCTCCTTTTTCAGTTAGTGGTGCACCATATTCATGTTGGCCTAAATTTATCACTCCTTATAATCTTCCTCCTGAATTGTTGATGACTAGTCCCTATATATTTCTGAATTGTGTTATTCCTGGCCCGCGTAATCCAAAAAATGGAATAGATGTCTATTTGCAACCTTTGATCGATGAACTTCAAATTTTATGGCATGAGGGGATTCAAACTTGGGACATCTCTCTTAAACAGAATTTTAATCTGCGTACATATCTAATATGGACTGTTAATGATTTTCCTTCTTATAGAATGTTGTCTGGGTGGATGACAGCTGGAAAACTAGCTTGTCCATACTGCATGGACAAAACAAAATCTTTCACATTGAGATATGGCAGGAAAAATTCTTGGTTTGATTGTCATCGTTGTTTCCTGCCACCTGATCATGAATTTAGGAGAATCAAGAATGCATTTCGGAGGAATAGAAGGGAACATGATGGTCCACCTCCTAGGCTGTTTGGTCATGACATCTGAGAAATAGTTCAGGATTTGCCCAAAACCAGCGAGGAACGATTGTACATGCTTGATGGATATGTCGTTTTGCATATCTGGACTAAGCAAAGTTTATTTTGGGAGTTAGAATATTGGCCAGATAATTTACTTAGACATAATGTTGATGCCATGCATACTGAGAAAAACTACTTTGACAACTTGTTCAACACAATTATGGATGTCACCGGCAAAACAAAGGATAATCCTAAGGCCAGACTTGACTTACCAGGGTATTACAACCGCAGACAATTACACTTACAGCAGGGGACCAACGACAATTTTCTAAATCCCAAGGCTTATTTTACATTCAAGTTGGACCAAAAACGACAAATATGTGAGTGGGTTCAAAGTTTGAAGATGCCCGATGGATATGCCTCAAATTTAGGAAAGAGGGTTGATATGACACAAGGAATCTTGCATGGAATGAAAATCCATGATTGTCATATTTTTATGGAATAATTACTTCCAATTGCTTTTATTGGTTTACCTGAAAAAATATGGAAACCAATAGCAGAGAACAGTTTGTTCTTCAAAGACTTATGTGCCAACACATTAAAGGAATAAAATCTGGTGCGAATGGAAAGTAATATTATCGTTATCACCAACAAACTGGAAAAGATTTTCCCACCAGCGTTCTTCGATGTGATGGAACATCTTCCCATTCACCTTATGCACGAAGCTCGGCTAGGCGGTCCAGTTCAAACTAGGTGGATGTATCCATTCGAACGGTAAGCAGTTGCAACATATTTAACTTCATAGATATCTTTTTTATATATAGTAAATGTCTAACCTTACGATTGTACAGGACAATTGGAAAATTAAAAAGGGGGCCTAAAAACAAACATAGGGTGGAAGACTCTATAGTTGAGGCATATCTTGCAAGAGAAACTTCTCAATTTTGTTCATACTGCTTTCGTGTGCTTGTTCAAGAAACCGTCAGAATCATTACCAGGACGATGTGAATGAGCCTCATTTGCAACTGATATCAATTTTCAATCAATCTGGTTGAGGCTAAAAAGACCATACCTCGCCGGCTCACTCCCACGGAGCGCAAAGCAGCAACTTTGTAAGTCTTGCTTAATTTCCCAAAAATTGAGCCATTTCTGAAGTAAGGAGATTAAAATTTTAACATACCTTATTTGTTTACTCATTCCATTAAAGAAACTAATTGTGTTTCCCATGTTTGATGTTCAGTTCATTTAAGACTCAATTCCATGAAAATCAAGTGTATGCATCCTTTGCAACATGGTTTAAAAATGAGGTTCGTAAGTGTTTTATTATTTCAACAAGTTTAAAAATTTACACATTCCTCAACTAATATATATATATATATATATATATATAATATTTTTAGGTACACCATTCACCAAATGCAACTGCATACGATCTGATTTTGAGAGATATTTCTTTGGGTCCAGTTGAAACTATTGCAATGTCACAATACAAAGTGAATGAGTTTAATTTTTCCACTGCACAACACTCCAGATCAAGGAAAACAAACAATAGTGGTGTTCGGGTTAAGGGTGATGATGATGTTGATTACTTTGGCATCATACACGAGATCTTAGAACTGGAGTATGCTGGTTACCCAATAAAAAAAAATTTCCTCTTTCGATGTAAGTGGTTTGATCCAAGCACAACAGGCACAAGAGTACATAAGGAGCATAACACCATTGAAGTGAAGCACAATAGGTCGTATCCTATTTACGATCCATTTGTGCTAGTGCAAAATGCTAAGAAAATGTATTATGCTCCTTATCCGTTGTGTAATGACAAGTGTGATTGCTGGGATGTAATCAAAACAAAGCCTATAGGACGGGTGGAATTTGAGAATGTGCTGGAGACTGCGTATCAAAATAAAATGCAGATTGATCATCAGCTAGTGGACGTTGAATTAGTGGATGATTTGAATCACCCGAAAAATATATTAGAAGAAGTTAACATTGCGGAAGAAACAACTGGGTGGGTAGGAGATGAGGAAACCTCCGAAGAGGGTGAATGGTTTAGTGGAGAGTCTTCAGAAGAGGAAGATTAGTTGTATAGGTTGTATTTATTATGTATTGATGTCTTTATGCTTTGTACTATATATATAACTTTATGTTTCTTGTGTAAGATTGATATGCAATATACTTTTTAAGTTTGTTGTTTCCACTTTTCCATGATTTATATAGTAACTTCGAATTAGTTACTTAGAATGTTTTCTTATATATATATATATATATATATATATTCATATTGTATGAACTAACTACTTGTTAATTTAACTTAATTTAGATGTCAGCCAGAGATGAAAAAGGTAAGGGAAAAGTTGATACGATGAAACCAAAAAAGAAAAGACAAATTCCGTCTTATATCCGGCCGACCGATATTCATATATCTAAGGGTTGGTTAGCTGACACACCAACATGACCCTCATATTCTAGGTCATCCGAGGATTCCATACCTACTCCTACGCATGTGGGGCCACTACCTAGGTCTTCGTCGACTAATCCGGCTCCTATGACTATGCCATCGCCAGTAGAGTACTTTCGGACTGCCGCTGGCCCCTCCAGGCATCGACCATCATTGATACCCTCCTGCAGCAGTCACGCAGCTACGCACTGTGATTCTGCTGGATCTATTGGATTATCGGAGCTTCAGCTGGGAGGCACTCCATCTGGTTCTTCAGATCTGGCCATGCCAGTGCATCCACCATCAGTTACTAGGCATCCAGGAGACTTAGATGATTCTGGGAGGATTTATCTTATTCAAGTTGCGAAAGGGTAATATTTTTACATATAATAAAGTTACACATTTTTTCATTACTATATTATTATGCTCTATGAAATTACTGTTTGATCTTGTGTTGTAGGTTTAACCTGGATGCTGGAATTGGAAATAGGGCGCGAATATGCATTGGTCGGCACTTCAACGACTTTTGGACCAGCTGGCAAAAGGTACCAGAACTTGACAGGGATAGAATGTTTGATGAATTTAAGGTACGGATTTAACTTATTGACTACTTATTGACACTTTGGTAGAACAAAAAATTGACTATTATATTTTTGTTATAGAAATTTTACTGGTGGGATGATGAAAATACATTTCTTATAAAGAAGAACTTTATGCAAAGATGTAGAGTCAGATTTAAAGATCTCTTAGATTATGCCCGACAAAACATGATTAAACCTACGTGCATGCCTGGACCCGCATGGAATCGGTATTTTATATATTGGAATAGCGACGAATTCAAATTGTTGAGTGAAAAGGGAAAGAAATCTCGGGCATCATCCAAGGGTGGCTCCCTATATACTGCGGGTGCCAGAAGTACTCTTGCTGTGATTCAAAAAATGGTATGTAACTTTACAGCTTTAATTGTTTGTTTCTATTAAATTTTTATTATTATTTGAACATTGATAATTTTTTCATATGCAGGAAAAAGAACAGGGTAAGAAAATACCACATGATGTGATATACGTTTAAACTCATGTGAAGAAAAAAAAGAACCCGATTGATGAAGATGTCTGGGTTGAAGCTCGTGCAAAAGCTGAACATGTAAGAAACAAATTCGGAATTTATGAATTTTTTTGTCAAAGTTGATATTATTCAGTTATAACTACTTTAATATTTTTTTAGTTTTAGTATTAACTTTACTTTGAATATATGACGAATATATGCACCTTGTTGGTGCGTATCGTAGTAGTCAGCCACTTGAAAGTCAGGGTGACCCCATTCCTAAACATGTCGAGGTGGAGTTATGGACAAAAGTTGTGGGTCCTGCAAATAGAGGCCATTTGGCCAGATACCACAATGACTATTTTAGCGATAATGTTAGGTGTTCGTCCGGCCCTACATACCCGATCTCTTCAGTTAATAGTGAGAGAAGAGGGAGAAGAAGAGGGCAAAGGCAACATCATCACGATTCAAGAAGTTGCAATTGCAGTTGAGCACTTTCATTCAGCCTATGGGGGTTATTCCTCCATGTCCTGGTGATGCAGCTCGGGCTGCAAAGGGTCTAAGCCCCCTGGATGATTTCTTCACGGATGATGATATGGACGACGAAGACGAAGACGAATAAGATGATGAGGATTAGTTTTTTCTATGTGTGTTGAACTTTGAATTTAGACATTTTGATGATTGAAACTATTGTTGTATTTTGATACTCAGTTTTCTTGGACACTTTGTATGTATTGTTCTCTTTTCAAAGTCTTTATATTTGATTTTTTTTTGTTATTGTTGCTGTATGTATTTGATTTGATACTGCAATGTTGCGTTGTTACATGCTGTAATTGGGTCTGGATTTTTTTTTTGGAAATTCACATAGATACCGACCACAAGTGGTCGGTTTTTAAAAATTTTCTTTTGAAAAAACCGACCACTTGTGGTCGGTTACTCCAATTTTTTGTTTGAAATAACCGACCACACGTGGTCAGTTTTGTAATAAATAAATAAATTAATTCATTACTATACCGACCACTTGTGGTCGGTATATTTTTCCCAAAAATTATTTTTTCATATTTTAATGAAATAATAATAAATTTTAAAAAAATATATATATTTTTTATAAATACCGACCACTTGTGGTCGAATTTTAAAAAAGCTACCACAGGTTTTCCAACCACATTGTTTGGTCGGTTTTATGGTCGATTTTTGGGTAATACCGACCACTAGTGGTCGGTTTTGGTCGGTCGGTTTTTCCTGTTTTTCTAGTAGTGACTTAGGCTGGTCTTAACTCAAGTTCTGCTTCAGAAGAAGGGACTAACTCTCAATCCTATCACCAGCCTATATTACAAATGTAATAAATGATCTTATCTCATGGAGTTGAGTTAGTTGATCTCATGTGGTGCAGATGAATAGATGTTCTTTTATTGAGGTGTTTATGATTTTTTTTAAGTTGATCTTCAAAAAAGGTTCCAATTAAATATATGCTTTTTAATGATTCTAAACCTCCTACATTGCACATTTCTCTTTTGGGAGAACGGGAAAACGTAAATGAAGAACACATACAATTGGAATCTTTTCCATACATTTGATTCTTGTCATACATCTACCTTTCTGGATGGGCTTAGAGCTAATTTTTCATCTTTTGTTGTTTAACATTAAGAAGACCTCATTTTTTGTTGACACTATGAGTACATTATTCATCATTTCAGCTAACTGTTGATATTAAAACTTGAAAGAGGCACTTCTGTATCGTTAGTTTCAACTTGGAAACAAGTGACCATACTTCATATTTCCGTTATTTTTTAGTCATGTGTTGAGCTGTGTCCTGCATCTGGCATTACTTGAGTTATTATTCTATCGTGGCTGGTCTGATGAAGTGAAAAGAGGTAGATATAAATCTATGGGGTTTTATAGGTGATACTTTTTGCTCCTCTGTTTACGTTTGCAGATTTTGTATTCAATTATTGTGGAACTAAAAGGCTCAGTTCTATAGGGTGTTAAAATGTTTGTTGTGCTTTGACATTTCTTTCCCTTTATCATCGTATTATAAGGACCAATTAAATTAGATCCAGTTTTCTAATTTTGTTTCACCAGCGTCTTCAGTTTTTCTTTGAGACCATACATGTGCCCAAACAACCGCATCCCCTCCCTGAAACGTATTTGTTTGTATATTGGACTGCTAATTTCTTTGCATATTGCGAGGTTGCTGATGTTTCCATTGGTTAATAACTCAAGATAAGAATTCAACTTCTCTTGTTGAATATGAACTTTAGCGTGATTACTACTATTATGCACTTATGATATTGAGGCAAAGGGAGGCAGCACAACATGAAGCTTCTGTTTATTCTTGTTAGTTGTATTACCTTGTTGGCTACGAGGAAGAATCTACCTCAACCTTGGAATTATTGACCATGTACGATTGAGTATTTTATCCAACTTCATGAGCCTCATGGAACAAATCCTAAATTCCTAAATAAATAATTCTAAAGGATACAACAAATCCATAGTAATAGACAAAGCACAAACAGGAATCGAAATACTCCACAGGAAGCTTTAGACTTATTCTTCAATGTCATAGTTATAGAATTACTACTACTACTATTCTTTCTATTACACACATTAACTACTCCAAGATAAACTCCATTAGCCCCCCTCATGTTGATTCAAAACAGACCTGGATTTCCACTCAAGTCCAAGTTCCTACCAATTCTTTTCAAGTAACTTGAATTGGATGGCACAACATCAGATAACACATTTCTGATCAAATTCAAGTGATACATATGTGAAAAGCTCATAAATTCCATAGGAATCTTGCCTGTCAATCGATTGTTCTGAAGTGACAGTGTAGTTAAGTTAAGAAGCTGTGAGTAACTTGATAGTATTTTACCTGAGTAACCTGAACCTGCGAGCCTCAATTCTTGAATTTTATGCAGCTGACTGAATTCTTTAGGCAGTTTTATGTAAATTGGATTATCATCCATAAGAAAATATTGTAGACGTTGTAACTTATTTAGTCCTTTAGGAAAATTCCCACTTGTTGTTACTTAGAGCTAAGAAGTTCAAAGATTGTAAGTCTTCAATTGTCTTAGGGATTTTTCCACTGAAGGAATTTGCGCTGAGGTCGAGTTTTTGAAGAGTTGTAAGGTATCGAATTGTTTCTGGGATTGAATATGTGAATGAATTGTAGCTAAAATCTAAACGAATAAGATTTTTGAGATTGCCTATAAAGATTTCGATTACCAAGCTAGAAAGAAATTACTTAGTTTACCATTGTCCAGAAAATGATGGTGAAGTTGCTCTTGTTCTTGTATATAGTAGGCTAGTAATGAAACTTTGGATTAAAGATGGAGCGACATATTTATTAGAGAACTACACTATTGCAAGAAAACTAATTATTATGACGTTTTCCTCGAAACATCATATAAATGTAACAAATAACATAGAAAAGATGTCTTAAAACAAAGGAAACAAAACTCCCTTGAGAGGTTGAATATAATATCCATGTCTGTTAGATATTTGAAATAAAACTTTGAGAGAAAAGTATTCCTTGAGTCAACACCTGTTAAAAGACGATGAAACTATTATAGGTAGAACAACTCTTCTATTATTGGTTTGTTTTTTCTCAATCTTAAAGATGCAAGTTCTCAAAGATTGATGATACTCCAAATCCGCTCCCTCCGAAAACTATATTGAAGAGGTACTCTTCCGAGAAAGCTTATTAAACATTCAGCCAATAAACATTCAGCATCTCTGGACCATCAAAACTTCAATCTTCTAGAGAAACATAACATTTGGAGGGTACAAGCATAAAACAATGATCCAATGAGAAAGCGATCTATTTTATAAGGGGGCACTACTTTGATCGATGCACTCATTTTAACAAAGGATTAAGAACTCCAAAACTTTCACAAATATATTGGGCTGCTTCTTTCTTTGCATCTTGCAAGGGTGTTGATGTTTCCATTGCTTAATAACTTAAGAGAAGAATTCAACTTCTCTTGTTGAGTACGAACTTTAGAGGGATTACTACCATTATGCACTTGTGATGTTGAGGCAGGGGGAGGCAGCACAACATGAAGCTTTTGCTTGGTCTTGTTAGTCGAATTACCTTGTCGGCTACGAGAAAGACTCGACCGCAACCTTGGCATTATTGACCATGTCTGATTCATCATTTAAGCTAACTTGATGAGCCTCAGCTGAAGGAACAAAGCCTAAATTCCTAATTAAACAAATCTACAGCTTGTTTTTACAGTGATATGTGCTTTTTTCCCCTTTTTGCTTACAACTTTCCTCATTTGCCTATTTTATGTGAGCAATCGAATTACTTATTTGTTAATTCTCGTGTTAGTTTCATCTTTTATAGTTTTTTATCAGTTCTCTCTATTATTAATTATATTACTTCGTGGGACTACATCGGCTATGGTGTTATTTTCTCTATTTTCGATCATACATTCTATCGATCCAATCACCTTTAAAATATTTTTCCCTGAATATTGTGCTAAACAAAATTGCACGAAAGCAACTATTGTTAATTGGACCGACTAAGTTCTCTACACATGCTTCTTTATGATAGATTTGAAACTTTATATGAATAAATGATAGGCATAATACATAAATGTGACTCTAAACTTGATACCAAATTATAACTTTGACCTTAAACTTTGATAGTGCACAAATAGGACCTTTAACTATTCAAAATCTGAACAAATATGACCTCCGATTTTCAACCTCCATGTGTGAGTTTCACTTTCACCTACGTGGATATGTAATCCAATCATATGGTGCCACATCATTAAAAGGGCTGATTGGGAGAACTTTTGATCTAAAACTTAAAACGACGTCGTTTTGCTTATTATTATTATTATTATTATTATTATTATTATTATTATTATTATTATTATTCTACCACTATTTCTACATATTACGTACTATTATTGCTTCTATCAATATACCACTACTACTACTACGACTAATTATTATTATTATTATTAATAATAATATTTTAATAAAATTTTCAACTTAATAATGTTTTAATAACGTTAATTTAATATACTACTACTACTGCCCTTAAAAACGTTTTCTTAATAAAGTTTTAATAACGTTAATTTAATATACTACTACTACCGCCCTTAACAACCTTTTATTAATAACGTTAATTTAATAAACTACTACTATTGTCCTTAATAATGTTTTATTAATAACGTTTTAGTAACGTTAATTTAATAACGTTAATTTAATAATATTTTAATAACATTAATTTAATAACGTTAATTTAATAAGGTTAATTTAATAACTTTAGTTTAATAACATTTTATTAAAACTATAATTTATTTATTTATTATTAGTATAGTTTCATCTTTGAGCTGAAAATAATGAAAAAATAATAGTGAAAAGTCATTTAAATATATAAAAAGGAATTAGTAAGGGCATAATAGTCATTTTACCCTTTTTTTACTGGTGGAACGCTCAAATTTTTAGCCTGACGCGTCCAGTTTTATGTGTAGAACACATATTTTGCCACATAGGATCGGAGGTTGTATTTGTGCAGTTTTGAATAGTTAAAGGTCATATTTGTGCACTATCAAAGTTTAAGGTCAAAGTTATAATTTGGTGTCAAATTTAGGGTCTCGTACTTTTTTGTTCCAGGAACATTATTACTACTTTGGCTCCAATTTAAATTAAAAAGAGGTTGTCAATAGGTTTAACTGGACATGAAGATTAACACCCAGCCAATCAAACTCCAAAGTACAAACTTCTAATAATGTTCCACCTACCATTTGTTATGTTTATGTCCAAAAAAGGAGTAGAGAAAGGAAAAAAAAAAGAAACTGTCAGTTATATGTTAAATATGGTCTGGACAAGTAACAGAACTTGAAGACCGTCCCAACTTTTGAAGGGAAAGAACTTTGATTCAGTTTCCATTGTCAAATACTTATCGCAACATCGATAGAATAGTACATATAGCCAAAGGTCATTTTTCATTGACGCATTCAAAACGAACTCATGATGCAATCACTTCAAGTTCCCCAAACCAGGAGGTGATACCACCAAATGAAATAACTTGTGATTTCCTCTCTTTGAAAGATCTTCAATATCTAAGCATAGAATAGTCCATACAGAAAACTTTTAATGTATCCTAGGGTATTGAGGTGACATAGCACATTCCCCAATAAACTCGAAGTGTCATGGGATGAGCATTCAAGAAAACAACCAATATAGTTAACTATCATTGTCTTGTGCTTTGGGAACTATTACATAGGTATGGAATTTACCCTGGGCGGGTGGTGCAGCCGCTACAGATTCATTTGTCATAAGAAAAAATAAAATAGTTATTTACCGCTATTTTCAATTTGTAAGTTTACATGGCATAGACTATATAAAAAATAAAGATTTAGTGTTGAAAAGATGTCATAATTTGAATAGGGCTCAAGGTATTGAGAAAGATACCAAAAGGAGAAACTATCAGTTATATGTGAAATATGGTATGGACAAGTAATAGAACTTGAGGACTATCCCAACTTTGGGAGGGCAAGAACTTTGATTCAGTTGCCATTGTCAGAATACTTATCACAACATCGGTAGAAGAGTACATATAGCCAAAAGTCAGCTTTTCTTGATGCATTCAAAATGAACTCATGGTGCAATCACCTCGAGTTTCCCAAATCAGGAGGTGGTACCACCAACAGCAATAACTTATGATTTACTCACTTTGAAATATTTTCAATACTGAGCATAGAAGAGGTTATGTAGAAGACTTCTCATATATCCTGGGTTCTTCAGGTGGTTGGTAACTTTCAAGGTACTAAATCTTCTGCAAATCAATATTGACTGGCTCTTGTAAATATTGTAGAGAAATGAAGATGACTTCCTATTTGCGGTAAAGGTTGGGAGTACAATTAGTCAAACACGTTACTGGTGAGAAAAGAGTTACCCTATTGTAGAAACTTGAGATAACATACACATTCAAAAAAAACTAGAATAAGTACATGTCTTCAAATTGTATCTTAGCATAGAAGAGGTCATAGAGAAAACTTCTCATGTCTCCTGGGTTCTTGAGATGGTTGGTAATATCCAAGGTACTAAATCTTCTGCAGAACACTAATGACTGACTCTTGTAAATATTTCTGGGAAATAAAGATGCTTCCTGTTTGCCAAAAAGGTTGGATGTACAATTAGTCGACACATCAGTGGGAATTTACCCTGGGTGGGTGGTGCAGCCGCTGTGGACTCACTTGTCATAAGAAAAAATAAAATTGTTGTTTAATGCTATTTTAAATTTGTAAGTTTACATAGCATAGAATATGTCAAAAATAAGGATGTAGAGTAGAAAAGATGTCGTAATTTGAATTAGGCTCAAAGTTTTGTTCTATCCACAGAAGCAGTAGCAATGAAACTTTAGATAGAGTTATTTCAACATATATATCAGACAACTGCACTATTGCAAGGAAACTAATATTACGTCTTTCCTGAAACGTCAGATCAATGTTATTTATACAGGATACTCCATATTTTCACTTGTCTTAGGGCAATTTTTTTATAAAAACTCTGACATTCTTACAGCTTGAAAATCAGGTGGAAGCAAAGGAACTTTATCTAACTTTAAAGGGGATTGGTATCCTATACTAATCAATGGATTCATCAAAACCCAAACAACTTTAAAAAATAGTGAAGTAGTGGAATATCCACTCATAGTAGGATCCATCAGAATCAACTCATCTACTTGTAGCCTAGAGTTTTCACCGGCTTCATATTGGCTATTAAAAAGGAACAACAACCACCAAGGGGGAAACAAATGTGTACGATAGTTCTACAAAATGAAATTAAAATATTCAGAAGCAGATGCTTACACCAGGATTGTCAGTGTATGTGGCCAATATCTTGCTATCCTGAGGCAGTTCACTGATTCTCTTAACCTGAAATCATATTACAGAATGCCAGCTGATTTGTTAAAGTAGATTATTGTCTTTCCATGTTATGAGTGCTTTTGTAATTGATATTTTTAAGCAACACAGCTCTAGCATTCTAATTTTTATAGTATAAAACAAAACATTATCTCGTTAATAGTTTGCACTTAACAATGAGTTGATAATTGGAATAAAATTAATCACAAAATCCTTGAAAAAAGATAGCATTCAATGATGGGTCGGTCAACCTCCAGGGAGAACAAAAGGCTCAGAATGGCCTATTGCAAGCACAAATTCAGCATTGTATTGCTATCTAGTCAATACCTGCAAGTAAATATGGACTATCAGTTACTACTTTAAAGAATACAAAGTTGACAAACTGAACCCGTTGTTTAGAAAACCCACCAAGTCTGGTCTAGAATAATTATTTACTCCCAAGGTAGCATTACGATTAGGCTGAGACTCAGCATTCCAAATAAGAACCTGATTCCAAAAGTTTTCAAGGTCACCTTAAAAATTTCAATGGAACTAAATACTGATATGGACGCCAAAAATAAACAGCAACCACCAGGGAGGAAACAAATATGTACGATAGGGATACAAAATAAAATTAAAATATTCAGAAGAAGAATCTTACATCAGGATTGTCAGTGTGTGTGACCACTATCTTGCTATGCTATCTGAGGTAGTTCCCTGATTTGATTCACCTGAAATCATATTATAAAATTCCAACTAATTTGTTAAAGCAGATTATTGTCTTTCCATGTTATGAATGCTTCTGTAATTGATATTTTGAAGCAACACAGCTCCAGCATTCTTATTCTTATAGTGTAAATAAATAAGGAGAACAATTAACATAATTGAAAGGATTCAGCAAGATTCGATGAACAATTTCATCTTCACAGGAGAAAGTCCAACTGACACAGAAAGAATCATAACAAATCAAACAATTGAACAATTACATTGGAAACTGCTTCTGTGTAAGATGGTATTTCCAGAAGTTTAGTTAATGTAACCAGATATGAAAAAAAATTTACAGTGTTCAAGCAGCCTACAATAATATCATATATCTGAAAACTTTGTGGCAACATATATTTACAAAGTAGGATAGTTTGAGAGAGTGAAATACCTTTGGCGGGTGGTGCATCCGCTGCGTATTTACTTCTCATAAGAATAAATAAAATAGTTAATTACCACTATTTTCAATTTGTAAATTTACATTGCATATAATATATAAAAAAATTAGGACGTAGTAATGAAAAGATCACAGAATTTGAATTGGGTTGAAGGTTTAGTTCTATCCCAGAAGCAAAAGTAACAAAACTTTGCATTAGAGCTGGACCGACATACATAACAGAAAACTGCACTATTGCAAAGAAACTAAGTATTAAGTATTTCCAAAAACATCAGATCAATATCAACATATAGAGAAAGAAGTTCCAGAGCTCAAACATGTAAAAGTTTATTGTCTATTGGTTTTCTCAAAAATAAATTAATGATATGTACTATAATCCTCAAAACCAAAAAGAAAAAAATATCACACAGTTATGAATTAATACTTATATGCATGACCTCTATTGACTGTACTCAATGGAAGGGTCTTCTTCGTCAATCATCATAAGCTCATTTTGCAGCATCAGTAGGCTATGCATGTCTACATTTTCATCAATAGATGGTTCAAATATTTTGATTTAGATGAATATTGACTAATTCCTCAGCGATATCTACATCTTGATTAGGAACTTGTTCATTAACGCCTCAATCTTGTTCATTAGCACCTCCATCTTGTTCATTAGCACCTCCTTCTTGTTCATTAGGAATGTGTTCATTAACTCATTCATCCTGATCAAAATTTTGCTCATTAGCACCTAAATCTTATTCATAAGGAATCTATTCATTACCACCTTCATCTTGATCAGTATTTTGTTCATTAGCTCCGAAATCTAGATCATTAAGAAGTGTCATATCCAATCACAGTAGGATCCATCAGAATCAACTCATCCATTTCTATCCTAGAGTTTCCAGCAGTTCGCTAGATGTAGAAATTTTTGATGATCCTCTAATGGCGACAATGAGAAGATAGAAATACAAGGGAAGGCTAACCAATATTACTATATCATCTATTTACATACTCAAATCCACATTGTATGCAGAAAAGAATAAATTAATAATGGCAGTAACTATGAAAAAAATAGGATAACATAGATGCAAACTACCAAACTATTACATAGCTAAATGATGGAGAAAATTAGTGTCAGGATAAACCAGACAATTATGGTTATCATATTTCAAACAAAAGTTAAATAACTTTGTGAAAGAAAATTCTTCATCAAAACACATCTATTGGTGACACTAATAAAAGAGGGTAAAAGGACCAAACTATTTTGTCTAAGCTTAGAAAGAGTAAAAAGTCATAATAGACAACAAACTCTCTACTTCTTGCACTTATTTGTCTCTTCAGAAATTAAGTCATCTTCATCTACGATTAGGTTTCTTCTTTTACTAATGTTAGACCCAGTAATGACATGCAGTTCTTCCTCACGATCTTTTAATTTATCCAATAAGATGCCAAGGATACCTATTTATTTTGTAAAAGTACATTTGTGAACATGTGTGTTTAACATGTTAATCTTAAGAATAAATAGAAGCCCCATAACTGAAATAATAAATCTGAATACCTTTTCTATGGATAGTTCTTTGGGAACACGATCTTTTGGTTCACATTCAGCCTCTATCAAATTTTTCACATCTAAAAGCAACAATGAAACCGATGATTTTAAAAAGTATACAAATTTGTGCATTACAAATTTCAATAGACTATATTGTAATACCTTTTTCTCTTCCTTTTGCTTGTACTCTAATCACAAATTTTCATCCAAAATCCAAAGCTTTGATACAGTAAAATTTTCAATCCCCTCGTTCAAATTGTAACTGTTTAATTTAAGCTTAAAAATAAAATCTTTTCCATAGAGGATTTGAATGTGGGTAGGAACATCGTTGTTATCTAACAATGATAGTTTGATGAATAACTTGTGAGCTGATTATCAAGGATTTTCTCAGCCAAGTCATTTAATAAGACAAAAGTAGTTTTCCCGGTATTGTCTTTCACTTGTATGTGTATCTTGCACTTATGTTTGTAAAAATAAGTTAACATTAATTCGTAATACAAAGAAAATTCATAATCCTTCTAGGATCCTTACTTCACCAAAGAAAACTTGCAATCTTTGTTGCAGTTGAGGCATGGATAAATACCATTTACATGTGTAATCTTCTTCGAGCATAAATTGCATGAAATGTAGTACCATCTATAATAGTTTATTATGTCTGTAATTTTGCTCATCACAGTAACAATGTATTTCTACAATCCTCAAAAGAAAATTTACAATTATCCATCATGTTGAAGTATTGAGATGGAAAATTAAAATGTAAGAAGCAAAAGATAACCTATATGTCAGCACTCCAATCAGACTCCAACAAATTCTTAATGTTTATTTGGTTCATAAACATATCTTCCTCAATTGGAATGCTATTAATATTAGAGTTTTCAATAACTTGTAATCCCGTGGACATGGTGGAAAACCTTTGCTTCAAAGATCTTATGTAATATATATCAAAGTTCACATATACTTTGCTAGCATATATGGTAGAGAAGCTAACTTCACCTATTAACAATGGACGTAACAAAATTTGCGATAAACATCTCTCATAATGTTAGCACATAAATATATAACATTTGATAATTAAATCTGAAATAATGCCACAAAATTCTTTAAGAGTTGTGGAAGTCACAATCACTATGTATGGGCCAGAATCCTTCTTGTGAAAATAAGGAGCAAACTTCTCTCCCAAATCTTCCCATAAGGTTATTTTTTTCTTTGCCGAACTATCCAGAAAAACAAAAATAAGAATATGATAGTTCGTTTAAATCTAATCCTAAAAAAAGATCAATGTATGGTTTCAAAATAACACTATTTTAGGAAGACAAAAAATAAAACTACTTAATATGAGATGGGTGACTTACTAATCAATATTAATTTGGATGTTCCTTTTTCTCCACTTTGATCCAGCGCTCTCCATATCACCAACTCCATATAAACAACCAACCTTATCTATAAAAGAAGAAGAAAAAGTGTTTGTTAAAAACATTAATAAATGAACAATTTTTAAAAATTTGTAAATTAAAATTATGTGTGTGTATATATATACCTGATAAGATCATGTTGTTGTTTACCCTTGACTCAATCAATTCTGGTATAATAAAGTGAAATTCATTTGCAGGAATATCAACAATATCTTCAGATAAACTCTTGATCACAGTTGAGGGAAAGAAAATTATTTTCAAAGAGTTTTCAACTGGTCTATATACACCACTACTTTCAACCACTTTGAAGTTTTTGATGGTAAATAGTGAACCTTCAATTAACTTGTGCTTGAACCTAATAACATGGATTTTCCTGACTAAAGCATGCTTCAAATTGCCCTGATATATCAAAACGTGTGAATTTATAATTACGAGTTTTCAAAAAATATGTGTATAAGAAAGAGTAAGAATTATGTTGATGAGGTACCTTTTCATCGACAAAAATCATATCCAAACTGATCAATTCCCTATTTTTTTTTAATTAATGGCATCCCACATTCTACAAATCCTAACCATTATCATCAAATTATCTTTGTTAGTAACCAACTCTGAAAGAAGAGAATACATCATACTAAAAAATTAAAAGCAAAAAAGATTAAGCAAGCTATAATAAAAAAAAGATTTGACTTCTTTATCTATATATAGTACATAAAAAGAGCTTGCAAAGACTGAAGAATTAATTAAATGCAATTATTCAGAGATTAATATGCATTAAAATCAATAGAAGATACAAATGATTGAGAAGAGAAACGGTTCATTACAAACCTTGGTAGAAGAATAGTTAAAATTCATATATGAGACCTTCATAGCTATATTCTGTAGAGGAGAAGAAGAAGAAGAATAAACTGTAGGAAATGACTTTTTGAGAGCAACGTGGGTTATCCGTTTTTTGCTCTTTCCTCTTCATAGCTTTAATTTATTTAATTTATGTACTATACATTAATTGAACATTATCCCTCTTTTACTAACATAAGAAATTAAAGATTTTTTCTTAAATACTGAAAAATAAAATAAAGACAATGTAAAAATCATGATAATACAAATTTAATTATAAGTAAAATGCTATAAGTTTCAATTCTTTTCATATTAAAATATTTTTAAAAAATCTTTTAAAATGTACGTCAAAATTCATACAGTTTGACCCTCGAGAAGCGAAACGTGAAAGGTTAGAGGCAATTTAAACTGTTGTTTAATAGGAAGTTTTGCTCTTTTTTATATTTGTGCTAAGTTGTAAAACATTAAAAAAAAAATTCACAGGTATTTATATTTCATTCTTGTAACTCCTGTATTATAATGATAGGAGATTCTGAAGGTTATTAAGTTTAGCATGATGAATAATATAATTTTAATTAATAAGACTAAAAATATTGTCTACAAATAATATTATTTTGTCTCTGTTATAGTAAACGGGTATTTCACAATAAATTTTGAAAATGTATGATTAGAGTCCTCTTTTTCTATTTTAACACTGTTAATGAATTGTAGTTCTTCCTCGAGATCTTTCAAGTTATACAATGAGACATCAATAGGTACAATTTTATATTTGAATAATTTAATTTATAATGTATTGTCAACTGTGCCTCAATTCCAAATATGTAAGTCGACATTCATTTATATGCGATATAAAATGCGCCCAAAAGACACTTAATAAATTCTCTTTGAGTACTTCTTATAAATCACCTTCAGCTTGTTATTTGCAGCCTCAGAGTGATACCTAACTAACATCCTCGCGCACTCTATTATCTGAGCCTCTGAGAAACCAGTGTGCAGCTTAAGTGTCCCATACCAAAATGATGTTCGGTTGAGGGTGTATCGAGCAGCATAGACAGCTGAGGCAGTAATCATCGATGGGCAGTAGATAATGGTTTCATAATTCATCAGCACCAGCTCAGCCAAAAAATATACCATGTTCTCTAACTATTTTTAAAGGGATTAAAGTTAGTACTGTAAACTAATTGTGACACACAATAGGCAACTATGTTAATGAACTTACTTCTTAATCAGGTAAAAAATCTTTGATGAAATGGATGAGGAACACATAAGGTGTTGGGACTTTTAGATACCATTCCAGTTTCCCGAGAATTTATTTCTCTATAGTTAACACATGCTCGTGACTGTAAGTTTTGTCCTAGCTGCACACGAAGTCATTGACCTGAAAAAATAAATTACAACATTTAGAAAGCTGTTAGCTTTAGGCATTAACAGCTCATATGGTGAAAGAGGCTTTCATATTTTACCTCAAAAGCCCAAATTTCTTCATATTTAGAGGCTATAAGCATGGCACTAATGCCCACTATTTGTAGTGCCCTTCTTCATGCAGTCTTCACAGCGAGGTAGCGATCAACAATGTTGATTATGAGGTAAAGAGTTTCTGGATTAAGCTTAAACTTGTGGTAGGCTGTGAATCAATATATCCATGAACTCTTGTCTCACTCTACAAAGAATCATAAAAAATTGAGTTGATCATAGAGATTTCTAGTATACAAGAAACAAAAATAAAGCGCCAGTTCAAGACAATGGATACCTCATCTAGTTTGTAGAAGCTGTAAGTGTCTTCAACATATTCCAAAACTGCCAATTCATTATCTACATCTGCAGCATCAATGTCCATAATCAACTCCTTGGGATTCTTACTCAGACCACATGCAGCCGTTATAAAGTTGACAAAAACATCATATATTTCTATACTTGTATAACTGACAATTATGTAAAACAAAAAACAAAAGGAATAATCCTCTATAAAGGCTGTAATATTAACAAAAGAGACATCATATTGAACCTTGCTTCGAGCAATGAGAGTTGAAGAGTTGATTTCTTCTTTGATATGTCTTTAACAACCTACTTTTTTCTTTTCATCTTTTCCTCCATTAGTTTCTCACGGGTGTCGGGGCTAATTGCGATAATCTCCTCAGGTCTTGGCTTAATTATGGCTTTCTTCTGAGCTGGTTTCCTTCCCGCAGGTACTTTTTGAGCAACATTTGCTCCTTTTATGTTAACAACCACATATTTCTGGAAACAGTTAAAACAGACGATAAGTGTGCAACCAATATTAGTACTAAACGTCAAATTGAGATTGAAATGCAAAAAAAAAATTATGACTTATTGTCATAAACTTCTGATTTTCAGCTGCTTCCAACAATTGTACACAAGAGCTCGTAAGGGAGAGATACCTGATGAAGTGGATTTCCTTCGACTCCGCGGCCTACAACCAGATTTCCAATATCACCAAGAGCCTTTTGATTTCTCCCTTCTACTGCCATATTCTTTTTTACTTTATTGCATCAGGGACTACTACTACATCACCTAAATAACATACACGTATTGCCATTTAGTTTTGAACTATAAAGTATGAAGATAGCAGAGTGATGGCGTAAAACTTGGTTTAGTAGCTTTCCCCGACCAAGGTAGTTTGGATATGCACACACACACAAGAAGAAGCTATGGTGATACATACTGAGATGATGTAGGTGGCATACATGTGCAAGTTGATTCAGGGGCTTTGTGATTAACTTAGTTTGAGGGGAGATTGTTGGTGTGAGACTTTTAAAGAAAAGGAAGTTACTTCTAAGATGAAGCAATAATCTTCATAATACAGGACCTTCTGGGGAAAAATGTGCAAGTTCGATCCAAAGCAACAATATCTTACCATGCTAAAAATATCTTTAGGGTGGTTTATCCCAACAGAACCTTGTAACTATGAATTCATTCAAATACTATTAGTCATGGATATACCATATTTTACCAACAAAAAACTCAGAATTATGACATTACAAACAAATTGTTAGGATTACAAAAATAATGAAAGATCAATAATGCACTGACTTGCGGGAGTGGAAGGGCAGTAGCAAGATAAATTCCAAAGTTATTTTTCATGTAACGAAAAGCAATTTTGCTGTCATCCATGACCAACTCACCCGTACCAAAAGTGCGGGTTTTCTTAGAAATAAAAGCAGTACAGAACTTCAAGTAAATCTGGAAATAATCATACAAGTATGAATATCATCATATCGATTATAATCAGTGACATTACCAAATAAATTTATTCATCAATACGTCTACTCATCACAACAAACTAAAAATGATAACAGTAACATTACAAATTCTGGGCAATGAATGGAACTGCTGAATTTTACTAACTTCCAAAGTTTCTTCAAAAATAACTATAGCCCACATTAGCAAGTTGTAAATATAGTAAACATAAGACATGAAAATAAGTTTTTGAAAATCTAGCTATAGAGATCATCTTTATCTGCACCACCAGCAGAAGTTGCAAAGGGATCAACAACAGTTTTGGTGGTGGCACCCATGCTAGCATCCACAAACCAAAACTCAGAACCAAAGCCTGAAGACTGTTGTAATATCTGTACAAATGCCTGGTACTTGTTGATATTAGCATCACTGATACTCCTCCTAGAGTACTTCATTGATTCCTCAAAGTGAGCAGGTTTGATCTCAGATACCTTATCGTCAACGTATTCCTCCATGGCTTCGGGTTATCCCTTATCCTTCTCTCCCTTTCAAAATCCTATAAACATACAATGCAATATTTTCTAAGACCGGAAAGGGCGGAGCTAGAGTATTTAAGAAACAAGTTTGGAAAAATTCAGTAATTTTAATTCAAACCTTGAATTTGTCGTAAAAGTTCCTTCATAAGTAGAAATTATTAAGAAATTTAGAACCTAGTAACTAATATGTATTGCCTCAAAAGTTATCAATCGTCAAGAAATGGAGATGGAAAACTTACTTTCTCAATGTTCTCCCGGATAGCATATTTGCATGCACGTTGGCAGATCTCTGTAATGTCAGCTCCGCTGAACCCTTGCATATATTTTGCAAGGGCTCTTAGATCTATATCCTTAAAAAGGGGTGATTTTCGCAGGCATGCCTTGAAAATTTGATGGTGGAAGTCCTCGTCAGGGAGAGAAATATAGATCAATTGGTCAAGCCGACCAGGATGTAGAAGTGCAGGATCAATAATGTTAGGCATGTTGGTGGAACCAATGATGAAAATAGTCTTCTTGGAATTCATACCATCCATTTGAGTGAGAAATTCACTCAGAACTCTATCGACAGCTCCTTCGATATCTCTAACGCTACTTTCCCTCTACAAAATAAAGTCGTATTTAGAAACAGAAGCAAATAATCTAAAAAGAGTGGTAAACACATATAGTAATAGTTCGATGAGAACATGAAAACAAGGAATATCACCTGAGTAGAAATTGAATCCAACTCATCGATAAATAGTACACAAGGTGCAGAAGCTCGATCCTTGTGGAATATTTCCCTAACATTGGATTCACTATCTCCAAACCACATGATAAGGAATTTTGGACCTTTGAAACTAATAAAATTGGCTTGGCATTCATTTGCAATAGTCTTTGCCAGCATTGTTTTCCCATATCCAGGTGGCCCACAGAAGAGAACACCCTTTGATGGAGACATACCAAACTTCTCAAATATTTTGGGATGCTCCACTGGATATTGAACAGTCTATAAAATAAATAACAGATAATAGGATAAGTAAATGAATAAGGTTCACAAATTAAATCCTAATGTTCATCATTATATGTCTAGTATAATAAGTACCTCTTGGAGCTCACACTTGACATTCTTCGGGCCTTCGATGTCCTCCTAAGAGACATTAAGAACTTCAACAACCTGTTCACCCAAACATCATAGTTAGGAATCAAACAGAAGATATGTAGCGGAAGAAGCTGAGAATGTTAGGAAATCTTGACTTACAGTTTCAGCTTTAAAATGAGTTGAACTCCATAATTAAAATAGTAAATAAAATTATTGAAATAGAAATCTACAAACTTAAGAAGCAAAATATGTAAATAACTTGTAATTCAAGACTCCACTAAGAATCAAACAACTCCTTAATATCCATCAGATTCAAAATCATTTTTTCCTCAATCGAAATGTTATTAACATTATACGTTTTGGTAATTTGCACTTCCGTAGGCATGGTTGTAAACTTTTGAACCAAAGATCTTATGTAATCTATATCTAGATTTACATATATTCTTCCTGCATGAGTGGTGAAGAAGCTAACTTCACCTATTAATAATAAATGTAATAAAATGTAAGTTTGACATTTGTTGAAAAAGATAGCACTTCAATTGATAATAGTGACAACTAAATTGAGGAAAATTACCAAAAAATTCTTTCACGGTTGTAGATGTGACTATCACTATATACAGGCCAACATCCTTATTTTACAAGGAAGGAGCAAATTTTTCACCAAGTTCTTCCCATAAGGTATTTTGGTTTTCTCAAAACTATGCATGAAAAGAGACAAAGGAAATTAAAGGTGTATAATTGATATAATTCATCTAAATTTAACCAAAAAAAGTTTTTAGATTTTGGTTCTAATATGAAGACATATACATAATTTGGTAAGCTTGTTTTGTTATATTTGGATTTAAAAAATCACCCCAACATTGAGGAAAGGGAAAAACATGGAAGAATTTAAATACATATATTTTAAGTTTCATGCACTTTAAATACATAAGTTGCATTTAAATAACACCAAAGCAAAAAAATTATGAAGATTTTTTATAAAAAAAAATTGATAAATGAAATTTGGATGTCATAACATTAATGAATGACTCTAATGAAGATATTAAGAGGTTATGTAGAGATGAGTGACTTACTAATCAGTAGTAATTTGAACCTCCCTTTTTTTTCATGGATCCACAATTCTCTATATCACCAATTTTATATAAATAACCAACCACATCTGCAAATAAAGTGGGTGAAGTATGATATTTAAGAATAATATTGTTGTTTAATAATTTATGGAATAATTAATAATAAGAAAAATGTAGACCTAAAAACACAGTGTGGTTATTCACCTTTGAATCAATCATAATTGGTTTAATAAACTGAAATTTATTTATAGGAATGACAACAATATCTTCAGATAAATTATTGATGACGGTTGAGGCAGACAAAATAATTGTCAATGGACTTGCAATAGGTCTATATGCAAAAGTTCTTTCAACAACTTTGAAGTTTTTTATGGTAAATAAAGAACCTTCTTTCAACATGGCTTTTAGCCTGTTCACTTGATTTGTACCCATCATACCATAGATTAATTTTTCCTGATGAAAGAAAGTCATAAGTGTTATGCAAACTAAAAGTTTAAATAAGAAATAGTGTTTTTAAAATAAAAATCAATGTAAGAAAGTACCTTTTCATCAATAAATATCATTTCCACACTGATCAACTTACCATTTATCTTGTGATTAATAACATCCCACATTCTACAAAGTCTAACCTTTATCATGAAATCATTTCTGCCAGAAACCAACTGTGAAAGAAAAGAATATGTCATTGTAAAATCTCGACTAATGGTATACAATCGAAGGATATTACAGTATGCAAATAGTTTACTTCCAATCTATATAAAGTGATATAATTAGAGTATGAAAGGACACAAAAATAAATGTATGAAAGGACACAAAAATAAATTAGCAATATAGTTATTCATTAATTAATAGACATTAAAGGATTTTGTAGTTACAAATGAGGAATATGAAAGAAAGGATTAATGAGGGTCAACATAAATTAGTAATGCAATAATTCAATGAGTAGTATACAATTAAAGACACTGAGAATTATAATTGTGGAAGATGAAGGAACAGTTTTTGTATTTACTGTCACTGTTTTCGGATGCCCTTGTCATCTCCAGAACTTGCTTTGCAACATATCGTTGTTCATTCATGTCACGATGAGTGAAGGTGTTTTTTCATGTAGTGGTTGAGTTATCAAAGATAATTGGTTCAAGATTACGATCTCGCATAAGCAAATTCAAACTGTATTTTTGTATCGCAAAATTCAGTTTAGTTACATGTTCCATAGACAGTATATTATTGCAAGTCCTCAGCCCTATAGTAGTATTCTGCTTTTGAGCCTTCTGCAAAATGCAAAAGATTTTACTGCATTAAATAGTGCACATTAAGTAGCATTTTAAGAAAATTTTGATTTATTTATATTTATTAGAAATATTGGTTTTGTTTACTCTTTGATTGGGTTCATGATGCTATAGCAGATCAATGAGAAGGAAAAATAATGGAAGCATAAATAATGACTGAAACCATCTTTTATGTCTTCTCTAAAGAAATATTCCTTAAAATTGTGCATTCCCCTCCTTTCCCAAGGTCATTGCTAGTATTATCTATTCATTTTTGCACCTTGCACCTTGCACGTCCAATCTCTGTTACTCAAACTCTTCAAAAATTCCTCCGGGTGCTAATCGGATCCTCTAAAAGTAGTGCATTATTTAAGGATTCAACGTGGGTGTGGCAGTAATTGGAGAGTCCAAGCAACATAGCCTCTAATAATTATGAGTGCTACCTAAAATTCTCTTTAATTACAAATAAAACTCCATAAAGCAAGATGGGAACAAAATAAGATCAAACTTTTTTCAGTTAGTTATTTCTTCCTGTGTTGATTGATAATTAATCAAATCCCTATAATCTACTGTAGTTTAACCACCTTTCTCATTTTTTTTTGTGGTCTAACTATAAAATATCAAAAGTATAAGATAATCTTGCTGAAGATGGCATACATTCTAACATTACGACCACTTAGACATGACAAATTCTTATTATTACTCTATCCTGGCAGTAATATTCCTATTTTCCATGCAGCAACCAATGGAAAAAACTTTTTTATTATCAGATGTAAAACCAGTATGCATTTGACTCGGTAACAAATAAAAATATTTTAAGAACATTATTTGGCACATGCAACTCGGTGAAGAATGAGATATTCAAGAGAAGAATTGACCTTAACTTCAGCTATAATTGCTAGATCAAAGAAAAGAATTGACCTTAACTTCAAGTTAGAAAGATCTAGTGAGAGGTACCTTTGTGCTTGCCCAAGAATGGCATATATGAGACAAAAGGAGGATATGAAGTGATTTCTTGGATCATAAATGTCAAAAAAGTTTACCTTCAATGCCTTTTTATGGAAAGATCCCGAAGTAGATCATGAATCTTACATTCAAAAACTTTTTCCCAAAATGTACTTACCACTTCAACTAAGCTTCGTCTTATCAGATCATTCAAGAAGCCCCATAAATTGGAAGAACATGGTTAGTTCCACTTGCATAATCTCCTATACACTCAAGTGTCCACTGTCCCATAAATACAGAACCTGCAAGTATGTTGATTATTTATAAGTTAGATTTATGGAATTGATGGTAAAATATGAGCCTCCAAGGGTCCAACCTAAATTTCCTAGTATCTCAACAAATAGTGAGGACATGCACATTTTTTGATTGCATACAATGGAGCCCAAGTTGGGACAAGCATTAGAAAACTCAAGCAATTTTCTAGTAGTTTTCTAGTTTCTTGCATCCCACAGTATTAGGCAGGAATCATCTCCAATACTAAAAAACTCTTATGCACTTTTATCCAAAAAGAAGAATCCAGTAAGGATGTGTTAAGCCAGGATAAGCGATGAATAAATGGCTTTTCTTTCTTCTGTCTTCTTCAATTTTTTATCTTTATCTTTTATTTGAAAAGTGGTAAGTAAACTACTTCATCCAAGCAAAAAAGAGGAAAAGAGGAATAGAATGGCTTAAGTTTGAAATTTCCAAGACATGATTCAGAAGAAAAATAAGCTTGACATATGAAATGATAGCTCATACGAGTATTGGCTCATCTTCAGTCAAGCTCAAGTTACATGAAGCTCTTATAACCCAAGAAACATCAACTATCACAACTCCTAACAAAAAAATTGGAGGACTAGACTCAACATCTTATACAATGTGGGAGGAGATGTGATAGCTACCTGGAAGGGTAGAACTGAACATCATCTACAGTATCATCATGTCCTTGGAAAACACCTCAAGCTTGAACAGTAGGGCCTTCTGTAGAAGGTTTCAGGTTACTTGCTCCAGGTCCCGGAGACTTTGCATCTCCCTGGTTTGCTGCCAAAGTAGACACGCGATCATGGATGCTCCACAGAACAATCGATTTATCCTTCCCTGAAAAAATGAATCCATGATTACATTACCTTTATTGTACACAATCTTACAAATAAAACTCCATAAAGCAAAATAAGGACAAAATAAGATCAAGCTTTTTTCAGTAAGTTATATCTTCCTGTGCTGATTGATATTTAATCAAATCCCTATAATCTACTGTAGTTGAACCACTTTTCTCAACTTTTTTGCGGTCTAACTATAAACTATCAAAAGTATAATATAATCATTCTTAAGATGGCATACATTCTAACATTACGACCACTTAGACCTGACAAATTTTGATTATTACTCTATCCTAACAGTAATATTCCTATTTTCCATACAACAACCAATGGGAACAACTTTGCAATTATCATATGCAAAACCAGTATGCATTTGACTCGATAACAAATAAAAATATTTCAAGAACATTATTTGACACATGAAACTCAGTTAAGAATGAGATATTCAAGAGCAGAATTGACCTGAACTTCAGGTATAATCGCTATCTGGATCAAAGAACAGAATTGATCTTAACTTTAAGTTAGAAAGATCTAGTGAGAGGTACCTTTGTTCTTTCCCAAGAATGACATATCTAAGATAAAAGGAAGAAATAGAGTGCTTTCTTGGATCATAAATGTCAAAAAAAGTTTACCTTCAATGCCCTTTTTATGGTAAGATCCCAAAGTATATCATGAATCTTACATTCAAAATTTTTTCCCAAAAGGTACTTACCACTTTAACAAAGCTTTGTCTTATCAGCTCATTCAAGAAGCCCCATAAGTCGGAAGAACATGGTTAGTTCCACTTGCATAATCTCATATACACTCAGGTGTCCACTGTCCTATAAATACAGAACCTGTAAGTATTCAGAGTTGATTATTTATAAGTTAGATTTATGAAATTGATGGTAAAATATGAACCTTCAAGGCTCCAACCTAAATTTCCTAGTATCTCAACAAACAGTGAGGATATTAGAAATAGCATATAAACATGCACATTTTTTGGTTGTATACAATGAAGCCCAAGTTGGGACAAGCATTAGATAGCACAAGCAATTTTTTTGTTTCTTGCATCCCACAATATTAGGCAAGAATAATCTCCAACACTAAAAAAATCTTGTGCACTTTTATCAAGTCCATCAAGTCCATCCCACAATATTAGGCAAGAATAATCTCCAATGGATGTGTTAAACCAGGATAAGCGATGGATAAATGGCTTTTCTTTCTTCTGTCTTCTTCATTTTTCTTTTTATCTTTTATTTGAAAAGTGGTAAGTAAACTACTTCATCCAAGCAAAAAAGAGGAAAAACGGAATAGAATGGATTAAGGTTGAAATTTCCAAGACATGATTCAGAAGATAAAAAAACTTGACATGTGACATGACAACTCATATGAGTATTAGCTCATCTTTAGTCAAGCGCACGTTACACGAAGGTTTTTTAACCCAAGCAACATCAAGTATCACAACTCCTAATAAAAAACTGGAGGACTAAACTCAACATCTTATACAATGTGGGAGGAGATATGATAGCTACCTGGAAGGGAAGAACTAAACATCTTCAACAATATCATCATGTCCTTGGAAAATACCTTGAGCTTGAACAGTAGGGACTTTTGCAGAAGGTTTTAGGTTACTTGCTCCAGATCCCAGAGACTTTGCATCTCCCTAGTCTACTGCCAAAGTAGACATATGATCATGAATGATCCATAGAACAACCGATTTATCCATCCCTGCAAAAATGAATCCATGATTGTATTAGCTTTATTGAACACAATCTTGCAAAAGTTCAGCTATCTGAGGTAACAGCTAAAAGAGGTAATAATAACTGACTACATGTATTAACGATAGTAGGAGGCATTAATGATAGTAAGAGGTTGAACTCTGATGTGTTCCAAAAGTTTCCCTAGGTCAACTACAAATCACCATTAATGAAGAGACTATAGTCCCTTCAACACAGTTCATGTGACACTCTTCTAGAAACAAAATACACCATATAACTCCTAAATAGGAATAAAATTAATCACAAAATACTTGAAAGAAGATAACATTCAATGATGGGTTGGTCAACCTCCATAGAGCACAAAAGGCTCAGAATGGTCCATTGCAAGTGCAAATTTAGCGTTGTCTTAATGTCCAGTCAATACCTACAAGTAAATATGGACTATTAGTTACTACTTATAAGAATACAAAGTTGACAAACTAAATCTGTTGTTTAGAAAACCCACCAAGTCTGGTCGACAATTATTATTTAATCCCAATGTAGAATTACGATTAGGCTGAGACTCAACATTCCAAATAAGAAACTGATTCACCTTAAAAATTTCAATGGAACTAAATACTGATATATGTGCTCAAATAAGACATGAAGAAAGAAAATAGAGCTTTGGTTTTTCTTTTTTTTTAGAAGAACTGTTAACATACTTGGTGAAAGAAATAGGAGAAGATAGAGCATTCATTTTTTTTGCTACCTATAAAGTGTGAAATATAATGATATTTAACAAATTTATTAAGAAATAAATGTTCAGAATTTGTAAAAGGAATTAATTTGAAAAAAAAAACTCAAAAAACCAGAAATTAGATAAATAGGAATGGTGGATTTTGAGGCATGCCACATCAGCATGCCTCTTATCCTCTTTTATATATATAAATAGATAGATAGATTTGAATTTACTAATGTTTGTTCAAAAACTCTCATGTTGAGTAACCTCATTCCCACGTGTTACACCAAAAAAAAGAGAAGAAGAAAAAAAGAAACTAGAGAAAATTGAAGGAAAGGTGTCTTTTAAGTCTTGAATAAAGGATTGGTGACATTAACCAACTTAAAGGGTCAAAAATCATTAGAAAACTTGATCAAGTTAATTGTGAACTTGATTAATATTTTCAAAACTTTCTAATCTTTTCAAAAATATAAATCAACCCAACCCACAACCCTCTTCAATCCAAATCAACCAGTCTCTCTCCTCTCTCTCGACAACTTCTATCAACTCTCTCCCAACCAACAGTTCTGCAAATTTCTACTTTCAATCCTTAGCGACTTTAACCTTCAACGAAAAATAGTTGGACTTCGAGTTCCCCTCTTCAATCCAAATCAACTAGTCTCTCTCCTCTCTCTCTCTCGACAGTTTCTCTCAACTTTCTTTCAATCAGCAGTTCTGTAAATTTCTCCTTTCAATCCTCGATGACTTCAAAATCCGATGATAAATAGTTGGTATTTGAGTTTATTTTCGACTTCAACCTTTAATAGATATGATAGTCTTGCCCTACGGCCATAACAGCTTTGAATTCTTCAACCTTCAATCAACGTGACAACTTTGCTCTTTGGCCACAACAACTTTGAAATTATCATCGATCCTTTTCTTCTTTCACAAGTAAAAATTTATGGCCTTTTTAGTTTTGAAGAAAAGGAACTTGAGTCAACTTCTCTTACAATATTGGTTAGCAATTTTAATATTGTTGCTTTAATTTGAAATGCGGACTGAATAAAACCCTAATTTCTAGTATTTTTTTCTTCTCTTTCCAAAGTAATTATGATTTTTTATTGTATGTTGCATTTTTTTGAAGTTTGATTTTTGTTTTTTGTGTTTATACAAACAAAACAACGATTTGGGTTGATTTGTTCTGTTCTTGTTCTTGGTAAAAATAGTGATATTGTTGTTTTTCTGTTGAACAAAATCGTGCTACTATTTTTTGTTTTCCCCAACAGATTATTCATCTGGTGCAACATATTAACCATCTGATGCAACAGATTTGTCATATGATACAACAGATCAACCATCTGATGCACCAGAGAAACCATTAGATTAAAATTCTAATGCAACAAATTTAGCATACGATGTAACAATTTAACTGTCTGATGCAACAGATTAACCATATGTTGCAATAGATTAAGCATCGGATAAAAAATCTGATGCAACCGATTAACCATCTGATTCAATAGAAAAGCCATCAAATTAATAATCTGATGCAACAGATAAACCTCCTGTTGGATAAAATCCTATCAACTTTTCCAACAGGATATGTCCAAGACTAGATTTTTCCAATTGATCATTCATCTGTTGTGATAGACGACCCTTATGTTGGAAAAAATCTAAACAATATTGATAATTGATAACTATTCTAATAGATTACTCATGTGTTGCAACAGATATGTGACCTATTGCACAGACTATTCATCTTTCTCAACAGATGAGTGATATATTTTATACTGTCTTAATAGATTCCTCAGTCATTGCTGCAGGTTAGTTAACTGTTTCGATAGATCACTCATATGTTGCAATAGTTGTGTGATCTATTGCACAGACCATTCAACTTTCTTAATAGATGAGTGATATATTTTGTATTATCACAACAAATTACTCAGTCATTGCTACAAGTTATTTAACTATTTCAACAGATCACTCATATGTTGTAACAAATAATATTGCAATAGATATGTGATATGCTGCATAGACCATTCAATTTTCTCAACAGATGAGTGATATATTTTGTATTGTTGCAATAGATAACTCATCTGTTACAACAGGTTCTTTCACTGTTCTAACAAATCACTCATATATTGTAACAATATGTGATCTATTATACAGACTATTCATTTTTCTTAAAAAATAAGTGATACATTTTGTATTGTTGCAACAGATTACTCATCTGCTGCAACAGGTTTGTTATATGCTGCAACAGATATACTACCTGGTGCAACAGATAAGTGATCTGTTTGAACTATTATTTTACTATTTTGCTTGTTAGATTTACCGTTATCCTTTTTTAATGATACATTAATCAACTATAATATATTTTTTATGTTCCTATTAATTTTAGATAATATGGCTCCCAAAAGAACAGAAACTGAATCAAGTCCAAGTAAAGGAACAAGTGAAGTAGCTAGGCTATATCCACTACTCTATGAGCTTGCTTTACGAGCGTTATCTTAATTAGGAGAAAAATATGATGAACATGGGGAGGAGAAATATTTCAAAATAGATGATCCAAATGCTAATAGCCCTTCCATCGAAGAGTTGGTCAAAACCTTCAGCATTGATCATTAACTTATGAGAATGCAGTGCGATGATGTCACCAATTTAATGGGTGATTTCATGGTTAAGTCATCCATGGGAAAATCTTTTGAAACCTTCAGAAAAATACTTCGAGAACAAAAATTGGATGCTTATTTTAGGGACAGCTGCTTTGGAAAATATCTTGATTTGCCAGAGGACAACAATGCTCATTTCCAAATAAAAATGGTATATGAACTTCTCAAGCGTAGGTTAATGTATGAAAACAAATATAAGATGGATGAGATGTAGATAAATAACTATAGCATGCCTGTTTATATTGGTTGGAAGGAGTTTTTCATAGTTACTGGACTAAAATATTATCCTTCTTCTCAAGTTATACCTATTCTAACCCAAAAAAAAGCACCCCGCACACCCAAAAAAGGCAAAGGTAAGTGGTGTGATCGTGATGACCTGGTGTCCATTGTTAGTCCAAGCTTCAAAAACAAAATTTGATAGAAGAATTAAAAGGTAAAGGACTTTCAAAGAAGCATAAGCAGTCATTGTGCTTGGTTTGGTTTATACATAATATTATTTAGGAGAGAGACGTTAACAACAACATAAGCGTTGGTTTAATAAAGCTCTCTGAGGATCTTGAGGAGTTTAACAGCTATCCTTGGGTTATGAAAGCTTCAAAATGATTGTCAAATATTTGTTGACTCCGTTGCGCCAAAGAAATCCAACTTATATGGCTTTCCATGGGTTGTCATAGTAAATGTTTCTTTCTTTTATTATGATATCATTCATTTTTTACTCAATAATGGTTTTGATTTATTGGTGTTATTTTATAGGCTTGGGCGTTTGAAGCTATTCCTTATTTAAGACAACAAGTGAACTACCAAGAAGAAGTTTCCTGTCCAAGAATCTTGAGATGGTTGTCGGCCAAAACTGATAAAAATACAAAATTTATTGATCTCTTCAACCCTCCGAAGGATGCAGTAAGTAAAATTATAATTAAGTTTTTATTTTAATTAGTGATTTTTTTGAATGATCTAATCATCATTCTAATATATGTAATGATTTATGTTAGATTGTGCATCCATCGCTAGTTCCGACCAATCGAGAGTTGATGGAAGGTGAGCTTGTTGTTTGATGGTCTTAATGGTGATGGAGCTGTTGGTGGTGGTAGTGGTGCTGTTGTTGGTTCTAGTGATGCTCCTCTTATAGTATTTAAGACAAACCATTGTGAGTATGATCATACTGGTTATACAGATTTTGCCTCTCCCAACGAATGTTCTGCATACAAATGTCAAGACTGCAGGGCAAAAATATGATGTAGTGATTAATGCTATTAATGCGTTAACTGCTTCTGTAAAGGAGTTGACATCTAATAGGGTTGTCATTCCATCAAAGAGGATTTTATTTCCATCCACTCCATTAGAGATTAAGGCTAAGAGGAGAAGGAAAGTGATTTTCAAGGCATTATCAAGCATCCAAAAAAGCAAAATTGTAAATCCTCTGTTCGTGTGTTGCACTGAGAAATGTACAATGTACAAAGGAGAGCAGCACGAGTTGAAGAAGGTGAATATATATATCTTCCAACTAAAAAACAGACACATTTCTATTTCAACATATGACACATCTTCTGAAAATTATCAAACAGATATATACATCTGTTGCAACAGTTGACTAACTTGTTGTACTAGATAAAGTATCTGTTGTGACATATGTCTCATCTATTTTAGCAAATCAAACAGTTTTTCGTACCACTTTTATTTGTACCAACAGATGACCTATCTGCTAAAATAGATGAATCATATGTTGTAATAGATGGTTCATCCATTGGAAATTATCATACAGGTCTTCCTCATGAAGAAATTTGTCCCAACAGTTGATTCATTGTTGCAACAGAAATATAATCTATTTGGGATAATTTAAAATAGGAGAAAGACCTGTTTGATTTTCTAGAATAGATGAGTTATCCTTTTCTATTTGATTGTATCTTCGTGATTAGCATTGACTAATTCTGGCTTTCCAGGTGGATGTAGAAGCTACTGTTGAACAGCATTGACAATATGCTACTCTTTTTATGGAAATACGGAGAACAAAAAGTGCAGAAACCATACATAAGTGATAATAAAGATCCATGATGAGCAAAGCCAAATTCCATAGAACTAGATGAAGAACAACTTATCCCTTGAGTCTATCAAAGTAATAACCTCACCCCTCCTTAGGAATCCCTGGCATCAATACTTAAATTATTGATGTATTTGTTAAGATGGAATACTAGATTCAAATATTGAAACTGATAATGTATCTGTTGCAATAGACGACACATCTTGTAACGCCCCGAGTCTGTACCCCAAACTCTACACGATGCTTATAATCTCGAAGGACCACAAGCCAATCCATGACTGGTACCTGCTGTAATAGCTGTGTGATAAATATTGTAATAATTGTAGAAATAGGAAGAACATATGCCATAAGGTCCAAATATGTAAATAAATCTAAATGCGGTATCAAAATACCAAAACTGAATATAAGTACTAAAAAACTGAACAACTGTCTGAAAATACTCTAGTTTAAAAAGCCTCTAAACTGTATGAACTATGGATTTGATGGGAAAAGTCCCCAACTAACTCCGACTACTGAAAATAATATTGAAATACTGAAAACAACCATGTCCTCAAACTATGAGGACTCACCATTATGCTGACTATTGAAAATCTGAACTGCTAAGGGTTCTCTGGAGCCCGTGCGTCTGAACCTATGATATAAGACATCATAGCACAAAAAGAGAAGCATGCATCAGTACTTTGAATATAGTGGTATGCTCTATGAGGTAGGCTGAAATGCATGGGTTCATAGACATGAACAATAGTAACTGACTAATATTAGTGTGACTGAATAAGCATACATGCATGAATACGTATACTATAACTGAGATCGTGATAGTACTGAGTACTAAATCTGAATAATGACTTACTAATGTCTAAGTTTACTGATACTGTATTTCTAATAACTAAATTACTGTATCTGACAATCCTAATTTTGTGGAACTATACTGAGTTTCATACTGAGCGGAGTGACTATACCTGATAGTCCTGAATCTGTAGAACTGAATTAAGTTTTATTCTGAGACTGAGACTGTGGGAAGTAATAATCTAACTGACATGCCCCTTCTCTAACTGATTTAGGGTCCAACCTGTAACCCTAGTTGGAAGGGTGTCAATATTGTGCCACAGGTAAGGACAAGTGTTGAGTCACCCTCATCTGGCGTGTACTCTGAACGAGAAAGAAAGTACCCTCAACTGGCAGGTAGATTACCTCATAAGCCCTCAACTGGTAGGTTGATGTCTCAACCTATGCTGGCTACATATTTCTGGAATGCAAGGACTACTTCTAAGGATTCCACCCTCTACTGGAAGGTGAGTCCCTATCCCTGGGTTCACTCGGTGCTGAATCCTACTCCCAAATGAATAGACATAGGGATGAATTCTAAACTATACTAGGCTAGACTGGACTGTAAATGATCGTACTGTATAATTGAATTGAACTAATTTTACTGAACTGAACTGGACTGAGTCTGAGTTCACTGAATTTTCCTAAGTTCTATACTAACTGAATTCTACTAATCGTGACATGACTGATTCTACTCTGTGACTGACCATGGCTCTAGACAAGTAGCTGAATTATCGAGTATTAAATACCCCCAGGACTCGATACCACAAACTTAAAAGACATGGCATAATTCTTGAGACATGGTAACTAACTACTTAGTTATCATTCATTCATTTGGGCATTCAAGCAAACACTTGCATGACATGGATACTTGCATACATGCTAAACATAATATAATTTCACTATTCAACTCACATGGATAATTCATCAAACACTTTTGGGGCATAATATATGCACATAACAATAAAACGACATGTAGGCAACGTGATTCAATTCCAAGAGTTTTAACATGAATTCACAAAATAAAGCACACATATCAATTAACTCTACATGAATCTTACAATAAATCATGAATAAACTTTAATTCAACAATGGAAATCTTGAAATTACTTTACATGAACTTTAAAAGAGTCTCTTGGACTCCAAGGGTGGAAGGAACCCTTGGATGAACACTTCACATACCTTAGTTAATGAATTTCTGAAAGTTAATGGTGATTTATTGAGTTCTTGATTTGAAACTTAAGCACCTAGGGTTTTGTTCTTGAGCAAATTGGAGAATGAATGAGTATATTTGCTCTCCAAAGGGCTTAATTTCATGTTTTGGGGGCTGAAGGATGAGGGAAAAACACCCAAATATCCCCAAGGATGCGGTATTTTAATAACTAAAAAACTGTGTTACCGATGCGTAGGCGGACTCACCGCATCATTGGAATCAACGCGATATCCAGCACGCCATGTTAAGTCCGCATTGGTTCACTGGAATTTGCACTGAATCTAGGGAAAAACTATCTTATCGACGTGATGGTCGACGCAATGCATTGAGATCGCGTTGACCCACTATTTTGGGCACTCAAACATGATCTAAACGAGGTTCGAAAAATCTGAAACTTGTCTGGGAACACCTATTGACATTCCTGATCATGAATTAACTCAAATATCAATATTTAATGGACATAAAGGTCGCAAAATAAGATTTCCAAATTTCAAAAGCTAAAATAACACTAAGTCTAAATACTTAGCTTAAATGTTCTAAGTCTGGACCCCTTGACAAGCCTAAAGGATTTATTTAAGCTAAGAATTTTGTAGGGTTTTACATTATCTCCCCCTTGGGAACAGTCGTCCTCAAATGAAACTGCTAAACTAGGAATCCAGAGAGACTGGTCTTAGACACTGGGCATGTACAACTGAAGCATGGTTTCATAACTGAGATCACTGATACACTAAATTATCATACTGAACATGCATATTTGATGCATGAGTACATAGCTGACATGATTCATGAACATATGATTGAACATGCAATGGTAACTCATACCAAGTTTGTAACTGAAATCTGAACATGAAACTAAATAAGATTAAGAAAAACTACTACCTTAAGATGAATCTGAGTTTGTGGAGCAAAGGTGAGGATACTTGGTCCGCACATTTGTATCTGCTTCCTAAGAAGCTCCCTCAACGAACTGATTCTTCCATAGAACTTTGACTAGAGGGACTTATTTATCCCTCATTCTGTGAATCTAATAATCAAGGATTTCGACTGGAATCTCTTCGTAAGAGAGCCTATTCTAAACATCTATGCCCTCTATGGGGATTACGGTTGATGGGTTACCTATGCATTTCTTTAGCAAGGAGACATGAAACACTGGATGGACTGAAGATAGATCTGAAGGCAACTCAAGCTCGTAAGCTACCTTCCCAAAATGGCTGAGAATTTGATAAGGACCAATATATCGGGGATTGAGCTTCCCCTTATTTCCAAACTTCTTCACTTTTTTCATAGGATAGATCTTCAAGTACACATAGTCACTAATATCGAACTCGAGATCTTTTCTGTGCACATCTGCGTATGATTTCTGCCAGCTCTGAGCTGTCTTAAGTCTTTCCTTGATCAACTGGACTTTCTCTAAGGTATCAACTACCAAGTCAGGCCCTACCACTGTGGCCTTACCTACTTCAAACCAACCAATGAGAGATCTACACCTCCTTTCATAAAGTGCCTCAAATAGAGCCATCTGAATACTGAAGTAATAGCTGTTGTTATATACGAACTCAATTAAAGTCAAGTGGACATCCCAACTACCTTTAAAGTCTATCGTACATGCTTGCAACATATCCTCTAAAGTCTGGATGGTCCTTTCTGCTTGATCATCTGTCTGAGGATGAAAAGTTGTATTGAGGTAAACTCGGGTACCAAGACCCTTTTAGAATGCTTTCCAGAAATGAGAGGTGAACTGGGTACCACTATCTGAGATAATGGACAACAGAATACCGTGCAATCTGACCAACTCCCTAATACAAAGTTTGGTGAAATCCTCGACTTAGTAAGAGGTATGGACTGGTGGGAAATGAGCTGATTTGGTCATCCTGTCTACAGTGACCCAAACAGAACTATGTTGATGATGAGTACGAGGAAAACCCGTCACAAAGTCCATGTTCATTTCTTCCTATTTCCAGGTGGTAATACTGAACTCCTGTATGGACCCACTAGGCTTCTGATGCTCAATATTAACCTACTGACATGTTGAGCACTTAGCCACAAACTCTGTAATATATTTGTTCATCCCACTCCACAAATAGATCTCCCACAAATCACAGTACATCTTAGTGGCCCCTGGAAGAATAGAGTAGTGCGCACCATGCGCTTCTGTAAGAATTCTCTACCACAAGTCATCTATGTCTGGCATACATAGTTGACCCCGACAATGCAAAAAACCATGTCTCCCTTGGGACAAAACCTCTACTTTCTAATCTATGATCAATTCCTTCAACTTGACTAAACTGGGATCCCTATCCTACTTTTTCTTTACCTCGAAAACCAGGGATGATTCTGAACTACTTTGCACCCATACACTACCTTCTGCTGAATCGACTAAGCGGACACCTAGTCAGGCTAGCTGATGAACTTCCTGAACTAACTTCTTCTTACTGTCCTCGACATGAGCAATACTACCCATAGACATTCTACTGAGAGTGTTAGCCACTATATTGGCCTTGCCCGGATGATACAGGACACTCATGTCATAGTCTTTCAACAAGTCCAACCACCTTCTCTGATGGAGGTTTAACTCTTTTTGAGAGAACACATACTACAGGCTCTTATGATCAGTGAACACATTAACGTACACCTCATACAAATAGTGCCTCCAAATCTTTAAGGCAAAAACTACTGCTGCTAACTCAAGATCATGAGTAGGGTAATTCTTCTCATGGGGTTTAAGTTGACTAGGGACATAGGCTATGACCTTAACTCTCTACATTAGAACACACCCCAAGCCAACTCTGGAGGCATCACAATACACAACAAACCCATCTGAACCATCTGGTAAGGTCAAAACCAGAGCTGTAGCGAGTCAAGTCTTAAACTCCTGAAAAATCTTTTCACAAGAATCTGACCACTGGAATTTGACTTTCTTTTGAGTCAATCTAGACATAGGGGGTGCAATAGACAAAAATACCTCAAAAAACCATCGGTAATAGCCGTCCAAACCTAAGAAACTCTTGATATCTGATGGAAAGATGGGCCTGGGCCAGTTTGTTACTACTTCGGCCTTTTGGGGATCAACTCTAATGCTATCATCAAAAATTATCTGGCCAAGGAAGGATACTGACCTTAGCCAAAATTTACACTTACTAAATTTGGTGAATAGCTGATGGTTTCTGAGAGTCTGTAAAACTATTCTGAGATGGTCTGCATGATCATGTTCACTACGGGAGTAGATGAGAATATCGTCTATGAAGACTATGAAAAACATGTCCAAGTACTACTTAAACACACGGTTCATCAAGTCCATGAAAGCTGATGGGGTATTGTTAAGACCAAAGGACATGACTACGAATTCAAAGTGACCATACCGAGTTCTGAAAGCTATTTTTCGGATGTCACACTCCCTGACTCTGAGATGATGATAGCCTGGTCTGAGGTCTATCTTGGAGAAATAACTGGCACCCTAAAGATGGTCAAACAAGTCATAGATTCTGGGAAGTGGATACTTGTTCTTGATCGTAACTTTATTTAACTGATGATGGTCAATACACATTCTCAGAGAATCATCTTTTTTATGCACGAATAAAATTGATGCGCCCCATGGGGACACACTGGGTTGGATGAATCCCTTATCTAGGAGATCATTTAACTGTTTCTTCAATTCTTTGAGTTCTGCTGGAGCCATTCTATATGGTGGGATAGATATGGGCTGAGTATCTGGAAGAAGATTGATTCCAAAATCAATTTCCCTTTCGGGAGGAACTCTGGGAAGATCGTCGGGAAACACATCTGGGAATTCACATACTACTGACACTTATTCAAGAGTAGGGGTTTATGAACTAGAGTCCTAGACTTGAATGAGATGGTAGACACATCCTTTAGCTATCATTTTTCTAGCCCGAAGGTAAGAAATAAGCTGACCCAAAGTGTTGAAGTACTACCTCTCCACTCTAACGGATTCATTTAAAAACTGAAACTGAGCAATTATGTTTCTGCAGTCGAGTGAGGCATAGCAGGAATGAAGCTAATCCATGCCGAGAATGACATCAAAATCAGTCATCTCTGATTTGACTTAGTCTGCTGAAGTAACTCTCTGAGATACCAAACTGGACAATTCTTGTATACCCATCGGGCTATGATAGATTTACCCATAGAGGTAGAGACTAGGAAAGGCTCTGCTAGGATTTTGGGAAGTCAACAGCTATATAAGGAGTAACAAAGAACAAAGAGGCTCCTGCATCTAGCAAAGCATAAACATGCAAATTATAAAGTTATAATGTACCAGTGACCACATCAGGAGAACTCTCCTGATACTGTCGGGACTAAAAGCATAGAGTCTGTTTGGGTATTTCCCACTGGTGGCACTGGAAGCGGCACCCTACTGATTCAGGCAACCAGACTGAGCTGGGGGGCGGTTAATCTGACCCTGAGAACCTGACTGGGGACAATCTCTGACTCTGTGGCCTGGCTTTCCACACCCAAAACACACATCGCTTCTTGCCTTACAGATACCCTGGTGGCTTCTGCCACTCTTCTGATAAAGGGAATTGGTTTGGGCACTGCTAACACTGCCCTGAGGTTTAGGGCCTGGTGCCCTATCCCTATTGTCGTCTCTGAATTTCAGCACAGGAGCGCTGGCTGAGGACGGAGATGGAACTAAAGATTTTGGGCGGAACTGAGAACGATTCCCACCCTCTAACTTAGGCTGGGCAAAGTTGAAACTACCTGTTCTTGCTCTCTTGTTCTCCCTCTCCTTCTCTTTATTCTTAGCCTCCTCTATCTACTAAGCATGTATATGCAAACTCTAGTGGATAGATAAGAAAAGTGCATGTATTGACCCATTGAGATGGTCGATGCGACGCATTGAGATCACATCGAGATTGCATTGACCCACTGTTTTGGGCACTCAAACATGATCTAAACGAGGTCTGAAAAATTTGAAACTTGTTCGGAAACACCTATTGACATTCCTGATCATGAATTAACTCAAATATCAATATTTAATTGACGTAAAGGTCACAAAATAAGATTGCCAACTTTTAACTTTCGAAGGCTAAAATAACACTAAGTCTGAATACTTAGCTAAATATTCTAAGTCTGGGACCCCTTGACAAGCCTAAATGACTGATTTAAGCAAAGCATTTTGTGGGGTCTAACACATCTGTTGAAAAATATCGAACAGATTAGACATATATTGCAATAGGTAGGTAATCATGTTGAAATTTATTAAACAGGTCATTCCACTATTGCAACAGATTGACTTAGATAGATACATCGACATAATGCAACAGATGACCAACCTATTGAAACAGATAAACTATATGTCAGAACAGGTAGAATATATGTTACAAAGGATGGAGAATCTGTTGCATTATAAAAATTCAACCTTCATTGGACATAAAAAAATTGGCACTATATGTAAAAAAGTGAAAGTGAATTGAAATAAAAAAGACGGAACCCATCGACAGTGTTTAGTTCAAACACCTAAAATAAAATAGGCATCAAGTAGACAGTTTTTATTTTAAACACATAAAATAAAATAGGCATCAAATGTGTCAGGTTGGCACTTTTTGCTGACTTGGCGTCTGATTTGGCCCCCAACGGTCATTTTTTCCCCCATTGTCTTATATATTCATTTTCTTCCTAAAAATTAACCCTAAATTTCCAAATTTTCTTATTCATCATCATTTTTTTTAACTATCCAATTTCTTCAAATTATTTTCATTTGGTCTTTCTTTTCTTCATCTTTTTTCATTTTTTCCAACTTAGCTTGACAATGTCGAGCTTATCTTCCACTATTTTTTGTGATAACGATTTTCGATATTGTAAGTGCGGTCATGAAGGTCTATTGAAGACTTCTTGGACTCAACAAAATTCAGGTCGTAGATTTTTTACTTGTAAGATTTCAAAGATAATATTTTTTATTTAATTAATTGATTAATTATTGACTTTAATTATTTTGTAATTGTGTTCTTGTTTTTATAGAAATTGGGTGGATGCGATTACTTTGATTGGTATTTAGAACGACACCCTTCACAAGCAAATCATGTCATCTGGGGTTTGTTGAACAAAGTCAAGGCTTCTGAAGAGAAACAAAATCGATCAAGAAGATACTACATTGTTGCCGTTATTGCTACTAGTTTGGTATTATTGAGAACATGGATATTCAAGCCTAATTGCTAAAATTTTCATGGTGGTGTGTGTATTTGTTACTGGTTTGGTGTTGTCGGGCACATGGATATTCAAGCATAATTATTGCAAAATATCAAATAGATTTAGGCATATGTTGTAAAATTTAGGTCATCTATTGGAAATTATCAAACAAGTCTTCCCACTGTTAAAAGATTAAACTTAGATTAGATAGAAATAACATCAGCATAATGCAACAGATGACCAACCTATTACAACAGATAAACTATCATCCATACCAGATAAAATATATTTTACAACATATTGACAATCTATTGCATTATAAAAAACTCAACTTTCATCAGAAAAAAATTATTGCCACTACATGTACATGTAATTTAAAGTAAAGTGAAGTGTGACTTGAAATAAAAAATTGTTATTTCACAGGATCTTCTATATACACAGGCTTCAAGCATCCAGTTAGTATCCCATAAGTCTAGACCTCTTGAAGGTTTGCCACAGTGTTGTCGCACAGAAAGGTCATTGGCTCGACCATTTCTATGTCGGTCAGCAAACATTCGATGTGTGCAAGAGCGTGTAAGCCGCACGCATGACCGGTAGGATATTTTGGAAGGTTCATGCCATTGTTTTAACTTTTAAAATCCTATGATTTCTTCATCAATATTTCCTTTGGAAAATGATTCATCAGTTTACTCTCTCTCAACAAGATGGATAACAGCTCCATCAGTGGCTGCACGTGCAAAAAAAGATCGACCTCGTCGATGGCAGGTTTGTTGTAGTCATAAACTTTTATCTTTCCCCCCTCAAGTAGTATCTCAACAGCCCTATAATGTATGTCATTCATGCTAACGACTGCAAGAATTCTCTTTTCCTTGGTCTAGCTCTTGCCGTGTGGATTTGGCCTCTCCCTTCTAACATATTTTATCATTTCTTCTTCATCCAAGTCCAATGTAGAAACTAAGAAATCAAGTCCCACGCCACAGGCATCAGCATTGAGTTGATCGTACTTATCCTTGAGCTTCTTGTAGAAGTCGAGGTCCATTATCCTATCGGCAGCATCATAAGCTTCCGGGTACGTTAATTTCCTCTTCCTCGGGAGGCAGAGAATTTTGTCAACATGTTGTGATATAAGAAGTCAATTTTTAAATAGGTTAGTAATTGTAAATATGGTCCATCTCTTGCATACGATTCTTAGAATCAATAATCCAACGCAACTTATGCAACAGATGGATAATAAGTTGCAACAGAACCACTACCAGTTGCACCAGAATACCCAGCTATTGCAATAGATTTCACATCTGTTGTGTAGATTCTTCTTCATGGAGTAGATTAGAAGGCTACGTTGGTAAAAGTAAACTTGCCTTATCCTCATACCACATATGCATATCTGTCATAGTCTGGAAGTCTTAGGGGGGGAGGGAGTCCTGTGGTAATCTGGTGAGCCTGGCTTGGCATTCTTGGCCTATCGCAGATCCCTCTTCTCTTTGGTGCTAAGTTCTGCATATATGTCCACCTTCTTAAATGGACCCTGAACTTCAACAGCTTTGGGAGAGAGAGGAGTTGCAATTATTTTTTATTTCCAACTAGAGAGTACGTCGATTATTACTCATTTCTTCCTCCTAACCAACAATGTAGGAATGTATGGCTCCCTCACCTTCTTGGATGGTATGACACCTCTCTTGGATTTGAATTCCTTAATAGCTTTAGAGATAGACTCTACTTTTTCAAAGAGTTTATCCTGGTTGTCTTTGTACTCTTCGTACTCACAATGAGAACATGAGGGTGAAAAGGGGTAAGAGGGACCTGTGTAAGGGTGAAAAGGGGTGTTTTCAAACATATTTATTTTTTCTTAAGAATCAACATGCTCATCATCATGATTGGTAGAAGCATTAACATTCCTGTCACCAACACCAACAACTCCACTAGAAGAAGCACTCGGATCTGCCTTAGTAGGTTGGTCATAAAGAGCCTCAACATTAGGCTGACCTTTACTAACTGCTCTTATTATAGATGTTGCTCCATCCAATTCCTTCTTTATTAACTACACCGTTAGGTCTGCTATAATATCAACATGACCTAGAGTAATATAAAAAGTCACCACCGACTCTTTCTCAGTCAGCACGATCCATGGATGCACAACCTAGAAAAAAAATAGAGATACATTTAAATCATATAATATAATAATCTTCACAATTGTGTTATATTTTAACAGAGTCAACTTTTGCAATAGATTAATAGTATGTTATATCAGATTACCCATCAGTTGCATAGTTTGCAGTAGATGATTAAAATCTATTCGAGTTGGGTTCAGAGAACCAGAGCTACACATGGATAATCTGATGCAAAATATCAATCATCTGTCGCAACATATTACCAATTTGTTGCACCAGTTGCACAACATGAGTAATCTGCTGGATTACATATTATGCAACAGATAATTTATATGTGTATTAACAGTACGTTACATCAGATTACACATCTATTACATAATTTGCAGTAGATGGTTAATCTATTAGGAGCCGGGTTCAGAGAACCAAAGCAATAGATGGGTAATCTGATGCAAGATATCAATCATCTGTCACAACAGATTATCTATCTGTTGCACCGGTTGGCACAGGAAGGGTAATATATCGCAACAGATTTCCCATCTGGTGCATCAGATATAACATTTGTTGCACCAGATATAACATTTGTTTAATATCTTTCATTGAGTAAAATTATTTTACTTGAAAAAGATGTATTGCATAATCTAGAGGGTTAAAGAGATTAGCCTCCTTAATTTTGGTATTATTCTTTGCAGCCAACCACCTAAACATCCTTGGATGAGAAACCTCATCCGGGTAATCCATTACCTATTTTTGGAGGGAGGGAATGGCTTCAAATGCACAAGCCTAAAAAATATAAACAGAAAGCAAGCGAAAAAGTAATAATAACTATCTATATTCAATATAAATTAATGGATGAGTAAAAATAGTGATTAATTTTACCATGAAAACCCAAGGAAAGCCGTATAATATGGTCGTCCCTGAGGATAGCTTTATCAGTAAATATTGGACAGTCAAGTAGAAGTTGTCATATCCCCAGGGATAATTGTTGAATTTATCAAAATCCTCAGCACGCGCCAACAAATCATATTGAATGACCTTGTTGACGTCTCTTGCCAATATAACCGAATGGGCAAACCAAACTAAGCAAAATTGCTCCCTGCACTTCTTTGGTATGGTTTTATCCATAAGATCTGTCAACAAATCTGATGCTTTGTAGCTACGTCAAGCAATGTCAAACAACCCATCTATTTTTTCCTTGGGTTTTCTTACAATGAATCTTTTGCGGGGTATTCCCTTGGTGATAGGTGGTTCTTCTGGACGATGGCATCTCAAGCCCATCACTATGGTAAACTCTTTCAAGACAAAACAAACTGACATGCCACAGTAGTTGATCCAAATTTCATCCATATTTTTGACCTCCTCCTTCGAATCTTGATCATCCCCCACGTACTTAATCCTGCGCTTGAGAAAACCATATACCATCCTTATATGGAAACGGGCAGAGGACTCAGGAAGCTCAAGAAAGCATCCAAAGCTGCTCTTCTTAAAAAGTCTATTTATGTTTTTGTCCTTCATAATTTTCCTAAAATAAATAAATTTACTCCCCATCTAACATTTAAGTATAATTTCACCAGTTAGTTCTTCTTCTTCTTTTGGGTCATTTATCGGCACGCAACTTCAAACTTGTCAATACTAAAAGTTTTGACAAGATCATGTTGGGATGTCGATATCAATTCACGCCCCATTGGTGATCCATTATCATCATGTTGATGATCATCCTCTTTCTTTCTCACTCTCTAATTCCTTGTCTTTCTCACTTTTATTTTCTTCATCACCATCTACAGAACCTTGTCCACCTCCCTCAATATTATTTTCATATCTCTCTTCAGCTTTACTTTTCCCTGACTGAGATTGTTCAGTAAGCTCCTACGAATCCCTCTGTATTGTAGACTTTTTTTGGGTGGTCAACCGTTGATCCACTTTCACTTTCTTTTCTTTTGGGAGACATATTTTACCTACAAATAACAGAAAAACAAAAATTACATTACAATTGATGTATGCATAAATTTTAAAAAATATATTACAAAGACCACCAATACCGATACACCAACAGCCACCACCACCACAAACACCACTAACTAATGCCACCAATAGCCACCAACAGTGTCACCACGACGACGATGATGACCACCACCACCACCACCACAAACACCATCTAATAATACCACAATAGTCAACGGAACACTGTGATAGAAACTAGGGTTTTCTCGAGTTCTTCCTACAATTTTACCATCAAAACTCAAAATTGTATACCCATTCTCGAAGATAATACAACTAAAAGTTTTCTTTTTCATCATTAACTTAAAAGCCCTTATTTTTTAGAAAAAAATAACAAATATAGAACTCTTCTCAAACTCTGTTACCTATGAAGACGGAGAAAATGACTAATACAAGCAAGAATGAAGACAAAAATAAAACCTATTGTCGAAAATGAGAAGAAATTGATCTGTTGTGAAGGATAGAGCAATTTGTTGAGTAGTTGTTATCTGTATTGTATAATTGAGTAAGAAAGAGAAACGAAAGAGAACTCAAGATTTGAAATAATGAAATGTTTTTCTCGCAAATGGATGATTTGTATGGGTTGATTTGTATTTTAAAAAAGAATGACAAGTTTTGAAAATGTTCATTTGGTCCGAATTGATCTTAATTATTTTTTATAATTATAAAAGATATGCGTAATTTTTAACCCTCTCATCATGCAATTGCCAAAAGACTCAATTGAAGTTATAGTTGACCCTATGAACTCACCCTTGGTCCTAGATTAATTAATTTAGGTATATGAACTCAATTGAAATTGTATAAAAATAAATGTTCAACCTGCTGCATCAGGTTACGCATCTATTGTAAATTATCTAATAGATTAAGTAATCTATTGTGGCAGATTACCTATCTGTTGTAAATTATCAAATGGATTGTCACATGTCACAATAGATTACCCATCTATTGTAAATTATCAAATAGGCGTTGTCATCTGTTGTAGTTGACCCTATGAGAACTCACCCCTAGTCCTAGATTAACCAATTAAGGTATTAGTATAACTTATAAGGTAGTAAGAATTGGATCAGCTCAGAGTGATCAATGAACGACTTTGGTCGGGAGGAACGCAATACCGTCTCATCATGTAATTTCTGAAATACTCAATTCAAATTGTAGTTGACCCTATGAGAACTCACCGCTGGTCCTAGATTAATTAATTAAGGTATTATTCTAATATGTGAAATCAATTAAAATTGTATAAAAATAAATGTTCAACCTGTTGCAACAGATTAACCATCTGTTGTAAGTTATCAAATAGATTAAGTCATTTGTTGCACAGATTACTCATTTGTTGTAAATTATCAAACAGATTAAATCATATGTTCTGACAGATTACCCATCAATTCTAAATTATCAAATGAATTAAGTCATATGTCACAATAGATTACCCATCTGCTGTAAATTATCAAATAAGAGTTGTCATCTGTTATAGTTGACCCTATGAGAACTCACCCCTGGTCCTAGATTAACCAATTAAGGTATTAGTTTAATATATGAGGTAGTAAGAATTGGCTCATCTCAGAGTGATCGATCGATGACTCTGGTCGGGTGGAACGCAATATTGTCTCATCATGCAATTGCTAAAAGACTCAATTGAAATTGTAGTTGACCCTGTGAGAACTCACCCCTAGTCCTAGATCAACCAATTAAGGTATTAGTCTAACATATAAGGGAGTAATAATTGGTTCATCTCAGAGTGATTGATCGACGACTTTGGTTGGGAGGAATGCAATACTGTCTTATCATGCAATTTTTGAAAGACTCAATTGAAGTTATAGTTGACCCAATAAGAACTCACCCTTTGTATTAGATTAATTAATTAAGGTATTAGTCTATTATGTGAAATCAATTAAAATTGTATAAAAACAAATGTTCAACCTGTTGCAACAGATTAACCATTTGTTGTAAGTTATCAAACAGATTAAGTCATTTATTGCAATAGATTACTTATCTGTTGTAAATTATCAAATAGATTAAGTCATCTATTGCGACAAATTACCCATCTGTTGTAAATTATCGAATAGATTAAGTCATATGTCGCAATAGATTACCCATCTATTGTAATTTATCAAATAGGCTCTGACATCTGTTGTAGTTGACCCTGTGAGAACTCACCCCTGATCCTAGATTAACCAATTAAGGTATTAGTCTAACATATGAGGTAGTAAGAATCAGTTCAGCTTAGAGTGATCGATTGATGACTCTGGTTGGGTGGAACACAATACCATCTTATCATACAATTTCCAAAAGACTCAATTGAAGTTGTAGTTAACCCTATGAGAACTTATTCCTGGTCCTAGATTAACCAATTAAGGCATTAGTCTAACAATAAGGTAGTAATAATTGGTTCAACTCAGAGTGATCGATCGACAACTTTGGTCGGGAGGAACGTAATACCGTCTCATCATGCAATTTCTAAAAGATTAAATTAAAGTTGTAGTTAACCCTAAGAGAACTCACCCTTGGTCCTAGATTAATCAATTAATGTATTAGTCTAACATGTGAAATCAATTAAAATTGTATAAAAACAAATGTTCAATCTGTTGCAACAGACTAACCATCTGTTGTAAGTTATCAAACAGATTAAGTCATTTATTGCAACAGCTTACTCATCTATTGTAAATTATCAAATTGATTAAGTCATTTGTTGTGATAGATTACCCATCTGCTATAAATTATCAAATAGATTAAGTCATATATCACAATAGATTACCCATCTGTTGTAAATTGTCAAATAGGTACTGCCATCTGTTATAGTTGACCCTATGAGAACTCACCCCTAGTCCTAGATTAATCAATTAAGGTATTAGTTGAACATATGAGGTAGTAAGAATCGGTTCAACTCAGAGTGATCGATCGATGACTCTTGTCGGGTGGAACGCAATATCGTCTCATCATACAATTGCAAAAAGACTCAATTTCTGTTGTAGTTGACCCTATGAGAACTCATCCCTGGTCCTAGATTAATCAATTAAGGTACTATCTAATATATGAACTCAATTGAAATTGTATTAAAATAAATATTCAACCTGTTGCAACAGATGTCTTTTCTGTTGGATTTAATCAAACAGATTAAGCCATTTGTTGCAACATATTATGCCTCTATTGTAAATTATCAAACAGGTGTTGCATCTGTTGTGACAGATGACCAAGCTTTGGAAATTTTCAAACAGAAATTGTTATCTGTTGCATTTAGATGTTTTAAGACCTTTTTTTTTAAAAGCAATTTCGGTATTTCCTGTTCGAGATAAAAAAGTTAAAATACCAAAGCAGTAAAAAAATATTAGTACTTGGATAATCAAAAATCTTTGGAGTGAGTAGTATTATCTTTTTTCTTCAATGTCATCGTCTCCTTGTTCCCCTCAAAAGTTATTAATGAATATTTAAAACCCATATCTAGAAGAATACTCTCTCCTTCAGCCATAAAGTAAGACTCAACTCATCTATCACTTTTCTTTATTTCAATTCCCTTTCTTTCTTTTTTTTTCCTCTCTTTTCTCTCTTTTTGTGGATGAGGATCCCTTCGGATCTTAATCGATCAATAGATTTTCTCGACTGAACTGGATGTTCTGATTCCTTTGCTTTTTTCACATTGCAAGTATGGTTCACTATTGCTCTTTCCACCTCATCTTCTTCTTTGTATGTCATTTAAATTAGATATTTACATCTGTTGCTATTAATGATTTTCCCATTACCAGTTTCCTATTTATTGAGAAAATTGAAGGAAAAGGTGACTTTTAAGTCTTGAATGAATGAACCGTTGTTTTTATATTATTGTAAAATACCTCATTGATTGAACAGATGGGTAATCTGTTGCATCAGATTGGTCATCTATTGATTCACTCAATTTAGTGTTACCCTTTTGTACAGACGGAGCAACTGTTTGAAGAAATCAAACCAGTAGTAAGGATGGTTTGATTTATTCCAACAAATGACCAATCTGTTGCAATATTTTATCCATCCCTTGCAATAGATGCCTCATCGATTAAGCAGATGGGTAATCTGTTGCATCAGATTGGTCATTGTTGATTCGCTCAATTTTTTGTTACTCTTTTGTAATGTTCTTTTTGTTCTTCTCTTATTTGACATCAAATGTATTTATCTTGTTTGTAGATAAAAGGATGTGAAAATGGATCCAATTTTGCCTGACCAACATTAAAGGCTAGAGTAAAGATGGGTTCGGAGGAATAAGTTGCTTGCAGATGGAACCACTTCATATGTGGGAGATATGTATTACTGATCAACCTATCGTGAAAACACACATCTAGTATAGTGATTTTGTGAATGTTTTTTCTTTACCTATTAGGCGTTAATCCTTCAAATAAGCTATGGCATTTTACAGTTAAGATTGTTAGGTTCTAACTGGTAAGGATGAGGGACCAAGTAGGTGGTGTCGATACCCTGTTATAATTTAATGACCATTTATGCTTATGTTTTTGTGTCAAGTTTAGGGAAGGGTTCAAATTTTTGGTGGCAGTGTAAATATCCAATAGTGATTGGAACGGTTTGAATAGCTCAATGGACTTCTTGAAAGGCCTCTGAAGCCTCGCACTGTAGCAACAACGATGGAACCAATAGAAATTCCCCTGGTCCAAATTTGTATGGATGGGTTGCTGGAGGAGACTATTATACAGTAGTAGGTGGTTGGGAGAATACCTATGAGGGAAGGGGGAGGTTGAGAAGGCCATATATCATCTCAGACCTTGTTTAAAAGAAAACACAAGGTAGGAAGGAAAGTGTAGAAAAATTGGCTGATGAAATTGACATGAAAAATGAAAAAACTGGATGAGCTGCGAATGTGAAAGTGTATCCAAAAATGAAAATCCATTAGTTGTTGAAGAAAAAGAAGAATGGTCTAGAGGACTGGAGCTGTTCATTTTGCTAGAGACCGCATCTAGTGAGCGTAGCCTTAATGAAGACCCACAAAATGCAGGACAAGAACTCTAACGAAGAAGCTTTGTGAGCACGAAAGGTGATAAGATTGTCGTTCAAAATTGAAACCTAAACCACCTACTCCTGAATTAAAAATATAAGATCAAACCAAGGTGGAAATTTCTCCAGTTAAAATTGTATCCCATGCCTCCTGTTTATGGCTTTGGTCAGGTCAAAGGCAGTGAAAATAACAAGGCATGGGATTTCTTCCCAACTTCAGACCTTTTTGTTTCTACTTCCATTGACCTTATCATACCCACAAACAAAAGTCATGGCATGTAATTTAGACATTAGAAATTGACGCCTTGGCTTCCCTTATTTTTAATTCAGGAGTTGTTGGTTCATAGTTCAATTCTGACCGACAATCGTACCAATTTCTTGTGCTCGCGAAGCTTCTTCCTTAGTGTTCTAGTCCTGCACTTTGTGAGAGTCTTTATTCAGGCCATGCTCTCTAGTTTCATTCTCGAGCAAAGTGTCCAGCTCCAGTCCTGTTGACCATTCTTTTTTTTCTTCAATGACTGGCGGATTTTTATATTTGGATACACTTCCACATTTGAAGCTCATCCAGTTTTTTTGTTTTATGTCAATTTCATTGGCCAGATTCACTAGAAGTTCCTTACTTTCTTCTATGTGTTTCCTCTTAAATAAGGTCTAAGATGATATATGGCCTTCTCCACCTTCCCCTTCCTACATGGGTATTCTCCCAAGCACCTTCTGTTGTATAAAAGTATCATCCAGCAATCCATCCATATAAATTTGGATCAGGGGAATTTTTATTGGTTCCATCATTGTTTGTTGCAGTACGAGGCTTCGGAGGCCTTTAAAGAAGTTCATTGCGTAATTTAAACCGGTCCAATAACTATTGGATATTTACACTGCCGCCAAAAACTTGAACCCTTCCCCAAACTTAACACAAAAACATGAGCATAGACCGTCATTAAATTGTAACAGGGTATCAACACCACCATCTTGAAACCCTTTGGCCTTATCAGTTCACACCTATCAAACTAAACTGTATAATGCAGCATCTTATTTGAAGGATCAGTGTCTAATCGGTAAAAAATTGCATTCACAAAATCATTGCACTTTATGTTTATCTATCACGGTATCTTGATCAATAATACATAACTCCCACACATGAAAGTGGATTCATTGCACGTACCTTACTCTTCCTACCCCATTAACACCATGTTGTTTATTCATCTGCACGCATGTGATGACTATTAAAAAAGAGGTGTGAAGAGTCGTGACTTTTTTATCTTAACACATTCAAAAGAGCTGATGAATCAAAATCTCCATCTATTGCAACTGATGAATCAGTTGTTGGAAGAAATCAAAATATCTCCTCCAACATATGTCCATCTTCCGTAACAGATAATCCATATGTTGCAACAGATAGCAGATGAATTGAATTCTCCATCTATTGCAACTGATGAATCAACTTTTAGAATAAATCAAAATATCTCCAAAAGATGGTCCATCTATCGTAACGGTTAATACATATGTTGCAACAGATGTCTCATATATTGCACATACAGATAATCTGTTGTAACAGATGGTAAATCTGTTACGACAGATGGACGATCTATTGCAACAGCTCAATAATAATGGTTGTTATCAGGTCTCAAAACCATTTTGAAAAGGTGAGAAGTATTAATATGAAATCAAAAGTTGCAATTTTTCATAGAAAACAAAATGCCACCAGTTTGAATGTAATTAATACAATGGAGATTAACAGACATGTCTTTTTTCCTTACACATCCAGATTTAATCCTTTATAAATAGGTCCCTCCTTAATCTTCATTCTGCTAAAATTTGTTTATTTCTTGTATTTTTTCTTTTCATGTGACATCTTCAACCACTTCTCTTCAAAGAGCATATTCCTTTATCGTTGAGGTAAGTTTTTTCTGGTGTAAATCTACCAGTTTATAGTAGACATTGTATTACATTTGGACTTTTTTCTTTACATTTGTCAATTCATGCGTGTTCAAGATATGGCTGATCCTGTTTGGGATATTGCTATTCTACGCGACACAGTGCGAAAACTTTAAAGGCAGGTTAATGACCTGCAGAGTGAGTTGGTCACTGTGAGAGAGACGATGTTCAGAGAGATGCAGAGGCTGATGAGGGCCCTTCTGGTGCGAGTTAATTAACCGGTTGTCATTAATGATGATGATGATGATAATAATAATAATTAGAATGTGTTTTTTCTTTTAGCGCATGTATTTTAATTTTTCTATATCGGATCTATACATAATGTATATTATTTTTCGTTTAATGAAAAAATTATTTTTAGTAGACTTTGACTTTTTAATTCTTATTCAAGTTTCATTCTATCTATTTCTTGTTCTAAACATACATGTTAACATGTCGACGGTTGGAGGTAAGGAGCAATTTTGAATCCAGTAGCAATAGCAATTTTGGTTTTTGAGTTCTCTCAACAGATGGACCATATGTTGGAACAGATTGTCATCGGTTGGGTTTCTGTCAACAGATTATCCATCTGTTGCGACAGATTTATCATCTATTGAAGGAAAATATTTCAGTATGATGGAACTATGTTGTGTTCTTCCAGCTAACGCCCTTTGTTGCCACAGATAAGTAATCTCTTAAAAATACTTGTGGTCTGTTGTATTATTTAGTTCATGTTTTGCCTCTTTTTATTGATGCACAAGTTATTAAAAAAGATGTTTTATATATAATAAATAATAACATTACATTCACAACAATGATTTAAATATATAAAAGTACACTACAAACAACAACACAAGTTTTTGCAATTACAACGATCATGCTGAATTACGATCCGGGCATGTAGTTCTTTTGTGGCCAGCGCACTTACATACGGAGCACTTGTTTCTTCTTGATGAAAATGATTCTCCAACTCTATGCCTCCTCTTATATGGCTTTATTCTCGGTTTGATAGTGTTTGGGTCAATATATGGAGGAGGTATTAATTTCCCCATAAGCTCTGCAGGAACAACCCAAGATTCTTCGGGAGGCACCAGATTAATATGCCCACTATATGCATTTCATATTTTTCCACCGAATAATATTAGGGGTGCTCATAAACTTCAATTCTATATTTATGTAATACCCTGATCGTTCCTTAAGCCTAAATCCATCTTTTGAGTGAATATGGATGAGTTCTAAAGTGATTGATATTTATACCATGTTTTATTTCTCTAATTTCTACTTTATATCATGAAGAGCATTGAATAATCTTTCCATTGATACCAAATTCGCATAAATCCGACAGTCGGGTGAAGAGTTAGAGCCATTTTAGTGAGACAGTGTGCCACCTGGCACTTTAGTGCGTCGCGGAGCCAGCCAAAGCGGTAATTGTCATTTTCCAGCGAGCCTTCGCGATATTGGAGCATTGAGCCAAGGCTCAATATTAGGATTGTCAAATTCCAGTGCACCAACATGATTTCCCTGCATCACGGTGCCCTTCCAGGTCACGACCAAGGTGGCAAATGTGACTTCACCGCATCGTACCACTGAGCAGTTTCCCAATTGTCAAAATCTAGTGAAGGTCCGCGATCATGGCGCGTCGTACCAAGGCCAAAACTCAGGCTCCAATTCTAGAATTTTCTCAAGGGTGTTTTGGTCATTTCCGCCTATTTTGGCCTCTCTATATATATATCCAAGAAGAGAAGAGAAATCTATTCTTCTCCATTTCTCTTCCAAGAAAATCCTAGAACTAGGGTTTCTCTCCTCCAATTTCAAATCCTCTCTAAGAAAATTTAAGAATCTTCCATATATTTCACCGAGTTGTTCAAGAATCAAGTTCTCCGAGTCAAAGGCATCAAGAAACTTGGCTCAAAAGTGTGAAGAAGAGTTTCCAGTCAAGTATTTTCATCTTAAAATTATAATCCAAGGTATGTGGGGCTTGAACAAGAATATCCTTTCATCCTTGTGCCCAAAGAATTGATCTTTACTATTGGAATTTTATGATTTTGCAAGTGGGTTTATATCTAAATTATTTTATCATTGATTTATGAGAATTGAGCTATTCAAGGTTGATATACATGCCTATTTTATTGCTCTATTTCTTAAATTGAGAATTCATGCCATGAGATGTATATTGTTACTATGAAATGATGATTTCTAAGTGATTTAAGATAAGTGTCATGAGTTGATAGTTCAAGTTCTTTTAAGATATGTGTCAAGCTTTAAGCCTCCTTATGATAAATTGGATTATTGAGTTGTTACAATGAATCTTGATATTTTCTCAAAGTTATTGATGTTGCCATGATTTAATGAATTGATACATTTTGATATTGAAAAATATTGGTTTGATTTGAGTCGAGTCGAGTTAGGAATCCACAAATTGATTATGATTTGATAAATGAGAAAGAGATTTGATTTGATCTTCATGATAGACCCTTGTGATGTTTGTGGTGGATTTCCTAACACGTTTTGAGCTTGTGTCTGGGAGTAGTATTTAGCACCGAGCGGGAAATGTGGTATTTTCTTAGAACTACGTGCCACCGTAGGATTGAGATTTGAGGGCCAAAGAACCGAGTTTGTGATCACAGAGATGAGTTTGAGGTTATACTTCCTGGAAAGAGTATAACGCTCCCGCCAATGTGGGGTTCCTTCCTTAGGAGGGCAAAATGTTGGACTCCATGCGGCTCACATGGTTTATGTCGGTTATAATAAACTCCCAAGTCCATAATAGTCTAAGTTTTCTTGAGTTACCGAGTTACTCTAAGTCATGAGTCAAAGAGTTTGAGTTGAGTCCAATGATTTATGAGATTTATGAAACATGTGTTATGATTGATGATTTATGGAAATTATGTTTTCAGGAAATTCAAGCAAAAAAAATCATTATTGTCAGCATGCATGACTTTATTTTACATTTATGATATTGTTTTAAAATGTTGCATACACCTCCACATACTCAGTACAATCCCAAGTATTGATTCCCATACTCTTCTATGTTCTACATTTTCTCGTGATGTAGGTTCAGGTGCTCAGTCTCAGTTGTGACAGTAATCTTTGAGTACCTCCATCTACCTTCTTACAGTTGGTGAGTCCTCATGGTTCGAGGACCTATGTCCCTGATTTTGCCTTGTTAGTAGATGGTTGTTTCCTTTCAGCTCGGGCGAGTCAGTTGGGGATCTGTCCCAATGGCTCCTCATTCTTTTGTAGTGGAGGCTTTGTCATACTAGAGTACCGGTATATACAGAACTTTTAGTATTTTATTTGTATCGAATAGTATTTCTTCGTATCACAGTATGTTCATGACATGATTATTCTTCCCTATTTTAGCATGATTAGTGATATAGTGAGATCTGAAAGTGATGACAGGATTAGAGGGTTAGCTTGAGACCACCTATGAACTTAAGCACCGTGTGACGTCTCGGGATAGGTTCTTGGGGCGTTACAATTTATGACCGTATTGAGCTCGAAGCGCTGCCATAGCATGTGGACAGGGTATTTTGTCCAAGTCAAAAACTCTATACGTACAAGATCTTGTTTGAAGATCGACCGTGGAAACATCATCATGACCGGTGATACTGAATTTGTTATCTACTATTGTATGAGATAATAACCTATTCCCCAAACTGACATTCGTTGATATTACTTTTTCGATTTCGAGAACAAATCGGGTTCTTTTGGGGCCCTTCGCACACGTTTTTTGTTAAAAAAAACTTCTTATTTATTACTTCAAACATAGCTTTAATGGGAAATTCTCTTTCATCGCCAAACAATAAATTCACCGATTCAGCTATGTTTGATGTCATAATATTGTACCTATACAAAATAATCACTTAGTACGACATCATACTAAACTTGTAACTCAAACAAGATATTAAATTTGTAAGAGTGTATCTATCTGCGGGACAGAATGCCCAGCTCCATCTCTCTAAACTGACACATACGAGAAATTCTGCTACCTTGGGATTCACATCTGTTATTTTATTGAAATGGTCTAAAAACTCCTCTCTATTATATGTTTTAGCTGCTCTATAAAAAAGAGTCACAACCTTTTCATTGTGATAGTTGGTCTGAATGTTCTCTCCAAGATGCCTAATACAACAACCAAAGTAAGCTGAAGTGAAGAAAATTGAACTCATCTTTGGAATACTTGGATTCCTATCCAAAACAAAACACAACTCTTCGGTATCTTTGACGCAGCTTCGCAGTTTTTCAAAAAAAAAATCCATAAGAGGAATCACATTCCTTGTTCGCTACACAAAAAGCGACAGGAAAGATGTGATTCTCCGCATCCTGCACCACCGTCGCTAGCAGAAATCCATTATACCTGCTCCTCAAAAAGGTATCGTCAACGGCTATGCCTTTTCTCAAATGTCGAAAACCTTGAATCCAAGCACCACAGGATATAAAAAAGTACTTGAACCATCCGTTTTCATCAACATGCAACGCCGTCTTACTTTTAGGATTTGTGGAATCAATCATGTAACGGTAGGCCTCCAAGACTGCATACCCATGCTCTTGTGTACCCCTAACCAAGTCCTTGGAAATCCCCATGACCATATATATCTTCCAATAACTGACCAAGACACCTAATTTCGTAAGGATTTGATTGGCAATAACCCTTGTTGAAGGGACTTTTCCATCGGAGAAACTACCCCTAAAATATTCACCGAGGACCTTTGTCGTGGCGTGAGGATTTTGGCCCGAGATGTGCTTCGAACCACATGTGTGATGATTTTCATGTTTATGAATGACAAATCTGTCAGAACTTGTGTACTTCACCGCTCCCAACCACCACTTGCAGTTAGGATTAACACATTTGAAGCAAAACACACTGCTCGAATTAATCACCTTCTTTAATCTGAAATCTATTTTCAAGCAAAAAATAAAGTGGTAGATAGTTCATTATTGTCCTTGAATGACATTCCAATAAAAAAGTCGGTATCTTCGTCTTGAATATTTCCAGACTGTGTCGATTGAGAAGAACTACCATCGTATTGGTTGCACCAACGGGCGTAGTCGTTTGATCATCATCTGAAATATTCATGTCTAGATCATCCAACCTATCATCAAAGATGTCTTGTTGTTCTTCTTTTTCTATGTTCTGGTTCTCATTCTCTCTCATCTTTTCAACCACGTACACCCTTAACATCGGCCTTGATGAATCACTAAGATAAGCACACAATCGAACCTGATCGATTATCTTGAAAGGCAGTACCCTCTGATTTTCAAAGGAGTTGTATATGTAGCTGATGACAAGTTCTTTCGATTGATAATTCAGTCCACAATCACTGATGATTAATTTCACAAAATCATCATACGAAACATCACTTTAGACTGTCATAGCTATCATCACTAGCATTTCACCCTCGTTCCAACGCCATACATATCGATTGCTCTTCTCGATCTATTGACCATGATAATTCACCCCTATTGTTATTGATCCCTCCATTAGTGGTATCTAAATAAAGTCATTTGTTAAAAAAAGTTAATAGTGATTTTATAGTGCCATAAATAAATCCCAACAGATGTGTAATTAGTTGCAATAGATTAATTACCAGTTGGGATTTATGTTACGCTCCTGAAGCTGATTTCAACAGACGAGTCATTTGTTATAACAGGTGAATCATATGTTGCAACAAAAAATATATCTGTTGGAATTGATGTTATAGTATTGAGGCATCTTTGAAGCTGATTCCAATAGATGAGTGACATATTGCAACAAATAATTAACCTGCTGCGACATATGACTTACCTATTACAACAGAAGATGATCTGTTAGAATCAAGGTCAGGTTCTATCGCAACAGCTAACTAATATATTGCAACAGAGATTTACCCAGTTGCAACAGACAACACATCTGTTGGAATCGAGTTCAGGTTCTATTGCAATAGGTTAATAATCTGTTGCAACAGATATTTATCACGTTGCACCAGATAACTAATCTGTTTAAACAAATAAATCTTTTGTTACAACAGATGACCTATTTGTTTGATTCATGTTACAGCCTACAGAACCATAAACATGAATCCAACATATCAGTCTTTCATTGAAACAGATGCCTCATTTGTCGCAACAGATGATTTATTTGTTTAAACATATAGCTCTTATGTTGGATTCATGATCGGGTTCTATCCATTGTTGGAAAAACAGTTTAATAGCAGTTACCCAGATAGCAAATTCAACTAAAAATTATAATTTGACTTACCAAAGTATCCTATGAAGTAATGCCAAAGTGGAAAGTGATGTACGAAATAAAATTTGACCTAAGAAATTGGTCAAATAGCAACAATAGTGGTAACAACAATAACAACGACAATGGTCAACAAGAAAAAGATAAAGATGATAATGAAGTAGAAGATGATGATAATGAAGCAAAAGATGGTGAATAAAGTAGCAGCAACAATGAACAACAAAAATCGCTAAGAGAGAGAAAACAACAATGGATGAGAAGAGAGAGAAAGATGCCTTTTCCCTCCATTTTCCATTACATTAGGTAAACATTGGATCAACGTGTAAATTTAAAAACTTTTGAGCTATTCTCAAACTTTATTAATCCATAATTAATTGTCACCTCCACTCAATAATTAAGACTTGTGTCACCTACACCTCATTTAAAAACTCTTTTATCACATATAGTCCAAGGCCCCAAGAAACTAACGACTAGGCACTATTTGTTTATGGATTATTACAGAGTATTCCAATTTGGTAAAGATGGTACTATTACATTTGTCCTACAACTTGGACATTATATGGACTAATGGCCTCACAGTTTGAGACGTAAAGGACAATTTTGACACCATGAAACTGTGGAATATATCATAGAGAGTTTCTTCGACTTTAAGAGTCCGTTTGGATAGGATTAGAATCTGGTCAAACCAGCTTTTAATCTCTTTTTTAGTTTTTTATGGTGTTTGGTAAAATTAAAAAGTACTTAAAAAGGATAAAAACTGATTCAAAAAAATGAGAAGTTGGGTACCCCAGCTTTTTTTTTTAGATTAAAATTATTTTAGGTTTGACCAAAACATTTACCTTTTTATCCCTTATGTTTTTCTCCAATTCCAACAATATCCTAAACTTATAGCCCATAAATATATAGTTTTTTTTCTCTTTGCCACTTCGCTTCATCTCTTTCCTCCAATTTTCTCTTCATCTTTCTTTTTTATTGTCATCGAATCCATCATTACATCGGAGGTTTGTTCAAAAAAATTATTTTAGAATTAAACATTATAAATAATTCACCTTATTTATGATGTTAACAATTTTAAGGACATTTAAGTCATTTTAACAGCAAGAAAGTGTTTAACATCACCTGTTTTTTTGTTTGTTTAGAAGAAAAAAATTGGGGGTAGGGGAAGGGGATTACAATGTGGGGAATCGAACCCTCACCAACAAAGTGGAAGTTCAGGTAACTAACCAACTAAACTATTAAGATTCCCAAATATTGTGTGACTCAGGAATCGATCCCTGGTCATGTGGATGGAAGTGATGGCTTTAGCCAGCTCACCTAGGTGCACTACCAAACATCACTTATTTACCAAATACATCAACAACTTTTTTTAAGTTTCAGCACTTCTATTTAAACACTTATCTACTTAATTTATAAACACTTATTTTAAGCTTTTAATCACTTAAGCTAAAAATTATTTTTTAAATCATACCCAAACAGGCTCTAAATATGATTTTGTGGGATATGTTGCACTCGTTTATGTTGAATTTTCTGTTGTTTTTGGTTTCTTATTTGCATACTCAATTTAGGCATTAACATCCATGGATAGATAGGTCCCATATAATGTCAGGAAAGGGGCTTTCCTGTACCTAGAATGTACGATATAGTACAGTTATCATATAGTAGTAGTTTTCTCTTTCCTTTCACCATTTTCTCCTTGCTCAATTTGAGAATGCAAAACTTTATCTCAAATTCAGTTACTCTGTAGTCTGTACAAAAACATAAACATTTGCACATCTCTAGACATAGGATATAAAAATTGAAAGCGATATGGCCGTTATCTCAAATTTGCCTATAACTATAGTTACCACTCTAGCATTGACATGGCCCCTTTTAAGGCATTGTATGGTAAGAGAAATCGATCTCCTATTGGGTCGTATGAAGTTGGTGAGGGAAAGTTTCTTAGACCCGATTTAGTTCACCAAGCCTTAGAAAAGGTGAAGGTGATCCGTGATAGGTTGAAAATAACTCAAAGTCACCAAAAGTCCTATGCAGATATGAGGCATAGGGATTTGGAGTTTAATGTTGGCGATTGGGTATTCTTGAAGGTATCTCCCCTGAAGGAACTGATGTAATTTAGTAAGAAGGGGAATCTTAGTCCCCGGTATGTTGGTTCCTATTTGATTTTTAAAAGGGTTGGACATGTTGCCTATGAGTTGGAGTTGCTTTCTAGTTTGAACTCCATTCACCTGGTTTTCCATGTCTCTATGTTGCATAAATATGTGGGTGATCCTTCGTTGGTTGTTCCCTTGGAGGATTTTGGTGTGTCGGACTCTTTGTCCTATAAAGATATCCTAGTGAGGATCTTAGATAGTCATGTTTTCCGGTTGCGAATGAAAGAAGTGGCTTTGGTAAAGGTTCTCTAGAGGAACCAAAAGTCTGAGGAAGATAGTTGGGAGGCGGAAGAAGAAATGAAGTCCAAGTATCCACATTTGTTTTCCATTCTAGAAACTCATGATTGAGGTATTTTTTACCTTTTTGCCTTGATTTATGTCTTTATTAGACAATGGGTTTGAGTCCCTAAACTTTGCATTGAGCTAGTGTGATGATAGACGATGGGTTAAAGTCACTAAGCTTTAAATTAAACAAGTGTCTTTGATAAATAATGGGTTTGAGTCCCCATAGTAATGAGATGAATGGTTGATTGATAATGATTATGATGTGTGTTTTATCCTTGTTGTGTGCCTTGTTTTCTAATTGTTAAAAGGTTGGTTGATGTGTACTAACTTGTGTTTAAGCTTGCCTTACCCATCATTTGAGGACAAATGATCCAAGTGGGGGAGAATTGAAATACCTTGACTTTGGACCCTTAGAAAAATTCCCTTGATTGAGGCTTCTGGACTAGGTACAACTAAGGGAACTAGTCATATCTTTGTATATGATTTAGTGACCCCTCTCGTACTTGTAACGCCCCTATTTTCTAGAATCAGAACACCACACGATGCTCATGATCTCGAAAGACCACAAGCTAACCCTATACTGATATCCGTACCTGAGCACTGCATAATATAATATAATAAAAGTGGAAAACTAGCAAAAACTTTCCATAAGGTTCAAAACATCTAAAAAAGATCAAAACTGAACACTGAATACTGATACATCTATCTGAAAAACCTCTAACTGTCTGACCTGTGGAGTTGATGGGACATGTCCCCAACTAACTCTGTCTACTAAAAATAAACTGAGTCTAATTCCATAGTAAAATAAGGATCATCCTCGATTGAAGAGGACTCACTGCTATGTCTACTGCTGCTGACTGAGTCTGTACTGCTAAGGGTGATCTGGATCTTGTGCTTCTGAACCTATGGTATAAGACACTATAGTGCAAGACAAAAGTATGCGTCAGTACTTTGAATGTATTGTTATGCTAGATGAGGTAAGGCTAAATGCAAGGGCTTATGCATGAACATAGCTTAACTGAATAACATGAGAGTACTGAATGAGGACATATGCATGAATACACAAACCATAACTGAAATCATCATGACTTTGAATACTGATACTCGAAAACTGATTTACTGACATCTGAACTCACTACTAATACTGAGATATTGAATAACTGAATCTTCTAATATTGATAACTGAGTACTGAAGTTGAGATCACTCCTCTCTAGTGGAAGATCTCTGAATCTTTTAATAATAGAAATGATGGACTGAGTTTGATATCAAGCCTATCTAACGGATGATCTTCGGCTCTATTAGTACTGATACTGATTAACTTTACGCGAGACCAGGCCTATCTAGCGGGTGGTCCATGAATCTATGGAACTATCTAAGTTCCTGACTCATATGAGTGACTGTATCTGATAGTCCTAATTTCTGAGTTCTACTCTAAAGACTGATACAGAAACTGTAACTGTGGGAGTTCTCACTTAACCGACATGCCCCAGATCTGATGTAGTGGGGTCCAACCTGTAACCCCAACTGGAAGGGTATCAATACCCTGCCACAGGTAAAGACCTCTTCTATGGTCAAGCCTCTCTAACGGGTGACTCTGAACAGGAAGTCAAGCCTAAGGAATATGATAGTTAAGCCTTCATCTAACGGGTGATTCCAGGTCTTGCACTGGATACGCAGTTCTGGAGTTTAGGGACTATTACTAACGACTCTTTCTCTCTAACGGGGAAGCCTTCATCCCTACACTCGCTTGGTGCTAGTTCCTACTCCCAACTGAAAGACACTAAACTGATTCTTGGACTATACTAGACTGAGATGAATCTATTAGTGATTATCTTACTTGACTGATCTAACTGAGTTTACTTGATTCCATTATATGCGGAATACTTTTGAATCTCGTTATATGACTGGATGATACTAAGTTCTAAATTGATTACTTGAATTCTATTGAGGTCTGTAACTGAATTCTTGAAAACTACTAAGATCTGAGTTGAGTACTGAACTGAAGTTGGAATGCTAATGATACTTAGATTACTGATATTTCTTAAGTTCTGTAACTGTCTGAGAGTACTGAATTTTATAACTGACTGAGTTCTAAGGATCATAGCTTGACTAAGATTATCGTGAAAACTGACACTGGCTCTAGACAATAGCTAATTTGTTGGGTATAAATACCCCCAGGACTCGATAACATAAAAGTAAAACATAACCATTCTTGAATAATCATGACCATGGAATTTCATTCACAACACAATCAATACGATATTTCATCAATCACTTGAATGTCATACACATGTAAATGTATAGGGAATGCATACTAATATCTCATAGTTGTTCAATAAGGAATACACATGGATAAGAATGCACGCAACTTATCATAATACATTCACTAAGGTATTTCAACAAACGCTTGGCATGCACTAGTTATCACAAAATTGGGGATTTCATGCTTAACATACTAAATAGGCACTATTATCTTTACTTAAGAATTCTGTCAAACATATGGGGAGCATGCTTTGGTTATACCACAGATTCTATACTTTATCATCATGAATACATCAATATCATGCAACTTGAAGAAGGTTTATCATGAACATCATACAATTCATTACATACTAGAATCAACTCTTGAAATTGGTAGTCTAAATCATAAATTAAAACCCAACAATACAAAATCATGAACTCTAATACACATAAATCATGAAATCTCATAAATACATAAACTTTAAAATTTTGAAAAGGATTCCTAAGCTTCTTAGGTGGAAGGAACCCAAGAATAAACATCTAACATACCTTAGAAGACTCTTTCTTGAAGGTTCTTGAAGAAAATCCTTAGTTTTGTTCTTGATTTTTTGGCTAGGGTTCTTGCCCCTTTGAGAGAAAATATAATGTTCTTGAGAGAAAAGTGAGGAAAATAATGGAATAAAGGCTTATTGGGAATTTTATTTCGTGTTTAGGGCTGATAGGGGTCATGGAAAAAGTCTAAGACGCCCTTGGTATTAAATAAAGGAATCTGAAAATCCTGATTTTTCATGCTGGTGCGACGTGCCATAATCGCGCTAGCTTACTGGAAATTGAACAATTGAGAAACTTCTTGATGGCGCAACGCGGTGGAAATCTTGTTTCCATCTTGGTTGTGAACTGGAAATACACCGCGATACGGTGGAATTGCAAAGGCTCTCTGGATTTTAACGATTGCCATTTTGGCTGACTCTGCGACGCGCCAAAGTACCAGGTGGTACATTGTCTTACTAAAATGGCTCTAACTCTTCGTCCGAGTGTCGGATTTGGGCAAATTTAGTATCGACGGAAAGTTTATTCAATTATCCACATGAAAAAAAATTGATATTAGGGAAAATTTAGACAGTTTAAAATATTTCTCACTTGGGAAGTCATCCCTTACTCGTCTTAAGGATGAAATTCGACTTGAAGAAAGTTCGGGGTATTACAGTACTCTAGGTAGTATGGATAGAGTTAATCATAGTCCTAGATATGAATTAACCTCTCCAGGTATGAGTCATATCCTACCTAGTCGTATAGAGTATGGAACTTGAGATAGAGTGGACTATTTTTGGTACGGGTTAGGGCATGGTTTAGGGTACCAATCGTATCCTTGGATATGATTCAAGGGTGTGTTTTCATGTATTGATCAGTGTAGGGGTCTTTGGTGAAGCCTTTGGTATGAGGTAGGGTACCACTCGTACCCTAGGATAAGATTAACTTGAGAGCGCCATACCCTCCTACGGGTTTATTTTCCAGCTTTTAGCTAAGGGCTCTATGATTATATCCCACCCCAAAACCCTTAAGTACCCTTACTATATAATGTGTTGTGGCCTCCTAAACCCTTATATTGAATGAAAAAAACATTCCAAATCCTCTCTACACTTCTCAAAACAAGATTGGAGGCTAGGGTTTCAAGGGTGTTCCTCTAGAGGCAAAGAGGAGTCAAGTTTCTTGGTGGATCATCTTTTTTAAGACATGTAACTATTTACCTTGTTAAATAACTCAAAATCCTTACATATGGATTAATAATTGAAAATGGTGATTTTGAAATCAAATGATAAGAGGTTTGTTGCCTAATGATGAATAATGTTTGTTCTTGCTTAAACTTTTGTTTATACATGTTATTGGTGATGATTTGCATATGAGGGTGCTTTTTGTTTGTGGTTTAACAAATGTGTCTTGAGTAAACCTAATACTGATGAATTCTACCATATATTTGGCCTTGATAAAGATACACACACAAGGTGTTTGTGAAAATGTCTAACTAAAATGACTACTCACATGTTGATGATGTTTTGAACTAAGGAAAAGGCCCAATGAGTATGAATGCTTGTTAAATGGTATGGTAAAGATATTGTTAGCCATGTAATGGGTTAAATTATGACCTTTTTGGTTTGATTGCAAAGGGGGGGTTAAAAGTCCCTACTACGTTCAAATACACACGCAAGTGTATGTGATCGTATAAGTAATATAGTGATTTAGACAGTCGGATATCATACCCATGAGGACTATATAACTAGCAACTCAACCAACTTTAGTTTTATACAAGGAGGTATTAAGTGTTGTAAAGTATCAAGATGATTTTGAAGTTTTGAATAAAAATGTAAATAAATAAGAAATAACAAGTTGTAACAATACCAAGCGAGCCACAGTTGTAAACAGTAATGATGAGAATTCCAGGGTTGAGGCACATCTAACAATCTTAGAAATATCTATTCTTATCGTAGTCCAGTTGGTTATCGGGTTGTTGATTCACAGGGTTTATAACACGATCATGGTCTCCCTACCTCTAATCTTCTACCTACATGAACTTTACAACTGCATCGTTGATCGGGGATTTAATAATCCATTTAAATATATATGGTAATCCTCCTTCAATTGAACCAAGCAAGGTTTCTAGGTATATCCCTATCCTAGATGCTAATTCAAATCCTCTATTTTATAAAAGGATGAGAACCTTGCTCCTTAATCTCTTTGTTCTATCCAATGATTCTCCTCCCAGATTCACATAGAAATATAGATTTATTATAATGGGGGGCACTCATTAAAATAGTAAGCACAAGAAATTAAGAACAACCCATATGATAATCCAACAAGAAACTATGATAAAGAATATCAAGGGGTAATCATGTTCATGGACTCAACCCCAAAACAAAGGAGTTTAGCCACTCATGTCTGAATTCAACATCAAAAATAAGTAATTAATCATACCCAAAATTAATCTTGAAGTGAAGAAGTTCAAAAGAAATTCTAAGGATCCTAAAAGAGAGATTTTGTAGTTTTTTTGCCATTGTTGTGCTTTCCAAAGTGTTTTGTCTTGACTCAATTTGTTCCTTTTATATCTGGATCTGACATTCTCGCTTTTGACAAGCATCGCGATGTTGTAAGTCTCACATTGCTATACTCACCGCAACGTGGTGTAATCGCGGTGAGTTTCTTTTTCTTACCAAATGTTGATTTGGTCCTCACCGTGATGTTGTGCAATCTTGGTGAGGTACAGGATTTTTATAATTCCTTATTCCTCTTTTACCGTGACGCGATGGGGTTCAAATCTAGAGAAATGGAAATTAACCCTTCATCATGACACAATGACATACTTGAGGTGACTTCTGGACTTTTGGTTTCTTGTCTTTTCCTTCTTTATTTTCTTCCTAAGCCATGTTCCAACCTTTACAATTAAACACACAAATAACTATTCCCTTGGGGATTTACTTTAACCTTTCTCCTACTTCAATTTCACACTCCCTACTCATTTAATCATCTATACTTAAAGTGCTTAGGAGCTATGGATAAAATTAAGGTCTATCAAAGAATGGGTTAGTCTACATTGAGGCTACCAAATAAATCCAGTTATAGGCTCAATGGGGCTAATTAGTGATATTCATAAGAGTAGGTGAATGAAGTATAAAAATTAGTCTATAGTGAGGTGGCAAAATACTCCCTATTTAAGACTCATCAATATCATCATTTGCATCATCAGCATCATCACCATCATCATCTTTCTCTTTATCATCATCTGCATCGCCTTCGTCAGGCTTCTCATCATTATCTGACTTAATATCTGAGTTACACCATTGATGCTCCTCATATATCGGCACATCATCATCAATCGACACCAAAAAATCTGGCCCTATCCTCAGCAGTGTCCAAGCATAATGTCCTAAGGGGTAATCCAGCTTCATAGCACGAATCCCTTTGTTCGTCGATGCTCTTCCCTTATCCACCAGTTGCAACATATGTAATCCATTCATTCTTGTAGTGATTTCATCAGTCTGAGCTTGATGTTCAGACATAGTAAGGATCGATCCATGAGCTCCAGCTGTGCTCCTAGATTTAGTGACATCAAAAGGGCGAGCATCTACCAATGGTTTGTAGTCTAACTCCTCCTCCTCCACACGGTTCCTTTTCAAAAACTGAGTCAATAAACTTTCAAAGCCGTATCAGTGCCCCTCATAGTAGCGCACCTTCTTCATAGCAGAAAAGATCACCTAGCCTATATTAATGTGAATATCATTGCACATGAGAGCATATATCAAGCATACCCGATCACGTGTAACTTCTGTGATATGTTTGTCTTGAATAAGGATATGATAAACAATTTATCCCCACATCCATGCCTCCTTGTTCATTTGTGCATACAGTAAGGAGGAATGAAGACTAGTGTCTCATAATCTTGTCCACCTAGCATTCAAAGGAGTACCGCACAGAAAGTTTCTGATGTGAGCATATGGAGGAGTGAAAATCAACTTCCTCAAATGATATGTGTCATCCTCAGGTACCCCTAGGAAGTCATTTATGTCTACAGCTGTAAATCTGACCACTTTGCTGTGAACTTTTACCTCATGATCTTGGTCTCGTGGGCCCCATTTGGCATAAAACTCACATACAAGGTGAAAATTCTACTCAGTAGGATGGGTAAATACAAAGTTCATGCTCAACTGCTCCAGTCGTTGAACCATGATAGGGTATTCTTGTTATAGTCTCGCCCTATCAATAAACACCTCAGATATGTATTTTGTGTAAAGGTGCTTGGTATACCACTTCTTTCCTTCTTGTCTGACTGCCTTAAATCCAAATCTCCTTGACTGACCATGCGGGACTGGTAGAGCATGTGGCACCCTATCAATTTTCCTTTCTGGCTTTCTGCTTTGTTTCCTAACTGCCTGAGAAGTACCAGCCTTTCCCTTGCCTTTCAGTTATCTTCGATCCATAGTGCCTCTTACCACGATGTGGTGACATTGGAAACCATATTTTTAGTGTATTTTAATCTTCTTTTTGACCTAGTATGATACTTAATTTGCACACATGTCATTTACAAACATGATTTCTCCCCTTGACATAACCTTAGCCTGATCCCTGCACAATAACACAAATAAAGAAACACCATGACGAAAATCGAGTTACCTCCCACTCAGCGCCTTAGTTTTGGTCGTGGTACGACTCATATTTTTGTATTTTTTCTTTCTTTTCTATCAACTTAAAACTAAAAACAAAAACTACTCTATTACATTCATGGGTTGCCTCCCACGTAGAGACTTAGTTTACATCGTGGTATGACTCAGCTCAATTTCATTCATCAGCAAAGGTAATGGACACATTGTGTTTATCTCTGTGATTTTCCCAATAATGCTTCACACGTTGTCCATTCACTAAGAACTTTTCAGTCTTTTCCTTGTTCCACAACTCCAATGCACCATGAGATGTCATACGCACTACCTCAAAAGGCCCAGACCATATATACCGCAACTTACTCAAAAATAATTTCAACCTCAAATTAAACAGCAAAATAAGATGTCCAAGTTCAAAAACTTTGTCAAGGATATTCTTGTCATGCCATTTATTGGTCTTCTCTTTGTACAATTTGGAATTCTCGTAAGCATGGATACAAAATTCATCAAGTCCAACAAGCTTCAACAATCTTTTCTCACCCGCGGCCTCAATATCAAGATTCATCTTTTTCACTGCCTAATAAGCTTGATGTTCCAGCTCTATAGACAAATGGCAGGCTTTCCCATAAATTAAATAATATGGAGAGGTACTTATGGGCGTCTTATAAACTGTTGTATAAGACCATTGCACATCATCTAGCTTTTTAGCCCAATCCTTCCGCTGATCATTGATATTGTTCTACAAAATTTGTGTTATCTCTTGGTTGGATACCTCTATTTGACCACTTATTTATGGATGGTACGCAGTGGCCACCTTGTGCCTAACACCATATTTAGCTAAAATATTTTTAAACCATGTGTTAATTAAATACGTACCTCTGCCACTAATTATAGCTCTGGAAGTGCCAAATCTAGAGAATACATGCTTCTTTACAAATTTTAATACCACTCTTACATCATTAGTGGGGAAAGATACAACTTCCACCTACTTATATACGTAATCAACTATCACTAGGATATATAAGTTACCATTGGAAAGTGTAAATAGTCCCATAAAAAGCTATCCCCAAAACATCGAATACCTCAACTTCAAGAATATTGTTTAGGGTCATCTCATGATGCCTGGAAATTGTACCTAACCGTTCACACTATCACAACCCTTCACAAAAGCGACTGCCTCTTTGAACAATGTAGGCCAAAAGAAACTTTATTGTAACACCTTTCTAGTTGTGCATTCACCCCTATGATAGCATCGTAAGGAGATGAATGACATTTTTACAGGCCTTGTTGAGATTAAGTTTCCGACACACATCTACGCACAATTCCATCAGTACCATGTTTGAACAGAAAGGTCTCATCCCATACACATGCACGTGAATAATGTAGTAGCTTCTTTATCTGTTGAACGGTGGCTTCTAGAAGGTACACACCACACTCTAATAAATTCATGATGTCTGCATACCAAGAAAATTCACATACATCTAGAGCCAATAATTTCTCATATAGAAACTCTTCCCAAATGCATAGTGTATCATCAACAATATGGTCATGATTCTCTAGACTGGACAAATAATCTGCTACTTGATTCTCTGCTCCTTTTAGATCATGCACCTCTAGGTCAAATTCTTGAAGCAATAGAATCCACCTGATCAACCGTGGATTTGCAACTTTTTTGTTGAATAAGTACTTGATGGCAGCATGGTCTGTGTGAATAATTTCCTTAGTGCCTACCAAGTATGATTAAAATTTGTCGAATACATAAACCAATGTTAACATCTCTTTTTCTGGGACTGTGTAATTCATCTGGGTATTATTCAAGTATTTAATTTCATAATAAATAGAACAAAATATGTTGTCTTTTCTCTGCCCCAAAACTACTCCCATAGACACATCACTTGCATCACACATTAGCTCGAATGGTAACGCCCAATTTAGAGAAATCAAGATGGGTGCTTCTGTCAGTTTCTTCTTCAACTTCTCAAAAGCTTCTTAATAAGCAACACCAAAACAAAATTTAGCTTCTTTTTCCAACAATTTACACATTGGCATGCAATCTTTCAAAAATCATGAATAAACCGCCTGTAGAATCCTGTATGCCCTAGAAAACTCCTCACTCCCTTCAATGTTACCGGATATGTCAAATTCCCAATGGCTTCAACCTTGGATCTATCCACTTCAAGTCCTCTACATGACACCTTATGACCAAGGACTATTCCTTCCTTGACTAGAAAGTGACACTTTTTCCAATTCAGTACAAGATTTATCTCCTCACAACGAGCTAGAACTCGATCTAGATTCTGCAAGCATATATCAAAAGAGTTACCATAAATAGAGAAGTTCATCCATGAATACCTCAACAAATTCTTCAACCATGTCATAAAAAATTGCCATCCTGCAACTCTGAAATATTACGGGTGCATTGCAGAAGCCAAAAGGCATGCGTCTAAATGCATATGTGCCATATGGAAAAGTAAAGGTGGTCTTTTTATCTTCTGGCGCAATTGTGATTTGATTATATCCATAGTAACATCCAAAACACAATAGTATTCCTTCCTTGCCAACCTATCCAGCATTTGATCAATGAATGAGATGGGATAATGATTCTTTTTAGTTGCTTCATTTAGTTGTCGGTAGTCAATGCAGATTCTCCAACCAGTTTCTATTCGAGTGGGAATCATCTCATTAGCTTCATTAGTCACCACATGTATCCCACTTTTCTTTGGGATACAATGCATAGGGCTAACCCACTTTCTGTCAGAAATGGGGTAGACAATCCCAGCATCAAGCCACTTGATAACTTCTTTTCGTACTACTTCCTTCATCACCGAATTCAACCTCCGTTGTTGCTGTACTCTTGCCTTGTAACCATCTTCCATGTATATATTATGCATACAAAAATCTGGATTAATCCCTATGATGTCTGACGTCTGCCAGCCAATTGTCATCTTCCTTGTTTTTCAAAACTGTCATTGCTTTCCTTACCTGTGTACATCAAATAAACCCGCAGACAAAATAACAGGCAAAGTATCATTGTCACCAAGGTAAATATATTTCAAGTGAGGAGGAAAAAGATTAAGCTCTAATTTTGGATCTTCATCAACTGAAGCTTTGGGCGATGGACCAATTGGCCTGTTCAATGGCTCAAAAGGCAGCTTTCTCATTTCAACAACCGCCAAATTCATAACTTGAACCAATTTAAGCGCCTTCATATCTCCATAAAGATCAAAAACCATCAAGTCTTTCTCAAGGGGATCTTCAGACAACAATAAATGTAGCTCAGATGCAAAGTCAATAACTGATATGGAAGACAATTCTTTATATATAGTAGGCAATTTTAGAGCCTTATATACATCAAAAACCTCCACTTTTTCATGCTCTCTAATAGTCATCTTCCTTGTTGTTACATCAATAAGTGGATGTCTTGTTTCTAGGAATGGGCATCCCAAAATAAATAGAATAACTAGATCAGCTTCAAAGTCAAGAATAACAAAGTCTACTAGAAAAATCAGTGATCCTACTTGAAATAAGACATCTTCAATAATTCCATTCGGCCTAGCAAGGGACCTACCAGCCAACTGCAAAATAATAGTGATGGTTTTAGGACTCCCAAGACCTTTCTATTGATACCACGATGTGAGCATAAGATTGATGCTCGCCCCCAAGTAACATAATCCACGAGCAGTAATGGCCTGCCCAATAGTGATATGCAAAGTAAAACTACATGGATCCTTCAGATTCATGAGAAATTTGTTCAATATCTTATATGTTCACTCCTCAGTAAGTGCAGCTATATCATACTTTGTCAACTAGTTCTTGTTTACCACTATGTCCTTCAGATACTTTGCATATTTTAGAACACTCTATAGAATATCAACAAGAAGAAGATTTATATGAACATGCTTTAGAAGATCCAAAAAATTCTTGTAACTTGTCTCTTCTTGACGCTTTTGTTGCCTTTAAGGAAAAACTAAGGGTATAGTCTTCTTCTCCACTTAAATTTTATCACATGCAACTCTTTATTTGACCCCTTTCTCCCCATTCTTTTTAGGACCATCATCAGTAGTTATGGGACTAACCTGCTCAGGTACCACCTTCTTTAACTGCAACCCACTCCTCATTGTGACTATATTTACCTGCTTTGGATTTTCCTCAGTATCGCTAGGTAAGACTCCTTGAGGTCTAGTGTTTTATGATCCCAAAATCTGACCGAGTTACAACTTTAAATTCCTAGTAATCATCTGTTGAGTCTTCATATTGACCTGTTGAATTTTTATATCAGCTGCCATCTATACCTGAGAAGCTAGAAGTTACTTCAATATCTCCTCTAATTACTTATTTGAGTAGTGGTTTGATTATTCTAAACCTGTTGTTGATTATGTTGCATCAGCCCCTTATATTGATTATTGTTCTGTGCCTAATTTCCACCCTATGAGAAATTGGGATGATTCCTCCAATTGGTATTGTAGGTATTACCAAAGTTATATTATCCCAGATAATTCACATTCCCTATATAATTAATAGAATCTGGATTAGCCACACAAGCATCTACTACGTGCTCGCTACTTCCACAAACCTCACACCAAGAATTTACCTATTAGACTGCATTTGTTATTGCTGCCAAGTGTGAAACCCCACACTTCATACTACTGAACTGATTAGTAATCGAATTCTGGAGTGTTTTAAATTGAGTTGATAAGGCAGTGAACTAATCTTCTTCTAATACATTTGCAACCTTCTTAAGAGTACCCCTCTAGTCAACATGCCATTCAGGATTCCCTTGTTAAATCTGATTCAATAGTGTGTACAATTCATCATAAGTCTTCTCAAGAGCTTGCCCACATACTGCTGAATCCAAGAGAATCTTAGTATTTTGCTTTAACCCCTCAATGAAAGTATGAACAAGAACATCATTAGACTGATGATGGCAAGGGTAATTTCTGAGTATACTTTTAAATCTCCCCTAAGTTTGGTCAAGATTCTCTCTTTCTTTCTATCTGAAACTTAGAATCTCGCATCTCAAACGTGCAATCTTTCCTGATGGAAAGAATCGAATAAGGAACTTCTGAGCTAGATCTTCCCAAGAATTAATTGAGAGTGGTGGTTCAGAATATAACCACCTTTTCGTTTCCCAAATTAAAGAAAAGGGGAAGAAAGTCAATATTCACCCCCAAAAAAATATAGGTATCGCTTATTTCCAAGAAGGTTTGTATGTGCTATTATGGGTCTTCATGTGACAATCCGGTAAATTGCCTAGCCAAATTCAACAACTGTACCATATTCTACTTTAATTCAAATCGACCACCTAGCTCGGGCTTGCGAATACTGCTAGTCGCATGGTTTGTAAGTGGATTGCCACCTCACAAACAGGTCAAGCAAATGCTTGAGCAAGAGCGACTGGAATAACCAGAGTTGGAACACGTCTGATATTTGGATCAACTAGATCATTTGGATCAACAAGATTTGGATCTCTTTGTTCAGCCATTTAAAACTGTTGAATTGGATAATGATCTCTTCACCTCTGTTGAAATACCAGTTCTAGTTCCAAAAAAGTCCCTACCAATTCTCTATCTCTCACCAATCTTGTATGCAGCTAAACCTGCAAAAATTCAGCCGCTAATATCAAGTCGCTAATATTTAAACTTACTATCAAAAACCAAAAATTGAGCAAATTTCTAATTATACTAGTCCTCGGCAATGGCGCCAAAAACTTATTGTTGTGGGTCTTCATGTGAAAATCCAGTTCAAAAACTTGTTGCATTCAAACGTACACGTAAGTGAATGTGATCGTACAAATAATATAATGACTTAGACAGTCAGATATCGTACCCACGAGGACTATACAACTATCAATTAAACCAACTTTAGTTTTAGACATGAAGGTAGTAAGTGTTGTAAAGTATCAAGATGATTTTAAAGTTTTGAATAAAAATGTAAATAAATAAGAAATAACAAGTTGTGAAAATAGCAAGCAAGCAACGGTTGTAAACAATAATGATGAGAATTCTAGGATTGAGGCACTTTTAACAATCTTACAAATCTCTATTCTTATCACAGTCTAGTTGGTTATCGGGTTGTTGATTTGCAGGGTTTATAACATGATCATGGTCTCCCGACCTCTAATTTTCTACCTACATAAACTTTGCAACTACATCGTTGAGCGGGGATGCAATAATCCATTTAGATGTATATGGCTATCATCCTATAATTGAACCAAACAAGGATTCTAGGTATATCCTTATCCTAGATGCTAATTCAAATCCTCTATTTTATAATAGGATGAGAATCTTTCCCCTTAATCTCTTTGTTCTATCCTACAATTCTGCTCTCGAATTCACATAGAAATATAGATTTATTCTAATGGTGACCTCTCATCAAAATAGTAAGAACAAGAAATTAAGAACAACCTATATGATAATCCAAAAGAAACTACAATAAAGAATATAAAAAGAGTAATCATGTCCTTGGCCTCATCCCTACAACAAGGGTGTTTATCCACTCATGTCTTAATTCAACATCAAAAATAAGTAATTAATCATATCCAAAATTAATCTTGAAGTGAAGAAGTTCAAAAGAAATTTGAAGAACACTAAAAGAGAGATTTTGTTGTTTTTACTCTGTAGCTGTGCTTTCCAAAGTATTTAGTGTTGACTCAATTTGTTCCATTTATAGATGGATCTGACATTCTCGCTTTTGACAAGCATCGCGATGCTGTAAGCCTCACATCGTTGTACTCACCGCGACGTGGTGTAATCGTGGAAAGTTTCTGTCTCTTGACAAATGTGGATTTGGTCCTTACCGCGATGCGGTGCAATGGCGGTAAGGTACTGGATTTTGACAATTCCCAATTCCTTCTTTACCGCGATGTGATGGGATTCAAAACTAGAGCAATGGTTATTAACCTTTAACCGTGACGTGGTGACATACTTGAGTAGAGTTCTGGACTTTTGGTTTCTCGCCTTTTCTTTCTTCAATTTCTTCCCAATCCATGTTCCAATGCCTTTATTTGTCCTTTCATCATTACGTCTCATTAATGCATCCAATCACATTAAATTCCATCACAATTTAGTCTTGCATACATTCATCATGTCCATTAGATACGGAGCGTACTTAAAGCTCAATTATAATCAGATTATCACATTTTAGCTCTCAGAACAAGTCCAAATATGGGTAAATACTGGTGATTGGACATATAAACACGCCCAAGATCACCACGCCGCACTTAAAATGTTATTCTTCCTTGAACAATCTAAATCAACAACACAATCACTCAAGCTTCATCTCACAACCTTAGAGTTATGCTTGCGTTGGGCACTTACAATTCTAATGCTGCTTTTTATCTCAAAACATGTCAAATTACTTTTATGCACACGGACAATTTGTTTCAAACCTCATTATCTAAACAGTGACATCAAATTCATTGGAAAACTTAATCAAATCACTCAATCTAACAACATAATAAGTAATCCGGACTTTCATCATTATGCACCCTCACAACAAGAAAGTTTCCCCATACCACTCACAATTATTCAATGTATCACATGAGGGGAATATTAGAATTAAATCACTCACTATCAACAAAGTATTCATACATGATAGATAATGAACGATAAGCTTGCCCTTAGTGTACTACTCCACTAATAGTTGGATATTAGGATTATGGATCAACTACGTTTTTCATGGTTGTAATGTAAGCTAAGGGACGAGTAGGAACTATTTAAGATATAGTAACTAATCTCTCTAAGAGATTTAATACCTCGCATTATACAATTAAGATCATTCTCTCTCAACCCAACTTCACCTTTTCTACCTTTACACACATTTGTTTCACCCGAATCTTATTAAGCACAATAATATACTGTAACGCCCCAAAATCAGGTCCCGAGACGTCACACGGTGCTTAGGGTCACAAGTGACCCCAAGCTAACCCTTCTACTGGCATAACTCATAAGCAACTGAATAAAAATACAAATCCATATAAATCAGCAGAAATTAACTCTTTTTTGAATCTGATCGATACAAAAATGGAATTTTACAGGATTATAATTCTGCCTTTACAACGAAATTGAAACAAAATACATCAACTTCTACTGACTATCTGTGAAGCCTCTACTAGTACTGACTGTAGGTAGCCGGGTCATGACTCCCGACTACCCCAACTCAATATGACTGAATAAAGAAAATACAACACTATAAACTCTGCATAACTAACCCAAGCCCTTGAATCAAAAGGACTCATCACCTGCTGACTGGATACCACGAACTGACTGGATCCGAAGGTGCAACTATACCTTGTACCTACATTCCGAGAAAATGTAGCCCGCATACGAATATCTGGGTCAGTACCATGGAAAGATACCGAGCATATGGGGGTACAATGCATATATAAAATAATATCTTAATATCATCACAGTTTATAAAATTATGCATACTGATACAAATTAAATCATCAAAATCATGGATGAATAATACATGTAACATACAACAAGTGAGTCATTACAATACGTTCTCAATTCACTTTCATCTCAATTTCAAATCATCAAAACAATCAAATCTCAAGTCAATTCTCATTAGAATATATTCCTTAAACCTTTTAAGAATAATGACTTTCTCAAACTCATCCTTTTAAGCAAATATGTTTTCATCTCAGATAGAAGAGTACACACACACACATTGGGAGATCCTATAACCGACATAAACCATGTGAGCTACATGGAGTCCAACGTACAACCCACATTGGGGAGAGTCGTCCTATCCTTGCCATCGGAGTAGGACTTCCAGTATCAATTCAAAAACACTAGTGATCACTATATAAATCAGCCTCAGACTCACATCCTACGGGGAAACGTAGTTTTAGGGAAGTAAGGTCACTTTATACCTCCCACTTGGTGCTAAAGATTACTCCCGGACTTAGCTCAGAAATTTAAATCAGCCTCAGGCTCACATTAAAGAAAATCCACAATAAACACTTCAACAATTTTCATCGGGAGCCAATTTGCTACCCCTTTATCATAATCAATAAAAACGTGAGTTTCTTTCACAGTCGAGTTCAAAATAACTCATTCACGATCAAAAGGTCAAATCATTCAAAACATCTCAAATATTCAATATCAACGTGCTTATAACACACATTATCTCAAAAATATAATTTCAAATGGGGTTCGCGACCCAAATATCAAAATCATGATAAATATCGTTCAAGATTCATGCTTTACATCACCACACATGTAAATTCATCTTTCAAAATCATAAACATCAAGATTCCATAATAATCATCATAAGATATGGGTTCATGCTTCAAATTCATAAAAATCAGATAAAAATCATGCCTTTGTAAAGAAAATTACTTTTGGGCACAAGGACGAAAAAGATTTCTTGTTAAAAAACCCCACATACCTTGAATGATGAACTTTAGATCGATACTCATTTTTGAGATGTTAATCGTGCCTTTGAATGATGGTTCTTGGAGTTCTTGAACTAGGAACTTGGAATCTTGAATAAATTTGCAGAATTAATGGTGAACTTTGGAGGTTCTTGAAGTTGGATGTAGGAGCTTAGGGTTTTCTTTTTGAGGGAATTTGATGAAATATAACATATAATGCTTCTAATAGGCTTTAATATAGGGTTTGGACGGATTTTGGGTGAGGGGGAATGACCAAAACGGCCCTAAAATCAAATAATTCTTGCATCTGTCCTTTGGTGGACTGTTTTGATAGTCTGAAGTAGATCAACCATAACGTTTTACTCCAATATTCAAATTGGATGAAACCAATTTCATTAGAAAGAGGACTCTCATATCTTTCCATTGATATATAGTATCTCACCCAGATCATTATGTATGAGGAGTTATGATCATTTGAAGTTGAAGAAAAAATACGCCAGGCCTCAGTACTTTTTTCCTGCACGTTTTACTGTTCACTACTATTCACGGTTCGATTGGAATATTCATAACTCGTCGCTCGGGTGTCCGTTTTGGATGATCCACATATCGTCGGAAATATTATTCGATACTCTACGCAATTATGGGTCATAATCTAAGACATTCCGCATGGAAAATTTATAATTCATTCTAGAAGATAGAACCCAACACGTTTACGCACAAAATTTCAACGAAAAATTTCCCGGGGTATTACATCATCTCCCCCTTGGAAACATTCATCCTCGAATATCGATGAATAAGTATAGAATACCATGGAAATGAGGACAAAAGGCTGGGATAACGAAGTTAATCCACTTACTTCACTCTAAACTTTCGAATACTTCATAGAACATGTGATTCATAATGAGAATGGTCACATAGTTGGATCTTAAACAAAGGAGAATGATTTTATGGAATCGATATCTTTGGTTTATTCAAAGACTGAGAATCAAAGGTCTCGAAGGGGATCTCGTCAAAAGAAGGACCACTAGCACCCAAATGAAGCGTCCCTCAACACTCCCTCCAAAAGATTCAAATGACATTGTTCGGGGAGAAAATGAACCATAATTTGATACAATCCTATCGTATGAGAACAAGGACCCATATGGCATAAATTAAGATAGGAATTTCTAGGTCTTGGGAAACATAACTCCTTGCTTCCAAACTTAGCAACACTTCCCAACTACTCCCTCGACTATGTTCAAGGCTAACTCCAAGTACTCATGAGATACGCCACATAACACTATACTATTAATCTATATCATGAACCTCAATACACACTGAGCCTCACAACTCCTCATTTCAAACATAACTCTTATTGCTACTCCAACAACCACATACAATCTTATACTAGGGATCTGCTAACTTGCGGTGCATTCTTTTAGATATACAACCATAACATTCAAGCCTATACTCATAACCACATACGCACTTCGTGCATGCACCTCTAAACAAACACTCATAAAGCATCTTCCTCGCTTTCTCTAAGATTCCATCAATTACATCATTCACGCATACTGGTCAATTCTTTAAACGGCACACATAATATTTTCTCAACCAATTGAACTATACAATAAAACTCTGTATTACTATCCCTACAACCTCATAGAAGTGCATAAAAATGACGCACAACAATCTTTCCAAATAAACATTTAAAACTTCAACTAACCACGGCATGTATCAAGGACTTAGCCTCCATCTAACTTCATTTCACCGTCGTGAGCACACCTCCTTCTATCATAGATAAGGAAGTATCTTCTCTCCTTTCTAGACAACTGCTCAACACCATTAGCTTGACTTAATGAAAAGGTCACAAAATTTTAAAACATGAAGACCTGAAACATGAAGGGATAATGTAAATAACTTGATTCTCTCTATTGAGGCCTTAGGAATAAAATATCAAATACAATGGGTTCATTAAGGTATCAAAACTGAAGACACCCATAACGGAAACTGAATCTCACTGATCAATAAGAGTATTGCCTGAGTACTGGAACTGAACATACTATAAAAATTGAGTATATGAGTCATGGGCGGCATGCCCTGAATTTAGACCTCATAACTTATGGAATGTGATTCCAACTTCTAGAAGAACTGAAATTTCTCGTTTTTGGAAACTAGAAGAGTATGTAATTCTCCATCACGTGTATGAACATGAATTAAGATCATGGAACTGAAATGTAAAGCATGAGTAGGTTTTGGGACAGCTGAAATACTGAAATAAAATTGGGTCAAGCACTGATCTTTCTCACAGCAAATTTACAGCTTACTGGTACTTCTACTAAAATGTAAAAGCTTGACTTGACTACTTGTTCTATCATCTCCCCCTTAGCTTTAAGCCACCACTCAAATTCTCAAATGCTTACTAATTTCGAATCTCCATGAACATCTCTATCGCCAGAATGTACACCATCTCGTGCTTCAACTCTTATTTCTATTAGCTCAACTTGAATACTTTCTAACCTTTTGATAGACCATGCTACTTTTGTCTTCTCCCTCTAATACCATGCCTATGAACTTATATTTCTAACCCATAAGAATCAAAATCACACTTAAGAGGCTCAACATTTCCAATCATACGCCTCGCCTTAACTTAGCCATCAAAACATCATCCATCGTCTAACTATTATTTATCCATCTAACAATCCCATGGCACGACTCACTACACCACATACACTAATCCTCGAAATTAAAGTAGTCCCATAATATCTTGGGTGAAATTTCTCATCATAATATAATATTAAACTTAATTACAAGTCAACTACACTTAAACTCTTGTGTGCACTGTTCAAGCCTATTAGGTCACTTCCGGCAACTAATATCATTAATTCAGAAACCGTCACATTCGGCTTCATGATCACCAATCGTTCAAACTTAAGGTCTCACACTTCACATAATTTACAACTCCATCTCACGCATAACTCCCACGTGAAGATTATAAAACAACACATCCATGAACACTAGCCCACTTAAACTTCATAACAATAATAATTGGTCCTAATCATATAGCCTATCTTATTCACAATCCATTAACACATCCTTCTTTCACCCGTCACTACTATCTATCCTTCATACATAACTTAACATAGTTCATAGCTCTCTACGTCTTAACTTAACTTCCTCTTGCAATCTGGAGAGCGCCTAGATTAACAACACTTACCCACCGAGTACTTCCATCACTAACCTATACTCTCTGTCATACAAATACCATCAACACCCATTTCATACCTCGAACAAACTATATCACTTCCTATTAACCCAATTGCATGCAAAAAGGGATTTCGCTATACTTATGCTCAATAAATCATACTTACCGTCCTTCTTACTACTACACCTCCATATCCCACATTTTCAGCTAGCACAAGGAACAAGATGAACTATAAGTTGCTAGTGGATCGAAATAGGCCTCACACGGCTTCACTAGACTTTGGTTTGTATTTTGAACAAGAAAATGAGATGAATAACAAAGAAGCTATGCTAGTGAATCGAAAGAGCCCCACACGGCTTCACTAGACTTTGATTTTTCACAAACATAATGATAACAAGATTACATAATACAAGAGATAGAAACTTGACACACAATATTCAACGATCTAAGAATACACCTTACTCTGTCTTAATTAAATAACTCATAAGAATAAGGGCATAAGTTTCAACTTAAGGAACTTAACACACTAGAGAGCTCCTCTCAAGCCCTTTGTGTAACTTTTAAAATTTCTTCTAGAAAATATATAAGCATTACCTGGGGAAAAACTGGAGCTTGTGAATCATGTTATCTCAAAAATAATACATAGAGGGAGAAGTATACATATAAGTATAGATTCCTCATCAGAATCTAAAAGAACACCTAACCTAGGCTTAGTTCACGACTTTTATGAACATGAATAAAGTACTTCAATCTTTGGAACTCAAAAGCACTGACAAGATACTTTCTAGCTCTCTTACAATCCCATAACTATCTACGAAGAATTAAGCTTAACTATTTTTGATACCTTGAAAATGAGGCAGAGTTGCCCAGAATAGAGTAAGATGAGAATCTATATAAGATTCTTGGAGAACCTTTTAATAGCACGATCTTAGACTTGAAAGAAGGGAAACATTTCCTAAATGCACTGTAGCCTCTCGAAGAAAAGTACAGACGTCTCCATACCATTCTACAAGAATCTACTAGACACGACTTCATAGACACCCTAGGACACCTGAACTCTGTGCTCTGATACCAAGTTTGTAACGCCCCGAAATCGGGTCCCAAGACGTCACACGGTGCTTAGGGTCACAAGTGACCCCAAGCTAACCCTTCTACTGGCATAACTCATAAGCAACTGAATAAAAATACAAATCCATACAAATCAGCAGAAATTAACTTTTTTCTGAATCTGATCGATACAAAAATAGAATTTTACAGGATTACAATTTTGCCTTTACAACCAAAATTTAAACAAAATACATCAACTTCTACTGACTGTCTATGAAGCTTCTACTAGTACTGACTGTAGGTAGCCGGGTCATGACTCCCGACTACCCCAACTCAATACAGCTGAATAAAGAAAATACAACACTATAAACTCTGCATAACTAACCCAAGCCCTTGAATCAAAAGGACTCAGCACCTGCTGACTGGATACCACGAACTGATTGGATTTGAAGGTGCAACTATACCTTGTACCTACATTCCGAGAAAATGTAGCCCACATAAGAATATGTGGGTCAGTACCATGGAAAGATACCGAGCATATGGGGGTATAATACATATATAAAATAATATCTTACTATCATCACAGTTTATAAAATTATGCATGCTGATATAGATGACTCACTTAGCTCGAATTAAATCATCAAAATCATGGATGAATAATGCATGTAACGTAAAACAAGTGAGTCATTACAATACGTTCTCAATTCACTTTCATCTAAATTTCAAATCATCAATACAATCAAATCACATGTCAATTCTCATTAGAATATATTCCTTAAACCTTTTAAGAATAATGACTTTCTCAAACTCAGCCTTTTAAGCAAATATGTTTTCATCTCAGATAGAAGAGTACACACACACACATTGGGAGATCCTATAACCAACATAAACCATGTGAGCTACATAGAGTCCAACGTACAATCCACATTGGGGAGAGTCGTCCTATCCTTGCCATCGGAGTAGGACTTCCAGTATCAATTCAAAAACACTAGTGATCACTATATAAATCAGCCGTAGGTTCACATCCTACGGGGGCACGTAGTTCTAGGGAAGTAAGGTCACTTTATACCTCTCACTCGGTGCTAAAGATTACTCCCGGACTTAGCTCAGAAATTTAAATCAGCCTCAGGCTAGCATTAAAGAAAATCCACAATAAATACTTCAACAATTTTCATCGGGAGCCAATTTGCTATCCCTTTATCATAATCAATAAAAACGTGGATTTCTTTCATAGTCGAGTTCAAAATAACTCATTCACGACCAAAAGGTCAAATCATTCAAAACATCTCAAATATTCAACATCAACGTGCTTATAACACATTTTCTCAAAAACATAATTTCAAATGGGGTTCGCGACCCAAATATCAAAATCATGATAAATATCGTTCAAGATTCATGCTTTATATCACCACACATGTAAATTCATCTTTCAAAATCATAAAAATCAAGATTTCATAATAATCATCATAAGATATGGGTTCATGCTTCAAATTCATAAAAATCAAATAAAAATCATGCCTTTATAAAGAAAATTACTTTTGGGCACAAGAACAAAAAAGATTTCTTGTTGAAAAACCCCACATACCTTGAATGATGAACTTTAGATCGATACTCATTTTTGAGATATTAATCGTGCCTTTGAATGATGGTTCTTGGAGTTCTTGAACAAGGAACTTAGAATCTTGAATAAATTTGCAGAATTAATGGTGAACTTTGGAGGTTCTTGAAGTTGGACGTAGGAGCTTAGGGTTTTCTTTTTGAGGGAATTTGATGAAATATAACATATAATGCTTCTAATAGGCTTTAATATAGGGTTTGGACGGATTTTGGGTGAGGTGGAATGACCAAAACACCCCTAAAAATCAAATAATTCTCGCATCTGTTCTTTGGTGGACTGTTTTGATAGTCTGAAGTAGATCAACCATACCGTTTTATTCCGCTATCCAAATTGAATGAAACCAATTTCATTAGAAAGAGGACTCTCATATATTTCCATTGATATATAGTATCTCACCCAGATCATTGTGTACGAGGAGTTATGATCGTTTGAAGTTGAAGAAAAAATACGCCAGGCCTCAGTACTTTTTTTCCTGCAAGTTTTACTATTCACTACTATTCACGGTTCGATCGGAATGTTCATAACTCATCGCTCGGGTGTCCATTTTGGATGATCCACATATCGTTGGAAATCTTATTCGATACTCTACAAAATGGTGGGTCATAATCTAAAATATTCCGCACGAAAAATTTATAATTCATTCTAGAAGATAGAACCCAACACGTTTTCGCACAAAATTTCAATGAAAAATTTCTCGGGTTATTACATATACACTATGGTGGGAGGTTTTTTCTTTTACATAATGATTTAATTTTTAGTCCTTCTCTACACCCATTTACTATTACGCACCCCTATGATAGCCACCCTCAACTAAAACTATTTGCCTTGGTTGAGTTGCACAATATCTGTGGCGGACCAGGGCCAAAACAGGTTCATTGTAACAAAACCGGGCTACAAAAATTGAAATTTCTTTCAAATTTCTATAACTACCAACCAGTATAATTAAACACCCAAATTCCATTAAGGCTTCACTTTCACCTTTCTCCTAATTCAATTTCATACTCCCTACTCATTTAATCTTCTATACTTAAAGCGCTTAGGAACTTTGGATAAAATCAAGCTCTTTCAAAGAAAGGATTAGGCTACGTATGAGGCTACGAAAGAAATCCATCTATAGGCTCAACGGGACTAACTATGGATATTCATAAGGGTAGGTGAATGAAGTCTAAAAATTCAACTATCAAAGAAATGCCTACATAATTTCCTACACCCAACATCCTTTATTTTATTTCTTAAACACACCGGTCAAATTCTAGACATTCCTATACATGTAGAATACAAACAAGCACTCACACTCACACTCACAGTGCCTGCTAGGAATCAAATCGGATCCTTACATTTCCCAATCATGTTCTTTGTCAAATTCAAATTTAAGCCAACAAACTGTATTTCACTTATTGAGAATTAGCATAAAAAATTAACTTATTTTCCTTTTATTTTAATACAAATTCATTCATAGTCACTGTAAAAATGGCCCAACATAAAGCACTTCTCCAAAAATTGTTATTGGGTTCTCATCAATCTCAGCTTCTAAAGTCTAATCCCCCTTAAGATGGTCGCCATCCATTTATCATAGGGGAGGGGACCTAACTATGACAATTTATTTTGCATCATCTTGAGGGGAAAATGCGCATATTTCCTTGAGGGAAACAACAATAACAACCATTTTAAACAAAAAAACCATTACAAAATCATTACTAACTATTACAGACATACTGGTCTAAATACCTAGAAATGCCTAAGCTAAACATCCCAACAGAAAAATAAAAATTAAACATCCCAAAGACAAAAATAAGAATTGTCCAACAAACATAAACAAAAATAACAAGATAAAGAGAAGAAGATTCGAGACACAACCACCCCACACTTAAACAAAGCATTGTCCCAATGCTTACAAATAAACTTAAATGGTGAGGTGACGAAATACTCCCTGTTTAAGCCTCAGCCATATCATCATTTGTATCTTCAACATCATCACCATTATCATCTTTCTCTTTATTATCATCTGCATCACTTTCATCAAGTTTCTCATTATTATCTAACTCAATATCTGAGTTATATGATTGCCGCTACTTATCTTCCGGCACATCATCATCAACCAGCTCCACAAAATTTGGCCCTATCCTTGCAGTGTCTTGGCATGATGTCCCAAGGTGTAATCCAACTCGACAACACGAATCTCTTCGTTGGTGGATGGTCTTCACCCAACCCATATCTATAATATCTGTAATTCATACATTTTAGCAGTGATTTCATTAGTCCAAACTTGACGCTTGGACATAGTAAGGATCAAGTCCAGAGCCCCAGCTGTGCTTCTAGCTGTAGTGATCTCAATAGGGTGAGCATTCACCACTGGTTTCTATTATAAATACTCCTTCTCCACTCGGTGCCTCCTAAAAAGATGAGTTAACAAACCTCTAAAGCCGTATCTGCACCCTCATTATAGTGAGCCTTCTTCAAGAAGAAAAGATCACCTGGCCTGTATTAATAGCAATATCATTGTACATGAGAGTATAAATCAAGCATAGCCGATCATGTGTAACTTCTCTGTCATATGTTTGCCTTGAATAAGGCAATGATAAATAATTCATCCCCACATATGTACCTCCTTGTTTATTTGTGCATACGAGAATGAGGAATGAAGACCCATGCCTCGCTGTCTTGTCCACCTAGAAGCCGAACGAGTACCACATAACAAGTATCTGATATGAGCATATGGAGGAGTGACAATCAACTACCTCAAAGGATTTGCATCAGCCTCAGGTACCCTCAGCAAGTCATTTATGTCTACAGCTATAAATTTGACCACTCTACTATGAACTTTTACCTCATGATATGGTTCCCATGGGTCCCAGTTGGCATAAAACTCACGTACAAGGTGCAAATTGCACTCAGTAGGCTGGTGAAATACAAAGGTCATGTTGAACTGCTCCAGTCGCCAAACCATGCTAGGGTATTCCTATTGTAGGCTTGCCATATCAATAAATACCTTAGGTTCGTATTTTGTGTCGAGGTGTTTGGTATACCACTTTTTACCTTCTTGTCTGACTGCCTTAAATCCAAATCTACTTGACTTACTATGCAGGACTAGTGGAGCACGTGGCACCCTATCAATTTACCTTTCTGGCTTCCTGCTTTGTTTCCTAGCTGGCTCAGAAGTACCAACCTTTCCCTTGCCTTTCAGTTGTCTTCAATCCGTAGTACTTGTCAATAAGCAAGTAAGTTAGGAGTAATGTAATAGGCTATCCTAATCTAAGTGTGGATAAGTAATAAGGTCACCCCACATTTAGTTTAGGCTAAGGTGCTAACATATAAGAATGAAGTACTTAGACTTCCCCTATTCATTATATTTTGCCAAATACAGCTGTACCAAAACACTTCATGAGCACATTATGTTATTATCACAATTAATCCAAACCAACATTTACTTGTAATCATTCCCAACTTAACATCCTTACCCACATTTCAAGCACAATGACCCTAATGAAATTAATTTAAGTACTACCAAATACTATCCATAATTATGGCCCTCATCGGGTTACATCAAGTAAAATCAAGGTGGGCACAATTATAGACATCTCCCAAATATGCACAGAAATTAACATTACTCATAATCAAAAAGGGAGTCGACAAACACGGTGTACAAGTTTCACAGGCAGTACCCAATTATGCACATTCAACCCAATTCCATACCTTATTGCAACTTCATACGCACTCTTTTAACGGGAATTCAAAAATCATATTGCACAAGTACTCATTGGGTTCACCACACACTTAATCACTTTGGTAAGGTGTGCATCATCACCAAGTAAGTTACTCAGACTTCCCTTCTTGGTGGTAACAACCCCCACTCTACATAAGTTCAAGCAGCCAGTATAATCAACAAAAGTTAAAATTAGACTAGAAAGACTGCTAAGTGAAGGCACACATCCTTTAAGCAACATAGTCCACTATACGCATGTAATTGACCCACAATATCCCCATGAGTCAAATCACATGTATACACACACATTTCCTAATCAAGTATATGTGATCGTACAAGTAATATAGTGACTTAGACAGTCAGAAATTATATCCACAAGGACTATACAACTAGCAATTCAACCAACTTTAGTTTTAGACAAGGAGGTCTTAAGTGTTGTAAAGTATCAAGATGATTTTGAAATTTTGAGTAAAAATGTAAATAAATAAGAAATAACAAGTTGTGACAATAGCAAGCAAGCAATAGTTGTAAACAGTAATGATGAGAATTCCAGGGTTGAGGCACTTCTAACAATCTTACAAATCTCTATTTTTATCGCAATCTAGTTAGTCATTGGTTTGTTGATTCACAAGGTTTATAACACGATCATGGTTTCCCAAGATCTAATCTTCTACCTACATGAACTTTACAACTACATCGTTGATCGGGGATACAATAATCCATTTAGATATATATGGCTATGTTTCTGTAATTGAACTAAACAAGGCTTCTAGGTATATCCCTATCCTAGATGCTAATTGAAATCCTCTATTTTATAAAAGGATGAGAACCTTGATCCTTAATCTCTTTGTTCTAAACTACGATTCTCCTCCCAAATTCACATCGAAATATAAATTTATTCTAATGGTGGCCACTTATCAAAATAGTAAGCACAAGAAATTAAGAACAACCCATATGATAATCCAACAAGAAACTACGATAAAGAATATCAAAGAGTAATCATATTTTTGTCCTCAACCCCAGAACAAGGGTGTTTATCCACTAATGTCTGAATTCAACATAAAAAATAAGTAATTAATCATACCCAAAATTAATCTTGAAGTGAAGAAGTGCAAATGAAACTCTCAAAACCCTAAAAGAGAAATATTGTTATTTTTCTGTCGTTGTTGTTCTTTTCGAAGTGTTTTGTGTTGACTCAATTTATTTTATTTATAACTAGATATAACATTCCTACTTTTGACAAGCATCGTGATGTAGTAAGCCTCATATCGCTATACTCACCGCAATGCGATGTAATTGCGGCATGTTTTTGTTTCTTAAAAAATATAGATTTGGTCCTCACCGCGATGCAGTGCAATTGCGGTGAGGTATTAGATTTTGAAAATTCCCAATTCCTCTTTTACTGCGATGCAATGGGCTTCAAAACTAAAGTAATGGAGATTAACTCTTCACCGCGATGCGGTGACATACTTGAGGAGACTTCTGGACTTTTGGTTTCTCGCATTTTCCTTCTTTAATTTCTTCCCAAGCTATGTTCCAATGCCTTCATTGCTCATTTCATCGTTACATCTTATTAATGCATCCAATCATATTCAGTTCCATCACAATTTAGTCCTACATATACTAATCATGTCCATTAGATAAGAAATGCGCTTAAAGCTCAATTCTAATTAGATAGCATATTTTAGCTTTCAGAACAAGTCCAAATATATGTGAATATTGGTGATTGGACATATAAATACACCAAATATTAGTCCCTAAACACAAAATTAGATTTTTCTTGAACTAAAATATGGTATGAGAGTGCTTATGAGGAATGAAGGCCTTGTAAGGGTATTGAAGACCATAAATTAAATTGAATGATGAATCAAATCAAGCCATTGACCTATTGAATTGTTTGAATGACAAATGCTTCCATGAATACCTTGTGGTCATGTAGGGCGTGGAATTGGTTAAATAGGTTAGAGTCTCTAAGTGTTGCAGTGAATGAATATTGATGTATGGACAAAGGGTTAGAGTCCCAATGTCGACCAATGATAGTCGCAATGACTTGTGGTTAAATTCCCTTGCTTACTACAGTGGCTTGTGGTTAGAGTCCCTTTCCTAATAAAAATGCTTGAGGTTAAAGTCCCTTTCTTAATCAAAATATGTATGGTTAGAGATCTATGCCAAATGATGTTACTTTGGGTTACATTTCCTTATCTAATACGGGCTGAGGTTAGAGTCCCTTGCCTAATAAAAATGCATGAGGTTAGAGCCACATACCTAACAAAAGGGCATGAGATTAGAGTCCCCTGGCTCAATAAAGATGTTTGTGGTTGAAGTCCCTTGTCTAATGGAAATGTATGAGGTTAAAGTCCTTTTCGTTATAATAAATGTTTGAATCTATAAGTGGGGAAGGTTGGAATCCTCCACCACATGATATTTGAATGAGTAGATTGAGAGTTTTGCTAGGTCTTGTTTCCTTGTGATACATAATGAATATGTTATGTATATTAACAAGTATGATTATGTATATAAATATGGTTGAATACAATGTATTGACTAGGCCGAAAGTGATAATTCTATTTATCCTTATCCTTGAGTTATATGTTAGTTCTCCAACCATTAACCATCTTTGGATTTAGGGAATGTGACATTCTGAAAACAGCTTTCCGAACTCGCTATAGTCACTTCAAATTTTTAGTCATGTCTTTTGGTCTTACCAACACCCCAGCATCTTTCATGGACTTGATGAACTATGTGTTCAATCAATACTTTGATATGTTCCTCATAGTCTTCATAGATGATATTTGGGTCTATTCCCGCAATGAGCGTCATCATGTAGACCATCTCAGGACAGTACTTCAGACTCTTAGATATCATCATCTATTTGCCAAATTCAGTAAGTTCGAATTTTGGCTGAGGTCAGTAACATTTCTTGGTCATATCATTTCTGGTGATGGCATTAAAGTTGATCCTCAAAAGACCGAAGTAGTGAGAAACTGGCCCAGACCTGTCTCTCCATCAGATAATAGGAGTTTCTTGGGTTTGGCTAGCTATTATAGATGGTTTGTTAAGGGATTTTCTTCTATTACATCCCCTATGTCCAGATTGACTCAGAAGAAAGTCAAGTTTCAATGGTCAGATCCTTGTGAGAAGAGTTTTCAGGAGTTGAAGACTCGACTCACCTCAGCTCTAGTTTTAGCTCTTCCAGATGGTCCAGATGGGTTCGTAGTGTATTATGATGCATCCAGAGTAGGTTTGGGTTATGTGCTCATTCAGTATGGTAAGGTCATAGCCTACGCCTCCAGACAACTTAAGCCTCATAAGAAGAATTACCCTACTCATGATCTTGAGTTAGCAGCCATAGTATTTTCCTTAAAGATTTAGAGGCATTATCAATGTAGTGTTCATGTAGATATGTTCACAGATCATAAGAGTCTTCGGTATGTCTTTTCTCAGAAAGATCTCAATCTTCGTCAGAGAAGGTAGTTAGAGCTCTTTAAATATTACGACATGAGTATCCTCTATCATTCGGGAAAGGCCAACGTAGTGTCCGACGCTCTCAGTAGACTATCCATGGGTAGTGTTTCTCATGTTAAAGATAGTAAAAAAAAGTTAGCTCAGGAAGTCCATCAGTTTACCAGACTAGGCATTCGCTTAGTCGATACAGATAAGGGTGATATATAGGTTCATAGTAGTTTAGAATTATCTCTAGTTTCCAAGGTGAAAGAAAAGCAAGATAGACATCCCATCCTTGTCAAGTTGAAAAAGTTAATTCAGGATCAGAAAGTAGAGGTTTTATCCCAAGAGGGAGATGGTGTCCTTCATTGTCAGGGTTGTCTCTGTGTTCCAGGTGTGGATGACTTAAGGCAGAAAATTCTTGCAGAAGCGCATGGTGCGCATTACTCTATTCATCCAGGGGCCACAAAGATATACCATGACTTACGGGATATCTATTGGTAGAGTGGGATAAAGAGAGATATGGCAGAGTTTTTTTATAAGTGATCTATATGTATGCAAGTTAAGATAGAGCATCACAAGCCTAGTGGGTCCATGTAGGAGTTTAGTATTCCTACTTGGAAGTGGGAAGTTGTGAACATGGACTTTATGACGGGTTTTCCTCGAACTCATCATCAGCACGATTCAGTTTGGGTCATTGTATATAGAATGAACAAATTAGCGCATTTTCTTCCAGTTCATACCTCTTATTTGGCCGAGGATTCGCCAAGCTCTACATCAAGGAGCTGTTCATATTGCACTGTATTTCATTGTCTATTATCTCAGGCATAGGTACCCAGTTCACCTCTCACTTTTGGAAAGCATTCCAAAAGGGTCTTGGTACCCAAGTTCATTTTAGTACAGTCTTTCATCCTCAGACAGATGGTCAAGCAGAAAGGACCATTCAGACCTTAGAAGATATGCTAAGAGCGTGTGTAATTGATTTTAAGGAAAGTTGGGATGACCACTTGCCTTTGATTGAATTTGCATACAATAACAACTATCATTCCAGTATTTGGATGGCTCCATTCGAAGCTCTCTATGGTATGATATTTAGATCTCCAATTGGTTGGTTCGAAGTTTGTAAGGCCTCAGTCATAGGGCCTGACTTAGTATTCGATGCCTTAGAAATAGTCCAGTTGATCAGAGAAAGACTCCGGGCTACTCAAAGCCGACAAAAGTCTTATACAGATGTTCATAGAAAAGATATCAAGTTTGATATTGGTGACTATGTCTATCAAAAGATCTCTCCCATGAAGGAAGTGAAGCGGTTTGTCAAGAAAGGGAAACTCAGTCCCCGATACGTTGGTCCCTTCAAGATTCTCAGTTGATTTGGCAAGGTAGCTTATGAGCTCGAATTGCCTTCAGATCTAGCCTCAGTTCATCCAATCTTTTATGTCTCTTTTCTCAAGAAGTGCATAGGTAACCCATCAGTTGTAGTCCCTATTCAGAGCATTGATGTTCAGAACACTCTCTCTTATAAAGAGATTCCAGTCAAAATCTTAGACTATCAGACTCGTAGATTGAGGAACAAAGAATTCCCTCTAGTTAAGGTTCTTTGGAGAAATTATTCCGTTGAGGGATATACTTGGGAATCAGAGGTAGACATGCGTACCAAGTATCCTCACCTCTTCTTCGCCAACTCAGATCAAGCTCAAAGTAATAGTTCTCCTTAAGCTTACTCAGTTTCATGTTCAGTGTTCATCACAAACTTGGTATACAGTTTCATTCTCATGTTCCCATTATAAACTTGGTATCAAGTACCATTGTATACTCAGTCATGCATTCATGAATCAGTTACACATGCATAAGATATGCATGTTCAGCATTATACGTTCATCTTATCAGTCATGTCAGTCAAGAGATCATGTTCCAGTTATTCATGTTCAGAATATATGTCAGTTGTATTTCCTTCCCTCTCAGTCAGTCTCATTCGAGGATGAAGTTCTCAAGGGGGAGATATTATAATACCCCATACTTTTTCCTAGATAATTTCATCTCAAGAATGTCTAGTATTATCTTCTAAATTAAATGTTGGTTATTCCATGAGAAATCTTCAATAAGCTTTTCATTGATATAAGATTCTCCCAAATCCGATAACCGAGTCAAATGTTACGATTATTTTAAGTTTTCATCGTAAAACAATGACATATTAGTCAGTGGCGCACCGCGCCACAAGAGGAAATGGAATTTGGCAAAATCCAGTAGGGGTCCGTAATAATGGCACGTCGCGCCAGGGCACAAATTCAGAATTGTCCTTTTCCAGTGTCTTAGTGCGATCTCCTCCGCGTCGCGCCAAAGTTCCAGGTCACAAAATAAGGGGCAAAGCGATGGCTCCACGTCACGCCATCCCTCAGTTTTCCAATTGTCAAATTCCAGTGACACGGTGCGACATCGCCGCGTCGCGCCAAAGGTTCAGTTCGGGAAAATTTTACTGAAATTAAATGACGCATCTAGGGTTAAAAGGGTCAACTTCCCACCCCTATTTAAGCCCTTTAACACGTGATTCAGCCACTCTTCACCCAAAATACACTCTCTTCTCTCAGAAACCTCTCAAGAACAAGCTAGAGTTTTCATAGAAGATCCAATTCCAAGAAAGTTTCTCTGTCAATCTTCATGAAATTACGAACTAAGGTATGCGTAGTGTTCATTCATGGACTCCTTTCATCCATAAATCCCAACAATCTCTTTTCTAAGTTTAAGTTTAAGGATTTCTTTATGAATTTCATGTTGGGTTAGTTTTGTTTATGTTGAGAATGATCAATTGAATTCAAATCCATGTTGGGTGATCAATTTTATGTGGAATTGATTTGTATAGATGTATATTCATGTGAACCTATGAATAAACCCTAGGATGATGAAATTAGAGATGAATCATAATGATTAATTATTGTATAATGTTGTCTACATGTGTTATGCCTACCATGTGTTTGATTAAATGCCTAGATAAAGGAACAATTCCCAACTAGTATGATATCATAAAATCCCCATGTATGTACAAGTTATGCCTATCACTTGCTTTGATGGAATGCTTCTATAAATGTATTATGGATTATGATGTTAGTTATATGTTCAAGTAAGTTATGCTTGGTGAGTTTCCTTCCATCGAGTCCTGGGGATACTTGTACCCGAAATATTAGTTGTGTTCCTAGAGCCATGTCATGTTTCCACGATACTCTCATTCAAGATATGAATCCTTAGACTTCAGATAGTCTTATGACTCAGAAAATCTCCATGATCTCATGAACTTAGTCAGTTGTCAGATATTAGTAATATTTCATTAGTCAACAGAAATTCAGTAATTTAGTCCATGTTCAATTTAGTAAATTATGTTCAGAGTCTATTCAGATAGGAGTAGAAATTAGCACCAAGTGAACCCAAGGATGGGAACTCACCTGTTATGTGAGGGTGTGATTCTTAGAAGTAATTCTTGCGTTCCAGAACTATGTAGCTAGCATAGGTTGAGACATCATATCCTGCTACATGAGGGTAGATGAGGTGGCTTAGCCTTCTATATGAGGGTTCCCACTATTCTCACTAGAGTTACCTGTTATATTAGAGTCACTCACATATTGTCCTTACCAGTGGCGCGGTATTGACATCCTTCCAATCAGGGAATAGATTGGACCCCAATTTAGCTATAATGCATTATTTGGGGCATCTCGGTTAGATGACTACCTACCACAGTATTAATCTCAGTAAAAAAACTCAGATAGTTTTTCAGAATTCAGGGCTATCAGATACAGTCAACTCAAACACAGTACGGAACTCAGATAGTTCCACCGGATTCAGGACTGTCAGATACAGTCACTCATGTTATCAGTTATATCAGTTGTTAGTATGTCATGTTATCAGTATTCAGATTCACTACTCATGTTATCACGATTTCAGATATAGTTACTATATATGCATGCACGTATTCTCACGTGCATATTAGTCAGTTAGCCAGTATTGTTCATGCATATGAACCCCATGAATTCATTCTACCCCACATGCATACCAGTACATTCAAAGTATTGATGTATTTGCGCTATGGTTTCTTATACCCTAGGTTCAGAGACACGAGCTCCAGATCAGCAGTAGATTCCAGTTTCAGCAGTCAGAGTTAGAAGTGAGTCCTCATCATTTGAGGACATAATTATTTCTCTATTATATCATTAATTAGTTTATTAGTTGGAGTTAGTTAGGGACATATCCCATCAACTCCTTACTCAGACAGTTCAGTCAGTTAGAGGCTTTCTAGACTATCATGTTTCAGACTTCAGTATTTTTAATTTTGTTTTGGGTATTTCATACCCCGTTTAGATGTTATATTTTACTTTAGTTTTGTGAACCTTATGGCCTTTCAGTTTATATTTCTGCATTATTCAGTATTTTATGCAGTATACAGGTACAAATATCAGTCATGGGTTAGCTTGTGGTCCTTCAGGGTCATGAGCATCGTGTAGCATTCCGGGTACCAGATTTGGGGCGTTACAATCGATGATTTATTTGATCAACTTCAAGGTGAAAAGTGTTCCTCTAAGATTGATCTTAGGTTGGGTTATCATTAACTTAAGATTAATGAGGTGGTTATCCCTAAGACTGCCTTCAGGACCCGTATGGTCACTATGAGTTCCTAGTTATGTCATTTAAGTTGTCCAATGCTCCCGCGGCATTCATAGATTTGATGAATAGGGTCTTTCATTTATTTTTGGATTTGTTTGTCATTGTTTTCATTGATGACATCTTGGTCTATTGTAGGAGTAAGGCAGATTATGTCGATCACCTTCATGTTGTACTGCAAAGGCGGATTATGTCGATTACCTTCGTGTTGTGCTGCAAAACTTAAAGGATCATTGTTTGTATGCCAAGTTCTCTAAGTCTGAATTTTGGTTGAAGGTTGTGACATTTCTTGGTCATGTTATCTCTAGTGATGGGATCATGATGGATCCACAAAAGGTTGTGTCGGTTAAGAAGTGGCCTAGACCTGTGACTCAAACTAATATTTGAAGCTTCTTGGGTCTAGATGGCTACTATAGGAGATTGAGTTGCTCGAATGGAAGTGGGAGGTCATCAATATGGATTTTGTCACTGGACTTCCCAGGTCTCAATATTAATGTGATTCTATTTGGGTCATTGTGGATAGAATGACCAAGTCCACTCACTTTTTATCGGTGAGGACTAGTTTTTTTATGTAAGATTATGATAAGGTGTATCTTGCAGAGATTATGCTACAATTTCTATTATTTCATATTATGGTACTCCGCTCTCATCTTACTTTTGGAAGTCATTTCAGAAAGGTTTGGGAACTAAGGTGTGCCTTAGTACCATTTTCTACCCACAGATGGATGGACAAGCGAAGAGGACCGTTCAAACATTGAATGATATGTTGCGTGCTTGTATGATTGATTATGGTGGTAGTTTGGTACGACTATTTTCCTTTGATCAAATTCGCCTATAACAATAGTTACCACTCTAGCATTGGTATGGCTCTTTTTGAGGCATTGTCTGGTAGGAGGTATCGTTCTCCTATTAGGTGGTATGAGGTTGGTGAGGGTAAGTTTCTTGGCCCTAATTTGGTTCGCTAAGCCTTGGAGAAGGTGAAGGTGATTCGTGATATGTTGAAAGTCGCTCAAAGTTGCCAATAGTCTTATGCAGATATGAGTCATAGGGATTTGGAGTTTAATGTTGGCGATTGGGTATTCTTGAAGGTATCACCCTATTAAGGGAGTGATATGATTTAGTAAGAAGTGAAAGCTTAGTCCCCAGTATGTTGGTCCTTATTTGATTTTGAAGAGGGTTGGTAATGTTTCTTATGAGTTAAAGTTGCCCTCTAGTTTGATCTCCATCCATACGGTACTCTATGTGTCCATGTTGCAGAAATGTATGGGTGATCCTTCATTAGTTGTGCCCTTGGAGGATGTTGGTGTTTTGGACTTGTTATCCTATGAGGAGGTCCCAGTGAGGATCTTGGATCGATAAGTTTGTCGATTGTGAACGAAAGATGTTGCTTTGGTGAAGGTTCTATAGAGGAACCAAAAGTCCGAGGAAGCCACTTGGGAGGCGGAAGAGGACATGAAGTCCAAGTATCCATATTTGTTACCCGTTCTAGAGACTCGTGCTTAAGGTATGTGTTAATCTTCTTGAATTGATTTGTGTATTTGATAAGCAATGGGTTCAAGTCCTTAAACTTTGAATTGAGCAAGTGTTTTGATAGACAATGGGTTGGAGTCCCAAAGTCAATTGAGTGAATCGTTGATTGATAATAATCATGGCATGTGTCTTATCCTTGTTGTATGTCTTTACTTTCTAACATGACTAAAGGTTGGTTTTATATGTAATGATATGTTAACTCATGCTTGTGCTTGCCGTACACATCATTCAAGGATGAATTATCCTAGTGGAAGAGAATTGAAATACCTTGGCTATGAACCCTTAGAGATTTTACTACATTTGAGATTCTGTGTAGGGTACGATTAACCATACCTCTCATATGCTAGGGTATGGATAGTACCCACCCTCTCGTATAACGATCAGTTTAGATTGATAACATTATGTCTAAGGTACGGTTTGGCATCTTCCTTGTCGTATGTTAGGGTACGAGTCGTAAGATGGCAAGTCGCATGATGTCTTAAGTTTGATCTAGAGTATTCTTCCTTGGGTACGAGTTGTAGGGTACTTCTCATACCTTAGGGTATGAGTTAAGAATATGTAGTCATATGTTGGACAGTTTTGGGGTCCATGGTGAGGCCAAGGGTACGATTAAGCGTACCACTCAAACCTTAGGGTACGATTGAGTAAGGTGAGTTGTATCCTCCTTGACCCAATTTTCAGCTTTTAATCTGAGGATATTTTAGAATTTTCCCACTCCTAAACCCTTATGACCCACGACTTATAGCATTATTTGGCCCTTCATTCTTTACTTGGACAAGATCAAAACATTCCAAAACACTCTCTAAACTTCTTCAATAAGATTGGAGGCTAGGGTTTCAATAGGTGTTCAGCTATAGGCTAAAGGGGTCAAGTTCATTCGATGAATCATCTTGTATAAGGCATGTAACTCCTTCCTCATTGTTATTTCTCAAATATAATGTATTTTAAACCTTGTTTTGATTCTTGAATGGTGGGTTTTGAAACCAAATGTTGAGGGTTTTGATGCCCAGTGATGAGTAATCTTTACTCTTGTTTGAACTTGTGTTTATACGTGATTTGGTGATGGTTTGCACATACGGGTGCTTGTTGATTGAGGTTTAACAAATGGTTCATGAATAACCCAAACCTTGTTGATTTTTACTTTGATTTTGGTCAAGGTAAAGGTATTCCCTCAAGGTGTTTGTGAAAATATCTAAGAGAAATAACAAGTCATATGTTAATAGTGTTTTGAACTAAGAAAATGGATTAATGAGTAAGAATGATTGGTAAATAAATCTGTAAAGGCCTTGTTGGTCATGTGACGAGTTAATTGATAACCTTGGTGGATTGATTGGCCAAAAAGGCACTATAAAAAATGGGTTTAATTACGCAGGGGTTTTGCGGGGGTTATTTAAATCTCCGTAAAATTATACGAATTGCGGGGGTTAAAAACTTGCTGCTAAAATTTATAAATTTGCGGGGGTTTTAACCCCCGCTATCCATCAAAAAATATACCACCAACTCAATTTCATATTCCTTTTTTTTTAATTGGGCAAACACGCCAAATGGGTTTTCCCCATTCCCCCCCCCCCAAACCCACCTCTCTTATGTTTTCCCCAAAATGCATTTCTCCGATTTTTGGCTGCTGATTTTCCCCTCAAAACTAAATCAACTCTGTAACAATTTTGTAACAATTTATGGTTACCGTTAAATTAAAACCAATATTCATATTCTAGAGGTACATTGTTATCGAACATCTAATAACCCTTTTTCATTGCTCATTCCTTGGAGATGGCGAGCTGGAATCATAAATTATTACATAATAGTAGTCAATCTTTTCATTTACAAACAAAACCCATTTGGAAATGGGTTTCTATTGATTTCATCTTGTAAGTAAACTCTAAGTTTGATTCTTTCATCTTGCATGTGGATCTTGAGCTTAATTTTTGACTGATTTTGGTGTAGATTGCAGAAACAAGGTCTATTTTTCATCACATCAAGTTCAATCTGCCTATCTTAGGCAAAAAATTCACATATTTCTTTCTGTTGTGTTTAAAGCTGGAGCTACTAAACTTGGGTTAGTGTTGTGTATGGCTTTGTTTGGGGTGTTGATTGCTTGTGTTACGGCTTTTAAAAATGTCAATCCTATTGCTAGAAATTTGGTTAAATCTTGTCTTTGATGGGCTGTGCTTTTGAGTCTAGCAAATCTTAAGCTTGTATACCACTATACCCTTAGGGATTCTGTACTAGTTGATATGTGCATTTGTTATTTTGGCTTTGTGATGTTTGTGTGTTGTAATTTACATGTGTTGTTGTTCTATATTTCACGTCCTAAAGGGTGTTCATATAGAGTTTTCAATTGCATAGATTGTGTTCTGTGTTGTCACATTAATTTTGACTATACTCTCTTGTTTATGGTTGAGTTATCCCTGTTTATTTGAGTGCATTTGAACTAAATCCTGATTCTCAAGTATATCTACTACCTTCATATATAAGTTTCGAGTACTATAGCACCAAGTTCATACAAATTATAAATGCAAAAAAAATAGTTACTAAGGTTTTGACAAAGAGATTGGACAAATAAATGGGAAGAAATTTTGGGCGTCCATTATGTCTTTTCTTTTACAACATTGTTTGGATGGTTATTACATGGAAAGCATCGTGTTTTGTTTTCTTTATCAAACACATTTTCAAAAGGCTGCAAGAGGTTGTATTCTGGACGTTGTTCAGTGTTTGTTAGTGAAGATTTTTAAAATCCTAATGGGGAAGGTCATGGTTTTACAACTTAAGGAGGTTTTCATATAAATATCTTTTCTTCTTTAATTTTTCTTCTAGCAATAGAAACTTGCAGAGAACCAAGTTCTCAGTACTGTGGTGGACGCATACAAACTTTCATTGTGTTTCAACTTAAAATTGGTTGGATCAGTCATCATTGTATTATGTCAAAGTACAAGTACACATGGTATATCCCTATATAGGAATATGAATACTGGTTTGTTGAGTGACAATGAGAGTAGCAAACCTTTTTTATTTCTCCCTTCTGGATATTTTGGTTTTTGTTATTTTATATTGAGGGTTTTAGTTGATATGGACAAATTACTTTCCCTTTTTTCTTTAGTCGGAGTCACGCAGAGACACAAGTGTTTGGTCAAGAATATGCTTTAAAAAGCCTTCTTATCCAAGATGTATGAGGTTGTACTATCATCAACATGTCTGTTGACATTCATCAAACCTTGTAGGTTGAGGATCACGAACTGGAAGATGTTGTTGCTGTTAGTGCTGGCAATGACTATACCATTGGAAACCAATCTAGAAGTTGTCGAAGGAATGCAGTTCGATTGTGGATATTTGTCGCCTTATTTTGTAACTGATAGACGAAAGAGAATTGTCGAGCTTCACTATTGTAAGGTAGCAACTTCTTCTGTTAAGCACTAGTGCCTGTTGTATATCAGGTACTTACAGGGCATAAATGTTTTATGTTGCAGTTGCTTTTGGTTGATGAAAAAATTTCAAACCCGAAGGAGTTGGTAAAAATTTTGGACAATGCAGTAAAGGAGAAGTACCTGGTTTTGATAATCGCAGAGAGCATTGAATAAGACACTCTGGCACCCATGATTAGGAAGAAACTCAGGGGTGTCCTAAAGGTAGCTGCAATAAAAGCTCCATCTTTCGAGGAGTGCAAGAGTCATTGCTTAGATGACATCTCTATCTTGACTGGAGGTAGTGGCATATGCACAGTAAAACAGAAATTGTTAGTTTCTTATATCTGCTACCTCATTTCTTTTAGTCTCTCATTACCGTCGTTGTAATGGTTTTTCAAAGAGATGGTATGGCTTATCAATAAACTTTTTCTTAAGCTTATCATTTCTTATTTATGAATTTTACATTGTTTTTTACTATCCACATATTTAACTCATCATGTCTCTGCAGGAACTGTGATCAGAGATGACATGGGCTTGACTCTTGAAAATGCCCACAAGGACTTGTTGGGCAGTGCTTCAAAGGTGGTCATTACTAAGGACTCTACACTGATAGTTACTGATGGAAGTACTCGAACGACTGTTTCAAAGAGGGTTACTCAGATACAAAATCTTGTTGAGGTGTGTCATCTATGGTTACATTTGATATATTCACAAGTTTCAAGGACGGAATTAGACGTAGTGTCAACGCTAACCAACAGACATAAATACCTCGTCAAATATGTAACTTGATATGCTAAAAGCCTGAGAAGATTATGTCATAGAGAGAATCACTTACTCCGAATAGTAGTGTGAACAACGAATGGATAACACTCTCTTAATGAACAGATTTTATCCAAATTCTCCTCCACAAACACAAATGATTCTCCAGAACAGCTCTTTAGTTAATTGTTATTTTATTTTTGCAGAACACAGAAGAAAAATTCCAAAAGACAATCTTGAATGAAAGAATTGCGAGATTATCCAGTGGAATTAGCATCATTCAGGTAACTAGTGCCTTCTCTTTTATCCCAAAACTAGTGCCTTCTCTTTTATCCCAGAAAATCTGTTATTGAGAAGAACTGAGAGTCATGTAGAGACATCTTGTGTGCACCAAGAACTTAACTGATGTGAAAGAGAAAAATGTGCATCTAAGAAATGTGCCATGATGTTCACTATAACTTGTTGTTTGTAATAAGGAGTGAAAGTTTATTGATTGATTTTTATACTACATTTTTATGTAGCCAAGTGATGCGACTAGTGGGCCCATTTGGCCCATGGATGCAAGGAGATCATGTGATGATAATGATCCTAATGACATTCTTTGATTTCGCTGCATTTGTCTTGGATATTCAATTATGATGATGTAATTGTGTGGTTGGAGTGAATCTTAGAATATTGAAGGTTTTGTGTTTAAATTTGATTTTGGAGTTTGAATATACTAGTTAATGTTGAAAATTTAGAGTTTGAAGATGTTAACGTTGAAAATTTAATTTTGAAGTTTAATGTTCAATGTATTTTTGATATTTTTGTCAATTACAATATTTAATTACTCGTGTTGTATTAATGATATATGAATTGAACAAATATTGGATTGTAGGTTATGCCTAAAGGAACAATTAAATTTGAACTAAAATTAGAATCTATAATTAGTTATTGAAAATTGATGGATCCTACTAAATTTTTAAAAAAATAATAAAATAATTGTGGAGGTTTTAATCCCCGCAAGTTTAAATAAAAATTTATTATAAAAAAAATTAAATTTAGAAAAACGGGGGTCAATAACCACCGCAAATTAATTACGGGGGTCGTAACCGCCGCAAAATAACCGCCACAAATTAATTATGGGGGTCGAAAAAAATCTCCGCAAATTATTTGTGACGTTTCGTATTGTGGGGGTTTTGAAAACTGCCGAAATTATATTTTGCGGGGGTTTTAAACCCCCGCAAACCATTAAATTAACCCCCGCAATTTGACCCTTTTTTTGTAGGGAGGGGTTTGAGTCCCTAAACATGAAATTGAATTGCGATTGAACTAAAGTTTAGTGTAAGAATGCTAATGAAGAATGAATGGTTTCGTAAAGGTCTTGATGACCCCAATTTGACTTGAATAGTGCTTGAAACTAAGGCATTGGCCTATTAAAGTTATTGATTGATAAATGGTTCATGAAGACCTTATGGTCATGTATGGCATTGAAGTGTTGCCTTGAAGTCTTGAATTGGCTAAGTGGGTTAGAGTCTTTGAATATTGAATTAAGTAGATGTGAATGCATGGACAAAGGGTCAGAGTCCCAATGTCGACTAGTAATGGACATGATGGCTTGTGGTTAGAGTCCACTTGCTTAAGAAAACGGCTTGTGGTTAGAGTCCACTTTCTTAATAAGATGGCTTGTGGTTAGAGTCCACTTGTCTAATAAAATGACTTGTGGTTAGAGTCCACTTGCTTAATAAAATGACTTGTGGTTAGAGTCCACTTGGTTAATAAAATGACTTGTGGTTAGAGTTCACTTGCTTATTAAGACGACTTGAGGTTAGAGTCTTCTTGGTTGATATAATTGGGAAGTTCAAACTTCCAAATCTACGTAAGTGGAAGGTTAGAGTCCTCCATCTCATGTATCATGATTGGGTGCTTCAAAATGCATGCTAAGGTGCTTCGAAATGCATGCTAAGCTTCCTTCCTTTTTTGGCACTTTGTGTATCTATATATCTACATATATGCATATGTCTATAAATGTTATTGTATGTGATGGTTTGATTGGGGTTTGAATGATGACACTATTTTATCCTTATCCTTGACTTACATGCAAGCGCTCCAACCACTAACGTCTTCGGACACTATGTCTCCAGATAACACAGGGGCTAGAGTTTCTTCTTCTTTTTCTACGCAGTGACCAGGTATTCGAGCGGATCGTGTGTTGACTTTGAAGTGGTAAGCTTTCAAACTTCAGAAGGCATACATTTCAGGGTCTTTTTATCTTATGTCATAGACTTGTATTAGACTTGGTTTTGGCTATTATCGGGGGCGTTTCCCGACATATTATAGATATCAGATTTGTAGAGGTTTTATGGATGATTGTGGACTTGGGCATGTTGGTTTAGTATGCTGATATTAATGGATTGATTAGACACTTCTTAAGTTATGATTATTAGTCTTGTTTTTGCTATCTTATTATATGGTAGGGATTCACCCCACACTTATGGATTGATATGATAGTTGGGTTAGGTAAAAGGGGCGATCAATGGTCCTTGTTGGGCTCGATATGCCCACACGACAAGGCCCGATTTTGAGTCGTGTCACCAAAGTTCCAAGTCGGATCAAAAACATCTAGCCAAGCGGGACTCTAACCCCTTAACCAATAGGTCTCTGAATTTCCAAGTTAAAACCATTCCATGGCCATCAAAACCTTTCCAAAGCCATTTTAGCCATTTATGCATGGCATTATTTTATAGTAGTAGGAAAAGCCAAATAATTGTCCACATTCCTAAACCAATCATGCAAGTGGGTTGAGATTCTCATCAATTTTAATACAAAAAACTCTATTATTTGGGGAAATCCACAATCCTCATTCCATCACCATGCCCAAGTACCCTAATGGGTTTACAAACCATCAATTCAAAGCATAATTATTCCATAACATACATGGGAAAAACATTTACACAATTTTCATCCAAACCCCTCAACCCATCATTCGAAACCCACATTAAAATCATGTGAATACCAAATCAATTCATGCTATAATTTAAAATGCAAGTTTAGGGAGAGAGATACATGTCTTAATCACCAAGAAATTTGGAGAAGAAACCACCCTTGATCCCTAAAAGACCAAACTCTTAAAACCCTAGCTTTGTCTTTTAATGAGAAATTTAATAGAAGAGATGAGAGAAATTGTTTGAGTAATGAGAAGTTATGGGGTCCCTTAGGGTATTTTAGGTCGTGGGTCCTTATTGGGGAAAGAGGAAAATGTTCAAAGTTTCCCTATAAAAATTACAAAGAACTGTCGTCAGTCGTTATGCGCGACCTTACAACTTATAGGGTCACCTTACGACCCGCCACCATGACTCGTGGTCTAGTCATTGACTTAGAGTGTCCTCACTGGTCAGGTCACTAGTCAAACCCTACGAATCATGACCAAACCATACGACTCATTTGGTCATAGTCATGACCACCACAGAAAGTTTGGGCACCTACACTGACCACCCTACGATTCATGCTCTAGGACTCGAAATGAGTCTTTACGACTCATTTGGTGCAAGTCGTGATCTCAATAGAAACTTAAGAAAATCCTGCATAACCTACTAGTCAGGCTACAATCGACACCCTAAGACTCGTGAGGAGTCTTCAGGACTCATCACGAAAGTTGTTACCTGGGCAGTGAGCCAAAATCAAGGAATATTTCAAAGACCAAAATACGGGGTGTGACAATTTTCCTTAAGCAGTCATAGTTCATGTCTAAGACCACTACTGACACTGGAGTAAAGTTTATTGTTTTACTAAGTAAAGGTTCAATGCAGAGAACACCTTCATTATTCATAATAGTCTATCTTCAATTAATTTGGTGAAATGCTCTCTTAATTGAATATTAAAATGAGTGGGAGAATGTTGGTGCATTTTAATGTTAAAAGTAAAATGCATCATAATTTATGGACATTATAAAGTAGAGAAAGTGGTGACCAATATTTTGTGATAACTCTTGTAACACCTTTCTTTATTCATCCATAATTCTACCACTTAGTATCTCTTTACTCTCATTATTTTTGTGTATTTAATATCATGAGTTAGTGGTAAGAATATGGGTTTTGATTCTTTAATTGTTGGATTAACTTGGCCATGTACATTCCTGTAACCTAAATGACCATTAGTTTTTGTAACATCTCACTCATTATTCTACCTCTTTATGTCATTTAACTTATGTAACAACTGAACATTCACCTTTCTCACTTAATATTCTTCTACTCCCTCATTTATTAAATGAAAGAAATATACACCTATATAAAGGGTTCCTTCTTTCTTTGTGTACTAAGAAGAAAAGAGATGAGTTGTAGTATATTGTGAGGTGTAAGGAAAAGATGATAAAGGTGGGAACTATTATTATGTGTAGTAGTAAAAGAAAGAGTTGAGACATAGAAAATATTCTAAGTCTTCAACTTTATTCACTATACAAAAGAGAGTAATTATATTAGTGAAAGAGAGTTGAGACAAAGATCATTCTAAGTTTTTAACTATACTCACTATACAAAAGGAAAGTTTTAATATGTTGAAGGAAGGTGTTCTTATGATGGAGTTTTGAACTCTTCAATTAATCCGGAATTGTTTGAGTTGTACATCGTTGATGGACAGTTGTATCCTGGAGGGGACAAGTCATGAGATATACTGCTGGATCGATGTAGATTTTATCACAGTGGGCTTGAATCTCTTTAAAGAGAGCGAAATATTTGCGCCTCGGCTATGGAGAAAATTATCTTATCTCTTCATAATTTTTGTTCATTTTATTATTTCAACTGTAATTTATTATAATTGTGGTATATTACACCAACAAATACAATGATCTACGGTAGTGAAACTAGGATGGACGAGATTAAAGGTATGGGGTTCAAGTCTTAAGTATAGAAAAATTCTTGATAAGGAGAGCTATCTTCAAATGAAACCTCTAACCAGCATGAATTTGAATTAATCGGGCTTCAATACGAACACCGAATATCAAATCAAATGATGAAAAAAAAAAAACTAGGATGGGTGAGGATTCTTGCCCACACGGAATAAACCAGTTTGTCATTTTGCATTTTTTTTTTTTCATGTATAAATTTGTCAAACTCTAATTAATTAAGAGCTTCATAAGATATTAATTAAGTGCTTCATAAGATATCACAAAGAAAATCAGGTTAGTCTTTTCTGCAAATATTATTGGTCCACCATTTGTCTTGCTTAATTTTATTATTCAAATCACCCATACCTTTTTTCCTCGTTCCGATATTATAAGAATGTTACGTGTGGTTGCTCCTAAATTATAAACAGTGAATACCAACATCCCTACATGATACAATGAATTTGTCCTTGTCTTTACCCAGTTTTCTCCATACGACTTACGTAATTAATTTTAACAGATTTAAAATTTGTGTGGCATCTAGGGGTGGGCATATTTTGGTTTAAATTGAAAAAATCGAAAAATCAAATCGAAATTTAATTTTAGTTTCAGTTTTTTGGTTTTTCGGATCGGATTCTGTTTGTAATTTTAAAATTTCAATTTTTTGGTTTTCGTTTTTTTTTAAAAAAAATCGGTTAAACCAAAACATCGAAATTTTATAAATAAATAAATAATATATATATATTTTATTATATATATATTATTTATTTATTTATTTAAATAATACTATATTATATATATATATATAATATTTAGTAATTCACAATTAACATTTAACAGCAAATTCACATACGCCGCAGGCTGTTTATGGATTGTTTTAGTGACTCAAATATTTTATGAATTATTTTGATGACTTTGGACTGTTTTATGGACTATTTATGCAAAAAGTATGTTGTTTCATGGACTATTTTTATGAGTTTTGTGTTGTTTTGTAGACTATTTATGCAAGGTTGTATTATATGTAATGATTAATGACGTTATGTATTATGTTAAGCTTATGATTATTTCTTTTCGTTTCATTCATGTTGAGTTATTTATATTTATTTATATTTGCGAATGAAAAATAGGTTTGAAAAAAATAATTTTTCTACAAAATTCATCAATTCTAAATGTTCAGTTATGAAAAAGAGAGGCTAACTACTTTAATATTTCAAACCGAAATAAAAATTCGAAATAATCGAATCGAATCGAATTTATTTCGGTTTGGTTACGAATGTCATTTTTGTCGATCTGAAAATCGATAAACCGAACCGATATTAAATAATCAGATCGAACCGACCGAACGTCCACCCGGCATCGGTTACCTGCCCTCTCTTACCATAAAAGTGGATTTTTGAGAATTCACAAAAGTGTGTATATATGTCATTTCACATTGGAAAGACCTCTTATTTTATTTTCAAATCTATTATATACAAAAATAAAATCATTTTCAATAAAAACATGTAAAACTAAAAATCAATTTGTAAATGATTATTATTTATTGACCCTTGGCCGATATATAATTATTGGTGCTAAAAGTTTGAGACATGACATAACATATCTTAGCAAACTAAAAATATGATCCGAAAATATAGAGGTTGGTTGGAGATTACAGCAGAAGATTAGTATGTACGTAATTTAGTATTCGCACTTTGTGTGGTACAGTGGGAGGCAGTGATGCTATCCTCCTCCCTCCTATCCTTTTAATTGTATTGTTTAAATATATATGACATGATTTCTTATTCTTTGATGTGCATTACTTTTTGTTTTTTCACTTGTTTTGTATTTTGCTTTTTTCTTTTCTGTCTTATTTTTCTCATAATCATGCAATTAGTGGCGGAGTCAGAATTTCTATTGAAGGGTTAAAAAAATAACTAAGCACGTTAATAAAATTTCAAAAATAAGCGGGTCGAATTTGATTTGAGCGAGCTAGACAAAGTTCAACACTACCTCAACATGAACAATAAAACGGAGAAAGTTAAACTTCTTTATTTTGATCGTGCATTCAAACGTACAATCTTTACACTTTTTTTAAAAATAATTTACATATTTAAAAATTACATAAAAAGTACAATAAGTTACTAAAATTGTACTTTACAGTTAAATTGTTTATACATTAACATGATAAAACTAATATTAATTTTTTCTTAATTGTAAGGAGAGAAGATGAAAAATATTTTAAATCAGTCAAAACAGATAAACAACAAACAAAAGTAGTATAATTTTGTGAAAAAATAGAAGAAAAAAAAGTCAACCATCAAATTAGTAATCATGAAAGTGAGAGAGAAGAGAAACTAAAAAGGAGACAAAACGTAAGAGAGCAAGAAAGTAAGTAAGTAACTAGGGATTTAATCCAAAAGTTAATATTAAAAATTGAAAAAAAAAAACAGTGTTATACAGACTCGAACGCACGCTGAATGAGAAATTTTGCACCCCTTCACCACTGAATCAAGTTTTAGCCTTGTGTCAAAGGGGTTCAATACTTAACATATATACGGTAAATTAAAATTTTAATCATATATATACAGTGTAATTTTCCGACGAAGGGGGTTCGGATGAACCCCTGGACTGCATGTAGATCCGCCAGTGCATGCAACAAATACTTTTTTTGAGTCAGATATTTATTAAAAATACTCTTTTACACCACGGAGATAAGAATAAGACTCGTCTACATTTTATCCTCTTCAAAATTTATTTATGAAATTATACTAAATATATTATTATTTTTGTTGAAAGTTTGATCTTGTAGCCTATTATGCTTTGGTATAGTAGCAAAGTGAATAATTAGTTGATAAAATTTAAGTACTAAAGATTAATAATAATATTTAAAGATTAATAATAATATTTAAATGTTGGTTGGAGCAAATAATATGAAGTTTAGAATTAAAGCAGTTACGAAAAAAACAAAAGAACTCATATGAGGATAAACATTTCTTTATTTAAAATATGTTGTACTTGAAAAAAAAAATCAAAAATTATAAAATAATTTTCCCTTGAAAAATATAAGTTTGAAAGTTGATTTTCGTTATACCAAACATGATTTCATGTAAAATATTTATGAAAAGAGAAAGAAGAAAAAGAGATTCCATTACGTTGGAAGGCAGCTAATTTTGTCAATTAAAAACCAAATTGACCAGTTCGTTGACCTTAAACCGAAGCAAGGCGGGCACATTTCTCCTATATAATAAGTGGGAGTGGAGCTGCTCCGTCAACATATCTGCTTGTCATCTGTCTGCTTGTCTTGTGATTTTATTATATTATTCTTAATTAATTATTATATAATATTTAAATATTAAAAAATTAATAATATTTAATAAAAAATTAATAATATTTAATAAAAAATTAAAATAGACATTTTTGACAAGTTTGTTTCAACTGCTTCAATCGTAATTTTACTATATCACCCTTAATTAATTATTAGAGATCATTTAAATATTAAAAAATTAATAATATTTAATAAAAAAAATAAAATAGACATAAAATAATAAATTACCTCAATAATATTTTGAATTAATTTGACATCTTATATAAGGTCTACTTAGATTTTTTTCATGAGTATTTTTATAGCATCAATTCTAATTAGTTATTATGAGTCATTTAAGACATGCCTACTTTGTTGCTTTAATCGTGGTATTTCATTGACATCAAAATTATATCAGTGTCGTTTAAATTGGAATAGAAGGAAAATTATTATAAATCATAATAATTAAAAACTTAAATTATTTTTAAAATATAATTGACTATCAATGCCACAAAAATTTAAACAGGGGGGGTATTATAAATTAGCTAAGAACTTAAAATAGTAAATTACAATGTCAAAAAGGTATTATCAATTACAATAGTTAACAACTTAAAATATCTAAAAAAAAATAATTAATCTGTTATATATTCAAAAAAAAATATTATTTATAAATTACATAAAAAGTATTATAAATTGTCATAGTTAACAACTTAAAATATCTAAAAAATAATTAATTTGTTATATATTTTAAAAAAATACGTAAAAAAAATATATTAATCACAATAATTAACAACTAAAAAAATTTTAAAATATAAATATTTGATTGACTCTCGAAATCTTATGGGCGTCATATTAACAACTTACATTATCAACTAAATAAATGAAAGTTTTAATTAAATGCTAAAATTACACATATTGTGAAATTTTTAAGCATCAATATTGGGTCCATGCGTAGAACGGCTAAGCCACCTAGTATAAACACAAATGAGACACGGGAGAGAACTAGCAATTTGCTCTCTGTTACCTTGTAGGTGATTGAAAATTGGTAAGTAAAATATACTCTATATGATTTTAACTTGATCCAAAACTTAAAAAATAAAAATAAAAAATTGAGAATTTTGTGATCTTAAATTATAAATATGTAAAAACATATGAATGTATCATGTAACTTTATAATAATATGATTTTAAGAGAAAAGACATCATTTCACTCCTGAACTTGTCCACTCAACTTTAGCACCTAAACTAAATTTTTATTTATTTACCTCCTTAACATTTTTAAAGTGTATTAATATTACCTCTAATGTTGACATGAAATTTTCTTTAAAAAAAAAGTGTGTATTTTCTTAAAAAATATACGTGGTCCCACCCGTCTTCTTCATCTTCTTCATACCGCCCCACCCCAATTCCCTTTCTTCTTCCTCAAACTCTCTATCTCCACTTTTATTATCTTCATTAATTTCTTTAAGAAAGATAAAAATATGTGTGAAAAGTTATGAATTTTAATACACTTTTCAAAATTCATCATTGAAAAGAAGAAGAAGAAGAAATTTATGATCAATTCATCTTCAATAAAGATTTGAAGAGGAAAAAATGAGCTACCACTTAATGGGTTAGAAAATAATTTTGAAAAAGAGAGTCTTTCAATACATGATTGTTGAACTAAATCACTTATGTGATATTTCAAGAAATCTGTTGTTGGATTTTTGAGATTACCCTTTGTATCCACCGTTATTAAACCATGAAAGAATTTGAAGAAAAAAAATAAGTTTGTCGAATTCATGGTTGATGTTTAAATTGATTATTGAGTTTTTCTGATGATGTTGTGAAGTTGTACTTGAAATTTGAGTTTGAGGTATGAATTTTGCTAGTTTAATTCTGTATCCACCATTATTGAACCTTGAAAACACTTGAACAAAAACAATGAGTTTGTCGAATTCATGATTGATGTCCAAATTAATTATTGGGGTTTTCTAATAATGTTGTGAAGTTGTACTTGAAATTTGAGTTTGATTGGTATGAATTTCGTTAGTTTAATTTTGTATCCAACGTTATTGAAAAAGCTTGAAGACAAAAAAAAATGAGTTTGTCGAATTCATGATTGATATCCAAATTGATTATTGGGGTTTTCTGATAATGTTGTGAAGTTGTACTTGAAATTTGAGTTTGATTGATATGAATTTCGTTAGTTTAATTTTGTATCCAACATTATTGAAAAAGCTTGAAGACAAAAAAAATGAGTTTGTCGAATTCATGATTGATGTCTAAATTGATTATTGGGTTTTTCTGATGATGTTGTGAAGTTGTACTTGAAATTTGAGTTTGATTGATATGAATTTCGTTAGTTTAATTTTGTATCCAACATTATTGAAAAAGCTTGAAGACAAAAAAAATGAGTTTGTCGAATTCATGATTGATGTCCAAATTGATTATTGGGTTTTTCTGATGATGTTGTGACGTTGTACTTGAAATTTGAGTTTGATTGGTATGAAGTTTGCTAGTTTAATTTTATATCCACCATTATTTAACCTTGAAAAAGCTTGAAGACAAAAATAAATAAATTTGTCGAATTCATGATTGATGTCCAAATTGATTATTGGGGTTTTCTGATGATGTTGTGAAGTTGTACTTGAAATTTGAGTTTGATGGATATAAATTTTGATAGTTTAATTTTGTATCCACCATTATTGAAAAAGCTTGAAGACAAAAAAATGAGTTTGTCGAATTCATGGTTGATGTCCAAATTGGTTATTGTGGTTTTCTGATGATGTTGTGAAGTTGTACCTGAAATTTAAGTTTGATTGGTATGAATTTTGTTAGTTTAATTTTGTATCCACTATTATTGAACCTTTAAAAAGCTTTAAGACAAAAAAAAATGAGTTTGTTGAATTCATGGTTGATGTCGAAATTGATTATTGGAATTTTCTAATGATGTTGTGAAGTTGTATTTGAAATTTGAGTTTGATTGGTATGAATTTTGCTAGTTTGTGTTGAAATTTGAGACTCAAAAATGAAGAAACCATATATGGTCAATCTTGGAGATGACAAATAAGGGGAAGAGGTTTTGGGGGGAGGAAGGGGAGGGGGGAGTTGAAGAAAATAATTTTTAATATATATATATATATATATATATTTTTTTTTTTATTTTTTTTTTAAAAAAAAAAATACTTTTCTTGTGTGGCGCTGACGTGACGCTGATGGGTGGACCTGTGTAATACACTCTCCGTTGTGAGAGTGGTATGATATATTTAGGGTGGTAAATAATTCACGCGAAAGTTATTTAGGGGGTAATAGTTACATATCTATAATTTATAATATATTAAAAGTGTGAAGATCCTTAGAAAAGTGATTTGAACTTTTTGTCCTTCATTAAAAGACCCTTCTTTAGACAAAACTGTCTTTTCACTATTTTTTTCAATTTAACTATTTTCTTTAATTTATTATTTAATTATTTTTATATTAATTAGACTCCTAAAATATATGAAACTTCTAAAATATATGGAAGGAGAATCAATTAATATTTTTCTTTGTACTGATCAATTAGAAAACTCCTAAAATAGGATAAAAAAATACACCTAAAATAAAACTCTATTAAGAAAATACACAAATAAAAATACACAATAATAATGTACGCAAATTTTATATTTACCTTAAAAAGATAGAAAAAGTATTTTCGAGGACTCTCACCTCAATAAAACAACCTATAACATGATACTTGAAAAGTAAGCCCATATTTTCATGTTAATGTAACTACGTAATCAAGCAAGGGGTTAAAATGGAGGTGATTGGACGTTTGTTTTATTTTCTTGACAAAACTATCACGTCCCTTTGAAAGGTAAAACCCATATTTTCATGTTAATCTTATAAATTTTTGTGGATAATCTAATTAATATCTATAATATAAAATATTTTTATGTTAATTTTAGTTAACATTAAACACACGTGCACTTTATAATATATAGAAGAAGAATCAATTAATATTTATTAAGTAATATTTTTTTTTAGAGTGATCAATTAGAAAAATACTCCTCTAATGGAATAGAAAAATACTCTTAAAATAGGAGTCTATTAAGAAAATACTTCTATAAATATTGAGATGCACGTTAAACTACCGAAGAAATCGATTTACTTATTGGGAAAATTTAATTGATGCTCATCTAACTTGATTCAGTTGCATGTCTAGATTAGTTGATGCTTAATCTTCTAACCCTCAACTTCTTCACTGTTTTTGTGTCAACATAATAGAATTCAACGTGTGTGTGTATATATATATATATATATTCTTTGTTTTCATTCAAGTCATTCTTTAGGGTTGTGATCACTATTGTATTATTTTATTGTAGTTTACAGATCGTAGATGAATTTACTGATGGTAGATGAATGTCGGTCGACTTTGAGAAATTTTTTTATGTAAAAATTAGGTTTAATGGTATTATTTTTATATCTCTGTTTTGATAATTTTTTTGGTGTAAAGGTTAAGTTTAGTTGTGTTAGTTTGATATCTCTATTATCGTATTATTTTATTATTATTTACAGGTGGTATATGAATGTCAGACAACTTTGAAATTTTTTTTGTGTAAAGGTTAAATTTAAATATATTATTTTGATGTCTCTATCATCATCGTATTATTTTATTGCAGTTACAGATAGTAGATGAATATCGATGAACTTTGACAATTTTTTTTGAAACATAGAGAGAGAGAGAAAGTAAATTCGAGTACGTTGGAAGGCAACTAATCAATTGTCAACTGACTACCAAATTGAACAGTAAGTTGACCTTACACAGAAGCAGAACACAGTACACACACAAACACAAATGTAACACCGAAGAAAAGTGGCAGTTTGCTCTGTTGTTCCTGTTTAGATTAATGCCTGAAACTAATAAAATACTACTCCTATATTTTACCCCGTCAGTTTGGAAAGTTTTACTCCCTCAGTTTAAAAAAGAATGACATATTATGACTTGACACAAAGTTTAAGAAAATAATAAAAAAAAATTAATCTTGTGACCTTAAATTAAAGTTGTGTCAAATGTACCAAAATATCCTCTAATCTTATTGTCATAAACATGTCATGTGAAAGATTGAAATTAAAGTATTGTCAAAAAAGGAAAGGGGTAATTCTTTTTTAAACGAACTAAAAAAAAATAGGTCATTCTTTTTTAAACAGAGGAAGTAGCTTTTTTATTTTGTTTCAAACAAGCAATGTTTTAGATAATTAAAAAGATATTAATGATATTTTTTTAATTTTATTCTTTTTTATATAAAGAGAGTTTTACATAACCAAGAAATTACTATAGAATATATATTTTTCAATGTATTTTACTTACTAATAAGAGGGAATAGGGAGGAGAAGCAGACAACTCTCCGTCAAAATGCCTGCTTCATTAATTGCTTCCTCCGTAATTTTATTATATTATCTCTAGTTAATTATTATAAGTTATTTATGTATTAGAAATTAATTATATTTAATAAAAAAATTAAAATCGATATTTATGACATGTCTGCTTCAGCTGTTTCATCCATAATTTGACTATATCACCCATAGTTAATTATTATAAGTCATCTATATACTAAAAAATTAATATTAAAAATTTATTATAAAGTCATCTAAGTTTAAAAAATTAATAATATTTAATGTTAAATTTACTTGAGGTTTTATATGAGGCCCATTTAATTTATTTTCCACAAGTATTTTTGTATAGTAATTTTGTTATATCACTTCTAATTAGTTATTATAAGTCATCTAAGACATGCCTGTTTTGCTGTTGCCATCGTGATTTTACTATGTCACTCCTAATTAATTATTATGACCATTTAAGCATTGTGTCACTGAAATTGATACTTAAGTAATTATTTTCTTTAACAAGAATAAATAAATCACTTCTAATTAGTTATTATAAGTCTAAGATATGTTTGCTTAGCTGTTTCAATTAAGATTTTACTATATCACTCCTAATTAATTATTATGACCATTTAAGCATGATGTCCCTTAAATTGAGACTTGAGTAATTATTTTCTTTTAAAAAAAAAGGAAAATAATTTTTTTAAAAGTGAATAAATAAATAAATCTTATAATTTAATTATTATTATAATATTAATTTAATATAAATATTGGGTCTGCGCATTGCACGGGCTATTCATAACTAGTATAAAATATAAGTTAGTAAAAATATATATTTTTTAAAAAATGAGTAATTTCTTAAAAATTGTACTCAAGCTAAATTGATGAGACGCGAGGGGGTGTGAATGAAAAATTGAGTTTAGGTTGAGTAGGTCCAAGACGGAGTATATGGAGTGCAAGTTTAGTGACTTGAGGCAGGAGGACAATGTGGTGGTGAGGTTGGATTCCCAGGATATTTGTAAGAAGGATAGTTTTAAGCATCTTGGGTCTATGATTCAGGGGAATGACGAGATTGATGAGAATGTCTCTAACCGTATTGGAGATGGTTGGATGAAGTGAAGGCTCGCCTCGGGAGTGTTGTGTGATAAGAAGGTGCCACTTAAGCTTAAAGGCAAATTCTATAGATTGGCAGTCCGTCCAACCATGCTATATGGAGTAGAGTGTTGGCCAGTCAAGAACTCCCATATTCAAAGGGTGAAGGTGGCAAAAATAAGAATGTTGCGCTGGATGTGTAGACTTACTTGTAATACCCGTGCTTTTTCTTAGCTCGAAAATCATCTCAAAGATGTTAGAACTTGCTTTGAAATAAGAATTCATCCTTATACACGTGGTATTTTCATAATTTTCACTTTCTATCACCTGGAAAATTAAATAAGCTTTCCATCGATGTATAATTCACCCAAATCCGACACCCGGGCGAAGAGTTAGAGCCTTTTTAGTGAGACAGTGTTTGACCTGAGCCTTCAGCGCGTCGCGAAAATAGCTCAAATGGCAATTGTCAATTTCCAGTGTTGCTCCGCGATACTGGCGCGTTGCGCCAAAACTTTCAGGTCGTAGACAAGGTGGCAACGCGATAGCTCCGCGTCACGCCACCGTGCAGTTTTCCAATTGTCAATTTCCAGTGACACGACGCGATAGCACCGCGTCGTGCCAAGGGCCCAACTAGGGAAATTTTACTAAAAATTAAATTACGTGTCCAGGGTTAAAAGGGTTAATTTTTTCCCTATATAAGCTTCCAAACATGAGATTGGTCAATTTACCCCTATATAAGCTTCCAAACACGGGATTTAGCCTTTATTCATCCAAAATATTGATGTTTTTCTAAAATACTCTCAAGAACTTAAGCTAGGGTTTTCATAGATGGTCCAATTTCAAAAAGATTTCACCATCAATCTTCACGAAATCATGAACTAAGGTATGCATAGTGTTCATTCATGGACTCCTTTCATCCATGAAGTTCAAGAATCCCTTTTCTAAACTTAAGTTATGGATTTTCTATATGTTTTCATGTTTTGGATGCTCATGTTCATGTTTGATAAATGTGAAATTGGATTCTACTCTATGATTGTTGATAGTTTCTATGTGGGTTTAATTACTACAGCCATAGATTCATGCAACCCTAAGATTTAAACTCTTGAATGATGAAATTAGAATTGAATAATGATGTTTACATGTACCATGCCTGTCATTTGTTTGATTAAATGCCTAGATGAAGGAATATTGTCTAACTAGCATGATATCATGAAATCCCCATGTATGTACAAGTTCATGCCTATTACATGCTTGATGAAACGCTTCTATGAATGTAGTATGTATTATGATGATAGTCAAGTCTTCAAGTAAATTATGCTATGTCAGTTTCCTTCCATCGAGTCCTGGGGTACTTGTACCCAAAATATTAGTTGTGTGCCTAGACCCATGTCATGTTTTCACGATACTTTCAGTCAAGCTATGAACTCTTAGACTTCAGATAGTCTTACGACTCAGGAAAAATCTCCATGATCTCATGACTCAGTCAGTTGTCGGATATCTGTAGTATTCCGTCAGCCACAGAAATTCAATAACTCAGTCCATGCTCAGTTCAGTAAATCATGTTTAACGTCTATTCAGATGGGAGCCGGAATTAGCACCGAGTGAACCCAAGGATGAGGACTCACCTGTTGTATGAGGGTGTGATTCCTAGAAGCAATCCTTGCGTTCCAGAACTATGTAGCCAACATAGGTTGAGACATCGTAGCCTGCTATATGAGGGTAGATGAGGTGGCTTAACCTGTTATGTGAGGGTTCCCATCATTCTCGTTAGAGTTACCTGTTATGTGAGGATTACTCACATGTTGTCCTTATCAGTGGCGCGGTATTGACACCCTTCCAATCAGGGCATAGATTGGACCCCAGCTTAGCTATTATAGCACCTTTGGGGCATGTCGGTTAGATACTACTTCCCACAGTTTCATGTTACAGAATCAGGACTGTCAGATACAGTCAATCAGTCTCAGTAATAGAACTCAGATAGTTCTTCATATTTCAGGACAGTCAGACACAGTCAACTCAGATACAGTACAGAACTCAGATAGTTCCATCAGATTAAGGATTGTCAGCTACAGTCACCCATGTTATCAGTATCATGTTATCACGTTGTTAGTTACAGTTGCGTATTTATGTATGCATTCTCACATTCATGTTAGATAGTCAAGTTAGTATTGATCATGCATGCAAACCCTTGCATATAGCCTACCTCACATGTATACTCAGTACATTCCATTGTACTGACGCATTTGCGGTATGGTTCTTTCTTTTTATGTTACACCATAGGTTCAGAGACACGAGTTCCAGATCAACAATAGATTCCAAATTCAACAGCCAGAGTAGAAGTGAGTCCTCATCCTTCGAGGACATAATGATTTTCTAGTATCTCATTAATTAGATTATTAGTTGGAGTTAGTTGGGGACATGTCCCATCAACTCCTTATTCAAATTCTTCAGACAGTAGAGGCTTTCAGACTAGATGTAGACTAGATACAGACTATCATGTTTTAGACTTCAGTTTTGTTTTGGGTATTCTATTACCCCACACAGATGTTACGTTATTCAGTTATGTTCATGATCGAACCTTATGGCCTTTCAGTGCATGTTTCTGCATTATTACGTTATCTTATGCAGTATACAGGTACAAATATCAGTCATGAGTTAGCTTATGGTCCTTCGGGGTCATGAGCACCGTGTGGCATTACGGTTCAACAAATTGGGTCGTTACATTACTAAAGGGGATAAAGTTAGGAATGAGATTGTCCGGGAGAAGGTGGGAGTGGCTTCGGTGGAGGACAAGATGCGAGAAGAAAGATTGAGATGGTTTGGGCATGTGATGAGGAGGGGCACGGATGCCCCAGTTCGTAGGTGTGAGAGACTTGCGTTGGATGACTTCAAGGGGAGGAGAGGTAGGCCGAAGAAGTACTGGAGGAAAGTGATTAGACATGACATAGAGAATCTTCAGCTTACTGAGGACATAATCCTAGATAGGAAGGTGTGGAGGTCGTGGATAAAGGTAGAAGGCTAGGTTGTGTGCGTAGGTTGTAGCAAGTAGTTAGAAGAGCTCATGTATAGCCGGGTTCGTAATCCTAGGACTATATCCATAGGAAGGAGCCCCTAGTCAGCAGGATCTGGGTGTGACGGGTGTTTCTGGTCTGTGTGTGTATGTTACTGCTAGGTGGGGGTCGTATTCCAGATGTCCTATGGCTTACCTCTTATCTCATATTGCGCTTATCTACCTTATTTTCGTATTGCTCTGATTTCTATTTTATTATGTCTTATTCCTTTTATGTTATGACATCCATCATGCTTCATGTTTCATTACGCTCTTTGTTTACTATTCTCTATCTTGAGCCGGGGGTCTATTGGAAATAGTCTCTCTACTTCTTTGGAGGTAGCGATATGAACTGCATACATTTTACCCTCTCCAGACCCCAGTTTTGTGGGAATATACTGGGTTTGTTGTTGTTGTTGTACTCAAGCTAAATATACCAGGTATTTAGGGACGGAGGAGTAAAGGTTAAGAAAACGCTAAGCTACAAGCCTCTCCAGGTTTCTGAGTTCATACGCGCAAAGCAAGTTAGCTAGCTATCGAGTATCGACACATGTCTGCATATTTCTTTTCTTGGCTGAATTTTTTATTTTTTTTCAAAGAAAATGTCTGTCTAATTGTTTAAATTATGTTTTAAAAAGTGTGTTAGATTCTCAAAGGTTGTTAGTTTTGAAGTGTTACTACTTTGTTTAGATGAAAACTGAAGAGAGTCATCCATGCGTACACAAATTTAAATTAACTAAAATGAATGACTTTTAAGGGTTAGTTTGGTAGATATAGAAGAACAATATTGAATATGATGTATTAATAACTTTCTCCTGGTCCCTCATAGTCCATCTTCACTGCTGGTTCCTCCACTAGGGTGGATGATAATTGAACCACAACAGATGATGGTGATGGCGATGTTGAGATTAGCGGGGACGATGGTCGTGATTTTGATGCCGGTAACATCAAAGAGGCTGCACTAGTTGTTGCATTTTGACCTCAAGAAATAAAAAAAAATCTGAATCTATACAAGGGTAAGGTTGTTATTAACTAAGTTAATGCATGTATTGAAATTTTTTGTATTAATTAATATATAAAAATAATGGTATTATAAATACATACCCTAATACATAATAGAGTGTGTTAATTATATATATAGTGATAAAATATATCAAATAAAATACTAATAATAAATTAAAATAGTTCATGCATTAACTTTTTCAATCAACTCTACCAAACGATGCCTAAAAATCTTTAGAAATAAACTCTACCAAACAACACCTAAGAATCTTCAGAAAATTGAAAAGTGACAACTCCACTATATTTTAAGCTAAGTGGTTATTTTACAAGTTCGTATAGGGACCAATAAAAAGCAATTTGAATCATACTATCACCAATTTGAATGCCGTCATTGCTCTTCACACTACAATATTGTTGGACATGTTTACTCTTCTTTTAAGGCAACTAGTTAGCCATTGAACGTAAATGTTGAGCCATGTCATATACAATTTTATAACAAATTGTTAAGTAAATAGTTAGCACGAAAGTAAATAGCATAAGCTTTTGTAAATGATCACTTTAGTTCTGTGTACGATAATTTATTTGCCTAGGTTAAAGTAATTAGTTATTATTTGAAATTACGAAAATGAACAATAAAACTTTATAAATGTATTTTTTTTAGTTATCTTAACTTATAAAGTATAACCATGTGCATAAAAAAAAATTGGAGAAGAAGTGCCCACAAAAATAAAGAACAAACAAATACTATTGCAAAGAAGATGCCAGAAAGTAGGGTGGAACTCGTTCTGTGTGTTCAAGTTTGGATCAATTATTGACTCGTTTATTTTTAGTATAAATAACATAAATATCAACTTTTTAAAAGTAATTACACTCTCTCCCACTTTTTTAATCACTTTACCCTCTCTCCCTATTAATATACATAACATAGCCGACATATACATAACATTCTATGTATATGTGGAATTTTTGTAATATGTTTAGGGAGTTGAGATTTTTTGTAAAATTGAAAACATAAGTTGTGTATTTATGTAATTTTTAGTTTTTTAATTACTTTACTCTCTCTCCCTATAAATATACATAACATAGCCGACATATACATAGCATTCTATGTATATGTGAGATTTTTGTAATATGTTTAGGGAGTTGAAATTTTTTGTAATATTGAAAACATAATATGTGTATTTATGTAATTTTTAGTATAGATATTGCATGTTCAATGTCTTTTGATTGTTCCTTATTTGAAATTCAATGACTATTATCTTATCTTTTTCAAATGTTGTATTGTTACAAATAAAGTATCAAAGATGGTATTAATGTATGAAACTAATATATAAGATACTATAAACAAATAATATATTCTTATTAATGAATTTTAGTATATGAAAAAGGTGTAAAATCTTTTTAATATGGTTTAATTTAACAAATCATGTTTAAATCGCTTTATTAATATATCTCATTCACTAAATGATATTCCTTACTAAATCACATTGTATGTAATTTATATAAAACTAGTACTAAGATAACTTATCATGGAAATTTATATGTAAAATGGTGATCACTTAATTTATAGACATTACATACAGTAACTATTTATCGTTAAAGAGGTGTGATACATTTTACATATATGAAATTTATTTACAATATCACATCTTTACATTGTTTTAATCAATCAAGTTTAAATTTATTATTAGTATAACAATGTCATTTATCAAATAATTTAACTTTTGAGGTTTCAACCTATGAAATTGATATGTGAAATGCTAAACGTAGATGATTTATTCTTATTAATGTTTTTAGTATATGAAAATGATTCAAAATCTGATATCCATGATTTAGTTTAACCAATGCTATCAGCGCATTTGATTCATACAAAATCTTATTCCTCTTAACATGATTCATACAACCGTGAATTCTATGCATATGTAGTACATATAATGAAATTCAAGCAAAAAAAAAAAAATGATAAAGGAAGTAAAATTTAACCCCCAAAAAGTTTGATAAAGAAAGCACTAGAATCGTTTGAGATATGTCAAGGTTGATACAGAAATAATACCACAAAAAGCTTGATGTTTTGTTATGCGGATGAATTAAAAAATAATAAGTATAATTAAGAAGAAGCAACGTGTGAGAATATGCAAAAGAATACTGTTCCAATAAAGTTATTTTAGAAAAAACATGTAAATTTTTGAAAAAGGTAGGAATTATAATAAATGAAGATATATGATTGACCATATTTTACTACTACCATAATTATCAATATATTTATTTAGGAAACATTTAATACTAAATCCTAAAAAAAAAGGAGTTAATTGTAGTTAAAAAATATTTTTTTTGATTTTTTTTAAAAATAAATAAATTAGTTTTAAAAAAGGTTGCTAAAACTTGCAATTAAAACATTAATAAAATAATTATCTAAAACTTGTAATAAACAATCTACTAAATGAATATGAGATAGTTTTCTCTTTTAAAATATCTTAACATGATTTCTCAAAAATCAATGGGTAACTTACATAAATTTCTGAATCTTTAAGTGATATTACATAAAATTCCGACTATTTTGTTAATTACATTCTATCTTAATTTTTTGAAATGGTGATACATATATTATATAGTGATACACATAAAAAAGTGATACATTTTAAATTAACAAGATATTTATTTAAGAAAATAATAGATTCTCTTTTATTCATTGTATTCTTTTATTTAAGGAAAGATATCTAATTTTTCTCTTTTTTTAGATTTAATTTAGGTGTTTTAATAATGTTTCTTTTTTTCGTATTTAATTATGAAAGATACATTTTTTTTGGTCTTTTTTCTCTTTTTCAGTCTTTAATTTTAGTCTGCTTTTTTTAGATTTAATTTTAATTATGTTTCAATTCTGCTTTTAGTCCTTTTTTTTTAAAATATTATTACTTTTGTTTCCTACACTGACTACACTATTACCTTTCATTAATAACATATGAATCACCTAATAATAGAAATGAATAATTGTATCTACCATATGAATCACCATAATACCATATATATATCACCCATTAATATCATATGAATCGCCCAATAATTGAAATAAATAATTGTATCTATCATATGAATCATCATAATACCATCTATATGAATCACCCAATAATTGAAATAAATAATTGTATCTACCATATGAATCACCATAATACCATATATATCACCAATTAATATCATATGAATCACCCAATAATTGTATCTACCATATGAATCACCATAATACAATATGTATCACCCATTAAAATCATACAAAATGTATCTATCATATGAATCACCATAATACCCATATAATGATATCATATTTATCATTCATATGAATCACCATTAAAAAAATAAACAGGTATGAATAACTAATAAATTTATATATGTATCAATAGATTTTTTAAAAAAAATGGGAGAGACTTGAGGAGAGGAAAAAAAAAGTTGCATGCATTAATGAAAGAGAAAAAATCAGGAAGGAAGATGATTTAAGCATTAATGGAAGAGAAAAAAATCAGGAAGGAAGATGATTTAATTGTTGATAATTAGAGAGATATTTTAGGGAAGGAAATCTTGAATGAGTTAATGGTGGAGTAAAAATAGAATGTGGGGTATTCTTGATATGTATCAAGAGTAAAGTTGAAATTGAGATTTTATGTAAATTTTTAAAAAGTAAGGGATATTAGGTAATATAGTTTGTTAAGTGTGAAATTTGCGTAATTTATCCAAAATCAATATGGATACATATCAACCCAATTTTTAATGGGTTAAAATGGAATGGATTAAAATGGGTAAACATATTACAAAAAGCCTACATATACATAGAATGCTATGTATATGTCGGTTATGTTATGTATATTAATAGGGAGAGAGAGTAAAGTAATTAAAAAAGTGGGAGAGAGTGTAATTACTTTTAAAAAGTTGATATTTATGTTATTTATACATATCTATATCTATTGAATACAATATAAGAAGTTGCTTATTTTTAGTTGAGAAATAATCAGAAACAAAAAAAAACATACGACCTTATCCATATAGATTATATACAAGTTTAACTTTTAAACAATGTACAATACAAAGTTTTACCAAAAAGTATAAGCATACAAATATCCATACATATTAAATACAACACAAAAAATAACATGACAGCTGATACTTATATAAACACAAGAATTTGTTTATTTTTTAATTTTTTTTATGATTTTAAAATAAAAATTTGTTCATCTATACCAAACAAAAATCATAGATTTCATTGATCTACCTCCGTAAATCTGTATGTTAATAAAAAAATTCAACAATTAAAAGTAAATAATCTGAATATTATTGAATTTTACTCAGAGTTTGAAATTTAATTTGTGGAGGAAGAAGATTAAGTACACACTCGATGATGATGATGATGATGAGTAGGAGGAGGAGGAGGGAGAGGAGGAGGAAGAAGAAGAAGAAGAGGAGAAGGAAGAAGAGGAAGACGAAGAAGAGGAGGTGGAGGAGGAGGAAGAAGAAGAAAGAACACTAGAAATAAATTATTTTTAGAGAATTATTAGGGGTGGTTGATATGCATTGATATCTTGATAATAACTTTCATCCTTTTTATGAATATGATTTTTTTATATATATAATTTGTATTTTATTTTTTAATTAAAATAAAAAAAAAAATTTATACCAAAATTTGCTATAAGTTGCAAACTAAGAAGTTTTGCTATATCTTGCATTAAACAATCTAAGAATGTTACTATACATTTTTTTTTAATTTTAAAAGACTTTTTTATTTGATATGTTATATATAATCATAATAAAGAAAAAATAATTTTATTCGTTATTAAAAGTTCATATAAGAACAAATAAAATAATTAAAACTTAATACAATTAGATGGGTTGGATTACAACCCATTAACCTAACCAATTTTTTTGAAACCGGTAACTTTTGACCAACCCATTTTGACGCAAATAAATTGGGTCGAGTTGAGTCTTGACCCCTTTTTTATCCACCCAAATTTGACCTGACCCGTTCAATTGTCACCCCTACCCGAAAGTAACATCAATGTAATCATTTAATATTGTCATTTTTTAGTATTAATTGTTGGAACTAAATGTTAGGTTTTTAACATGTGTAAATGAAAAATGAATAAGTATTTTTTTTTTGAAAAGACACCAAGAGAAAGGATGCAATTTGAATAGACACCTTTTCGATTTGGATGGTTATGACATTTTCAATGGTTGTGACTTTTTCAAAGAGTTACACCTGTTTCGAAGAGTTGTACCTTTATAAAGGGGTTTACTTTTTTGAACCATTGCTTCTCTCCATGAAGCAATACCTTGATGATTATAAATAGCTGAATTTTTCCTCAGGTATAGACATGATATTTTAAAGTAAAAACTTTCCTCTTTCTTGAAAAACTCTAGTGTGATTTGCTACCGTTGAGTGCGTTCGTAGTTCGACAGAGTTTGAGGTACCACTATTCTGTCGAAGTGATTCATTTTAACCTGGAAGGATATATTCCATAACCTTAGTTGAATTCAATAGACTTGAATCTTTCTGTTTCATCGTTTTCTCTTAAAGTTGATTGATGTGCTATAGAATATAGCACTTTCGACACTTAAAACGAGAAAAATATATAAGTTTTTGAGGTTTTTTTGTTAGATATAATGAGTTTTGGGCATGTTTTGCAAGAAATAATATTTTGGATGCTATATTCGTGAAAAAAATGAAAAAGATGTTTTTGGCCACTTTTTGGAGCAATTATGGATGTTTGGGATACTTTTTGGCTTGTTCATGATCAAAGAATGTTCAAGAATTAAAGAAGAGCGGAAAAGATGACACCCGACACTTACTAAGTCAACCTACAAACCACAAGTAGGGAAACTAAGTGCCAGAAGTCCAAAATTCTGAGAGCTGACTTGCATGACTTTTTCATCCGGTGCCTGCGCCATGTACCTGTGCTCACTCTGTTAACCGCAGGTACTACCTGTGCCCAGAGTCAGGGCGCAGGTACAGATCACATGTGGCCACCGACCCTGCTTTCTCCTATTTTATTCGAGCTTTAGTTTTAGTTCCTCATGTACTATAAATATCCTTTATGTGTTTTTTAGTAGGAGTTACGCACTGTTGATACTCACAAACATATTTTGATTTTAAGATTCGATTTTGATCTTAGAATTCTCTTGTATTAACTTTAGTTGATTAATTCATTTACGGTTATAGGTTTTTACACTTCTTATCATTATGATTTTATCTATGCTTTCAATTATGAAAGTTATTAATTTCTTCACAAGAATGAGAGGCTAAAAAATCCATATCTAGGGTTGTGGAGACCCTAGCGAATTGACAAAGTAGGAAAAGTGTGATTATTGAACTGAACCGATATCCATAGCATGCATTGCATTATCTTCATTATAATATATTTCTTATCAGTGGCGAACGTCATGATCCCACCTAGATTATTGCTACTTACTCCAAAAGAGGAGTAGTAACTAGGAAAAGATAATGACAACAATAATTTGGAGTTTAGTTGTCTATCCACACTACTAGGTATTATCTATGTGAGATGGTTAGATTTCGTTTAATAACTAGAGACTCAAAAGGTAATAGTTAACTGGGATCAAGATAAGGGTTAATAATGCGACATCCCAAAACTCAAAAGCCAAAGGGTGAAACCTGTCTACTCGTCCAAAATACTGTAGATGGTACATAACTTATCAATTCTGAATGCAAGGTATCAGGTTGGTTCAACAAAGCGCGATAAGCCTACGAGTTGAGAAGCTAGGGGGAGCACAATCCTAGTGTTCACCAATATTGATCACAACCGAATTTGATATTTGCTCTTTGTTGGATATTTCCATTCAAATTCCCCCATTTACTTTTCCAGTTTTTGCCCGTTGATTACATTATCTGAAATCTACGAGTCTACATATTCTCTTGGGATTCGGCCTCAATCTTTGTTGGGTTACTATATTTAACAATGATCGTATCATCTTCTGGAAGGAGGTGTAGCTTGGATGTTATCAAATTTTGGCACAGTTGACGGGGAATACGATGTTGATTTATAAATTAAAGTCGTTGCAGTTTTTGGGTTTTTCTTTTTGTTCTTAGTTGGGCATACGTCGGTGTATGCCTAGCATACAGAGTAGAGACAATCCCTTACTCCCACTGAATTCGAATCCAAAGAGGATCCTATAAATACCTAGTAGAATGCTAGAGTCGAAAAGAGAAGATTTACCTCTCTTTCCTCCTAAAGGAGTTTAGGACGTTGTTGATCGATAGACTGGCGAGCTTTTAACTCAAGATAAAAATGAGAGAAGGGTAATAAAAAAAGCTCAATGCATAGCTTGGGAGGCAGAGTTAGCTGAGGAGCTACAAGCAGCAGATTGCCAAGAAGTACTCGATGGAAACCAGAATCGAGTTACGAGAGGCCAACCTCAAGTGATCCCAGCATATCAGTATGTTCAACCGTGTGAAAATGATAAAGAGGATTTGGGATATGTTGAGCCGACAGAGACTGAAGCTATCATTCCTCCTGTGTTGCCCACTGATGTAAAGATCATCATTTCTAGTGCTATGATTCAGCTCTTATACTTGAAGGACGTGTTTGCAGGGTTGCCTACAGACGACGCAAACATGCATCTTGGAAGTTTTACTGGGATTTGAACTTCATATACCATACCTAGGGTAGATCAAGAGGCATTGAGACTGAGTTTGTTTTCTTTCTCGCTTACTGGAGAGACATATTTATGGCTAGGGGAACTTCCAAGAGGGTCTATCACTACATAGAGCGAGTTGCGCAGACAATTATTGAATAGGTTCTTTCCTCCATCCAAGGTATTACAGTTCAAGGATAAGATTTATAACTTCAGGAAGTTGCAGTTATGTATGAGAAATGGTTCAGGTTCAATAAGAAGCTTAGCATGGTGCCCACCCACTAGATTTCAGGGACAAACTTATTGGATATCTTCTATAGAGCCCTAATTATCAGTTCTAGAGCAAGGACAGACACTATCTCCGGAGAAACCTTCATGAGATTACAATGGGAGATGGATCGAGTATTATAGATCAGATCTCATTAACTAACTGAGGGTGGAAAACTCAGGAGGTTGAGAGAGGTTCTATATTTATGCCATTGGTGCTTCTGGTGAATGAAGAGTAGCTGAGGGTACTGTAGCTTAGGAGATTTCATTATTGAGGATAGACATTGGTGAGTTGGCCAAACAATTTACAATAATAAATTCTGCAAAGGTTAATGAAGTAGGGGAACGAGGTGCAACTTCTAGAGTGAATGAGTATGGGTTAGAGGAGGAGGCAAAGTATGTGAATCGTCAGTTGACGGGTTTCCAAGCCCAAGGAAAAGGGACTCAAGGCCGGAACTATGGTGATAAACATAAATACATTCCACCCGGCAGACGTGATACAAAATCAAGAATAGAAGAGATATCGGCTAAGGTGATGAAGGGTCAAGAGAGTCAGGAAACTTACCTTAAAGAACTCAAAACCAATGTTTCAGGATTAAATCAGAAGGTTTAATCACATTTAACTACTATTAAGCAGTTGGAGCAGCAGTACGGGAAAATTTCTGCCACGTTAGCCCAACTTCAGATATATGCACTTCCTAGTGACAGTGTGCCAAATCCTTCAACACTGGTTCATTGTCTAGCTATTAACACGAGAAGTTATTCCCCACCTAATGAGCACTTTTTTACCTGCTACTAATAAGACAAAGAAGGAAAATATTATTGTAGATGAGCCACCTCAAGCTAAATTTGAGAAGCTAACTTGTAGTGATAATAATTTTGGGAGTGATGACGACTGGGTAGCAGGAGAGCTCCAATATTTAGTGCAATAATTTAGCACAGATTTTCATGCACCATCAGTAGAAAAGAGAGAGACCCAGGTGCAGTCACAATTCCATGTTCTATTGGGCCTTATGATATTAATTAGGCTCTATGCGATTTGGGAAAAAGAATAAATGTAATGCCATTGGTGATATACAAGGTATTTGGGTTAGGCAAACTCAAGACTACATATGCAAGGTTATTGATGGTTGATTCATCTGTAAAAGAGCCAGTGTGTATTGTGCGTAATGTAGAAGTAAAGGTGGCATTATTCACTTATCTAGTAGATTTTATAGTTTTAGATTGTGAAGTGGATGCTCACTCTCCGATTATCTTGGGTAGACCTTTCTTGTCCTTTGGTCGTGTGTTGATTGATATGGACCTAGAAGAGATCATTTTCAAATGGAATGATAAGCAAATAGTATTGAATATATGCATGATAGTTCAGCAGCCTGATGATATGAGAGTGGTAGCAGTGATTGAGGCTATAGATGATGATGTGGTTGCAGCGGGTGTACCTATTGAGGAGAGATTAGGGGTAGAAGCATTAGCAGCAGTGATCATAAACTTCGAGAATGATGTGATATATGAATATGATGTGCTGGTTCAGGTAGTACACGACATGGGCTCTTATAAATATGTCCCTAAAAAACTGGATCTTGACTTGAAGAACAGAACTACACTTCTTACAAGACCATTGATTGAAGAACCACTGGTATTGAAATTGAAGGCCCTCCTACCTTATTTATAGTTTGCATTCTTGGGGGCAAGCAATACTCTACCGGTAATTATTATGGCATATTTGGCAAGAGCGCAGATGGAAGATTTGATATCAGTGTTATGAAGGTTCAAGAGAGCTATTAGGTGGACATTGTAGATATTGTAGGGATTTCACCAGGTATATGCATAAACAAGATACAACTTGAGTCGGATAACATTCCCAGTATGAAGCATCACAAACGGCTAAATCCTTTAATGCAAGATGTGGTGAAAAAGAATATAATCAAATGGTTAGATGCTAGGGTGGTTTTTCATATTACAGACAACAAGTAGGTGAGCCCAATTCAATGTGTGCCAAAGAAAGGAGGAAAAACAATAGTTCCAAATGAGAAAAATAAATTAGTACCAATGAGGTCAATGACTGGTTGGAGAATATGCATGGATTACAGAAAGTTGAACAAGTAGATATAAAAAGACCATTTCCCTATGCCATTCATGGATCAGATGCTAGACAGTTAACAGGTAGGGGTTGGTATTGTTTTCTTGATGGGTATTTGGGTTACAATCAAATCATGATTGCTCTTGAAGAGCAATAAAAAACAACTTTAACTTGCCCCTATGGGACCTTTGGATTCAACAAGATGCCATTGGGGCTATGTAATGTGCCTGTCACTTTCTAGAGATGTATGATGTCCATATTCTCCGACATGGTGAAAAATACTATTGAAGTATTCATGGATGAATTTTCAGTGGTTGGAGACTCATTCGATGACTATTTAGCCCATTTGGCTAGTGCACTGCAGAGATATACAGAGTGCAACTTGGTACTAAACTAGAAAAAATATAACTTCATGGTGAAAGAAGGCATCGTCCTAGGTCACAAGATCTCCAAACATTATATTAGGGTGGACAAAGTAAAGATTGAGTAATTGAAAAGTTGCCACCGCTAGTGTCAGATAGAGGCATACAAAGTTTTTTGGGTCATGCAGGCTTTTATAGGAGGTTCATCAAGGACTTCTCTAAAATTTCAAGTCCTATATGAAATATTTTAGAGAAGGAGGTGAAATTTTTATTCGATGATGATTGTCTCAAGGCTTTCAAATGCCTAAAGGAGCGGTTGATTTCAGCGTCCGCCATTGTGTCTCCTGATTGGTCTTCACTTTTTGAGGTAATGTGTGATGCAAGCGGAGTGGCCTTAGGTGATATCCTAGGACAAAGAATAGAAAAGATCTTTCATCACATCTACTATTCTAGCAAAGCTTTAAACCTCGCATAGAAAAATTATACAATTACAAAGTGGGAGCTACTTGCGCTGGTTTTTGCTTTTGGATTTTTTTGTCTTATTTAATTGGGACTAAGGTTATAGTGCACATGCACCATGCAGACTTGAGGTACTTGATGTCAAAGAAAGAAGCCAAACCTAGATTGATTTGTTGGGTACTTTTGCTGTAAGGGTTTGATTTTGATGTCGAAGACCGAAAAGGAAAATAAAATCAAGTTGCAGACCACTTATCCAAACTTGAGGAGGAGACCATAGAAAAACTAAGGGATAATCTTAAGATAGATGATGATTTTCCCGATGAGCGAGTGTTGGCAGCATCTCAAGATTTAATTTCCTGGTTTGCTAATTTTGCCAACTATTTGGCAAACGATCTAGTCCCAGAAGATCTATATTTCTAGCAGCGATAGAGATTTATGCATGAGGTAAGAAAGTTCTTTTAGGATAAGTCATATTTGTTTAGGTTCTGTGCTGATGGTGTGATTTGGAGATGCATTCCAAAGATGGAGATGATGAGCATTCTGGAAACGTGTTATTCTTCACCAGTTGGGGTCACCACAGTGGCACACAGATAACTCACAAAATTCTACAGTCTGGGTTTTATTGGCCTTTAATTTACAAGGATGCTCATGATTTTGCAAATTTCTGTGACCAATGTTAGTGTCAAAGTAACATTTCACGATGCCTGGAACTCCCCATGACACCTATTCTCTAGTTGGAGTTACTTGCTGTGTGGGGGATTAATTTCATGGGCCCATTTGTGAGCTCCTATGGCATAAGATACATTATGGTAGTAGTTGACTATGTATCAAAATGGGTGCAGGCCGTTGCACTTCCAGACAATGAAGGTAGAAATGCCACCGTCTTTTTGAAGAGAAATATCTTTTCTTGATTTGGCACTCCACGTGCAATTATCAGTGATGATGGGTCACACTTCTACAACCGCTTGTTCAAAACACTCTTGATAGATATGGTGTAAGGCATAAGGTGGCAACACCTTACCATCCAACATTATTTTCTGAGAGACAATGTTGAGAAGGGTGCTATTTGCATGAAGTTTTGCAAGACTGAGGATCAAATAGCATACATCTTTACTAAGGCTACATTTATTTTTATTAAGATTAAGACATTTGAATCTAAATGCACATCTGAATAATTAAGATGTTGTCTCTAGATTTGAAAACTGAATGATTAAGACTATTTGTTTTTCAACATCTAAATATAAAAATTTATTTATTTTTATATCTAATAAAAATGCAATTTAAATAAAAAATTAATTATATATTAAAAATATTTAATTTAATACAAAAAAATTAATATTTGATTGAAAAAAATTATGTTTGTTAGTGATAGTGGAGATGGTTTGTACTGGTGGTGGTAATGATTGATGTTAGTAACTAGTAATATTGGTGGTGATAGTTGTGATGGTAGAGATGGTTGGTATTGTAGTGACTTTTATAATAGTGGCGATTGGTAGTGGTGGTGGTGGTTGTGATGTGAAGTTGGTTGATGTTAGTTGGTATTGATTATGATGGCTAGAAAATGAATGTATGATGTATGATGATGTGTTGGTGGTAGTTGGAGACGTTGTTAGCTGTGATCGTGTAGATAGTTGTTAGTAGAGATAGATTATAGTGATGGTAGTGATTGAAGTGGTGGTAGAGGTGGCGATACGGATGACAATAATGGTGGTGGTGATTTAAAAATGTATGGAGGTTGATGATATGCTACTAGTAGTTAGCAGTGGTGATAGTTGTGATAGATGAGTTGGTCAGGGATAGGAATTTATTGGTAGTGATCGATGATAGTGGTGGCGTTGGAATTAGTTTTAGCATTGGAGATGGTTATAGTAGTGAATATAATTAGAATAATAGAGGTAGTAGGTTTTGTAGTGGCTGACAATAGTGGTTGGTAGCGATATTGATTGTCAATGGTGGTTGTGATGGTGGAAGTGGTTGATGGTAGTTATTGGTGATGGTTGAAATAGTGGTGGTGGAAGAGGTGGTGACTGGTGATTGTTGATAGAGTGATGGTGAATATTATCCAACACAAGAATACCTTTTTATGATATTAAGACTTGGTTCTAGATCTGAATGATTAAGACATATTCAGACCTATTAAAAGCTAAAATCTGAATAAAAACAAATGCACTTAATAGTTTAAAGTCTGAACATTCAGATTCATACCTCCAGTAAGTACAAACAAATGAGGCCTAAGGCTCTTCACGGGGATTAATTTGTTAAGAACGGGTTGAGGCTGAGGTTGATCAAAATAACCTGACCTACTAAGATGAATTAGTTTTTCTCCATAAAATTGGCTATGATCAGGAGACAGGTGTCCTTGATTAAATATGTACTTGTTGGTCTAACTCAGTATCATACCTTTGCAGGTTTACACACATGGGAATAACATTGGAAGAGAACAGTTGAGACAGACACAAATTTGAGGATTCACTCAAGAAAGCGAGGGACCTTTTCCCATATCTCAGGTTTGTACCAAAATAGTGTGCTTTAAAAATCATAAAATTCTATCTAAAAAAATCATGTGTCTTTCCTTCTGTGAGTAAAAGTTGTCAAATCTTTAGTAAGGTGAAGGGTTGCACCTATTAAGACCAAACATGTCATTTTGTTCAAAAGGCATCTCAATGACAATGGTTGTTTTCCTTAAATACAAAATCAAACTTATTCCATTCCATTCTTTTCCAAATTAATTCATAAAACATCTTCCTCAATCATTCGTCCTCTAAAAAACAAACTATTTTTATTCTCTCTCACACAAAAGCTCCAAATAGCTGAAATTCCCACTCACTTTGAGCCCTACTAAAGACCTAGAAATTAGTCGATCCCCAGAAATTCAGTCTGAAAATCCCCAAATTGAAAATTTTGATTCTTTATTACCCAAAACTATAAAAGGCCTCTCCTCAAACCCTCAACAAGAATCTGAGTCCATGCCACCTACTACATTCTCTCTAGAAACTATTGAGACTCTAGATGTATCCATTCATGTTGAAACTTCAGCAACCATGGAAACCACTTCTGGGTCAGCCATGGTGGTAGACCTAAATCAAGGATTTGGTTCACCAATTGAACTCGAAGTTTCTCAACCCAAAGTTTCTCTTTCCTTAAAAGAACCAAAAATACGTGAAGCCTCTAAAACACTTAATGTATCTGGTTCCCCTACTCTCTCAGAGTCAAACCCCATTTTTGCTTAACTGTTCGATAAAGAAATTCTAGTAAAAAGCTCTGACCTTTTTAGTAGTGATAATTGGGTAGTTGAGAATTTACTTTTGCTCGATAATGATCCTAAGGAAATCTCCTTTGGTGTAAAATAGCAAATATTAGGTGAAAAGGCTAATTTCACAAAGGTTGGAGAGTTTGTGCAACCTACAAATGAGGAAGATAAACTTAATGATGAGAAATTATCTTTAAGGTGGTCAGTTTAAAAGCAGAAGGGCAATAAAAGCAAAAAAGGTGATGGAAACTGGTGTGAAGGTTACTAGAACATACTTAACTAGGAGTTCTGAGAAGAAGTTGATGGGGGATGCTATAAAGGCTAACAAATCATCTATTGCTAGGAGAAGGAAACTGAAGAAAGCTAGTGTTGTAGAGGATGAAAATGCAGAAGTTGTAGATATTGGAGAAGGTGGATATATTGATCCTGATGTTGTTGCTACAACAAAAAAATTAAGAAAAGAAGTCCACAAAAAAGGAAGGACCAGGTCCTTCACTGTGAAGTCAAGAAGTCCCACTGGGATGAAATAAAAATATATTACTGTAAAAAAGAAAAAAGTATCTGAGGAAACTAGTTCCAAGTAGAGAAAAACTGATGAAGAAGATCCAAACAGTGATTCCAAAAGAAGAAAGAAGAAGGAAGAAAATAATTCTATGTCTAGAGAAGAAAAAATGAGATATTAAAAACCCAGAAAGTACTGTCCGGTAGAGTTTTTGATCCTAAGATTTATGAAAAACCTGGTATAGTAGAGTTGGTGGAGTATATAAGACACCAGGTGATGGTTACACCTCCTAGAGAAACCAGCTCCTATGGTCTTTGAAAGAGAAGTAAGAGAATTCTATTGTACTATGGATTTCTCGAATGATGAGCTAAGCCTAACAACCCATATGTAAGGAAGCCAATAAAACTAGATGAAGAGGTACTGGGAAAAATACTGGATGTGCCTATTATGGGTGTGGGGACTATTTTAGAGCAACAAGCCTCAACTGAGTTTATGATTGATGCCTCAAAAGTGGGAGGAACATTAGTAGCTGGTGTAAGAAAGAAGTTTCTCATAAGTGAGTTTGAGTTGGTGTTTGAATTTGTGAAAAAGGTTATTACACTAAGGTTAGAGAAAAGGACTATAGCTTCTACTGTTGATTTGTTTATAATAGAATGTCTCAGTAAATTTGAGTTGATAGGGGAGATATTTACTGACAGTAGTGGTGATCACTCTGATTGAATGAGGTGAATAAATTTTGAAGCTCCAAAATTTATGGTTTGTCATCATCAAAAAGGGAGAAAATTGCTATATCTTATTTTGATGATGATCAGTTAACAACAAGGGACCAGGTCCTTGGGTCTTCATGATACATAAAACTGTCACATCTCTGCGCAGTTTTGTTTGTTAGTGTAACAAATTGCGCAAGTGAGTTGTGTACTAGACAAAACACCTGGCCAATCAAAATTCTACCTTAATCATTATCCTACTATAAATAGAAAAGAATGTTTCTCAATTAAATAGTTTTTGCAATTTGATTATTCGAGAAGAAAATAGAAAAAACTCAATATTGCCTAGTTTCCAAGTTTCTGTGTGCTGAGAGAGTAATTGCTCTTGAGTCAAGTCTTAGTCTGTAATCAAATTACTCATCTTATAAGAGTAATGTTTTTCTTGTGTCTGTAGAGTTCTTAGGTAAAGTTACCTGAGTTAATATTTGGTTAGAGTTAATCAATACTGAGAAGAGATCTTGACAGAGTTGTCAAGGAGAGTTTGTAATAGGGTTATTACAAATTAGTGAAGCTTAGAGTTAAGTTTCAATGGAGTCTGTAATCATGAGTTTGATTATAGTGGATTCTTGAGTGATGTTGAGGTCAAACCATATTTTTTTCCCTTGAGCAAGGAGGTTTTCATGTTAAATCATTATGTTCTTTACTTTCTTGCAAAGTTATATTTCCTTACTGCTTTACTACTCTATTGCCTGAATCTGACTCTAAGGGACCTGGTCCCTTATAAGGTGGTGCACCCCCCACGATTCATCACTGAACTTATCAAGTACCTTTCCAATGATATAAGACTGTGACAAAGCCAACCCTTGTGGAGTTTTATAAATCCTTATCCTTAAGATCCCATCTGCAACTCCAAGTTCCATCATATCAAACTTGCTCTCAAACATTCATTTCATAGCATTTTTGTCAGATATGTCTTTACTGATGATCAACATATCATCCACATACAAACGAATAATTAATTTTTAATTTGGAGTGTCTTTAATGTAAACACATTTATCACATTCATTTATCTTGAAATTGTTTGCCAATATAGTTTGGTCAAACTTTTCATGCCTCTATTTGGGTGCTTTTTTTAGCCCATAAAGTGACTTAACTAGTTTGCACACTTTCTTTTCTTTATCAGGAACCACAAAACTCTTAGGTTGTTCCATGTAAATTTCTTCCTCCAATTCTCTATTTAGGAATGTTGTTTTCACATTCATTTGATGGATTTCAAGACCATATACCGCTGCTAAGCCAACCAAAATTTGAATGGACGTTATTCTTGTTACAGGCGAGTATGTATTAAAATAATCAAGGCCTTCTTTTTTTCTAAACCCTTTCACTACATGTCTTGCCCTGTATTTGTCAATAGTATCATCAACTTTCATTTTTCTTTTATAGATCCATTTAGAACCTAAAGGTTTATTTCCTGGAAGAAGATCAACCAATTCCCAAGTATGGTTGCTCAAGATTGAATTAATCTCACTATTGATTGCCTCTTCCCAAAAGAAAGCATCCGAAGGCGGAATCACTTGTTTAAACATTTAAGGCTTACTTTTAAGAAAAAATATTAAAAAATCTAATCCAAAGGACGTTGAAATTCTTTTACGTATACTACGCCTTGGATTCTCATTATTAAGTACAGTCTCATTTGATTCATCTTGAGGTCTTTTAGACCCTCTACTAGACTGCTCATGTCCAGTTTTATATGGATAAATGTGTTCAAAGAACTCAGCATTATCTTATTTAATTATCGTATTCTCATTGATATTTGGATGTTCATATTTATGAACCAAAAATCAATATGCTTTACTGCTTTTAGCATATCCAATAAACATGCAGTCCACAGTCTTAGGTCATATTTTTACCCTTTTAGGCATAAGAACTTAGACTTTTTCTAAACACCCCACACTTTGATATATTTCAAGTTGGATTTCATTCCCTTTTATTTTTTATATGAAATTGAATATGTCTTGCTATGGGGCACTCTATTTCAAGTTTGGTCAGCCAAAATAACATTATTTGTTGCCATCTTTGAAGTTCGCACCAAAATTTTTTTCGGCTTCTCTGCCATTTTCATTGCTAGAATAATATCTGAATGACTTAAAGATACAACATTGGTTGCCTTTGGGATAACACCATTCACAATCGAATCAATTAGTTGATCAGTTTCATTTATTATTTTTCTGTCAAACTTTGACATACACTTTAGTATTTTAGAATACCATCAATAAAGACTTTAATCTTTAACCAACTTATATTTAGTCAATGATGAAGTTTTTATATCTTTAAATCTTCAGCCGAATAAACTTTGAAACATGACAAAGTTTTTATGACTTCAAATCATAATCAAATTCAAAAAAGTGAAAATACATAGGTTTTAAACTCCAGAAACCAATACAAAGAGTTTACCGAATTGGTAAAGTTTTTATGTTCTTCAAACCGAATTCCCATATTGAGTTCTCGATGAAGTTTTTATATTCTTTTAATCGATGGTGTAGAAATCAAAAGATTTTGGTCTCCATAAAATTTGATTCAATACAGATTAACTAAGTACTTGATTTATAAATGGTGATAATTTTTTTTCTTTTCACAAAACAAACACAAAAAAATATTTTTTTATAATTTTCTTAAGATTGTTGTTTTTCTCGGGTTAAATAAAATTTGTATTTTTCAACAAAACATCAAAGACATTCAAATTATCATATGAACAATCAAATAAAGTTTTCACTCTGTATCTACAACTTTGAACTTTTAACAATAAGTTTAACCCAACTTATGAACATCAATAAAATAAAGTTCAAATTAGTTTCTAAAAAATAGCAAAACCAAATTTTAAGAACTTCAAAACAAGTTCAACCAACTTATGAACTATCAAAATGAAGTTTCAAGAACTTTAAACACAAGTTTAAATAGTTGAAGAACTATCAATATGAAGTTGAAACTATTTTCTGGAAAAATAATAAAACCAACTTTAAGAAAAAGAGATGAAATAGAAAGATTCAAGTCCACAGATTCATAGTGTCTCCTTATAGAAAATATTCCCCTCAAGTACCTGAGGTTATGAAATATATCCTCCCAGGATAAAATAAATCACCTCGATAGAATAGCGGTACCTCAAATTCTGTGGAACTATGAATGCACTCAACGGTAGTAAATCACATTTGAGTTTTTTTTAAGAAAGAGGAGTATTTTCTCTTCAAAATCTCATGTCTATACCTGAGGAAAAAATCAGGTCTTATATCCATCAAGGTATTGCTTCATGAAGAGAAGCAATGGTTCAGAAAGGTGCACCCTTTCATAAAGGTGCAACTCTTCAAAAAAGGCGCAACTCCTTAGAAAAGTTACAACCCATTGAAAAGGTCATAACCATCTAAACCGAAAAGCTGCCTATTCAAATTGCATCCTTTCTCTTGGTATATTTTTGAAAAAAATACATTCATTTTCCATTCACACCTCTTAAAAATCTAATATTTTGTAGCTGGTTTAGGAGCTTGAAATGAATAACGTCCACTTGAGGTGCCAAAGTGAAAGACAATGTCAAGTTAAGGAGTCTGGCGATGTATTCTACCTAAAAAATATATATGAATTACTTTGTGTTATGACCTCAGTTTTGATGATTGACAAACTTATAATTTGGGAGTTGTTTCCTGGAGTTTTAGTGATGACAAAGTTTCTACCACTTAGGGAACAGGTTGGGCTTACCTGTTACTATCACGATCCACTATCACAGTTGGTACAGGTACAAAAGTTCGTGGGAAAAGTTATTGCTACCATTTTGGATAAACCAATGGGATCTCTCCTAGATTTTCTTATGTAAAAATATATATTGCTCATCTTCCTCAACAAGAAAACTAACGCTTTTATATTCTTACAGCTAAATATCTCTAAAAGCTAAAAACAAAGACTACACATTGCAGTAGGAAACTGGTTGTTCATCGAGTTGTATTTCTACTTCCTTGTTGTAGTTGAGTCTTTGTGTATTATTCTTAAATGTTTGCCTACTTTGCTTACGATTGTAGTAGGTGTTGAGGTGCAAACCTTTCCCTTGTAATTATCTAGAGTTAGGTGATTGTTCGAGCTAGAGTTAGCTTGTGGTGTCCAATTAGAGTTAGCTGAAGATTGAAGCAGTAGAGCTACTGCTTGTGTTTCCTTGTAATATATTTATTACTAGGAGAGAAAAGATTAAGAGGTTAATCCTTGGAGCCTGTATTCAAGAAGTTGCTTGAGTATAGTGGAGCTTAGAAATCCTGGAGGCAGGTCGTAGTTTTTCTCCCTTGAGTAAGGAGTTCCACGTAAAAACCTTATGTATTTTATTACTTTATTCCTGCACTTCTTACTTTATATATCTCCTAGTTTTTGTTGTGTGAGTATATCTGGGAAAAGGTCCCTGAGGTGAGGAGCAACCCACCCCAACCCTTTATTTGGTATCAGAGAAAGGTCTTCGGTAATAAGGCTAACACTTTGGAAGGATCTTAAAAAATTAATTTTTCATCAAATCTAGTTCTGAAGGCTTCACAAGATACTTATGGTCCTGAAGAAAATGAAATAGCTCACATTACAAAAAAGGTGGTCAAACCCTTTAAATGTTAGGGCCTGTATTCAGAAGGGGTGAATCTAGCAGCATTTCAATGAAGGAATGAGTAATGGTACCTGTCACAAATGTCGAAAACTGGGTCATTATATCAAGGACTGTCTAATGCACAAGGTTGAGAACAAGGAATATATTAAAAAAATTATTATAAAGTAGCAGGTTCCTGTGAAGTATAACAGGAGAGTTGAAGCTAACAAGATTGTAAGTCAGTTTCTTGCAGTATACTGGAGTAATTCATCAAGTGACTCAAATGAGTCTGGGCAAAGAGAAGAGATCTCCATGGTGGTAATATAAGAACAAATTCAAGTCATTGACTCACTCCTTTCTTTGATAACAGACACTGATGAAAATAAAGATAAACCTACAACTCTCCTAGATATCAAAGAGAATCTGAAGGCTACTCCCTCAACAAGTTGAGATCTCTTACCTTTATACTAATTGACTCCTTGAATGATCTTGATAAAGACAAAGAAAATCAAAATAAAGCCCTTGAAAATGTGAAGAAAAAGTCATTGAGTTGAGCATCCAAGTGACTCAACTCATTAGTGTAAAGGGGAAGCTGAAGGATGATCTAGGTAAGTGTAAAGGAGAATTGGTTGAACTAAGTATGCAGGTGGATGAGCATCAAGAAATTTACAAGAATATCTTATGTTATAATGATCTCCTGAGCAAACATTTAAGTGAAATATTCAAGTTAGCTTCCAAAGGAAAAGCTGAGGGAAGTAGTATACAGTTTCAGTTGGAAGAAAAAGTAGCTGAAGCTAAAGTTGATATAGTTGCCTCTCATGAAAAGGACTTTATCCTTGAAAAGGAACTGGATAAAGTAAGAACTGATCTTGAAAGGCACTTAAGTGGACTACTTCATCACAAGCTCTCACTACTCCCACTTGTCAAGCGCCAAATAGTAGGAGAAGCCAGAGGTATCATTGTCAAGGTGAAGACTTCTAAATATTATGTCAGACATATAAGAAGCAAGGATAATCATCTATGCTCACAATATGGCAAGAAGGGTCACATACGAGAAATGGTGCTCCTTTCATACAGTTGATCAGAAAGACATAAAAAATCTCATCACTTTAGTAAGAAAGAAAAGAAGATTACCCAGCTGCATAAAGAAAAAGTTGATCTTCCTTCTATCTTCCTATTGGGAACCCAGACTAAAATGGGTTTCCAAGAATAAAAATTAATTTATGATACAGAGAAAGACAAGAGGTAGCATCCAGTGCAAGTGTGATTAAAAATGGTTGCTCAAAGCATATGACTAAAGATTTGGGAGAGTACCTCTTGTATCAGGATCTTGGAAGAGGCAAAGTCTCCTCACTATATACTTGTGTTTCCTTGAAGAAAGATAATAGGGAACTGGTTGAGTAAAGTATGGGGAGACAGAGTCTATATGATCCAGATGAATATTGGTTGCCTTCATAATTCTATCTTAATGGCTATGAAATAGTGAGTAGGTATCCTGGCTAGATATATACCCAGGGAATATCTACATGTCTAATTTAGCTTCATATCTTATATAGATATACACCCAGGGAAAGAATGAGAAGATAAAGAAAATGAAAGATGGGATAGCAAAGAATGTTATCTTTAAAATCATTTAGCGACTAGGTCCCAAATTAGGTCAGTATCATTTACTATTCCTATATAATGATTGTTTAAGAAATAAATGATATGTGACACATCACTCTCCTACTCTTTTAAAAATCTATCAATGTCCTTTAAGTGTGATGCCCTCATCTAACTGGACATGTCACTTCAGACATAACTTTTTGTCAAATCTAAACCGTTCTTTCTTGTCTTATTTAAAATCATAAATCAGATTCTCTCTCCATTATTTTGAAGAACTCTCTTTCTCTCATAAACCTTATCAGTTCCTAAACCCTCTCAAAACACATAACAGATACTTATTTACAAGATTACTCAATCTCTACAATGTTGAATCCCTCCTCATCCTTCTAAAAGAATGAACCCTCTTCCTTGAAAGTAATATACACTCCTTCTATTTTATCTAGGTATGGAGGAATATTTGTTATCACTAAGTTCTCCCCTCTATCCCTGCACAATATTGTTAGGGATTTCAATTCTAAGAAGGAAGAAACTTTTGATGATCTTCATAAAAAGAGGGAAAATATCACTGATGCCGCCTCCGAGTCCTAAATTGAATTTATTAAAGGTCTTTTCATTGTTCTCACATCACAAGACCATAAATCTAAAGAACAAATCTCAAATCAACCAATTTCTTCCAGTCAGTATTTAGATACCTCCTCCAAAATTTGAACCCTCTCTCTTGACAAATCTAAATCCTCTAGCAAGTCAGGAAGTGCCTCCTCAGATGAAACATTTTTTAAGGACTTAGCAACCTCTAGAAAGCCTCCCTCCGATATTCAAGTTATGAGTGAGGAAATAGAGGTACAGGGCCTTACTGCCTTGAGTTCAGAACCCCCAAGATAGGAAACTCTTCCTGCAACTCTTTTTATAAGTAGGGAAAATATTTCTTATACAGGTGTTGATAAAAAACATGTAGTACTCTCCCAGTGTTTTATCTCTCAGGTGGGAATAAGAATGCACAGGGTGACTCGAATAGTGATAATATTAAGCCTTTATCTTGGAAATTGTCTAGGAAAGAATCATTTTTCTCAAGGTCAGGTAAGACCCCAATGACCAGGGTAAATTCCAAAAATGCATTGAAGGAGGCTTTGTAAAAAAATAAGAATGATACCAAGGTAAAAAATAAGAATGATACCAAGAAGAAATGGATGGAGAAAAGGAAAGAAATTGATATTCTTGAGTCAATTATTGTAGATGAGTCCGATGAAGAAACTAAGAGTGATGATATCAGGGATGAAGACTATGATAGTCTTGATGATCTTTTCGTAAATTTTTCAGATGATGATGATGACAGTGTATAAAATAGTGATGTTATTGATTCAGATGTGTAGAGAAGCGTGAGATCCTCCAGAGTTAAGGCAAAGGGAAAGAAAATCTTGTCCTCTAAAAAGGTGAAGAAAATTGTATCTTCTAAAAGAAGAAAGAAAATTGTATCTCCGAGAAAAGAAAAGGAAAATCAATTGATAGATTTTGTTTCTAAGATGACGGGGAAAATAAAAAGGGTGCAATCTGCAGAGAATAAGGGACCAGGTCCCAGCCCCTAGGTTGCAAAGACCTCTGAAGCTCCTTGGTCATCTTTCAAGGGGACTAGTGCCTCAGAAAAGGCCTTTTCCTCTACTAGAAAGGGAAAAAAGGTTGTCAAACAAGGTAAGGCAAGACATTCCGAAGACTCAAAAAGTTTTGAGAGGCAGGGTATTTGATCCTACAGTGGCTGAGTTTCCTAGAATGAAGGAACTACTCGAATAGGTAAGGTTTCATGCTTGGGAGCATCAATTTAGGGACCTGTTCCTCTTTTATATAAATAAGAAGTGCACTTGTTTTAATCACAATCTGACATTCTCTAAAGATGGTTTGTACATTATCTCTCAGGTAAATGGAATAAACATTACTGTTGATGAGGAGATAATGTCTAAAATCTAGGGAGTCTCTACTGAGGGAATAAAATCCATGAGAAAGGAAGAAGGATCTACTAAGTTTTTTACGGTCTGTAGTAATCTGGATAATATAAATGTAAAGAATGTAACCAGGAAGGCTCTTAAGGGTGAGTACCAACTACTCTTTAAGTTGGTAAATAAATGTTTTCTGCCTAGATCAGCAAAAAAACCCATTGTTACAGGTCATGATTTATATCTCATTGAGTTGTTATCCAAGTTTAAGAAAATCAGTCTTCTTTCTCTCATCATTGAACACAATCATACAGTGATGATTGCTAAAGATGAAAAACATGGCCTAGAATATGGGTTCTGGCTTAACAGGATTTTTGATTACTTCAACGTGGTATGTAAACATAGGAAAGTTGGATCGGTTAAGCAAATATTTAACATGACCACTTTGAAGAACAATGAGTGTGTTTCTAGGAGAGGTGGTAGGAGGCCCAAGTCCCTTGTGTCTGAGTTGGTGGAAGCATAGAAGAGTTTAAATAAAGAACTAGAGTCTATGACTATCATAATTACTTTAAGGGATGCTGATATTATTGCATTAAAGGTTGCATCAATCAAAGGAGAGGAAGAGGGAACCAGTTCTGGTAGAAAGTTGAAAGAAGAAAATGTTGCACTACAGAGAGGGTGAAGAAGTTGAAAGCTCAAGTTGAAGCCTTGACTGCAAAAAATGAAGATTTGACTCAACAAATTATCAAGGCTCATGTTGCAGAGCATGAAATAATGAATATAATCTTCAGGCAGCTGGATCGATCTATAGGAACTTCTTACTAAATCCTTTCTATTATGGTCCCTACCCAATCCCCTTCCTAGTCCCATCATTAAGCTCTGTGAAACTTTGTTCTTTTTTAATCTTTTATCTCTGATGTGTACCTGGCACTATTGGTTTTGAATTTTAATGGGTGTTGTTTTTGAATGGTTTTTTATACTGATCGATGAATGAAACTTTACTTGTTCTATCACCACTCGTACTTTTATCTGATCTTTTCTTGCTCATGTAACTGTTGCATAAATGGTCGTGAATTAACATGTATGCTTATCTATGCTTGGTTTACTGCCTAACCTCTTTGATGATGCCAAAAGGGAAAAAGTTTGAGGTAGATTGCATTGCTTTAGCCAGGTGGGGATATAGCTGCAATAATACATGATGTGTGGTTTTTATCAATCAAGTTTGGAGTTCTCTCACTCAAGGGAACATGATGTTTATAGATAGAAGGAATAAAGTGTAGGATACTTATATACTTATAGGTATCAATGATACGCAGAATTGGTTGAGCAACCTAGTTTGGCATAGCCTTGTGGCTTGTGGAGTATTGCTGAGGTGTAGACTGTACTTTGTGTGGATGCTGATTTGCTTTCATGGGTTTGTCATCATCAAAAAGAGAGAAATTGGTAAGACCTCAGTTTTGATGATTGACAAACTTATAGTTTGGGACCTGTTTCTTGGAGATTTTGTGATGACAAAGCTGCTACCACTTAGAAAACAGGTTGGGCTCACCTGTCACTATCATAATCAACTGTCATAGCTGGCGCAAGTACAAAGTTAGTGAGAAAAGTTGTTGCCACCTTTTTGCCTCAACCAATGGGATCTCTCATAGGTTTTCTTGTGTCACAATATATATTACTCATCTTCCTCAACAAGAAAACTAACACTTCCATATTCTTACAACTAAATATCTCTGAAAGCTGAAAGTAAAGACTACAAACTACAGCAGGAAACTGATTGTTCATCGAGTTGTATTTTACTTTCTTGTTGTAGTTGAGTCTTTATGTATTGTTCTTAAACGTTTGCCTACATTTGCTTACAATTGTAGTAGGTGTTGAGGTGCAAACCTTTCCCTTGTAATTATCTAGAGTTAGGTGATTGTTCGAGCTAGAGTTAGCTTGTGGTGTCCAGTTAGAGTTAGCTGGAGGTTGAAGTAGTAGAGCTACTGCTTGTGTTTCCTTGTAATAGAGTTATTGCTAGGAGAGAAAGGATTAAGAGGTTAATCAATGGATTCTGTATTCAAGAAGTTGCTTGAGTATAGTGGGGCTTAGAAATCCTGGAGGCGGGTCGTAGTTTTTCTCCCTTGAGTAAGGAGTTCCACGTAAAAACCTTGTGTCTTCTATTTTACTTTATTCCTGCACTTCTTACTTTATATATCTCCTAATTCTTGTCGTGTAAGTGTATCTTTTCCTGCACTTCTTACTTTATATATCTCCTAATTCTTGTCGTGTAAGTGTATCTGAAAATAATTCCCTGAGGTAAGGAACAACCCACCTCAACCCTTCACTTTGTTCATCGACCTCTTTAAAGTCTCTGCAATATTAGTCATCTTCTTTTCGTGCTAAAGTCATCAATAAAACACTAGTTATGTATTCTTTCATTTGTACACTCTTTGAACCACTTCTTTACATAATGTAATGAAAAAATAACTAACATCATCACGCTATGAATGTCCATAAAAAATTATATGGTAATTGAACTATTCAAATACAAATTCATAATCCTTTGTCTCCTCCGTTATACAATTAATTAGCTTCCCCGACCTTCCCCAACTTACAAAGTTCACTACACAGAGTATTAAAGATTACAATATTAGGCTTTACACATTTTTAGTCCTCATAGTTCCTCTCGCGCTCTTCCTAATTCCTCAATTTAAAATAACCTGCATTTATAGTAAAATTATAAGTCGCTTTGTTCTACCACTCTTTTGAAGCATATCATCAGGTGGTTTAGTGATTTCACAACCCTCCTCTATTTACACAACTCACTTATCATTATATTATAAATAAATTTGTGGAATAATTGTGTATGATTGTTGGAGGTTGTTTGTAAGATCTGTATTTTTTTATAAGTAGATATTTAGAAGAATATTTCAATCCTTTAACTTTTTAGTATGATAAGCATTTGCTAATTATTGAAACACAAATTAACAGAGTCCAAGGTACTTTATAGCTAAAGATACTCTATTCATTACTTCTCACGTTTAAATTTGACATACTGATGAAGAAAATAATGATTTACACTAATCCTATGAATTAATATTTAATATTAGATGTTAAAAAATAATTTTAAAATAAATAATTAATATTAATAGTAAAATATCAAAAGAATACTTATCCTTTTAAAGTGAAGTAAATGTGAAAATAAAAAAATATAAAAATTTATTTTTAAAATAATAAACAAATAAAAATAAAAATAAAAATAAAAATAAAAAATATTTGAGAATTGCTAAACTTTGTTGGAACCTTAGACATGACGAATTAACAACTTTGTCTGTTATTCTGACACCTTAAAATCATTTTTTTTATACAAGTAGTGACAATACGCGTGACTGGGGCGCGTGTTAGGCGTGCCAGCTTTAGGCTAGTTGTTCCTCATCCTCAACATCCAACCGTCCATTCCTTTAAATATTGTTAAATCTCATCACACGGAAAATCTGACGGCTGAAAATCAACTCTGTTCAAATTAAATAGACCTCAAAACTGGAGAACCAGAACCCACTTTTTGTAATGCAGAACTTTTTCTTAAATAAAAATCCGAACTTTTTGCAGTTGTTGAGGTATCAGTTTCTAATTGAAAGTTACATTTTCCTCAAATAGCAAAAAGAATGTCCTCCGATTACTCTGGTGGAGTTCCCGACTTTTACGGCGGCGCCGGTGGGATCAACACCGGAAGATCCACCATGATTCCGATGAACCACGCCCAGCGTTCACCGCTTTCTGGGATCCTCCCCGAAGGTGCTTACCAGAACCTCCACCGGAGACAGACTTTCATCGGCAAACGATCACTTGCCGATTTTCAACAGCAGCAGCAGCAAGTGCAACAAGGTTTGGGATTTTATCTTCGTAACGTAAAGCCTAGAAGTTACCAGCAAGCATCTCCAATTTCTCCTCTGGTAAATTTCTCATCTGAATTTCCTTCGGTTTCTCCGATTTCGGTGATGAATACACGCCATGCCCTCCCAATTATTCAAACGCTCCGTTCACAACCTGTAATTCCACCGGCAAACACCAACGCTAGCGAGGTTCGATCTTCTGGTAACCTGAATTGTTCTGCAGTTGCTTCTTACCTAAATCAGGTTCAGAACAGTTTGTACCAGGAATCAGAGGAAAAAATGATGAATCGATTGCAAGAGTTAGAGAAAGAGCTTCTAGAAGACAGTTATGGGGACGAGGAAGATACAGGGTCTATTGTGACGAACAACAACGAGTGGTCGGAAACAATAAAGAATCTGATTACTCCGAGTAGCAACCAGCTATCTCCGGCTTCATCTACATCTTCGTGTTCTTCTTCGATTGAATCTCCAACAATAACTTCTCCAAAGCAGTCTATTGTTGAGGCTGCTACCGCAATAACCGACGGGAAAACCAATGTTGCATTGGATATCCTCACGCGCCTCTCACAGATCGCTGATATTAGAGGTTCTTCCGAACAGCGGTTGACGGCGTATATGGTTTCGGCTCTTAAGTCGCGCGTGAACTTCACGGAGTACCCACCGCCCGTGTTGGAGCTGCAGAGCAAAGAGCACGCAATTTCTGCTCAAAATCTCTACGAGTTGTCCCCGTGTTTTAAGCTTGGATTCATGGCAGCTAATTTAGCCATTCTTGAAGCTGTAGTTGATCAACCTTCAGACAAGATTCACGTAATTGATTTCGATATAGGACAAGGTGGACAATACTTGCATTTACTACACGCGCTAGCTAGAAAGAAAACAGATGAGCCTACCCGCTTAAAAATCACGGCGATCACAGATTTCATGGGCAGAGCTGACGACAGAGTAAACCTCATTGGAGATGATCTGAGAACTCTAGCAGACAAAATCGGCGTTTGTATGGTTTTCAACGTGACTTCGTGTAAAATTACGGATTTGAGTAGGGAGAGATTGGGGGTTGAACATGACGAGACTTTAGCAGTGAATTTTGCATACAGATTATACAGATTGCCCGACGAGAGCGTAACAACGGAGAATCTAAGAGATGAGCTTCTCCGGAGAGTGAAGGGGTTATCACCAAAGGTGGTGACATTAGTAGAGCAAGAGCTGAATGGAAATACGGCGGCGTTTGTAGCGCGTGTAAATGAGGCGTGTGGGTATTACGGAGCATTGTTGGATTCACTGGACGCAACCGTATCAAAGGATGAAATGGGCCGGGCCAAGATCGAAGAAGGATTGAGTCGGAAAGTGGTGAACTCAGTGGCGTGTGAAGGGAGAGATCGCGTGGAGAGATGTGAGGTGTTTGGTAAATGGCGGGCCCGAATGAGTATGGCTGGGTTCGGGCCAAGGCCCATGAGTCAATACATTGCTGATTCACTGCTTAAGAGGCTAAATTCGGATCCACGTGGCAATCCGGGATTCACTGTAAAAGAACAAAGTGGGGGTATTTGCTTTGGATGGATGGGAAAAACCCTCATCGTTGCTTCTGCTTGGAGTTAACTTGTTACCTCACGAATAAAAGTGTTTTACTTTTTCTTTTTTTTTTCAAACTAGTAGTAAAAGATATTGTGATGCGTGTATATAAATTTTCATTGTGATCTGCTGTACTAGAGGTTTTGTCAATACTACAGTACTATTAGTTATCTGTCAATTCTTGAGCAGAGGAGCACTGACGGATGCTGACAGCCTGTCACCAGCCAAAAAAAGAAAAAGAGAATAAATGTAATACTCTTCCTCTTAAAAGAATGATTTACTTTAATTTGAAATAAGGTTTAAAAATAAAAAAAATAATATTATAATCTTTAATTAAAATTATGTTAAATATATCAAAATATTCTTTAATCTAATTATTTTAAATGTCATACAGACAATTGAAATTAAAATATTGTTAAAAAAATTATTTTTTTTAAACGAATTAAAAAAATAAATTATTCTTTTATAAATGAAGATAGCAATAATATTACTCTCACCGTCCCACTTTGTATTCCATTTTGATGGGACACAAAGTTTAAAAATAAATTATAACTTTATAAAGTTTATAATATTTGCCTTTCTAAATGTCATTTTAATATTTATTTTTTAATTTTTTCTTATTAAATGGGGTCTAGTAAAATTAAAATAAGAATAATGTTATTAAATAAGAAAATGTGACTTTTATTTAAACGAATAAAAAAAATATCGATACATAAAATAAGACGGAGGAAATAATTCTATTTTAATTTATTTTGCATTTTGAAAATTAAATAATTTAATTTTGATCATAAAATTTTTCATTCTTGAAATAAAATTTAATATTTAAAAATTGTGTAAAACATTCTATAAATTTTAATAATTAATAATTTAAAATATATAAAATACTATGATAAAAATAAATTATTTAAATATCAAAACTTGAAAAGTATCACAAAAATTAGAAGGGAGAAAATAATATACTTGGTTGTATGTAATCCAAAATGGTTTTGGGTATGGGGGAATTAAATACGGTTTGTTTGGCGAAATGCTGACACGGGTTGTGTTTGCGTCGGCAGAGAAAGCTTCGGCAGAGAAAGCTTCGGAATTAGGGGTCTTGATACCTTTTCTGGTCTGATGGGTTTCATCGGATTATTGATTGAGAGAGTTATTTTGGGATAATTAATTTTAATATTAATTATTTTTTTATTTTATTTTATGTGTTGTTATTTGATCGGTATGGAATTTAAGAAATAAGGGAAGATTTGATAAAGTTTATCAAATTATTCTTTATAAAAAAATGCGTTAATATCTTTTTTTTAATTAAGTGGGATCAATAAGGGTAAAAAGGTAATTGTGCCTTAAAAAAGTTGTCAAATAAGGAAAGACGACACTTATTTTGGAATGGATTAAAAAAAAATAATGACACATAATTTGGGACGGAGGAAGTATTTTAAAATGAATTATTTAGATAATTTATTTTGTCACTATAATATAAATAGTGAGATAAATAATTTGAGACTAGCTATTACCTTCAACTAAATGCAGAATAAAATAATTCAGTATTTATCCCGCAACTATTTATACTTTACGAAAAAGGTATGAATATACCCTTAAACTTTGATAAATGATATAAATATATTTGTCGTCATACTTTATGTATAAATATATCATTGTTGTTGTTGAAAAGGTAATATATACCCCTATCACTACCGACAAGACACATGCCGATTTTCTATTCGCTTGCCCTTTTTAATTTAATTCGGTTAAATTAATCCTAACCCATCCGGATCTAATTTTAATTAGACCGCACCCGATCCATATTAAAACCCAAATTCGATCCGATCATAAGAACCTTCAACACATGTCTTTACTCTCACGGTATCCATGGAATTTTGATGCTGAGATGACAGATGAAGATGAAGAATTTGAGTTGTGGCCCTTGCAAGCTCTAACATCTGGATTCTTTTATGAGACCTAAGCGAATAAAGATTTGGAGTCCTTTCAAGTTGAATTGGATAAAAAAAAGAAGCAATGGAGAAGGCCTTCATGAGTTACATGCATCAAAATTGGATACGATGCTCGAATGAGCATTTTGTGGTGAATGATTCAACAATATCCACTGTCTATAAAATCAGGCAAAGTGAAGAGTGAGGATCAAAAGACATCATGCACACTATCTAAAGGTTTCATATGTATCAACAAGGAGATGATCGAGTTTCTCATCAAGGAAAAAGAGTGTTGAAAATTCTTAAGATTGGATCGGGTTTGAGTTTTAATTTGGGTAGGGTGTGGGTTAATTAAAATCAGATTTGTGTGAGTTGGGATTTATTTAACTGAATTGAATTAAAAAAGGACAAACGAATAGGAAATCGACACATGTCATGCCGTTAGTGCTAATGGTATATATATACCTTTTCATGAACGGCAAAGGTATATTTGTACCTAAAGTATGATGATGGATATATCTGTATCATTTATCAAAGTTCAGAAATATATTCGTACCTTTTTCATACATTTTATACCTTATACCAAATGACCCTTAGATTATTGGTTCTAGGCTTAGGTGGTTGTTTTTTTTTATTTATATATTTCATTCATTTTAGTTTCGAAAAAGGTCAAAAATGTCATTAAAATATTAGAAATGGTTCAAAAATATTCTCCTTTCACCTGTTGGATAAAAAATGTCCCTCCATCCACCTATTTGAATGAAAAATGCCTTTAAAATTAAATTTACGTCTAAAATTATCCCTTATTCTATTGAAAGCTAATGTGATATATGTTAGAGTTTGTGAATCAAATTTTATTGATCCGGCCCTATAAAGTTAGCGAAGCGACCCATGTTTTTGCGCTTAGAATTTTTTTGTAGGCACGTATTATATAAGTGCGTTTAGTGGGTTGTTTTTGGACGGGTTTATATATGTCATTGAGACTATCATCTCCTCATTGTATTTCTCTCCATTATGATGAATTCCTCCTCCTCCGCTTGTGGTTTTTCCCGTCAAGGGATTCTACATAAATTTATGTGTGTTCATCTTGTTCTTTTCTTTTGCTTATTGTTGTTCGTTCATAACAAACTAGTATCAGAGCGATCAATTATTTTCTCGGGGATGGAAACCATGAAGTAAGATATTCCGCTATTGGACCGTAACACCAAATTTTTGTTATGACGGGTTAAGATGTGGGTTGTGCTCGCACAGATGGATTTGGACAATGCTCTATTAGGATTTGATAAGATGCCCTCATCGTGGACAGAGAAAGATAAACGATGTAAGGATCAAAAGGCTCTATCTTAGATACACCTTTATTTATCCAATCAGATTCCACAGGATATTTTGAATGAGACCACTGCCGCTGCGTTGTGGTTGAAACTCGAATCGTTATGTATGACAAAGATCCTAACAAGTAAGTTGCATCTCAAACAATGACTTTATTCACATCGCATGTCTGAGGGTGCATCTTTTGAGTATCACTTATCTGTCTATAAAGAAATCGTCTCTGATTTAGAGACTCTGGAGGTTAAGTACGATGAGAAAGATCTAGGGTTGATTTTATTGTGTTCATTACCTGCATCATACTCGACCTTTAGGGATACGATTTTATATAGTCGTGATACCCTAACCCTAGATGAAGTTTATGATGCGTTGTTCTCTAAGGAGAAGATAAAGAATCTTTCAAATGGGTAGAAGACTCAAATAGATAGTTTCATTATTCGAGGAAGGACTTGTGAGAGGAACTCTGGAGGTGATGATAGGAATAGGCCAAAATCTAAAAAGAGAAACAAAACCTGTAATTACTACAAGAAGAAGGGCCATATCAAATCTGAGTGTTATAAGTTGCAGAATAAAAATAAAAGGAAAGCTAAAAAATAGAAAGAAAACCAACCAGAGAAGTTCAATGAAGCCAGTTTTGTTGAAGATTGCGCTAGTGATGGGGAACTCTTGGTAGTCTCTGATGGTAACTCCAAACCCTGTGAGGATTGAATTCTTGATTCGTCTTGCACGTTTCATATGTGTCGCAATCGGGATTGGTATGCAACATATGAAATGGTCTCTATAGGTGTTGTGTTGATGGGAAATAACACACCCTATAAGATAGCTGGTATTGGAACAATCGAGATTAAGATGTTTGATGGGGTTGTAAGGATACTTGGTGATGTATGGTATATCCCAGACCTGAGGAGAAATATTATTTCCTTGAGTACCCTTAAATCAAACGGATATAAGTACACTGGTGAAGGTGGAGTCCTGAAGGTTTGTAAAGGTGCTCTTATTGTGATGAAGGGATAGAGAAAGATTGCTAATTTGTAAGTCTTACAAGGCTCTACGATTACAGGTGATGCAGATGTTTCTACTTTCTCTCTATCAGATAGTGATATTACTAAACTTTGTCATATGCGCCTGGGACATATGAGTGAAAATGGGTTGACTGAACTAAGTAGGAGAGGACTTCTTGATGGCCAGAGTACTACCAAATTGGAGTTCTGTGAGCACTGCATTTTTGGGAAGCAACAGAGAGTCAGATTCACTAAAGGTATCCACTCAACTAAAGGCACACTTGATTACATTCATTCTGATCTCTGGGATCCTTCTAGAGTACCTTCTAGAGGAGGTGCTAATTACATGTTGACTATTATTGATGACTATTCAAGAAAAGTTTGGGTGTTCTTCCTGAAGCAAAAGAATGATGTGTTGCCTATTTTCAAGGAGTGGAAGACTGATTGAAAAACAAACAGGGAAGCAAGTAAAATGCCTTTGGACTGATAATTTTTTAGAGTTTTGTTCTAATGAATTTAATGCTCTATGCAAGTCAGAAGAAATCGTGAGGCACTTAACAGTTCGTCATACTCTGCAGCAGAATGGTATGGCTGGACGAATGAATAGAACTATAATGGAGAAGGTGCGGTGTATGCTCTCTAATGCTGGTTTACCCAAGTCTTTTTGGGCCAAAGCTACTTTCTCAGCTTATCTTCTTATTAACTGCTCTTCTTTAGTCGCGATTGACTAAAAGACTCCACAAGAGGTATGGTTCGATACTTTTGCCAGTTATTCTGATTTGAAGATATTTGGATGTCCTGCTTATGCTCATGTTGATAATGGAAAGTTGGAACCTAGTTCTGTCAAGTGCTTATTTATGAGTTATAAGTTTGGTGTTAAAAGATATAAGCTTTGGTGTCCAAAAAACAAAAATGTTATATTTAGCAGGAATGTTGTGTTCGATGAAACTGCATGCTTCGTGCTTCCTCCTTTGAAAAATCTAGTGCTTCTCCCCAGATGAGCTTAGTGACATGAATCAGCAAAATTCAAGAACCCACATTGAATTGCATATTGGAGCAGAGTCCACACCAGTGCCTACTTCTCAGTTTAGCCCGGAGATACAGATTAATACTATTTCTTCTTTACTACCAGTGGCTCCACGATATTCTATTGCTAAAGACAGGCCTAAGAGAGATATTAGAACTCCTCAAAAGTATGGTGAAGCTGAATTGGTTATTTATGCATTGAATGTAGCAGAAAATATTAATTTCGGTGAAGAACCTTCTTCTTACTCAGAGGCAGTTAGTTGTGATAATTCTGGCCGATAGATGATTGCTATGCAAGAGGAGATGGAATTACTTCATAAGAATGACACGTGGAATTTGGTGAGATTGCCTAAAAATAAGAAAGTTATCCATTGCAAGTGGGTATTTGAAAGGAAAAAAAGAACATCGGGAGTTGAAGCTGCTAGATATAAAGAAAGACTAGTTTCTAAAGGTTACAGTCAGGTTCTAGGTGTTGACTTCACAGATGTGTTTTCTCCAGTTGTAAAACATAGTTTGATTCGAGCCTTACTTAGTATTATGGCTATGCACAATCTTAATCTTGAGCAATTGGATATTAAAACTGCATTCTTACATAGAGAACTTGAGGAGGACATCTATATGCAACAACCAGAGGGTTTTGTAGTCTCAAGAAAGGAAGACTATGTATGCTTGCTGAAAAAGTCCCTTTATGGTTTAAAACAGTCTCCCAGACCGTGGTATAAGATGTTTGACTCTTTTATGACTTCTCATATATTTAGGAGTAGTTATGATAGCTGTGTCTATTTCAAGGAGATAAGTGATGGTTCGTTCGTGTATCTTCTCTTGTATGTTGATGATATGTTGATAGCAGTAAAGAATATGAGAGAGATAGTAAAAGTCAAAGCTCATCTCAGTAAGTAGTTTGATATGAAGGATCTAAAAGTAGCAAAGAAGATCCTTGGCATGGAAATTCTTAGGGATAGAGAGAAGTGTAAGTTATACTTGAGTCAAAAAAGGTTTATTGAGAAAGTACTTCACAGGTTCAATATGAAAACTGCCAAACCTGTTAGTACTCCATTGGCAGTTCATTTCAAACTCACAGCCATGTTATCTCTAAAGACAGATGATGAACATGACTATATGTCTTGAATTCCATACCTTAGTGCCGTTGGTTCTCTTATGTACGTGATGGTGTGTTCCTGACCAGATTTATCATTTGCAGTCAGTGCAGTTAGCAGATACATGGCAAATCCTGGTAAAGAACATTGGTAAGCAATTCAATGGATTTTCAAATACTTGCATGGATCTGCTGATGTTTGTTTGCAGTTTGGGAAAAATAAAGATGAAGTGATTGGGTATGTTGATTTTGATTTTGCAGCAGACCTTGATAAAAAGGATATCCCTTACAGGCTATGTTTTCACCATTAGTGGTTGTGCTATCAGTTGGAAAGATACTTTACAGAATACGATTATTTTGTCAACTACTGAGGTAGAGTACATGACTATTATAGAGGTTTGCAAGGAAGCTATTTGGTTGAAGGGTCTTTTTGATGAACTTATCAAAGACTTACAGATTACTACAATCTTTTGCGACATTCAGAGTGCTATCTTCTTTACAAATGATCAGATATTTCACTATAGGACAACGCACATCGATGTTCGGTATCATTTTATACGTGAAATTATTGTTCATGGTGATATTGTGGTAAGAAAGATTAGTACCCATATAACCCTGCTGATATGATGACCAAGACACTACCAAGTGGAAAGTTGAGCATTACTTGGACTTGGTTGGTGTCAGCAGTTAAGATGTGCCCTTAGAGGCTTTCATGGAAGAGGTGGAGAGTTTTCTTGAAACGGATTTGAGTTCTGAATTAGAATTCGTGTCAAGTTGGAGATTTTTAGAGTTTGTGACCCAAATTTTATTGATCCATACCTGAAAAGTTTGCGGTGTGATCCATATTTGTGATTTTTTATGAGGTCTGTGGTGGTAGTAAAGGGATCGGGCTGATAGGGGCAATTATTATTTCTCTTGAGGGATGATTTACAATGAAGGATCCATTCTATTTATAGGGGAAATGTACTCCTAACTTCTCACTAAAAGATAGATACTTCAAATCCTGATAGATATCAATTAGATTTTCATAGACATTCACTACAACTGATATACATCAATAACATAACACTCTCCCTTGAATGTCTAAAAATCTTACATGGAAAATCCAGTGGGACAAAACCTCGTAAGGAAAAAAGAGTATAACGCGTATTAACTCCCCCTAATAAGAACATCCTTGAACCTTTGTATTCTAATCTTATGCACCATCTTCTTGAAAGTTGTAGTTGGAAGAGACTTGGTGAATAAATCATCCACATTGTCACTTGAACGAATCTGTTGAACATTAATAACACCATTCTTTTGGAGCTCATGTGTATAAAAGAGCTTTGGCGAAATATGCTTCATTCTATCTCCTTTTATGAATCCTTCCGTAAGTTGTGCTATGCATGCTGTATTATCTTCATATAAAGTCGTGGGTACTTTGTTACATTTCAAACCATATTTTTCTTGAATGGGATGTATTGTGTACCTCAGCCACACAAACTCTCGACTTGCTTCATGAATAGCTATAATCTCATCATGGTTCGATGAGGTGGCTACGATAGACTGCTTTGTAGATCTCCAAGATATGGCAGTACCCTCATATATGAACACATATCTTGTTTAAGGTTGAGCTTTATGCGGGTCAGATAAGTATCCAGCATCAGCATAACTAACAAGATCGGGACTGCATTCTTTAGAATAAAATAAGCCCATATTAGTAGTCCCTTTTAGATACTGTAATATGTGTTTGATCACATTCCAATGTCTCTTAGTAGGATAAAAACTATACCTTGCTAACAGATTAACTGAAAAGGCTATATCATCCCTCGTAGTATTTGCAAGATACATTAGTGCACCAATTTTACTAAGATATGGTACTTTAGGACCAAGGAGTTTCTCATTCTTTTCTTTAGGTCGGAATAGATCCTTATTCACATTAAGTGATCGAACAACCATTGAAGTACTTAATAGATGTGCTCCATCCTTATAGAATCTTTTCAATACCTTCTCTGTGTAGGCAGATTAATGGACAAAGATACCATTTGTCAAATGCTCAATTTGCAAACCAAGGCATAATTTTGTCTTTCTGAGATCTTTCATCTCAAATTCTTTCTTTAGGTAATCAATTGCCTTTTAAAGCTCTATTGGAGTTCCAATAAGGTTTATGTCATCGACATAGACAACAAGTATAACAATCTCCGACGTTATTTTCGTTATAAAAACACATGGGCAGATTTCATCATTCGTATAACCTTCCTTAGATACATATTCACTAAGACGGTTATACCACATACATCCAGATTACTTCAAACCATACAATGACCTTTGCAATCTAATGGAATACATTTCCTGAGGTTTTGAACTATATGCTTACAGCATTTTAAATCCTTTAGGAATTTTCATGTATATCTCTTTATCAAGTGATCCATATAAATAGACTGTTACCATATTCATCAAATGCATTTTGAATCTATCATGGACAGTGAAACTAATAAGATAATTCAATGTTATTGCATTCATAACTGGTGAATATATCTCGTCATAATCGACAACAGGCTATTGTGAAAATCCTTGTGCAACAAGGCGTGCCTTATACCTTTGTATTTAATTTTTCTCATTTATTTTTCACACAAAGACATTTATAGCCAACGGTCTTAACACCATTAGGTGTTTGAGCTATAGGTCCAAAAACTTTGTGTTTGACAAGTGAATTCAATTCAGATTGAATTGCTTCTTGTCATTTTGACCAGTCATTTCTTTGTCGATATTCTGTGATTGATCGAGGTTTAAGATCCTCACTATCTTGCATGATTTTCATTGCAACATTATATGCAAATACATTATTGACTACTATTTCAGATCGATTCAAATTAGTTCCAACATCACTTGAATTTATGGATAGTTCCTCATTTTCTTAAGTCTCGGGCTCATTGATTCCTTTAGGGATATCAACATTGCTTAAATTTTAAACTTTTATATGAGGATATTTCATAGTGTCAGCTTGACCATTTGTGTTTTTTTCTAGGATTTCGATCCTTAGAACCTAATGGTCTACCATGCTTCAAGCATGCTTTAGATTCATTAGATATGACACTAGTAGATGGTCCTTTAGGGACATCAATTCGAATTGGGATGTTCTCTGCAGGAATATGTGATTTGGTGATCCTTTTCAAATCTGTAAATGCGTCTAGTATTTGATTTATGATTTTTTGCAGATGAATGATCTTTTGTACTTCTTACTTACAAATAGAATCACGTGGATCAAGATGAGATAGTGATGAATTTTTCCACAAAATTTCTATTTTGATGTCACTATCTTCTCTCCCTAATTTTGAAAAAACTATCTCATCAAATTGATAATGTGCAAATCAAGCAGTAAACATATCTCCCATTAATGGTTCAAGATAACAAATAATGAAGGGTGATTCAAACCCAACATAAATTCCTAAACTTCTTTGGGGGCCCATCTTGGTGCGATTTGGTGGTTCTATAAGCACATATACACTACACTAAAAAATTATCATATGAGATATATTAGGCTTTTGACCCAAAACTAAATGCAATAGAGAAAAATTATGATAATTTTTTGGTCTAAGACGAACAAGTGTTGCAGCATGCAAAATTGAATGACCCCAAACAGAAGTGGGCAACTTAGTTTTCATAAGTAATAGTCTTGTTATCAACTGCATATGTTTAATTACTGATTTGGCAAGACTATTTTGAGCGTGAACATGAGCTACAGGATGTTCCACTCTTATCCCAATCGATAAGCAATAGTCATTAAATGCTTGGGATAAAAATTCGGCAACATTATCAAGGTGCATAGACTTAATCTAATTATCAAGAAACTGGGCCTGTAATCGTATTATTTTGCCAATAATTTTGCAAATGCCAAGTTGTGAGATGACAATAGGCACACATGAGACCATTTAGAAGAAGAATTTATTAGGACCATAAAGTATCTAAACGATCCACTAGGTGAGTGAGTGGGTCCACAAATATCCCCATGTATGCGTTCCAAGAGCACGGGGGAGTCAATCCCAACTTTTGTTGGTGATGACCTTACAATTAGCTTGCCTTGATAACAAGCATTACATGAAAATTCACCATTTGAAAGAACCTTCAAGTTCTTTGATAGATGCCCATTTGAATTTTCTATAATTCGTCTTATAACTATAGATTTGGATGTCCCAGACGATCATGCCAAAGTATGAAAGTATTGAAATTAGTAAACTTCTGGTACTATAGAATATTCCTCAATTACACAAATCTTTGTCCAATACAGGCTATAAGATAAAGCAGGAAACTTTTCTATAACACATGTCTGCCCAGAGACATTCTTGGTGATACCAAGATATTCAAGATGCATCTCATCAATTGTCTTGATATGATAACCATTTTCATGGATATCTTTAAAACTCAACAAGTTTCTCCAAGACTTAAGAGAAAACATAGCATTATTTATGATGAGTTTAGTTCCCCTGGACAAGATTATAATGACTTTTTCTAAGACTTCAATCAAATTAGCACTACCAAAAATTGTAGTAACATTAATCTTGCCCATGTTTAGATGAGAGAAATATTTCTCGTCTTTGAATATCGTATGTGTAGTGCCTGAATCAATCAAATAAATATCTTCACAATTGGACAACTTACTTTGAAAATTATCCATATCATCAAATAAAAAATAAAACAAATATCTTCACAATTGGACTTGTATGTTTTTGGGCTTAGGATTTATTTGTACGCACGTATTATATAAGTGCGTTTAGTGGGTTGTTTTTGGAAGGGTTTATCTATGCCATTGAGACTATCGTCTCCTCATTGTATTCTTCTCCATTATAGTGAATTCCTCCTCCTCTGCTCGTGGTTTTTCCCGTCAAGAATTTTCACGTAAATCTGTATGTGTTTATCTTGTTATTTTCTTTTGCTTATCATATGGCTCATTGTTGTCTGTTCTTAAAAATATACTTAAATTCTTTTAATTAAATATGTGACATTGCTCTTATTAATCCATATGTAATTAGTCTCAAATTCATTTACAATCTTATCCATTAACCCAAACCCAATTAAAAAATCCGGCACTTTTCATATTTCTCTAGCCTATCCGAGCTTGAATTCAATTTATGGCACATATGATTGGCAATCATTTCTCCACTAAAAAGATTAAAAAGTAAATAATTAATCAAATTAGGAACAAATAAAATAATAAAGATAGATGAAGTAGAAGTTCTATTTTCAAAGAGGCATTTTAACAGTTCATAAAGCATATTAGGAATGCTGTAAATTAATTAATCAAATTACAAATACTGATACGAGAAAAGATTTACAATAACAGAGTAATTAACTTAAAACTTTTGATTTATTTTAATTATTAAGCACGATAAATGTTCACAAGAAACATAAATAAATTGCTAACTTCAGTATCCATAACGAGAGTTTGAACAAATATGGGTTGAAGGTAGATGAAGGCATTTTAGTTGGATTGGATTAATAGATATGATTGTGAATGAATTTGGGTCTAATTACACCTGGACGATAAAAATAAGAAAAATAATATCACATATTTAATTTTAAAAAGTTCATTTATGACACATCAACTTTCATTAAAAGAAAGGGTGATTTTACATTTAAATTTAACCTTAAGGGAATTGTTTTAATCCAAATAGGTGAATGGAGGGGCATTTTTGATCCAATAGATAGAATGAGAGTATTTTTGAACTATTTCTAATACACTAAGGTCGTTTTTTATCCTTTTTCATTTTAATCTATATAAATTTAATACGGAATTTAAATATAAATACCATTTTAGAAAACTTCTACTTTTAAATTTATCGTAATATTTATGTTATTATAAAGCTTGTCAATAGGATAAAATGAAAAATTTAATTTGAATTATTTTAAATTTAAAAATAAATTAAATTTTAATAGATTAAACATAAATCAAATTGAAGATTGATATAAAATAAAGGAAAAATAATTAGATATATCCTGAAAGTATCAAGGGGCATTTTGTCAAAAGTGACAAAATAGTTTGAAAATGAGGTGTGAGTGACTCAAGTCTTAATAATTGAGTGGAGGTGACAATTACTTTATTATGGATTAAGAAAATTGTGGAAGTTTGAAAATAGCCCACAAGTTTTTAAAATTAGACTTTGATCTAATTATTAGTTAGTATAACAGGAAACAGAGGGAAAAAGGCGTGTTTCGCTCTCTTCTCATCCATTGTTGTTTTCTCTCTCTTCACGATTTTTGGTGTTTATTGTTCCTGCTGCTTTATTCATAATCTTCTGCTTCATTTTCATCATTTTCAACTTCATTATCAACATCTTCTACTTCATTATCATTTTCATCTTCTTCTTGTCGATCATTGTTGTTGTTTTTACTGCTACTACTGCTACTTGAACAATTTTTAGGTCAAATTTTATTTCGTACATTACTTTGGCATTACTTCATAGGTGACTTTGGTAAGTAAATTTATGATTTTTAGTTGAATTTGTCATCTGGGTACACTACTACTGCTGTTTTTTCAACAATGGATAGAACCCGTTCGTGAATCCAACATAAGTGCTATCTGTTTAAACAGATCACTCATCTATTGCGATAGATGAGTAATCTATTGTAACAAAAGATTCATATGTTAGATTCATATCTATGATTCTATAAAGTGCCTATGACATGAATCGAATAGACGGATCATCTGTTGTAATAAATAGGTCATCTGTTGCTACATACGGGTCATCTGTTGCAATAAACGAGTTATCTGTTGCAACAGATGAGTTATCTGTTGCAACAGAGGAGTAATATGTTTGGAACAACACAAAATAACTCCTGCCACAAACCCAACAGATAACCAATATGTTTAAAAACTCTTGCTATTGCTACTAGATTCAAAATTATTCCTAACGTCCAATTGTCGACATGTTTGTTGAGAAGAAGAAATAAACAGAAACATAAATTTTTCATTAAATAAAAACAACATACATTCGGTAGGTAGTTGGAGTATAATTAAAAATAAAAATACACAAATTAAAAGAAAAAACATAACCTAATTATTATTATTATTATTATTATTATTATTATCATCATCATCATTATTATTATTATTATTGCCAGCCGGCCAATCGTCAACCGGCAGAGCAGGGCCCTCCTCAGCCTGCGAATCTCTCGAAGCATCCTTGCTCTCACGGCGCCCAACTCCCACTGCACGTCATGAACCTGCCTCCGAAGTTCTCCTACGACGTCGTGCAGAAAAGCAATGTACCAAACTAGATTATCCATATCTATAGCACTCATGAATTGACAAAAAAACATAAAAACACAAGGAAAGAAAAGAGTCCGAATATAATACAACGCATACTACCAATTGAGTAGATTTATAAAAAAAGAAAGAAAAAAACTTACCTGAGTCATGGAAAAGGTATCTAGTCTTTAAAGAGAAAGTGGTTGAAGATGTAATATGAAGGAGGAGATGCAAGAAATAAATAGAGTGTAGTAGTAGAATGAACAAGTAAGGAGGGACTTATTTATAGAGGATTGAATTTGAATGAGTTAGGGAAAAAGGTGCAACTGTTCACCTCCATTTTATTAATTACATTCAAACAAACCGGTGACTTTTTAATTACTGTGAAAAGTTGTGACTTAATTAAATCAAGTTGCTGACTTTTTTATTATTGTGATAAGTCATGATTTTTCAGCTTATTATTATTTATTAATTCTTAAATTTAAATAACTTTTTTCTTAATTAAACAATCGAAGACTTCTCACCTTTTTAATAACTATTTCTTTTAATAATAAAATAATAATCATTTTTATTGAGTTGTGGCAATAAATTGTATATCTGTTGCATCAGATAACCCACTGTTGCAACAGATATACTATCTGTTGCAACAAATCTATTATATGTTGCAACAAATAATCTATCTGTTGCAACATATAATCTATCCTTTTTAATAATAATAATTATTATATACTTTCATTAATCCAAATTGCTAACTTTTTTATTATTTATTATATAAATTAAAAAAGAGATTTAAAAATAAAAATGGTGAAAAGTCACTACTTGTCGCCTATTTAATATTAACATCAATTATTCAAATTACATAATCATTTTTTATAGTTATACATTGTGTTCATCATTTATTTTCTTATTATTTTCTGTGAAAAGAAATGACTTAATGTAAATCAAGTTGGTGAGTTTTTGATGATTGTGACAAGTCATGACTTTTCAACTTATTATTATTGATTAGTTCTTAAATTTAAATAACCTTTTTCTGAATTAAATAATCGAAGACTTCTCACCTTTTCAATAACCATTTTTTTAATAAAATAATAACCATTTTTATTGATTTGTGACAACAGATTGTACGTCTGTTGCATCAGATATCCCATCTGTTGTAATAGATATACCATTTGTTGCAACAAATCGACCATTTGTTGAAGAAGTTTTTTTGATTTCTCCTAATAGCTGATTCATCAGTCGCAACAGATGGGGAATTTGATTCATCAGCTGTTTTGAATGTGTGAGATAAAAAGTCATGCCTATTTAATATTAACATCAGTTATTAAAATTAAATAATCATTTTTTGCGGTTATAAATTGTGTTTATCATTTATTTTCTTATTATTTATTTACAAATTATTTTTCATATTAAATAATCGAAAAGTCATTACTTTTCACCCTCTCAATAACAATATCCCTTTTTTTATTAATAACCGTCTGTTGCAACATATAATCCATCTGTCGCAACAGATTAACCATCCATTGCTACAAACGCTCAATCCCTACCTCCAACCATCGACATATTGAGAATAAGGAATAGACAGAATGAAAATTAAATATTAAATTAGAATTAAAAATCCAAAGTCGACCAAACATAGATTTCTGAATCCATTATATACAAATATACATTAAACAAAACATACATTAGGTTCCACCCTTAGGTAGATCCAATATAATAAAAGAAAATACATACGCTAAAAGAAAAAAACATAACCTAATTATTATTATTACTATTATTATTATTATTATTATTACTATTATTACTATTATTTTTGTCAACCGGTCAATTGTCATCCGACAGCAGCAGGGCCCTCCTCAGCCTTGCTCTCATGTCGCCCAACTCCCACTGGAGTTCATGAATCTGGCTTTCAAGTTCCCGTAAGTAATCGCGCAAAATCACCTTGTCCAAATTCAGATCAACCATATGTATAAGTGGAGTTATTTCTAATTACATTCCTTAATTAAATAAAACTGGTTACTTTTTAAATATGTAAATTATAAAAAGGATCTAAATACAACATTTTATCTTTATTGTATTTCGAAAAGAAAAGAAAATTTCTTTAAAATAAATCTAACAGATGGGTAATCTGTTGCAAAATATATTCTATCTATTTGATAATTTACAACATATTGATAATCTGTTGCAACAGATGCATATATCTTTTTGCTTATTTGCAATAGATAAGTCATATATTGCAACAGATTGATCATCTGTCTTAGAAGATGTCTATAATTATTTGATAATTTTAACAGAGGTGTCATTTATTACAACAGGTTAGTCATATGTTTATTCAAATTAAGCTATAGATGGGCTAGAAAAAATAAGGTACGTGCAGATGGATGGATCCACTTTCATGTGTGGGAGTTATGTATTACTGATAAGGTCATCGGGACAACACATATAAAAAAAATAATTTTGTGAATGCAGTTCTTAACCGATTAGGAATTGATTATTCAAAAAAGATCCTGCATTGTGCAGTTAAGTTTGATAGGTTTGAATTGATAAGACCGAAGGCCCCATGAAGATGGTGCTGATACCCTGTTATGAATAAATGATGGTTGTTGCTCATGTTTATGCGTGTCCAGTTTTAATGAGGGATCAATATTTGGTATCATTGCAGAGATCCAATAGTGATAGGACTTAACTTTAAGTGTGCATTGGCCTCTGAGAAGGCCTTCGAATTCTCGTACTGTATCAAACAAGAACGAAAAACTAATAGAAATTCCCTTGGCCCAAATTTATATAGAAGGGTTGTTCGAGAAAATGATTATACGCCAGAAGGAACCGTAGAAGAATACCTGCGAGGGAAAGGGGAGTTAATGAAAGACTATATTATCTGAGAGCTAATTGAAGAGAAAACATAGGGTAGCGAGGAACTTCTAGCGAATCTGGCCGATGAAACTAAATTAAAACATGAGAAATCTGAATCTAGTGCAAATATAAAATTGTATCCAGTAATGAAAATCCATCTGTTGTCTCTCTCAAAGAAAAATACATCAGTTGGACACTTAACTGGGGAGTTGCGACTAGCTAGCATGGTCAGAATGATCACCTACATAGAAAATAGTAGAACACCAAGAAAGAAGCTTTACGGGCACCGAGGGTTGAAAAATGTACAGTAAGTCAAGAAAACTTTCCCCAAAAATAGCTACAGTTAAAATAAGCAATCTAAGAGAAGGCGGTAATTTCTGAATTTTAAATTACATCCCATGCCTTCTTATTTGTGGTTCCGATTAGGTCCACTGCTATTGACCTGATCGAAACCACAAACAAGATTGAAAGGAAGATTGAGTATCATTACTTCCTTAGCAATATGGATATAATTGATTGTGTTTTCTTGCCTTAGCATTCTTTCAACATACTTGGAGAAGATTAGAGGCTTGCTTAATATATGAATCCCTATAATTTTCAAGCTTGACTCCAGCTTGCTGATTTGGTCTTCAAATTTTTCATTGCCTTCTTTGAGGTTAGTATATAGATCTTGTTCTTTTGTGAGCTCGTCAATGAGGGAGGAACACTTTATTTGAAGTTGTGGCATTGTAAAAGAACTTTAGAAGGCTTCTAGAACACTTTCTTCAAAAGGCTTAAATGATACATAGAGGGTCGCTATGTTCGTCTTAGGTCAACATGTTGATGCACACTCAAGAAGTGGTCCCAATAGTTGAACTGTGGTCCCAAAAGTGACCATCTATGTATCATTTAAGCCTTCTAAAAAAAATATTCTATAAGCCTTCTGAAGGCCTTTTACAATGCCACAACTTCGAAGAAAATGTTCCTCCCTCATTGACAAGCTCACAAAAGGCCAAGAACTCTATACTAACCTCAAATACTACAATGACAAACTTGAAGACCAAATCAGCAAGCTGGAGGCAAGCTTGAAAATTATCAGGATTCACATACTACAACAAGCCTCTAATCTTCTTTAAGATATATTGAAAGCATGCTAAGGCAAAAAAACATAATTAATTATATCCATATTGCTAAGGAAGTAATGATACTCAATCTGCCTTTCAATCTTATTTGTGATTCCGGTCAAGTCAATAGCAGTGGACCCAATCAAAACCACAAACAAGAAGGCACAAGATTCAATTTAAAATTCATAAATTGCTTCCTTCGCTTAGATTGCTTATTTTAACTGGAGCTATTCTTGGGGAAAGTTTTCTTGAGTTACTGTACATCATTTCAACCCTTGGTGCCCGCAAAGCTGCTTTCTTAGTGTTTTGCTATTTTCTATGTAGGTGACATTTTGACCACGCTAGGTAGTCGCAGCTCCCTAGCAAAGTGCCCAACTGCACTATTTTTTTTAAAATGACAACAGACAAATTTTCATTTTTGGATACACTTTCATATTTGCACTTGATTCAGATTTCTCATGTTTTAATTCAGTTTTATCGGCCCCATTCACTACAACTTCTATCCTATCCTGTGTTTCCTTTTCAATTAGTTCTCAGATGATATAATTTTCAACAACTCTCCTTTTGCCTCGCAGTTATTCTCCTACGGCTCCTTCTGATGTATAATCATTTTTTCGAATAATCCTTCCATATAATTTGGATCAGGGGAATTTCTATTGATTTTCCATTCTTGTTTGATGCAATGCGAAGCTTCGAAGGTGTTCTCAGAGTCTAATGCACCCTAAAAGTTAGTCCAATCGCTATTGAATCTTTTTGTAATACCATCAAAACTTGATCCCTTCACAAAGCTTGACACATAAACATGAGCAACAACTATCATTAAATTTTCACAGGGTATCTGAACCATATTCATGGTCTCACAACCTTATCAATTTGTACCTATCAAACTTAATTGTAAAATTGTCGATATCTTGTTTGAATGATCAATACCTAATTGATAAAAAATAATATTCAAAAAATTAGTGTACTCTATGTGTGTTTTCATGATAACATGATCAGTAACACACATCTCCCACATATGAAGTGGTTTCATCTGCAAGCAGCTTATTCCTCCGAATCCATCTTTGATATAGCCTTTTGTGTTGGTCTGGCAAAAGTTGATCAACTTTTATTTCCTTATATCTACAAACAAGAGAAAAATAATTGATGTCAAACAAAAGAAAAACAAAAAGAACATTATAATTGATGTCTGTATAATTTTTTAAAAAGGTAACACAAAATTGAATAAATACAACATATTTCAATAGCTTCCCTATCTGTTACAATAGATGGTCCATCTGTTACAACATACTACCCATCTATTACAATAGATTACACATCTGTTGCAACAGACTCCACATCTGTTGTAATAGACTATGGATCTGTTGTAACAGATGTGGAGTCTGTTGCAATAGATGTGTAATCTATTGGAATACATAAAACAAGCCTTGCTAGTGGTTTAATTTGTTGCAACAGTTGCTTCTTCTGTTGCAACATGAATAACAACATCAACAACAAAGAAAAAACATTTGTTCTGACACCATCAACAACGCCATATTACACATTCCAACAACACCAGCCCCATCACCAACATCAATAACAGCATCAACAATAAAGAAACAAATAAAATACACACAAAAAAGTGATACTGCCAACATGACTTTTAAACTTAAAAGTCACCTGTCCTTCAATTTTTTTAAATAAATAGGATATAGGTAAAGGGCAATTAAATAAAAAACAGATGTAAATAACTAACTTAAATTACTTGCAAAGAAGAAGACGAGAATGAAAGAGCAATAGTAAACCACACCTGCAATGTCAAAAGGTAGGGGGTCAAAACAATAATTTCAGTCGAGAAAAGATATAGAATGATTGAGATACGAAAGGATCCTCATAGAAATAGGATAGAAAAAAGAGAAAAAAAGAGAAAAAAAAAGACTATTTTGATAATCCTAAAGAGGATAGAAAGAAAAAGAAGAGAGATAAATTAATATTCATTAATAACTTTGAGGGATATGAGGAGACGGGTGACATTGAAAAGACAAGATAAGACTACTCAAAGAGGAGATTTTTGAGTTATCTAAGTAATATTTTTTACCGTCTTAGTATTTTATCTTTTTATTTCGAACAGAAAATTGCTTTAAAATAAAAAAGATTTTCAAACAGATATGTAATCTATTGCAATAGATATCAATAGCCGTTTGAAAATTTCACATTGTCTAGTCATCTATCGGAACAGATGCAAATGTCTATTTGATAATTAAAATAGATAGGTAATCTGTTGCAACAGATCTCAATATTTATTTGACAATTTCCAATAGCTCAGTCGTCTATTGCAACAAATTTCTTTGCAATTGATTTAGCAAGAACTAAGGATGAGTTGATAGGGTCAACTACAACTTGAATTTAGTTTTTACAATACCTAAATTATTATTAATCTAATACCTAAATTAATTTAGCTAGAACTAGGGATAAGTTGATAGGATCAACAACAACTTCAATTGAGTCTTTACAATTGTATAATGTTGGCATCGCATTCCTCCCGACCTGAGTCATCAATCGATCTCTCTGAGTTTAAATGATTCATATTAACTTATTATTAAGATAATACCTAAATTAATTTAGCTAGAACTAGGGATGAGTTGATAGCATCAACTACAACTTCAATTGAGTCTTTTCAATTGTATGATATTGGTATTGCGTTCCTTTCAACCCGAGTCATCAATCAATCACTCTGAGTTGAAATGATTCATATTAACTAATTATTAAGCTAATACCTAAATTTATTTAGCTAGAACTATGGATGAGTTGATAGGGTCAAATACAACTTCAGTTGAGTCTTTGTAATTGCTTGATGTTAGTATTGCGTTCCTCCCAACCTGAGTCATCAATGGATCACTCTAAGTTGAAACGATTCTTCTTAACTTATTATTAAGATAATACCTAAATTGATTTAGCTAGAACTAGGGATAAGTTGATAGGGTCAACTACAACTTTAATTGAGTCTTTGTAATTACATGATGTTGGTATTGCGTTCTTCCCGACCCAAGTCATCAATCAATCACTCTAAGTTGAAATGATTCATATTAACTAATTATTAATATAATAACTAAATTTATTTAGCTATAACTAGGGATGAGTTGATAGGGTAAAATACAATTTCAATTGAGTCTTTACAATTGCTTGATGTTGGTATTGCGTTCCTTCCGATCTGAGTCATAAATTAATCACTCTGAGTTGAAACGATTCTTATTAACTTATTATTAAGATAATACCTAAATTTATTTACCTATAACTAGGGATGAGTTGATATAGTCAACTACAACTTTAATTGAGTCTTTTCAATTTCATGATGTTGATATTGCGTTCCTCCTGAGTTGAGTCGTCAATCGATCACTCTGAGTTGAAATAATTCTTATTAAATTATTATTAAGATAATACCTAAATTAATTTATCTAGAACTATGGATGAGTTCATAGGGTCAACTACAAGTTCAATTTAGTCTTTGCAATTGCATGATGTTGGTATTGTGTTCCTCCCGACCTGAGTCATCAATCGATCACTCTGAGTTGAAACAATTCTTATCAACTTATTATTAATATAATACCTAAATTTATTTATATATAACTAGGTATGAGTTGATAGGGTCAACTACAACTTCAACTGAGTCTTTGCAATAGCATGATGTTGGCATTGCGTTCTCTCAACTCGAGTTATCAATCGATCACTCTGAGTTGAAATGATTCTTATTAACTTATTATTAAGATAATACCAAAATTGATTTATCTAGAACTAGGGATGAGTTCATAGGGTCTACTGCAACTTCAAGTGAGCCTTTGCAATTGCATGATGTAGGTATTGCATTCCTCCCGACGTGAGTCATCAATCGATCACTCTGAGTTGAATGATTCTTATTAACTTATTATTAATATAATACCTAAATTAATTTATCTATAATAAGGGATGAGTTGATAGGGTCAACTACAACTTCAATTGAGTCTTTGCAATTGCTTGATATTGGTATTGCGTTTCTTCCGACCTGAGTTGTCAATAGATCACTCTGAGTTGAAACGATTCTTATTAACTTATTATTAAGCTAATACCTAAAATTTATCAGTGTTCCATTTAATACACTTTATTATGATGGAACGGTTAAAAATTATATCATTAAAATTTAAAAATATAATTAAGATCAATTCGGACCAAATTAATAATTTTAAAACTTATCATTCTTTTTCAAAAATACAAATCAAGCCATACAAATCATCCATTTGTGGTAAAAATATTTCATTATTTCAAATCTCAAGTTCTTGCTCTTTTCTTTCAATTTCAACAATACAGACAACAACTACTCAATATTTTGCTCAACCCTTCAAAATAGATCGATTTTCTTTCCATTTTTTACCACATAGTTGTTATTTTTGACTTCATTCTCACTTGTATCCATTATTTTCTCTTTCTTCACAGGTAATAGAGTTCAAGAAGATTTCTACATTTGTTTTTTATTCTAAAAATTAGGGCTTTTTAGTTAATGATGAAAAAGAAGACTTTTAGTTGTATTACCTTCGAGAATGAGTTAACAATTTTGAGTTTTGATGCTAAAAAATGTAGGAAGAACCTGAGAAAATTCTAGTTTTTTTTTGCAGTATTTCACTGATTGTGGTGGTATTGTTGGTTGTAGTTTGTGGTGTTGTGGGTGGTGTCGGTATTGGTGGTCTTGTTGGTGATGTAGGTGGTCTTGGTATTGGTATTGGTCGCATTGGTGTTGGTGTTGGCATTCTTGGTGGCCTTGGTGCGGGTATTGGTGGCATTGGTGGTGGTATTGGTGGTCTTGGTGGTCTTGGTGGCATTGTTAGTGGTCTTAGTGGCATTGGTGGTGGTCTTGGTGGTCTTGGTGGTCCATTTATTGCAACAGGTGGAATATCTATTGGGAGATATTAAATAGGTCTTCAAATAGATTCCCCATCTGTTCCAACTGATGGGTTATCCGTTGGAGTTTTTTTTGTAATGTAGCGTATAATAATTTATTAAAATTTGTCTTACCTTTTTTTAAAAAAATTATGCAGACATCAAATGTAGTGTATTTTTTATATTTCTGTTATTTGTGGTTAAAAGATGTCTCCCAAAAGAAAAGAAACAAAGTGGATCAACTTCTGACCACTTAACAAAAAAGGCTAGAGTACAGATGGATTCAGAGAAACTTCCTGAACAATCTTAGTCAGGGATAAATGAAGTTGAGGAAAGTTATAAAAATGGAGGTGGAAAAGGGTATATAGAGGTTGGTGAGGAAAATAAAAGTGAGGAGGAAGAAGAAGATAAACAAGAAGAGGAAGAAGTAGAAAGTGAGAAAGTGGATGTTGATCAATATGATGATGCATCAACAAAGGGGAATGAATAAGATCGAAATCCCAACATGATCCTGTCAAAACTATTAATATTAATAGGTTTCAAGTTGCGATTCCGATAGATGACCCTGCAAAACAAACTGGTGATCTTGTACTCAAATGTTAGTTGGGGAAACCTTTTGATGAATTTAGGAATATTATGAAGAATGAAAACATAGATGAACTTTTTAAGAAGAGCTGCTTTGGACGCTTTCTTGAGCTACCTGAGGACCATACTGCCCGTTTCCAAATGAGCATGGTATATGGTCTTATCAAGCGTATGATCAGGTGCATAGGGCTGATAAAGATTCGACTGAGGGGGGAGAGGGTGAAAGATGGATAAAATCTGGATCAACTACTGTGGTATGCTGGTTTGCTTTGGCATAAAAGAGTTTGCCATAGTGACAGGCTTGAGATGCGATCATCCAAAATAACCTCTCATCAAGAAAACACCCCGCAAAAAGTCCAAGGCAAGCAAGACAGTCAAACCACCACCATCAAATAAAGGGAAGGCATTGTCCAAGCGACTACCCAATAAAAACAACAAATGCAATGAGAAAATAGATTGGTTGTTTGATATTAAGGGACGTAGCTACAAAGCGACGGATTTGATAGAAGATCTTAAGGATAAAACCATACCAGAACAGTACAGGGAGCAATTGTTCTTGGTTTAGTTTGCCTATTCCATTATATTGGCAAGAGACGTCAACAAAGTCATAGAAGATGATTTGTTGGCGCTTGCTGAGGATTTGGACAAATTCAACAATTATCCCTGGGATATGACAACTACAACTTGACTATCAAATATTTATTGACAAAGCTATCCCCAAAGACAATCACATTATATGGCCTTCCATGGGCTTTCATGGTAAATTTAATCACTATTTATTTACTCATCCATTAATTTATATTGAAAAATTATTATGCCTTTTTTTCACTTGCTTCCTATTTATATATTTTAGGCTTGGGCATTTGAAGCTCCTCCCCTCCGAAAGCAGGTCAAGGATTATCCGGATGAGGTTTCTCATCCAAAGATCCTTAGGGGGTTGGCTGCAAAGAGCAGCACAAGAATTAAGAAGGCTGATCTCTTTAACCCTCCAAATGATGTAGTACATCTTCTTTTAAGTAAAATAATTTAACTCAAAGAAAGATATTGAAACATATGTGCCATCAGTTGCAACAAATGGGTTATCTATTGCAGATTACCTATCTACTGCAACTGGTGCAACAGATGGGTAATCTATTGTGACAGATGATGCATATTTCATAATAGATTACCAACTTATTGATTTAGTTCTCTGAACCCGACTCAAAAAATTACCCATCTACTTTAAATTATGCAATAGATGGGTAATCTGATGCAACATATTGTTAATATATTGCGATAGACAAATCAACTATTATGATAGATAGATCATCTGTTGCATAAGTTATTTGTGTTACCATGTAACCCAACTTCCTGCAAATTATTATATGAGTTAAATGTATTTGTATTTTTATAGGTTGTACATCTATGGATCTTGCCTACTGAGCAGGAGTTGGGGATGACTTCTTTTATTACTCTAGGTCTTGTTGATACAATAGCAGACCCAACGGTAGAGTTAATAAAGAAGGAATTAGCTGGAAAAATAGCCATAAGAAGAGCAGTTAGGCATGGTCAACCTAATGTTGAGGCTCTTCATGACAAACCTATTGCAATAGATCTGAGTGCTTCTTCTGGGGGTGTTACTGGTAGAGTTGTTAATGTTGGTGGCAGCCATCTTGATGCTGATGTTGTTGCCAATCATGATGATGAGCATGTTGATGCTCAAGAAAAATTAAAAATGTTTGAAATCACCCCTTACACAGGTCCCACTCACCCTTACATCGGTCCCTCCTACCTTTACAGTGGTTCCTTTTACCCTTTTTCACCCTCACGTTCTTATTGCAAATACAAAGAGTATAAGGACAGACATGATAAACTCTTTAAAAAATTAGAGGCTATAGCTGAAGTTTCCTAGGAACTAAAATCAAAGAGGGGTGTCATACCATCTTAGAAGGTGAGGGAGCCATACACTCCTACAGTGGCTATTAGGAGGAAGAAAAGAGCAATTAGCCAAATACTCTCCAATTTGAAACCAAAAAAATTACAACTCTTCTCTCTCAAAAAGTTGTTGAAGTTCAGGGGCCACTGAAGAAGGTGGACATATACTCGACACTTGGCGATGAAGAGGAGAAAGATCTGTGAAGGACCATGAATGCCAAGAAATATGCACAAGATTACACCATGCACAACTTTTATGACCAAGACTTCAAGAATATGACAAATATGCATAAGTGGTACGTGGACAAGGTAAGTTTACTTTTCCTAACCTAGCCTTCCAATCTACTTCATGAAGAAGAATCTACGCAACAGATGTGTCATCTGTTGCAAAAATTGGGTATCTGGTACAACTGGTGGTGGTTCTATTGCAACAGATTACCTATCTGTTGTATAAGTTACGTTAGCTGAGTAATCTATGAACAGATTCAGAGAACCTTCTGAAATAGATGGACCATCTGTTGCATCTTTCCACTGTGTTTTTCTTCTTTACATTTACTAACCTATTTAAAAATTATCTTCTTATATCACAGTGTGTTGATGAAATTCTCTGCCTGATGAGGGGAAAGCAATTAGCGTTCGCGGATGCTTATGATAATCCCTATAGGATAGTGGACCTCAACTTCTACAACAATTTAAGGGATAGGTACAATGAGCTCAGAAGGATAGATGAAACTCTCGATGGCCTGGGATTTGATTGGTTAGTTTCTACATTCTAATGTGATAAAGATATAATTAACTATCTTAGAGGGAAGAGGCTATATCCATACGACAAGAACTGTACCGGCGCAAAGAAAATTCTTGCAGTCATGAACGTGGTCGTCAAATATTTTTTGGCTGTTGAGATACTACTCCAGGAAAGAAATATTAAGGTTTATGACTGCAACTAACCTGTCTTAAATGACGATAATTTTTTTATCCATATGCAGCCACTGTTGGAGTTGTGCCCCAACTTATTGAGGTAGAGTAAACTGATGGATCATTTACCAGCGGAAATGTTGATGAATAAAGCATGGGATTTTGAAGGTAAAAAAAAAGACATGGACCTTCAAAAAAATAAAATTGATGACGTGTGCGGGTCGTACGCACTTGCACACATCAAATATTTGCTGACCAACACAGAAATGGCCAAGCCAACGACCATTTTGTGTGATGAGGTTGTGGCAGGCATGCAAGAGGTCTGGGCTTATGGGGTACTAACTGGATGGTTGGAACTTGTGTATAAAGAAGAATATGCAGAAACACTAACACAATAATAATTTTTATTTTAAGCCACTTCACTTTACATATAGTGGCAATTTTTTATGTTTGATTAAATTTGAATTTTATATAATGCAACAAATTGTCTATCTATTGCAACAAATACTCTATCTGTTCTGATAGATTGATTATCTGTTGTAATAGGTTGGTCATCTGTTGCATTATGCAGATGTTTCTAAGTCTATCTGCCACAAAAGATATATAAACTATTGCAACATGTAGTCTATCTATTGCAACTAATAGGTAATCTATTAGAACAAATCAAAATAGTAGGAAGACCTATCCAATAATTTCCAACAGATGACCTACATGTTGCAACATATGTCTAAATCTGTTTGATAATTTCCAACAAATACTTTGTCTGATGCAACAAATAAATTATCCATTGCAACAGATGGATTATCTGTTGCGATATTTGAATCTAATATTCCATTTCAATTCATAAGTTCAAATTTAAAGATTAAATTAAATTCATAGACAACATAAAATAAATCGAAGCCTTCAGAAATTATATGAAATAACTCAACAAATAAATAAAATGTAAAAAAATTATTATGGGTAGAGATGATCTACTCAATAATAAATCAATAATTTAACCTCTGGTGCCAACAATTCCTAAGGAGGGGTCAGGTCATTACTTTGACAGACTCAAGCTATAAAGATCTACTCAATATGGACAAGTTGTTCTTCATATGGTGTTATAAAATTTGGCTTTGGTCATCGTGGATCTTTAATGTCGTTTGCTTATGGTTTCTGAGCTTTCACTTCTCCATATTTCTATAAAAGAGTAGCATATCTTTTACAGAGTAATCTGGTATCAAGTCCATTATTTGGTACTTGTAATTCATTGCTCAAATACTTGACGTAAGCGGCAACAAAAAAACTGCAATCCCTATATTTTTTAAAATCAGATAATCTATTTCTTGTAATTCATGTAAGCGTTGTGAAATTTATGAAATGAAAATAAATCATGATACTTACAGGATACCAATGGATTGTTGAGCAATTCCTTCAACTTATTCTACATCAAATGGGTTACCCATTTTATTTCGGTATGCTTCAATCATCGACCAATCAGTACGAATCTTTTGATCCAAAAAGTTACTTATATGAAGGTAAGTAGGCAATATTTTAGCCAGCTTTTGTATCTCAGATGATGGTTCGAAAGGTCTCCTTCACAAGATCAAGTCATAAACTCGGATGCGCCTCTCTTTTAGAACAACGACAACCAACACCCAATGGAATTCGTCACCATAATTGATTGGGATTTATACTTTGTCGACCAAATGCCAAGGTAATCTAGTTGGAATGCTAAAACCTTTGATGATGTTGATCAAGCATTCCTCAATTTGGGATATTTTCGATTGTTGTTGACAATACCTATAGTATACATTATTGATGTAAACTTTATACAAATAATTATTTGTCGTGTATCTGTATTATTCTTGTGTTTTCAACTTGGCCTTCTTATGGAGGTTGTAAAAAATAACATCAATGTGCTGCACATATTATCAAATATTCAGATTACGCGACAATAAAATTAATACACAGATGCAATTAAATAAAGTATTAATTAATAGTTATATGTATGGCATTTAAACCTCATCATTTCAGCACGTTTGGGGCTGTGACATCAAATAGAGCCAATCCTTTATTCCGGAATGTGCAACAACAAAGTCTAACATATCAAAATCAAGACCCGATTCGTTCACTTTGTAGTATTTGTTATTTTGTTTTCTACATGATTTATATGTGTTAATGTCATATTTTTTCAATGAGAATTGTATAAATTAATATTTTTATAAATGATTTATGTACCTGCTGGCACGATACTTTAACATCCCATCGACAATCCATTCTGAATAGTTGTTGATCAACTTTGTTAGTTTTTTTTGGAGTCTCATTCGAGATGTTGAAACCTTCAAATGGGTAATTCTTCCATTCTCTCGAACTGACAGGCTCCACTTTTTCTTCTTCTTTGGAAGCAATTGATGGATTATCAACTGTGATATTATGTTGTTCGGCAGTAGCTTCTACTATGACATCCACCTGGAAAGCCAGGATTGTCAATGCTAATCACAGATATACATCAGATTATCTATCTGTTGCAACAGATGAATCATCTGTTGGGATAAATTCAAATAGGTAAAGAAGAGTTGTATGATAATTCCCAACAGATGACCCATCTATTGCAACATATGACTCATCTGTTGGTACAAACTAAAATAGTACGAAGAGCTATTTGATTTGCTGAAATAGATGGACATATATTACAATAGATAACGTGTCTAATACAACAGGTTAGACAACTGTTGCAACAGATAATACATCTAATGCAATAAGTTAGACAACTGTTGCAACAAATAACGCATCTGATTCAACAGGTTAGACAACTATTACAATAGATGTATCATCTGTTGAAACAGATGTGTCTGTTTGTTTGTTGGAACAGATGATATACATTCACCTTTTTCAGCTCATACTTCTCTCCTTTGGCCTTTGTACATTGATCAAAGGTGCAAGACAAAGATAAAGGAGTTGCAATTTTGCCATTTTTTTATGCTTGATGATGCGTTGGAAATTTTCTTTCTTCTCCTCTTAGCCACCATAATCTCTAGTGGAGTGTATGGATATGAAATCCTATTTGATGAAATGACACCTCTCTTAGATGTCAATTCCATTACAGAAGCAGTTAATGCATTAATAGTATTAATCACTCCACTATGTTTCGCCTTGCAGTCTTGTCATTTGCATGCAGAACATTCGCTAGAAGGGGCAAAATTTATATAACCAGTATGATCATAATCATAATGGTTTGTTATTTTAAAAACTATAAGAGGAGCATCATTAGCCTCGACAGCAATACCACTACCACTACCACCATCAACAACAACAAGTCCACTCTCTAAAATTATTTTCTTGTGATGGTTGTTACTCCAAATAATTTCTTTTTTATTCTTTCAATGACCTTAGAGTTCGATAAAGTTTGCATAGATCATAAAGTAAGAAAAAATAACAACTTCAACTCTCGATTGGTCGGAACAAGCGATAGATGCACAATCTAACATAAATCAGTACATATATTAGGTCATTCAAAAATATTATTAATTAAAATAAAAACTTAATTAGAATTAGACTTACTCATCCTTCAGAGGGTTGAAGAGATTAAGAAATTTTGCATTTTTATCAGTTTTGGCCAACAACCATCTCAGGATTCTTGGACAGGAAATTTCTTCCTGGTAGTTCACTTGTTATCTCAAATAAGGAATGACTTCAAATGCCCAAACCTATAAAATAATGTCAATAAATTAAAAGAATTATTGAATAAAAAAATGAATCATATCATAATAAAAGAAATATTTACCATGAAAGCCCATGAAAAGCCATATAAGTTGACTGTCTTTGGCGTTAACGGAGTCAACAAATATTTGACAGTCATTTTGAAGCTTTCATAACCCCAAGAATAGCTGTTAAATGCTTCCAAATCCTCAGAGAGCTTTATTAAACCATGTGGTATGTTGTTGTTAACGTCTCTCACCCAAAAAATATTATGTACAAACTAAACCAAGCACAATGATTTCTTATGCTTCTTTGAAAGTCTTTTACCTTACAACGCTTCTATCAAAATTTTATTTTTGAAGTTTGGACCAACAAGGGAAACTAGGTCATCACGATCACTCGACTTGCCTTTGCCTTTTTGGGGTGTACGGGGTGTTTTCTTGGGTTAGAATAGGTATAACTTAAGAAGCAGAGGGAAGATAACATTTTAGTACAGTAACTATGGAAAACTCCTTCCAACCAAAATAAACAGGCATGCCATAGTAATTTATCCACACCTCATCTATCTTATCTTTGTTTTCATACATAAACCTACGCTTGAGAAGATCATATACCATTTTTATTTGGAAACAAGCATTGTTGTACTCTGATAAATCAAGATATTGCCCAAAGCAGCTGTCCCTGAAATAAGCATTCAAATTTTGTTCTCGAAGTATTTTTCTGAAGGTGTCAAAAGATTTTTCCATGATTGATTTAACCCAGAAATCACCCGTTAAATCTGTGGCACCATCGTACTGTATTCTCACAAGGTAACTATTAATGCTGAAGGTTTTGATCAACTTTTTGGTGGAAGGGATATTAGCATTTGGATTATCTCTTTTGAAACATTCCTCCTCCCTATGTTCATCATCTTTTGCTTCTGATTGAGATAACGCTTGTAAAACAAGCACATAGAGTGGTGGATGTAGCCTAGCTGCTTCACTTTTTTCTTTACTTGGACTTGATTTGGTTTCTTTACTTTTGGGAACCATATTATCTAAAATTAACAGAAACATAAAATAGATTATAATTGATTAATGCATCGCTAAAAAAATAGTAAATCTAACATGCACAACAGTAAAATAATAGTTCCAACAGATCACACATTTGTTGCACCAGGTAGGTTATCTATTGCAACATATAACTAACATATTGCAATAGATGAATAATCTGTTCCAACAATAAAAACAAATCACTTATCTATTGAAATAAATGACTGGTCTGTGCAACAGATCACATATCTGTTGCAATATATGGGTGATCTATTGGAACAATTATCATCAGTCAATATTGTTTAGATTTCTTCCAACAGAAGGGTCGTCTATTGTGACAAATGAATGATCTGTTAGAAAAATTAAGTCTTGGACATGTCCTGTTGGAATAGTTGATAGGATTTTATCCAACAGAAGGTTCATCTGATGCATCAAATTTTTAATTCGATTGTTCCTCCGTTGCATCAGATGGTAAATCTGTTGTATTAGATTTTCAAACTGATGGTTCCTTTGTTGCATACGATGGTAAATCTGTTGCATTAGATGTTTAAACTATTGTGTCATATGGTTAATCTGTTGTATCAGATTTTTAATTCGATGGTAAATCTGTTGCATCAGATGGTCTATCTGTTACATCATATGGTTAATCTATTGCACCAGAAGATTAATCTGGTGCATCAGAAGATTAATCTGTTGTAGAAAAAAATAGTAGTATGATTTTGTTCAATAGATAATTATATCACCATTTTTACTAGGAACAAGAACAAATCAACCCAGCAACGGGTGCAACACTAAAAATACCAACATCATTATTTTGTTTGTACAAAACAAACAACAAAAATCAAACTTCAAAAAATGCAACAAACAACAAAAATTCATATTTCACTCTAAAAAGAGAAGAGAAGAAATACCAGAAATTAGTTTTTTCTTCAGTCCTCATTTTAAATATAAGCAGTAAATATTGAAATTGTTAACCAATACTAGAAGAGAAGTTGACTCAAGTTTCTTTTTTTCTTAATAACTAAAAATCCCTAATTTCTTACCTGTGGAAGAAGGAAAGGGATGATGAATAACTCCAAGTTGTTGTCGCCGGAGAGCAATGTTGTGACGTCGATTGACGGTTGAAAGTCGAAAGGAACTCAAATCTCAACTATTTATCGCCGGGTGGTTGAAGTCGCCGGGGATTGAAGGGAGAAATTTGCAGAACTGTTGGTTGGGAGAAGCTTGAAAGAAATAGTCGAGATAGAGAGAGGAAAGAGACGTTTGATTTGGAGAGGAGAGGAGGGGTGTGTTGTATTTTTGAAAAGATTAGAAAGTTTTGAAAATATTAATCAAGTCCACAATTACATTAATCAAGTTTCCTAATTATGTTTGATCCTTTAAGTTGGTCAATGTCACCAATCCTTCATTCAAGACTTAAATGACATCTTTCCTTCAATTTTCTCAAGTATCAAAATAGTCCGTTGTACTTTTGTTTCGATTTTTGCTCAAAAAATTTTATTGTTATATTTTTGGCTAAAAAATACACTCTATCAAGGTAATTCAAAGATATGATTTTTACTAATAATTGCTCCAAAACAAGGGGAAAATAAGCCAACTTTTTCCCTTGAACAATTTGCAATAAGTCAATTTTATCTTTGTTCTTTTAAAAAAAAATATTCTTGTTTTAGTGTGGTAATCAGAGGTTGAATGTCTAAGACATATAATAATATATAGTATAAACATTTTCTATTTTTATAAATAAAAATAATGACTTATAATTTTTTGTCCAGATCCTTATGCATTTGGTATGAATTTTTATTTCTAAACATTAAATCGGCACCCTTTTTTACATAAAGATTTTAAAATTATTTTTTCAACATTAGTAATAATGAATTTATTTTACTAAATCTAAGAATGATATGATAGAAGAAATAAAATTCAATTATATGTGGACACAGTATATTGCTTATTGCAACTTTAAGTCATTCCAAGGTTCTACCGATTTAGTTGAGGGCCTATATAATATATGTGAAAGGAAAGGGTAGGATATATGTTTAGTTGAAAAATTAATGCAGGTAATTAAATTTTATAGAAAACATAAACTTAACATTATATAAAAATTGTCAAATTAATCTCATACTCACCATTGTAGGGTTTTGGTCAAGTTTCAACAGTTAAGAGCACTTGTTCAAAGTTTAATTGTAGAGAAAAATTGGTCAATTTTTCCTAATTTTGAAGTAATTGACACTAAGAAGGATATTTTTGAGCTATTTTAATAGTTAGAGGATATTTCTAGTCAAAAATGTTATAATGGAAGTATCTTTGAGCCAAAAAATAACATATAATAAAACTGACACATTTTAAATATTTCAAGAATGTATATTTGACCCTTTTTCCCAAACTATAAATTCACATGAATTGAAAATAGATACGTTTGGTTTATGATTTATAATGGTTCCCAAAGGAGGAAATTGAGAGTGCTAAATGTAATGAACCTATATTGTGTTGAAATGGGTAATTAAAATTACTCGTACCGATATAAGATTTTATATTCAAAGTGTTATAATTACTCCAAATTAGTAACAAATCTTAAAAGGAAAAAAAGAAGAAATAAAAAGGAAGAAGGGAGTGAAGTTGGGAGCTTGCAAGCTCCCATTTTGATAATTTCAGAGTATTATACTCATTTTGGCTTGGAAGGGTGGTGTGGGAGTGGGGGACAAGGGCGGATCTATTTTAAGGTCCCTGAAGGTGTTACACCACTTGCGAATTTCGACCAAATTTTACATATATATATTTATAATCTATAATATATTAAAAGTGTGAAGGGTCTTACAAATGTGGTTTGAACTTTTCGTCCTTCATTAAAGATATTTGCTTTAGACAAAATCGTCTTTTCATTATTTTTTAATTTTAAATATAGAAAAACAAAGAATAATAATATTATAGGAGAATTATAATTATTAAAGAATCCTTTAAAAAAGTCCTACGAATACAAGGGGTCTAGATTAAAGATATAAATACACGACAGAGATATTTTCACACCAAATTCAGGCATCTCACCCCAAAGCACATATGTTAGGTATGTTTTCTTCTTCTTTTTTTGATGTTTTCTTTACTTTTTATATTGTATTTACATCGTGAGCAAACTTATTAATTTGCTTAAAAAGTAAAGTTTTATTCATTCACTCTTTGATTCTTTACCGGAGAAATACCTAAAAGCCCAAAGGTATGATATTCCTCACATGCATATTCATATAAGGTTTTGTTATTTTCGTATAAAAAAACTTGAATGCAACGTCACTTTTCGATTCTTATTTTTTCATTGAATGCATACTTAGTATTTTTTGTAGATCGATATACTTGGTATCTTTCTATGAGTTCGAAGGCATTCGTGGGAGGAAAATCAAAACACGGAGATAGTATTTATGAATGAGAATCATCTATTCAGGTAAAGTAATCTCCCCATCTCATAAAGTACTTCGTACGTTATCTTGGCTCGTCTGATAGAGCCAATGCTTTGGAATGAAACACTATAGTGATCTTGTGTCAAATTCAATTTTATGCACGGACATGTTAAATGATTGAAGTCCTATGTTTGTTGTGTCTCAAGAAAATCAATACTTTTTTTTGCATGTTGTTTTAGTTTATGCATTATTTTTGCACAAAAGGATCAAAGACGAGAGTTGGAGGTTTTTAAACATGTATTATGAAAAAAAAAGGGGAGGTTGATTACTTTCCTCAAGGATAAGGCGAGAACTAAACCAGACGTGATCGATGCAGGGAGGGAGAGGATTAAGAAAGTCGGAGGTTGTTGGCTTCTCTCTTAAAGATACCAACTCCAATTGAATTTATTATGATCTTCCTATTTGTTTCCTTGATTTATGTGTTAACATTTAAAATTAAATATAAATATATTTAATCATTACTGATATTTATTAAAACTAAGATAAATAAATTTATGCCTAAAAATACTTTGATTATACCATGGATTTCTTGATTGTACCATGGATTTCAAAATTATAATATAAAAATAAGAAAGAGATATTTTTGGACACCAATTTTGTATGATTAACCAAAAGGAGTACTATTTATATTTATATAAAGTGAGAAGATTTGAAAGTAAAAAGATGATAGGTTAAAATGCAGGCACATACAAAGTTGATCTTTCAATCTTTCAAGGCATAATACATAAATATGACCCTAAACTTGACACCAAATTATAACTTTGACCTTAAACTTTGACAGTGCACAAATATGACCTTTAACTATTCAAAACTGCACAAATATGACCTTCGATCCTACGTGGTAAAACGCGTGTTCAATACGCAAAACTGAGCACCCCAGCTTAAAATCAAAGCGTTTCAACAGTAATTTTTTTTTGGTAAAATGACTATAATGCCCTTACTAATTCCTTTTTATATATTTAAATGACTTTTCACTATTATTTTTTCATTATTTTCTGCTCAAAGATGAAAATGACATCTAATTTCTTTTGTTATTGCTGAAAAAGAGCAATATTGAAGATTTATTAATTAGGTGGGTCAGCCTCATACGAAAAAATCGCGCGGGCATCTATATATATTATAAAGCAGAGGGCGAATTTAAGTTATATAATATATCTAAATATAATTTATTTAAATATTAAATTAAAGATGAAACTATATTAATAATAAAAAAAATTATAGTTTTAATAAAACGTTATTAAGGAAAGTAGTAGTAGTATATTAAATTAATGTTATCAAATTAACGTTATTAAAACGTTATTAAATTAACGCAGAGGCGGACCTACGTGGTTTCCATGGGGTTCACCCGAGCCTCCTCGGTAAAAAATTACGTTGTATATATAAGATAGAAAATCTATATTTATGTACGTCTATTAATGTTGAACAATATGAAACAAGACACTTAGATAGCCCAGTGGTGTTATTTGCTCTTTCTGGGTGCTTCCTTCAGCCTACTGCGCGGGTTCGATCCTTGCTATAATGGCTGTTTTTTTTTTAAAATAAAAAAAAAGTTAGGTGTTGCTGCTATAGAAATAAATAAAATAATAATAATAATAATAATAATAATAATAAAAACGACATCGTTTTAACACAAAAAAGTAAAATGACAGAAATAAATAAAAATAAAAATAATAATAATAATAAGGAAAAAGGCTCAAATATGCCACTGAACTATCAGAAATGGATCATTTATGTCATCCGTTAAAAGTTGGGCTCATTCATGCCATCGCCGTTATAAAACTGGTCCATCCATGCCATTACTTTTTAACGGTGGTTTTCTAAAAAACTGCTTTGCCACATGGCCTCTTATTAGAAGTCCACGTCATTTTTTTAATTTTTTTTTTTTTTTTTTGATCCATTAAGAAGAATTCACCCACACCCAATCTATCACCTTAACCCACTTTAATATTACTCTTAATTTTGATCCTAGATTTAAACATATATATAATCATTTAGTCTTCGAACATAAAATTTACACACTTGAATACTACGTTTAAAGTAATATAGGTTAGAATAATTAATAATTTAAAATGACAAATGAATAAATTGTGATTAAAAATTAATTTATTTTGACTCTCGAAATTCGAACATCATCACATAATTTAGGACGAAGAGAATACCACATAAATGAAGGACCACAACTTTTAATTAGGAAGAATACCTAAAAATCCCTTCTAAATTTGGATTGTAAGTTTGATAATTGAATTATTAGTAGTCTTAATTATTTCGTGAATTTGGCTATTTGGTAGCCTTTATACTCTTTAACGTGGACGAGACGTAGAGCATAACTTTTTTCTGCGTGGGTGGATTCTTTAATATACACATTGAAGATCCATTAATATACACATAAATAGTGTCTGCGTGAGTAGGTACCAAACAACACCAAGAAATATGTGGACTGAAAACACCCTACGTACCTGGATGGTGGTCTTTTATTTATTTTATATTTTTTTAAACTCTAACACGCCTAAAAATAAATTATCTTCTATGTCTCATCCACGTTAAAGAGTATAAAGGCTACCAAATAGCCAAGTCCACAAAATAATTAAGACTACCAATAATTCAATTATACAACTTATAATCCAAATTTAGAAGAAATTTTTAGGTATTCTTCCTAATTAAAAGTTGTGGTCCTTCATGTATGTGGTATTCTCTTCGTCCTAAATTATGTGATGATGTTTGGATTTCGAGAGTCAAAATAAATTATTTTTTAATCACAATTTATTCATTTGTCATTTTAAATTATTAATTATTCTAACCTATATTATTTTAAACGTAGTATTCAAGTGTATAAATTTCATGTTCGAAGACTAAATGATTATATATATGTTTAAATCTAGGGTCAAAATTTAGAGTAATATTAAAGTGGGTTAAGGTGATAAATTGGGTGTGGGTGAATTCTTCTTAATGAATCAAAACTTAAAAACAAAAAAATTAAAAAAATTAAAAAAATGACGTGGACCTCTAATAAGAGGCCACGTGGCAAAGCAGTTTTTTTGAAAACCATCGTTAAAAAGTAATGGCATGGATAGACCGATTTTATAACGGCGATGACATGAATGAGCCCAACTTTTAACGGATGGCATAAATGAGCCATTTCTGATAGTTCAGTGGCATATTTGAGCCTTTTCCCTAATAATAATAATAACGACGCCGTTTTAACATAAAAAGCAAAACGACATCGTTTTAGATGAAAGATAAATGTGACCTATAACTATTCAAAACTGCACAAATATGACCTCCGACCAAAAGTCCCTCCAAGTCAGCCCTTTTAATGACGTGGCATCGTATGATTGGATTACCTTTCCACGTAGGAGCAAGTGAATCTCACACATGGGGGTTGCAAAATCAGAGGTCATATTTGTTCAGGTTATGAATAGTTAAAGGTTCTATTTGTGCACTATCAAAGTTTAAGTTCAAAGTTATAATTTGGTTTCAAGTTTAGGGTCGTATTTATGTATTATGCCATCTTTAAATTAATTACTTATTATTTTAATAAGATATAAATTCTCTTATTACCATCATCATTAAACTCACCCACACAAAATCAAATTATAGAACTATTTAAGCTATACAATTAACAAGTGTATGTCAAGTTCAAACTATAATTAAGGAGAAGATGAAAATATTGTTGTTATTATTATTATTCAAATTAATGTCTCTCTCCTAACAGCAAGGGAAAAAGATACTTCATGACAAACACAAAAGTGATGATCCATCAACCACTTAAAGCTTTCGATTGTAAAATATATACGCGCTTACACTAAAATATATGTTTATGTTTACATTATCATATTAAAGTGTGAAGGATACAAAATTATTTAATTTTAAATAATCAAATGTTACACGTACGAGGCACGTGAGGTTAAACTAGTAATATTAAAAGTGTGAAGACCCTTAGAAAAGTGATTTGAACTTTTTACTCTTCATTAAAAGTCTTTGCTTTTGACAAAATCGTCTTTTCACTATTTTTTTTATTTATTATTTAATTATATTTATAATATTAACTGAACTCCTAAAATATATAGAAAGAAATATATTTGAATTAAAGACTCCTAAAATATATGGAAAAAGGTTTTTTTACATCTTTGTTTACTGAAGGTAACTTTTGAAAACTTTCTATACGTATACAAATGCACCTTTTATTTTCAATCTAAAAATAAAATTTTAAAATAATATAATTTGATAAAATATTGATTTTAAGCAATTTAATTTAAAAGTATTCTATTATAAAAATAAAAAAAGTACGAAAGTTGGACTTTCGTATAAAAAGCATATCTATATTTTTAATGGGTAATAGTTTGACTTTCTTTTTTATATTATATTAACCTGACTCTTAAAATATATGAAAAAAAAATCAATTAATATTTTTCTTTGTAGTTCTCAATTAGAAAAATACTCCTAAAATAGGATAGATAAATACTATTAAAATAGGACTGTATTAAGAAAATACTTCTATAAATATATTGAAATGCACGTTAAACTAGAGAAGAAATTGATTTACTTATTGAAAAAATATGATTGATGCTCTAGATTGGTAGATGCTTAATAATAGAATTCAACGTGTGTGTGTATATATCTTCTTTATTTTCATTCAATTAATTTACTCGGCTTTGAGGAATTTTTTTAGGTAAAGGTTAGGTCGAATTGTATTATTTTTATATCTCTATTTTGAGAATTTTTTTGTGTAAAGGTTAATTTTAATTGTATTATTTTTATATCTCTATTTTCGTATTATTTTGTTATAGTTTACAGATGGTAGATGTGTATCGGATGACTTTGAGAAAAAAATTTGTGTAAAGGTTAGACTTAATTATATTATTTTGATGTTTCTATTATCGTATTGTTTTGTTGCAATTTACAGGTGGTAAATGAATGTCGATCAACTTTGACAATTTTTTTTTGTAAAGGTTAGATTTAATTAAATAAATTCTTCAAAAGATGTTGAATTTAATTATTGTATTCATCTTTATTATTTAAAAAATATTTTATTTAGTATAACACTTGAACACAATAAAATGAGGTACACGCACGAGGCGCGTACACCTAAACTAGTATATATATATAATAAATAAATAAAATAAACGTGCCATCGAGAGATCCAAAGTGGTTCATGGTGGCAATAGGGTCATTTTCTTCACCCAAGGACCGCGGGTTTGAATCCCATTGGTAACTTCATTATGTTAAGTTTATTCAATTACGTTCCTTCATTTTAGTTATTGACTTATATTGATTCATTTATTTTTGACCAATTTAATTTATTAGTCTTATTTTTTTTTAATTTTTTATTAATTAGTATTTTTTAAATATAAAATTGAAAAATTAGTAAGTTTTGTTCTCTTTCGCTCTCATCGTATTAAAAATAATTGCGCCTTCTTCTTTCTAAATCGGCTTTGTTAATTCCATCACACTTTTTGCTTCTTATCTCGTACTTCGCTCCACTAAGATTTTTTTCAGTCACTCATTGCAACCTCATCACTTTGCTGCTTTCTCAACGTCTACAATCCTTTTTAATTTTGTAATTTTGAAAGATTTTTTTGATTTAGTTCTCTATATGTTAATAAACTTGTTATTTTATTTATTTTTCTTAAAAAATGGACTCCACTTTAATGTATGAGTTCTGATTCTATTTCTAAATACAAATTGTAAGTTTCAAATATATAATGAATTTTAATTCTTGATAATTATAAAAATACATCTACGAAAAATGAGGCCAAAAATTGTGAAATGTCACAATTTTTTGCTTTTATAAGGAAAATAAATAAGTAAATAGTTGGCAGGTTCAATATCTACCACATATATGTATACATAAATTTTAATCGTGTATAAATAGTAGCTTTCCGTAGAAGGGAGTTCAAATAAATCCCTGGCCATAAGTTGGCTTACATTCAAGATTTGGAGTCTCCAATCGATTTAATCGATGAATTTACTTGACATTCATAGACTCTAAATTTTGAATTCGCCTCAGATGGGGGATAAGAATCTAGGGGCTTTGGGCTATAGGTGACAAGAGAGTTTTAAAATGAGGTGTAGGTGACACAAGTCTTAATTATTGAGTGGAGGTGACAACTACTTTATTATGGATTAAGAAAGTTGGGGAAGTTTGAAAATAACCCAGAAGTTTTTAAATTTATACTTTGATCCAAATGTTAATTAATATAACAGAAAACAGAGGAAAAAGGCGCGTTTCCCCCTCTTCTTATCCGTTGTTGTTTTCTCTTTCTTCGCGATTCTTGTTGTTCATTCTTGCTGCTGCTTTATTCATCATCTTCTGCATCATTATTATCATCTTCTACTTCATTATCATCTTCATCTTCTTTTTGTCGATCATTGTTGTTGTTGTTGTTACCGCTAATGCTGCTATCTGACCAATTTCATAGGTCAAATTTTGTTTCCTACGCCACTTTCCACTTTAGTATTACTTCATATGTGACTTTGGTAAGTAAAATTATGATTTTTATTCGAATTTGTCATCTGGGTACACCAGTTACTGTTGTTTTTCCAATAATGGATAGAATCCGATCATGAATCCAACATAAGTGCCCACAATTTAAACAGATCACTCATCTGATGCATCAGATAAGTAATCTGTTGCAACAGAATATTTATCTATTGCATCAGGCTAGTTATTTGTTGTATCGGACTGATTATCTGTTGCACCAGACTGATTATCTGTTGCATCAGACTACATATCTGTTGCAACAGATGATTAATCTATTTGGAACAACACAAATCAGTCCCTGCCATAAACGCAATAGATTACCAATATGTTTCAACTCTCGCTATTGCTACTGGATTCAAAATTATTTCTTACGTCCAATTACCCGTCTCAAATTTCCTAATTTGATTTCTCATTTTACTTGTCTCTTTTTATTAATCAAAAAGAGATAAAAAAAAATCATATTTTATCCTTTGCATTAATCATTTTTTTTTCAAATTAAAATGTAAACATCATTTAATAGGGAGACTATACGCCGACCCATGTTAAAAGCTTTTTTCTCGTATAAAATTTCGATTGAGTAGCAAACAATGGTTATTTCAAACACCGTCTACTGTCCCACCAACTGATCAGCCCTTGCCACAAACCCAACAGATAAATTTTTCTATTGCTACTAGATTTTAAATTATTTCTTTTTACGTCCAATTATCGACATGTTTGTTGAGAAGATAATAGACAGAATGAAAATTAAATATGAATTAAAACGTCAAAGTTGTTCAAACATAATTTTTTTATTAAACAAAAAAAATACATATACATAGACTAAAAGAAAAAAATAATCTAATTATTATTATTATCATCATTATCAGCCGGTCAATCTTCAACCGAAAGTAGCAAGGCCCTCCTCAGCCTACGGATCTCACAGAGCATTCTTTCTCTAACTGCTCTCAGTTCTCATTGTAGGTCACGAACCTGATTCCAAAGTTCATTCACGGCGTTTTACAGAAAAGCAACATCCCACACTGGATCAGACATAATCTAGAACACATATGAATTTACAAAAAACTTAAAAACAAAAGTAAAGATCTTAAGAATATTCGAATGTAATACAACGTATACTATAAATTAAGAAAAAAACTTATCTTAGTCAGGGAAGAGAAAGTGGTGGAAGTTCAGGTGTAATATGAAAGACGAGATGCAATAAATAAATAGAGTGTAGTTGAATGAACGATTGAGCAAGGAGAGACCTATTTATAGAGGATTTAATTTTAATGAGAGGTAAAAATAGAGAACCTGTTGCATCAGATAATATATCTGTTGCAACATATAATCTATCTTTTTCATAAAAAAACTATCATCATATCATTAATCCAAATTTGTTGACTTTTTTATTGTATAAATTAAAAAAAACCTTTTCAATAATCGTTTCTTTAATAAAATAATAACTATTTTTATTTTCTGACAACAGATATAATGGACGATCTATTTTAATAGCTTTTTTGATTTCTTCTAACAGCGGATACATCAGTCGCAACAAATAGAAATTTGATGCATCAACAACATTGTTAAGTGTATGTGTTTTTGTTTTAGACAAAAAATCACGACTCTTCTTTTTTCTTAGCAATCATCATATAACTTAATTAATCCAATGTTACGACTTTTTTTAAAATTAAATAATCCTTCTTTTATGGTTATAAATTGTGTATATCATTTAGTTCCTTATTATTTATTAACGAACCATTTTTAGGAGAATCATGACTTTTCACCACCCTCTGTTGCCACAAGTGCTCAATCCCTACCTCCAACCGTCGATATGTTGAGAACAGGGAATAAATAGAATGATAATTAAATATTAAATAAGAATTAAAAATACAGAGTCGACCAAACAAGACATATACATAGATTTTTGAATCCCTTATAGGTAGATCAGATATAAAAAAGGAAAATACATACGCTAAAAGAAAGAAAAAAATATAACCTAATTATTATTATTATTATTATTATTATTATCATTACTATTATTATTATTACCATTATTATTGTCAATCGGACAAATGTCATCCAGCAGCAACAGGGTCGCCCTCCTCAGCCTTGCTCCGAAGTCGGCCAAATCCCTTTAGAGTTCATCAAACTGCATTTGAAGTTCCCGCAAAGACTCGATATGAATCTTTTTGTACGAATATGGATCAGCCATATTTGTACTGTAAGTGTAGTAGAATGAACGAGTGAGAGTAAGGAAAGGAGGCCGGAGGGACCTATTTATAAATGATTAAATTGAAAGGGGTAGTCAAACGAAAAGCCACGATTGTTGATATATACCTTAATTAAATAAAACTGGTGACTTTTCTAATATGTAAATTAAAACAAAATGGATCTAAATACAATATTTTATCTTTTTATTATATTTCAGAAAGAAAATAAAATTGCTTTAAAATAAATCTAACAGATGGGTAATCTGTTGCAAAATATATTCCATCTGTCAGATAACTTACAACATATTGACAATCTATTGCAACAGATGGATATATTAGTTTGATTTTCCAATAGATGTGGCGTCTGTTGCAACTTGCTAGTCATCTGTTTATTTAATTTAATCCATAAATGGGCTAGGAAGACTAAGGTGCGTGCAGATGGATCCACTATCATATGTGTTTGAGTTAAGAAGTATTACTGATAAGGTCACCGGGACAACACACACAAGTACAATATTTTTGTGAATGTTGTTTTTAACTGATTAGACACTGATCATTCAAACAAGATCCTGCATTGTACAGTTAAGTTTGATGGGTTCGAATTGACAAGGTTGAGGGCCTCATGAAAATGGTGCAGATAACCTGTTACGAATTACTGATGGTTGTTGCTCGTGTTTATGCGTGTCAAGTTTTGAGAAGGGATCAACATTTAGTGTCATTGTAGAGAACCAATAGCGATTGGACTTAACTTTAAGTGTGCATTGGACTTTGAGAACACCTTCGAAGCCTTGCAATGCATCAAGCAAGAACGGAAAACCAATATAAATTCCCCTGGCTTAAATTTATATGGAAGGGTTGATCGAGAAGATGATTATATACCAGAAGGAGCCGAAGGAGAATGCCTGCGAGGAAAATGGGAGTTGATGAAAGACTATATCCTCTGAGAGATAATTAAAGAGGAGACATAGGGTAGAAAGTAACTTCTAGCGAATATAGACAATGGAATTATCTTAAAACAACATGAGAAATCTGAATAAGTGCAAATGTGAAAGTGTATCCGACAATGTAAATTCGTTTGTTGTCTCTCTAAAAGAAAAATAATGCAAATAGACACTTTGCTAGGGAGCTGCGACTAGGTAGAGTGATTGGGATTATCACCTAGATAGAAAATAACAGAAGACCAAGAAAGCAGCCTTACGGGTATCGAGGGTTCAAATGATGTATAGTAAGTCTAGAAAACTTGTGCCAAAAGCAACTGCAGTTAAAGTAAGGAATCTAAGCGAAGGCGATAATTTCTGAATTTTAAATTTCATCCCATCCCTTCTTGTTTGTGGTTTTGATTAGGTCCACTGCTGTTGACCTGATCGGAACCACAAAGAGATTGAAAAATAGATTGAGTGCAATTACTTCCTTAGCAATATGGATTAATTGATTGTGTTTTCTTTCCTTAGCATACTTTCAACATTTCTTGGAGAAGATTAGAGGTTTGCTCTAGTTTGTGAGTTTTGATAATTTTCAACCTTGCCTCCAACTTGCTGATTCTGTATTCAAGCTGGTCGTTGCCGTTTCGAAGTTGGTATAGAGTTCCTGATCTCTTGTGAGCTCGATCAGGAACACCACCTTCAAAGTTGTGGCATTGAAGAAGGCCTTCAGAAAACTTTCCTCAGAAGCCTTAAAGTATACACAGAGGGTCACTGTATTTGTTTTAGGTCAAAATGTGTTGATGCACACTCAAGATGTGGTCCCAACCATTGAAAAACTCACATTTATCGAGCGTTTCTCAATATAGCTTGCTCAACCAATTTGATAAATTAATAAGTAAGGAGTTACGTAGCGTGTGATCTAAACAAACTCTACCAAGCCTATCATACGTTACGTAACTCCAGGCTTATTACACTATCAAAAAAATTTGATAGAGTTGGTGCACAAATCAAACGAGATAAATCTCTCAGCCTTTCTGCTGATCTCTCTTCTCCAATTACAGATTACAAGATATCTTCTATGCATAAGTCTACTCCGTAATCTCTCGATATCACTTGGTATTGAGAGATTACTGATGATGCCTTTAGAAGACCTTTCTCCCTGGCAAGCATTTCTGGCGACAGTGTAGACTTTTGCATAGCAGATATCTTGTCATCTATATTGGAGAAGAGCGATCAGCAGAAAGGCTGAGAGATTGAGCATGTTTGATTTGTGTACTAACTCAAACCAATTTTTGATAGTGTAATGAGCCTGGAGTTACGTAACGTTTGATAGGCTTGGTAGAGTCGGTTTAGATCACAAACTATGTAACTCCTTGCTTATTAATTTATCAAATTGATTGAGCAATCTGCATTGAGAAACACTTGATAAAAGTGAGATGTTCAATGGTTGGGACTACATCTTGAGTGTGCATCAACATATTTTGACCTAAAACAAACACAACTACCCTCTGTGTATCCTTTAAGGCTTCTGAAGAAAGTGTTTTGAAGGCCTTCTAAAATGCCACAACTTTGAAGGTGGTGTTCCTGATCTAGCTCACAAGAGATCAGGAACTCTTGACCAACTTCGAAGATAGCAATGACCAACTTGAATACACAATAAGCAAGCTGGAGGCAAGCTTGAAAATTATCGGGATTCATGTACTACAACAAGCCTCTGATCTTCTCCAAGAAATGTTGAAAACATGTTAAGGCTATAAAACACAATCAATTAATCCATATTGCTAAGGAAGTAATGACACTTAATCTATCTTTTAATCTCGTTTGTGGTTTCGATCAGGTCAACAACAGTGGACCTAATCGAAACCATAAACAAGAAGGCATGGGATGAAATTTAAAATTCAGAAATTGCCGCCTTTGCTTAGATTCCTTACTTTAACTACAGTTACTTTTGATGCAAATTTTCTAGACTTACTGTACATTATTTCAACCCTCGATGCCCATAAGGCTTCTTTCTTGGTCTTCTATTATTTTTTATCTAGGTGATAATCCCGACCACGGTACCTAGTCGCAACTCCCTAGAAAAGTGTCCATTTGCATTATTTTTGCCAGAGAGACAACAGACGAATTTACATTGTCGGATACACTTTTCTATTTGCACTTGATTCAGATTTCTCATGTTGTTTTAAGATAATTTCATCAACCAGATTTGCTAGAAGTTAGTTTCTACCCTATGTCTCATCTTAAATTAGCGCTCAGATAATATAGTCTTTTATCAACCACCCATTTTCTTTCAAAGGCATTCTCCTAACGCACCTACTGGCGTATAATCATCACCCGAGCAATCCAACCATATAAATTTAGTCTAGGGCAATAACTATATTGGTTTTCCGTTCTTGCTTGATGCAGTTCTAGGATTTGAAGGCCTTCTCAGAGTCCAATACACCCTAAAAGTTAGTCCAATCGCTATTGAATCTCTTTACAATAACACCAAAACTAGATCCCTTCACAATGCTTGACAAATAAACATGAGCAACAACCGACATTAAATCTTAACAGGGTATCAGAACCATATTCATGGTCCCTCAGCCTTATCAGTTCGGACCTACCAAACTTAACTGTAAAATTGCAGATATCTTATTTGAATGATCTATGACTAATCGGTAAAAACAACATTCACAAAATCAGTGTACTCTATGTGTGTTTCCATGATAACATTATCAGTAATACTTACCTTTCACATAGAAAGTGGTTCTATCTGCATGCAACTTATTCCTCCAAACCCATCTTTACTGCAGCCTATTGTGATGGTCGGACAAAAGTTGATCAACTATCAGTTCCTTATATCTATAAAGAAGAGAAAAAAATAATGTCACAGAAAGAACATTATTCAATAGATGTAGAGTCTGTTGTATCAGATGTGGAGTCTATTGCAAAAGATGTGGAGTCTATTGCAACAAATATGGAGTCTGTTGTAATAGATGTGGAGTCTGTTTCAACAGATTTGGAGTCTGTTGCAATAGATTTGGAGTCTGTTGCAATACATCAAATCAGCCTTACTGGTGGTTTGATTTGTTCCAACAGTTTCTCCGTTTGTTGCAACATCAACAACAACATAAACTACAAGCAAACAATAAATAAAAAACATCAACCACAAAGAAATAATAACATTTTTTTCCTACATCATCAATAACAAAGAAGCAACATCCTTTATTCCAACACCATCAACAAAACCACACCACAACTTCCAATAACGCCAACCCCACCAACAACATCAATAACAACATAAATAACAAAGAAACAAACAAAACACATACCAAAAAAATGATACTGCCAACAAGGCTTTTAAACTTCTCCCAATATAATACTTTTTTCGTATATTGTAATAAAATTTTTCGGTTCATTTATTCAACACTTAAAAGTTTCTTCAAATTTTTTAAATAAATATCATATGGGTAAATGGTAATTAATTAAAAAAATACATGTAAATAACTTGCAAAGAATAAGATGAGAATGAAAGAGCAATAGAGAACCATACCTTAACGTTAAAATGGGATCAAAACAACAATTTCAGTCGAGGAAAGATATGGATCAATTTAGATTTGAAAGAATCTTTATGAGAAAGAGAAGAGAAAAGAGAGAATAGAGAAAAAAGGTTGTGATAACCCTAAGCTAAAGAGGAGAGAAAGAAAAAGGTGAGAGATGAATAAAATAATTTTAGGGCTGAAGCAGAAGCTGAGGAGAGATGAAATAATTCTAGATGTATTGTGTACATAGACGTGGGTTTTAATATTCATTAATTAATATAATTAATATTCATTAATAATTTGAGGGACACGAGGAAGACTAGTTAACATTGAAAAAACAAGATAAGACTACTCAATGAACACATTTTTGAGTTATCCAAGAAAAAGAAACTCTTTATTTTTTATCGTATTTTTTAGTACTTAATACTTTATCTACTCGGATAGAAGCTCGCTTTAAAATTGAAAGGAAAAAAAGATATTCAAACAGATATGTCATCTGTCACAAGAGATAACAATATCTGTTTAAAAATCCTAACAACACAGTCATTTGTTACAACAAATATAAATATCTGTTCAATAAACCCTTTCTATTTGATAATTAAATATGTCAACTGTTACAACAAATATCAATATCTGTTTATATATCCCAATAGCTCAGTCATCTGTGACGACAGATGCAAATGTCCATTTGATAATTAAATAGCTGTTGGTATTTGTTGTAACAGATGACTAGTGACATTGAAAAAACAAGATAAGACTACTCAATGAACATATTTTTGAGTTATCCAAGGAAAAGAAACTCTTTATTTTTTACCGCATTTTATAGTACTTACTACTTTATCTACTCAGACAGAAGCTTACTTTAAAATTGAAAGGAAAAAAAGATTTTCAAAAAAATATGTCATCTGTTACAACAGATAGCAATATCTGTTTAAAAATCCCAATAACACAGTCATCTGTTACAACAGGTACAAATATCTGTTTAATAAATCCTTTCCATTTGATAATTAAATATGTCAACTGTTACAACAGATATCAATATCTATTTAAATATACCATCAACTCAGCCATCTGTGATGACAAAGGCAAATGCCCAATTTATAATTAAATCAGATATATCATTTATTACAACAAATACCAATATCTGTTTAAAAATTTCCAACAGCTCAGTCATTTGTCACAACAGATTCAAATGTCTATTTGTTAATTAAATCGGATATGTCATCTGTTACAATAGATGTGAATATTTGTTACAAATTTCAACCAGCTCAGTCATTTGTTCCAACAGATTTTATTGTAATTGATTTAGGTGGAACTAGGGATGAATGAATAAGCTCATAGGGTCAACTACAACTTCAATTGAGTCTTTTTAATTGGCGTTGGTATTCCGTTCATCCCGATCCGTACTATTGATCGATCACTCTGAGATGAAATGAGCTCTCATTAACTTAATGTTAGGATTAATATTACCTAAACTGATTTAGGTGGAACTAGATATGAATGAATAAGCTCATAGGGTAAACTACAACTGCAATTGAGTCATTGCAATTAGTATTGGTATTGCGTTCATCCCGACTCGGGTCGTCGATCGATCACTCTGAGTTGAAATGAGCTCTCATTAACTTAATGTTAGGATTAATATTACCTAAATTGATTTAGGTGGAACTAGGGATGAATGAATGCACTCATAGGCAACTACAGCTTCAATTGAGTCCTTACAATTAGCGTTGGTATTGCATTCATCTCGACCCGGGTCGTCGATTGATCACTCTGAGTTGAAATAAGCTCTTATTAACTTAACTTAATGTTAGGATTAATATTACCTAAATTTATTTAGGTGTAACTAGGGATGAATGAATGAGCTCATTGGGTTAACTACAACGTCAATTCAGTCTTTGCAATTGGCGTTGGTATTGCATTCTTCCCGACCCAGGTCATCGATCGATCACTCTGAGTTGAAATGAGCTCTCGTTAACTTAATGTTTTAAAAACTAGTATATATTTTGAAATTTTTAAAATTAATTAAGATCAATTCGGACCAAATAAATAATTTCAAAACTTGTCATTCTTTTCCAAAATTACAAATCAACCCACACAAATCATCCATTTGCGAAAAAAACTTTTTCTCATTTCAAATATCAAGTTCTCGCTCCTCTCTCTCTCAACAATATAGACAACAACTATAACATATTGCTCAATCCTTCAAAACAGATCGATTTTCTTCTCATTTTTGACCACATAGTTGTTATTTTTGACTTCATTCTCGCTTGTATCCGTCGTTTTCTTTGTCTTCAAAGGTAACAAAGTTTGAGAAGAGTTCTATATTTCTTCTTTATTCTAAAAATTAGGACTTTTTAGTTAATGATGATAAAAAAGATTTTTAGTTGTATTATTTGCGAGAACGGGTTAACAATTTTGTGTTTTGATGCAAAAAAGTAGGAAGCACCCGAGGAAACCCTAGTTTTTGTCTCAGTATTTTGTTGACTGTCTTGGTATTGTTGGATGGTATTTGTGGTGTTGTTGGTGGATGTTATTGTTGGTGTCGATAGTTGTGTTTTTGGTGGTGGTGTCGGTGGTCTTGGTGTTGGTATTGGTATTGGTGATATTTGTGGTGGTCTTGGTGGCATTGGTGGTGGCATTGGTTGTGGTGTTGGTGGTCCATCTGTTGTAACAGGTGAAATATCTGTTGGGAGATATTAAATAAGTCTTCAAATAAATCCCCCATCTGTTCCAATTGATGGCTTATCTATTGGAGTATTTTTTTTTGTAATGTGGCGTAGAATAATTTATTGAAATTTGTCTTACTTTTTTTTTTTTAAAATTATGCAGACATCAAATGCAATGTATTTTTTTTCTATTATTTGTAGTTAAAAGATGTCTCCCAAAAGAAAAGAAACTAAAAATGGATCAACTTCTAACCACCCAACAAAAATGGCTAGAGTACAGATAGATTCGGAGAAACATCCTGAACAATCTCAACCGGGGAAAAATGAAGCCAAGAAAAGTGATAACTCCTTCTCACCAATGAGGCGTGAAATAATATCTAAATTCCATCATGATTCTGTCAAAACCATTAGTATCAATAGGTTTTGAGTTGCGATGCCGATGGATATCCCTGATAAAGTAACTGGTGATTTTGTACTTAAATGTCAGTTAGGGAAATGTTTTGATGAATTAAGGAGAATTATGAAGAATAAAAACATAGATGGAATTTTTAACAAGAGCTGCTTTGCATACTTTCTCGAGCTGCCTAAGGACTGCACTCTTCGTTTCCCAATGATCATGGTATATGTTCTTCTCAAGCGCAAGATCAAGTACGTGAGAGATGATAAAGATCCGAAGGAGGGCGAAAAAAAGATGGTTGAAATCTAGATCAACAACTATAGCATGCTAATTTATTTTGGGTTGAAAGAGTTTTCCATAGTGACGGGCTTGAGATACGATCGTCCAGAAGAACCTCTCATCAAGAAAACACCCCACAAAGGTTCCAACAAATGCAAGGGAAAAAAATGGGTTGTTGGGCATTGTTGGATGTAGTAGCTACAAAGCGACAGATTTGATGGCAGATCTCGAGAATAAAGACATACCAAAGCACTGTAGGAAGAAATTGTGCTTAGTTTGGTTTGTCCATTCCTTTTTATTGGCAAAAGACGTTAGGAAAGTCATATAAGATGATTTGTTGGTTCTTGCTGATGATTTTGATAAATTCAACGACTATCCCTGGGGATATGACATCAACTACTGGACTGTCCAATATTTATTGACAAAGCTATCCACAGGGACGATCACATTATACGGCTTTTCCTGGATTTTCATGGTAAAATTGATCACTATTTTTACTCATCCATTAATTTATAATGAATATACTTATTATGACTTTTTTTTGCTTGCTTCTTGTTTACATTTTTTTAGGCTTGGGCATGTGAAGCCATTCCTCCCCTCCGAAAGCAGTTCAAGGATTACCCGGATGAGGTTTCTCATTCAAGGATCCTTAGGTGGTTAGCGGCTGCAAAGGGCGGCAAAAAAAATATTAAGAAGCAAGATGCTGATCTATTTAACTAAAATAATGCAGTACGTCTTCTTTCAACTAAAATAATTCTCTTCAAAGAAAGATATTAAAGAAGATGTTCCATCTATTGCGACAGATGGGTCATCTGTTATAACAGATTACCCGTCAACTGTAACTGGTGCAACATATGGGTAATCTGTTGTGATAGACAATCCATACTTCACAACAGATTAACCATCTGTTGCTCTGGTTCTCTGAACCTGACTCAACAGATTACCCATCTGATGCAAATTATGCAACGGATGTGTAATTTGATGCAACATATTGTCAATCTGTTGCGACATATAGATCAGCTGTTGCGGCAACTAGATCATCTGTTGCATAAGTTAGCTGTGTTTACATCCATGTAACCCAACTGACTGTATATTATTGTTATATGATTTAAATACCTCCTGTCTTTTTTATAGGTTGTGCATCCTTGGATTGTGCCTACTGATGATGAGCTGGGGATGACTTCTTTTCTTACTCTAGGTCTTGTTGATACAAAAGAAGACCCAATAGTGGAGTAAATAAAGAAGAATTGGCTGGAGCAACATCCATAAGAAGAGCAGTTGGACAAGGTCAACCTAATGTTGAAGCTCTTGACGACCTACCTCAAACTGCAACAGATCCGGGTGCTTCTTCTGGGGTGTTGCTGGTGGAGTTGTTTTTCATGGTGGCAGCCATCTTGATGCTGCTGCTGCTGGCAGTCATGATTATGAGCATGTTGGTGCTCAGTAAAAAATAAATACTTTTGAAAACACCCCTTATACAGGTCCCTCTCCCCCCTACACCGGTCTCTCCTACCCTTATAGTGGTCCCTCTCATCCCTCCTCACCCTCATATTCTCATTGAAAATGCAAAGTGTGCAAAGACAGAGAGAATAAAATCCTTAAAAAACTAGAGGCTATTACTGAAGCTGTCAAGGAGTTGAAATCCAGAAGGGGTGTCATACCATCCAATGAGGTGAGGGAGCCATGCACTCCTACAGTGGTGGTTAGGAGGAAGAGAAGAAAAATTAGACAAATTCTCTCCATTCTAAAAATAACAAAAACTGCAACTCCTCCCACTCCAAGAGTTGTTGAAGTTCAGGGTCCGCTGAAGAAGGTGGACATATTCGCGGCACTTGGCAAGGAGAAGAAGAAGAAACTCCAAGAAATTATGAATGGCAGGACGAAGGTTCAAAAAGAATACACCATGTATTTATTTGCCGCCAAAGACTTCACGAATATTACAAATATGCGTGTGTGGTACGAGGACAATGCAAGTTTACTTTTGCTAACCTAGCCTTCCAATCTACTCCACGAAGAAGAATCTACGCAATATATGTATAATATGTTGCAACAACTTGGTATTCTGTTGCAACATAATACACATCTGTTGCATAAGTTGCGTTGGCTGGGTAATCTGTGAACTGATTCATAGAACCCATTGCATCAAATTCTTTTCACTGTGTTTCTATTCTTTACAATTACTAAACTATTTAAAAATTATCTTTTTATACCACAATATGTTGATGAAATTCTCTACCTTATGAGGGGTAGGCAATAGTGTACTCAAATGCTTATGATGCTGCCGATAAGATAATGGACCTAAACTTCTACAACGATTTCAAGGATAGGTACGTTGATCTCCGTAAGCTAGCTGATTCTAGTGGCCCGGGATTTGATAAGTTAGTTTCTACGTTCCAATGAGATGAATAAGTGATTAAATATATTAGAGGAAAGAGGTCATATCCACACGACAAGAGCTGGACCAAGGCAAAGAAAATTCTTGCAGTCATGAACGTGGAAGTCAAATATTTTCTCGCTGTTGAGATACTAATCTACGAGGGAAAGATTAAGGTTTATGAATGTAACTTACCTGTCTTCAGCAAGGACACGTTTTAGCCCACATGCAACCACTCTTGAAGTTGTTGACGCAGAGTAAGATGATGGATCATTTGTCGACTGAAGTCTTGACGAAGGAATCATGGGATTTTAAAGGTCGAAATAAGAACATCGAGCTACTAAAAAATAAAACCGATGCAGCGTGCGGGCCGTACTCGCTTGCATACATCGAGTGTTTGCTGACCGGGACAGAAATGACCGGTATGTGCAACGCTGTTGTGGGAAAGATGCATTGGGTCTGGGTTTATGGGGTACTAACTAAATGGTTGGAGCCCGTGTATAAAAAAGAATATGTACAAAGACAGAAACGAACACGATAATAATTTTTCATTTCAAGCCACTTCACTTTACATGTAGTGACAATAATTTTTAGGTCTGGCAAAGTTGAATTTTTATGATGCAACAAATTTTATATATGTTGTAACAGATATAATACCTGTTGTGACAGATTAATTATCTGTTGGAATAGGTTGGTCATCTATTGCATTAATAGATGTTTCCCAGTCTATCTGTCGCAACAGATATCCAATCTGTTGCAATATATAATCTATCTATTGCAACTGATAGGTAATCTGTTGGAAAAAATCAAGAAAGTAGGAAGACCTGTTATATAATTTCCAGTAGATGATCTACATGTTGCATCTCATATTGCAACATATGTCTAAATCTATTTGATAAGATATGTCGTCTATTGCAGCAGATGTATTATCTGTTGTGATATTTGAATCTAGTATTCCATTTCAATTAACATGTTCAAAACTAAGAATTAAATTATATTCATAAACAATATAAAATAAGTTGAAGCCTTCGAAAATTACATGAAATAACTCAACAAATAAATAAAATATATAAAAATCATTATGGGTACAAATGATCTACTCTACAAATAAATCAACAAGTTAAACCAAGGAGAATAGGTTATTACATTGACGGACTCAAGTTATAAAGATCTAATCAATATGGACAGGTTGTTCTTCATTCGATGTTACAAAATTCGGCTTTGGTAGTCGTGGATCTTTAATGTTGCTTGCGTACGGCTTCTGAGCTTTCTCTTCTCTGTATTTCCATAAAAGAGCAGCATATTTTTTGCGGAGTAATCTGGAATCAAGTCCATCATTTGGTACTTGTAATCTATCGCTCAAATACTCGGCGTAAGCGGCAACAAAAGGACTGCAATTCCTGCATTTTAAAAAACAAATAATCCATATATTGCAGTTCATGCAAGCGTTGAAAAATTTATCCAATAAAACTAAATCATGATACTTATACTTACAGGCTACCAATGGTTTATTGAGCAATTCCTTCAACATGTTGTACATCAAATGGATTACCCATTTTATCCCGGTATGCTTCAATCGTCGATCAATCAGTACGGACCTTTTGGTCCAAAAAGCCACTCATATCAAGGTAAGTAGGCAATATTTTGGCCAGCTTTTGTATCTCAGATGAAGACCCGCAACGTCTCCTTCGCGACATCGAGTCATAAACTCGGATGCGCCTCTCTTTTAGAACGACGACAACCAACACCCAATGGAATTCATCACCATAATTGATTGGGATGTACACTTCATCGACCAAATGCCAAGGTAAGCCAGCCGGAATGCTAAAACCTTTGATGATGTTGATTAAGCATTCCTCATTTTGGAAAACTTCCAGCCGATGTTGACAATACCTATCGTAGGCATTATTGATGTAAATTTTGTACAGACAATTACCTGTCATGTATCTGTATTGTTCTTGTGTTTGCAACTTGGCCTTCTTTCAGAGGTAGTAAAAAATGACATCGATGTGCTGCACATATTATAAAATATTTTGAATTACGTGATGAAAAAATTAATACGCAGATGCAATTAAATAAAGTATTAATTAATAGTAATATGTATGACATTTAAACCTCATCATTCCAGCAAGTTTGGGGCTGTGATATCAAATAGAACCAATTCTTCGTTCTGGGATGTGCAACAACAAAGTCGAATATATCAAAACCAAGACTTGATTCGTTCACTTTGTAGCGTTCGTGATTTTGTTTTCTACATGATGATTTATATGTGTTAATGTCACGTTCTTACAACAAGAATAACATAAACCAATATCTTTTAAAATAGATTTATGTACCTGCCGGCATGATGCTTTAACAACCCATTGGCAATCCATTCTGAATAGTCATTGATCAACTATGTTAGTTTTTTTGGAGTCTCGTCCGAGATGTTGAACCCTTCAAACGGGTAATTCTTCCGTTCTCCCGAGCTGACAGACTTCACTTTTACTTCTTCTTCGGAAACAGTTGATGGATTATAAATTGTGATAGTATGCTCTTCAGCAGTGGCTTCTACTATGAGATCCACCTAGAAATCCAGAATTGTCAATGCTAATTACAGATATACAACAGATTATCCATATGTTGTAACAGAAGAGCCTTATGTTGCAACAGATGGATCATATGTTGGGATGAATTCGAACAGGTAAATCAGAGCAGTACGATAATTTTGAACAGATGAACTATCTGTTGCAACATAAGACTCATCTGTTGCAATAGATAACACATATGATGCAACAGGTTAGACAACAGTTGCAACAGATGTATATATCTGTTTGATAATTTGAAACAGATATGTGCCTGTTTGTTTGTTGGAACATGTGATGTACATTCACCTTCTTTAGCTCATGCTGCTCTTTTGTGTCCATTGTACACTGAGCATCGATGCAAGACAAAGATAGAGGCATTGTAATTTTCCTTTTTTTGATGCTTGATGATGCCTTGGAAGTATCTTTCCTTCTCCTCTTAGCCTCTTTGATCTCTAGAGGAGTGTGGATATTAAATTCTCTTTGATGAAATGACACCCCTCTTAGATTCCATTTCCTTTACAGAAGCAGTTAGTGCATTAATAACATTAGTCACTCCATCGTGTTTCGCCTTGCAGTCTTGACATTTGCATGTAGAACATTCGCTAGATGTGGAAAAATCTGGAGAAAAATCTATACAACCAATATGATCATAATCATAATGGCTTGTTGTTTCAAAAACGGTAAGAGGAGCATCATTAGCTCCAACAGCAACAGCACTACCACTACCACTACGACTACCATCGTCAACAACAACAAGCCCACCCTCCAAAATTATTTTTCTTGTGATGGTTGTTGCTCCAAACAATTTCATTTTTATTCCATCAATGACCTTAGGGTCCGATAATGTATGCACATACCGTAACGTAAGAAAAAATGACATCTTCAACTCTCGATTGATCGAAACAAGCCACAGATGGACAATCTAAAATAAATCGATACATATATTAGAATGATGATGAAATCATTTCAAATAATCATTAATTAAAATAAAGACTTGATTAGAAATTTTATCCATTGAATTTTATGAAATTCTTTGATCTGGGGATCAATTATAAAATTAATTTTGAAAGAAATTTTCAGATTTGCCACTGTGGCACAAGTTGACTTTTTAAGTCAATTTTTGAGCCGATTCTTTTCATGATAATATGAGTATCTACAAACTCATTTACTTAGATTACATATTTGACCATATTGAGATCGTTCAGAGACTTTAAGAAAGGGCAAAGTTATAATTTAATTTTTGATCTCTAATTAAGGTAAGTCGAGTCTTTTTTGACTCTTATAAAGTATTAGCGTATAGCTTAATAGAATAAGAGGCATTGGATAATAAAAGTCCCATGTAAATGAAATGACGGATATTTTTGCGGGTGTCGATGACACGTTGTGGGTTTATTGAACTATTTGTCTTGTTTGGAATGATTCCATGGCCTGTGAGATTGATTTATGGAACATGTAACTTATTTTGACTCATATACATGTTAGTTGATGGTTCTATTCTTCTTTATGATTCCGAACTAGATTATGGTAATATTTCGTAATAATTGTCGTGTTAGTTGTATGTAACTTGAAATTTTGTAGTAAATATAATTTTATTTAGCAGTGAAATAATAAATTATCTATGTATATTTTTTGTGACCCATGATTTAAGGTGAAACAATTGACAAAATCTTTTTCATTACAGAAAATATTTAATGACGAAATATAATTTATAAGTGATAAAATTAGTCGTCTCTGATAATCGAATTTGTTGTAGCATATGTCTTAGAAGTCAAACATTGATTAGCTTAGCTTAACTTATATTGATTGAATAGTCCACTTCTCTCTGTATGCCAAATTGAAAAAGAAAAAAGATTGTTATCCATGATTGATCCAACCAAAATACAAGTTGAGAAAGCGACAAAAATGATTCAGTAGTCCACTCAACAATTAAAATACGCATATGAGATTCAGGGAAGCGGAAGCACGTTGAAATATGGAGTTGATACAAAAAGAAATTAAAAAAAAAAGGCTTTTAGAATTTGTAATTTAAAATAAATTTTAGATATTTATATTATTATATTAAAAAATATAAGTTATTTCGTTAAAAAATAAAGAAAAATTTTAAACCAAGTTCTTTTCAATTATAAGAATGTAACATTTTATTTTAAAACATATTAAACTAAAATGTATCACATAAACTAATACTGAGGGGTATAAGGGAATGATAAAAAATTTAGTAGATAAACTTATTTATTAGAATAAAGAACATTAGAAAGCTGTTCCATCTTGCTTTTTCAAAGAGTTGATATCTTAAAAGATTATTGAACTGTTAAAAATTATCTTGCAAAGTTATTGAATTTTGCTTTCTATCAAAACTGTCAGTCAATTTAAAATTTTTATCTTTTAAAATCACTCAATGACATTTATCATTTAAATAGAAATGACATGATAACATAAATTATCTTTTTATGCCATATAACATGGACCCACATTAAAAGCATTTATTCCTTTTAATTTTCATAGTACCAATATACCCTTAAATTGAGTTTTATTCCCTAATAAAGAGTGGGTTGATGATTATTTAGGGATCATTTGATAAGGTGTATAAGAATAATGTAAAATATAATGTATTAATAATGCTTGCATTAGTAGTTCAAGTATTAGTTATGTTTGCGAGAAAATACATCAAAACACCCCTAAACTTGTCCGCAAAATTTACTTTAGCACTTTAATTTTACGGGTAATTATTTACCCCCCTAAATAACTTTCAACTGAATTTTCTACAACCTCAAGAGCCGACGTGACAACATTTATTAAAATCCGCGCGTTGAAATTATAAAAAATGAAAAAAAAAGCTAGTCGGCCCCATTTATTTATTTTCAGCTACCAAATTATCTCCTACATCATCTTCTTCACACCCCATCACCCCCTCTTCTTGTTCTCTATTTCTTTTTTTTTTTTTACACCCATCAACCAACTACAATCAAATACATATCGAAATACTTTTTGTGTGTGGGTTCTTGCAACAACCCAATCTACAGTTGCTATAAATTAATTTTTTGTTGTGTGAGTTCCTCCGATCAGTTGAATTTTCTTGAAGCTCCTAATTCTATTTTTGAATAAATTTCATAGATTTACAGGCCAATCAACAGTTGAATCTTTTCTCCCGTACAAAAATTGAATTTTCCGACCAAACAAGTGTTGAGAACTTCAATTTGATATTGATTCCACCAACTGAGACTGAAAACAATTCAATTTTTTGTGAATTCTTATGAAAAAATCTTCAAAAAAATTTAATTTATTCCATCAAAATCATTTTTCTTCAATAGTTGATCCATATTGATTAGATTTTTATTTTGAAGAACAAATTAGAAATGTCCATATGAAAAATGCTTCAATTTCAAAATTTTGAATCCAAAATTAAAAATAATAAACCTTAAAAAAATAAAAGCATGACAGAGGTGAGAGGGTGGGGGGACGGATTTGAAGAAGAAGCAATTTTTGGGTCGAGGGGTGGGGGATGAAGAGGAGAAGATGGAGGGATATGGGGATTTTTTACCTTTTTCACACACACACACACACACATATATATATATATATATATAATAATTTTTGGGGTGGGGGCGGGGTGGGGTGGGGGGAGGGGAGTTAAAGAATCGGGCTGGGGGGGTGGAGGTTGAAGAGGAGAAGAAAAGATGGGTATGGAGATTTTTGAGAAGGAAGTATTTAAAAAAAAATTACATGGCTCTGATGTGGCGCCGACGTGGATCCTACGTCGGCGCGTGTGTAATGCACTTCCCATAGTGAGAGTGGTATAATATTTTTTGGGTTGTAGAAAATTCACTTAAAAGTTGTTTAGGGGGGTAAATAATTACCCGTAAAGTTAAATTGCTAAAGTGAGTTTTGCGGACAAGTTTAAGGGTGTTTTGATGTATTTTCTCTATGTTTGCATTAGCTATGCTGAGATTATTTCTTATGCAGTGTTTGATTTGATGTGTTAAAAATAACTTGCATTACATATTTTTAAATAAAAAAAGTTACCCTCCACAATTAATGAAAATGATGTAGAAAAGGTTTTGAGAGACTACTGCATCTTTACCCATGCTAGTGCATGCATTAAAGTCAATACCAAAGATTTTTCATGTATTAGTTATGCATAAGATAATACACAATAGAGTGTATAACTAATGCAATACACAGAGCCAATGCATGCATTATTTTTTCGAATGCATCCTACCAAACGCCCCTTAGTATTTTTGTGCACTTCATCTCTATTTCAATGTTTTGGAGTTAAAAGTTTGAACTTTTGTCGACATTAGTTTTCTTTTTTTTTTTGTCAATAACTTATTTATGATTTAATATTTTGTTCCTTTCTATGAATAACATGTTGATTTTTTCTTATGATTAAGCTTTTATTAGTTTTAAAATAAGTATTTAATACTAAGCATTCTCTTTATTGTTTTCATTTCAGAGTTCGGATTCATATTTTTCTGAAAATTCAAAGGCTTTTAGAGTTGTATTTTGAAAAATATCGACACTGAGAATTTAATACTGAATAACATATAGGATAATGATGTGGACGTAATTTTTTTAATTGAGATAAATTCAACAGGAGGGGCTGTTTTACAAGGTGTTAGAGGTACTGTAACTATTGATGGAGTGGAGGAGTTTAGTGATCCGAACTATAATTTGTCTAATGAAAATGATGATTTTCAGGATGTTATTAAGGATCAGTAAGTTTTTATTAACGATCAATAAATTTAAAAAATTGTTCAAAATTTATTGATGATCAATTTGTGGGTGTATTAATATGCAAATTAAAGGAATAAATTTTTCTAATGCTGAGTCCATGCTTACATGACATAGAAAAATAATTTATTTTTCCATGTCAGTTTCTTTTATATGACAAATGTAGTTGAGTAATTTTAAAATAGAAACTTGAGTGATAGTTTTGATAGAAAGCAAAGTTCAATGACTTTGCAAGATAACTTCCAATAGTTCAATGACTTTTTGAGATATTAACTCTTTATTCAAGAAGTTTATAAGAGGTCCCACATTCCGTCTCCAATCTCCACTCGCGCGTACCAGTTGCTAACTTGTTAATAGTTATCATTTCGACACTTCGGTGGTAACATAAATACATACAATACATATATACATACATTTATATATGCATGAAAGATAGACAAGTTTCATCATGTATCGAGAGACAAATTTTCACTTGAATAAAAATGTTGTTGATGTATTACAACAAGAACTAACATCAAACAGAAAAAAAAATTCTAAATCCAAGAGATAGTAAAAAAATTTCTATCTAGACATGACTTGTTAAAAATTGAACAAAAGAGACAAATATTGTCAATCCGACAATACTTATAAATAATTTAACAAAATTAGAGGAATGAAGATAGCATCAAGTTTTCTCAGTCATCTGAAAAGACTCATGAACAATTGAACAATACAAACAAGTCTTACTAATCCGGCAAGACTTGTTAGTAATTTAAAAATAGGTAGAATAAAGATATTATCAAAGTCATGGCTCGTTGACAATGCGCTAATTTTTGTTCTTTCAAGTGTGTAGCACCAATATTATTTCTTCACAAATTCTTTAAACAAGGAAAATAATTAAATAGCTTGTAGTCTTAAATGATCATATTGTGTAAATCTTCCTAATTACCAGTGTGATACTGTTGAGTTCTAAGTGGGAATGTTAATGAAAAATGAAGGAAAAAGTGAGCCGTTTTTTCACTTTAAGGAAGTAAAATTCTCCCACATTGATGGGAGAAAGGAACTTCATAGTGTTTGGAACTAAATCATCATAGAAGTATAGAAAGGGTCAAAATCTCTCTCGATCGTGGAAGAATCGCAGTAAATCGTGGATCAAAATCTATCTCGGCCAAATCTCTAAAACATCATTTTCAATCTCAATGCACACATGTTATTCATTAAGATGGTATGATTTCCATTATGAAGAAATCCATTTTAAAGGTGAAAAGTAGGAATAAATCCTTTTTTAGGAAAAGAGTAGTAAAAATTATATTTTAGATGAGATTGTACAAATTAGCGTTTTAGCGAGAATAACGGTACAAAATCTACGCATGCCATCACCAATATCAAAATGATATAACTATAAGTATCATAATAAGCATCTAAGAATCAATGAGCTAAACCACGTTTTCCACAAGGGTAAATTACTTCCCAAAATGCAAACAGTAGCATGAACACAAGCTTGGGCCCAATAATGTACATATCCGACATAATCATAACCTCATAATATGAGGAAAACCACCATAATCCACTAGTAATATGATAAACATTATACCCAAGGTCCATTAGTCCTAACTATGTCTAACATTCCAACAACCTAGGGTAATAGGATCCTAGAAGCATAATAAGTATTTCACCTTACAGGTCAATTCACCCATCTAAACTCCATAATTCATATATTAGACTAGGTCATGGTGTTCTACCCACGATCATATCCTAACATCCTTATTTACCATGCAACATATATAATACATCATCTCATGAAAAAGAGTAGAAAGAATCCTACCTTGATGCCAAATCATAAGTCCTTAAATTGACCATAAATTATTCACTTCTACTCCACAATCCCAAAATACCACCACGCTATAAAAATTGTAATCTATACTTCATTAAGAGTAAAACAAGACTCATATTTCTATACTATGGGTTGGGTTAAATATTGGGTCAAGAATGGACCCGCGAGGAATACAAAAGAAATCCCAAATTTAACTCATCACGAGGTACCTCAAAGGACAAAAAACTTGTTCTCAAAAGTTGAGCACAAACAGAGCACAAATCGAGTCTTAAATCAACCCTATTAGTTTAGGAATTAAGCCCCTGATTTTTAAGAATTTTACCAAGAATTAGGATGAAAATTGAAGGGAAAATAAAAGAAAAATGACCAAGAAGAGTTATCTTAGCTTACCTTAACCTTTGTGGATGATTTTCCACTTTTTTTTGCTCTTTGAGCTCTTAATTTGGTGCAAAGATGGTGAAAGTAGTGACAGAAAATAGGGTAGAGAAAAAGAATTAAATAGTGCCAGGTGTCTCTTAAGAAATCACCATCACTTAAGCGACAATAACTTAGGCGACACTGATATCACTTATGCAATCTGGCTTTACAGTCAGGTATTGCTTAAGCGATCACTAGCGAGCTCAGTGATCGCTTAAGCGGACATTGACAAAATAGTCAAAGTCGCTTAATAAACACGTCACATATGTGGTGTCCTCTTAAGTGACACTATGTTTGCTTAAGCAGTTGCATCAGTAACCTAATGCAATAGATTTTGCCAAGTTAAGAATGGACTTTGACCGGGTGCTCGGGATTCATTTGGAATCCTGAACGCATAAACAAAATATGCTACTATACCAAATTCAACGTTCCAGACTCAATATAACGATTAAAACTTTTATTCGAGATCATTTCTACTAAATGTGGGACCCACACCTATAATTTTATTTTTCATATAATCTGCCCAATAGCCCAAAATGAGTCTGAAAGCCTTGGGACCTGAACCAATGTTTTCCTAGCCTAAAATCAATATTCTGAAGATGATGGCGCTGGAAAAATTCTTATATGAGGTCATTTATTAGGATTTCTAATCCAAGACTAAATCTTCAACAACAAAAAATCCAAAATAGGGAAATAAGAAACTGTCCGATAACTGAATCGATATATCTGACAAGTCATAAATGACCTACAACAACTGTGAAAAGGCCTGAATTACAAAAAATATATGAAAATCAAGGAAATAATATAAAGGGTCATTTTAATTCATGACGAACTCCGCTACGATAAAGGTTGAAAAAATAGGCAAGATTTGCTTGTAGATGACTTCGGGGAAGGTGGTGATACTAAACAATGTCCTTTTTGTTTTGGAGTTGTGAAAGAAATTAGTTTTCGCTTTAATTCTGACTAAGAATGAATTCAAATGAGTATTTATTTTTTCTAAAATTGTAATTAGTAAAGGTGAATTGTATGTAGATAAAAGCTACCTCACTGGGGACCTTATTAAGGTTAATGTAATGAATATTGATATGAACTAAAGTTCTAGTTCTTCTTACTTGAGTCAAATGAATTGTGGAATGAACATTTAGAACATGTCAATTATAAAACCTTATAAAAATTGATTACTTCAAAAGTTCTGCAAAATTTTGAGCGCAATAAATCAAAGTGTCAAACATGTATGGAATCTAAGTATGATAAGCATCCGTATAAGTCTGTTGAAAGGAATTTCAATCTCTTAGACTTAATTCACACCATCTTGTGGTGTGAAAAAATATTTCATAACTCTTATTGTTGATTGCACTAAATATTGTTATATTTATTTGCTAAATGGTAAGGATGATGAAATAGACACATTTAAGAAATATAAAGTTAAAGTTAAAAATTAGTTGGATAAAAAAATTAAAATGATAAGAAGTCATAGAGATGGAGAGTATATATCCCTTTCGAAGAGATATATTTGGAAAATAAAATTGTCTATCAAATTACAACTCCGTATTTGCCTCAATCAAATGAGATTGCAGAAAGAAAAAATCAAATATTAAAGAAAATGATGAATGCCTTACTCATAAGTTCATATTTACTATAAAATTTATGGGGGGAAGCTATCCTTACAATAAATTGAATACCCAATAAAATACCCCATAGCCAAATACAATCTATTTCATATGAGAAATGAGAAAAAAGGAAACCCAACTTGCAATATTTCAAAGTATGGGGGTGTTTAGCCAAAGTCCAAGTTTCTATACCTAAAAAGGTAAAAATAGGACCAAAGACTGTGGACTGTATTTTTGTCGGATATGCTACAAGTAGTAAAGTATGTCAATTTTTGGTTCATAAATCAAAACATCTGAATATTCATGATAATACGATAATTAAATTAGATAATATTGAGTTCTTTGAACATATTTATCCATATAAAACTGGACATGAGCTGTCTAATGGAGGGTCTAAACGACCTCAGGATGAACAAAAGAGGATGTACTTAAGGATGAGAATCCAAGGTGTAGTACACATAAAAAATATCTACCTCCTCGAATTAGATTTTGTAACAATTTTTCTTGAAAATGAGCCTCAGATATTTAAAGAAGCAATGTCATCTTCGGACTCATATTTTTGGAAAGAAGTAGTCAATAGTGAGATTGATTCATTATGAGCAACAATACTTAGGAGTTGGTAGATCTTCCACTAGGAAATAAGCTTTTAGGTTCTAAATGAATATTCAAAAGAAAAATAAAATTTAATGGCACTATTGACAAATACAAGGCAAGACTTGTTGCGAAAGCTTTATACAAAAAGAAGGCCTTGATTATTTTAACACATACTCTCCAGTAAGAAGTATAATCTATTCAGATGTTGGTTGCATTAGAGGCGGCATATGATCTTGAAATTTATCAAATGGATGTAAAAACAACTTTCTTAAATGGAGAATTAGAGGAATAGATTTACAAGGAGCAACCCGAGGATTTTGTGGTTCCTAGTAAAGAAAGAAAAATGTGCAAACTTGTTAAGTCACTTTTGGACTAAAACAAGCACCTAAACAATGGCATGCAAAATTTGACCCAACCATATTGGCAAATGAATTCCAGAAAAATGAATGTGATAAATGTTCTTATGTTAAAGACACCCCAAATCACAAAGGCATTGTTTGTTTGTATGTAGATGACCTATTGATCATCAATAGTGATATATCTGACATAAATGCCATGAAATAAATACTTAAGAGAAAGTTTGACATGAAAGAGCTTGGAGTTGTTAATGCGATCTTAAAGATAAGAATCCATAGAACTCCACATGAATTGGCATTGTCGCAGTCTCTTTACATTAAAAAGGTAATTGACAAGTTCAAACATTTGAATTTGAATATTGGTACGACTCCATTAGATGTGAGTTTTACACTTAGAAAGAATGAAGGTAAAAGTGAATCACAATTGGACTGCTGATGAGTGATGAATTTGCCACTCATTTGTATCTTATTTCTAAAATACTATGGTGAGTTAATTACGTATGTGAAAATAATTATTCAATTAAAAGCACTAATTTTCAGTATTTGTGATCCTACAAGGAAATTTGCTGAAAAAGAGTTGAGACAGCTGGCAGGAGAAGGAAAGTGAGAAAAAAGAATAATAGATGAAGATAAGCCTAAGGATAGGACCTTTAGATATTTCTATCGCACTCTGAGAGTCGCGATCGTGGTTAGTCAACAATGTTAAATGAGTGACGATCGCGAAGTGACCACTGCAATTACAAAGTTCGTGATCGCGACCAAACCCTTCACATTTTTAGAATTGACTTTTATCTAATTTTCCAATTTTTGAGAGAGAAATACATTATTATTGAGTGAAAAAAATATTTTTGTTTTTCCAAGAGAGATTTTGACCTTTGATTGAAATTTAAGTTTGGGTTTATGCTTACTTTGCTTATGATGGATGAATTGAATTAAAATTTAGGTATATTTCTTTCCTTTAATTTCATGAGTAGCTAAATTTATCTCTTGGGGTTATGTTTAATTAGGTGGTGAATAATGTGAGGGTGTTGATTGGTAGTCCAATTAATTAGTTAATTGTGATGGGTTTTGCTTTTGCTCCATGTTTGAATTGAGAATTGGGTGTGAAAACCCCAATTGTCTTGGATCCCGTATCATTCTTGAAAGAGGAATGTGGGTAAGGAGTAATTATGAACAATAACTTGAGTTAGCTCATTGAATTGCATCATCTTAGAAATAAGGATGTTATTCAAGGTAGCTCGTTTAATAGCATCATCATAGAAAGAAGTGTGTTATTTGAGGTAGTGGATTAGTAGATTTGATACACTTTTGAGGTGTTCAAAAGAAACCATAAGTGAGATTTGGTGTTTTATGGAAAGATTAACACCAAGACCCTAAATCTAGCCAACCCAAAACCCTTAACTAAACTTGGACTTATTGTTGATAACCCATGCATAACTCCCACCTAGGATAGCATAATCCCAAGGCTTCTCTCAAATTGGTAATACCTCTCAATTTTTAAATATCGCAATAGTGTCAACTATTGTTGTGTTCAACATCATTCAAATATAACCCCCAAATTTATTTTCTTGTACTATTTACATTTCTCACTATGGGTTAACACATAGTTAACTTTCAACACTCACAATTCATGAATTCTACATCTTTACTCCTCGCTAATTTGATGTCTACTCATGGTTGGGTGATTATATTGACGAAGACCATAATACACTCGAGTTTTGGTGTAAGTTTGGGTTTTATAAAAAATGGTGCCATTGTAGGGGAGTGAAACATAGTTTTCACTTGTATGGTGTTGTTAGTGACCTTGAGTTAGTTGTAGTGTTTTAGTTTACATTAATTGTTGTTTTTGTCTTTTGTTAGGTGAGTATAATAGCTCCACAACACCATGATCCAACATGGGAATAATGATGTCTCTTTTGAGGGACATTTTAAGGATATGAATCATCTTGGATATGCGGGGCATGCTAGTGCCATCCACGTTCCACTGACAAAAGGGAATAATATATTTTATCTTACTAGTGTGATGCTCTATTTACTTCAAATGAAGGGTTTATTTGGAGGAAAAACAGATGAATATGCCAATCTACACTTGAAAATTCCATTTATGTGTGCTCTCCATTCTATATTGACTACATTTCCCAAGAGTCAATCCGATTGTGACTTTTCCCATTCTCATAGTTGCGGTCTTTACCATCGAGATTTATCACTTCTTGGGTTGAGCTCATCGATGCATTATTGGATATATACTTTCCTCCTTCTAGACTATTGCAACTAAGGGACGAAATCACAAATTTTTGCCAACTTAGTGGTGAACCATTGTATTAAGTTTGTCAAAGGTTCAATGATAAATTGATGCAATGCTTAAATAATGAAGTACTGGAGAAAATGCTTCTCCAAATTTTCTATAAGTCATTGGATCAATTGAACAAAATGATGGTTGATAATATGGCCAGGGGTTGTCTTGTCAAGCCATCTTATGGTGTTACGAAAACTTTGTTAGAACAAGTGACAAAGTAAAATAGAGGATGGCATACGAGGGACACAGAAGTGTCCGTGAGGTCTCCCGTGGAATCTTTTGTAAGTAAAGAGGAAAAGAAGAAGGATGAGGAAAGGGATGAGTAAATGGCCAAGGTAATTACCCAACTTGACCTTCTTACCAAACATGTGATGGGAGACCTTATAAAATGGTTAATGTTGTTTCTTTCAAGAGTAATAGGTATTATGATGATGAATAAGAGGAGAAGCTTAATGAGAAAAATAGGTTCTTGTTGAACCAATTGAGGGTTTCTCGCCCTAACTATCAAAGGAAAGGCAGGACCAAGGTTGGATAGACCGAGATCGAGACAGAGATTGGAGGGATAGAGAACATGATAGACACCGAGAGTGGAGAGACAAAGAAAGAGATTATGACTGGTATATTCCCCCCATGAGAGGACCAATGAGAAGGAATCAAGCTCTACGTACCCAGAGAAATTCAAAATCAAAGATGTTCTTGGACAAATTTTGATATGTGTAGAAGGAACCAATAAAATGGTGCGTGAACTAAAAGGTGACATCTCTCAACTAACCCAAATAATGAAATCTCATTCAGTCTCCATTAAGCAATTGGAAACCCAAATAGACTAAATCTCAACTCAACTCAATGTTATGTCAAAAGGAGGTTTGCTTAGTGATACAGTGGTAAATCCCAAGAATGATGCTCATGTTATGGTGATAGTCACTAGAAATGGCCGAGCCTTGGTGAAGATGTGGTTGTGGTCAATGGGAATCCCAATTAAAAGTCACATGATGATCAAGCAAGTGCAAAACTAAAGCGGCTAGAAAATCCAAGTGATGATGCTCCAAAGTCCAATGAAGCGATTGTTGAGAGACCAAAGGTAGTTTAAGAGAAAGGTGACGATGAGGAAACTCCTAAAATAATTGATGGCGATGAGATAATAGTGAATGAACCTCAAAGTGTTCCATTATAACCAATCAACATTACTCCACCCTTCCCACAAAGGCTTAAGAAGAAATATGACAAAGCTAAGTTCAAAAAGTTTCTTGAAACATTTAGCAACCTTTTGATAAACATTCCATTGTTTGAATCTCTTCAAGAGATACCGGGGCATTTGAAATTCATGAAGAACTTGGTCTTGAAGAAGTGACTTATGAATGGTAAAACTATCGAGGTGACTTATTATTGTAATTCTATAATTTCAAACATAATGGCGGAGAAGAAAGAAGACACGAGTTTATTTACCATTCCTTACACTATCGGGGTGAATAAATTTGAAAATGCATTGTGTGATCTTAGAGAGAGCATCAACTTGATGCCATATGTTGTATTTTAGAAATTGTTATTGGGTAATCCTACAACCACTACCATGAGGATTTTGATGGAGGACTACTCAATTAAAAAGCTCATGGGCGTGTTGTACGATGTGTTGGTAAAGGTTGATCGGTTAATCCTTCTGGCAGATTTTTTCATCCTTAATTATGAAATTGATCATGAGATACAAATCATCCTTGATATTCTATTATTATCCACCAGAAGATCTATAGTTGATATGGAATATGAGAAGACTAAATTTTTAGTTCACAATGATGAGATCTCCTTCAGTGTGTGCAAGACTAAGAAGCAACTGATGGAGTCGCAAGTAGAGTTAGTGATTTATGTGGTGGATCTAAAAGTGAAAAATGCTATGGAAGTAGATCTTGGGTCACTTCAACTCAAATAACTAAAGTAATAATCAATGGATGTCGCGTCACGATGTTAAATCAAGCGCTAGATGGAAGGCAGCCCATAATTGCCATAAATTTGGATCGTATCCATTGATTTTTTATTTTTAAAGTAGTTTTTATTTTTTTGTTTTTGATTAATCCATAAAATCTTGGCAATTTAAAGATGATTTGAACAGATGGGGAGACAAGAAGTGGATTGGAACTGAGTTTGGAAACATCCTAGCTGAAAAATAGGGGATTTAAACCTAGTCTCAAGTGTTGCGATCGCAACTTGCAGAGTTACAATCACAATTTGAAGGCTTAGGTCTGCCCAGCCTGGTCTCAAGTATTGCGATTACCAAGGTTGACTATGATTGCGATGACTGGCCTATCGCGATCATGACACCCTTATTGCGTCACGATAGGAGCTGTTATAAAAATGAACTATCTCCAAAATGGTTCCTTCATTTACTTCTCTTTTAATACCAGAAAATCCTTTAATTTTCATCATTGTTAAACTGTTCTAATGTGATAATCATCCTCCTTTGCATTTGAGCATCAGGTATGTCCTTCAAATCTCCTCTTTAATTGAATTTGTGCATTAGAAGCATTCTTAGGGACATGGCTTGAATTGGTGATTCCTGTGCTTAATTAGTATTTAAATTGATACTTTTCTGGGTGGTTGCTATTGTTGCTGGTATGTGCATAATTGGGTAAGTATTGAGTACCCAAATGTGTTCAAAATAAGTGTTAATTTGAGGTGCACACCAAGTGTTTGGTAAAATGCCGAAATAAATGTTTTGATAGTTTCCTATGAATTAGAGGGCATAGTTGAGTATTTATGAAGTGTGTTTCATGTTTTTAGTGTTATATATCTTTTATGAACACAAATTGGTGAAAGAAATTAAAATTTTGTGATATTGAATACCTAGGGATGATGAAGCCTCAGGTTTCGCGATTGCAACTCACAGAATGCAATCGCGAGACCTGAGGCCTATTTGATAGACCTTTTAGGTGTTATGATCATGACTCAATGGAGTTCGATCATGATACCTAAGGCCTTTCTGTTAGGCCTTACAGGCATTGCGATCGCAACTCAATAGAGTGCGATCATGAGACCTGAGGCATGTCTAACAGACTTGTCCAAAAACCTAAATTTTCATTTTAAGCCCTAATATGATCCTTGAGTCATTTCCTTAGATTTCCTTAGTGATATAGAATTTTTTTTCATATGATGATCTTGATGGTTAATGCTTGTGTGTTGTTTTCAGGTTTAAAAAAAAGCTAAACATGGCAGATTTTGACCGAACTCGCTTCCTCATATCTAACTATCAGACTGTATTCTATGAGGTTTTGTCCCAAAAGAAAATACTCTCTGAGTGGTTCATATCATTGGAGTAAGTGCCCCAAAACTCCCTGCCTTCTATCAGAGACTACAGGCTACGGGTTGGAGACATTTTCCTTTGACCCATACCAATAAAATAAATAATGGGTGCAGAAGTTTTATGCCAACCTCGAAGCTGTAAGTCTATCCAACCCAGTCATGACGATTAGGGGTAAAAAAGGTGAATTTGTGTCTGAGGTAATGAATGATCTATATGGACTATCGAATACCGACCCAAGGGATTTTGTGGAAAAAAATAATGTCCTAGGGAGATGGCTAGTGTCATAGATATGTCCATGAAGATAAGTTCCATGGGCCACTACAGAAATAAGGACACCTTGAATGAGTTCACAACCAAATATTGGATTCAGTTCATCGTTATTTATCGTCGTGTCTCTCTGTCCACCATCATGACATACATCTCAGTTATGCAAGTCTATTTGGTAGGTTGCCTCATAGATAACATTCCTTTGAATAATGGTCTCTTTGTGATTGTAGATCTCAAAACTACAAGAATCGAGGATTCCCCATGCTAATGATTCCTTCTCTGATCACTACACTATACAAGAGGTCCAAGGTTGAATAATATCCAGGGGAAAACTAAATATCCTTGAATACATATATTTACCTATTGAAGATGTGGGGTAGGGGCATGACTTTAAAAAATAAGAAGAGAAAGATTGATTTGGGTAAGTCGATGGATAATTATCTCGATTCTTATGGGTCATCCTCAACATGATCATTTGAGGAGCTCTCTAGTCAGATACAGATAGTTTGGGAGTTAGTGTCCAAATTACCACAAGGACTGGGTGAATTTTCCACAGGGTGCCCCTCCTATATCTCCAAAAATGATTATGAGAAGCTCCTCGAGGACCAGAGGATACAGAGGGCCACCATATCCATGTTAGAAAAGGCCTACACATCCTTAGACCATTTACACCAAAGGCTGAGTGAGTCTTATGGTAAGATGAAGAGAAGGGAAAAGAGGCGAGACAAGTTTTTTACCTAGATGCAGAAAGGGTTGAAGGGCTTGTGGAAGGTCCTAAAGCCATAAGAGCAACTTCCCTCTATGAGACTGAATGTTGATGATAAGATACTAGATAGATGGTCGAAGGATGAGGAACCAGACTCTAATGATGTCGATGAGAAGACGTAGAGTGATGACATCACTTGATTTGGTTTTAGGGAGCCCCTTTAACTTCCTTATGCTTTTATGATATGCAGTGAGGACACAATAATTTTTCAGTTAGGGGTGCCCGTGTCTCTGTATTTTATATTTCTTATTTGATATATATTATTTGGATATTTATTCGAATGTATTATGTTCTGTTTGGGTGATTTAGTTTTTTTTTTTTTGATAATTTGATGATTTGGGTTGTATATTGGGCATTCGAATGGTGCCTATATTTTGTGGATTAGTCATTTTTGTTTTTTATTTCTAGATTCTTTTTTTTTTATATTAAAGTTAGATGAGCCTTTCCCTCTGATAGATTGAGTGACGACATTCTTAACGGAAACTCATTGTGTTGAGGTGTTGGAGTCATAGATGCAGGAGAAGTCTGAGTACTCATGTCTTTATAAATTGGGATTGACATCATTACTATGGTGAAGTCAGAGTAACCATAAATATTTCCCTTATTAAGGCCCAAATGCAAAATGGTGACTTGCTTGGTGCTAGCGGTAGTTAATCTTGCGTAGTGAAGTGCAAAATGAGCATCCCCCTCTGTCGAATTTTTTTTGAGAAAATCAAGGACATAGAATTGAATGATTTTGTAACAATGCTTTGCCTCTTTTTGTGATTCCAAATTCTTTAGTTGGTAGTAGTATGATAAATAACTCCTTTAGTTCTTAAGTAAAAAATATAATCGATCATTCTAGAATAGTTTGCATACCATGTGTGGTGAGAACTAGTCTGTTGATTCTCATGCTTACTTCTGTCATCTAGAACTTGTCCCGTTGGTATTTCAAAGATATTCTTGATTACATGCAGTTGGTGAAATAATATTAGGCCTTCTTTGTGATTATTAAAAACCACTTTAGCCAAAAAGGCTACCCATGCATGAATGGTATGCCTAGTCACCCCTTTTGAGCCTATTGACAGTTCTTTGGCAACCATATTACAAGCCTCTAACCATGTTAAAGTTATCTCTCTTTTGACCCCTAGCCTCCTTAAATTTAAAATTGCCAACTTAAGGCTAAAAGACTAAGTTAGGGGTGTATCATAACTTGAAAGAGGTGATCATGTCCATGATCTTATAAATAAGTGCCTAAATGCAAACTCATGAAAAAAATAGGAAGGAGCAATAAAAAGAAAAGCCTGAAATTACAGTAAGGAAGGAAATGAGAAGAAAATGATCTGAAAAGATGGGTGAACTAATATGGTAAAGGTAGGCACACGTGTGATTTGAAAACGAATGAAGTGGTCCATGATCAAAGATTGATCTATTATTTGTGTTATGTGGAGTTCAAGGAGAGTGTAGTCATTTTTATACTAAATATTTATCCTACCGCTCCCCAAACCTACATTACAAGCTTGAAAAAGTCCTTCGAGATCTCCAACAAAGTGTCTTTGAGTTAGTAGTGATTGAAAATATGGGCAAGCTTATGGCATGATACTTGTTTTCTTTGAGAAATTCTTTGTGAGTGTGAGTGCTTGCACCTTCGTCCCTTGTTACATGTTGAAAACTTTGTATGTTGGGGCCTCTTTTTGTGAGGAGGCATATAGACTAAGATAGACTGGTGAAGTTGGTATCTTACGAAAGTAAAGCTAAGGAGCATATTTGATTTTCTATTAATGGAGAGTCACATTTTTAGAATTGGTTGTTGTTTCTTGATAATTCTTGAAATTTCTTTGCATCTTTGTAAAATGTGATAGAACTTGAGGGAGTAGTACGGTTAGTGCCTCTCATTCTTATTGACTAATTGCTAGTGCTAATCATGTTCAAAGTCATGGTGTCCATTGGTTGACTAGTGTGAGCTTCAAGGTTAAGTAGTCTCATTGAAGGTGAAGTAGTGTTGCTTGAGGATAAAAAAAGTCTTTAAGTTGGGGGTGTTGATGATTGGAAAATTTTCCACTTATTTATATCTCATTTCTTACACACTATGGTGAGTTAATTGTGTATATGAGACTAATTCTTCAATGAAATGCACTAATGTCTAGAGGTTGTGATCTTACAGGGAAATCTAATGAAAAAGAGTTGAGACAAAGATGGTAGGAGAAGGAAAGTGAACAATAAGAACAAAAGCTGAAGATAAGCCACAAGAGATGACCCTTAAATATTGCTATACTTTGAGGGTCGTGATCATAGTCAATCAACAAAGTAAAAAGAGTGACAATCTCAAAATGACCACCACAATCACCGGAGTCATGATCCAACTAGAGGTGCAATCGTGAGTATCAGGCAAACTTTTAGGGGTAGACTTGTCATTTCACGCTGCTCAATCCCAAGATATAAAAGGCTCAACCCTTCACATTTTTAGAATTGATGTATAACCTGAATAGTATGTGACCAGATATAGCATACATTATTAGTAAATTGTGTTGGTATAAAAGGTTGATAGCTTCAAATTACTGTTGTGATACTCTTTTCCTATACTCTACCTCTAATTTGAAATAAGTATTGAATAAGGTAGGTCCTCAATATTTGCAAACATAAAAAAAAATTACACCGAAGACTATCAAAATAAATGCAAGAATATTGATTATGAACGACTTTGCACTTTCTCTACTTTGTTATTCCGTCAAGGTTCCCACAATCCTAGTTAGGTGGTTTAGCTGCTCATGTGAAACACCTGGGTTTCTGAACTTTAGAAATTTCCTAGAATTTTGGTCTCTGGATCCAATACGACTCATGGGTAAAGCCGTATATTGGGGTATAGATGGTATGTTCCTGTCATTTACTGACCAATATTGGTTGATGGAATAGATTTTGGTTACTGAAATGGATACAACTTAGGGGTACGAGTAATATCGGTGGATACAAATCGTTTGGTTCCTTAACTTAGTCTTAGATTTGGTTACTTAGGTTGGGTATGAGTACGAATGGCTCACCATGAGCCGTAAGCCAGGGTACAAGTAGTAACATAGACTTGTATGGTGGACTGTGTCTAAATCTTCCTTGGGTTTAAATCTGCCAGGAGTACGAATGAAGGGTACGGATCGTATGCTGTCAATACGACTTGGTTAGATGAGTCATATGCTAGACAGTATTATATTAAAGTTTGACGCCAGGATACGAGTGAAGGATACCAATTATATAAGAGGGTATGACTCATGAGGGTCAGTCGTATCCCTGGGATAGAATTTTGTGCAATTTAAATAGGGTATTCTGGATATTTTCTCACTTATCCTAATAAGGTTCCATGACTTCTAACCTAATTGGGAGTTATTCACCCTATTATTCCATTCATTAATACTTAGAAACTCTTTTAAAACACTCTATATTTCTCTCAAGAGCTTTTGGGCAAGGGAACCTAGGGTTTCAACTAGAGGATCAATTTGGGGTTTATCTTGGTGATTTCTTTCCGTTATCATACTGTTTAAGGCATGATCTCTACCCTTATTGTGAATTCTAACTTGAAGCACGATTTTTATGAATGTTTTCATAATTTCATTGGTTGTATGATTTTGGTTTTCAATTATGAATTAGGGTTTTTGATATTAAATAGTTGGTTATGGTTTCCCATGGTTTTAATTTTGCTTTTCTGTGCATTAATGGTGGTTTTGGATAATTGGATTGCATGGGAATGGTTTAATGGTAATTGGAATTGGTTTTGGTTATATTATGCCCCCAATGTGTTTAATAAAATGCCTTTAATAATGTTTTCATTATGACATTGGTTTTTCAATGGAACTTATGCATGGTTTAAACTTGGTAATGGACCCTAATGGTGTGAATGGTTTAAATATATTAGAAAGGCCTTGGTTTCCATGGTTTTGGTTAATATGGTAAATGGAAGGGTACTTGGAAGTCCCATTAAACCTATATATGATTTGCTATGGATAATACTTGCAAGTAAAGATTGATATGATGATACCAATATTAATGGCCTTGGTTAATAAATGGATAATGGTTTGGTTATTTGGAAATTGGTTTTAATTGGGAAATAATAGTGGGATGTGTAGTAAAGCTGTGGAAGATGGAGCTCCAGAGGGGACTAAAACTGAAAACTTATATTTGACAATGTGAGGTTGGTCTTGGTGACCGTGTGCAAGATGTCACACTATATTTTGCGGATTGTTCTAGTCATCCCAGGTTTACTTCCCTGGTCGTGTGGCTTCATGCACTGGGGCTCTTTTAGCTGGGGGCTAAACCCATATATCCTGAGGGTGGTTTAGGACGACAAAGCTACACAACCCAAGTAAAGGTTTTAAATGCATGCTAAACTCAGTTTCTTTCCCGACAAGGTTATATATGTATGGTTGTGTGAATATGGATGGTTTTACTTGGTTCTATAAATGTCATTATTTTATCCTTATCTTGAGATCATGCTAGTGTTCACCCGTTAACCCCGTCTACTGGCGGCTTTATACCCACGTTATGCAGGAACCGACTATTTTACTCCTCCTACATAGTTATTGACTTGGGGATCAACATTTGGACTGAAGTGGTGCTCTTTCATCCTTTTTGAAGGATCGATTTCATGTTATGGACATTTTTAAACTTTTGATTTTATTTTGGATATTAGTTTTGGACATGGTTGGGGGCATGTACCAACCGAATTATAATACTCTTTTGGTTAGAGGCTTTGTAGTACTACTATGGGGTGGTATGGGTGGAATCGAAATTAATGTCAGCCTTAGCATTGTTATTGGTATTGGTATTAAGGTTTCCATCATCAAACATAATTTCTTACTGTTCCATCATAATTTATTTTGTGATTAATTATATTATGTTTTGGAACTTATTTGGTTATGGTTTGATTTATGGCCTTTGGTATGGTTTGGTATGGTTGGATGGTTGGTATGGGATGGTTGGACTCGGTTGGGTGGGCCATGGTTGTGATCATATCCCAGAGTCTTCATGTGAGCTATTACTCCATCTTGTTTATGCTCGAAATTTAGCCATCTCAGGGCAGGCGACTGGGGGTTGGGTTAGGTAATGGAGGTGGTCTCTGGTCCTGGTCGAGCTTGGGACGCCCATTATGAAAATGCCCCAGGGCGGGTATTGTCAAGTTGGTATCAAAGCCTAGGTTCATGGCCAATTAGGAGTCCTCAAAGCCGTGTCGAGTTGTATCACCCTGTGCTTTTCTTAGCTTCAAATTCATCCCTAGAATATTAAAGACTTTCTTTAAAGATGAATACACTTTTATACATGTGGATTTTCAAGATTTTGACTTTTCATTGTGTGGGAAATTGAATAATATTTCCATCGATACCAAATTCTTCCAAATCCAACACCCGAGAGAAGTGTTAGAGCCATTTTAGTAAGATAGTGTACCACCTACTACTCCTGCGCATCGCGGAGGCTGTCCAAATGGCATTTTTCATTTTCCAGTGAGACAACGCGATACCACTGCGTCGTACCACTAGCCTTTTTCCCAATTATCACTTTCCAATGTGACTCCGAGATCATGGCGCGCCGCGCCAAAGGGAAAATTAGTAACCAGTGAGGCACCGCGATGGCGCCGCATCACTCCATCAACCCAGTTCCCAATTGTCAGTTTCCAGTGACATGGAGCGATAACGCCGCGTCGTGCCAGCATACAAAATTAGGATTTTCAGTCAGTTCCAAGTTTTAATTTTGAGGGCACTAAGGTCTTTTTCCCTCACCCCCAGTCTGCCTAAACACGCAATCAAACCCTAAAAGAGAACTTATTGCTCATTAATTCACTATTTTTTTTTCAAGAAGCAAGCCATTCTCTTTGAAAGGGCAAAACCTAGTTCAAGAAATCAATGTCTAGCTCAAGAAATCCTTCAAGAACTTCAAGAATCTCACAAATTAAGATATGTTAGATGTTGATTCATGGATCCCTTTCTCCCATGAAGTCCAAGAATTCTTTTTCAAAGTACGAAGATGATGTATTTATGATTTCCATGTTTGAATTAGATTGAATTCATGTTTATAATATTAGTTGGGTTCTAATCCAGGATTTAAATGCAAGTTTCATGAAATTAAATAGCTTGTATAACAAATATGTGATTATCTTGGTAGACCCTTAAATTTATTGAGTGATTAATGCATCTGTGATGTTGATTTGGTTTTTAATCCATGATTATGATAAGATTCATGAAAAATAGAATAGTATTTAGGGGGAATTATATGAATTATATGCTAAACCCTTGAATTTATAATTAAGTATTGTATTCATGATGTTTATGTGATGACCATTATCATGTGAAATACTCATGCTCCCCAAGTATTTGCTAAAATGCCTATGTAAAGTAGATAGAGTAATCATGAGATGTTATTATGAGATCTTAATCATGTACAAGCTTATGCCCTACAAGTGTTTGATAAAATGCTTATGTGAATTGACTAGTGAATGCATGACATGTTATTATGTGATCCCATTCATGTACAAGTTAATGCATTAAAAATGTTTGATGAAATGTCTCTATGAATGAATTATGACCAAGTGAACATTGTTATATTATTCAATATTATGCTTTGCTTTACTTCTTATGCTATCGAGTCCTGGGGGGTATTTAATACCCGATAATTTAGCTATTTATCTAGAGCCAGTGTCAGTTACAGAATAGTATCAGTCATGTCACGATCAATACTCTCAGTCCGTTACAAAACTCAGTAGAACTCAGTTAATTACAGAACTTAGGAAAACTCAGTAAACTCAGTCTAAGTCCAGTCCAGTCCAGTATACTCAGTTTAGTGTCTTTCAGTTGAGAGTAGGATTCAGCACCGAGAGAGAGCAGGGATGATGGCTTCCCCGTCAGATAGGCAGAGTCGTTAGTAGCAATTCCTGTACTCTAGAACTGTGTAGCCAGCGTAGGATGAGGAGTCACCTATAAGACTAGGTTTGACTACCTCCCAGGGTTCACCCATCAGATTAGGCTTGGCTCCGCCTAGGTGTCACCCGTCAGTTAGGCTTGGCATCCTGGTTTTCTAGTGTTAGTACCCGTGGCACGGTATTAGCACCCTTCCAACTGGGGTTACAGGTTGGACCCCTTTTAGTTCAGATTTGGGGCATGTGGTTATATGATTACCCCCTACAGTTTTAGTCTCAGTTTCAGTTTTCAGTTCAGAACTCAGCTTAGTTTTATAGAATTAGGACTTTTAGATACAATCAATCAGTATCAGTTAATATGTTATTAGAATTCAATACTTAGTATAAGAAAATCTTAGTTACAGTTTATATATATATATGCACAGATTGCATTCTTAGTATTTACAGTATTCTCAGATTCTCATGTACTCTCATGTTTAGTTATTCTCATCCAATCAGTTATATCCTCATGCACATGAACCCTTGAATTTATCCTTACCTTATCTAGCATACTGGTATATTTCCACGTACTGATGCATATTTTTTTGCGCTATAACGTTTTATATCATAGGTTCGGATGCTCAGGTTTCGGATAATGCATAGTAGATTTAGGTTCAGCCAGTATCAGTAGATTTAGCAGTGTGTCCTCATCATTCAAGGATATTATACTATTTTATATTTTCAGTAGATGTATTAGTTCAGTAGATGAAGTTAGTTGTGGGATTGTCCCATCAACTTCACTTTCAGACAGATTCAGTTAGAGGCTTTTTGGACTAGTTTTTAGACAGTGTTCAGTTTTTATCATATGTTGTTATTTATCAGTATTTCAAATGTTTTGAACCTTATGGAATTTTAACCATTTTACGCATTAGTTACAATATTATTATTCATTTCTCACAGCAGATATCATTCATAGGTTAGCTTGTGGTCCTTCGGGGTTGTAAGCACCGTGTGACAACTAGGGGGTAGTCTCGGGTCGTTACATGAGTAGAATCTCTTTTAGGGGTGTGTAGTGCACCACACTTATAATGGAGAGGCTACAAGGCATTTAGGAATATTTCACTTTCTTGGTATTCTAATTTAAGCTTGGAGTCTTAGTCCTGAAATCTTCTCTAATCCTTGTTTGTTCATCTTTGAGATCATCCCTCGTAGCTTTGGAACACAAGAAAATTCTTCTATCCTATCCGTGGGGTGATGCTTAGAGTTGCATCCAACTTCTAGGGTTCATCTTCGATCTCACGAACCTATCCCTGATAGTTCTAGAGTTCCATCAATTGCTACTAATCTTCCTTAAAGTGAGGTAACTATTGAGGAATACTGTCAGTCTATTCTATTATTACTCAGGTAGTCATTGCTCAGGCTGAGTGGGGTACGACTAGTGCTTTGTCTGCTGAGGCCACAAAGGTTGGCCAATTTATGAAGATGAGTTCTCTCATTTTTTCTGGAGTTAAGGTGAAGGAGGACCCATAGGGCTTCTTGTATGAAATAGAAAAAATATTTTGGGTGATGCAGGCTACAAATGTGGAAGGGGTAAACTTTACAGCTTATCAGCTCAAAGAGGTTGCATATCAATGGTATAAAGAGTGGGACAGGGATAGGGGTGATGATAAAGAATTAGTCTTGTGGGATACTTTTTCTAAGGCCTTCTTAGATTGTTTCTTTCGCCTAGAGTTGTGGTAAGTAAAGATGAAGGAGTTTGTGAACCTTAAGTAGTAGAGGATGTCTATCAAGGAATATTCCTTGAAGTTTCATCAACTGTCAAGGTATGCTCCTGATTTAGTAGATGGCATGCGGGTAAGGATGAGAAAGTTCGTTTCTGGGTTGAATCGAGATTTGATTTTAGAGAGCAAGACTATTTTTCTGATTAAAGATATGGATATATCTAGGTTGACTGTTCATATGCAGTAGGTGGAGAATTAGAAAAGAAAACATACAAAGTTCATAGATTGGTAGGGTAAGAGGAACAAGTTTTCTGACCAGGGAGGCACTTAGTCTCAGGGTGTCGGGATGGTGGCAAATGGCAGAAAAAGAAGTAGGGGAGTTCTGTTTCCTGCTCTTCTGCTAGTTCTCCTTACCAGTCGGGAGACAGGAGTCAACAAGGAGGTGACAATTTCTGAGCATAGGGTGCCTAATTTTAGGCAAACGGAGGTCATTCTATTTCTTAATGCCCTCCTTGTCAATTTTTTGGTCGTCCTCTTCGATTTTATTGTGATGAAGGAAGGGGTAAATTCTTTAACTGTGGCCAGGTAGTCCATCGACTCAGGGATTTTCCGGTTAATAAGGTTTCTACGGGGAAAAATAAGATTCTTGTGGCTTCATCTTCTGCTTCTACACCTGGTGGTATTGCATCTGCTTTGGTTACTGCTCCTAGTTCCTGTGTTGGTTGAAATAGGTTTTATGCTTTTGTGTCTCGATAGGAATCTGAGGCATCACCCGATGTCATTATTGGTACGTTACAAATTTTCTCTTGTAACATATATTATTTGCTTGATCTAGGGTCCAGTCTCTTCTATATGACTCCTTATGTGTCTGTATCTTTTGGTTTTGACCCGAAAGTTATTTTGAATCTTTTTTTTCTACCCTAATAGGTGACTCGGTTATTACTAAGAGAGTCTATAAGGGGTGTGTGGTATCTGTTGGTGGCAAGAAGACCTTGGTGGATCTGTTTGAGTTTGATATGGTGGACTTCGATGTCATTCTGGGTACGGATTGGTTGCACTCTGTTACGCATCCTTGGATTGTTGAAACCTTAAGGTTATCTTTAGGTTCCCTGGTGAACCGGTTATAGAGTGAGAGAGTGTTTCTTTTGCTTCCAGGGGGAGATTTATTTATTATATTAGATCTTAGAGGTTAATCTCTAAGGGTTGTCTTTACCACATAGTTCGGGTTAAAGATTCTAACTCAGAAAGTCCTTCTTTCCAACCAATTTTAGTGGTTATTGAGTTTCCAGAGGTCTTTCTAGATGATCTTCCTGGTGTTCCTCCGTATTGGCAAATAAAGTTTGGTATTGATCTAGTTCTGAACACTTGTCCAATTTCTATTCCTCCGTATAGAATGGCTCCGGCTGAGTTAAGGGAACTCAAGGTGCGACTTAAGGATCTTCTAGATAAGGTTTTTTTTTAATGCCCCGTACTTTTTTCCTAGCTCAGTTTAGCTCCTAGAATGTCAAAGATTATCTTTGAAAATGAATAAATCTTAATAAATGTAGAATTTTCAAGTTCTAGACCCACCAATGTGTAGATAATTCGCTCATCTTTCCAATAGTACCAATTTTGCCTTAATCCGATACTCAGTTGAGAAGTTATGGTATTTTTAGAAAAATAGTATGGCATTTTGACAGGCACAACATCGCGGTGAAGGATGATTTCTTAATTGTCAAAATCTAGTGGAGCACCGCATTTATGTCACATCACGATGAAAGTCTAGTTCCCACTCATCCCTTTTTCAATGAGGCAACCCGATTTCAGCGCATCGCGGCGATGGTCAAAATGGGACTCATCCCTTATCCAGTAGCTCAACGCGATAGCCTCGCACAATGTTGATGGGAGAAACTGGGCTCGTCCCTTTTTCAGTGAGCCATCGCGATAGTGGCACATCACGGTGGGTGGCTAAATTTGGATTTTTCCAGTTTTTGAGTTAAATTTTAAAAGCACAATTTATTCAATTCCCAAGCCCCCAAGTCATGAATAGCACAAAATTAAACCTATTCTAAGCATTCTATGCTCACTTTTCGTTAATTCGCTCTCAAGAAAACCCTAGAACCTCAAAACTTAACCTCCAAGAAATCAAATTTCCTCCATTATTTTTCCAATAACTCAAAATTAAGGATTCCCAATTAAAGAGATTCAAGAATTTATCTTCAAGATCACAAATAGGGATTCAAGTTCAAGCTTTCTTAGTAATTACATCAATTAAGGTATGTGAGGTTTATGAACAAGGATCCTCTTTCACCCTTGTGTCCAAAACTAGTTTTAGTTACAAATTTATATGATTTTGTATGATTATTCATGAATTTCAAATTAGGGTTCATACCCAATATTGCTAATTGAAGGATTTTGAGCTTGGAAGTGAGTTAAATGATGAATTTCATGTTTATTTTCGTATTTTCATGCGTATTGCAGTAATTTCCAGATTTTGAGGTGAATTATCAATACCTTCATTATCAAGCATGAATATAATTATATTTTGACATGAATTTGATGCATGGATATGAAGCCCTAGTTGAATATTGCTATTTCAAGATTGATTATGCTATGAGCACCCTATGACTAGAGTATTTTCATATTTTCAATAAAGATTTGATCTTTTGAACTCAGCTAAGATATGAAATTCACTTTTCAGTTTCAGACTACAGTTTAACTTAAAAAATATATAGTTGGTTTTTGTAATGAACCATTTTACTAGATTTTAAAGTGGATTTCCAACAGAATGAGCATATATATTAAAGGGAGTAGTATTTAACACTGAGTTAGGTATGTTCTCATGCCCCAAAACTATGAGCTAACATAGGTTCAGATTATTCCTATTTCTATATGGATGACAGATACATATGCGATCACTTAGATTAGGTTATACTCCTCGGCAAGAGTATGAAACCTCTCCCCAATGTAAGATTTTCCCATAAGGGAACTAGACATTGGACTCCATGATAGCTCACATGGTTTATGTCGGTTAGAAGAACCTCCCTTACAAAAAGCTTTTAAAAGAATTCCCTACAGCCTAACAAAGACTTTTAGAATAATTTTTCTAAAAGTATTTCCCTAATAGTAAAACCTTATAGAATAGAATAATTATAACAAAACAGCTTTTAGAAACAAAGTGTAAAGGCTCACAGTTTTATTCAGATATTGCTTTACATATGACTTTAGCTATGAGATTTCTGATTTCAGTTTACAAATGCAGAAGTGAGTCCTTTCTATACTTAGACAGTATGATTTAAAGAAAGAATACCAGTAAAACTTTTAAAAACTAAATGTTATGACTCACTAGATTTATGCAACATGTTTTTCTATTCCTTATTATGATTTGTAGTTTTAAGATATTTCAGCTTATGTGAGTCATTTACATTTAACATGCATTATTTTATAAATTGTGATGACATTGAAATATTATTTTACTTATGCATTCAACCCCATATACTCAGTACATTCTCAAAGTATTGATCCATATATACGTCTATGTGCAACCTTGTTTCATAATGTAGGTTCAGGTGTTCAGTTTTAGCAGTATGAGTGATTTCGAGCATCTCCATCTACATCCTGACTGTTGGTGAGTCCTCATAGTTCGGGGACTTAGTCTTTTAATTTTTATCTTATTAATATAGACGATTCACTGGGGGTTTATCCCAGTGACTCTCTAGCATTAGTAGTAAAGGCTTGTCAGACTGCTAGATTATGATTCATATTTTTAGTATTAATTGATCAGAATCTTGAGTCTAGTATTTTTAGAGATTATATTTAGATATTCTCAGTTAGCTCAGATAGATTTCTGCATTCTAGTTTTGATGTTATATCTATATTTCCTTACTATGAGATTCAGACTCAGTAAAAGACAAACATGATTAGATTAAGGCTACTCATAGTCTTGAGCACCGTTTAACATCTCGGGACCTATTTTTAGGGCATTATAGGTATATTCATCCTGGTGTGTCCCTATGGGACGCACCAGTGTTGTTTGTGCGCAAGAAGAATGGTTCCCTTCGGATGCGTATTGTCTATAGGCACTTGAATAAGGCAATCGTCAAGAATAAGTATCCTCTTCTAGGGATAGATGATCTGTTTGACCAGTTGCAAGGTGTCAAGTTCTTTTCTAAGATAGATCTTTGGTCTGGGTACCACCAGCTAAATATTAGGGAGGTATATATCCCTAAGATGACTTTTTATACTCAGTATGGGCACTTTGAGTTTTTGGTAATGTCATTTGGGTTGACTAATGCTCTGGCGGCATTTATGGAGATGATGAGCAGGGTTTTTTATTAGTATTTGGATCTCTTTATTATTGTGTTCATTGATGATATTCTGGTTTATTCAAAGAGTGAGGTGGATCATGCTAATCACCTCTGTATAGTGTTGCAGACCTTAAAAGAACAATAGTTGTATGCCAAGTTCTCTAAGTGTGAGTTTTGGTTGGACGCTGTAACTTTCTTGGGTCACATTATTTCTAGTAAGGGAATTATGGTAGATCCATAAAAGGTTGCTGCCGTGAATATGAGTCCTAGACCTATGACTCTATCTGACATTTAGAGTTTCTTAGGTTTAGCTGGGTATTATAGGTGATTTGTGGAAAACTTTTCATCAATAGCTACTCCTTTGACTAAGTTGACTCAGAAGAAGATCAAGTTTTCTTGGTCGGATGCTTGTGAAGGGAGTTTTGAGAAGTTTAAGGATAAGCTAACTTCGACTCTAATTTCGAGTTTGCCAAAAGGCAATGATGGGTTCGCGGTTTATTATTATGCATCTCGAGTAGGTCTTAATTGTGTGTTGATGCAGCATCAAAAAGTGATTGCCTATGCTTCCAGGCAGTTGAAGGTATATTATAGGAATTCTCCTTATGATTTGGAGATGTTGGCGGTTGTGTTTTCTTTGGAAATATAATGACATTATTTGTATGGTGTGCACGTGGATATCTTTTCTGATCATAAGAGTCTACAGTATATATTCACTCAGAAAGAGTTTAATCTCAGGCAGAGGATATGGCTTGAGCTTCTCAAGCACTATAATATGAGTCTTTACTACCATCCAAGTAAGGCTAATGTGGTTGCTGATGTTCTTAGCAGGTTATCCATGGGGAGTTTATCTCATGTGGAGGAAGGAAAGAGAGAATTGGCAAAGGATATTCACCGCTTGGCTAATCTTAGAGTTTGTCTCTTGGACTCCAAGAATGGTGGTGTGATGGTGCAAGAAGTGATTTGATCATCTCTTAGTACGGAGATTAAGAAGAAACAAGTGCTAGATCCTATCTTGATAAAAATCAAGAATGGCGTTGGTGTGCAAAAGGTAGTGGTGTTTGAGATCGGTGGTGACGATACTTTATGGTATCAAGGGAGGTTGTAGGTCCCTGATGTCGATGGTTTATGACAAATGATTTTGGCTGAGGTGCATGGATCGTACTATGTTGTTCATCCCAGCTCGACTAAGATGTATCATGATCTCAAGAAGATCTATTGGTGGGATGTCATAAAGAGAGCTATGGTTGATTTTGTGGCCAAGTGTATGGTGTGTCAACAGGTTAAGGTTAAGCACATGAGGCCGGGATGGTTGTATCAAGAAATTGAATTGCCTGAATAGAAATGGAAAGTGATCAATATACACTTTGTTACCGGTCTTCCTCGATCTCAAAATCAATATGATCCAATTTAGGTCATTGTGGATAGGATGACTAAGCCTGAACACTTTTTTCCAGTATGGAATACCTTTTCGATGGAGGATTATGCGAAGCTGTTTCTTCAGGAGATTGTGAAGCTGCATGGGGTTCCTGTTTCAATTATTTTTGATTGTGGCATGCAGTTTACATCTCACTTCTGGCGATCTTTTCAAAGAGGGTTAGGGACTAAGGTAAGTCTGAGTACTGATTTCATCCATACATGGATGGTCAAGGGAGAGAACTATCCAGACATTAGAGGATATGCTTCAAGCTATTTTGATTGATTTTGGTGGCAGTTAGGTTGAGCATCTACTTTTGGTGGTGTTTAGTTACAATAATAACTATCATTCTAGTTTTGGTATATCTCCTTTTGAGGCATTTTATGGTAGAGATCTTGATCTCCTATTGGTTGGTTTGAGCTTGGGGAGTGTAATACCCCGGGAAATTTTTCGTTGAAATTTTGTGCGTAAACGTGTTGGGTTCTATCTTCTAGAATGAATTATAAATTTTCCGTGCAGAATGTCTTAGATTATGACCCACCATTGAGTAGAGTATCAAATAAAATTTCCAACGATATGTGGATCATCCAAAACGGACACCCGAGCGACGAGTTATGAACATTCCGATCGAACCGTGAATAGTAGTAAACAGTAAAAGGGCAGGAAAAAGTACTGAGGCCTGGCGTATTTTTGCTCCAACTTTAAATGATCATAACTCCTTGTACATAATGATATGGGTGATATACTATATATCAATGGAAAGTTATGCGAGTCCTCTTTCCGATGAAATTGGTTTTATCCAATTTGTCTATCGGAGCAAAATGTTATGGTCGATCTACTTCAGCCTATCAAATGTGAATTTTTGGGTCAACTTCAAATGATCATAACTCCTTGTACACAATGATCTGGGTGAGATACTATATATCAACGGAAATATATGGGAGTCCTCTTTCTAATGAAATTGGTTTCATCCAATTTGGATATCGGAGTGAAATATTATGGTTGATCTACTTCAGACTATCAAAACAGTCAACCAAAGGACAGATTCGAGAATTATTTGATTTTTAGGGGAGTTTTGGTCATTCCCCCTCACCCAAAATCCATCCAAACCCTATATTAAAGCCTATTAGAACCATTATATGTTATATTTCGTCAAATTCCCTCAAAAAGAAAACCCTAAGCTCCTACATCCAACTTCAAGAACCTCCAAAGTTCACCATTAATTCTGCAAATTTATTCAAGATTCTAAGTTCCTAGTTCAAGAACTCCAAGAACCATCATTCAAAGGCACGATTAACATTTCAAAAATGAGTATCGATCTAAAGTTCATCATTCAAGGTATGTGGGGTTTTTCAACAAGAACTCTCTTTCGTTCTTGTGCCCAAAAGTAATTTTCTTTACAAAGGCATGATTTTTATTTGATTTTTATGAATTTGAAGCATGAACCCATATCTTATGATGATTATTATGAAATCTTGATGTTTATGATTTTGAAAGATGAATTTACATGTGTGGTGATATAAAGCTTGAATCTTGAACGATATTTATCATGATTTTGATATTTGGGTCGTGAATCCCCATTGGAAATTATGCTTTTTTGAGAAAGTGTGTGTTATAAGCACGTTGATGTTGAATATTTGAGATATTTTGAATGATTTGACCTTTTGGTCTTAATGGAGTTGTTTTGAACTAGAGTGTGCAACAAATCCACAACGTGGTTGATTTTGATAGATGGGAAGAATGATGGCTCCCGATGTATATTTATATATTACCAAAATTATTTTGTTGTGGATTGTCTTTGAAATGATCTGAGCTAACTCCGGGAGAAATCTTTAGCACCGAGTGGGAGGTATAAAGTGACCTTACTTCCCTAGAACTACGTGCCCCCGTAGGAGTGAGCCTGAGGCTGATTTATATAGTGATCACTAGTTTATGTGGATTTGATATCGATAGTCCTACTCCGATGGCAAGGATAGGACGGCTCTCCCCAACATGGGTTGTACGTTGGACTCCATGTAGCTCACATGGTTTATGTCGGTTATAGGATCTCCTAGTGTGTGTGTGTTTCCTTGTGTCTATGGTGAATGGTGAAGTGATTTGAAAGTGGAATTGTGAAAGTTATTCTTTCGAAAGATTTAAATGACATTTACATTATGAGAATTGATATTCTTGATGAACTGAAAGTGATTGAAAAATTATATGATGACTCACATGTGTTATTATACTTATTTCATCCTCTCATGATTATGATGATTTTCTTCGGGCTATGTGAGTCTTTCATACATCTTGCACATTTCTTATAAATATTTATGATGATGATGTTTATACAACTGCATACACCCCCATATACTCGGTTCTTTTCCATGGTACTGACCCACATCTTCGGATGTGGGCTGCATTTTCTTAGAATGTAGGTTCAGGTGCTCAGTTCTAGGTTTGATAGTGATTCTTCGGGCACGCTGTTCAACATCCTCTGTTGTGGTGAGTCCTCATATTCCGAGGACGTGATGTCTGATGTTGGTTTCATAGAATTGTTTACATTTGATAACTGAGTATAAGTCAGTTGGGGCATGTCTCAATGGCTCGCTGGTTTTATTGATTTTCTTAGAGGCTTGTCAGACTAGTATAGATATTGGGAGTTTAATAATAAGTCGTATTTTGTTATCTTTCTGAAATTTTTTGAGTTGACTAATAGGTTGTATTTTGTTATCTTTCTGAAATTTTTTAATTCTTGGATTATGATTACTCTGTTGATATTTGAGGGTTATTTATGGAAACCCCATTGATTTGTGTTGAACTGAATGAAAATGGCTCAAAGGGTTAGATTGGGGCTACTCGTAGCCTCAAGCACCATGTGACGCTCCGGGACCCATTTTTTGGGCGTTACAAATTTGGTATCAGAGCCTAAGGTTTTAAGGTGTCCTAGGGAGTCTGACAAGCCGCGTTAAGTATAGTCTTGATCATCGGTGTGTAGCGTGCCACATCTATAAGCAAGAGGCTACAAGACGTTTTAGGAAAAAATGTGATTCTTTCTTTCACAAGTCTATCGTGCTTAAAGTGTCTCTCTCTGCTATTGATTCATGCTTTCCTCTTTCAGAAATATGCCTCCACGTCGAGCGAGAAAAAATAATAATGGTCAACAACCTCAACCCGTTGACCCATTGAATGAAAACGTGTCTCATACTGAATTTTGGGCAGCCTTTCAGGCGCTGGCCCAAGCTATTACTGCAAATATTCAGGCTAACCAGGCCCCGGCTCCACAGCAGCAGGGAGGTGATTCAGTTGCTGCCAGGATCCGTGACTTCATGCAGATGAATCCGCCGGAATTCTATGGGTCCAAGTCTAATGAGAATCCACGATTATTTTTAGAGGAGGTGCGGAAGATTACTCAGGTGATGCATGTATCTGAGGAACATAGTGTGGAGTTGGCTGCGTATAGGTTGAAAGACCTTGCTTATGACTGGGTTGTTGCCTGGAGGAAAGGTAGAGGTGAGGGAGCTATCCCTATGACTTGGAAAGAGTTCCAGGATGCATTCCTGGATACTTTTTTCCCTTTGGAGATGAAGGAGGCGAAGGTGGAAGAGTTTATGAACCTGTGATAGGGCTCTATGACTGTTAGGGAGTACTGTCTAAAGTTCAATCAGTTGGCCAAGTATGCTCCTGATTTAGTGGCTGATAATCGGGCTAGTATGAGTAAGTTTGTGACTGGAGTGTCTAGTTATGTGGTTAAGGAGTGTAGGTCTGCTATACTGAATAGTGAGATGAATCTTTCTAGGCTGATGACTCATGCCCAACAGATTAAGGCAGACAAGATTAAGGAAAGAGATAGAATGAGAGGGAATAAGAGAGCTAGGTTCGAGCAGCACGGACAGGGTCAGACTAGATCATAGGGAGAGAGTCGCCCTCAGTATCAGGATCGTTCATCTATGCCAGCACCGTCATCTTCTAGTGCTCCCATGCCTAGAGGTAGGCAGGAGCAAGGTAGCAGGTCATATGTATTCAGGTCCTAGTACAGTGCTGGCAGTAAGCCAAATCGTCCCCTGTGTCCTAAGTGTGGTAGGGCTCATTTAGGAGAGTGTTGGGGTGAGAAGAGGGGTTGTTTTCGGTGTGGTGACATGGGTCACAGAGTTAGAGATTGTCCACAGGATCGACAAGGGTGTCGTGACTATCGCCCTCAGACCCAGACTCAGACTCAGACTGTTAGTGCTCTAATTCCAGCGACTCGCCCAGCCCCAGCTCAGGGCGCCTCTTCTAGCAATGCTGGTGGGCAGCACCAGAATAGATTCTATGCTTTACCGTCCTGCCAGGAATAGGAGGACTCTCACGATATTGTTACTGTTATGCTTCGTATATTTCAGTTTGATGTGTATTGTTTGTTGGATCCTGGATCCAGTTTCTCATATGTTACACCTTTGATTGCTGTGAATTTTTAAATGAGTCCTGAGATTATTCCCGAGCCTAGCCTAGTTTCTACCCCAGTGGGTGATTCAATTGTTGCCCAGAAAGTGTATAAAAAGTGTCTTGTTACCTTTCTTCATAGAGTCTTGTTGGCTGATCTGATTGAGTTAGACATGGTAGATTTTGATGTGATTCCGGGTATGGACTGGCTGTATTCTTCTTATGCCTCTATTGATTGTCGGACCCGAATGGTCAAGTTTCAGTTTTCGGGTGCATCCGTGTTTGAGTGGTCTGGGAATTTTATGTCACCCAAGAGTCATTTTATCTCTTACCTCAAAGCTAGAAAGCTTATTTCCAAGGGGTGTATTTACCATTTGGTTAGAGTCAAAGACACTAAGTCTACGACTCCAACTCTCCAGTCTATTAACGTCATCAATGAGTTTTCTGATGTCTTTTTGGATGATCTCCCAGGGATACCTCTTGATAGAGAGATAGAGTTCGGGATTGATCTTCTTCCCGATACTCAACCCATTTCTATTTCTCCTTACCGTATGGCCCCTGCAGAACTTAAGGAGTTGAAAGAGCATCTCAAATATCTACTAGATAAGGGTTTCATAAGGCCCAGTGTTTCTCCTTGGGGTGCTCCTGTGTTGTTTGTGAGAAAGAAAGATGGCTCTTTGCATATGTGCATTGAATACCGTTAACTGAATAAAGTCACCGTAAAAAATAAGTACCTCCTTCCGAGAATAGATGATTTGTTTGACCAATTGCAAGGTGCAAGTTATTTCTCAAAGATAGACTTTCATTTCGGCTATCATCAACTCAAAGTTATGGAGTGTGACATCCCGAAAACTGCTTTCTGAACTCGTTATGGCCATTTTGAGTTTCTTGTTATGTCTTTCGGGTTAACTAATGCCCCAACAGCTTTCATGGACCTCATGAATCGAGTGTTCAGACCATATATGGATATGTTTGTCATAGTGTTCATCGATGATATACTAGTGTACTCCCGTAGTGAGGATGAACATTCTGATCATCTCCGAACTATTTTGCAAATTCTTAGAGATCACAAGTTGTTTGCCAAGTTCAGTAAGTATGAGTTTTGGCTAAGGCCAGTTGCTTTTCTGGGTCATATCATTTCTTTCGAGGGTATTAAAGTTGATCCACAAAAGACCGAAGCTGTTAGAAATTGGCCTAGACCTATTTCTCTGACTGATATCCGAAGTTTCTTGGGTTTAGCTAGCTATTATCGCCGTTTTGTTGAGGGTTTCTCCTCTATAGCGTCTCCTATGACTCGGTTGACCCAAAAGAAAATGAAGTTCTTGTGGTTCGAATCTTGTGAGAAGAGTTTTCAGGAGTTGAAGACTCGACTCACTTCAGCCCCTGCTTTGACTTTGCCTGATGATGTTGATGGTTTTGTGGTGTACTGTGATGCTTCGAGAGTTGGGTTGGGTTGCGTATTGATGCAGAAGGGTAAGGTAATATCTTATGCTTCTAGACAGTTGAAACCCCATGAGAAAATTTACCCCACCCATGACCTTGAGTTGGCTGCTGTTGTGTTTTCTTTGAAAATCTGGAAACACTATTTTGTATGGTGTCCATGTTGATGTTTTCACTAATTATAAAAGTCTGCAGTATGTTTTTACCCAGAGAGAATTGAATCTTAGGCAGAGACGATGGTTAGAATTGTTAAAGGACTATGATATAAGTGTACTGTACCATCCGGGCAAGGCCAATGTTGTGGCGGATGCCCTAAGTAGAGTGTCCATGGGTAGTGTTTCGCATGTGGTAGAAGGTAAGAAAGAGTTGGCTCGTGATGTACATCGTTTGGCTAGATTGGGGGTTAGGCTGTTTGACTCTGCTGAAGGTAGTATAGGGGTTCAGAGTAGTTCCGAATCCTCCTTGGTTTCGGAAGTGAAGGAAAAGTAATACTTAGATGCTAGTTTGGTCAGACTGAAGGAGTCAGTCAAGGACAAAAAAGTAGAGGTTTTCTCCCAAGGGGGAGATGGTGTGTTGAGATTGCAGGGTAGATTATGTGTCCCGAATGTTGATGATCTGAGACAGAGGATTATGGATGAAGCGCACGGGGCGCGATATTTTATTCATCCTGGTGCCACCAAGATGTACCGAGACTTGCGGTAAATCTATTGGTGGAGTGGCATGAAGAAAGATATAGCAGCGTTTGTAGCTAAGTGTGCAACATACCAACAGGTTAAGGTTGAACACCAAAGTCCCGGTGGTATGATGCAAGAGTTTAGTATTCCCACCTGGAAGTGGGAAGAGATAAATATGGACTTCGTGATTGGTTTACCTCCTTCCCGATGCCATCATAATTCCATTTGGGTTGTGGTTGATAGATTGACTAAGTCTGCTCATTTTTTGCCTGTTCATACTTCATATACTGCTGAGGATTACACTAGATTATATATCCGAGAGATAGTCAGACTGCATGGAGTTCCCTTGTCTATCATTTCGGATAGGGGTACTCAGTTCACTTCGTAATTTTGGAAAGCTTTTTAGAAGGGTCTTGGTACCCAAGTGCTTTTGAGTTCTGCTTTTCATCCGCAGAACGATGGTCAGGTTGAGCGGACCATCCATACCTTAGAGGATATGTTGAGAGCTTGTGCACTTGACTTTAAGGGAAGTTGGGATGATCACTTACCGTTGATAGAGTTTGCTTACAATAACAGTTTCCACTCTAGTATTGGCATGGCTCCGTTTGAAGCCTTATATGGGAGGAAGTGTAGATCACCCATGGGTTGGTTCGAGGTGGGTGAAGCGGCTGTAAGTGGTCCTGATTCGGTATTTGAGGCTATGGAAAAAGTTAAGTTGATTAGGGAAAGGTTGAAAACTGCGCAGAGTCGTCAGAAGTCATATGCGGATGTTAGAAGGAGAGACCTTGAGTTTGAAGTTGGTGACCTAGTGTATCTGAAAATTTCACCCATGAGGGGGGTGAAGAGATTCGGAAAGAAGGGGAAGCTTAGTCCCCGTTATGTTGGTCCTTACAAAATTCTTAGCCGTGTTGGTAAGGTAGCTTATGAGGTCGAGTTGCCTTCCGAGTTGTCCTCTGTTCATCCAATATTTCATGTCTCCATGCTTAGAAAGCATATTAACGATGCTGTGGTAGTGGATTCCTCTGTGAGTGCTGACATTCAAGAAAATCTTTCTTTTGATGAGATTTCTGTTGAGATTCTTGATTTCAGTGTCCGAAGACTAAGGAACAAAGAAGTTCCCTTGGTCAAGGTGTTGTGGCGAAACCAATCTGCTGAGGGTGCAACTTGGGAAGCTGAGGCGGATATGCGATCCAAGTACCCGCACATATTTTCCGCGAACTCTGATCAAGCCGAAGGTACCGTTCTTTCCTAAATCATGCACTTTTGATAAAAGTTGCAGCAGTTCAGCTGTCATTTATTATGTGTTCAGCTGTAGTTTCTTGAATTTATGCATTCTATGTTGCATTCGGAGTGAGAAACGATTTGGTTATGAGTCTAACGAATGGTTTCAGCTGTATGCTCTATTCCCTATATAATCTTGGCATGTCTAGCGTCATTCGAGGACAAATTTTTCCAAGGGGGGATGATGTAATACCCCGGGAAATATTTCGTTAAAATTTTGTGCGTAAACGTGTTGGGTTCTATCTTCTAGAATAAATTATAAATTTTCCGTGCTGAATGTCGTAGATTATGACCCAACATTGCGTAGAGTATCAAATAAGATTTCCAACGATATGTGGATCATCCAAAACGGACACCCGAGCGACGAGTTATGAACATTCCGATCGAACCGTGAATAGTAGTGAACAGTAAAACATGCAGGAAAAAGTACTGAGGCCTGGCGTATTTTTGTTCCAACTTTAAACGATCATAACTCCTTGTACATAATGATCTGGATGATATACTATATATCAACGAAAATCTCTGCGAGTCCTCTTTCCGATGAAATTGATTTCATCCAATTTGTCTATCGGAGCAAAAAGTTATGGTCGATCTACTTCAGCCTATTAAAACTAAATTTTTGGGTCAACTTCAAACGATCATAACTCCCCGTACACAAAGATTTGGGTGAGATACTATATATCAACGGAAAGATATGAGAGTTCTCTTTCTAATGAAATTGGTTTCATCCAATTTGGATATCGGAGTAAAACAATAAGGTTGATCTACTTTAGACTATCAAAACAGTCCACCAAAGGACAGATTCGAGAATTATTTGATTTTTAGGGGCGTTTTGGTCATTCCCCCTCACCCAAAATCCTTCCAAACCCTATATTAAAGCCTATTAAAAGCATTATATGTTATATTTCATCAAATTCCCTAAAAAAGAAAACCCTAAGCTCCTACATCCAACTTCAAGAACCTCCAAAGTTCACCATTAATTCTGCAAATTTATTCAAGATTCCAAGTTCCTAGTTCAAAAACTCCAAGAACCATCATTCAAAGGCACGATTAACATCTCAAACACGAGTATCGATCTAAAGTTCATCATTCAAGGTATGTGGGGTTTTTCAACAAAAACTCTCTTTCGTTCTTCTGCCCAAAAGTAATTTTCTTTACAAAGGCATGATTTTTATTTGATTTTTATGAATTTGAAGCTTGAACCCATATCTTATGATGATTATTATGAAATCTTGATGTTTATGATTTTGAAAGATGAATTTACATGTGTGGTGATATAAAGCATGAATCTTGAACGATATTTATCATGATTTTAATATTTGGATCGTGAATCCCCATTGAAAATTGTGTTTTTTTGAGAAAGTGTGTGTTATAAGCACGTTGATGTTGAATATTTGAGATATTTTGAATGATTTGACCTTTTGGTCTTAATGGAGTTGTTTTGAACTCGAGTGTGAAAGAAATCCACAACGTGGTTGATTTTGATAGATGGGAAGCATGACGGCTCTCGATGTATATTTATATGTTACCGAAATTATTTTTTTGTGGATTGTCTTTGAAATGATTTGAGCTAACTCCGGGAGAAATCTTTAGCACCGAGTGGGAGGTATAAAACGACCTTACTTACCTAGAACTACGTGCCCCCGTAGGAGTGAGCCTGAGGCTGATTTATATAGTGATCACTAGTTTGTGTGGATTTGATATCGATAGTCCTACTCCGATGGCAAGGATAGGACGGATCTCCCCAACGTGGGTTGTACGTTGGACTCCATGTAGCTCACATGGTTTATGTCGGTTATAGGATCTCCCAGTGTGTGTGTGTTTCCTTGTGTCTATAGTGAATAGTGAAGTGATTTGAAAGTGGAATTGTGAAAGTTATTCTTTCAAAAGATTTAAATGATATTTACATTATGAGAATTGATATTCTTGATGAAATGAAAGTGATTGACAAATTATATGATGAATCACATGTGTTATTATACTTATTTCATCTTCTCATGATTATGATGATTTTCTTTGGGCTATGTGAGTCTTTCATACATCCTGCATATTTATTATAAATATTTATGATGATGATGTTTATACAACTGCATACACCCCCATATACTCGGTTCCTATCCATGGTACTGACCCACATCTTTGGATGTGGGTTGTATTTTCTCAGAATGTAGGTTCAGGTGCTCAGTTCCAGGTTCGACAGTGATTCTTTGGGCATGCTGTTCTACATCCTCTGTTGTGGTGAGTCCTCATGTTCCGAGGACATGATGTCTGATGTTGGTTTCACGGAATTATTTACATTTGATAACTGAGTATGAGTTAGTTGGGGCATGACTCAATGGCTCGCTGGTTTTATTGATTTTCTTAAAGGCTTGTCAGACTAGTATATATGTTGGGAGTTGACTAATAAGTCGTATTTTGTTATCTTTCTGAAATTTTTCTATTCTTGGATGATGATTACTCTGTTGATATTTGAGGGTTATTTATGAAAACCCCATTGATTTGTGTTGAACTGAATGAAAATGTCTCAAAGGGTTAGCTTGGGGCTACTCGTAGCCTCAAGCATCGTGTGACGCTCCGAGACCCATTTTTCGGGGCGTTACAGGGAGGTAGACATATTTGGTCCTGATTTGGTTTAGTAGGCTATGGAGAATGTGAAGGTGATTTGGGATAGGCTTAAGGCTGCCCAAAGTTACCAAAAGTCCTATGCAGATGTTAGGAGTAGAGAACCTGAGTTTGAGGTTGGGGATAACATTTTCCTCAAGGTATCTCCCATGAAGGGAGTAGTGTGGTTTGGCAGGAAGGGAAAGCTCAGTCCTCGGTATGTTGGTCCTTATGAGATTTTGTGGAGATTTGGTAATGTTGATTACGAGTTGGAATTACCTTCTAGCTTGAGCTTGGTTCATCCGGTCTTTCATGTTTCCATTATGAGGAAATACATTAGTAATCTTTCTTCGGTTGTTCCCTTGGAAGAATTTGGTCTCGCAATTTATTTGTCTTATGATATAATCTTGATCGAGATCTTGGATAGATAGGTTCGTTAGTTGTGGGCCAATGATATAGAATCTGTTAAGGTTTTGTGACGGAACCATAAGGTGGAAGAAGCTTCTTGGGAAGTGAAGAAGGACATGTTGTCCAAATATCCACATTAGTTTTCTGCTCCTAGGATTTGTGTGGAAGATATGTGTCTTCAATACATATTTATTCTCTCAGTTTTTTAAAGGAAAGATTAATATCTTTGCATTTTTGTTTTCAAACTTTGTTAAATATAGGGAATATATTTTATAATGTAAATGACTCATGCGTGTGATTACCCCTACCTTATCCGTCATTCGGGGATGAATGTTGCTAGTGGGGAGGACTGAAACACCTAGGTTTCTGGACCGTAGAAATTTCCTAGTATTTTGGTCTCTAGACCTAATATAACTCATGGGTACAAGCCGTATGTTGGGGTATGGATGGTATAATCCTATCGTATACTGACCAGCGTTGGTTGGTGAAATGGATTTTGGTTACTGGAATAGATACGACTTAGGGGTATGAGTCGTATTGGTGGATATGGATCATTTAGTTCCTTAACTTAGTCTTAGACTTGATTACTTAGGTTGGGACTATGTACGAGTGGCTCACCATGAGCCGTAAGACAGGGTAAGAGTCGTACCATGGACTCGTATGGTGGACAGTGTCTACATCTTCCTTGGGTTCAACTCTGCCAGGGGTACAAATGAAGGGTACGAATCATATACTATCAATACGACTTGGTTGGATGAGTTGTATGCTGGAAAATATTGGATTCAAAGGTTGAGGCCAGGATATGAGTGGAGGATACCAATCTTATTGAAGGGTACGACTCGTGAGGGTCAGTCGTATTCTTAGGACGGGATTTTGTGTAATTTATGTGGGGGTATTCTGGACATTTTCTCACTTATCCTAATAAGGTCTGAAAACTTCTAACCTACTTGGGAGGTTATTTACCTAAAACACTCTATAATTCTCTCAAGAGCTTTTGGGAAAGGGAAGCTGGGGTTTCAACTAGAGGATTAACTTGGGGCTTGTCTTGGTGATTTCTTTCCGTCATCATCTTGGTTTAAGGAATGTTCTCTTCCCTCATTGTTAATTCTAACTAGAAGCATGTTTTTTTTGAAAATTTTCATGATTTCATTTGTTGTATGATTTTTGTTCTCAATTATGAATTGGGGTTTTTTTGATATTAAATGGTTGGTTGTAGTTTCCCATGGTTTTAATTATGCTTTTATATGCATTAATGGTGGTTTTGGATAATGGGATTGCATGGGAATTGTTTAATAGTAATTGGAATTATTTTTAGGTATATTATGCCCCCAATGTGTTTGATAAAATGCCTTTAATAATGTTTTCATTATGACATTGGTTTTTCAATGGAACTTATGCATGGTTTAAACTTGGTAATGGAACCCTAAATGGTATGAATGGTTTAAATGGATTTGAAAGGCCTTGGTGGCCATGGTTTTGGTTAATATGGTAAATAGAAGGGTACTTGGAAGTCCCCATAAACCTGTATATGGTTGGGTATGGATAATACTTGGAAATAAGCATTGGTATAATGATACCAATATTAATGGCCTTGGTTAATAAATGGATAATGGTTTGGTTATTTGGAAATTTGTTTTAATTGGGAAATTATGGCGGGATATGTAGCAAATCCATGAAAGGTGGAGGTCTCTGGGGGGCCAAAACTAGAAACTCATATTTGACGATGTGAGGTTGGTCTTGGTGACCGTGTGCATGATGTCACTCTATATTTTGGGGGATGTACTAGTAACCCAGGTTTACTTCCTTGGTCGTGCGGCTTCACGAACAGGGGCCCTTTCAATAGGGGGAGTTGAATCCATATAGCTCGTAGTTGTTTAGAATGGCAAAGCTACACAACTCAGTTAAAGGTTTTAAACGCATGCTAAACCCGATCCCTTTTTCCGACATGGTTATATATATGTGTATGGTTATGTTCATATGGATGGTTTTACTTGGTTTTATAGTTGGTATTATTTTATTTTTATCTTGAGATCATGATAGCGTTCACCCGCTAACCCCGTCTATTGGCGGCTGTATACCCAAGCTATGTAGGAACGAATCGTTCTACTCTTCCTACAAAGTGATTGACTCGTGGATCAGTATTTGGACTGAAGTAGTGAGCTTCCATTCTTTCGGAAGGCTCCATTTCATGTTATTGATATTTTTATACTTTTGATTTTATTTTAGATAATTATTTTTGCCATGGTTAGGGGAATGCCCCAACCAGATTATAATACTCTTTTGGTAATGGTCTTTGTGGAACTACTATGGGGTGGTATAGGTGGAATCGTTATTGGTGCCAGCCTTAACATTCGTATTGCTAATGAGGCTGGCATTATCGAACATAATTTCTCACTATTCGATCGTATTTTATTTTGGGATTAATTATATTATGTTTTGGAACTTATTTGGTTATGGTTTGATTTATGGCCTTTGGTATGGTTTGGTATAGTTGGATGGTTGGTTTCGTATGGTTGGACTCGGTTGTGTTGGTCATGGTTGTGATTATATCCCATAGTCTTCATGTGAACTATTACAGTATCTTGTTATTATAACGCCCCGACTCTGTACCTTGGATGCTATACGGTGCTCATAATCTCGAAGGACCACAAGCTAACCCATGACTGGTACCTATTGCAATAACTGTGTAATAGATATTGTAATAATTGCGAAAATAGGTGGAAACATATACAATAAGGTTCAAATATGTAAATAAATCTAAATGCGGTATCAAATTACTAAAACTGAATATAAGTACTGAAAAATTGAACAACTATCTGAAAATACTCTAGTCTGAAAAAGCCTCTAACTGTCTGAACTATGGAGTCGATGGGACAAGCCCCCAACTAACTCCATCTACTGAAATAAAATTGAAGTACTGTAAATAATAAGCATGTCATCGAACTATAAGGACTCACCAATAATTAGAAAAACTGAGAATCTGAACTGCTAAGGGTGTTCTTAAGCTATGATATAAGACATCATAGCACAAAGAAATGCATGTGTCAGTACCTTGAATGTACTGGTATGCTTAGTGAGGTAGGTTGGTAGGCATGGGTTTATATACATGCACACTAATAACTGAATAACATGAGTATGACTGAGTAAGAGTACATGCATGAATACATAGACTATAACTGAGAGCATGCTATTGCTGAGTACTGAAATAGAATACTGATAACTGATATATGAATTTATGAATACTGTATTACTATTATCTAAATGACTGTATCTGACAGTTCTAAATACTATGGAACCATACTAAGTTCCGTACTGAGCTGAGTGACTATGTCTGATAGTCCTAAATATGTAGAACTGAACTGAGTTCTATTCTCAGACTGAGAATGGAACTGAGACTGTGGGAGGTAATCATCTAACCGACATTCCCCTTCTCTAACAGGATTTGGGGTCCAACCTGTAACCCCAGTTGGAAGGGTATCAATACTGTACCATGGGTAAGGGTAACGTATGAGTTAAACCTCTCTAACAGAAAGCTCTTTCATCAACCCTCGCTGGTAGGATAACTCGAATGAGAAGTATCAACCCTCATAATGTCTGGAAGGAAGATACCTCAACCTATGGTAGCTACATAGTTTTGTAACGCAGGGATTACTGCTAAGGGTCAAACCCTCTGCTGACAGGAATGCCCCCATCCTTGGGTTAACTCGTTGCTGAATCCTACTCCTAACTGAATAGACATTGAAATGATTTATTTTCTGTACTTAACGGTTACTGAGATTACTGTTTAGCTGAACTGAGTTTACTGAGGTTTGAATTGGATACTGAATTAGACTGGACTAATATGGATTCTACTGAGTTTTTCCTAAATTCTGTAACTGACTGAGAGCACTATTATTTGTGTCGTGATTGATACTATTCTATGACTGACCATGACTCTAGGTAATCAGCTAAATTGTTGGGTACAAGTACCCCCAGGACTCGATAGCATAAATTAAGAGACATGGCATAACATGAAACATGTAAACTATGAACTTAATCATCATTCATACATTGGCTCATTTTGACAAACACTTGCATGATATAACTTGCACATAAGCCAACTTGACATGATTTCATTCTCTTAATAGTTCACATGGACACTTTATCAAGCACTTGGTGAGCATAGAATATGCACATAGTATTGAACAACAAGTGAGCATCATAATTCATCTCTAATTTCACAAGTCAAGGGTTTGGCATGGATTCAATGAATCTACACACATAATGAATATATATATATATATATATATATATATATATATATATATATAAAATCATGAATTAGGAACATAATCCAAATAGCAATCATAGATACACTTTAATTCAAACCATGGAAATCATAAAATCAATTACTCGAAGTTCATGAGAGATTCTTGGACTCCAATGGTGGAAGGAACCCTTGGATGAACACTTCACATACTTGTGTTGAAGAATTTCTGAAAGTTTATGGTTGAGTCTTGAGTTCTTGATTTGAAATTGGATCTTCTAGGGTTTTGTTCTTGATTGCTCTATAGGGAGTTTAATTTCATGTTTTAGGGGCTGAGGGTTGAGGAAAAAAGACCTAAATCGACGCTATAGCCAACGCATCGTGCCAAGTTTGGGTCGATTCACTGGAATTGGACGCTGGTAGCTGGGTAAAATAGTAATCAATGCGATAGTCGATGTGGCGCGCCAAGATCGCGTTGATCCACTATTTTGGGATTCCAACGAAGGTTCAAACGAAGTTTGAAAAATCTAAAACTTGTGCGGAAACACCTACGGACATTCCTGATCATGAATCAACCTAAACTTCAATTTTTAATGAACGTAAAGGTCTCGAAACAAGATTGCCAACCTTCGTAGGATAAAATGACACTAAGTATGAGTACCTAGCTAAAATATTCTATGTCTGGGACTCCTTGACAAGCCTAAAGGACTGAATTAAGCTTAGGATTTTACAGGGTCTTACAGTTATTCGCTCAAAATTCAGCCAGCTCAGGCAATCGCCTGGGGGTTGGATTGAGTAACAGGGGTGGTCTCCGGTCGTGGTCGAACTTGGGACACCCGTTACGACAAGGCCCCAGGACGGGGCGTGTCATTTTTTTTCCTAAGAGAATCCATTAATTTCAGAAAAAAAAACATATGAATAATCTTACATTAATAAAAGAATAAAAACCAAAATCTCAAATTAATATTCAACTGTAAAAACCAAGAACAAAGGATTCCAAGATCAAAAGTCAAATCTCAGAATCAATATAATGTTGTAAGTATAAAGAGTGCATAAACTAATAACAAAAAATCAATAGGGTATTTATAGAATACATCAAAACCCTAAAAATCTTAACCAAAACAAAAAAAGAAAAATGGACCAACAACTAATTACGGACCTACTTACGGGTAGTAGGTACTACCTACAAATCCTATGTGAGTCATAAGTCTCAAAAGGAATCAACAATTGTATGAACTTTCATCTACGATGGTATTAAAGAGGGCATAAGTACCACTTACGCACCATAATTACACTTCTGTAACTCTCAAAACAAACTTCAAACTTCAAATCCTCATAATAACTTGACGTTTATGTGTCCACTTATGATGGCCGTAAGTACCAGTTACGACTCGTAAGTGGGTTCGTAAGTGGTCCCTCTGCACACTTCAAATTCTTTTTCAGAACGTAGTTTCCTGCAACACATACACAAAACACATCACATCTAACAAAAGGGACTTAATTACTTGTATATTAAACAGACAAACACATCACATCTAACAAAAAGGACCAAAGTACTTGAATATTTTCCAGTTTTAAGCATCAAAAGTTCCATGAAATCATGGAACATCAACACCCTTAACTTAGTTTGCATGTCCTCAGGAAACAAACACACATCAAATACAACACAACGCTTAACTAGGAGAAACCTAAGGCACCTATGACAGTCAACTCAATTTTAGCGCAAAAAACTTTTACCCCTCTCTTATTTCCAACTTTTCAAAATAGTTGTGTGGGTTTATATAGCACAAAATATGATACAAAGGAATCAAGCTATGTAATTACATTAGCAACAAACAATTAAGCAAATATGCAAGTTACACGATTTGAACAGATAAGCATTTGATAATGCAATGCATGTACCCTTACAGAAAGAAGTCCTATCACTTACAATATCATCACATGCATGTCAATGTAGGGGACTATGTCAAGAAACTCACTCTCATAAATGAATTTCCAATTAATGTGTATAGAATACAATAAGATTGCCCTTATTTTCTATACCTTAGTTTTTTAGATAGTTGGATTAGGATCACTTTAGGACTTTGCTCGGCTTGTAATGCAGGCTTAGATGAAAGTATGGTACAGTTAGGATCTAGTGACTCACCCTCTATTATACTACACTTACATTTTGTCTCCACTACTAAACCATTCCTCCTTTATTCCTCCCTTTTCTCCTTAATAGATTTTTCAGATTGGGTGTGGGTTTCTTTTTGCTTTTCATTTATTCACTCTTTTTCTTTTTAAAGTTATTTTTTTCTTTTACCACACCCATTCATACTAGTTTTTTCTTTTATTTGACACCATTTTGCATACCTAACTTTATTTATGAACCCCTATGATAGCCATCCTTAACTTAGGTGATTTGCCTGAGTTGAGGTGCACACTGTCCAAGGAGGGACCAGGGTCAAAATAGATTCATTATAATCAATTTGGAAAGGTGAAACAAGGAGGGACCAGGGTCAAAACAGATTCATTATAATCAATTTGGAAAGGTGAAAACAAGAAAATGGGTCAATATAGGCTTAAATCAGGGATAAAGGGATACTTATTTACATTTAGACGATTATTTAGGCTAAGAGAGGACTAAATAAAAAATGACCTATGATAACATCCTAGCCAACTATCCTACAACCTAGGAAAAACTAACCGGGAAAGTTTTGGATTAAATGTATAAAGAGAAGAACTATGTAAGTATCTCACACACACATGATACATGGTTATATTACCAACTACTACCTATAAAATTCATGAAAATTCTAAGCTATGATTATTTTATCCCAAATCCTAATCCCATAACAAGATTTACAATAGTCATACGCATATTCACATCACACAATACACAAAACTTTTAGGAGGGGTATCCTTTTTTTAGACAATTAAAAACATAAACAAAACATGTCAATTGCACTTAGGTTCCTTATTTTTCCCCTATTAAGCAAAATAATACCTAAACATGCCTCTCTACAATGAAAAAAATCCAAGAAAAACATACATGACAATAAAAACTCCAATAGGACATCTAGACCCACAAGTAGCCCCATCCCATTGAATAGATAATTTGCCATGGTTTAATGGCACTTTTGATGCTTAAAACTATGAAACTATGCAAGTAATTCGGCAATTTTGTTAGATCTGATGTGTTTTTGAGTTTGTGTTATAGGTAAATAGGGTTGGAAGTGAGTAGAATAATATAGGAAGAAAAATCTCCAAAAAAGTGAAGTTTATGCTTGGACAACGAGTCGTTGGGAGACTATACGACTCATCGTCCAAGCCGTACGATGAACAATGAATAAACTGAGAAGGAAGATAAAGTTAACATTCTTTATAACTCGTAGGGTTTGACTGCGTGTCATAGTGAAGATCCTTCTGTGTAAAATTTAGCCAAAGTTAAGGAGGATTACAAGTTAAAGCCTAGTGGAGACGAGGCTGGTAATGAGTCATAGGGTTTGACTACGACTTGTTATGACAACTGTTGTGAGAAACTGTAGAAATGATATGAAAGAAAAAAATTCACTAGAGAGGCAACAAGTTTGGCCAACGACTCATAAGGAGACACAATGTATCATCACCAAAGAGCATAGTCTAGGCGAATCGTTGTCTAAGGCGTAGCCACTGTCGACCTTATTTTCCTATTTCATGTTAGTTTAAATTTTTAGGTTATTTCTTAAAATTATAAATACCCCTTGGATGTTTTTGTATTATTTTATGCACCCTTTACATTACGAACACTATATTGATTCTAAGATTTGACTTTCGATCTTGGAATCCATTGTTCTTAGTTTTTATGTTTGAATATTAATTTGAGATTTTGGTTTTCATTCTTAATATATTTTAAGATTATTTATATTCTTTCTATTATGAATTTAATAAATATTATTACACACATGAGCGGCTAAATCACCTAACTAGGGTTGTGGGAAACCTGATGAAATAACTAATTAGTGGTAGTGCAAAGTTATTTTTAATCAATATTCTTGCATGTATTGTGATTTTCTTTGATTTGATTGCTATTGTAACGATCACAGAAGTTAAAAACCTATATGTCTTTGATACCATTTCCATAACAGAGTTTACGAAAAGAAGACCACAATCATCATTTGAGGCTATCAACCCTTATCTAATTAACTTGACACCCAAAATGAGATAGTTAATTTGGGATCCAAGACAAGGATTAGTAAGGCGACACTCTAAGACTCAAAAGGTGATGAGTGAAATTTACCAAAGGCATTTACAAGACGGTTGGTGATACATATGTTTTCAGATTTTGCATGTAAGGGATAGAGATAGTTTGATGGAGCACGATAAATCTACAGAGTTAGAAAGTCAGGGGGAACACAGTCTTAGTATTCATATCAAATTAATTTCAACCTAACACGACAAAGATTTGTTACTACTATTACTATTTTCACAAAATCCCCCTATTTACTTTTCCGCACCTTCCGGCTACTTCAATAAGTTATTGCTAGAAATTTTCCATATTTCTTGTGGATTCGACCCTATCTTTGTTGGGTTCTATATTAGACAACGACCGCGTTGTACTTTCTTGGAGGTATAATTTGGGCGACATCAACAAATATGCATTGTCCCTAATGCATTGGGAAACTACAAAGCCAGAGAGTTAGGAACATACCTATGGAACCTTAGGTGCATAGATCTGACTAAATAAAACTATCATGAATTATTAAAAATTAAAAAATAACAAGATACCTTGGGTTGCCTCCCAAGAAATGCCTGATTTAACATCGAGGAACGACGTGGGTACCTTGATTACTTAGGTTTCATCAAGGGAGCCAAAGGGTTGGCCTTTAGGGTCATAAAGACAGTTTATTACAAAAATCACCTTCTTGTCAGTCCGTTGATTCATGGTTATACGAACATTGGACGTGACTTCCTCATCATTTAGCTTGAACTTAAGCTCACCTCTTTTCATATCCACCAATTCTCTACCCATGGTTCCCCAAAATTATGAGAATCCTAAATCAACCTCACAATCCAAGACAACAAAGTTAGCCGGAAAGATGAATTTGTCCACTTTGACCAAAAAATCAAATGATATGCCCATAGGCTTCTTAATTATACAATCTGACATCAATAACTGCATCATCGTGGGTTCGGGGGGGGGGGGGGGGGTCTCAAACCCAACTGTTTGAACACTATCAACAACATCAAGTTAATGTTGGCACCCAAATCACACAAAGCCCAGACAAGCCTAGATGTCCCAATGGTACAAGGAATAGTGAAAGCTCCAGGATTACCTTTTTTCTGCACAAGAGATTGGGATTTAATTGCACTAAAATGATGCAAACCACCTACATCCTCATGAATAATATTTTTCTTCTTCGATAATAATTCTTTCATAAATTTTGTATGGCCAGGAATCTGCTCAAGTAAAAAGATTTCATGCTCAACTCTTTCAACATAGCAATAAACTATTTTTACTTCCCATTCTTTTTTTTTGTTTTAACTTTTGAGGAAAAAGTGAGGGAGGTCGTGGAATTGAATTCAAACATAGTCAGCCTCCATACCCTTACCTTTACTTTCTCAGCTTGTTCATCTATACCTTTCGACTTTTGTGATGACTTACTATTATTCACCACCTTCTCCTATTCTGCTTCAGGTGCATCATTATTATCAAAAACAATATTCCTTACCTTATGTATTAATAGCATAGAAGGATCAATAGTAGCCTTACCACTCTAAGTGGTGATGTTTAGAGAGTGCTGCCATTTTTTGGATTATGAATAGTGTTGCTTGAAAAAGTTCCCGATTGATGCTGATTTAAAGTGGCCGATTTCTGACCAAACTGATGGTCTAGCTGCTTAATAGTAGTATTATACAATTTTTCTTTCTGGCTCAAACCCGAAATATCCGCCTTAATCTCCTTAAGGTAACTTTATTGGCTTTCTTGACCCTTGACCAACTTAGCTAGCATTGCTTCCATCCTAGAGTCAGCATCACGATTCCCCGATGGAATATAGGCACCACTCTTCTCCTTATAATAATGCATCATGATTCCCCGATGGAACATACACACCACTCTTCTCCTTATAATCATCCTTTCTTTACCAGTCACCATATTTCTCTAATCTTTGATCTCTATACCTGTCCCTATAATAGTTCCGACCATGATTTCCTTGTCTTGAGTTTTAAGAGTCCTGATTGGACCTGTGGCTCTTAGATCAAAACCCTCTATCTCTCTATCCAAGTACTTCACTTTCTCATTATTATAAGACTCATACTTCCTGGAAGATTTACCTTATGTGCCCACAACATTTACCTTTTTTCTTTGAAAGTTGCAAACTGCTTAGTAAGTACCCCAATCTCAGTCCTTAGATGTTCTACTTCTTGATCCATTGAATTATCTAGAATTCTCTACTCAATAGAAACACCAATAGTACAAATATCATCTTCTCTTTCTGCCTCCCGAGTTTGTCATCCTCGATTTGTATTAAAGACCCGATCTAAGATTTCTTCAGCAAGGCCCAATGAAGGCTCATAAAAGCCCCACCAGTAATAGTATCAATAACAACTTTTGTGTTTGTATTCAAGGCTCTATAGAATAGCTCGAACAAATTCCTCCTTGAAATTCTGTGATTGGGCATAGGCTTCAACCTTTTCTTAAACCTCAACCATACCTCGCACAATGCTTCTAAATATAGTTGTGTGAAATTATTAATCTCATTCTTTAGCTATAGCATTCTAGAAGGTGGGAAGAATTAGTCCAAGAATTATTTTTGTAATCCATTTAATTAGTGATAGACCCACAAGGTAGTTCCCCTAACTATATTGTTACTTTTCCTGTTAGAGAGATGGAAACAACCTGAGTCTCAAAGCATCCAGACTCACCCCAGGTAAATTATATGTAGTAAAAATTCCTACAAAATATATGATGCACATGTTTGCATTATCCATCGGCAAACCAGCAAACACAACTTTCAGATTGAGCAGCTGAATCATAGAACTTGTAATATCAAACTTCAACCCTTAGGTCAACTTAGTCGTAGTGATAGCTCCTGTCTCGCTAGTCTCAACATACCCCAAATCTTTCTTCAAATCATCAAACAATGGAAAGTACTGAAAATCTAGGGGTTGTTAAGCTCTCTCTTCAAACTCTGTCTCTGTTGAGTTCTGATCAACACTCTTCTTCTAATCTCTCTCTTTCCTCTTAAGCTACATGACTAAAAGCAATATCCCTTCTTAAATTCTCTTCATCTAGTAACCGCACAATCGTTTATGCAGTTGTCTCTTGAACACCCTGCAGAGATGGAGGAATTAGATTAAGGTAATCATGAACCCCATGCTTCTGCTCTTCCATATAATAATTCTATTGTAAGGTTCGCTCTAGCTTAATATCAAGTGGGATCAAGGGATTTTCTTGTCTCCGAGTTCTGGCATATACTTGCGTATGCCCCAAGAACAATAGAAAAATGAAAACTGAAAACCTCAACAACCTCAATCAAGTAATTGTAGTCGTATTCCCCTGTAGCAACGCTAAAGTATGTCACCCAAGATTACACCTCTAAGAATTATAATGCGGTCGCTGTCAAATATATAACCCAACAAAGGTTGGGGTTGAACCCACAGGTAATATGCCAAATCTTTATCATGAACTTTCTAAAGTAGCCAAAATTATAGAAAAGTAAATAGGGGATAGCGAGAATAGTAGTAGTAATAACAAATCTTGATCACTTTTGGTTAAATCAATATGAGATGAATACTAGGACTGTAGTCTCTCTGACTGCCTAACTTCACAGACTTATCGTGCTCTATCAAACTATCTCAATGCCTTACTTGCAGAATTTAACAAGTGACATATCACCAACCATATTGTGAATTCCTTTGGTAAATTTCACTCCTTACCTTTTAAGTCTCAGAGTGTCGACTTACTAACCCTTGTCCCCAACCCCAGATTAACTATTACCTTTTGAGTTTCAAGTTTATTAGACGAAGATTGATAGCTTTAAATTACTATTGTGATCTTCATTTCCTAATCTATACCTCTCTTTTGGATTAAGTATTGAATACAATTAGGTTCTCAGCTTTTTTGCAGCCGTAAAAAAATAATCATATCGAATAAAATCACAATACATGCAAGAATATTAATCAAGAACAACTTTGCATTTTCTCTACTTCATTATTCCACTAAGATTCCCACAACCTAGTTAGGTGGTTTAGCCACTCATGTTTGCAGGAGCATCCATTGAATTCAGACAAGAAAGCATATGAAAAATCTTATAATAATTGTAGAATAAAAACCAAAACCTCAAATTAATATTCAATCATAAAAACTAAGAACAAAAGATTCCAAGATCAAAAGTCGAATCTCAGAATCAATATAATGTTGTAAGTATAAGAAGTGCATAAGGTAATAATAAAACATCAATAGGGTATTTATAGACTACATCAAAATCCTAAAAATCCTAACTAGAACAAAAAAGAAAAACCGGGTCGGTAACAACTTATGAATCCACTCACAGGCCATAGATACTACCTACGAACCCTAGGTGAAGCGTATGTCTCAGAAGGAATCAATAGTTGTCTGAACTTCCACCTATAATGGTACTTTGAGGTGTGTAAGTACTACTTAATCCCCATAAGTACACCTCTTAACTATCAAAACAAAATTTAGACTTCAAATCCTCAGAACAACTTTTCTCTGACACTTACTGGCCATTTATGACGACCATATGTACCATTTACATCCCGTAAGTGGTCCACAGGGAATAGGCTAGATTTCTATCATAAACTTGTTAAAGTAGATGGAAAAATACATAGAAGTAAATAGGGGGATTTTGTGAGAACAGTAACAGTAGTAATAAATCTTGATCACTTTAAATTGAAATCACTATAAGATGAATACTAGGACTGTGTTTCCCCTGATTTCCTAACCCGTAGATTTATTGTACTCTATCAAAATGTTTTAATGTCTTGCATGTAGAATCTCATAAGATATATATCACCATCCGTCTTGTGACTGGCTATGGTAAATTTTACTCTTCACCTTTTGAGTCTTAGAATGTATCCTTAATAACTCTTTTCCTAGATCCCAGATTAACTATTACCTTTTGAGCCTCAATTTAACTAGATGAAGGTTGATAGCTATAAATTACTGTTGTGATTTTTTTTCCTAATCTCTGCTTCTCTTATGGAGTAAGTGTTGAATAAAGGTAGGTTCTGAATGTTTGTAGTCGATAAAAATGCAATCACACCTAAAAAGATCACAATACATGAGAGAATATTGATCAAGAATGACTTTGCACTTCCTCTACTTTGTTATTCCATCAGAGATCCCACAGCCCTAGTTAGGTGGTTTGACCGCTCTTATTTTCAAAAGCATCCATTGAATTTAGAAAAGAAAGAATATTAATAATCTTGTAATAATTGAAGAATATGAACTAAAATCTCAAATTAATATTCTACTGTAAGAACCAAAAATAAAAGATTCCAAGATCAAAAGTCATATATCAGAATCATTATTATATTGTAAGTATAAAAAGTGCATAAAATAATAACAAATCACCAATAGGGTATTTATAAGATACATCAAAACCCTAAAAATCCTAACCAAAATAACAAAAGAAAACTAGGTCGGCAACTACTTACAGGCCATAAGTACTACTTGCAGACCCTAAGTGGGTCGTAAGTCCTAGAAGGAATGAATAATTGTTAAACTTTCACCTACGATGGTACTTATGAGGGGAGTAAGTACCACTTTACCCCATAAGTACACCTCCGTAACTCTCAGAACAAACTTCAAACTTCAAATCCCCAGAATAACTTTTCTCTAACAATTATGTGGCTACTTACGATAGACGTAAGTACGACTTACACTCCACAAGTAAGTCTGTAAATGGCCCCTGTGCATACTTCAACTTCTTTTTCTTCTATTTTGATCCACAACCTAGTTTTTTGCAACACAAACACAAAAAGACATCACATCTGACAAAAGGGACCTAAGTACTTGCATATTTTCCAGTTTTAAGCATCAAAAGTGACATAAAACCATGGCATATCAAACAGGTAGGGCAGGGATCAAGATTCATAATGATAAATCTCGTCCTATAGTATGGAGACATAATATCATTAGAGAACTACTTTTTAGTGGAATTATCATGATTGGCTATATGAAGTCAAAGGATAATATATCAGATCCACTTACAAAAGTATTATCAAAAGAGGGAGTTAAGAGATCATCAAAAATAATATATTTATGGCCTAAGATAAGTCACCATGATGGTAACTCTACCTAGCATCCTTAAGATCCCAAGAGCTAGGTTCAACAAGATCAAACAAAGTTGTGACTGATGATTCAATATTATCAATTAACTCAACTCATTCTCACGATGAAGACAATGTTGCAAAAATAAGGATAAGGATTATGGTTTGAAGTTTTATAATAGTTTGTATGTTTGGTAGGCTTGACCAAATAGTTTAATCCATAGGATTAAATATTTAGGAATCACCTATGTGAGGGTGAAGTGGAATCCACTTCATGAAGAATGATAGTAAAGGCCTATTCTCTAAGCTCACATGAAACTACGTCATGTTCATGGTTGAAATGAACAAAACTATGAGAATCATAAATGGTAAAAGACTGGTTGTGCGACTTATGTTGTATAGGTGTACATTAAAGTTTGAAGGTTTAAATATATCACATTTATTGATTGACCGAGTGCAACCGATGTAAGTTCACTATGAAAAGATCAAAAGAAACCAACTTATCTAGGTGCAATTAATCTTTGCTTGTAAATCACATACTTCTCTATATATCTTTTAATGAAGTATCCATTCCCTATTCATATGGCTAATTGTTGGGTTATAAGTTGAAATGTGAATGAAAAATAGAGAGATCAAATATAAGGAAAAGTTAATTGTGTTTTCACTTTAAGGAAGTAAAATTCTTCCTCATTGATAGGTGTCACAACCCGAGACTAACCCTAGTTGTAACACGATGCTTAAGGCCACAAGTGACCCAAGCTAACCTATGAATCTGGTATCTGATGTGATCACTGAATAAAGTAATAATAAAACATAATATGCAAAAGTGCTAAACTAATGAGAAATTATATCAAGATAAGATAATTAAACAATACCAAACATGTTTGAACTGCTGATAAAATTAAAAACAACATTGACTATCTAAAAGCCTCTAAAACATGAAGAGTTGATAGGACAAACCACCAACTAACTCCTACTGACTAAAATAAAAGAAGTATTGGAAAATAATTGTAAATAACTTTTCCTCGATGGATGAGGACTCATTACAACTACTGTTGAGTAGCACCTAAACTGATTAAGGGAAATTGGGAAATTGAACGTCAAAACCTATGTTATAAGGCAACATAGCACAAAAGAGAGTATGTAATCGTACTTTGAATGTATTGGTACGTGAGATAGGGATAACTGAAATACATATAAGTGTTGAGCATGAATTTGTGAACATGTAAGATGAATGCAAGACAAGTAAAACATGTGCTAAAATAATCTTTAAAACTGAATAACTGATTAAATGATAATGTAATACCCCGTACTTCTACCTAACTTAAATTTTACCCAAAAATATCAAATACTTGTTTCAAGGATGAATCCACTTTTATAAATGTGGTATTTTAAGTATTTTCACTTTTGGTCATGTGGAAAATTCAATAAGCTTTCCATCAATACAAAATTCACCCAGATCCAACACCTGGGGGAAGAGTTAGAGCCATTTTAGTAAGACAGTATCCCACTTGAGCATTCGGCGCATCGCAGAATAGGTCAAAATGGCAATCGTCAAATACATTAAGCCTCCGCGATTATAGTGCGTCGTACTAGGGCTCAAATTCAGAATTGTCCTTTTTTCAGTGTCTCAATGCAATTTCACCATGTTGCGCCATCATCCTAGTTCCCAATTGGCAATTTCCAGTTACACGACGCGATAGTGTCGTGTCGCACTAGCCTGCCAAAATGGGAAATTTTCTCAAAAATAAAATACGCGTCCAAGGGTTAAAAGGGCTAATTTCTCATCCCTATATAAACCCAATAAAATGTGATTTAGCCATTTTTTATCCAAAATATAGGGTTTCTCTCAAGTTTCTCTCAAGAACAAGCTAGGGTTTTCAATTGGGGATTCAAATCCAAGACCTAAATTCAAGAATCTCTTCGTCAATCTTCATAGAATCAAGAACTAAGGTATGAACAGTATTTATTCATGAACTCCTTTCATCCATGAAGCTCAAGAACCCTATTTTAAACTATATGTCATGATGTTCTTGTTTTGAATTGATTATGTTCATGTTGTTATTGTTGTATAATTTCCAAGATTGCATCCTTATCACGTTTTCATGAAACTATGTTAGTATAGGGTTGAAATTCATGCTATTGAGTTAAATTGTGGAACCATGTTGAATTAAATTGATGATCATACCTATTCCCTATGTGTGCATGCAAGGTGTTTGATAATATGCCCCAATGAATGAATGATGATCAAGTACTTAGTTTCCATGTGTCAAGATCATGTCATGCATCTTAAGTTATGCTATACCTACTTGATTAAGATGATTCCCATGCAAAACCTATGAATTGTGGTTGTTTGATGAGATGTTCATATGATTAGAAGTATGAAATTATGCCATGTTTATACACATTACTATCCATGTACAACATTATGATGATCATGTGCTTCATGAAATCCCCAACTATGAAATTATGAATTGTTGATATTGGTCATATGATCAAAAGTTTCAAGCCTTGTTAGTTTCATTATATCGAGTCCTGGGGGTACTCGTACCCGATAATTTAGTTGTGTGCCTAGAGCCATGTCATATTTTCATGATAATCTCAGTCAAGCCATGAACAGTAGAATTTAGTCAGTCTCACAACTCCAAAAAACTCAGTAAATTCAGTATTATCTTACTCAGTAATCTCAGTAATCTTAGTAATCTCAGTAATTTCGGTCAGTTATCAGATTTTAGTAGTATTCCGCCAGTCAACAGAATTTAGTGAACTCAGTTTAGCTCCACTAAACAATACCTTTAGAACCAGTTCAGTTTAGTTAATTAGTTTAGTGTCTATTCAGTTGGGAGTAGGATTCAGCATCGAGTGAACCCAAGGATGGGGACTCACCTATTATTTAGAGGAGGGTGTGATCCTTAAAAGCAATCCTTGCATTCCAGAACTACGTAGCCAGCGTAGGTTGAGATGTACCCCTATGCATAGGGCTACTAATACATCTTGATTGGGGTTATTCCTACAAGAGGGTTGGCGGAAGAGCTTCCTATCGGAGAGGGTTACCTTACAACTTGTCTTTACCCGTGGCATGGTATTGACGCCCTTCCAGCTGGGGTTATAGCTTGGACACCACCAGTTCAGTTTTGGGATATGTCAGTTAGATGATTACCTCCTATAGTCTCAGTTTAAGTCTCATACTCAGTCTCAGTAAAAGAACCTAGATAGTTCTTCAGATTTAGGAATGTCAAATACAGTCAACTCTGATACAGTACGGAACTTAGTCAGTTCCATCAGATTCAGGACTGTCAGATATAGTCACTCATGTTATCAGTTATATTAGTTATCAGAACATATATTATCAATATTCAGCTTCAGGACTGTCAGATACAGTCAAACAAACCAGTACTTTATAACCAGAACTACCGGAAATAGTTATTCATGTATCGGTAATGTAGTATTAGTCCCTCAGTTATTAAGTATCCCAACATCAGTAAACTCAGATATCTATAAATCCATGTTATCAAAATTCACGAGTTAGTGTTATCACAAATTCAGTTACAGTCTCTTATTCATGCATGTATTCTCACGTTCATGTTATTCAATCAGTTAGTATTGTTCATACATATGAACCATTGCATTCATCCTACCTCATAACCCATAGAATGGGAAGAGTTTGCTACAACCTTCTTAGATAAATTATTTCCCCTACAGTAGAAAGAAGACAAAGTGTTAGAGTTTATAAACCTAAAACAAGGTAGCATGAGCATAAAAAAGTATTCTCTCAAGCTTACTCAGTTATCCAGGTATGCTCCCCATGTAGTAGCAGACAGTAGATCCAAAATGAATAAGTTTGTGCCTGGGATATCAGGTAAAGTGGTCAAGAAGTGCAAATCTGAGATATTGATTAAGGAGATGGACATGTCTAGGCTTATGGTCAATGTTCAAAATATTGAGAAGTAGAAACTTAAGAAGAAGGAGAGAGAAAATAAGAGGGCCAGAATAAGTAGTTATAGTTTTGCTTAGTCAGGGTGGCAGGGTGGTAATCGTTTTCAGTTTTGTCAGCAATGTTCAGCCTCGGTTCACTCTTTAGCTAGTGCACCAGTACCAAAGTTCATAAATAACTGTAGGGATGGGGAATCAGGCTCCAAGGCCCAGGGTATTGAGAGCAGGGTTTTTACTCATCCTCTTTGCAAAGAGTGTGGTAAGTATCATAAGGGTGTGTGTAGATCCAACAGTAATGTGTGTTTCAGATGAGGCAAATCAGGTCACAAGGTTCGAGACTGTCCTAAACTTGGTCCACAAAGTCAACACTATCTTCCTTCAGCTAAGTCCAGTCGCCCGAATCATAAGGGTGCCAATTCCAGCGCTTTCAGTGGGCCACGCCCAAATAGACTTTATGTACTTCAGTCCCGACCGAATTAGGAAAGTTCTCCTGATTCAGACACTTGTATGTTACAGATCTCTCATTTACATGCTCACGCTTCTTTAGATTCATGAGTTTCTTTTATTTTGAAACCTAGCATAGCAGTTAAACTTTGGGGTCAAAAAGTCAAGCCTTCAGATTCTAGTTATAGTTCCAGTATGTGTAGATAGTCAGTAAGGGACGACGATTCCTGACCCATTCCTGTCTTAGTGAAAAATTTCGTACTATAGTCATCATGATATTTACATATGCTACCCGTCTCAGTTCTACGAATACAACTTATAACCATATTCTTCTCACAGAATAGTGTGTGTTCCAAGTTCGTAGTATAGGAATTCTAGTTCACTTAGTGTCACGAATCATGTCCCCTGAAACACAGAAATTCCAGACTCAGGTTATACAACTCATGACTCATGTACTCATGTCAAGCTTTACAGTATGCTTAGCCCATATGACTCACGTTCCACTTTTAGTGAGTAGACAAACTCAGTAGTGTCATGTTGATATGCCCAAATTATACCTCTCTTTTAAGAGAGTAAGCGGTCGCTGTCAAATATAGAACCCAACTAGGTTGGGGTCGAATCCCACATGGAATATGGTGCTAATTAAGTTGTATGCAGAGTTGACTTTTAATCATTCGTTTCCGTAAAACAAAAAGGAGGAATTTGATTCAGTTCATAAATTAATGGTTTCAGTTTAACAAGATGAAATATGTGCAGTAGTATTCAAATTTAGAGAAATAGCAAGCTAGGGTTATGTCCACCTTGTAGTTTTTAATACTTTCTAACTATGGGCTTTGCGAATTCATACATGTATCAGGTTTATAGAGAAACATATTGTATTTAATAACATAATCCAAGTGTTTCTCAACCATTAAGGACCAATTTACTTTAGTTCTCTCGAATTAAAAGTGTTTACTAAAACAATACGAAATCTCCAAGTAGTTAATCCTGTTAAGGCATTAACATATGAAATAAGGGTTGGAAATCCTATTTTCTTGTCACTACTCTCTTTTCCGAACAACAACCTTTCTCTCGAACAAGTTGTGTTTTATGGCACATCCTCTATGTTTCCAACCATGAGAATTCAAGATAAACGAAGAGAGTATGATATAAACAAATTAATGCATAATGAATTCAAAACCCAAAGTAATATTTTGTATGCTACAAGGCTTCCATAACCCTAACTAATAAAATTAGCTACTCATGAATAAAACGGAAATCACAATAGAAATATTCATCATACCAAAAACAATAAGACGATCTTGGTGTGCAAATAGTGAAAACAAGAGAAACGTTTTCTCTCTCACCCTAAGCCGCTATTCCCTTTGTTCTATTCCCTTTGTTCCAAAACTAATACAGAATAATGAATTTGTGAATAAAAATTCAGCATCAAGTCTTTTAATAATATCTTCTCTCATACTTTCCTTCTAAGTCCCTAAACTAATTATAAATGATAAATTAGTCTTGGACATAGTTTCTAGGTGCTATATTGGTCCAGACTGCTACTCTCTCTTGTGTCATATGCCATCCGCACTCCATAGTCCCTTTATGTCTCCATCTACCTCATTAATACCTGAAATCATGCTAATCACATTGGTTAGCTCAATCACATAGAAGTAGAGAAAAAACATAAGAAACTAGGCACTTTGTTCTCCAAACATAGCTAAAATATGGGTAAGTTATGGTTCTTAGGCGTATAAATATACCCAAGATCACCACCCCCACACTTAAAGCTTTGTTCGTCCTCGATCAACTTATCCATTTATGCATACTACACAAGTCTTAACACCCATGAATGAAAAATAAAATGCTCAACTAGGCTCATACAACAATTATGAACAAGAAGTAGATTCATGAATCATTACTAGAGACAACCTACCCTCAAGAATAGACTCATTAAGTTGGCAAATTCATGCATACCATTTAAGCAAAAAAATCATATAAATTACCCAACCTTCATCAACCATGTGACCTCACAACAAAAAAGTTGCCCATAATCACTTACTATCATGCAATTTCTAACAATATGGGTATAAGAATCAAGTTACACTCACTCTCAGAAAGAATTATCAAATCACAAATTATGACCATATGCTTGCCCTTAGTGTAATGCTCCACTAATATCAGAATGCTAAGATTAGGATCAAATAGGTCTTTTATGGGTTGTAATGCAGGCTAAAGGATGGGTAGGAACTATTTTGGCCAGAAATAGTGACTATCTTCCCTAAGCGCTTTAATACACTACATTATGCAACTAAGACCAATTTCTAACAACCAATTTACACCACTTTCATCTATCCATATCTTTTTTTTTCACCCCATCCCATTAAACTCAATTAATAACACTATGGTGGGAGCATGCAACCTTTTTAAATACATTTTGTTTTGTACCCATTTCACGTTACGCACTCCTATGATAGCCACCCTTAACTTAAGCGATTTGCCTTAGTTGAGGTGCATAATTTCCAAGAAGGACCAGGGCCAAAACAGGTTCATTGTAACATGTCCGGGATAAAATTTAGAACTTTTTTTTTCAATAATTTTTGCTACTCCCAACCACATCAATTGCACACGCCAATAACTAGACTTTGGGGCATCAATTTCACCTTTTTCCTCTTATTCTCAAACTCCTAACTAAAATTGATTTTATATTAAAGTGCTTAGGAGATTTTAAATAAAATTACGGTCTATTAAAGAACGGGTTACGCTACATATAAGGCTAACAAAAGAACAAGATAAACGCTCAACGGGGCTAGCTAAGATAATGTGCAAAGGTGTGTCAAAAGAAAGCATGAACAATGGATGTCAGAGAAATGCCTAAATCATCTCCTAAACTCACAATCTTTATTTCGCTTTGTACACACACCAAGCAAGTTCTAGCATCAGTTGCAATAAGGGATATACAATAGTCTTACACACTCTTGGCACATGGTCAACTCAATTAGGAGCATTATAGATACTCGACCCAATAATTAAATGAATTAAAATAAAACCAACAATCACAATAAGAGTCACAACTAGAGCCTAGGTGTTTCAAGCAAAATGATACATTACATACTTATGTTATAATGTCATATGATCCACATTTACTGTTACATGGAAGTAAATAACTAATTTTCTCTTAAGACAGTCGTCATCCATCCATCATCGAGAAAAGCACCTAATTATGACTAAATAACTAACAAAATAAACAAAATAACTAATCCTATCATAGAAGTATACTAAGGAGAAGGTACTATTTTCTTACAAAACAAGTAGCAAAGAAACCATCCACCCCACACTTAAGCTAAGCACTGTCCCCAGTGCAAATAACAAGATAAACAACCTGGCTAGTAGTACTCTTCATCCACATTAGGAGTCATGCCACCTGTATGGAGATCATCATCAGAGCCATTTTTACTGTATTTATCACTTCATCTACGTCAGCCACACATAATGAAACTAACTACAATTAAGATGAAGGTGGTGAATTCACCACCCCACACTTAATATGTTAGTATAAACCAATTAAGTGTTATTATCGGGTACTCAGACTTCGCCGACATACACTTTGATATGGTGCACCAACATTAGTCATAATGCAATTCACTCACTTCAATTCCACCAAATTTACTTCAATGGTATAATTTTTGAACAAAGTTATGCCTAAGAGCTTCACTATATTAATATACACAAAACACCATCACTTTCACATGATTTAACCAACACCATGTTCCATCAAGTAAGTTGTGAAATAATGGCCACACAACTAAACTACGTTAGTCATGAACAATTCAATCACATGCAAAAGCTTAAAGTCCTACAACAACGGTGTCTACTAAAACATTGTTTTTTATCTTCCCAAGATGCTCAAAACCTCTCTTTGACATAGCCATGGCAAGAATTTAGTGCATAATCCTCAAGAAATAAATTAAAAACTACAACATAAAGTCATAACACTTAAGGATTAAGAAAAGAAAAACTTACCTTAAAGATGGAAGATTGAAGAAATAAAGAGAGAGTTGTTGAGATTATGAAGCAAAGAAGAATCTTGAAGGACAAGGGGAATGTTGAGAGCAAATGCTTGTACGACTTATGGGTGAAATAAGGATGAATTTGGGCATTTAGGTGTGGAGTCTATTTAAAGAGTGAAATTCGGATCAGATTGACCCAATTAAAAGTCGGATATATATTGAAATTGGAAGGGTGTTTAGCGCACAAGTTATCACACAAGTTATCACACAAGTTTAAGTGTGCGCCGCATTGGTCATCGCACACGTGAAATAGTGAGCCTATGCGGTATAGTGTGCGATGCACATGTTATCACACAAAGGTAAGTATGCGGCGCATATGTTATCGAACAAGTTTAAGTGTACGACGCCCAAGGTATCGCACAAGTAAAACAGTGAGGGTGTGCAGTTGGGTGTGCGGCGCACAAGCCATCACCAAAGTTAAGGTATGAGCCACATACGGTATAGAATATATGAGGGTGATCTTAGGCTATATATTCGGCGATGCCTTTGCCATGGCCTATGTAAACTTGGACACCATGCACCCCGTTCGTCGTATAAAGATTTAAGAAAGGCTCGTACCGTGGGGGATTTGCCCCCGCACCCCCATCAAGGTCAGTAGAGTGCTCCGGGATTAGGTCTATCATCTCGATCCCTATGCTACCACCACAGACCTCCTTGAAATTCAAAAAATAAAGTCAGACCGCAAAACGTTGGGGGGAAAATTAACATAATTTGGGTCACAACTCTAACACGAGTCATGAATCGATCCTTAACATTTGACCACTCCAACTTACCTGTAATGTCACTGTTACTCCTAACTTACCACCATTGATATGGCTCAATTCTAAACCAAAACTGGTACCAATAACCTCCTTAGTACTTCATGTACCTACACTTAATAAAAACACAACTAAAAATGATTAAAAGGATGGGTTGACTCCTACCAAGCGCCGTAGTTTTAGTCGTGGCTCGAATCTTATTTTTGTATTTTTATTTAACATGATAAAATGAAAATAAAATCATGGGTTGCCTCCCATACAACACTTGATTTAACGTCGCGGCAGGACTCAATTATCTTGACTACTCAGACTTCGTCAAGATACATCGATGATACTACTTGTACCTCATTTGTTGGATTAAGAAAATGCTTTATTCCAATTCTAGCTACTTTAAAGGATTATCATAGACTCTATCTTGGGGTGTTGGTAAAGTTGCATAGGGTTCCATTGACAATCATTTCAAATAAAGTTACTTAATTTATCTCTTACTTTTGGAAGGCTTTTCAGAAGGGTCTTGGTACCCAAGTCCACCTCATAAAAAAATTTCATCCTCAGATAGATGGTCAGGCAAAGAGGACCGTTCAAACTTTAGAGGATATGTTAAGAGCTTTTTTTATCAACTTCAAGGGTAGTTGGGATGACAACTTACCTTTGATTGAGGTTTCCTACAACAACAACAATCACCATAGTATTCAGATGTCTTCATTTGAAGATCTCTATGAAAAGAGGTATAGATCTCCTACTGGGTGATTTGAAGTAAGTGAGGCTGCTTTGATAGGACTAGATTCAATGTATGAGGGAATGGAGAAAGTTCAATTGATTCAAGAAGGCTGAAGACAACCAAGAGCCGATAGAAATACTATGCTGATAAGAGAAGAAGAGATCTTAAGTTTGATGTTAGGGACTTGGTTTTCTTGAAACTTTCACCCATGAAAGGGGTGAAGAGGTTTGGTAAGAAAGGTTAGCTCAATCCATGCTAGGTTGGCCCATGTAGTATTTTGAGCCATTTTGGAAAGTAGCTTTTGAGTTAAAGTTCCTTGCAGAATTAACATCAGCGCATCTGGTGTTTTATTTCTCTTTCATTGGTGACCCAGCTTCTGTCGTTCCTTTAGAGATTATAGGTTGGAAGGATAGCCTTTACTATGAAGAAGTCCTAGTTGAAATCGTTGACCGTCAGATTCATAGGTTAAGAAATAAAGAAATTGCCTTGGCAAAGGTTTAGTGGAGGAATCAATCTGTTGATGGAGATACTTGGAAAGCAAAAGATGATATGCAAGGGAAGTATCCCCATTTTTTCTTCATCAATTCAAATTCAGCCACCAATGGAGATACCTGTCTTGCTTTTCTTTTACTTTAGCCACCAATGAAGATTTTGAACCATTCTGAACCCATATACTACCTTCAGCCGAATCAACCAACCAAACACCTAGTCTAGCCAGTTGATGAACCTCACAGACTAAATCCTTCTTATCCTCCCCAACATGCGCAACACTTCCTATAGACAATCTACTAAGGGCATCGACCACTACATTGGCCTTACCCTAGTGATACAACACACTCATATCATAGTCCTTCAATAATTCAAGACACCTTCTCTGAAGAAAATTTAGATCCTTTTGAGTGAACACATATTGTAAACTCTAATGATTAGTCAACAAATCAACATGAACCCCATAAAGGTAATGCCTCTAAATCTGTAAGGCCAAGACAACTGCTACCAACTCAAGTTCATGGGTCAGGTAATTCTTCTCATAGGGTTTAAGTTGTCTAGATGCATAGCCTATGACCAAACCTCACTTCATCAATACACAACCAATACCAACTCTAGAGGCATCACAATAAACTACAAACCTATCTATTTCTTCTAGTAGAGTCAATACTCGAGCCAAAGTGAGTCAAGCGTTCAACTCCTAAAAACTCTTCTCGCGGGAATCTAACCACTAAAATTTGACTTTATTTTTGGTTAATCATGACATGGGAGAAGTAATAAAATAAAATCCTTCAAAAAACCATCTTTATTAACTAGCTAAACCCAAGAAACTTTTGATATCTAATGTAGAGATGGGTCTAGGCCATTTTCTCACTTCTTTGATCTATTGGGGATCAACTCATATGATATCACCGAAAATAATGTGACAAGGAAAGCTACTGATCTCAACCAGAATTCAAACTTGCTAAATTTAGTAAATAACTGGTGCTCCTTAAGGGTCTGCAATACAATCCTCAAATGTTTAGCATGATCACCTTCCCTACGAGAATAGACAAGGATGTTATCTATGAAGACTATGACAAACATGTCAAGTAATGCTTGAGCACCCTATTCATAAACTCTATAAAAGTTGCATGAGCATTCGTTAGTCCAAAAGGCATAACTAGAAATTCAAACTGACCATATCGAGTTCTAAAGGATATCTTCAGGAAGTCATATTTTTTGACTCTAAGATGATGATAGCCGGATTTGAGATCTATCTTAGAGAAATAACTTGACCCCTGAAGTTGGTCGAATAAGTCATCAATTTTGGGGAGCGGATACTTTTTCTTGATTGTGACATTATTAAATTGATGGTAGTCCATGCACATTTGGAGGGAACCATCTATCTTGTGCAGTACTAAGAGAACTGGAGCACCCTCCGGAGAAAAACTAAGCCTAATGAAACCCTTTTCTATGAGGTCATTCAATCGATCTTTCAATTTATTAAGATCAGCTGGAGCCATTTTGTAAGATGGAATTGAGATAGTCTGGGTATTTTTTGTGAGATTTATTCTGAAGTCAATTTGTCTCTCGGGAAAAACTCCAAGAAAAACTGCAGAAAACACTTCTGGAAACTCATTCACTACAAGAACTGAATTAAGACTTGGAGTTTCAGAATTTGAGTCTTAGACTTGGACGAGATGGTAAAATACACCCCTTGGATATCATCTTTCTTGCCTTAAGATAGGAGATAAATTAACCTATAGGCACTGAAGTACCACCCATACATTAAATAACAAGCTCATTAGGAAACTAAAACTAGACTATTCTATTTCTATAGTAAACTGAGGCATAGCATGAGTGGAGCCAATCCATGCTGAGAATGACATCAAAATCAATCATCTTTAATTCTACAAGGTCGACTAAAGTAAATTTTTGAGACACTATGATCGAGCAATTTTTGTATGCCCATCTAGCTACAATAGAACTACCCACTAGGGTAGATACTAAGAAGGGCTCTGATAATAAGTTGGGAATGATGTCGAAGTCTATGTCTATATAGTCGGTCACAAAAGATAGTGATGCTCCGTGGTCTAACAATGCATAAACATGAAGATGGAAGACTTGTAATGTACCCATAACTATATCAGGAGAACTCTCCTAGTTATGTTGAGTTTGGAGAGCTTAAAGTCGGTTCTGACGCTACCCACTTGTGGCATTGGAGGTGGTGCCTTGATGAATATGGCGACCTACTGGAGCTGAGGAGAAATTTGGTTGTCCTAATTGACAAAATTCTTTAATTTTCTGGACCACTACTGGACAATCCCTGATCCTGTGGCCTGGCTTAGCACATCAAAATCACACATCACTGTCTGCCCTACACTCTCCCTGGTGTCTTTTACCACATCTTCTACAAAGTAGGTTGGTGAAATTTAAACTACCTTGGGACTTAGAGCCTAGTGCTTTACCTCGATTGTCCTTCCTGAACTTAGTCATTGGCACACTAGCTGAAGATGGAGCTGAATCTGAAAATTTCTAGCAGAACTGAGAATGATTCCCACCATCAGACCTTTGTTGTGAGAAGTTGAAAATACTAGTTTTGGCCGTCTTATTCTCCCTCTCCTTCTCATTGAGCTTCTCCTCCTTAATCTGGTGAGCCTGAACTATTAGCCTATAAAGTTCTATTTCCTTAATCAACATAGCTATTCTAAATTCCTTGACTACACCATCCGACACACCAGACACAAACTTACTCATTCTGGCCCTAAAGTCAACCACCCTAGTTAAAGAATACCTATCTAATTAGGTAAAGTTGAGTGAGTACTCCTTCACACTCATGTTACCCTACTTTATATTTATAAACTCCTGCACCTTGGCCTCTGTCAACTCGAGTGGGAAGAATCTATCTAAGAAAGCCGTAGCAAACTTATCCCACTCTATAGGCCCTACCTTAACCCCTCTGTCCTTCTTCTACTGCTTGAGCCAAGTGAGACACTCTTTGTAATTGGTAAGTAGTTAAATCAACACTCTCACTAGTAGTAACACCCATGATATCTGTCACTTTATGCATACCATTAAGAATCTCTTGTGGATCCTCCTTATAATTTGATTAAAAAATTAATGGAGGATTTATCTGAGTAAAGTCTCAAATCGCAGCTGCTGATGTGCTCACTACTGGATTGGATGGGGCAACATCCTACGGCTGGTTATTCTGAGTAGCCATAGTCTGGGCTAAAATGGTGAAAGCAGCCATGAATTCGGCATGGGAAACATGTTTATTCAGAGGGTCTTCCTTATCAGGTGGTAGTGTAGGCTGATCCCCGTTATTTATATTGGGAGATATTTCCTAAAAATGGATGAAATACGAGTTAGAAAAGAGAATTCAATAGAGATCGTAGTCTTTCGCATGACATGAATATTTAAAGAAAGGAAACTTTCCTAAAATGTCTCGCAGCCTCTTGCACATAAGTGTGGCACGCTTCATAACAATGCACAAGACTTTACTCAATACAGCTTTCAGACACCATAGGACACTTTAAAATCTTAGGCTCTTATACCAAATTATTCACAACTCGAGAATACCCCCTAATCGTAACACAATGCTTAAGGCCAAAAGTGACCCAAGCTAACCCCTGAATCAGGTATCTGCTATGAGCACTGAATAAAGTAATTATAAAACATAATATGGGAAGCTAAACTGATGAGAAATTATACTAAGATGAAATACTAAAACAATACCTAACAAGTCTAAATTGCTGATAAAGCTGAAAACAACACTAACTATCTGGAAGCCTTTAAAATATGAGGAGTTGATGGGACAAACTCCCAACTAACTCTGATTGACAGAAATGAAAGAAGTAATAAAAAAATTGCAAATAACTTGTCCTTTATGGATGAGAACTCACCACAACTATTGTTGAGTGGCACCTAAACTGACTAAGGTCGATCGGGGAACTGAGCGTCCGAACCTATGTTATAAGACTACATAAAGCGAAAAAGAATATGAGATCAGTACTTTGAATGTACTAGTACGTGAGTAGGGACAACTGAAATACATATAAGCTGAGCATGAATACATGAACATGTAAGATGAATGCAAGATCAAGTAAAACATGTGTTGAAATAATCTATAAAACTGCATAACTGATTAACTGATAAACTTGGCTCCTGGTCATGCAAACTGAGTTGATACGGTGAGAATACTAAAATGAGAATGTGGGAGCTAACATTTAACTGGCATTCCCTAGTTTGATCTAATCGTGGTCCAACCTATAGTCTAGTTGGAAGGATGTCAATACCTTTCCACAAGTTCTAACACTGGCCGTGTGGATTCACTAAACTAGTGTCCTAAAGGACTAGGGTGTCACCCTCGACTAGTAAGTTCCCCTAAAAAGTATCAACTCTCTACTGGAAGGAAGACCTATTATACCTACGCTAGCTATGCAGTTCTGGAACTCAGGGATTGCTATAAAGCTCTCACCTTTGACTGACAAAAAGCCTTCATCTCAAAATTCTCTAAGGGCTATGTTTTACTCCCAATTAAACTGAAATAAAAGCATAAACTAGCATATACACTGACAATTGATTTTCTCAAATAGGGTATGCTAAAAATAACAGTGCATTTATAATTTGAATATGATGATAAAATCATGATCTGACTGACTTATCTCTTAAAAATGGGAATATGCATACACATATAGGTATCGAGTGTTCATAACCTGCCAACATGAAATAAGACATTAAATATAGTAACCTCATCATAATATTATAATAAAATTCATGATTCATAGACCCAAAACTTAGTGTATTTCGCTAGACTGATGAAATCCATAATTATGAGTATGGAATATGTTAAACTTATGAGGACAATAGGCTTACATGATTCAATTCATAAATTGATAAATTTACATGGTTTTAATTAAACATGATATGCGTGACTGAGTTTATAAAATATATAAGAACATAATTCTCATGGGGAAAACACATTTTCACTATTTGAATTCAAAACTATTAAGGGAAAAGTGAGTAAATTCATACGACATTAAAATTTCCATACAAATAGGGAAAATGTTTTATACTTGAAAAATAATAGATTTTTGGGACTCAATGGGTGGAAGGAACCAACTGATGAATACCCCACATACCTGAGTTTCTTGAATTTTTGAAGAAAGCTTATAATTGAGACCTTGATTGATGAATTCCTGGATGAAGATTTTAGTTTTTTTGTTATTGAGAATTGGAGGAGGTTGAACGTCGTTAACTGATGATGAATGGGGTAAATAACGCCTCTATTGGGTTTTAAGTCATGATTTGGATGCTTAAAGAGAGGAGAAAGGACCAAAATGCCCCTTACTCCTTAATGAAAGCTGCAAGATTTAACTCTGCACTATGACACAAAGGTTACCGCATAGGCTAGCCTTCGTGAATCGCTGCGTATAGCAGAGACTATCCTCTATGACATGCTGAAATTGCGGAGGCTTACTACCTCCGTGGTTTAAAATCACTCCAAACCTTTTTCAAAAATTCCATAACTCTCTCGGGTGACCTTTTTAACATCCCTAGTTATATTCCAACTCATAAATCAACATTTTAAACTTGGGAAGGTCAAAAAATAATATATTTGAAATTTTGGTGGTTAAAATGGCTATGTTACTTGTACTTAGTGTGAAATAATTGCTTTGTGACCTCTAAACATGGGACGAATAGCTGGAAATTTGTCTAGAATCTTGCAGGGTATTATAGTGGGAGAAAAGAACTTCTCAGTGTTTAAGAATAGAAATACTTCTTCATGCGGATAGTGAGGTGTTTTTGATATTTTTTTTCCAGAAATTTTTAATTGTAGTTAGATCTTGGCTTTGGGCCCAACAGAAGAAAATTGAATTATTGAAGACTACTGTAAATTTGTTGTGCCTTTTCCTTTTTTTAAATTCTTTTGCACATGCATATACTGATCCAATGGTATTAAGAAGAGTACAATGAACAGAGAAAGGCTCCGTCATAAAAAATTTCAAAGGTCGGTAATGCTTTTCGATCCTGCCAATTTTTTGATTATGCTTCAACTTAGTTATGATCTTGAGGTGATCACGATGAAGAGTAGATCATTCAACACTATCAATTTTTTTCTATTCGTTACCAACAAATTTAGATCGTATTACGTATCTCCTTTTTTTACGTTCTGTTTTTTTTTGCCTAATTTGGATGCTTAAGGTTTTCCATAAGGGCTAGATTTTGAAGCAAGTAAAAATCTTTAGCTATATTGTGAGATTTAGAATTTTCACATTAGTAGTAACCTTCGAGGTTCTGCAACTTTTTTCCTTTTCTGAATTTGGATTTTAGTTTGGGATTTATTTTTTCTGATATGTTTGTATGTTGCAGAACTGGAAGGTAAGGTTACATATCAGAGTTTTAGTCCATCGGGCTTTCCTCTTAGGTTTGTCTCATTTTCTTCATACACGTTCATGGACTTTTATTCTCCTTTTTATAAATTTCTTTGGACAGTATGTTCTCTGATTTCTAACAACTTCATTTTTTTTTGTGGTCAGGGTGGAAGTTTTTTTTTTTTTCTAACATTTGCTTCAAGGAATGTGAGAAAAAATCCTCAATGAATTCTTGAGTTCCATAAAGTACGATCATGTAAACTGTCAATGAGTGTATTATGTTCTTTTTATTTGATCAAGTACTTTGGTAATATATATTGGTTCCTATTAATTCTTCTAGCTACTGCAAAAAAATCACCTTTATCTTCTTTAATGCCCCCACCCCTCACTCCTCACCCTAAACCCCACACCCTGTAGATCCTCACCACCACCCCTACCCCAATTCTCTTTCTCTTCTTCTAATCCTTCACACCCACTTCTATTATTATTCATCTATTTTTTAAGAAATAAAACAAGTAATGTTTTTATACTATTAATTTAGATTAGGTAAATTCATAGTTGTTAGACCTTAGAATAAAATTAAAGCCAAAATCAGCACAACCCAGTAGGATTTTAATGAAGTGTCTAACAATAATTGTCAATCTTGGAATACGATATTATCGACTTACTTTCAAAGGGGTCTTTTTGAAGATGCTTCATGATGTTTGATGAAATTCCTGAACCAAATATTATGAGTTTTAACTCAATTATATCGAGTTTGTCTCTTTTTGAATTTTCAAAAGAATATTATTTTATTTTTTTAGGTGTTTTCAGTCATGGTGGTGGGGGTGGATGTGTTTGTTTGACAGAAAAAAAGAAAGAAAGAAAGGGGCGGAGGTAGGCAGCATTTGCAGGAGTGGGGTTAAGAGAAAGAAAACATGGGGCAGGGGGAGGTGGTATTTGCAGTGGTAGGGGGTGGGGGCGACTGGTTTTGATGGAGGAAGGGGAGCGAGGGGGTCATAAGAAGAAAGAAAATAGGGGTGGGAGGTATTTTTTAATTTAACACAGACACAGACACACACACACACACACACATATATATATATATATATATTATTTATATGGATCCAACATGGCAATGATGTGGCACTGATGTATGGACGTATGTAATGAACTCTCCATCGTGAGAGTGGTATTATATCTTTAGAGTTGTATTTAATTCACTATAAAATTGTTAAGGGGAGTAAATAATTATCAGTGAAGTTAAAGGGATAAAGTAAGTTGAGTGAATAAGTTCAGGGGTGAAATGATGTCTTTTCTCTAAAAGAAAATTTACTAAATACTTATTTTCTTGCTGCCTCATTAAAAATCTTATCAGAAAAATTCAGTCGAGCTATATGTAGGTCAGATAATAACCTACATCTCCATGACTAACAATATCTACACTATCCTTAATAGTATAAAATAGATCCATATCAATAGTCCCTTTTAGATATCATAATATATGCTTAACTCTATTCTAATGTCTATGTGTAGAGGAAGAACTATGCCTTGCTATTAAATTAACAAAAAAAATGCTATATCAGACCGTGTAGAGTTAGCAAGATACATAAGTGAACCAATAACACTGATACATGGTACTTCAGGACCAAGAATCTCTTCATCCTCTTCTAGAAGAAATGATTTTTTACTCACTTCAAGTGATCGAAAAATCATTGCAGTACCTAGAGAATGTGCCTTGTCCACGTAAAATCATTTCAACACATTCTCAGTATAGACAGATTGGTGGATTAAGACCCCATCTGCTAAATGTTAAATTTACATACCAAGACAAAAAAAATTCTTTCCAATGTCTTTCATCTTAAATTCTTTCTTCAGATATTCAATTATCTTTTGGACCTTTTTTGAAATTTCAATAAAATTTATGTCATCACATACACAACGAGTATTACAAATTCTGAGATTATTTTTTTAATAAAAATATAAGGACATACGACATCATTTATGTAACTTTGACTTATCAAGTACTCACTAAAGAGATTATACCACATATTTTCTACATGTTTATATCGTATAACAATCGTTGTAATCTGATTGAATACATTAATCGAGGTTTTAAACTATATGCTTCAAGTATTTTTAGTCCTTCTAAAATTTTCATATAAATTTCATTATCAGATGAATCATAAATATAAGTTATTACCACATCCGTTAAATGTATTTCAAAGTTTTCATGTATAGCTAAACTGATAAGATATCAAAATGTTATTGCATCCATAATAGGTGAATATGTTTCTTCAAAGTCAATATCAAGTTTTTGAGAGAATCCTTGTGCAACAAGGCATGTCTTATATCTTACAATTTCATTTCTATCATTTCTTTTACGCATAAGTAACCATTTATGGACTACTAGTTTTACATCATCAGGAGTTTGGACTACAGGTCCAAAAGCATCATGTTTAGCAAGTGAGTTTAATTCTAACTGAATTGCCTCCTGCCACTTTGGTCAACTCTAAAATATCTACCTTAATCTCCTTAAGGCAATTTTCCTATTTTCCTGACCCTTTACTATCTTGGACAACAAAGCCTCTATCCTTGATTCACTATTACGGTTGCCTGGTGGAAGATATACTCTACCCTTCTCTTTGTAATCATCCTTGCATCTCCACTCACCGCCCCTCTCTCATCTTTGATCTCTGTACCTATCCGCATAGTAGTTCCGACCTTAATTTTCTTGCCCCTTTGCTTAAAAACCCACCAACTCTCTATCTAGATATTTCTCATCTTCTTCTAAATCAAAATCATATAATCTAGAGGCCTTATCTTGGGAACCCACTGCATTTATCTTTTCAGAATTCACAGTTGTAAACTGCTTTGGCAATAACCCAACCTCCATCCTTAGCTGAGCAACCTTTTGTGTAACTGTTTTATCAACAACTCTGTGTTTGCTGGAAGCCCAAATAACATAAGTGACAAAAACTCTATCTGCCTCTCGAGTATGCCACCTCGGTTGGTGAGAGAGATATGATCTAATATCTCTAATGCTACCTCCTAACGTAGGCGCATGAATGATCCACCAGTAATAGTGTCTACCATGGCTTTCAAAGTGGTGTTTAAGGCTCGATTGAAGATTTCAAGCAAGTTGCTTCCTGCAATTATATGATTCGACACCATTATAACCATCTTATTAAACCAAAACCATGCCTCGTACATTGATTCATAGTGCAACTACCTAAAATTATATATCTCATCCTTCAATTGTAGCATTCTGGATGGGGGAAGAAATGATATAAGAACTACCTCCGCAACATATTCCAAGTAGTAATTGATTCTCAAGAAAGTTCCCCTAACCATAATATAGATTTATTTGTTAGAAAGAAAGGGAACAACCTTAGTATGAGAGCTTCATGATCTACCCTCTGTATATTTTATGATGTGCAAATCCCAATAAAATTGAGAAGATGCATATTTGCATCATCAGTAGGCAAGCCCGAAAACACACCATACATATTCAATAGTTGAATCATAACAACAGTGATATCAAATTTCACATTCAGTGGCAATGCAAGAAGAATGATAGATCCTATCTCGGTAGTCTAAACATATCCCAAATCCTACTCTAGATCATCATATGTTAGCAAGTATTGATATGCTAGGAGTTTTTGAGCTCCACCCCTTTTATATCTATCGAGTTGTTCTCGATGATCAACTTCCGATCTCTGCCTTACTAGTTTTGCCTCTTAAGCTGCAAAACAGGCAGTCTCATTATCCTTTGCCTCATTTGCTTTAGGAAATAGTTGGTTAGTAGTCTGATCAACAATATCCTAAATCACACCAAGGGGGGAGGCAAATCATTTGGGTTATTTTGAACCCCTTCAAGCTCACCTTCTCGTCTATGTTCTGACATCCTACGATTCGACTGTAGGATTCTTTTCAGTTCAGGAAGCAGTGAAAGTAAGAGATTGCCTTAACTCTTAGTGCTTGGCATACACTGGAGAATGCCTCAAGAAGAATAGAAAAATACGCCCGAAAACTTCAACAACTTCAATCAACAACTCCATAACCATATTCTCCGACAACGGCATGATAATTTTGATGTCGCCTATAACTACACATCTTTAGAAACATACAGTAGTCGGAGTCAAAATATAGTAACCCAACTATGCTGAGGTGGAACCCACAGGAAATAAGGCAGAACTATCCCTCAAACTTACTAAAATAAATGGGTTGTGCATAAAAGTAAATGGGGAAATTTTTGTAATCTGTAGAAAGTGACAAAACTCGAATGCTTTTAGTTGTAAACAATCTAAAATGAAAACTAGGACTATGTTCCCACTGGCTTCCTAACTTTGTAGTTTGTCCTACACCGTTGAACTAACCCAATATCTTGCATGCAGAATCTGATAAGTTGCGTATTGCTAAAGGTGTTCAAATGGCAGTTGGTGATACTTAACTTATTAGACTCTGCATGCAAGATATTGGGTTATTTCAATGGAATGCAATAACATACAGAGTTAGGAAGCCAGGGGAAACATAGTCCTTGTGTTTGTTTCAGATTGTTTGCAAACAAAAGCATTTGAGTTTTGTTACTTTTGATGGATTATAGAAGTTTTCCCCATTTACTTTTCTGCACATCTCGTTGATTTTAGTAAGTTCGAGAGATAGTTCTTCCCTTTTCTCTGTGGGTTCGACCCTAACCTATTTGGGCTACTATATTTTTACATCGACTATTGTATACTTCTAAGATGGTGTAGTTTTGGGCGACATCAATGCCATATCTGTTGTAGGGCGTGAACCAAAAAACATACTCAAGAACTCACCAAGGTTGCAAACCGCTCTATTAATAACAAAAATTCTAGCAACTAGGAGAAATGTAACCTTAGCCAAAAACTGGTCAATCTAATACTCCATTTAGGCAAGAACACTCTATTCACCAACTTACGAAATAGTCACAGGAAAGATCTCCCGTCTCCAACTCACTAACTCTCTAATTCTACTTGGACAAGAACCACATCATGGCAAGAACAAAATGTCTAACTCCACGCTGATACTAAAATCAAATATATCTCTAGGAGACGAACTTGACAAACCTGAAAGATGAATCCAAAACCTTCCAACATCAACATCAAAACCAATCGAGCAATGAACTAGTCAAATCAAAATGATGGAAACCAAGCTAGTCAACCGTAAAAATGGTCTACATAATACAATCACCAAATCTAAAACCTTACAACATCAACATCAAAACCACAATTGAGCAATGAACTAGTCAAATCGAAAGGATGGAAACCAAGCCAGTCAACCGCAAAAATGGTCCACACAATACAATCGCCAACTCTAAGACCATAATAGAATCACGGAAAGCCAACTTACCTTCAATAACATAATCCACACTACAACCAATCTAGCACAACCAACAAAAAAAGATCAACATCACCTCACTAAAATAGAGAAATCATCAAACCAAGCTAGCAGCCCAAGACAACAAATAAGAACTGCGAGGAATGGAATTCTAACTAGATAATGCTAGTTTTATAATCTACCAAGAGAGGATCAATTAACATCACATAATGACAATAATGGCAATAGTAATACAAACACAAATATAAAATATAGGTTGTATCCAAAATGAAAATCAATAGAAAGTACCACTCTAGGGCCACAAGAAGGCCAATATGCAAAGAAAAATTGGACTTAAACCCAAATACTATACCCATAGGGGAAATATATCAATGCTGATCCACTCCATCCACTTCAAAAAGAAATTATCTACGAGGGTAGTCATAAAATAATGAACTATATATCAAGGTACACAACAATTAATATAAACCTACTAAGGCATACAATCATCAATGGGTATGAGAAGCCTAATACACAAATAAAAAAGGTAAAGGCAGGAAATAGAACTGCACCTATCATGATAAAATCCAAAGTCACATGCCTGACGGGTTTGAGAGAGAACAAATATGGATGGGTCCAAACTTGGAATGAGCATCAAAATCATCAACTGAGGCTCTAAGCGCACTATCTCTAAGTGAAAGTTCCATAACACTATGAGTCAGATCTGAATAAGCTGAGTGACTAATAATCCCATGTCAGGGACACTCTCTAGACTAGTGGCCACTCTCTCTACCATCATAGATAACTTCTAAAGCATTAGCCTAGCAATAAATATGAGTTGACCCCAAGTGGCTGACCAAATAATGCTGAGGGAACTCCCTACAGAAATGACCATCCTCCTCGCAATCATAACATACCTCAAGAACTCCAGGTTAGCGACGAACATATGCTAACTCTACCTGAATAGCCAACTTGAGTCTGGAGCACTCTCTAGACCAATGTCCAATCTCATCAAAACCAACACAAGCTCCTGGAATACTCAAGAATGTTGCTCTTGTTGATCCAAAATGGTCTCAATGGCTTGAAGACCAATACCAAATACTCCATAAGGTCCAATGAGAAATTTGGTCACTACAACCGCCATGAATAACCTAAGAGTCACTCATAGTATATAATGCTACATGTGTAGAACTAATGGGCTACAAGTGAAGCTGACCTCCCCCAAAAATATCCTTACTCCTGGATGGAATACTAATGACATGGCCTCTTACCGCCACCTCCATAAGTCCTAATACATGTTTTTTTGTGGCCCTCACATGGTAAATAACCTGAGAGAAAGAAGACCCAACCACTATCAAATGTTTTGATGACAAACAAAATGACAACGCTAATCTCTAATAAATCCATGCACTATGTCATGCTGTAAAGGATATAGCATAGGAATATGCCTAGACTATTCAAGAAACCCAATCTTGTACTCTAAAATCATCGACGAACCCTATTGAATACCAATAGACCCAACTCTAGCCTGAGAACTACTCGATAAACTAGATGTCATCCTTGGCTATGAGGTATTTGCAAAAAGATTTGGGATCCCCAATGTTAAACCTCAAAAGGCTAAAGCAACCCTATACCCTATTGGAGCCTGAGCTAGCCCAAAATTCACTAGTCAGCGCTAAAAATCTTCTACATCCATCTGAAACCCCATGTTCGATATTTTTCTAGAACTCTAGAAATGCATACTGAAGTCCCATTTGTATCTATCGAAAACCTCGCATTGTCCATCTGGGAAAAAATAGAGTCAAAGAACATATTTGAGGCTCATAAAAATACAGACACATGACAAGGAATCAAGAATAGAATTTCCTAAGAATGCCTTGTAGCCTCCCAAAGATAGGTTACAGATGTTTCTAGTTATACCAACGTCTTAGCACTACCAATTAGGGACTACCAAGAGAATAAAGGAAGAACACAGAATAAATGAAATAAAAGATTAAAATGCGTAAGATAGTTCCAAAACCTAGTAAAATCAGTACAAGAGCTTCTAATGTAATAAGATTACTAAATGAAGTACTAAATGAATATACTAATACAACCTATCTATGAATACATTATATATATTAGTCTAATACACAGGAGGGAGAATGAAAATGCTTTAAATGCTTGGAGCTTACCCTATGTCTCCGAACCAAAGCTTCTCTGCACAATGTACACAATAACAGTCAAGACCCATACTATATGATCTGCTGGCTACAGAAGTGTAGTATGAGCATCAAACATATCGTACTTAGTAGACAACTATCGACTGAGATCCAAAGATAATGAAAATATACATAACATCAAGCAAAAATATAAAATATGCTCAAATATCTAGGAAAGTAATATAGTAAAGCAGAGGAGGCAATAATGATAAACTATACTATTTTGGACATACATAGGAACCCTAGAAACATACCATATATCGCTAGCCCATATGCAAATAAAGAGAAGATAAAGGATATACAATGGTATACAAGCCCAAGGAATAACATAAACACATAAAGGAAGGAAAGGATATACGATAATATCATAATGTACATAAATCAGGCTAACCCAAAGATATAACCTAAAGTAGTCATACTAGCATATTATGACCTCCTAATCATAGTAGGAACTGGGACCAACATAATTAGAATCTCTAATCCATATGTCTAAATAAAAGATAATTATTCATGATAAAGCAGCCATAAAAAAAGAATCAGAATCATACTTCGAATCTTAGTACTGAGTCAATAATCAATATTTCATGAACTATCCATAATAATAATAATAGTAATAACAATAACAATAACAATGTGAGTAACCTGCTAGTTTGGAAAAACAATACCTAGCCCATTCTTTCATAAACCTCCACTGATATAGGCTCGACAGGTTTAACCAACACTCAGCAAAAAATAGTCATACCTCTACCTATGCAAGCCCCCATAAGATTGATAGATATAGGCACATACTAGTGATAAGTAATGCGCATGCAAGGATAAAGGAAAATAGAATCCACAATACCATAATTAATCCAAGTGTCATAATGTAACCTAACATATAAACACATATCATCAATATCAAAATTATTTATTGGACTTGAATTGAAACTCATATCATCGATCACCAGACTTGAATCGAAACTCATATCATCAATATCACAATCAATCATTGAACTTAAATTAGATCTTATATCCTCAATATCATCATTAATCATCGGACTTGAATCAGAACTCATATCATCAATATTATCAAGTCCAATACTAGTAATACATACATATATATGTGTGGCTAAGAGAGTGTAAGTCCATAAATCTATTGCTTGGGTTAAGCTCTGGGACTAAATCATCATACAAGTGCAGAAAGGGTCAGAATCTCTCTCGATAATGGCAAATAATAGTAATAAATCGTACATCAAAATCTATCTTGGCCAAATCTCTAAAACATCAATTTCAATATCAATGCATATAGTCCAGTCATTAATATGGTATAATTTCCACTATGAAGAAATCCATTTAAAAGTGAAAAGTGGGAATAAATCCATTTAAGGAAAAAAGAGTAGTAAAAATCAAATTTTTGATGATATCATACTATTTAACATTTTAGCAAATATGATGATACCAAATCTGTGCATGCCATCACTAGTATCCAAAAAATATAACTATAAGTATCATGATAAGAATATAAATGTAAATGAGCTAAACCATGACTTCCGCAAGGATAAATCATTTCCTAGAATCCAACCAATATCATAATCATGGCCTTGGGCCTAATAATGTACATATCCGACATAAACATAACATCATAATCCGTTAAAACTATCACAATCAATCCATTATCATACTAAACATCATACTGAAGGTTTATTAGTCTCAACTATTCCTACATGCTAGAAACCTAGAATAATAGGATCCTACAAGCATAATAAGTATTTCACCTTAAGGGACAATTTTCCTTCGAGCCCCTAAACTCATAAATTAGGCTAAGTCGTGGAGTAATCCAGGGGTAAAATCATAATTTTATTTTCAAAATATGTTACTCATATAATTCTCAAGCAACAATCCAAGCAAAAATGAGATAAAAACGAGATTCAAATACAAGAAAAAACATTTTCAAGTTTTACTGACAAAAAACCCAAAAACCCATTTTAAAATAAAAAAATTGAATTCATTTTAAGGATGAAATCAAGGGAAAAATTATAATTATAAGATTAGAAAACTTACCCATGGAAAAAATCTCAAAAACTCCTTTAGAATCGCCCAAATACGAGCTCTCAAGCCCTAAAAATGGTGAAAATGGAGTTTTGATTCTCAACTTGGGTGAAAATCATGAAAAACAAAATAGAAGTTCTTGATAAATATGAAAATAGAGTTCTAAATAGATATACAATTATTCTATGAGAAATACACATCGAAATCATCAAAATCAAAGCTTCTTAGCCCCCAAAATGTCAAAAATTTAAATTTGGGGTCTTATACTCAGTGATGGCTGCTAAAGCATCACTTTGGACGCTAAAGTAGTCTAATCAGAAGTTAAAAGTACCTCAAACTAGTCATATGATTGCTTTAGAGATTGTTCAAATGGTCAACGATCGCTAAAGCGGCCACACCAGCACCAACAAATTCCAAAACTTATTTTTGACTCTTATTACTCATCCGAAACCCTATAAACATGAACGAATAATGCAAATTAATTATAAACATATTTTGAATCCAGTGGAATTACAAAAGATTTAATGTAGTGTAGTTTTGACTAAATGTGGGGAAAACACCTATAGTTCTATTTTTTAAATAATCCGGCCAATAGCTCAAAATGAGTCCAGAAGTCTCGAGACCTGACCAAGGGTCCCCCTAGCCTAAAATTAATGTTATGGAGCTGATGGCACTGTCATAATTTTCATTCAAGGTCATCTACTAAGATTTTTGGTTTGAGACCAAATCATAAACAACGAAAGCTCTAAAATTAGGAAATGAGTCTAAAATCCAAACGAACTATCCGGTAATCGAATCGACAATTTTGGTAAGTCATAAATAACTTGTAGCCGCTGTGGGAAGGGTCAAAATACAGGAAATACATGCAAATTGAGTTAATATCCTTGAGGGATATTACAATATGACTTATCTAATATCTAAAACTGAATTTAGATACCTTAACCTAATTTAGAGTAGAATTTACCTAAGAATGGATTTTGAAGATTAGAAGTGGGCCCTCTCCGGCCTACCTTAGGACAAGATTATGATTAGATCTTTGTAACTTTATAGGTGAATTATATACTTTCTATTATATATTTGGTAGCTTGAAAATGGGGGTTACATGGTTATTATGCTATTTTTGGTGATTGGGAGTTGATACGAGTTTCAGTTCAAGTCCTTCATTCAATTATATGAGTTTCATTCAAGTATAGAAAATAATGATGATGTTGATGATATGATATCAATTCAAGTTCGTCTTTGAGAGGTTTTGATAGTACACTATGGAATAGATGGATTCATGGTTATGGTTTGATATTTGGTAAACCTATGGAATCTCAATTATTTACTTTCTTGATTGTACCCCTGGGATTATGGAAGCCCACATTGGGTTATTTACTTTACCACACTTATTTGCTTATGGGGTCCAATTTAGTAGTTGTAATTGTGTAATCCTTACATTATTTTTTGAGTTTATTTATCTATTTATGTACAACATTGGAGCATTATTCCAGGTTTTCCCTTTACCTTGACTTAGCTTATTTATCTTGCATATTATCATACTTATATTATGATTTAGCTCAATCGGCCGATGATGCCTACTAAGTTTGCGCTGCTTTGGTACTCATACTATGCTTCTATACCTTTATGGTGAAGATTCAAGTACTAGTGGTCATTATTGATGACGCATTTGTGTTGGATTAGATTCGGAGATAGGATGAGTTCTTGGAGTCAGAGTTTTCCTTTTTTCTTCTATTATCTATATCTAGTCTTTCATTGTTCGAGACTGAGTTGTATTTAACTATTACAATACTTATATTTCCTTTTATTAGTAGCTTTTGTACCAACAATACTAGGTCGTGGTATGTTATTACTCTTAATATGTATTTTCCAGTTTATTATTAGTATTTGAATTATTGTTGTAAGTATTTACTTATAGATTTCTAACTTTTATGCCCTTTTTTCCACCAAGTTAGCCCATTGTTTCCCGCTCAAGGCCATGGTTGGGCTTACTTACTGGTGGGGTAAAGTAGGTGCTATAATGACTTGTAAATAGGGTTATGACAAGATACCTAGCTCATCTCAATTAATCCTTACAAGATGGTTCTGCCATAACTTAAGGAGTTGAAGGAACAACTTAAGGACCTCTTAGATAAAGGGTTCATCAAGACTAATGTCTCTCCGTGGAGTTCTCCAATTTTATTCATGCGCAAAAAGGATGGTACTGAAATTACAGACAGCTAAACATGGTCATCATCAAGAATAAGTACCCAATACCCAGAGTTGATGAGTTGGTTGATCAGCTTCAGGGTGCCTATTGGCTTTTGAAAATTGGTCTCAGGTCAGGATATCATCCGTTGAAGGTCAAAGAGTGTGACATTCCAAAAACTACTTTTATAACTTGGTATGGTCACTTTGAGTTTGCGGTTAATATTTTGGAATAACAAATGCTCCTACTGCCTTTATGAACTTAATGAACAAGGTTTTCAAGAAGCATTTGGACATATTTGTCACTGCCTTCATTGATGGCATACTTGTCTATTCTCGGAGTAATGAAAACAGGCAAACCATTTGAGAATTGTGTTTCATATCCTCCAAGATCTCTAATTGTTTGCAAAATTTAGTAAATGTGGATTTTGATTGGAGTCGGTTACCTTCTTGGAGCATGTTATTTAAAGTGAAGGTATTCATGTAGAATTTCAGAAAATAGATGCAGTGAACCGCTGAACTAGGCCCATTACTCCATCTAACATTAGGATCTTTCTTAGTTTAGCTAGTTACTATAGGAGATTTGTTGAGGGTTTTCCCTCAATAGCTGCACCATTGATCAAGTTGACATAAAAAAAGGTGAATATCCAATGGTCAGACAAATATGAGCAAATTAAGATTTGAAGAATAGATTGACTTCAACATTGGTATTAGCTTTACCAAATAGTTTAGATAGATTTATTGTGTACTGTGAAGCCTCCATAGTTGGGTTAGGTTGTGTGTTGATGCAAAATGGAAGAGTGATATCTTATTCCTCTAGACAACTTTAAGATTATGAGAAGAATTATCTGACTCATGATTTAGAGTTAGCATCTGTGGTGTTTGCCATTAAAATTTAAAGACATTATTTATATAGTGTGCATATGGATATTTTTACAGATCATTAGAGTCTCCAATACGTGTTCACGCAGAATGACATAAATTTTCATCAGAGAAGATGGTTGGAGTTGCTAAAGGATTATGACATCAATGTGATCTACCATCCGAGTAAGGCTAATATGGAAGCTAATGCTTTGGGTATATTTTCTATGGGTAGTGCAAACCATGTGAAGAAGGAAAAAAAGGAGTTGACCAAAGAGGTGCATAGATTTCCTCAATTAGGAGTATGTTTGCATGACACAGATAATGGTGGTTTAATAGTTCATAATAGTTCAGAGTCATCTATAGTAGCTGAAGTGAAAAAGAAACAATGTAATGATCTATCACGATCCAATTTCTCAGGTCATGATGCACCTACTATAACCAACCAGTAGGTAAGCTAACCCATAGTCAAGAACTACTAGTAACGAACTATTAAGAGAAACAAAATGAGAAATGCATAGTAATGTAATAAAAGATATATGTATATAAGCCAGTCCCAAAGACTGGTGGAATCAGTACAAGAGCTTCTAGTACGACTAGAATACAAATAAAATAATAAATATAATGATACAACCTACCTATGTATACAACATAGAGATGAATCTAATCTATAAGAGGGAGAATAGTAATACTCTGAACAACAAGAGCTCTCCCTAAATCTCCAATCCATAGCTGGTCCACACGATGTGCACAACAACCGTGAGAATCTGTATTATGATCTGCAGGCTGTAAAAGTGTAGTATGAGTGCCCAACACATGGTACTCAGAAGGCAACTGCCGATTGAGCTCAATAGATAATGCAAATATAGATAATATGAAAATAGGAATATAAACTACAACCAAGTATCAGGGAAACTAATATACTAAAACTAGGGAGGCCAAAAGGATAAAATAACCGATTCTAGTTGTACCTAGACACTACAGTACTATACCGTATATCACTAGCCAATATAAAATAAAGGGTAGAATAGGTATATATAGTAATATACAAGGCCAAGAAATGGTTATACAGCATGAACAATGAAGAATGGGAGGGATATATGGTAATATTATAGCTAGATACATATCAATATATATATATATACACACACATTTCACGACATGATCTAAGGCCTAGTTGTGATAGGTATCTCAAGTTCGTCAAGGACTGGAGACCACCCCCTTAGCCTAGACAATCAGAACACATTAAATAGTATGAAAACAGAAGCAATCCAAAATACATATAAGAAAGATAAGTAAACCAAGACATGGATACTAAAGATCTGAGAAAACATCCCAATCCACAGTTATTCATAAAGACTAATATCAAAAGAACAACGTAAGTCGGGACATGCCCCCAACTGTAGCCAAATAGGGAATCCAAAATAGTCTAGATAGAAATAATACCATGATGTAACAAGCCTTTAGAAAGAAGGAGGTTCACCAATTTAAGCTGACTTATTAACAATCCAGGAATCACCTATCACTGTACATGGAAATAGAAGTGTCTCCAAAAGCTGCATCACCTAGGGATATAACATCTAAGGATGGTTAGTGGGGTGAGCGCTAGCATGTAACTTAGGGAAGGGATAAAATAATTCCATGACCAATCAGTCCACAATCATTACAAAACCATATACACACAATTATAAACATAAATATATAATATGCCTAGATAGGGAACAAGGATTAGCATAAGAGTGAAATCATTAACTTGGACTGTGTATCTCAAACCATCATCTATACCCGCGGGTTATATGGGTCCAGATCTTAACGGAAAGAAAGGCTCCTAGTGCATGTTAGCCACACGAATTGGGGTATCAAGAAAGGTTAGGGAATCTACGACCTTCGCTAATCCAGTATACAAATATATAAAGTGTGAAACAAGCACACAATCATCAAGACTAACCCTCATGCCGATAAATATTGGTTCCTAATTTTGATCCCTCGAGATGTCCACTCTCACAACTCAGCTACAAAACTCCCTTTAAGCCCAATTAAAATATTTACACATTCCCATTAGTTGACCCAATAATCATCCATTAAGGCATAACCCGTTGGTATTATTATCATACTAACTATGCTAGCAAGCTATTATCAAAATGCCATTCCAATTATCATCACTTGGTGGAATCCACGACCCCACAAGTTCAAATCATTTATCCAGATGGAGGAATCTACGACCCCCAAGGTTCAATGTTAATTATCCATTAACTTAGGGAATCCACGACCCTCAAGGTTCAATTTTAAACCATATATGTTCTATTAGCCTTTTATGCAGTGGGATAGTTCCAAAAGTGATTACAATATTCATATACCCATGTTTAAAAGTCAAATCCATAAGGTGGGTTGAGGTTATTAACAATTTCAATTATAAATCCATTTATTAGGGGGAATCCATGACCCCCATCCCATTTACGATGCCCATGCACCCAATGAGTCCAAAAATTATAAATTCAAAACATGAAGGGTTCACAAAAGCCATGGCAAAAGAAATTCCATCAATAACATTCAAAGGCCCTCAACCCAATTTCCAAAACCATCAATTAATCACATAAATAACAATTTTAAACACATGCTTTTAACAAAACAAGTTTAGAGGAAGAGATACATGTCTGAGAATATCAAGAATTAGAAGCAATTTGGAGCTTGGAACCCGGAGAATGAATGTATAGCGAAACCCTTAAGCTTTTCTAGGGTTTTGAGTTTTGAGAGTGAAAGAGAGAAATTGATCTTTGAAAAATTGATGAAAATAAGTCTACTTTATGTTTAAAGGTCATACATAGGTGAAAAGACCCAAAAGCCCCTCATCCCAAGTGAATAAAAACAAAATTACACGATTTTAATACATCGGCATGGCACAATCTTATCACGGAGGCTAACCTCCATGCCATGCCATTATCGCGGAGGTTATCCTCCGTGACACAGTCATATCACAGATGCATAGTGCATCTATGCCATGTTGAAATCGTGGAGACTAACCTCCGTGGAACGTCAAAAATGCAAAGTCTCACTGCCTCAAAATTCCCAAAATGACCCTAAACCCCTTCCAAAAATTCGTTGACTCCTTCAAGACACCCTATTAACATACCTAAACATAATTTAGGTCAAAAATTAATGTTTCAAACACGGGAGGGTCAAAAATAAAATGATGGAAATTTTAAGGGTGTTACATTACCCCTTCCCCCTTTAGGATCATTCGTCCCCAAATGAGGAGTCAAGGTATCCATTAGCATGACTATAAGACAAAGATGCAGTCGCAAAACCATAAACAAAGTCCATAAGGTAATAAGAATAGGAAAACTCATACCTTAAGCACCATCATCTAACCCGGGGAGCAAGAACGAATATTTGGACTTCATGTCCTCTTCAGCTTCCCAAGTAGCTTCTTCCACCTTTTAGTTCCTCCATAGAACCTTTACTGAAGCCACATCCTTAGTCCTCAAATGATGGACTTTCTTATAAAAAATCTTTACCGGATAAGAGAAAGAATCCGAAATGCCAACATCCTCCAAAGGAATAATCAAGGAAAGATCACCCACACACTTCTACAACATCAAAACATAAAACACCGAATAAATAGAACCCAGGCTCGAAGGAAAATCCAACTCATAAGCATCATTTCTAAATCTCCTCATAATTGAGTATGGACCAACATAATAAGGACTGAGCTTCTCCTTCTTTCCAAATCTCATCACTCTCTTCATGAGAGACACCTTCAAGAACACCCAATCTCTACCATCAAACTCCAACCTTCTTCGCCTCATATCAGTCAGACTTTTGGTGACTCTGAGAAGTATTAAGACTATCCCTAAATACCTTTACCTTCTCTATAACTTGGTGAATTAAATCAGGACTGAATAATCTAGTCTCACCAACCTCGAACCACATAATACGAACCTGCACCTCCTACCATATAGAGTCTCGAATGGTGCCATCTGAATAATTGAGTGATAACTATTGTTAAATGCAAACTTAATGAGAGGTAAGTGATCCATACAACTACCTCCAAAATTAATTACATAAGCCCTTAGCATATCCTCCAAAGTCTGAATAGTCCTCTCCGCATGTCCATCTATTTGTAGGTGGAAAGCGATGCTAAGGTTCACCTTAGTCCCCAAAACACTCTGAAACGAACACCAAAAGTGAGACATAAACTTCATACATTTTTCTAAAATAATGGAAATTGGTGCTCCGTTCAACTTCACAATCTCCTAAATAAACAACTTAGCATAATCTTCTCCATAGTAGTCAGTCCTCACAGACAAGAAGTGAGCAGACTTAGTCATCCTATCCACAATGAACCAAATCAAATCATACTGATTTCGAGACCACGAAAGACTTGTAATGAAATCCTTGTTGATCATCTCCCACTTCTACACAGGCAACTCAATCTCTTGAGACATACCACCAAGTCTCAAGTATTTAACCTTCATTTGCTGACAGATCATACACTTAGACAGAAAATTGGCCATATCTTTCTTCATGTTGTTCTACTAATAGATATTTTTCAAATCATGGTACATCTTTGTTGAACCTAGGTGAACTGTATACCTTGACTTATGAGCCTAAGACAAAATCCTTTCCCGTAGCCCATCAACCTCAGGAACACATAACTAATCTTGATACTGCAAGATACCATCACCACTAATCTCAAAAGCCATAGCCTTTTACTGACCCACATCATCCTTAATCTGCATCAAAATGGGATCCAAAGTTTACTTCTCCTTCACCTCAGCACCATGAGATTACTTCACTATTTCTTGAACAATAACTTCTCCATCTTTGGAGTCCAAAAGATTGACTCCCAAATTAGCCAATCGATGAATATCCTTCACCAAAGCTAGCTTTTTCTCCTCTATATGAGATAAGCTCCCCATGGACAACCTACTAAGAGCATTAACAACCACATTAGATTTACCTGGAAGGTAGTAAAGACTCATATCATAGTCCTTGAGCAATTCAAGCTATTTTCTTTGCCTGAGATTCAACTCCTTCTAAGTGAACATATATTGTAAGCTCTTATGATCTGAATAAATGTCAACATGCACTAATAAAATTAATGGTGCCAAATATTTAATGCAAACACCACAACCGCCAACTCTAGATCATGAGTCAGATAATTCCTCTCATGTACCTTAAGCTGCCTAGAAGCATAGGGCACAACCTCACCATGATGCATCAAAATACAACCCAGTCCCACGCAAGAGGAATCAAAATATATAATAAAACTATCAGTACCCTCGAGAAGGGTCAAAACCGAGCAAAAATCAACTTATCCTTCAACTTCTCAAAACTACTCTCACATGCATTGGACTATAGAAATTTCATCTTTTTCTGAGTCAACTTACTCAGCGGAGTAGCTATAGAAGAGAAGCTCTCCACAAATCTCCTATAATACCCAGCCAAACCCAAGAAGCTCCGAATATCAGTTGTAGTCATAGGTCTAGGCCATCTCTTAACCGCCTTAACCTTCTGTGGATCCACCTTGATCCCCTCACTAGAAAAAACATAACCAAGAAAGGTCACCATATTCAACCAAAACTCATACTTTAAAAACTTGGCATACAACTGTTGATCCTTAAGAGTCTACAATACTACACGGAGATGATTGGCATGATTTATCTCTCTCTTAGAATATACAAGATATAGTCAATAAACACAATAATGAACAAGTCAAAAATATTCTCAGGACCAAAATCAAAATAAATAGCCATATAAGGGGTCATATAAGAAAAGGTTAGACACCAGATCAAGTAAATAATAGACATCACGAGAGAAAAACTATAACGTACCAATGAGAACATTAGGAGATGCCTTAGATTTCTGATAGGTGGCAAGAGCATAAAGATAATTTCAGTCAGCTCCAGTACTAGAAGAATCACCCTTTGGTGCAGGAGCTGATGAAGTAGCAATTGAAACCTTATTAGCTCCAAAAGCAACCTTAGCTGAACAATATCGCTGTAAATGCCTCAACTGACCATAATTATAGCACCTATTCCTCCTCTCATCACACTGACCATGATGCATCTGCTCATAAAATTTACAAGAAGGATAAGGTGGGGTCGACTGGGCTCTACTATCCTAAGATTGGGCACCTTGTGCCTTAAACCCACTGTTAGTATGAAAGTGACGATCACCAGATGACTTAGGATATGGAGCACAAGCCATAGAATATGAACCTTAGTTTACCTAAGTCTTCTTCTTGCCCCACTGCCTACAATATCTACCATTGTTCCCATGGTCTCTGCTCTACTCTGAATATCTGAACTTCTTATCTCTCCCATTTTTTCTTGTTTCTTCTTTTTTATCTTAAACCTACTGCATATACACTAAAAGCTCGGAGATATCTATGTTGTTATTCAACATTGTGGCCTTACACTTTAGTACCAAGTCCCAATACAAACCCAAACCAAACTTCCTTGTTCTCCCCCTCATACTAGACACAATATCTGGGGCATAATGAGAAAGCTAGTGGAATTTCAAAGCATACTCCTTCATAGTCATCCTTCCCTGCTTCAAATTCATAATCTCCTCAATTTTTGCCTCCCTCTAACTCCTAAGGAAATAAATGATCAAGAAAGGCACTCAAAAACTCATCTCATACAGTCGACTCTGCATCATCAACCCTCGACTTCTCCCACTCCTCATACCACTAATATGCCACATCCTTAAACTGATATGCAGCAAATTACACACCTTCAAAATTAGAAACGTGCATCACCAAGAAAATATTTTCCATCTTATCAATGAACCCTTGGGGATCCTCCTCCACCTTATATCTAGTAAAGGTCGGAGGATTCAACCTCATAAATTGGACAACTCTAGAGACCTCAGAAGATGCAGCAACAGAACCAACACGTCTAGGCCAACGAGATTAAGAAGTCACCAACTAAGTTAGCAGATGAATGGATCGATAGAAATCGACATTAGAAATGTCTTTTTGGGGAAGTGGGAAATAAATATCACCAGCTTATGAAGCCCAAGGAAAGCTGGTAGGGATTGGCGAAACTCTATGAGGAGCAGTACAATCAGGAGAAGAAACCCTAGATAGGGCCTAAACTCTATATACATGGTGAATTACATCCATATTGTTCTCAAGTTGGACAGAAGAGTTTTTAAGAGCATCAAATCTTTAGGGAGGCATGATCTAAAATACGAGAAAATAGAGATTTGGGAAGTTTTCAAGGCTTTAGACTCTATAACCCAAAAATAGAACACAAGAAAAGGAAAACATTCCTAAATGTCTCATAGCCTCTCCCTTATAAGTGTGGCACACTACACACCCATAAAAGGGACTCTACTTGACACGGTTTTATGGACACCCAATGACCATGGACCTAGACTCTAATACCAAGCTTGTCACAACCCAATCTAGGGCCTAGTAGTGATGGGTATCTCAAGAAGTTAAATATTCATCGGAGAAGATGGTTGAAGTTGCTAAAGGATTATGACATAAATGTGCTCTACCATTTGGGTAAGGCTAATATGGTAGCCAATGCTTTAGGTAGATTGTCTGTGGGTAGTGCAACCCATGTGGAGAGAGAAAAGAAGGAGTTGACCAAAGAGATACAAAGATTTTCTTGATTGGGTTATGTTTGCATGACACAGATGATAGTGGTTTAATAGTTCAAATGGTTCAAAGTCATCCATAGTAGCTGAGTAAAAATAAAACAATGTAATGATCTATCATGACCTAATTTCTCAGGTCATGATGCACCTACTATAACCCATTAGTAGGTAAGCTAACCTATAGTCCAGAACTACTAGTAACAGACTATTAAGAGAAACAAAAGGAGAAATGCGTAATAATGTATCAAAAGACATATGTACATAAGGTAGTCCCAAAGCCTAATGTAATCAATACAAGAGATTCTAGTATGACAAGAATACAAATGAGATAATAAATGTACTGATTCAATCAATCTATAAATACAACATAAAGATGAATCTAATCTTTATGAGGGAGAATAGTAATACTCAAAACACCAAGAGCTCATCCTAAATCTCTGATTTATAGCTGCTACGCACGATGAACACAACAATAGCGAGAATTCATATTATGATCTGCACGCTGCAAAAGTATAGTATGAGTACCAATCATATGGTACTCAGTAGGCTACTACCGATTGAGCTCTAAAGATAATACAAACATAGATAATATGCAAACAGGAATGCAAACTATAACCAAGTATCAGGAAACTAATATACAAAAACAAGGGAGGCAAAAAGGATAAAATAACCTATTCTAGCTGTACTCAGGCACTAAAGCATTATACTGTATATCACTGGTCAATATACAATAAAGGGTATAATAGGGATATATAGTAATATAAAAGGCTAAATAATGGATATACAACATGAACAACGAAGGAATGGAGGGGTATATGGTAATACTATAGCTAGATACATATGAATATATATATATATATACATATATACACATGTCACGACCCGATCCAGGTCCTAGTTGTGACGGGTATCTCAAGTCTATCGAGGACCAAAGACTACCACCTTATCATAGACAATCAAAACGTATTAAATAGTATGACAGTAGAAGCAATCCAAAAATGATATAAGAAAGATAAGTAAACCAAGACAAGGATACTAAAGATCTGAGTAAACATCCCAATCTATTGTTATCCACAAAGCCTCTAATATCCAAAGACCAACCTAAGTTGGTACAAGCCCCCAATGATAGCCAAAAAGGGAATCCAAAATAGTCTAAAAAGAAATAAAACCATGAAGTGACATGCCTTCCAGAACAAGGAGGCTCGCTGCTTCAAGCTCATTCATAAATAATCCAGGAATCAGCTATTACTGTGCACAGAAACAGAAGTGTCTCTGAATCCTACATTGCATGGTATACAACATCCAAGGATGGTTAGCAGGGTGTGAGCTAGCATGTAACTTAGGGAAGGGATAAAATAATGCATGATCAATTAATCTAAAATTATTCCAAAACCATATGCACACAATCATAAACATATATATATATATGTATATATATATATATAATATGTCGGGATAGGGAACATGGTATAGAATGAGAGATAAAATATTAACCTAGATTGTTTAGCTCAAAATGTTATCTATACCCATGGCTATATGGGTTTATCTATCACCCGGATGAAAGGGTCCCAGTGCATGTTTGCCATATGAATCGGGGTATTAAGGAAGGCCGAGATATCCACGACCCTTCACCAATCTAGGATACAAACATATAAAGTGTGACACAAGTACACAGTCATCAAGACCAATCCTCAGGCCGGTAAATGTGGGTTCCCAGTATCAGTAGCTTGGGACCTCCACTTTTACGGCTTAGCTACACTACCCCTTTAAGCCCAATTAAGTCATTTACACATTTTCATTCATTGAACCAATCATCATCCATTAAGGCATAAACCGTTGGTATCATCATACCAACTATGCTTGCAAGCTATTATCAATATGCCATTCCAATTATCATCACTTTGGGGAATCCATCACCCCACAAGCTCCACTTATTTATCCATATGGGGGTATCCACGACCCCCGAGGTTCAATAATAATTATCTATTGACTTGGGGAAATCCATGACCCCTAAGGTTCAATTTAAAACCATATATGTTCCATTAGCCTTTTATGCAGTGTGACAGTTCCAAAAGTGATTACAATATTCATATACCCGTGTTTCAAAGTTAATTTCATATGGTGGGTTGAGTTTATTACCAATCTTGATTCTAAATCAATTTATTTTGGGGATCCATGACCCCCATTCCCATGTACCCAATGGGTCCAAAAACTATCAATTCAAAACATGAAGGGTTCACAAAAGCCATGGGAAAAGCAATTCCATCAATGACATTCAAAGGCCCTCAAACCAACTCCCAAAACCATCAATTAATCACATGAATAACTATTTTAAACATATACTTTTAAAAAAAACAAGTTTAGAGAAAGTGATACATGCCTAAGAATATAAAAAATTAGAAGCAATTTAGAGCTTGGAACTAGGAGAATGCTTTTCTTGGGTTTTGAGTTTGAGAGTAAAAAGGAGCAATTGATCTTTGAAAAACTGATGAAAATAAGTCTACTTTATGTTTAAAGGTCGTACATGAGTGAAAAGTCCCAAAAGCCCCTCATTCAAGTGAATAAAAAAGTTATATAATTTTAATATATCAGCGTGGCACGGCCTTAACCTAGAGACTAACCTCCATGCCAAGCCATTATCGTGGAGGTTATCCTTCATGACACGGTCATATCACAGAGGCATACTGCCTCCGTGCCATATTAATATCATAGAGACTAACCTCTATGGCACATCAAAACATGAAGGCTCACTGCCTCAAAATTTCAAAATAACCCCGAATACCTTTCAAAATTTTTGAAAATTTTGAGACTCTTCTGAGACACTCTATTAACATACGTAAACATAATTTAGGTCAAAAATTGATGTTTCAAACATGGAAGGGTTAAAATAAAATGATGGAAAATTTAAGGGTGTTACAATACAAGACTTAATTCAAGATACAACTTAAGGTAGTCATACTAATATCTTAAGGAATCCTAACCAAATATGAAACTAACTCTAGGATAATCAGGTCCTATTATCATAATGTCTAAAAATGAGATAATTACCCAAACTTAAATAATCGTAAGAGAGAGATTAGAGTCATACCTAGAATCTCATTACCAATCCATAATTAACCTATCACGAACTAACCATAATAAAAATAAGAAAGTAACTGGCTAGTCTGAACAAATAAAACATAAATCCCCTTAAGGCTAATAGATAAGGGAATCAAACAACATACCGGTGATTGAAAAAACACATGCAAGAAAGAATGCAAGGTAAGTCCATAATACCATAATTGATCTAAGTGTCATAACGCAACCCATTGTATATACCTCTTCCTACTCAATGGCTAGCAAAGGCAGGACCTATGGCGACCTCTCTTCTCCGACTTGACTGCTCACAAATGAAGAGGCCCCTAGGGGGTTCAAGACTACCCAAATACACTAACCTAGTCTAGATTTAGGATTCCCAATCATTACATCATCATCATCAATCTACTTTGTCCAGTACCAGAAAGATGTATATATAATAAATACACAAACTCAAATCATGACTAAAAGAATATATATCTTTAAATCCATTACTCAAAGAAAATTACGGGAATAAATCATCATAAAAATATAGAAAGGGTAGAATCTCTCTTCACCAAAGTAAATAGTAATTGGTAAAACTGTGGACCAAAATCAATGTCGATCAAATCGCTAAAATATTATTTTTAGTTCAAAAGATCATAAATCATCCATTAAGGTGGTAGGATTCCGTTATGAAAGAGTCCATTTTCAAAGAAAAAAAGTGGGAATAATTACCTTATTAGAAAAATAGTAGTAAAATCAAAATTTAGTTGTAATCATAACATTAAGAGATCATGAATGTACTAAACTTATGAAATTCTATCACTGGTATTCATACAATAAATTTATAAGCACCTAAACATCCATAGACTACGATTAGATCCTTTACAAGGATAAATCACTAACTCGAGGTCCAACTAATAGCGTCATCATGGCCTTGGGGCCTAATAATATATATATCTGGAATAAACATAATACCCTAATCCAGGAAAGCATAATAATCCATCGTGTCAAGTAGTAAACCTTAGACTAAAGGGTTATTAGCCTCAACTATGTCTATTATGCTTCTAACCTAGGTAATAGTATCTTATAAGCATAATTGATATTTCATCTTAAGGGTCGATTCATCCTTCTATTCCCCAAACTCATAATTTAACTAAGTCATAATAGTCTACCCATAATTATATCCTAACATCTCTATCTAACATGAAACATATATAATATACTATTTCATGAAGAAGAGTAGACAAAAGCCTACATCGATGCTGAACTGCAAGTCCTTAAATTATCTATAAATCGTTCACCTTTGCTCCATGATCTTGAAATGGCACCACACTATCAAAATAGTAATCTAGATTTAATTAGGATTAAAATGAAACCCATATTTCTATATAAAAGATTGGGCCAAAATTCGGGTCAAGAATGAGCTAGTGTGGCCCGCAAATGGATTCTAAAATTGAATCTATCACGAGGTCCCTCGAAGAAAAGAGAATATATGATCAAAAGTTTAGCACAAAAGGAGTATAAATTTAACTAAAACATTTCTGGCCTAAGGCCATACTAAATCTGAACAACACTTATAAAGTGTTGCCTAAAATAGTTTTGGGCACACTTCTAAAATGTAGCCTCAGGTTTTTGCTTTAAGCTACAATAATTTTGACAACACTTGTAAAGCGTGCTCTTTAATGCTATAGACTATATTTTGTAAGTGTTGCCATATCATTATATCATTGACAATGCTTTTTACATATATGGTTACAATTTTAGAATGTGTCTATTTTTATTATTTTAAAACAATAATTTATTAGTGTTGTCTTATAAATTTTAAAAAATTTACATAAAAATATGGTATTCCCTCCAATAATTTTAATATAAAAATATTATGTGCCCTCCAATATATTTTGTTCCCTATAATTTCTAATTAAAAAAAAGTCGTAAAACATAATATCATTCATCTGAAATGTTGTATAGGGTTTATTCTCATCCGTGATATTTTAGTGTGGAATTGAAATCGCACAGCTAGGGTTTTGTTTATCAATTCTTAGAACAACTAGGGGAAATTTATTACTGGGATAGGTGTAAAATTGTAGATTTTACTTGCTGGCTTGACCTCAAAACCACCCCCCGAAATCATCACAGAAAATGGAATTAGATTCCTCCGATCTATTCACTCTGTGTGTTTTTCTTGATTTGATCAGCTGATTTCTTGGTATGGGTCATGATCAATAATCCCTTTGATTCATATGGTAAGCTTTTATTTTAAATTCTTGAAATTTTTGTTGCTTTCTTTATCATCCATTTTACCAGTTCTTAGATGCTTTCAAATGATCAATTTTTGTTGCTTTCTTTGTCTTTTGCTAAAAATTGGATATTTTTGCTTCTCAATTATTGCCCAAAAGTTCAAAACTTTATATCATTTTTTCAGAAACTAGATTCTTGATTTTGAGTTTCAAGATTGGAAATTGACGAGTTAAAGAAGGGATAATTCTTCTTTTCCCTTTATCTCGCTGTAAAATCACACACAGATTCCCTTTCTTGCATAGTTTTTTCTTTCTTCGCCACAGTATCCAAGGCATCAGCCACATCCAAACTTGAAAATTGGTCTGGTTTAAGTTGAAATTGACTGAAAAAAACAACGTAAGTTTCATAGTTCTCAAACTATTTGTCGTCTTTTTCTACTAATAATTTGATACTGTCGTCATGCTTTTACTTTTTTTTTTTTTCATTTTGTATTGGCTTGTTATCTCCCTTCCTCATTTTTTATGTAGTCAAGATTTTTACTAGGGAGATTTTAAGTTTAACCATGTAAGAATAGTGTATTTTTTGGAACAAGGGGGTCAACTCCTTGGGCCTACCTTGCTTCATCCTTATTTGAGTTGATTATGATTAGAATTAAGCTAAAAATTTGAGACATTTAGCTTTAGTTGGTGCAGTTAGGTAGAATTGCTTTGCTAAATCCCTTTGACTCTACTACTTTTTTTGTATTTTTCTATATGTTAGTTTTTATTATTGATGTTTTGGTTTGGCTTTATTTGTAAATGAATATTAACAATTGTGAAGTATTAGATGATGAAGGTATGGCTTAATACCAAGAAAGTGAGTTTAGCAGCCTTGTATGAAAGTTGAAGGGTGTGGCTTGATAGGGTATGATATGAGTTGGTGAGACTCATGGTGGTTAATGGTAATGGTAGAAAGTGTACTTGAGTGACAATATTTCTGTTGGGTATAACTTATGTACCTCATTAATGTTGTCATATTCCCGTTATAGTAGTTGGGGGGGGGGGGTTAGAGAGGCTATTAGTGAAGGGTGGAAGCATTACAACTACTCATTAGTTATTGACTGCACTTGGCTGTCATGGACTGGATACATAGAAATGAGGATCATGTGGTTGATTCATGTATTTGGAGTAAAGAAAGGTTGGTGTTCGGCTTGATATGATATGGGGAATTCCAATAAAGTGGACTTGTCTGGTGTAGATAGCATTGATGGTGTGAATTCGGTGTTCATTATCACTTATGATATTTATGTTAGTTTGTATGGAGTTATGTAATTGTGTGCAAGATAACACAATCATTGGATATATGTAACATATACCAAAGTAATATAGAAGTAAAGAAGATATAGCATATAATATGATGTAATAAAGAAATCATTACATCACATTCAGAAAAAGAACAATAATAACATCAAAATTATATGATAGCCTAAGCAAAGAAAAAACAACCTAGAGGCATGGCGACCAGATGCCCCAATGAGCTAGATATGTTTGAAGTGTCCTTTTAAAGTATATGATAATTCTTCAAGGTATATACTCATATATATAGAGTTTTTTCTGAAGTTAACAGGTGCTCGTACACCCCTTCTAATATGATTTATCTACCCTGAAGGAGACCATGATGAACTCATTTACAGAGTAGATGTCATCACTTGAAAATGTCAATAGCATTGTGCTTTTTGGAACAAAATACTTGATTCTGTACCATGTGTAGACATGCTTGGAATTCCTTGTTGATCATACAATTACCTATTTCATTCAAGAGAGCTCTCAATAATGCCACATTGTTTCCATTTGAACAATTCACTGAACATGTATCTGAGTTTTTGATTAATCAGTTGATTCTTTACAACAATTCACTTCAGATTTTTCTTCTCCAAGATGATTAGATAATTTTTACCTTTTAGCATTAACCTAACTTGGAAAAATTGGTATTTGAAGAACTAGATACTGTAGTTTCAACTTAAGATGTGTTCTTGGCACTAGGGAAATGATTTGCATAGTCTGTAATCAGACAAGGCAATTAAGAAGATAGATTGGATAGCACTTAGTAGATAGGCTATATTAGGAAATAGTAATGTTAAACATTATATTAAAAGCTTTCACCATATTTAATACGAATGATGAAAACTAACATAGTACTTTTCATGTATCCGATATCAAAATTATCTAGCATAGCAAATGATATGCCAATTCATTCTGTTAACAACGGGAATATACTTTTAAATCAATTCATCTCTTGATTTGTTATTCAACAAGATTTAAACACTTAATATTGGTACTACATAACTTTTAAAAATTAAGAAACTTCCGTGATAGAGACAAGTTGATCTGTGGATCAGTATATCAAACAATACAGAACAAGTTCTAAGTATATCAAAGCTGCTCAAGTACCTTTTAAGAAAAAACATTGAAATCCAGTTCTTTTTAAAAGCACAACCCTTATTGAAGACTTTAATGTAGTTCCCTTAATGAGAGATGTGTACTATGTACATGGTCCTCCACCTCTCCTGAAAATTTAACAATTTGATTTATGAAATTAGATTTACTTTCTACATTGCCATTACCAATGATTTTTGTGTAATAGTTGCATTATCAGAATGTATGAATGTTATTTCTCCAAATCTGCAAGTATTTAAAGCATAAAAACTGGTCAAGGTAGCATGTTTAGGTGGTACTTGGTTGAGCAAATGAAAAGGGTGATGTAATGTTATGGGGAAATGATTGTGGTAAAATAATAAAGTTGGGTAAATTAAGAAGCCTATAATGGAATAGAGTATGGGGAATTAATGATAAGTCGTTAATGATTTTTTGGGTGACACTAGAAAGATTTACTTCATCGATTTGTTATGTTTGAGCATAAGTTATCTAGCATTAAATTTAAAGTATTAGAGATGACTATTGGTAGCATTATTAAGTTATACTCAACAGATATGTTGTTGGAACTGATACTCAAAGCCATTATGCACTTTGAGAGTAGTCTAAATCTTCTTCAGTAATTGCAAAGATAAAACTACTTTCTTTAGATTACCATAACTTTAAAATACACTATAAGATGTATGTCATTTATCCTTTAATTCCAATTATCATCAGTACAGTATATTGTTATCATTCATCTACTGGCAATGCATATTGCTCTTGTTAAGTTAATGTAATTTGTCTGAGAATGAATGTCCCTTTAATTATTTGTGGAAACGTTTTAGTTTGTTGTCATTATAGATGTCTTACTCGTCATCTTGGTAGAAATTAATATAAATAGTCGTCTTCCCAAATAAATAGCTAGGATATGTATAATACAACAACAAACCCAGTGTAATTTCACAAGTGGAGTCTAAGGACGGTGGTGTGTGTACAATTATAGCGTAATTCAGGACACTATTCCATTAGCAATGCATATTGGAATAAGTCATTAGATCTTCTCTCATCTTAAAATTTATCTCCAAAATAAGCTAAAACAAGCAAGAAATTTTTCAAAAAGTGAAAAAAATTGAGCCCTATACCTTCAAATATATCTTATTGCATTGTTTTTGCGTGTCAATGCTGTAAATTAGATGGTACTGATCGATAGCAGTGTCATTGGTGTTGAATTTAAAGAATGTTTTATCTGGTGGCTTCCATTTGTTGTATTTGATAGTGTGTATTGGCTTCAATTAGCTTAAAGCTTAACTTCTATATCAATCAAGCTTGACAGTGGAACCAAACTCATTTTTTCTTTAAATAAATAACCCGAGTTCAAACTTACATGAGTATTAGTGATTTTATTTTGTTATAAAAGAGTATCTATATGATAAAATCTAATAAGAGTTGTAGAGTATATATCAATAATTTTGGAGTCCTTACTGCTTCATATTCACTCAAAGGAAGTTTGTCGTTATTTCAATTATCGTACAACCCAAACTCCATATATCAATAGCTAAGGCAAGTTTGTTACTATTATCTCTCTACATTATAGATTCTAAGAGCTACAGGAAACAGAAAACATAAGCTGTCAGAAGAGAGACAACATAATTAGAAAGACGTGTTGTCAAGGGGAGTACCTCAGGAGCCATCCAATATGGAATTCCTTTTAAAGAGAGATTAGTTGAGTGCCCGTTTAGCTTCATAACAAGACTTAAGGTTCAAAGAAGAATATAACACTAGCAAAAGTTTGGCAGCAACTAGTTTGTCACTCTAAGATCTTTTGATTATTCATCTTGGAGTGACAACATTATAAATCTAATAACAACTACTGTTGTTGTTTTTCTCAATGTAACTGATCTTGTTTGACATAGTAATTCTTGATTTGGTAGCACAAAATAATGTTTTGTCTACACAGATTGGTCCAAACTTCTCTTAGTAATGTGGGTAGTTATTTATAGTTGCATGAATGCATATTGGATGAGAAGTGACAAGGATCAATAGGTAGCCCCAAATATATGTTTGTTAGCAACAAATTGAATAGAGTAATTAATGTGAATATGAATAGTAACTACTACTTATGTTTTCAATTGTGGAGCAGTGAAGTGAGTAAAAGAAAAAACTAGGTCGGTTGTCTTTATTAGTTTTCTACAGTGAACTGAGATATCTTTCTATAATACACTGAACTGAGATATCCACACTTATATTTATTCTGCAATCTGCAGTGTCGTGTAGCCCCAAGAAAGTAAGCATTTTGTTGAGTACACTACTACTAGTAGTCTTGAAATTCTTGAAAACCATTCCTAACTTGTTCATTCTTCTATTTTCCACTATTACTCAATGTATACACTACTAGTAGTAGTCTTGAAATTCCTTGGTCTGCAACACAACAACAACTTCTAGAATAGGAACTGAGATTTCCTTGTCCATTAAACAACAGATTTATTCTCCTGACAGTTATTGTTTTACTTTTTTGACAGTCTGAACTTCAGAATTATCAAAATGCTTGGAAAACACTTGATGATTCATTCACGATAGTGTTTGGAAAGTAGAAGCCCGGTCAAATTAGAGGCTATGGTAGATCAGTGACAACAACTTCTCTGAAAAAATATGAGGAAATAAACGAGCTTAAACAAAAGCATGCTAATGAAGTCACTTCTATGAAGGAAGAAATAAGTGAAATGAGAGAAGAAATGTGACATTTTTTTAGTCAATTAGTGCAAAACAACCCTGGATTGAATTTCAAGTTATACCAGGGAGCGACAGATCTAATATTCCTTCACCTGATGTGAGTAATGCACAAGCTATAAGAGGAAAAATTCTTTTAAATTCTTCCAGCTCAGCTCATGCTTCAGTTCATGAAAAGGTACTTTATCTTATAAATTCACAAGAAACTCAAATCCTGAACTCTTAACTTTATTGAATGAATTAAAGAAACTTTGGATTCACAGACTTCCTCATTCAAGATTGAAAAAATATTTGAATATTTGTTGAGCATAATTTTACTTCTAATTTTGCATTTTGATATGTAGGAAAATGCGGGTGATCAAATTTGAATGGTAGGCGCCACAACTCAACTTGATCTAGATTGAAGTGAATGATGAAGAATTTTTGAAATATCTTGATATACGTTTAAATAAATTTGATTTTGTGTGGGACTTGGTACAAATCCTTACAATATTGTTTTCTAATTAGTATGTAAAAGACATGTTTTTTGGAAGTTCATTGCAAATCTATGCACTTCATTTATTTAGTAGCTAATTGGTGCGTGATATTATATATAAATATGTGTGTTTATGTAATGTTCTTAGCTATGTATTCATTCCAATCAAAATAATTATTTTTCAATTAGAAATTACGTACTATCATTTTATATGCCTAATGCCATTTCTGTAAAATGTGGCTTGAACTGTCAAATTTTAGGCAATATTGCTACACTTCAAAAGTGTGATTTTTTAATTAAATTGTGGCATTTATTTAAAACATGCTTACACTTTACAAGTGTTGTCATAGAGGATGTATAAAAGGCTACGATTTTGAAGTGTGGCTAGTAATAAAGAAAAGGCCACATTTTTTAAGTGTTGTTATAGAGGTGTTATAAAAGGCTACGCTTGTGAAGCGTGCCCAATAGCAAAACAAAGGATAAACTTGTAAGAGTAGCTTTATCAAATAGAAGTGTTGCCAATGATAAGATGCAAATTGTGGCCTTTATACCTTAATGACCATGCTTTTTAAATATAGCTGATATGGCAACACTTGAAAAACGTGGCCTTTGATCAAAGGTTACACCGTTTTAGGACACCCCCCAAAAGTATTGCCTAAATTCCAAAAGCGTAGCCTTTTATCAAAGGCCACACTTTACAAGAGTGAAAATAGGACTAAAATGTTGTAGTGTTGGGTCTCAAATCAACCCTTAAGGTTTAGGAATTTAAGACCTAAATCTAAGAATTTACAAGAAAATAAGGGAATTTAATGGAGAAAAATAATAGAAAATGACCAAGGAGTGTTGAACTAACTTACCTTAGCTCAATGGATGACTGCCCACACAGTTCCTCTTCTAAAGCTCTCAAAAATGGCAAAATATATTGAGGAAATAAGGGGTAAAGAGAGTGAAGAAGGTGATGCAACACCAACAGGATTTGCTTAAGCGACCTAAAGATCACTTAAGCAATCCACAATGACAGGTGGACCTTCGCTTAAGCAACCTAATATCTCTTGAGCGACATTCACTCAAGCGGTCCAGTATTGCTTAAGCTACCTTCGCTTAAGAGACAAGGTCTTCGCTTAATCTCTTGGAAGGGACAAAGTTGGTTGCTTAAGCGTTCATCATCTAAGCAACCCAAGGATTTCTTAAGCAATTACACTAGCTGATGCCAAGAACTAGATTTTTCTAATTTTAAATGGACTTCGATCGGGTGCTCTATATTCATTTGGAATCCCATGCATGCAAATGAACTATGCTACCATACCAAATTAGACATTCTAGACTCAACAGAACCATCAAAACTTTGATTTCAGACTATTTCAAATAAATATAGGGCCCACATCTATAGATCTATATTACATATAATCAACCTAATAGCCCAAAAGGAGTTGGGAAGCCTCGGGACCTTAACCAAGGAGCCCCTTAGCTAAAAATCAACACTCTGAAGCTGATGGTATTGCATCCTAGCGCACATTAAAGTGTAGTGGTCACCTAATTAGTAAAGTGGCCTTTTAAAGCCAAGTATCAATCCCACAGGGACTTGGTTTAAAAACAATATGATTCTAGCTTTACTACTAAACAAGTGCGAATGTAACAAATAACATTTGAAATTTGGGAATTAAAAGTAATCATAAAAATGTTATAATGTAAAGTGTTGGAGATAATAATGGAGAGAAATCCAGGGTCAAGTCACTATGAACAATTCTACTTAGACATACAAACTCATTAGTTTAGTTGACTACACTGGTTGCTGATTCCCGAGGTTAATAGTATGACTATGGTCTTCCGAGCCTCTAATTGTATATCTAACTTAGCCCCACAACTACATCATTGATCAAGGACATGAGAACTAAGTTTAATGCATTTATATTTCATCCCATATATGATCCAAATATGGTGAATTAGGTATATTCCTATCCTAAACGCAAATCTTAACTTCAATCCCTTGAATGTATAAGATCCCACTCCGTATATCCCATGATCTAGTCTATTGTTCCTTCTTTAAGGCTCACAATAGAAATATAAGTTTATAATAATGGTCTATGATCCGTAGAATAGTAATAATAAGGATATATTATCACCCAAACAATGATAATAAACTTAAATAAACTCAATTGAAAGCATGAGTAATCATGTTCTATGCCTCAACCCTAGATGAGGGTGTTTAGCCACTCAGAGATTTACAATGAATCGTAATAAGTTACATGTATAAGAACCAAAAGTAAGCTAAAGTAAAGATTAATAAACCTAAAAGAAGACTCCTCAAGTTTATTTAACCCCCAAAAGTCGTCCAAGGTGTTTGCAACAAGTCCCAAGTGTCCTATTTATAGATGGAAACCTATAGCCCAGTTTTAACTCTTGGGCGTGTCACACCCATATATTGGTGCGATAAAGGATTGTCCATGCCATTATTGTGGATTATAACTAGAAATAAAAATTTTGGTTTGTGTCCCGGGTCATCATGTCATGCCCTTATCTCGGAGGCTAGAGGGAGTGGCACGCCCCATGCGCACAGAATTTCCAGATTTCATCAATGTTTGCTCCATCTATTTGGCCTTGAGTTCCTCACATCGTGGTTGCTTTTCCGTCATCATTAGACATTGTGTTGCTCAAAAACATAACTCCTAACATTTCCCATGGCCTCCTATAACATAAAACACCATGAATTAGTGCTTTAAACAGAATAGATTTCATTGAGATGAACTAGAACAACACATAGCTAAAGCTAGTAACACTAGTTTTCTCGTCTAAATTTTAAGTGACCAATTTTATTCTCAACTTATATTAAACACACCTTAAACATTATAAAAAATTATATTAAATACTAGATGCTCAATTTTATTAATATTAACTCATTACTCACACAAGAAGTCCTTAGGCTAAACAAGTGTAGATAATGACACTTAGGTGCATAATCTACCTAAGATCATCACCCCACACTTAAAGCCTTGTTCATCATCGAACAAATCTTTATATTTAGCACCGTCAAAGGAAGACTCTAACATTACTACTACAAGAAAGATACTCCATCTAGCACAATGACTGCATGAATTGCAAGTTCCACCCCCAAGTATGTCATATACTCTTGAAAACTCATGAACACAACTTCAAAACATCCTAACCTCATGAATTGATTCTACCAAGTTGGCAAACTCATGCATATTACTCAGGAAAGAGATCATATAAATTGCCTTAATATGATCAAACATATTCTCTCACATAAGAGAGTTACCCATATTCACTTACAAATCAGCGACATCACAAAAATATGTATAAGAATCAAATTTTACTTACTCTTACAAAGAATTCTCATGTCCATAAGATGAAACATAGGCTTGCCCTTCGTGTAGTACATCTACTAATATCAGAATGTTAAGGCTCAAGATCAAATAGGAATTTAAGGGTTATAATGTAGGCTAAGGGACAGGTAGGAACTATTCTGGCCAATATCTCTTAAGAATTTTAATACATCACATTGTACGTTAGGCTTCTTTCCAATCAACGAAATTTTCACCACTTCTCTCTTCCCACTCTCTTTTATTTTACCCCATCTCTTTAAGCTAGTTCACATAGATTTAGGAAGGGGGATTCTTTATCAACAAATGATTCAATTTTGATCAATTCATTCTTTTCATTACATCACTCCCAATAATTACACATTAATTTTTTCACACCAATAGTTACTATTTTGGGCCTTCATATTGACCTTTTTCTTCTTCAATTTTACACTCCTTAACCATAGTAGTTTTTCAACTAATCACTTAAGTGCCTTGGATCAAATTATGGTCAACCAAAGAAGTGGAATAAGCTATGTATGAGTCTACTAAAGGGAAGGATAAATGCTCAATAGGGCTAACTAAGATCATGCTGCAAGGGTAGACAAAAATGGTATGAAACATGGCTATCAAGGAAATGCCTATATCATCTCCTAAACCCAACATTATTTATTTCATCTTACACACACCATGCAAGTTCTTGACATCAATATGAAACAAGAAATACAACAAAACACCTCACTCACATATAGCACATACTCAACTCAAGTAGGATCACTATAAACTCTAATCCAAGCAATAACATGAATTCACAATTAAGCCAACATCGCACAAGAGACATAAAGGCGAGCCTAGGTGGTCTTAAAAGTAGTCCTTCAACATATTCAACATGTTTTTACATTCAAAACCACTTACATCATGTAATCATACATAGAACATAGCAAGAATATCTCACTTATTCCTAACTCCAAAATAAATAATTAAAATCTACTCCTAAAAATAAAAAAGAGATACTGGTTCAAAGGGCATCCCCTCGGAAAAGAACCATAAAGAAAAATCAAGAGGTGGGTGAAGTGTTCCCCTACTAAACTGACACCAACAGCTAAGACTAAAAAAAACAAAGAGAAAATATTTTTGTAATTTTTCTTTAGCTTTAGTCAAAACCTAGAAAACAACTACAAATTAGTATCCCATAGCAACACTTTACCCTAAAGCATAGAAAGATTCCCCTCCACACACTTAAAAACATACTTTGTCCTCAAAGTATGATTCAAAAGAAAGAATAGAAATACTCCTTGAGGCCTCTAGGCCTAGCTAGTAGCATCTCAAACATCAATGAGGTTCGCTAGACCCCACACCCTGTCTTTGACATGATTCTTATTTTGGTTATCCAATAAGCAGACTTCCTATCAACCTGTGACTCAAAATTAAAACAAAAACAAATATAAAGTAAAAGGAAAATACAAAAATAAAATTCCTACCTTAACTTAGGTTGCCTCTGAAGAAACGCCTGATTTAGTGTCACAGAACAACCCATATCTCTACTCTTCATCCATATTTCTTCAGTCGCTTCCTCTAACCTGGAGGTCATCTTCCAGCTCTTTCTCTCAAGATCTGTAACTTTCTCCACACTAGCCTTTTTAGGTTTTTCTGTCAGCTTCTCGACTTTAGATTTAAGTAGTAGCTCAGGCAACTCAATGAGATAGTCTGGAGAGGTCATTGCTGGTTTGCACTCCACTCCATACTCATCCTCTATAATCGTGATCATGCATAAGTCCTTATAATGTAAAAGTGTATTGAGTGGTTTGTTTATGTCACGAACCGAACCAAGGCCCTGGCCATGACTTGCATCCCGAACCATGAAGGCCTAGGTACCCCTTTCTACCTGGCAATCATACACTACGTCCATACCACGTAAAGAAATCCAGAAAAATTATCATACAGAAACATGTCCAATATCATAATTCAAATGAATAGTTTGCAATGAAATTTATAAACCTGTAACAACAGTTAACATCAGTCTGCGAAATCTCTAACACAACAAAACTAACATCTTGTATAAATCTGGGACAAGGTCCCCAGTCGGACCATAAACCAAAATAAAATAGCAAAGTATAATAACCAGGCCTTCTGGAATAGAGAAGGCTCACCAACTGCAAGTATCAAACACACCAACCTACTGCATAGCGAGTCCCCGAGACTGTGCCTCAGATGCTGAAATATAGGGGTCAATACAAATGTATTGGTATACAGAGCAATCCAAAATAAGGTACGTTTATACAATATAAATAATAGAAATTCATAAAAACGTTTACATATGATATGTAAAGACACATGGGCATACTTAAAAGATTTTGAAACATTTCTTTGAAACCACAACTCACTCTTGTTTTACTTCTGAGCTAGGTGCTACACCCTACATATCTGAAAGTATCCAACGGGCTATATGGGATCCACCCTTAAATCGAAGGCCAAGCCCCCAACCCAAGTTTGCCACAAGCATTAGAGTATCTGAATCTGATACGCCACAAGAAACTAGGCCAGCATATAATCTCTCTTTGGGGACATAATAAAACCTGTATCAGCAAAACAAGGTTTTGGGCAATGAGTTATCTGAACTCGTTCCATCTTCGGCTAACCACTTAAATATCTTTAAGCCCATTTTTAGTCTGTTCTAAACATGCATCTTTCAAATATCAAATTCTGAAAATCTGAATTTTATTTTATTTTGAGTCTATTATGGCATTATTTGCTTTGGTATCGTCGTACCAAGACTTGCAAGTCAAATCTTCTAAGACATGAAATATCATAAAAAACTCTTTTATTCAAAACAATGTGCATACCACCTAAACATTAAAACAGTACAAGACGATTCATATTTCAAAACATATGTCAAACCATGCAAACATTCTCCCTTTTTAACATTTCAACAAATGATGGTCAATTTCTTAAAACAATCACGCAATTCCTTCTATTATCATATTTAGCATTTAAAAACAAGAAATTATCCCTCTCTTAAATTCTCAACCAACATAAAGTTCATATAAGATAGTAAAGCTCTTGACTCAACTTTAAGACATACAATTTAGTAACCCATAACTTGTAAATCAAGAAGTATCACAAGGAGAGAGGAAAAATTCATTATTCGTGCTCTCAATTCATATTTCAAAACTAAAAAAACATATATATACATATACATGAGAAAATCATGATTCAAGGGAAGGCTTCAAGACCAAAATAATATATCATTGAAAAGGATTCATAATGCATATTCTTTAAATTGTTCTTTAAATCCTTTATGAATATATTATTTCTAAACCTTAAAAACTTAATAAAACACCTCCACCATGACCATGTAGTTTAGTAAAAACCCCACATACCTTAGACTACTTAGTTTGAAGGATGGAACCCAAATCTTGATTCATTTCTTGGAAATCTTAAACTTAAAGATTTAACTTTTTGATCTTTGGGGGAGGGTTAGGGTTTTGTTATGAGGAAAACTGATCACTTTTGAGCCTATAATGCCCTACAAATATTTTAATCTTTTGTTTTCCTGACTTGGGGCTATAGGGAAAAGACAAGACTGCCCTTCAAATTTAAAATTCGCAACTGAACCCCGAATTTGGGCCTTACCGCGATGCGCCAAGTGTGCCACCGCTATAGGCACCGCAACGCATCGTAATCGCGGTGACCTACTAGTTTGGTTATCCAAACACATTTCAAACCTCGTTCGAAAAATCTACAACTCCCCTGAGACCATCCCCTTTACGCCCCTGAATATGAATCAACTCAAAAATCTATGTCTCGAGGTCAAGAAGGTCAATTTAAAAATCATTGAAGTTAAGGGCTTAAAATATGACTAAATCCTTTTTAACACAGAGAGAAATTTTCTGGTTGCAAGTTACCTATGCATGCTACTAAGTGTGGTATCAATATGAGAATGCTATGGGGTGTTACATTATCCACCCTTCATTTTTCCCCAAATTATGGATCGAGACACAAACAAGCATGATTTCAAGCACACTAAGGAAAAGATAAAGAGAGTCGTGTAGGATTTGTACCTTCTACGTTGTCATTCACATTTTCAAAGAGGTTTGGGTATCTAGTACGCATGTCATCTTCTGACTCCCAAGTAGCTTCCTCAGCTTTTTTATTCTTCCATAACACTTAAACCGAAGTTATTTCCTTACTTCTCAGCTTCCAACTTGACGATCCAGAATGATAATGGGTTCTTCTTCATATGACAAAGAGTTTTTCACATTGATATCCTCTACAGGCAACACTAGCGAATGATCTCTAATGCACTTTTTCTACATGAACACGTTAAATACTGATGTACAAAAGCCAGGCTTGCGGGCAAATCTAACTCATAGACAACCTCACTGATCCTCCTCACAATCTGATATGGTCCTCTATAATGACAACTAAGATTCCCTTTCTTTCCAAACCGCATGACTCCCTTCATAGGGAAGAGCTTTAGGAATACCCAATCATTAACTTCGAATTCTAAATCTCTTCTTCTAATATCAGCATAAGACTTTGGGTGACTCTGAGCAGTCTTAAGTCACTCCTTAATGATGTTCACCTCTTTTATCGCCTGATGAACAAGGTCAGGTCCAAACAACTGGGTTTTTCCCACTTCATACCATCCAATTGGCGACCTATATCTTCTCTCATAAAGCACCTCAAAAGGGGCCATCTGAATACTGGAATGGTAGCTATTGTTGTAGGCAAATTCTATCAATGGAATATGATCCACCCACCTACATTTAAAGTTAATTATATAGGCTCTCAACATATCCTTAAGGGTCTGAATGGTGCATTCATCTTTCCAATCAGTCTGGGGGTGGAAGGAAGTATTTAGGTTCACTTGGGTGCCTAAACCCCTCTGAAAAGATCACCAAAACTGAAAAGAGAACTGCGTACCTCGGTCAAACATAATAGATATAGGAGCACCATACAAACGAAATATCTCTCGAATGTACAACTTGGCATAGTCATCCGATCTACAATTACCCAAATGGAGTCATATTGGTTCTGAGACTTTGGAAGCTCTGTAATGAAGTCCATGTTGATCATCTTCCACTTCCAAATAGGCAAAGCTATCTCTTGGGAAGTGCCACCGGGTATCAAATGTTTTACCTTGACTTGTTGACAATTCAAACACTTGGAAACAAAATTAGAAACATCAAGTTTCATATTGTTCCACCAATAAATCATCTTAAGATCGTGGTACATTTTAGTAGAGCCCGGGTGAACAATATACCTCAAAGTGTGAGCTTCATTAAGAATTGTCTCTCGCAGCCCATCCATGTTTGGTACACATAGTCTACCCTGATATCTCAGAATCCCATTACCTCCAATTTCAAATGCTATTAGCTCTTATAGACCAATATTTTTCTTAATCTGTATCAAGATAGGGTCTTCGACCTACTTTTCCTTAACTTCAGCACATAAGGAGGATTTAGCTATCTCATGAACGATCACTCCCCCATCTTTAGAATCCAAAAGTCAAACTCCCAAGTTTTAAGCTGGTAAATATCATTTACCATCTACCTCTGCCCCCTTTCTCAACATCAGCAAGACTGCCTATTGACAACCTGCTAAGGGCATCGGCCACCATGTTCACCTTTCCCGAATGATAATCCAGGCTCATATCATAATCCTTCAATAGTTCCAACCAATGCCTCTGCATGAGATTCAGTTCTTTCTGTGTGAAAACATACTACAAACTTTTGTGATCAGTAAATATATCTACATGCACCCTATAAAAATAGTGTCGCCAGATTTTAAGTACAAACACCACAACTACTATCTCTAAGTCATGGGTGGGATAATTTTTCTCTTTCACCTTCAACTGCCTAGGTGCATAAGCCACCACCTTACCATGCTGCATAATCATACACCCAAGTCCTACCCGAGTGCATCACAGTATACAACAAAACTTTTTGTATCCTTGGAAAGAGTCAAAACAGGCGCGGTAGTCAACTTGTCTTTCAGTTTCTCAAAACTATTTACACAAGAGTAAGACCACAAGAATTTTACCCTTTTCTGCGTTAATTTTGTAAGTGGAGAAGCTATGGAGGAAAAACTCTCTATGAACCTTCTGTAATACCCTGCCAAACCTAAGAAGCTTCGGATATCGGTTGGAGTCGTGAGTTCGGGCCATTTTCTCACTACCTCTACCTTTTGGGGTAAACCTTAATTCCCTCATTAGAAATAATATGCCCCAAGAAAGCAATAACACTAAGCCAGAATTTACATTTGGAAGACTTTGCATATAATTCATGATCTTTGAGGGTCTGAAGGAAGATTCAGAGATGGGTGGCATGCTCCTCCTCACTTTTAGAGTAAACCAGAATATCATCAATGAAAACTATAATGAATAGATATAGAAACTGATAAAAAAGCTTATTCATCAGGTCCGTAAAAGCTGTAGGGGCATTAGTCAGTCCAAAATACATAACTAAGAATTCATAGTGGCCATATCGGGTTAGGAAAACTATTTTGGGAATGTCAGCCTCCCTAACCTTCAACTAATGATACCCCGAATGAAGGTCTATTATAGAGAAATATTTTCCACCCTAAAGTTAGTAAAAAAGATCATCAATTCTAGGAAGAGGGTATTTATTTTTAATAGTGACCTTATTGAGCTGACTATAGTCTATACACATAAGGAGTGAACCATATTTCTTATGCACGAAGAGCATTGTAGCACCGCAGGGATAAACACTTGGATGAATAAAGCCTTTATCAAGTTGGTCCTTTAAATATTCTTTTAACTCTTTCATTTCTACAGGAGCCATTCTGTATGGCGGGATAGAGATAGGATGAGTGTTTGGCAACAAGTCGATGCCAAAATCTATCTCCCTATCAGGTGGTAACCCTGGGAGATCATCAAGAAAGACTTCTAAGAATTCATTAAATACAAGGACAGATTGGAGGGAAAGACTTTTAGTACTAGAATCTTTGACCCAAATAAGATGATACAAACAACCCTTAGATATGAGTTTGCGGGATCTAAAATACAATATGAGCTTTACCCTAGGTGCTAAATATACCTCTCCCACTCTATTACTGGTTTATTCGGAAAGGAAAAAGTGTCTTTTTGAGTTCTACAGTCTAGTGTGGTATAACACAAATGAAGCCAATCCATTCCTAAAATAGCATCAAAGTTAATCATACCCAGCTCTATCAGATCAGACACAATATCCCAATTATAGATAGACACTACACAATTTCTATACACTCTCCTAGCCACAATAGAGTCACCCTCAAGAGTGGAAATAGAGAAGGGTTCTAGAATGTTTTTGGGATCAAAACCAAAACTAACTGCCATATACGGGGTCACATAATATAGGGTAGATTTGGGATCATGCAACACATACACATCATGGGAGAAAATTTGTAACATACACGTGACAACATCTAGCGAAGCCTCTGCATCCTGGCAGTAAGATAAAGCATATAACTAATTCCGACCACCTCCAGTAGGCAAAGTAGTACCCTTGGGTAGTGGTGGTGGGGCCGTGGAATTTCCTTGGGACTTAGAACCTTCAAAGCTTCCTCTAGCAGATGGACAGTCTTTCTGAATATGACCTGGATGGCCGTAAGTGTAGCACATTAACCTGCCAAATTGGCACTTCACTTGGTGATACTTCCTACACGAGTCACAACGAGGGTATGACCTTGCATGTTAAGTCACACTTCCCTGCGACTGTGTACCCTCGACCCGCTATATGGTAGAAAATAAGGAAAATTGCTGATAAATTGGGGGCCTGGATGCTAGGACGCCAGATAATGCTGAGTGTTGCTCCAAAACTTTTTTTAAGACTACCTGTTTCCCCAATTACCACCCTATAGATTTGACCCTCTTAGCCTGCTTTTCTTTTTCTTTTGCATTTGCTAGCCTTTCTTTCTGGTCCTTAACTTGTTTCATATAAACAAACAACTTGGAGAAATCCATATCTCTATTCAGTATCGCTCCCTTGTATTCTAACACCAGATCATCCGAGAGAACAGATACAAACTTCCTTATGCAAGCTCTCATGTTACCCACTAATTCTGGAGCATAACGGGGTAATTGGTTGAACTTCAACGTGTACTCCTTAACACTCTTTTTTCTTTTTTTCAGATTCATAAATTCATTAGCCTTTGACTCTCTCAATTCTTGGGGAAAGAATTGATCTAGGAAAGCCTCCACAAACTCACCCTACACTGAAGGCTCAGCATCTCTACCCTTCAAATCCTCCTATTCATTATACCGTTGATTGTCCATATCAATCAACTGATACTCCGCCAATTCAACCCCTTCAACTTCATTCGCATGCATAACTTAAAAATTTTTCTCCAGTTCATCAATGAACCATTAGGGATCCTCTTCAACTTTCTTACCAGTAAACATAGGCGGGTTCAGCCTTATGAATTGACCAACCCGCATAATCTCAGATGAACTAGACACAGACCCTATATCTTCAGACCGATGGGCCTGAGAAGCTACGAGCTGGGCAATCATATACATAGGCTGTCAGAATTCATCATTAGAGACCTCTCTCTGGGGAGGTGGTGTACGATTAGCTCCAGTCTGAGGAGATATAGGTTCCTAAAGTAGACTTCTATGGGTTGGAGGAACCCCTAAAGTAGTAACAAACTCTGGAGTACAAGCTCTATTATGGATCCACATCCCATAAGTAGGGCGGACATCATAAGATTAAGCATTATGTTCATTGGATCTATGGGGAGACATGATCAGTTGCTGAAAAATAGGAATTCGATGATTAGGGTACATTCAAACTCTATAACACGAACTAAATCATGAAAAGAAGAGAGACATTCCTATACGCCTTGTAGCCTCCTGCTTATAAGTGTGGCACACTACACACCCATAACTAGGACTCTACTCGAAGAAATTTTGTAGACACCTTGGGACTATGGACTGTGCTGTGATATCAAGTTTGTCACGACCCAAATCGAGGACATGGCCGCGACTAACATCCTAAACCATTCCCAGACACCTTTTTCTATCTGGCAATTATGTACTACATCCATACTACATAAAGAAATGCGGAAAAATTATCATACAAAAACATGGTCAATATCATAATTCAAATGAACAGTTTGAAATGAAATTTGTAAACCTCTAACAACCTTTAACATTAGTTTGCAAAATCTCTAACACAACAAAACTAGCATCTTGTCTAAAACTGGGACAAGGCCCCCAATCCGGCCATAAACCAAAATGAAATAACCAGGCCTTCCAAAATAGAGAAAACTCACCAACTAAAAGTCTCAGACACACCAACCTACTGCTTAGAGGAACCCCAGGACTGTGCCACAGATCCTGAAATATAGGGGTTAATACAGATGTACTGGTACGCAGAGTAATCCAAAATAAGGTACTTATATACAACATAAATGAGAGAAATTCATAAAACATTTTACATTTGATAAGTAAAAATACATGGGCATACTGAAAAGATTTTGAAACATTTCTTTGAAACCACGACTCACTCTTTGTTTTACTTCTGAGCTAGGTGGTACACCCTACATATATAAAAGTATACCATGGGCTATATGGGATCCACCCTTAAATAGGTGGCCAAGAACCCAACCCAAGTTTGCCTCAAGGGTTGGAGTACCTGAATCTGATATGCCACAGGGCACTAGGAATGAGTATAATCCCTCTTTGGGGACATAATAAAACCCGTATCGGAAAAAAATGATTTAGGCAATGAGTTATCTGAACTCTTGCCTTCTTTGGGTAACCACATAACTCTCTTTAAGCCTATTTTTAGTCTGTTCTAAACATGGATCTTTCAAATATCAAATTTTGAAATTCTAAATAAAATATGAATTCTATTCTGTTCTGAGTCTATTATGGCATTATCTACTTTGGTATCATCATACCAAGACTTGCAAGTCATATCTTCTAAGTCATGAAATATCATGTGTAGCTCTTTCATTCAAAACAATGTTCAGACCTCCAAAATATTTAAATAGTACAAGAGGATTCATATTTCAAAACATATGTCAAACCATGCAAAGATTCTCCTTTTTCAACATTTCAACAAATAGTGGTCAATTTCTCAAAGCAATCATGCAATTCCTTCGATTATCACATTTAGCTTTTAAAAATAAAAAATTATCCCTCTCTTCAATTCTCAACCAGTATAAAGTTCATATAAGATAGTAAAGATCTTGACTCATACTTTAAGACATGCAATTTAGTCACCCATAACTTGTAAATCAAGAAGTATCACAAGGAGAGAGGGAAAATTCATTATTCATGCTCTCAATTCATATTTTAAAATTAAAAAAACGTATATATACATATACACGAGAAAATCACTATTCAAGGGAAGGCCTCAAGACCAAAACATTATATCATTAAAAGGGATTCATAATGCATATTCTTAAAATTGTTCTCAAACCCTTCATGAATATATTATTTTTAAACCTTAAAAACTTAATAAAACACTTCCACCATGCCCATGTAGCTTAGGAAAACCCCCATATACCATAGACTACTTAGTTTGAAGTATGGAACCCGAATCTTGATTAATTTCTTGGAAATCTTGAACTTAAAGATTTAACTTTTTGATCTTTGAGGGAGGTTTAGGGTTTTTTTATGAGGAAAACTGATCACTTTTGAGACTATAATGCCCTACAAACATTTTAATCTTTTGTTTTCATGACTTAGGGCTGTAGTAAAAAGATGAGACTGCCCCTCAGATTTAAAATTCGCAACTGACACTCAAATTTGGGACTTACCGCAATACGCCAAGTGTGCCACCGCTATTGGAACCGCGACACATCGCAATCATGGTGACCTACTTTTTGGGAATCCAAACATGTATCAAACCTCATCCAAAAAATCTAAAACTCCCCTGAGACTTTTCCTTTACACCCCTGAACATGAATTAACTAAAAAATCTATGTCTCGGAGTCGAGAAGGTCAACTTAAAAATCCTTTAAGTTAAGGCCTCAAAATATGACTAAGTCATTTTTAACACAGAGATAAATTTTTAGGTTGCAAGTTACCCATGCATGCTACTAAGTGTGGTATCAAGACGAGAATGCTATGGGGTGTTATAGTTAACTTTAAAGACCACATCTTAATCATACAGTCTCATAGTAAGAGTTCCCTCTCTAACATCAATCAATGCTTCTCCTGTCACCAAGAATGGACATCCTAGTATGATCGGTACCTTATTATCTACATCATAGTTAAGAACAACAAAATCAACAGGAATAATGAAATTACCAACCTTAGTTTAAACATCCTTTTTTATTCCTTCGAGATGCACTCTAGTTCTATTTTCCATTTAGAGAACCATATAACTTGGCCTCGACTTCCTCAAATCAAGAGTAATAAACACCGATAGGGGCATCAAATTTATGTTTGCCCCCAAATCACTCAAATTATGGACCACATCATTATCACCAACTCGTATGGGTAAGGGTGAAACTCCCTGGGTCCTTCAATTTCTTTGGCATATTTCTCATCACAATTGAACTATACTCTTCAGTAAGTGCCACTATCTCAATGTTATTTAGATTTTTTGTCACTGTATCCTTAAAGTACTTAGCATATTTAGGCACACCCTATAAAACATCTAACAAAGGAAGGTTAATATGAAGTTCTCTAAACATGTCAAAGAACTTGTTGAAATATGCCTCCTCCTTTGCCTTTTTAAGTTTTTTTAGAATGGTGGTGGTGGTCTATCTTGTACATGATCAGCTTCCTTTGCTTTTGGGTACTAGAATTTTCCCAATTTTTTAGTTTCTTTAGTTACGACTTGCATCTCTCTGCTTGTTGTGGGACTTACTTTGCTTTCACCTCTTACTTTTTCTTAGGAGGTCTATAAATCAAGTCTCTACCACTCTTCAAAGTGATCTCTATTACTTGCTTTGGGTTTTCTATGTCACTTGGAAAACTGCCTTGAGGTCTAGAATTCTATGCCTGAGCTATCTTCCCCAACTGCGTCTCTAAGTTCGTTTTAGCAAATTGTTGACTTTTAATTACTGCATCTATTTGTTCTTGATTGGTCAGGATATTCTTAAAGGTATCTTCAATATTACTGGTCTGTATGTTCTGTTGTTGATGAACTGCTGAGTCTGAACCTTATTTTTGAACTATGAATAGTTGGGCTATCTATGCCACTTATGATTGTAGGCTTACCATAATTTCCATTCTGTGCATTTCTCATAAAGTTAACCGACTTCAAATTTTCTCCACATGAGTCTATAGAGTGACAAATAGTACGATAAATCTCACATCAAGACAGGGTCTGTTGAACTGCATTTACCTTAGCTTGAGGTTGGTTCACACCCAAATTTCTTAAATATGTCATTATTTAGTTTTGAAAGGCTGATAGTTGAGCGGTGGAGACACTATCTGCTTCAATCATCTTTGTAGGCTTCTTCACTATACTTCTGGACATATCACCCTGCCATTCGAGATTGACTTGTGCAATTCGATTCAGAAAAGTGTATAGCTTATCATATGCTGTGACACTATTTGCTTCAATCATCTTGGTAGGCTTCTTCATTATACTTCTGGACATATCACTATACAAGTCAATCCCGAATGACAGAGTGATAGTTGAGCGACTGTGGCATTATCTGTTTTAATCAACTTGGTAGGCTTCTTTACTATAATTCTGGACATATCACACTACCATTCGGGATTGACTTGTGTAATTCGATTTAGAAAAATGTATAGCTCATCATATGTTTTCTCAAAAGCTTGACCACATACAGCTGAATCTAGAAAATTTTTTGTGTTATGGTCAAGATATTAAACAAAATTATGAGCCAATACCTCATTCTCTATTGATGGTGCAAGAGTCCCCGAGTAAAGATTTGAACCTCTCCCAAACATGATATAAGTTTTCATCTATCTTCTGCTTAAAACTCAATATGTCACTTCTCAATCTTGTAGACTTTCCAGACAGGAAGAATCGGATAAGAAACTTCTTCGCTAGATCATCCCACGTAGTGATGGAATATAAAGGTTCTGTCTTCAACCATTTCTTTACTTTCACCAAAATTAAGAAGGGGAAGAGAGTGAGACTCACACAGTTAGTTGAGACTCCAGTAGAAATAAAGGTGTCACAGATCTGAAAAATGTTCTGCAAATGCACTTGTGATCGTTATGCGACAAGTCTATAAATTGTCCACTACTATGCAATAGTTTCACCATGTCCTGTTTATGCTCAAATCTACCTCTAGGTTTTAGTCTGCAGATGGCAGAGGTAACATTGGCTGTGAGTGGAATTGACACTTTGCGTATGGTCCTTCGGTCTGGTTTATCGTCAGCCATTTTTGCAGGAATAGCTTCTTCTTGCTAAATTTAAGGTATCCAATAGAGAAGCACTACTTCTCTTCTTGACTGATGTAAGCATCGCTCAGGTACAGGATATGGTTCAACCAAATCCCTTTATTTTTCTAACTTACCTAAGTTTCAAAATGGTCCCTACAAATTCAGAAGCTAAGATCAAGTTATTAGAACTTATAAAAAAACTAGTAAACTAAAAGTAAGATAGTTGCCAATTTTTAGGTCCCTGGCAATGACACCAAAAACATGTTGTGTCCTAGTACACATGCAAGTGTACATGGTCTTCCAAGTAGTAAAGTGGCCTTTAAAAGCCAAGTATCAATACCACAGGAAATTGGTTTAACAACAATCTAATTATAGCTTTACTACTAATGTAAAACAAGCGTGAATATAACTAATAACGTTTGAAAATTGTGAATTAATAGTAACCATAAACAATGTGATGATGTAAGGTGTTGAAGACAAAATGGGAGAAATATAGGGTCAAGGCACTACAGAAAATTCTACTTAGCCATACAATCTCATTAGTTTTGTTGATTGCCTTGGTTATTGACTCAAGGGGTTGATAGCATGACTATGGTCTTCCGAGTCTCTAATATTCCATCAAACTTAACCCCACAACTACATCATTGAGCGGGGATCCGATAACTAAGTTAAACATATTTATATTTTATCCCATATATGAATCAAATGGGGAGAATTAGGTATATTCCTATCCTAAATGCATATCTTAACTTTAATCCCTTAAGCGTATAAGATCTCACTCCATATATCACACGATCTGGTCTATTGTTCCTCCTTATAAGCAATATTAGTTTATCCTAAGGGTTGCAATTCTATAGAATAGTAATAATAAGGATATATGAAAACCCAAACAATGATAACAAACTTTAAAAACTCAATTGAAAGCATAAGAAATCATGTTCTTGGCCTCAACCCTAGATGAGGGCGTTTAGCCACTCATGGATTTACAACGAATCGCGATTAAGAAATTCACGTATTAGAACAAAAATTAAACTAAAGAAAATATTAAGAAACCTAAAAGAGGCCTCGTCAAGTGTATTTCACCACCAAAAGTTGTCTAAGGTGTTTGCAACAAGTTCCATGTGTCCTATTTATAGATGGAAGCCCATAACATATTTTGAACTCTTGGGCGTGTCACGCCCATGTGTTGGCGCGATAAAGGTGTGGACATGCCCTTATCATGGATTATCACTAGAAATAAACATTTTGGTTTGTGGGCAAAGTCATTTCATGCCTTTATGTCGGAGGCTAGAGGGCGTGGCACACCCATGTGCTAAGAATTTCTAGATTTCATCAATGTTTGGTCCATCTATTTGGCCTTGAGTTCCTCACTTCGTGGTTTGTTTTTCATCATCATTAGTCAATGTATTGCTCTCGAACATAACTCCTAACATCTCCCATGGCAAAAACACCATGAATCAGTGCTTAAAACACAATAGAATTCATCTAGATGAACTAGAACAACACATAGCTCAAGCTAGTAACACTAGTATTCTTTTCTAAACTCTAGGTGGTCAATTTGATTCTCTACTTGTTTTAAGCACACCTTAAACATGATAAACAAGTATTTTAACACTTATAGGCTCAATTATATGAATATCAACTCATTACACATACAAAAAGTCCTCAAAACTAGTCTAAACAAGCATAGATAATGATACTTAGGTGCATAAATCCACCTAAGATCAGATAGCACTATTGGAATTCTCATCCGAGTTTATCTATTAGGATTTTTGGTCCGAGACAAAATCCTAAAAAACAAAAGCTCCAAAATAAAGAAATGAGCCTAAAATCCAAATGAATTTTTTGATAATTGAACTAACAGTTCCAATCGATAAAATGACTTGTAGCTGTTGTAGGAAGGCTCAAAACATCTAAAATGCATGAAAACTCGGAGGGATGAGGTATTTGGCCCACACATTCTGAGCAAGACCTCCAAATAACCTCCGAGAAGGAACAACCCTTCTGAGAGATTTTGCTATAGGTAACCCTTTTTTCAACAACTTCCTTACTTTATTCTCAAATAACCATAACTCGACCTTAACCACAAACTAGTCTCCAACTTAATTGAGGATGGATGATGCACGCAAATACAAACCACAACACACAGATACCACACCAATATTAGAACAACCAAGTGACAACCCATCTAATCCAAGGGCACACCAAGGCACAAATCCTGGAACCAACTTCAATATCCAAATATAACATCCTTTTTTCCTTCCCAATCATACTGTCACGATCTGAATCAGGGACTGACCGTGAAAGGTTTCTCAAGTCCCACATAGACCGGAGATCACTCCTTTACCTAACCTAGTCAGATCAACAACCTCAAGTGTCGGATAAATTCCAAACATATAACCAGAGAATGAAGAATAAAACTAATAACAATTCATGATAAGTCTATACCAACAACCGACAACTGGACAACCGTCCATTGCCAAACATCCAACACAACCAACATACCCAAGTCCACAGTAATCCAACAAAGCCTCTATATATCCAAAGTCAATAAAATATCGGGATATGCCCCCGACAGTAGCCAAAAACAAATTCTAACAAAGTCTGATACATAGAATATAAAAGCTGAAATAAAGCCTTACGGAATATGGGAGCTCACCACTTCAATGTCAACTGACAAACTAACTCAAGCACCTGATCACTGCACATGAAAAGTAAAAGAAATTTTGATATCTGCATCGTGTAGGGATAGAGCATCCAGAGACGATTAGCGGTTGAAGTGTTAGCATGTAACTCAGCAATAGAGGAATAAAATGATGCCATCATTCAAAACCAAGTCAAATTATCATATGCAATCACACATATATATATATATATATCGTACCGAGGTAGGGAAAAAGGTTTAGCATGCACTTTGAAAACCTTAACCTGGGATTTGTAGCATAACTGTCATAAAACAATATAGGTCCAGCTCTCTCCTAGCTGGAACGGCCCCAGTGCGTGTAACCGCACGAATCAGAGAATATAAATATCCCGCATATGCATTTACAAGGGACTCAAACCTCCCGACAAAAATAAGGTGACTTAAGTACTAATGTAAATAATATGGGGAACTCGAACATCTCATTCATTATTTATTTGGGGGACTCGAACCTCCCGGTCAAATAGACACCCACATCGGCAAGCATGGTTTCAAGTGTTAGTCCTTCGGACTCTATTTGCACGGCCCGACTACACATCTCTCTTTAAAGCCCAATTAAAATATTCATTACACATACAAAACCATTAATCCAATTACTTACCAAAGGCATCCTATTGGTATCGTCATACCAACCCTACTTGCAAGAGTACAACATGACATAACCATTATTAATCAACTTTGGGACTCGAACCTGTTGTCTAAATAAAGATATTAATTCAATTTAACATTTAGGGACTCGAACCCGTTTATCCAATTAAATAACCAAGGTTATATTTCATATCAATATATGGCCAACAAGGCCTTTACAAAACCATTTACCAACCATTTACATTATTAGACCAATGCCTTAGTTCAAAACACAAGTCAACATGTGACAAGATCATTCTAATAGGCAATTTCACAAATAGGTTGAGGGCATACCATTATCAAACCATATTATTCAAACCAAAACCATCAAATTAGGGTTAAACATGACCCCTTAGTTGAAATCACAATTCCTAAGAACCCATATGTGCAAAAATATTATCAAAACATGTATAATCACAATTTAAACCACGAGAAAACAATACTCAACATTATTCATTCAAACCCTCAGCCATGGTTTTCAAAACCATCATTAATGATTCATGAATAATGCTTAAAACACATGATTTTTGTGAACTACAATGAAGGAAGAGTCACATGCCTAGGTTACGAAGAATCACGAAGAGATTTTGATCCTTAGGCCGCCCCTAGATAGACACCTTGAAGAAACCCTAGACCGATCTTTCTTGAGAAGTTTTAAAGAGAGTTTAGAGAGTGTTTGATCTTCTAAATTATAGAATGAATGCCCAATAAGTATTATAATACTGGGGTCTTATGGGATTGAGGTGGGAAATTTCCAAACTACTCTCAGCTTAAAAGCTTTAGAAAACTCGCAGGTGGGTATGATTGGACCCTCCAACTCGTCACCACAACATACGAGTAGTACCCTCAAGTCGTCACTAGATCAGAAGATTGGACACCATATTTTGTCCATCATACGACTCCCTTGCCCAACTCGTCACCATACTATATGACTAGTATGGTCTAGTCGTATGATAGACTGAACACCAAGGGCTAGACACTGGACAATATACAATCGCACCCTACCTTCTTGTCATATCCCAATACGACTCGTATGATGTCTCTCATAACTAGGACAAAATTTGGCCAACAACACACTGACAACCATATGATTAGGGTCCCTAGACCCACTATCACATCATACAACTTGTGGTGTAAGTCGTATGATGATTAGAAAGTCCAAGGCTCGAGATTTTGCAAGGGTTGAAGTTTTGGGTGTTTTAGTCTCCCCCACTTAAGGATCATTAGTCCTCGAATGATGGGACAAGGAAATAAAAGAATGATTTAGACTCCACACGCGGCTACTCTTACCTTTAACCAAGTTAGAAAACAAAGATGCCAAGGAAATCAATATTTCCTTTAACAAAGTCGGAAAACAAAGATGTTAAGAACAACACATACCTTAAGTACAATTTTCTAGAATCAGGAATTGTAAAGGATACTTGGACTTCTTGTCCTCCTCGGCTTTGCAAGTAGCTTCCTCGTACTTTTGGTTCTGCCATAGAACCTTTACCGAAGCCACGTCTTTCGTTTGCAATTGATGAACTTGCTGATCCAAGATCCTCACCGAGACCTCTTTATAGGATAAAGAATCTGAAATACCAATATTCTCTAAGGGAAAAAACAATGAAGGATCACCCACACATTTCTGTAACATGGACATATAGAATACCGGATGAATGGAACTCATGCTAGAAGGAAATTCCCACTCATATGCAACACTACCAACCTTTCTTAAAACCAAGTATGGGCCAATATATCAGGCTCTGAACTTCCCCTTCTTTCTAAACTGCATTGGTCCTTTCATGGGAGATACCTTTAAGAACACCCAATCTCTAACCTCAAACTCCAAGTCCCTTTGCCTTACGTACGTATAGGACTTTTGGTGACTTTGGGCGGTCTTAAGCCTATCCCAAATCACCTTCACCTTCTCCATAGCTTGGTGAACCAAATCCGAGCTAAACATTTCTACTTTACCAACCTCGAACCACCCAATGGGAGATCTACACCTCCTTCCATACAACGCCTCAAACGGGGCCATACCAATGCTAGAATAGTAACTATTATTACAGGAAAACTCAATGAGTGGCAAGTGGTCATAAAAACTACAACCAAAGTCGATTACACAAGCTTGCAATATATCTTCCAAAGTTTGAGTAGTCCTTTCAGCTTGCCCATCTGACTGCGGGTGAAAAGCAGTACAAACACTCACTTTAGTCCCTAAACCATGCTGAAACGAGTGCTAGAAATTCGATGAAAACTAAGTACCATGATCTGAAATAATCGACACAGGTGCGCCATACAACTGTACCACTTCCTAAATAAACAACTTTACATAGTCATTGATAGAATAATTTTTCCTCACTAGCAAGAAGTGAGCGGACTTAGTCATCCTAACCACAATGACCCAAATGGAGTCTCATTGATTCTACAACTACGAAAGTCTAGTAACAAAATCCCTATTAATTAACTCCCACTTCCACACCGATAATTTAATGTCTTGAAGTAGCCCACTGGGCCTCATGTGCTCCACTTTCACTTGCTGACACACCATACACTTAACCACAAGGTTGGCTACACCCTATTTAATGTTATTCCACCAATATATCTCCTTGAGATCATGATATATCTTTGTTGAACCGGGATGAATCGTATATCGCGACTCATGGTCCTTGGCCAAAATCCTGTCTCGTAATCCATCAACATCAAGAACACACAACCACCCTTGGTACCTCAAGATACTATCACCGTCGATCTCGAAAGCAATCATCCTTTGCTTACCCACATCATCCTTGATCTTTATCAAGAAAAGATCTAATATCTATTTCTCCTTTATTTCTGAACCAAGAGATGATTGCTCTACCTGTTGCACAAACATACCACCATCCTTAAAGTCCAAGAGACAAATTCCAAGGTTAGCCAAATAGTTAGTATCCTTCACCAACTCCCTTTTATCCTCATCTACATAAGCTAGACTCTCTATGGATAACCTGTTAAGAGCATCAAGAACTACATTAGCTTTACCTGGATGGTAGTGAAGACTCATATCATAGTACTTCAGCAACTCACGCCACCTTCTTTGTCTGAGATTAAGCTTTCCTGAGTTAGCATATACTGCAGGCTCGTATGATAAAAAAGATATCAACATAGACCCCATATGGATAAAGATGCTAAATGTTCAATGCAAACACCACAGCTAAAAATTCCAAGTCATGAGTTGGATAATTTTTCTCATGAACCTTCAACTGTCTAGAGGTTTAAGAAAACACCTTAGCATGTTGCATCAACAGAGAACTCAAACCAACCCAAGACGTATCACAATAGATTATGAAACCCTCAGTAGCCTCAGGTAGAGTCAAGATTAGAGCTGAAGTCAACTTATCTTTTAGATTCTCAAAGCTACCCTCGCAAGCATCTGACCATAAGAACTTTACCTTCTTGTAAGTCAATTTGGTAAATAGAGCAGCAATCGAAGAAAAACTTTCCATAAACCTCCTATAATAGCCGGCTAAACCTAAGAAGCTTTGAATATCGATAGGAGTCGTAGTCCTAGGCCACTTATTAACCACAAAAACTTTCTGAGGATCCACCATGATCCCTTCACTAGACACGACATGACCTAGAAATATAACCACGTTCAACCAAAATTAACATTTTGAGAACTTATGATACAACTGCTAATCTTTTAAGGTCTGTAATTCAATACATAGGTGATCGACATGATCCTCCCCACTCTTGGAGTACACCAAAATATCATCAATGAAGACAATCACGAACAAATCTAGAAACTGTCAGAAGACCCTATTTATTAGATCCATGAATACCGTAGGGGCATTGGTCAAGTCAAACGAAATGCCCAAGAACTCAAAATTCCCATATCGAGTATGAAAAGCTATCTTAGGGATATCCACCTCCCTAATCTTTAACTAATGATACCCAAATTGAAGATCAATCTTGGAGAAAACTTAGCACCCTAAAGCTGATCAAGAAATTATCTATCCTCGAAAGAGAGTACTTATTCTTTATCATCACCTTATTCAGCTTCTGGTAATCAATACACATCTTAAGGGAACCATCCTTCTTATGCACGAATAACACTAATGAAACCTATAGCGAAACACTAGGATGGATAAGACCTTTGTCTGAAAGATCCCTTAATGGCTCTGTAAGCTCCTTTAACTCAGCCGGAGCCATTCTATATGGGGGGATAGATATAGGATGAGTGTCCAAAACAAGGCCAATACCAAAATCAATCTCCATATTAGGAGGAATACCAAAAGGTAATTAGGGAAGACCTCAGGAAATTAATTCACCACCAAGACAAAATATAAAGAAGGACCCTGAGAGTTAGAATCTTTAACCCGAACTAGGTGATAGAGACACCCCTTGGAGATCAATCTTTGAGCTTTAAGATATGATATAAATCTCCGCTTAGGATCTAGGGAACCACCCTCTCACTAAACAAAAGGCTCATTAGGGAATTTAAACATAACGTTATGGGCCCGACCATCTAAAGAAGCATAGTACGAGTGCAACCAATCCATCCCTAATATAACATCAAAGTCAACTAAGTCTAATTCAAACAGATCCAACAAAGTCTCTCGACCACCAATGGATACCACACAACCCCTATAGATTCTTGTAGCAACGACAGAGTCACCTACCGAGGTAGACAAAAAAAAGGGTCTGAAATACACTCGGGACCAAAACCAAAATACACAACCACAAATGGGGTCACATAAGAGAGAATTGACCCCGGATCAAGCAAGCAGTACACATCACGGGAATAGAGTTTCAACGTACCAGTAATGACATCGGGATATGATAGAATGGATTGAGCCCCACTAGCCTAAGATTGGGCACCTTTTGCCCTATACCCTCCACCATGCTAAGAGAAATGATCACCCATCAGCTTTGGGTAAGGAGTACTAGCCGTAGAGAAGGAATCGGAACTTCTCCACTTCTTCTTAGGCCATTTTCCCCCATCTCTACCACTCTGCTGATGGACTCCACATTGATTAGAAAATCTAAACTTCTTTCTTTGCCTTTCACCAATCTCAGCTTGCTTTTTTTTCTTGCTCAACTTTTTGTATATAAACCATAAGTTAATAAATATCCATATCCTTGTTCAACAAGGCAGATTTACTCTCCAAAATCAACTTAAGCGACAACCTAGAAGCAAACTTATGTATGCTAACTCTCATTCTAGACACCAACTTAGGAGCATATCTAGACAACTGATGGAATTTCAAAGCATACTCCTTGGTTGACATCCTACCTTGTCTCAGATTCATAAATTTTTCCGCTTTTGCCTCCCTCAACTCCTGAGGAAAGAAGCAGTTCAAAAATACACTAGAAAAGTCATCCCACAATATAGAGTTAACATCACTTCCCCTAGAATGCTCCCACTTTTCATACTACTAGTACACCATATCCTTCCATTGGTAGGCAGCAAACTCTAAACTTTCAACATCTGAAGCATGCGTAATTCGAAAAATCTTCTCCATCTCATCAATAAAAGCTTGAGGATCCTCCTCAACCCTAACACCAGTAAAGATTAGAGGACTTAACCTCATAAATTGGCCAACCTTTATGGCGTCAGAAGATGGAGTAATTGAAGAACCACACTCAGAATGAGAAGCTACCAACTGAGCCAACATATGAATATACTGACAAAATATTAATCACATCTGCCTAGAGAGCTCGAGGAGGTCTAGATAGAACTAGTGGAACTCCAGGTGGACAATTAGGAACTGGACCCCTAGATCGTGTCTGCACCCAATAAGCAGGGTGTGTCCTATCAACAGTGTCTCCCAGTGAAACAGAGGAGTTTCTCTAAGCTTCAGATCATCTAGGAGGAAGACCTGTAAAAGCGAGCAAATGGGAAATTAGAGGAATCCATGACCGTAGGTTCTATATCCCGAAGTAAGACAACAAGAAAAAGAGACATTCCTAAATATCTCGTATCCTCTCTCTTAAAAGTTTGGTATGCTACACACCCATAAAAGAGACTCTACTTGAACAACTTTGTGGATACCTAATTGACCATGAACCTAGGATTTGATACTAACTTTGTCACCACCCGAACTAGGGCCTAGCCGTGACAGGTATCTCAAGTCCTACATGGATTGAATATTACCCTTTTTCACATAACCTAATCAGCTCAACAACCACAAGTGTTGGATGAATTCCGAACATATAATAAGATAATGAAGAATAAGACTAATAATATTTCATGATAAGTCTATATCAACCACCGATAACCAGACAACTAGTCGTCACCAAACATCCAACCAAACCAACATATCCAAGTCTACAATAATCCAACAAAGCCTTTATATATCTGAAGTCAATAAAATATCAGGACATGCCCCCGATAGTAGCCAAAAACAAAGTCTAACAAAATTTGATACATAGAATATAAAGACCATGAAATGAAGCCTTTCAAAATATGGATTCTCACCACTTTAGTGTCAACTCACGAACTAACTTGAGAACCTAATTACTGCACATAAAAAGCAGAAAAAGTTCCAGTACCTACATCGCGTGGGGATACAATGTCTAAAGATAGTTAGCGGTTAGAGCGCTAGCATGTAACTCAGAGATAGAGTAATAAAGTAATTCCATCATTCAGAACCAATTCAAATCATCATATACAATCACACACACACACACACATATATATATATATATATCTTGTCGGGATAGGGAACAAGGCTTAGCATAAACTTTGAAAACCTAAACCTGGGTTGTGTATCATAACCATCATAAAATAAGGCACCCACAGGCTATATGGTCCCAGCTCTTCCCTAGATGAAAGGGCCCCAGTGTGTGTAGCCACACGAACCAGAGAATATCTATATCCGTATATGCCTTTATGGGGGACTCAAACCTCCCGACATACTCAAGGTGACTTAAGCAACAATGTCTACAATATGGACTCAAACCTCCCATTCATATATTCATTTGGGTGACTAGAACCTCCCAGTCATATAGACACTCGTACCGGCTAGCGCAGTTTCTAGTGTTAGTCCTTCAGACTCCACTTTCACGGCCCGACTACACATCCTGCTTTAAATCCCAATTAAAACATTCATTACACATACACAACCATTAATCCAATTATTTACCAAAGGCATCCCATTTGTATCGTCATGCCAACCCCACTTGCAAGCATACAACCTGCCATAGCCATAATTAATCAACTTTGAGACTCAAACCTGTTGTCTAAACAAAGACATTAATTCAATTCAACATTTAGGGACTCAAACCCATTAAGCCAATTAAACCACCAAGGTTATAATTCATATCAATATATGGCTAACAAGGCCTTCACAAAACCATTTACCAACTATTTATATTAGGCCAATGCCTTAGTTCAAAACACAATTCAACATATGAAATGATCATTTTCATAGGCAATTTCACAAACAGGCTGAGGGCATACCATTATCAAACTGTTATTCAAACTAAAAACCATCAAGTTAGGGTTAACCATGACCTCTTAGTTGAAATCACAATTCCCAAGAACCCATATGTGCAAAACCATTATCAAAATATGTATAATCATAATTTAAACCATGAGAAAACAATACTCAACGTTATGCATTCAAACCCTCAACCATGGTTTTCAAAACCACAATTAATAATTCATGAACAATGCTTAAAGCATATGATTTTTGTGAACTACCAATGAAGGAAGAGTCACATGCCTTAGTTACAAAGATTCATGGAGATATTTTGATCCTTAAACCTCTAGATGACCACTTTGTAGAAACCCTAGACCAATGTTTCTTGAGAAGTTTTAGAGAGAGTTTAAAGAGTGTTTAATCTTCTAAAGTGTAGAATGAATGCCCAATAAGTGTTATAAGATGTAGGGTCTAAAGGATTTGGGGAGGGAAATGTCCAAACTACCCTCAGCTTAAAAGCTATAGAAAATTCGCAGGTGGGTACGATTAGACCCTCCAACTCGTCACCACAACATATGCATAGTATCCTTAAGTCGTCACTAGATCAGAAGATTGGACACCATATTCTGTCAAACATATGACTCCCTTGCCCAACTCATCACCATACCATACAGCTAGTATGGTCTAGTCATATGTTATACAGAACACCAGGGGCTAAACACTACACAATATACGATTTGACCCTACCTTCTTGTCATATAACCGTATGACTGGTATGGTGCCTCTCGTAACTATGACATAATTGGGCCAACAACACACTAACCAATATACAACTAGGGTCCCTATACCCGTCACCACACCATACGACTTGTGGTATAAGTCATGTGATGATCAGAAAGCCCAAGACTCGAGAATTTTTCAAGGGCCAAAGTTTGAGGTGTTTCACCTACTATCCACTCCAAACTAAGAAGAAAGTTGCCTGAGTCCTATCCGTGCAATGGCATCACATAATCCTTGAACAACTGAAGTTGACCCATTGAAATACACTAAGGTAAGCATATTAATAAACCCATAAGGTGCAACCTAGGCACACAATGGAGATGTAAAATTTCCTCAATCTATGCCAATGGTATAACTAGTCCAAATGATCCTCGAAACTGAAGTCATCAGTTCAAAGAACAAACACTCCCCATTAAACGATCCTCTCCAGAATGTCTCACCGACCTAGAATGAAACCATGTCAAGCTCAACCTGAGAAGACTACTCCTATTGAGTAGATAATCCAAAAACCTGACAAAAATTGAAAATCATGGTTAAGGATAAAGGAACCATCACCATGCCAATTGACTATCATCTGAACACCTATCAACCATAGTCCCTCCAAATCACAGAAGACTAAACAAGTAGCTAAAGAGTAGCCTTAGATAACCTTTAGATGAAACCCCAACTAATATATGTCTAAAAATAAAGGTTGTAACAAAGCTCTACAATCACCACTGAACCTCAACACCAAGATGAACCGCCCAATATCAACTATCCAAAACTACTGTGCAGATAGGTAAGCATCCACACTCCAAATCTATCATAACCTCCAAGACGTCATTCTAAGGCATCAAATCCAAAACTGAACCAACAAGTATGAACTATGGCCAAATATCCAAATCAACCTTACTACCTAAATCAGACATATCTTTACTAGATCATATCGGAGCCAAAATTGAAACATAGCTAAAAAAACAAAATTGCAATGGAGGAAAACCACGGGCTGAAGGCACAACAACTAACTCCATATCTTCTAGAGGGCATGACCTACCAAAGCATACCCAAGAACTCACCAAGGCTGAAAACTGCACTAGTAATAGCCAAACCCTATCAACTCCAAGAATTTTACCCTTAGACGGAAGCATATCATTCTAATACTCCATACCAACAACAAATACCAAATTTACCAACTTAAGAATCGGTCACAGGAAAGATCACTTATCTCCACCTTTCTTAACTTTCCTAGAATAAGAACCACAATATAGCAAGGACGAAGTATTGATAACACTCAACTTACACTTTAATTTAGTGCAAGGCGGTCGTCGTCAATATATTTACCCAACTTTGGAGTCGGGGTCGAATCCACAGGGAACAATGTGAGTGGCGATTAAACTAGTTTGAAATTAAAGCTACAAGTTAAATTCAAACAAATGATACAAAAAGATAAAATGGGGGTTTAGGTTAAACAAATTGTTTGTGTGTCACTTTAATTTCGATGTTTATAACCAAGATTTTATGAAATAACCAGAATTATGTTCACTAGGGCTTACGATACATGACAGATGCTAAAGGTAACTCAAGATTCTCATGGTGGTTAGGATAACAAGCTATCTTTATCAATGATATGCTCAAATGTCTCTCAACCTATTTAAGTGTCTAATTTTCTAATCCTCTCAGACTTAGGAAATCGCTATTCATTACCCATATTTTACCTCAAGTTAATAACCTCGTTACAGTGCTGATTATTAAACAAAGTATTTTCGAGTCCCTATTGATAATTCACTTCCTACTATATATGATTTCTTTCTCAAGCAAATCAAAGTAGGTGTGTCTACTATTTGCAACCAACAGACGTTAATTAAAATCTCAAAATTATCAAGAAATCCTAACAACTATTAAATGTTGAGTGTTTAGCACATTATCATGACCTAACCCTAGATCCCATAATTCAGGTTAAAGGAATTTATCTGCTCATGATGTAATAATCGAAGTAACTAGTTGAATTCATGATTTGAAAGATAAAATTACCACAAGATGAATAGAAACTAGAGATTCTCAGATTAAATCATAATGGAAATCCTAAAATAATGATAATTATCTCTTCAAAGTATTTTCTTTTTCAAGCCAAGAAACTAGGCAAAGAAAATATCAAATTACGTCTCTTAAAACTCAAGTGCCAACCCTTAGAAAAACCCTAAACAATGTTTTTTATAGTTAATCCTAAATAAGGAAATAAAATTAAAGTTGCAGTTTTTTCTCAGAATAGACGACGACATCCTTGATAGCTTATCAGGAGTCTGACGGCTTATCACGGATGTCGTCATCTTCTCTGCACTTTTGGCTTCTGCTGTCTAAGGCTGACGATGATGTTGATGCCTTATCACCAACCTGACGGCTTATTACAAACGCCGTCACAAAAATGTCTTCGACTCTCATTCTCTGTTTAAGGATGACGACATTCATGACGGCGTATCACACTTTTGATATCATATCACCAGATGTCGTCATAGGCTTTCACTCATGCTTAAGTATGACGACAACTGTGATAGCCTATCACAGGGCTGACGACTTATCACAGATGTCGTCAGCCACACTTCTCTTCAGATTCCTCCAGATTTCAACTTCTTTGTTTCCATTCTTGTTGGTTCTCTATCCCATCAACTTAAACTGTAAAATCAAACATAAACAAATCAAAAATGACAAAAGTTGCTTAAGACTTCGCAATTATTCTTGGTTAAAGGTCTTAAATGTGTTAGCAATTGCTCACACATCAAGTATCCAACTCCATACTAATACCAAGATCAAAGTTATCACTGCGAGGCAAAACCAACACACTTGAAAGTAAAATACAATACCTCTCGACATCAATATCATAACCAATATCAGGATATGAACTAGACAAATTAGAAAAACGGTCCTAAACTGGTCAACCCTAAAAATAGGCTGCATAACCAAATTACCAACTCTTGAACCATAGCAAAAACATAGAAGGCCAACTTACCTTCACTGTAACAAACCCCTCAACAACCAATCTAACCTTGATAATAGAGGAGGAAAATGACCATCCTTACCTCTCTACTAGAGAGGAAACAATCTAACACAGCTAGCTTCCTAGGCCACAAATAAGATTTTTGAAAAAAAAGATTCGAACTAGATAATGCTAATCTAGCCATCTATCAAGTAAAGATCGATCAACGCCAAACAATGACAAAAATAACAACAACTATATATATATATATATGTATGTATAAAGAAAAGGTGGTACCAAAAAGAAACAAAAGGTGGTACCAAAAACAAACATCAATGACAAGTACCACTCTAGGACCATAAGAATGCCAATATGCCAAGGTTAATAGGACTCGAACCCAAATGCTATACCCCTAGTGTAATATCACGAGTGATCTACTCCATCCACTACTAAAAGAAATCATCTATGAGGGTAGTCATATAATCATGAACTCCACACAAAGGCATACAACAATCAATATAAACCTGCCACAACACATAATTATCTATGGGTATGAAAACCCCAATACATTCTAAATTAAAGGTAAAGGTAGGAAATAATAAGCCCACATATCATTGTGGAATCTGAAGTCACATGCCTGATGTGCCTGAGGAAGAATAATATAAGCAGATCCAAACTCAAACTGAGCATCTAAATCATCAACTAAGGTGCTAAAACAGTGCCTTTAACTGAAGATGCCACAATACTTTGAAGCTGATATGGATGAGTTGAATAACTAATTATCCATTCTGAGGACACGCTCTAGCCTATATCACCTTAACCATGACAAGCTTCTAAAATACTCTGAAGCACTGTACCCACTAATCTAAAATGTCGGGCATAGCCTAAATACCCATATCGAAATGTTGCAAGGTCTGATGAGAACCCTGTATGTTGTGATCACCACGAGTAATGTAAGAGCCAACTATGGTCTAAAGTGATACTTGCATAAAACTAATAGGCTTCAAGAAAGCTAATCTCTGTTGCAAGGATCCTCAATCCCAGATAGAATACCAATAGCACTATAATGATGACATGGCCTCTTGTCGCCACCTGTATAAGTATCAATGAATGTTTTCGCTAAGTCCCTCACATGATTAATAACCTTAGAGAAAGAAGACCCACCTTTGATGCCAAATAAAGTCACAAAGATAATAGTTTAATAAATCTACACTCCATATCACTCTTGGAAAATATAGCATAGGAATATGTATGGCCTACTATAATGCCCAGGAATCTGATCTCGAGATATCACACGATTCTCAAGGCTACGAGTAGCCCCAAGCTAACCCTTTAAGCTTGCTACTAGGTTTGAACCTTACTTTAAGATAAACTAGTCAAGAAATAATGATGTATCATACCAAAACTGAATTGAATAAACTGAACATACTATCTGATTAGCAAATACTGAAAGTCTGTAAATAAACTTGTAGTTCAAAAATCCTTTACTACTAAGGAACTAGAGAGTCATTGGGAAAGACCCCCAGCTGACTTAGATTAAACTGAAAACAATAAATCCATTACTATGAAAGTTGGAAATCTAAAAAAGTAGGCCCTCGAATCATGAGGACTCACTAACTGTAGAAACATAGATAGAGATGCTTGAACTACTCACGTTGCTGATACGGAGCACCTAAACCAACATTATAAGACAATGTAGCACATAGACATATATGTGGATCAGCACTATGAGGATGTCCTGAGTATATGGGGGTGTAATGCATTAGTAAGACATCATCATAATTAGAAAGTAAATGCATACTGGATGTATATGACTCATATAAGCTTGATCATCAAAAATATCAAAATATAAAATCATGTATAACAAATCATAGTTGTAAATCTAGTGAGTCATAACACTTAGTCTTATAAAAGCTTTTCTATCATTTTTTTCTTTAGAAACTTAGAAGCTTTGGGAGCTTTGGAAATCTTAGAACTTTGGGAGTTTCTTCTAACCGACATAAACCATGTGATCTGACATGGAGTCCAACGTCTTGCCCACATTGGGGAGAGATGTTCTATCCTTGCCATCAGAATAGAACCTTAACTTAAGTGATCAATTTCTTAGCCTATTATAGGCGTTTAAAACCTACGATGGCTCGTGGTTCTGGGGCATGAGACCTTGGAATCATACCCAACTCGGTGCTAAATACTACTCCCATACTTATTGCCCAGAACCTTTAGGAAATCCACCTTAAAATAGAATAAGGGTTCCTAATTAAAACCAAATATGCTTCTCTTTGTTTTGAATCATAAACCGTATGAATAATGTGGATTCCTATCTTATCTTAGGATCAAAATATCAATCTTTGTTTTTGAAAGCACTAATCAAAACTTGTCAATAGGACTTGAGATCATAATCTCCTTATAAAATCATCAATAGTACTTAGGACTCAAAGTATAAAGCTTTAATGCATCAATAATCAAATTTAAACTTCATGCTCAATAATCATCTTAAAAGCTTTCAACAATCTCAGTCAACATAATGGTATATAACTCATAATACGAATCTTATAATTGCAAACATGAATATATGTAAATTTCTTGCAATTGGAGCCTTAAATATCATAATAATGTCATAAACTAAAATAATGAGGATTTAGGTATCAACTCTACCTTAAATTTTATGGGAAATCATAGAATATTTAGTAAAATTAAAACCATAATTAAGTTTTGGGCACAAGGATGAAAGGTTTATCCTTGCTCAAAACCCCACATACCTTGGATGATGAACTAGATGAACAAGTTTGGTTTTGGGATTTTATTTGTTCCCATGAATAATGATTCTTGGAATTCTTGAATTGGGAACTTTGAATCTTGAATTGATTTGGGAAAAGAATGATGAAATCTTGGGGATTCTTGAAGTTGAATATTGAAGCTTAGGGTTTTGTTTAAGAGAAACTTTGGTGAATATAAGCTTAAAATGCTTGTAATACGCTTAAATCTTATGTTTGGATGGAATTAGGGGCATGGGAATTGTACAAAATACCCTTTTTAAACTCATAAAGGAAACTGGAAAAATGAACTGGGGTCCCGATTTAATGGGCGACCGTGACGCGTCACTATCGTGGTGGCTTACTGGAATTTGATGACTAGGACATTGAGGGTCTTCACGATGCAGAGCTATCATGCTGTCCCACTAGATTTTGACAATTGGGACCTAGAATTTCAATGCGACGCGCCACCATTGCGGTGCCCTATAGAGATGCCATTTTGGCCTTCGGCACGTCGTGCCACTATAGCATTGGACTACTAAAAATTGACAAATGGGAAAGTGGACCTCTCCACGATGCGCCAATATTGCGGAGGTCCACTAGAAAATGAAAATTATGAATTTAACCACCTCCACAACGCGGTGACTGCCTAGGTGGTACACTGCCAACTTAAAAATTCTCTAACTCCTCAACCGAGTGTTGAAATTTGGCAAATTTGGTATCGATGGAAAGCTTATTCAATTTCCTACACAATGGAAAGTAAAAATCTAGAAAATTCTATATGAAAAAAATATTATTTATTTTGGAAGATATCCCTTAACATTCTAGGAATGAATTTAAGCTAGAAAAGTTCGTGGTATTATACTTATAAAAGAAACCTAATCTCATACTCCAAAATTACAAGGAACCCTGCTGAACACCAATAAACCCAACTTTATCCTAAGAACTCTCAATGAACCGAACATCATCTCAGGCTATGAGGTATTTGTAAGGAGGCTTGAAATCCCTAATGCCAAATCTCAAAAGGTTGAAATAGCCACAAACCATACAAAAACCTGGGTTGGCCACAAATGCTCTGGCTAACGCTGGAGATCCTCAATGTTAATCTCTGACTCCCTAGTCTAGTGCTGCACTGAAACTCTAGAAAAACATGTCGAAGTCTCATTTGAATTTATCAGTAACCTCATATCATCCATCTAGAATAAAATAAAGTCAAAGAATGTACCTGAGGCTCATAGAAATACAAACACACGACAAGGAGTCAAGAATAGAACTTTCTAAAAATGCTCTACGGCCTCCTGAAGATAGATTACGTACGTCTCAGCACTGTCCCCCAAGACTTTAGCAAAAACTTAACTCTTGTACCAAAATACCAGTATACCTAGGCTTTTATACTAGTTTGTCACTATCCAATTTCTCAAGTCATAATTGTACCAACTATAACCCACCGGTAGATAAGTCGACCCATAGTCCAGAACTACTAGTAACAAATTATTAAGAGAAATGAAAGAAGAAATGCAGAATAGTGTAATAAAATATATATATATATATATATATATATATAAGATAGTCCCAAAACCTGGTGGATTTAGACAAGAGCTTCTAATGACACGAATACAAATAAGATACTAAACGAATATACTGATATAATGTACTTCTAAATACAATATATAAATAAATCTAATCTATAATAGGGAGAATAGTAATACTCTGAATACTAGGAGCTCACCTTAAATCTCTAATACATAGCTGCTCCACACAATGTGCACCATAATAGCGAGAACCTATATTATGATCTGTAACTGTAGAAGTATAGTATGAGTATCAAACATGCGATAATTAGTAGGCAACTACCGATGGAGTTCCAAAGATAATGTAAATATAGATACCATGCAAACAAGATTATAAACTACAACCAAGTATAAGGGAATCTAGTAAAAAGGATAAATTATCCTATTTTAGCCATACATAGGCAATAAAGTACTACACCAAATATCACTGGCCAATGTACATTAAAGAGTAGAAGAGGAATATATAGTAATATACAAGGCCAAGGAATATATATACAATAAAGGAAGGGAGGTATAGATAGTAATCTATATACCTAAGGGGTGTATATATATATATATATATATATATATATATATATATATATATATATATTTACAAGACTAACTCAAGGTACAACCTAAGGTAGACATACTAATATCTTAAGGCATCCTAACCAAATAAGAAACTAACACTAGAATAATTAGGTCCTTTAACCATAATGTCTAACAATGAAATAATTACCCAAAATTAAATAATCGTAAGAGAAAGGGATCAGAATCACACCTTAAATCTTAGAACCAATCCATAATCAACCTGTCATGAACTGACCATAATAATAGTAATAATAATAAAAAAAGTTACTGTCTAGTCCAGACAAACAATACCTAAATTGGGGCCCATAACCCAAAAGGCACAATCAGCATACAACACATAGCAAGCAACACTCATAACCCATATTTATGTAACCCCCATAAGGATGATAGATATAAAAATCAAATAATATATTCGTAATAGGAAATGTGCATGTAAGAATAAATGTAAGGTAAGTCCATAATACCATAACTGATCCAAATTCCATAATGTAACTTAGTGTATACATCTCGTCCAGCTCGACGACTCACAAAGGCTGGACCTATGGTGACCTCTTTTTTTTGGCATGACGGCTCATAGATAAAGGAGCCCATAGGGGATTTAGGAGTACACATATATATTGACCTGATCCTGGTCAAATATTTCCAATCATTGTCATCATCAATCTACTACATACAATATGGAAGAAATGTATGTATAACAAATGCATGGTCTCAAACCATGTCTAAAAAAGTGTGAATTTGTAAATCCATTACCCGAGGTAAATTTTGAGACTAGATCATCATAAAAGTGTAGAAAAGGTTGGAATCTCTCTCAACCAAAGTAAATAGTAGTGGTGAAACTGCAAACGGAATCAATCTCAGCCAAATATTTAAAATATCATTTTTAGTTCAAAAGCTCATAAATCATCCATTAAGGTGGTATGAATCATTATGAAAGAATCCATTTTAAAATAAAAAAAGTGGGGATAATTCGTTTTTTAGGAAAATAGTAGTAAAATCAAGATTTAGTTAAAATTGTACCATTAAAGGAGCATGAATGTACCAAATCTATGCAACACCATCACTATTAGATAAATAATATATTTATAAGAGCCTAAACATCCATACACTATGTCTACATCATTTACAAGGATAAAGCTCTCATCAGAGTCCAATTAATATCATTATCACAACCTAGGGGACCAATAATATATATATCTTGTATAACCATAATACCCCAATCTATGAATTCATTATAATCCACTGAGTCTAGAAGTAAACCTCAGACTAAAAGGTTACGATCATCAATGTAACGCCCCAAATCTGGTACCTGGAACGTTACACAGTGCTCATGACCCCAAAGTACTACAAGCTAACCCATGACTGATATCTATAACCGAGCATTGAATAATATACTATAAATATGCAGAATATAAACTGTAAGGCCATAAGGTTCAAAATTGAACTAATACTGAATATAAAACAATGTCTGTAATGGGGTATAACAATACCCAAAACTAAAATAAACTGCCTGAAACATGTTGTAGTCTAAAAGCTTCTAAATTGTCTGAAATCTGTAGAGTTGATGGGACATGTCCCCAAATAACTCCAAACTACTAAAATAATAAAGTAATAAAATAATCATGCTATTCTCAAATGATGAGGAAACACTGCTAATCTGGCTGCTGAATGTCTGATCTACTAAGGATGCTCGGGAGCCGTGCTTCTAAACCTATGGTATAAAACACCATAGCGCAAATGTGTTAGTACAATTGAATATACTGGTATGCAAGTGAGGTAAGCTGAATGCAAGGGTTCATATGCATGAACAATGATAACTGACTGTATAATCATGAATGTGAGAATACATGCATAAATACATAACTATAATTGAGGTTGTGGTAGGACTGAATACTGAGTTCTGACTACTGAGTCTATTGACAACATGGATTAACTGATATCTAAGTTTACTAGTAACTGATAACTGAAAAACTATAGCTGACAGTACTGATTATAAATAACTGATCTAAGTGTTATATGTAGCTGGATGACTGTATCTGACAGTACTGAAATCTGTATAACTATCTGAGTTCTTTGCTAAAATGGGTGACTATATCTGATAGTCCTAAATTCTGATGAAACTAGCTGAGTTATGTACAGAGCTGAGTGATTATGTCTGACAGTCCTGATTTCTATAGAATTGGACTGAGTTTTATTCTGAAGACTGAATCTAAAACTGAGATTGTGGGAGGTAATCATCCAATCGACATGCCTCGAATCTAAACCGGTGGGGTCCAAGCTATAACCCCATCTGGAAGGGTATTAGTACTGTGCCATAGGTAAAGACAACTTGTGAGTAAACCCTCTCTGACAAGGAACTCTTCCAACAACCCCTCCTATAAGGAAAACTCAAATGAGATGTATAGTCCCTAGACTCGTAGGGGTACATCTCAACTTATGTTGGCTATGTAGTTCTGGAATATAGGGATTGCTATTAAGGATCACACCCTCTACTGGCTGACAGTGTGTGTCCTCATCCCTGGGTTAGCTCGGTGCTTAATCCTACTCCCAACTGAAGAGACACAAAACTGATTTACTAGTTTATACTAGGTTGGACTGATCTATTACTGATTTTACTGATTAACTAGATTAAACTGAGTTTACTGGATTTCCATTGACTAATGAAATACTACTGAATTCTATTAACTGACAGAATTCTATTGAGTTCTGCTAGCTGACTGAGTTTACTAAGGTCTGAACTGAATACTACTGAGACATGATGACTGACTGAGATCACTGAGATTCCTGAGATTACTGAGAGTACTTAATTGGGCTGGACTGATATTGAGTTTACTGAGTTTTCTTGAGTCACATGACTGGCTGAATTCTATTGATCATGGCTTGACTGAGAGTATCATGAAAACATGACACTGTCTTTAGGAACATTGCTAAATTATCGGGTATTTAATACCCCCAGAACCTGATAGCATAAAAGTAAATCATGGAATAAGCTTGAAAGCACAACAATGGCTACATATATCTATAATTCATTGACTAAGACATTTCATTAAACACTTTACATTCACTTACTTGTACATGAATGGGGATTTCATAATAACATGCTATGAAGACACTATTTTCTTCACATAGGTATTTTTTCAAACACATGGGGAATATGCTTTGGTTATGCAATAACCAATAAATCAAATTATCATGGCTACATAATTCAACTTGCAAATTGAAGGTTTTCTCATGAATATTATGTAAAACATCACACACTAGGATCAATCATTGGAACATGTAGTTTGAAACATTAATCAAAACCCAACAACAACATGAACATGAATTTCAATTCAACTAAATCATGAACATTCATAAATACAAAATCTTTGGATTTTGAAAAGAGATTCTTGAGCTTCATGGGTGAAAAGGACCCATGAATCAACACTTGACATTCCTGGAAAGCTGAATTCTTAATGTTCTTGGAAATATTCTTGGAATTAGCCTTGATTTCTTGAGCTAGGGTTTTCGCCTCTTAAGGGAGAATGATTTTGTTCTTGAGAGAAAGTGAGGAAAAGTGAAATAATAGGGGTTTTCGGGCATAATTTCGTCGTTAAAGGCTTATCTGGGTCATGGACAAAGACCCAATTGCCCTTAGAAAGTTTTTATTTTTCATTACTGAAGACTCGATTTAGGCACGTGGCGTGACGCGGTGCTATTGCGTCATGCCACTGGAAATTTCCAACTGTGAATTGGGATGATGGCGTGAAGCGGTGAAATTACATTGCAATACTGGATGGGACCTGGAATCTTACCGCGACGCGGTGGTAACGCACTGAGGTACTAGAAATTGACAACTCTAGATTTGAGCCTTGGCGCGACATGCCATAATTTTGGAGGTCCACTGGATTTTGACTATTGCCATTTTGACATGCTCCACAACGCGTTGATGTCTTAGGTGGCACACTGTCTTACTAAAATGGCTCTAACTCTTAGCCCGGGTGTCGGATTTGGGCGAATTTGATATCGATGGAAAGCTTATTAAATTTCCAACACAATAAAAAGTCAAAATCTTGAAAAATCCACATGTATAAAAGTGGATTTATCTTTTAAAGTAAGTCTTTAACATTTTTGGGATGATTTTAAGCTAGGTAAAAGTACAGGGTATTACAATATCTCCCCCTTGGGAATATTCATCCTCGAATGAGACTGAATGAAATGGGAGAAATAATAAGATGAAGTAGATATTGAACATGAACAACTAAAAAATGACTACATGATTGACATTACTGAGATTCATACGGCATGACTTCATGACAGAGAGTACTAATAAGTTGATCACGCATATCTGATGTGTGAATACATGACTGAACTGACTCATGAACTAACATGAGAACATAACTGAGTCTATAACGTGTGACATGGGTTGATTATCATGAACTAAACTGAGTCATTGAGTTCATGGCGTACGACTGAGACTAGAGCTAGAGGGTTAACCTATAGGTACCCACTACTCCAAACTAGATTCGTTACGTGAGGAGAAACTGGAGGGTTTAGGACATGATTGCTCAGGGGTAATAGAGCATCTCCTCCTTAGGACATTATGTCCCTCGAAGAATACTGACTTGACTGAGATATTAAGGAAAACTAAGACGATACACAAGGCACCGACGAACTAAATTGTAACTGAATACCTGGGATCTAAAACTGAGACATGATACATGAACTGAGATGATCTTGCAACTACTGGGACTTTCTATCTTGGAATGGTTACATTCTTGAGTTTTCTAATAGTATGACTAAGTGGAAAGATGGGAAATCATACTATACGAACTGGTTGCCTGACTGCTAGACCGAATTACTGGCTGATCAATCCAACTCATAATAAAATGCGTACTTAACTAAAGTATTTTTCTTCACCTGATACTTCTAAAAATATTCGCATGAGAGCTGAGAACGAATGCCTAAACATACTAACTTATCTGATTAATTGAATGACTAATACATGAATGCATGGCATATAAGACTGAACTGTACTTAGTTTGAATAACTATCCTGAGGATGTAGAGTACTATACATAGGAGGTAAGGACTGACTGAGTGACATGAGGTAACTGGGCATAGATTTATAAAAACTGTATTACTTGAAATTGTGAGACCAAATATATGACATGATTCAAAAACATTTTGTAACTGAGGTACTGAAATACTAATAACTGGGTAACTGATGGCCATATGCTATAGTCGGGTAATCCTAAAAATGAACTGAGTTTCTGATCTGGCTGGACTGGGACTGGGACTGAGATTATAGCTAAGATGATAATTGAGACTGTAACCGTAACTAAGACTGTAACTGGGACTGAATGCTGGTTTTCTGATAACTGAGGTTTAGACTGATACAGACGTACTGAATTCTGATTGGTAAGTAACAGATAGCTGAAAGCCATGATTCTGTAGGACTATCTGAGTCCTTTACTGGATACTGACTACTGAATGACGCTATAATTGAGTACTTAAGAGAAGAACATCAACATCACGAATTCACTGAGGTATCTAAACTGAGAGTATACATGACATAATCTAATTTTTTCTGATCACTAGGAGTGGAACATGAATCATGTGGGCTGAACATACTGTTAGACAGGACATGAGTGCATGAGACATGAGCTGCATGACCTGAGTCTGATGTTTCTATACTCATGGAACATGATTCGTAACACTGAGTAAGCTGAAACTCCTCATACTAGGAACTTAAAACACATACTATTTTATGGAAAGCACGTTAATATAAGCTGGGTGCATGGAATTGTGACGTGAAGAATGTGTAAGTATCGTGATAGTTGAAGTACAAAACTTTGCATTGAGATAGGAATGGGCCGGGAATCATCTTCCCTTATTGATTTCCTACACATACTGGTATCACTACTAGAACCTGAAGGCCTTTCTTTTTGAGATATCATAAACAGATAGTTCCCGTATACTCGTCGGGCTATGATCATTTTACCCACTAGGGTAGAGACTGAGAAGGTCTTGTTAAGATCTAATCTGACCTTGAAGTGGAATGTTATGTAAAGAGTTATAAAAGAAAAAACAAGTCCCTGAATCTGAAGAAGCGTGAACATATAAATGAGGGATCAATAACATACTAGTGGCTGCTTCAGGAGGACTTTCCTAACTTTATCGGTACTAAAGTGAATAGAGTCTATTTGGGCGTTGCCCTCTGGTGGCACTAGAAATGGCACCCTATTGATTCAGGCGACCGAACTAAGTTGAAGAACGACCATGCTGACTTCGTGGACCGATTTTAGGACAGTCTCGGACCTTGTGACCTGACTCACCGCATCTGAAACACACATTACTTTCGTCTCTATACACACCCTTATGATACTTATCATATTATTCGCAAAGCAGATGAGTGCGAATAATGCTGGCACTATTCTGAGATTTGGAGCCTGGCGCCCTATCTTTGCTACTATTTTTGAACTTAGGAACTGAAGCACTAGCTGAGGAAGGAGATAGAACTGGAAAATTCTGGCTATGCTGAGAATGGTTACCACCCTGCAACCCTGGCTGAGAAAAACTATAACTACCAATTCTGGCTCTCTTACTCTCTCTCTCTATCTTCTTAAGTTTCTGCTTTTCAATATGTTAAGTATGGACCATAAGTCTAGATATGTCCATTTCCTTAATTGACATCGCAGTCCTACACTCCTTAACCACTTACCTGAAACCCCAGACATAAACTTACTCATTCTGGATCTACTGTCCACTACTACATGGGGAGCATACCTGGTTAACTGGGTGAACTTAAGGGAGTATTCTTTTACGCTCATGCTACCTTGTCTGAGATTGATGAAATCTAACACTTTGGCTTCTTTTTGCTCTAGGGGAAAGAATCTATCTAAGAAAGTTGTAGCAAACTCTTCCCATTCTATAAGCTCTGCATCTGTACCCCTATCTACCTTCCACTATTTAAACCACGTATGGGATACATTTTTTAGCTGATAAGCAGCTAACTCTGCACTCTCACTGGAATTAACTTCTATGATGTCTATGACTTCTAAACATGGTCGAGGAATTCCTGTGGATCCTCTTTGGACATAGAACCTGAGAATAAGAGAGGATTTATTTGGGTGAAGTCTCGAATCCTGGCTGTAGCTGAATTGGCCACTGTGTTGGCCGGAACAGCAGCTGGCCATTCATTCAGTATTGTGACTGAATTGGCTAGAGTAGTAAATACAGTCCTGAATTCTGCATCGGAAATATGTTCATCCAGGGGATCTTCCTGAACGGGCTGAGGTGCTGACTGATTATCGATTCTCCTTTCGTTAGCCCCTTTGGAAGGCATATTCTGTAAGCGAGAGGAAGAAGCAAATTATTCTGAGAAAATAATTAGAGATTATACTCATTGGAACGACATGAATACTGAAAGAAGGGAAATTTTTCCTAAAATATCTCATAGCCTCCTGCATATAAGTATGGTGCACAACACACCCATGCACAAGACTCTACTAGATGCGAATTTTCAGACTTCCTAAAATACTGTTGAACCTTAGGCTTTGATACCAAGTTTATAATGCCTTGAATCTGGTACCTGGAATGTTACACGGAGATCATGACCCAGAAGGACCACAAGCTAACCCATGACTAATATCTGTAATCGAGCATTGAATAATATACTGTAAATATGCAGAATATAAATTGTAAGTCCATAAGGTTCAAAACTGAACTAATATTGAATATAAAACAATGTCTATAATGGGGTATAACAATACCCAAAACTGAAATAAACTGTCTAAAACATGTTGTAGTCTGAAAGCCTCTAAATTATCTAAAATTTGTGGAGTTGCTGGGACATGTCCCCGACTGACTCCGAACTACTAAAATAATAAAGTAATAAAATAATCATGATATCCTTAAATGATGAGGACTCACTGCTAATCTGGCTACTAAATGTCTGATCTACTAAGGATGCTCGGGAGCTCATACTTCTAAACCTATGGTATAAAACACCATAGCGCAAATGTGTCAGTACGATTGAATATACTGGTATGCAAGTGAGGTAAGCTGAATACAAGGGTTCATATACATGAATAATGATAATTGACTATATAATCATGAACGCGAGAATACATGCATGAATACGTAACTGTAACCGAGGTCGTGGTAGGACTGAATACTGAGTTCTTACTACTGAGTCTACTGACAATATGGATTTACTAATATCTGAGTTTACTAGTAAATAATAACTGAAAGACTGTTTTTGACAGTCCTGATTATAAATAACTGATCTACGTGTTGTACGGAGCTGGATGACCATATCTGACAGTCCTAAAATCTATATAACTATTTGAATTCTTTGCGAAAGTTGGTGACTGTATCCGAAAGTCCTGAATTCTGATGGAAATAGCTAATTTCTATATTGAGCTGAGTGACTAGGTCTGACAGTCCTAATTTCAATAGAACTAGACTGAGTTCTATTTTGAAGACTAAATCTAAAACTGAGACTGTGGGAGGTAATCATCTAACTGACATGCCACAAATCTAAACTGGTGGGGTCCAACCTGTAACCCCAGCTGGAAGGGTGTCAGTACCATGCCACGAGTAAAGACAAGCTGTGAGTAAACCCTCTCTGACAGGGAGCTCTTCCGTCAACCCCTCCTGTAAGGAAAACTCAAATGAGATGTATAGTCCCTAGACTCGTAGGGGTACATCTCAACCTACGTTGGTTACGTAGTTCTGGAACATAGGGATTGTTACTAAGTATCACACCCTCTACTGGCTGACAGTGTGTGTCCTCATCCTTGGGTTCACTCGGTGATGAATCCTACTCCCAACTGAATAGACACAGAATTGATTTCCTAGTTCATACTAGGCTGGACTGATCTGTTACTGATTTTACTGATTAACTAGATTGAACTGATTTCACTGGATTTCCATGGAATGATGAAATACTACTAAATTCTGTTAACTGACAGAATGCTATTGAGTTCTACTAGCTGACTGAGTTTACTAAGGTTTGAACTGAATACTACTGAGATATGATGACTGACTGAGATTAGTGAGATTCTTGATATTACTGAGATTACTGAATAGGACTAGACTGATACTAAGTTTACTGAGTTTTTTGGAGTCACATGACTGACTGAATTCTACTGATCATGGCTTGACTGAGAGTATCATGAAAGCATGACACTGGCTCTAGGTACACAACTAAATTGTTGGGTATTTAATACCCCTAGGACTCGATAGCATAAAACTAAATCATGGCACAAGCTTAAAGCACAACAATGGCTACATATATCCATGATTCATTGACTAAGACATTTCATCAAACACTTTACATGCACTAACTTGTACATGAATGGGGATTTCATAATAACATGCTATGAAGGCACTATTTTCTTCACATAGGCATTTTATCAAACAAATGGGGAGCATGCTTTGGTTATGCAATAATCAATAAATCAAATTATCATGGATACATAATTCAACTTGGAAATTGAAGGTTTTCTCATGAATATTATGCAAAACATCACATACAAGATCAATCATTGGAACATATAATGTGAAACATGAATCGAAACCCAGCAACAACATGAACATGAATTTCAATTCAACTAAATCATGAACATTCATAAATACAAAATCTTTGGATTTTGAAAAGAGATTTTTGAGCTTCATGGGTGAAAGGGACCCATGAATCAACACTTCGCATACCTGGAAATCTAAAATTTTAAAGTGCTTAGAAAGATTCTTGGATTTGGCTTTGATTTCTTGAGCTAGGTTTTTTGCCTCTTGAGGGAGAATGATTTTGTTCTTGAGAGAAAGTGAGGAGAAGTGATATAATAGAGGTTTTAGGGAATAATTTCACGGTTAAAGGTTGATCTGGGTCATAGAAAAAGTGCCAATTTCCCTTAGAAAGTTTTTATTTTTCATTTCTGAAAACCCGATTTGGGCACCTGGTATGACATGGCGCTATCGCGTCATTCCACTAGAAATTGTAAACTGTGAACTGGGCTGACGGCGTGGTGTGGTGAAATTGTGTTGCAATACTAGATGGGTCCTAGAATCTTACCACGATATGGTGGTATCGCACTGAGGTACTGGGAATTGAAAACTCTGGATTTGAGCCTTGGCGCGACGCGCCATAATTGCGGAGGCCCACTGGATTTTTATGATTGCCATTTTCGCATGCTCTATGATGCGTTGATGGCTCAGGTGGCACACTTTCTTACTAAAATGGCTCTAACTCTTCACCCGGGAGTTGGATTTGGGCGAATTTGATATCGATGAGCTTATTAAATTTCCCACACAACAAAAAGTCAAACTATTGAAAATTCCACATGTATAAAAGTGTATTCATTTTTTGAAGTAAGTCTTTAGCAGTTTTGGGGTAATTTTAAGCTAGGTAGAAGCACGGGGTATTACAATCAACTATGTCTAACATGATAGTAACCTAGGGTAATAGGATCCTATAAGCATAACAAATATTTCAACTTAACAGTTGATTCACCCTTCTATTCCCCAAACCCATAATTTAGGCTAGGTCATGGTAGTCTATCAATAATTATATCCTGCCATCCCTTTCTAACATGTAACATATATAATACACTATCTCAAAAAGAAGATAACCCAGAAGCCTACCTCAAAGCCGAACCAAAAGTCCTTGAATCATCCACAAATTGTCTGCCTTTGCTCCACAATAAAAAAATACCACCAGGCAATCAAAATAGTAATCTACACGTCATTAGGGGTAAAATGAGACCCATATTACTATTTAAATGGTTGGATCAAAATTTGTGTGAAGAACGGGACGAAGAAGACCACGAATGGAATTCAAAATTTAATCCATCGCGAAGTCCCTCGAAGGACAAGGTGTGTGTTCAAAAGTTGAGCACAAATAGAGCGTAAATTGGGTCTTAATTCAATCCTTATATTTTAGAATTTGAATACCTAAATCTATGAGCATCCAAGAAAATGATAGAATTTAATGAGGGAAAATAATGGGAAATAACCAAAGAGCGTCAAACAAACTTACCTTAGCTCAATGGATGATTGACCATACTTTCATTTTCCAAAGTTCTCAAAATTAGTGAAAATAGATTGAGAAAAAAAGGGGAAAATTGGGTGAAGAAGGTGATATAACACCAGCAGGATTTGTTTAAGTGATCAAATGATCGATTAAGCAGTCATCACTTAAGATACCCAAAGATTTCTTAAGCTATCCATAATGATAGCTGGACCTTCATAAGTGACCTAATGTCACTTAAGCCACATTCACTTAAGTGGCCCATTTTCTCTTAAGCAACCTTTCCTTAAGAGATAAGGTCTTCGCTTAAGCGACTTATGGACCAAGCTGGTCACTTAAGAGATTGCACCAGCTGATGCCAGGAACCAAATTTTGCTAAGTCTAAATAGACTCTGATCGGGTGCTCAAAATTTTTTATGAATCTAGTACGCGCAAATGAACTATGCTACCATACCAAATTGACCTTTTGAACTCAATAGAACCATCAAAACATTCATTCGAGATTATTTCTACTGAATGTGGGGCTATACCTATAGTTCCATTTTACATATAATCCACCCAATAGACAAAAATGAGTCTAGAAGCCTCAAGACCTAAACCAAGGGTCCTCCTAGACTAAAATCAATTTTCCAAAACTTATAGCATTGTCAAAATTCTCATTCGAGTTCATCTACTAAAAGTTTTGGTCTGAGACCAAATCCTAAATAATTATGATGACCATCTACCTTTGATTGAGTTTTCTTATAATAATAGATACCATGCTAGTTTCAAATGATTCCATTTGAGGCTTTATATAGGCATAGGTGCAGGTCACCTAAAGGGTGGTTGGAAGTTGGTGAAACTATTTTGATTGGATTAATTATATCCTCAAAGCTATGGAGAAGGTTCAGTTGATTTGTGAGAGGTTTAAATCCACTTAAAGTCATAAAAAATTATATACAGATGTGAGAAGAGGGAATTAAAATTCATAGTTGGTGATTAGGAATTTTTTAAAATATTACCCATGAAGGGATTGATGATTTTTGGAAGGATAGGGAAGCTCAGTCCCCGATGCATTAGACCATATGATATCTTAAAGTGTGTGGGAGATGTAGCTTATGAGCTAGATCTTTCATAAGAATTAGCCAAAATTCATCTATTTTTCCATGTGTCTACGTTGGAGAAATACATTGGAGACCCATCCTTAGTAGTTCCCATAGCAGTGAAAGAGAGTTTATCCTATGTGGATACCCCAATTAAAATTCTTGATCAACAAGTTTAAAGGTTATGAAATAAGAAAGAGGCTTCAGCCAAAGTTCTATGGAGGGAGCAATGTGGAAAGCAAAAGTAGACATGATGAGTTGATATCCTCACTTATTTGCTCTTAGCACGGAGTTAACATAAGGTAAGAAATCCATTCTAGTCTATTCTCCTTACCGATGTCCTTATTTATATTAGTTTAAGTTATGAAGTTCGTGTGTCTTAAGTCATTTAAGTTGTATTCTTCTTTTTTTAATGAGTAGTTTCAGTTATAGAGCAAGATAAGCTTTAGAACTCATTCTAGCTACCCATGGGATAGATCCTTTCCTCACCCCGACCTTCACTTATGGACAAATGGTCCCAAGGGGGAGATAATGTTATGTCCTATAAGCTTAATGATTTTATTGTGATAGCTCTCATGCATTTTAAGGAATTCTTAAGTTGAATAACGATATGTTAACGGGACCATTAGGAAGTGTTTAGCAATTTTTAGAATGAGTTTCAGGACTTCAAAATAGTAAGGGTCCGTGATTAAGGTGTTCCACGGCGGTATGGCACACCCTTACGAAAAAACTAGTGGCTTGGTGTGATAAGGACATACCATTCCTGATGGTTGTCATGTTAAGGGCGTGCCATGACCTCGGTATGGCGCGATAAGGGCATCCCATGCCCATGGCTACAACAATGCCAAATTTTAGTTTTACTAGGGTAATTTGGTCTTTTACGTACTAATTGATCCCATTAATGATACTAAACAAGTTTTCCACCCCCATAAGGCATAATACATCAATTCCTCTTCTTCTAAAGCTCTCAAGAACACCCAAAGGATTTTTCCTTTAAAATTCAATATTCTAAGGCTTTAATTTAAGTTTTCTTTAAGAAATTGACTAAGTTCAGGTATGTGGGGTTTGAACAAGGATTTCCTTTCTTGTGCCCTAAAGTTTTATTTTTACAACTGAACTTATGGAATTCTGAATTAGGGTTCATACATATTCACATGATTTTGAAGTTATGATGTTCTATTATGAACTAAAGTACATTTAGCATGAAAATTCATAATTTTCTCATATTTTTACACTAATAGTAGTTCACATAAAGAAAATTTTAGTGTTCATGAAAAAAGTACCATAATTTGGTAAGAGTATGTAGTTTAGCATGATTCACTCAGTTTACACGAAGTTCAGACTTACTATATCAAATTACAGGCTATTAAAACATGATTTTGATTTTAGTTTTGATATGATCTCAGACAAGATATGAAGTTTACATAAGTAATTATGATTATGAGATAGGTATAGAAGCATATTGTGTTTTTGGACTTGTCAGCTTATATGCTCATTTTAAGGTGAATTTCATATATTTTAAGAGGACTAGTATGATTTATGAGTAGTACCTAGAACCTAGGAGTAAATATTTAGAACATCCTAGTTTCATAAACTATGTGCCACCGTAGTTTATTATTCAGTTTGTTCAAATGGGTATATACATACATTATTCAGATTTTCCAAATCGGCATGTATAGGTGGTCACCCTAGTTAGCCTTTATATCGTAGAAAGGTATATTAGGCCTTTTTGATGGGTTTTTCTTTACATCAAAATCCTTATTGCTCGCATAGTTTATGTCGATTAAGAGAATCTCCCACCAAGAAGATAATTTTAGAAACTAAATAATATGACTCACAAACTTTATTTAGATGTTTCCTTATGACTTATGCTTTATGAATTTCCAGCTTTCCAATTTTATTCATGATCTTGATGAGTCTATTTACACTTAGCATGTATGTTTTAGATTATAATTATATCAGTTTTTACTTAATACATTCACCTCCAATGCTCAGTACATTCCAGAAGTACTAACTACATATATGTCTATATGGCTACATTATTTCATAATGTAGGTTTTAGTGTTTGTCCTCAATAGTACGATTAGCCACGATCACTACCTCCTTTATCCTGTCAGTTAGTGAGTCCTCATGGTTGGAGGACCAATTCTATAATCACTTTCAGTTATTTAGATACTATAAGTGTAGACCTTATGTTTATAGTTTTGGTCAGCTGGGTCTGTCCCAATAGTTGTTCAGTAGAATAGAGGCTTGTCAAGACTAGTGAGTTAATTTACTTTTCCCTCAGATTTTCATGAGATTCAGATGATGTTTATTATAGTGTTTTGATGGGATTGTTTGTTCAATTGAAATCAGATGATGTTTTAAGTATTTTTATCATAGTTTAGTGATGAGTAGATATCACGGGTTAGCTTTGGGACTACTTCTAGTCCTAAGCACCGTGTGACATCCACTGGGTTGCCTCAGGTCGTCGCACTATCAATTTTCTTCATTAGAACATATTTCTCCACATCATTATCCTTGTTCCATTCTTGGATTTCTTTGTTAATTTATTTCAACCCAAAATGATTATAGGGAACACGCAGGCCTGTGGGATGTATGACCTGACTAGTATGAGCCCCTTTTTGTCATTTTCCAGATGTGGATGCTATTCCTTTACCTTTGTTCACCTTAGGTTCCATAGTACCTAGAGCATAGTGCAAAAAATAAAATATTATTGCAACCCTAAATGGCTAACCACAATCAATCATAAGGGTGACTGAAATCATACCACTCCATCATACTCATTGTACAACGAGTGTTGTAGAAATGGTTAAGGAATTTACCTTCAAGTTTCTCCCAACTATCGATTGACTCAGCTCTAAATCTTTTTTTTGTTTTCATATTGAATAAGAATAAGAGGTGTTAAGCTTTTTATCATCCTGGAGTCGAGCTATTTTTCCGCAGGACCTCCCCTATAGTATCGTCACCGCAGTAAAGTTAACCACCATGTTTGGGATGGATTGGTATGGTTCCCACACTTATTGTTTTCCAACTCAAACTAGTCTCCACATTCGGGTACTCAGACTTCCATTACTAACTATCATTGACTAGTGTACAAAATTCATCTTTCAATTACATTCCACTATTATTTACTATCCATACTATGTTGTATATGACAGATATAATGAACAAAGACAATATATCCACCATTACAACTTTTCAATTAGTTCACACTACCATGCATACAATTTATGTATAATAAGAGCCAACTAGATTATCAATATTCAATAGACAAAACAAAAACTCAACAAGTTTCACAGTTTAACCTTCAACTCAATTATCAACAACCCAAGTGATATGATGTGCTCACAACAAAAAATCAAACATTGTGCTTAAACCCATGCTTTCACCCACTTAAGTGAAACAACAACTAACCAACTTGAATTTAATCCTCATTGTTGAAATAATAACAAACCCTCATAAAATTCCTCATAATCCACCGTTACAAAAAAAATCTAATTCCAACCCATGTTGACAAAGTGTACTAGAGAATTAACCACAATAAATTACAAATTTAAGAGATATAAAGCATAAAATTGGATTATGTTATGTTTAAAAGATATAACTCAAAATTTTTGAGCTCTACTCAATATTACAAAGCTAAAACCCCATGAAAATGTACCTTGTTCTTTGAATTAGAGTGAAAATCAAGAGAAATTGGGGTTTGGATGGTGTGTCACGAGCTTAAAATGAGAGGAGGGTGTTGTACAATTATTAGGGTTAAAAATAAGGATTTTCAAGTTGAGGGTTTAAAATTGGGGCGAACTTGGTTTGACCTATTAAAATTAAGGGATTATAAGGTGAAAGGGTTCAGGAACGGTATAGGCTTCAGTGCGGGGGACCATTTCCACAACACCGATCCAAGTGCAGAAGCTTTCTGGTGAGCCCTCAAATGTTTCCCCATGACTCGAGGCTCAATCAATGGGTTGGGCTCCATAATGATAACCCTACATTACCTGGCTAGACTTTTTATTAGTGTAATTTTCACTCCAATTTAGACTTTTCAACATCCCTCAACCTTTTTCTACTTGAAAGTTCACAAAAATTGACCAAAATTGTTAGATAAGTGGGTTCCCTCCCACTAAGAACCTATGTTTTGGTCACGGCATGACTCATCTTTTTGTATTTTTATTTTTCTCATTTTTTATTTTAACTAAAATTCTTATGGTGGTACATTTCATGCATGGGTTGCTCCCATGTAGCACCTCATTTAACAACGCAGCATGACCCAACTCATAATCACTCATCAGAAAGTTCCATTGATGTCCTTTGCCGATCCTCTTCTTCACCCTAATAATTTTTAACTCTTTGGCTATTCACTAAAAAAAGTCTTATCTTTTTCTTTATCAATCAGTTCAACAGCTTTATGGTCATTTATATTGACCACTTCAAAAGGGACAGACCACTTGGACTTTAGTTTATTGGGAATTAACTTCAACCTCGAATCAAATACCAATACTCTCTGTCTGGGCTTGAGCGATTGATAATATGTTTGTCATGCCACCATTATGTCTTCTTTTTTTAGAGTTGTGTATTCTCGTAGGTATACAAACTGATTTCCTCAAGACCATGTTACTATAGCATTCATTTCTATCCAACTAACTCAGCATCAAGGTTTAATTTTTAAATAGCTCAACATGCTTGATTTTCTAACCCAACCAGTAAATGACACGCATTCCCAAACACAATCCTATAATATGATGTCCTAATGGGAATCTTTTATGTTGTTTTATAAGTCCATAATGCATCATCATATTTTGGTGCCCCATCCTTACATTGTGCATTCACCATCTTCTGTAGTATCTACTTCACTTTATGATTCAAGACCGCTACTTGGACACAAGTTTGGGGATGATAGGTTGTGGCAACCTTGTGTCTTACCCCATACTTAACCAACAAATTCTTGATCTAATTATTGATAAAGCTTGAACCATTATCACTAATCATAGCTCTCGGGTTCCAAACCTTGTGAATAATTATTTCTTAACAAATTTAACCACTACCTTAGAGTCATTGGTGGGGAGAATTATTGTTTCCACCCTCTTAAAAACATAATCCATTGCAACTAGAACGTACGTGTTTCCATAAGAATGAGGAAAAGGTCCCATGAAGTCTATTCTCCACACATTAAAGATATCCACCTCCTGAATATTGTCAAAGTCATCTCATGCCTTCTATAAATTGAACCCATGTGTTTTCATTGGTCACACTCTTTTGAAGATTTGGTTGCATCCACGGATAAGGTGGGTCAAAAGAAGGAAGATGTTATGCCCAACCACACACTCAAGTGTACGTGGTCTCACTAAGTTGTGAAGTGGCCTTTTACAAATCTAAATATCGACCCCTCAGAGACTTGTGTTAAACAATTATCCAATTCTAGTTTAACTATTGAGATTAATTAGTGCAACATAACCAAGAGAGTTTTAAAAGTTTGTAATTAAAAGTAAACTGAAGTAATCTGGAAAAGTAAAGACTTTGGACAATCAATGGATTAAAACCCAGGATTAAGGCACTGTCAATAATCATAATATGCTATTGAACTTAATTTGTTAGATTACTTATCTTAGTTGTTGATTCGTAGGGTTTATCGCATGATCATGGTCTCCTGACCTCTAATTGCCTACCTAACTTAGACATTACAACTACATCATTGAGCGGGGATGTAATAATCTAATTAGATGCATTAATATATCCTCTTACATGTGAACCAAGCAAGTCTTCTAGGTATATCCCTATCCTAGATTCTAATTCAAATTCCTTATTTCATAAAAGAAAAAGAACCTTACTCTATTCATTCCCATGTTCTATCTTTCTTTTTCCCCTCCCGAGTTTACAAGGTCAACAATATATGTATTCTAAGGGACGAGAATCATTAAAATGGTGATAAAAAGGATAAATAAATAAACATATATGATAATAAAGTAAAAAAAAAACTAAATTCAAATGAATAGTAAACATGTTCTTGGCCTTAACCTCGGAAAAGGGGCATTTAGCTGCTAATGGACATAGTCGTAATCAAGATAATTGAATACAAGATAAAATCCATTAAAAAGATGAATTAAAAGGATAAAAAACCTAATTGAAGTGTTTTACATACCCTCTCAAAGTTTCAAAGTCTTCCAAGGTATTTAGCATCAAGTACAATGTCTTATTTATAGGAGAACAATTTTTTCCGTTGGTGAAACAAGGGGCGCGTCGTGTTGCTTATTTCAAGGAAGAGAGGTCCGTGTCGTTGGATAATCACGAGGTCATACTGTTTTTGGTCCCTTTTGAAGATTTTAATGCATGTCACGCACCGATTGTTCATTTCCAACGTCCTACATGCACTGGTTACATCCAAGGTATCCGTTTTACATCAAATCTTGTCTCGCGCTCTTATTGATGCATTCCAAGCCTTTTGGTGTTGTTTACACTTGATTTGTAGCTTTTATATCCTTCTTATAATAATAATAAATTAACCAAGCATCATATATAATTAAAAACCACGTATTAGAACTCAAAACAACACAACACAACACAACATCTAGGACAATGAACTAGAAACTTAAGCTAAGAATACTAGTTTTTCCCCTTTTTATCTTTCACTTAGTTTTGACTCTTGTCTTGATTCAATTGCACTCTAAGAAATATAAACAATTTTTTCCAAACATTGTTTCACAATAATACCATTGGGAACTCATTAAACATATTAGAATCCATCGAGATCAACTAGAACCTAACTCAAGCTAGTAAAACTAGTTTTCTCGTCTAGACTCTAAATGATCAATTTGAATCCAAACTTGTTTAAAATCACCTTTAAACATTGTAATCACACACTTAAACACTTATATGTTTATTTATATCATTATTTACTCATTAAGAAGACGAAATGTCCTTAACACAAGGCTAAATAAGCTAGGATATCAACACTAAAGTGCATAAAACCACCTCAGATCACCACCCCACACTTAAAGCCTTGTTCGTACTCGATCAACTCTTTACTCTAAGAATAATAAGTGAGGTGACTTAACACTTCTACTAAAATCAATACACTCAATATAGTACTACAATGACTCCACAGAATGCAAGTTTCTCCACTAAGCATATTACATACACAATTGAAAGCTCAAGAATACTACTCCAAAAAATCCTAGCCTCAAGAATTGACTCACCTAGTTACCAAACTCATGCCCCTTGTTCAATCAAAGACATCATATAATTCACCAAACATTCATCAAACATGTTCCCTTACAATAAGAGATTTACCCATAATCACTCATATAAATGCAATTTATAACACAATTGGTACAAAAATCAAATTGTGCTCACTCTCACAAAGAATTCACTAGTTACAAATGATGAACCATATGCTTTCCCTTAGTGTAGTACTCCACTAATATCAGAATGTTAATCTTATGATCAAATAGGTCTTTACGGGTTGTAATACAGGATAAGAGATGGGCAGGAACTATTCTGGCCAGTAATAGTGACTATCTTCCTTAAGTTATTTAATACATCACATTATACAATTAAGATCAATCTTTAACAAGCAAATCTCACCTCTACTACCTTCACACATCTTCTTTTACCCCATCTCATTAAGCTCATTCACATAAAATGTGGTGGGAGTGTTTTCTATTAATTCATGATTCAATTTCTTAGCACAAATTTTTGTTTCACTCCCAACCACAACACATAAAATTTTCACACCAATAACCACTACTTTAGGGCTTGACTTTCATCTTTTCTCCTCTTATTTTTTTCATACTCCTTACTCAATTAATTTTACACTAAAGCGCTTAGGAGATTTGGATCAAATTAAGGTCTATCAAAGAATGAATAAGGCTACATATGAGGCTTATAAATAATAAGCTAAAGGCTCAATGGGGTTAACTAAGATTATGCACAAGGGTAGGACAAAAGAAGGTATGAAACTAGCTATCAAAGAAATGCCTATATCATCTCCTAAACTCACCCTCTTTATTTTGCTTTGTACACACACTAGGAAAGTTCTAGACATCACATGCAACAAGGAATATACAACACCTCACCCACACATGGAACATGCGCAACTCAAGAAGGATCATTATAGACTCTTAACCAAACAATCACATTGAATTCAAATTAAGCCAAAAGGTACAAGATTCATAATCATGAGCCTAGGAGTCTCAATAGTAGCCACACAATCAATATGTTTGTATAACCAAAACACTTGCATTATGCAGTCAAATATAGCACCAACAAGAATATCTTATTTATTCCTTACACAAATTTTTTTAAAATTACCCTAAAAATGGGAATTTCCCCAACCCACATTCAAAAATCTACTTTGTCCCCAAAGTATACTTAAAAGTAGAGATAAAAATACTCTCTATGGCCTCTAGGACTAGCTAGTTGTATCATTTATACATCAAGAGGGTTCAAGGACCCCACACTTAGTCCTTGCCATGCACCTTAGCTCATGTTCTCCGTTACTCAGACTTTCCATCAACCCATGACTCAAAGAAACAAAAACTAGTGAAGTAAAAACTAAAATACTAAAAATAAAACATACCTTAACTTGGGTTGCCTCCCAAGAAGAGCATGATTTAGTGTCGCGGCATGACCCAATCGACTTTTTCCTCCACCTTGAGGATATGAATTTTACCCCCAACATCGCATCCATATTTTTGCTTCTCTTATAAGGTGGTGGTACAAAGATTAAGGAACCAAGTAATGGATGGTGCATGGAAAACCACTCAGCCTTGAAGTGAGGTGTGCTATTATGTTTCTTATCTAGTGCAAAATCAAGAATATAGGATTCCTGTTCCTCATCTTTACACTTTTCCACTATTTTAGATGATTCCATAAATAAGACATCATCTAAACATAATGTAGAAAAGTGGTTTGAGTTAGGCCTAACCAATCCCACTTCAAAATTTATATAATCCACAACACCTTTACTCTTATTCATCTTCTCAATTTCAGTCTCAAGAGAAAGATGACAACTAAATGGTTGTGACTCTTATGTATATTCCACATATTGTCTAGTTTACTTCTTTACTTTAATCATCCTCTGTGGAGATGGTAGTGGTGGTATCTCCTTAACCTTTTCAACAATTTTAGTTTTTGAGTACTCAGACTTCCTTGAATTATCAGCAACTTTATCTGCATCTGGTTGGAGATTCAACTCTACATCTACCTCTTTAGTTGTCTTTGGAGGTTCTCCATTCATCTATTTATCATTCCCCAAAGTAATTTCCACTACTTGTTAGAAGGTTCAATGTCACTTGGAAAACCACCTTGAGTCTTAGTATTTTCTGCCTACTACAGCTGCCCTAACTGATTCTCCAATTTCTTTGAATCCACCTGGTAGTTCTTCATGTCTACCACCAACTGTGTGTAAGATGCTAAAATTTGTTTCAACATCTCTTCCAAAATGCTAGTTTGAGTCGTGGCCTGATTTTCTTGAACTTGCTGCTGAAACTGTTGTTGCTGGTTGTTCCATAATTGAATTGGTGGATAAGTCTTCCACGTTTGATTGTAGGTGTTCACATAATATGGCCTTTAAGCATAGCCCATAAATATTTCAAAATCGGGATTGATAGCACACATAACTACTGAATGACCACTATTGCCGCAAACCATACACCAACTTGTGGTATGCTCCGTAGATAGGACAGTATCCACCTCATATTATGAAGGTATCGTCCATGCCTTCCATCAAAATATGGACAATAAGCCTCGTGATGGAGTCCCCACAAAAATAACAAGAATCTTCATCACTTATAAACCATCTATCCAAGTTGACATATCAAGAAATGTAAGATAAAAAAGTAAAAGAAACTAAAAGAAAAATTACTAAACTATGTACAACTCAATATAGCTAAACTAAAAATAATATAGTTGCCTAATTACAAGTCCCCAACAGCGGTGCCAAAAACTTACTACGCCCAAGCGCACACGCAAGTGTACATTGTCTCACCAAGTAATAAAGTGGTCTTTTACAAAGACGAATATCAATCCCTCGGAGACTTGTGTTAAAAAACTATCCAATTCTAGTTTAACTATTGGTATTAATTAGTGCAACGTAACCAAAAGAGTTTTGAAAGTTTGTAAATTAAAGCAAACTGAAGTAATGCAGAAAAGTATAAGACTTTGGACAATCAATGGATTAAAATCCAGGGTAAAGGCACTATGAAAAATAATACTATGTTATTGAACTTTGTTCATTAGATTAATTATCTTGGTTGTTGATTCATAGGGCTTATCGCATGATCATGATCTCCCAACCTCTAATCGCCTACCTAACTTGGACATTACAACTACAACATTGAGCGGGGATGTAATAATCCAATTAGATACATTAAGCTATCCTCCTACATGTGAACCAAGCAAGGATTCTAGTTATATCCATATACTTGATTCTAATTATTATTCCTTATATCTTAAAAGAAAAAGAACCTTACTCTATTAATCCCCACGTCCTATCTTCCTATTCCCCCTCCCGAGTTCACAAGGTTGACATATATGTATTCTAAGGGAGAATCCTTAAAATGGTGATAACAAGGATAAATAAAAAACAAAATATGATAATAAATTCAAACAAACTCAATTCAAATCAATAGTAAACATGTTCTTGGCCTTAACCTCGGAAAGAGGGCGTTTAGCCGCTAATGGACATAGTTGTAATCAAGATAGTTGAATACAATATAAAATCCATTAAAAAAATAAAGTAAAAGAACAAAAAAACTAATTTAATTGTTTTCCATCCCCTCTCCAAGTTTCAAAGTTGTCCAAGGTATTTAGTATCAAGTACAAGTGTCCTATTTATAGGAGAACAATTTTTTTCGTCGGCGCAACAAAGGGCACGTCGCGTTGCTTATTTCAAGGGGGAGAGGTCCGCGTTGCACTATTATTGTGAGGAAAAACTATTTTGGGTCCATGTTTAATCTTTTCATGCATTTCACACGCCAATTGGCCATTTCCAAGGTCCTACAGGCGCTGGTTACACCCAAGGTATCCATTTTACGTCAAATCTTGTCCCGCACTCTTGTTAATCCATTCCAAGACTTTTGATGTTGTTTACACTTGATTTACAGCTTTTACATACTTAAAATATAATCATAATAAACTCAAAAAGGATCCTATATAATCAAACACCATGGATTATTGTTCAAAATAACACAACATCCAAGACAACGAACTAGAAACTTAAGCTAAGAATACTAGTTTTGCCCTTTTTTATCTTTCACTTAGTTTTGACTCTTGTCTTGATTCAATTTCACTTTAAACACTATAAATAAGTTTTTCCAAAAATAATTACACATTCATAACATTAGGAACTCATTAAACATATTAGAATAGATCGAGATCAACTAGAGCAATGCCTAGCTCAAGCTAGTAAAACTAGTTTTCTCGTCTAGACTCTAAATGATCAATTTGAATCTAAACTTGTTTAAAAAAACCTTCAAACATTGTAATCACATACTTAAACACTTAGATGCCTATTTATATCATTCTTTACTCATTAATCACATGAATTATCCTCAAAACAAGGCTAAATAAGCTAGGATAGCAACACTAAAGTGCAAAAAACAACCTTAGATCAGCAGACTATAGTACTTTGTAAGTTTTCCGCTCACCATCATGATGGCCTGCATAAGGATATGAATTAAAACTCTTCAGGTCCTGATTTACTTTGCATTCTGGTATACATATTATGATTACATTATCAAGGCCCTATTTAAGAAAATATGGCTTATCCTATGTGTAGAATTAGGACTCCTAGTAAAGCCTCTTTCTTTGATGACGTGTGGACTCAGGTTGATACACTCCGCTCACTATCAAGTTCATGATATTTGCATAGCAAGGTAACTCTATGATGCTCAATTCTAAGATTTGTTCATTGGGAAACTATTCGCAAACTTACCACCATCTAGAACACGCGACCAACTTTTTAACTTGGATAAATGATATGACACTTAGTTCTCCGACTCCTTCTAGTATTTAACCTCTAAATCAAATTTTTGTAATAATAAAATCCAACTAATAAGCTAGGTTTTAGCATCCTTTTTACTAAATGAGATCTAAATAGTTGCATGATCTGTGTATACAGAGTCACTTTGGTAACCACTAAGTATGACCAAAATGTATCAAACATGTACACCAAAGCCAACATTTTTTTTTCTATAATCATGTAATTAGCTTGAGCTTCATCAAGAGTCTTACTTCCATAATAAATTGAATAAAGACCTTCTCATTTTACTTCCCCAACATGGCTCCCACAAATAAATTTCTAGAATTACACATCAATTTAAATGGTATCTCCCAAATATGAGCAATCAATATAGGTGATTTCAACTTTTTCTTCAAAGCCTCAATGGCTTTCACATAATCATCACAAAATTGAAATTTAACCTCTTTCTCTAGAAGATAGCACATGGTCCTCAAAATCTTGGATAAATCCTTAATAAATTGCCTATAGAACCCAGCATGCCTAAGAAAACTATGCACTTTCTTTAGAAATATGGGTGGGATAACTTCTCTAAACTTGATCATGGTATGATCAACTTTTAGGCAACTGCAGGACACTTCATGACCAAGGAAAATGCCTTCCCTAACCAAAAAGTGACACTTCTCCTAGTTAATTACTAGATTCATCACTTCACATATTGCAAGAGCCTTATCAAGATTCTCCATACATACTTCAAAAGAGTTACCAAAATTTGAACAATCATTGATAAATACCTCAAAAAAGTCTTCTAGTATGTCATAGAAGATTGCCATCATATAGTATTGGAAAGTAGCGGGTGCATTGCATTGACCAAAAGGCATGTTCTTGAAGTCATAGGTACCATAAAGACATGTGAATGTCATTTTTTCCTAATCTTCAAAAGTAATGGCTATTTGATTGTAGTCTAAATAACCGTCTAAGAAACAATAATAATTTTTCCCTACAAGTCTGTCTAACATTTGATCAATGGAGAGAATTGGATAATAATCTTTCTAAGTGGCTTCATTATTCTTGAGTTAGTTTATGCAAATAATCCATCATATGATGGTTCTAATCGGGATCAACTCATTCTTCTAATTAGTAAACACGGTCAAGCCTCTCTTTTTGGGGATGCATTGAACTAGATTGACCCACTTTCTATCTAAAATATGATAAATAATGCCTTCATGTAGCAACTTAATCACTTCCTTCCTCACCACATCCTATCATTGCGAGATACAATCTCTAATGATGTTAAACACTAGGCTTGTGCCCTTTCTCCAAAAAAAATTTATGCATACATTAAGTAAGTATTATTCCATAAATATCAAACATTTGCCACCTGATCACCCTTTTCTTTATTTTCAAAAGAACTAGAGCCTCATCAACCTATGCCTGAGATAAATCTATAGAAAGAATAATCAGTAAGGTGTCAATTTCACCCAAGTAAGCATACTTGAGGTGTGATGACAATATCTTAATCTTTAATTTTAGGGATTCCATAATAGATGGCTTAGGAGGTGGCCCATAAGTTATATACAATGGCTTAAAATCCCCTATGCGGATGAATATACTGGCTATATCTAGAACTTGTATCATCTCATAGATTTTTGCATCTCTAAAAATATCATACCCAACTACAAATCTCTCTAAAGAATCCTTTGAAGTAATGATTGAAAGCTTTAATTCAAGATCAATTATCGTTATGGTAGATAACTCTTCATAGATAGTCAGTAGCTTCATAACCTTGTAGACATCAAATACTTGAGCTTTTTCACATGCTCTCATTGTGAGCTTCCAACATCAATATCTATAAGTTCCATCCGATTTCCAAGAAAGGAACCCCAAAATAAATGGGACATCCAAATCTAAAATAATGAAATCCACAAGGAAAATAAGTGACCCCACTTGAACTAATACATCCTCAACTATCCTATTAAAACTTGATAATAAATGGTCGACTAGTTGTAAAATGACTATGGTGGGTCTTGGACTGCCCAATCCTATCTTCTTAAATAAAGAAGTGGGCATTAATTTGATGTTTTCTCTAAGATAACACAATCCCAGGGCCTTGATAAACTACCTAATAGTGATCTTAATAGTGAAACTTTCAGGATCTTTGAGATTTATTGGAAGTCTATTCTAAATTCTAGATTTGCACTCCTTAATAAGTACAATTGTTGCATACTAGGTTAACCTTTTATTTTTAGATACAATATCCTTTATATACTTGGCATACATAGGTATTCTATACAAAATATCAACAAGAGGAAGACTAATATGCATCTGATTTAACAAATCGATAAACTTTTAAAAACATTCTTCCACGTTTTGCTTTTTAGCCTCTATGGAAATGGGGGTCGCTTCACACTTGCCATATTATTTTCACTGTTCTTATCTTTTTAGTGTCTACTTGCTTTTTCTCTCCCATCATAGCCATGTGAGTTACTTTCTTGGGATTTAACTCCTCCAATTAGACCACTTTGAGTAGAAACGCTATTAACTTGCTTAGCTTTAGAATTTGTCACCTTATTGAGGTTTAGTGTCTATAACCCAGCAAGCTGTCTCAACCAAACCTCTAGAGTCCTTGTGGCTAGTTGTTGAATTTTTATGTTAGCAGGAATTTGTTCTTGGTTAGCCATGATTTGCTTCAACATTTCCTCAATATTGTTGGATTGAGTACTAGAATGACCACCATAATCTTGTTGTTGAAGTTTTGATTTCCCAATTGTCTTTTATACTAATTTATATTCTTCCCTTGATCTCCACTCTATGAGAAGTTGGGTTAATTTTGCCAATTTGCATTATATATGTTCCCAAAATTTTAGTTATCTTGGCATTATGCATTACCCATAAAGTTTATTGATTCTAGGTTAGTTGCGAAAGTATCTTCTGAGTGATCACTATTACCATATACCTACACCAAGTCTAGGTTTGTTATACCTTGTTCATAGTAACTTGCTAGTGTCCTAAACTCCGATAACTGAATTGAGTGTTCATCTATTACTTTAGAGAGTCAATTTATTCTCCAATAGTTGTCAATTGATCCACTTCTAATGGGATTGTATCCTTCTCTGTAGTGCTTCTAAAAATATCTTTATTCCATTTAGGGTTTCTTTGTGATATATGATTTAAAAGTGTATAAAGCTCATCCTATGTCTTTTCTAATTCTTTCCTTCCAACTCATGAATCCAAGAGAATCTTTGTGTTAGGTTCAATATCCTCTATAAGAATATGCACAAAAACCTCAATAGTTGAAGGTTGGTGGGGAGATACAAAGAAAGGACTTAAACCTTTCCCAAGCATTATTTATATTTTCACCATCATATTACTTGAAGCATAAGATCTAGCTCCTTAATTTTACTGTCATTCTAGATGGAAATAAATAGATCAAAACCTTCTTTGCTAGATCATCCTAGTTGGTGATGGAATTTGGTGGTTCAGCCTTAAACCACCTTTTTACTTTTCCTAATATAGAGAAGGAGAAGAGTGTGAGTTTCACATAGTAAAACGAGTTATTGGTAGCATTCTGGTGGCATATTTGAGGCTTTTAACTAAGAATAATTTTAAGTTCTTAAGCAATTCTTATTATTTTTAAGTGTATTTTACGTCATTGTGCATGAAAATTTGACATGTGGGAAAACAAGAGAAAATAAGCTAAAAAGGCAGTTGATGAGCTATAAACTTATTAATGAGCTATCAACTTATGTCATTAGTCATGGACAGAACACAAGTCAAGAAGAACTCAGTTGAAAACTTGAGTTGATGAACTTTCAACTTGTTGACTTAAATGATATCTTAATCCTTGGGTAGGACATAAGACAAGGAGAATTCAATTGAAACCTGAGTTGTTGAGTTGTCATATTATTGATGATCCATTAATTAACGTCTTCAACCTTAGGTAGAATACAAATCAATAAGAATTTATTTTAATACTTAAGTTGATAAGCTTTCAACTTGTTGACTAGACATGAATTGATGCCTTCAACCTAAGGCAGAATAACAGTCAAGAAGAATTCGATTGAAAACTTTAATTTATGAGTTGTCAGCTTTATTACGAGTTGTCAATTTATGTCTTCAAGTATGAATGGGACAAATCCAAAATTTATTTTTATTTCAAGTTTTTCTCTAATAAAAATAGTATCTTTGAGGGGTTTTCCCATTTTCTCTTGTCAGCTCATTTCAAAAATTAATTTTTGGAAAAATACTTTAATGTTTTAAAGTTGGCTTGAGTTTTTGGTATCTCTTGTATTTTGAGAAGATGATTGAAGTTGGAATTCATATTTTGTAAGGATAATCCTTGTATTTATAAATTTTTATTTTATATATTCTTTTGAAATCAGGAGAAGCTAAACTCCCACGACTAGGGTTGTGGGAGGAATGGAAAATCCATTATTAGTATGTTAATTATAGATTGGGATTTGAGTGACTATGGGAAATTTATTTATAATCTTTTCAGTTTAACAGATTTCTAATGGTTTCAAACTTTAGAACATTCCCTAGGAATAATTCACATGAAATAAGAAACTAAAATGGGTAAAAGATTTTCAACGAGAATTCGGGGATTTTAACCTCTATCTAGCGGTTGATGTTGTAACAAGATCAACCAACTCGGAGTGAAATTAAATTTGAATAAGATCATCTTTGAGTTTGGAAGAATTAAAGTGTTATTTTCCTTAGTTTTTGAAAAATTGTTGGATGAGTTGTAAAAATTGATAACTTTGTATTTCCCAATATCATGAGAATTCTATGAATTGATTGACACTTTATTGTGATAATAGTCATAGTAAGAACAATCCTAGTTCAATTTGTCTACTAATTTATGCCTAAATATTTCAACATTGCTAATTGAATATTTCATTACAAAATTTTCATACAACTTCCCCCCTAATTTTATGGAAATTACCAATTATCAGTCATTTAAATCACATATGACTTAATTATCACCAAATATCATGTGGGATTTGATGCCAACCTCTATTGGGTTATATCTTTGACAATGACTACTTACACTTCTTTAAGGAGTTGAATTTTTTCATTTCAAATTTTGGCATCATTATCGAGGAATATAATGTACAATTATGTTGTTGTATTTATTTAACTCTCAGTCCCATTTTTGAATTTTGCTTTTATTTGTTGTTTATGCAACTTAAAGGTTACTACGTATGCATGCCAAGTACCCAAATATCAGGTGAACCATTATTACCCTAAAACCCTAAGATAAATAGAACTCTAAGAAAAAATATGGATGTACAACAACAGGAAGCAACAAGGCTTGTTGCACTTGCTACTGCTCAAGTGATTCAATAGAATCTGAATGCACTGTACCATGTACCAAATAATGATAATGATGATTTAGGTAATGATGAGTTGGGGGATACTGTTGATAGACAATGTGGTAGGAATGTTACAGCATCTAACTAGAATCAGTGACAAATATATAGAGGGTGTCGACAACCTATTGTGAATTTTTCCCTTGATGATGATGATTTTAATTTAGATGGGGATGGTTCTAGCAACTTGTAATACCCCATAAGATCCTAAACTTGGTTCGAATGTAGTCGCATGTTTAAGGGGTCCAAGGATTGAAATTTTCACTAAGTGTTAAAGACTTAGTCATTTTTAAGACCCCTAAACTTCTTGGAATTTATTTTGGCTTTCCCGACCCTGAGACATTGGTTTTTGAGTTGAAATATGATTAGGGTTTTTAAAGGTGTGATCCAGGGGAGTTTCAAGATTTTTAGAGGGGATTCAGTGTGTGTTTGGATAGCAGAGGCTGAGAGCCTTCGCGATAGGCCCACGGCGTGAGGGTGGCTCTAAAGGTAAAGGGGGTCATGGTGCGATAGTGGCTTGACACAAGCAAGGGTCTCCGCGCAAGGGCCTCTTCACCTAAGCAAGGGTCGTGGTGCACCAAAGGTATTTCGTCCAGCTTTTTGTTAATGAAAAACAAGGGGAAATAAGGTCTTTTCCCCTTAACCCAACTCGTCCATAACACGATTGGGGGAATTCTTAGGAGCATTATTTTCCCCTTTCTCTCAAAAATTACTCTATAAAACCCTCTTTTTTCCCAAGAACAACATCTAAGCCACATTCTCAAGAAATCAAGAGTTCAAGAAACCCTTAAGAAATCTTCAAGAAACTATTTGTTGAGGTATGTGGGTATTCACCAATGGGTCCCTTTCACCTATTGATCCAAAAAAACCCTATTTTTTAATTACAAGTATGAATCTTATCCTACTTTATAAAATTAATCCACATATTTCATGCAAAATTGATCAAAAGTAATGTCTACAAGTGCTTCCAAGTGAATTATGCTATCTCAGGTTTTAAATTGCAAGTTTTCATGTCATAGTCCATTAATTTCATGTTAAATCCTTGATTTACAAATTGAGCCATGTAATTATTTTGGTAAAATATTCATGTTTGGGTCTTTGAACCATGATTCCATACTACAATTTTAAGCTTTGATATCGTATTTTATGATCATTCAGTGATGGAGGGTTATGAACACCTAATACCTATGTGTTCTACATGATTTTAGATTTTTAAGTAATTAGCCTGTTAACCTATGAATCTTATCATTATACTCAGAAATTTATGATCATGATAAGCACTATTAGAAATAATATCCAATTAAACTTAGTTCAGTTATGTACCAGTTTCATTCAGTTGGGAGACTATTTAGCACCAAGAGAACCTACAAATGGGGGCTTACTCTCCAGTTAGGACTGGGTCCTTAGTAGAAATCCCTATGTTCCAGAACTACGTAGCCAGAGTAGGATTATGAGATGTCACCCACCAGTTTAGGATTGACACTCTCTTAGGGGTCACCCACCAGTTTAGGACTGACTCCCTAGGACTAAGGGACATTATATTAGTAGATATACACAACCAGTGTTAGTATCCATGGCACGGTACTGACACCCTTCCAACTAGGATTATAGGTTGGACCCCGATTAACTCTGATTGGGGCATGTCGGTTACATGATACCTCCCATAGTTTCAGTCAATATTTTAGTGCATCTCAGCTCAGGTTTACTTGACCAAATGTTTAGATTATTAGTTATTCAGTTATACTGTTGTGATTCTTTCAGATTTTAGATTATCTTAGTAGTTTGTTTGTGCTTGGTCTTGCATTATCATATATTACATGCGCATGCATTCATGCTTAGTTATCTCATGCATTCTAGTCAGTTCTTATCTTATATAAAAACATATTTAAAGTACTAACCGCATAATTTTCTTTGCTCTATGTTGTCTTATAACATAGGTTCGAATGCTCAGTTTCCCGACTGTCCTTAGACAGCTTAGCATTACCTAGCAGCAGTAGTGATGAATCCTTATCCATCGAGGACATGATATGTTATCTCAGTTATTTCAATATTTCCTTATTCTAAGTTAGTCAAGAGTTAGTTGGGGGGGTTTCCTATCAGCTCCTCATGATGTTTAGAGGCTTTCAGAAAATTAGTCAGACAGTCAATTAGTTCTTTCAGTTTTATCAGTTGTTTTAGACATGAAGTTTTGTTTCCATTATTTTTATCAGATATCTCAGACATGGCATTGCTATGTATTTTGGTATTTAGATTTACAGTACCTTATCAACTTATCTTCTGCACATGTGTTGAATTATTATTTTACTTAGTGCTCATAGAAGGTACCAGTTCATGGGTTTGTTTGTGGTCACTTGTGGCTGTAAGCACCGTTGTCCTAACAAAACTTTGTATTAGATCCTAAGGTCTTAAAGTGTCCTAGGATATTTGAAAGCTACATGGAGTAGAGTCTTGTACATGGGTGTGAAGCTCTCCACACTTATGGACAAGAAGCTAGGAGATATTTTAGCTATGTTTCCCTTTTTTAGTGTTCATGCCATGCAAAAGAGAATGAGCTCTATTGAATTCCTTTTTCTAACCCATCCTTTGTTTTGTTTACAAATAATGCCTCCCAAAAAACAACAAAAGAAGGAATAGGGATCAACCCGCACCATCATCTATTCAGGAAGATCCCCTGAAAAACATATCTCTCACACCAAATTCAAGATCTCTTTCACTACCTTAGCCCATTCTGTAGCTTCTCAGAACAACCAACAGGTTGTTTCCCCAGTCAATCCAATAGCAAATATATCTACAGTTAGGATTCAGGATTTTACTCAGATGAATCCCCCTCTATTTTTGATATCTAAGTCTAAGAAGGATCTGCAAAACTTTTTGGATATGGCATAAAAGGCGACAGATATCATAGGTGTCATATAGAGTGAGAGTGCAGATTTGGCCATATATCAATTGAAGGATGTAGCTCACACCTGGTTTAAGCAGAGAAAGTAGGACTGAGTTATTGATGTAGGGCCAGTAGAGTGGGAGGAGATTTCCACTGCTTTCTTAGATAGGTTCTTTACCCTAGAGTTGAGGGAAGCTAAGGTCAGGAGTTCATCAATTTAAAGCAAGGTTATATAAGCGTGAAGGAGTACTCGCTTAAGTTTACTCAGTTGGCGAGGTATGCTCCTACTATGGTGGTAGATAACAGGTGTAGAATGAGTACATTTGTATTTGGTATAGCTGATAGTGTGGTCAAGGAGTGTAGGACCACTATGTTGATTAAGGATATGGACTTATCTAGACTCATAGTTCATTCTCAACAGATTGAGGAGGAAAAACGTAAGGAGAAAGAGAGAAAAAATAAGAAAGTTAGAACAGGTAGTTTAAACTTCTCTCAGTTAAGGTCAGAAGGTGGTAATCATTCTTATGTCTATCAAAAAATTTTAGCCCCAGCTCTATGTTCATCCAGTGTGCCAGTGCCCAAGTTCAGGCAAGACAATTAGGATAAAGCACCAGGCTCTAAGTCCCAGGGTAGTGTGAATAGTAGTTGTACTAATGTGCTTTGCTGGAAATATGGTAAGAATCATCAGGGTGAGTGTAAGGCTGGTAGTGATGTGTGTTTTGGATATGGAAAGTAAGGCCACAGGATCCGAGAGTGTCCAGTGGTTGCCCAAAGGGGAAAGAATTTGAGCTAATAGGGCCAGTCCAATCTTTTATCAACTCCAGTAGGTCACCCGACTTAGTAGGGTGCCACTTATAGTGAAACCAGTAGGCCACATTAGAATAGGTTGTATCCCTCTAGACTCGGCATGAGTAGTAATGTTCTCCTAATATGGTTGCAGGTACATTAAAAGTCTTCTATCTTCATGTTTATTCATTGTTAGATCCCAGAGCTTTACTTTCTTTTGTGACTAGTTATATAGTATTGAACTTTGGTGTCAGTCCTAAAATATTTGCAAAACCCTTTTTTTGTGTCTACCATAGTGGGTAAATCTATCATAGCTAGGTGGGTATACAGAAATTTCCTGATCAAAGTATCTCAGAAAATCACTTCAGTTAATCTTGTAGAGGTAGAGATAACTGATATTGATGTAATTATCAGCATGGATTGGCTTCACTCATGCTATTCCTCAGTTGACTGTAGAAATAAAGTCGTTCAGTTTCAGTTTCCCAATGAACCAATTATTGAATGGAGGGGATGCACTACAATACCTAAATTTCAGTTTGTTTCCTAGCTTAGAGCAAGAAATATGATATCCAAGAGGTGTATTTACCATCTCGTTCGAGTCAAGGACTCAAATTTTAAGACTCCAAGTCTTGAGTCAGTTCCAGTAGTAAATGAATTTTTCAGATGTGTTCCCTGAAGATCTTCCTGGAGTTTCTCCTGAGAGTGAAATAGACTTCAAAATAGATTTTCTTCCAGATACCCAGCCTTTCTCTATTCCCCCTTATCAAATGGCTACAGCTGAGCCTATGGAATTAAAGGAACAATTAAAAGATCTCTTAGATAAGGTTTTAATCAGGCCTAGTATTTCTCTATGGGTTACTCTAGTCCTGTTCGTGCATAAGAAAGATGGTTCTCGTAGAATGTGCATCGACAACCGTCAGTTGAACAAAGTCTCCATCAAGAATAAGTAACCACACCCTAGAATTGATGACTTATTCAACCAACTTCAGGGTGTCAGTTATTTCTCTAAGATAGATCTCAGATATGGCTATCATCAGATTAAAGTTAGGAAATGTGACATTTCAAAGATAGCTTTCATAACTCGGTATGGTCACTTTAAGCTCCTATTATGTATTTTGGACTAACGAATGCCCCTGCAGCTTTCATGGACTTGATGAATAGGGTGTTCAAGAAGTACTTAGATATATTTGTCATAGTCTTCATTGATGATATCCTTGTTTATTCCTGTAGTAAGAATGATCATGCAAATAATCATCTGAGGGTTGTGTTGTAGACCCTTAGAGATCATTAGTTATCCGCTAAGTTTAGTAAGTGAATAAGATCAGCACCTTTCCTTGGCCATATAGTTTCTGGTGATGGCATCTAATTTGACCCTCCAAAGACTGAAGTAGTGAGAAATTGGCCTAGACCTATATCTCCAATAGATATTAGGAGTTTCTTGGGTTTGTCTAGTTATTGCTTCCCCCATGTCCCGATTGATTCAAAAGAAGGTTAAATTTTAGTGGTCAGATTCATGCGAGAAGAGTTTTCAAGAGTTGAAGACTCGACTCACCTCCGCCCCAATCTTAACTTTACCAGATGGCTCAGATGGATTTGTAGTTTATTGTGATGCTTCCAGAGTTGTTCTTGGTTGTGTTTTGATGTAGAGAGGCAAGGTCATAGCCTACACCTCTAGACAGCTTAAAACCCATAAAAAGAACTACCCGACCTATGATCTTGGGTTGGCAACTGTTGTATTTTCCTTGAAAATTTGGAGGCATTATCTTTATGGGGTTTATATTGATGTGTTCACGGATCATAAGAGTTTTAAGTATGTGTTCACGTAGAAAGATCTAAATCTTTATCAGAGAAAGTGGCTTGAGTTGTTAAAAGATTATGATATGAGTATGTTATATCATTTGAGCAAGGACAATATGATGGAGGATTCCCTTATTAGGTTGTCTATGGGTAGTTTTGCCTATGTAGATGATGATAAGAAGGAGTTAATCCATGAGGTTCATCAGCTGGCTAGATTAGGTGTTCAGTTGGATTAAGCTGAAGGTAGTACATAGGTTCTGAATTGTTTGGAATCTTCTTTGGTTACCGAAGTAAAACAAAAGTAAGATAGGAAGCCTATTTTGGTTAAGTTGAAGGAGGCAGTTAGAGATCAGAAAATGGAGGTTTTCACCCAAGGGGGAGATAGTGTGCTTTGTTGTTAAAACAGGTCATGTGTTTCATGTGTTGATAGATTGAGATACTGAATTTTAGTAGAAGCGCATGGTGTGTGGTACTCTATTCATACAGGGACCACTAATATGTACCGTGACTTGTATGAAATCTAGTAGTGGAGTGGTATAAAGAAAGATATTATAGAGTTTATGACTAAGTGTTTGAACTGTCAGCAGGTCAAAGTTGAGAACCAAAGGCCTCATGGTACATTGTAGGAGTTTAGCATCCCCACTTGGAAGTGGGAAGTGGTGAACATGGATTTTGTGATAGTTTTACCTCATACACGTCATCAACATGATTCAATTTGGGTCATTATAGATATAATGACCAAATCAACTTATTTCTTGCCAGTTCATACATCGTATTCAGCCGAGGACTATGCTAGACTCTTTATCAGAGAGTTGGTTAAGTTGTATGGGATTCCATTGTTTATCATTTCAGATATAGGTACCCAGTTTACCTCTTACTTTTGGAAGGCATTTTAGAAATATCTTGGTACCCAATTTATCTCAGTATAACTATTCATCCCCAGATAGATGGTCAGGCAGAGAGGACCATTCAGACCTTAGAAGACATGTTAAGGTCTTGTGTTTTTCACTTTAAAGGTAGTTGGTATGACCACTTCCCTTTGATTGAGTTTGCATACAATAATAGTCATCACTCCAGGATACGGATAACTTTATTTGAGGTTCTCTATGGAAGGAGATATAGATCTTCTATTGGTTGGTTTGAAGAAGGTGAGGCTACTTTGATAGGGCTACATTCAGTATTGGAAAAAATGGAGAAAGTTCTATTAATTCAAGAGAGGCTAAGGAAAACCCAAAGTCGTCAGAAATCTTATGCGGATATGAGGAGAAGAGATCTTCAGTTTGATGTTGGTAACTTAATCTATTTGAAAATTTTACCTATGAAGGGAGTGAAGAGATTTGGCAAGAAGGGGAACTCAGTCCCCGCTATGTTGACCCATATAGAATTATGAACCATTTTTCGAAGGTAGCTTATGAGCTTGAGTTGTCTGCAGATTTGACATTGGTACATCCAGTGTTCTATGCTTCCTTGTTAAAGAAATGTATCGGTGATTCAATTTTTGTCATTCCTTTAGATGGATGTTCAGAATAGTCTTTCCAACAAAGAAGTTCCAGTTGAGATCCTTGATCATCAGATTCGTAGGCTAAGGAAAAAAAAAGTTCCCATGGTTAAAGTTCTATGGCGGAATCAGTCAGTTGAGGGAGCTACTTGAGAAGCAGAAGAAGATATGCGAACCAATTACCCTCATCTTTTCTCCGCATACTTAGATTCAGCTTGAGGTAACGATCTTTCATAGATTATCTCTTTTTTGCTGTCTATTTCAGCTATGTAACCATTCTCATGTCATTGCATGCATTCATGAAATCAGTTCAATTCATGCATCTTGCTTCAGACTCAGTTATGTAATCACAATTCAAGTCATGCATGTTCATCATACGATCTCAATTTCCTTAGTATTCTTAGTTTAATCAGCCTCATTTGAGGATGAATATTCCCAAGGGGGAGATATTATAATACCCCATAATATCCAAAACTAAGTTCAGTTGTCGTTGCATGCTTAAGGGGTCCAAGGCTTAAATTTTCCACTAAGTGTTAAGGACTTAGTCATTTTCCAAACCCCTAAACTTCTCCAAATTTTATTTTGGATTACTCAACCCCGATACTTTGGTTTTTGAGTTGAAACATAATTAGGGTTGTTAAAGGTGTGATCCAGGGGAATTTTTGGATTTTCGTAGGGATTTAGGGTGGGTTTGGATACCAGAGGATGAGAGCCCTCGCGATAAGCTCGCGATGCGAGGATGGCTCCACAGGTGAAGGGGGTCACGATGCGATAGTGGCTTGACCCAAGCAAGGGTTGTGGTGCGATGGCCGTTTCACCCAAACAAGGGTCGCAGTGCACCAAGGGTATTTTGTAAATGAAAATCAAGGGGCCATGGGTACTTTTCCCCTCAACCTAACTCATTCATAACATGATTGGGGGAATTTTTAGGAGAATTATTTGCCCCTTTCTCTCAGAAATTACTCTCAAGAAACCCACCTCCTTTTCCAAGAACAACATCCAAGCCTCTTTCTCAAGAAATTAAGAGTTCAAGATTTCAAGTTCAAGAAACCTTTAAGAAATCTTCAAGAAACTATCTATTGAGGTATGTGGGTATTCACCAATGGGTCCCTTTCACCCATTGATCCCAAAATACCCTATTTTTTCTTAAAAGTATGAATTTTATCATACTTCATGAAATTAATCCATGAATCTCATGCTAAATCGATTAAAAGTCATGTCTACAAGTGCTTCCAAGTGAATTACACTATCTTAGGTTTTGAATTGCAAGTTTCCATGTCATAGTCCATTGATTTCATCTTAAATCCCTGAGTTATGAATTGAGCCATGTAATCATGTTGTTTTCTCATGTTTAAGACATTCTCATGTTCAAGTTCATGCTTCTCACTTGTTTTGGTGAAATGTTCATGTTTGGGTCTTTGAACCATGCTTCCATTCTACAATTTTAAGCTTTGATATTGTATTTTATGATCATTCATTATTGGAGGGTTATGAACATCTAGTACCTATGTGTTCTACATGATTGTAGATTTTTAAGTAATAAATCAGTTAATCCTTGAATCTTATCATTATACTCAGATATTTATGATCATAATAAGCACTATCAGAAATAATGTCCAATTAAACTTAGTTCAGTTCAGTACTAGTGCCATTCAGTTGGGAGTAGGATTTAGCACTGAGAAAACCTAAGGATGGGGGCTCACCCGCCAGTTAGGACTGGGTCCTTAGTAGAAGTCCCTATGTTCCTGACTATATACCAGCATAGGATTATGAGATGTTACCCACCAGTTTAGGATTGACACCCTTTTAGGGGTCACCCACCTGTTTTGGAGTGACTCCCTAGGACTAAGGGACATTATATTAGTAGATCTACACAACCAGTGTTAGTACCCATGGCACGGTACTGACACCCTTCCAACTAAGATTATAGGTTGGACCCCGATTAGCTCTGATTGGGGCATGTCGGTTACATGATACCTCCACAGTTTCATTCAATATTTTAGTGTATATCAGCTCAGGTTTGCTTGACCAAATGTTTAGATTATTAGTTATTCAGTTATACTATTGTTATTCTTTCAGATTTTAGATTATTTTAGTAGCTTTTTTGTCCTTGGCCGTGCATTATAATATATTACATATGTATGCATTCATGCTCAATTATCTCATGCATTTCAATCAGTTATTATCTCACAAACCAGTACATTCAAAGTACTGACCACATATTTTCTTTGCACTATGTTGTCTTAGTACATAGGTTGAGATGTTCAGTTTCTCGACAGTTCTTCGACAGCTTAGCGTTACCTAGCAGTAGTAGTGGTAAGTCTTCATCCATTGAGGACATGATATGTTGTAACACCCCATATTTTTAGCAAGAAATCGAACCATGGTTCCTACGTGCGTAATCTCTAATTCCATGGTTTATGCTTAGATTCATGTGTCATGATCTTTAAACTAGTATATAAAGTGATTATGAGGTGAAAAATGTTCATTGAAATGGCCTAGAGCAAAGTTGAGCTGAGAACCTTTCATTCATCCAAAATTGGATATTCGATTCTACAAGGGTCTACTTTGAACGTGGATAACTCTTGATACACAGAGAATTTTTCAGCTCAAGACCCACCAAATTGTAGATAATTGAATTATCTTTCCAACGATACCAATTTTTCCAAAATTCAAAAACCGAGCGAAAAGTTATGACATTTTCCGTGTGAGGCAGTAAGCCGGCGTGATGCATTAGATAGCGCATTGCGGAACTGTTTTACTCGTTAAATCAGTTTTCAAATGGGTCTAGGGACACTTTGGTCACTTACCCTCACCTAAAACCCTTCCATAACATAAGATTTGTGCCCCCAAAGGCATAATACACTCTATAATTCAATTTTCCTCTCAAATAAAAACCCTAACTCCTCCCCAAAGATCAAGAACTCATCCCTAAGATCAAGAATTCCAAGAAATGGATCAAGATTCAGGTTCCATCTTTCAAACTAAATAATCTAAGGTACATGGGGTTTATCCTAAAACTACATGGGTTTGTTGAAATATTTAAATATGATTTAAAGATTATCAAGCACAAAATTACAAAGGGGTTTTGGAATCCATGTTTTAATTATGCATCATGAATGTTTTATTGACAATGTTGTTTTGGCCTTTAGGTCTTTTTCCCTTAAAATTGATTTATATGTATATGTATATGTATGAAAATTTAGATTGAAGATTATTTGAGAGCACAAATTATGAAATCCCTCTCTTGTGATGAATTTAAGTTTGTGATATGAATGGTTTGAAATGCATGATTTATGATTTGAAAATAGTTTTCTCAATATCATAGTATTTGGGCATGATTTAGAGATGATGAGAGGGAGTTTCTTGATATAATTATGTTCTTGCGTTAAAGAGAAAGAATTGCATGTGATTGAGAACTTTGATATGACCACCTTGTGTATTTGAATATTGAAAAAAAGAGTTTTTTACATGTGTTTTCATAGTTTTAAGAAAGAGTTCTTTGAATTGATTTATTGATATGGTGGTCCAAAACCTTATATTTTAAAAAGAAGTGATTATAATATGTTATTAATGGCTCAGAGATGTAAATTGCAAGTCAATGGTATGACGAAACCATATACATCTATGCCATGACAGAGCTAGAGTTTTTCAGAGTTTGATTTTATAGAATGAAATGTTTTAAAGAGTTAAAAATGGGCTTAAAAGGGTTAGGTGGTTACCCGAAGAAAGCTTGATTTCAAGTAACTCTTAGCCTAAAATCGTATTTTGCCGATACAGGTATATTATTATAGTACGCTGGTGATAACCCTGTGGCGTAGTAGAGACAGAGACTCCGACCCTTGCGGCAAACTTGGGTTGGGGGTTTGGCTGTCGAGTTAATGGAAGATTCCATATAGTCCGTGGAATTTTAGAGTTTTAGGGTATACCACCTAGTGCAGAAGTAAAATAAAGAGTGTCACAGAGTTCAGATGATTTTATAGAGTCTTTTAAATATGCCCATGTGATTCTTACCATATGATATATTTATGAACTATTTTAGATTGCTCTCATATATGTTGAATAAAAAAATTATTATTTTGGATTTTCTCTACGTACTAGTATAGCTGTATTGACCCCTTACTTTCCAAGGTATGAGGCTCAGTATAAAGGTCCTGCTAATACGTAGAGCTTTCAGATAGAAGCAAAGTTTGTGGTGGTGAGCCTTCTTTATTTCGAAAGGAATATCATTTTTTAGACATTTTTTTTACTTTGGTTTTGGTCCACTAGGGTCCTTGTCCCAGGTTTTAGACTGTTATTGATGTCATATGTAGTAGACATTTCGCAGACTGAGAAAGATGTTGTTTAAATATTGATAAACCTATTTCTGTATTTTTGAACAGATTTTAGAGTATGGCCATGATTCTGTATTATTTTGTATTTCCACAAAATTTCTTATACTATATGAATATTGTGCAAGATTACCAGATTTAGAAGGGCACTTGGGCCTTCATGGTTCGGGATGCTCATTACGGTCAGGGCCCCTGCTCGGGTCATGACTAACTTGGTATCAAAGCACGGTTCATGGTCCCAGGGTGTCTATAAAATCATGTCTAGTAGAGTATTTCTTATGGTTATATTGTGCACCACACTTATAATCAGGAGGGTACCGGTTATTTAGGAGTTGTTTCCCATTCTTTCATACTCTAGTTCGTGCTATAGAGTCATCCATAAGAAAGTTATGTAAGTTCATTCCTCATTCTAATTTCATGGGTTATGTCTCATTGTCGAGGCGATATAAGTCTAAGAGTCTAGCTCCCCCAGCGATGTGGTTCTCTCTGATTGAGTTATCTAGAAAAGTTATGAGATAGCACAAGGACTTGAGAAGAGTCCACTAGTTCTTCAAGGTGTATTGATTCAGAAGTATACTGTTATCTTGATAAAATTGTGTTTTCCCAGACTGAGGTACGAAGCGTATTCAGTCTTCTTTAATAAAAGATTCTTGTTGGGGGTGTGATATTTACGGATAATTATGTGTAGCAGAATGTTGGAACTGTATTTCCACCCGAGTAGTAGCGTATGTTAATGTGTCATGACCTATTGGTAGTTAGATGGTCTAGAAGTTGGAGACATGAAGTCACAAGGTTAGCAGTCGAAGCGAGGGTGACATTTGTGTAAATAAATAGTTTTAGTTGTATAATCGTGGATTGAGGAGTAGGTTGCTATTGTATAGTGGTAGACTTATGTGGTAGTAATAATTGTAGATTGTATGATAGTCTGTGAAGGAAGTGACTGGATATGATTATTATTTATTCAAAATAGAGAAGGAGCTCAAAGTGGATAGTTATGGTGGTTGTAGAAATCATTCATAGGCTATGAATGGAAAGGGGTAGGTTGGTCAATAAGTTATGGGTAGAGACTTGTTAGTGTTTATGGAATTTGGTGATAGTGAGAATGCATACATGGGTAAGTAAGTATGATGTGAAGAAGTGGAATATGTGAATAAGATCATAATGGGTATGTTATAAGAGTAAGACCGACTGTCCCTATGATGTGAATTTTCCCCTCTTTTCCTTGATATCTATAAGCTAGTACTGAACGTGAGAAGATGTGTGATAGATTCTAAGGTATGGTAGTAATGTTATGGAGATGATGAACTGATGGGTGATAGTTAAGTTAAATGGCATAGTTGGGCTGATTCCCCAATTTGATAGATTAGTGTAGTATATGGCATGCTTCGTTGGTGGTACATGATTGACGTTAGATTATAGGCTTGAACATTAGATATGAAGTATGATGGTGAGAGTAGTAGCTTAAGATTAATGATGCATGTTTTGTTGGGATTAATTATCAGTCTTGATGTGATGTGTGAAATGGACTAGGTTGATGATTTATGAAAAGTTTAAGTGGAAATTTTGAGGTATATGTATACATGAGGACTAGTGTTAAAATGGTGAATTATGGTTGAATCGTTAAGTAGATAAGAATGTGAGTATATAGGAATAAGATGGACTCAGGTAGCAGGTTGTTGAATAATATTTTATGTGAATAAGTGTTTTGTGTACCAAGATTTTGTTCTTGAATCTTGTAATATGGAGAAGTCTGAGAAGTTGTTGTATGATGCCCGTTAGAGTTAAATTGAGGAGATATAGATAGTCAATGTGCGTCTTTGGTATAGTTTTTACAGATTTTGTTAATTTTTAGGTTGTTTGATTAGAGGTGTAATGATAGTATCCTAAGGAAATTGAAGATGAGGCGTTAAGTTTTTAGAAAAGTGGATGTCTATGCCCTTGAAAATGTTAGTTGTAAGTTGATGACTTTGGGAGTTAGAAGATATTGCGATTAGTGTTCTCGAAAGGGGATGTCCTTGAAATAATTTAGTGTCTTTGTATTAGAGATTAATGAGAGAAGTTGTGTTCATAAGTATTTTGATATCCCCTTTTGTGATAGGGAGTGTGTTTGTGTGCGCTCATGAGAGTAGGAGTTATAGAGTCATGGCTATAGAGGCTAGCGGGAGTTAAGAGTAGAATTTACAGAAAAATAAGGCCTTCAGAGTATAGTTCTTCAGGGAGAGTTTCGAGTTTAAGTGTGTGGTGATGTTTCTTTTATGTTGAGAGTTGTGGCTATTGATTTTGATATGGGGATATGTCCGCAAGTCTAACTTTGGTCAAAGGGGGAGATGGTGAATTAAGGTAGTTCCCAAATGTTCTCAGAATGGCAAGTTGTGGGGAGAAACCATAATAAACCTATTTCTACTCACGTATAATTCTCCTACTCCAGTTTGGGAGAGTCTTCTACTAATGTATTACATCATTCGTTCAAGTCATGCCTATGCCTTCGGTTTGAGTACTCTTTGGACTTATGTTTATAATTTGACCTCCAAACTAGAAGTAATTATGTCTCTCTGTAATCCATTCTTTCATGTATTCAAGCCATATGTTATGTTGTTTGTAATCCATGAAAATCTATGTCTCTCAGCATGCTTGGTCCTAAGAAAATATATTTCTATATGTCACCAATTAATCCTATGTCGGGTTTAGCCCAAGTGTTATGGTTTATGAAAACTCATGGAAAAATCTCAGTTCTTTAAGCGAGGAGAAATCACTTCAATCAGAAATCTTTGTCTTAGTTGTAATGTAACACCCTGTAGCGTTCTCGACTCAATACCACTCTTGGTTGCATATGTGGAGAGCTGTCAACCTGAAAAATTTTCTGATTGTTAAAAGACTTAGTCATATTTAAGAGCTTGTAACTCTCATCATTTTCAAATTGATCTTTTCGATCCCGAAAAGTAGATTTTTGAGTCGATTCATGTTCAGGAGTGTAAAGGGGTTGTTTCGGGAAAGTTCCAAATTTTTCAGACTGCATTTGAGATGCGTTTGAGTGAGTAAACTAGTGGATCAATGCGATATCGACATGTTGCATCGGTAATCGCGTTGGCCAAAATAGTGTCTCAACGCGATTGCGACGCATAGCGTCGCCAATCGCGTCGGGTACCCAGTTCATCTTACTGATTTTTTCGAGTCTAAGAGGGTAATTTAGTCTCTTTCCCTCATTTTGCCTCGATATGTGCACTAATGTTTCTCATTGTGCTCTATCCTAAAAATTCATGTTGTATTGTGTCTTCCGAATGACTCTCTACTTATGATCCAGACACTTGATAGATGGAGCACTCATAGTTATTTTATCGTATCTTCATTTTATGTCCCTCCTTGAGTAGTGCAATAAGTATAAATTATGGTCTAATAGTGTTACTTTCATTCACGATAGTTATGCTCGGGTCCCTTAATGACCCTCCGTATGATAGTATAATGGTGGTTGTGGAAGCGTGGTGATGTGTTAGGTAGAGAAGTAGATGTTCTTGCAGATGTTCTTGAAGGTTAAAATAATATTGATGTGATTCTTGAGATGAGGATATAGGTGGAAAGGGAAAAGAAGGAGATGAACTTTTGTTGTGTGAAATAGCTAAGAAGGAGGAAGGTGGCAAAAATATTTGTTAGGTTGATTGAAATTTTTGGTCTTAGTGGGGAAATCCATGTAGTAGGTATAGTTATGATTAGGCTTGAATGTTGTGGTTGCTGGAAATACAAATCTATGTGCTACGTGGTTAGTACTCTCTTAATAAAATCTCGAGGATGTTTGACGACAATATTCTTAATGGGGTGTAAAGTATAGGGTCTTATAGTTTAAGTTATCACCTTGTTACTCTAAGATAGGCTTCAGCATAGCAGTACTAAGTGGTGGGATTCATATTCTTGTGTCTAGATGTATGATTGGAGAATTGTAAGTTGGAAATGATGAAGTGTGTTATTTGTTGTTTGGGGCATAAATGAGTAGTGTTTCTAAGTATAAGGTTTATTTCATTGTATCATGAGAGGTGGAGAATGATTCTAATCCTATGTTCCGCGAAATCTTATTTCATTATTAGTACCAATATAAATCAGGTCTATGATAATCAAAGAAATCCCTTCCTTATGTTTTGAAGATTATGGTGCATAGAGCTCATGTGCAAGATCATCCCTATGTAGTCTCATTATCTCATGTTTCATGCTTTTACTCGGGGTTATCAAGAAACTCGTTTGATTCCATTGTATGTTTTGTTGAGGAAAAATTATTCAATGTGAGACTACGTTCTTTATTCTAAGCTTTCTGAGCTTCGAAAGGTCCCTACCCATCATTCGGGGACAAATGATCCCAAGGGGGAGATAATGTAACACCCCATATTTTTGAGCTAGAAATCGAACTGTCGTTCCTACGTATATAAGCTCTAATTCCATGGTTTATGCTTAGATTCATGTGTCATGATCTTTCGCCTAGTATATGAAGTGATTTTGAGGTGAAAAATGTTCATAGAAATGTCCTAGCCACACTTATGGACAGGAGACTATGAGATGTTTTAGGAAAAGTTTCCCTTCTTTCAGTATTCATGTCGTGCGAGTCAAGTTAATCTCTCAGTCTAATCCACTTATTCCTTTTGATTACAAAACACACCTCCCAAAAGGACTAACCAGAAACTAGTCAGCCCCTCAACCCGTTCAGGCAGTTTCCTTGGACGAACATGTCTCTCATACAGAATTCAGAGCTATATTCACTACTCTAGCTAATTCAGTAATAGCTCAGAATAAACAGACAGCTGTTGTTCCAGCCAACCCAGTGGCCAATACTACTGCAACCAAAATTTGAGACTTCACCCAGATGAACCCTCCTTCCTTTACTGGATCTAAGTTAGAAGAGGATCTACAGGAGTTCCTCGATCGGGCTTAGAAAGTCACAAATATCATGGGAGTGACTTCAAATTAGAGTGTCGAGTTAGTTGCCTATCATCTACAAGATGTAGCTCATACGTGGTTTAAGCAGTGGAAGGTAGACAGGGGAATGGATGCAGAACCCATAGAGTGGGTAGAGTTTGCCACTACCTTCCTAGATAGATTCTTTCCCTTAGAGCTGAGAGAAGCCAAAGTATTACAGTTCATCGATCTCAGACAAGGTAGAATGAGCATGAGTATTCTATCAAGTTTACTCAGTTAGCCAGGTATGATCCCCATTTAATAGTAAACAATAGGCCCAGAATAAGCAAGTTTGTATCTGGAGTGTCAAATAGTGTGGTTAAGGAGTGCAGAATAGCAATGTTGATTTAAGAGATGGCATATCTAGTCTTATGGTCCATGCTCAACAAATTGAGGAGCAGAAGCTTAAGAAGAAGGAGAGAGAGAATAAGAGGGATAGAACATGTAGCTTTAATTTCAGTCAGCCTAAGTCAAAAGGCGGTAACCGTTCCAAGTCTCACCTAAAGTTCTCAGTCCCTGATCCACCTTAGCCAGTGTACCGATTACCCAGGATAGCGTAAGCAATGGTCGTACTAATCTATTTTGCAGAGAGTATGGTAAGAATCATAAGGGTGTTTGCAGAGCTGGAAGTGATGTTTGTTTCGGGTATGGCAAGCCAAGCCACAAAGTCAGAGATTTTCCTCATTTAGGTTCTCACGATCAGTATAGTCGTCTGTCAGCTCAGCCAGGTCTGTCGAATCAGCAAAGTACCGCTTCCAGTACCACTAGTGAGCAACGCCTAAATAGGTTTTATGCACTTCAGTCCAGACAAGATCTAGAAAGTTCTCCTGATGTGGTCAATGGTATGTTACAAATCTCCTATTTACATATGTATGCCTTAGTTTCAGATCCCAGATATTCATTCATGATTTAGTTTGTGGATGCCCCGTGCATCATCTCATACTTTTCCTTAGTATCTCAGCCAAATCAGCATTCTCGAGGGACATAGTGTCCTAAGAGGGAGATGAACTATAGTCCCTGAGCTATCATGATTTAAACCTTCTATTTTCTCTTCACGTAGCGAATCCAGTTATAGAAATGGGTCCTCGAAGTTGACCTTCAAGTCCTAATCTCAGTTGTATAACCATTCCCCTTTCATGACACGTATCCAAGAAATCTGTTTAGTTCATGTATCATGATTCAGACTTAGTCATGTCCTCATGTTCCCATTCATGCATATTCAGTCACGTTTTCATTAATCCGTTCAGACATATACTCATGTATTTATGCATGTTCAATATGTAAACTCAGCTAATCAGTACTTTCAGTCAGGTATCCCATACATCAGATATGCATGTTTAGGATATAAGTTCTGTATATCATACCAGTCACATAATCATGCTACAGTTGTGCATGTCTAGTTCAGTACGTAAACTCATTCCGTCCGTACTCTCTCAGTTTAACTAGCCACATTCGAGGATGAATGTTCCTAAGAAGGAGATATTGTAATACCCCATATTTACCTAGCCTAGATTAACCCTCAGTACATGGGTTATCTTACATAAAAATTTTGAAATACTCAGTAATTTTCAGATTTGAGCCTCCCATTCCATAGGAAATTCGATTAGCTTTCCAATGATATAAAATTTACCTAAATCCGATAACCGGGTAAGAAGTTATGGCAATTTTAAGTTTCAGTCGTTAAACATCGTCATTCGGGCCAGTAGCGCATCGTGGAGTGTGTAAAAATAGAAGTTGTCAATTTCCAGTTTTGCTCTGCAATATTGGCACATCGCGCCATAGACCCAGTTTACAATTATCAATTTCCAGTGTACCAACGCGATACCACCGCGTCGCGGTTCACTCCCAGTTCACAAACAAAGTGGTAACGCGATACCACCTCGTCATGCCACCATTCAATTTCCCAGTCGTCCTTTTCTGTTGGTCCTGCGCGATAGCGGTGCATTGCGCCAGGGGTCCAAATTGGGAAAATTTCATGAAAAATTAAAGTTGTGCCTAGGGTTTAAACAGTCTTTTCCCTTGATTTTATTCCGCCCGGATGTGGGATTTAAGCCCTAAAACGTGTAAAACCCTTCATTATTCACTTTTCCCCAAAATCTAAAGGTAGTTCTCTCTTAATAAAGCAAACCCTAGCTCTCAAGAATTAAGGTCAATCCCAAGAATTCCTCCAAGAAATCATCAATTAAGGTATGTTAGATGTTCATACATGGATCCTTACCTTCCATGGAGCCCAAGAATCCTTTCTCAAAATACAAGATTTATGATTTATGATTTCGATGTTTGAGTAGGTTGAATTCATGTTCATGATGTTATTTGAGTTTTAATCCATGATTTAGATCACAAGTTCCAAGAATTGATTCTAGTATGTGTTGAATTACATGATATTCATGATAAACCCTCCAATTTGCAAGTTGATTGTTGTAACCATGTTAACCCTAAGTGTTTATGATTTAATGAACCAAGTATACATCTCATGTGTTTGATAAATTTTCTATGAGAATCAAAAAATGTCATTATAGCATGCTAACATGTATTCTCCATTCATGTACAAGTTAATGCATTACAAGTGTTTGATGGAATGTCTCTATGAATGAATTATGACCAAGTGAACATTGTTATGTTATTCAAGATAATTCTTTTCTTTACTTTTCATGCTATCGAGTCCTGGGGGTATTTAATAACCAACAATTTAGTTGTTTACCTAGAGCCAGTGTCAGTCACAAAATAGTATCAGTCATGATCAGTAGTACTCTCAGTCCGTTATAGAACTCAGTAGATATTCAGTCAGCTACAAAACTTAGGAAAACTCAGTAATCTCAGTGAATTCAGTCCAGTATAACAGTTCAGTGTCCTTCAGTTGGGAGTACGATTCAGTACCGAGTGAACCCAAGGATGGGGGATCACCTACCAGCAGAAGGTGTGATCCTTAGAAGCAATCTTTGCATTCCAAAACTACGTAGCCAGCGTAGATGGAGACATCATACCTTCCAGTTGAGGGTTGATAAGGTGCTCTACCTGTCAGTTAAGGATACCACCGTTCTCATTTAGGGAACCTACTAGTAGAGGGTTACTCTTCAGCTTGTCTTTACCCATGGAACGGTACTGGCAACTTTCCAATTGGAGTTACAGATTGGACCTCAGCTTAGTTATTTTATCAGTTCAGATCTGGGGCATATCGGTTAGATGATTACCTCCCATAGTTTCAGTTTCAGTCTTAGTCTTCAGAATAGAACTCAGTTCAGTTCTAAAGAATCAGGATGTTAGATATAGTCACTCAGTTATCAGTAACTCAGATCATCAGAATATTCAATTATCAGTTATCAGATTCAGCGACAATATACTTAGTCACAGTACGCAGAGTATGTTTAGTAGTTATAGATCCTCCATGTATGCTAATCCAGCTCTTGCATATCATTCAAATAGTTATTGTTCATGCATATGAACCCATGCATTTAGTCTTATCTCATTTAGCATACCAGTACACTCCCACATACTGACTACATACCCATTTTTTGTGCTATGATGTTTCATATCATAGGTTCGAACGCTCAGGTTCCTGACCGCGCTTAGCCAGATTCAACCAATAGTAGCAGATTTAGCAGCGAGTCCTCAATTATCGAGGTTATTCTTTTAATTCTATACTTTAGCTTAGCAGTATTTAATAGATGGAGTTAGTTGGAGGATTGTCCCATCAACTCCACTATCAGACAAATTTAGTTAGAGGTTTTTTAGACTAGATTTTCGGACAGTATTCAGTTTTACAGATGTTATATTTTATTAGTATTTTAGATGCTTTGAACCTTATGGCATTTAATCACATTATTCCGCATTAATTTTATTGTTATTATTCAGTGCTCACAGCAGATATCAGTCATGGGTTAGCTTGTGGTCCTTCGGGGTTGTAAGCATCGTGTAGCATCCAGGGTGCAGACTTGGGGCATTACACATGATCATATTATAAACCCTGGAATCAACAACCAATATAAGTAATCTAACCAATGAAATTCAATAGCTGAGTATTAATGTTCGCAGTTCTTTAACCCGCGCTTTCCTTTTATTGTTTGTCCAAGCTCTTACTTTTCTGAATTGTTTACTTTAATTTAAATTTACAACTCAAAAAATCATTTTGTTATGTTTGCACCGATTAATCTTAATAGTTGAACTAGAATTGGATAAGTTGTCAACACAAGTCCCTGAGGGATCGATACTTGGCTTCTAAAAAGCCGCTTTACTACTTGGTGAGACCACGTACACTTGCGCGTGCGCTTGGGAGCAACAGGAACCTACTCTATCTCGCCAGTACCAAATCCAAATCATAAATCGGAGTTAAACAAAATGGGTTAATTTGGTGGTAATTCCCCAAAAGGGCCTAATAGGAAATCCAACACAATAAATAAGCAAGGCAATAGAAATAGTTTAAAGGTAGTTACTACATAAATACCATCCCACGACCAGGTAGAGCTAGTACAAGGACATCTAGTTATAAAAATGCAACCAGAGAATCTAGAATGGTCAATACATCTATCTCAAAACAAAAGACTGAACATAGAAAGATAGAAGGGAATAGGTGACTCTGACTCCAAGAGTTCACCCTATCTCTTAATATCAACACAGCATAAACGTTAATTAATGGTGGAAACTAGTACTCGGATCTGTACCAAAAGATACAAAAGTGTAGAATGAGTACCGGAACAATGGGTAATCAATAGGCATCATCGGCTAACTGAGTTAAATCATGATATTAGAATCATAAAATGCAAGATAACATAACTAAGTCAAGGTAAGAAAACGAAGCTGAATCAAATCCAACATCGCTAAGCATACATAGGTAAATAAACAAAAATAATAGCATAACAAACATAAAGCATCAACACATGCAAATATTACTACAAAATTGGCGACCATACACCAGTTAGTGTAGAAAATAAAATAATCCACCACAAGCCCCCATAAGCCTGAAAGGTACAAACAAGATAGCATATCCCACCGTCGTTATTTATAAACTCTCATAATACCATTGGAATTCATCCAAGTCATGGAACATTATAACCATCGACTATCCATATTAGTCACTTGACAATTAATCAACACATATGAACTAATCATTATTTCACTAGAATCCATTTATATCATACCACATTATAACCATTTCCTCATTTTCAATCTTAGCCAAATTGTTATTTTCAATCTCACACCTCTATATCATAATATCATAAAAAGTATATCATTATAGCATAATTTGCAATTTGGACTCAAATCGATAAATATAATCAATAGTCGGACTTGAATCGATAAATGTATCATTGATAGCCAGATTTGAACCGGTATATATATCATAAATAGCCAGACTTGAACCGGTAAATATATCATCAATATCCAGACTTGAATAAATATATCATCAATAGTCGGACTTAAATCGATAAACATATCATCAATAGTTGGGCATGAACCGATAAATATATCATCAATAGCTAAACTTGAATGAGTATATATAAACATATCAATGTAATCAATAGTATCATCAAGGGCATAAATAATAGCATAATCAATAGGCGTCAACTCTCATATCAACTATCATAACATCAAGTGTCAAGGCTTCTCAATATTACCTCAATAAGTATTTCCAAGAATCTAACAAGCATCTACACAAGCTAACATGCGTCTAAGCCTAAGGTGGGTCAAGGCCCCACTTATAATCCCCAAAGTTATATTTTAGGAAAATTCCACCTAAACTAGGCTTAAGGTATATAAATTCACTTTTAGATGTTAAACAATCCTTAATTATCCCTAAGATAGGAAATTCACCTACAATATAAGCAACCAGGCCAATTATGTCTAATTTATTGTTTTGAGAGCCTAAACGGTCCAACTAGCCCAAGCATTTCAATTCATCAATCCAACACCTAAAACCCAACAAAAATTTAACACAATATCATAAACATAATATGAATTAGCTTAATCTAACAAGGGGGTAAAACCTAGCTTACCTCGATGGTGAAGAAAGCTTAAAAGATCAGCTAATTCACCATTTTTTCCTTTTGCGAAGCTTCCACATGATGCCAAGCTATTAAAATCACATTCTACTCATCTATGCGAGAATAATGAAACCTATATTGCACTATTGTGCTTTAGGTCCAAAAATTACCTAAAATTCCATGTGGGTCCTATTTATGGAAAATTATATTTCCAAAGCCAACTCAACGTTCCCATATGCTCAATGAATCATTATCCTAAAAATGGATGGAATCTAAGAAAATTTGGGGCTAAATTCAAGCCCCTAAGGTTTTAGGAATTTTGGTCAAGAAATGGAAAAATCAACCATGAATCTTGAGGAATCTTACCTAAAATCTGAAGTAGAATCAAGAAATAAGCGCTAATCAAGCTTCCCAGATCCCATAAGATTCAATCCCTTGTTATTTCTCTATTTAGGATTTAGCTCTCAAGAAGATGAGTGAAAATGGCTAAAACTGCAAAATAAGGGGTTCATTTATACCCAGGCCCTCGTGATCCGTGATCACGACACTGGGCGTACGATCGCCACATTATAGCTGCACATGTTGGTCTTGATCGTGACCTGCACACTACTATGGCACTAGTACTTTGCCAAGGGTATCATGATCGTGACCCTTTGCTCGCAATAACGAAGGCACCAGTTGACATCAGAGACTTGGAACTTTTTTCTAAGTCTCCACCAACCCCTCGGGATCCATACGGAATCCCGCAATATGCAAACAAACTATGTAACCACACCAAATTTGACGTTTTGGACACATTGGAAAATTTAAAATTTCCATCATGGGGTCTTTTAGATGAAATATGGGTCCCACACCCAAATTAAGATTTCTTAACTTTCCGACCAATAGGTTGAAATGAGCCTGGGTGCCTCGAGACCCAAACCAAAGGTCCACCTAGCCTAAAATCAACATTACATTGCTACTGGAATAGTATGAATTTGTATTTGAGGTTGTTTGACTAAAGGTTTTGCCCAGTGTCCATTTAGAACTAGAGAAGACTTCAAAATAAGAAAATGGCTCGAAAAAACAAATGAATTGCCTAATAACTATACTATCAGTTCCAACAAGTCATAAATGACTTGGGGCGGCTATAGAGAAGCTTTAACAGCAAAAATAAGTAGAAATAAGGCAAATGACCTAAACATCCATTACAATATCCACAACTAAAGGAACTTTCAGCCAAAAAAGTGAAGGATTAGGATATACCTAAAGTCTCAAACAGGTAAGGATACTTCATCTGCATCTCACTTTTGATCTCCCAAGTGGCCTTCTCCACTGGGTGATTCCTCCACTGAACCATAAATATAGGATTTTTTCTTGTGCGCAACCGCCTAACATCACTAGCCAAAATGAGCACAAACTCCTCCATAATGATCAAACGCTCATCTATCTATACTAAGTCCCATCTAAGAACATGAGACAGATCAGGAATATATCACCGCAACATAGAAACATGAAAAATTGGATGAATAATAGCAAAATCTGAAGGTAAAGCTAACTCATAAGACACCTCACCAACTATGCAAAGAATCTCAAAAGGTCCAATATATCTGGGACTAAGCTTGAGATTTCTCCCAAACCTCATCACACCCTTCATGGGTAATACATGGAGGAATACTCGATCACCAACTTCAAATCTCGAGGCACGAAGTCTACGATCTTCATAGGCCATTTGCGTACTCTGAGTTTCTCTCAACCAGTCCTGAATCACCCTGACTCTATCCAATGAATCCTGAAGAAAATTAGTTCCACGAGGTTGAATCTCAAAAGTCTTAAACCATCTTGGAGAATGACATCTCCTACCATATAAACCCTCAAAAGGTGACATCTCAATACTCAAATGATAACTATTGTTATAAGCAAACTCTGCCAAGGCTCAGTGATCCTCCTACTGGCCTCCAAAATCCATAACACAAGATCACAGTATATCCTTAAGCACCTGAATAGTCCGCTCGGTCTGGCCATCGGTATATGGATGAAAGGTTGTACTAAGATCCACCTGAGTACCAAACTCCTCCAAAAAAGCTCTCTAAAAGTTCAAAGTGAACATGGAAACTCATCTAGAAATAATAAATATCGACACACCATGCAAATAGAGTATCTAACGCTCAAAGATACAAGTTAACCTCTCAACACTAAAGACATATGAATAGGAAGGAAATGCGTTGACTTGGTCAATTAATCCACAATGACCCTAATACCATCAGAACCACAGAAAGTACGAGGTAAACCACTAAGACAATCCATGGTAATCCACTCCCATTTTTATTCGAGAATAGGTAATATCTGAAATAATCCACCAAGATGCTGATGTTCGGCCTTTACCTGCAGACAACATAGGCAATGAGCTACCAAATTTGCCACATCACTTTTCATGCCACTCCATTAATAATACTTTCTCAAATCTCTATACATCTTAGTTGTACCCAGATGAATAAAATATCTAAATCTATGAGCCGCATGCAAAATCCACTAGATCAAGTAATCAATCCTTGAAACACAAATTCAACCATCAACTCTCAAAACACCTTCAGAATCTATAATGTTCCTCTCGGACTCACCAGTCAACACCTGATCATGAAGGAAGCGAAGGTTACTATCCTCAAATTAATGATCCCAAATCTGCTTAAAATGCAAACATACCATGACATGAACCAGGGCCTGGCCATGACGGGTATCTCAAGTCCCGCATGGATCGGAGATCACCCCTGCACCTAACCAAACCAAACACAACACACCCTAACATTATATGAATTCTGAACATATAACAAGATAGCATGCAATAATCTTAAGAAAATTCAAAATAAGCTTATAAGCACCAACCAACGACCAACCTAACAATTGACCGACACCATCCAATAAACATAGTAGTCCAAACAAAGCCTTCTAAATAAGAATCAAAACTTAATATAAATAAAGTGTCGGGACATTCCCCCAACTATATCCAAAAATAAGTCCAAAATAATTTCCATTAACTTGGGAAAAATAACTCACTTTGCTCATTAATACAAAGTGGGGGAACACCGGCTCCCTTTGTTCATTAAATTAGGCGATTGTGTTTCAAATATCTCTTTATATCATGTAATAGTTCAAGACTAGTTCAATTTTACAAATTCCCACATTTCTTATAATTAAAACCAATTTCACATTATGGGGTTGGGGTCGTAACCACTTCAATAGTCACAAGTTTGGGAAAATCACAATTCCCTAGTTCAATTACTGTACCCATGCACCCACAAGTTCACAACCATAATTAAACCATGAATTCATATATAAAGCATGAGGACCGTTGTTCAATTCATAAACATTCAAAAACCTCAACCCCTGTTTCAAAACCAAACATAAATATCTCTTGAACAATACTTTAAAATGCTTCCTTATAATAAATTAACAATGCGGGAAGAGTAACATGCCTTAAACACCATGAAATTTTGAGACAAATTGACCTTTGAGCCCTTAGATGACCAACTTGATGAAACCCTAGCTTGATTTGCATGAGGAATTTACAGAGCCATTTGGAGTATTTGAGAAGTTACTTGATTAGTTTTTGAGTGCTAATGACACCCTAAAGGGGTTATAAGATGTGGGTTTTAATTTGGGTAATAGGGGGAATATCTAGAATGCCCTCAACTTAATAGCTGAGAAAGTGTCGCCCTTTGAATATGGGTCAAGCAGTGACTCATAGCCACTCCTTACGACTCGTCACCATAAGTTGAAACCAAGAAAGTCTCTAGGACCCCCACACACTATTGACCCTATGACTCAATTGGTACCACTCGTAATGGGACTCTACGACTCGTAGGTTCCAATCGTAGTCAACACAGAACCCAATTGGGTAAACACTGGACATCCTATGATTTGCACCCAATGGCTTATAATAAGTCCTTACAGCTTATAGTGAGCACTCGTACTCAGAGAAGAACTTAGTCACTTAATTATTATTTAGTTACGATTCCATCCCAATGACTCATCATTATTCTTTACGACTCATACCTTCAAGTTGTACCCAAGACACAAACTTAAACACTATTAACTAGACACCTTACGACTAAGGTCATCTAAATAATTAAGACACCCTACGACTCGTTAGGTAAGTCATTACTAGGGTCGAAAGCTTAGAACTCAAAAAATTATCAAGGACCAAAACCCCAGGGCAATACATACTCCCCCCTTAGGATCATTCATCCTCAAATAATAAGATAAGGTATTTATTAGCATGATTTGACTTCACATACCTCTACTCTTACCTTTAACAAAGATATAAAACAAATATGCCAAGGAAATCACTTTTTTCTTTAACAAAGTCAGAAAACAAAGATGTTAAGGAATACACATACCTTAAGAACGATTATCCAGAATAAGAAACAAGAAATGATACTTGGACTTCATGTCCTATTCGGCTTCCCAAGTAGCTTCCTCCTTCTTTTGGTTCGTCCAAAGAACGTTTACCGAATCCACATCCTTGGTCCACAACTGATAGACTTGAAGATCCAAAACCTCAAATTGGGCTTCCTCATAAGAAAGGGAATCTGAAATACCCACCTCTTCTAAAGAAACCACCATCGCAGGATCACCCACGCACTTCCTCAACATTAAAATATGAAACACTGGATGAATGGAGCTCAAATGAGAGGGCAACTCCAATTCATATACAACATTACCATTCTTTTTCAACACCAAGAATGGGCCAACATAACGGGGACTAAGCTTCCCTTTCTTACCAAACTGCACACCGTTAATAACACCCAATCACCAACACTGAACTACAATCCCTTTTATCTCATATTTGTGCAAGAATTTTGGCAACTTTGGGTGGCCTTAAGTTTATCCTGAATCACCTTCACCTTTTTCATAGCTTAGTAAACTAAATTAGGACCAAACAACTTATTTTCACCAATCTCTCACCACCCAATAGGAGATCTACACCTCCTACCATATAAGGCCTCAAATGGAGCCATACCAATATTATAGTGATAATTGTTGTTATAGGCAAATTCTATTAGCACCCTTTGGTGCAGGAGTGGATGAAGCAGCAATAGGAATCTTAATTTCCCCAAAAGAAACCTTTGATGGACAATCGCTCTGAATAATACCAGTCTAACCATATTTAAAGAGCTTTTTCCTTCCTCTCCCATAAAAACTATGATGCATCTAACCACAAATCTATAAAGAGGATATGACAAAGCTGACTGAGCTCCACTAGCTTATGACTAGTCCCTGGTGCTTTATACCCATCATCATACTGAGAATGACGATCACTAAACAGCTTCGAATAAGGAACACTAGTCATATGGTAGGAAATATAATAGTCCACTTCTTCTTAGACAACTTCGCACCATCTCTACTACTCTGATGCTGACCTCTACCCTGATCTGAATAGCAAAATTTCTTATTCTGCCTCTTACTCATCTTCACTTGCTTCTTTTTTTCTTCCTCCACGTGTTGCATATACAGCACAAGTCTAGAGATGTCTGTATCCTTGTTCAACAAAGAATTCTTGTTCTCTAAGATCAAGTCACAGGACAACCCATAGGTAAACTTCCTCATTCTAGCCCTCATGCTAGACACCAATTCAGGAGCATAACGTGATAGTTGATGAAACTTCAAGGCATACTCCTTTATGGACATACTGCCTTGCTTTAAATTCAATAACTCCTTGGCCTTTACTTCCCTCAACTCCTGAGTAAAGAAGCATTCAATAAAAGTACTAGAGAAATTATTCCATAAAGTGGACTCAGCATCATCTCCCGTGGACTGGTCTCACTCCTCATACCATTGGTATGCTACATCCTTCAACTGATAAGTTGCAAACTCTAAACCTTTCATATTAATAGCATGCATCACACGGAAAATCTTTTCTATCTCATCAATAAAGTTTTAAGGATCTTTCTCAACTTTAGAGAAATTGAAAATTAGAGGACTTGACCTCATAAATTGGCTAATGCTAGTGGCCTCAGATGATGGTGCAACAAAAGGAACACGCTTAGTCTAGGAGGCTAACCAACTGGGTAAGAAAATAAATTAATTGGAGAAACTCAGTATTAGACACATCAGCTCGAGGTGCCTGAAGAGGGATAGGGGAACCGATGGAGCTACCTCAGGGAAATCAGAAGAAACGACCCTAGACTGGGTCTGAACTCTTGGAGTTAGACAAGCTCTGTCCACATTGTCCTAAGACAGAATAGAAGAGTTTTTGCGAGCATCTGATCTTCTAAGAAGCATGATCTGAAAAGCGAATGCACAAAAATTAGATAAGATTATAAGTGTAGGTTCTACACACCCATAGACAAGACTCTACATGACACGCCTTTGTTCTACACCTAATGACACCAAACCTAGGCTCTGATACGATCTTTATCACGATTCGAACTATGGCCTAGCATTAACAGGTATCTCAAGTACCACATAGACCGGAGATCACCCCCTTATACCTAACAAGACCAAACATAACACATTTCAATGTCAGATGAATTCCAAATATATAACAAGATAGCATGAAACAATCTTAAGTTAATTCAAAACAAGTCTATAACCACCGATCGATGACCGGCCAAAAAATTGACCAACACCACCCAATAACCATATTAGTCTAAACAAAGCCTTCTAAACAAAAAATAAAAACTAAATATTAATAAAGTGTCAAGATATGACCTTGACTATAGCCAAAAATAAGTCTAAATAGTCTGAGACATAAGAGATCAAAACATGAAATATAGACTTTGATTTATGGAAGCTCACTACTTTAATGTCAACCCGTGAGTTGATCACTAATACTAATAACTAAGCAGAAGGAGTAGAATTATGGCCAATTCCTGCATCGCATGGGGATATAACATCCAAAGACATTTAGAGACATGAACACTAGAATGTTCTCGAGGATAAGGATACAGCATCCAAAGACAGTTAAAGTCATTAAAAAATAATGCACATAATCAAATGCATATACATATATTCGTCACATGTAGGGATAAGGAATAAGGCTTAACATGCACTTAAAACTTTAACCTAGATTGTGTAGCTCAACTATTATAACATGTACCCACGGGCTATATGGTCCACAAATCTCACCCCCTAGTCGATCCCCAGTGCATAAAGCCGCATAAATCGAAGAATAATCTTATATATATGCATGGGGGACTTAAACCTCCTAATCATATACTATGGTAACTTAAGCACCCAATCATGTGATGATTTATAGGGGGAATTGAACCTCCCTAATCATGAAATACTAATGAGGGAGACTCAAATCTCCATGGTCATTTTGACCCCCGTGTCGACAAACGTGGTCTACAATATTGGTCGCTCAGGCCTCTACTTTTACAAATCAGCTACACAACCCTTATTAAAGCTTAATTAAAACATGAATCACATAGTACCATTAATTGAATCATATTCCACATTAAGGAATACAGTATTGGTATCATAATACCAACTATACTTGCAAGGTAATAACAATATGCCAAAACAGTTTCCATTAACTTGGAAAAAACAACTCACTTTGCTCATTAATACAAGGTAGGGGAACCAGTATAGAAACTTATCTCCATCAAGTTAAACGAGTAGAACTAAAACTCAAATGTGGTTATCCCTATTAGGCTCTGTTTTATTTGCATCATGTGCATTTGACTTAGTGAAAATCCGCACAGGGTCTGGGTTCGTCTAGGACATGTGTCTCTCTTTATAATGGCCAACATATGCATTTTATGTACTCTTTGACATTTACTTGAAAGGCTCATTCGATTGTTGACCGGCTTTAGGCAAATTACTGAAACAATATAGAGTATTTTTTCCTCTAATTTTAATAACCCATTTTCTCAAAAAGTAATTTTTTTGAAAATAAAAATTTAGTTTTGATGGATTTCACAAGCTATGTACACCTAATTATCACCTTAATGAGATATGTAGTCAACCCTTATTGGGTTCAGTGACATTCTTAAGAAAAAGTTTTGAAAATATTAAATCTGAACACATTCATTATCTCCAAAGTCAAAATAGTATTAAGGTGGTTGATTTGTGGTTAAGCTGTTATCTCATCCATACAATACCAGGTTCAAAGAAAAAGGTAAGATGATCCACAAAATTATATAGAGTCTGAGATAAGGTGGTATAGACCATTAGAAATAAGAAACAAGAAGAGATGGCTAGGAAGGTGAGAAGTTTGAAGCAAATTATGAGAAACATGCAAGGACTGGGGAGAAGTGTTTCTTATAAGGATGTGTACATGTTGTCCAAGGTTCACTTGCCTCTAGGGTCCAAAATATCAAAGTTGGATATGTACGAGGGTTATTGTGATCATTTGACTCATTTGAAAAGGTTTTTTATTCTACTAAAAGGAGCAGTAAAAATAGAAGAACTACTTATGACTTACTTTAGAGAGAGTCTGACGGGTATGGCTTCAGAATGATTTATCAATCAAGATATGTTTCTCATTGGCATATTTGGGATAACATGACTCAAAAATTTATCTATAAATTTCAATATAATATTGACATAGAGTCAAATAGTGCCACACTTTCTAACATGAAAAAAAGATCATTTGAAGCTTTTCATAAATATGCTATTAAGTGGAGGAAGAAAACTACTATGATCAAGCCACCAATGAAAAAGACGTAGATGATTGATGTTTCCTATAAGAACAAGATGTTAAGCAATTTAAACACCTACTTTTTATAGTAGGTAAATCTTTTACTGAAATATTTAAAACTGGAGAAATGGTTGAAAATAGAATCAAGTCTGAAAAAATTGTAAGTCAAGTAGCCCTTCAGACTATAACTCAGGAAATCTAGAATGATTCAGGATACTTTGGGGTCAAGAAGAAAAACAAATAATGTAGCAATGATTGTAGAGACTCCATTAGTGTGGACGTGCAAATCAGTGACTGAGATGTCCAGCTCGATAATTCAAAAGTCACTCCGCTCCCCATGAGGAGAGAGATTTGATAGGCTATTTTGTTTTTCTTTCTGTTATCTGAATTATTTAAGAATTGTAGTCCTGGATCTACCATGTTTTATTTTCTTTTCATTTTTTCAAACCTTTGTATCCTTTATGTCAATAAAATGTTGTCTCTTTTGTTTTTTTACTGTTTTAATATATATTGTTTGTTTGTCTATCCTTTATTTACACAGTTCTTTTTATGATGATTCTAGTGATATGATATGCAATGCTGAATTTTTAGTCAGATCTTAAAACCAAGTGTAATCCTGAAACATTTAACCAAGAAGTTAAAATTGGAAAAAATCATATAAGGAAATCAGTAAAGTATTGAGATGTTTGGTGATTGAGTTACAACCTCACTTCAATAGATTGAGGAAATCACTTTGCAAATTAAAAAATGACTTAGTCTTTAATAAGAAGGTCCATCTCTAGCATTTTGAATGGGATCAATTAGAGGATATATAGTCTACATTGTCAGGAGAAGCAAAAGTAAGTTAGTTTTACAAAGGCAAGAATCATTCATTGTGAGAGAAGTAGAACACAAGTGGACCTTTATGTTTCAAAAGCATGAAAGAAGTGACACATGTACACATACTTATGTATCACAAGCATGAAAGAAGTGATACATGTGTACATGCTTAGCAAAGATCGACGTTGAAAATGATGTGCATCATCTTTATGTTACATTCTTAGATTGCATATTATGTACTTTAATTTTTAAGGATTGATATAACGAATGATTTCATTCTGCTATTCAAATATTGTGTCATCCCTTATTACCGCTTTTGAGCTTAAATTTTATTTTCTTTCACACCCCTCTTTTGGAATCAAAATAGAGCTTGAAAAAATAAAAAGAAAAAAGAAAGAAGAGTGTCAAGAAAAAATAGAGTTAGAAAATATCCCAAAACGAGAAAAGTCAAATAAAAAGAAAAAAAAGAGCATCAAAGTTAGAGTTAAAAAAAGAATAATAATAATAGTAATAATAATAATAATAATAATAATAATAATAATAATAATAAGAAGAAGAAGAAGAAGAAGAAGAAGATTAAGAAAAAGTACAAGAAGTCTGAACTGTGTTTGACCTGATTCTTGCTACAACACAATACGTAGGCAGCCCTATTCTGGGTTCAGTCGAACTAAGTAAAAATTCAAGTTACCCAGTTTAAAAGAAACTAGGCAAAAGTTATTTTCCTTATGAGTTGATTTCAAAAGTTGTCAGACTCACCCTATGTTATGTATATTTTGAGCTTCACGTCGCCCTTTCATTTTAATCGTATCCTAAAGCCAAGTTATAACCAAAGAAAGATTTTTCAGATTAATCTTTGAAAATGTCGAGGCTAAGCATGATATGGGTATGTGATGTTCCATATTTTGGGTAACTCTTTTCTTCATAGCATAAAAAAATTGTAAGAGAAATAAAAATGAAAGATTTTTATCGGTGAAAATTATCGCAAGCACCGTAAGGCGATAGTGAGATGAGAGAAATGAAAAGGAGAGAGTCTTATTGGTGAAAACCCTCATGGGCATAAAAAGGCAATAGTGAGTTGAGAGAAAATAAAAATGAGAGAAGCTCACTGGAGAAAACTCTTTAGGGCACCACTAACCGAATGAGGTCTATAATATAGAGGTAATAAGTTCAGGAGCAGCTCGATTTCAAATTCAATAAGTTTGGAAAAGTTTATAAATGATTAGTATGGAAAAATTAGGTTGCTTAATACAAAATGCATGTCATAATCACTAGAAATGGCTACCAACCCAGATAAGTTTTTTTTTTGTCATTTTTGAAAAGGGACCTCTATTGTCTCGTCTTTCTTTTCTTCCTATATCTCCATTTTTATTTTTTGTCTTTGTTGTCAAAATGATAATCACCATCATCATTTTTTTGTATTTTTGAGTCTAATTCATGACAAAGCAAGTAAATGACTTCAAACCTTGATACTAACTCCTTTAATTGCACAAAGCAAGGCAAAGACATAATTCAAAAGAAAGCAAAGTACCCAAGAATAATTGTCCTCTGATAGTTAGGACTCGTAGAATTTAAAGTGCATTAGAAGTTAATTTCAGAAATGTAATGCATTGGGAATACGATTTGACTCAAAGCCTTTTAGTAGCCAGAGTTTGGGGTAAATAGTACAATAAGTCAAAAATACCTATCAACAATTTAAAACGAGATAGAACATGACAAGTGCAAGAGCAGTCGCCTCAAAAGTAAAATGTCACAAACCAACCGCCATATTTTTAAACTCACAATTTTTCTTTGTTTGAAACAGAGATGGAATATTACTTTAACATCAAAGGCTTCACATATTGAGTATCCAAGGGTGTAATTTTGCACTCCTGTCAATGAAATAAGCAACGTTACAAGACAGGATGTTGTATTATTGTCAAGGTAAATTTTTACACTTGCAAGATGCACTTCCTAAAATTATTCAAGGCATTGACTCACCCTCTTTACAAACTCGCCAAAAAGTTATGATCGGGTGACACTAACAAAAATTTTCTAGAACAAATTAAGGAAAAAAATTATTTGGATTATTTAGGTTTTACTTTTCAACTTAGGACCCCCCTTGGATAATAGGATTTTAATTTTCAACTCAGGACCCTCCTGAAAAAATGGGACTTTTACTTTCAACTCAGGACCCTCTTGGATAATGGAAATTTAATCAGCTAACGATCCCCCTAGATAATGGGTCTTTACTTTTCAGCTCGGAACCTCCTGGATAATGGGACTTTACTTTTCAGCTCAGGACCCTCCTGGATAATAGAATTTTAATTTTATCACAGGATCCTCCGGGATAATGGGACTTTACTTTTTATCTTAGATCCCTTCTGGATAATGGGATTTCTTTCAGATCAGGACCATCCTGGATATGGGATTTTACTTTCATCTCAGGACCCTCTGTATAATGGGACTTCACTTTTCAGCTCAGGACTCCCCTGAATAATAGGATTTTAATTTTAGTTCAGGACCCTCCTGTATAATGGGATTTTAATTTCAGCTCAGGACCTCCTGGATAATGGGACTTTACTTTTCAACTCAGGACCTTTCTAGATAATGAGACTTTACTTTAAGCTCAGGACCTACCCGGAATTAAACTTTGCTTTCGACTCAGGACCCTCCTGGATAATGGGACTTTGATTTTCAACTCAGGACCTTCCTAGATAATATGATTTTACTTTCATCTCAGGACCCTCTTGGATAATGGGACTTTACTTCTCAGTTCAGGACCCTCCTGAATAATGGAATTTTACTTTCAGTTCAAGACCCTCCTAGATAATGGGACTTTACTTTTCAGCTCAGGACCTTCCTGGATAATATGACTTTACTTTCATCTCAAGACCCTCTTGGATAATGGGACTTTACTTTTCTATTCAGGACCCTCCTGAATAATGAGATTTTACTTTCAACTCAGGACCCTCCTAGATAATGGGACTTTATTTTTCAACTCAGGACCCTCCTGGATAATGGGACTTTATTTTCAACTCAGGACTCTCCTAGAAAATGGGACTACTTTTCAGCTCAAGACCCTCGTGGATAATAAGACTTTATTTTCAGCCCAGAATCGTCCTGGATAATAGAACTTTACTTTACAGCTCATGACCCTCCTGGATAATGGGATTTTACTTTTTATCTCAAGACCCTCCTAGATAATAGGACTTTATTTCAGCTCAGGATCCTCCTAGATAATAGAACTTTATTTTCAAATCAGGACTCTCTTGGACAATGGGACTTTATTTTAAGATCAGGGTCCTCCTGGATAATGGGACTTTAGTTTTTATCTTAGGAACCTCCTGGATAATGAAACTTTATTTTCATCTCAGGATCCTCTTGGATAATGTGACTTTACTTTTCAGCTCAGGACCCTCCTGGATAATGAGATTTATTTCCAACTTAGGACCCTCCCGGATAATGTGACTTTACTTTTTAGCTCAGGACCCTCCTAGATAATGGAACTTTACTTTTCAGCTCAGGACCCTCTTAAATAATGGAAATTTAGTTTCAACTCAGAGCCCTCCTGGATAATGGGACTTTACTTTTTAGCTCAGGACCCTCCTGGATAATGAAACTTTACTTTAAGATCAGGACCCTCCTGGAGAATGGAATTTTACTTTTAGCTCAGGACCCTCCTTAATAATACGAATTTACTTTTCAACTCAGGACCCTCCTGGATAATGAATTTTTACTTTCAGCTTAGGATCCTCATGGATAATGGGACTTTACTTTTCTATTTCACTATTTACTTTGAGTTCACGAACATATTTAGAGAATAGGAATTACTTTCAGTCTTGAAGCTTTGGACGCCATCTTGGAGAATATGGTCATTTTATTCAAGCTTAGGAGTCCGCCTGAAGAACAGGGTGATTTTCATCTTTCAAAGTCAGAAGTGGCGTTCTAAAGAATAAGTCCATTTTTAAGTTCCTCTCCAATGCCAAGGATCTACATAGAGGAACATTTTATTTTTCAAGTTCAACTCAAAATAACTACTATCTCACCACTTGAGAAGTCATGAAGATTCAAGTCAAGATTCCAAAAAAGTTGCATCGATAGAATCTTTCACTTGTATCTCATTTTTTAATTTTGATGTTTATTTGGATGTAAAAATAGAATTCGCGAACCAGAGACTTGACGGAACCTCACTCGACTCTCTAACTAATCCGTTCATTCCTACACCCATTGAACTATATGTGACCTGATTTTCTTAAAACCCGAAATATAGAAGCGGTCCAAAATTAGGACTTGATCACATCTCTTTCTTTATATTCTATCCTTTCAAATAAGCGGAGAGTCAAAACTTCTCTCATTGTCGACTTTTTTATATGAAAACTCTTCGTGTTTTCTAAAAAAGAGGGGCAAAATATAGACACGTGATTTTTGACCATCCCCGAACTTTAACCTATATTTTGGCATTAAATATTTATTCACGTCAATATATTATTTTTAATATTTATTTCATTTTTTATTTTTTATTTTTTATTTTTTATTTTTTATTTTTTATTTTTTATTTTTTATTTTTTATTTTTTATTTTTTATTTTTTATTTTTTATTTTTTATTTTTTATTTTTTATTTTTTAGTAAGTTTCATTTTAAAAAATTGTAAAGAAGGATTCAAAAAATAAAGTAACATTTTATGATATGCTTTATTTTTATTTTTAAATAATAAGAAAATTTTCAAAAATATTTTTTTCTTTGAATTTAGATTTTTAAGCTATTAATTTTATTATTTTATTAATTATATTTTATTTTAGTCTAGTTATAAACTTTTCTCAAATTTTCTTAATATAAAAAATTAATTAATTAATATTTTTTATCATTCAAAAAAAATATCCTAATAAACTACTCATTTCCACTCCCTAAAACCATCCCCACGTGTTCCACAACCTCCCCCACTACATACAAAATCCCACACACGTCCTCAATATATATACACACCCCTCTGCACAATATGAAGGACAACGAAAAAAAGAGAAAGAAAAGAAGCAAGCAAAAAACGATTGGAGAAAAAAACAGAAAAATAAAAGTTGAGAGAAAACTTAGAGAAAATAAAAGTAAGAGAAAGGAGGAGAAAGCAGTAGTAACAAAAGAAAGAGCACACGCACAAAGTGAAAAAAAAAAAAAGCTAAGAGGGAAGGAAAAAGCAAGAAGGAACAAAAAGACATGCACATGCACATGCACGTACAGTAGGAAGAAGACAAAGACTGGAAAAAAAGCGCCAAGTGCCAAGTTGAGTTCGGGTTTCGTTCAAGTTTTTCGGTGACGTCATCCATGCTTCTATTTTAGTTAGTTCATCATACAAATTTTTATTCAATTTCACACTATTTATTTTATAGATTTTGTTGTGAATCGAAGCATGAATGAAGTTATTTCAATGGTTCTTTATATTATTTAGTATGCATAGTTTATCGAGCTCTGAATCAAAATAAGTCATTTTTTAAATCGATTTACCAAAGTAATATGTTTTTTAATAACTTTATCAAACTAGTATAAACGTTGTTTCCAGTAATGTATTATGCTTTAAAAAAAGTTAACGGACCAAAAAGAGCCATGGATGAAGCTAAAATAGGAATCGTTACTGTCAGTAACGTTTTTGACATAAAACGTTATTGTCAGTAACGAGACTCTGCAACTCTGCCACATTAGAATCTTTGTACAAATCTAATGTTAAATTCATTACTTCCAATTACGTTTTAGCTTTAAAACGTTACTCTGAGTAACGATACTATCAAATCAACTCAAAACACTGTAGCGTCAGAATTTTTGACATTGAAGTTATTATATATATATATATATATATATATATATATATATATATATATATATAGATATATATAAATAGTTTTAATTATGTATATATAGTATAATTTTTTATCAAAAGGGGTTTGAATAAATCCCTGATCCAAAGACATCTCTGCCTCTACACTTGACTTGAGAATCTATTGAAAATAATCTCTCATTCTTCGTAAGATAAAAACAAAATTATGTATATTTCATTCTCCTCAGATTCAGATTACGCATGGATATTAATATTATTGTTATTGTTGTTGTATTCTACATACTTGTTATTTTTTAACGTTATTATTTGTAAAAAATTCTGACGCCACAGAGTTTTGAGTTAATTTGATAGTATCATTACTTGGAGTAACGTTTTAAAGCTAAAATGTAATTGACAGTAACGAATTTAACTTCAGATTTGTACGAAGATTTTGATGTGGCAGAGTTGCAGAGTCTCATTACTCATAGTAACATTTTATGTCAAAAACGTTACTGACAGTAACATTTTATGTCAAAAGCGTTACTGACAGTAACGATTCCTATTTTAACGTCATTAACAACTCTTTTTGGTCCGTTAATTTTTTTAAAAGCATAATACGTTACTGGGAACTACATTTATACTAGTGTGGTAAAGTTTCAAAAAACATATTACTTTGGTGAATTGATTTTAAAAATGACTTATTTTGGTCGAGAGCTCCTATTCATTTTTATGAAGTTTGGTTCAACATCTTTATTTGTAATTTATTTCCTATATTGAATCAATGTTGATTAAATCTATTCAAATGTTAAGATCAGATAACTTTAAAAGTTGATTAGTTTGAGTAAAAATAGGGGTCTCGTTGGTTTCTCTTTCTCCCTAAAGGTTAAACCTTAAATTTGGGGGCTTTTCTTAGCAAATGAGTATTTGATTTGGAATTTGGTCAATTATTATTATTCTTTAAAAAAAAAATGGTTTATGTTAGTAAGAATTTAATTATCCAATGCTTATTTTTTTGAAAATTTACATGAAATATTTTATCTTCACATTTTAGTTTAAGTCTAACAAGTAAGCTTGCAGGATGTGTTTATCAAGTATTATGTTTGTTGTTTGTCCCATTTAATCAAACTATTCCAAGGATATTATGTTGTGGTTAGTTGTAGGTATATCTACTGTAAATTAATAAAAACTGTGTATAAAAGGTGATTTAAGAGCAGTTTGGTAGCATTAGTTTCTTTACATACTTACAATCTCGTTTGAATCTAAAATATGCATGGTAAGTAATAAATTTAATATATATATATATATATATATATATATATATATATATATATAATCTATTTATATCTATATCTATAATCTATAATCTATAATCTATCTATCTATATCTATAATATATAATCTATATCTATAATTTATAATATATTAAAAGTGTGAAGAGCCTTAGAAATGTTGTTTGAACTTTTTGTCCTTCATTAAAAGTCTTTATTTTAGACAAAATCATCTTTTCACTATTTTTTCCTAATATTTAAGAGTTGAAAATTCATTAAATATATTTATGGTAAAACTTTTTTTCTTATTAGAAGTCATCACAACTAATGACAACTAATACTTTTTTCATTAGTTTAAGAATTCTAAATTTACTAAATTTAATTTTAAGAAGATATGAAAAATCTAAAAATAAATATAAAAGCATTGGAATAAGAAAGAATTAAGAATTACCAAATTTTTAAAAGTTTTAAGTAGCTAATAAGAATGTAATCAATGATTTTGTAATGATTTAACTTTATAAAAACATGTAAAAATTTTAAATATAAAAAAATTACTGTATGCAAAAGTGATAATTCATCAACCACTTAGAACTTCTGATAGTAAAATATATGTGTGTTTACACTAAAATATCTGTTTATATTTATATTATTATACTAAAGTGTGAAGAATCTTTGAAAAGTGATTCAAACTTTTACACTTCATTAAAAATCTTCGTAATAGATAAAATAATTTAATTTTAAATGATCAAACACTACACATGCGAGGAACGTTCAGTTAAATTTTTATATATATATAGCTATCATTGCTTGGGTTCGGAATTTGTCTACTTCAATTAAATGGTTTATGATTAAAGAGAAAAATTTCATTTTCTTGTCATTTAAATTGTTTGTTCAGTAGTCCCATGTTGTTAATATTAAAATTATATTAATATGTTTTGATCATGCCTTTAAGTTATACATTTTTGGGTTTTCAATATATATATATATAGTTATCATTGCTTGGGTTCGGAATTTGTCTACTTCAATTAAATGGTTTATGATTAAAGAGAAAAGTTTCATTTTCTTGTCATTTAAATTGTTTGTTCACTAGTCTCATGTTGATAATATTAAAATTATAGTAATATGTTTTGATCATGCCTTTAAGTTATACATTTTTGGGTTTTCTCTTGAGTTATGTATAATCACAAGATAATGATGTTAGTAAATAGTATAGCAATGTTGGAGAAGTGATCCTAGGACATTAATTAAGAGTGAACCTGTCATGACCCAAGATTATCCCTAGTTATAACACGGTGTTTAAGGTCACAAGTGACCCTAAACTAACCCATGGCCTGGAATGCACTTAAATACTGAAGAAATTATCAAAATACTGGGCGGAAGCTAACTGAAATAACTAGTGGAAATGATAATAATGCAAAACTGAATATCAATTAAAGTTGAAAATAGAATTGTCTAACAACCCAATAAGCTGAAAATCTAAGAATCTGTCAGAAAACCTCTAAACATGATGAGTTGTTGGGACAAACCCCCAACTAACTCCAACTGACAGAAATAAAATAGACTAAAAGAAAATAAATAACTGATAGCTAGCCCTAGCATGATGAGGACTCACCAACAATGAGTGATCTGGGTATTGAGCGTCTGAACCTATATTATGATGCAAACCTATATTATGACATAATATAGCTCAAAAAGTATGTGATCAGTACTTTGAATGTACTAAGTATACGAGATGGGAACACTATCTAATAGAGGCTGAATATGAATGCATGAACATATAAACTGAATGAAAATTAAATATCTGAATAATAAATACAAGGTCAATACAAACCTGAACTGAGAATAAACTGAAACATAAATCAAGGACTATGGGAACTAGCAATAACCGACATACCCCAATCTAAGCAAATCGGGGTCCAACCTGTAACCCCAATTGGAAGGGTACTAGTACCTAGTCAAGAATACTAATACTGGCTGACGTGGATCCACTAAACTGATGTCCTGAAGGACTAGGGTGTCATGGCTCAACTGACAGGGGATCTCTTGTAAGCTACGGGGACATTATAGTTCTGGAACTTAGGAACTATTTCTAACGATCTCTGCCTAACTGACGAGAGAGTTGTTATCCTTACGTTCACTTGGTGCTACGTATGACTCACAATGGAATGACACCAAAGTATAAACTAAATTTCTCGTCATGATATCATTCTGAAAATAGTAATGCATGCATAATCTAAAATACTCAAAAACATGTAAACTGATGTGTGTCTGAATTCCTACGTATAGGATGTTCATAACCCACCATCTTTGTCGAATGCAACTGAACATGATAATAATTTAAAGTTAATCATAGTAGAGCAATTTACCAAAACTTCTCCCCCAAACTCAATAATTTATCAATAATAAAGAAATTCATGATTTTTGAACATGGAAGAGACACTGGCATAGAAGGAAATGTATTCATGGTAGGATTACAAAGAAAGCTGAGTAAATTAAAGAAAACTTCATATTTAAACTAGAACCCAACATGAGGGAAAAGTAAACTTAAGGGTTAGAAGATTTTGGGGACTCAATGGGTGGAAAGGACCCATCAATGAAACCCCATATACCTAAAGTGGAAGCTTTGGAGAAAATCCTTAGTATTGAGCTCATTTTTGAGAAACCCAAACTTTCTTTGAAGAAGATACAAATCACTTCTTTTTGGCTAAGTGTAATGATTTTTGGCATTTATGAGGTGTTAGGGTAAATTCAACCCCAAATAACTAATGTTGGAGTGCCCAAACAACGTGGGTTTGAGATTAAAAGAATGGAAATTGACCAAAATGCCCTTTTTTAAATCATTCAGGAAATTAATGGTTTTAGTCGTAACAACAAAGGTTATGACTCTTTATAATTGGTCACAAGTCATGACCTGGGGACCTGATCCTTGGGTCCTTACTATTCTGACAATGATTTTCCTCCTAACTACTCGTTGGGTCTGATCATGAGTCATTGGGGTTAGCCGTTGTTAGGGACTTGATTTGTTTGTTTCTTTCTGTTATGTTAATGGGTCCACCTAATGACTTGTTAAGACTGATAATGAATCATTGACTGGACTAGTCACCCCGGGGATAAATTTATAGGGTACCTCACTGCCATGGCAATGACTCCACATAATAACTCATTACGTCTGGTAATGGGCCATTGTCTGAGTCATTGTCACTGGAAGTTTGGCAGACCCTTCGGAAATTTTCCAGAACTTTTTGCCACAATATTAGATTAAGGCGAGAAGGGGAGCCTTGGAGTAACTGGTAAAGTTGTTGCCATGTGACCAGGAGGTCATGGGTTTAAGCCTTGGAAATAGCCTCTAGCAGAAATGGAAGGTAAGGCTGCTTACGATACACCTTTGTGGTGGGGCCCTTCCCCAGACACCATGCATAGCGGTAGTTTTAGTGCACCGGGATGCCCTTTATTAGATTAAGTTGAGACTTGTGGAATTGAAAAGCTAATTTAATGTCCTATGTTTTGATGGTTCTAGAGCTTAAAAACTTGGGGTATTACAATATCTCCACCTTGGGATCATTCATCCTCGAATTAAACTGACTAAGTTAAAAGGCTAGGGGAAAGTTGAGATCTGGCACTGAACACTTACAAGATGAATCATGAACTGGTATCTGAATTTATGACTGATGTATGAACTGAACTGGACTCATGAATTTATGCTTTGGCATGAAGATGAATGGATGGTTGAGATAGAAATGAAAGAATTAATTAATTAAGAAAGGAAGTTATTACCTCATGTTGGGACTGAGTTCAAAGAGAAAGGATAAGGGTACTTGGTCATCATATCTACTTCTGCTTCCCAAGTAGCTCCCTCAACTGACTGATATTTCCATAAAACTTTTACCAAGGCAATCTTTTTATTCTTCAACCTACGAATCTGATGATCAAGGATCTCAACTGGAACTTCTTCATAAGAGAGGCTATTTTCCACGCTAATCCTTTCTAAAGGGACTACTGATGTTGGATCACCAATGCATTTCTTCAATAAGGAGACATGAAAAACTGGATGCACTGATGCCAACTCTATAGGCAAATCCAACTCATAGTCTACCTTACCATAATGACTAAAAATCTTATAAGGTCAAACATAGCGAGGATTGAGCTTTCCTTTCTTACCAAACCTCTTGACCCCTTTCATAGGCAAAATCTTCAAATAGACAAAATCACCAACATCAAACTTAAGCTCTTTTTTTCTCACATCTGCATAAGATTTCTGATGACTTTGAATAGTCTTCAACCTTTCTCTAATAAGCTAGAATTTATCCATCACCTCATGCAATGAATCTGGACCAATAAAAGCAACTTCACCGACCTCAAACTAACTAACAAAAGACCTACATATCCTACCATAAAGAGCCTCAAATGGGGCCATCTGAATACTTGAGTGATAACTATTGTTGTAAGTAAACTTTATCAAACGCAAGTGGTCATCCCAACTACCCTTGAAATCAATCACATATGCCCTCAACATATCCTCTAAGATATACATAGTCCTCTATGTCGGACCATTTATCTACAGGTGAAAAATAGTACAGAGATAAACTTAGGTACCCAGACCCTTCTGAAAGGTCTTCCAAGATTGAGAGGTAAACTAGGTACCTTTATCAGAAATAATAGTCAAAAGGACTCCTTATAACTTCACCAACTCCCTAAGATAGAGCTTGGCGTAATCTTTGGCTAAATCTGAAGTGTTAACTAGCAAGAAATGAGCTGACTTAGTCATTTGGTCTACCATAACCTAATAGAATCATGTTGACAATGAGTACGAAGTACCCTTATGACAAAGACAATATTCACCACTTCCCTCTTCCAAGTGGGGATGCTGAATTCCTAAAGTACACCACTAGGCCTGTGGTGCTCAACCTTAACTTGCTTGTAATTTGGACACTTAGCCACGAATTCCATGATGGCCTTCTTTATTCCATTCCACCAATAGACTTTCCGCAAATCACGATACATTTTAGTGTCTCCTAGGTGAATAGAATATTGCGTACCATGAGCCTCTGCTAACATCTGTTGCCTCAAATCATCCATATTTGGAACAAATAATCTACCCTAACAACGAAGAACACCATCTCCCCCTTGGGAGAGAACCTCAACCTTCTTATTTCAAACCACCTCCTTCAACTTAAGTAAAATAAGATCTCTATCTTGCTTTTCCTTTACTTCATCAACCAAAGAAAATTCTGAACCATTCTAAACCCAAACACTACCTTTGGCCGAATCAACCAACCGAACTCCCAACCTAGAAAGCTGATGAACCTCACGAACAAACTTTCTTATCATCCTCTGCATGAGCAATACTACCCATAGACAATCTATTAAGGGCGTTGGCCACCACATTATCCCTACACGGGTGATACAAGACACTCATATCATAATCTTTCAATAACTCTAACCATCTTCTATAATGAAGATTTAGATCTTTCTGAATAAAAATATACTGAAGACTCTTGTGATCAGTGAACACATCAATATGAACCCCATAAAGATAGTGCCTCTAAATCTTTAAGGCAAAGAAAACTGTCGCCAACTCAAGATCATGAGTCGGATAGTTCTTCTCATTAGGTTTGAGCTATCTAGAGGTATATGCTATAAACTTTCCTCACTGCATCAAAACATAACCAAGATTAACTCTGGAAGCATCACAGTAAACCATAAAACCTTTTGAACCCTTGGGTAGAGTGAAAACTAGAGCGGAGGTGAGTTGAGTCTTCAGCTCCTGAAAACTCTTCTTGCAAGAATCAAACTACTAAAATTTGAATTTCTTTTGAGTCAGTCTGGACATAGGAGAGGTAATAGAGGAAAATCATTCAAAAACCCGCCTGTAATAGCTAGATAAACCTAAGAAACTCGTGATATCTGATGGAGATATGGGTCTAGGCCAGTTCATTACTACTTTGGTCTTTTAAGGATCAACTCAAATGCCTTCATAGAAATCATATGGCTAAGGAATGATATTGATTTCAACCATAATTCACACTTACTAAACTTAGCAAATAACTGGTAATCCTTAAGAGTCTGCAATATAATCCTCAAGTGATTAAAATGTTCACCTCACTCCGAGAATAAACGAGGATGTCATTTATGAACACTATAATGAACATGTCTAAGGACTGCTTGAACACTCTATTCATTAAGTCCATGAAAGATACAGGGGCATTCATTAGTACAAAATACATAACTACAAATTCAAAGTGACCATATCGAGTTCTAAAGGCTATCTTCAGAATGTCACAATCTCTGACTCTGAGCTGATGATAGTTGGATATGAGGTCTATCTTTGAGAAGCAGTGTGCACCTTGAAGTTGGTCGAACAAGTCATCAATCTTGGGGAGGGATACTTATTCTTGATTGTGACTTTGTTCAACTGACGGTAGTCGATGCACATTCTGAAAGAACCATCTTTTTTACACATGAATATAACTTGAGCACCCCATGGATAGACATCCGGACTGATGAAACCCTTATCTAAGAGATATTTTAATTGTGATTTCAATTCCTTAAGCTCGGTTGGAGCCATTCTGTAATGGGGAATTAAAATAGGCTGGGTATTTGGAAGGAGATCAATACCGAAGTCAATTTCCCTCTCGGAGGAACTCTGGGCAGATCTTCAAGAAACACTTCTAGAAATTTATTCACTACTAGGACTGACTTAAGACTTGAAATTTTAGAACTTGAGTCTTTGACTCAGAAAAGATGATAGATGCACCCCTTGAAATTATTTTCCTTGCATTAAGAAAAGATACAAATCGACCTATAGGCACCGAGGAACTACCCTTCCACTCGAAGACTAGCTCATTTAGAAACTGAAATTGGACTATTCTATTTTTTTAATAAACTGAGGCATATCAAGAGTGGAGCCAATCTATGCCAAGAATAACATTAGAATTGATCATCTCTAATTCTAAAAGATTGACTGAAGTGATTTTCTAGGATACTGTAACTGGACAATTTTTGTATACCCATCTGCCAATGATTGAACTACCGACTGGAGTAGCAATTGAGAAGGGTTCTACAAGGATTTCATGACTGATACCAAAATCTACTACTATAAAGGGAGTCACAAAGGAAAGTGTGGCTCTGGGGTCTAACAATGCATACACATGAAGGTGAAATACTTGTAACGTACCAGTAACCATATCAGAAGAGTTGTCCTGATCCTGTCGAGACTGAAGGGTATAAATCCTATTCTAATGTTATCTACTATTTGCACTAGAAGTGGCACCCTACTGAGTTGGGAGACCTGCTGGAACTAATGAGGAGTTATGATCATTCCTACCTCTCTGTGTAATCATTGGCTAATACCCTATTTTATGTCCTGACTTGCCATACCCAAAGCAAGCATCACTACCGGCCATACACTCACCCTTGTAGTTCTTATCACATCTCTTGCAAACTAGTTATTGTGACCACTATTCACGCTACCTTAGGACTTAGAGCTCAACACTCTATTACGAGTATTCCATTTAAACTTGGGAACTGGAGCACTGGCAGAAGATAGGGCTGGGACTGAAGATTTCTGGCAGAACTGACAACGATTCCAGCCATCTGACGTTGGCTGAAAAAAGTTAAGACTACCTGTTTTTGCCCTCCTATTATCTCTTTGCTTCTCTTTGAGCTTCTCCTCCTCAATCTGTTAAGTATGAACCATCAACTTAGAGATGTCTATCTCCTTAATAAACATGGTTGTTCTACACTCCTTAACCACCTCATCAGAAACACCAAACACAAACTTACACACTTGAGCCCTAGAATTAGCCACTATAGTTGGAGCATACCTTGCCAATTGATTAAGCTTGAGTGAATACTCCTTAACACTCATGATTCCCTCCTTCAAGATGATAAACTCCTACACCTTAGACTCTCTCAACTCAAGTGAAAAGAACCTGTCCAGAAAAGTCGCAGCAAACTCATCCCACTTTACTGGCCCTACATATATACCTCTATTTTCCTTCCACTGTTTGCACCAAGTATAAGCCACTCCTTGCAGTTGGGTAAGCAACCAGTTCATCACTCTCAGTATAAGTAACACCCTTGATGTTAATCACCTTCTTAAAACTATCTAAGAATTCATATGGATTCTCCACCGACTTTGACCTAAAGAACATTGGTACATTCATCCGAGTGAAATTATAGATTTTAGTTGTCGTCTTATTCACTATTGAGCTTGCTGGGGAAATAGCCTGTTGGTTATTCTGAACAGTCATAGATTGGGCTAGCACTATAAAAGCAACCATGAACTTAGTATGAGAGACCTGCTCATTCAGATGGTCTTCAGGAACTGGCGGTGGTGTTTGTTGGTTCCTATTTCTTCTTCCGTTAGTTCTCTTGGGAGGCATTTTCTATAAACTAATAGAGGAGGAGTTAGAAGGAGGTTCACACTCTATCACACAACATAAATCATGAAAGAAGTGATACTTTCCTAAAATATTTCGTAGCCTCTCGCCCATAAGTGTGGAGCACATCACACCTATAACAAGACTCTACTTAACGTGACTTTCAAATACTATAGGACACTTTAAGCCTATTGCTTTGATACCAAGTTTGTCATGACCCATGACTACCCCCTAGTCATAACATAGTGTTTAAGGTCACAAGTGTCCCTAAACTACCCTATGGTCTGGCATGCACATAAATACTGAAGAAATTATCAAAATACTGGACACAAGCTAACTAAAACAACTGGTGGAAATCATAATAATATAAAACTAAATTTCAACTAAAGCTGGAAATAGAACTGTCTAACAACCTAATAAGTTAAAAATCTAAACATCTATTTGAAAGCCACTAAACATGATGAGTGGTTAGGACAAACCCCCAACTAACTCCAACTTATAGACTAAAAGAAAATAAATAACTAATATCTAGCCTTCATATGATAAGGTCTCACCAATAACCATTGTTGAGTGGTACGGGAATGTGCTAAGAGCGGTCCGAGTACTGAGCATCCGAACCTGTATTATGAGATAATATAGTGCAAAAAGTATGCGATCAATACTTTTAATGTACTGAGTATGCGAGATGGGAACTCTATCTAATATAGACTGAATATAAATGCATAAATATATAAACTTAATGCAAGACAAAGTATTATCATGTACGGAATGAAATCTAAATATCTAAATAACTGAATACAAGGACAATGCAAACCTGGACTAAGCATAAACTAAAACATAAATCGGGGACTGTAGAAGAAAATAATAACCAACATATCCCAATCTAAGCAAATCTGGGTCAGACCTCAAACCCCAGTTGGAAGGATGTTAGTACCTTGCCAAGGGTACTAACACTGGTTGGCATGGATCCATTAAATTAATGCCTCAATGGACTATAGTGTCATTCCTCAACTAATAGGGGACCCCTTGTAACCTACGGTGGTGGTGTAGTCCTAGAACTTAGGTACTGCTACTAATGGTCTTTTCCTAACTGACGAGGGAGTCGTCATCCCTGCGTTCACTCGGTGCTACGTATGACTCCCAAGAAAATGACACTAAAGTATAAATTGAATTGTTCATCATGGTATCATTCTAAAAATAGTAATGCATGCATAATCTGAAATACTTACAAACATGTAAACTAATGTATGTCGGATGTTCATAACCCACTAGCTTTGCCAAATGCAACTGAACATGATAATAATTTAAAGTTGATCATAATAGAGTAATTTACCAAAATATCTCCCAAACTCAATAATTTATCAAAAATAAAGAAATTCATGATTTTTGAACATGAAAGATGATACTTGCATGGAAGGAAATGTATTCATGGTAGGATTACAAAGAAAACTGAGTAAATTAAAGAAAACTTCATATTTGGCCTGGAACCCAACTTAATGGGAAAGTAAACTCGAGTGTTAGAAGTTTTTTGGGACTCAATGGGTGGAAGGGACCCATTGATGAAACCTCACATACTGTTTCGGTCTAATGCACACGCAAGTGCACGCGATCATACAAGTAATATAGTGACTCAGATAGTCGAATATCGTACCCACAAGGACTATGTAACTAGCAAATTAACCAATTTTAGTTTTCAACAAGATTGTATTAAGCGTTCTATTGTATCAAGATTATTGTAAAGTTTAAAGTAAAAATATAATTAATAGATAAATAAAAAAATGCAACAATAGCAACATAAGCAGGGTTATTAATAATAATAGTGAGAATTTCAGGGTTGAGACACATATAACAATCTTACAAATCTCTATTCATATCGTAGTTTAGTTGATTATCAGGTTATTGATTTGCAGGGTTCAGAGTATGATCATCGTCTCTTGATCCTCTAATCTTTTACCTAACTGGACATTACAACTACATTATTGAGTGGGGATGTAATAATCTAATTAGATGCACTAAGCTATCTTCCTGAAAGTGAACCAAACAAGGCTTATAGGTATATCTCTATCCTAGACGTTAATTCAATTTTCTTTTTTAATAAAATAATAAGAACCTTGCTCCTTAACCTTGTCATTCTAACCTATGATTCTCCACTCGGATTCACATAGGAACATAGGTTTATTATAATGGTGTCCAATCATCAAAATAGTAAGCATAAGAGATTAAGAATAACCCATGTGATAATTCAACAATAAACTACGATAAAGAATATCAAAGTGCTATCATGTTTTCTGCCTCAACCTAGAACAAGGGTTTTTAGCCACTCATGTTCGAATTCAACATAAAAAATTAATAATTAATCATACAAAAATGTAATCTTGGAATAATTAAGTTCAAAGAACCCTAAGAGAAGTATTGAAAGTGTTTCTGCCTCTGTTGTACGTTTCCACAGTAGTCTCAATTGTGTTTAAGTGATCCTTTTATAATAGAATGGTTTTTGCCTTGTAGGGAACCACCTTTGTGTCGTGGGGGCCAGTTCACTGGTGTTGGGGTCACGCCGCATTGCTTAGTCCACTATAGTAGGGGTCGTGATGCGTTGCTTTGTCCACTGGAATAGGGTCGTGTCGTGACCCTATCGCGACCCCCCACTGGAATTCACTTCTTTTCAGCAATTTTACTCCTTCTAAATTCATTGTTTCTTTCTTTGCTTCCGACTCAAAATGCATGTTTTCTAAGATCATTCCACTTCTTTTCAAGTTTATACAATCAATTCCAAAGCGTCAATCATCACTCGCTTTACGTCATGCATCAAATTTCGTCCAATTCCATCAAAAATTCACCATGCATCACTAATCATGTCCATTAGCTAAATCATCTAATTACACATCAAATACAATAAGAATAACACATTTTAGCTCATAGAACAAGTTCTAATATGGGTTAATATTGGTTCTTGGACATATAAATATGCCCAAGATCACTACCCCACACGTAGAACTTTGTTCTTCCTCGAACAACTTCAAGCAACACTATATTCAATTAAGCTTAACATCACAACCAAGGCAAAATACTTGTGTTGGCCACTCATAAACCAAACAATGACTTTTTCTTCACAACATGTCAATTCACTTCTATAAACATGGAATTATTCTTTTTCAAAAACATCCTTACCTCAAAGATGAACTTTCAATTTGCTGGCAAACTTAATCAAGTTACTCAATCAAGAACATTATAAGTCACCTAACTATCATCCACATGCACCCTCACAACAAAAAAGTTTCCTACATTCATTCACAATCTTACAATATACAACAGAATGGGAAAATAAAAAATAAATTGCTCACTCTCAATAAGGGCTTCATATATGATAGACAATGATCCACAAGTTTTCTCTTAGTGTAGTGCTCCACTAATAGTCGAATGTTGAGAAGAAGGATCAACTAGGTCTTCCAAGGTTATAATCTAGGCTAAGGGATGGGTAGGAAATATTTGGGGAAATAGTGGATAATACTCCTAAGCGCTTTAGTACATCATGTAAACATTTAAATCTTCAGATTAACAACCAAATTCTTTCCTCACAGCCTTTCCTTTTTCTCTTACTTTATCCCTATCATTTTAAACTTATTACATACTATGGTGAGAGTGTCATCTATTCACCATTTTTTTTTCTTTATTTTAACATTGCTTCTTCTTTTTTTTCTCATTATTTCATACTCTCAACCACCACAGATATCAACTTCCTATCTAGCAATCTCTTAAAGGCTTCAATTTCACCATCATCCTTCTTCAAATTTCTACTTCTTACTCTAATAATTTCAACTAAAGTTCTTAGGAGTTTTTGGATCAAATTATGATTAAAGAACAAAGGGAGAATAGGCTAGTTATGAGGCTACCAAAGAAATTAAGCTATAGGCTCAAAGGGGCTAACTAGGGATATGCACAAGGGTAGGTAAACAAGGTCAAAAAATTCGGCTATCAACAAAGACTACATTATTTTCTAAACCCAACATCCTTTATTTCTCTTTGTAAATACACCAAAAAAGTTCTAGACATCACTATGCATGTAGAATAACTAAATATCTCACTCACTCTTTATGCACACTAGAATCAAGTCAGATCCCTATGGTTTCTGAACTCGCACTTGTCAAATTTAAATTTAAGCCAACAAACTAAAAATTACACCTATGAGATTAAGTGTCTACATTAGCTCTCTTTTTAATTCATGACATGCTTCTATTTCAAAACAAGTATGTTCCAAGTCAAGCAACCACATGGCCCAACACAAAGAATTTCTCCTTACAGTTGTGATTTGGTTCTTATCACTTCTCAATTTCCTACGACTAACTCCCCTTAAGACGGTCACCATCCATCCATCATAGGGGAGGTCACATAACTATGACGACTTACTAAGAATTGCCTTGAGGGAAAAAACAAAATTTTACTCCTACTTTAAATAAAAGTAATTATTAAGCACACAACTAATAAGCAAGCTACTACTAAATACTAACTATTATAGACGATATAGTTCCGAATAGTTAGAATGACCAAATCCAACACACAAAAAGAAAAAAATCCAACAGAATAAAAATATCCAACAAAATAAAATAATAAGAGTACAAGAAATAAGATACCACCACCCCACACTTAAAATAAAGCATTATCCCAGTGTTTGCAAAGTAAACCACGTATGAGGTGGGGAGAAACTCCCTAGTTACATCTCATTCATGTCATCAATAGACTCTGGACCATAGGCCTCATCTCCCAAGTCTGGGTCATCGGCGTCATTCTCCTTATCTAACTCTAAATCTAAATTATGCAGTCGATGATCCTCATTAGTGGGCACATCATTATCTACCGGCTCTATAAAGTCTGGACCAATCCACAGCATGGTCCTAGCATGAAGGCCAAGAGGATAGTCAAACGCAATAACTTGAATATCCTGTTGTGTCGCTGCGCATCCCCCTATCCTCAATTGCACCAGTTGTAGCCAATATATTTGAGTTGTGATCTTATCATTTTGAGCCTGATGAATATTAGGCCATGAGTCCCAATGCCCCCACTTAGTATGGGATAAATCTACCAGACGAGTGTCCAGTGGTGGCCTATAATCAAGGTCCTCCTCCTCTACACTAAGATCCCTTAAAAATTGTGTCAGTAAACCACCAAAATTATACCAGCACACTGCCTAGAACCTCACATTCTTCATAGCTAAAAATATGACAGCACCTACATTCACATCAATATCATCATGCATTAAGGCATACCCTATCGCGTGTCACCTCAGTCAGATGTGTCCCATGAATGAGACAAGTATAGATAATCTTCGCCCACATGCAGGCCTCCCTATTCATCTGATTAAAGGGGAATATAAGGTAAATGTTGCTTTCTTTATGACGCATCAACCTAGCCGTAGAGTGGTTCCCGTATAATAGATAGATGTTGTCTACATAAGGTGGTTTGATGTTTATTTACTTCAAAGGCCCAACATCTACCTCAGGTGTACCTAGAAGGACATTCAAAGAATAAGCAGTGAAAGTTGCCACCTGGCCTCATATCTTGACTTTTGAGTCCCTTTCCCATGGGTCCCAATTTGCATAAAACTCCTTAACAAGTCTCAAGTTGCACTCACGGGGTCGCTCAAACAAGAAGTTCATGTGTAGCTCCTCTATATAGCCACACCCATATTGGGGAACTCTCTCAGTAAGCTGTCTCAGTCAATGAATTGGTCAGCAAAATACTTAGACTCATTGTTCCTTGCATACCACTTCTTTTTGGCCTCTACAACCTATCTAGTATCGTACCTCCTGGCTTGCCCATGTGGGATAGCCGAAGGTTGAGGCACACGACCAGTTTGCCTATTCCTTTTGTGTGCCGGCTCAGAAGTTTAATCCAAGGTCTTACCCTTTTACTGATGACTAGACATCTCACCTGTTAATCACAATATTCAGCAAACACATCAAACAATCCACCTATTTTGATCTAGCAAACACAAAGCGTGAGAAAGTATTAAAGCCACCCCATATTTAGTTGCTGGCACAGGCGTGTAAGTATGAGAACTAAGGTAACTCAAACTTTTGCAATTCAATATACATTTCGCATAAACACAACTCTTCAGATATCAAGCAATCATTAATTCAGACCGTCATTCAATCTTATGGCACTGATATTCCACATCACTTCTTTAGAACAACTTTAGGGGTACAAATTTCATTATTTCAACAAAACCACAACTACATGCACTCATAATATTCACGATTTAACACGTTTACACCATTGCATTCATAATTTCAAGCATAAACTTATATCAATGGCACACATATCATATTTTTATAGAAACCACTAAGTGTCTGAAGATTTACAAACCACCCCACACTTAGTTGTTGTCATGGTAGTATAACTTAACAACTCCAAAGGTACTTAGACTCCATTGTCAACAACGTATACCCCACATGCTAAAGTAAGTGCCACTACTAAACTCACACCTTTACTACATATTTTTAAATTAGGAAAGCTACCCACATATGCTATATTCCACTTATAACTCATGGCATTAATTGATTTTCACAACAATGGACAAGCAAAGCACGTGTAGTATCATGAAAATTTTATAGAATAAGTATCCTTTATGAACTCAAAATATCTCACTAAGTAGCAAGCAAAGCAATTATACACTTTAATTATGCCTAAAATCAATTCCCTTTTTGCACTCGAATAAATCAAAGGAGTAAGATTATGAGAACTTACCTTAGTTGTATTGAAGAAGATGAGTGAAAAGTTCTTATTGTTTGATTGAAAATAGAACAAAATAGAAGAGAGAATTTATCTTAGGAAATGGGAGGGTGGCACGGCTAGGGTTCCTATGAAAGAGAGGAATTGGGAAAATAATGAAGTATATAAAGGGAATGAGGAGTGAGGGGACCGATTATTAGGTTTCACCACGGTATGGGGAGAAGGAGTCACGTCGTAGGGCTTAGCGTGTGGGCTAGCCCTCGGACCGCGTTACTTGCTTTACTGGACTGGGTTTTGCATTAAGTAGGTTATTTCACTGGAATGGGTATCGCGTCACTGGACCATCGCGAGGGGCTACTGGAAATTGCATTTTTCTCTACAAATTTTTTCATTGTGGGGGAATATTTCATTCCCCCTATTGTTTTTCACCTTATACCCCTCTGTAGTGCTTATTTTACTTACCCGCAAGCTTTTTCTTAACACAGTCTCACTTATTTCTCGTTTTCACTTATGCCACCAAGTTTCTCATTCCTGCACACTCAATAAAACAATAAAATAATGTAAGAAAAAGTGGGTTGCCTCCCACTCAGCACCTTAGTTTTGGTCGTACAATAACATATTTTTTGTTTTTTTGCTTTCTTTTCTATTTTTTTCTCTTTTTCTTTTAACAACTAAGAAATAAACTACACTATTACACCACATTCATGGGTTTCCTTCCATACAGTGCCTTAGTTAATTTCGTGGCATGACCCAACTCAACTTCATTCATCTATAAAGGTGATGGACGTCTTGTGTTGATCCCCATGATCTGCCCAATAGTGCTTCACTCTCTGTCCATTAACTATGAATTTTTTACTCTTATCCTTGGTCCAAAGTTCAAAATCTCCATGTGGAGTCATTCTCACAACTTCAAATGGCCCAAACCACTTGGACCTCAGCTTACCTGGAAACAACTTCATCCTAGCATTGAATAATAGCACAAGTTGTCCCAGCTCAAAAGTTTGAGTCATAATATGCTTATCATGCAATCTTTTGGTCCTTTCTTTATATATTTTTTCATTCTCATAGACATGTAAGAGAAACTCATCAAGCTTATTCAGCTGCAACCATCTCTTTTCCCCAAAAGCCTTCATATCAAAATTCAAATTCTTTACAGTCCAATATGATTGATGCTTAAGCTCCACAGGCAAGTGAAAATCCTTCCCATAAACCAAGCTATAAGTATAGGTCTCAATAGGTGTCTTATATGTTTTCCTATACGCCCAAAATACATCATCCATCTTCTCTGACCAATCCTTACGTTGTCCTTTTACCGTCTTCTGTAGAATTTATTTAATCTCTCGATTAGACACCTCTACTTGGTTGCTAGTTTGCGGGTGATACATTATGACCACTTTATGCCTAACACCATATTTAGCCAAAAAAAATTTAAACCAAGTGCACAAAGTATGTACCTTCATCACTGATAATTGCTCTAGGTGTGCCAAAGCGAGAGAAAATATGCTTCTTAACAAACTTCATAACTCCTCCGCATTATTTATGGGGAGGGAAGCAGCTTCAACTCATTTGGACACATAATCAATAGATACCAGGATGTACACATTACCACAAGATGGGGGAATTGCCCATAAAATCTATACCCCAAAAATCAAATAGCTCAACCTTTAGAATATTATTTAGGGGCATCTCATGGCGTCGTGATATTGTGTCAAACCTTTAACATTGGTTATATCCCGTCACTAAATAAATTGCATCTTTGAATAATATTATCCAAAAGAAGCCTAACTGTAACACTTTTCTAGCTATTCGCTCACCCCCATGATTGCCCCCAGAAAGAGATGAATGATAATTTTGTAACAGTTTTTTAGATTCATCTTCGGAAACACATCTACGCATAATCCCATCAGCATCTTATTTAAAGAGATATGGCTCATCCTATACATATGCACGAGAATCATATAACAACTTCTTTCTCTGTTGACTGGTAGCTTCAGGGGGATAAACATCACTTACTAATAAATTTATAATAGCTTCATACCAAGGAATCTCACACACATCTAGTGCCAATAATTTCTCATCTAGAAACTCTTCTAAGATGCAAAGTGAATCATTAGAAATGTGATCATGACTCTGAAGCCTTGACAGATGATCCTCCACTTGATTTTCAGCTCCCTTTCTGTCATGAACTTCCAAATCAAATTCTTGAAGCAAGAGTATCCACCTGATCAACCGTGGCTTTGCATCTTTTTTGTTAAATAAATACTGGATGGTTGCATGGTTCATATGAATGATTACCTTGGTATCCACCAAATAAGATCTGAGTTTATCGAATGCAAAAATAAGCACTAACATCTCCTTCTCTGTCACTGTGTAATTCACCTGGGATGCTTCTAAAACTTTACTTGCATAGTAAATAGAGTGAAATACCTTGTCTTTTTGCTACCCCTACACCACCACCATAGCCACATCACTAGTATCACACATTAACTCGAATGGTAATGCCCAGTCATTAGAAATCAAGATGGGTGCTTCTATCAAACTTTTCTTCAGACCCTCAAATACTTGCTGACATTCAGTTCCAAAATCAAACTTAGCCTCTTTTTCCAACAACTTGCATATTGGACTTGCGATCTTTGAAAAGTCTTTGATAAAGTGCCTATAAAATCCCGTATTCCCAAGAAAGCTTCTCACTTCCTTTAATGACACCGGATAAGGTAGTTTTTCAATAACTTCAACTTTGGCTTTGTCTACTTCAAGTCCTTTGTATGATATTTTATGACCAAGGACAATTCCTTCCTTGACTAAAAAGTGGAACTTTTCCCAGTTCATTACAAGATTTGTCTCTTCACAATGGGACACGACTCTATCTAGATTCTGCAAGCAAACATTAAGTGAGTTACATAGATAGAAAAATCATCCATAAATACCTTACAAATTCTTTCACCATATCGTAAAAGATAGCTATTATGAATCTCTAGAACATTGTTAGAGCATTACAAAGGCCAAAAGACATGTGCCTAAATGCATTAGTGCCGTATGGATAGCTAAATATGGTCTTTTACTAATCTTCTGGTGCTATTCTAATATGATTATACCCTGAATAGCCATCCAAAAAGTAATAGTATTCCTGCCCTGCCAACCTATCCAGTATTTGATCGATGAATGGAATGAGATGGTGATCTTTCCTGGTAGCATCATTCAATTTCCTATAATCTATGCAGATCCTCCATTCAGTAACTATATGGGTTTTAATCAACTCATTATCTTTGTTTGTCATAATGGTTAGCCCTCCTTTCTTTGGGACACAGTGCACTGGGCTGACCCATTTATTATCAGATATGGGATAGACTATCCCAATATCAAGACACTTTATTACTTCCTTTCTGACCACTTCTTTCATCACCGGATTTAGTCTTCACTAATGTTGCACACTCACTTTGTATCCCTCTTCCATATATACTTTATCCATACTAAAGGCTAGATTGATTCCTGTGATACCCGACATCTGCCATCCGACTTTTTTTCAACATTGACAATACCTCTATCACTTGCACATCAGAAAAACCTATAGACAAAATCACAAGTAAAGTATCATCCGCACCAAGGAAAGCATATTTTAAATGAGGAAGAAGAGCCTTGAGCTCTAGTTTTGGTATTTCATTAACAAACACCTTAGAAGATAGTCTAATCGACCTATTCAATGGTTCAAACTCAGTAACTCTAGTGTCAATTAATTCTAAATCCATAATTTGCACCATTTCAAGTGCCTCAATATCACCATAGAGATCATATCCCATCAAACATCGCTCAAGTGGGTTATTAGATAATAAAAGGTGGAGCTAAGACTCAAGGTCTATAACTGTTATAGCAGATGATTCTTTATATATAGAAGACAACTTCATTGCCTTGTACACATCAAAGACCTTGACCTTGTCATGAGCTCTCATGGTTATCTTCCCTGCAGCTACATTAATAAGAGATTACCCAGTTGCTAAGAATGGACGTCCCAAAATAAATAAAATGGTCGGATCAGCATCAAAGTCAAGAACAACAAAATCCACTGGGAAAATAAGCGATCCTACTTGCACCAATACATCTTCAATGATCTCATCAGGCCTAGAAAGGGACCTGTCAGCTAACTGCAAGATAATAGTCATGGATTTGGGACTCCCGAGACCCATCTTTAAGTACCAAAATGTGGGCATTATATTGATGTTTGCCCCTAAATCACATAAACCCTTGGCACTAATGGATTGTCTGATGGTGATCTATAAAGTAAAACTACTTGGATCTTTCATCTTTGTGGGAAACTTATTCTGAATTTTGGATGTGCACTACTCAGTAAGTGCTACTTTGCATATTCTGTCAAATGGTTCTTATTTGACACTTTCTTTCACATACTTTGCATACTTTAAAACACTTTGCAAGATATCAACAAGAGGTAAATTGACATGAATTTGCTTCAAAATCTCTAAAAACTTCTTATAACTAGTCTCCTCTTAGTGCTTCCAAAGACTTTAGTGGAAAAGTGGAGGTAGAGTCTTCTTCTCCACTTTGGTTTCATTACTTATAGCTTTTTCTTCAACCACCTTCTCCCCATTCTTCTCACTAACACCATCAGTAACCTTAGGATTTAATTACTCAGATTCTAACTCCTTTAGTTGCAAACCACTCCTAGTAGTGGCTGCATTTACCTATTTTGAATTTGCCTCAGTATTACTAGGTAGAACTCCCTGAGGTCTAGTATTTTGCACTCCTACAATCTGACCAATTTGTATCTCAAAATTCTTCATAATCAATTGTTGATTCTTCATAAATACTACCAACTGTGCTTGGGCAGCTATCACTTACTCCAACAACTCTTCCATATTTTTTATTTGAGTCATGGCTTGATTACTTTGAACTTGCTGCTATTGATTATGTTGTACTGTCCCCTTGTACTAATTGTTGTTTTGTTCTTGGTTTCTTCCTCATGAGAAATTTGGATAATTCCTCCAATTCAGATTATAAGTGTTACCACAGTTTTGCTGCCCTTGACGATTAACATTCCCCACATAATTGATAGAATCTAGATTAACCGAACAAGCATCTGTTGTATGTTCACTGCTTCCACAAATTTCACACCATGCATTCACCTGTTAAACTGCATTAGCTATGGCTGCCGGTTGTGTAACCCCCAACTGCATACTACTAAACTGATTAGTAATATGATTTTGTAATGCAGTAAGTTGAGTTGATAGATCAATGAACTGATCTACCTTCAACACACCTGCAAGCTTCTTAGGAGCACTCCTTGATTCAACATGACACTTAGGATTTCCTTGTGAAATCTGATTCAGCAGTGTATATAATTCATCATAAGTCTTCTCAAGAGCCAGCCCACCTGCTACTGAATCCAAGAGAATCTTGGTGTTAGGCTCAAAACCTTCTATGGAAGTATGAACTAAGACATCATTATACTAATGATGATGAGGGAAATTTCTAAGCATGCCTTTAAATTTCTCCCAATCTTGGTAGAGATTTTCTCTTTTTTTCTGCCTGAAACTTAGAATCTCACTTCTCAAATGTGTTGTATTCCCTGATGGAAAGAATCGAATAAGGAGCTTCTAATCTAGATCATCATAGGAAGTGATGGAGTTTGGTGGTCAATATATAACCACTTCTTAGCTTCCCCAAATAAAGAAAAGGGGAAAGCGTCAGTTTGACATAATCAGTAGATACCCCAGTAGGAATTTAGGTATCGCTGATTTCTAAGAAAGTCTATATGTACTACTAAGGATATTCATATGAGAACCCTGCAAATTGTCCACTCGAACACAATAGTTGTACCATATTGTGCTGTAACACCCCAAAGTTTTTCTTAGCTAAATTTTGTCCTTAAAATATCAAGCATTGGCTTCTAGAATGGTTTATACTTTTTTCCTGGTGAAATCCCTTAGATTTCAACTTTTCATTAGGTAGATGACTGAATAAGATTTCCTTCGATATAAGATTCATCCAAAATGGACACTCGGTGAAGAAGTTATGGCTATTTTATGTGCTAGTCATAAAACATCGTCATTCTGATGTTAAGCGCATCGCGGAGAAGGTTTAATTAGCAATTGTCAATTTTCAGTGGGACCTCACGATAGTGGCGCATTATGGAGGATCCCAATTTCCCACTCGTTAATTTCCATTGAGCCAACGCGATAGTGGCGTATCGCGGTGGCCCATAAAATTGGGTTCCCAATTTAATTTTTCCAGCTTCGTTCAGAAGTTAACAAGGGTAATTTGGACTTTTTTCAAGCCTCTTAAAAGGTCCAAATAGTATATTTAAGACCTCTACAAGCAGAATATATGACATTGTCAAGATTTTCCTCAAAACAAAAACCCTAGTTCATATACTTCTCCTCCAAGAAACTCAAGATTCAACTGTGGGTTTTCAAAATTGATTGAAGATTTGGAATCCTCAAACCATAGGCTTCAAATATCATCCCTTATTCTTTATAATCGAGGTATGTGGGGTTTGTCCTAAAAACTACATGTGTTTAAAACCATTAGAGCATGATTTTTAGATTTTTATGCATGAATTTCAAAGGAGTTTTGGAATCTATGTTCTAAATTACGTATTCCGAATGTTTTAATGTTACTATTGTTTTGACCTTGTGGTCCTATCCCCTAAATTGATTTACATGTATACGTATATGTATGAAATTTGAGATTTAAGGTCGTTGAGAGCATAAATTATGAACTCCCTCTCGTGTATTGAATTAAAGATTATGGTTTTGTGATTTGAAAGATGTTTTCACAATATTATAGCATTTTAGCATGATTTGAAATTATTGAGAGGGTGTTTCTTGATATAAATGTGTTCTTGTGTTTAAGAGAAAGAATCGCATGTGAATTGAGAACTTTGACATGACCACCTTGTACTATTGAAATGCTTGACAAAGATGAGTTCCTAGCATGTGTTTACATGAGGTTTGAGAAAGAATTTCTTTGAATTGAATTATTGAAATGGTGGTCCCAAAACTTGTGTTTTGAAAATAGAGATTTATGATAGACTAATAAAGGCTTAGAGATGTTACTTGCAAACCAATGGTATGATGATACCATATGTATTTATGCCATAACAGAGTATGTTTTCAGAGGCTGCATATTTTGATAGAGTTTTAAAAAGGGGCTTAGAGAGGGTTAGGTGGTTATCTGAAGAAGGCACGAGTTTAAGCAACTCTTAGCCTGAAATCATCTTTTTTTATATGAGTAGATTATTATTATACGCTGGTGACGGTCGTGTTGCATAGTAGATTCAGAGACTCCGACCCTTGCGGCACATTTGGGTTGGGTGCTTCGCTGTCGAGTTAATGTCAGTTTCCATATAGCCCATAGAATTTTTTAGAGTTGTAGGGTATACCACCAAGTGCAGAAGTAACATAGATTTCTCAGAGTTGAGATGATTTTTACAATCTTTAAAATGCCCATGTGAATTCTTACTATACTATATGTTTATGAACTATTTTAAATTGCTCTCATATATGTTGAATAATAAATGATTATTTTGGATATGCTCTACCTACCAGTTCATCAGTATTGACCTCCCTTTCCCCTACCTCTTAGGTTCTGAGACTCAGTCTAGGGGTCCAGATAAGTAGTAGATAATTCAGACAGTTGATCAGATTGTGCAGTGGTGAGCCTTCTCTATTCCAGAAGGACTGTCTTTTAAGATTATGTCACTTAATTCAGTTTTGGTCTACTGGGGGCCTTGTCCCAGTTTCAGACAGTTGTCAGATCTTCATGTAGTAGAGATTTTGCAGACTGAGTCAGATATTATTTTGATGTAGTTGATTTGCAGTTTCCATACTTATATTGAATTCAGAATTGACCATGTTTCCATAGAAGATTATGTCTCCGCATCATCTTTATTATATGAATGTTGTGCATGATTACCAGATAGAGAAGGGCTTTTCGGGCCTTCATGGTTTGGGGTATCCATCATGGCCAGGCCCTAGTTTGAGTCGTGACAAACTTGGTATCAAAGCATGGTTCATGGTCCCAGGGTGTCTGCGAAATCGCGTCGGGTAGAGTCTTATTTATGGGTGTGTAGCGCACCACACTTATAAGAAGGAGGCTACTAGGCGTTTAAGAATGTTTCTCTTCTTTGTGATTTAGTTCGTGCTTTAGAGTCTAATCTTCCCCCTAATCAATGACCTCTTGCATTTCAGAAAACCAGTGATGCCTCCCCGTCGCACCAACATTAATGCTCAGGATGATAAAGTCCGTCCCACCCATGGGATGCGGACCCATAATAGAGCTCATACCCCAAAACCTGTTCCTACTCTGGGAGTACCTCCTGTACCGACCAGTCCTCCCAGGGCTTCCCGAACGGGGACCAATCGTACTAGGCCTCATGAAGAAGAGGTGTCTAATGCTGAATTTAGACAGTCTATTCACATGCTAGCACAGCTGGTAGCCGCACAGACTCAAAGGTCGAAGGATACTGGATCTGCGTCTATTACTTCTAAAGTTACTAGAGTGGGCTAGTTCATGAGAATAAACCCGCCCAAGCTCTCTGGCGCTAAGGTAGAAGAGGACCCGCAGGAGTTCGTAGATGAAATAGAGAAGATTTTTAAGGTAATGCATATTGATCAGGTAAAGGGTTTTGAGATAGAAGCATACCAACTAAAGGATGTAGAGAACCAATGGTACAATGAGTGGGAAGATACGAAGGGTGACAGTGCTAAGCCCACAGATTGGGATGAGTTCATGAAAGCTTTTCTTGACCGATTCTTTCCTCTGGAGATAAGGGAAGCTAAAGCAGAGAAGCTGATGAACCTTAAGTAGGGTAAGATGAGTGTTCAGGAGTATACATTAAAGTTTAACTAGCTGGCCCATTATGCTCCTGAGATGACAAGTAGTATGAGGGCCCGAATGAGGAAGTTTGCTTCCGTCCTTTCAGATGATCTGGTACTTGAGCATCAGGGAGCTATGCTGAACAGGGATATGGACTTTGCTAGACTGTCAGTCCACATGCAGCAAGTTGAGGAGAAGAAGAAGAAGATAGCCAAATCTAGGGAAAATGACAGACAGGCAAAGAGAGCTAAAGCGACAGATCAGAGTCATTGTCAGTAGCAGAGCAGTAATTGGGGCAGAAAATGGCAAAAGAAAAAGAATTAGGGTAATGCACAGTCGAAAGCTAAATCTCCATCATCCAAACCCATAGCTGAGCAGCGCACCCAAAATTTTTGGTCTAGTCAGGAGCTGAGGATGCAGGGTACGCAATCGTAGGGAAGTGTAGTCTAGACCTCTCAGTCCTATCCACGTTGTGGGAGATATAAGAGAAATCATCCAGGGAGATTTTAGCTTAGTTCTTTGATGTGTTATTCATGTGGCCATCCAGGCCATATCCAAAGAGTCTACTCGGCATCAAAGAGTAATGTTGGAGGAGCCAAGTCATAGGCAGCAAAGAGTAATGTTGGAGGAGCCAAGTCATAGGCAAATTTATCTGCACCACCACCTCAGAAGGGTGACACTTCAGCCGACAAAAATGGTAGGAACCGGTTGTATGCTTTGACCAACCGCCAGGAGGCAGAGGCCTCACCAGATGTAGTCACCGGTACGTTGCGAATCTTTTCTCATGATGTGTATGCATTACTTGATCCCGGGTCTACATTTCCTTATGTGACCCCATACGTGGTTGTTAGTTTTGGATTTGAGCCTGAAGTGATTGGTGAACCTTTTTTGGTTTCCACCCCGGTGGGAGATTTTGTTATGGTTAGGAGGGTGTATGGAAATTGTGTTGTGTCTATTTTCAGTCGGGATACTAAGGCAGATCTCATAGAACTTGATATGGTTGATTTTGATGCCATCTTAGGGATGGACTGGCTCCATTCGTGTTATGCCACCTTTAATTGTAGGATCCAAAGAGTCGACTTTTCTTTTCCAAATGAGTCGGTGATAGAATGGGAGGGACATTCTCTAGCTCCTAGAGGGCATTTCATATCTTATCTTAGGGCCCATAAACTTATTTCCAAAGGTTTCTTGTATCATCTTATTCGGGTTAGAGATTCTAGTATCGAAAGACTCTCTCTTCAGTCTGTCCTCGTAGTGAATAAATTCCTGAAAGTCTTTCCAGATGATCTCCCAGGAATACCACCTGATAGGGAGATAGATTTTGGTATTGATTTATTGCCAGATACCCGTCTTGTTTCTATTCCGCCATATAGGATGGCTCCTGCAGAGCTAAAAGAGTTGAAAGAACAGCTAGCAGATCTTCTAGATAAAGGTTTTATCTGCCCCAGTGTGTCTTCCTGGGATGCACCTGTACTTTTTATGCGAAAGAAAGACGGTTCCCTTCGTATGTGCATAGATTACCGCCAGTTGAATAAGGTCACGATTAAAAATAAATATCCCCTTCCTAGGATTGATGATCTTTTTTATCAACTTCAGGGTGCTAAATATTTTTCAAAAATAGACCTTTATTCGGGATATCACCAGTTTAAAGTTAGAGAGTCGGATATTCCCAAAACAGCTTTCCAAACCAGATACACCCATTATGAATTCTTAGTCATGTCCTTAGGGTTGACTAACGCCCCTGCAGCTTTTATGGATCTAATGAATAGGATTTTTCATCAGTTTCTGGATCTGTTTGTCATTGTATTCATCGATGACATTTTGGTATATTCTAAGAGCGAGGGGGACCATGCCAATTACCTCTGAATAATCCTTCAGACCCTTAAAAATCATAAATTGTATGCAAAATTTTCCAAGTGTGAATTCTGGTTGAATGCTATTGCGTTCTTGGGGCATGTTGTGTCTAGTGAGGGGATTAAGGTTGATCCCCAAAAGATTAAGGCGATGAGAAAATGGCCCAGACCCACGACTCCAACCGACATTTAGAGCTTCTTCAGTTTGGCGCGTTATTACAAAAGATTCATCGAGAGTTTTTCTTCCATAGCTGCACCACTTACTAAGTTGACGCAGAAAAAGTTAAAGTTTTTATGGTCTGACTCTTGTGAGAATAGTTTTGAGAAGTTGAAAGACAAGTTGACTACTGCTCCTGTTCTAACTATTTCGGAGGGTACAGAATGTTTTGTTGTATACTGTGATACTTCTCGAGTGGGACTTGGGTGTGTCCTTATGCAGCACAGTAAGGTAGTGGCTTATGTATCTAGGCAGTTGAAGGTGCATGAGCGGAACTACCTTACTCATGACTTGGAGTTAGCAATTGTGGTTTTTGCACTTAAGATTTGGCGGCACTATTTGTATGGGGTACACATTGATATATTTACTGACCACAGGAGTTTACAGTATTTTTTCTCACAAAAATAATTAAATCTCAGGCAGAGGTGGTGGTTGGAACTTTTAAATGACTATGACATGAAACTGCACTATCATTCGAGCAAGGCAAATATGGTAGTCGATGCCCTCAGCAGGTTGTCTATGAGCAGTCTTTCTCATGTTGAGTAAGAGAAGTGGGAGATGGTGAAGGATATTCACTGACTTGCAAATCTAGGAGTGCGACTTTTGGATTCTGAGGATGGAGGAGTGGTTGTTCATGAGATAGATAAATCTTCCCTTTGTGCAGAAGTTAAAGAGAACCAGGTTGAAGATCCCATCTTGATGCAGATCAAGAAAGATATGGGTCAACAAAAGGTAATGTCATTTGAAATTGGTGGTAATGGTATTTTGAGATACTAGGGTAGGTTGTGTGTGCCAGATGTAGATGGTCTGAGGAAGAGAATCCTTGACGAAGATCACACGTTGAGGTATGTTGTTCACCCTGGCTCTACTAAGATGTATCAGGATTTGAAAATCATTTATTGGTGGAATAATATAAAGCGTGATGTGGCTAACTATGTTGCCAAGTGTTTGAATTGTCAACAAGTTAAAGTGGAACATTTGAGGCTAGGTGGTTCTTCTCAAGAGATAGCTTTGCCTTTGTAAAAGTGGGAGATGATTAATATGGACTTCATTACAGGACTTCCGAGGTCCCAAAACTAGTATGATTCTAGATAGGTTGACCAAGTCATCTCACTTTCTACCTGTCAGGACAAATTATTCGGGAGAGGATTATGCCAAGCTATTCATTGCAGAAATAGTTTGTTTGCATGGGGCACCTGTGTCCATCATATTTGACAGAGGTACACAGTTTTCTTCACATTTTTGGAGATCGTTTCAAAAGGGCTTAGGTATCCAAGTGAATTTGAGCACGACTTTCCACCCTCAGACAGATGGGCAAGATGAGCGCACCATCCAGACCCTTGAGGATATGTTGAGGGCCGGCGTGATTGATTTTAAAGATAGTTGGGTAGATCACTTGCCATTGATAGCGTTCGCATATAATAATAGTTTTCATTCCAGTATTAAGATGGAACCATTTGAGGCATTGTATGGGAGAAGATGTAGGTCACTAATAGGGTGGTATGAAGTAGGTGAAACGTAAATATTTGGGCCTGATCTTGTTCATCAGGCAATAAAGGATGTGAAAGTCATTAGAGAATGACTTAAGACAGCTCAGAGTCATCAGAAGTCCTATGCCAATGTTAGGAGAAGAGATCTAGCATTTGAGGTTGGAGATTGGGTGTTTCTCAAGGTTTCTCCCAAGAAGGGAGTCATGCGATTCGGGAAGAAAGGTAAGCTGAGTCCTCGCTATATAGGACCATATCAGATTGTGAGAAAGATAGGTGGAGTTGCGTATGAGTTAGAATTGCCAGTTAGTTTGCGTTCGGTTCATCCGGTATTTCATATATCTATGTTGAAGAAGTGTATTGGACACCATTCTTTAGTATTTCCTGTCGAAGAGATCAAAGTTACAGACTCCTTATCCTACGAAGAAGAGCCTATAGAGATTTTGGATCGCCAAGTTAGAAGATTGATGAACAAAGAGATAGCCTCAGTTAAAGTGTTGTGGAGAAACCAGAAAATTAAAGAAGCGACTTGGGAATCATAAGTTGACATGAGAGCTAGATACCCAAACCTTTTTGATACAATGGATGATGAAATGGAAGGTACAATCCTTACCTTATTCTTTCTATGCCTTAGTATGCTTGACATTATACTTGTATGTATCCCGCGTCAACATTCGGGGATGAATGTTCCCAATGGGGGGATATTGTAACACCCCGAAGTTTTTCTTAGCTAAATTTTGTCCCTAAAATATCAAGCATTGGCTTCTAGAATGGTTTATACTTTTTTCCCGGTGGAATCCCTTAGATATCAAATTTTCTTTACGTAGATAACTGAATAAGATTTCCGTCGATATAAGATTTGTCCAAAACGGACACTCGGTGAAGAAGTTATGGCTATTTTATATGCTAGTCATAAAACATCGTCATTCTGGTGTTTAGCGCATCGCGGAGAGGGTTTCATTAGCAATTTTCAATTTCCAGTGGGACCTCGTGATAATGGTGCATCGCGGAGGATCCCAATTTCCCATTCGTCAATTTCAAGTGAGCCACCGCGATAGTGGCGCGTCGCGGTAGCCCATAAAATCGGGTTCCCAGTTTAATTTTTCCAGCTTTGTTCAAAAGTTAACAAGGGTAATTTGGACTTTTTTCAAGCCTCTTAAAATGTCCAAACAGTATATTTAAGACCTCTACAAGCAGAATATATGACATTCTCAAGATTTTCCTCAAAACAAAAATCCTAGTTCATATACTTCTCCTCCAAGAAACTCAAGATTAAACCGTGGGTTTTCAAAATTGACTGAAGATTTGGAATCCTCAAACCGTAGGCTTCAAGTATCATCCCTTACTCTTCGTAATCGAGGTACGTGGGGTTTTTCCTAAAAACTACATAGGCTTAAAACCATTAGAGCATGGTTTTTAGATTTTTATGCATAAATTTCAAAGGGGTTTTGGAATCTATGTTCTAAATTACGTACTCTGAATGTTTTAATATTACTATTATTTTGACCTTATGGTCCTATCCCCTAAATTGATTTAGATGTATACGTATATGTATGAAATTTGAGATTTAAGATCGTTGAGAGCATAAATTATGAACTCCCTCTCGTGTATTAAATTAAAGATTCTGGTTTTGTGATTTGAAAGATGTTTTCACAATATTATAGCATTCGAGCATGATTTGAAATTGTTGAGAGGGTGTTTCTTGATATAAATGTGTTCTTGTGTTTATGATAAGGAATCACATGTGAATTGAGAACTTTGACATGACCACCTTGTACTATTGAAATGCTTGACAAAGATGAGTTACTTGCATGTGTTTACATGAGGTTTGAGAAAGAATTTCTTTGAATTGAATTATAGAAATGGTGGTCCCAAAACTTGTTTTTTGAAAACAGAGATTTATGATAGACTAATAATGGCTCAGAGATGTGACTTGCAAGCCAATGGTATGACGATACCATATGTATTTATCCCATAACAGAGTATGTTTTCAGAGTATGATTTCAGAGACTGCATGTTTTGATAGAGTTTTAAAAAGGGGATTAAGGAGGGTTAGGTGGTTACCCTAAGAAGGTGCGAGGTCAAATAACTCTTAGCCTGAAACCGTATTTGCCGATACAGGTAGATTATTATTGTATGCTGGCAACGGCCGTGTGGCGTAGTAGATTCAGAGACTCCGACCCTTGCGGCACACTTGGATTGGGGGCTTCGCTGCCGAGTTAATGGTAGTTTCCATATATCCCATGGAATTTTTCAGAGTTGTAGGGTATACCACCTAACGCAGAAGTAACAAAGATTTCTCAGAGTTGAGATGATTTTTACAGAGTCTTTAAAATGCCCATGTGAATTCTTACTATACGATATGTTTATGAACTATTTTAAATTACTCTCACATATTTTGAATAATAAATGATTATTTTGGATATGCTCTACGTACCAGTACATCTGTATTAACCCCCCTCCCCCTACCTCTCAGGTTCTGAGACTCAGTCTAAGGGTCCAGATAAACAGTAGATAATTCGGATAGCTGATCAGATTGTGCAGTGGTGAGCCTTCTCTATTCCAGAAGGCCTGTCTTTTCAAATTATGTCACTTAATTCAGTTTTGGTCTACTAGGGGCCTTGTCCCAGTTTCAGACAGTTGTCAGATTTTCATGTAGTAGAGATTTCGCAGACTGAGTCAGATGTTATTTTGATGTAGTTGATTTGCAGTTTCCATACTTATGCTGAATTCAGAGTTGACCATGTTTCCGTAGAAGATTATGTTTTCGCATCTTCTTTATTATATGAATGTTTTGCATGATTACCAAATAGAGAAGGGCATTTCGGGCCTTCATAGTTCAGGATGTCCGTCACGGCCCGGCCCTAGTTCAGGTTGTGACATCTGATTTAATTCAAATCGACCATCCACCTCTGGCTTGTGGATGCAATTAGTAGCATGGTTCATAAGTGGGATTACTACTTTTCGGAAAGGCTTGGCTTTTGCTTAAGCAGGAGCAATTGGAATTGTCAGAGCTGGACCACTTGCAGCATTTAGATCAGTTGGATCAATGAGATTAGGATATCTTTGCTCCATCATTTGAACTCATTGAATTAGATAGTAAGCTCTTCTACTCTGAAGAAATGCTTGATCTGGTTTCAAATAAGGCTCTACCAACTCTCTATCTCTTGCCAGTCCGATACCTGGCTAGTCCTGCAAAAGTCAGCCACTAAGATCAAGTCGTTAACACTTAAACTAATTATCAAAAATCAAAAATTTAGAAAATTACTAATTATACTAATCCCTGGCAACGACTCCAAAAACTTGTCATGGTCTAACACACATGCAAGTGCACGCGATCGTACATGTAATATAGTGACTCAGATAGTCTGATATCCTACCCATGAGGACTATATAACAAGCAATTTAACCAACTTCAGTTTTTGAAAAGATTGTATTAAGTATTCTAAAGTATCAAAATGATTGTGAAGTTTAAAGTAAAAATATAATTAATAAAGAAATAACAAAATGCGACAATAGCAACGTGAGCAGGGTTGTAAACAATAATAGTGAGAATTCTAGGTTTGATACACTTTTAACAATCTTACAAATCTTTATTCTTATCGTAGTTTAGTTGATTATCGGGTTATTGATTCGCAAGGTTTAGAGTATGATCATGGTCTCTCGATCCTCTAATCTTCTACCTAACTGGACATTACAACTACATCGTTGAGCGAGGATGCAATAATCTAATTAGATGCAACAAGATATCTTCCTATAAGTGAACCAAATAAGGTTTCTAGGTATATCTCAATCCTAGACGCTAATTCAAATTCCTTATTTTATAAAAGAATAAGAACCTTGCTCCTTAACTTCTTTGTTCTAACCTATGATTCTCCTCTCAGATTCACATAGGGATATAGGTTTATTTTAATGGTGGCCAATCATCAAAATAGTAAGCACAAGAGACTAAGAATAACCCACATAATAATTCAACAATAAACTATGATAAAGAATATCAAAGTGCAATCATGTTTTTGACCTCAACCCCAGAACAAGGTTGTTTAGCCACTCATGTTCGAATTCAACATCAAAAACAAATAATTAATTCTATCAAAAGTAATTATGGAATAAAGAAGTTCAAAGAAACATAAGAGAAGTATTGAAAGTGTTTGTTCCTCTGTTGTACGTTTCCACAGTAGTCTCAATTGTGTTTAAGTGTTCCATTTATAATAGGACAATTTTTACCTAGTAGGGAACCACCTCCACGTCATGAGGTCCAGTCCACTGGAGTAGGGGTCACTCTGTATTGCTTAGTCCATTGGAGTAGGGTCACGCCGCGTTTCTTAGTCCACCAGAGTAGGGGTTGCGCGTGGGCCTATCGCGACCCCCTATTGGAATTCACTTCTTTTCAACAATTTTACTCCTTCTCAGATCATTGTTTCTTTCTTTGCTTCTGACTCCAAATGCATGCTTTCTGATCTCATTCCACTTCTTTACAAGTTCATACAATCAATCCCAAAGTGTCAATCATCACTCGTTTTACATTATGCATCCAATTTCATCCAATTCCATCAAAAATTCATCCTACATAACTAATCATGTCCATTAGCTAAATCATACAATTACACATCAAACAAAATAAGAATAACATATTTTAGCTCATAGAACAAGTCCTATTATGGGTGAATATTGGTGCTTGGACATATAAATACGCCCAAGATCACATACCTGAAGGTAAAGCCTTGTGGAAAATCCTTGGTAGTGAGTTTGTTCTTTAAAAACCCTAACTTCCTTTGGAGAAGATGAAAATCAATTCTTTTTGGCTAAGTGTAATGATTTTTGGAGTTTATGAGGTGTTAGGGTAAATTCAACCCTTAAACTGATGTTGGAGTGACCAAAGATGTGGGTTTGAGATTAAAAGAATGGGAATTAACCAAAATGCCTTTTTTAAATCATGTAGGAAATTACTGGTTCCAATCGTGATGACTCAGGCTACGACTCATTATGACTGGTCACGAGTCGTGGCCTGGAGTCGTGACCTGGGGACCTGATCCTTAGTTTCTTACTATTCTAAGAATAACTTCCCTCCTGATGACTCATTGGGTTTGATCATGAGTCATTAAGGGTAGTCATTATCGGGGACTTGATTTCTTGGTTTCTTTCTGTTGTGACAACCGATCCACCTAACGACTCGTTAGGACTGATAACGAGTCATTCACTGGACTCATCACCACAGGCCTAAATTTTTGGGGCACCTCATACCGTGGTAACGACTCCATACAATGACTTTTTATATCTGGTAATGGGTCGTTGTCTGAGTCCTTGTTACTGGCAGTTTGGCAGACCTTTAGGAAATTTTTCATAACTTTTGCCATGATATTGGATTAAGGTAAAACTTATGGCATTGTAAAGCTAATTTAGTGGCCTGTCTTTTGATGGTTCTACAGCTTGAAAACTTGGGTTATTACAGAACCCCAAAACTGACCAAATAACTATTTCCATTGTGAGTTGAGTGACCAACTTTTGCCCTAATTTGTTCCTTGGAACCCTTTTTCTTGAGAAACCTTATTACAAGTCAAAACCCGTCTCACACAATTCCCTATTTTGAACCAAATACTTCTTGAAGTATTTTGGTGAGGATATAAACCAACTTAGGCCAAAATCCTAAGTTGGGGGTGGAGGAGCTATTGAGTTAGATTTATAATTGATAGTTGATAATATTTGGTACCATTTGCTTCCTCATCTAGATATCAGCATATTTCTTGTAAATACTAAAAAAAAGAAAATAAATGAAAAAGAATAGTAATTGTATTTTTAAATTGTAAATATTTAAAGAAGTTTATTTTTTTAAAGGATAGGAGATAGGAAGATAGAATGAAAATCTTAGAGAATTGGTCCTTGATAATTCATAAGAAGCTAGTCTTGGGGAAGAAAGGTAATTGAGGTCTCACTAGATACTTCGAGAGGGTAGAGTCACTATAACCCTAACTTTACCTACTTTACTTGTTGTTTATACTACAAGATGAAGTAAGACCTTAGTGATCTCTAATATAGCATGCTTGAGTATGGTGAAGTGGAGTATATGGAAAAGCCTACAACATGGTACTCCTGTTTATCATCGTCTTTGAGAGTGTGAGTGATTCGTGGTAGTCCCTTGTTTAAATTTCAATCGTTTCTTGAGAGAAGGAACTTCTTTATTGTGAGGGCACTTGATTGTACTACTTGACCATTCTTTAATCCTAGTTGAGGTCTATGAGCAAGTGTGTGGATGGTAATAATTAGTCAACATTTGAGGCTTGTTGTTCATAAATTAAGTGTTTATGGGCGACATTTGTAACCAATGTTTCAAAACCATAAAGGTAAAGTGTTTTCACAAAAGAAGAATGTATTTATGCTCCCAAGTAGTACTGTTTGTAGGCAATGTTGATTTTGTTGTGTGTGAATTAAGTTACTTAAGGATGAGCAAATTTTTAAGTTGGGGTGTTGATGAGTCGGTAGTTTACGACTCATCTGACCTAAAAATGGTAAGAAATGAAGTCCTCAATGCCTAGTTGAGTTAGTTTTAATAATTAGTTTGGTTTATTATCAGGGTAGAAGCCACAAGTAGTTGATAGAGTATAAAGAAGCAAAAAGATGTAGAGTTGGTGCTAAAATTCAAAAGAGCATCACCTTTGATGTTTGGCGAACCGCCAAAGTCATCAACGTATTGCAGAAATAAAGTTTCATCACCCACATTAGATTTAACTAAGATCCAATCAAAGTAGTTTGGCAATAAGGAAAAGAAGCTCGACATATTTTAAAATAGTTCGGTGAAGCAAAATCCATCGCCTAAGTTACCAGGCGCAAATCATTGAAGCTCAAAGTCAATATCAGTTTATCAATCAAAGAGGTACTTCAGCGTATCACCATAGACTTCGGTATCATCAAAGTACCATCTCCAAAGTGTGTGTGGTAGCATTTTTATAAATTCTTGGCTTGTTTTTGCTTCGACTACAAAGGACTTTTTGACAGCTTGGAACCCTATCTTTATGTCAATTTTGAGATCTAAAAGTTCAATGTTGAAACCCTAAAGTTATAATTTGGTTTATTGATTGTTCTTTATTATGAATTTGGATTTCATTTGTGAATATTTAGATTGAATAGAAGACTTCAATGTGAATATGTTCATATTTCCTTTTTTTCCCTCTATGAGTAGCTAAATTCCCCAAGTTAGGGTTATATATGATTGCATAGTGATTATTGCATAGGTGTTGTTTATTTACCTTGTTAATTTATTAATTGTCATGGTTTGACCTCTACTCCATGTTACTAACCTATAATTGGATGTTGAAAATGCTAATTAAGCTTAGATATCTTATCTTCCTTGACAAAGGGGATAAGGGTGAGGAATGGTGGTCAATAATGACTTGATATTCATTATTTAATGGTAGATCTTAAAGGCTACTAAATTGAGGTTTTAGTTTGGTTAGAAAGTAAACTTGTGAGGTGTTCGAAAGAATCCACTTATAACATTTAATATTTTATTGATAAATTAGCATTAAGATTTAAGACCTACCCTACCTATAATGATTAGTTGAATTAGGAAAATATCCAATCACCCCATGCATGCACTTACACTCGCGAGGGCGTAACCCCAAGTGACTTTAATCTTTAATTATAAATATCTAATTCTTAGTTTACAAACTAAGATTATGATTGATAAATTGGATACAAACACATGAACCATTGAGTTAGATTTGTAATCAAAAGTTCATATTATTGGGGGCCATTTGCTTCTTCTGCTAGTTATCCTCGTATTTCTTATAAATACTAGAGAGAGAGAAATGAAAAGAAATGAAAAAGAGTTGTAATTGTGTTTTTAGTTTGTAAATATTTGAAGAAGTTTATATTTTAAAGAATAGGAGGAGGAAATATAACATAAAAATCTTAGAGAATTGGTCGTTGGTATTTTATAAGAAGCTAGCCTTTGGAAAGAAATGTAATTGAGGTCTCATTATATGATTCGAGAGGGTAGAGCCACTATCACCCTAACTTTACTTACCTTACTCGTTGTCTACACTACAAGTCAAAATAAGACCTTAATGATCTCCAATGTAGCATGTTTGAGTGTGGTGAACTGGAGAATATGGGAAAGCCTATGGCATGGTACTCATATTCATAATCGACTTTGAGAGTATGAGTGATTCCTGGTAGTCCACAATTTAAATTTTGGTTGCTCCTTAAGAGAAGGAATTTCTTTGTTGTGAGGACACTTAACTGTACTACTTGAGTATTCTTTAATCTTAGTTAAGGTCTATGAACATGTGTGTGGCTTGGTAATAATAAGTCAATATTTGAGGTCTTTTCTTCATGAATTAAGTGTTTGATAGGTGATACTTGTCCCAGTGTTTTCAAAGTCATGAGGAAAAAGTATTTTCACAAAAAAAGGATGTATCTAAGCTTTCGAGTAGCATCATTTGTAGGCAATGTTGATTTTGTTGTATGTGCGTTAATTTAATCGAGGACAAGCAAAATTTTAAGTTAGGGTTATTCATGAGTCGGTAATTTGTGACTCATTTGACCTTAAAATAGTAAGAAATGAAGTCCTCGATATCAATTTGAGTTTGTCTTAATGATTAATTTGGTTTATGATTAGGGTATAAATCAAGAAGTGGTTGATAGAGCATAAAGAAGCAAAAAGATGAAAAATTGGAGCTAAAATGTCAAAGATCATCACCAAAGATATTTGGTGAATCACCAAAGTCATCAATATTTCGCTGAAATAAAGTTGCATTGCCCAAATCAATAGTTCAACTAAGATCCAGTTGAAGTAGTTTGGCAATGAGGAGAGAAAGCTCAGTGTATTGCCGAACAATTCGGCGAAACAAAATCCATCGCCAAAGTTACTAGGCACAAATCACTAAAGCTCAAAGTCAATGTCAATTTGGCGATCAACGAAACACTTGGAAGTATCGTTGTGGACTTTGGTGATGTCGAAGTCCCATTGCCAAAAGTGGCATTTTTCATAAATTCTTGGCTCATTCTTTAGCTATAAATGACTTTTTGACAGCTTGGAACCCTATTGTTTTCAATTTTGAGATCTAGAAGTTTGTAGTTGAAATTCTAAAGTTGGAATTTGATTTATTACTTGTTTTTTAGTTTGAATTTGGATTTCATTTGTGAATATTTAGATTCAATGGAAGACTTCAATGAGAATATGGGTATATTTTTTTTCTTTCTATATGAGTAGCTAAATTTTTCAACTTGGGGTTATGTATGATTGAGTAGTAATTATTACATGAGTATTGTTTATTTCCCTTTTTAATTAATTAATTGTTATGGCTTTGACCTCTAGTCCTTGTTACCAACCTATAATTGGAGGTTGCAAACTCTAATTAAGCTTAGATTCCTTATCTTCCTTGATAAAGGGGATAAGGGTGAGGAGTAGTGGTCAACTATGACTTTGTATTCATCATTTAATGGTAGATTTTGGACATAAAACTACTAAATTGAGGTTTTAAGTTGCTTAGAAAGTAACATTAGTGAGGTGTTTGAAAGAATCCACTTGTGACATTTAATGTTTTATTAACAAATTAGCATTAAGATCTAAGACCTAGCCTACGCATAATGATTAGTTGAATTAAGCAAATATCCAATTACCCATGCATGCCTTCACACTCATAAGGGCATAACCCCAAGTGATTTTAATCTTTGATTACAAATTTATCTAGTTCTCATTTCGCAAACTACTCTTACAATTGATAAATTAGATACAAACACGTTTAAAATTAATACCATATTTTACTTTTATCACATTTTACACATTAGGTGCTAATACTTAGTGGTTTAGTACACTTGCAGGTGACCTTTTTAAGGAGCTAGTTGGGAAAAAAAAAGCACTTTAATTATTATTTTTGTGTGTTTTATTTTGTAAAGTTTGCATTGCTCTTGCCGGTTGCCACTGCTATAGTTGAAAAAACCTTTTCAAAAATTAAGTTGATCAAGAGTGAATTGAGAAATGAAATGGATGATGGTTTCATGAGCAGATGTATGTAGAAAAAAATATTTAATATTATTTCTTATGAGAGCATCATTAATAGATTTCAAGAAACCAAAACTCGTATAATAGAATTGTAATAATATATTTTAGTTAATCAAATTTTGTTTTATTTGATTCATTGTATATTTATTTTTTACGTATTGAATCCACTTGATGAAAAGTTTGGATCAGCCACTAACGGATGCTTGTGCTTTATTACTTTACGTATCAGTGGTCGTGAAAATTCCATACAATTGAAAGTAGTATTTGGAATTTGAAAAAATCCAAAACCTTGCAAAATCATTTTGAACTTATAAAGATTTGAAATCATAAATTCTTTCTTGATTTTGAAACTTCAACTAGTTCTTAAAATTCATGAATTTCCTTGAGTTCCACTTGTTAATCTTCTGAATTCTTGCACCATTTGATGGACGTATTTAAGTCAAGGATATATTTATCAAAATAATTTTTTCTATAAAAAGTAACAAAATATTAATGACTTTAAAATAATAATAATAATAATAATAATAATAATAATAACAATAACAATAACAATAACAATAACAATAACAATAACAATAACAATAACAATAACAATAACAATAACAATAACAATAACAATAACAATAACAATAACAATAACAATAACAATAACAATAACAATAACAATAACAATAACAATAACAATAACAATAACAATAATAATAATAATAATAACAATAATTTTTTACTAGCAAATGATAAAAGTGGCGAATTACAAACTTCCTAGTTTATGCCTCAAGCTCAAAGACCTAACAAATGAGGTCAAGAGAGATGGAGAAAAAGTAAGCGAAAAAGATGAAGTAATTATATTTTTCATAATTATATTTTTGGAGAAGGGCCAAATACACCTTTGTATAACAACTACAACAACAAAATCAGTATATTCCCACATAGTGAGGTCTGAGAAAGGTAAAATGTACGCAGTCCATACCACTATCTCCAAAGAAGTATTATTGGAAATAATTTAAATATATTCTTTTTCAAATTTTTGGTTCAAATATGTCCTTTCATTATACTTTCGGTCAAGATATACCCTTGAACTATTAAAAATAGTTTAAATATATTAGTTATTTTTGGTTCAAATATATCCCTTTTGTTATACTTCCTGTCCAAATACGCCCCTCATATTATATATTGGCACAAATCTGTCCTAAATTTTGAAGATAGAACACGTGGCAAGTTCAGAATGAAGTGACCCATCCCCAATTTTAAATATCGATCTATTTTAGATTCCACCTGTTCAACTCGATCCGAACCAATTCCCTTTGTGTTGAATTATTTTGTTTTCTTTTTATCTTTTTCTTCTAATTAAATACTCCTCTTTCAATAACCTTATTTCTTGTTTTCATGATAGTTCCTCTTTCATTGGAACTCTTGAAGTTCAATGCTATGATCAAAATTGTTAAAGATATATCTATCAAATAATTCGAAGCACTTCTATTTATGATCCTAAATTCTCATCATGCAAGTCATTATGCATGCAAATGATGGAAGTTGAAATTGTTTTGTTAATAATTTATAGGAATATGATGCATCGGTTCTATTAGATTCAACGCCATGAAATAAATTAAAGCAGAGACAGATGATCCACCCAACATACTTCTTGGAGCTTTTGATTAATGATTCCAAAATTAAGCATGAAAAGGCTTGGTTAACAACTGTTTCCATGCTGGCATAGTTCCGTCGTAACGTGATTTCAAAGTAGAGAAAATTGATCAAGAACGAATTAAAGGCGCGGACTTTTAAAACAATGAGGACACTTGACATTGAACGCAAGCCATTTGATTTTGGATTTTGACACATGTTTAACTGCCAAATTTAAAGGTAAATTTGTGTCTATAATAAAAGAGGTATATTTGAATCAAAAGTATAATGAAAAAAGTATATTTGAACCAAAAATTTAACGAGAAGTATATTTAAACCAAAAATTTAACGAGGAATATATTTAAACTATTTCAATAGCAGAAGAGTATATTTGAAATGAAAATATAATGGAATGAATATATTTAAACCTAAAATATAATGATGGGGTATATTTAAACTATTTCCAAAGGAGTATATTTGACCTTCTCGTATATTTTTTTTTTCTTGTAACGACACCGTTTATGTATGCCACAAGCTTTGCCGCCAAAATCCAATTCCGCCTCGAAACTAAAAGGGGGGAAAACCCTTCCACCTCAAAGAGCGAATATCTGAACTTGAACCGTCCTGTGTTGTTGAAGCCCAACCCTTGTTCCAATTGAGATATAAATGCAGATTCAGGTAAAATGCAGCTGCGGAGAAGAGAAATGCCCAGAATGGGCAATTCTGGAGCTTCAAGGTTTTGTTGAAGCCCAACCCTCCTTCAAAGATCACCTCCAAAATCTTCAGATTGGCACTCTCTGCCGCCCCACTTCCCAGGTTTTTCGCTTACTACTCGCCATCCTTTTCTTGATTTTTGTTTCTGCAACTGCTTTATGCTCAAAATGAGCAATAATCATAATACTTAGTGTCATTTTTCTTCCATTTTTACAACTACAACAACATACCCAGCATATTCCCCCAAGTGGAGTCTGGGGATCTTCCATTTTTATCAATTGGATATTTGGGTTTTGAAAAAAAAAAGTACTTTCATTATTATTCATTGTTACTAAACATGAGTTTTTCTTAACTCTGTTTTTACTGTTTCCAACCATAATTAAAAAAAATGAACGTCTTAATGCCCTTCGAAAGTAAGTAAATGGATCTGAAACATATAACATGCCGTTAATACTGCCATGGATCAAGCTATTATTGTGAACATCTACATTTTTTGTTGCTTGAAGGATGAAATTTTAGTAATCTCATTTTTTTTTTTTTAATTTTCTGGCTTTTTTTAAGGAAACTTATACATTTACAGTTGGATATCATGAGTTGACTGGAACCAAGGTGCCCTTGAAAAAGCCAATGTTAGTATTGAAAAAAATCAAACTTGACACCGAAGAAGAGAAGGATAACATCAGTTCATCAATGGCGGAATTGGACGTCATTGGAGTAATTCGTCAAAGGATTCTTTTTAAAACCAGACCTAAGGCGCTCATATCAAGTAAGGCATCATATTTCTCTTTTTTCAGTCTTCTTGGTGAATCCAGAATGAAATTACTTGTTACACTTTACTCCTCGGTTCTAGACATTATTAGAGTATGAAAATGGAAAGGTTCAACTTTATTGTCCAACAAGGTTCAGATATTTGTAGTTCTTTGATTGGCGTCTTATGTACAAGGAAATGAACATGACGCCAGAACCTTGGGGGTTTGCCATTATTTGCAAGGTTAGGAATCCCTATGTGATAGGATAGCCAGAAAAGAGGCGACCTTGGTTGACTATTTCCAAGGATAACTCACTTAAGAGGAAACACTCTCTTAAAAGAAGCATGCTAAAGCACAAAGCTTTATATGAAAGTTTATAATTCAATACAGTGTTATTTACATTAAGGCTTCTAAAGCCCTTATCTAGGCTTATATCTTAAGTGATTTTAGTTTAAGAAAAAATGTGTGGTAGATATTAAAGATATGGATGATGACTAATCTCATCAAGATAAGAACGAAAAAAAATTAAGGATGACAAGCCGTTGAATCATTATATGAAAAAATGACAAACTTTTGATTCATCATTTGATACGCTGTGGCATCACTAAGTGACAAGTTTTTGGATCATTAGAAAATAAGAACGAAGACTTAAGGAACCAACTACCTTATTTTACAAACCAAATTTATGCTTGAGAAGGAACGCGAAACCTTGATGAAACACTCCATGATGCATAACGAAGATTAGGTTTATTTTGTGAGTTGTAATGCTTGACGACTAGCTCATAGTGGAGGATTGGTTGGACACTTTGGAAGGGATAATGCTTTAGCTCTTATAAAAGAAAACTTTAAATGCACCAAGATGGAACGAGATGCCATGAGGCATATTCAGAAGTGTCGTATTTTCCATTTAGCAATGACGTGAAATTAAAACATGTGTATGTATAAGTCATTGTCTAATCTTGAAGCTCCTTGGGAATATGTGGGCATGGATTTTTCTTTAGGATTACCGAAGACTCAACAAAGGCATGACTGTGATAGGCATGTCTTATGAAATCAAACAAGGATTTGATAGATTCCCGAAAATGGCTGATTTTGTGCCATGTTTATAATTGCGATGCTTCTCATATTGTTGATTTATACTTCAAAGAGAGTGTGCGCCTTTATGGAATTTCGAAAACTATCACTTGGAACTGAGATGCGAAGTTCACGAGTCATATTTGACCTACTTGTGGAGAATCATTGGAAGTGATTTGTTGCTTAGCTTATCAAGTCATCCCCGAAAGATGGTCAAATGGAAGGAGTTAACAAAATCATGGAAAATTTATTGCCAATTTTCTTGGAAAAGCATATTTTAAATGGGATTTTGTGCTTCCACAAGCAGAGTTTGTTAGGTTCAATTGGATGTGTGAATGGAAAATAGAGAGAATTATTGGAGGGAAAGTGAGCTCACACTTAAAAAGGAAAGTGTACTCACTTAAAGAAAAGTATGGTTCTCCCATATTGGTGGGAGAAAGCAACTTTCAAGTGTTTTATAAGAAACACACCTTCAAGTGGATAGTGAGGCAAGAACCAAGAGGTGCCTCGTGCCGTCGTCGGTCGGCTTCGGCTTTGGTTTTGGACTTGTTAAATGACAGATCGAGAGATTAATATTTTTAGACAAAGTTTATTTGAAATTTGAAAAAACAAGTGAAATTATTAATCCAAAAATCCAACGAAATTATTTTTTCTTCCATGAACGCCATGCAAATTCATGCAGAAACACAACTCGTAAGGAATTTTTCTTTAAAACGAATGTAATATGACAATAGCTTTAGATAAAGCGTCTGATCACAATTGCATTTCAAGAAAGTATTGCCAAAGCAGTCTTTTCTTGAACTCCTACCGCCACCCGTCCATCACATGAAAATTGAAGAACCCTAAAAAAAAGGAATGAAGGGAAAGACAACATAAGCATTGGCCGCTGAACTGAATAGGAAGTAGGCAAATAGAAAGAAAGAAGATAACCTGATAGAGCTATTCAACAACAATTGTGAGAGTGAGAGAGAAACGTGGTTTTTTTTGCTTGGGTCTCTTGAAGTTTCCATGGGACGGGTGAGACAGTGGGTTGGATGTTGGGATTTGATTTGGGATAATTTAATAATTTGGGATGAATTAAATTAAAAAAAGGGTCAACAAATAAGATCTTGACATGTGTCTCGTCGTTACTACAATGACTTGTACATTAGACGTTGAAGTAAACTTATTAATTCAACTTTCAAACTTATAGGTCGATAGACTTTACTTTATAACTATAAAGACCATGGATTAGTTTTTAAACTATTTTAGTGAGGCTTAAGTTTTTGGACTTTGGATCCTTTGACAAAACTGATTTTTTGACTGTTGGTTTTGACCCCAAAATTCTCCTTGAAACACAATGACATACCCAGTGTAATTTCACAAGTGAGATCTGGAGAGGATAGGATGTAAGCAGACTTATCTTTGTGGGGATAAAGATCCTTGAAACTGATTTCAGAAAAAAAGAAAAATTCATCCTTCGTTAACTGAAGTAAAATTAAGATCAAAACCGCTGGTTTGGGTCACAGGGGTTTCATCAACACGAGTAAAATCCTCTATTTGTTTTCTAGGTATAGAGAGATTTTAAAAATTCTCCTTTTATCGTTTCCAAATATTGTGTAGGATTGATCCATCAAATTTTAAGTTTTCTGATGCTCCGACAAGCTCTGTTTTTCTACATGAATTTACAAGGTTTCCTTCTTTCTGTTTCTTGGATACAGTAAGCTCTTCCCCTCCTCCCCTGCTCAGGTTACTCCTCTGCAGGGACCACCGGTAGCTTTCCTTACCTCCCCATTTGTGACTTGAGCCCCTCAATTCTCATGGTTGGAGGTGCATGGTTCTCTTTAGATGCTAATTAACTAATCATCTATGCCTTAGCAAAAGTATGCCAATTCTTCTGTTTAGGCTGCCCAGTACATTGTCTATCCCACTATGCAAATTATAACCACATTGGTGTTCAGGGGCGGATTTATTAAGGCCCGTGAGGGTGCCACGCCACCCGTAAACTTCGACGGAAATTTTATATATATATATAGGTATATATATATATATAGCGTATATATAAATAGTAAACTTGCCACCTAGTCAACAAAAGCTGACTATTGTGCCAGTGGTAGAGGGTCTCTTATTTTGCACAAGGTGCCCGGGTTCGATACCCGTTGGCAACGTAAATTTGATTAGTTTAGCTCAGTTATGTTCCTTTTTAACTTTTTTTTTTTTTTTTTAAATTAGTATTTGTTTAGCATAAAATAAACAAGTTTCTCTTTTTAATGTTTATTTGCACAAGGTGCCCGGGTTCAATACCCGCCGGCAACGTAAGTTTGATTAGTTTAGCTCAGTTATGTTCCTTTTTAACTTTTCTTTTATTTTTTTAATTAGTATTTGTTTAGTATTAAATAAACAAGTTTCTCTTTTTAAATGTTTACTATCAAAAGCATATATGAAGTTTGATCCACTAATCGAACAACGTTGATTTCATAACTAATACATGATGGGACAATTTTTCAGAAAATCATACTTTCTATAAATTTTTCTCTTTGGAAAATTCATAATACATGCACTAGTCAAGTCAATCAACTTCAATTATATTCCCCAACGATTAACTGTTAAGTTTTAAAAACAAGAGGAAGAACAGTGTTAAAAAAATAGAATAAACATCAATAAAGATATGCCTCAAACTTTTAACCTTGTACAATTTCAGAAGGACGAAGAATTAAAAAAAAATATATATATATGTTAGAGTAGACAGCAGAAAAAGATTTTTCATCTTCTTGTTTATTCTCTCGTTATCCGATCCGTGAAATTTCTTTGTTAGTCACTAGGACCGTCCCAGCCTCATCACTTTGCAGTTTTTTCAATGTGCACAATCCTTTCTAACTTTTAAAGATTTTTTTTGTTCTCTTCTAGAATAAGTAAAAAGCTGAAGTAACCAAAGTCTAAGAGGGTTAAAAATCGAAAGAAGTAAATATAAGAACTAGTCGAATAGGGTTCAATACAGATTAATATATATAAAAAATTATTTTAATCGTGTATAAATAGTATAGTTTTTCATCGAAAGGGGTTCAAATGAGCCCCTTGGCCATAAGTTTGCTCGCATGTAGGATTTAGAGTTTCCAATTATTAATCGATAAGTCTACTTGGCACCTGGAGTCTCCGAATCTTGAATCCGCCTCAGTTGGTGTTCACATGTCCAGTAAATGTTACACATATTTCTAAACTTTTAGTGATGTTTATTTTTAGCAGATATTATGACATAATTTGGTACATTCAGTGCAGTTGATATCACATGGAAATGTAAGTTCAACTTTTCGTCTGTCTCTGGGATGAATATTACTTGGCGGTTCAGGGGTTAATAATTTTAGTTTACCAATCGAAAGAAAAGATTTAGAAGTTTTACTTTAAGGTATGCAACTTTTTTTATAGTTCTGAGAAAAGGGTCTTTAACTTTTAGAAGAAGTCAAATATAAATGACAACTAAAAGTTTTAGATAAGTAGAGGAGTTAGAAAATGGAGAACCCCATCTTGTCGCTTACTTCTTAATAGGCAGTATCTTCATCTTGTGAAGCTTGCGCCATCAAAACATAAAGATGTCAAAATCTTGGTTTATTACAGCTTCATCAAAAACAAATCTTGGTTCATTATTACAATTCTCAGCCAGTGGTTTTCATCACTGATGTTCTTCTTCCACCAGTTCACATAATCTCCAAACATGGCTTTGTTTAACAACTTTTCCAGACAAAGTCTTGCCCACGCTTAATCTAGTTAGAGCAAACACGAGTACAGAAACCCCAAATGTCAAGTTATCAATAAAGGCTTGTACACCACTTTCTGGTAGAGGCTTTGTCTCTCCTCTGCTCTGAACAAAAGGTCAAAGCCGTGGACTAGATCGTCCAGAAAAGACCTCCTAACAACCAGGGTGGAGTTCCTGAAAGGGTGGTTCTATGGGGTGGCATGCCTCTATTCTGGTTTAGTGGCATTCATGGCCTGATAAATTTTCCACTCTCTTTGCATTTTGATCTTATTGTCTTTAACAACAGTGATCCAGAAAACAAAGGTGGGGGTTTGTACTGGGGTAGTTTCATTTTGGATCAGTGACGAAACAGGCCACTGATCTTTGTTTTCTTATTACTACAAGGTCGTCCTTGTTTCCCATTCTAGTCACCATCTTCCATTGGGTAGGTATAGATGAAAAATGTAACTTTTTGGTTGTTGGAAGACAAAAGTTGGCACGGAACGTGTTTAAAACGCTTCTCTTTAGCGATATTTTCTCCCTATCTTTTGTGAAATTGATATAACATATGAATGAAAATAGCTTTAGTGGATATGACAAGCCGTTTTAGTTTCTAACTAAACAAATAGTGATTCTGGTCAGCAAAGCAAGAAATTGCAACTTGATACTTCTAAGACTTAAAAGATCAAGTTGCTATTTGATGCTTTCCTAACAAGAATTTCTCCGTTAGCGTAGCAAGTTAAAAAGACTTGCCATATCTGCTACACGTAAGTTGCATGAATGTCATAGCAATCCCACAAAGTAAAGAGAGTGAATATCGTCATTAGAGAAGCTTTTTAACGTGTTGCAAGCGTTAATCTTTTGTGGTTTTCATTCATATTTTTTCCAACCTTACCTCGTACCATGACTCTGTTGACGTGCACCCTTGTCTTTCGAGAGAGCTCAATCAATCAGTGCATTGGGGAAACATTACCACAATGTACTTTCATGACTTAGCCCCACATAGGCAGGAAGACACGAAACTACCACATTTGGTTTGGGAAAATATAACTCCATTTCTAATCCCATAAATTGCATCATAGCATAATGGCATAACCTCTATCCTACTCTTTCCCTAATCATTGTGGATTGTAATGTTGACAAGAGAAGACATTGGAAAATTGTTTGCATGCTTTCCTTACATGTCTTTTTCTCGAATAAATATAGAATACACTCGTATCCATAAAGAAAAAGAAAGATTACCTGTCAGTATTTCATATATGTTAGTCATATGACCGCCACTAGTAGAAATGTAAGGTGAGACTGCATAAAATAGATCCTTGTGGTCGGGCCTTTCCTCGGACCCTGTGCATAGCGGGAGCTTAGTGCACCAGGCTGCCCTTGTATGACCGCCACCTGTTTTATGCTGATATTTGCAGAAGATATTCATTTGTTTGCTGCCCTAGCTATTGCATCTTTGATGAAGATTAGATCATGACTCAGTTTTCCCTTTTCACTAACTGTCCATCTTTCCGTGTGTATCCAGAGCCTCAACCTACCGAGAAGGAAAAAGCCTGTGCTGCAGTGTCCTCCATGTCCAATTGAATTGTACTATGTATGTAATTCTGTTGAAAAAGTCTGTTGATTCCTCTATTCTTCTAGGTGAAGGGTTGATTGTTAGTGTACCGAAATTTTGTATCACCTTGTATTTCGTTGATCGACTGAAATTGTATGTGACCTGGAACTTTTACCTAGAGCAAGTAATTTGATATATAGACTGAACATCACTGACTTGTGTTTCAAGTGTTGAAATCTCAAAGGTGTTGAAGCAACTGTTTGCATAGGCATTCCAGTTCCCAAGCAACTTGGTTGGAATTTCCGAGTGTTTGCTGTAGATGCTCATCAAGTTTTGGACTTTCTTGCTCACTGATTTAAGATCCTTTTAAATTTAAATGAAACCTCGTGAGAGATTTAGATGCCCGAAAATAATGAAGTGATGAGTCTTAGGAAGTTATGTTGCATCACAGATCAATACAAAATTATAAAAAAAAAAAATTGAGTATTTGAATTCTACATATGTTAAGCATGTTGACGTAGAAATAGTTATCATTTGGAATGATGCAACTTGATAAGTGTAAAACTTTTTTGATTTACAGGTCATACACTAGAAGGTGTTAGCTTTAAATTCTACTTTCTCTGTTTCAATTTATATAACTCACGTTTCTTTTTATTCACTCTAAAAAATACTGACAGTTTTTTATATTTAAAATATTAATTTTATCTTTAATGAAATGATTTATAGTCACACGAATATCTATAACTTATTTTAGATTACACATTTCAAAATCTTTCATTTTTAAATTTAATGTCAAGTCAAACTAATTCATATAATTGTGGTGGACAGAGTAATATGAATGTTTTCACATGACAATTTATAGGAAAAATTCTGAAGAATTCATAATGTCTAAATATTTACAAAATTTTGAAAACTTGTCTATAATTTTTATAGGGAATAAATCAAGTAAGGTATACGTGATTTAATAACCTTAGTAACTTGTCATTATAATGAAGGGTGCAAAAATGACAGATACAGTAGGGATTAGCAAACTCAATAATACCATAAACAAGATACTCCAAGTAACACATCAAAAGATACCATACCCTAAATTCAAACTAACCTTCTACCCTAATCCGCCTGCCCCACAACTTTCTATTCAGGATCATGTCCTCGGTAAGCTGGAGCTGCTCCATGTCATGTCTAATCACCTCCTTCCAATATTTCTTCGGTCTACCTCTACCACCTCGTCATCCCTCGTCAACCTCTCACACCTCCTCACTGGGGCATCCGTGCTCCTCCTCATCACATGACTGAACCATCTCAATCTCGCTTCCCTCATCTCGACTTCCACCGAAGACACACTCACCTTATGTCATGCAAATGAAAGTATGACATAAATTTATTTATCTATTTTTTTCTTTTTTGATAAAAATAAGGCACTAGTACCCCCCGCCCCCCCTAAAAGAAAGTATAATCGAAATTGCTATAACACATCTAAATTTAATTTTCTCTGTTTTATGCTTTTTTTGCTGACGTGATTTCAAGTAGTAGAATATTTTGTGCTCTTTTTATATCAACTTGACAGCTAAGCCAGCACAAAAATACAAAAACAATAAATTTAAGAGGGACAATAGGATCCTCGTAAAATTTAGGTGTCACTGAACTTTTTGGTATAGTTTTTTTTTAAGGGGTGGGGTGGGGGGAGGTACTTATGCCTTGTCTCTTTTTGATAGGCATATATTGTCAACGTGTGTGTGTGTGTATATATATATATATATATATATATATATATATATATATATATATATATATATATATAATGGTTTGATCCAGACATATTATATCTTTTCTTTAACAATAGTTTATGAAAAAACCAAGAATATACATGGCATGATTCCAATGATATTATAGGACAATAAGGCAACTCTATCAAAGGAATGGAGATGCAAATGATCTAGTTGTAATGATCCTCATGATCATTTTGTAGCTTCTCGGTGTTTATATATGACCTGTTGGGATGAGTGCTATAATTTTTGAGCTAATAGAACAGACATGGTGAGTTTTTCTGTTTTGAAGATTTAAAAGTTGAGAAGTTTGATCAGAATATAATTTTTGAGTTGATTGAATAATTGACTATATTCCGAGGCATTTGGGGTGATTAGGATCACAAACTTAAGATTGACTATGATTAACTTTCGGTCAATATGACTCTAGATGGATGATTTGATAATTCTATTAGGTCCAAGTTTGAATTATTATAGAGTTGATTGTTTTGCTTTTGTATTGATACCAAACGGTATCTAAAAGAGCAAGAAAACAGTCCGCAAACACACAAATAGTCCACACGCACAAGACACTAAACGAAAACAACAAACTCAAACTTCAACGATAAAGAAGATATATAACTTGACACAATGAGAACTCATAATGCAACAACTAAAGAGTGTATTAATACTCTAAAACCTCCACAAAACAAGTTAACAATCATCACGTTCTTACGGAACACAAGGGGAACTCGGTTCACTCAAGCACTTTCGTTTCTAGTTGATACACACAACACAAGAAGAAACCATTTCTTGTGATGTCAAAGTGGTATTCTACTCTCTTCTTGAGAGGAAAGTGATGTTCAGTATTACAAGTGATTTCAAGAATAAGCTAACTAAGGAACACCTTAAATAGTCTTTACAAAAAGGATGGCAAAAGGACCCATTTACCCTTAATGAAGAGGATGAGTTTAGAGTGTATAAATGGGCTGCCTTGTAGTGTTTTTAAGACACTCAAGGCATGTCTTCACACTTAAATACATACACTTCCTTGGATAGTCTCGTGTCACACTTGCACACGCATCGATCTTCATGGCCATCCCATATCATCCTCTCCATCTTGAAGGGAATTTGACCTCAAATTCACTGCTCCATCATCTTCAAGACTTCTTCTTTGAATCATCTGTTCATGGCCCTTTCCGAAGTGTGGATGCTTAGCCAAGGGTTCCATGGGATCATCAAGCATGTGTTGGCAAGGAACTTTCTTTGTGTTCTCCTTTGGAAGCTCACGGCTTTGAACCTGCACACAAGAAAAACCGATACTAGGCAAAGTACTAGTACCTACGTTAGTGAGAAATAAGGGATCTTTGCGGGCAAGTCCCACAAGTGAGGACTTCCTTCCTTTTTGTACCATTGCTGCCTTCCCTCCTTTACCACTACCACTCTCGGATTCCCCTGTATTCTCTTTCTTCCACTTCTCCTCCAACTCCCTCACTTGTTTTGGCTACTTGTAATGGTGAGAGGGGGTGGAGTGTAAGCTTACGGTCTTGGAAGTCAAAAGTATATGTATTGGTTCTTCCATCATGCATGGTAGCTCGATCATATTGCCATGGCCTCCCTAAAAATAGTTGACATGCTTGCATAGGAATAACATCACAAAACACCTCGTCAAAGTAGTTGCCTACCTTGAACCGTATCATCACTTGTCGGGTTAGAAGATATTGATGAAGATTTGATTGGTCTAATTCTTGGAGATACGGACATGCTTGGTAGAGTGTTTATCGAGCCTGATGGATCTTCGTAAGTTTATTTTTCAATTGATAGGTTTATTTTTTCCATTAATAAAATATTCAAGCTTACATACTTATTATGTTATTTACAGGTGGTATCCCGCGTCAAAAGAAGTTAATGAGGTTGTAAGGGAGAGCGTTATGAGACTTTTTACATATCCTTGCCACGAGTAGTGGGACATTCCAATAGTCTCTAAACAAGCCATGTTTCAAGAGTTTAAGGTGTATTAGATTTAATTATTATTTTGTTATCTTTAATATATATATATGTATATATATAATCATATATATATATATATAACACTAGTCAATTGATTTTCAGACAATGTATTGTTCGTTGGCAAAGCACGATCAGGCCATTTTTATAATTTTTGACAGGCATGCTGCTATGTCACATCAGATTGCACATTTTAGATGTGCCTTGACACAAGCCGTTGCTCCTGATTCAAGTAGCGAAGAGGAAACAGAGAGTGATGAGGAGTTTATTGGAGCTACTCCTTAGTGTTGTGTTGTTGAACTTGACTTTTAGATAATTTTTAGATATTTTTGAACTTAGCTTTTAATTAGTGAAATTTTTTTAGGAGTGTTTAAGTATTTTGAATGTTGTTGGATTCATTATTTAAGTGTTGTTAATTTGAATTGCTTAAATGATTTGTTGATGTAGTGTGTTGTATGATTATTGTCATAATGTGTGTTGCATGAGGGATGTATATATTCAATTACATTTTTATTTGGCAGGTAGGATGCAGAAAATGCAGATTTCTGCATTAAAAAAAAAGCAGAAAAGCGACGATGGCCGTCGCTTTTTTATTCATTATGAAGAACAAAAAGCGACGACCAACGTCACTTTTTATTTATTATGAAGAACAAAAAGCGACGACGGTCGTCGCTTTTTATTCATTATGAAGAACTAAAAAGGACGACCAACGTCGCTTTTAAAAAAAATATATATTTTATTTTTTTCAAATTACGACGGACAGTGTCAATTTTTTGAAAAAAATATTTTTTTCAATAAAACGATGCACAAAGTCATTTTTTATTCATCATGTGTTGAACAAAAAGTGACGCACGACGTTGCTTTTTGTTCATCATGTGTTCTTCACCTGTAGAACAAAAAGCAACGTACAACGTCGCTTTTTCAAAGAATAACAAAAAAAAAAATCTAAAAGCGACGAAGGCCGTCGTTTTCCAAAAAATAACGCCCCTTTTTGAGACGAAAAAAAGCGACAGAAATTCGTCGCTTTTGCCCAAAAAAGCGACGGCTGTCGCTTTTTGGTATTTTTTTAGTAGTGATATACCTTTAACTCCCCACATTCATTCTACCATTGAAACTTGTATGGGATAGTATGAGGGATTGTGGGCAGCTTCAAGAATTCAACCAAAGTACTACTAGCAATATTGGCACAACTACCTCCATCAATGATCAAAGAGCACATAACTTCCTTAATAAGGCATTTGGTGTTAAAAAGGTTCTCTCTTTGACTAGGATTGACCAAAACATTACTAGTTAAGGCCCTTCGCACCACGAAACATAGCACTTCAAGATCACCTTCACACAGCCAAATATCTTCCACACCTCATTTCTTGGACTCCTCGGCTTCTCCCTTCTCTCCATTTTGAGATTGTTCATCAATCTCATTCAGTTCAAGTCCCACCTCTTCTCCAAGAAAGTACAATTCCCCTCATTTAGTATCACATTTCTCCTATTTGGACACTCACTAGCCTTGTGTCCCCAACCGTGGCATTTAAAGCATTGAAAACCCTTAGAATTAGAAGAAGAATGTGGTTTACCTTCATTTCTCGGAGGGTACCTTTGGTAAGGCTTGTTACCAGCTTGGACAACTTTGGTCTCGGGTTGATCTACCTTCAATGAGTGATCCTTGTCCTTGTTCGATCCCAAGGGAGATTGTCCCTTGAGCTTGTACCCCAGTTGCTTCCATAACTCCCTTTCAATCTCCAAAGCCGCTTGGAAGATCCTTTCAATAGTTTCAAACTTATGAAGAGTCATGTGTATTGAGATTTCTTTGTTTAAGCCAACCTTGAACCGGATGATATTGTGGCTCACGTGCTCTCCTCTATGATCAAGTTTCAAGATGAGTTGTTTAAACTCATCATAGTAGGTTGCCACACTTTTGTTTCCTTACTTAAATTTCTACAATTTTGCAAGGAGTTCATGTTGATAGCTTTCGGGAAGGTACCTTTGCCTCATAAGATACCTTAACCGAAACTAGGGAGGGGGTTGCCCCTCAATCAATATGTTGCCAAAATGTTTGACATACTCCCACCACGTGGTAGCATATATATCCCTCAAAATGAGCAATGGCGTAGCAACTTTTCTTATCCTCCGTGAGATCATTCACTTGAAAGACTATCTCGCATGCGAATTCCCATGCGATAAACTCTTCTGGATCACTTTCTCCCCTAAAGATCGGAAGCCCTACTTTTATGGTGTTGAGGCCAACATCCCTTTCCCGAACACCTTGGCCGCCCCTACCTTCAAGCCCCTGGTTCTCCCTCGGTTCTACCCTTTTACCTCTTATCCCATCTTTCATCAAATAAGGATCATCATATATTCCATACCCCCTCTTCGGTTCTCCCTCACAAATCTCTCTTCTTGCATAGGCGGGTTTTGGATATTTGGAATTTGGTTTGGTTTGGAGGAGTCGTATTTAAGGGTGGCATTTGGGTTCCAAGTCCGTCATGTGGGACTTGGTGATGTGGGGAATGGCTAGCTAAATCCATCAAGGCCTCGACCTTGTGAGTAATAGTTGGCTTGAGGTATGACATTCGGTGGGTACATTCTTTGGTATGTGGCTTCAGGGGTAATGGTTGGGGATGTGTTTAGAGGAGTTGAGGGTCGCGAACTCCGTTGGCTTTCTACCATTTCCATTCGGCCACTAATAGAGGCCACTTCCACTCCCAACTTATCAAGACCCGCATTCACTCTAGCCACGTCCCGAGATAAGGATTCAAGATTAGCCACAAGAGCATTCAAAACATTTTGGTCCATGGTTTGTGCATTGGAAGTTTCGGGTTCTATGTGTAGTGTTTCCACTTGACAATGTATCTACAAAATGCACAAACGTTAGTTTAAAATATCTTCACACACTCTCAGCTTCCTCACTTGGCCCTTCAAGTGTTGTAAGCCGGCTATCAATCCTTGAGTGCTTAGGAATGAGTCTACTCTTGAGTTAGAATGGATTTCGGTTTGGAAGACTCAAGGAAGTTTTGTACGCACTTGAACGAAGAATAACTACGAATTATAAACGAGCAAAGCACCACAAAGAACGTTGACACGAAAACGTACAGAAACTAGTTCACAACTTAGTAGGTTGTTACTTAGTTGCCAACTAGTGTAGGAGTCAATAAAAAGGAAACTATTAGAGACAAGGAAAGAAACTTGGAATGTCCTATGACTTGAGTTTTTGTTGTTGATGTGGCCCACAATTTTTTTTTAATTTTGGCCGTTTGGGGTGTTGTTTTGTTGAAGTTTTTGTAGTCCAACTTGAATGATTCAATATTGTTGGTTTGGTGAGGCCTTGTTTGATTTTTGGAGTGAAAAGACAAGCCTTGGACGACCTTTTTTCCAAAGGACAAAAGGTGTCAATAAACTTTTCACCGACTTGCACCAAAATGGCAAAACACCTTTTTGGCTTTGATTTGTTCCTTTCCCGTTTTGGTTCTTTTTGGAAAAGGTTTGACACCATTTTGGTAAGTAAGCTTTTGGGGAGCTCCTTTTGTCTATTTGCCTCTTTGGTGTTGTCTTGAAACTAATTCCAAGACAAACACAAGACTTTCACCTCTCTTCCTTTTTCAAATCAAACACACCTTTTGTTGAACATTCACCTCAAGAACAATATTATGAACAACAATAAGAACACTTATGAACAACAGCAATACAAGCTAACACACGAAACTACTAAGAAAAGAAAAATAACACCTAAATCTAGACACTTCTCGGCCAAACACAAGTCACTAGATAACACTTTTTTTCAACTAGAAGAGCCCAAGATGGGTGGTGTAAGAACACGACCAGTCTTCGCTCTGATATCAAATGATACCAAACGGTATCTAAAAGAGCACAAAAACAGTCCGCAAACGCACAAACAGTCCACATGCACAAAACACTAAACGAAAACAACAAACTTAAACTTCAACGATAAAGAAGATATGTAACTTGACACAATGAGAACTCATAATGCAGCAACTAAAGAGTGTATTAATACTCTAAAACCTCCACAAAATAAGTTAACAAGAACCACCTTCTTACAGAATACAAGAGGAACTCAGTTCACTCAAGCACTATCGTTTCTAGCCGATACACACAACACAAGAAGAAATCATTTCTTGTGATGTCAAAGTGGTGGTCTACTCTCTTCTTGAGAGGAAAGTGATGTTCAGTATTACAAGTGATTTCAAGAATAAGTTAACTAAGTAACAAATCTAAAGAAACACCTTAAATAGTCTTTACAAAAAGGATGGCAAAATGACCCCTTTACCCTTAATGAAGGAGGTGGGTTTGGAGTGTATAAATGGGCTGCCTTGTAGTGTTTTTAAGACACTCAAGGCATGTCTTCACATTTAAATACATACACTTTCTTGGATGGTCTCGTGTCACACTTGCACACACATCGATCTTTATGGCCATCCCGTATCATGTATCTGATGCAATCATACCTTTGTCATTTTTGTCTTCCTCAGTCGTCCCCAACCTCTTTTTGCCATGGAAACCCTCACAGGTGCACGTTCGCATAGGGTGTTAAACATACACTGAGAGTATATTACTGTATTTTACAAATAATCTCTTATGAATTTAATTTGTTGGTGCTTCCAGAAGCTGTTTTTTATAAGCTAAAAAAATAATTTTTTCTAAACTAATTTTTTAAAAATAAAGTATTTTTGAAAAAATGTACTTAGAAACATCTGTTTAAATTTTTATTAAAAACACTAATTATTACTCAAAAATTATTGTATTTGTCAAACACAAGCTTTTGCCCACCGAAAAATATTTTAAAAAAGACTTTCCAAAATAAGCTAATTTTAAAAATTTCACCTGACGCAAAACTCAAATTTTGAAGTCAGTTTGATTTTATTTGATTCTTCCATTGGATTTGCAATTTCAATTCGCCTTGAACACCCCTAGCGCGCGCAGCTACCATGTTTTAGTAGTTTAATAAGAGTACATACATTCCCTTTTCCATTAAACCCTTTATTATTAGTGCAAGAGATCAAAAATCTTCACGATCTGATAAATTAACAGAATATTTATTACAAGATCAAATATCTAGAATATCTCTCGATAATTTCATAAACTCATGGAATATCATAAAGGGATCAAAATCCTCTCTTCTTAATAATTAAATACATCAAGAAGATCCATAAATCCTCCTTTCATGAAAATCAAATCCAAATATTTCTACGTTCGAGAAATACGACATTAACAATCCTCGAGTTATGTAGAAAATTCATATCAAATTTAAATCTTCCTATATTCGAGAAATACTCTACTAATGATCCTGAAATTAAGGAGAAAATCAAGAGAGAAGAATCAAGGGAGGACAAATTGTACCCATATCGTTTATCAATAAAAATTCTTATTTTTTCTTATTTTATTTGTGATTGTAATTTATTTCTATCACAGTAAAATTTATTACAAATAAATTGACACGTCCAGTGGGACCAAATCTGTCCTTCATCTCTTCTCTCACAAATTAGATCTGCAAATCTGGAGCCAGAAAATTACAAAGATGAAAGAGTACTTCAAAACTCGTCTTTGAGTTTCATCAAGTCTACATGGCGGCAAGCCTTGAAGAAGGGGTCATTTGTAGACACCAAGAATTTGTGGAACTCCACAAGACGAATTCAAGTTCTGTTAGAGTTCTTAGAGGCTATTCTACCATAAACCCTAGATTATGCTTATATAAAGGGGCAAATATTATTTGAAAAAAGGCATCTTCAATATCCCACAAATTAATAGAATATTCACAAAGAGATCAAACATCTCAATATCTAACTCATGGGATATCATAAAGGGATTAAAAATCTCCCTTCTTGATAATTAAATAAAATACATTAAGAAAATCCACAAACCCTCCTTTCATGGAGATCAAATTCAAATATTTCTATATTTGAGAAATTCCACTAACGACCTACTCACGGAGAAAATTTATATCAAATCCAAATCTTCTTAGGTTCGAGAAATATGCTATTAACAACCCTCGAATTACGGAGAAAATCATATCAAATTCAAATCTTCCTACATTCAAGAAATACGCTACTAACGGCCCTCGAATTACAGAGAAAATTAAGAGAGTAGAATCAAAGGAGGAACAAAATTGTCCTCACATTGTTTATCAATAAAAATATTCTTGTTTCTTCATATTTTATTTGTGGCTGAAGTTTATTTTTCATAAATTAAATTATGTTGATAACAAATTGGCACGCCAAATGGGACCAAATCTTCCCTTAATCTCTTCTCTCATAAATCAATATGCAAATCTATAGTCACAAAACCGTGAAGATGAAAGCTCTATGGGAACGTCCAAAAAGTCTGGTCAAATGCAAACATTATTATTAGAACTTCAAGACTCGTCTTAAAGTTTCATCAAGTCTACACTCCGACAAGCCTTGAAGTAGGGGCATTGTAGACATCAAAATGTTGTGGAATCTACAACAAGAATTCAATTTTTGTTAGGGTTCTTGGAGGCTACTTTATCCTAAACCAAACGTGGTGACTACTCTACTCTAAATCCTAAATTACACCTATATAAAGGGGCAACTATTTTCTTAAAGAGGCATCTCCCAATATCCCACAAATTCACGAGATATTCACAAAGAGATAAAAAATCTACAAGATCCCACAAATTAATGGAATATTCATAACAAGATCAAACATAACAAATATCTCTCGATAATTTCATAAACTCATAGGATATCACAAAGGGATAAAAACTCTTTCTTCTTGACAATCAAATACATCAAGAAGATCCATAAATCCTCCTTTCATGAAAATGAAATGCAAATATTTCTACGTTTGATAAATACACCACAACAACCCTCACTACTAAAAATGGGAGAAAACCGACCACAAAAATTGATTCCCAATTTCCGACCATAAAATCGACTAAAATGTGTGGTCGAAAAAGTAGTGGTGGTTTTTTAAAAATCGACCACTAGTGGTCGGTTTTTTAAAGAATATATATATATTTTTAAAATTCATTATTATTTTATGAAAATAGAAAAAATAATTTTCAAAATAAAAAAATTCAAAATAAACCGACCACAAGTGGTTGATTTTTTTTAAAAATTAATTAATTAATTTTAAAAAAATTCAGAAAAACCTACCACATATGGTCGATATTTTTGATAATTTTGTAAAAAAAATATTGAAAAATTTCAAATACAAACATTAAAAATCAAATTATTTACAATACAGCCCACCAATCATATACAATCATTAAAAATCAAATCAAATTATTTATAATACAACCCACCAATCATTTAATATACAATCAACCAACCACCATAAGAATACAAACATTAAAAATCAAATTATTTACAAAATTTATCGAAGTTCTAAATCTAAACTATAAAACATAGAAAATACAAAAACTACAACTCATCATCTGCATCTTCAATCTCAGCATCACCCATTCTATTTTCAATATTTTGTTGATATATCCAGCTATAATCAGTTTCCATCTACACAATCAACCACATTTAAGTAATTAGTTCAAGTCACAAAAGCTCACATTTCAAATACTTACACCTAAACATTTTCAAGTCACTAATTCAATTCACAAGTTACCAAAGTAGACTAAATTCAAATGAAAAGTTCACGTTTTCAGTACCTACATAAAATATTTTGAAGTCACTAATTCACTTCTAAAGTGACCACACTTTACAAAAATCAAAACGCAAGTTCACATTTCAAGTACCTAAATTCAAAACAAAAATCACTAATCCATAATTCAAGTAACTACACTTAAACATTTCAAGTCACTTCATAAGTTACCTAACTAAACTAAATTCAAAATGAAAAGTTCACATTTCAAGTACCTAACACCTAAATATTTTCAAGTCACTAATTCACTTCGCAAGTTACCAAACTAAACTTAATTCAAAATGAAAAGTGCACATTTCAAGTATCTACACCTAAATATTTTCAAGTCACCAAGTCACCTCACAAGTTACCAAACTAAACTAAATTCAAAATGAAAAGTTCACATTTCAAGTACCTACCCTTAAACATTTTCAAGTCACTAACTCACTTCTCAAGGGACCACTTAACTATATTCAAAACACAAGTCTACCTTTCAAGTAACTACACTTAAACATTTTCGACCCACTAATGCACTTCTCAAGTTACCACACTTAACTAAATTCAAAACACAAGTTCACATTTCAAGTACCTACACTTAAAACATTTTCAAGTCACTAACTCACTTCTCAAGTGACCACACTTCACTATATTCAGAACACAAGCCCACCTTTCAAGTGACTCTTCAATAATGTCAAAGGGTGCGTGTATGATTCGTCAAAACTAGTGTATTTTTGGAGAATTTGACAAGGGTGCGGCATCGAAAGTGAAGAGTTTGACACTTCTCAAGTCACTTATTCACTTCTCAAGTGACCACACTTAGGGCTGGGCATATTTTGGTCTAAATAAAAAAAACCAAAAAATCAAACCGAAATTTAATTTTGGTTTCGGTTTTTCGGTTTTTAGGATCGGTTTCGATTTGTAATTTTTGAAATTCGATTTTTCGGTTCAGTTTCGGTTTTAAAAAAAAAATTCGGATAAACCGAAAAACCGAAATTTTATAAATAAATAAATAATATGTATATTTTATTATATAATATATATATATATATATATATATATATATATATATATTCAGTAAGCAGTAACTAGTAAGTAGTAAGCACAATTGCACAATTTTAAAACCCTAAATCTCTAACACATTACACAAGCCAGCAGCCGCAGTTACGCGCCATTTCTCACGTATGGTACAATCCACCGGCGACGACGACTCTTCCTTGCTTCGCTCCTCCGTACAATCCACCGGCGACGGCGAAGGCAAGGCGGCGAGCAAGCGACAAGCCGACAAGCGTTCCTTCTTTCTACTGGACACTGTTGTGGGCTTGTTACTTGTAGGCTGTAGCTATCTACCGGAAGCGACGAGGAATAGTTGAGCCGGCGACGACCACTGTCGTCTGTCTGTGGGTTTTTTGAGTTGGTTGCCGGCGACCAATCATTCAATTAATCGACAACCAATTTTTCGATCAGTCAATGCTTCCAATTATGTCTAATCCGGTATTCTTTTTTATTCCTCATTTAAATTGATAGTTTAAGATTAAAGGCGGAGAAGTGAGAATTAAAAATAATTACATTATTTTCACAGATTGGAAGCAGGGTAAGTGAAGGTGGAGCATCAAATGAAAATATTTTAATTTCATCTCCAAATGAAGTTGAAACTGCCATTGAAGCTGAACCTTTGAAGAAAAGAAAGGCCATGGAACCTAGGGCAAAATGTTGGAAATGGTTTGACAAGTTTGTTGATGAAAAAACGGGAGCTAAAAAAGCAAAATGTAAGTACTGTGGACAAATTTATGTTGTTCCTTCAAGTGTTAGTGGTACTTCGTCGATGAATAATCACATGCTAAAGTTATGTCCTTATCGCCTCAATGTTAGTGTTAAAGACAGTCAAACAAAATTAACTTTTCAACCATCTTCTGCGGGTGAAAAGAAAGGGGCATTGGGTACTTGGACATTTGATCAAGGACAAAGTAGGAAAGCTTTAGCCCAAATGATAGTTGTTGATGAGTTTCCGTTTAGTTTTGTTGAAAAGGAAGGTTTTAAAAATTTTATGAGAGTCACAGCCCCACACTTTCATATTCCTTCTCGTAGAACCTTGACAAGAGATTGTTATCAGTTCTATAATGAAGAGAAACAAGTTTTGAAAAAAGTTTTCAAAGAAGTACGTCCAAAAGTTTGTCTTACGACACATACTTGGACATCTATACAAAAAATTAACTACATGTGTCTAACAGCTCATTTTATAGACACAAATTGGAAATTTCATAAATGAGTGATAAATTTCTGTCCGATTTCTAGTCATAAAGGTGTTGATATGGCTGCTTCCATTACTAACTGTTTGCTTAAATGGGGTTTGGATACTGTTTTTAGTATTACAGTTGATAATGCTAGTTCCAACGATGTTACTGTGATAGAAATGTCTAAATAGTTAAATAATTGGGGAACTAACATAATGGAGGGTCAGCATCTTCATGTGAGGTGTATGGCACACATTCTTAATCTTATTGTGCAAGATGGGCTGAAGGAAATTGATAAGTCTGTCAAGCGAGTGAGACAAGCTGTGAAGTATGTTAAACAATCTGCCGCTAGAGTTAAAAAGTTCAAAGAATGTTGTGAATATCAAATGATAACTTGCAAGAAATCTTTATGTTTAGATGTTCCTACTAGATGGAACTCTACATACTTAATGCTTGAAATAGCACAACATTTTGAGCTTGCATTTGAAAGATTTTGTTTCTATGATAATGGTTTTTTGGATTATCTTCGTACTTCTCCTTGTGAAAATGGAACTAATGCAGGGGCTTTTACAAATGAGGATTGGGAAAATGTGAGGGCAATGATAAAATTTTTGAAAACTTTTTATGATCTTACTTTGAAAGTTTCTGGTTCAGAATATGTTACTAATAGTGTGCATTTTGTGGAAATTGCTGAGCTTGATCTGATTTTGAAAGAGATGATAGAAAATGAAGATTTTCATTTGAGAAAAATGGCAACAAATATAAGGGAAAAGTTTAGAAAGTATTGGGGTGATCCAGAGAAAATGAACAAAATGATCTTAATTTCATCTGTATTGGATCCCCGTAACAAACTAGAATATGTTCCTTTTGCAATTGTGGACATGTTTGGAAAAGAAATTGGGAACAAGTTGTCTGATTCAGTGGAGGCATATATGAAAACCTTGTTTGAGCATTATGTTAAGAAATCAAAAAACTCTTCATCTTCATCTACTTCTTCTTATTCTGGAAACTTTTCATCTGTAAGTGGTTATGGAAACTTTCAAAGAAGAGAACTAATGAGAACAAAACAATAATTTGATAAACATAAAGAAATTAGCGGAGGTTCAAGCAGTAAATCTGAGTTGGAAAAATATCTTGCTGAAGAGATTGAGCCAGATTCGGAAAATTTTGACATATTAGGTTGGTGGAAAATTAATGAGCCGAGATTTTCCATTCTTGCTGAGATGGCTCGTGATGTTTTAGCCATTCCCATTTCCAGTGTCGCATCTGAATGTGCATTTAGCACGGGAGACCGTCTTATTGATCCCTTTAGGAGTTCATTAACTCCTAAACTAGTGCAATCTCTTATTTGTCTTCAAGATTGGCTTAGACGTGAACCTATTCCAATTAATGTTGAGGAAGATTTAGAGTATCTTGAGCAACTTGAAATTAATAAGAATTTTATGATTTTGTATTCATTTTATTGAAAATAATTTCTTATTTATATTGCATATCAACTAACAAGTGTCTTATATTTTTTTAGAAATGACTTGTAGTGGAACTGAGTCTAGCATTGTTGATGTATAGTTGTCAATAAGCAAATTTGGATTGTGGGTAAGTGTGTTTTTGCGTTCTTTTTCTACTTCTACTTCTATTAGTTTCTTGATTTGAAAGTGTGTTTGGGTTGAATTATGCAAGTTGCAGATGACTGCATTATCTCTAGCTTGGTCTTGCAATTTAATAAGAAATCATCAAGATAGAGTAGTATGTTGTTTATGTTGATTTGATTGGCTTTAAACCTGAGCTGATCAGATTTTTATATATGATGTTTGAATGTGTTGAAGGATCCGATGCTTAGTGGGATCATGTGATGTTCCTTTGACTGTTCTTTGTTGGAACACTGATTTGTCATATTTTTTTTTATCTTGGTTGAGGTGGTGTCTCTGCACCACATGGAACTATGGTACGTTTAAAATTTGGGTGTGCTCAGTTGACAGCTCTTTAGAATGTATATAGCTTTGATTTCTTTTTTACTATTTAAAATGCAATTTGAAGTGAATCGTGTGCTCTTTAACTTGATTTTTCATATCACAATCAAACTTTCACTTGATCAATAATTATTCCAGATGCCTTAGAGACTAGAGAGAGTGAGATTTTCAGATAAGTTGTTAAAAAGTTTTAAAGTGGTCATATAACTTGGAACGTGATAATACTTTATTTACTGGAAGAGGTGGTTTTTATATTGTCTTTAATTTTTATATTGGAAGATTTGATGTCATTCCTTAGGAATTGCAAGTGTAGGTTGTGTCATCCTTGATACCTGGACGCCATAATACAATGAGGTGGCATGTTTGATTATAGTGAAATATTTTCTATCAATTGCATGCAAAGTATTTACCTGGTATATGATATTACTTCTGTATCATACAACTGTATGTAGCCGTGTAGGGAATTTGCATATTTTATTCATTTTTAATGTAAGAAAGTTGTGTATATTGTTTTAGTTTAGTGATGCAGTCTATAGTATTAGTAAATCTTTTTGTATAATAAAGTTTGAACTCACAACAAATTTTCTTGAACTATAGATGATTGTTGTGGTTGATTTGTGGGTTGTGGGTCGGTGGCTGTTTTGGTGGACTGTTATAGCTGTCTTATGGACTAATGGTGGTGGTTGTTTTGCAATTTTATGAAATATTGTGTATTTGTATTATTTTATTGACCGATTTATCATTTATGGACTGTTTTAATGTTTTATGGACTATTTTAGTGACTCGAATGTTTTATGTAATGTTTTGACGACTTTAGACTATTTATGAAGAAATAGTGTGTGGACTGTGGTAGTTCTTTTATGAATTATTTTTACGACTTTATTGTTGTTTGTGGACTATTTATGCAAACTTATGCATAATGAAGTTATGTATTATGTTAAAATTATGGTTATATCATTTAATTTCGTTCGTGTTGAGTTATTTATAGTTATTTATATTTGGGAATGAAAAATAGTTTAGAAAAAAAGATTATTTTTCTAGAAAAATCATCAATATTAAATGCTTACTACTTTAATCATTAAAACAGAAATAAAAATCCGAAATAACCGAACCGAATTTGTAAAAATCGAACCAAACCGAAATAATTTTGGTTTGGTTATGGTTTTCATTTTCATCAATCCGAAAATCGAAAAACCGAACCGATATTCAACAATCAAACCGAACAAACCGAATGCCCACCCCTAACCACACTAACTAAATTCAAGTCACAAAAGTTCACATTTCAAGTACCTACACTTAAACATGTTCAAGTCACTAATTCACTTCACAAGTTACCAAACTAAACTTAATTCAAAATGAAAAGTTCACGTTTCAAGTACCTACACTTAAAACATTTTTAAGTGACTAATTCACTTTTCAAGTGACCACACTTTCCTAAAATAAAAAACGCAACCTAAATTCAAAATAAAAGTCACTAATTCATAATTCAAGTAACTACACTTAAACATTTCAAGTCACTAACTCATTTCACAAGTTACCTAACTAAACTAAATTCAAAATGAAAAGTTTACATTTCAAGTACCTATACCTAAACATTTACAAGTTACCAAACTAAACTTAATTCAAAATGAAAAGTTCACCTTTCAAATACCTACACTTAAACATTTTCAAGTCACTAATTCACTTCTCAAGTGACCATACTTTACTAAAATTAAAACACAAGTTCATATTTCAAGTACCTAAATTCAAAACAAAAGTCACTAATTCATAATTCAAGTAACTACACTTAAAACATTTCAAGTCCACTAATTCACTTCACAAGTTACCAAACTAAACTAAGTTCAAATTAAAAAGTTCACATTTCAAGTCACTAATTCACTTCACAAGTTACCAAACTAAATTAAATTCAAAATGAAAAGTTCACATTTCAAGTACCTACACCTAAACATTTTCAAGTCACTAAGTCACTTCACAAGTTACCAAATTAAACTAAATTCAAAATGAAAAGTTCACATTTCAAGTACCTCAACCTAAACATTTTCAAGTCACTTCACAAGTCCACCTTTCAAGTAACAACACTTCAAACATTTTCGACTCAGTAATGCACTTCTCAAGTGACCACACTTAACTAAATTCAAAACACAAGTCCACATTTCAAGTACCTACACTTAAACATTTTCAAGTCACTTATTCACTTCTCAAATGACCACACTTAACTAAATTCAAAACACAAGTCCACATTTCAAGTACATATACTTAAACATTTTCAAGTCACTAACTCACTTCTCAAGTGACCACACCTAACTAAATTCAAAACACATTTTCATTGATTGATTTTGTTGTTCTCATTTTCAAGAAGGGTCGAACATTGGAGTATTTTTTAGTGAAGAAATATTTTTTACTTCTTTTACTATAATGAATAATGTAAAGTACAAAAGAAAAAAGTATAAAAAGAGTTACGAAAAAGAAATTGAATCAGTGGCTAGCCAAAAGAACTTAAAATATGATAGATAATGGAGCAAAATGAACCAACTTTTCCATTTAAAATAAAAACTAGATAAGTGGCCCAACATTCAGAGTCTGATATTGTTTTTGAACGATTTTCTAACGCCTACCATACATAAGAGTTAAAATGCATAGCATTAATAATATAACTACAATTTCACAAATACAAAAAGACAGCTCCATCACACCTAAATAGTGACAAACATGAAAATTTTCTATATTACCTTAGGCTAATTTACCCGAGCAAGTATTTCATTTCTTTGTGCTTTCCATCTAAAGCACTTGCAAAATCAAATCCAACACAATTCAAATTGTTCATTTCACTATGTATGAAACTAAATATATCAAAATTCATTGTTGTAAACATCCGCACCTTCATATTTTTGCTGACCTCTATCAGAAGTGCTTTTTGTTTGAATACCAATCAAGTGTTTCAAGAGTGAACAGATGGTTCATATCACATTGGACTGCAACGACGGCGGCATAAGAGAGGGGGAGGAGGGTCGCCTGTTGTCCGGTGTACTGCTCCGGCGGCGGCAGTCGTGTTGGAAGTTTAGGGAGGAAGAGAAGGATGAGAGAAGAGAGAAAAAGAGAAGGGAAGGGGGTTGCGGCTGTGAGGGAAAGAAAATGAGGGTTAGGGTTGTCTTTTGTTAAAAAAGGGAAGGAAAAGGCTTGTTTAATCTCGATCATTAGATCAATTTTGATTAATGACTGAGATTAAAATTTGAGTTTAAAGTTTTGGTTGTGTAAAAAAAAATTTAAGGAAAAATATGGTTAAAATTGATATTCCATCAAGTTTGAAATTTAAATTTAAATAATCCTTTTTTTTACATGAAATATTAATAGGCCTCCAATCTTTTTTACTTTTATATTTCTCAAATTAATTTTAAATATATTTTATCAATAAGTGTATAATATAATTTTAAAAAGCACAAATCATAATATTAAAAATGAATTAAAAAGACAAAAAATGTTAAATTAAAACTTAAAATAGGCAGTTATATTTTAAATGAAATAAATAAGTACATTTATTGTCCAAATTGGTAAATGTATTAAGTTTTTACAGTCAAGTTTACGAGGCGATATAATTTTCTCTGAAGTAATATCACAAGATTTTATATCCTAGTTAGAAATTAAAAGAAGATTGTACTCACTATATTTTATAATTGAAAGGTTATTGGTATTTCGTATTGTTAACTAATAAGGATTATTTAAATTCGAAGTTCAAACTTAAGGGACTTTTTGATCATTTTTCTCTCATTTTTGAGTCACTTTTAATAATTATTAATTTTTAAGAAAAATACATAAAGTTCGATGATATTATTGGAACAAAAATAAGATAAATGACTTTCAATTACTGCATATGTCACTACACGAGATATACGTATATATACATATATTCAATTGTCTTTAAAAGGGAAGAGAGAGAAAAGTAATACATACTTCTATTTTAACAACTTTATCGTTACATGCTTAATATAAAAAATAAGTTAAAAACACCCTTATATTTGATAGAATGATTAGATAAGCTCTGTTTCCCATTTCAAATTCGAAGCAATTCTTTCATGACAAGGAACATATTCCTCGAGTTTCTTGACAAGCACTGTTGATGTTGGCGCAGATACGATGATTTGGCGAGCATTGGGACTGATGAAGCCTTCCTCCACAGCTTTGTCAATAAATGACAATAATGAATTGTAATATCCATCCACATTTAGCAATCCTACCGGCTTATCGTGGATGCCAAGCTGTGCCCAACTAACTACTTCAAGTAGCTCATCAAGTGTGCCATAACCACCTGGTAAAGCAATAAAAGCATCAGAGTGCCTAGCCATTTCTGCTTTTCTTTGATGCATATCTGCAACTTCCTTCACTTCTTTTATTGTTTCACCAGTTAACTCTCTAGGCATGAGTGTCTTGGGAATAACTTCAATAACATGCCCGCCACCATCATGAACTGCTTCTGAAACCAAATCCATTAGGCCTATGCTACCTCCTCCATAGACCAAATCAATGTTTCTTGAGACCAATTCTTTACCTAGCTCAATAGCAGCATCCTTGATTACTACTTTTCTTCCCTTGACTACTCCCACAAAACACACAAATTCTCTTAAATTTTGACACCATAACATCACTTTCTATTTTTATTTTCTTAAAGTTTTTTCTACTTTTTTCTCTATAGTAACTCTGATCACTTAAAAATTGTGTGGAAAATGATTTGAAAGTATAGGGTATTTATAGAATTTTTTTTGGGTTTAAAAAAATATTTTAATTGAAAAAACATTTTTTTTTTAATAAAATTGGCAATTTAGCCGTTTTGGGCTCCCAACGGTCATATATCCATTGGGCCGAACGGCCATTTTTTAAAAACACCGATCACAAGTGGTGGGTTTTTAAAAAAATAAATTTTAAAAAAATTAAAATTCGACCAGAAGTGGTCGATTTTTACAAATATTTTTTAATTATATTTTAAAAAAAAAGCGATCACAAGTGGTAGTTTTTTTTTTTAAAAAAAAAATCTTTTCAAAAAATCGACCACAAGTGGTCGGTTTTTATAAATATTTTTTAATTATATATATTTTTTAAAAAACGACCACAAGTGGTAGGTTTTTTAAATAAAAATTTAAAAAAAATTATAAACCTACCACAAGTGGTCGGTTTTTATAAATATTTTTAATTATATTTTTTTAAAAAAAAACTACCACAAGTGGTAGGTTTTAATATATTTTTTTTAATTATATTTTTTTAAAAAAAACTGACCATTAAAATAATTTTTTTTTTAAAAAAAAACTACCACAAGTATTCGGTTTTTATAAAGATTTTTTAATTATATTTTTTTAAAAAAAATCGACCACTTGTGGTCGGTTTTTTCTATTCTTTTTAAATTTGTATTTGTTAAATAAATAATAATTATTATTAAAATTATTGTATTAATTAATTTGATTTTTTAAAATAGAAAAGCTACCACTTGTGGTAACTTTTTTTAAAAAAAATTAAAAATTAAAAAAAAAAAAAAAACGGCCACCAGTGGTCGGTTTTTTTCGACCACAACTTGTGGTCGTTTTTTTGTGGTCGGTTTTGCCGATTTTTTTAGTAGTGCCTCGAGTTATGGAGAAAATCCATATCAAATTCAAATCTTTCTATATTCGGAAAAAACGCTACTAACGATCCTCAAATCAAGGAGAAAATCAAGGGAGGAATAAAATTTTACCCATATCGTTTATCAATAAAAATTCTTGTTTCTTCATAATTTATTTGTGATTACAATTTATTTTTGTCACAGTAAAATTTGTTGCAAACAAATTGGCACATTCAGCGGGACCAAATTTGCCCATCATCTCTTCTCTCACAAATCAGATCTGCAAATCTGTTGCTAGAAAATTACAAAAATGGAAAAGTACTTCAAGACTCGTCCTTGAGTTTCATCAAGTCTATATGCCGACAACTCTTGAAGTAGGGGACATTTGTAGACACCAAAATTTTGTGGAACTCTAGAAGACGAATCCAATTTCCATTGGAGTTCTTAGAGACTATTCTGCCCTAAACCTAGATTATGTTTATATAAAGGGGCAAATATTCTCCGAAAAGGTATCTCCAATATCCCACAAATTCACGGGATATTCACAAAGAGATTAAAAATCTCAAATATCCCACAAATTAATGAGATATTCATAAAGAGATCAAACATCTCGAATATCTCTCGATAATTTCATAAACTCACTGAATATCACAAAGGGATCAAAACCCACTCTTCTTGATAATCAAATACATCAAGAAGATCCACAAACGCTCCTTTCATGGAGATCAAATTCAAATACTCCTACGTTCGAGAAATACGCCACTAACGATCCTCGAGTTATGGAGAAAATCTATATCAAATCCAAATCTTTCTACGTTCGAAAAATATGCTATTACCGATCCTCAAATTATGGATATAATCAAGAGAGAAGAATCGAGAGAGGAATAGAATGTACCCATATCGTTTATCAATAAAAATTCTTGTTTTTTCATATTTTATTTGTGATTGTAATTTATTTTTGTCACTGTAAAATTTGTTGCAAACAGCAGTGACATCAAATATTGAGTTTTTTGAAGTTTTCAGCTAATTGAACTGATTTCTGGAGGAAGTCTTATGAGGAAGTCTTAATTGAGATTTTGGATAGGCAAGTCCTTCGCTTGAGGACTAAGGATGTGGCATTGGTGAGGTCCTTTGGAGGAACCATAAGGTGGAAGAATCTACTTGGGAGGATGAAGAGGATATGAAGTCCAGATATCTGTCCTTGTTCCCCGAGTTGGATAATCGTGCTTAAGGTATGGGTTTTCCTACTCTTTTTGGTTTCTAACTTTGTTAAAGGTTTTGTGATTGCATTCCTGTCTTACAATCATGCTAATAGATGCCTTGAATCCTCATTCGGGGATGAATTATCCTGGGAGGGGGGAGTAATGTAACACCCCAGATTTTTGCCTCTGAAAATTTCTTGACATCTCTGCTCATTGCCAAAGTAACGACTCGCCTAATGAGTTGTAAAGACTCATTATGAGTTATAGGACCCCAATCATATCCTGAACAGTGTAAGTGCCCAAGTTATTATTCTAATTATGACCTCTGTCTTATGAGTCATAAGGTAAGGTAATGAGTCGTATGGAGGGACTCGTGACCAAACCAGTGGATTGGCTAATATTTCTTCCTAAGTACACTAGGACCCTACAAGTCATAATGTCATATTACAAGTCGTATTGTACGACTCGTTCGGTTAACAATAAGGATGCCCCGAGTCACTGCCGAGAAAACAACTCATATCTAGACGTCACGAGTCATGACTTGACCCATAGCGACTGGGGACAGTTTTTCCTACACGTTCTCATTAAGGGAAAATTGGTCTTTTATCCCATCCAACTTCTATCTCATGACTTAAAAAACTTTTGTAGACCTATTATTATCAAATTATCATAACATAAGCACTATTCTTCTCTCTCAAATCCCCAAGGCAAGAACAACAAGGGTTTCTAAGGATTTGGCTTCTAGAGCTCCAATTGGTGATTTTCCTCCATAATTCTTATTACTTTCAGGAATGTATATCTTTCCTACAAACTTGTGTTTTATTCATGGCATGTAATGTTAATATTCATATGGTTTTTAATGTTGATTTTGGAACTTGGGTTGAGTGTGTTGGATGATTGTTGTTGTGTTCCCATGATTTTATATGCATTGTTTATGCTTTATTGATGGTTTCTGAAATGTTTGGGTGCATGGGCATGGTAATATGGGATGAAGGTCATGGCATTCTCCCAAATTAATGATTTTTGGTATTGGAATTGGTTTAGAAATTGTGTAACCTCAACCCACTTGCTTAATTGGCTTTGAAACATAGTTAATCACATGGTTTGTCTTACTATCCTAAACTATTACATTGTATAAAAGGATAAATCGAATACTATAGACATATAAAATTTGAGGGATTAGATTCATACAAAATTTGAATTTAGTTCATGATCATTTGGGTTAATTAATCAATATGGGCCTTAAAAATTAGTTGGTCCATTTTATCAAATTCAAGACCAAGGTCCATTATGCCTTGGGGACCTAACCCATGCCATGTGTTAGGGTGACTTGGCATCCCCGTCAAATTAAAGACCAACAAGGTGACGCAACAAGTCCAAATGATGTGGAAATCTCATTCAAATTCAAGAACCAGTCAAAAGTTGCCAAGTGTTAAAGTGACATATTTCGGCCAATCAAAAGAAACCAAGACTACTCCCTACAACTATAAATAGGGGGTAACATAACATTCTAAAGGAGATTTGGAAAGAGGACTTTGACAAGCATTGACAACATCGGCATTGACAATCAAGTTCTTGCAAGGATCAATCGACGGAGTTCTTCATGGAGATTATTCTAAAGTGACAAAACTTTTTCCGACATTCCCGGCGATTGAAATACATCTACAAGCGTCCAAACCATCCAACGATTTGAGAAACACGCTATTGAAGGCCCTTAGATCATTTCAAAGTTTAGGAGAGAAGAATCAAGAGAGTTACGGAATTGTACTCACAAGATTCATCCATAAAAAAATACTTTTTTTCTTTTATTTATCTTTGGTTGCAGTTAATTTTTTACGCTACAAAAATTTGTTGCGAACAAATTTTGACACACCCAGTGGGCCCATTTCTGCTCTTTATCTCTTCCTCCTTCAAATTGGAAGCTACAAATTCAACTATTTCAATGGACTTCGGAAAAACAAACGATGTTACATGCAAGGGTTCTAATGCCGCGTCTGTTGACCTCAGTGGTGTTGGACCAATTACTCGCCAAAATTTCAAGGCTAGTGTCTTGGATGAATCTGAATACTTCACTTATTTTGAGGTGGCAAAAAATAACAACTCTCATGTGACAACTGCTAGGGGGAATCTTGCATTCATGTTCTTTGGCAAACTTTCTCTAACCGGAGCCAATATTGGTGAACCTAAATATTTAATGGATTCGCCAATGTCAACGAAGGTCAATTCCTTAATGGCTTACTCAACTGACATGGATGAGAAGTTTTCAATGATGGATCAAACCATTGAAGCCCTAAACAAGTTAGTTGACGATAATAATATTCATATCACTCAACTCATGAACAAACTAGAGGCCTATGAACTAGGAGAGTCAACTCACATCCATACGTATCCACCCGGTTTCACTTGACAAAATAGGGATGTTGAGAAATTACCTGCTAAGTCTAAATTTCAGAAGGAGAAACAATCTATTTCGGTTGCGACTTTATCTGTCCAACAGTTGCACGACATAATAACAAACACCATTAGGGATAAATATGGTAGAGGACCACAAAGTTCATTTTATTACTCCAAGCCTTACACAAGATGAATTAATTGTCTACCCATGCCAACGAGCTATCAATCACCAAATTTACAATAATTTGACGGTAACGGAAACTCGAGGCAACACATTGCCCATTTTGTCGAAACATGCAGCAACACAGGAACACATGACAATTTCTTAGTAAAATAGTTTGTTCGTTCAATGTAGGGAACACATTTGACTGGTATATTAACTTGGAGAATTAGTCAATTGATAGTTGGGAGGAACTCAAGAAGAAATTTCTCAATCGATTTTATAGCACCCAATGAACTGTGAGCATGATAGAGTTAATGGGAACTAAGCAAAGAAAGGATGAGCCTATAACGGATTACATCAGTCGATAGAGATCATTAAGTTTGGACTACAAATACTGCCTTTATGAAATATCTGCGGTAGAAATATACATTCAACGGATGCATTGGGGCCTTCTATACATACTACAAGGAATCAAACCAGGAACATTTGAAAAACTTGCTACACAAGCACACGACATGGAGTTAAGCAGTGCAAGTCATGGGAAGGAATCCCTTTTTAATGACTCGATGAAAGAAAAAAAAGAGTTCAAGAAAGGTATGACCTCAAATACTAAAGAGTCTATGGAAGTGAAAGCAAATTTTGTGAAGGTCACAACCAAGCAGAAGGTGAAGGAAGATGAAGCCTCGAGGTAATATCCAAGAGAGGATAAACGTCGTCCAACCTTGAAAGAATTAGAATCTAAGGTTTATCTATTTCTAGATTCAAATGTAGCTATGATACTGGATGAATTGCTAATTAATAAAATCGTTGAACTTCCTAAATCAAAAAGGCCGGAGAAAATCATTAAGGTTAATGATTCCAAATACTTCAAGTATCATCGTATCGTTGGCCACCCAACGAGAAAGTGTTTTATCTTGAAGGAGAAAATCATGATACTGGTAAGTAAAGGAAAAATCATCATCGACATGGATGGAATAGTAGAGGCAAATCAAACTAGTATCATTCATAAGAAAAAGGAGTATTCAATATTGCAAGCCATGCCAAGCTCAATCTTCTTGTAATTTGGGAGCTGCAAGCTGGTTGAAGTAAATTTTCCAAGGAAAACTCTTAAAGGCTCATTAGGAACAGACAAAAAAGCCAAAGGTAATGATGACAATGGTTGGAACTTTGTTTTTCATAAGAAAAAAAGACATCAGGCGCTTCTAAGAATATGACTTCCTAAGCCAAGAGTGATGAAGAGTGACGTAGAGCATCTACGACCACCAAAAAGTGTTAAGTTTGATGCTAGAAAGAAGATTGATGGTTCATTGTCACGGAAGGACCGAAGGACTATTACATTATATGAGTTCTTTCTAGAAAAATTTCTTGAATATAGTAAAATTAGTGCCACACATATAATTCTCAGCATAGAGGAAGTATGGGAAAACAAATGAGGGCATTGTCCAACAATAACATGAGAATTCCATGCTAATAGAGAAGTCGCATCTTGTTGTGTTGGAATTTCCTTCATGGATGATGATTTATTATTAGGGTCTAAACTATATAACAAACCTTTGTTTGTGGTAGGGGCTATTCAAGAACAACATCTCAATCACATATTGATTGATGATGGCTCGGTAGTCAATATCATGACAAAGACGGTGCTTAAAAGGATTGGAATATCCATTGATGAATTATCCAAAAGCAACATAACAATTTATGGCTTCAATCAAGGAGGAAAACGAGCCATGGGAAAGATTCGTGTAGGATTATCCATTGGAGACATGAAATAAAATATTTTGATTCATGTTATAGATGCCAAAACATCACACAACATGCTTTTCGAATGCCCCTGCATGCATGAAAAAAGAGTGGTGTCATCTAATTTACATCAATGCATAAAGTATGTAAAGGATTAAAGTATTCAAAATTGATACAGATATCAATCCTTTCACTGAGGCAGAGTCGTACTTTGCAGATGCAAAATTCTACTTAGATTCTTGTGAATTGGGTATGGAGAAACCAACACTAGCCAATCCAACTAATGTTGTTTTAAAAGAAGTAGAGGTTCAGTGGGCTGCTATCAATATGCCTAAGGAGAGAATTGAAAAAATTCTCCAATAAGCTTTCATCATCTAAAGGAGACATATAGACGAAGATGGATGAAGAACATTTAATTTTTTGCTACATCCCTCATGAGCATCAAAAGGACGAAAAACCCTTGCTAGAAGTATGTACTCAACAAATCCACCCTCCAAGGATAGAAATGATCCATAAGGCATTCCAAGATTTAAAGAAGATTATGATTGTCCCAATTATATAGGTCCCAGCTATCATGCCTGAGCTTCTAGAAAGCAATACTTTAGCTCATAAGGTAAAAGGTCACTTTGATGAGAAATCCTTTACGCTGCTTGAAAAAATAGGTTACAACTTATCTAATCTGGCAAGAGTAGGTGAGCTCAAAGATAATGTCACTTGTGAGAAGATATATGGTCTTACAGAGGCACAAATAAAATTGAGAAAGCAAGGGCATTATGTTGCCACTCCTAAGTTTAGCTTGGGATTCAAATTTCCAGAACCTCTTTGAATCTCTACTAAGAAGGGAAAGGAAACAACTTTATCATATTATGCCTTAGTGAAAAAGACACAGAAGGATGAGAAAATGCCACAACAAACTTTTGTGTTTGAATGCATAAGAAGATTGACACCTCATGTCTTTGTATTTGACAGATTAGGTTTCAAGTACAAAAGTAGAGCCTCTAAAAAAATAGAAGGAGAGGAAAAAACCTCAAGAACTACTGCCTTTCATCATTTGGGAACCACAAGAAAGTCATTAGCAAAAAAAGGGTTGCTAGAGAATGAAAAGCAAGGATTTCTTAAAGGAATCAATGACAAAGACATTCATAGTATCTTCCCATAACATAGGAAGAGAAAGGCTATGTTATCAATCACCACAGATTGTTAGCTAAAAGTAAAAAGAAGCACCATTGTGTTCACTAACCAATTTTGTGAAGAGGCAAAAAAGGAGCAAGAAGAAGCCATCACGATATTTGAAGGAAATCAAATGGAAATTCCAACTTTTTTACAAGCATCCTATCATATAACAGTGGAAGAAGGTCCATACTTTGATGGTGTGGATGATGATATTCAAGAGGATCTACCATAACTAGAGGATGACGTACAATCAACCATAGATAAACTCAAAGAACTTAATCCCAGCACTATGGAAGATCTGCGCCCAACATTTTTTAGTGTGGTTCGTATACCGTGAGAAGAAAGGGACTACTTTAAGTTATTAGTTGAGTACAAAGATGTCTTTTCTTGGTCATACCAAGAAATGTCAGGCCTTAGTCCTTGGGGAGCTATTCATCATTTGGGGATAAAAAAGGGGGCACAAGGTGCAATGCAAAGACAAACTTATGCCTTTTGGTCTAAAGAATACATGTGTAACCTACCAACGTGCAATGCAAAACATTTTTGATGACATGTTACATAAGAGGGTAGAATGTTACTTTGATGACTTGGTGGTAAATACAAAGTGCATGGATGACCATCTTGAAGACCTTCGTATTGTTTTTGAGAGCTTAAGAAAATTTAATTTGAAAATAAACCCACTCAAATGTGCATTTGGGGTTACTTCAAGAAAGTTTCTTGGATTATTGTTCTTCGTTGTGGAATTGAAGTTGATCCCACATAGATTGATACTATTCAAAAAATACCTGAGCCAAAAAACTTAAGAGACCTCCGCAGTCTATAAGGAAATTTGGCATTCATTCGGAGGTTCATCTCTAACTTGACTGGAAGATATCAACCCTTCAACCATCTAATGAAAAAAGATGTATCTTTCCACTAGGACCAATCATGTCAAAATATTTTTGAAAGCATCAAAAGATACTTGTTGAATCCACATTTATTAGGGGCACCAACTCCTAGAAGGCCGTTGATACTCTACATTGCATCACAAGAGCAATTACTTAGAGCACTTCTTGCTCAGGAGAATGATGATAAGAAGGAAGTGTTGTACTATCTAAGTCGAACCTTAGTAGGAGCTGAGTTAAATTATACACCCATTGAGAAAATGTGTTTAGGTTTGCTTTATGTGATAAAGAAATTAAGGCATTATTTTAAAGCATACACCGTCGAGCTAATTTCTTGGAATGGTCCTGTGAAGTTTGTAATAACACGACCAGTTCTCTCAGGGATTCTAGAAAGATAATCTGTATTGTTTAACCAATATGAGATCGTATACACATCTCAAAAGGTTGAGAAGGGGAAAACACTTTCCAATTTCTTCATCGATCACCCTTTACCAGCAGAATGGGAGGTTTTAAATGAGTTTTTTGATGAAGATGTACTATTTACTAAAGAACTTCCACCCTGTACAACACTCTTTGATGGATCTACATGCAGAGATGGTGCAGGATCAGACATTGTGTTGATATCACCAGAGAGATTAATCTTGACATTCTCATTTATTTTAGGTGAAACATGTTCCAATAATGTTGTAGAGTATTAAGCTTTAATTGTTGGCCTTAAAATGGCATCAGATATGAAGATTCCACAATTGGATATCTATGGTGATTCTAAGTTGATCATAAACCAACTTTGGGGGAGTTATGAGGTAAATAAGGAAGATCTTTTGCCATATCACCAACATGCCATTCTTTTACTTGAAATATTTGATCAGGTGTTCCTAAACCACGTCCCAAGAGAACATAGTTGCATGGTGGATGCTCTGGATAACTTAGCCACAACATTAGTACTCAGAGAGAATGAGTCAACAAAGGTGCAAGTATGTCATCGATGGGTTATTCCTGGTTGTCTCAATCTTCAAATTGATGAAAGCCACCATACATCTGTTTGAGTGGTGGAAGAAGAAGATTGGCGAAAACCATTAATTGAGTATCTCGAGCATGGAAGGCTACCTGAGGATCCACAAAAAAGAGCAGACATTAAGAGAAGTGCGCCACAATTCATCTTTCATGAGGGAATATTATTTCACCATTCTTATGAGGGATTATTCCTGCGATGTCTTGACAAAGAAGAAACTCAATAGACAATGGAGGAGACACATTCCTGCATGTGTGGAGCACCCCAATCAAGGCCTAAACTTTATATCCGCATCAAAATGATGGGCTACTATTGAACGACAATGGTGGTGGATTATCTAGAGCATGCCAAAAGGTGTCAAGCATGTCAATTCCATGCTAATTACATCCATTAGTCTCCAGAGCCTCTTCATCCAATTATAGCCTCATGGCATTTTGATTCCTGGGGACTTGATGTTGTTGGAACTCTTCCAAAGTCATTAAAAGGGAAAATGTATATCTTAGCCGCTACTGACTATTTCTCAAAATATGCTAAAGTTGTGCCATTAAACAAAGTGAAAAAGGAAAATGTTGTCGATTTTATCAAGTCAAACATAATTTTCAGGTATGGCATACCAAGATGCATAGTTGTAGCTAATGGAACTCCCTTCAACAATAAAATCATGAAGTCTTTGTGTGAGAAGTTCAATTTTAAGCAACACAAGTATTCAATGTACAATGCACCTGGTAATAGTCTTGCTGAAGCTTTTAACAAGACACTTGGTAACCTATTAAAGAAAGTTATTGTAAAAAATAAAAGGGACTGACATGAGAGGATCGGTGAAGCTTTGTGGGCATATCGTTCAACCTTCAGAACTGCAATGCAAGCGACTCTGTATTCATTGGTGTATAGCGTGGAGGCAGTCCTTCCATTATAACAACAAATTCCATAATTGCAAATTGCGATTCAAGAAGGTCTTACAACTAAACATAATGCTCAACTTCGTCTAGCAGAGTTGGAGGCATTGGACGAGAAGAGATTAGAAGTGAAAGAAAGATTGAAGTGTTATCAAGCTCGACTAGCTAGGGCTTTCAACAAGAGGGTGTGACCATTATCACTTCAAGTAGGTAACTTGGTCTTAGCAGTTCGAAGACCCATAATCTTCAATAAATGCATCGGTGACTAGTTTACATCAACATGGGATGGTCCATATGTAGTAAATGAGGCTTATTCAAGTGGTTCTTATAAGATTGTGGATCATGATGGTGTAAAATTTGGTCCCATCAATGGCAAGTTCCCGAAGCAGTACTTTCCATAAAGGTTTTCTATGCTCCTTAAGGCACTAGCTTAAACTGCATATCACTCCTGGCCCACATGAGTCTAAACTGTGAATAACTCTCTCTCTAAAAAAACAAGAAAAATAAATTTAATGAATAAATTAGCTCATCATCCCTGAACTACGTTATGACTTGATCCTCCTGAAGTACGTAGGCAACTTAGAGTGTTTTTTACTATAAGTTCAGTCATATGAGTTAAGAAAAGAGAGGAAAAGCATGTGTATTTATTTGACCATGGAAATAACACTTTTAATTGACATAGATATCACATGAAGATAGACGTTCCTTCTCTATGTTTACCGTGGACGTGCAAAGGTGAAGAGACCAGCAAGACAAAGCAGATTTTGACAATATATCTGTATAAATCCGTATAGGTGTTCACGATCACTTTTACATATGTGGTAGATCTTGGAGACTTCTCCACTACAGAAATACAGCTCATGATTCAAAATCTTCTATGTCAATTTATGAATTTTCTATCATAGCCGCTCAAAGTTGCAACATAGGACATCAAATTCCAAACTGAGCTGAGTTTGATAATGTATATGTATATATGCATAAAGGTGTTGAGTGTGGTTTTTATTTATGTTTTAGATATATGAATCTACTTTCCAACAAAAAACACCTGATTTTGATACTTCTACATCGAGATACAAAATTTATCGTGACGGTGCGCAACACTGATAAAACTAGCGAACCAAGATTACAAGATTGGTTTTGGGGCGATATCTTGGATGATTTGGGTGCAATATGATTATTATTCCAACATGATATGTAGATCTATGAGTCTAGTTTCTAACACAAAAAACATCTCTTGATTTTGATGTTCCTAAGTCAAGATATGAGAATTTTTGTGAGGCTCTACAAAACAAACAAAAAGTGACTAAACAGAACTGAAAGACTGATTTTGGAAGGGTACCTAGGAAAATTCAGAGAACTTTTGGCTATGATTTTTACATACATTATAGTTACATGAGTTATCTTGCCAATGGAATAAGAATTCTGTGATTTCGACACGTCTAGTTTGAGTTATGAATTTTTTTACTATAGCCACTCAAAGCTGAAAAAATTGGGCGATACGGAGTTCGAGCGAAACCTTTTATAAAAGATTTGCACAATTGTAAAAATATTTTGGTCATAACTTTCATTCATATTATAATTTTGATAATTCCCGTTCCAACAACATAACTGACTCATAATTCTGAATTATTTATCTCATGTCACAAATGTCAAAGTGTATAGGTCAGGAAGGCAAATAAAAGAACTTGTTGGCGTGTCAAATTTAAAAACAAACTATATATCACGACAAACGTTAAAAGAAAATTTTCACTTTTGTTGATCCAAGAAAGACTACCAATACATCATGATATGATCCAAAATAAAACTAAAAAAGGGAAAGAGAACATTCTTGAGCAAAAAAAAATTAAGCGAAAAGCTTATGGCCAAGGGTCTGAAGGCGACTTGTCTTAGTGATTTCCTTTAACTTAGCAAGTTCTTTTATTTCTATATCTGACAATGAGTTCATTTTATAGAGGGCATGAATCTCATCTTCAATATTGGTGACACTCTTGATTTTTGGATAATTTCTCTTGATGCTCTTCCATAAGCGAAATTGTCTTCTTCTTCTTCAACATCCAGGCTTCTAACTCTTTTTAGCTCTCTCCAGGACTTTTTGAAGCTCTCCCAGACTCTTTTCCATCTTGAATCTGTCTTCATTTGCAACATGAAGATTTTTTTGTGCAATAAAAAGCAACTTCTAATGAGCATCTCTAGTTATCTTTTAGGAACTAGACAATTTTGCAACATCATAATCTCCATGCTTCTTAAAAAAGTCTGCAAGTAGAACCTCCAAAGAAGAGAGGTCGATGACGTTGACCTCCCAAAGAACTTTAAGAATTAGAGAAACACCTTTCTCTAACACTTTGAGGTTTTGTGAGGATTCGATAGAGAATTGTGTAATACATTCACACAAGGTACGCCACAATCCAAAAATGTAGTACAATTTGAAAGTCGAAATAGCCTTTTATGGTTCAAAATTTGGGGCAATAAGGTGTAATGGCTGAACCAAATCCCTGGGGACATTTGAAGGTCTATTATTATTTGCTTCAGTCACCGTATAAGTAGTTAAAAATTTTAAAAACTATTCAACATTTTCTGAAAACTTTGTCGACAGATCCTTATTTGTAGCTTGAGTCTTGGTGTTATCAACACACTTGAAGGATTCGGGCTTATCAAACAATCCTCACCAAATATGTTACGCGATATGTCCACAAAACCCAACTTAAAAAAGAGAAGTTAATATCGAGTAAAGAGGTAAGTTGGGATATTAAAGAAATAATTCTTACCTGTTATGCCAAATCAGCCAAGGGCATTGTTGAACCATTGTCACCATCTTCAAATATAGTGGTGTCAATACTTATGGAATCCAAATCAGCAAACTTTCAATGTTGATCGTTTAAGTTATTATGTTTTTTCTTCAAACGCTTCCAATTTGGTTCTTGATTAACATTGATTTCATTTGAGCTAGAGGCGGCACTATCAATAGCAATTCCATTAGAGTGAAACAAATGGTTTGGATGCGTCACTACAATATGGCACAATGTCTAGTAAATTTTCAACACCTTTATTTGATGTACTGGAAGATTTCTTTCTTTTGTGGACAACAGCGATCACTTCGGAAGTGGATATGGATACTGCCTTGGGGGAAGATGAGGGGCTTTTTACTCTATTATCCATATGTGTATCCTTTCCCTTCGAATTTTTAGATTTAGTAATGACTTGGACTGATTGAGAAGGATTACTCATTACTGCCTTGGACTTTAAAGATTTAGAAAGCTTACCTTGACCATCCAACTTAAGTTGGTTTCCTTTGGTTGATGAGGAGGCATCATTTTTCTTCAGACCTCTTAAAATAATCTGGGTACTTTGTCTCAACACAGTCTCCCTATGGGCTGTCCACCAATCTAAGTACTCACAGGTCGTTAAAGGTCCATTCTCTAACAGATGCATTGGTATGTTAAGATTTGACAAACTTCCAAGACAAACACAAGAATCCTAAAGCTAGCAGCAAACCATCAAAATGATGCTTTGTCAAAATTCCTGGAACGTCTTGACAAAATACAAATTGGCGACTAAACGATGAGTGCTATAAGGCTCTACGATCAGATTATTATCATACCTCAAAGTGAAAAAACTTGAACGAAGGCCTATGAAGAAGTCACTTCAAAAATCGGAGAGTTTTCGTTTTCATCAATTTGTACCTCTTTTTCCTGTAGCAAGGCAAAATGAGGAATCTTCTTTAATTGACTTATTGAAATAACTTGCGAGCATCAACAAGGTCAAATTATTTTGCCATCTCTTCTCCTTAAATTAGCCACATTTGCACCCCTCGTTATGGATGTTTTACATGGTAATAAGTTTCAAAATACTTACCTATCCATCCATAAACATAATGGATGGGAAAGTGTGCATGGTAGGATCCTATGTTTGAAGAGTAGAGATCTCTCTAAGGCCAAGATAGATGTTTTCCAAAACTAGGACCGCCAATTTTTTTTTCTCCATAAGCCATCAAGTTTATGACTTTGAAGACACTAGCATAAATACAACCAACCTTCTTGTTGGGGAGCAAAAATTTACAGATCCAACATGCAAGAAAAGCCTCAAAATAAGCTTAATCTCTAAGTGATTCTTCCATGCCTAGCTCGACAGAAGGGGCATTTTCTTCTTCAGTTCATAGTATAAAAATGCATGGCAATATTCCCCAATGAGTGATGATTTATCCTTGGCTTAGTCCAGTTTTTTGACATCTTTTATGAAGGCTCAACATATTTTCTTGGTCCTCGAAACCAGAAATTAGTCCAATCAAGAAAAGAGGCATCATCGATGACACCTTTTGTAAGTTTGTAGAAGGTCAAAAATAAGTGTGAGCAGCTTCTAGGGAGAAAAGGCTTCCCTTTGTCATCCAAATATGTCAAATCCTTAGCCGAGGGAATAATTTGTTTTAAAATTAACCATGAACATGAAGGCCTCCGATGTTTCTCAAGTCCCATAAAGATATGGACAACTCTCCAATAAAAGTAGAAACTATTTTGGTGGATGGATGCCGATTCTCACAGAAGGCCTGGAGCACATTCTCATTATGTTCATACGTGAACAATGAAGCAAAGATGACATAATTCTTATTGTGCTCCAAGGTCTCCTTATTATGGGCAAGAACGTCTTCTATCCACTCCTATTAGCCAGATATATATTGAACCTCACCAAATCCAAAGGGAGAAACACGCCAACTACTAAGGCTCCCATTGCAGCTAGGAGAGATCACAACAACAATATTTTGATATGTAGAAGATTTCAAAAGGAGAACTTTTTCATTCATAATTTTTCTCAAAAAGTTGGTCATGATGTCCTTAGTTTTTATCGATGACCATTCTTTGAGATGGAGGGAAGTTTCCAGTGGCTTCCTAACAAGTGTAAAGGCGCCAATCACCGGAGGGTGAACTTTCAAAGTGAGGAATTTGGCATGCGAATCTGGTTTTCTTTCCATGATCTCAAGGCAAGGGTATGGAGTTTCACTGTTGTTGAAACAAGTCATTGTTGGAGACCAAGGGCACCCTGCACCATTCCTGATGATTAATAAAAAATAGAGATTAACCGTTGTGGACACACAAGTGGGTAAAATAGGAAACAAGAGAACCTGAAGTTGAGTGTCAAAGAAAAAAATTAACTACAGCAACACAGGTTAAACTTGGCCACAAATTTTTGTTTAGTTGTAACTATGACCAAGTTTTAATAAGTAACAACAAGGATTTGTAAAAAGTGAGTAGTTTGCAATTGAAGTTACATATTTCATATTGCAATCGTGAAAATTTGAGCTAGAAAAAGGCAGCAGGCTGCTATGAAAGTTATAGTTACCTGAGAAGTAGTTTGTGGATTCAATCACATCGGAAAAGGTCACAACTTCACAGCCTAGCACTCAAACACAGTCGAACGCTTTTATTTGTGGCTACCGAATACTTTGATGAATTTTCTATGCTTTTGAAAAGCTTATATAAAAGTTCTTTTGATAATTCCTATTTCATATACATGAAAAGTTGTGGTGAAATTAGAAGATGAGAATCCCTAGAAATTTCAAATTGCCAATTAGTTGGAAAATTACCATATTGGGGAGATTTCTTTGGAGGAAACTTTAATTCTTGTTTGACACCAAAAGGAAAGTTAATATTTTTCTTTGGTACTTGAAATGAAAAGGAAATTTAATATCTTTCTTTGGTACATGAAACCAAAAGGAAAGTTAATATTTTTCTTTGGTACATGAAATCAAAAGGAAAGTTCTTTGGTACATGAAACCAAAAGGAGAGGTAATATTTTTTCTTTGGTACAAAAGTTCAAGTCAACTTTTTTACTTGATACGTGCAATATGTCAAGTGAGGGTGTTGTATTGATCCTTCTAATTCAAATACATTGAGAGGGTCACATTGTTGTGCCAGTAAGAATTACTTAAATAACTATCAAGGCGGTGATTTCTCATGTTCATACTTATCCAAGAAGAGTCAAAAAAATAAAAAATAAAGTTGGTCATTTTTTTAAATACTCTTGAAGTAATATCGAGTTTGTACTCGATTATGGGTGGAAATGAGAATAACCACAAACAAATCATTGGTTGCTTGGAAAAAGCCTTTCACGACATGAAAGTTCATTGAGGAAACTTTAGGTAGAACACTCCCAAGTATTGATCTAACTAGGATGCACCGATGAGAAAAAAATACCTTTGAAGTAACAAAAATGAAAACGCTTCATGAGTACTTCAAGTCTCGCTGCCAAGTTTTGGCAAGCCTACACATCGACAAGTCTCACAGTAAGGGGCATTTGTGTATATATAAAATTTAACGGATTAGATTCATAGAAAAATTGAATTTAATTCATGATCATTTGGGTAAATTAATCAATCTAGGCCTTAAAAATTAGTTGGTCTATTTTACCAAATTCAAGACCATGGTCCATTATGCCTTGGAGACCGAACCCATGCTACGTGTCAGGGTGATTTGGCATCCTCATCAAATTAAAGACCAACAAGGTGACGCCATATGTCCAAATAATCTGGAAATCTCATTCAAATTCAAGAATCAACCGAAAGATACCAAGTGTCAAAGTGACATAGTTCGGCCAATCACAAGTAACTAGGCCTACTCCCTACAACTATAAATAGGGGGTAACATAAAATTCTAAAGGAGATTAGAAAAGATGACTTTCACAAGCATTGGCAACATTGACGTTAACTATCAAGTTCTTGCAAAGAGCAATCAACAATTTCTTCCCAGAGATTATTCCAAAGAGACAAAACATTTTCCGACATTCTCGGCGATTGAAATCATCTCTAGGAGTCCAAACCATCCAACAATTCAAGAAATACACTATTGAAGGCCCTCGGATCATTTCTAAGTTTAGGTAAGAAGAATCAAGAGAGTTATAGAATTGTACTCATAAGATTCATCAATCAGAAATTACTTTTTTTATTTATCTTTGGGTGCAGTTAATTTCCGACGCTACAAAAATTTGTTCCGAACAAATACAAATGATTTTTTGGAAAGACCTTGATGGCCATGTGTTGACTTAATTACAAATTATGAGGGTCGATACATTCCCCCAAGTTGATTTTATAAACTACGAGGGTCGAGGTATTCCCCTAAAATTTGACTTGATAAATAACGAGGGTTGATGCATTCCCCTAAGGCGATGAATAATTAGAATGACATAATGATATTAGATTGCAAGTGTAATTGGTGTGACAATACCAATGGTATATGCCGTAAAGGATGATTCTTGGTTAGTAAATAGGAATGTTTAAACTATTTTAATTGGGCTTAATAGGGGGTTGTGTAGCTTACCATGAAGGTGTAAGTTCTAAGGAGAATGAACACTGGAACTCACGTTCGCCGGTGTGGTGGTCTTGATGATAGTATTCATATTTTATATATATTCATGTATCCTAGAATGACGTAGGGTCGGGGAATTACCTGGTCTTCTTTGGATATCTCTAGTTCATGTGGCTAGCACGCACTGAGTCCTTTCAGCAGAGAAGGCTGACCCTATATAGCCCGTGGGTTCCTAGATGATGAGATAGGGACATAGTCCAGATTAATATTTTAAATCTCATGCTAAACCTTGTTCCCTATCCCAACATGTTATATATATGTGCGTGTGTGTTTAAATGATTGTGTGCATATAATTTTTAATGATTTTGTACTGACTTGATAATGGTATTATTTTGTCCCTTTCCTGAGTTACTTGCTAGCACTCACCCCGCTAACCGCCCTCGGATGCTGTATTCCACGCGATGCACGGTTTGAAGACACTTCTGCTTTTCCTGTGCAATGATAGGCAATTTTTAGATTGTCCAAGAGTCACCTTTGAAGTGGTGAGATTCCATTCTATGAAAGGCCCTCATTTCATGTTCTTATCTTTATTTATGTCTTAGACTATTTTGGTAGGTATTTGGCTATGGTAGAGGGCATGTCGCAACATTGGTTGATGTTTAGTTTCTTAGAGGCTTTTGTGCACAAAGTATGGCTGGATTGTGTTGTGGATTCTTAGATCTCTCTTGATATTGATTTCTCTATCTTGTTATATGTTCAAAACTCAGCTCTATCTTGTTAAATGTTTGAAACTCAACTCTATCTTATTATTGTTCAGAATTCATCCATTACTAGTTATTGTGTTTTGGTTGGCTAGGCTAATGAGGTTGGTCTCCGATACATAATGTACTTGAGATACCCGTCACAACTAGGCCCTGGTTTGTGTCATGATAGGTTTGATCCAAAAAGTGTAAATAAAAAGAAGTTGTACTTGTTTTTGCCAAAGAATATTCCAATGAAAGGACAAGAGGCCTACAAGAATCCTATTCTGAAGGAGTTGATGGATCCTGTGACTGGAAATCATAAGGGTGATGGCCAGTTACATTCTAGTCACAAAAGAAAGACTTGGAGGACATTTTAAAGCTTGATGGCTCTAGTGACGGCCAGTCACACTAGTGATGGTTAGTCACCAGTCAATCTGGAAAGGTTTTTGTAAGCTTGTTTTAGATTCCTAGTTTAATTTCCTTGATTCTTAATCATCTTTTACTTGATTCTAACTCTAATTAATAACCATTAGTCAACCTACTTAGTTGTGACTAGTTCTTGAGTCTGTTTCATTTTTTCATCCCATTTGTTTTGGTGTTTTCCTAGTTTTTAGTTCATTGTTAATTCTTAGCTCAAGTCCATAACCATTTCTTTGAGTCCTTCAAATAAGAATTTATTTTGGCCGAGAGTAGAACTTGACACTTCTTCTACCATTAAAGTATAATCAAGACTTCAACATTTATAAATCCAAGTGTAAGGCAATACAAACATGTGTACTTCGAGGGATTGTGAGGTTGATTTCTTAACTCTAACTTATTTGTTGTTTTTGTTTAGTGTTTTTGCTGATAGGTACTATGGCATTGGGGGATGACAATCAAAGTTCTTTAGAAGATATAAACATGGAATCTTTAATAGTGGCCGCCTTGAGTATGAAATAAGATGTAAATGAAATTCAAGGTCAAGTGTTGGGATAGGATAGAAGGTTGGTTAACATGGGAGGAAGCCTAAACTCCACTTAGTCCACTCCTCAAAACTACCATGCCTCCTCTAGTGGGCATGCATGAGATGTCTCCACTATTATTTCTCCGTAAACCCTCTACCAAATATACCATTCTCAACTATAAGTACATGTTCCCATCATCCAATCCACTACTTACCCAAATAACAAAAATCCCATTCATCCATTACAACCCCAATTCAATCAAGTTAATTATGAAGCTCCACAAAACCAATTCATCAACCAAAATCCACCACCCCAATCCTTACTTAACAAAAATCAATGTCCAAGTCGAGGGCATAGAGGGAGTGAGGCATCATGAGCAAAAAAAAAGAGTTGGATGAAGTGGCCTTATTTGCAGAATTTGTACCGAATAGATGAGAAGCTCAAGAGAGAGGACATCGACGATGAGGAGAAATATCTGGTATGGTCCCCCATTATAATGCCCCAGGTTTTTTTTTCCTTGAAAATTTCTAAAATGTTATCCTCCTTGTCCTGACTATGACTGCCCTGATGAGTCGTAGGGAGATTTAAAAGGTCATAGGGACTCGGTCACAACTTAATTAGAACAAGTGGCTTAGTATTATGCTTTGAGTACGAGTGGATGAATTGATGTGTAAGGACTAGGTTTTATGAGTGTGATATGCAAGGACCAGGTACCATGTAATGAATATGCTAAGAAAAAGATATATGGAATATTGACAGGGAGAAGTATGCAAATGCACTAGATGAATAATGGTGCATAATGGTAGGGGGATCAAATAAATGAATAGTGGTGCACAGTGACAGAAAAAGCAAATGTGCTCAGGGTTTTTACTGCATATGACAACAAGGGACTAGGTCCCTTTGTTGCATGATGGTGGAAGCATGATGATAGGTAGAATATTCATCTTCAGAGTAGTAATCGCACTAGTTATGATATGGATGTATAGCTGTATGGTTGGTTTGTCATCATTAAAAAGGGGAAAATTTTCTATATGGAGATTTGATGATGAGCAGCTAACTGCAAAGGACTAGGTCCCTGGATGTTCATGGTACAGTACAGTTGGCACGTGTGTCTGGACAATTTTGGTCGTCCTCATGTGTAACAAACTTTCAAGTGCTACTTATACCAATTAGGACACCTATTCCAATGATATTTCATCCCTAATCATCACTCATCTATAAAAGGAAAATGATGCTTCTTCATCAAATAGTTAATTGCATATTCAAAGAGTGACGAAAGCAAAAAGGCAAAAAACCAAGTTTAGCTTAAGTCCTTATGTTTGTGTTGTAAATTACAGAGTATCTTTAGTCAGATATGATTTGCAATTGAACTACTCATGCTATAATAGTAGTATTTTAATTTATTTAGAGAAGTGCTTAGGTAGAGTTGCCTAAGCTTGTTGCTGGTTAGAGTTAACTAGATTTTGAGGGAAACTTGGCATATATGTATAGGTGTGCTTGTAATAGAGTTATTGTAAGTATGAGAAGCCTTGAGTTATGTTCACAGTCGAGTCTATAATCAAGAGTTTGGTTATAGTGGACTATTTTGGTGCTTGTGAGGGCAAGTTATGGTTTTTCCTTCCTTGATCAAGGAGGTTTCCATGTTGAATCTTTGTGTTGTTTATTTACTGCAAAGCCTTTTATTTTCCAGCACTTCATTGTTGCTTTACTGTGCCTTTGGCTGAGATTGACTTTGAGGGACCTGCTCTCTCACTGTGTTGTAAAGCCCCTAAGGGTTTTAACAATTAGTATTAGAGCAGGTTCAGTCTAAAAGGCTCATACCTAAAGTGTTCTGGCCATTATGGCTGCTATAACTGAACTAAGGGTGGAGAGAAAGGAAGCAAAATGGGAAAGATTCCTGACTTTAAAGGCCTTAGAATTTGACTCAGGTGAAGAATGCACTGATGTTGCACTTTTGTCAACAAGGATTATTAGATCTATTGAAAAGGGTGGTAGCTCTAAAGAATTCATAAGAAACTACATAATGCAAACAAAGAAACAAAATCTTAAAACATCAAGAAGAAAAGATGCAGCTAGTTGTATAGTAAAGAAGGTGTTAGCTGCTTGGGAATACTTCTTCACCAATTCTGGGAAAGACAAAGAGTGAAGATAATTTCATGCTGAAATAAGATGATAAGAAAATAACCTCAGGTTCCTGGTGTTCTGAAATGGCAGCATGGGGAGACTCTTCGAGTGATTTAGGTGAAGATGAGAAAATTGGAGATGTTTCTATGTTAGCAGTGAAAGATAGTCCATTATCTATGATTCCTTGTTTGCATTATTAGCAAACACGGAGGGTGAAGAAGAAATAGAGGTAACACTCTTTGATCTTAAGGGAAACCTAGATAACTACGCTGCTATAAAGATAAAAAAATCTTCCTAGTGTGAAGATAGACTCTGTATATGAATTAACGGCTGAGAAGAATGCATTAGAAGAGAAAGTAGAGAATCAAGAATAAGAGTTGATTACTATAACTTTCCAAATCTCTGAAACTGAAGAGTTGTTCACAAATATAAAATCTAAAAATTTGAGTTTGATGAAGAAGGTAAACGAGGTAGATGGAAAAAGGAAGAAAGAAGCTTCATCACTTCAAATTGATCTTGAAAAAAGGTCGAGGGATTCTTAAAGACACCTAATATCTGCACTTTACAAAAATGAAGAGTTAGAGAGGGACCTGGTCCTCTTGAAAGAAGAGTTGAACAAGTTTTTAAAATGGACTGCTTCCTCCCTGATTCTTTCTAACTTAACTAGTAAATGTGTTAATGATGGTGAAGATCTGGGCTACCAAAGATAATTCCAGCCTATTGTGTCTCAAAGAAAGGTAGTAAATAAATCTATAAACAAAGAAAGAAAACTCCTATGCATTCACTGTAGAAAAGATAGGAACACTAATAAAAATTGTTTATGTTGTATTAGAGCTAATATAAATAGTTCAAAATATGTTCTGCAAGGGATATCACTTCCTAAGGGTTTCAAGCCTCTAGAAATTATGATGAGGAAGAAATCTCAATGTAGATGATCTAAAAAGAATTTGATCACAGTATTATCCTCCTACTGGGTACTCAAACTTAAGTGGTTCCCAAATCCAGCTTGTGATCATGATTCCAGGCATGGAAAAGTAATTTTAGTCAGGAATAACTCTTTGATTTAAGGGGTTCAAAGCTCAAATGAGGAAAGGTCTGAATGTGTTTTCTCTCAAGAAGCTTCAAGATAAAGGTGTCTCATTTTGAAATAGATGAATTTAAGGGAACTGGTCCCTACAAAACCCATCTCAGAAGAAAAAACTTCAGCAGAATGAATAACACGTGAATCAATGTCTCTTCCAAGATTTTCTATGTTAAGGATATAGGTATCTATGATAATGTAGGTGCATATTAATCTAACTCAGCTCCATACCATTGTAGGTATAGATCTATTGGAACAACGTAGGTGGAGAACAATTGAAGCAAACACAAGTACAAAATTCAGCAAAAAAGGGACCTAGTCCCCAACTATCAGGTTAGTACCTACATGATGCTTAAGTAATCACAAAATATTGTTTGGAAATCCATGTATTTTTTTATTCTCTAAGCCGTCAAGTCCTTTGCAAAATAAAGAGTCGCACTTGTTAGGTTCGTTCATGTCAGTTTAAAAGGAACATCTTTTAATGACAATGGTCACTTCTTAAAATTGCTAAATTAGACTGTCTTGTCATTAATATTTAACTTGTCCAAATCATCATCCCAAATCTACAAGTCTTCTTTAAGCCAAACTTGTCCCTTATCCTCGCTCTCTTTTTTACAAAATCAAAATAGACGACATTACTACTTTCTTAAACCTGGAAAAAGACCATAAAGTATATAAAACTCCTGAGAGTCAAACTAGACATCCCCAAGTTGAACATATTGATTCTTCTAAAATTGATATCATGAAAAACATCTCCTCTAGTCCCCAACAACAATTTGAGTCAATTCTTCTTACGGAATCTTCCTTAGAATGTCCAGAACCCATAATTAAGTCAGTCTCTATTGAACTCTCCTTAACCTTGGAAGTTTATACTTTGCCAATCATTATAGATAATCTAAACAAAGGGTATGGGTCACCAATAGACCAAGAAATTTCTTAACTTGAAACTCCCTTTTCTCCAGGGAATTCAAAACTACCTAAAAACTTCCAATTTACTAGGTCATCTAAAAAATCCAAAAAAGTTGAATCCTATGAAACACTTCAAACCCCTAATTATCCTACACCCTCAGTTTCAAACCCTTCTTTTCTCAGTTATTTATTGAAGAAATTCTAGTGAAAAGGGTTGATCTTTCCTTAAATGAGAACTGTGTAGCTAAAAATTTACTCCAGCTTACATATGATACCAAAGAAAGCTCAGTTGATGGAGTGGAATCGGAAGTAGGTGTTAATGATAAAGTAAATGGGGGAAAATACATATTGCTACCTCCAAATAAGGAGAATGGGGAGGATGAGGATGAAGTACCTCTGACATGGACTATGAAAAAATTAAGGAAAAGTAGAGGAAAGGAGAAAATATTGGACTCTGAGGTGAAAGTGACTAGAACCTATTATAAAAGAGATTTTGAAAAGAAAATGATGGAAGATGCCATGAAGGACAACAAAGTTTCAACCATAAAAATAAAAAGGCTGAAGAAATATATTGCAATAGAGAAGAAAGAAAATATGGAAGTTGTGAAGGTTGAAAAAGAGGAAGACATGAGTTCAGTAGTTGTTACTGCTACTAAAGAAAGATGAATGGATGTTGAGGATGATGAGAGGACCAGTTCCTCTAAGTCAAAGACTGGTAGCTCTACTAGAATGAGGCAGAAACATATAGCTGTCAAGAAAAGAAAAGACTCTGAGGGACCTGGTCCTAAGAAGAAAAAAATTGATGAAGAAGGAGAGCCAAATAATGATCCCTAAAGAAAGAAAAAGAATGAGGAAAAAACATGTATAGGGAAAGGAAGATTGGGAACTTGACAACATAGAAGGGTCTGCCTGGGAGAGTGTTTCATTAAAAATATATGAAAAATTAGTAATGGTAGAACTAGTAGAATATGTGAGGCATTAGGGTTGGTTGCACTTGATAAAAGAACCAACTCTTATTATCTTTGAAGGTGCGGTGAGAGAATTCTACTACTTTATAGAATTTTTAGATGATGGTTTTGAGTTTGACTGCACAAGTGTAAGGAAAGGTTCTTAAGTAGGATGAAAAAACTCTAGGAAGGATCCTGGACATACCTATTATAGGGGTAAGAGCTATAGTAAATTAACAACGTACCACTGAATTCATAATTGAGGCATCAAAGGTAGGAGGGACCTCAATAGCTGCAGTGAAAAAAGTTTCTAAAAGGTGATTATCAGCTGGCAATTGAATTTATCAACAAAGTTCTATTGCCAAGGTCTAAAAAATAATAATTACCTCTAGTATTGACTTGTTCTTAATTGAATCCTTGATCAAGTTTGAATTGATAAATCTTCTAGCTCTAATGATAGAGCATATGCATAAAGTGATTCATGAAAAGGAAGGCAAACATGGAGTACCATATGGATATCTCTTGAACAATGTGTTTAAACATTATGGTGTCTATGGAACTAAGGGAACACCTGGGACAACCAAGCAGATGATCACCCTGACAACCCTTGTGGAGAATGAATGCATAGAGGGCAAAGATGGATTTGTGTCTCAATTGTCTGAGTTTCTAGATTTTCAAGAAAAGTTAGGAAAGGAAATAGAGGAGTTAAGGATCAAGTTGGATGCTAAAGATGCTGAAATATAGAACCTAAACTTGAAAAATTAGAAGTTGTCCTATGAGGGACCAAGTGGCACTGATGAACTTGCATCTAAAAATTCAAAACTCCAGGCAAAAGTTGAAGAACTGACTGGTAAATTTCAAGAACTAAATGCTGAAGTAAAGGTTCTCACCAAAAAGTTGTTGGATGCCTACAATGCTAAAAATGCAAGAATGGAGATATTGCTTAAGTTCTTTTACCCCAAACCTCCCTCTATCTAAGATCTGTTATCCCTGTCTTCTAATTAATCCTATTTCATTCACATATTTTTCTCCTACATTAGCTTTTGAAGAAAGTTATTTTATGTGTTTATTTTGGTATGATTATACTGGTACTAACTTTTTCTTTATGAATGCATGAATTCTGCCTGTGTGCTTCATTTGTTTCCTTTATTTTAAGTTATTCTTCATGTTAGTGTTTCCCCAGTGGCCATGAGTTAATTAGCCTGTACTTATCTTTACTCTAGATTTACTGATCATCCTTTTAAATAATGCCAAAAGGAGGAATATTGACTTCATATGTAGGGACCACGTATGATGAGTGTAATGTGCAGGGACCAGGTACTATGTAATGAATGTGCTAAGAAGAAGATACGTGGCATGTTGATAAGAGAAAGTATTCAAATGCACTAGATAAATTATGGTACATAATGGTAGGAGGGAAGCAAATGAATGAATAGTAGTGCACAGTGACAGAGAAAAACAAATATGCCCAAGGTTTTTGCTGTTTATGACAATAAAGGACCAGGTCCTTGTGTTGCATGATGAAGAATGATGATAGAGGGAACATTTATCTTTAGAGTGGTAATCACACTGGTCAAATGAGATAGATGTGCTCAAAGTTGTATGGTTGGTTTGTCATCATCAAAAAGGGGGAAAATTACTATATGTAATTTTAATGATGAGTAATTAACTACAAGGGACCAAGTCCCTATATATTTATGCTACAGCACAAAAGGTACGCATGTCTACATAATTTTGTCCTCATGTGTAACAAACTTGTAGGTGCTGCTTGTACCAATTAGGACACCTGGTATAATGATATTTCAGTCTTAATCATCACTTATCTATTAAAGAAAAAGATATTTTTTCATCAAATGGTTTTTTGAAAATTCAAAGAATGAAGAAAGAAAAAAGGCAAAAACCTAAGTTTAGCTCTAGTCCTTAGTTTTGTGTACAAAATTACAGAGTGTCTTTAGTCAGATCTGATTTGTAATTGAACTACTCATGCTATAAGATTAGTGTTTTCATTTATTAAGAGAAGTGCTTGGGTAGAGTTTCCTAAGCTTGTTGTTGCTTAGAGTTAACCAGTTTAATTGGGAAACTTGGCAAAGGTGTCAAGGTGTGCTTGCAATAGAGGTATTGCAAGTAGGAGGAATCTAGAGTTAGGTTCATAGTCGAGTCAGGAATCAAGAGTGTGGTTATAGTGGACTGTTTTTGTACTTGTGAAGGAAAGCCATGGTTTTTACTTCCTCAAGGGGGTTTCCATGTTAAATCTTTGTGTTGTTTATTTTCTGCAAAGCCTTTAGTTTTCCAACACTTTATTATTTCTTTACTATGCCTTTGGCTGAAAAATATTTGAGGGACCTGGTCCCTCATTTTGTGGTGCAACCCCCAAGGGTTTCAACAGTGGCTCTTAACTAGTCTTCAATACTTCTTATGGGTCATAAGGACCAAGTCGTAAGGTATCCAGAAAATTTGGCCCAAGAGACTATCTTCATTACGACTTGAAGACATGGGTCGTAAAGACTCATGATGAGTGTTTATATCCCAATCATCTGATGTCCAGTGTGTCATGCTAAATTTGTTATTTTTCTGAGTATAATAAGTAGTTATGAGTCATTAAGTGTGGTTTCGAGTTAGTGGTATGAACCATAGCTAGACCAGTATGGGGCCTTGGTGGTTCTGTCTTGACTAGACTACTTGTTAAGAGTCATAATGTAACCTTACGAGTTGTATAGTGACCCATATTTACTAAATTTTAGCTTTTAAATTAAGGTCACTTGAACAATTCCCTTTTTGCCCAATTAAAATCTCAAGTCCATAAATCCCATATGTTAGACTTTGATGTGATTTTATGGATCGGTTGGGCGCATTCATGCAATGCGTCTCTTGATTGTCGAACCCAAAGGGTCAGTTTCCATTTCACTAATGAGATGGTAATCGAATAGGAAGGTAGTTCCCTAGTGCCTTAAGGGGGTTATATTCCACCCTAAACGTACTCAAGCACTTCCAAAGCTTTCTTAAATTTGCTCAAGCAACCAACTGAAACATCCTGGGTTTTGACCCTTAGAATATTTCTTAGAATTTCAATTCTCTAGGCCCAATACGACTTATAGGTATGAGCGGTATATTGGGGTACGGGTGCTATGTTCCTATCGTATGTTGACTAGTGTTATTTGGTGGGATAGTTTTGGTCACTGGAATGGGTACATCATAGGGGTGTGAGTCGTAGGTCTTGGTACGAGTTGTACTAGGGACTCATATGGTGGGCAGTGTTTGATCCTCCTGGTATTTTATTCTGCCAGGGATACGAGTTATGGATACAAATTATATGTTATGATTATGAATTGGTTGGATGATTCATATACTGGACAGTGTTTGACCCAAGTTTTAAGTCTTGGATACGAGCAGTGGGTACCGATCGTATTGGGAGGGTAGGACTCGCAGGGTCAATTGTATCCCTATGATGGGGTTTTAAGGGATTTAAGTGGGGGTATTCTTGATATTTCCCTACTTACCCTAATTAGGACCCACGACTTCTAATACACTTAGGAGGTTATTTACCCTATTATTCTATTTATTAATATTTAGAAACTATTACAAACACTCCATAATTCTCTCAAGAGCTTTTTGGGTAAGAAGGCTATGGTTTCATCTTGAGGATTGCTTTGGGGCTTGTCTTGGTGATTTCTTTCCATTAATTCTTCAGTATAAGCCATGATTCTATTCCATCATTGTAATTTCAACTAAAGGCATAGTTTATATGATTGATTTCATGGGCTTACTTTTTCATGATTATGTCTTTCAACTATTATTTGGGGGTTTTGATATTAAATGTTTGGTTATGGTTTCCTATGGTTTTAATTATGATTTTATATGCATTAATGGTGGATTTAGACAATTGGATTTCATGGTAATAGTTTAATGGTCTTTGGAATTGGTTTTGTTTATAATATGCCCCCAAGGTGTTTGATAAAATACTTATAAAGATATGTTCATTGCATTGACTTCTTTTAATGGAACTTTTGCATGTTTTAAACTTGGTAAAGAAATTATGCATAGTTTAAATAGTTTGAAAAGGCTAAGGCTAAATGCTTATGCTTGTGGGGAATATGGAAGCCTCCCAAGTGGTTTAATATAGTATATGTAAAGGCAGTTGAAAGTCCCCTTAACCTATATAGTTTGGCTATGGATATTACTTGCAAGTAAAGGGTGGTATGACAATACCACTAATATTGGCCTTAGTTAATAAAATAGTAAATGGATTGGTTGATCATTTGGAAATGGTTTTAATTGGGCATTAATGGCAGGGTATGTAGCAAAGCCGTGGAAGGTGGCGATCTTGGGGGGACGAAAACTGGAAACTCATATTTGTTGATATAAGGATTGGTCTTAGTGGACCATGTGCATGATGTCACATTATTAGGGTATGTACTAGTCATCCCATGGGATACTTCCCTGGTCGTGTGGCTACACACAGTGGTCCCTTTCAGTAGGGGGAGCTAAACCCATATTGCCTGTGGGTAGTTTTGGACGACGAAGCTACACAACCCAGGTAAAGGTTTTAAATACATGCTAAATTCAGATCCCCTTTCCCGACATGGTTATATATATATATGTATGTATGGTGGGGTGCATTGGATGGTTTTACTTGGTTTTATAACTGGCATTATTTTATCCTTATCATGAGATTCATGTTAACGGTCACTCGCTAACCCATCTACTAGCAGCTGTATACCCATGCTATGTAGGACCGACCTTTTGACTTCTCCTATATAGTGATTGACTCGGGAATGACATTTGGACTGAAGTGGTGAGCTTCCATCCTTTCGAAAGGAATTATTTTATATTATAGATATTGTTAGATGTTTTAACTTTATTTTGGATATTGGTTTTGGCCATGGTTGGGGGTATATCCCAATCGAATTTGCTTACTCTTTTGGATAGAGGCTTTATGTTACTTCTGGGAGTGGTATGGGTGGGATCGATATTGGTGTTGTCCTTGTCATTCAAATAGGCTGGTGGGATGACACCACATTACGGGATTTCTCATTGTTCCATTGTATTACATTTTGGGATTGATTATCATTCTATGTTTTGGTATTCTCTTTGGTTATGGACTAAATTATGGTGCATGGTTTTGTCGGTATGGTTGGGAAGTTGGTTTGGTATGGGTGGACTCAGTTGGGTTAGTCATGGTTGTGACCCTATCCCAAAGTCTTCATGAGAGAATTTACACTATTTTCTTATATGCTCAAAATTCAGCCCATCTAAGGCTGGATATAGGTGGTTGGTTTGGGTAACAGGGGGCGGTCCCCAGTCCTGGTTAGACTTGGGATGCCCATTACGACAAGGACTGGGGTCGGGTCTTATCAAGCTTGTATTAGAGCCTAGGTTCATGGTCACTTTGGAGTCTACAAAGTCATGTCAATTAGAGTCTCTTTTAGGAGAGGTTCAAGACGAAGCTAATGAGGTGCCCAAACCATCATATGACTAATGTTCACCTAATGGAGATACTTTACAGAGCCTTGAATTCAATAACTAAACCAGTTGTGGATAATGCGGTTGGAGGATCATTTATGGATCTCACCTTTGGTCAGGCAAGAAATATGCTAGATCGTATGACGAAGCAAAGTAGAGCTTGGCATACCAGGGATTCTGAGGTAGCAAGCCCCACTTTATCTATAGGCATGACTGCAGACCAAAGGAGAAGAGAAGAAGAACGTGATCAAGATATGGCACACATGAAGACACAAGTGGATCTTCTTACAAAATATCTATTATCAGGGAAGACCAAAAAAGTTAAAGCCATTGTAGCACATGGAAGAGACGAATCTGATTCGGAGGAAGAAGCCAACTACTTGAATAATCAGGGGGGTTTCTGAGGTAATACCCAAGGAAACCAAGGTCGGAACTATTATGATAAATATGGAAACAAGGAACAAAGTAGTTGGAAGAACAAGAATGACAAAAGTGGTTTGTATGTTCCCCCTGGAAGACGTGACGCCACCACATCTAGTTCTGGAAGTATGGAAGACATGATGGCTAAACTATTGAAAGGAGTGGAAACGACTAGCGCGGGAGTAACAGAGGTAATAAATGATTTGTCCGCCATGAAGAAATTAGTTGATTCACATTCCACTTCAATCAAGCAAATAGAGCAGCAATTGAGCCAACTTTCAGTAGCACTCAATCAAAGAAAGGCTGGCACTTTACCTAGCGACACTGTGCAAAATCCAAGGAATGATGGATCATGCATGGCTATTACTACTCGAAGTGGTAAGGCACTGGAAACTTCATCTAAGGGCAAACAAGTGGTCGACGATGTAGCAGACAACGATGATAAGGCTAATGAAGAAAACGCCATGGAAGCTGACCAAGACGTACATGACGTCACCCCTAGTAGGTTGCAGCCTGAAACTACCAAAATTCGGAAGCAAGAGGAGAAGAAAGATGTGGAGAAAACAATTCCATATCCACCACCACCTTTTCCTCAAAGATTGAAGAAGCATGCAGATGATACAAAATTCAGCAAATTCATGACTATGTTAAAGCAGCTGACCATTAATGTTCCGTTGGTGAAGGCACTAGAACAAATGCCTGGGTATGCAAAATTTATGAAGGATCTTTTGACAAAGAAGCGGGCAGCAAGCTATGAGTTGAAAGATACTGTTCATCATTGCGATGCTATTGCCACCCGATCACTAGTTCAGAAAAAGGCCGACCCCAGTGCTTTCACTATTCCTTGCACGGTTGGATCTATGAATTTTGCCAAAGCATTGTGTGATTTGGGAGCTAGAATCAATTTGATGCCACTATCCATCTACAGAAAGTTGGGGTTGGGTGACCCTACACTAACTAATATGCGGCTCGTGATGGCGGATAGGTCAGTAAAATGACCTGTGGGTATCTTGAATGATGTGTTGGTGAAGGTGTCTACCTTTATTTTTCCTGCAAACTTTGTGATTTTTGATTGTGAGGTGGATTCTGAAGTACCCATAATCTTGGGACATCCTTTCCTTGCAACGGGAAGTGTTCTTATTGACATGAGAGCTAATGAGCTTTTATTTCGGTTGAATGACGAAGTGGTCTGCTTTGATATATGCAAAGCAATGAAGCAGCCCAGCGATATGAATGTGTTCTCTGTAGCTGATGTTCATCATGAGGATAAGAAAGCATTATCTGTAGAGAAACAGCTTACTGTTGAGCCATTGTCTGCTGCGCCACTGAATGTTGAGCATGAGGACTATGAAGATTATGAAGAACTTATGGGTGTTCTAACAGAAATAGAGTCCTATTCCCATACTCCTAAGCAACCGGACCGTGATCTTAAGAATCAACCGTCACCAACAGCGAAGACTTCCCTTGAAGAGCCACCAATGCTAGAATCGAAAGAGCTCCCCGATTATCTAAGGTATGTGTTCTTGGAAAGTATAAATACACTTCCGATGAGTGTGGATGATTTAAGTAAACAGCACGTAGAGTCTCTCATCTCTGCTCTGAAGAGATACATGAGAGCTATGGGTTGGACTATTGATGATATAATTGGTATCCCTCCTGGGATAGGCATGCACAAGGGTCATCTCGAAGAAGATTGCATGCCTATAAGTAAGCCTCATTATCGTCTGAATCCATTCAGAAAATGATCCACCATCTATCTCGACGAAGTCTAAGTACTCGAGGTAACTATGTCGTGCCGCGACAATAAATCAAGCGCTAGATGGGAGGCAACCCATCGTTTATCATTTTTTATTTTTCTTTCGTTCTATTACGTGTTTGCTTTTGATAAATAAAAATCCAAAAATAAGAGTCGTGCCACGACCAAAACTAAGGCGCTTGATGGGAGGCAACCCATCATTCTAATCGTTTTTATTGTTTTTGAGCAAATATAGGTGCAAGAGGTGTAAAACGAGGAGATTGGTTTCAAATTTCGATTTGGACGTGTTACATGTTAAAGGTGGTAAGTTAGGAATGAGGAAGCAAAAGGTTATGGATTGAGCATTGCTCATGAAAATATAGGCATCAAACAAGGCTAGGCCTAGGTAAAACTAGGCCACGAACAAGGCAAAACCTATACTATGGCCTAAGATCTCGGAATCTAGTGTGTCATAGCATAGGCGCCGCCCATGCCCAAGTATGTCATAGCATAGGCGCCGCCTATGCTAAAGCCTTTTGTCTCTGAATCTCATATGTCATGCTAAAGGCGCCGCCTATGCCTAGGAATGCCATGGCATAGGCGCCGCCTATGCTCAACAATGCTATGCAAAAGGCGCCGCCTATGCCAAGCATAGGCAAAGCAAAAGGCGCCGCCTATGGTCACTTCTTGTCTCCAAATCCAATTTTAAATGGGTCAAAACCCGACCCAACCTTCTCCTATAAATATGAGACTTAGTCTTGAACCAAAAACACATTGGAAACCTAGCCTAGGCACCGCCTATAGTCTCCAAATCCTCTCAAAAAATTTCCATTTGCTCTTTTTCTTCACAAGAACATCATCCAAAGGCATCAATCAAGTAAGTACTACTTTGTTCTTCATTTACATTCTGTAAGTAATACACTACTATGCCTATTATGAATTGTTAATTCTTGAAGAAGTATTGGTGATGTGAATGTGTTTGAATTGTTGATATACAACTACGTGAATGAACGTATACGTAAGGATGATCTTAACTTATTTCCAACTTGAATTTGATTTTGATGCATTGTCATACTCTTGCGGAATTGCTATGGTCACAAAAATTGCATAATGTTGTCACTTGAATACTTACATGATGGAATGACTTGATCATCGGGATAAGAATTATAGTTGCCTACCGACATAGGAGGTTGTGATTAGTTAGATACTATACCTTGATTCAATCCCTATGTAGTATTCATGATATATCAAACATGAAAGCATTGCCAAGATTATAAGAAGTATGACTGCTCTGATTTTATTGTTGGAATATAGCACCTAAAACGTATGTCGATGAAGTCTGACTAGTCGACCACTTTCACTTCACTAGTCTGTACCAACAAACTAAGTATGAGGTGGTGCCACTACTGCTTGTTTATAGATTGTATCCATCGAGATGATGCTAACATGAACATTGTTTTAAGTCTCAGGTACAATGGCACCCAAAGCAAGACAAGGCAAAGATAAGGCTACCACTTCACAAAAAGGCAAGAAAAGAGGCCGAAAAGAGCAAGGAGAACTCTCCTCGCTGCAAATACCTCGACTCACTCTTGGAATTAAGTGGGATACTTATGAGGAACTTCTGAGGATGACGACTCTGATGATGATTCTGACGAAAGGGGTATGACCCCAGACATAGAGGATGAGTCCGACTAACCAGGTTCTTCTTATTTATTTTCCACTAAGGACAGTGTGTCCCGTCTAAGTGTGGGGTGCTGGTATTTGCATGCTATACTTCTTTATCTGCATTTGCATTTATTTATGTTATTTATGTTTGGTTGTTTGATTTAGTTAGTAGTCGTAGATTTTTTTTATTTTGATACATGAAATTGTTCTGATAGATGGCATGGTGTTATGACAAGAGTTTGTGCTAGAATCATTACTATTGAGACACTTAGGCTCTAAGTGTGACTCACTGTGTGATAATTGTGTGGTTTAATTCATTTATCTGTTGGGTCAAGAGTCTATACTGCTCCCAATAAAGTTAACCATGTGCCTTGTGTGTGAGAGATAATAGCATATTCTGTGTTTGTGACTGATGCTAGAACTTGCCTGGTGAGTGTGTAAAGCGAAATAAAGAGTGTGAGTTTAGGAGATGATTTAGGCATTTCTTTGGCAACCGATACTTGTTTACCTTCGTTTTACCTACCCGTGGACATTATCCTAGTCAACCCCTTTTAGCCTTTAAGCCATTTTCTTTGACAGCCTCATATGTAAGCCTAATCCATTTTTTTCAAGACCATAATTTGATCCAAATTCCTAAGTTCTTTAAGTTGTGAAGTCATGTGACAAAATAAGAGGAAATTGGGTGAGAGTGATGCCTTAGAGTGTATTGGTACTTGAATTTGTTATAAAAAAGAGTGGCTATCATGGAGGTGTGTTATAAAAAAAAGAATAAAAAAAAGAGAAAGAGAAAAGAAAAAGAAATAGAAAAACAAAAAGATAAATTGTGTTTATGATTAAATAAAAAGATAATTATGCTTGAATGGCAAAATTAGGTGAAAAAGGGTGATAGATGAAAGAAAGGTAGCAGGGTTGATTAAAAGAAAGTGTTAATGGCATAATGTGATGTATTAAAGCGCTTAGGAACATAGTCACTATTTCTGGCCAAAATAGTCCTACCCGTCCCTTAGCCTACATTACAACCTATAGAAGACCTATTTGATCCTAAGCTTAGCATTCTGACATTTAGTGGAGCATTACACTAAGGGCAAGCCTATGTTCATCAGTTACAACATATGAATTCTTTGTGAGAGTGAGAGCAAAGTTATTTTTATACCCATGTTTGAAAAATATGCTATACTTGTGAGTGATTATGGGTAATAAATTGTGAGACACACATGGTTGATGAGTTTTGGGTGGTCGTGTATGATTCTTTGTGCCTTGACTTTTGAATATGAGTTGACCACCATCACGAGTCTATGTTGGAGGCTGAATTGTTTCTACTAATGATCAGAAAACTACTCTTTAATGATAATTGTTATGCTTGTCTTGACGAATATTTTGTGTTGTTGCTGTGAAACCCTAAGTAAATGTTAAGAGGGACATGATATTTTGTTCGAGGACGAACAAAGCTTCAAGTGTGGGGTGTTGATGATAGGCGAATTTACACGCCTATAGTGCTATATATTTACCCATATTTTAGCCATGTTTTGAGGACAAATTATATAATTCATGCACTTTTAGTCCTTTTTCCTGTAAGTGAGCTAACGAACATGATTAGCAAGTTTTCAGGTATAAATGATGCAGAATTCAGCATTTTATGGATAACTTGACGCCAAAGAAAGCTTCACGAAAGGAGGAAACCAAATCTTGGACGCCAAGGACCAAAATTGGCACATGGAAAATCTGTCCCGGGCAAAAACAATAATTCTGAAGACTTTGGGGACTAGCAGTAACTTATTAGGATTAGGATAATGATACCTTAACCTAGTAGGATGGGTTAAGTAATTCATTAGCTTAGTAGGAATAGGATATGGGTATTATAAATACCCTATTTTGCTAGAGATTTTAATACTTCGAATTACAATTCTCATTCTACTTTTAATTCATTCTTCTATTATTGATTCCTCTACTCTTCCAACCATTCTAATAATTCTACTTTTTATTCTTCTTCTATTCATCTATTCAATTCTTAATTTACGCAATAAGAGAAACGTTACTTTGCAAAGAAGTCACGCCTAACGCCTACCACACCTTACTACACGAGATCTTTATTGTGGTATAATAATAATGTTTATTGTGATTTCCTTCGCACTCATGGGTAACTAAACTTATCTGTTGGGGTTATGGAAGCCTTATGAGATACTATCTATTGCTATGAGTTTGTGAATTCGTGACACGTGTGTTGCTTATATCATTATTCTCTTCATCTTAATGCAAATTCTTGTGGCTGCAGACGCATAGAATACGCCAGTATAGCATTAACTTATTCGAAAGAAAGGTTATATGTCTGGAAAAGAGATAATGTCAAGGTAATAGGGTCCCATCCCCTATTAAAAAGTTAGTACCGTAACTGGATTAACCTCTTGGAGAATTTGTACCGCTAGATACGCTTTAAGCTCGAAAGAGTTAAAGTGAAATAGTCCTTGTTTAGGTCGAAAGACGCTTGGATTTACCATCGAATACAATTATCTATAAGCACACGCATGTCTGAATTCCGCACAACTCATAGCCAATAGAGACGTACAACTCATAAGGTGGACATAACCCCAACTTCTCAATTCTCATTGTTTTACATCCTACTAAACATTTTTTCTTTTTGCTTTGCTATTTTCCGTTTTTACTTTAATAGTTTGGTTACATTACTTGCACAACAAAACTCCCCCATTTTTACGAGACTTGCACTAAAAGTCTAGTAATCTTTGCTTACTTATTGACCAAGCTATTCCCTGTGGGATCGATACCCAACCCAGTTGGGTTCTATATTTGACAAACGACCGCTTTACACTCCGACGAGAGCTGTAGATTGAGCGTTATCAAAAATTTGGTGGCTGTAGTATAGTGGTGAGTATTCCCGCCTGTCATGCGGGTGACCCGGGTTCGATCCCCGGCAACAGTGCCAATTTTTGATAACGCTCAATCTACAGCTCTCGTAGGAGTGTAAAGCGGTCGTTTGTCAAATATAGAACCCAACTGGGTTGGGTATCGATCCCACAGGGAATAGCTTGGTCAGCGAGTAAGCGAAGATTACTAGACTTTTAGTGAAAGTCTCAAAAAAGGGGGGAGTCTTGTTGTTCAAGTAATGTAACCAAATAGTAGAGAAAAAACGGAAATAGCAAAGTAAAAAGAAAGAATGTTTAGTAAGATGTAAACGATGAAAATTTAGAAGTTGGGGTTATGTCCACCTTATGAGTTGTACGTCTCTATTGGCTATGAGTTATGCGAAGTTCAGACATGCATGTGCTTATAGAGAATTGTATTCGATGGTAAATCCAAGCGTCTTTCGACCTGAACAAGGACTATTTCACTTTAACTCTTTCGAGCTTAAAGCGTATCTAACGGTACAAATTCTCCAAGAGGTTAATCCAGTTACGGCACTAACTTTTTAATAGGGGATGGGACCCTATTACCTTGACATTATCTCTTTTCCAGACATATAACCTTTCTTTCGAACAAGTTAATGCTATACTGGCGTATTCTATGCGTTTGCAACCACAAAGAATTTAGATTAAGATGAAGAGAATAATGATATAAGCAATATACGTGTCACGAATTCACAAACTCATAGCAATAGATAGTATCTCATATGGCTTCCATAACCCCAACAGAGAAGTTTAGTTACCCATGAGTGCGAAGGAAATCACAATAGACATTGTTATTATACCACAATAAATATTTCATGTAGCAAAGTGTGGTAGGTGTTAGGCGTGAATTCCTTGCAAAGTAACGTTTCTCTTGTTGCAGAAATTAAGAATTGATTAGATGAATAGAAGAAGAATAAAAAGTAGAATTAATAGAAAAGGTCTTGCGGAAGTAGAATAAGAATTGAAAAGTAGAATTAGAATTGTAATTCGAAGTATTAAAATCTCTAGCAAAATAGGGTATTTATAATACCCATATCCTATTCCTACTAAGCTAATGAATTACTTAATCCATCCTACTAGGTTAAGGTATCATTATCCTAATCCTAATAAGTTACTGCTAGTCCCCAAAGTCTTCAGAATTGTTGTTTTTGCCCGGGACTGATTTTCCATGCTCCACTTTTGGTCCTTGGCGTCCATGATTTGGTTTCCTTCTTTCGTGAAGCTTTCTTTGGCGTCAAGTTATCCATAAAATGCTGAATTTTGCATCATTTATACCTGAAAACTTGCTAATCATGTTCGTTAGCTCACTTACAGGAAAAAGGACTAAAAGTGCATGAATTATATAATTTGTCCTCAAAACATGGCTAAAATATGGGTAAAATATAGCACTATAGGCGTGTAAATTTGCCTATCATCAAGAGGCAGAAGCAAACATGCGAGCCAAGTACCCGCACCTCTTTTTTCGCGAGTTCAGATAAATCTGAAGGTATTGTTGTTCCTTAATTCAGCCTTTCTAATCTAAAGTTCAGCTATGTATCTATTCTTGAATGAGTTCTTGCAATTTCTGAGGTATTCAAGTGTTTAGAGAGATTTTGAGCCGCTTAGCAAATTGCTTCAGCTATGTGTACTCTATTTTTATATATGTTCCTAGTCTAACTAGCGATATTCGAGGATGAATGTTTCCAAAGGAGAGATGTCGTAAGACCTCAAAAATTTCCCTCGTAGTTTGAGCCTTAGAGCATGTCAAGTGAAGTGTAATTCCGGCCCAAAAAGATTGAGAAGTGACTTTCTAGGTGATTGGTATTTAAACCATATAAAATTTTCTTAAATTTGACTTTTTGTCATGTAGAGAATTGAATTATCTTTCCAACGATACCAATTTCGTCCAAATCCGGTTTTACATGAAATTGAATTAGGTTTTTTCACCCATTATTATTGATTGCAATATTTTGATGTTTCCCATGAATTGAGAGTCTAATGGAATGATTTTCACATGTTTTCCTGAGAAATTGCAGCTGGGTCTATACCCAATGATTTTAACCCTTGAGAAATTAATAGTTGAAATGTTTGAGATATTGAAGTATATGAGTATGTTGAGATTTTGAGACAATTGCTGAAATTTCTAGATTTCTACATGAGTTATGAATCTATATGCTATCTATTATGCTTTTGATGAGTTTTAACTTGAGATTTAATTATGGGTTATTGATCCCTACTTGAGATTTGCAATTTTATGAACTCTTATGCTATGAGCACCCCTGATTTGAGTATTCTGAGATTATTGAGAAATATTTTGACCTAATGATCATGGAGTTTTGAAATCCACTTCACTACATGAGATTATAGATTTGATTATTGGGTTCTTGATGAACCATGAGATTATTTTAAAGTGAATTTCCATGAGATGAGCGAGATAAACTAAAGGGAGTAGTATTTAGTATCGAGTTGGGTAAGTTACTACGGTTTCTTACCCCAGAACTACGTGCCACTGTAGGTTTGAGATTTTGTGCCTAAGGTCGAGATATTGGTCCCGAGGCCAAGGTAAGTGATCACTGAATTGAGGTTATACTCCCTGGAAAAAGTATGACGCTCCTCCTCAACGTGGGGGTCTCTTCCTTATGAGGACAAAACATTGGACTCCATGTATCTTGCTTGGTTTATGTTGGTTAAGAGAACCTCCCTTGATAAAAGTTATTTTCTTAATAGTAAAGTTGCAGATTTGCTCCGTAAGACTAAAGCATTTTCCCTTGATATAAGTATTTTTCCCTAAAGCTTGAAACGAGATATTTTCCTAAAGTGAATGAAATGCCTTCAATTATGTTTCAAAGTTATATGATTCTGAATTCCAAGTACTTGAGTTCAAAAGAGTTATGAGTTCTTGAGCATTAAAGAAGTTTTACTCTCCATGAGACATATGAATGAGTTGAAAGTATTATTTAAAGTTTCCTTTAGCCAATGGGTAATACGAATAAGAAAAGATTACTGATTTCAAGGTTAAACTATGATGACTCATGAGATTTGTGTTACATGCTCCATTCTACATGATTCATGAGCTTTATATTTTATGCTTATTCGAGCAATGTGAGTCATTACTTATTACATGCATGATTTGATTAAAAATTATTGATGTTGTTTTATATAAATGCATGCACCCCCACATACTCAATATATTCCCAAGTTCTGATCCACATATACAACTATGAGCTATATTATTTTATAATGTAGGTTCAGGTGCTCGGTCCCAGCCTCGTTAGTGACTTTCAAGTACCTCTGTCTACATTCCTACCGTGGTGAGTTTTCATGGTTCGAGGACCTATCTTCATAAATTTCCGTATTTGAGAGACTATGCTATTACTTTCAGTTCATTTTGAGTCAGTTGGGGACCTGTCCCAACGACTCTCTAGTTCATGGGTTAGAAGAGGCTTTGTCAAACTAGTTGTCAGATTGTTATTGTGTTGAGAATTCCAGTATTATGGTCGTTTGGACCGTGTATTTTCTCCGTATTTCCCCTTCATATGATATGACTATGCTAGTGTTTGAATTATTTCATCTTGAAATGAGTATTATTAGTAGAAGCAAGCTCAAAAGGTTAGCTTGGGGCTACTTGTAACCTTAAGCACCGTGTGACGTCTCGGGTGGCGATTTTGGGTTGTTACAAACTTGGTACTAGAGCCTAAGGTTTTTAAGGAGTCCTAGGGAGTTTGACAAACCGCGTTAAGTAGAGTCTTGATCATCGGTGTGTAGCGCACCACATCTATGAGCAAAAAGCTACAAGATGTTTTAGGAAAAGTTATTTCTTTTGGATTCTATCGTGCCTGCAGTTGTCCCTCAGATCTAATAATTCGTGCTTTTCTATTTAATAAAATGCCTCTTCGACCTAATGCCTATTGCCCACAAGTATTCTTACTTAATTTCTCTCAAATTCTCTCAAATATTTGGTTTTGCATTACATCTCCAAGTGTTATCTCAATTTATTTGCAACTTTAACTTGGTAAGTTGTCTCAACTTCCTTGATTTTAATACAATTGCATGCTTAGAACATGTAGTTTAGGTAAAGGCCTGAGTTAATATTTTCATGGAAAATGCATGATTGTTGATGATTATTATGTGGTTAGCTATTGGAGTTGTGTATACACTAATGGGGAAGTCTTGAGTACCCAAAATTAGGCCTAAAACTGCTTGAATTAAAGTGTGCACCATATGTTCAATTTAATGCCCCAATGAGTTCAATTTGAATCCTTTTAAGTCTGGGGCCATAATCATTCATTCTAGGCTTAAATTCTCTGCGTATAATGATGGTATGCCTAGTTGGAACAAAGAATTGGGGTTAAAATTATGTTTTGAAGAGTGTGCAGAATTGTCGACTAAGGTCTCAGGTACCGCAATTGCGGTCAATGCTCCGTGATCTCCATACCTAAGGGCAGTGTAGGTAGGAACCAAAAATTTATATACATCCAATTATGCCCCCCAAAACTTTCGATAACACTTTATTTGTTTTATCTAGCATATTTTTGGTATGATAGTACCAATGATGACCTGCGTGGAATTATTTAAAGGTTTTAAGCCTCAGAGATGGAAAAATTTGACAACACCAGATTCATGGCCCCACAATGCCAGAACCTATACAATGCGGACTTGCACAGGACTAAGTTATTCCTTGAAAGGGGTATCAACTTAGACAAGGTAAAGGAAAAGCTACCAGGACTCTATGCTAGACTCGCTGAAATCGGGTAGAGGTGCTTTACCCCGAAACCTTGCTATGAAAATGAGCAGTGGGTACGGGAGATCTATGCTAACATAAGCATAACTTCTTTCACAAATCTGATGATTACTATTAGGGAAAAGCAAGTGAACTTTAGGAAAAGCGGATCAACGAGGTGTATGGACTCCCAAATGCTCACATAGAGAAGTTACATACAAAATAATGCGAGCAAGGGACCTTGATGACAAATATCTTATGTCTTGGCAAAGAGGTTCCCTGGGCTACTACCAAGAGAGACATTCTGATGAATGACTTCACAACTGAGGCCTGGCTTTGGCTAAATATCATCTGTAGTCGAGTATTGCCATGCACTCATATGACCATTATTACAGACTTTCAAGCTTAGATGGTGACCTATCTTCTCTCTGGAATTACTCTAAATGTGGGTGATATTATACACTTAGAGTGGAGGTACTTGAGAAATCATGGAGGTACACATCTTCTCCTCCCTTTCCTTGTCATAAAGCTATGTGAGAGGTACAAATTGAGGAATTTGCTGTAGATACCTGGGTACTACCAGGTCCCTGTATCTTCCTACTTAAGTTTAGGGGTGAGAGTGCCCCAGGTTAGAGAAAAAAAGAAAGGTGGACTCTGGCAAATCGACCCAAGAGGACACAGACTTTTGTAGAGCTTCATCAGTCAACCTTTTCGATGACATATTAGGTCAGATGAGGGTGGTTAGGGAGATATTGTCAAGATTGCCTCAGGGATTGGGAGAGCCATCCATCGCTCACCACTAGTACGTAGCTCAGTCAAACTATGAGAAATATAAGGAGGAGTAGAAAAAATAGAGAGACACCATTGCCAGTTTGGGGAGAGATTATTCACCTTAGCTGTGTCACATAGGGACCTCAGGGATTCACATGAGAATATGGTGAAGAGAGAGAAGAAGAGAGACAAATTCTTTAAGAATCTGTGGAAGGGGGTGAAGGGCATCTTTAAGGTGCTCAAGCCCAACCATCAACTAACTTCACCTAGGATAGATATTTAGGATGAGGCTTCTACTGATTGGTCTGTCGATGATGTTAATGGTGATGGTGTAGAGTCAGCGGGAGAGAGCAGCTCTTAATGCAGATTTAGGGAGACCCCTCTTACTCTTGCCTAATTGCACATACAGTGAGGATACTACATTTTTTTAGTTGGGGATGCCTCTAGATTTGTACTGTTGTGATATTGTGTTGGTGGATATTTTATTTTATGTTGTTGTTTTGGGATGACATTCTGGATATTATTTGGTTTTTGTTTTGGAATACTACATCTTTGGGCACTCTGATGGTGCCCACATTTTATGGATTATCATGCAGTTTTTAGTTTTAGTTTTTCTTTTTAATTTAGTTTTATTTTGATGTTAGTTATGCATAACAAGCTTTTCCCTATGATAGATTGATTGACGATATTCTTAAGGGTAAATCATCATGTTTGGGTTTTGAGACAAGAGTACAAAGGAAGTCTGAGTACCTATGGCATTGTAAATTATAAATTTGGGGTCACTTTGTACACTATTAGCGAAGTCTGCGTAGCCAAATGGTGGGTTTTCCTATTTTGAGTTGCAATGTATGACCAAGACTTTGGTTGTACCCATGGGTTAGCAAATTGAGCATGGTACAAATTCAGAATAAACAACCTTCTCTGTCCAAAATTTTTGAAAAATCAATGGCATGGACGTAAGCAAAGTTGTAAAAAAACTTTTTCTCTTTTTGTGACTCTATAAGTTTTTGACTTGTAAATAATGATAGATGCTCCAATTTTGTCTCCAGAGGGAGGGATATTTAAGCTCCCTTAGAGAATTTTTCATGCCATGTGCGGTGATCTTTTTGCATTCATATTTTGTATACTTGTGTTATCTAGAACTTGCGTTATTAGTCTTTCAAAGATAATTTTGATTGTAGTTGGTTGGAGAAATGATCTTAGGCCATCTTTGTACTTTCAGAACCCACTCTAGCCTAAACATCCTACCCATTCATAAAGTTAATCCCTAGTTACCTACTTTGAGTCTTTGGACCTTTCTTTGGCAAACTCATTATAAACGGTGAACCATTTTTTTATCCCTCTTTTGAACCGTACCCTCCTTGAACTTAAAAAGGCAACTTGAGGCTAAAAACGTAAGTTTGGGGTGGTAAAGATTGATGAAAGTAAGTTTGGAGCCACGAAGTGTTAGCAAAATGCCTAATGTGCCGTAGCATTGAAAATAAATGAATAGAAAAAGAAAGGATTCGACAAAGAAATGAATTACACGAAAGTTGCAAGAAAAAAAAATGAAAGAAAAGTGGGGAACAATGGAAGCCAAAAGTAGGCATGAGAAAAGAGAGAAAACAAAGAGGAGTGGCCCATAGTCAAAAAAGGCGAATTAAATAGTGTGATACAGATGTTCAAGGAAGGGCATAGCCATATTGTCCCAAATGATATCCTACCCTAGCCCGAACCTACGTTACAAGCTTAGAAAGTCTTTTGAGATCTCCGACCATTTACTTTCTTTGTAGTGGAGATTGAAAATAGGGGAAAACCTATGGTATGACACTTATTTCATAGAGATATCTTTTGTGAGGGAGAGAGTTTTTGCACTTAAAATTCCTTATTTCATATTTGGTAGCTTGGTGTGTGTAATTCTCTTTCTTGTGAGTTTGGCATGTAAAACAAGTTTAGGTGGTTGATTTCGTCACCTCCCGAGCAATAAGGCAAGTGGAGTGTAGCTTAATTTTAGTCTAAAGTGAGTCACTTCTAGAGTATTGGTTATTGTTGTTTGGTTTCTCTTTGAAGTCTCATGTATCCTTAGATATTGAGTCTTATGATGAGGGGTCTAGTGAAAATAGCCTAGCATATGTGCAGTAAGCTACTTGTAGTGATGACTAAGCTCGAAGTCATTGTAATATTTAAGGCATGCAAATTTGGGCATAGATAATTATTGTCTCATGGTAAGAGGTAGTGTTTCTTGAGGACAAACAAAAGCTTTAAGTTGGGGGTGTTGATGAGTGGTGATTTTACCACTCATTTGTACTAATCATTCGTGCACATTACTATGTTTGGAATGAATAAAAGAGACAAAATTGTGATTAAATGCACTAATATCCACACTTTGCAAGTATAGAGTTGACAAGATCAAAATGTGTGGAATGGAGATGAAAATGATCAAAAAGAAGGAAGAAATTCCAGTTGAAGACTTCGAGTAGGAATTGACCTCAGTTACCATGGTCGCGGTCTCGTGACCGCAGTTGCGGCAATCAAGCAATCACGCAATCACGATCGCTGAAGATAATCGCCGGCGTGGCTAGACCTGAGCGATTATGGCTTAGCGGAAGAATGCAGCCCAAGGGCAAATCTGGAAATGCACGTGGTTGATCCCAAATTTGACCAAAGAGGACTCAAACCCTAAGCATCTGGAGGATTGACAATAATAATCCATATTCCCTAAAAATTAGTAGATTTTGTTCTTGAGTTCATATCCTCCATTCTTAGAGAAGAAAAAATTATATAATTTTTTGGTGAAGAATACATTGGAGACCTTCTAAGTGGAGGAATAGCTCACTTCCATTGGAGATTTTGGGAGTCCAAAGTTTGAAGTTACATTCACTTAAGCTTCAATAAATCATTTCAATTAAGATTATGGGTATATCTTTGCTTACTTATCTTATATGTAGCTAGATCTCCCTCTTGGGTTTATGACTGAATAAAGATTTAAATGTGTGTGGTTTGTTATTGTTAGCCTCTATTTAGTAGTTTATGTTGATGGGTTTTATCATTGCTATGCTAACCTTGTTGGGATTTGTGGGTAAAAGCCCTAAATACCCACATGGGTGTGATGGAAGCTCTAGAAAGCTCATAGTCATCTTTGAAAGAAAGATTGTGGGGTGAACTTTAGGAATCCACATCATTCTTGAAAGAGGGGTGTGGAAACCAAAGCAATGGTAGACAATTATGTGTGTAGTTTGCTAATCAATCACTATCTTAGACATAAGGGTGGTTGTGAAGCTAACTACACCTTGGGTATCATCCTAGAAATAGGGATGTCTAGATTGGGGTTTGGTTACCAATTGTTGCACACACCCATTAGGTACTCAAAAGAATCAATGGGTGAAAGTTTGGTGTTTTGTTAAAAAACTATCATCAAAACCTATAATCGAACCTACCCGCACTTGATCTACTAATATTGAAGTTAATCATTAGCATCTACATGTCACTTTCCTTAGTAATACATAATCCCTATATTTGTGCTTAATTGTTTGAAAACTCTAATTATTCGTAGCCCCAAATTTGTACTAAAAAAACCCAAAAAGAAACATTAGTGTAGACTCATATCTCCCCCATTTTTATTTTTTTGTATTATTGGTTTGAATTTAACTTGTATCTATTATTTTGAATTAACCTGATTGCCACTCACATTGTTCCTCGTGGATTCGATCCCGACTCCAAATTTGGGTAAATATATTAACAACGATCGCCTTGCACTTAAATTGACGTGTAAGATGAGCGTTATCACCCATCTAAGGCTAGATATAGGTGGTTGGGTTGGGTAACAGGGGGCGGTCCCCAGTCCTGGTTGGGCTTGGGATGCCCATTACGACAAGGACTGGGGTCGGGTCGGGTCACATATATAGGGTTTCCAAGAAATAGGTCATCCATGGGCTCAAGGGTTGAATTCCTTCCGTGAAACTTTGTATTCAGGCATGTTACTCTTCCCTTGTTTTTAATTTTTAAAAATCATATGTTTTAAAGTAGTGTTCATGAGATATTTATATTGGTTTGAAATCAAGGGTTGAGGGTTTTGAATGCTAATTGACTAAACAATGTTTTCTCATGGTTTACTTGTGATTACTCATGCTTTAATTATGGTTTTGAACTGTGGGTTCATGTTTATGGTGAATGAACTAGGGAATTGTAATTTCCCCTGAACTTGTGACTTTTGAAGTGGTTATGACCCCAACCCCATATTGTGAACTTGGTAGTTGTGAAAAATGTGAGAATTTGAAACTATTCTTGAACTATTGCATTAAGATTTTGAATTAAACCTTATGGGGTTGTGTAATTCCCCAAGCTAATGTAAAATTGAACCAAGGGGGTTATGAATTCCCCCAAGTGAAGATAATTGGTATGGCATATTGATGTTACCTTATAAGTGTAGTTAGTAAGACAATACCAACCATGTATGCCTAAATGTGTATTGTGGTTCAATGAATGGGATTGTGTGATAAATGTTTTTAATTGGGCTTTAATGAGGGTTGCATAGTTGAGTCATTAAAGTGGAGGTCTTGAAGGACTATTTTGGAAAATGTGGTTGTCGATGCGGAGGTATATATAATTGGGTAGTTCGAGTCCCCCTTATTATTATCAATTGATTCAGAGGTTCGAGTCCCCCACATCTTATTACATAATCTGGTACTCGTGTCACCTTAATATGCCAGAAGGTTTGAGTCTCTCATAGTGCCTATGTTTATTCCCTCTAGTTCGTGCGGTCATACTTACTGGGGCCCTACCAGCTGGAGGAGACCGGGTCTATATAGCCCGTGGGTGCCTTTGTATGTTATGACGATTGAGCTACACAATCCAGGATAAAGTTTTAAAGTTCATGTTAAGCCTTTTTCCCTATCCCGACATGTGATATATATATGTATATACATTGATTATGTGCATTGGATTTTAATGATTTGAAACTATTGATCATGGCATTATATTATCCTTATCTCTGAGTTACATTCTAGAATTCACTCTGCTAACCGTCTTTGGATGTTGCATCCCCCATACAATGTAGGAACTGGCCATACTTCTACTCTTCTTGCTTGGTGATTAGGATCTAGGATTAGTTCGTGAGTTGACATTGAAATGGTGAGCTTCCATACTTTAGAAGTCTACATTTTATGTTTTGGTCTCTTATGTCTAAGGCTATTTAGACTTGTTTCTGACTATAGTAGGGGGTATGTCTCAATGCTTTATTGATATTCAATTTTGGTATAGGCTTTGTTTGGATTACTGTAGACTTGGGGGATGTTGGTCGGTTGTATGGTCGATCATCGGTCTTCGATTATACACATATTTTGAATTCCCTTAAGCATGTTGTGTGCTATCTTGTTAAACGTTTGGAATTCATCTGACTTTGGGGGATGTTGTGTTTGGTTTGGTTAGGTGTAGGGGTGATCTTCGGTCTAGGTGGGACTTTATAAATTGATTTGAGTATTGATGTGGGTTTTTATTCTAATCTATTTGTGCTTTGACTTGAAGATTTATATTATGGATTGAATTTAATTATCTTGACTTGATATTGTTGAAAGATTTCAAGATAATTACTGAAAATGAAGCTTTATTGTGAAATTATGAGAATTTAAGTACATAGGCTCTAAATCTCAAGTATGAGTTTGGAGATTTCAGGAAGACTATAATCTTAAACTTCTTTGATAATTTTATACCAAGACTTAAAGTAAAGTTTGATCTCTTGATCCTAAGCTAAGATATAGAATTCACATTTGTTCATCTTGAATATGATTTAAAGCAAAGAGAAGCATAAATGACTTTCATTATACAAATACTTGTGCTATTTTAATGTGGATTTCCTAAAGTATGAACATATAAGTAATATGGGAATAGTATTTAGCACCGAGTTGGGTATGAGTTCGAGGTCACATGCCTCAGAACTACGTGCCACCGTAGGTTTAAGTCCCAATATGGGCTAAGTTAGTGATCACTAAGATTAAGGTTCTATTCCGATGGCAAGGGTAGGACAACTCTCCCTAACGTGGGTAAGACGTTGGACTCCATGATAGCTCACATGGTTTATGTCAGTTAGAAGAACCTCCCTAAGAAAGAATAAAAGTAAAGCTTTTAGAACTAACTGTTATGACTCACAAAGTTTATCGTTATGCTTTATTTCTCATGTTTATTATTATACAGTTTTTGTTTTATTCAAGCCCAAGGTGAGTTATTTACACTTAGCATGCATTATTTAAAAATCTATGTGCTTATTGAGTTATTGTTTTACTTATGCATTCACTCCCACATACTCAGTACATTCTAAAAGTACTGACCCACATATAAGTCTATGTGCTACATTGTCTCATAATATAGGTACCGGTTGTAGCTTACACATCAGAATCAGACAGTGTGCAGCTTCCAGTCAGCAGGTGACGAGTCCTTTTGATTCGAGGGATAGAGTCAATCATAGTTTGAGTAGCATTTTGTTTTCTTTACTCAGTCGTATTGATTCGGGATAGCTGGGGGTCATGTCCCAGCTACCTATATTCTATATTAGTAGAGGCTTCATAGACAGTCAGTAGAGTTGATGTATTTGATTTCAGTTTCATTTTGTATAACCAGAGTTGTAATCGTTTTAATAGTTTTGTTTTGAAGATGTTCAACTAAAGACATTTCTTCTGCTTATTTCCTCAAGTTTTATGTATTTAAATCAGTTGCTCAAGCAGTATGCCAGTTCATGGGTTAGCTTAAGATCACTTATGGATCCAAGTACCGTGTTACGACTAGGGGTAGTCTCGGGTCGTGACAAGAAATTGGCCTTTACAATAGTTTGATATAAGAAATGTCTTTCTAAATGGTGACTTGGAGGAAGAAGTATACATGGAATTTCCACCGGGCATCAAGTAAGGACCAATGCATAAAAGAAAAATATGTAAACTGAAAAAGTCACTTTATAGGCTAAAAGAATCACCTAGAGCTTTGTTGGGGAGGTTTGCATCGGAGATGAAGTCTATTGGTTACTTGCAAAGTAAATCTGATCATGCCTAGTTCATTAAAAACAATGGAAGAAAGGTAAAAACATTGATTGTATATGTATATGATATGATATTAACTGGTGATGACACCGAAGAAATGGAGAAACTGCAACATTACTTAGCCACCAACTTTGAAATGAAAGACCTAGGACGACTGAGATATTTCCTTGGTATTGAAGTGTCAAGGTAGAGATAAGGTATCCCTCTTTCACGGTGGAAGTATGTATTGTATTTATTAACAGAAACTGGAATGCTTGATCGCAAACTAGCTGAAACTGTTGAGAGCTACACCGACGCTGATTGGGCGGGAGATCGCTCAGCTAGGAGATCAACTTCAGGTTACTTCACATTGGTTGAAGGTACTAGAGAAGTAAGAAACAAAATGTTGTTGCTCGGTCAAGTGCAGAAGCGGAATTCTAAGGTATGGCGCATGGTTTATGTGAGCTGTTATGGATCCAAAGAGTTCTGAGTCATCTCAGAGTTGAAAGTTCTGGATCTATAAAGTTGTTTTGTGATAACAAATCTGAATTCAATTAGCACAAAATCCAGTACGGCATGATTGCACTAAACATGTTGAAGTGGATCATCATTTCATTAGACAAATATTGGATCAGAAGATCATCCAGTTTCCGTATGTAAAGTCTATGAACCAACTCACAGATACTCACAAAGGCAGTACCGGGAAAAATATTCCATGAAGTGATTGACAAGTTGGGCATGATAGATATCTTTGCACCAACTTGAGGGGAGCATTAATGATAAGAGATCTGATTCAAATCCCGTAATTAAAGGACATCATAATTCTAGGAGATTTTGTTACAGTACTATTTATTTATTGCCTCCTATATGTATATATTGCCTATTATTCTAGGTTCTCTTTACTGTATATTAGATCAATTGAATAGAAAAAAAAGAACAACTTTATTTTACTGCGGCTTCTATTCAATAACATTGAAATCTTCTAATAGAGTTGTTGCAAGGGGGAAGGGATTAGGAACTTAATTCCTAGGGTTACAAGAGTCTGTAATCAAATAGTTGCTTGTTGTTAGTGAAATTCTACAACTGGTAGGTCGTGGTTTAATTCCCCTGAGCAAGGAGGTTTTCATATAAATATTGTGTGTGTTTTACTTGTATTTACTGTTCTCATTTACTTATTGTACTTAGTAGCTGTACTTAGTCAAGGACTCGTGGTGGATTCATACAAGTCATCACCAATCAAGGACTTATATCATCGCCAATCAGGAACTTATATCCTCAACTTTGTAATTGTATTTTTGTTTTTGTATACCAAATCCGATCCATATTGCTATCTGCTGTTAAGAACTTTTGCATACCCCTTAAGAATAAGTTAAATATTGTTAAACATAAGAGGATTTGTCGAAACTAACACTCTACTAATTGAAAAAAAGGAGCAAATGCTTCTTTGGAACAAATTCGATTTACTAAAATGACTAGTATTTGAGAGCAGTAAAGATATTTCTGAATACTAATGGCAAGCACAAGCAATGAGAGAAAGGTTGCACCGAGAGGGAAGGCGTGCAGCCACACGAAGAGTGTTGCAGATGCATTCATGATCCAGCGACTGGAGTGCAGAACAACAGTCTTCGCTGGGACCTGGATTTGATGTTCCTGGCAATACAAATGGGGCGCACATGTTTAGGTTCCCAGGTGATGCAGAGCATGTTTGCCCCTGAGATTCAATCACTTTGCTTTGTAGCACAACAGTTATAAAGATAGTCAAGAGCACTAGGGAAAGAACAGATTTCAGCGCTGCCATAATATTGGATGATTTGTCTTTAATATATGCAGCTGAGTTGTTTGTTCTTGTAAGGATTCTGTATATTTAGAGTTGCCTAATAGTATAGAGGTAAGCAGAAATGTAGAGTAGATGAAGATCGACCTATATGCATGAACGACCTAATTCAAGTTTTTTGTAGCACCCAGCTTTATTGTGTTTGACTTTGACCTGCACTTCATAGTTAGACCGTGACATAGTATCAGTTGGTCCAATATGGTTATTGTGCAGGGAATCATCATTTTTCCCAGTACCATCCACAAAGTTTCTCCCAGGAATTAATTAAAATTTGGCCCTCTGTTTATAAAATTGAAAAATTCCAGGGTTAAATTTGAATCTTTTCCCATATAAATCAGTTTAATTAATTAAAAGGATCTACCGTGAATGTTGCACAATTATTATTTTCAACTTGGCTAACGTGTATGTTTGTTGCATAAAAAAGGAGGTTGCTTGTTAAGTGTACTTCCACATACTAACTTAGATTTGAAGTTTAAAATAACGCTTCTCTAGGAATAAAAATTACTATTCCCCTATTCTGTCACATTGTTGTAATGATTCATGATTACTTCTGGGCGTTCTGACCTATATCAAGATATTTTAATCAATATTTGATTAATTAGTTTCTGTAAAACTTATTTTAATTTTGGTTACATTTAGTTCATGGATAACAATGGAATACTATCTTTTTTTTTTATATATAAATTGCATTGATAATATAATTGTTTTGTACTCAGTATTTTACATTAGTCCTTCCCTATTAAAGCTTGTGTAGTAATGTTAGGGAAAAACAAATAGTTGAAGCTGAGTATCGTTGAATTATTAACTCTTTAGTTAGTGTACAGATATTTGACGACTAATTGTTTGGCGAAAGGGTGAAAGTAAAACATTTTATCTTTAAACATTTTATCTTTTAGGTTGTTAATTGATAATTTGATTAAGTTTTTTTTTTTTAAATAACTTACATAAATTTCGGATCTTTAATAGGTTGTAAAACTTTTTACCATAACCTTGTTAAATTGTAAGACATTCTTTGAGATACATATCTTTAGCCTTATAAATACACATGCATTGCGATTCCTTTATAAATGAGTGGTTAGTTAAATAAGGAAGTAACTGATTTTCAATTATTATGAAGAGTAAATCACGCGCAAATCGTAGCATAAATATATCTAGTTCTAGTATGATAGAACTAAATTTAGAAATTCACCAAAATATTATAAATAATAATGAATAATATAGACCAATCCCAAAAATATAATGAACTAAAACAAATATTATCTGAGAAACGAAGAGAATTAAAAATAAGAAAAGAAAGACTACAATATGACATATTTGTTGGAGTATGTCAAAAATCAATAAAAGCACAAAAGGAAGAAATATCATATTTAGAATCACAAATAGATAACCTAGAATACATATATCACATGATTTATATACCATTAAATAGATAAAATGAATAAAGAAGAATTCATAATAGATGAAAAAACATATGAAAACCACAAAGGATTAAAAATAAGAATAGAATTTTCTAATTTAGGAAGAAGATATAAGAAAATAGGTGAACATTTATATTTAATGTTAGAAAAAGAAAAATTGAAATTAGAAGATAAATTAACAGTTATAGTAAGAATATCAAGAGAAAATGAAGAAATAGACAGGAAAAAAGAAATAGATAAAATAAAACAACAGACTACACAAGAAATACGAAAAATAGAAGAAACTAAAAATAATAGGATTGTTGAATTAGAAAAAGAACTACAAATGCTAAAAGATCTGTATGAAAAAAGACAGAAAGAAAAAAAGAAGAAAAGGATAAAGAACAAAAATTATTAATTGAGATAAATCAATTTAAAGAAAAATTAAAAATAAAGAATTAGAAACTAATGAAATAGAAATAAATACAATAGATGCTGAAGAAACAAATAATTATGATTCGAAAGATAGTGAAACATATACAGAAATCTTAACAAATAGAGAAAAGCTAGAAATTAATGAAAACAAGAAGTAATTAATAAAGAAAACTTAGGAAATACAAACACGGAAATAAACACTCTTGATAAAAAGGACGATGAAAATATAATACCTAGTACATCAGAAATAAGAAAACCTACATATTATTATAAAGATAGGTTTAAAAGGTATAATCTAAAGGATGAATATAACAAATGGACACCAAAATAGATAATTAATAAAAATTATAACTTCTTAGACTTAGACTGTGTAATAGATGTAGATAAAAAGATACAATTATGGATAGGATATTTAACAAAATAATTATTAGACAATGGTATAAATACAACAGATACACCAGAATATATAGAAAGAACACTAATAGGAACAACAAAATTATGGTTTTTAAATTTAACTGAAGATAGTAAAAAGGTATTAAGGACTGATAAAAAACAGAAGGAACAACAGTAATTAAACTAACACCTATAGACATATTGAAAAAATATGAAATAGCTATAAGAGATGAATTTAGCAGTATGGCAACAGAAGAAGAAGAACAAAACAAAGAAAAAGATACAAATAGAAATTTAATGTTAAAACTAGCAATATGTAATATGTGTTATATAGATGAATATACGTGTGCATTTAAAGAATACTACTATAAGGGAACACACAATACAGAAGAAAGTAAAGAAGTAAGAAGATTATATTTTAGTAAATTACTTGAACCATTTAGTTCAAAAATAATAAAGAGTTGGGATGAAGCAAAAATAGTAGATACCCTAGGAGCAAGAATAAAATTTCTACAACAATGGTATAGAAATCTATGTGAAAAAAACAGAGAAGAAATAAAAATGGAAAAAACATTAATAAGGAATTTAGCATGTTGCAAGGATAAAATAGCACCCTAATTTGGATGTGAAGAAAAATATTATAAGAAAAGAAAAAGACATAAGAAATATAAGAAGTACAGAAAGTCAAAATATAAGTATAAGAAACCAAGATAAAGATATTATGTAAAAAATTATAAAAATAAAAGAACATATAGAAAAAAGAAATCTGTAAAAGAATGTACTTGTTATAATTGTGGAAAACTAGGACATTTAGCTAGAGATTGTAAAATGCTTAAAGACCCAAAAAAGAAACAAATATCAGAAATAAAGATAGAAGATACAAAATATATGCAAATAAATTATATAAATTACGAGTTAGAAAGTGACGATAGTATATATGAAATTTCGAAAAATGAAACAGATAATGAAATAGAAAGTAAATCAGATGAATCAAATGACTGAAGAAGATATAAAAATAATAACAAAGGAAGAATATTTAAATGAAGAAGGAACAGATCAGAAAATAATATTTGATAATAATATATTTGATGAGATAAAAGGAAAAGAATTAGATTTAAGTGTAGAAAAAATATTTAAAATACCAATAATAAAAAAAAATATTTAGTAGACGAAAAGAAGAAGAATACGTAGTAAGCCAAAAAGAACATGTAATAGACTGTAGACATGCAAAAGGTAGAGCTCGTATACCACTAGTAACAAAAAAAATAATTAATAAAGAAATAAACGATATAAAAAGTAAAGACCCAATAAAATACGTACACCTTGAAGGAACGGAAATATTAATAAAAGCATGTTTCAGAGAAGGAATAGATACACTAATAGAATTATATTTAGCAGATGATAGAATTATAAAACCTATAGAAAAAGGTATAATAACTGCTATAAGAGGAAATCTAATATACCAAAAATTTAAATTTATAATAAGTGTAAATTATTCAGTAGCAACAACAGATAAAAACATAGATAAGTCACTAGTGCTATATTGAAAATATCAGGAATAGAACTAACCCCAGGAAGTAAAATATTTACAGCAAGATGTAAAAATCTATATGTATTAACAATAAAACATAAAATAGCGGGAAGAAATAAAATTAGTAAAATACGAATAGAAAGTCCTTTTGAACAATTTATAAAAATAATTGATAACAATGATTATAGTTACAAAGACATAGATATAGAAATAATAAATGATAGAATAAGCACAACAAAAAGAATAACTTTTGAAAAACCAGAATCATTAGGATAATCGAAAAGAACAAATTATGAAATAACCTCAACAGTTAATTTAACTCAATATTATATAACGGGAACAATAAATAAAAAAGAATATTTAATACTCCTAAATACAGGACAAGAAGAAAACCATATAGCAAAATACCTAGTGAAAAATGAAGAAATAAAATCTAATAGTAATATATGCTCAGATCTACCAAGAAGTTTAATAACTATTAAAGATACAACTGAAAAAAAAATAATAATAGGAGTTAAAAAAATAAAAATAGAATTTGAAATAATGGAAGATATGCAAAAAACAGATATAATATTAGGGATAAAATGGTTAGAACAAGTAAAACCCTACAATATAGAACACACACAATTAACCATAACCTACAATAAGGAAAAATTATTAATAAAGAGAGCTTTAACATGAAAATATATGTACTTATGAAAATAATAGTAGAAGGATATTATAATAGATAGTATACACCTATGATAGATATAAGAGCAGAAGCCAACTTATGTAGATATAACTGTTTACCAGAAAACAAATGGGATAAGCTAAAAACGCCAATAGTAGTAAAATGATTTAATAATGAAGGAAGCTTAATTACCTATAAAGCGAGAAATATAAAAATACAAGTATGGGATAAGATATTAACAATAGAAGAGATTTATAATTATGAACTAACATCAAAAGATATGCTTTTAGGAATATCATTTTTAGATAAACTACACACATATAATAACTAAAACACACTGGTGTTTTACAACACCATGTAAACAAAAGGTAAGAGCAAAAAGAGCTATTAATAAAATAAGAAAGAAAGCTGATTGGATAAAAGGAAGTGAAAAAATCACACAAAAATGAAAAAATATAAAAAATACTGAAGACACAATGGAACTAATTATATTTTCAATAAATAAAGAAGAAATAACTATATTTTCAATAGATAAGGTAGAAATAATAAAGAAAAAATTAAGATAACTATTCAGTGAAGATCCATTAAAAGGATGAGAAAAACATAAGACTACTGTAAGAATTGAACTAATAGATAAGAATAGTATAATAACCCAAAAACCATTAACATATAAGTTTGATGATTTAAAATGCATATAGATGAATTATTAGAAAAACAATACATACAAAAAAATAATAGTAAACACAATAGCCCAGCATTTATAGTAAATAAACACAGTGAACAAAAAGGAGGAAAAAGTAGAATAGTTTTTGATTATAGAAACCTAAATGCAAAAACTATAACATATAATTATCCAATACCAAATAAGATATTAAAAATAAGACAGATACACGGATATAATTATTTTAGTAAGTTCGATTGTAAATCAGGATTTTACCATTTAAAGCTAGAAGAAGAATCTAAAAAATTAACTGCATTTACAGTGCCACAAGAATTTTATGAATGAAATGTGTTACCATTTGGATATAAAAATGCACTAGGTAGATACCAACATTTTATGGATAATTATTTCAAGCAATTACCTAATTGTATAGTATACATAGATGATATACTACTATATACAAAAACTAAAGAGGAACATTTAAAATTATTAGAACAATTTGCATGTATAATAGAAAATTCAGGAATAAGTCTAAGTGAAAAGAAAGCAGAAATAATGAAAAACAGATAGAAGTTTTAGGAATACAAATAGATAAAAGTGGAGTAAAAATGCAACAACATATAGTACAAAAAATAATAAATTCAAAAGAAGAATTAGATACAAAAAAGAAATTACAATCATTTTTAGGATTAGTAAACCAAGTAAGAGAATATATACCAAAATTAGCAGAAAACCTAGAATCATTACAGAAAAAATTAAGGAAGGATGAAAAATATAATTACAACGAAAAAGATAAAAAATAAGTACAGAAAATAAAAATACTTTGTAAAGAATTACCAAAATTACAATTTCCAGACGAAAATAAAAAATCCACATATATAGTAGAAGCAGATGCAAGCGAATATAGTTATGAAGGAGTACTTAAATCTAGATATGAAGAAGAAAAATTAGAACATCATTGTAGATACTACTCAGGAACGTTTAATGAAACAGAAATAAAATGGGAAATAAATAAAAAAGAATTATGCTCATTATATAAATGTTTATTAGCATTTGAGACATATATTGTATATAACAAGTTTATTGTACGAACAGATAATACACAGGTACGATGGTGGTTAACAAGAAAAATACAAAATTCAGTTACAACAAAGGAAATTCAGAGATTAGTATTGAATATATTAAATTTTACATTTACAATTGAAGTAATCAAAACTAACAAGAATGTTATTGCAGATTACATATCAAGACAAAGCTACCCAAACTGATATTACAGAAGACGATACTCTAGAAAAGATACTCAAAACCCTAACTACGCTTTCACTGAAAGTGGATAGTATGGGAAATGAGATAGAAAAGCTAAAGACTAATGAAGTTAAACTGAATTCTGAAGCTATGACTCAGATAACTCAGCAGTGTGCAGAGAAATGTCGATCGGAAAACAATAAAATTCCAGAGATAGAAGGAGACGTTGGGACACTCCAAAAAACCTATAACGTTTATCAATCTACTCCTGCAGGTACAAGCAAAGGAGTCAGAAGGAACCCAAATATGAACTTGAACAAAATATTTGACAAGCCATTTATACCAAAAACACCAAAAGACCCTTTGTTTATACTCCCACAAACTATTACATATTTAGATAGCCTAAACCAAGACAAGAAAGCTTATAACCACATAACCAGAGCATATATTGAAAACATCCACCAGATACAAACCTACTTAAACCTTAAACCCAGAGTTACAAGCATTCAAGAACCAAATACGAACTATATGACCCAAAAGCTACAAGGATATAATAAGTTAATCGAATTACCAAAAACTAACCCAAATCTAGTTAAAACCTGTTTCAGTTATGGACTACTCAATACAGTATATACCCAAGACGGAAGTGAATTATCTGTTATACCAGAAATATATAAAGCAATTACCACTTACAAAAAGATAACCAATGGCAACCTAGTTTTTGTAAAGTTTTATACGGCACCAGCAGAGATATTGTATGATGAAATTAAACCAGTTATACAAGTTGTGAAGATAGAAATAACCCGAGATATGATCATACACGAAGATATTCAACAGCAAGTTGAAATACCCAAAATAGATATACCAGATTTTTATGCGAATAAAAGAATTATTGGAATATCCATAATTATCCAAAAATTAGCAAATAACTACCTAAACGGGAATCCATTATGGAGTTATTATTCAAGAGACCAGCTAATGATTTATTCAAATTAAAGAGAGTTAAGACAAGCAAATATGGAGGAAGTACAAAGATGGATTATGACACTACTTAATCCAGAGAAATGATCAACTACCAGAGCAATTAAGGAAAAAATTATTTCAGATGAATTATTGACCAGATACTGTAAATTAATAGGGCATAAATATCCAGACCATCTATGTTCGAGATGTAACAGAGAAGATAACATTATTCCAAAAGTTCAACTAGAATAAAAGAAGATAAGGACGCCAGCTGGAAGTTATACGACAAAAGATATAAAGCAACACAGAACGATGAAGAAATAATAAAAACAAGGAGACAAAGCATTAAAGTTATGAAAATAACATATGAAGAATGAGATAATTTCTCTTAACTTTAGATACGTAAATTTTTATGTAATATTTATTAGCTTTTAATAGCTTTGTTGACTTTTTTGGGGAAAAAACCATTATTAACTTTGTTTTTTGTAGGATAGCTTCAAGACTTTCTTTTTGTAAAGTCTTTTCTACTTTTGAAAAGATGACAAATGTAAAGTAGGAACAGTATAGAATAGTATACACGTTTTCTCTTTTTAGGTTATAAATAGCAGAAGCATTTGCTAAGTTAAGACAAGACTTTCTATTCGGAAAGCAAGCCTTCTTGTACACAATAAAATTTTCTTTCATATAATCAATAAAGATATTCCGTTTTACACTAAGTTATGGATGAACAAAGCACAGATTTATCAAATCTACCAGAATAGGTATTTTCATTTATAATTATGAATAGCTAAATTCATAAATTCCTGACAATCATAAGTATAATAAAATAAGCTCATGTTAGTTACTTTATAGTAGAATTATTCGAAGAATAGCATGTTAAGAACTTTATTAGCAAATTGGAAAAGGAGAAAAATTCTTAGAACTATGCCATCCTAAAGGTAAAACCGGTGAGGTAAAGAAGCCATGATAAGGGAGTAACTAGAGTAGAAGCGTTGTTTAGGAAAAATGTATCCAGATTACCATGCTAATAGTGACCGAAGAACATGTTATTTAAGAATAATATAGTATATAATGATCTAAGATGATCATATTTTGTTATGTATATGATTGGAGGAAATATTTTGAAAAATAGCATCATATGAAAAATGAATAATTATTTACCTGATGAAATGATAGATGAATTTAAGATACTTGTTTTATATGTATTTAAGGATATAGAGATAGTAGATATAAAAAAAATTATATGGGAAAAGGTATTTGATATTGAAGATGAAGAATTAGAAAATTGGATAGAAGATGAATTAGAAAAAATACACTTAAATGATGATAACTACTATTCATACCTAGATAATTACTATTCAGACGGATATTATACAGATTAAAAAATGTTAGAATATATTAGAAGAATTAGAGAAAGACAAAGTTGGATATATGAAGAAATTAATTACAGGAATCAGCTTAAAAGAGAAAAAGGACAATTAGAAGAAAGATTATTTAGAGTAAAATTAACCTTAGAAAAAGGAGATACAAATGATAGTTTATATAATACTATACATAAACAACAAATGTTTATGGATCACATAGATAACATAGAATTACATATCAAATATAGTACGATTCGAATAAGTTATTACACAGAAATTTGTAAAATTACAACTACCATAGGATAAAATGATAAACTACGAATACTTAGAATATTGGAGAAAAGATACAGAGCAAATAAGATTAATAGAAATACTTATGAAAAAGAATCTACTTGACTACATAGAAACTAGAAATATGGAACATATAGTATACCTTAAAAATAATATAGAAGAATTAATAAGGTTAAAACAAATAACTAAGGAATGCTATGACATAGCATTTCAAACATAAGTTAACTGCACTATCCGCACCCCTTACAATTGGTATACATCTGGTAAAAATTACTCAATACCAATTCAAAATTCAATCCCGCACAAAAATAAGTAGTTTACATATGTTAAATATATCAAACATTTATAAATGAATAAAAAATATGAATCATAATCAAAAAGTATTTGTCATATGTATCACCAGTATTCTGACAAAATATATCACTCATATCTATCCCCAATATACTGACAGCAAATGCATCACTCATATGTATCACCGTCTATAGTATGAAAATGTATTAAAAAATTGACAACATTATATATGTATCAAGTACATTAACCAAAAATATAGCAAATGCATCATTCGTATGTATCATCGTCTATAGTATGGAAATGTATTAAAAAATTGACAACATTATAGATGTATCAAGTACATTAACCAAAAATATATGTATGAATGCCAAATTAATAGAGATTTTTTAGCTACGATATTTTTTAGCTTCTAAAGTATGAAGATTCTTCAAAAGAATATGAATATTTGTCAACATGAAACGCACAATAAAGCTTTCAAAATTTTAATGAAAATAAAAATTAATAGATATGAAAAAAATTTGAATCAAATTGTAAATTGTAAATGATAAGATTTGATGAAATATTTTTAATTTTTTTTTTAGATATTTAAGAGATTCTCTCTCATTATTTTACTCTCCTAAAATAAATGCAAATAGGTTACTTCCTTATTTAATATGTAGCAAGAGAAAAAGGAGAAATTCGAAATTTTGTGAAATATTTTAAAAGATAAGGGATTTTATGTATTTATACCTCTTAAGTTTGTGTTTTTATGTATTTTTTTTCTTCTTTTGAGAATGCTGAATTTGAAACCACAAGCCCAACTAATTTGGAGGAAAAATTTCATAAGTAGCAAACTTAAGCTCATAATTAGGAGCTAGCAACTGTTTCATAATTACTTGAAATAACAACTTGTATTTTGTATTTTAGACATTTTTTTCTACTAAAATACATATACAACGAGATTTACTGCCTTTTTTTTTACTCAAATCAATTGAGTTAAATGAGAAATAATTATCTCATGTATTTAAAGAAGTAAATTTATTTTTCATAAATTACTCTTATTTAAAGTAGTAGATTCTTTTTTCATAAATTACTCTTATTTAAACTTGTAGATTCCTTTTCCAAACCAAATTGAAGTCTGAAGATTATTATTTATCTTCATGATTTTCAAAATTTCAAAATAAAACATCATTACTATTTTTTCTCTCTTTCACTCTCTTATATCTCTAACTTTTTTTTCTTGTTAGTTTTTTTCATCTTTTTTTTTATCGTTTCATTTTTTTATTTTTATTTCTTTTTATTTTTTATTTTTTCCTTCCCACTTTATTTTCTCTCTTCTATTTCTCTTCTGTTTTTTCCTTTTTTATTTTTTTTCCTTTTCGTTTTCTTATTTTTTTTTCTTTTCTCATATGTTTCTTTTTCTTTTTCTATTTTCATTTTCTTATTCTTTTTTTCTATTTTGATTTCTTTTTTTCGCTTTTATTTTTACACTTCTATTTCTCTTTCTTCTTTTTTTGGATTTTTCTTTTTCAATTTTTTACTCTTCTATCTCTAGCTTTTATTTTTCTTTCTATTTTTTTTTTTTGAATTTTTTTCTTTCTCATTTTCTTTTGGGTTCTATTTTATATTTTCTATATCACATATACATATTCAAAAATACACAAAATAAGTAAATATATAGATCTGTATATGTATTTACAGTACAAAAAATACACATATATATATATTGAAATACATATTTGACTCATATGTATATATACACACATATAGGACACAAATCTTTATAACAAAAAGGACAACTACATACATATACATATAGGTACTAAAAAAAATACATCATACATATCTTAAATAGTAAAAAATACAAATAAATACATTTGTTACCCTCTAGAATGACATAGAACTGTTCAAAGACAAGTCCAACATCGTACAAAAATACATATGAATATGTATTTGTATATACAAAATATAAATACATACACATGCCCCAAAAAAATTTATAACACATTTGTGACGTAATACATCTGCCTAATTGCGCTTGAACTATACATTTCTTCTTCTTTATGTAGACACCACAAATATTCTTATGACAAAAGATCTTGTACTACTCCTTTGATAACATCGTCCTAATACGTTCTTCAATATTATTGACTGTGTGACATCCTATATGTGGTGCAAACCTTGGAAGTACTCTTGCCATGAATATATAATCACGCAACACCTATAGAACAAAATAATGACATAAATCTATATTACATGTACTCTTCACAAAAAATATAAAATACATTGTATGAATATGTTTTCTTTTACATAATACATAGTACATTACAAAAATAATAATACATATAGTGCTGCTTATGTATTTATAGAATACATGCATGATCCATATGTATATCATCATACAAAAAATATAAAATATGACTCTGAAATGCATTTACAAAATACATATCAGATTCATATTAAACAACAACAAACATAACTATACTATATATCTTCATATGTATTTGCGAAATACAAAAGTGACACATAAAACAATAAATACAAATACATATCTTAAACAGTAACAAATACAACTATATACATATACATATAACTAAACCAAAAATACATAATAAATATCACGAACATTAAAAAATACTAATATACATTCTTTTTTCTTAAACAATAAAATACAATGCTTCTTTTTTCTTTTTGTCTTTTTTGATCACTGATTTACCTTTTTTTAAAAATTTATTTCAAAGAACAATTGATCTATTTTTTTGGTAAAATTCCATCAAAATAAAAAACAATTAATAATTATAAAAATTAAATTATTATTGTTTAAAAGACTCTTTTTTTAAAAATGCATATTTGATATCAAATACATAAATACATATTTTATACAAATAATGGTACAACTTATATACACATTACAACAATAATTGTATAATTTCTATACACATCCTATACAATATTTAGATACAATAATTATTTAGATACAAATTTTATATAATATTTATGCATTTTATATACATCCTATACATATACATACTCTATACAACAATGATACAAATTCTATACAGATCATATATATAAAAAATATATTCTATACAATACTTATATGATATTTTTACACATTATATACAATAATTATATAATTTTTTTTACACATTCTATACGATCTTTGGCTACAATTATTATTCGGATACATATTTTATATAAGAACTACATAGTTTCTATATGCATTCTATGCATACATATTTTATACAACAACTATACAGTTTCTATACACATTCTATATATTTTTTATCTATATTTTATACATATACATATTTTATATAACGATACAACTTTTATACATATATCATATATAGGTACATTTTTATATAACAATTATATCATTTTTATATAATTATATTTAATTATTATTTTAAACACATTTTGTACAGTTTCCATACATATATCTTATATTGATACATATTCTATTTAATAATCATACATTTTTTATACAATTATATTGAATTATCAATTTTTAAATAAAAAACAGAATTTTATTAGTTAAAAATTTTATACAATTTTTATACACATTTTAAACAAACTTTAATTGCAATTATTATTCGAATATGTATTTTATAAATCAACTATACATTTTTATACACATTCTATATAATTTTTTTTTATATATATATTTTATACATATTTAAATTTTATAGAACTATACAATTTCTATACATATATCTTATATAGATACATATTTTATATAACAATTATACCATTTTTATACAATTATATTTAATTATTATTTTTAAACAACAAAAAGAAACAAAATATTTTTCAGTTAAAAATTTGTAGCAAAAAAAAAGTTGAGTAAAGGGCTGAATGGCCCAAGGGAAGAGCTGAAACTGGCCAAATGGCCCAATGGCCATAAAGTGGCATTTTTTTTCCGACAAGAAACATATGTCCATTTGCCCAAACTTGGGCTTTTTCTTTTTTAAAAAAAGGCTACACAATGTCTTTTTTCTTTTTTATAATTATGGTCTTAAGTTTGTTATTTGCTGTAATTTTTCCTTCAGATTAACCCTAGTAAGCCCAATAATGGATGGAACACACCCTACCAAGAGATCAGACAAAGTTGTTTGATGTACTATTAGTTAGTGGAGTCTGGAACCAAAATATGCCATGAAACTAAAAAAAGTACCAAAATATGCCAAGTATTTAAAATGTTACCATAGTATGCTTAACTAAAAGAGAGTTATATGTATTATTTTTAATGAAAGTTTAGAAACGGAGTTAAAATTTTATAAAAGTACATAACTCTCTTTTTAAGGGAGTTATGCATTTTTTTTACATAACTCACTAAAAAAGAAGAGAGTCAGTCATTTTCTTCTACATAACTCACTTTTTAAGTGAGTTATATAATAGAAATTACATAACTCTCTTTTTAAGTGAGTTATGCATTTTTTTTTTACATAAATCACTTAAAAAGAGAGTTATATAATAGAATTATAAATATAATAAAAATAAGTTACATAACTTGCTCTTTTCCTCTACCTAAATATAATAAAAATTATATAACTCACTTTATAAAAACTTACATATTATGTGAACAATCAATTTATCTTTCTAAAGTTTTATTTTTTTTAGAAAGAAGGCCAACTATTACGTAATGAATGGAGTAAAACTCACTGGTTATGTGAGTTATTCAAATATAAAATAAGTTATAAAAAATAAGTTATTCATTGAATATAACTCTTAAAATATGTGTGATAAGTGCATAACTTTATTAGTGATATGAAATATGAATATCTCCCTCTTAAGAATATTCGTCCTCGAATGAGACTGAGTGAGAGGGGAGAAGATAAACTAACGTAAATACTGAATATGAACAACTGAAACATGATCTCATGACTGACATGACTGATAACTGAATATATCATACTGATCATGCATATCTGATGCATGTATAACTGATTCATGAATGCATGACTGAGTGTTCTGATGAACTAAGGTTCTCACAATGAGAATGCATATCTGATGCATGATTATATGACTGAACTGGTGCGTGAATGCATGGATGAATATGCAATGGTATTTAATACCAAGTTTGTGATAGAATTCTGAACATGAAATGGATACCAAGCTTGTAACTGAAACCTGAACATGAAACTGAAAAACTTAAGGAGAACTGTTACCTTGAGCTAGATCTGAGTTGGCGGAGAAGAGGTGAGGATACTTGGTATGTATGTATTCTTATGCTTCCCAAGTAGCTCCCTCAACTTACTAATTTCGTCAAAGAACTTTGACTAGAGGGACTTCTTTGTTCTTCAGTCTACGAGTCTAATAGTTTAGGATTTCGACTGAAATCTCTTCATAAGAGAGGCTGTTCTGAACATCTATGCTCTGAATAGGGACTACAACTGCTGGGTCACCTATTCACTTCTTGAGTAAAGAGACATGGAAGACTGGATGGACTGAGGATAGATATGAAGGTAATTTGAGCTCATAAGCTACCTTGCCTAAACGACTTAGAATTTTGAAGGGACCGACATATCGGGGACTGAGCTTTCCCTTCTTGCCGAATCTCTTCACTCCCTTCATGAGAGATATCTTTAGATGGACATAATCACCAATCTCAAACCCGAGATCCTTTTTGCGCATATCCGTATAAGACTTCTGTCGGATCTGAGCAGCCCAGAGTATTTCTCTAATCAACTGGACTTTCTATAAAGCGTCGAACACTAAGTCAGGCCCTATAACTGAGGCCTCACTAACTTTGAATCAACCGATTGGAGATCTGCATCTCCTACCATAGAGAGCTTTGAATGGAGCCATCCGAATACTGGAATGATAGCTATTGTTGTATGTAAACTCAATCAAAGAAAACTGGTCATCCCAACTACCCTTGAAATCTATTACACACGCTAAAGTCTGAATGGTCCTTTCTACATGACCATCTGTCTGAGGATGAAAGGATGTACTGAGATGAACTTGGGTACCAAGACCCTTTTGGAATGCTTTCCAGAAATAAGAGGTGAACTGGGTACCTCTGTATGAGATAATAGATAACAGAACACCGTACAATCTGACCAACTCTCTGATGTAGAGTTTGGTGTAATCCTCGGCTGAATAAGAGGTATGGATTGGAAGAAAATGAGTTGATTTGGTCATCCTATCTATAATGACCCAAACTGAATCATGCTGACAACGAGTACGAGGCAAACCCGTCATGAAGTCCATGTTCACTTCTTCCCACTTCCAAGTGGTAATACTGAACTCCTGCATGGACCCACTAGGATTCTGATGCTCTATCTTAATCTACTGATATGTAGAGCACTTAACCACAAACTCTGTAATATCTCTCTTCATCCCACTCCACCAATAGATTTCCCATAAGTCGCGGTACATCTTTATGGCCCCTAGATGAATAGAGTAGCGCGTACCATGCGCTTATGCTAGAATTCACTACCTTAAGTCATCTACACGTGGAACATACAAACAACCCTGATAATGCAGAACACCATCTCCCCCTCGGGAGAAAACCTCTACTTTCTGATCCTTGGCTGATACTTTTAACTTGACAAGGCTGGGATCTCTATCTTGCTTTTCTTTTACCTCGGAAACTAGAGATGATTCTGAACTACTCTAAACCCATATGTCACCCTTCTCTGAATCGACTAAGAGAACGCCTAATCTGGCAAGCTGATGGATTTCCTAAGCTAACATTTTCTTACTATCCTCAACATGAGTAACACTACCCATAGACAGTCTACTGAGAGCGTCGGCCACGATGTTGGCCTTGCCCGAATAATAAAGGACACTTATGTCATAATCTTTCAAGAGATCTAACCACCTTCTCTGACAAAGATCTAGATCTTTCTGAGAAAATACATACTGAAGGCTCTTGTGATCTGTGAACACATCTACATGAACTCCGTATAGATAATGCCTCCAAATCTTTAAGGCAAAAACTATGGCTTCTAACTCAAGATCATGAGTAGGATAATTCTTTTCATGGGGTTTAAGTTGCCTGGAGGCGTAGGCTATGACCTTACCATACTGCATGAGGACACAACCCAAACCTACTCTGGATACATCAAAATACACTACGAACCCATCTGGACCATCTGGAAAAGATAAGACTGGAGTTGAGGTGAGTTGATTCTTCAACTCCTGAAAAATCTTCTCGTAAGAATCTGACCACTGAAACTTGACTTTCTTCTGATTCAATCTGGACATAGGGGATGCAATAGAAGAAAATACCTCAATAAACCGCCTATAATAGCCAGCCAAACCCAAGAAACTCCTGATATCTGATGGAGAGACAGGTCTGGGCCAGTTTTTTACCGCTTCAGTCTTTTGAGGATCAACCCTAATGCCATCACCGGAAATAATATGAACAAGGAAAGCTACTGACCTTATTTAAAACGCACACTTACTGAATTTGGCTAACATCTGATGATCTCTGAGAGTCTAAAGTATTATTCTGAGATGGTCTGCATGATCACGCTCACTGCGGGAATAGACCAGAATGTCATATATGAAGACTATGACAAACATGTCCAAGTACTGCTTGAACACCCGGTTCATCAAGTCCATGAAAGTTGCTGGTGCATTAGTACGAACAAAGGATATAACTAGGAATTCAAAGTGACCATACCGAGTATGGAAGGCTATTTTCAGAATGTCATATTCTCTAACTCTGAGCTGGTGATAGCTTGATCTGAGGTCTATCTTAGAGAAATAGCTGGCACCCTGAAATCGGTCAAACAAGTCATCAATACGGGGAAGTGGATACTTGTTCTTAACCATTACTTTATTGAGCTGACGGTGACCAATGCACATTCTGAGAGAATCGTCTTTTTTGTGCATGAATAAAACTGGTGCGCCCTACGGGGATATACTGGGTCTGATGAATCCCTTATCTAGGAGATCCTTTAATTTCTCTTTCAGTTCTTTGAGTTATGCTGGTGCCATTCTGTATGGAAGAATAGATATAAGCTGAGTATCTAGAAAAACATCGATGCCAAAGTCTATTTCCCTTTCGGGAGGAATTCCTGGAAGATCTTCAGGAAAGACATTAGAATATTCATTCACGACTGGGACTGAATCAAGACTGGGAGTTTTAGAACTAGTTTCCTTAAGTTGAACAATATGATAGACACATCCCTTAGATATCATTTTTCTTGCTCGAAGGTAGGAAATAAGCTGACCTTTGAAAATGGAAGTACTACCCCTCCACTCTAGGACAGGTTCATTCAAAAACTGGAACTAGACTATTCTATTTCTGTATTCGACTGTGGCATAGCAGGAATGAATCCAATCCATGTCGAGAATGACATCAAAATCAGTCATCTCTAATTCGACTATGTCTTCTAAGGTGACTTTCTGAAATATCATAACCGGACAGTTCCTGTATACCCATCGGGCTATGATAGTTTTACCCACTAGGGTAGAGACTGAAAAGGGCTCTGCTAGAATTTTGAGATTGACTCTGAAATCAACTTCTATGTAGGGAGTAACAAAAGACAAAGAAGATCCTGGATCTAGCAAAGCGTAAACATGCACATAAAAGATCTGTAACGTACCAGTAACAATATCAGGAGAATTTTCCTAATCTTGTCAGGACTGGAGAGCATACAGTCTATTTGGGAGTTGCCCACTAGTAGCGCTGGAGGTGGCACTCTGCAGGTTTGGGCGATCGGACTTAGCTGAGGAACGATTCTATAGACTTTGAGGACCTGGCTGAGGATAGTCTCTGACTCTGTAGCCTAGCTTGCCACATCTAAAACAAATACCACTGTCAGCTCTGCAAATACCCTGATGGTGCTTGCCACAAGTATGGCAAAGAGGATAGGTGAGGGAACTGCTAATACTGCCCTAAGACTTAGAGCCTGGCACTTTATCTCTGTTATCGTCTCTAAATCTAGGAGCTGAAGCACTAGATGAAGAAGGAGCTGGAATTTCTAACTTCGGATGAAATTAAGAATGATTTCCTCCTTCTGATTTGGGCTGAGCAAAGTTGAAACTACCTGTCCTTGCTCTCTTATTCTGCTTCTCCCTTATCTTAATATTTTGCTCTTCTATCTGCTGAGCATGGGTCATAAGCCTGGCTATGTTTATGTCACTATTCAATATCGCAGACCTTCACTCATAAGCTACACTATCATTCACCCCAGAAACAAACTTACTCATCTTAGCCCAGCTATCTGCAACTACATGAGGAGCATATCTGGCTAATTGAGTAAACTTAAGAGAATACTCTTTCACTGTCATGTTTTCCTACCTGAGGTTGATAAATTCTAACACTTTAGCTTCTCTCAGCTCTAGGGGAAAGAATCTATCTATGAATGCAGTAGGAAACTCCTCCCACTCAATAGGCCCTGCATTTACAGCCCTCTCTAACTTCTACTGTTTATACCAAATGTGACCAACATCCTGTAACTGATATGCAGCTAGCTCTGTACTCCCACTAGAAGTAACCCCCATGATATCTGTAACCTTCTAAACTTGATCAATAAATTCCTGAGGGTCCTCATCTAACTTAGACCCAAAAAAAGGATGGAGGATTCATTCAGGTAAAGTCTCAAATTCTTACTGCAGTTGAATTAGCCATTGGGTTGGCCGGAAAGACAACTGGTCGTTCATTCTAAGAAGAAACTGATTGATCAAGAGTAGTGAATGCAGCTCTGAACTCTGCATGAAAGACATATTTGCCCAAAGGATCTTTGGGCTGAAGGGCTGGCTAATTCCTGTTTTTTCTTTTAGGAGTCATGTTCTGTAGATGAAAGGGAGAAACAGATTAGACTGAGAGATTGACTTAATATTATTCTCACTGGCATGACATAAATACTAAAAGAAGGAAAACTGTTCCTAAAATAGCTTGTAGCCTCTTGCACATAAATGTGGAGCGCAACACACCCATGTCTAAGACTCTACTAGATGCGACTTTCAAACTTCCTAGGACTCTATGGAACCTAATTAGGCTCTAATACCAATTTTGTTACGCTCCAAATCTGGTACCTAAAATGCTACACGGTGCTCATGACCCCAAAGGACCACAAGCTAACCCATGACTGATATTTATACCTGAACACTGCATAATATCCTGAATGATTGTGAAAATAAAGGCTGAAAGGCCATAAGGTTCAAAACTGTAACATAACTGATAAAAATATAACATCTGGATGGGGTATGAAATACCCAAAACAACTAAAATAACTATTTGAACATCATAGTCTGAAAAGCCTCTAATTGACTGAACTGTCTCAATAAAGAGTTGATGGGACATGTCTCCAACTAACTCTAACTAATAAATTAATTAATGAGATAATAAAGTAATGGTCATATCCTTGAAGGATGAGGACTCACTGCTAACTCTGACTGCTGAGGCTGGAATGCTACTGATGCTCTGGAGCTCGTACTTCTAAACCTATGGTATAAAACATCATAGCACTAATGTGTCAGTACGTTTGAATGTACTAGTATACATGTGAGGTAGGCTAAATGGAAAGGGTTCACATGCATGAATACATAGTAACTGTAACTGAGTTCGTGGTAACATGATTACTGAGTCTGAGTACTGATAACATGATAGACTGATATATGTATAATTGAAATAACTGATACTAAGTGATTGTATCTGACAGTCTAGGTTCTGATGGAACTAGCTGAGTTCCGTACTATTCTGAGTTGACTATATCTGATAGTCCTGAATCCTATAGAACTATCTAAGTTCTATTAATGAGACTGAATGACTGTATCTAATAGTCCTGATTCTGTATTGAAACTGTGGGAAGTAGTCATCTAACCGACATGCCCCAAATAATGCAATATAGCTAAGTTGGGATCCAATTTGTAACCCCAATTTGAAGGGTATCAATACCGCGCCACTAGTAAGGACAATCTGTGAGTAACCCTCATATAACAGGTGACTCTAGTAAGAACGGTGGGAACCCTCATATAACAGGTTAAGCCACCTTATCAACCCTCATCTAACAGGTTAGATATCTCAACCTATGCTGGCTACGTAGTTCTGGAACACAATGATTGCTTCTAAGAATCACACCCTCATATAACAGGTGGGTTCCCATCCTTGGGTTTGCTCGGTGCTAATTTCTACTCCCATCTAGATAGACACTAAACATGATTAACTGAACAGACAGGACTGAGTTAACTAAGTTCCATTGACTGACAGAATACTACTGAGATTACTGAATTTCTGAGGTTTCTGAGATTACTGAGTTTACTGAGTTTTCCTGAGTCACATGGCTGACTGAATTTCTATGAACATAGCTCGACTGAGAGTATCTTAAAAACATGACACTGGCTATAGGCACACAACTAATTGTCGGGTACAAGTACCCCCAAGACTCGATAGCATGAAATAGACAAAGCATGACTTTCTTGAATACATAACCAACATCGACAATCCATAATATAATAAGATGGAGATTTCATAAAGTACAAGTTCTAAAGCACCACAATGGCTACACATATATCCATAATTCATTGACTAAGACATTTCATCAAACACTGAACATGCATGAACTTGTACATGAGTGGGGATTTCAAACATGAATCAAAACCCCACAATATCATGAACATGAATTTTAATTCAATTTAAATCATGAACATTCATACATACACAAATCTTGGATTTTAAAAAGAGATTCTTGAGCTTCATGGGTGAAAGGGACCCATGAATCAACACATGACATAACTGGGTGGATGATTTCTTGAAAATTGATTGATAAAAACTTGAATCCTTGACTTGAAATTAAATACCTAGGGTTTCTTATTCTTTGGGATTTATCTTTGAGAGAAAACCCTAATTTGATGTTGTGAATGAATAATGAACTTATGAGCCTTGGTCTGATATAATTAGGGGTTAAAACAGGTGGAAAAAGACCCAAATACCCTTTAAAAATGACTTAAAATTCGCTGAACGGGACCTGCAATGGCTCATGCGACGGTCTGTCGCTGGCTCGATGGTCCGTCATTTCGACCATCATATGTGGACCAAAAAAAAGACTCACTGCCTTATAGCGATGTCTTGGGCGACGGTCCGTCGCAAGTTCAATGGTCCGTCAACTTATTCATCGCACCTTATCCAGAAGGTTGACTCACTGCCTTGGCTGCGACGGTCTAGGCGACGGTCCGTCGCTAGATCGATGGTCTGTCAATCTGGTCGTCGCACTTGGGCGATTCTGACAGCTCTGAGTAAAACATCCATAACTTTTTACTCTGATACCGGATTTGGATGAAATTGGTATCATTGGAAAGCTAATTCAATTTTCCACATGATAAAAAGTGAAAATCTTAAAAATTCCACGTGTACATAAATAGATTTGTCTTTCAAGGTAAGTTTCTAATATTCTTGGGATGATTTTAAGCAAGGTAGAAGTACGGGGTATTACATAATTGTATAAGGTGATGTATTAAAACGCTTAGGGAAGATAGTCACTATTACTAGCAAGAATACTTCCTACCCATCCCTTAGCTTACATTATAACCCGTAAAGACCTATTTGATCCTAAGATTTAATATTCTAATATTAGTTGAGTACTACACTAAGGAAAAGCCTATGGTTCATCTTGTGTAACTTGTGAATTCCTTGTAAGAGTGAGCGCAATTTGATTCTTATACCCATTCTGTGATAAATTGCTTTTTATGTGAGTAATTATGGGTAACTCTCTTGTTATGAGGGGACATGTTTGATGATAGCTAGGTTATTTATATGATGTCTATTATTGAACAATATGTATGATTTTTCCAACTAGGTTATTCAATTCTTGAGTCTAGGATGTTTTGAAATAGTATTCTTGAACTTTAAATTGTGTACATAACATGCTCACTGTAGAAACTTACATTCTGTGTAGTCGTCGTAGAACTAGCTTGAGTGTATTGCTTTTAGTAGAAGTGTAGAGTCACCTCAGATTATGATGCTTAGGGTAAATAGTTGTTCAAGCACGAACAAGGCCTTAAGTGTGGGGTGGTGATTTAAGGTCATTTTATGCACCTTAGTGTTGTTATCCTAGTATATATATCTTTGTTTCGAGGACAAATTGTGTGCTTAATGTGTTAAAGATGATATAATTTAGCATACAAGTGTTTATTTATGTGATTACATTGTTCATGGTGTCTTTCAAACAAGTTCGGACTTAATTTGGTCACTAAGAGTTCAAACGTTAAAACTATTGTTACTAGCTTGAGCTAGGTGTTGTTCTAGATGATCGTAAGGCATTCTAATGTGTTTAATGAGTTACTAAGGTTATTATTGTGTAATTGTATGTGAAACACTTTTTTATAATGTTTAAAGTGCAATTGAATAAAGCCAAGAGTCAAACGCTAAGCTAAAGATTTAAAGGATGACACTAGTCTTAGCTTAAGTTTATAGTTCACCGCTCTTGATGTTGTGTGTGTTGAGATCTAATCCATGGTGTTTGATGATATATGATCCTTGGTGAGATTATTATGATGATATTTGTATGATTAACAAGCTTGAATTCAAGTGTAAACACCACCACAAGGCTTGGGATGAATGACAAATGCAAAAGACAAAGGTTAAGCGTCAAGATGTACTTTCTAGTGAAGCCTCATGATGGAGGGTCTGCGCGACTCCCACTCAGTGGACTAAGTGGAGAGTCATGAGTCTAACTCTAGTGGAATAAGTGGTGCATCACAATCCCTAGTTCCTTTGAATGTGTGGCGCATCGCGAGGATGATAACGCTCAACTTACACGTCAATTTAGTGCAAGGCGGTCGTCGTCAATATATTTACCCAACTTTGGAGTCGAGGTCGAATCCACAGGGAACAATGTGAGTGGCGATTAAACTAATTTGAAACTATAGCTACAAGTTAAATTCAAATAAATGATACGAAAAGATAAAATGAGGGTTTTTAATTTGTGAATTATGTCCTAATTAATTGTAACAAGAGTATTCCAACTATTGATTCATTTTGTAAGTAGTAATTCAATGATGTTAAGCAAACCAGAGTTATGGTTACCAAGATGCTTGAACAATTAGGGTTGTGAATCACTTATGAGCTCTAGTTAACTATTTCCATTGTAAGGATAATTGATATCTATGGTTTACCCATTAGTTTCTCAACCTAAATGAGTAGCTCATCCCTTAATTTTCACAAACTTAAGGAATGGATTAATAATTCAATTGTATTCTCACATGGGTTGATCCGATTAAGGCATCTACCCTCAATCCAAAGGTTAAAGCCTTCAGATTTGTGTAAACCCTTTCTTTTCCCAATAAACACTTTTCTATTCGAACAAGTGATTGTATAAGGGCTCACTCTTCAAGTTTTCGACCAAGAAGAATCATGAAAATGAAGAAAGATTTATACAATGTTAATTCCTCATAAAGTTCAATTGGATTCACACTCTAAATTTCGTTTATCACATCAAGGCTACCATAATCCTAGTTATGGGAGCATAATCATACATTTCCATGGAAGAATAGGAAACATATTTGTGTAATTCATAAATAAATTCAAGATTTACTTACAAAGGTTACAAGAATTTTCTCTTGAATCTTCAATGGAGATGAAATAATTAACTCCACAAGTTTTGCTTAATTTCCCCAAAAATACTCTTCCAAAGAGTTTCAAGAATGGAGGCTATGAAAAAGAGAGAAAAAATTAATGATGAATTTGAAAATTATCCCCTAATAAAACCCTAAACTAGTATTTATATGTTCCCAAGTAAAAAAGGATTAAAAATTAAATTCAGAAATTTTTTGTCAAAGTTGAAGGTCAAGTTGGTGGTTCACCACAAAACTAGTGGTCCACCATCATGGCCTTCACTAGCTCCTCTGCAATCCTGGATTCTGTTTTGGAGGTTTGGTGGTCAGTTTGGTGGTTAGTCACAAAGCTGGTGGTTCACCATCTTGTCCACCAGTGAATTTTCTTAAATCTTAAATTTGGTGGTCCGTTTGGTGGTTAGTCACAAAGCTGGTGGTTCACCATCTTGGCCTTCACAGAGTGTCCTAAAATCCTGCAATCTAGTTTAACTTGGTGGTCGAACTGGTGGTCAGTCACAAGACTGGTGGTCGACCAGTTCGACCTTCAGTGATCAGTCAATTTCCAGAATTTCATTGCAATTTCACTGCATCGTAGAGACTCCTTAAACTCCATAACTTGCTACACGCGCCACAGTTCCTTAAACTTCATCCATTTCTGAATCCAATGGTAATTTTTAAGTGTCCTTTTAACTGTTCACTCTCCCTCAATGATCCATGAAATTTCAGGACTCCAAATGGAGTCAAAATCTGCATTTCGGTTTCGTTGAGCCATTCTGAGCCTTGTTGAGTTGTTTCCACTCGATTTGAAGCTTGTATATCCTTCATATATCTTCATGATCTATTAAAAACGCATTCTATAACATTTTAAACAACAATTAAAAGCTCAAAAAAACACAACATCTAAAATGATGAACTCAAAACACGAGCTAAGCATAGGCTAATTTCACTTTGAGTTTTACCTCTTTGTTTTGCATGTTTTCTTGATCTAACTGACCCTTGAACATTATAACTAAGTTGTTTAATATATAAATACATAATAACAACCTTTGTAACTCATTAAAACACATTAGAACCCAACACAATAGACTAGACAAACACCTAGCTCAAGCTAGTCACACTAGTTTTCTCGGTTGAACTCTAAATGCTCAAACTGAATTAAAACTCATATGAAAACACCATTAAACATTGTAAGCACATACTTGGACACATGAATGCTCATTTCTGTCATTATACGCACATATAGAATAAGAAACATTCTCAAAATAAGGCTAAAAAGGATAGAATGGTGATGCTAGAATGCATAAATACACCCAACATCAACACCCCACACTTAAAACCTTGTTCGTCCTCGAACAACCCTTCACTCTAAATATCATGATCTGGGAAATCTAATATTATACTATACGCAATACATTTATCTAGTACTACAATAATTATACAAAATGCAAGTTTCTACACTAAGAATGTCACAAACATAAAGGAAAGCTCATGAATCCTACTTCCAAAACATCCTAGCCTCAAGAATTTGCTCTCCTTGTTGGCAAACTTATGCTTATTATTCGGTCAAAGATATCTTACAAATCACCTATATTCATCAAACATGTGCCCCTCACAACAAGAGAGTTACCCATAAACACTCACAATGATGCATTTTATAACAATGGGCACAAGAATCAAATTATGCTCACTCTTACAAAGAATTCACAAGTTACACATAATGAACCATAGGCTTGCCCTTAGTGTAATGTTCCACTAATAGTCGAATGTAAAACTTAAGATCAAGTAGGTCTTTTTCGGGTTGTAATGTAGGCTAAGGGATGGGTAGGAACTATTTTGGCCAAGAATAGTGACTATCAATCCTAAGCGCTTTAGTAAACTACATTAAGCATTTAAAACCAATATCCAACAACCAAATTAACACCATTTTTTTCTACCATCTCTTTTATTTTTTCCCCATCTCTTTTATGCGTTTCATAAACACTTGGTGGACACAAAGTTTACTACCATGTGAATGAATTTATCTTTTTTGCAATCATGGCAATATATCTAACATCATTTATATCACAACCATCCACCACACATCAATTATCAACCAATAACTCTCACCTTGGGGCTTCAATTTCACCTTTTTCTTCTTCATTTCTCAAACTCCTTACTAATTCAAAATTTTCATTAAAGCACTTAGGACCTTTTTGGATCAAATTATGGTTTATCAAAGAAAGGATTAGGCTACACATGAGGCTACCAAAGAAGAGGCTAAAGGCGCAACGGGGTTAACTAAGATAATGCACAAGGGTAGGTAAAAAGAGGGCAAAAATAAGGCTATCAAAAAAATGCCTAAATCATCTCCTAAACTTACATTCTTTATTTCGCTTTACACGCACACCGGGAAAGTTCTAGACATCACATGTAACAAGGAATATACAAAAATCTCACACGCGCATGGTACATGTTTAATTCATAAAGGATTATCATAGACTCTCAACCAAACAATAACACAAATTCAATTTTTAAGCCAACAAATACAAGAGTCACAAACATGAGCCTAAGAGTCTCAAGAGTAGAAATTCTCCAAATCAACATGCTTTTACGAACAAACTCACTTGCATCATGTAATCAAAAATAGCACCAACAAGAATATCTCACTTATTCAAACCTAAAGTTTTTAAGTTGAGCCAAAATTTGGGAATTTCCCCACCCCACATTTAAAATCCTACTTTGTCCCCAAAGTGAATTGTTAACTGAAGTGATAGGAATATTCCCTGAGGCCTCTAGGCCTAGCTAGATGCATTTTCACATCGAGGAGATCTTTGGGACTCCACACTTATTTGATGCCATGCTCCTTAGCTCAAGTTTATAGTACTCAGACTTCCCATTAACCTGTGACTCAACCAAAAACAAAAACTATGTGAAATAAAAACTAACACAAAACTGAAAAGAAAACATAACTTAGGTTGGGTTGCCTCCCAAGAAGCGCCTAATTTAGTGTCGCAGCTCGACCCAAATCAACTTTTTCCTCCACCGTGAGGATATAAATTTCACCCCCAACTTATCATCCATTTTTTTCCCTCTCTCATAAGGAGGTGGTACAAAGATTAAGAAGCCGAGTAATGGATGATGCATGGTAAACAACTCAGTCTTAAAGTGAGGTGCATTTTTATATTGCTTACCAAGTGTAAAATAAAGAATATAGGATTCTTGTTCCTCATTTTCACATTTTTCTACTATTTTAGATGATTCCATAGACAAAATATCATATATACATAATGTGGAAAAATGCTTCGAGTGAGGCCCAACAAATTCTACTTCAAAATTTACACTATCTACTACACACTCACTTTTATTCACCTTCTTAATGTCAGTCTCAAGATGAAGATAGCAATCGAGTGACTGTGATTCTTGAGTTTTCTCCTTAAATTGGCTAATGTACTCCTCATATTATTCTTTGTTTAGACACTATAAACATAGTGGGAGTGGTAACTCCTTTAGCTCTCCCCACAGCTGTTCTTGATTCTCTAAAATCCGTTTCATTAATTTTTCCGCTTGAATCGTGGCAGCACACATATCTTTAGAATGATAACTTTGACCACAAGTTAAACACCAAGTTATAGTTCCATCTAAATATGGACAGTATGCCTCATAATGTGGTCTCACACAATAATCTCAAAAATCATCACAAGAATCGTCATCACTCTAAAAACTATCTATCCAGGTTGACATCTCAAAAAGGTATGAGAATAATAAAAATAAAAGAAAAAAAATAAACTAAACAAATATTTAAAAATTTGAATTCAAGCAAGTAAACTAAAATTCCAAACCAACTCAATACACCAAATTATTCCCCGGCAATGGCGCCGTTTTTGATAACGCTCAACTTACACGTTAATTTAGTGCAAGGCGGTTGTCGTCAATATATTTACCCAACTTTAGAGTCGGGGTCAAATCCACAGAGAACAATGTGAGTGGCGATTAAACTAATTTGAAACTATAGCTACAAGTTGAATTCAAATAAATGATACGAAATGATAAAATAGGGGTTTTTAATTTGTGAATTATGTCCTAATTAATTGTAACAAGAGTATTGCAATGATTGATTCATTTTGTAAGTAGTAATTCAATGATGTTAAACAAACCAGAGTTATGGTTACCAAGATGCTTGAACAATTAGGGTTGTGAATCACTTATGAGCTCTAGTTAATGATTTCCATTGTAAGAGTAATTGATATCTATGGTTTACCCATTAGTTTCTCAACCTAAATGAGTAGCTCATCCCTTAATTTTCACAAACTTAAGGAATGGATTAATAATTTAATTGTATGCTCACATGGGTTGATCCGATTAAGGCGTCTAACCTCAATCCAAAGGTTAAAGCCTTTAGATATGTGTAAACCCCTTTTTTCCCGATAAAAACTTTTAAGGGTTAACTCTTCAAGTTTGCAACCAAGAAGAATCATGAAAATGAAGAAAGATTTATACAATGTCAATTCCTCATAAAGTTCAATTGGATTCACACTCTAAATTTCGTTTTTCACATCAAGGCTCCTATAACCCTAGTTATGGGAGCTTAATCATACATTTCCATGGAAGAAATAGGAAGAATATTTGTGTAATTCATAAATAAATTCAAGATTTACTTACAAAGGTTACAAGAATTTGCTCTTGAATCTTCAATGGAGATGAAATAATTAAATGCACAAGGTTTGCTTAATTTCCCCAAAAATACTCTTCCAAAGAGTTTCAAGAATGGAGGCTATGAAAAAGAGAGAAAAAATTAATGATGAATTTGAAAATTATCCCCTAATAAAACCCTAAACTAGTATTTATATGTTCCCAAGTAAAAAAGGATTAAAAATTAAATTAATTTTTTTTTTGTCAAAGTTGAAGGTCAAGTTGGTGGTTCACCACAAAACTGGTGGTCCACCATCTTGGACTTCACTAGCTCCTCTGCAATCATGAATTCTATTTTGGAGGTCTGGTGGTCAGTTTGGTGGTTAGTCACAAAGCTGGTGGTTCACCATCTTGGCCACCAGTGAATTTTCTGAAATCTTGAATCTGGTGGTCCATTTGGTGGTTAGTCACAAAGCTGGTGGTTCACCATCTTGGACTTCACAGAGTGTACTAAAATCCTACATTCTGGTTTATCTTGGTGGTCGAACTGGTGGTCAGTCACAAGACTTGTGGTCCACCAGTTCGACCTTCAGTGATCAGTCAATTTCCATAATTTCATTGCAATTTCACCGCATCGTAGAGACTCCTTAAACTCCATAACTTGCTACACGCGCCATAGTTCCTTAAACTTCATCCTTTTATGAATCTAATAGTATTTTTAAAGTGTCCATGGAATTGTTCACGCGCCCTCAATAATCCATGACATTTCAGGACTCCAAATAGAGTCAAAATCTGCATTTTGGTTTCGTTGAGCCATTCTGAGCATTATTGAGTTGTTTCCACTCGATTTGAAGCTTTTATATCCTTAATTTATCATCATTATCCATTAAAAAAGAATCCTATAATATTAAACACAACAATTCAAAGCTCAAAACAACACATCATTTAACACGATGAACTCATAGCACGATCTAAGCATAGGCTAATTTCACTTTGAGTTTTAGCTCTTTGTTTTGCATGTTTTCTTGATATAATTGACCATTATAAATAATTTTTTTCACATATAAATACATAATAACAACCTTAGTAACTCATTAAAACACATTAGAACCCAACACAATAGACTAGACAAACACCTAGCTCAAGCTAGTCAAACTAGTTTTCTCGGTTGAGCTCTAAATGCTCAAATTGAATTAAAACTCATATGAAAACACCATTAATCATTGTAAGCTCATACTTGGACACATGAATTCTCATTTCTGTCATTATAAGCACATATAGAATAAGAACCATTCTCAAAATAAGGCTAAAAAGGCTAGAATGGTGATGCTAGAATGCATAAATACACCCAACATCAAAGGCCTACTCCACCCACGGCCAAACTTTGATACTATAAATAGGACACTCAAACACTTTTTTAAACACCATGGATGTCTTGGATGCTTTGAAAGGCGCTGGAAAATATTTCAAATTGGGTTTTCATTGCTTTATGTTAGTTTATTCATGGATTATATCATGTATTCATTGATCTTGATTATGGTTTTGTCCATGAGTGGATAAAAGCACCATTTCCGGGGTTAAGGCCAAGAAAATGATTACTATTGCTTTGAATTAATTTGGTTTTGATTGCTTATCATATTTGGTCATTTATTTATCCTTTTTATAACTATTTTAAGGATTCACAACCCTTAAAATACATCTATTATTGTTTTTATAAAACCCGGGAGGTGGAATAAGAGGATAGAACGTGGGGGGTAAATAGAGAAAAGTGCTTATTCTTTTATAAAATAAGGAATTTGAATTAGCATCTAGGATAGGGACATACCTATAAGCCTTGTTTGGTTCACTTGTAGGATGACATCTTGATGCATCTAAATTGATTATTACATCCCCGCTCAATGATGTAGTTATAATGTCCAGTTAGGTAAAAGATTATAGGATCGGGAGACCATGATCATACTATAAAATCTATGAATCAACAACCAAGATAATTTATGTGTTATCCATAATTTAAATTCCAAGTTTCAAGAATTGTTCCTAGTATGAGTTGATTTACATGATATTCATGATAAACCCTTCAATTTGAAAGTTGATTGTTACAACCATGTTTACCTTAAGTGTTTATGATTTAGTAAGACAAGAATGCCTCCCATGTGTTTGATAAATTGTCTATGAGAATGAAATAATGCCATTATAGCATGCTAACATGTATTCCCCACTCATGTACAAGTTAATGCATTACAAGTGTTTGATAAAATGTCTCTATAAATGAATTATGACCAAGTGAACATTATTATGTTATTCAAGATTATGCTTTTTGCTATCGGGTCCTGGGGATATTTAATACCTGACAATTTAGCTGATTACCTATAGCCAGTGTCAGTGACAAAATAGTATCAATCATGTCATGATCAGTAGAACTCAGTCAGCTACAAAACTAAAGAAAACTCAGTAAACTCTGTATCAGTCCAGTCTAGTCCAGTTTAGTATACTCAGTTCAGTGTTTTTCAGTTGAGAGTAGGATTCAATACCAAGCAAGACTAGGGATGAGGTCTTACTCGTTAGTTAGGACTGGGTCCCTAGAAGTAATCCCTAAGTTCCAGAACTACGTAGCCAGCGTAGGTTATGAGATGTCACCCGTTAGATAGAACTGATATACTCAGGGATCACCCGCTAGCTTAAGACTGATCTCAGGGGTCACCTGTTAGTTAGGATTGACTCTACAATAGTTGTTAGTACCCATGGAATAGTGCTAATCCCCTTTAAATTAGGGTTATAGATTGGACCCCATCTCAGTTATCTTATCTTATTTGGGGTATGTCGGTTAGATGATTACCTCTCACAGTTTTAGTTTCAATCTTCAGTATTGAACTCAGTTCAATTCTACAAAGTCAGGACTATTAGATGTAGTCAATCAGTATCAGTAATCACAAATTATCAGTTACTTAGTATCAAAACTCAGTACTTAGCTTCAGAAAAGCTCAATTACAGTATATCTACATGCACAGATTGCATAGCCAGTATTGATAGTAGTTTTAGTAATTTATGTACTCTCGCGTTCAGTTACTCTATATCGTTCAGTTAGTTATTGTTCATGCATATGAACCATTGTATTCAGCCTTACCTCATCTAGCATACCAGTACATTCCATGTACTAATGCATAGTTTCTCTTGCGCTATGATGTCTTATATCATTGGTTCAGATACTCAGATTCTTTACCGCGTATAGTCAGATTTAAATTCATCCAGCAATAGATTTAACAGTGAGTCCTCATCATTCAAGGATATTCATTTACTTTATTATTTTAGTAGTTTCAGTATTTTAGTAGATGGAGTTAGATGGGGGATTGTCCCTTCAAATACACTTTCTGACAGTTCAAATTAGAGGCTTTTCAGACCAATTTTTAGATAGTGTTCAAGTTTTACAGACTTGTAATTTCAGTTTATACACTTATTTAGTATTTACAGATTTTGAACCTTATGGGATTTCAACATATTTTTTGAATTTTACAGTATTATTATTCAGTACTCACAACAGATATCATTCATGGGCTAGCTTATGGTCCTTCGGGTTCATAAGTGCCGTGTAGCATCCTGGGTACAGACTCGGGGCATTACAAACTTTGTATCAGAGCCTAAGGTTTAATAGACTCTTAGGGAGTCTGAAAGCTGCATCAAGTAGAGTCTTGTGCTTAGGTGTGCCACACTTATGGATAGGAGGCTATGAGATTGTAAGGCCCCGCAAATTTCCCTCATAGTTTGAGCCGTAGGGCATGTTGAGTGAGGCGTGATTTCGGCCCTAAAAGATTGAGAAGTTGCTTCCTAAGTGAGTAAAGTTTTAACCATATAGAATTTCCCTAATTTCTACTATTTTTCACGTGGGAAATATGATAAGATTTCCATCGATATAAGATTTGCCCAAATCCAACACTCGGGTAATAAGTTATAGCTAATTTAAGCCTTTGTCGTAAACCTGCATCATTTAACTGCCTGGCGCGTCACGGAGAGGGTTGATTTGGAAATTGTCAATTTACAGTGGAACCCCGCGATAGTGGCATATTGCAGAGGAGTCCCAGGTCCCAACCAGTGGGAAAACATGATAACTCCACATCGCGGAGGCTGCTAATTACTGGAATTGTCAAATTCCAGTGAGCCACCACGATAAGTGGCACATCACGGAGGCCAATGAAATTGGGTTCTAGTTCAATTTTTTCAGTTTCGTACAAATGTTTAAAAGGGAACTTTGGACCTTTTCCAAGACTATAAAATCGTGGAAACACTAAATCAAAGCCATTTACAAGCATCTTATAAGGTTTTTCTCAAGTTTTCTCTCAATATAAACCCTAAGCATCCAAAACCTCTTCCAAGAACCTCAAGAATCCACAATGGATTTCCTAAATTGAGTCAAGATTCAAGGTTCCCAAGTCAAGGACCTTAAGAACCCTCATTCTATAGCACGAATAGAGTTCCAAAAGTGAGAGTTCATTAAAAGCTTCTAATTCAAGGTATGTGGGGTTTTTGAACAAGAGTAACCCTTTCACCCTTGTGCCCAAAAGGCTATTTACATCATGAAATTCTTGAAATATATGAGGTTTCTTACATGAATTTGAATTGGGTTTTTCATCCATTATTATTGAATGCATTATACTGATATTTCCCATGAATTAAGAGTCAAATGGCGTGATTTCTACATGTTTTCTTGAGTATTTACAGCTTGGTATAAACCCCATGATTTTACTCCTTGATAATCTAATATTGGCATTGTTGAGATATTGAAGCATATGGCTATATTAAGATTTTGAGGTAACTTGCTGAAATTCCCAGATTTCTACATGATTTATGAATATATATGCTATATATTATGCTTTTGATAATCTTTAACTTGAGATTGAATAATGGGTTAGTAAGCCCTATTTGTGAAATTATGAACTCTTGTGCTATGAGCACTCATGTTTTAAGTATTTTGAGATGATTGAGAAATTAATTGACATAATGGTCCTTGAGCTTTGAAATCCACTCACTATATGAGATTATCGATTTGATTATTGGGTTCTTGGTGAACCATGTGATTATTCTAAAAGTGGATTTTTTATGAGATGAGTGCAAATAATCTAAAGGGAGTAGTATTAAGCACCGACTGGGTAAGTTACTACGGTTTCTTACCCCAAAACTATGTGCCACCGTAGGTTGGGCCTGAGGCCAAGTTTATGATTATTATGATTGGGCCCGAGGTCAAGTTTTATTTAGTGATCACTAGACCTAGGTTATACTCCCTGGCAAGAGTACGACGCTCCTCCCCAACGCCGGGTCTCTTCCTTAGGAGGACAAAATGTTGGACTCTATGTAGCTCGCATGGTTTATGTTGATTATGAGAACCTCCCTTGACATTTAGACTTCGAGATCAAATACTTATTTTCCTTCTCTAAAAGCTATTTTCCTAAATGGTTGAATTGCAAAGATGTTTCCCCAACTAAATTATTTTCTTGATGAGAGTTATTTCCTAAATGAAAGCATTTTCCCTTGTTATAGTATTTTTTATAAAGCCTCGAGATAAGTTGTTTCCATAAACTAGAATGCCTTTCCATTTGATATGGAGTGATTTCCCTAAAGCTTGAGATGAGATATTTTGCTAAAGTTAATGAAATGCCTTAAAGTATGTTTTCAAGTTATATGATTCTGAATTCCAAGTATATGAGTTCTAAATAGTTATGAAATGTTGAGCATTGAAGAAGTTTTACTCTCCATAAGACTTATGCATGAGTTGAAAGTATTGTTTAAAGTCCCTTAGCCTTTGGGTATTGAGAAAAAGAGAAGGTTTCGAATTTTGAGATTAAACAATGATGACTCACGAGATTTGTGTTACATGCTCCATTCTACGTTACTTACGAGCTTTATAATTTATACTTGTTCAAGCCATGTGAGTCTTCTCATAAAGCATACATGATTTGATTAAAGAAGATTATTACTATTTTATTCATATGCATTCACCCCCGCATACTCAGTACATTCCAAGTACTAATCCACATATATGTCTATGTGCTATATTGTGTCATAATATAGATTCAGGTGTTCAGCCCCAGCCTAGCCCGTGATTCTTCGAGTACCTTGCCTACATTTTCTACAGTGGTGAGTCCTTGTTATTCGAGGACCGATCTTCAGATATTTACCGTACTTGATAGACTATGTTTTATATTTAGTTCATTTCAAGTCAATTGGGGAACTGTCCCAACGACTCTCTAGATTTTGATTTGTAGAGGCTTGTCAGACTAGTGTCAGACTTGTGATGTGTCAAGGGTTTGATATTGTGGTTTTTTTGAGATTTCTCTATATTATGGTCTTATGGACCGAGTATCTTTTCCATATTTTCTTTCATGTGATATGACTATGCTAGTGTTGAGTCCATTCTTATCTTGAATTGAGTGTCATTGGTGGAAACCGTCTCTAAGGGTTAGCTTGGTGCCACTCGTAGCCTTAGGCACCGTGTGACGTCCCGGGAGACGATTTTGGGTCATTACAAACTTGGTATCAGTGCCTAAGATTTCTAAGGAGTCCTAGGGAGTCTGACAAGCAGCGTTGTGTAGAATCTTGATCATCGGTGTGTAGCGCGCCACACCTATGAGCAAGAGGCTACGAGACGCTTTAGGAAAAAGTTATTTCTTCTTTTAGATTCTATCGTGCCTACAGTTGTCCCTCTTATCTAATGATCCGTACTCTTCTATTTTCAGAAAATGCCTCCTCCAAGAGAGAATGTCTGCGAAAACAATGATGAGTAACCCCCAGATGATGATCCTTTGAATAAGACGGTGTCGCATGCTGAGTTTTGGGCGTCTTTCAGGCGTTAACCTAAGCGGCAAGCGCAAATGTTTGGGCCAATAACCAGGCCCCAGTTTCTAATCTGTAGGGTGGTGATGTAGCCGCAACTTGGATTCATGACTTTATGCGGATGAACCTGCCTAAGTTCTATGGGTCAAAGATAGATGAGAACCCATAGTTGTACTTGGAGGAGGTGAGGAAGATCACAGACGTGATGCATGTTTTAGAAAAAAAAAGTGTTGAGTTGGCATCCTACAGACTGAAGGACATTGCTTATGATTGTGTTGTGTTGTGGAGGAAGCGTAGAGGTGAGAATGCCAGTCCTAAGACTTGGCAAGTTTTCCAAGATGCTTTCTTGGATCAGTTCTTTCCACTTGAGATGAGGGAGGCAAAGATTGAGGAGTTCATGAACTTGAGACAGGGCTCCATGCCTGTTAAGGAGTACTGTTTGAAGTTTAATCAGTTGTCCAAGTATGCTGCTGATTTGATTTCTAACACCCGGGCTAGTATGAGTAAGTTTATGACTGGTGTTTCTGGGATGGTACTAAAAGAGTGTATGGCAGTGATATTGCATAAGGATATGCATCTGGATAGGTTGATGATGCATGCCCAACAGATAGAGACGGATAATCTTAGAGATAAAGATAGAATAAGGGTTAGCAAAAGGGCGAGATCTGATCAACATGAGTTTTGCCGGCCTAGGTTCAATGGAGGGAACCACCCCCAGCTTCAGAGGCATCCGTCTATTCCAGTTCCTTCTTCAGCTAGTGCTCCTGCGCCTAGAGGTAAGCCAGAGCAAGGGAGTAGGTCTTTCATGTCTGGGCCACAGAACAGTGTTGGTAACAAGCCCCGTTATCCTTCTTGTGCTAAATTTGGTAGGAATCACCTTGGGGAGTGTTTCAGAGATGTGATAGGTTGTTTTGGTTATGGCAAACAGGGCCACAGACTCAGAGATTGTCCCCATGCTAGATAGGGGAATAGAGATGCCCGACCTCAGGCACAGGCTGCTAGTGCACTAGCTTCGGTACTCCGTCCCGCCCCTGCTTAGGGCGCTTCTTCTAGCACCACTGGCGGTTAGTGCCAGAATAGGTTCTATGCTTTGCCACCCCATCGGGAGTAGGAGGACTCTCCTTATGTTGTTACTGGTATGCTTCGTGTCTTTTTTCATGATGTTTATGCATTGTTGGGACCCAGGTTGAATCTTTCTTATGTGACCTCACTTATGGCAGTGACTTTTGAAATGAGTCCTGAAAAGATTCCTGAACCTTTCCTAGTTTCTACACCAGTCGGAGGGTCTGTTGTTGCAAAACAAATGTATAGAAATTGCCCTGTTACAGTGCTTCATAGAGTCATGCTTGCATATTTGATATAGTTAGACATGATAGATTTTGACCTTATTCGGGGTATGTATTGGCTTCATTCTTGTTATGCATCTACAGATTGTCATACCCGTATGGTCAAGTTTCAGTTTCCTGATGAACCAGTGTTTGAGTGGTTCGGGAGTTTGGTATCTCCCAAGAGTTATTTTATCTCCTATATCAAACCCAGAAAGCTTATATCCAAAGGTTGTATCTACCACCTAGTTAGGGTCAAGGACACTAAGTCCGAGACTCCAACCATCCAGTCGGTTGATGTTGTTAATGAGTTCCCTGATGTCTTTCTGAAAGATCTCCCAGGGGTACCTCCCGATAGACAGATAGAGTTCGGAATTGACCTTCTTCCCGACACTCAGCCTAATTCTATTTTGCAATATCGTATGGCACCTGCCGAGCTTAAGGATTTGAAGGAGCAACTCAAAGATCTCTTAGACAAAGGTTTCATTAGACCCAGTATTTCTTCTTAGGGCGCACCTATTTTGTTCGTGTGAAGAAAGACGGATCTTTGCATATGTGCATTGACTAAAATCAAATGAACAAGGTCACAGTAAAAAATAAATATCCTCTTCCGAGAATTGATGACCTGTTTGATCAGTTGCAAGGTGCAAATTATTTTTCCAAGATAGACCTTAGATCCGGCTATCATCAACTTAAAGTGAGGGAATGTGATATTCCAAAGATAGCCTTTCGAACCCGTTATGGTCACTTTGAGTTTCTAGTCATGTCTTTCGGGCTAACCAATGCCCCAACAGCCTTTATGGACCTCATGAATTGAGTGTTCAAGCAATACCTTAATACGTTCGTCATTGTCTTCATAGATGACATCCTTGTGTACTCCCGTGATGAGAATGACCATGCAGATTATCTTATAATTATCTTGCAGGCTCTTAGAGATCACCGGTTATTTTCCAAATTTAGTAAGTGTGAATTTTGGCTGAGGTCTGCAGCCTTCCCGGGTTATGTTATTTCAGACGAGGGTATTAGAGTTGATCCCCAAAAGATAGAAGCTGTGAGAAACTGGCCTAGACCTATCTCTCCATCTGACATTAGGAGTTTCTTGGGTCTTTCAGGCTATTACCATCATTTTGTTAAGGGTTTCTCTTTCATTGCGTCTCCTATGACCCGATTGACCCAAAAGAAGGTTAAATTCCAGTGGTTTGATTCCCGTGAGAAGAGTTTTCAGGAGTTGAAGACTCGACTCACTTCATCCCCTGTGTTGACTTTTCCTGATGGTACTGATGGTTTTGTGGTGTATTGTGATGCCTCTAAAGTTGGTTTGGGTTGTGTGTTGATGCAAAAGGGTAAGGTTATAGCCTATGCCTCTAGACAGTTAAAGCCGCATGAAAAGAACTACCTGACCCATGATCTTGAGTTAGCTGCTGTGGTTTTTGCTTGGAAAATTTGGAGACACTATCTTTATGGTGTCCATGTTGATGTGTTTACTAATCATAAAAGCCTGCAGTACATGTTTTCCCAGAAGGAGTTGAATCTTAGGTAGAGAAGGTGGTTAGAGTTGTTGAAAGATTATGATATGAGTGTGTTGTATCACCCGGGCAAGGACAATGTGGTGGCGGATGCCCTTATCAGATTGTCCATGGGTAGTGTTGCGCATATTGAGTAAGGTAAGAAAGAGTTAGCTCATGATGTTCATTGTCTATCTAGGTTGGGTGTTAGATTGGTTGATTCAGTGGAGGGGAGTACGTTGGTGCAGAGTAGTTCCGAATCTTCTTTAGTTTTGGAAATGAAGGAGAAGCAGGATAGGGATCCTAGTTTGGTCTAACTGAAGGAGTTAGTTAAGGACCAAAAGGTTGAGGTTTTCTCCCAAGGGGGAGATGGTGTGTTGAGGGTGCATGGTAGGTTGTGTGTTCCATGTGTTGATGATTTGAGGCAGAGGATTATGGGAGAAGCACATGGCGCGCATTATTCTATTCATCCCGGTACTACCAAGATGTATTGCGACTTGCGGGAAATCTATTGGTGGAACGGCATGAAGAAGTACATCTCCGAGTTTGTAGAAAAGTGTGCGACGTGTCAATAAGTTAAGGTAGAGAACCAAAGACCGGGTGGTGTGATGCAAGAGTTTAGTATACACACTTGGAAGTTGGAGATGGTGAATATGGACTTCGTGACCGGGTTGCCTCTTTCGCGTCATCATCATGATTCTACTTGGGTTGTTGTGGATAGGTTGACTAAGTCCGCACATTTCTTGTCCTTGCATACATCTTATACGACTGAGGATTATGCTAGATTGTATGTCCGGGAGTCGATTAGACTACATGGAGTTCCCTTGTCTATCATTTCGGATAGGGGTACTCAATTTACTTCTCAGCTTTGGAGGGCGTTTCAGAAAGGTCTTGGCACCCAAGTTCTTTTTAGTTCAGCTTTTCACCCACAGACAAATGGTCAACCTGAGAGGACCATTCAGATCCTAGAGGGTATGTTGAGGGCGTGCGCTCTTGATTTCAAAGGTAGTTGGGATGAGCATTTGCCATTGATAGAGTTTGCCTATAACAATAGTTTCCATGCTAGCATTGAGATGGCACCATTTGAGGCTTTGTATGGTAGGAGGTGTAGATCACCCATAGGTTGGTTTGAAGTGGGCGAAGCTGCCGCGTGTGGGACTGATGCAGTGTTCGAAGCTATGGAGAAAGTTAAGTTGATTAGAGAAAGGTTGAAGACCTCTCAGAGTTGTCAAAGGTCTTACGCAGATGTGAGGAGGAGATATCTTGAGTTTAAGGTAGGTGATTTGGTGTAATTGAAGAGTTCACCCATGAAAGGGGTGAAAAGGTTTGGTAGGAAGGGAAAGCTTAGTCCCCATTATGTTGGCCTGTATAGAGTCTTGAACCGTGTTGGTAAAGTGGCTTATTAGGTTGAGTTGCCCTCAGAGTTGTCCACCGTTCATCCTATCTTTCATGTCTCTATGCTTAAGAAGCATATTGGTGATTCCGTTGTGGTTGATCCTTCAGAAAGTGTTGATATTCAGGATAGCCTTTCCTTCGATGAGATTCTTGTGGAGATCCTAGATTTTCAGATCCGTAGACTAAGGAACAAAGAAGTTCCCTTGGTCAAAGTTTTATGGCGGAACAAATCTGTTGAGGGTGCTACTTGGGAGGCAGAAGCAGACATGCGAGCCAAATACCCGCACCTCTTTTCTGTAAGTTCAGATCAATCCGAAGGTACCATTCTTCCTTGATTCAGCTTTTCTAATCTAAAGTTCAGCTATGCATCTATCTTTGTATGAGTTCTTACGATATTCGGAGTGGTCATGAGTTTAGGAAGATCTTGAACAATTTAGTAATAATTTCGGCTATGTGTACTCAGTTTTTCATATATTTCGAGCCAAACGAGCGACATTTGAGGATGAATGTTCCCAAGGGGGAGATGTTTTATGGCCCCGCAAAGTTCCCTCATAGTTTGAGCCATAGGGCATGTCGAGTGAGATGTGATTCCGGCCCTAAAAGATTGAGTAGTTGCTTCCTAAGTGAATAACATGTTAACCATATATAATTTCCCTAATTTCTACTTTTTGTCACATGGAAAATCTGATAAGCTTTTCATTGATATAAGATTTGCCCAAATCAAACACTCGGGTAAGAAGTTATGGCTAATTTAAGTCTTAGTCGTAAAACTGCATCATTTAACTGCCTGGCGCGTTGCAGAGAGGGTTAATTTGGCAATTGTCAATTTCCAGTGAAACCCCGCGATAGTGGCACATCGCGGAGGAGTCTTAGGTCCCAACCAGTGGGAAAACATGATGGCTCCGCATCGTGGAGGCAGCCAATTTCCCAATTATCAAATTCTAGTGAGCCACCGCGATAAGTGGCGCGTTGCGGAGGCCAATGAAATTGGGTTCTAGTTTAATTTTTCTAGTTTCGCACATATGTTTAAAAGGGAATTTTGGACCTTTTCCAAGCCTATAAAATCATGGAAACACTAAATCAAAGCCATTTACAAGCATCTTATGAGTTTTTTTTCAAGTTTTCTCTCAACATAAACCCTAAGCATCCAAAACCTCTTCCAAGAACCTCAAGAATCCACCATGTATTTCCTAAATTGAGTCAAGATTCAAGGTTCTCAAGTGAAAGACCTTAAGAACCCTCATTCTAGAGCACGAATAGAGTTCCAAAAGTGAGAATTCATCAAAAGCTTCTAATTCAAGGTATGTGGGGTTTTTGAACAAGGGTAACCCTTTCACCCTTGTGCCCAAAAGGCTATTTACATCATGAAATACTTGAAATATATGAGGATTTTTACATGAATTTGAATTGGTTTTTTCACCCATTATTATTAAATGCATTATACTAATATTTCCCATGAATTAAGAGTCAAATGGCGTGATTTCTACACGTTTTCTTGAGTATTTACAGCTTGGTATAAACCCCATGATTTTACTCCTTTATAAGCTAATATTTGCATTGTTGAGATATTGAAGCATATGGCTATATTGAGATTTTGAGGTAACTTGCTGAAATTCCCAAATTTCCACATGATTTATGAATCTATATTCTATATATTATGCTTTTGATAAGCTTTAACTTGAGATTGAATAATGCGCTAGTAAGCCCTATTTGAGACTTATGAAATTATGAACTCTTGTGCTATGAGCACCCATGTTTTGAGTATTTTGAGATGATTGAGAAATGAATTGACCTAATGGTCCTTGAGCTTTGAAATCCACTTCACTATATGAGATTATCGATTTGATTATTGGGTTCGTGGTGAACCATGTGATTATTCTAAAAGTTGATTTTTTATGAGATGAGCGCAGATAATCTAAAGGGAGTAGTATTTAGCACCGAGTAGATAGTTACTATGGTTTCTTACCCCAAAACTACGTGCCACCGTTGGTTGGGCCTGAGGTCGAATTTATGATAATTATGATTAGGCCTGAGGCCGAGTTTCGTTTCGTTATCACTAGACCTAGGTTATACTCCCTGACAAGAGTATGACATTCCTCCCCAACGTGGGGTCTCTTCCTTAGGAGGACAAAATGTTGGACTTCATGTAGCTCTCATGGTTTATGTCGGTTACGAGAACCTCTCTTGACATTTAGACTTCAAGATGAAATACTTATTTTCCTTCCCTATAAGTTATTTTCCTAAATGGTTGAATTGCAAAGATGTTTCCCTAACTAAAGAATTTTTCTTGATGTGAGTTATTTCCTAAATGAAAGCATCTTCCCTTGTTATAGTACTTTTTTTAAAGCCTCGAGATAAGTTGTTTCCATAAATTAGAATGCCTTTCCATTTGAGATGGAGTGATTTTCCTAAAGCATGAGATGAGATATTTTCCTAAAGTGAATGAAATGCCTTCAAGTATGTTTTCAAGTTATATGATTCCGAATTCCAATTATATGAGTTCTAAATAGTTATGAAATATTGAGCATTGAAGAAGTTTTACTCTCCATGAGACTTATGCATGAGTTGAAAGTATTGTTTAAAGTCCCTTAGCCTTTGGGTATTGAGAACAAGAGAAGTTTTCAAAATTTGAGATTAAACAATGATGACTCACGAGATTTGTGTTACATGCTCCATTCTACATGACTTATGAGCTTTATAATTTATACGTGTTCAAGCCATGTGAGTCATCTCATAATGCATACATGATTTGATTAAAGAAGATTATTACTATTTTATTCATATGCATTCACCCCCGCATACTCAGTACATTCCAAGTACTGATCCACATATATGTCTATGTTCTACATTGTGTCATAATGTAGGTTCAGGTGCTCAGTCCCAGCCTCGCCCGTGATTCTTCGAGTACCTTGCCTACGTTTTCTACAGTGGTGATTCCTCATGATTCGAGGACCGATCTTCAGATATTTACCGTACTTGAGAGACTATGTTTTATCTTCAGTTCATTTCGAGTCAGTTGGGGACCTGTTCCAACGGCTCTCTAGATTTTGAGTTGTAGAGGCTTGTCAGACAAGTGTCAGAATTGTTATGTGTTGAGGGTTTGATATTGTGTTTTTGTTGAGATTTCTCTATATTGTGGTCTTATGGACCGAGTATCTTTTCCATATTTCCTTTTATCTAATATGACTATGCTAGTGTTGAGTCCATTCTTATCTTGAATTGAGTGTCATTGGTGGAAACTGGCCCTAAGGGTTAGCTTGGGGCTACTAGTAGCCATAGGCATCGTGTGACATCCCGGGAGATGATTGTGGGTCATTACAGAGATGTTTTAGGAAAATTTTCCCTTCTTCCTGTATTTATGTCGTGCGAGTAAGCACGAGCTCCAGTTAAAAACTCTCAGTCTAATCTTTTTTTTCCTTCCATTTAAAAAATATGCCTCCCAAAAGGACTAACGAAAGAACGACCGAAAATGAGTCAGCCCCTCACCCCATTCAGGCAGATCCCCTAGATGAGAACGTCTCTCATACAAAATTTAGAGCTGCATTCACTACTCTAGACAATTCAGTCACAGGTTAGAATAAACGACCAATTGCTGTTCTTTCTAACCCAGTGGCCAATGGTGTTGCAACCAAAATTTGGGACTTCACCCGAATAAATCCTCCCCTATGCTCAGGAAATAAGTCAGAAAAGGATCCACAGAAGTTCCTCGATCAGGTTCAGAAAGTCACAAATATCATGGGAGTGACTTCTAGTGAGAGTGCTGAGTTAGCTACTTATTAGCTACAAGATGTAGCTCATACGTGGTTTAAGCAGTGGCAAGTAACAAGGGGCACAGGTGCAGATCCCATATTATGGGAAGAGTTTGCTACTGCCTTCCTAGATAGATTCTTTCCCTTACAGATAAGAGAAGCCAAGGTGTTAGAGTTCATCAACCTCAAGACAGGCAATATGAGTATGAAAGAGTATTCCCTCAAGTTTACTTAGTTAGCCAGGTATGCTCCCCATGTGGTAGCAGACAATAGGTCAAGAATGAGCAAGTTCATATTTGGGGTATCGGATAGTGTGGTTAAGGAGTGCAGAACAACGATGTTGATTAAGGAGATAGAAATCTCTAGGCTTATGGTCTATGCTCAACATATTAAGGAGAAGAGCTTAAGAAGAAGGAGAGAGTGAACAAGAGAGCTAGAACAGGTAGTTTCAATTTCAATTAGCCTAAGTTAGAGGGCAGTAACCATTCCTAGTTTTATCCAAAATTTTTAGGTATAGCTCTATCCACAGATAGTGCGCCAGTACCAATGTTCATGAATGACAGTCAAGATGGAGAACCAGGATCCAAAACCTAGGAAAGTGTGAACAATGGTCGTACCCATCCGTTTTGCAAACAATGTGGTAAAAATCACCTAGGTGTGTGTAGAGCAGGCAACTATGTGTGTTTTGGATATGAAAAGCTAGGCCATAGGATGCGGGAGTCTAGAGTATTGGCTCAGAGAGAAAAAGATTTGCGTCATCAGGGTCAGTTCAACCATCCTCCAGTCCCATCCGGTCGCCCAACTCAGCAGGGCGCCACTTATAGTACCATTAGTGGTCAATGCCAGAATAGATTTTATGCACTCCAGTCTCTCCTCAATTAGGGAAGTTCTCCTGATATAGTTACCGGTACGTTATAAGTCTTTCATATTTATATTTATGCCTTGTTAGATCCTAAGGCTTTACTTTCTTTGTAACCCCTATATAGCCATCAACTTCGATGTCAAACCTGGAATATTAGCAGAGCCCACCTCAGTGTCTACCCCAGACTTTAGAGTAATATGGTGATAGGTCAGTTTAAAATTGTTGATTAAGTGGTTCACAAATTTAGAATGATGTCTTTAACCTAAGGTGGATATGGTAGAACAAGTAACCAAGTCAGGCTTTTAGATTTTAGTTGTTGGGTCAGTAATGTCAGTACTCATTCCTTACATGTTAGCTCTATGATCCTAGCTCATATTCGGGCACGTTATCGAAAATCAGGTATGCTTACAGTTCCTAGTATAAAGAGTCCTATTTCACTCTGTATAACGAATCATATTCCATGAATACAAATACTCTAACTCAGGTCATACAACTTATGACTCAGGTACTCATACCTTATAGTATGCTCAGTTTCCATGACTCATGCTATGCTCTTAATAATAAGCTAAATTCAGATTTTGTCATGTACATTCTCACTTTTGATCTTTTGATAAAGTTTAGGATGTTGAATGCATTTCAGAGATCTTTGTAGGCTTAAACATAGTGGGAGAATTCAGTCCAGATCAGACCTCAGTAGGTAGGGTTATCAGTGCCCATATTATAAAGTTTTAGCCATGTTGCAGTTTCTTATTCAGATATCTTATTCAGACCATACCAGGGTTCCTTACTCCCTAAAGTCATTAGAACCTTATAGAAAGAGTGTCTCAGAAATGCTCCAATTGAGTATAAGTTAGTTCGTAAATCCATCAATTCAGTTTAGCAGTCAGGCGGACAAATTTTGATGGTTTCCCATTTTTCCATCTAGTCGTCCTATCTCAAAATGGAACATCCTAGTTATTACGAGTTCAACCTGGTTTATGTATCATGCCTCAATTTCAGATCCCAGATATTTAATCATGATTTAGTTCGTAGGTGCCCCATTCATCGTCTCATGCTTTTCCTTAGCATCTCATCCAAGTTAGCATTCTCGAGGGACATAGTGTCCCAAGGGGGAGATGCACTATAATACCCGATCCTTCATATTCTAAACCTTCCATTCTCTCTTCATGTCATGAATCCAGTTAGGGATAATGGGTACTCATAAGTTGACCCTCTTATTCCAATCTCAACCATATGACCATTCCCCAGTCATGGCATGTATTCAAGGAATTAGTTCAGTTCACGTATTCAGTTCATGTATCATGTTTCAGGCTTAGTCTTTCCCTCATACTCCTATTCATACATATTCAGTACATAATCTCAGGTTCATTAGTATTATAAGATTAAGGTAACAGTCTTTCTTAGCTATACCCAACTCCATGTTCAGATACAATTATAATCTTGATACTCCATTACCATTGCACATTCGGTCACATATTCATGAATTAGTTCAATCATGTACTCATGCATCAGATATGCATGTTCAGTGTAAGAACTCAGTTTGTCAATAGTTCAGTCATGTAGTCAGGTTTTAGTTTTGTGTGTTCTGTATGTAAATTCAGTCTGTCATGGTTTTCAGCTTAATCAGTCTCATTCGAGGACGAATGTTCCCAAGGGGGAGATATTGTAATACCCCGTATTTTCTTAGCTTAATTTAAGTCTTAGTACATTAGTAATCCCATACAATTTTTTTTGAAATACTCAGTATATTTTAGTTAAGATCCTTCCATTGCATAGGAAATTCAATTATCTTTCCAACGGTATAAAGTTCACCCAAATTCGACACTTGAATGAAGAGTTAGAGCCATTTTAGTAAGACAGTGTACCACCTGAGCCATCAACAAATTGCAGAGCATGACCAAATGGAAATCATCAATTCTAGTATTGCTCCATGATATTGGCGCGTCGCGCTAAAGACCCAGTTGAAAATTTTAAATTTCTAGTAAGGAAACACGATTTCACCGTGTCGCGTCAGGGACCAAAATCGTATCCATCAAGACACCGCAATAGCGCCGTGTTGCGCTACCAGTCCAGTTCCCAGTTGTCTATTTTCCAGTGACATGGTGTGATAGCACCGCATTGTGTCGGATGCCAAAATCAAGATTTTTCAGTAATTTTGAGTTGTAAATCTAGGGGCATTAAAGTCTTTTGCCCCTCACCCTAGTCAGCCTTTAATATAAAATTCACCTCTAATTAACCTAGTTACTTCATTATTCATTAAATTTCCCCCCAAATTAAACTATTCTCTCTCAAGATGAAAAAACCCCAGTTCAAGAGATCAAGCACAAAGTTAAAGTATTCACATAGAACTTTAAGAATTTGACAAATTAAGGTATGTTAGGTGTTCATCTATGGGTCCCTTTAACCCATAGAGTCCAAGAATCCATTTTTAAAACTTCAAGATTCATGATTTACATGTATGAAATTTGATTGTATTCATGTTTTGACATTTATTGAGTTTTAAATCCATGATTAATGGTGGATTCCATGAAATTGAATAGCATGTATATTGAATTGAGTAATCTCCATGTTATAATCCATGAATTTGCAAGTTTAGGCATTGTAATTGCCATGTTTATGTGTTATCCATGATTTAAATTACATGTTTCAAGAATTGTTCGTAGTATGAGTTAATTTACATGATATTCATGATAAACCCTTCAATTTGCAAGTTGATTGTTATAACCATGTTTACCCTAAGTGTTTATGATTTAGTAAAACAAGAATGCCTCCCATGTGTTTGATAAATTGTCTATGAGAATTAAATAATGCCATTATAGCATGCTAACATGTATTCCCCATTCATGTACAAGTTAATGCATTACAAGTGTTTGACAAAATGTCTCTATAGATGAATTATAACCAAGTGAACATTAATATGTTATTCAAGATTATGCTTTTCTTTACTTTTCATGCTATCGAGTCCTGGGGGTATTTAATACCCTACAATTTAGCTGTTTACCTAGATCCAGTGTTAGTGACAGAATAGTATCAGTTATGTCACAATCAGTAGAACTCAGTCAGTTACAAAACTAAAAAAAAACTCAGTAAACTCTGTATCAGTCCAGTCCAGTCCAGTTTAGTATACTCAGTTCAGTGTCTTTCAGTTGGGTGTAGGATTCAGCACCGAGCGAGCCTAGGGATGGGGTCTCACCCGTTAGTTAGGACTGGGTCCCTAGAAGCAATCCCTAAGTTCCAAAACTACGTAGCCAATGTAGGTTATGAGATGTCACCCATTAAATAGGACTGACATACTCAGGGATCAGCCGCTAGCTTAGGACTAATCTCAGGGGTCACCCGTTAGTTAAGACTGACTTCACAGTAGTTGTTAGTACCCATGGCATGTTTCTAACACCCTTCCAATTAGGGTTACAGATTGGACCCTAACTCAGTTATCTTACCTTATTTGGGACATGTCGGTTAGATGATTACCTCTCATAGTGTTTGTTTCAGTCTTCAATATAGAACTCAATTTATTTCTTCAGGGTTAGGACTGTTAAATACAGTCAATTAGTAATAGTAATCACAGATTATCAGTTACTTAGTATCAGAACTCAGTACTTAGCTTTAGAAAAGCTCAGTTATAGTATATCTGTATGCATAGATTGCATACCCAGTATTGATAGTAGTTTCAATTATTCATGTACTCTTATGTTCAGTTACTCTATATCATTCAGTTAGTTATTATTCATGTATATGAACCCTTGCATTCAGCCTTACCTCATCTAGCATACCAGTACATTCCACGTACTGATGCATACTTTCTCTTGTGCTATGATGTCTCATATCATAGGTTTGGACGCTCAGTTTCCTGACCGCGCATAGTCAGATTCAGATTTAGCCAGTAATAGATTTAGTAGTGAGTAATCATCATTCGAGGTTATTTGTTTACTTTATTTTTGAGTAGTTTCAGTATTTCAGTAGATAAAGTTAGTTAGAGGATGTCCTTTCAACTTCACTTTCAGACAGTTCAGATTAGAGGCTTTTTAGAATAGTTTTTAGATAGTCGTCAAGTTTTATAGATTTATTATTTAAGTTGATACACTTATTCAGTATTTACAGATTTTGAACCTTATGGAATTTTAGCCTATTTTTCACATTTTACAGTATTATTATTCAGTGTTCACAATAGATATCAGTCATAGGTTAGCTTATGGTCCTTTGGGGTCGTAAGCATCGTGTAGCATCCAGGGTACAGACTCGGGGAGTTACACTCAAGCTAGTGGGGCTCAGTTATCTCTATCATATCCTTTTTGTTGATTCTGTTGTCAGGTTCACAGTGGAGTCTATGAAGAGTGGAGGAATAAATGCTTAAAATATGGTCATATTGGTCATATGCAGAGGGATTGTCCTTCTAAGATTGCTTCTGGGGAAAATAAGATTTATGTTTCTACTTCATTTTCTCTAGCACAAAAAAGTTCTACTTCTGCTTTTGGCTCCAGCGCTGGACGAAACCGTTTGTACACTTTCGCCACTCGCTAAGATTTTGAGGCATCCCTTTATGTTGTTATTGGTATGCTCAAGCTCTTCTCTCATGATGTATATTATCTACTTGATCTCAGGTCTACCCTCTTTTATGTAACCCCTTATATGGAAATCCATTTATGTTTTTATCTTGAATATATTTTGAACCCCTATTTTGGGTCTACCTCGGTAGGTGACTCTATTATGGCTAGAAGGGTTTATAAGGGTTGTGTTGTGATGGTCTATGGTAGAGAGACCTTGGTAAATCTAATAGAGTTGGACATGTTATACTTTGATATGATTTTAGGGATGAATTGGTTGTGTTTGTGCTATGCGTCTCTTGATTATCGGACTTGAAGGGTCAGTTTCCATTTTCCTAATAAGCTGGTAATTGAGTGGGAATGTAGTTCCCTAGTGCCTTAGGAAATTTTTATCTTGTATCTTAGATCCTGAAAATTTATTTCAAAAGGGTAACTCTATCACTTAGCACATGTTAAGGATTCTAGATATGAAGGTCCTTCCTTGCAGACTCTCCCTGTGGTCTGTGAATTTCTCGAGGTGTTTCTTGATGATATCCCTGGTATGGCTCCCAATAGGGAAATTTATTTTGGGATTGATCTTATTTCGGACACTCATCCAATTTGTATCTCTTCGTACAAAATAGCTCCGATTGAGTTGAAGAAACTCAACGAGCAGTTGAAAGACCTTTTGTATAAGGGTTTTATCTACCCTAGTATGTCTCTGTGGGGTGCTCCTATTATTTTTGTGCGTAAGAAGGATGATTCCATTCAAATGTGCATTGATTATCGCCAATTGAATAAAGTAAATGTGAAAAATAAGTTCCCCCTTCTGAGGATTGATGATCTGTTTGATCATCTTTAAGGTGCTAAGTTTTTTTCTAAGATTAATCTTCGATAGGGTTATCATCAGTTGAATATTAGGGAAGTGGATATCCCTAAGACTGCTTTCTGGACCCGATATGGTTATTTTGAGTTTTTTGTGATGCTCTTTGGCTTGGATAATGCCTTGACAATGGTTATGGACCTCATGAATTGGGTTTTCCATCATTTCTTGGATCTATTTATCGTTTTCTTTATCGATGATATTTTTGTGTATTCAAAGAGCTAGAAGGATCATGCTGATCACCTATATCTTTGTAATACCCCGTACTTCTACCTAGCTTAAATTCTTCCTAAAAATGTCAAATACATGCTTTAAAAGATGAATCCACTTTCATACATGTGGAATTTTCAAGATTTTGACTTTTTGCTGTGTGGGAAATTGAATAAGCTTTCCATCGATACTAAACTCGCCCAAATCCGATACCCGGTCGAAGAGTTAGAGTTATTTTAGTAAGACAGTGTGCCACCTGAGCCATCAACATATCGCGGAGCATGCCAAAATGGCAATCGTCAAATCCAGTGAGCCTTCGCGATTATGGCGCATCGCGCCAAGGCTCAAATTCAGAATTATCCCTTTCTATTGTCTCAACACGATACCACCGCATTGCGGTGAGCTTCCAGGTCCCATCTAGTATTGCAACATGATTTCATTGCATCGCGCCGTGATACAATTTCTTAGTAGTCATTTTCCAGAGACACGACGCGATAGTGCCTCGTTTCTCCAGGTGCCCAAATCGGGTTTTCAGTGATGAAAAATAAAAACTTTCTAAGGGCAATTGGGTCTTTTTCTATGATTTTGATCATCCTTTAACCACGAAATTATGCCCTAAAAACTCCATTATATCATTTTTCCTCACTTTTTCTCAAAAACAAAATCCTTCTCTCTCGAGAGGCAAAAACCCTAGCTCAAAAAATCAAGACCAATTCTAATAATCTCACCAAGAACCTTAAGAACTTATATTTCCAGGTATGTCAAGTGTTGATTCATGGGCCCCTTTCACCCATGAAGCTCAAGGATCCATTTCCAATTCAAAGATTGTAGATTTAAGAATGTTTATGGTTTATTTGAATTGGAATTCATGTTCATGTAGTTGTTGGGTTTTGATCCATGTTATAAACTATTAATTTGAAGAATCGATCTTAGTGTGTGATGATTTACGTGGTATTCTTGATAAACCCTTCAATTTGAAAAATGAATAATGTAGCCATGATATTTTAATTTATTGATTATTGTACAACCAAAGCATTCTCCCTATGTGTTTGATAAAATGCGTATGTGAAGAAAATAGTGCCTTCATAGCATGTTATAATGAAATCCCCATTCATGTACAAGTTAGTGCATGTAAAGTGTTTGATGAAATGTCTTAGTCAATAATTATGGATATATGTAACCATTGTTGTACTTTCAAGCTTGTTCCATGATTTACTTTTATGCTATCGAGTCCTGGGGGTATTAAATACCCGATAATTTAGTTGTGTTCCTAGAGCCAGTGTCATCTTTTCACGATACTCTCAGTCAAGCCATGATCAGTAGAATTCAGTCAGTCATGTGACTCAGGAAAACTCAGTATCTGTCTAGTCCCATTCAGTAATCTCAGTAATCTTAGGAATCTCAATGATCTCAGTCAGTCATCATGTCTCAGTAGTATTCAGTTCGAACCTTAGTAAACTCAATCAGCTAGTAGAACTCAATAGCATTCTATCAGTAATAGAATTCAGTAGTATTCCATTAGTCAATGGAAATCCAGTGAACTCAGTTAAATCTAGTTAATCAGTAAAATTAGTAACAGATCAGTCCAACCTAATATGAACTTGGAAATCAATTCTGTGTCTATTTAGTTGGGAGTAGGATTTAGCACCGAGTGAACCCAGGGATGAGTACACATACTGTCAGCCAGTAGAGAGTGTGATCCTTAGTAGCAATCCCTGCATTCCAGAACTATATAGCCAGCGTAGGTGGAGATGTACCCCTACGAGTCTAGGAACTGTATATCTCATTTGAGTTTTCCTTATAGGAGGGGTTGATGGAAGTGCTCCCTATCAGAGAGGGTTTACTTACAACTTGTCTTTACCTATGGCACGGAGATAGGGTTACAAGTTATACCCCACCAGTTTAGATTCGGGGCATATCGGTTAGATGATTACCTTCCACAATTTTAGTTTTAGATTCAGTCTTTAGAATAGAACTCAGTCTAGTTCTATAAAAATTAGGACTGTCAGATACAGTCACTCAGCTCAATACGGAACTCAGCTAGTTCCATCAGATTTCAGGACTGTCATATACAGTCATCCAACTCTGTATAGAACTTAGATCATTTATTTATAATCAGGACTGTCAGAAGCAGTCTTTCAGTTATCAGTTACTAGTAAACTCAGATATCAGTAAATCCATGTGGTCAGTAGACTTAGTAGTCAGAACTCAGTATTCAGTCCTATCACGACCTCAGTTACAGTTACATATTCATGCATGTATTCTCACGTTCATGTATACAGTCAATTAGTATTGTTTATGCATATGAACCCTTTGCATTCATCCTACCTCACTTACATACTAGTACATTGAATCGTATTGATGCATTTGTGCTATGGTGTTTTATAACATAGGTTTAGAAGCATGAACTCCTGAGCATCCTTAGTAGATCAGATGTTCAACAGCCAGATTAGTAGTGAGTCCTCATCATTCGAGAATAACATAATTATTTTATTAATTTATTATTTCAGTAGTTCGAAGTTAGTTAGGGACATATCCCATCAACTTAATAGATTTCAGACAGTTTAGAGGATTTCAGACTACGACATATTTCAAACAGTTTATTTCAGTTTTGGGTATTGTTATACCCCATTACAAACATTGTTTTATATGTAGTATTAGTTCAGTTTGGAACCTTATGGCCTTAAAATTTATATTCTGCTTATTTACAGTATATTATTCAGTGCTCAGTTACAGATATCAGTCATGGGTTAGCTTGTGGTCCTTCGGGGTCATGAGAACCTTGTAACATTCCAGGTACCAGATTTGAGGCATTACAATCTTGTGTTGTAGGCCCTAAAGGATCAATATTTGTATTCAAAGTTCTCTAAGTGTGAGTTTTGGTTAAATTCTGTGAGTTATCTGGGCCATGTTGCTAATGAAGGGATCATTGTGGATCCATATAAGGTTTTAGTGGTTATGAAGTTTCCTAGCCCCATGACTCCAATTGACATTTAGAGCTTCTAGGGTTTAGCTTATTATTATAGAAGGTTTGTGGAGAGTTTCTCTTCTATTATTGTCCTATTGACTAAATTGACTCAGAAGAAGGTGAAATTCTTGTTGTCCGATGCTTGTGAGGGTAGTTTTAAGAAGTTAAAGGTTAAGTTAACTTTGGCTCTGGTCTTGACTCTTCTTGAAGGAACTGATGGTTTTATTATCTATTATGATGCGTCCTGGGTAGGATTTGGTTGTGTATTAATGCAGTATGGCAATACAGTTGCTTATGCTTCTAGATAGTTGTTCAAGAGATGGAAAGGTCATCTCTTGGTGCTGAAGTAAAGGTGAAGCAAGTATTGGATCCTATTCTAATGCAAATCAAGAATGATATGGGTAGGTAGAAGGTGATGATTTTCGAAATTGATGGTGCTGGTATCTTGAGGTACCAAGGTAGATTATGTATTCCTAATGTTGATGTGTTGCAAAAAAGAATTTTGGTTGAAACCAATGAGTCGTGTCATACTATTAATCTTGGTTCAACAAAGATGTATCATGATCTTAAGGAGATTTATTATTGGAATACCATGAAGTGGGATGTGGCTAATTTTGTGGCTAAGTGCATGGTGTGTCAACAAGTGAAGGTAGATAACTTGAGGCCCCATGCATTGAATCAAGAGATTTAACTATAGGTGTGGAAATAGGAGGTAATTAATATGGATTTTATTACCGGTTTTCCGCGGTTTCGCTAGAAATTTGATTCAATTTGGGATATCATGGATAGGATGACTACGCCTTCTCACTTCTTGTCAGTGAGTACTAATTTATCTTCTGAGGGTTATGCCAAGTTTTTCATTGAGGCGATTGTGAAGTTGCATGATACTGTAGTATCCATCATATTTGATCGGGGAACCCAGTTCTCATTTTATTTTGGAGGTCATTTCAGTGAGGCTTGTGTACTAAGGTGACCCTTAGTACCACTTTTCAGCCACAGACAAATGGACATATGGAAAGGACAATTCAGGTCTTGGAAGATATGCTATGGGCTTGTGTTTTTTATTTTGGTGGTACTTGAGTTGACCACTTTTCTATCATAGAATTTGCCTACAACAACAGTTATCACTCTAGCATTTGTATGGCTCTATTTGAGGCCTTATATGGTAGAAAATGTAGATCTCCAATTGGGTGGTTTAAGGTTGGTAAGAATAAGTTGTTTGGCCCTGATCTTGTTCCCCAAACTATGGAGAAGGTGAAGGTGATTTTGGCTATACTTAAGGCCACCCAAAGTTGCCAAAAGTCCTACGCATATGTGAGATGAAGGGAGTTGGAGTTTAGTATTAGTGATTGGGTATTTTTAAAGGTATTACCAATGAAGAGAGTGATGCAGTTTGGTAAGAAGGGGAAGCTCAGTCCTTGTTATATTGGTCCGTACTTGGTTTCAAAGAAGGTTGGTAATGTTGTATATGAATTAGAGTTGCCTTCTACTTTAAGCTCCATTCATCCGGTGTTTCATGATTCAATGTTGAGAAAGTGCGTGGGTGATCCTTCAATGATTGTTCCTTTGGAGGAGGTGAGTATTTCAGATTCTTTGTGATACGAGGAGGTCCCGATTGAGATTTTGGATTGTCAAGTCTGTTGGTTTCTAACTACGGATATGGCCTTAATAAAGGTTTGTTGGATGAACCAAAAGGTTGATAAATCTACTTGGCAATCCAAGGAGGACATGAAGTCCAAGTATCCATTCTTTTTATTCATTCCAAATAATCGTGCTTGAGGCATGTGTGTTCCTTAACATCTTTGTTCTTTGACTTTATTAAAGAAGATGGTGATTTCCTTGACAACTTATTTTTCTGTCTTTCTTAAAGGTAAGAGTAGTGGTATATGGAGTCAAATCATGCTAAAAAATTCCTTGTCCTATCATTCAATGACAAATGATCCTAAGGAGGAAGTATGCAACGTCCCCAGTTTTTGGTCCTTGAAATTTTTTGAAAATTTTATCCTCATTGTCCTGACTATGACTCCCCTAACGAATTAGAGGGAGTCATAACGGATCGTAGGGACTCAGTCGTGACTTAATCAGAATAAATTGCTAAGTATTCTACTCTGAGTACGAGTGGCTCTCAACTACTCATCAAGACTTAAGGATCGTAAGGACCAAGTCGTAAGGTGTCTAAAAAGTTTGGCCTAAGACATTTTCTTCATTACAACTTGAGGCCATGAGTTGTAAAGACTCATAATGATTCGTTATGTCCAAATCATAGGGTGTCCAGTGTGTCATCCCATATTGTTGTTGTCTTGAGTATGAGAAGTGGTGATGAGTCGTTAAGTGTGGTTATGAGTCGGTGGTGTGAATTGTAATCAGATCACTATGGTGCCTTAGTGGTTCTGTCTTGACTACGACTCCTTTTGATGAGTCGTAATGTGTCTATACGAATCGTATAGTGACCCATAGTCACTTGTGACAAATTTACAATCGCATCATTAAGGGCACTTTGGAAATTACCCCTCTACCCCAATTGTAACCCATGACCTAAAACCCTATTGGGGGCCCCATTGGTATATTTAACTCACTAAAAAACTTCAAATGATCTCTTAAATTCTCTCAAGCAACCATACTTAGGGTTTCTAAGAAGGGGGTCAAGTAGGGCGTCAAGAGTTGAATTCTATCCATAATCTTAGGTATTTCAGGCATGTTACTCTTCTCTCATTGTTAATTTGTTAAAAGCATATGGTTTAAAGTATAGTTCATGAGATATTTATGTTGATTTTGAAAACATGGGTTTAGGATTTTTGTATAACTATTGATTATGTGATGTTTCATGTTTGTCCCTGTATGGGTTAAGTTTAAATGGTGTTTTTAAATAAAATTTGATGTATAGGAATGGTGAATGAACTAGGAATTATGATTTCCCAAACTTGTTACTTTTGAAGTTGTTATGACCCCAACCCTATATCATGAAATTGGTTTTTAATTATGAGAAATATGGGAATTTGAAAAATTAAACCAAGGGGTTGTGAATTCCCCTAAGCAATGATAATAGGTTTGGCATGTTGATGTCACCTTGCAAGTGTAGTTGGTATGAAGATACCAACAATATATGTCTTAATGTGTAATATGGTTCAATAAATATGAATATATGATGTTTTTATTGGGCTTTAATAAGGGTTGTGTAGCTGAGCCGTGAAAGTGAAGGTCCCGAGGGACCAACACTGGAAACTGCAGTTGCCGACACAGGGGTCTATATGATCAAGAGGATAGAGTCCCCCTTGTTATTATTATCATATGATTAAGAGGTTTGAGTCGCCCATATCTTATCGCATGATTTGGTGCTTGTGTTACCTTGATATGCAGGGAGATTCGAGTCCCCCATAATGCATATGTATACCCTCTGGTTCGTGAGGCCACACACACTAGGGCCCTACCAGATGGGGGATCTTGGCCTATATAGCCCGTGGGTGCCTTTAAATGTTATAATGGTTGAGCTATAATCCAGGCTAAAGTTTTAAAGAGCATGTTAAGCGTTGTTCCCTATTCCAGCATGTGATATATATATCTATATATATCTATATATATGTATATGCATTTGATTATGTGCATTAGTTTTTAATGATTTTTAACCGTTGATCATGGCATTATGTTATCCGTATCCCTGAGTTACATTATAGTGTTCACCCCACTAACCATCTCCGGACGTTGTATCCCCATGCGATACAGGCACTGGAGTTACTTCTATTTTTCCTGCATAGAGTTAGGTCGGTCGGCTCAATTCGTTGTAATAAAGTGGTGAACTTCCATCCTCCGAAAGGCTTAGGCATTGCACCAACTTTTATTCTTAGATTTTAGTTGATAAATACTTTCTTTATCATTAACATTATCATTTTCATTCTCGTTGTTATCTGTCAGAGTCGGGGAGATGTCCCGACCAAGAATGGTTTTGGTTCTTTGTTTAGAAGGATTTGTTTGGATTATTGTGGATATTGGGTAATGTTGGTTGGTGGTTTGTCCCGTCATCATCCCTAGGTTATATACATGTTTTGACTTTCTTTAAGGTTGTTATATGCTATTTTATGTTTTGAATTCATCCAATATTGGGGAAATTTTGTGGTTGGTTTGTTTAGATGCAGGGCTGATCTCTGGTCCACGTGGGACTTGATATACCTATCATGGCTAGACCCTAGTTTGGGTCGTGACAATATCATAAGGAGATTAGTGATGAAGTATAGGGATAAAAATAAGGATTTGCACATAGTGTTCATTGACTTAGAAAAGACCTATGATAGAGTTCCCAAAGAGGTTCTCTGAAGGTGCCTTAAGGCTAGAGGTTTACCTGTGGAATATATTAGGGTGATTAAGTATATGTACGATGGATTTAGGACACATATTAAGACTGTGGGAGGAGATTTAAAACATTTTCTTGTCTTGATAGGGTTTGACTAGGGATCAACTCCTAGCCCATTTTTATTTGCCTTAGTGAAGGGTGTATTGACGTGGAAAATTCAAGGTGAGGTTCCATAGTGTATTCTATATATAGATGATGCAGTCTTGATTAACAAGATTAGTGGTGCAGTTAATGCTAAGTTAGAGGTTTGGAGGGAAACCCTAGAGTCCAAAGGGTTTAGGTTGAGTATGTCCAAGATTAAGTATTTGTAGTACAAGTTAAGTGAGGTGACATATGAGGTTGATGTGGTTGTAAGAATTGATACTCAGTCCATCCAAAAGAGACATTGTTTTAAGTATCTTTGGTATATGATCCAAGACAATAGAGAGATTGACAAAGATGTGACTCATTGTATTAGAAGGGGTGGATGAAATAGAGGCTAACTTATTGTGTGATTAAAAGGTTCTTCCTAAACTCAAGGCAATTTCTACAGAGTAGGGGTTATACCAGCTATGTTGTATGGGGTAGAGTGTTGGCCAATAAAGAACTCCTATATCCAAAAAACTAAGAACATGGAGATGAGAATACTATAATGGATGTGTAGTTCTTACTAGAAAAGGTAGGATTAGCAATAAGGTTATTAAAGATAAGGTAGGAGTGACTGGTTTTTGGTTCTTTATTTAGAAGGCTTTGTTTGGATATTGTGGATATTAGGTGATGTTGGTTGGTTGTTTGGCCTATCATTGGTCGTTGGTTATAGACATGTTTTGACTTTCTTTAAGTTTGTTGTATGTTATCTTATGTTTTGAATTCATCCGACATTGGGGGAATGTTGTGGTCGGTTTGGTTAGGTGCAGGGGGTGATCTCTGGTCAACGTGGGACTTGATATACCTATCATGGCCAAGCCCTAGTTTGGGTTGTCACAATCTCGTAAGGAGATTGGTGAAGAAGTATAGAGATGGAAATAAGGATTTGCACATAGTGTTCATTGACTTAGAAAAGACCTATGATAGACTTCCCAAGAAGGTTTTCTAAAGGTGACTTGAGGCTAAAGGTTTTCCTGTTGAATATATTAGGGTGATTAAGGATATGTACAATGGAGTCAAGACACATAGTAAGACTGTGGGAGGAGATTTAAAGCATTTTCCTATCTTGATGTTGTTAGACTAAGAATCAACTCCTAGCCCATTTTTATTTGCCTTAGTGAAGGGTTTATTGACATGGTAAATTCAAGGTGAGGTTCCATAGTGTGTGCTATATAAAGATTATACAATCATGATTGATAAGATCTGTGGTGGAGTTAATGCTAAGTTAGAGGTTTGGAGGGAAACCCTAGAGTCCAAAGGGTTTAGGTTGAGTAGGTCCAAGATTAAGTATTTGTAGTACAAGTTAAGTGAGGTGACATATGAGGTTGAAAGAATTGATACTCAGGCCATCCAAAAGAGTCATAGTTTTAAGTATCTTGGGTATATGATCCAAGATAGTAGAGAGATTGACAAGGATGTGACTCACGGTATTAGAAGGGGTGGATGAAATAGAGGCTAACTTATTGTGTGATTAGAAGGTGCCTCCTAAACTCAAGGCAATTTCAACAGAGTAGGGGTTAGACCAACTATGTTGTATGGGGCAGAGTGTTGGCCAATCAAGAACACCCATATCTAAAAGATGAACAACATGGAGATAGGAATACTATACTAGATGTGTAGTTCTTACTAGAAATGGTAGGATTAGCAATAATGTTATTTGAGATAAGGTAGGAGTGACTTCGGTTGACGTGAATATGTAGGAATAGAGATTGAGATGGTTTAGACATGTGATTAATGAGGCTCAAGGATGCCCCAGTATAGAGGTGTTAAAGATCAGCTAGGGATGGATTTTGGTGAGGTAAATATAGATCAAAGAAATATCAAAGGTAGATGATTTGACATAACATAGAGATGCTTCATCTTACCAAGCACATAACCCAAGATAGGAAGTATGGAGGATGCGATTAGGGTAGAAGGACAATAGGAAAGAGTGTATACTTACTAATAGGAAGGGGAACAATGTTATATTTTCTGTGGTGGTGGACATCGTGTTAGTCTTGTTTCAAAGTGTGATATAGTTTGTTGTACTAATTTGTAATAGTCTTGTTTATGTTATTAATTGGTTTGTTAATACCTACTATTTCTTGTTCGTTTACTATCTCTTTTCTAGACTACTTTTGTCTCGAGTTATGGTTTATAAAATGCAACCTCTCTATGTCACCTCTAAGGTAGTGGTATAAAATGCGTGCACTTACCACCCAAGTCACCACTTCATGGGAATATACTAGATATTTTGTTGTAAAGATATGAGTTTGGATGTAGGCTAATGGACTAAAAATTTAATAAAGTTGCTTCTCATAATTTGGACTGCAAAGATTCTAATTATTTTTGTTGGTGGTGGGAGGGACTTGATGGTAGTTTTGAGGTTCTTGGATGTTGGGTTAGTGATTTGGGAGAGAATTTTGGACATTGGGTTGATAATTTTGTTATGTTACTTGGTATTATAGCTAGGCATAAAAGATGGGTTGAAGGGGTTAGAGTCTTGTTAATCTTGTGAGTTTGAATGCCTTCTTCTGCTGAGTAACCAATATTTACCAAATCCACAAACACAAAATGGACTGCTGAGATCATTTTGTTGTAAAATTTTATTCTTGATCATAAGAAAAAACTGCCACAATCTCATCTTCGTTCATGGGGGCCAAACTTTATCAACTTCCTTCCCCAATGATAATCCTATTCCCAAAAGTACTGGTTAGTTTTCTGCTTGATCCAATTCAAAGAGTATTGATTTGGAGCTAATTCCACATTTTAAGAAAATATTTTAACAAAGTTGATGTCGCCCAAATTTCACCTCCTACAAAGTATAGCATGGTTACAACAACAACAACAACAAACCCAGTGTATTCCCACATAGTGGGGTCTGGGGAGGGTAAGATGTACGCATTCCATAACACTACCTACGGAGAAGTAGAAAGGCTGTTTCCGATAGACCCCCGGATCAAGACAAGTATAGCATGGTTGTTTGTCAAATATAGAACCCAACAATATTAAGGTCGATCCCATAGGGAATAGGATGGAAATCTATCATGAGCTTACTAATGTAGATAAGAAGTGCAAAAAATAAAGAGGGAGGGGTTGTAAGATTAATAGTAATAGTAACAATGCTGACAAATAGGGTTGCTATCGGTATGAGATGACTTCTAGGATTGTGCTCTCCTGACATCTTAAGTCCACAGACTTATCATGCTCATCAAACTATGTCGATGTCTTGCATGCAAAATTTAACTAGTTATGTATGGTTAACCATCTCCCAACCTTAGTTTGAGTGAATTTCACTTATTTCCTCTCACTCTAAGATTGTCAGATTACTAACCCTTGTTCTGGATCTCAGATTGACTATCTCTTTTCAGTCTCAAGTTAATTAGATGAAGATTGGTAGCTTCAAATTACTGTTGTGATATCATTTTCCTAATCTAGACCTCTCTCTCAAGTTAGTATCTAATATAGGTGAGTTCCTAACATTTTCAACCATTAAGAAAACAATTAAAGAAAATAAAACCACAATACATGCAAGAACACGAATCAAGAATTACTTTGCACTTCTTCTACTTTGTTAATCCATGAGGGTTCCCAAAACCCTATTTATGGGGTTTAGCTTCTCATGATTTTCAAAAAACATATATAATTCATGTATGAAAACATAAGAATGATCTAACGAATAATAAGAATGAAAACCAAACTCTCAAATTAATATCAAACCCTAAAAACCTAAAACAATAATTCCAAGATCAAGAATGTATGTCAGAACTCAAAAACCATGTAAAAGGTGTGTAAAGGACGTACACTAATAATGAAACATCCAATGGGTATTTATACATACATCAAAAAACCTATCCTAAATAAAGTAGGAAATTAGAGTGCACACCAACCTACGACCCCACATACAGGGCCGTATATAGTACCTATGGGGTATAAGTAGGTTTGTAGGAATCAGAGGAATATTCATCTTCTAGAACACCTACCTACGAGGGGTACCTACAGTCCATAGGAACTACCTACGCCTCATTGGCAACCTTTGTAGGAATCAGAACTCAACTTCAACCTTCAAAACTTCAGGAACTCCACTTGTGGAGCCAACCTACGTGGTTGTAGGTACTTTCTATGGATCATAGTAGGGATCGTAGGTATCCTTCCTACTACTCTTCATTACTTTTTTATCCTTCTCTTCTCCGAACTCTATTTTCCTGTAAAACCAACACAAAAGAATATAATATTGAATAAAAATACCTAACTACTTGCATAATTTCCTTGTTTTAAGCATCGAAAGTTCCATCAAACCATGGCACATGAACACCCTTAACTTAGAACGTTTGCATGTCCTTAGGAAACTAACACATGAACAGCAAACACAATGCTTAACTAATAAAAACCTAAGGCACCTACGACAATTTACTTAATTTAGCTCAAATTTCTTACCCCCTCCTATTTATATCTTTCAACCATTATGTGGGTCTATGTAGTATAATAGTATGACACGAAGGAATCAAGTGATGAAATTACATTAGCAACAAACAACCAAGCATAAATGTAATTAACATTACCCTAACAGATAAGCAGTTAGTAATACAACCCATGTACCCTCATGATAAAAAAGTCACAACTCTCACAGTATCCTAATGCATGTCAATGCAGGGATTATATTAAGACACTCATGCTTTCAAATAATTCCCAACAATGTGCATAAAGAACCATAGGTTTGCCATTATTTTCTATACCTTAGTTTATTGGATAGTTGGACTAGGATCACTAGAGGACTTTTCTAGACTTGTAATGTAGGATTGGGGGCAGGTATGGTACACACGAGATATACTGGCTCACCCTCCTTGACACTACACTTACATTATTGGCTCTACTATTTAACCATACTTCATTTATCCTTTCTTTTCTCCTTCATTGCTTATTCGGATTGGGTGTGGTTTCCTTTATTCTTTATATTTATTCACTTTCTTTTTTTCCTTTCTTTTTCACATTTTTCTACCAAACCCAACCCTACTTTCTTTTATTTTATTCAATACCCTTTCTTCATACGTATTTTCAACTACGCACCCATATGATAGCCATTATCAACTTACGTTATTTGCCTGAGTTGAGGTACACAGTGTCCAAGGAGAGACCAAGGCTTAAACATGTTCATTGTAATTAAATGGAAAGGTGAAAAGTTTAAAATGAGAAAATAGGTCAATTTAGGCTCAAATAGAGATCAAGGCATACTTATACATATTTGGTAGGTATTTTAGGCTAAGAGTGGACTTATTCAAACACAACCTATGATAATGTCACAACCAACTATCCTACAACCTAGGCAAGACTAATCGGGAAGGTTTTGGACTAAATACACAAAGAGAACTAGGTAAATGCTTCACTTACTAATGGTACGGTGTTATATTATCAGCTACTACCAATTCGGTTCATACAACGCTAAAATTTGATTATTTTTTCCTTAATACTAATTCCATAACAAAATTTAACAATGGGCACAACATATATTCACAACACATATTCTCATTTCACAGGGGTATCATACTTCCAAAACACATAAAACACAAAAATTAGACTGTTACACTAAGGTTCCTCATATTTCTTCTAGTCAAACAAAATGAAAATAATACTATATCCTTAACAAGCTATCTCTGCAATGATAACACATTCCGGGAAAACAGACATAACAACAAAACCCCAAGAGGAAATCCAGACCAACAAGTAACCCTACCCCTATCAAATAAGTGTGCATTGTCCCCAATACATTAGGCAACCATAACGAAAGAGAGTTAGAAAGATACCTGTGGCACCTTAGGTGCATATATCTAATGTCAATCATAAATAAATAAATTATCACAAGTGTAGAAATAATAAGACACTTTGGGTTGCCTCCCAAGTAGCGTTTGATTTAACATCATGGCACAACATGGGGACCTTGATTATCTAGAATTCAATAAGGTAGACATGGGTTAGCCTTCAAGGTCATCAAGACTATTTATTACAAAAACCACCCTCATGTTAGTTGGCTGTTTTATAGTTTTGTGCATATTAAACATGACTTCTTTATTATTTAGCTTGAACTCAAGCTCACCTCTTTCCATATCCACCAAAGCTTTACCCGTGGCTAAAAATGCTCCCCAAAAGTATGGGCATCTCAAAATCAACCTCACAATCTAATACAACAAAGTCAACCAAAAATATGAAGTTGTGCACTTTGACCAAAACATAAAATAATATCCCCACGGATTTTCTCACCGTACGATCTGACATCAATAATGCATCATCGTGGGTTTGGGGGATCTCAAGCCAAATTTTTTGAAAACTGCCAATGACATCAAGTTAATGCTCACACCAAAGTCACACAAACCCTTGGCAAATCTAGATTACCCAATAGTACAAAGAATAGTGAAAGCTCTGGGGACACCTTTGTTTTGCACAAGAGATCGAGATGTATGCACTATAATGATGCAAACCACCAACATCCTTATAAACGACAGTCCTCTTATTTGTCAATAAATCCTTCAAAAAAAATTGCATAGCTACTCATAAACTCTAGAGCTTTAAAAAGAGGGATATTCACACCTCACTCCTTTAGCATAAAAATAAGCTTCTTATACTTCCCCTTTTTGACTTTCTGCTTCAATATTTGGGGAAGAGGTGGGGGAGGTCATGAAATAGGCTTCAAGATTTTTTTGACCTACTTACCCTTACCTTTTTTATTATTAGCTTATTTCTCTACACCCATCGACGCTTGTAACATATTACCATTAGTCACCAGCTTCTCAGTTTTAGCTTCGGGTGTATTATCAACATCCACAGTATCATTCCTCATATCATCAACTATAGGAATAGGTGGGTTAATAGTAGCCTTACCACTCTGAGTAGTGATGCCTAGGCAGTGACTGCCATCTTTTGGATTCTAAATGGTATTGCTCAAAAGAGTGCCCGATTAATGTTGATTTAATATAGCTGACATCTTCTCAAGCTGCTTGATTGCGGTAGCATGCAATTCTATATTCTGGATCAATCCCGATATGTCTATCTTAATCTCTTTAAGGCAACTCTCTTGGCTATCTAAACAATTAAAAAGCTTTGCAAATAATTCTTTTATTTTATAGTCAGCATCACGGTACCTCAGAGGAACGTAAAAACCAATCATCTCCTTGTAATCAATCTTTATCCTCTAGTGACCATCATTCTCTTTGCTTCTATTCCTATACCTTTCTCCGTAGTAGTTCCGACCTTGATTTCCTTGGCCCAATTGTGGAGTTTTATCCATTTTTTGCTCATTTTCAACATTTTTATCATATTGGAAGCTTGGGGGGAGATTTATTACGTAAGTTCGTGTGAGTGACTTCATAGATTAACTCTAAATCATTTATTACCAACTTTATCATCTAAATTCCTCTAGATTAACAATTTCAAAAGAGGGGTTTTGGGGGTTTTCCTGCAATATGAAAAAATTTCCTTGATTTGACCTTCGATTCTTATTTATTTTTTCTTAGGTTTTTACCCATAAAACCCTTTTCACTTGAGTATTATGATTTTCAAATATGATTCTATTTTTATAGTTTTTGATTTTTGATGAATTTTTGGATTATTTGTTGGTAAAGCTTGAAAATTATTTTTCTTTGATTTGGATATCATTTTTAAACTCTTTATGTGTGGGTTTTCTCCTGTAGCCTCCTTTAACCTTTGGAAATGTGTTTCTAAAATAAGATTCCAATTTTCCCCTTTTATTTTTAACTCATTTTGAACCTGGCCTAAATATGGTCAATATGGGGTATCATTAGCTTTCTTTTAATGTGTATATTCTATATTTGAATGTTGTAGTTGGTTTTGAGGTTGTTTGTGAGGGGGGAGCTCAAGGTTCAAGAGCTTTAGATGGGAATTCCATCATTTTAAGGGTAGGTTATATCTTAACTTTTTTATATTGAGTTGGGTAGTTAATGAATAAGCAAATCATGTTACGAGTTGCGGAAAATAACTATGGGGTTTATAGTTTGAGATAATTTTTACTTTTGTGTGCCTGTGTGAGGGCTTATATTTTGTTGTGGTTTGTTTGTGATATTTGATATTATGTGTTGCCTATGTGTGGGATTTATTTGATATCATTGCTCTTGTCTATGCATCTAAATACCCTTATTCTAGATAAGATGCCTATGCGGGGGCATATTTTGCTGATATAGGCAATATTTGAGCATTGGTTGCCTTTATCATGATAAATTACCTTAGTTAGGGGTATGATATTAATGATGTCTTGCATACATATTTATTCTGGTGGTTCCTAATTGGAGTTGATGACTCATGAATTGTGGACATACTGAGTTACTTTTTGGGATAACTTATATATATATATATCCATGTTGGATGGATTGGATATCTGATGTTCTAGCTTTTGATGGAACATTTTTCATTTTTTTCCTAAGAAAATTGTATGTTTTCAAGCAACCAAGGTTGCATTTAATACTGTTTTTTTAGTGTTTCAGGGTAAGGAGTTGACTGAAGGAAAAGACTCAGAAAATTAGCAGAAAAACACTTCTGACGGTCAAAATGGTGGACCGTCAGTTTTGCGACGGACCACCAACTCAACCATCAGATCGAGACAAAACTCATGAATTCTGAAGACCCAACGATGGACCATATGGTGGACCGTTAGTTTTGTGATGGACCACCACTTTATCCGTCAGTGCTAAATAGAACAAGGCATCTTGAAAGGCTCAGCGACAGCTAACATAGTAGATCATCGATCTTGCGATAGACCATCACTCCAGCCGTCAGTATTATCCAGAACCTGAATCTCTAGCACCATCAGCGACAACCAAGATGGTGACCATCAATGTTAACCAGAATGTGACCCTCTAGGATCAGCTGCGATGGACCAAATGGTGGACCGTTAGCCATGCGACGAACCACCACTTTGGCCGTCACTTCGGACACAGATTTTATAATATTTGAATTTTAGATTCCTTTTACCTGGGAACATATAAATATCCAATTTTAGGTTTTATCTTTGATTTTTATCATCTTTTATTGGGGTTTTTCCATACTTAAAATAGATTGTCACATAGTTTTTCTCTAAGATTCAATTCTAGATTTGGGAGCCTAGCTTTTATTATCATTTTCTCTATTGAAGATTGAAGAACAATAATTGTGATTTCTGTAAGTAAATTTTGAATTGATTTATGAATAACGCTATGAATTCTTCTCTTTCATTGATGGAGATGTGTGTCTAAACTCCCATAACTAGGGTTATGTGAGCGTTGATTTGAAAAACTAATTTAGGGTTGTGAATCTACTAGATTCCCATTATTGATTGATATTTTATAAACCCTTCTTCACTTTAATGACTTTTCTTGGTTGCAAACTTGAAAAGTGAGCCCAAGATAATCATTTGTTCGAATAGAAAAGTGTTTGTTGGGAAAAGAAAGGGTTTACACAAATCTGAAGGCTTCAACCTTTGGATAGAGGATAAATACCTTAATCGGATCAACCTATGTGATAATATAGTTGAATAAATAGCATGTTCCTTAAGTTTGAAACAATTAAGGGATAATTTACTCATTATAGGTTGAGAAACTAATGGGTAAATCATAGAATTCAATTAATCTTGCAATTAAAATTATTCATTGGGAATCCAAAATAGTTCAGGACCCTAGCGGATAAGCATCTCGATAACCATAACCCTAGTCTGATGACTCTTATTGAATTACTATTTGCAATACAATTGATATTTGGATTACTCTCTTTGACAACCATTTAAATCTAATTTATAAATCAAAACCCTCTTTATTTTGGAACCTTCGATCAACAGTCTAATAACAACCACAATACTTAGTGAACACAGTATTCCCTGTGGGATTCGACACCCAACCTAGTTGGGTTCTATATTTGACAGCGACCGCTTACACTTTCTAACGAGATTTGTAATTTTGGCATATCAAATTTTTGGCGCTGCTGCAGGAGAATACTGTTGTCAATTAAGTTCGTGTTTGTTAATTGACCTTTGGTCAAAATTTTACTTTGGTTTGTTTTATTGTTCTGTACAGAAGAGTTATTATGTATTCCAAGTAAAAGGAGATCGGGTGCACCATTATTACCAATACATTTGGAATCGCAGTTAATTGGCACAATGGAAGACCCCCAAGATGCTGAAAGACTAGTCGCCCTAGCTAGAGCTTAACTAAATCAGCATAATGACGGCCAACAGACACGTCATCCTAATCTTGTGTTAATGATTTGAGGGATGATAACTTTTTAGATCCTGTTAACCTAAGGCACACATAGAATGTGGCTACAATAGTAAATCAGAATGTAAATAGAAATCACCCCTTTAGGGAAAGGCAAGAGCATCAACCAGTGCAGTTTTATCTGAACGACGATGTAGATGGAATGGATAGAGTAGGTGCAACTAGATCTATCATTCCTCCACCTCTAGCACCAGGAGCTAAATTTAATATTACTAGTATAATGATTCAACTACTTTAACTTAAGGGGTTGTTCGGTGGTCTTCCTGGAGATGATCCAAACATGCATTTGGTGAATTTTGTCACTATTTTCAAGTCTTTTGATAATCTAGGAGTGGGTCAGAATGCTATCCTCCTGCATTTGTTTTTGTTGTCTCTGTCTGAGGAGGTGACACTATGGCTAAATAAACTAACTCCCGACTCTATAACCAACTAGAGCCAGTTGAAAGAGGCTTTCCTAGAAAGTTATTTTTCACCCTCCTGAAGGGTACAGTTGAGTGATGAAATTAGTAACTTTCGACAGCTTCCATCTAAAGCTCTTCATGAGACTTGGGGGAGGTTTAAAAAGAAGCTGATACAATGCCCGAACCATAACATGATGGATATTAATTTGACGGAGACTCTTTATCTGGCTTTAAACTCTATTATGATGACAGTTATGGATAATTCTACAGGAGGCTCGTTTATTAACCTTACTTTTCCAGAGGCCTCGGAGATGCTTGATTGGATGACTGAACAGAGTAGAGCTTGGCATACCAGAGATTCTATGGTAGCAAACCCTACTTTGTCTGGTAGTATGACTACAGAGCAATGCAAGAAGGAGAAAGAACATGATATGGCATATTTAAAGACATAAATTGATTTGCTGACTAAGCATCTATTATCTGGAAAAATAAAAAAGGTGAAAGCTATTGCATCCCAAGGAATAGCTGACTCTGATTCGGAAAAAGACGCGAACTATCAAAATAATCAGGGGTTTTTTGAGGCAATAGCCAAGGAAATTAAGGTTGGAACTATTACGACAAAGCTGGTTACGAGGTTAGATATCATGGGAACTGGAAGAGAAAAAATGATATGAGTGGACTATATGCACCTCCTAGAAGCAGAGATAATGCTGTAACTAGCTCTATAAAGATGTCCATGTAAGACATGATGGAGAAACTATTAAAGGAAGTTGAGACTACGAAATCTGGGGTGACTAGTATGAAGAGTGATTTGTCTTCCATAAGTCAGTTGATAAACTCACACTCTACTTCTATCAAATAGTTGGAGCAGCAAATAAGCCAACTCTCAGCAGTATTGAACCAGAGGAAGAGCGGAACTTTGCCAAGTAATACAGTCCAGAATCCTTGAAATGATGGCTCCTGCATAGAAATTAGCACACAGAGTGGTAAGGTATTACCAGGCCCGTCTGTAGGCAAAGCCATGAGTGCAGAGGATATTGATCATGAAGAAACATATCCAGTGAAGTCTGAGAAACTGGATGAAGTTATTGATAATATACCATCCAACCATTATCAAGTTGATAAATTTGAGAAGAGCAAGGGAAAGAAGACCAAAGTGATGGTTACTACGCTCCCAAAACCACCGCCTCCATTTCCCAATTGGTTGAAAAAGAAGGCCGACGACACAAAGTTTGAAAATTTTATGACCATGCTTAAGGAATTGATAATTAACTTGCCATTGGTGGAGGTATTAGAGAAAATGCTCGGGTATGCAAAGTTTATAAAAGACCTTGTTATGAAGAAACGAACAGTTATTTATGAGATGGTGTACAATCTCCATCATTGTAGAGCTATTTCCACAAGGTTGTTGGTGCAGAAGAAGGCAGACCCAGGGGCATTTACTATCCCGTGTACTATTGGGCCTCTTGATTTTGCAAAAGCTCTATATGATTTGGGAGCTAGTATAAACTTGATGCCACTTACTGTGAATAAGAAACTGGTCTTTGGGGATCCTACTCCTACGAATATGAGATTAGTTATGGCAGATAGGTCTGTGAAGTAGCCCATGGGGATTCTATATGATGTATTAGTTAAGGTGGCCAGTTTCGTATTTCCAGTTGATTTTGTCATTCTTGATTGCGAGGTGGACTTCAAGGTGCCCCTAATCTTGGGTAGACTTTTTCTCACAACCAAAAGTGTACTTATTGATCTAAAGGCAAATAAGCTACTATTCAGGTAGAATGATGAAATAGTTTGATTCGATGTATGCCAGCCCATGAAATAGCATAAAGGTATGAGCAAATTTTCTATTATGGATGTTTATTATGAGGAGGAGAAGGAAGTACCTATAGAGGAAAAATTTGCTGTGGATACTTTAGCTGCTGTATTAATGAATTTTGATCAAGACGGTATTGAAGATTATAAGGAGATTATATATACCCTGAAAGGTATGGGGTCTTATTCTTATGCACCCAAGAAGCTGGATTTGGACTTAAAAAATCATCCAAGTCCACCAGCCAAGCCGTCTATTAAAGAGCCACCTACTTTGGAGCTGAAAGAGTTGCCTGGTCATTTGAGGTATGTGTTCCTGGGCAGTGGGAATACACTACCTATTATTATTGCGGCTGATTTAGGTAAACAAGAAGTAGAAGACCTTATCTCTATTCTTAAGAGATATAAGATAGTAATTAGTTGGATAATTCTAGATATTATCGGTATTTCTCCTGGTATATGCACACATAAAATCTAGCTAGAGGAGGATTGCGTCCCAACTATTAAGCATCAGCATCATCTAAACCCACCTATGCAAGAGGTGGTGAATATAGAAATCATCAAGTTTCTAGATACAAGAGTGGTATATCCCATCTTAAATAGTAAGTAGGTAAGTCCTATTCAGTGCGTGCCCAAGAAAAAGGGCATAGAAGTTGTGTCTAATGAGAAGAGAGAGTTGATCCCACTCATACCTATTACTGGGTGGAGGGTGTGTATGGATTACTAAAAACTCAACTTGTGGACATTGAAGGAACACTTCCCCATTCCTTTCACGGATTAGATGCTTGATCGGCTAGCGGGAAGAGGTTGGTACTATTTCTTAGATGGGTATTCTGGTTACAACAAGATTTCTATGGCTTCTGAAGATCAGGAAAAGACGACATTCACATACCCATATGGCACATTTTCTTTCAAGAGGATGCCTTTCGGGTTGTGTAATGCACCTACCACTTTTCAGTGGTGCATGATGTCAATATTCTCTGATATGGTTAAATATACCTTAGAGGTGTTTATGGATGATTTCTCAATTTTTGGTGATTCTTTTGAGCTCTTTTTGTTGAATCTGAGTAGGGCTTTGCAGCGGTGTGAGGAGTTTAATCTTATGCTTAATTGGGAGAAAAGCTACTTCATGGTGAAGGAGGTCATTGCAAAAGGGATTGAAGTTTATTGAGCTAAAGTTGAGGTTATAGAGAAGATTCCACCTCCTATTTTAGTAAAGGAGGTGCGTAGTTTCCTTGGTCATGCTGGTTTCTGTAGGAGGTTTATAAAGGACTTCTCAAAGATTGCGAACCCCCTTTGCAAAATTTTGGAGAAGGAAGTCAAATTCTCCTTTGATGATGATTGGTTGAAGGAATTTGAATGCCTTAAAAGGAAGCTGGTTGATGCTCCTATTATTGTTGCACTGGATTGGTCAAAACCATTTGAGATCATATGTGATGCAATCAGTGTTGCCCTTTGGGCTGTGTTGGGATAAAAGAAAGACAAATTGTTTTATCCAATCTATTATACTAGCAAAGCACTGAATGGAGCCCAAAATAACTATACCATCACAAAATAGGAACTTCTTGCAGTAGTCTATGCTTTTGAGAAGTTTCAGGCTTATTTGCTAGGAACCAAGGGTGGTCCACACTGAACACGCAGCGTTGAGATATTTGATGGTGAAAAGGGATGCAAAACCAAGGTTGATCAGATAGGTGCTGCTACTTCAAGAATCTAATTTTGAAGTCAAAGATAGAAAGGGCTGTGAAAACCAAGTTGCGGATCATCTGTCCAGGCTGGAAAGTGAACAAGCAGTTAGAGATGAATTTGAGATCAACGATGTATTTCCAGATGAGGAAATCTTGGCTATTGTTATGGAGAAAATACCTTGGTATGCTGATTTTGCAAATTATGTGGTGAGTGAGGTGATACTAGAGAATCTTTCCTTTCACCAATGGAAAAAGTTTCTCCATGATGTGACCAATTACTTTTGGGATGAGCCGTATTTTTTTCAGTGATATGCGGATGGTATTATTAGATGATGCATCCTAGAAGTAGATATGTTGAGTATACTTGAAGCAAGTTATGCTTCCCCAGTTGGAGGTCAACATGTAGGTGATCGGACTGCAAGAGAAGTGCTTCAGAGTGGCTACTAGTGGCCCTCTTTGTTCAATGATGCCTACGAGTTCGTGAAGAGATGTGACCAATGTCAAAGGTAAGGGTCCATCTCAAAGCACCATGAGATGCCAATGTCTAAAATGCTGGAGGTATAATTATTTGATATTTGGGGCATTGATTTCATGGGGTCCTTCATGAGATCATTTGGGATAAAGTACATATTAGTGGCCATTGACAACGTGTCAAAATAGGTTGAGGCAGTGGATCTAGAAGATAATGAAGGGAAGAGAGTTGTTGCATTCTTGAGGAAAAACATCTTCTCTCACTTTGGGGTACCATGTACCATTATCAGCGATGGAGGATCACACTTTTGCAACAAAATATTCAGAGCTACCTTGGCAAAATATGGAGTTAAGCAGCATAAAGTGGCTATACTATACCACCCGCAAGTAATGGGAAGGTTTTAAACTCTATTTAGGAAATCAAATCTATTCTTGCCAAGACTGTAAATTCTAGTAGGATGGATATTTCTAGAAAGCTGAACGATGCCTTATGGACATATTGCATGGATTTCTAGACACCTATTGGCATATATCCATACCAATTGGTTTATGGAAAGGCGTGTCATTTTATGATTGAGCTAGAGCATAAAGCATTATGGGCACTAAAATGGCTTAACTTGAATTGGAATGCGGCAGCGAATATGAGACTGGGGTAGCTAAGTGAGATGGATGAGTTTTGTCTTAGAGTTTATGATCGGGTTGATCTATATAAGGAAAGAATGAAGAAGTGCCACGACTGTAGGATTGAAAAGTGGGATTTCCAGAGAAAAGACTTGGTACTTCTGTTCAACTCCAGACTCAAACTGTTCCTAGGTAAGCTCAAATCCAAATGGTCCGGCCCATTTAAAGTGAGTCAAGTCTACTCATCTGGAGTAGTGGAACTTGAAAAAAATGATGGAAGTGTCTTCAAGGTAAATGGGCAACGTGTGAAACTCTATATCGGTCCAATGGACTCGATAAGGAGTATTGATGATGTCTATCTCGATGAAGTCTGAGTAATCGAGATAACTGAGTTGTGCCAGATGATAAATCAGGCGCTAGTGGGAGGCAACCCACGGTGTATTGTTGTACAACATTAGTTAAATTATTTTTATTGTTTAGTGCGTTGTCAATGTATTTTTTAAAGAGTGCAGGATAAAAAATGCAGTAAAAAGAAGAAATAATACATCTAAAAAAATGGGGTGAAAATTGGAGCTATTGGAACAAAAGTGACGACCGATTTGGTGGACCACCAGTCATCTGACGAACCACCCTTTCCACCGTATCAAAAATGCTGAAAAGTTCATTCACTAGATAAAGTTGATGGTAAAAATGGTGGACCATCACAAATTTGGTGGACCACCACATCGATCATCAAAAATCAAGCTAATGTCCTAAGTTCAGGTAAGTAGCGACGGTCAAAGTGGTTGACCATCAAAAAATTGGTGGTCCATCAAATTGACCATCGCAAGTTACCTGAAGTGACTAGTTATGGTAAGAAGTGACGACCCAATTGGTGGTCCATCACATGTCCGACGGATCGTCGCTGAAGCCGTCGAAATTATCCTAGAACTGGGTCGGGTATGGTCAAAATTATGACTATTTAAATGACTCGTATTTGGACAAATTGGTTTTAAAAAGGGGAAAAAAGCAGTTACATACATTTTACACTCTTTTTAACATCCTCAACTGACCGAATTCCAGGGGATTCAAAGCATCTGAAGTCTTTTGCTCTTCCTAGGACTCTTTATCTCCTCCCTTTATTCCTTATTTAAGAGATCCTTTTTTTTCTTTATTCTCATCACAAACAACCTTGAGAGAAAACATAGAGTTTTAAGTAAAGTTGATTTTGCAATTTTCAAGCAAGTAGGAAAGAAGCTACTTCAACACTATGGTGTAAGCGCCAACCTTCTCTTTTTGAATTGCAAAAACATGAAATGACTAAGTGGTTTGTTCTTTTAAATTCCATCTTGTGTTATTCTCTTACTTTTGAGTTACTGTAAGTTTGGAAACTTGAATATGCACTGTTGAGTGAAGTCTGAGTAACTCACACATTTTAAAAGTGAGAAATTGTGTACAAAATTAGGAAATTGGTGTCAATTGTTGCTAAAAACATGATGTTGCTCAGCAAATTCTCGAATAAATGCCGAATTGAGAACTAAATCCAAAGAAGAGGGTGCAACAGTTGAAATGGTGGACCTTCACTTTTGTGACGACCCACCAAATTGACCATCGCAAGGACCCCAGAAGTGGAACTCACTGGTTAAGATACGATGGTCAAAATAGTGGACCGTCAACTTTGCGACTGACCACCATATTGCTCGTCGTAATTCTCTAAAATTTTAGGCTTTCTGGATAGGACCTGACAGCTAACCTAGTGGACCACCATTGACCCGAAGGACCACCAGTGTGGTCTTCAAATCTAAATTTTCACTGTTGGGATGTTTTTATGCTGTGGACTGATTTTTTACTTCTCTTTTAGGTGTTATGGCTCCCAAACTTCCATTGAACAAAAGAGGAATAACTCAAAGGGGTATAGCCAAACCCGCACCCAACAAAAACACCAGGCAATGTGAAAGGGAAACTCTCATACTCTTCCAGTCTGAAGAGAAGAGCGATAGTAGTACAAACAGTACTAGCTCAAGCCCAGATGAGGCAACGGTTGCTATAAATCAATCTGAGCCTGGTGAGGGTGTAACTAAGGCTGCTAACCTGGGTAATCAAATAGAAGCAACTGATATGGATATTGAACCTGAGGATGCTAACGTTATTAAGCGTAAGGATCCTTAAGTTTGAGAGGCGATTAGATGGAAGATAGAGAGAGTACAAGAGAAATTCTATGATGGATTGACACCTATAACAAGAGGGATAAAAAGGCCATTTGCAAAGAAACATTAGATTGTGACAACGGAGCTACATAAATATCTTGAGTTGGAATGCCGTTTCAATTAGTATAAACTAGCATGAATGAGAAGGCCACCAGGAGCGTATCAACCAAATTGGGTAAGAGAATTCTCTACCAATTATCTTGTATTAATAGAAAAAGACTGTCTAACGGGGACATAAGTTGATGCCTGCTAAATAGGGAGTCTGTGGCTGTTCGAGGAGTCACTATTGATATTTTAGCCTAAACCATCAATAGGATGTTGTTCGGGCCAGAGTACGAGGCTCCACCTGTTATACCTGATCTTGAGTTTAGGTTGAGGACTGCATCTACTCAGAGGCCTTGGGTGGCTTCGTTATTAACTGATGACGGTAACCCATCTTGGTTGACCAATCGACAGGAGCATATTGTAAAGTATTCCATTAGTTTCAAGGCCAAATTCTGGGGGTCCGTTGTTCTCCTAAGGCTGATGCCAACAATAGGTGATGGAAATTTGGATAAATATAAAGCTGTATTGGTGGAAAGCTTAGTTTTGGGGTTGCCTGTTGATTTTGGACATATTATTGTGGATGAGATGTTTGTTAGAGAACATAAGACAACTAGTGCATTGACGTTCCCCCGCTTAATCACAAATTTATGCAAATAGGAAGGTGTACCTCTAATTTGTGGAGTTGACAATAAAATCCTGGATACACATAAACAGGACATTTAGAAGTTGAAAGATGACTCAAAGTTTGAGATACGTCTCACCAAGCCCCCTACTTACCAGGCTCAATTTGCACCAATTCTCGATGCCATTGAAATGCCTGTAGATATGCCTTTACCCATCACCACTTATGTGCCACCCGAGTATGTGCCCCCAAGTACTTCGGTAGGTTCGGGTTCTGCAGAATCTATGGGTGGAACAAACTTTGTTGAATATAGGTTAACGAAGAAGAATTTTGCAAAATCAGTGAAGCTGCAAAAGAGATTCCAGAGACAGTTAGACAAATGGGCGTCAGAATTTAAGCCGCTTGTTGATGAAATTGTAGCTGAGGTAATCCATCCATTTCAAAATATTCAATCTAGGATAGAAATCATGGAGAACCGTATCAATAAAAGGCTAGATGCACTGTTCCTTCATGATCTTGCCAAGATCATGGCTAAATTCGAGCAAGTGAAGGTTGATATAGAAGAGTTGAAGGGAAGGCAACCACAACAACCTATTTTTGACCTAACATTAGTGGTGAGTGATGATGATGAAGGCATTGTGGATCTGATGTGGAGGCCTATGAAAGACAAATAAAAGTAGAAGATGGATGAGCGAGATACAAGGAAAGAAGAAAAGAGGAGAAAGAGACAGGAATGACACCGGAGCAACAAAAAAAGCATGATATGAAGTGATCTCAAAAGAAATCAAGAAAATATGAAGAAAAGAGAAAGAAGAGAGAACAAGATGAAGCAACAAGAGTATCTACTAGTGTTACCCCAACAAGGGGGCAAAGTTCAGCATCAGTTCGAGAGATAAATCCTACGATCCAGGAGGGTGAGGTTTTGAGTACCCCTACCACCATAGGGGCCAACATTGGACCAGGTGAGGATACAGGAGCCTCACTACACTTCAAAAATTCCTCATATGAATAAGAGGTAATACAAAAATACCCATTTCTTTGTACTTTACTTTAATGCTTTGAGGACAATGCATGTGTTTTTCTGTGGAGGTGGGGTACAAATTTCATATATACTGTCTTCACTTTCTAATTCGTAATCTATGTAATCTATTTGCATATATTCTGTATTTTCTATTTTTATTTCTGATATTTGTTTATTTTTTGGGTTTTTAGGTAATTTACAATCTCTAGCTAAGTGTCCTAACTTTCCACAATTATAACAAGTACATTCTTTTATAGATTTTTCTTTCTATATGGTCTTTTGTTTTTATAATTCTTTACATAATATCTTTTTCTTGGTTTTTTGTATTTAAATTTTGATTTTTTGTATTTCTTATATTTCTTATGCCTTTTTCTTTTCTTATAATATCTTTCTTCGCATCCAAATTGAGGTGCTATTTTATTTTTGCAACATGCTAAATTTCTTATTAATGTTTTTTCCATTTTTATTTCTTCTCTGTATTTTTCACATAAGTTTCTATACCATTGTTGTAAAAATTTTATTCTTGCTCCTAAAGTATCTACTATTTTTGTTTCATCCCAACTTTTTATTATTTTTGAACTAAATGGTTCAGGTAATTTATTAAAATATAATTTTCTTATTTCTTTACTTTCTTCTATATTATATGCTCCTTTATAATAATATTCTTTAAATGCGCAAGTATATTCATCTATGTAACACATATTACATATTGCTAATTTTAACATTAAATTTCTATTTATGTCTTTCTCTTCATTTTGTTCTTCTTCTGTTGTTGTCATGCTACTGAATTCGTCTTTTATGGCTGTTTCATATTTTTTTAATAATTCTATAGGTGTTAATTTCATTATTCCTTCTGTGGGTTTGTCAGTTCTTAATATTTTTTTACTATTTTCAGTTAGATTTAGAAACCATAATTTTACTGTTCCTATTAGTGTTCTTTCTATATATTCTGGTGCATCTGTTACACTTATATTATTATCTAATAATTGTTTTGTCATATATCCTATCCATAATTGTATTGTTTTTTCTGTATCTATTACACAATCTAAGTCTAGAAAATTATAATTTTTATTAACTATTTGTTTTGGTGTCCATTTGTCATATTCATTCTTTAGATTATATCTTTTAAACTTATTTTTATAATATGTAGGTTTCCTTATTTCTGATGTACTGGGTAATATATTTTGATCTTCTTTTTTATCAAGAGTATTTATTTCTGTGTTGATGTTTTCTAAATTTTCTTCATTAATTGCTTCTTGTTTTTCATTGATTTCTAAATTTTTTGTATTTGTTAATATTTCTGTATATGTTTCACTATCTTCTGAATCATAATTGTCTGTCTCTTCAACATCTATATTATTTATTTCTAATTCCTTGTTTTTTATTTCTTTATTGTCTATTTCTAATTTTTCTTTAAATTGATTTATCTCGTTTAATAATTTTTGTTCTTTATCTTTTTCTTCTTTTTCTTTCTGTCTTTTTTCATACAGATCTTTTAACATTTGTAATTCTTTTTCTAATTCAGCAATCCTACTATTTTTAGTTTCTTCTATTTTTCGTATTTCTTCTGTAGTTTGTTGTTTTATTTTTTCTATTTCCTTTTTTCTATCTATTTCTTCATTTTCTCTTTCTATTCTTACCATAGCTGTTAATTTATCTTCTAATTTTAATTCTTCTTTTTCTAACATTAAATATAAATGTTCACCTATTTTCTTATATTTTCTTCCTAAATTAGAAAATACTATTCTTATTTTTAATCCTTCGTGATTTTCATATATTTTTTCGTCTATTAAAAATTCTTCTTTGTTCATTTTATTGTAAATAGTTCATGTTGATATATATATTCTAAACTATCTATTTGTGATTCTAAATTTGATATTTCATCTTTTTGTGCATTTATTGAGTTTTTACTAACTCTGGCAAATATATTATAATTTAATCTTTCTATTCTTATTTTTAATTCTTTACGTTTTTCAGATATAGTTTGTTTTAGTTCTTTGTATTTTTGTATTTTATTCATTCAAACAATATTTATAGTATTTTGGTGGATATCTAAATCTAATTTTATCATAATTAGGTGGTATATGTCTCATTCTTCTAGATTTTAAATGGGTTATTAATTTTGCTTCAATACTAGATACTAAGGTAATTAGGTAAGCTAATCTTTGTGGGTTTTCTTTTGTTTTATTTAGTCTTATATATTCTGAATAATTACTAATTAAAGATTCTTTAATTTTTCTAAAAGCTTCTCTGTTTTTAAATGGTCTTCTCATAATTAATTAATTAATTGATTGTTTATTGTAATTTTTTCATAAACTCTAAATCCAAACATATATATTACTTCTGTATTTTTTAAATAACTGCGCTCTGATACCATTTGTAGGGGGGTGCGGATTAGGTGCGTAGTTTCAACTAGATAATAAATACGTATTTATTATCTAGTTGAAACTACGCACCTAATCCGCACCCCCCTACAAATGGCTTGAAAATGATTAAGTGTAGATACTTTGAAATGTAATTTTTTTCTATTGAATGTAGTTTAGTATGGTAATTTGGGAGGTGACTTGGTGACTTGAAAATAATTAAGTATAGATACTTGAAATGTGAATTTTTCATTTTTCATTTTGGTAAGCTTAGGAACTTGGGAGGTGACTTATTGATTTGAAATTGATTAAGTGTATGTACATGAAATGTGAATTTTTGTATTGAATATAGTTTGGTTTGTTAACTTGGGGTGTGACTTAGTGACTTTAAAATGTTGAAAATGTGAATTAATCATTTTGAATGTAGTTTAGTTTGGTAAATTGGGAGGTGACTTAGTGACTTGAAAGGGATTAAATGTAGATACTTGAAATGTGCATTTTTCATTTTGAATTTTGTTAAGCTTGGTTACTTGAGAGGTGACTTAGTGACTTCAAAGTGATTAAGTATATGTATTTAAAATGTGAATTTTTGTATTGAATGTAGTTTAGTTTTGTCACTTGGGAGGTGACTTAGAAACTTGAAAATATGGAAAATGTGAATTTTTCATTTTGGAATGTAGTTTAGTTTGATAACTTGGGAGGTGACTTAGTGACTTGAAAGTGGTTAATGGTAGATACTTGAAATGTGGATATTTCATTTTGAATTGAGTTTAACTAGGTAACTTGAGAGGTGACTTAGTGACATGAAAGTGATTAAGTGTAGGTACTTGAAATGTGAATGTAGCTTAGTTTGGTAACTTGGGAGGTGACTTAGTGACTTGAAAATGATTAAGTGTAGGTATTTGAAATTAAATATTTAATTTTAAATTTTGTTAAGTTTGATAACATGGGAGGTGACTTAGTGACTTAAAGGGATTAAGTGTAGATACTTAAAATGTGAATTTTTGTACAGAATGTAGTATAGTTTAGTAACTTGGGAGGTGACTTAGAGACTTGAAAATGTTGAAAATGTGAATTTTTCATTTTGAATGTAGTTAAGTTTGTTATCTTGGAGGTGACTTAGTGACTTGAAAGTAATTAAGTGTAGGTATTTGAAATGTGAATTTTTTGTTTTTTATTTTGTTAAGCTTGGTTACTTGGTAGGTGACTTAGTGAGTTGAAAGTGATTAAGTGTAGGTACTTTGAAATGTACTTTTTTATATTGAATATAGTTTAGTATGGTAACTTGAGAGGTGACGTAGTGACTTGAAAGTAATTAAGTGTAATTACTTGAAATGTGAATTTTTCATTTTTCTTTTTGTTAAGCTTGGTAACTTAGGATGTGACTTACTGATTTGAAAGTGATTAAGTGTATATACATGAAATATGAATTTTTGTATTGAATTTAGTTTGGTTTGGTAATTTGGGATATGACTTAGTGACTTGAAAATGTTGAAAATGTGAATTTTTATTTTGAATATAGTTTAGTTTGGTAACTTGGGAGGTAACTTAGTGACTTGAATGTTATTAGGTGTAGGTTTTGAAATATGAACTTTCATAAGCTTGGTAACTTGATAGGTGACTTATTGACTTAAAAGTGATTAAGTGTAAGTACTTAAAATGTTAATTTTTGTATTAAAAGTATTTTAGTTGGTAACTTTGGAGGCGACTTAGTGACTTGAAAATGTTAAAAATGTGAATTTTTCATTTTGAATGTAGTTTAGTTTGGCAACTTTGTGGGTGACTTAGTGATTTGAAAGTGATTAAGTGTAGATACTCAAAATGAGAATTTTTAATTTTAAATTTTGTTAAGCTCGATGACTTGGGTGGTGACTTAATAACTTGAAAGTGATTAAGTGTAGGAATATGAAAGATGAATTTTTGTATTGAACGTAGTTTAGTTTGGTAACTTGGGAGGTGACTTAGTTACTTGAAAATGTTGAAAATGTGAATATTTCATTTTGAGTGTATATTAGTTTGGTAACTTGGGATGTAAATGACTTGAAAGTGATTAAGTGTAGGTACTTGAAATGTGAATTTTTTATTTTTCATTTTCGTAAGCTTGGTAACTTGGGATGTGACTTAGTGACTTGAAAGTGATTAGGTGTCGGTACATGAAATGTAAATTTTATATTGAATGTAGTTTAGTATGATAATGTGGGAGGTGACTTAGTGACTTGAAAGTGATTAAGTATAGGTACTTGAAATGTAAATTTTTCATTTTTCATTTTGTTAAGTTTGGGAATTGGGAGGTGAGTTAGTGAATTCACATAGATTAAGTGTATGTACATGAAATTTGAATTTTTGTATTGAATGTAGTTTAGTTTGATAACTTAGGAGGTGACTTAATAACTTGAAAATGTTAAAAATATGAATTTTTATTTTGAATGTAGTTTAGTTTGGTAACTTGGGAAGTAACTTAGTGACTTGAATATGATTAAATGTAGGTACTTGAAATGTGAATTTTTCATTTTGAATTTTGTTAAGTTTAGTAACTTGGGAGGTGACTTAGCGACTTGAAAGTGATTAAATATAGGTCCTTAAAATGTTAATTTTTGTATTGAATGTGGTTTAGTTTGGTAACTTTGGAGGTGACTTAGTTACTTGAAAATGTGTAAAATGTGAATTTTTCTTTTTGAATGTAGTTTAGTTTGGTAACTTGGAGGTGACTTAGTAATTTTAAAGTGATTAAGTGTAGGTACTTGAAATGTAAATTTTTCATTTTGAATTTTGTTAAGCTTGGTAACTTGGGAGGTGAATTAGTGACTTGAAAGTGATTAAGTGTAGGTATAGGAAATGTGAATTTTCGTGTTGAATGTAGTTTAGTTTGGTAACTTGGGAGGTGACTTCGTTAATTGAAATATAAATTTTTCATTTTGAATGTAGTTTAGTTTGGTAACATGGGAAGTGACTTAGTGCTTTGAAAGTGATTAAGTGTAGGTACTTGAAATGTAATTTTTTCATTTTTCATTTTGTTAAGCTTGATAACTTGGGAGGTGACTTAATGACTTGAAAGTGATTAAGTGTTGTTATTTGAAATGTGAATTTTTGTATTGAATGGTGTTTAGTTTGGTAACTTGGGAGGTGACTTAGTGACTTGAAAATTTTGAAAATGTGAACTTTTATTTTGAATGTAGTTTAGTTTGGTAACTTGATAGGTGACTTATTGACTTGAATTTGATTAATTGTAGGTTCTTGAAATGTAAATTTTTATTTTAAATTTTGTTAAGCTTGGTAACTTGGGAGATGACTTAGTGACTTGAAAGTAATTAAGTGTAGGTACTTAAAATATGAATTTTATTATTAAATGAAGTTTTGTTTGGTAACTTTGGAGGTGACTTAGTGACTTGAAAATTTTTAAAATGTAAATTTTTCATTTTGAATGTAGTTTAGTATGACAACTTGTGAGGTGACTTAGTTATTAGAAAGCGATTATGTGTAGATACTTGAAATGTGAATATTTCATTTTGAATTTTGTTAGGCTTGGTAACTTGGGAGGTGGCTAAGTGTCTTGAAAGTGAATAAGTGTAGGTATATGAAATGTAAATTTTTGTATTGAATGTAGTTTAGTTTGATTACTTGGGAGGTGACTTAGTTACTTGAATATGTTGAAAATGTGAATTTTTCATTTTGAATGTAGTTTAGTTTGTTAACTGGGTGGTAACTTATTGACTTGAAAGTGATTAAGTGTAGGTATTTTGAAATGTGAATTTTTTATTTTTTATTTTGTTAAGCTTGGTAACTTGGGAGGTGACTTAGTGACTTGAAAGTAATTAAGTGTAGGTACTTAAAATATGAATTTATTATTAAATGAAGTTTTGTTTGGTAACTTTGGAGGTGACTTAGTGACTTGAAAATTTTTAAAATGTAAATTTTTCATTTTGAATGTAGTTTAGTATGACAACTTGTGAGGTGACTTAGTTATTAGAAAGTGATTATGTGTAGATACTTGAAATGTGAATATTTCATTTTGAATTTTGTTTGGCTTGGTAACTTGGGAGGTGGCTAAGTGTCTTGAAAGTGATTAAGTGTAGGTATATGAAATGTAAATTTTTGTATTGAATGTAGTTTAGTTTGATTACTTGGGAGGTGACTTAGTTACTTGAATATGTTGAAAATGTGAATTTTTCATTTTGAATGTAGTTTAGTTTGTTAACTGGGTGGTAACTTATTGACTTTAAAGTGATTAAGTGTAGGTATTTTGAAATGTGAATTTTTTATTTTTTATTTTGTAAAGCTTGGTAACTTGGGAAGTGACTTAGTGACTTTAAAGTGATTAAGTATGGGTACTTTGAAATGTAATTTTTTGTATTGAATGTAGTTTAGTATGGTAACCTGGGAGGTGACTTTATGACTTGAAAGTAATTAAGTATAGGTACTTGAAATGTGAATTTTTTATTTTTTATTTTGGTATGCTTGTAACTTGGGTGGTGACTTAGTGACTTGAAAGTGATTAACTGTAAGTATATGAAATATGATTTTTTGTATTGATTGTAGTTTAGTTTGGCAACTTAGGAGGTGACTTATTTACTTGAAAATCTTGAAATGTGAATTTTTTATTTTGAATGTAGTTTAGTTTGGTATCTTTGAGAGTGACTTAGTGACTTGAAAGTGATAAAGTGTAGGTACATGAAATGTAATTTTTTTGTATTGAATTTAGTTTAATATGGTAACACGGGAGCTGACTTAGTAACTTGAAAATGATTAAGTGTAGATATTTAAAAATTTGAATTTTTCAATTTGTTAAGCTTGGTAACTTGGGAGGTGACTTAGTGATTTGAAATTGATTATGTGTACGTACCTGAAATGCGAATTTTTGTATTGAATTTAGTTTTAGTTTGTTAACTTGGAGGTGACTTTACTACTTTGAAAATTTTGAAAATCAGAATTTTTATTTTGAATGTAGTTTAGTTTGGTAAGTTGGGAGGTGACTTAGTGACTCTAATGTGATTAAGTGTAGTTACTTAAAATATTAATTATTTTATTGAATGTAGTTTAGTTTCGTAATTTGGGAGGTGATTTAAAGACTTTAAATTGATTAAGTGTAGGTACGTAAAATGTTAATTTTTGTATTGAGTGTAGTTTAGTTTGGTAACTTTGGAGGTGAATTAGTGACTTGAGAATATTGAAAATGTGAATTTTTCATTTTGGATTGAGTTTAGTTTGGCAACTTGGGAGGTGACTTGGTGATTTGAAAGTGATTAAGTGTAGGTATTTGAAATGTGAATTTTTTATTTTGAATTTTGTTAAGCTTGGTAACTTGGTAGGTGACTTAGTACCTTGAAAGTGAATTAGCGTAGGTATACGAAATGTGAATTTTTGTATTTAATGTAGTTTATTTTGGTAACTTGTGAGATGACTTAGTGAGTTGAAAATGTTGAAAATGTGAATTTTTTATTTTGAATGTAGTTTAATTTGGTAACTTGAGAGGTGACTTAGTGACTTGAAAGTGATTAAGTGTGGGTTCATGAATTGTGAATTTTTGTATTGAATGTAGTTTAGTTTGGTAACTTGGGAGGTGACATAGGGACTTAAAAATATTTAAAATATAAATTTTTTATTTTGAATGTAGCTTAGTTTGGTAACTTGAGAGGTGACTTAGTGCCTTGAAAGTGATTAAGTGTAGGTACTTGAAATGTGAATTTTTCATTTTGTATTTTGTTAAGCCTGGTAACTTGGGAGGTGACTTGGAGACTTGAAAGTGATTAATTGTGGGTACATGAAATGTGAATTTTTGGTTTGAATGTAGTTTAGTTTGGTAATTTGGGAGGTGACTTAGGGACTTGAAAATGTTGAAAATGTGAATTTTTCATTTTGAATGTAGTTTTGTTTGGTAGTTTGGGAGGTGACTTACTGACTTGAAAGTGGTTAAGTGTAGGTACTTGAAATTTAAATTTTGAATTTTGAATTTTGTTAAGCTTGGTAACGTGGGAATTGACTTAATGACTTGAAAGCGATTTAGTGTAGGTATATGAAATGTGAATTTTTGTATTGAATGTAGTTTAGTTTTGTGACTTGGGAGGTTACTTAGTTATTTTAAAATGTTGAAAATGTAAATTTTTTATTTTGAATGTTGTTTAGTTTGATAACTTGGGAGGTGATTTAGTGACTTGAAAGTTATTAAGTGTAGGTACTTGAAATGTGAATTTTTCAATTTTTATTTTATTAAGCTTGGTAACTTGGGAGGTGACTTAGTGACTTGAAAGTGATAAAGCATTGGTACTTGAAATGTGAATTTTTGTATTGAATGGTGTTTAGTTTCGTAACTTGGGAGGTGACTTAGTAAATTGAAAGTTTTTAAGTGTAGGTTCTTGAAATGTGAATTCTTTATTTTTCGTTTTGTTAAGCTTGGTAATTTGGAAGGTGACTTAGTGACTTGAAATTGATTTAAGTGTATATACTTGAAATATAAATTTTTTATTTTGAATTTTGTTAAGCTTGGTAACTTGGGAGGTGGCTTAGTGACTTGAAAGTGATTAATTGTAGGTACTTGAAATGTGAATTTTGTATTGAATATAGTTTAGTTTGTTATCTTGGGAGAAGACATAGTGACTTGAAAATGTTGAAAATGTGAATTTTTCATTTTGAATGTAGTTTAGTATTGGTAACTTGTGAGATTACTTAGTGACATGAAAGTGATTGAGTGTAGGTACATGAAATGTGAATTTTTGTATTGAATGTGGTTTAGTTTGGTAACTTGGGAGGTGTCTTAGTGACTTGAAAATGTTGAAATTGGGAATTTTTCATTTTGAATGTAGTTTAACTTGGTAACTTGGGAGGTCACTTAAGGACTTGAAAGTAATTAAGTGTCGGTATTTGAAATGTGAATATTTCACTTTTTATTTTGTTAAGCTTGGTAACTTGAGAGGTGACTTAGTTACTTGAAAGTGATTAAAAGTAGGTACATGATATGTGAATTTTTGTATTGAACGTAGTTTAGTTTGGTAACTTACGAGGTGACTTAGTAACTTGAAAATGTTGAAAATGTGAATATTTCATTTTAAATGTAGTTTAGTCTGGTGACTTGGGATGTGACTTTGTGACTTGAAAGTTTATTAAGTGTTGGTACTTGAAATGTGAATTTTTCATTTTGAATTTTGTTAAGCTTGGTAACTTGGGAGGTGACTTAGTGACTTGATAGTGATTGAGCGTAGGTACATGGAATGTTAATTTTTGTATTGAATTTAGTTTAGTTTGTAAACTTGGGAGGAGACTTAGTGACTTGAAAATATTGAAAATATGAATTTTACATTTTGAATGTAGTTTAGTTTGGTAAGTTTGGAGGTTACTTAGTGACTTGAACGTGATTAAGTGCAGGTACTTCAAATTGAATTTTTAATTTTGAATTTTATCAAGCTTGATAACTTAGGAGGTGACATAGTGACTTGAAAGTGATTATGTGTAGGTACATGAAATGTGAATTTCTGTATTGAATGTAGTTTAGTTTGGTAACTTGAAAGGTGACTTAGTGATTTGAAAATGTTGAAAATGTGAGTTTTTCAGTTTGAATATATAGTTTAGTTTGGTAACTTGGGAGGTGACTTAGTGACTTGAAAGTTATTAAGTGTAGGTACTTGAAATTAAATTTTTTATTTTGAATTTTGTTAAGCTTGGTATCATGGGAGGTGACTTAGTGACTTGAAAGTGATTAAGTGTACGTACATAAAATGTGATTTTTTGTATTGAATGTAGTTTAGTTTGGTAACTTGGGAGGTGAATTAGTGACTTGAAAATGTTGAAAATGTGAATTTTCCATTTTGAATGTAGTTTCATTTGTTAACTTGGAAGGTGACTTAGAGACTTGAAAATGATTAATTGTAGAAACTTGAAACGTGAATCTTTAATTTTTAATTTTTTTAAGCTTGGTAACTTGAGAGGTGACTTAGTGACTTGAATGTGATTAAGTGTAGTTACTTTGAAATGTAATTTTTTGTATTGGATGTAGTTTAGTATGGTAACTTGGGAGGTAACTTAGTGATTTAAAAATGTTGAAAATGTGAATTTTTGTTTTGAATGTAGTTTAGTTTGGTACCTTGGGATATGACTTAGTGACTTGAATATGATTAGGTGTAGGAACTTAAAATGTGAATTTTTATTTTTAATTTTATTAAGCTTTGTAACTTGAGAGGTGACTTAGTGACTTGAAAGTTATAAAGTTACGTATATGAAATGTGATTTTTTGTATTGAATGTAGTTTAGTTTGGTAACTTGGGAGGTGACTTAGTTATTTGAAAATGTTGAAAAGTGAATTTTTCATTTTGAATGTAGTTTTGTTTGTTGACTTCGGAGGTGACTTAGTGACTTGAAAGTAATTAAGTGTAGGTACTTAAAATATGAATTTATTATTAAATGAAGTTTTGTTTGGTTACTTTGGAGGTGACTTAGTGACTTGAAAATTTTTAAAATGTAAATTTTTCATTTTGAATGTAGTTTAGTATGACAACTTGTGAGGTGACTTAGTTATTAGAAAGTGATTATGTGTAGATACTTGAAATGTGAATATTTCATTTTGAATTTTGTTTGGCTTGGTAACTTGGGAGGTGGCTAAGTGTCTTGAAAGTGATTAAGTGTAGGTATATGAAATGTAAATTTTTGTATTGAATGTAGTTTAGTTTGATTACTTGGGAGGTGACTTAGTTACTTGAATATGTTGAAAATGTGAATTTTTCATTTTGAATGTAGTTTAGTTTGTTAACTGGGTGGTAACTTATTGACTTTAAAGTGATTAAGTGTAGGTATTTTGAAATGTGAATTTTTTATTTTTTATTTTGTAAAGCTTGGTAACTTGGGAAGTGACTTAGTGACTTTAAAGTGATTAAGTATGGGTACTTTGAAATGTAATTTTTTGTATTGAATGTAGTTTAGTATGGTAACCTGGGAGGTGACTTTATGACTTGAAAGTAATTAAGTATAGGTACTTGAAATGTGAATTTTTTATTTTTTATTTTGGTATGCTTGTAACTTGGGTGGTGACTTAGTGACTTGAAAGTGATTAACTGTAAGTATATGAAATATGATTTTTTGTATTGATTGTAGTTTAGTTTGGCAACTTAGGAGGTGACTTATTTACTTGAAAATCTTGAAATGTGAATTTTTTATTTTGAATGTAGTTTAGTTTGGTATCTTTGAGAGTGACTTAGTGACTTGAAAGTGATAAAGTGTAGGTACATGAAATGTAATTTTTTTGTATTGAATTTAGTTTAATATGGTAACACGGGAGCTGACTTAGTAACTTGAAAATGATTAAGTGTAGATATTTAAAAATTTGAATTTTTCAATTTGTTAAGCTTGGTAACTTGGGAGGTGACTTAGTGATTTGAAATTGATTATGTGTACGTACCTGAAATGCGAATTTTTGTATTGAATTTAGTTTTAGTTTGTTAACTTGGAGGTGACTTTACTACTTTGAAAATTTTGAAAATCAGAATTTTTATTTTGAATGTAGTTTAGTTTGGTAAGTTGGGAGGTGACTTAGTGACTCTAATGTGATTAAGTGTAGTTACTTAAAATATTAATTATTTTATTGAATGTAGTTTAGTTTCGTAATTTGGGAGGTGATTTAAAGACTTTAAATTGATTAAGTGTAGGTACGTAAAATGTTAATTTTTGTATTGAGTGTAGTTTAGTTTGGTAACTTTGGAGGTGAATTAGTGACTTGAGAATATTGAAAATGTGAATTTTTCATTTTGGATTGAGTTTAGTTTGGCAACTTGGGAGGTGACTTGGTGATTTGAAAGTGATTAAGTGTAGGTATTTGAAATGTGAATTTTTTATTTTGAATTTTGTTAAGCTTGGTAACTTGGTAGGTGACTTAGTACCTTGAAAGTGAATTAGCGTAGGTATACGAAATGTGAATTTTTGTATTTAATGTAGTTTATTTTGGTAACTTGTGAGATGACTTAGTGAGTTGAAAATGTTGAAAATGTGAATTTTTTATTTTGAATGTAGTTTAATTTGGTAACTTGAGAGGTGACTTAGTGACTTGAAAGTGATTAAGTGTGGGTTCATGAATTGTGAATTTTTGTATTGAATGTAGTTTAGTTTGGTAACTTGGGAGGTGACATAGGGACTTAAAAATATTTAAAATATAAATTTTTTATTTTGAATGTAGCTTAGTTTGGTAACTTGAGAGGTGACTTAGTGCCTTGAAAGTGATTAAGTGTAGGTACTTGAAATGTGAATTTTTCATTTTGTATTTTGTTAAGCCTGGTAACTTGGGAGGTGACTTGGAGACTTGAAAGTGATTAATTGTGGGTACATGAAATGTGAATTTTTGGTTTGAATGTAGTTTAGTTTGGTAATTTGGGAGGTGACTTAGGGACTTGAAAATGTTGAAAATGTGAATTTTTCATTTTGAATGTAGTTTTGTTTGGTAGTTTGGGAGGTGACTTACTGACTTGAAAGTGGTTAAGTGTAGGTACTTGAAATTTAAATTTTGAATTTTGAATTTTGTTAAGCTTGGTAACGTGGGAATTGACTTAATGACTTGAAAGCGATTTAGTGTAGGTATATGAAATGTGAATTTTTGTATTGAATGTAGTTTAGTTTTGTGACTTGGGAGGTTACTTAGTTATTTTAAAATGTTGAAAATGTAAATTTTTTATTTTGAATGTTGTTTAGTTTGATAACTTGGGAGGTGATTTAGTGACTTGAAAGTTATTAAGTGTAGGTACTTGAAATGTGAATTTTTCAATTTTTATTTTATTAAGCTTGGTAACTTGGGAGGTGACTTAGTGACTTGAAAGTGATAAAACATTGGTACTTGAAATGTGAATTTTTGTATTGAATGGTGTTTAGTTTCGTAACTTGGGAGGTGACTTAGTAAATTGAAAGTTTTTAAGTGTAGGTTCTTGAAATGTGAATTCTTTATTTTTCGTTTTGTTAAGCTTGGTAATTTGGAAGGTGACTTAGTGACTTGAAATTGATTTAAGTGTATATACTTGAAATGTAAATTTTTTATTTTGAATTTTGTTAAGCTTGGTAACTTGGGAGGTGGCTTAGTGACTTGAAAGTGATTAATTGTAGGTACTTGAAATGTGAATTTTGTATTGAATATAGTTTAGTTTGTTATCTTGGGAGAAGACATAGTGACTTGAAAATGTTGAAAATGTGAATTTTTCATTTTGAATGTAGTTTAGTATTGGTAACTTGTGAGATTACTTAGTGACATGAAAGTGATTGAGTGTAGGTACATGAAATGTGAATTTTTGTATTGAATGTGGTTTAGTTTAGTAACTTGGGAGGTGTCTTAGTGACTTGAAAATGTTGAAATTGGGAATTTTTCATTTTGAATGTAGTTTAACTTGGTAACTTGGGAGGTCACTTAAGGACTTGAAAGTAATTAAGTGTCGGTATTTGAAATGTGAATATTTCACTTTTTATTTTGTTAAGCTTGGTAACTTGAGAGGTGACTTAGTTACTTGAAAGTGATTAAAAGTAGGTACATGATATGTGAATTTTTGTATTGAACGTAGTTTAGTTTGGTAACTTACGAGGTGACTTAGTAACTTGAAAATGTTGAAAATGTGAATATTTCATTTTAAATGTAGTTTAGTCTGGTGACTTGGGATGTGACTTTGTGACTTGAAAGTTTATTAAGTGTTGGTACTTGAAATGTGAATTTTTCATTTTGAATTTTGTTAAGCTTGGTAACTTGGGAGGTGACTTAGTGACTTGATAGTGATTGAGCGTAGGTACATGGAATGTTAATTTTTGTATTGAATTTAGTTTAGTTTGTTAACTTGGGAGGAGACTTAGTGACTTGAAAATATTGAAAATATGAATTTTACATTTTGAATGTAGTTTAGTTTGGTAAGTTTGGAGGTTACTTAGTGACTTGAACGTGATTAAGTGCAGGTACTTCAAATTGAATTTTTAATTTTGAATTTTATCAAGCTTGGTAACTTAGGAGGTGACATAGTGACTTGAAAGTGATTATGTGTAGGTACATGAAATGTGAATTTCTGTATTGAATGTAGTTTAGTTTGGTAACTTGAAAGGTGACTTAGTGATTTGAAAATGTTGAAAATGTGAGTTTTTCAGTTTGAATATATAGTTTAGTTTGGTAACTTGGGAGGTGACTTAGTGACTTGAAAGTTATTAAGTGTAGGTACTTGAAATTAAATTTTTTATTTTGAATTTTGTTAAGCTTGGTATCATGGGAGGTGACTTAGTGACTTGAAAGTGATTAAGTGTACGTACATAAAATGTGATTTTTTGTATTGAATGTAGTTTAGTTTGGTAACTTGGGAGGTGACTTAGTGACTTGAAAATGTTGAAAATGTGAATTTTCCATTTTGAATGTAGTTTCATTTGTTAACTTGGAAGGTGACTTAGAGACTTGAAAATGATTAATTGTAGAAACTTGAAACGTGAATCTTTAATTTTTAATTTTTTTAAGCTTGGTAACTTGAGAGGTGACTTAGTGACTTGAATGTGATTAAGTGTAGTTACTTTGAAATGTAATTTTTTGTATTGGATGTAGTTTAGTATGGTAACTTGGGAGGTAACTTAGTGATTTAAAAATGTTGAAAATGTGAATTTTTGTTTTGAATGTAGTTTAGTTTGGTACCTTGGGATATGACTTAGTGACTTGAATATGATTAGGTGTAGGAACTTAAATTGTGAATTTTTATTTTTAATTTTATTAAGCTTTGTAACTTGAGAGGTGACTTAGTGACTTGAAAGTTATAAAGTTACGTATATGAAATGTGATTTTTTGTATTGAATGTAGTTTAGTTTGGTAACTTGGGAGGTGACTTAGTTATTTGAAAATGTTGAAAAGTGAATTTTTCATTTTGAATGTAGTTTTGTTTGTTGACTTGGGAGGTGACTTATTGACTTGAAAGTGATTAAGTGTAAGTACTTGAAATGCGAATTTTTCATTTTGAATTGTATTAAGCTTGGTAATTTGGGAGGTAACATAGTGACTCGAAAGTGATTAAGTGTAGGTATTTTGAATTGTGAATATTTGTATTGAATTTATTTAGTATAGTAACTTGGAGGTGACTTAGTGACTTGAAAGTGATTAAGTGTAGGTACTTGAAATGTGAATTTTTTATTTCTCATATTATTAAGATTGGTAACTTTGGAGGTGACTTAGTGACTTGAAAATGATTAAGTGTAGAAAAATGAAATGAAAATTTCTGTTTTGAATGTAGTTTAGTTTGATAACTTGGGATGTGACTTAGTGACTTGAAAATGTTGAAAATGTGAATTTTTCTTTTCGAATATGGTTTCGTTTGTTGCTTGGAAGGTGACTTAGTGACTTGAAAGTGATTAAGTGTAGATACTTGAAATGTGAATTTTTCATTTTTTATTTTGTTAAACTTGGTAACTTGGGAGGTACCTTAGTAATTTGAAATTGATTAAGTGTTGGTAATTGAAATGTGAATTCTTGTATTGAATGTTGTTTAGTTTGGTAACTTGGGAGGTGACTTAGTTAATTGAAAATGTAAATTTTTATTTTCAATGTAGTTTAGTTTGGTAACTTGGGAGGTGACTTAGTGACTTGAATATGATTAAGTGTAGGTTCTTGAAATGTGAATTTTTATTTTGAATTTTGTTACGCTTGGTAATTTGTGAGGTGACTTAGTTACTTGAAAGTGATTAAGTATAGGTACTTAAAATATGAATTTTTGTATTGAATGTAGTTTAGTTTGGTAACTTTGGAGGTGACTTAGTGACTTGAAGATGTTGAAAATGTAAATTTTTCATTTTGAATGTAGTTTAGTTTGGCAACTTGTGAGGTGACTTAGTAATTTGAAAGTGATTACGTGTATGTATTTGAAATGTGATTTTTTCATTTTGAATTTTATTAAGCTTGGTAACTTGGGAGGTGACTTAGTAACTTTAAAGTGATTAAGTGTAGGTATATGAAATGTGAATTTTTGTGTTGAATATAGTTTAGTTTGGTAACTTGGGAGGTGACTTAGTTACTTGAAAATGTTGAAAATGTGAATTTTTCATTTTGAATGTAGTTTAGTTTGTTAACTTTAGAGGTGACATAGTGACTTGAAAGTGATTAAGGGCTCATTTGTTTGCACTTAATTGAGGTCTGAATCTGAATGGTTCAGATTTCAAAACATTAAGTGCATTTATTTTTTATTAAGATTTTAGCTCTTAATAGGCCTGGATAGGTCTTAATCATTCAGATCTAGAATCCAGTCTTAATAGGTCTGAAGTAGTATTCCGATGTTGAATAATATTCACTGTCACTTTATTCATAACCATCAGTCACCACCACTAACCACCTCTGCCACCGCTACCTTTGTGAACCACCACCCACCACCACCAACCACCAACCACTAACCACATCTATTATTCTGATTTAATTATATTTGTTGTCACCACCGCCGTCAACAACACCACAAAACCACCACCATCAACCACTACCCGTCAATCCCTACTGCCGACCAACTTATCTATCACAACTAGCACCACCGCTATCACTAATAAATCACAACCTCCATACATTCTTCGACTGCCACCACCATTGTCACTAGTAACGCCACATCTACTACCACTTCAACCACTACTATCGCTACAATTTATTTCTACTAACAACCATCTCCACCATCACAACTAACAACATCTCCAACTAGCACCAACACATCGTCAACCATCATGCATTCATTTTTCAGCTATCACAATCAACACCTCCAACTACTAACATCAAGCAACGTCACATCACAAATCAACCACCACCATCATAACAGTCACAACAATACCATCCATCATAACTATCACCACCAACATTACTAATCATTAACATCAATCATTGTCACCGCAACCACCATTACAAATCATCTCCACTATCTCTTACAAACATAAATATTTTTTTTGTCAATTAAATAATAATTTTGTTGTATTAAATTACATACTTTTCTGATATATAATTATTTTATTACTTGAATTGTATTTTTTATTTTATTATATATGCATCTAAAATTTTTTGCACATTCAGGTGTTGAAAAACAAACAATCTTAATCATTCAGTTTTCAGATCTAGAGACAACTTCTTAATCATTCAGATGTGCATTCAGATTCAGTCGCCTGAATCTTTAAAAAAAATGAAGCCTAGGTGTATATACTTGAAATGTGAATTTTTAATTTTTAATTTTGTAAAGCTTGGTAACTTGGGAGGTGACTTTGTGACTTGAAAGTCATTAAGTGTAGGTACTTTGAAATGTAATTTTTTATATTGAATGTAGTTTAGGATGGGAACTTGGGAAGTGACTTAGTGACTTGAAAATAATTAAGTATAGGTACTTGAAATGTGAATTTTTTATTTTTTATTTTGTTAAGCTTGGTAACTTGGGAGGTGACTTAGTGATTTGAAATTGATTAGGTGTATTTACATGAAATGTGAATTTTTGTATTGAATTTAGTTTAGTTTGGTAACTTGGGAGGTGACTTAGTGACTTGAAAATGTTGAAAATGTGAATTTTAATTTGAATGTAGTTTAGTTTGATAACTTGGGAGGTGACTTAGTGACTTGAATGTGATTAAGTGTAGGTACTTGAAATGTGAATTTTTCAATTTGAATTTGTTTAAGCTTGGTAACTTGGGAGGTGACATATTGACTTCAAAGTGATTAAGTGTAGGTACCTAAAATGATAATTTTTGTTTTGAATGTAGTTTAGTTTGGTAACTTTGGAGGTGACATAGTGACTTGAAATGTTGAAAATGTGAATTTTTCATTTTGAATGTAGTTAAGTTTGTCCACTTGGGAGGTGACTTAGTGATTTGAAAGTGATTAAATGTAGGTACTTGAAATGTGAATTTTTCATTTTGAATTTTGTTAAGCTTGATGACTTGGGAGGTGACTTAGTGACTTGAAAGTGATTAAGTGTAGGTATATGAAATATGAATTTTTGTAGTGAATGTAGTTTAGTTTGGTAAATTGGGAGGTGACTTAGTTATTTGAAAATGTTGAAAATGTTGAAAATGTGAATTTTTCATTTTGAATGTAGTATAGTTTTGTAACTTGGGAGGTAACGTAGTGACTTGAAAGTGATTAAGTGTAGGTACATGAAATGTAATTTTTTGTATTGAATGTAGTTTAGTATGGTAATGTGGGAGGTGACTTAGTGACTTGAAAGTGATTAAGTGTAGGTATTTAAAAATGTGAATTTTTCATTTTTCATTTTGTTAAGCTTGGTAACTTGAGAGTGGACTTAGTGACTTGAAAATGATTAAGTGTAGGTACTTAAAATGTGAATTTTTGTATTGAATGTTGTTTAGTTTGATAACTTGGGAGGTGACTTAGTGTCTTGATAATGTTGAAAATGTGAATTTTTATTTTGAATGTAGTCTAATTTGGTAATTTGAGATGTGACTTAGTGACTTGAAAGTGATTAAGTATAGGTACTTGAAATATAAATTTTTCATTTTGAATTTTATTAAGCTTGGTAACTTGGGAGGTGACTTAGTGACTTGAAAGTGATTAAGTGTAGGTATATGAAATGTAAATTTTTCTATTGAATGTAGTTTAATTTGGTAACTTGGGAGGTGACTTAGTTATTTTAAAATGTTGAAAATATGAATTTTTTATTTTTGATGTAGTTTAGTTTGATAACTTGAGAGGTGAGTTAGTGATTTAAGGGCCCGTTTGGCCATGGAATTTTTTTTCTTCTTTCCGAAAAATTTTTTGGAGTTGGAAATTGTGTTGTTTGGCCATGAAAATTCGAAAAATAATTCCGGAAATTTTTTTTGAAAAGGGAAAATAGGTTTTTGTTGTTTTCACAATTTTCCAACTCCAATTCCAACTTTTATTATTATTACATATAACCTCAATCTTTTAATTTTTTACGTAAAACTCTCCTTATAACATTATTTTTTCAATATTACGTATATAACAGTTTTAAAGAATAAGATAATTATAATTTCAAAATTAATGCTATCCTAATTAATATATATCTCTTTTTCTCTCTCATCATTATTTTTATCCCTTATTTAATTTTTTCCCTTATTTAAGACATTATTTTACTGCTAATTTATATTTATACCCATAAATATATAAAGTATTATATTTATACCTATAAATATATAAAGTATTATATCTATAAAAGAAATATACAAAGTATGTTATATATAAAGTTTATACCATATATATATCATATACACACATATATAAATATACAAAGTATTAAGAAACATACTAAGCATATTTATAATATAAATATACAAAGTATGTTATATATGAAGTTTATACCATATATATACCATATACACACATATATAAAAATATAAAGTATAAAGAAACATACTAAGCATATTTATATATTTATGGTATATGATATAATATACCATAAATATGCAAAGCATGTTTTACATAGAAATAATTTATTCACACACAGTAAAATCTTTCATGTATAAGAAAATTAAAGAAATAAATTAGCGGCACCCTAAAATATAATAACAACTCATCATTTCCTATTTTTTAGGAACGGAAAATGAAGGAAATAAATTAAATAAATACCTAAAAAAATAAATTTGTTTAAAAATAATATTTGCTACCTAAAAATAGGAAGCAGTGATCTGTTAATATAACATTCATATTTAAAATTTTCAAATATGAGAAAACGGTTATTAGTGTAAATATTATATATGTCATAATTGAAATTCATTAAATATGGCCATGTATATGTAATTATTTTTATAATAGTGGCTAATTGTGTTCTTTTTCCATTAGTAGATAAATTTTAGTTGGGTGATTTTGATAGTTTGTAAAAGTTAGGGAATAAAATCATATTTTAAAAAGTTTTTCAAAAGTCAAAAAAAAAAATTCAAAAAAGACATGGTCAAACACAACTCCAACTCCAATTTCAACTCAAACTTCAACTCCAACTCCAGAAAATTTTAGTTTTCATGGCCAAACAACTACTAAAAGTGATTAAGGGTAGATACTTGAAATGTGAATTTTTTATTTTGAATTTTGTTAAGCTTGGTAACTTAGGAGGTGACTAACTAACTTGAAAGTAATTAAGTGTAGGTATATGAAATGTAAATTTTTGTATTGAATTAGTTTAGTTTGGTAATTTGGGAGGTGACTTAGTTACTTAAAATTGTTGAAAATATGAATTTTTTATTTTGAATGTAGTTTATTTTGGTAACTTGGGAGGTGACTTAATGACTTGAAAGTGATTAAGTGTAGGTATTTAAAATGTGAATCTTTATAAGCTTGGTAATTTGAGAGGTGACTTAGTGATTTGAAAGTGATTAAGTGTAAGTACTTAAAATGTTAATTTTTGTATTGAATGTAGTTTAGTTTGGTAACTTTGGAGGTGACTTAGTGACTTGAAAATGTTGAAAATGAGAATTTTTCATTTTGAATGTAGTTTAGTTTTGCAACTTGGGAGGTGACTTAGTGATTTGAAAGTGATTAAGTATAATTACTTGAAATGTGAATTTTTAATTTTTAATTTTGTTAAGTTTGGTAACTTGGAAGTTGACTTAGTGACTTGAAAGTGATTAAGTGTAGGTATATGAAATGTGATTTTTTGTATTGAATGTAGTTTAGTTTGGTAACTTGGGATGTGACTTAGTTACTTGAAAATGTTAAAACTGTAAATTTTTTATTTTGAATATAGTTTAGTTTGGTAACTTGGGAGATGACTTAATGACTTGAAAGTGATTAAGTGTAGGTATTTGAAATGTGAATTTTTCATTTTTCATTTTGTTAAACTTGGTAAATTGGGTAGTGACTTAGCGACTTGAAAGTGATTAAGTGTAGGTACATGAAATATAATTTTGTATATTGAATGTAGTTTAGTATGGTAACGTGGGAGGTGACTTAGTGACTGGAAAGTAATTAAGTATAGATACTTGAAATATAAATTTTTCATTTTTTATTTTGTTAAGCTTGGTAACTTGGGAGGTGACTTAGTAAATTGAAATTGATTAAGTGTATGTACATGAAATGTGAATTTTTGTATAGGATGTAGTTTAGTTTGATAACTTGGGAGGTGACTGAGTGACTTGAAAATGTTGAAAATATGAATTTTTATTTTGAATGTAGTTTAGTTTGGTAACTTGGGAGGTAACTTAGTTACGTGAATGTGATTAAGTGTAGGTACTTGAAACGTGAATTTTCAATTTTGAATTTTGTTAATCTTGGTAACTTGGGAGGTGACTTGGTTACTTGAAAGTGTTTAAGTGTAGGTACTTAAAATGTTAATTTTTGTATTAAATGTAGTTTAGTTTGGTAACTTTGGAGGTGATTTAGTTACTTGAAAATGTTGAAAATGTAAATTTTTCATTTTGAATGTAGTTTAGTTAGGCAACTTGGGAGGTGACTTAGTGATTTTAAAGTGATTAAGTGTTGGTACTTGAAATATGAATTTTTTATATTGAATTTTGTTTAGCTTGGTAACTTGGGAGGTGACATAGTGACTTAAAAGTGATTAAGTATTGGTATATGAAATGTGAATTTTTGTATCGAATGTAGTTTAGTTTGATAACTTGGGAGGTGATTTAGTTATTTGAAAATGTTGAAAATGTGATATTTTTGTTTTGAATATAGTTTAGTTTGGTAACTTAGGAGGTGACTTAGTGACTTGAAATAGATTAAGTGTAGATACTTGAAATGTGAATTTTTCATTTATCATTTTGTTAAGCTTGGTAACTTGGGAGGTGACTTAGTGACTTGAAAGTGATTAAGTGTAGGTAATGAAATGAGAATTTTTGTATTGAATGTAGTTTAGTTTGGTAACTTGAGAGGTGAAGTAGTGACTTGAATATGATTAAGTGTAGGTACTTGAAATTTGAATTTTTCATTTTTCATTTTGTTAAGCTTGGTAACTTGGGAGGTGACTTAGTGATTTAAAATTGATTAAGTGTATGTAATACAATGTGAATTTTTGTATTGAATACAGTTTAGTTTGATAACTTGGGAGGTGACTTAATGACTTGAAAATATTAATTTTTACTTTGAATGTATTATAGTTTTGTAATTTGGGAAGTGACTTAGTGACTTGAATGTGATTAAGTGTAGATACTTGAAATGTGAATTTATATTTTTAATTTTTTTAAGCTTGGTAATTTGGTAGGTGATTTATTGACTTGAATGTGATTAAGTGTAGGTAAAAATATGAATTTTTGTTTTGAATGTAGTTTTGTTTGGTAACTTTGGAGGTGACTTAGTATCTTGAAAATATTGAAAATGAGAATTTTTCATTTTGAATGTAGTTTAGTTTGGCAACTTGGGAGGTGACTTAGTGATTACAAAGTGATTAAGTGTAGGTACTTGAAATGTGAATTTTTCATTTTAAATTTTATTAATCTTGGTAACTTGAAAGTGATTAAGTGTAGATATATTAAATGTGAATTTTTGTATTGAATGTAATTTAGTTTGGTAACTTAGGAGGTGACTTAGTTATTTGAAAATGTTGAAAATGTAAAATTTACATTTTCAATTTAGTTTAGTTTGGTAACTTGGGAGGTGACTTGGTGACTTGAAAGTGATTAAGTGTAGATACTTGAAATGTGAATTTTTTATTTTTTATTTTGTTAAGCTTGATAACTTGAGAGGTGACTTAGTGACTTGAAAGTGATTAAGTATAAGTAAATGAACTGGGAATTTTTGTATTGAATGTAGTTTAGTTTGATAACATGGGAGGTGACTTAGTGACTTGAAAATGTTGAAAATGTCATTTTCTTTATTTTGAATATAGTTTAGTTTGGTAACTTAGAAGCTGACTTAATGACTTGAAAGTGATTAAGTGTAGGTACTTGAAATGAGAATTTTTCATTTTTTTTTTCATTTTGTTATTCTTGGTAACTTGGGAGGTAACTTTGTGATTTAAAAGTGAATAAGTGTTGGTACTTGAAATGTTAATTTTTGTATTTATGGAGTTTAGTTATATAACTTGATAGGTGACTTAGTGACTTGAAAATGTTGAAAATGTGAATTTTATTCTGACTGCAGTTTAGTTTGGTAACTTGATAGGTGACTTAGTGACTTGAATGTGATCAAGTGTAGGTTCTTGAAATGTGTATTTTTATTTTGAATTTTGTTAAGCTTGGTAACTTGGGAGGTGACTTACTGACTTGAAAGTGATTAAGTGCAGGTACTTAAAATATGATTTTTTTGTATTTAGTTTTGTAACTTTGGAGGTGACTTAGTAACTTGAAAATATTGAAAATATAAATTTTTTATTTTGAATGTAATTTAGTTTGGCAACTTGTGAGGTGGCTTAGTGATTTGAAAGTGATTCCGTGTAGGTACTTGAAATGTGAATTTATCATTTTGAATTTTGCTAATCTTGGTAACTTGGGAGGTGACTTAGTGACTTGAAAGTGATTAAGTGTAGGTATATGAAATGTAAATTTTTGTATTGAATGTAGTTTAGTTTGGTAACTTGGGAGGTGACTTAGTTACTTGAAAATGTTGAAAATGTGAATTTTTCATTTTGAATGTAGTTTAGTTTGTTAACTTGGGAGGTGACTTAGTGACTTAAATGGGATTAAGTGTAGGTATTTAAAATATGAATTTTTAATTTTTAATATTGTAAAGATTCGTAAATTGGGAGGTGACTTAGTGACTTGAAAGTGATTAAGTGTAGATACTTTGAAATGTAATTTTTTGTACTGAATGTAGTTTAGTATGTTAACTTGGGAGGTGACTTAGTGATTTCAAAGTAATTAAGTGTATGTTTTGATATGTGAATTTTTCATTTTTAATTTTGTTAAGTTTGGTAACTTGGGAGGTGACTTAGTGACTTAAAGGTGATTAAGTGTACGTATATGAAATGTGAATTTTTGTATTGAATGTAGTTTAGTTTGATAACTTTGGAGGAGACTTAGTTACTTGAAAATATTGATAATGTAAACTTTTCATTTTGAATGTAGTTTCGTTTGGTAACTTGGGAGCTAACTTAGTGATTTGAAAGTGATTAAGTGTAGTTACTTGAAATGTGAATTTTTTATTTTTCATTTTGTTAAGCATGGTAACTTGGGAGGTGACTTAGTGACTTGAAAGTGATTAAGTGTAGATATATGAAATGTAATTTTTTGTATTGAATGTAGTTTAGTATGATAATGTGGGAGGTGACTTAGTGACTTGAAAGTGATTAAGTGTAGATATTTAAAAATGTGAATTTATCATTTTTCATTTTGTTAAGCTTGGTAACTTGGGATGTGACTTAGTGATTTGAAATTGATTAAGTGTACGTACATGAAATGTGAAATTTTGTATGGAATGTAATTTAGTTTGGTAACTTGAGAAGTGACTTAGTGACTTGAAAATGTCTAAAATGTGAATTTTTGTTTTGAATGAAGTTTAGTTAGGTAACTTGGGAGGTGACTTATTGACTTAAATGTGATTAAGTGTAGGTACTTGAAATGTGAATTTTATTTTAAATTTTGTTAAGCTTGATAACTTGGGAGATGACATAGTGACTTGAAAGTGATTTAAGTGTAGGTACTTAAAATGTTAATTTTTGTATTGAATGTAGTTTAGTTTGGTAACTTTGGAGGTGACTTAGTGACTTAAAAATATTGAAAATGTGAATTTTTTATTTTGAATGTAGTTTAGTTTGGCAACTTGGGAGGTGACTTAGTGATATGAAAGTGATTAAGTGTAGATACTTGAAATTTGAATTTTTCATTTTGAATTTTGTTAAGCTTGGTAACTTGGGAGGTGACTTAGTGACTTGAAAGTGATTAAGTCTAGGTATATAAAATGTGAATATTTGAATTGAATATAGTTTAGTTAGATAACTTGGGAGGTGACTTAGTTACTTGAAAATGTTGAAAATGTGAATTTTTCATTTTGAATGTAGTTTAGTTTGGTAACTTGGGAGGTGACTTAGTGACTTGAAAGTGATTAAGTGTAGGTACTTGAAATGTGATTTTTTTTTTTTTCATTTTGTTAAGCTTGGTAACTTGGGAAGTGGCTTAGTGAATTGAAAGTGATTAACTGTAGGTACATGAAATGTAATTTTTTGTATTGAATGTAGTTTAGTATGGTAATGTGACAGGTGACTTAGTGACTTGAAAGTGACTAAGTGTAGGTACTTGAAATGTAAATTTTTCATTTTGTTAAGCTTGGTAACTTGAGAGGTGACTTAGTGATTTGAAATTTATTAAGTGTATGTACATGAAATTTAAATTTTTGTATTGAATGTAGTTTAGTTTGATAACTTGAGAGGTGACTTAGTAACTTGAAAATGTTGAAAATGTGAATTTTTATTTTGGATGTAGTTTAGTTTGGTAACTTGGGAGGTGACTTAGTGACTTGAACGTGATTAAGCGTAGGTACTTAAAATGTGAATTTTTATTTTGATTTTTGTTAAGTTTGGTAACTTGGGATGTGACTTAGTGACTTGAAAGTGATTAAGTGTAGATACTTAAAATGTTAGTTTTTTTTTTGAATGTAGTTTAGTTTGGTAACTTTGGATGTGACTTAGTGACTTGAGAATATTGCAAATGTGAATTTTTCATTTTGAATGTAGTTTAGTTTGGCAACTTGGGAGGTGACTTAGTGATTTGAAAGTGATTAAGTGTAGATACTTGAAATGTGAATTTTTTATTTTGAATTTTGTTCTGCTTGGTAACTTGAGAGGTGACTTAGTGACTTGAAAGTGATTAACTGTAGGTATATGAAATCTGATTTTTTTTTGTTAAATGTAGTTTAGTTTGGTAACTTTGGAGGTGACTTAGTTACTTGAAGATGTTGACAATATGAATTTTTCATTTTGAATGTAGTTTAGTTTGGTAACTTGGGAGGTGATTTAGTGACTTGAAAGTGATTAAGTGTAGGTCTTTGAATGTGAATTTTTTATTTTGAATTTTGTTAAGATTGGTAATTTGGGAGGTGACTTAGTGGCTGGTAAGTGATCAAGTGTATGTATTTGAAATGTGAATTTTTATATTTAATGTAGTTTATTCTAGTAATTTTTTTTACAAAATTACCTAAAAAATCGATCACATTTGGTTGGATTTCTGAAAGTTTTTCAAAATACCGACCATTTGTGTTCGGTTTATAAAAAAAAATTCAGAAATTTTACAGAAAACCGACCACATGTGGTCGCTATTGTATAAATTAATTAATTAATTTATATATACAAAATCGACCACAAGTGGTCTATTTATTTCATAAATTAATTCATTAATTTAAATATAAAACCGGCCACTTGTGGTTGGTTTATTTTGAAAATTTATTTTTATTTAATTGATATAAGTGACCACTTGTGGTCGCTTTTTTTTTTTAAAAAAATAATATTGAATTTTAAATATATATATATATATTTTTAAAAAAATCGATCACATGTAGTCGGTTTTAAAAAAGCTACCACACTTTTTCGACCACATATTTTGATCGATTTTGTGGTCGCAAAACTAGAAAAACTCACCCGTGGTCGATTTTCCTGTTTTTTTAGCAGTGCTTAGTTGTATTGAGATACAAGAGTCCTCCAAGTTGAAGATAAATTAAAAGGGAGAAGAGAAAAGTTAAGAATCCCAAGAGAAGAAATATATATTATCTGGCAACAAGGCAGAAATATATATTACCTGGCAATAAGGTACCAATTCAAGTGTTTAATTGTGGCGCGGTGCCAATCGTGTTGAATAACAGTGCATTGGTCACCGAGAAGCAGTAGTTATTTTGAACCCAAACATATTATCTTACTTTCTTTGAATTTGATTTATTTTGAACCCAAACATATTATCTACACTTTTACATAGTCCTTAAACATCATTTTGGAGGAGAGATAATACATCAAAACATCCTTAAATTTGTAGCCAAAATTTACTTTAGACCCTAAACTTATAAGACAATTATTTACCCCCTTAACAACTTTAAAGTGAATTTTTTACCATCCTAAAAAAATTATACCACTCTCACTACGGAGAGTGATGTACACACGCCCCACGTCATTGCCAACTCAGTGACAACTCAGTGTCATGTCATTGCCACATAAGAAATTATAAATTTTTTTAAAAAGTAATCCAACACACATATTATTTTTATATATTTTTTTAAAAAAATAAAAAATATATATTTTTTAAAAATATATATATAAAAATTAATTATATATTATTATTAATATATATATAAAAATTATTTATATATTATTATTAATATATATATATATATATATATATATATATATATATATATATATAAAACCCACCCCACCCCACCCCCTTCCTCCTCCTCCTTCTTCTTCAATAGCCAACCCCACCCCACCCCCGTCGCTCCTCCTTCTCCTTATGCTTCAACAGCCCCCCACCCCCATCCTTCTCTTTCCTCCTTCTCCTTATGCTTCAACAGCCCCCCACCCCCACCCCTCTCTTTCCTCCTTCTCTTTATGCTTCAACAACCCCGCCACCATTAACATCAATAACTTTCACTCAATTAATAACTCACCGAAAAACACCCACCTCCACCGTGAACCACCCTACAAATTCCCCCAAATGAATCACTAATAAAAACTCCACATGACAGAGAGATTTATGAACTTGGAAGGAAGATTTGGGGTAGAGATGCTATTAAAGAAAAGGAAAATTCACACATAGATGATGTGAATTTGGATGAGTTTCCATTTTTAGCGAATGAAATGAAAGTGTATTTTTCAAATAATGAAAAAGGTTAAAGAGATTGGGGAAGAAGAAACTGAAAGAAATGAATGAGAAATGGATGGAGTTGAAATTGGAAGAATCTGAACTTATGGTAAATAAAAGTCAATTGTTTCATGAAAATTTGAAATTTGTTGTTAAGATTCAATGGGTGTAAGGAAGGAGGAGAAAAAAAATAAAGGTTAAAAATATTAAAGTGGGCCCCACTAAATTTTTTTATACTTTTTTTTAACAAGAGTCCTCCAAGTTGAAGATAAATTAAAAGGGAGAAGAGAAAAGTTAAGAATCCCAAGAGAAGAAATATATATTATCTGGCAACAAGGCAGAAATATATATTACCTGGCAATAAGGTACCAATTCAAGTGTTTAATTGTGGCGCGGTGCCAATCGTGTTGAATAACAGTGCATTGGTCACCGAGAAGCAGTAGTTATTTTGAACCCAAACATATTATCTTACTTTCTTTGAATTTGATTTATTTTGAACCCAAACATATTATCTACACTTTTACATAGTCCTTAAACATCATTTTGGAGGAGAGATAATACATCAAAACATCCTTAAATTTGTAGCCAAAATTTACTTTAGACCCTAAACTTATAAGACAATTATTTACCCCCTTAACAACTTTAAAGTGAATTTTTTACCATCCTAAAAAAATTATACCACTCTCACTACGGAGAGTGATGTACACACGCCCCACGTCATTGCCAACTCAGTGACAACTCAGTGTCATGTCATTGCCACATAAGAAATTATAAATTTTTTTAAAAAGTAATCCAACACACATATTATTTTTATATATTTTTTTAAAAAAATAAAAAATATATATTTTTTAAAAATATATATATAAAAATTAATTATATATTATTATTAATATATATATAAAAATTATTTATATATTATTATTAATATATATATATATATATATATATATATATATATATATAAAACCCACCCCACCCCACCCCCTTCCTCCTCCTCCTTCTTCTTCAATAGCCAACCCCACCCCACCCCCGTCGCTCCTCCTTCTCCTTATGCTTCAACAGCCCCCCACCCCCATCCTTCTCTTTCCTCCTTCTCCTTATGCTTCAACAGCCCCCCACCCCCACCCCTCTCTTTCCTCCTTCTCTTTATGCTTCAACAACCCCGCCACCATTAACATCAATAACTTTCACTCAATTAATAACTCACCGAAAAACACCCACCTCCACCGTGAACCACCCTACAAATTCCCCCAAATGAATCACTAATAAAAACTCCACATGACAGAGAGATTTATGAACTTGGAAGGAAGATTTGGGGTAGAGATGCTATTAAAGAAAAGGAAAATTCACACATAGATGATGTGAATTTGGATGAGTTTCCATTTTTAGCGAATGAAATGAAAGTGTATTTTTCAAATAATGAAAAAGGTTAAAGAGATTGGGGAAGAAGAAACTGAAAGAAATGAATGAGAAATGGATGGAGTTGAAATTGGAAGAATCTGAACTTATGGTAAATAAAAGTCAATTGTTTCATGAAAATTTGAAATTTGTTGTTAAGATTCAATGGGTGTAAGGAAGGAGGAGAAAAAAAATAAAGGTTAAAAATATTAAAGTGGGCCCCACTAAATTTTTTTATACTTTTTTTTAACAAGAGTCCTCCAAGTTGAAGATAAATTAAAAGGGAGAAGAGAAAAGTTAAGAATCCCAAGAGAAGAAATATATATTATCTGGCAACAAGGCAGAAATATATATTACCTGGCAATAAGGTACCAATTCAAGTGTTTAATTGTGGCGCGGTGCCAATCGTGTTGAATAACAGTGCATTGGTCACCGAGAAGCAGTAGTTATTTTGAACCCAAACATATTATCTTACTTTCTTTGAATTTGATTTATTTTGAACCCAAACATATTATCTACACTTTTACATAGTCCTTAAACATCATTTTGGAGGAGAGATAATACATCAAAACATCCTTAAATTTGTAGCCAAAATTTACTTTAGACCCTAAACTTATAAGACAATTATTTACCCCCTTAACAACTTTAAAGTGAATTTTTTACCATCCTAAAAAAATTATACCACTCTCACTACGGAGAGTGATGTACACACGCCCCACGTCATTGCCAACTCAGTGACAACTCAGTGTCATGTCATTGCCACATAAGAAATTATAAATTTTTTTAAAAAGTAATCCAACACACATATTATTTTTATATATTTTTTTAAAAAAATAAAAAATATATATTTTTTAAAAATATATATATAAAAATTAATTATATATTATTATTAATATATATATAAAAATTATTTATATATTATTATTAATATATATATATATATATATATATATATATATATATATAAAACCCACCCCACCCCACCCCCTTCCTCCTCCTCCTTCTTCTTCAATAGCCAACCCCACCCCACCCCCGTCGCTCCTCCTTCTCCTTATGCTTCAACAGCCCCCCACCCCCATCCTTCTCTTTCCTCCTTCTCCTTATGCTTCAACAGCCCCCCACCCCCACCCCTCTCTTTCCTCCTTCTCTTTATGCTTCAACAACCCCGCCACCATTAACATCAATAACTTTCACTCAATTAATAACTCACCGAAAAACACCCACCTCCACCGTGAACCACCCTACAAATTCCCCCAAATGAATCACTAATAAAAACTCCACATGACAGAGAGATTTATGAACTTGGAAGGAAGATTTGGGGTAGAGATGCTATTAAAGAAAAGGAAAATTCACACATAGATGATGTGAATTTGGATGAGTTTCCATTTTTAGCGAATGAAATGAAAGTGTATTTTTCAAATAATGAAAAAGGTTAAAGAGATTGGGGAAGAAGAAACTGAAAGAAATGAATGAGAAATGGATGGAGTTGAAATTGGAAGAATCTGAACTTATGGTAAATAAAAGTCAATTGTTTCATGAAAATTTGAAATTTGTTGTTAAGATTCAATGGGTGTAAGGAAGGAGGAGAAAAAAAATAAAGGTTAAAAATATTAAAGTGTGCCCCACTAAATTTTTTTATACTTTTTTTTAACTGAAACACACTTTTATTATATTTTTTGCCACGTCAGCCATTAAGGGGGTAAAATAATACATTTTAAAGTTGTTAAGGGGGGTAAATAATCGTCATACAAGTTTAGGGTCTAAAGTAAGTTTTGACTACAAGTTTAGAGATGTTTCAATGTATTATCTCTTTGAAGGATAACGTTTGACCTGAAAAGAGCTATGAATTGTCGTGGAGGCCGGAGAACATTTTGATTTTTACCATTTCTTCTTACTATTATTAGTTTTTATTGTTCTTTGAATTATTTGTTATTTTTCTTTCATGTCTATGTGAAACTTCTCGTTCTAGAGTTATGGTTTGGAATATTGAGCTCAATTGATTAGCTTATTGTATTAATCACTATTTTTTTGCTTATTCCTTCATTGTTATATTTTATTGAATCATGAACAATGAAGCACATCTTTAAACGAAAAAAATTAAACTCGAGAGTGAAAACCCTAGGGTGTAAACAAGGTAAGTAGAGCAAGATCTTAACCCTAATAAGTAGGCAAATATGCAGTTATGATAGAAATATATCTAGTTTGCCTTATTTTCTTGGCTAGAGGAATAAAATCAGTTTCCTTTATATCTTTAAGTCATGCTTAAGAAAACATAAGAGTTGAAGATGACATAAAGATTTTGATAACGATTCGCGAGGGGTATTCACTTTATTAGCCCCACATCCAATAAATTAGGTAAACTATAATCAAATCTTCACTTAAAGTCGAGCTTGAATTATATAAATGTCACGACCCGAACTAGGGCCTGGCCGTGATGGACATCTCGAACCATGAAACTTCGGACGTCCTACTCTATATGATCTGGTAATCATGCACAACATTCATATAGTAAAAGAAAATGCGGAATTATGATCTAATACGAAAACATGGTCATACTTTGGATTTCAGTTTAACAATACGGAATAAAATCCGAAAACAACTAAACAACTTCTGGAACAGTCTGCGAAATCTCTACTACATGATCTAAAGATAATTGTCTGAAAAGCTGGGACAAGGCCCCCAGTAGACCAAAACCATAACTGATAATAAATGTCTGAAAATAACTAGGCCTTCTAAAATATAGAATGCTCACCGACTAGACCCTGCACTTCTGTCTGAAGAAATCTACTGCTTATCAGGACTCCTAGACTGTGCCTCAGAACCTGGAAGATAGTGGGGTCAATACAGATGTACTGATACGCAGAACAATCCAAAATAAAGCTTTTAATATAAATAAAATAGTTGAGAGCTAGTCATAAAACATCACATACAATATAAATTCCAAAACACATGGGCATCTTTGATAATCATAAAACTTTTCTGTCAATGAAACCTCTGATCTTTGTATTACTTCTGAGTTAAGTGGCACTCCTCTACACGTCTGATATTCCACGGGCTGTATGAAATCCGTCATTGATTCGGCGGGGAAGCCCCCAACCCAAGTGTACCACAAGGGTTGGAGTGTCTGAGTCTGATACGCCACAGAGCACTAGGCTAGCATATAATAATATACCCGGATTGATAAATCACGATTTTTGATAATGAGTTGTCTGAACTTGTGCCTTCTTCGGGGAACCACCTAAGCTCACTTTATGCCTAATTTTAGTCTGTTTTGAAACATGCATCATTCTAGTTTCAAAAATCTGAAAATCTGATTTCAAACATGCATTTTATTCTGTTCTGAATTAACATGGCATTATCTGAGTTGGTGTCATCACACCACGACTTGCAAGTCCTTTTTCTGAGCCATAATGCATCATGCATGATTCTTTCATCAAAACTCAATTCAGACCACCCAAACATGCAGATAGTATAAGAGATTTCAAGTTTCGAAACATAAGTCAAAACTATGCAAGAATTCTTCAAACATATGGTGGTCATGTGCTTTTGGGAAAACCATGCACTCTTTCATTATATGTATATTCAACATTTATTTACATGCTCAACCCTCTCTTTTGATTCCACAATCATGTTCAAATCATAGTATAAATCAAGACCTTTCATATCACGCTTTTTAAAACAATCCATATCATACGAATAATGGGAAAAATCATATCAAGAGAGGGATTCATTATAATTCATGCTCTCAATTGAATATTCATCCTTAAACACATGCATACATATATATAAAATTTCAAATCAATTTGGGGAAAGACCAATGTCATTGAGACTTCTAAAACATGATTATAAATCATAAATCTAAAATCCTTTTCTTAAAATCATGATTTCTATGCCCATAAAATTTTTAGGAAAACCCCACGTACCTCAATTTAGGAATTTGATGAATGATTCTTGAAGCCTACGGTTTGGGGATTCCAAATTTTCAATTACTTTCGAAAACCCTCGGTTGAATCTTGAGTTATTTGGGTTTTTAGTTTGAAACCCTATAGAGTGTTCTTGAGTAATTTGGATGATTGTGAATGTATTCTGGTGTCTTTGGGATTAAATCTCGTGTTTAAGCTGATAAGGGGGTGGAAAATACCTAATGTACCCTTAGTGAGACGGAATAAAAATATAACTGGGAGCTTGATTTTTATGGGCCACCGCGATGCGCCACAATCGCGGTGGCTCACTGGAAATTGATGAATGGGATTCTTAGGGTCACCGCGACGCGGAGCCATTGCGTTGTCCCATTGGTTGGGACCTGGAGCTTCAGCGCGACGCGCCACAATCTCGCTAGGCTACTGAAATTTGGCAATTGTTAAATAGACCCCCTTCGCGATGCGCCAAGCACCAAAATGATGGTGTTTTACGACTAAGACTTAAATTAGCCATAACTTCTTGCCCGGTATCGGATTGGGGCGAATCTTATATCGACGGAAAGCTCATTCAATTTTCCACATGATAAAAAGTCAAAATTAGGAAAATTATATGTGGTTTAAAATTTACTCACTTTGGAAGTAAAAAATGAGACTAAGTCTCTTTGACACCATTCTAGTCATTTAACTCTAAGAACATATTACCACGAGCTAACGCATTGACGATACGGGGCGTTACAATAAACCATCAAACTTGTATGAACACAAACAAAACAATAAGAGAAACTATATGCAACTAGAATTGTGTTTAAACCTACAATTCAATATGAAAATTTCATGTATAAAGGCATTATTAACAATTGAAAGCATTGAATAATTCGTACTTAATAAGCATTATTGGGATAATTTACTTGTAGTTTAGACTTGATTAGCAACACTATATAATATTGTCTTGTTGATAGTTTAGCATTTTCATGTTAGAATTTAGAGTTTAAAATAATGAAAAATATATTTAGGATTAGGTAGGGCGACCTGACCTACCCCACGACCAACATAGAACTAAGTTAAGTTGGCCACTTTACGATCTGTCATCATGATGAGTTGGCTCAATCCAGTTCGTCAAATTTTAAAGCTTTTATTGACTAGGCTCGGGTGGTCTTGAACCGGACAACGTTGATAGCTCTAGTGTTAACTACTTCAATCTCCCAATTTTATGTAGAATGCTTGATTTTAGTCAAGGCATTGTCTACGATTCGGCGATTCATTCTTTAACAGAAAAGAACTTGTATTTAATATAGCACGAAATGTAAAAATTTATTATTTTAATATTTATAATTTTAAATATGTCATATATAATCTTTGACGAGAATCATCTAATTAAGGGTTAAATTTAAAAAGAACTTAAGCTAAATTATTTATTAGAAAATGTGATTATTTAAAAAAGGAGGTCTAAAATGGCCTTAGGAATAAAAAAGGGTCTGAAATGGTACGTTACTCAAGTCTCGATGAGGCACTTGCCAGTTGCCACTACATAAAACAAACCCTATCGCCCGTTTCGTCACTCAACAATCTACACACACACCGCTTTGTTTGTGTCGCTCACTTTCAAAGATATTCTGAGTCGTGGAAGTATGGCCCTACCACTATGGGACGCCTTGAAATATTCAATCACAGCATACACGGGTTTATCTCCTGCAATTTTTTTCACAGTTGTTGCTTTGGCTCTTGCTTTCTACTATCTTGTCTCGGGGCTATTCGGTTCATCTAATCATGATCATCATCAAAGGTCTAGAGAATTTGAGGAACAGGCGCAGGTTTTGCCCTCTCCTGTTCAACTTGGAGAAATTAGTGAAGAGGAGTTGAAGGAATATGATGGGTCTGATCCTAATAAGCCTTTGCTGATGGCTATTAAGGGTCAGATCTATGATGTCTCTCAGAGCAGGTATTGTTATTGATCTGCAAGTAATTTTTTAAGCTATTTTGCCTTCTGGTTGTCTCTTATTTTGGCATTAGCGGCAGTTTATGTGTTTTTCTTTTGTTAGATGCTTTTGGATTTTTGAGTGATATACTTTTGGGTGTGGATTCTTCCTTTTTTGATTATTACTGCCTCAGTTTTAATTTGTTTGTTTACTTTCCTTTTTAGTCCCTTTAGAAAAGAATGCGTCTTTCCCTTTTTGGCAACTCTTGGTTCTAACTTTACACCTGATATTTTTTTAGTTTGGCCACAAAATTAAAGAGCATTTGGATATCTTTAATTTAAGACTACAACATTCAAAAGTTTCAAAATAGGACAAACAAATTGAAACAAATGGAGTAATTTAGGTACTTTTTCTTGATGATTATGGAAAAATTCAAAACCTTATATGCACCTTTAAGCTCATCTGTTAAAGCATAAGAACTTTTGGTGATTTTTGAAAAGTTTCAATCCTTACATTATGTCCATTTCAAGTAGAGTTGCTTTTTGTTTGTTCTTTGCTAAAAAATAGTAGTGTGTTTTCTGAAGTTCTCAGGATTTGAAGTTTGGTATTTTACATACCATTGCTTAATATTCTGGATTTGGCACGTTAATTTGTGTAATTAGGGCTTATGCCTAAGGGTTGGAAAACGGGGTAGGATGGTTGTGATGCGAACCTGGGTAAACCTGCTTAGACTTGAATCCACCCTGCATAATTTTCGAAAAATGGTCAAATAGCCCCCAACCTTTACCCCAAATTCCAACTACACACTTATACTTTGAGAGGGTCCTATGATCCCCTGAACTATTTTAAAATGAAATTATTACCCCCTCGAACTATTTTAAAGTGGAATATATACCACTCTAAAAACTCATACCCAGATTTTATTTTGATTTGTGGTCTACACGCGCTGTCACGTGTCATGCCACGTAATTCCACGTCATATATCATTTTTTTACTATAAAAAATTAATTCCACGTCGTGCCACGTCGTCGTCATCTTCTTCCTCTTCTTCTTCTATTCTTCTTCTTCTTCAATGGCATAATGAATCATATGGAATTCACACGATATGTAATCTTATCAAAATCAAATCAACAATTAATGTCTAAAAAATATTCGATTTTCACAAAATGGCGTCGTGACAGTGATGGCGCCGGAAAATTCAAAATTCCGATGACTTTATTTTCCAATCTGAATTGCAACATTCTCACGTAATTCGAGTTCTTGGATGCCATTAAAGAAGAAGAATAAAAAGAAATGTTATTGATGAGTTCTTGGATGCCATTGAAGAAGAAGAAGAAAAAAAAAATTAATTGCCATTGATGGGTTCTTGGATGCCATTGAAGAAGAAGAAGAAGAAAAAAAAATTTAATTGCCATTGATGGGTTCTTGGATGTCATTGAAGAAGAAGAAGAGGAGGGAGAAGAGGAGGAAAAATATTAATTGCCATTGATGGGTTCCTGGATGCCATTGAAGAAGAAGAAGAATTGGAGAAGAAGAAGAATGTAAGAAGAAGAAATGAAGAAGAAGAAGAAAGAAAAGTAATAATTAAAATTATATATATAGAAATATTAAAAATAAATTTTTAATAAAATATTTTCGTTCTCACTTTCTTGCCATGTCAGCGTTGGAAGGGTAATAATTTCATTTTAAAATAGTTCAGGGGGTCATAGGACCTTTTCAAAGTATAAGTGTGTAGTTGGAATTTGGGGTAAAGGGTGGGGGGTATTTGACCATTTTCTCTTATTATTTTTAACTAAGTTTGATGCTTAAAAAAAAAAAACTTCTGCTAATTAGTACTCCCTCCGTTTCGGAATAAGTGAATTGTTGGGGGTATTTATTGGTGTTTCAAAATAAGTGATTCATTGAATTTTTTGTCAAATTTACCCTTATGATTTGACAACCAATTAACTTTTGAAAAGGTACTACAAGGTCAACTTTTTCTTTTTTTGGGGTAAAAATGGAAAGTTCTGTTAAATTTATGTCTTTAATGTTTTTTCCTTAATCCGTGTGCCAAAATCCAACAATTCATTTATTATGAAACGGAGGGAGTACTATTTTAGAATTAATATTAATTTGATAACGGAAGTTTTTTTACACTTCTGTTGTCTGACTGGATGGGAAAATCTTTGGATTAAATGTTTCATTTTCCCAATGTTCTCGAAAATCCATTAAGTGTGTTTCTCTGCTGGTTAGGTGGCGATTCTACGCGAAGGGCGAGAGTGGTTGAAAGGTCTTATAAATGTTGTAGTTTCAATTCCTCAAGATAGCAAAGGTGGCCTGTGTGTGATTGATTCTTAGACAAGTGGCTCGAGTTTTCCATGTTTAATTCAAGCAACTTTGTGATCATCACCGTTTGGATAGTAATCAACTAGTCTTCTTAACTAATGTATTCATTCAATCATTCTTATTTTGTTTACCGATCTGCGCTAAAGCGCTTAGGCTACCACTAAAGCAATACCTAGTGACTGTGCCAGGGTTGCTAAATCAGCCAACGGCCACTTTAGCGCCCTCCGTTAAAGTGACAAAATGGACACTTTAGCGGTCCCACCAACTGTGGAGACGTGGAAAATTCCAAATCTCTGCGGACTCCTCTGGTTTCATCCAGATTCCCAAGAATGCAAACAAACTATGCTATCCTATCAAATGCACTAGGTATTCAATCATTCTTATTTTGTTGAGGTTCTGGGAAAAAGGAAACATATTTACTTTGTTGCTTATGCAGTTTTATTTACGTCCAGTAAAGCCTTGTTGGAGTGGATAAATTGCTTAAGTGGAATTTATAACTCTTTGGATTTGAAAAATATTAAATTGGTCCTTGTCCTTGTTTCAGCCGACAAATCGACAAATGAAGATCTCATATAGAATTCTGAGGTCAAATTGCTTTATATGTCGTCCCGTAAGTCTCATGTACATTAAATTCATCCACAACTATATGGCTTGATAGATCAAATATCTTGACACAAGTCTGAAAAAGTTCCTTCCTCAAATGTAAACATAACATATCTTAATGAACCATTGAGCTTTATGAATTGCTGAGGAATTGTCATATTTTCTGTATTTTTTCTACAGTAGGTACTGCCACAACATATTTGTGTTTACATGTGTATTCCTGCAGAATGTTCTATGGACCTGGTGGACCTTATGCATTGTTTGCTGGAAAGGATGCTAGTAGAGCTCTTGCCAAGCTATCCTTTGAGGAAAAAGACCTTACATGGGATATCTCTGGCCTTGGTGCATTTGAGCTTGATGTGTTGCGAGATTGGGAGTTCAAATTCATGAGCAAATACGTTAAAGTTGGCACTGTGAAGCAGGCGGTGCCAGTAAATGATAGGGAAGCTAATGACAGATTTGTTGAAGCAACTGATGGTGCAGCTAAGCCAGCCAAGGCTGATGCTTCAGGTAGTGCCAAGCCATTGGAAGATGGTCCATCAAAAGGTTCTGAGGCTGCTAATGATGCTCCTTCAGAGACTGTTGCTGCTGAATCGGTCGTCAAATCGGAGGCTGATGTTGACAAGAAGGACTAGTTGGGACAATTTTAGTTCAAGCAAAGCTGATAAGTGAGAACCAAAGGGATCTGCTCTATGGAGATCCAAAATACATAGCATCCGGTGCATTTGTTGATTATCTTATCTCAGATGTGGCTCCTTAATTAGCAGTCAAGTACTCAAGTTAGTCTAAATTTCTAGATTGTTGTATGAAATAATGGACAAAGCATTTTACTTCATTTATTGGTGTCTTACTGAGGTAATGCTTGATTTAGCTGGAAAGACCCCTTTATCTTGTCTAAACCAGGGCATCTCGTGTTGCAGCTGCAGTCTCCATATCACGTCTAATTCGTGTGCATACATTTGGTGTTTAATTTCCACGGCTTCGCACTAAAAGATATGTCTAGAAGTTTGGGATAGACCCAAGATAGCTGGCATAATACTTCTTTCTCTAGATTCTATTCTTGGGTGTGTCAAATATGTTTAGACAGTTCTACTGCTTCACTTAAGGAGACCTTTCCTATTAATTTGATATGCTCAAAGCAGCTCTTACCTTTTTCCCTGCATTGCTGTTTGTATCTTTTGACTCCTTTCTAGGAGGATATATCAATTTGTGTTGGTGAGCTGAACTGCTTTTGATCGCCATGTTCAAATCTTTAAGTGGTCCTATTTAAGCATGAATCCTAACTCATTTAGTCAGCCGGTAAAAAAAGTTTACTACCTCTCTAATGATCTCATCTTTACAAGTAACCTGCAACCAACATGGTGGAAATACTGAAATACATGCCAGACGTCAAATCTAAGCAGTTTGGTCAGGCCAGGCCAGTCTTTCTCCTGTCGGTCATACCAAAGAAATAAAACAAACATGCAAACGCCTGATAGTATCTAATGAGCGACCCAAAACACATAAAAAACATCTAATGCACATCCAAAATTGTTGGTCCACAAAAAAACACCAGTAAATACAATTTATGTTGTAAAATATATAGAATTGCAAACAAAATAATACTAGAAGCAAATCAAGAATTTTTCTTTTATTAATGATCAGATAGCAAATCAACAACTTTGTAAGGAGAAGATATTTTATTACTTTGTGATGGCGTATATAATTGAATAAAAGACAAATAGGACTCCTATTTATAGGAGATACTTTTTGGCCATCAAGTAACTCAACTAGTTGGTTTCATTTTAACCAAATTAATTTTTTCTTAGCTAATTTTTGCAATTAGTTCTCGTCGTTCAAGTAAATAAAAAATAGACATACACATAATTAATATATTTTACAATACTTCTACTTGGATGTTCATTAATAGATAATGTGTCTCGTTAAAACCTTAATAGAAAAAGTTCAATAGAAAAAAGAGTACATACACCTTATAATACGCCTTTAGTGTTACCTCATCAAGAACCTTATCAGAAAAACCCAATTGAGACTTGGTTAAGAAAAAAAGAGTACAACGCGTATTTTACTTCCGCTGATGCAAACATTATTTAATTTTTCGGAGACGACGTATATACAATCTTGTATATCAACTTCTCAAAATTGAGGTTGGTAATGCTTTAGTGAACAAACCCGCTAAATTATCAGCCGATTGAATTTGTTGAACGTCTATTTCACATTTCTTTTAAGATCATGAGTAGAAAAAAAAAACTTTGATGAAATATGTATTGTTCTGTCTTTTTTAATGTATCCTTCCTTCAGCTGAGCTATACTTGCATTATTGTAGTTGTACATTGTGATTGGAATATCTCATTTAAAGAAAATCACATAACCACCTGATGGAATCTTATGAGCGACCAAAAAAATATTAAAAACATCTAATGCACACCCAAAATTATTGGTTCACAAAAAAGCACCAGAAAATACAAGAGATGTTGTAAAATATATAGAATTGCAAACAAAATTATACTAGAAGCAAGCCAAGAACTTTTCTTTTATTAATGATCAGATAGCAAATCAACAACTTTGTAGAGAGAGGAGAAGATATTTTATTAGTTTGTGATGGTGTATATAATTGAATAAAAGACTCCTATTTATAGGAGATACTTTTTGGCCATCAAGTAACTCAACTAGTTGGTTTCATTCTAACCAAATTAATTTTTTCTTATCTAATTTTTGCAATTAGTTGTTGTCCTTCAAGTAATATAAAGTAGACATACACATAATTAATATATTTTACAATACTTCCACTTGAATGTTCATTAGTAGATAATGTGTCTCGTAAAAATCTTAATAGAAAAAGCTCAATAGAAAAAAGAGTACACACACCTTATAATACACCTTTAGTATTGCCTCATTAAGAACCTTATCAGAAAAACCCAATTGAAACATGGTTAAGAAAAAAAGAATACAACGCATATTTTACTTCCTCTGATGCAAACATTATTTAATTTTTTTGAGACGATACATTACAATCTTGTATATCAGCTTCTCAAAATTGAGGTTGGTAATGTTTTAGTGAACAAACCCGCAAAATTATCAGCCGATCGAATTTGTTGAACGCCTATTTCACATTTCTTTTTAAGATCATGGGTAAGAAAAAAAACTTTGATGAAATATGTATTGTTCTATCTTTTTTAACGTATCCTTCCTTCAGCTGAGCTATACTTGCATTATTGTATTTGAACATTGTGATTGGATTATCTCTTTTAAAGAAAACCACATATTTCGTGAATATGTTCAGTGATGCAACCACCTGATGGCATCTAATGAGCGATAAAAAGAATTAAAAAACATCTAATGCACACCCAAAATTATTGGTCCACAAAAAAAGCACCAGAAAATACAATAGATGTTGTAAAATATATAGAATTGTAAATAAAATAATACTAGAAGAAAACCAAGAACTTTTCTTTTATTAATGATCAGATAACAAATCAACAACTTTGTAGAGAGAGGAGAAGATATGTTATTACTTTGTGATGGTGCATATAATTGAATAAAAGGCTCATATTTATAGGAGATACTTTTTGGCCATCAAGTAACTCAAGTAGTTGGTTTCATTCTAACCACATTAATTTTTTCTTAGCTAATTTTTGCAACTAGTTCTTGTCCTTCAAAGTAATATAAAATAGACATACACATAATTAATATATTTTACCATTTGGATGTTCATTAATAGATAATGTGTCTCGTTAAAACCTTAATAGAAAAAGCTCAATAGAAAAAAGATTACACACACCTTATAGTACGCCTTTAATGTTGCCTCATTAAGAACCTTATCAGAAAAACTCAATTGAGACTTGGTTAGTAAAAACAGAGTACAATGCGTATTTAACTTTCGCTAATGCGAACATTATTTAATTTTTTGGAGACGACGCATTACAATCTTGTATATCAATTTTTCAAAATTGAGGTTGGTAATGCTTTAGTGAACAAACCCACTAAATTATCAGCCGATCAAATTTGTTGAACATCTATTTCATATTTCTTTTTAAGATCATGAGTAAGAAAAAAATCTTTGATGAAATATGTATTGTTCTGTCTTTTTTAATGTATCCTCCCTTCAGCTGAGCTATACTTGCATTATTGTATTTGTACATTATGATTGGAATATCTCTTTTAAAGAAAATCACATATTTTGTGAGTATGTTGAGTGATGTAACCGCCTGATGGCATCTAATGAGTGACCAAAAATAAATAAAAAACATCTAATGCACACTCAAAATTGTTGGTCCACAAAAAAAGCACCAGAAAATACAATAGATGTTGTAAAATATATAGAATTGCAAATAAAATAATACTAGGAAAAAATCAAGAACTTTTTTTTCATTAATGATCAGATAGCAAATCAACAACTTTGTAGAGAGAGGAGAAGATATTTATTACTTTGTGATGGTGTATATAATTAAATAAAATACTTCTATTTATAGGAGATACTTTTTGGTCATCAAGTAACTCAACTAGTTGGTTTCATTCTAACCTAATTAGTTTTTTTTAGCTAATTTTTGCAACTAGTTCTTGTCCTTCAAGTAATATAAAATAGGCACACACATAATTAATATATTTTATAATACTTCTGCTTGGATGTTCATTAATAGCTAATGTTTCTCATTAGAACCTTAATAGAAAAAGCTCAATAGAAAAAAGAGAACACACAACTTATAATTTGCCTTTAGTGTTGCCTAATTAAGAATCTTATCAGAAAAACTCAATTAAGACTTGGTTAAGAAAAAAAGAGTACAACGCATATTTTACTTCCGTTGATTCAAATATTATTTAATTTTTTGGAGATGACGCACTACTATGTTGTATATTAGCTTCTCAAAATTGAGGTTGGTAATGCCTTAGTGAGCAAAACTGCTAATTTATCAGCCTATGGAATTTGTTGAACGCCTATTTCACATTTCTTTTTAAGATCTGAGTAAGAAAAAAAAACTTTGATGAAATCTGTATTGTTCTTTCTTTTTTAATGTATCCTTCCTTCAGCTGAGCTATACTTGCATTATTGTATTTGTATATTATGATTGGAATATCTTTTTTTTTTAAAGAAAATCACTTATTTCGTGAATATGTTGAGTATTGATCACAATCAAATACACTCTCAACTTGTTTCATAAAAGGCTATTATTTCCACATTATTTGAAGAAGTGACAACAATATTTGCTTCATTTAATGCCAAGCTATAGGTATGTCTCAAATAGCTCATATGAGATCGAATTTTATGTAGATTGGGTAAATATCCTGTATTTGTATAACAAATCAAGTCTTACTTGTATTTATTAGAATAAAATAATCTCATATTAATAGTTTCTTGAAGATATATGTTTAACACCAGTCCAGTGTCTTCTTGTTTGGAGAGGAGTTGAATCTAGCCAATACACTTACGAGAAACTCTTCATTCGTTTTCCTTTCAGCATATGTTAATTGATGGATAAATATTTTATTTGTCAAATGTTCCAAGTATATATTCAGTAATATGCATTTCTAGTTGCCTCATTAAAAACTTGCCAAAAAATCTACTGGGATAAAACCTCGACTAAGGAAAAAAAGAGTGCAGCGTGTATTATACTTACACTGATTAAAATATCAATTAATTCTTATAAATAATGACCCTAATACATAAGTGTGCTAATTGCACTAAAACATGATACTTTCTAATCATTTTCATGAGATTAAAATTGATCTTTCTTATGTTACGCAATATCAAAGCCATTGGGGTACTAAATGAAATTACTTTAAAACCTTAAATCCTTCAAGGATTTTCATATAACTTTGACATCTAGCTATACATGACAATCATTTATTATACGTATTCAAACTTTTCAATATTGTCAGGATGAAAGAAAGCTCATTGCATCTGCCATAAGAAAACACATATTTATATAATAATGTTAGGACTTAATGTGAAGAACCTTTATGCCCCAATGCACAAATCGTACTTTATATCTTATAATTTTACTTTTCTCATAATAACTCATTTATACTTTCACGGATACTATACCTTGGTCTTTGGACTATAACTTCAAATATTTAATTTTTCAAGTGAAATAAAATACTTAAATTACATACTTTTATGTGGTCCATCATTTACCATCCAATAATTTTTGACAAATTTGAATTCAAAATCCTCGATACAATTTATAATGTTGAGCACTACATTATATCAAGATACCATCGACGTTCATTTCATATCGATTTTAATATGACATAACTTATTAATATCTCTTCATATTCATTAGTTTTAGGTAGTCAAAATTTTATAATGTGTAATGTCTGTGTTCTTTCGATACACTTGCCTCATTATCATGATCATTTGCTCCTTTCCTTATTTAAGGACCTTTACCTTTGAAATCAATAGGCCTATCACATTTTAGGTATGTCATAAACTATCCTTTAAGGACTTTTTTACTAGAGTATTTACAGATGAATCATAACATAGGGTTAGCAACACACATCTAACAATTAGTTTGCAACTATTTGCAAATAAATCATCTCTTGAGCTTTGAGTTTATCTTTTTTTTTTTATGAGGATCTAGATAATTCATTCCACACATAATTTTCTATTATTAATCATTCCCCCCCTAATGTTAGGATATCTAACAATATTTTTATAACCTCTAGATATCCATCTTTGTGCGTAGTAGAATAATTGAATCATATACTGCATATTTAAATTTTCAGATGAAAATTATTTGTTTCCTGATTCGGAACTAATAGTGATAAGGAAATCTTAATGGCTTGATGCATACAAGTGCTGCTATATTATAAATAGCATATCTCATATCAAATTTATTTTGGGAGATTTGTTCTCATAAGTAATGGTATAACTATGATTGAAAGAGCATAATTCCGCTAAACCAATCAGCATTATCATCATAATTTATTGTTTTGAACAACGCTCTTAATTTTAAAATTCGAGCAAACAACCTTATAAAATTCAAAATACAAGTTGATTGAAAAACATATGTGATCATTTCTGTATCAGCTCAATTTACGAGTCATGATGGCACCTACTCTATTCTGCTAGTAAGTAAGTCAAATTGTAACTCGGAGTTAAAAGACGATAGGTTAACTTAGTAGAAATGCCCCAGAAAAGCTAGATCAGCAATCTAACACAATAAATAAGTAAGACAAAGAAATAGTTTAAAGGTAGTCACTACATAAATACCATCCTACTACCTGATAAAGCCAGTGTAAGAGCATCTAAAAATAAAAATACAATCCAAGTATCTACAATCAATAATCGGACTTGAACTGGTAAATATAATTAATAGCTGAACTTTAACTGATAAATATAATCAATAGTCGGACTTGAATAGATAAATATAATCAATAGATGAATTTAAACCACTAAATATAATTAATAGCCGAACTTAAATCGGTAAATATATCATCAATAGCATATGCATCTTTTGAATTCAAACCGATAATCATAAGTATATCAACATAATCAATAGTATCATCAATAACATAAGTAATAACATAATCAATAGACATCAACCTTCATATCAATCAACATAACCATCAAGTGGCAAGGTTTCTCAAAATTGCCTCAATAAGCATTATCAAGAGTCTAACAAGAATAATAAGGTCTACAAAAACTAACATGCATCTTAGCTTAAGGTGGGTCAAGGGCCCACTTGTAATACCCCGTATTTTTCTAGCATGATTTAAGTCCCAATGCAGGAGCATTCATATATAAAATTTTCAAAATACCCATTATTTTTCAGTTTAGATCCTGCCATTGTGTAGAAAATTCAATTATCTTTCCAATGATATAAAATTTGCCCAAATCCGATAACCGGATAAGAAGTTATGGCGATTTTAAGTTTCAGTCGTTAAACACCGTCATTTTGGTCACTAGCGCATGGTGGAGCCAGTCTAAATGATAATTGTCAATTTTTAGTAAGAGGCCACAATATTAGCACATCGTGCCAAGGACCCAGTTCATATTTGGCAATTTTTATTGAGCCTCCGCGATAATGGTGCGTCGCGGAGGTGGCCAAAATGACATTCCAAAGGCTTACCATGATAGCTCCGCGTCGCACCAAGCTTCCACGTACCATTCTTCAATTTTCAATAAGGCTCCGCGATCCTGGCGTGTCGCGCCAGGCCTCAAATCACGATTTTCAGTTTTCCAGTTCCACATTTTTAATTTCCAAGGGGCAGTTTGGTCATTTTTCTAAGCCCTAAACTCATCCTAAACACAAAATTAAAGCCTAATAGGGCATTATATGCCCATTGTTCTTAAATTAATCAAAAGGGGATCCATTCTCTTTAAGAACACAACAACTTTAGATCTCAAATTCAAGGCCAAATCTCCAGAACTCACCATCAATCCTCTCAAATTCATTAACCCAAGTATGTTAAATATTCATTCATGGGTTCCTTTTACCCATGGAGTCCAAGTACCTAATTTTAATTACGAATTTATAATCTTTTCAAGTTATTTTAATTTTAAATTATGATTTCACCCATGAATCTCCATGAACTATGATTTTACACCATGTATAGATGAAATTATTGTTGTTATTCAATTCTCCATGTTTTAATGTTGTCATTCAATTAATTAATGATGATTTAGTACTATTCATGTTGAATTCATGCTATCACTACAAGTTCCCTAACATTCCTATGATTTGACCAAACTATTAACTACAAGTGTTTGATAAAATGCCTACAAGAAAGATTATTTAATAAAAGCCTTCATGCTATGTCCTCTAAGCTTAAGTATCATGTTACTATTATTGCTTTTGAGTCCTGGGGGCATTAAATACCCGAAAACCATATTTAGTCTCATCTCAGTATCTTCAGAATAACTTCAGAATACATATTATAAGCACTACTAGATTAGTCAATCAAACTCAGAATAGTCAGTAACTCAGTGTCATTCAGTTGGGAGTAGGACTTAGCACCGAGCGAGTGTAGGGATGATGGATTCCCCATTAGATAGGTAGAGTCGGTAGTAGCAGTCCCTAATTTCCAAAACTACGTAGCTAGCATAGGGTATGAGAAGTAACCCATCAGTGTAGGCTTGACTATCTCGCAGGGGCCACCCATCAGTTCAGGATTGACACCCTTAGTCTTTCGGGATAGTACATCAGTATAGTGGATCCACACCGCCAGCATTAGTACTCGTGGCATGCTATTAACACCCTTCCAACTGGGGTTACTGGTTGGACCCCAATTAGCTCAGATTGGGGAATGTTGGTTAGATGATAGCTCCCACAGTCTCAGTCCAATAATCAGATCAGTAGTTCAGTCTCAGTGTATTTGACCAAGGCATACAAATAACAGTTATTTCAGTATTTCAGTTTACAAATTTCTATTCAGTTCATGTTATATACTTGGTCATGTATCCCCAGTATCTACAGATTTCACGTACCTTCAGTATTTATAGACTTTCATGCATATACAGTATTTATAGATTTCACCTATTTTCAGTATCTACAGATTTCATGCTCTCTATTTAGAATTCCATGTTTTATATAGATATTCAGATAATTATTATTCCTGTTCATGAAACCATGCATGCCAGCCTACCTTATTTAGAATACTAGTACATTTAAAGTACTGATTGCATGACTTTCTTTTGCGCTATGATGTATTATATCATAGGTTCTGATGCCCAGTTCTCGGATCGTGCTTAGACTTCTCAGACTCTCAGCAGTAGCAATGGTGAGTTCTCATATTTCAAGGATAGATTATTTTATTTCATGTCTTCAGTCTAGTAGTTAGTTGGATTTAGTTGGGGTCTGTCCCATCAACTCATAGTTATTTGATAACGCTCAAACTACAACTCTCGTAAGAGTGTAAGCGGTCGTTGTCAAATATATAACCCAACTGGGTTGGGTATCGATCCCACAGAGAATACTTGGTCACTAAGTAAGCAAAGATTATTAGACTTTTGGTGCAAGTCTCGTAAAAGGGGGGATTTTGTAGCGTGCAATAATGTAAACAAAATAATAGAGTAAAAATAGAAAATAGCAAAGTAAAAAGAAAGAATATTTAGTAAGATGTTTAACCAATGAGAATTGAGAGTTGGGGTTATGTCCACCTTATGAGTTATACGTCTCTATTGACTATGAGTTATGCGGAATTCAGACATGCATGTGCTTATAGAGAGTTGTATTCTATGGTAAATCCAGGCGTCTTTCGACCATCAAGGATTATTTCACTTTAACTCTTTCGAGCTTAAAGCGTGTCTAACGGTACGAACTCTCTAAGAGGTTAATCCAGTTACGGCACTAACTTTTTAACAGGGGTTGGTGCCCTATTACCTTGACATTATCTCTTTTCCAGACATATAACTTTTCTTTCGAACAAGTTAATGCTATACTGGCGTATTCTATGCGTTTGCAACCACAAGAATTTGCATTAAGATGAAGAGAATAATGATATAAGCATCATACGAGTCACTAACTCACAAACTCATAGCAATAGATAGTATCTCATAAGGCTTCCATAACCCCAACAGAGAAGTTTAGCTATTCATGAGTGCAACGGAAATCACAATAGACTTTATCATTATACCAAAATAAAGATCTCACGTGTAGTAGGGTTTGGTATGGCGTTAGGCGTGAATTCCCTTTTAGAATAGCGGTTCTCTTGTTGTGGAAATTAAGAATTGAATAGATGAAGAGAAAGTAATTAATTGAAAGAGAATTGTTTTCGGAACTCCAGAATGAATATCTCTAGCAAAATAGGGTATTTATAACAACCATATCCTATTCCTACTAGGCTACTGCATTACTTAACCTAATCCTACTAGGTTAATGCATCATTATCCAAATCCTAATAAGTTACTGCTGATCCCCAAAGTCTTTGGAAATGCTGTTTTTGCCCGGGACAGATATTCCATGTGTCACTTTTGGTCCTTGGGCGTCCAAGCTCTCCTTTCCTTCTTTCGTGAAGCTTCCTTGGGCGTCAAGTTATCCATAAAATGCTGAAATCTTCATCATTTATACCTGAAAACTTGCTAATCACGTTTGTTAGCTCACTTACAGAAAAAAGGACTAAAAGTGCATGAATTATATATTTTGTCCTCAAAACTTAGCTAAAATATGGGTAAATTATAGTACTTTAGGCGTGTAAATACGCCTATCCTCAACACCCCACACTTAAAGCTTTGTTGGTCCTCGAATAAAATATCATGTCCAGCTAAACATCTACTTAGGGTTTCACAGTAACAACACAAAATTTTCATCAAGACATGCACGATAATTATAAACAAAGAGTAGTTTTCTAATCACTATTAGAAACAATTCAACCTCCAACATAGACTCGTGATGATGGTTAATTCGTATTCAAAAGTTAAGGCACAAAGAATCATACAATACTACCCAAAACTCATCAACCATGTGTGTCTCACATAAGATATTACCCATAATCACTCACAAGTATTGCATTTTTCAGAACATGGGTATAAGATTATCCTTGCTCTCACTCTCACAAAGAATTCAGATATTGCAACTGATGACCATAGGCTTGCCCTTAGTGTAATGCTCTACTAATATCAGAATGTTAAGCTTAGGATCAAATAGGTCTTTACAGGTTGTAATGTAGGCTAAGGGACGGGTAGGACTATTTTGGCCAGAAATAGTGACTATGTTCCTAAGCGCTTTAATACATCACATTATGTCAGTAACACTTTCTTTTAATCAACCCTGCTACCTTTCTTTCATCTATCACCCCTTTTCACCTATTTTGCCATTCAAGCATAACTATCTTTTTATTTAATCATAAACTCAATTTATCTTTTTGTTTTTCTATTTCTTTTTCTTTTCTCTTTCTTTTTTTTTCTTTTTTTTATAACACACCTCCATGATAGCCACTATTTTTCATAACAAATTCAAGTACCAATACACTCTAAGGCATCACTCTCACCCAATTTCCTCTTATTTTATCACATGACTTCACAATTTAAAGCACTTAGGAATTTGGATCAAATTATGGTCTTGAAAAAATGGATTAGGCTTACATATGAGGCTGTCAAAGAAAATGGCTTAAAGGCTCAAAAGGGTTGACTATGATAATGTCCACGGGTAGGTAAACAATCACAGGCTGCCAAAGAAATGCCTAAATCATCTCCTAAACTCACACTCTTTATTTCGCTTTACACACACACCAGGCAAGTTCTAGCATCAGTCACAAACATAGAATATACTATCGTCTCACACACACAAGGCACATGGTCAACTTTATTGGGAGTATTATAGAATCTTGACCCTAACAGATGAATGAATTAAACCACACAATTATCACACAGTGAGTCACACTTAGAGCCTAAGTGTCTCAATAGTAATGATTCTAGCACAAACTCTTGTCATAACACCATGCCGCCTATCAGAACAATTTCATGCATCAAAATCTAATAAATTTAAAATTTAAACTAACTAATTACGACTAATTAAAATAAACAAGAACTAGAATAAATGCAAATGCAGACAAAGAAGTATAGCATACAAATACCAGCACCCCACACTTAGACGGGACACACTGCCCTCAGTGGAAAATAAATAAGAAGAACCTGATTAGTCGGACTCATCCTCTATGTCTGGGGTCATACCCCCTGCATCAGAATCATCATCAGAGTCGTCGTCATCAGAGTTCTCCTCCACGTCGGAGTCTGGCATTCGTCGATCATCATCGGTTGGCATGTCGTCATCAAGAGGTTCCTCAAAATATACACCTACTCCACACATCGCCCTTGCATGATCATTCATTGGGTAGTCATAATCCAACTGTTGGAGCTCTGCAGCAGTTGGAACATGACCCCCGCTCATCATGGTAAACTTCATCATGCCATATAAATGGCGGGAGAAGCTTTCGTCGTGAGCATGTCTTTCTGCAGTGGTTAGGTTGACGCCATGCATGGATTCAGCATCTTTAACCTTTGTGAGGTCAACCTTCTTCGGGTTGTGTGGAAGCTTATGATCAGCCGGTTCCTCTTTGATGTCTTCCTTCCTTAATATTGCAGTCAACAGGTTGCCAAAGCTGAAGTGGGACCTCTTGTATAGCCTAGCTTTCCGCATTTTAGATCGAATAATTGTCCCAATGTTGATAGGGACATTCTTCATCAATGCGTACACCAGGAACACTCTATCTCATGTTATCTTTGTGTACTGTGTCCCTGGAATGAAGCAAGAGTTGACTATTCGCAGCCATATCCTAGCTTCTCTGTTCAAGGAGGCATATGGGAAGGTATTGTGCCGACCGGTATCCTTGTGATGGCTCCACCGTTCCATTGATATTGTTCCACATAGTGTGTGTCTGATTGCCCTGTATGGAGGTCTGTGATAAAGCTCCTTGAATGGTGCGGGATTAACAGATGGCAAGCCTAGAAAGGAGTTGAAGAACTCTGCATTTAGTTGCAAAACTTGGCCCCGAATCTTAACTTCACTTCCTGTAGTTTTTGGTGACCAGTTGGCATAGAATTCTCGTGTTAAATCGAGATTGCATTCTCCCATATCTCGGAAGATGAAATCAAGATGTAACGCCATTATCTTAGCCAACATGCGAGGTTCTTTCTTTGCTAGGCTCTCCTTGTGTATCAACTCCATGTGAACATATTTCTTCTCTTTATTGTTCCTATACCACTCCTTTCCTTTCTCCTCTAAGACCCATTTAATTCCGAACATGCGGCGAGGTATTTGCAGCGAGGAGGATTCGCCTTGCTCTTTTCGTCCCCTTTTCTGGCCTTTTTGTGAAGTGGTTGCTTTATCCTTTCCTTGCCTTGCTTTTGGTGCCATTGTACCTGAGATTAAAATAATATTCATGTTAGCTTCATCTCGGTGGATACAATCAATGAACAAGCAGTAGTGGCACCACCCCATACTTAGTTTGTTGGTACGGACTAGTGAAGTGAACGATGTCGATTACTCAGACTTCATCGATATACGTTTTAGGCGCTATATTCCAACAATATAATCAGTGCAGTCATACTTCCAAAAAAATCTTGGCAATACTTTCATGGTTGATACATCTTTTGATCAAGACTACTACATAGAGATTGAATCAAGTTATAACATCTAGAAATAATCACAACCTCATAAGTTTGTAGTTTAACCATGATTCTCATCTCGATGAACAAGTCATTCCAACATGTAAGCTTTCTATTTACAAGATTATGCAATTTTCGTGCCCATGTCAATTCCGCTAAAGTATGACAGTGTATGAAAATCAAAGACAAGTTAGAAACAAGTTAAAATCATCCTTACGTATTCTTTCACTCACTTAGTAGTATCACAACAAATCAACCACATTCAAATCATCAATACTACTTCAAGATCTAACAATTTATTGTAGACGTAGTATTGCAGTACTTACGGAATATAAAAGAAGAACAAAGAAGTACTTACTTGGTTGATGCCTTTGGAAGATGTTCTTGTGAAGTAAAAGAGCAAAAGGAAAAATTTTGAGAGAATTTGGAGAGGTAGGCGACGCTTTTCTTAGGTCTGCAATGTATTTTTGGTCTAAGACTAAGTGTCTTATTTATAGGGCAATCTTGGGTCGGGTTTTGACCCATTTAAAATCGGATTTGGAGACCAAAAGTGACCATAGGCGGCGCCTTTTGCTTTGCCTATGCTTGGCATAGGTGGCGCCTGTTGCAAAGCATTGTTGAGCATAGGCGGCGCCTATGCCATGACACATGAGATTCAGAGACAAAATTCTTTTGCATAGGCGGCGCCTATGCTATGGCACACTTAGGCATGGGTGGCGCCTATGCTATGGCACACTAGATTCCGAGAGCTTAGGCCATAGTATAGGCCTTGCCTTGTTCGTGGCCTAGATTTACATAGGCCTTGCCTTGTTCTTTGCCTATATTTTCATAGGCAATGCCCAAACCATAGACTTTTGCTTCTTCAATCCTAACTTACCACCTTGAACATGCAATTCTTCCAAATCAAGATTTGAACTCAATCTCCTCCTTTACACCTCTTGCACCTACACTTACTTAAAAGCAACAAAAACGATTAGAACGATGGGTTGCCTCCCATCAAGCGCCTTAGTTTTGGTCGTGGCACGACTCTTCTTTTTGGATTTTTATTTAACAAAAACAAACACTTAGTAGAACGAAAGAAAGAATGAAAAACGATGGGTTGCCTCCCATCTAGCGCTTGATTTATTGTCGCTGCACGACATAGTTACCTCGAGTACTTAGACTTCGTCGAGGTAGATGGTGGACATATAGTTTATCGAGTCAAAAGGACCGATATATGGTTTTACTCGTTGGCCATTCACCTTAAAGACAACACCATTATTGTCTTCTAGCTCAACTACTCCAGACGAGTAGACTTGGTTAACTTTGTACGGACCAGACCATTTGGACTTTAACTTACCTGGGAATAGCTTCAGTCTGGAATTGAAAAGAAGTACCATATCATCCTTTTGAAAGTTTCGTTGAACAATCCGCTGATCATGATACTTTTTCATCCGTTCCTTGTAGAGGTCTGATCTTTCATATGCATGTAGACGGAATTCATCCATCTCATTCAGCTGCTCCAATCTCAGATTCATGGCATCATCCTAATTCAAATTAAGTTTCTTTAACGCCTACAATGCTTTATGCTCGAGCTCAATGGGCAAGTGACAAGCCTTCCCATAAACTAGTTGGTACGGGGACATGCCAATTGGCGTTTTGAATGCAGTCCTATAAGCCCATAGTGCATCGTCCAGCTTCCGAGACCAATCCTTCCTATTAGCATTTACAGTCTTAGCAAGGATTTGCTTGATCTCTCGATTGGAAACCTCTACCTGTCCACTAGTTTGTGGGTGATAAGGTGTGGCTACCTTATGTTGCTTGACACCATATTTGGCCAATACAGATTTGAACAGCTTGTTGCAAAAGTGAGATCCTCCATCGCTTATGATAGTACGTGGTACTCCAAAGCGAGAGAAGATATTTCTCTTCAAGAATGCTACAACACGCTTTCCTTCATTGTCGGCCAATGCTACTGCTTTGACCCATTTTGAAACATAATCTACAGCGACTAGGATGTATTTCATTCCAAATGTATTTACGAATGGTCCCATGAAATCAATACCCCATACATCAAATAGCTCAACTTCAAGCATTTTCGTCATGGGCATCTCATGGTGTTTTGAAATTGCGCCTTGTCTCTGACATTGGTCGCATCTTCTCACAAATTCATAGGCATCTCTAAATATCGAAGGCCAATAGTATCCACTTTGCAATACCTTCCTTGCTGTCCGATTACCTGCGTGATGTCCCCCAACTTGGGAATTGTGACATGCCTCCAATATATTCGGCACCTCTACATGGGATATGCATCGCCTGATAACACCATCCGCGCATCGTCGAAACAAATATGGCTCATCCCAAAAGTAGTGTTTTACATCATGCATGAACTTTCTCTTTTGATGGAAAGATAGATTTGCAGGCATCACATTACTCACCACAAAATTCGCAAAGTCTGCATACCATGGTAACTCTTCCATTATTGTGGCTAAGATCTCTTCGTTAGGGAATGCGTCATTAATCTCAAGATCAGGCTGCGCTATATGCTCATTCTCGAGTCTAGATAGATGATCAGCCACTTGGTTCTCACAACCTCTTCTATCTTTTACCTCGAAATCAAATTCTTGCAGCAATAATACCCATCGAATTAGCCTTGGTTTCACATCCTTATTTGTCATTAGATATCTCATAGCTGCATGATCAGTATGAACTACCACTTTGGTTCCCAACAAATAAGCACGGAACTTTTCAAAAGCATACACAACCGCTAGAAGCTCTTGTTCTGTGACAGTGTAGTTCTTCTGGGCTTTGTTCAATACCTTGCTTGTGTAGTAGATTGGGTGGAATAACTTTTCCCTTCTCTGGCCAAGTACAGCACCCAAAGCTACCCCGCTAGCATCACACATGACTTCAAACGGTAGAGACCAATCTGGTGCTACAATGATAGGAGCTTCAATTATCTTCCCTTTGAGGCATTCAAATGCCCTCAAATAGTCTTCATTGAAGTCAAACCTTGAATCTTTCTCCAAAATTTTTCATAATGGACTAGCAATTTTGGAGAAGTCTTTGATAAACCGCCAATAGAAACCTGCGTGACCGAGGAAACTACGAACTCCCTTTACTGAAATTGGGGGTGGTAGCTTCTCGATAACTTCAAATTTAGCTCGATCAACCTCAATTCCTTTTTCAGAGATTTTATTCCCAAGAACAATACCTTCTTTAACCATAAAGTGGCACTTCTCCCAGTTCAGCACTAGGTTGAATTCAACACATCTTTGTAACGCCATACTTAGGTTTGCTAAGCATAATTCAAACAACTCACCCACAACTGAAAAATCTTCCATGAATACCTCCAAGGTGTCTTCAACCATATCAGAAAAAATGGACATCATACAACGCTGAAAAGTGGCTGGTGCATTACATATCCCAAATGGCATGCGTTTGAAGGCAAACATACCATATGGGCATGTGAAAGTTGTCTTCTCTTGGTCTTCGGGGGCAATACAAATCTGATTATAGACGGAATAACCATCTAAGAAACAGAACCATCCTTTCCCTGCTAATCGATCGAGCATTTGGTCCATGAATGGCATTGGGAAGTGGTCCTTAAGCATCCATGAATTTAGGTTTCGGTAGTCCATGCATACTCTCCATCCTGTAACAGGCCTGAGTGGAATAAGCTCATTCTTTTCATTCGCAACTACCGTTATGCCTCCTTTCTTGGGAACACATTGTACCGGGCTCACCCATGTACTGTCAGATATTGGATACACAACCCCTGCATATAACCACTTAATAATTTCTTTCTTCACCACTTCTTGCATAGGTGGATTGAGATGCCTTTGATGTTCAATAGTGGGTGTGCAATTTTCTTCAAGTTGAATCTTATGTGTACAAATCCCAGGTGGGATACCAATGATGTCTGCGATGGTCCAACCAATGGCTCTTATATACTTTCGTAAAATAGCAATGAGAGCTGCAACTTGCTGCTCACCCAAATCTGCTGCCACAATGACTGGGAGTGTGCTTCCGCTTCCTAAGAATGCATACTTTAAATGATTAGGCAACTCCTTCAACTCTAACGTGGGTGGCTCTTCAATAGATGGTTTAACTGGTGGTGTGGGTCGATTTTTGAGATCAAGGTCCAGCTTCTTGGGAGCATGAGGATATGACCCAAATCCTGTTAGAGCACCAATAGTTTCTTCATAGTTTTCAGCATCCTTGTGCTCAAAATTCATGAGCGCAACCGCCAATGGGTCGTCAATAATCTGCTCCTCTTCAGATAATTCTTTTTCATCATCCACATAAACATCAGCTACCGAGAATACGTTCAGCTCTTTGGGGTGCTTCATTGATTTGCACACATCAAAGCGAACTACTTCGTCATTTATTCGGAATAAAAGCTCATTAGCTCTTAAATCAATAAACACACTTCCTGTTGTAAGGAAAGGGCGCCCCAAGATTATGGGAACTTCTGAGTCTACCTCACAATCCAAAATAACGAAGTCTGCTAGAAAGATGAATGAAGAGACCTTCACCAATACATCACATAGAATACCAACAGGTCGTTTTACCGACCTATCCGCCATTACGAGCCTCATGTTGGTTGGAGTAGGATCACCCAACCCCAACTTTTTGTAAATAGATAATGGCATCAAATTGATGCTGGCTCCTAAATCACATAATGCTTTGGCAAAATTCAAAGATCCAACGGTGCAAGGAATAGTGAAAGCACCGGGGTCGACCTTCTTCTGAACTAGTGATCGGGTGGCAATTGCGCTGCAATGATGAACAGTATCAGTCAACTCATAGCTTGCTGCCCGCTTCTTTGTCAAAAGATCCTTCATGAATTTCTCATACCTAGGCATTTGTTCAAGTGCTTCCACCAATGGCACATTAATGGTCAGTTGTTTTAACATAGTCATGAATTTGCTGAACCTTGTATCATCTGCCCTATTCTTCAATCTTTGAGGAAAAGGTGGTGGTGGAAGGGGAATAGTTTTCTCCACCACTTTCTTTTTATCTTGTTTTGGTTCAGTGATATTTTCAGACTGTGGATGTTGAGGAGTGACGTCATGAACGTCTTGGTCAGCTTCTATGGCGTCATCATCTTCCTTATTTTCGGCCACTTGCTTGCTTTGGGATGAATTTTCCAGCACCTTACCACTCCTGGTAGTAATAGCCATGCATGATCCGTCGTTCCTTGGATTTTGCACAGTGTCACTAGGTAGAGTGCCTGCCTTTCTTTGATTGAGTGCTGCTGAAAGTTCGCTCAATTGCTGCTCTATTTGTTTTATTGAAGTGGAATGTGAGTCAACCAATTGCTTCATTGAGGACAAATCATTTATTACCTCCGTTACTCCTGCGCTGGTTGCTTCCACTCCTTTCAACAGTTTAGCCATCATCTCTTCCATATTTCCCGACCCAGATGCAGTGGTATCACATCTTCCTGGGGTAACATACAAACCACTATTGTCATTCTTGTTCTTCCAACTACCTTGGTCCTTGTTTCTAGATTTCTCATAGTAGTTCCGACCTTGGTTTCCTTGGGCATTGCCTCGGAAACCCCCCTGATTATTCAAGTAGTTGGCTTCTTCCTCAAAATCAGATTCATCTCTTCCATGTGCTACAACGGCCTTAAATTTTTTGGTCTTCCCTGATAATAAGTGCTTGGTAAGAAGATCCATCTGCGTTTTCATGTGGTCCATATCTTGGTCACGTTCCTCTTGTCTTCGCCTCTGCTCTGCAGTCATGCCAATAGATATAGTAGAGCTTGCTACCTCAGAATCCCTGGTATGCCAAGCTCTGCTCTGCTTTGTCATACGATCTAGCATATCACTTAACTCAATAAAATTAAGGTCCATGAATGATCCTCTAGCCGCATTATCCCCCACTGGCTTAGTCACTGAGTTCAAAGCCCTGTATAATATCTCCATCAAGTGGACATTGGTCATATGATGGTTTGGGCACCGCATAAGCTTCTTCTTGAATCTCTCCCATGTTTCGTGAAGAGCTTCAGTTGGAAGCTGTCGGAAGTTGCTGATCTTATCTCTCAACTGTGCTCTCTTGGATGGTGGAAAGAATCTTTCTAGGAAAACGTCTTTCAATTGCCTCCAATTGGTGATAGAATCAGGAGTCAACCCATTCAACCCTAGAGTTACCTCCCCAGATAGAGACAATGGAAATAAGCGCAGCCGAATTGCATTCTATCCAACTCCTGGATTGTCGAATAACTTGCATGTAGAGATGAAGTTGATCAGGTGCATATTCGGATCATCGCCTGCGAGTACACCAAATAAACCTTTGAGATGCAATAGCTGAATCATGGTGCTAGTGATATTAAACTTTGCTCCAGGTGCCAAGGGCGGAGGAATAATAGCTCCTGTGGCACCAGCTCCATCCAAATCGTCATCATCATCATCAAAAGGAGCCTGCACAGCTCGGCGGTCAGGTCTCATTCTAGCTTGACGATCTCTCCTATGCATAGGTGTTGCCACTTCATCTGCACGCCGTGGATTCAGTAACTCATCATTACCCAGGTCCTCATCATCAGGATTTGTTGCCCGACCTGGGTTATCAATATTCTATTGATGCACTTGAGCAGCTGCCAGTGCGGCTAGTCTAGCTTGCTCCTGTTGAGCCGCCCTTCTGTCAATGTCACGTTGTGCATCCATTCTGCCAATAAGTTGAGGTTCAGGATTGATAGGTAATAGCGGTTGACCTGAACTTCGAGTGTTTGGCATGCACTCAAGCAAACCTGAATAAAACAAAAACAACGACTAAAAGTAAAATATGAGAATCTTTGACCAAAGGGTCTAGTAACTATCACAAACTTAGTTGACAACCGTATTCCCCGGCAACGACGCCAATTTTTGATAACGCTCAAACTACAGCTCTCGTAAGAGTGTAAGCGGTCGTTGTCAAATATATAACCCAACTGGGTTGGGTATTGATCCCACAGAGAATACTTGGTCACTAAGTAAGCAAAGATTATTAGACTTTTGGTGCAAGTCTCGTTAAAGGGGGGATTTTGTAGCGTGCAATAATGTAAACAAAATAATAGAGTAAAAACAGAAAATAGCAAAGTAAAAAGAAAGAATGTTTAGTAAGATGTTTAACCAATGAGAATTGAGAGTTGGGGTTATGTCCACCTTATGAGTTATACGCCTCTATTGGCTATGAGTTATGCGGAATTCAGACATGCATGTGCTTATAGAGAGTTGTATTCTATGGTAAATCCAGGCGTCTTTCGACCATCAAGGATTATTTCACTTTAACTCTTTCGAGCTTAAAGCGTGTCTAATGGTAGGAACTCTCCAAGAGGTTAATCCAGTTACGACACTAACTTTTTAACAGGGGTTGGTGCCCTATTACCTTGACATTATCTCTTTTCCAGAGATATAACTTTTCTTTCGAACAAGTTAATGCTATACTGGCGTATTCTATGCGTTTGCAACCACAAGAATTTGCATTAAGATGAAGAGAATAATGATATAAGCATCATACGAGTCACTAACTCACAAACTCATAGCAATAGATAGTATCTCATAAGGCTTCCATAACCCCAATAGAGAAGTTTAGCTATTCATGAGTGCAACGGAAATCACAATAGACTTTATCATTATACCAAAATAAAGATCTCACGTGTAGTAGGGTTTGGTATGGCGTTAGGCGTGAATTCCCTTTTAGAATAGCGGTTCTCTTGTTGTGGAAATTAAGAATTGAATAGATGAAGAGAAAGTAATTAATTGAAAGAGAATTGTTTTCGGAACTCCAGAATGAATATCTCTAGCAAAATAGGGTATTTATAACAACCATATCCTATTCCTACTAGGCTACTGCATTACTTAACCTAATCCTACTAGGTTAATGCATCATTATCCTAATCCTAATAAGTTACTGCTGATCCCCAAAGTCTTTGGAAATGCTGTTTTTGCCCGGGACAGATATTCCATGCGTCACTTTTGGTCCTTGGGCGTCCAAGCTCTCCTTTCCTTCTTTCGTGAAGCTTCCTTGGGCGTCAAGTTATCCATAAAATGCTGAAATCTTCATCATTTATACCTGAAAACTTGCTAATCACGTTTGTTAGCTCACTTACAGGAAAAAGGACTAAAAGTGCATGAATTATATATTTTGTCCTCAAAACTTAGCTAAAATATGGGTAAATTATAGTACTTTAGGCGTGTAAATACGCCTATCATCATTATTCAGTTTAGAGGCTTTCAGATAATACAGTAAGTTATTCAGTATTCAGAATTCAGTTGACATGACAGTTAGTTATTTAGTTTATCTCATATTTCAGTATTTATTCAAACTCAGATAATTATTTCTTCAGATTCATAATTCAGTATTTGATTCAGTTATTAAAACTCTATAGTATATCAGTTATTCTTCTATATTTATGATTGTGTTATTCAGAGCTCATAGTGGGTACCAGCTCATGGGTTAGCTTGTGGACTATCGGGACTGTAAGCACCGTGTAATGCCCAGGGTGTACTCTCAAAGCGTTACAAACTTGGTATCAGAGCCTAAGGTTTTAAAGTATCCTAGGAAGTCTGAAAGCCACATCAAGTAGAGTCTTGTACATGGGTGTGTAGCGCGCCGTACTTGTGTTGATGTGTAACACTCCGAAAATCTATCCCGAAATGTCACACGGTGCTTAGGACCACAAGTGATCCCAAGTTAACCCTTCTACTGGCATAACTTATAAGCAACTGAATGATATGCATAAAACGACTGAGTTTACTGTGCAGAAACATAATAATGATGGAATTTGGGAAAAATACAATATCAATACAAATTTTACATTCTGATAAAGTCTGAAAGAGGGGTTGAAAATACACAACTGACTCTAACTGACAATTGTGAAACCTCTACTATACTGACTATAGATAGCTGAGACATGACCCCCAACTATCCCAAATCAATATGACTAAATAAATAAAATAAAATACTACTCAATCTATATGACTGACTCGATCCCTTGAATTAAGAGGACTCATCACTTGCTGACTGGAAGCTGCAATCTGTCTGAATATGTTACGCGTGCAACAACTGAATTGATACCTATATTATGAGATAATATAGCACATAGATGTATATGTGGATCAGTACTTTGAGGATATACTGAGTATATGGGGGTAAAATGCATAAGTAGAATATCATATTGTCATCATATTTTGTAAAATAATGCATGCTAAATGTAAATAACTCACATAAGCTAGAATATCTGAAATACTGAAAATAATAATCATGAGAAACAAATCATACTTGTAAATCTAGTGAGCCATAACATTTAGTTCTAAAAGCTGTGCTAATATTCTGTCTTTAAATCATACTATCTAAGTGTAGAAAGGACTCACTTCTAAGTCTGAAATTTGAAATCTATAACTCTTATCTTTCTGTAAAGCATAATCTGAGTAAAACAGTGAGCCTTTACACATAGTTTCTAAAATATGGAAAAAACTTTATCTTAGGGCTTAAAATCTTAAAACCATAACTTCCAAAACATATGCTTTTATCTTAAATATTTAAATCAATAAACTGTTGAAGAGCGGGGGACATCTGTTGGGAGGTTCTTCTAACCGACAATACACTATGTGAGCATCCATGGGGTCCCACAAATGGCCCCCGCTAGGTAGGGCTGTTCTACCCATGCCATCGGAATAGAACATTCTAATTCATGTGGTCACAATCTGAGTCATCCACGTAGAAGTAGGAATAATCTGATAATCTGTACCTATGGTGGCATGTAGTTCTGGGGTATGAAACTGTAGTAACTTACCCATCTCGGCGCTAAATACTACTCCTAATCTCATGCTCAAAATCTTAAGAAATCTACTTTAAAATTTACACAAAGGTTCATAGAAAGCCAACTATGCTTTGCTTTTCTTTAAATCTCAAGTCTTCTGAAATAAAGTAGATTCTTTATCTAAAATCTGAAAATAATCTAGTCATGGGGTGCTTATAGCATAAAAAATCTTGAAACAACAATCTTTAAATGGGGTCTATTGACACAAACATCAATCTCATGTTTAAACATCTAAATATTCAAACTTGATAATGTAAACATTCATAAATCATCTTAAAATTTGGAAATTTCAGCAATATGCATGGAAACATAAACATAATCATGTATTTTCACTTCTAAATCATGTAAAATCTCATAATCTTGCAAGGAATGATAGTGGATATAAACCATAACTAAAATTTCATGGGAAATCATATAAATTGCAGTAAATTTGTAAATAAAATAAAGTTTAGGGAACAAGGATGAAAGAATTATCCTTGTTCAAACCCCACACACCTCAATTGATGATCTTAGATGCTAAAACTTGAATCTTGGATCTCTATTGATGCTTTGAAGATGAATTCTTAGAGTTCTTGTATTGGGAATCCTAAATCTTGAGTTTCCTTGGAGAATTAATAGAAGGAATTTGGATTTCTTGGAGAGAAAATTTGAGCTTAGGATTTTCTTTTGAGAGTGAATAGATGAAAAGTGAACATGATAAGCTTTGAATGGGTTAAATTATCTGTTATTCACGTCTTGGGGCTTGGAAAAGACCAACGAGCCCTTTTTAAACTTCAAGTCAGAACTGAAAAATACAATATTTTTACCGGTTTGGTTGGCCACCGTGACGCACCACAATCGTGGTGGCTCACTAGAAAAGGACAAAAAGGAACTGGGCGCTCACCGCGATGTGCCACAATTGCGGTGCCCCTTGGATTTCTATTTTGGCCCTTAGCGCGATGCGCCAAAATCGCAGAGTCTCACTAGAATGGGATAATTGGGAAAATGGGCTTCTCTGTGATATTGGTCTATCATGGAGGGCCATTGGAATTTGACAATTGCAGTTTTTTCCTTCTTCGTGATGTGCTGAGAGTCCAGGTGACACACTATTTTACTAAAAATGCTCTAAATTATTCACTGAGTGTCGGAATTGGGAGAATTTGGTATTGATGGAAAACTTATTCAATTTCCCATACAATAAAAAGTTGAAATCTTGAAAATACCACATGAAATAAATGGTATTCATCTTTGAAGCAAATTTTTAATATTCTAGGGACAAATTTAAGTTAGGAAAAGTACGGGGTATCACATGATGAGGGCCTATAGAATGGGAAGAGTTTGGTACGACTTTCTTAGAAAGTTTCTTCCCATTAGAGTTGAGGGATGCCAAAGTGTTAGAATTTATTAACTTGAGTCAGGGAAGCAAATCGTTCCATCGTTACTTTGATAATATTAGTTCACGCCTAATACCAAACCCCCTTTTGTTCTTGGAATTTTCGACCAACAGTCTACTAATAATTGCAACACTTAGTGACCAGAGTATTCCCTGTGGGATTCGACACCCAACCCAGTTGGGTTCTATATTTGACAGCGTCCGCTTACACTTTCTAACGAGAGCTGTAGTTTGGGCGTTATCAAATTTTGGCGCCGTTGTCGGGGAATACGGTTGTCAACTAAGTTTGTGATAGTTACTAGACCCTTTGGTCAAAGATTCTCGAATTTTACTTTTTGTTTGTTGTTTTTGTTTTGTTCAGGTTTGGTAGAGTGCATGCCAAATACATGAAGATCTGGTTAGCCATTATTACCCATAAATCCTGAACCACAACTTATTGGAAGAATGGATGCACAACATGACATTGAAAGAAGGGCTGCTCAACAGGAGCAGGCTAGGTTAGCTGCGTTGGCAGCTGCTCAAGTGCATCAACAAAATATTGATAACCCAGGTTGGGAAACAAATCCTGATAATGAGGACCTGGGTGATGATGAGTTACTTAATCCACGGCGTGCAGATGAGGTGGCAGCACCTGTGAACAGGAGAGATCGTCAAGCTAGAATGAGACCTGAACGCCGAGCTGTGCAGGCTCCTTTTGATGATGATGATGACGATTTGGATGGAGTTGGTGCCACAGGGGCTATTATTCCTCCGCCCTTGGCACCCAGAGCCAAGTTTAATATCACTAGCACCATGATCCAGCTGTTTCAACTCAAAGGGTTATTTGGTGGACTTGCAGGCGATGATCTGAATATGCATCTGATCAACTTTATCTCAACATGCACGACGTTTGACAATCCAGGGGTTGGACAGAATGCGATCTGGCTGTGCTTATTTCTATTGTCTCTATCTGGAGAGGCAACTGTATGGTTGAATGGGCTAACTCCTGACTCTATCACTAATTGGAGGCAACTGAAAGACGCTTTCCTAGAAAGATTCTTTCCGCCATCCAAGAGAGCACAATTACGAGATGAGATCAGTAATTTTCGACAGCTTCCAACTGAAGCTCTCCACGAAATATGGGACAGGTTCAAGAAGAAGCTTATGCGGTGCCCAAACCATCAGATGACCAATATCCACTTGATGGAAATATTATACAGGGCTTTGAACTCAGTGACTAAGCCAGTGGTTGATAATGCTGCGGGTGGGTCATTCATGGACTTTACTTTTATTGAGGCTGGTGATATGCTGGATCGTATGACAAAGCAGAGTAGAGCTTGGCATACCAGGGATTCTGAGGTAGCAAGCTCTACTGTATCTACTGACATGACAACAGAACAGAGGTGAAGAAAAGAGGAACGTGACCAAGATATGGCTCACATGAAAACTCAGATGGACCTTCTTACCAAGCATTTATTATCAGGAAAGACAGAAAAGGTCAAGGCTGTTGTATCGCAGGGAAGAGATGAATCTGATTCTGAAGAGGAAGTAAATTATTTGAATAATCAGGGTGGTTTTCGAGGCAATGCCTAAGGAAACCAAGGTCGGAACTATTATGAAAAATCCAGATTCAAGAATAAGACTGACAGGAGTGGTTTGTATGTTCCTCCTGGAAATCGTGAAGATGCTGCATCTGGCTCTGGGAAGATGTCCATGGAGGACATGATGGCTAAGCTGTTGAAAGGAGTGGAGACAACCAACACGGGAGTAACTGAGGTAAAGAATGATTTGTCCTCAATAAATCAATTGGTTGGTTCGCATTCTACTGCAATGAAATAGCTGGAACAACAACTGAGCCAACTTTCAACGGCGTTCAATCAAAGAAAGGCTGGTTCTTTACCTAGTGACACTGTGCAAAATCCAAGGAATGATGGATCGTGTATGGCTATTACTACCAGGAGTGGTAAGGTGTTGGAAAATCCATCCAAAGGCAAGCAAGTGGTTGACAATACAGAAAAGAATGTTATTGAAGCAGATTGTGATGATTCTGTAGAAGCTGAAAATCAGAATGAGAACGTTCATAACACTACACCTAGACGTCACCAGCCTAAAAAGATTGATAATCGAAAGGAAGATAAAAAGGAAGTGGTGGAGAAAACTCTCCCCCTTCCACCACCACCTTTTCCTCAGAGACTGAAGAAGAAAGCTGATGACACCAGGTTCAGTAAATTCATGACTATGTTGAAGCAGCTGACAATTAATGTGCCTTTGGTGGAGGCGCTGGAACAGATGCCTGGGTACGCCAAATTCATGAAGGACCTTTTGACAAAGAAGCGGGTAGCAAGCTACGAGCTGGCAGATAATGTTCATCATTGCAGTGCAATTGCCACGCGGTCTTTAGTACAGAAGAAGGCAGATCCTGGTGCTTTCACTATTCCTTGCACGGTTGGATCTATGGATTTTGCTAAGGCATTATGAGATTTGGGGGCTAGCATCAATTTGATGCCGCTATCTATTTACAGAAAGTTGGGGTTGGGCAATCCTACACCAACCAATATGCAGCTCGTGATGGCAGATAGGTCGGTAAAACGACCTGTTGGTATCTTATATGATGTATTGGTGAAGGTTTCTACCTTCATTTTTCCTGCAGACTTTGTTATTTTGGATTGTGAGGTGGATTCTGAAGTTCCCATAATCTTGGGGCGTCCTTTTCTTGCAACATGAAGTGTGCTTATTGATTTAAGAGCTAATGAGCTTTTATTTCGGATGAATGACGAAGTGGTCCGTTTTGATGTATGCAAATCAATGAAGCAGCCAAATGATATGAATGTGTTTTCTATAGCTGATGTTATCATGAGGATGCGAAGGAACTATCGTTAGAGAAGCAGCCTACTGTTGAGCCATTGGCTGCTGTGCTTTTGAACTCTGAGCGTGAGGATGTAGAATATTATGAAGAAACTATTTGTGCTCTAACAGGAATAGGGTCCTACTCTCATGCTCCTAAGAAGCTGGACCTTGATCTTAAGAATCGACCGTCACCACCAGCGAAACCATCCATTAAAGAGCCACCGATTCTAGAATTGAAAGAGCTACCCAATCACTTAAAGTATGTGTTCTTGGGAAATAGAAATACACTTCCGGTTATTATTGCGGCTGATTTAGGTGAACAACAAGTAGCGGCTCTCATCTCTGTTCTGAAGAGATACAAGAGAGCCATTGATTAGGCTATTGATGATATAATTGGTATCCCTCCTGGGATAGGTATTCACAAGATTCATCTCGAAGAAGATTGCATGCCCATAATTAAGCATCAGCGCCGTCTGAATCCATTCAGAAAATGATGCACCATATATCTCAATGAAGTCAAAGTAATCGAGATAACTATGTCGTGCCGCGACAATCAATCAAGCGCTATATGGGAGGCAACCTATCGTTTTTAATCATTTTATTTTATTAGGAGTTTGTTTTGTTAAATTAAAATCCAAAAAGAAGAGTCGAGCCACGACCAAAACTAAGGTGCTTTGTGGGAGGAAACCTATCCTTCTAATCATTTTTGTTGTTTTTGATTAAGTGTAGGTGCAAGACGTACAAAGGAGGGGATTAGTCCCAAAATTTTGATTTGAAAGTGAGCCATGCTAAAGGTGGTAATCTAGGAATGATGGAGCAAATACTATCGGCTAGGCATTGCCTATGCTAATCTAGGCAATGGACAAGGCAATGCCTATGCTAATCTAGGCAATGGACAAGGCAATGCCTATGCCAAACTAGGCAATGGACAAGGCAAGGCCTATACCATTGCCTATGCTCACTACCTCACATAGGCAACGGACAAGGCATTGCCTATGCAAATCTAGGCAATACCATAGGCGCCGCCTATGCAAATCTAGGCAATACCATAGGCGCCGCCTACTCTATTGCCTATGCTCACTGTTTCAACTAGGCATTGACAAAGGCCCCGCCTATGCCCAACTAGGCATTGACAAAGGAGCCGCCTATGCTAAGCATAGGCAAAGCATTAGGCGCCGCCTACTTATACCTTTTTGTCTCCTAACCCAATTTTACATGGATCAAACCCGACCCATGGCTTAGGATATAAATAGATCTTCATCCTTAGAACAAAATGCAATTGTTTACTCCATATAGGCGCCGCCCAAGCTTCCCCATTCTCTCAAAATTTTTCTTTTTGCTCATCTAATCTTGCAAGCTCATCTTCCGAATCCATCATCATGTAAGTTATTCTTTTATATTCCGTAGTTGTGAAATGCAACGTTTATCATGATTTATTAGATTTTGAAGTGGTGTGGTGATTAGAATATGGTTGGTTTGTTATGATACATCTAGTTGAGTGAAAGAATACGTGTGGGTGTTCTTGACTTTGTTCCGACTTGTATTTGATTGTTATACACTGTCATAGTTTTATGAAGTCAAAATTGTGAAGTTAATACATAATCTTGTAAGTTGAAAGCTTGAATGTTTGAATGACTCATTCGTTGAGATAAAGATCATGATTGACCACAAGCATGAGACGTGGTGATTATTTCTATGCATTAACTTGATACAATCTCTATGTGGTAGTCTTGTTCAAAAAGTGTGTTAATCCAATGAAATAATGTTGGAAAGGATATTAAAGATTACATGAGAATATGACTGTGCTAAACATGTTGTTGGAACATATCGCCTAAATGTATGTCGATGAAGTCTGAGTAATCGACATCACTCACTTAATTAGTCTTGGCAAACAAATTAAGTGTGGGGTGGTGCCATTACTGTTTGTCTTTCGATTGAATCTTCTGAGATAAAGCTAACATGACTCTATTATGATCTCAGGTAAAATGGCACCGAAAGAACGACAAGGAAAAGAAAAAGTGTCCACCTCGCAGAAAGGTCAGAAAAGGGGAAGAAAAGATCAAGCTGAGTCCTGCTCTCTACAAATAACTCGACGCACTTTCAGGATAAAGTGGGTCCTAGAGAAGAAAGGAAAGGAGTGGTACAAGAACAACAAAGTTAAAAAATATGTTCACGTGGATTTGATGCAGAAGGAGAGTCTAGCAAAGAGAGAGCCCCGTATTTTGGCTAAAATCATGGCACTAAATCTTGATTTAATTTTCCGAGATATGGGGGAATGCAATCTTGATCTAATGCGAGAGTTCTATGCCAATTGGTCCCCAAAGACTACCGAAAGTGAAGTGAAGATTCGGGGCCAAGTCTTGCAACTGAATGCAGAGTTTTTCAACTCTTTTCTGGGTCTTCCATCTATGGATCCATCACCACTCAAGGAGCTTTATCACAGACCTCCCTACAGGGAAATCAGACACACACTGTGCGGAACAAGGTCAATGGCATGATGGATTCGTCCCAAGGATAACGGTTGGCACAATACCTTCCCTTATGCTTCCTTGAACAGAGAAGCTCGTATATGGTTGAGGATAGTCAACTCTTGCCTAATTCTTGGGACACAATACACAAATATCACACGTGATAGAGTATGCTTGGTGTACGCGCTGATGACGAATATTCCCATCAACATTGGTGCGGGTATACGATCGTCAATGCGTAAGGCTAGGATGCACAAAAGGTCCCATTTCAGCTTTCGCAATTTGTTGACTGCGATCTTAAGGAAGGAGCACATTGAAGAGGAACCTGTAGATCATAAACTTCCACACAAACCGAAGAAGGTTGATCTTACGAAAGTTAAAGATCCTAAACCTGGTCATGGCATCAACCTTACCACTGCAGAGCTGCATGCTCGAGATGAAAGCTTCTTTCGCCATCTATATGGCATGACGAGGTTTACCATGATGAGTGGGGGTCGTATTTCGACTGATGCAGAGCTCCAACAGTTGGACTATGACTACCCGATGAATGAGCATGCACGGGCTATGTGTGGAGTAGGGGTACATTTTGAGGAACCTCTCGATGATGACGTGTCGACTGACGATGATCGCCGACTGCCAGACTCAGACGTGGAGGACAACTCTGATGACGATGACTTTGATGATGATTCCGACGCAGGGGGTATGACCCCAGACATAGAGGAGGAGTCCGACTAATCAGGTTTTCCTTATTTATTTTCCACTGAGGGCAGTGTGTCCCGTCTAAGTGTGGGGTGATGGTATTTGTATGCTGTATTGTACTTCTTTGCCTAAAATTTATTCTTGTTCTTGTTTGTTAATTAGTCGTAATTAGTTAGTTAAATTCTAGATTTTTTTTTATATTTTGCATAAAATTGTTCTGACAGACGGCATGGTAGTATAACAAGAGTTTGTGCTAAATCAATACTATTGAGACATTTAGGCTCTACGTGTGACTCATTGTGTGATAATTGTGTGGTTTAATTCATTCATCTGTTGGGTCAAGAGTCTATACTGCTCCCAATAAAGTTGACCATGTGCCTTGTGTGTGTGAGGATATAGTATATTCTGTGTTGTGACTGATGCTAGAACTTGCCTGGTGTGTGTGTAAAGAGAAATAAAGAGTGTGAGTTTAGGAGATGATTTAGGCATTTCTTTGGCAGCCTGTAATTATTTACCTTCTTTTTACCTACCTTTGTACATTATCCTAGTGAACCCCCTTTGAGCCTTTAGCTATTTTCTTTGACAGCCTCATATGTAACCTAATCCATTTTTTTTTTCAAGACCATAATTTGATCCAAATTCCTAAGCGCTTTAAATTGTAGAGTCATGTGACAAAATAAGTGGAAATTGGTGACAATAATGTCTCAGAGTGTATTGGTGCTTGAAAATGTTGTGAAAAAGAGTGGCTATCAGGATGTTTAAAAAAGAAAAAGAAAAAAAAATTAAAAGAAAAATAAATAGTTGTGTTTATGATTGAATAACAAATTGGGTGAAAAAGGGTTGGTAGATGAAAGGAAGGTAGAGTGGTTGTTAAGAGTTGGTGTATATGACATATTATAGTGTATTAAAGCGCTTAGGGAACATAGTCACTATTTCTGGCCAAAATAGTCCTACCTGTCCCTTAGCCTACATTACAACCTGTAAAGACCTATTTGATCCTAAGCTTAGCATTCTGATATAAGTAGAGCATTACACTAAGGGCAAGCATATGGTCATCAGTTGCAATATAAGAATTCTTTGTGAGAGTGAGAGCAAGGAGAGTCTTATACCCATGTTTCGAATAATGCAAAACTTTTGAGTGATTATGGGTGATATCTTGTGTGAGACACACATGGTTGATGATATTTGGGTAGTGTTATATGATTCTTTGTGGCTTAACTTGTGGATACGAATTAACCATCCTCACGAGTCTATGTTGGAGGTTGAATTGTTTCTAGGAGTGATCAAGAAACCTACTCTTTGTTAATGATTGCCGTGCATGTCTTGTTGAACATTTTGTGTTGCTACTGTGAAATTCTAGTTAGATGTTTGCATGGACGTAATATTTTGTTCAAGGACGAACAAAGCTTTAAGTGTGGGGTGGTGATGTTGGGCGTATTTATACCCCTAAGAATCATAATTTACCCATATTTTAGCTAAGTTTTGAGGATAAAATATATAATTCCTGCACTTTTAGTCCATTTTCCTTTAAGTGAGCTAACCTATGTGATTAGCATGTTTTCAGGTATTAATGATGAAGATTTCAGCACTTTGTGGACCTTTGGACAGGAAAGGAAAACTTCATATAAGAGGAAAGACAGCTTTTGGAAGCTGTTGGACTGAATGTGACGCATGGAGAATTTGTCCCGGGCAAAATTAGTATTTCTAAATACTTAGGGATGCAGCAGTAACTTAGTAGACAAGGATATTATAAAAACCCTATTGCTGAATTTTTCAGCAGGATTGATCAATTATCATTAGTCATTATTCAGTTTACAGAATCTGTAAGTTTTGGACAGAGAAACACGGCTCACACTTGGAAACAGCTAGAGAAAAAATGTTATTCTCTTTGTGACGCTAAGATCACTTTCATCGCCAAGATTGTTCTAGGTTGTGGTATGATGATTATGTCTATTTTGATTTCCGTCGTATCCATGAGTAGCTAAACTTCTCTGTTAGGGTTATGGAAACCTTGTAAGATACTATTTGTTGCTATGAGTTTGTGAATTCTTGATGTGTATGCTACTTATATCATTACACTCTTCGTTTTAATTAAATTCTCATGGTTGCAAACATAGAGAACATGCCATTATAGCATTAACTTGTTTGGGAGAAAAGTTACATGTTTGGAAAAGAGAGTGTGACAAGGAAATAGTGCTTCTAACCTCTATTTACACGTTAATGCCTTAACCGGATTAACTTTTTGGAGAATTTGTACCATTTGTTATACACTTTAGGCTCGGGAGAGCTAAAGTTAAATAAATCCTTGATGGTTGGGAAACACTTGGATTTAGAATTAGAATACGATTCTCTATAAGTGCATACATGTCTAAATTCCGCGTTACTCATAGTTAATAGAGAAGTAGAAACTACAAGGTGGACATAACCCTAACTTATTATTCTCTGTGATTAACCTTTACTAAACAAATCATTCATTCGTTACTTTGATATTATTAATTCACGCCTAAATCAAAACCCCCCATTTTCTGTGGAATTTTCTACCAACAGTCTACTAACAATTGCAACACTTAGTGACCAAGTATTCCTTGTGAGATTTGACACCCAACCCAGTTGGGTTCTATATTTGACAGCGACCGCTTACACTTTCTAACGAGAGCTGTAATTTGGGCGTATCAACATGTCAGCAGGATAAGATAGAGCATCAGAAGCCTAGTGGTCCTATGTAGGAGCTTATTATTACTACTTGGAAGTGGGAAGAAGTAAACATGGACTTCGTGTTGGGTATACCTCGAACTCGTCATCAGCATAATTTAGTCTGGGTCATTGTAGACAGAATGACCAAATTATCTCATTTCCTTCCAGTTCATACTTTTAATCAACCGAGGATTACGCCAAACTCTACATCAAGGAATTGGTTAGATTGCACAGTGTTCCGTTGTCCATTATCTCAGACAGAGGTACCCAGTTTTCCTCTCATTTTTGGAAAGCATTCCAAAAGGGTCTTGGTACCCAAGTTTATCTTAGTACAACCTTTCATCTTCAGACAGATGGTCAAGAAGAAAGGACCATGTAGATGTTATAAGATATGCTAAGGGCGTGTCCAATCTATTTCAAGGGAAGTTGGGATGAACACTTACCTTTGATTGAGTTTGCATACAACAACAACTATCATTCCAGTATTCAGATGACTCTATTCAAAGCTCTCTACGGTAGGAGATGTAGATCTCTAATTGGTTGGTTCAAAGTTAGTAAGGCCTTAGTCATAGGTCCTGACTTGGTATTCGACGCCTTTGAGAAAGTCCAGTGGAGTAGAGAAAGACTCCGGGCTCTCAGAGATGGCAGAAGTCTTATTCAGATGTTTGTAGAAAAGATCTCGAGTTTGAGATTGGTTATCATATCTATCTAAATATCTCTCTCATGAAGGGAGTGAAGTGGTTCGGCAAGAAAAGAAAGTTCAGTCCCCGATATGTTGGTCCCTTCAAGATTCTTAGCTTCTTTGGCAAGGTAGCTTATGAGCTTGAATTGACTTCAGATGTAGCCTCAGTTCATCCAGTCTTTGTTGTCTCTTTGCTCAAGAAGTACATAGGTGACCCATCAGTTGTAGTCCCTATTCAGAGCATTGATGTTCAGAACACTCTCTATTATAAAGAGATTCCAGTCTAAATCTTAGACTATAAAACTCGTAGATTGTGGAACAAAGAGGTCCCTCTAGTTAAGGTTCTTTGGCGAAATCAGTTCGTCGAGGGAGATACTTGGGAAGCAGAGGCAGACATGCACACCAAGTATCCTCACCTCCTCTTCGCCAACTCAGATCAAGCTCAAGGTAACAGTTCTCCTTAAGCTTACTGAGTTTTATGTTCAGTGTTCATCACAAACTTGGTATGCAGTTTCATGCTCATGTTCCCATTATAAACTTGGTATCAAGTACCATTGCATATTCAGTCTTGCACTCATGTATCAGTTCATTTATGTAATTAGACATCAGATATGCATTCTCATTATGAGAAACTTAGTTCTTCAGAACAGTCAGTCATGCATTAATGAATCAGTTACACATGCATCAGATATGCATGTTCAGTATTATATGTTCAGCTTGTCAGTCATGTCAGTCATGAGATCATGTTCCAGTTATTCATGTTCAGTATGTATGTCAGTTATCTTTTCTCCCCTCTCAGTTAATCTCATTCGAGGATGAATGTTCTCAAGGTGGAAATCTTGTAAAACCCCATATTTTTTCCTAGCTAATTTCATCTCAAGAATATCTAGTATTAGCTTCTAAATTGAATGATGGTTATTGCATGAGGAATTTTCAAGATTTTCACTTTTTGTCATGTGAGAAATTCAATAATCTTTCCATCGATATAAGATTCGCCTAAATTTGATAATCGGGTCAGAAGTTACGACTATTTCAAGTTCCCATCGTAAAACAATGCCATATTAGTCAATGGCACACCACGACACAAGAGGAAATGGCATTTGGAAAATTCTAGTAGGGGTCCGAGATTATGGTGCATCGCGCCAGGGCCCAAATTCAGAATTGTCCTTTTCCAGTGTCTCAGCGTGATTTCCTCCGCATCGCGCCAAAGTTCCAGGTCACAAAAGAAGGGGCAACGCGATGGCTCCGCGTCGCGCCATCCCTCAGTTTCCCAATTGTCAAATTCTAGCGACACAGTGCGATAGCAACGTGTCACGCTAGTTGTCCAATTCGGGAAATTTTTACTAAAATAACAAGACACGTCCAGAGTTAAAAGGGTCAATTTCCCACCCCTATTTAAGCCCTTTAACACGTGATTCAGCCATTTTTCACCTAAAATACACTCTCTTCTCTCAAAAACCTCTCAAGAATAAGCTAAAGTTTCTATTAGGGATTCAAATTCAAGAAGGTTTCACCGTCAATCCTCACGAAATCACAAACTAAGGTGTGCATAGTGTTTATTCATGGACTCCTTTCATCCATGAAACCCAAGAATCCCTTTTCTAAATTCAAGTTTATGGATTTCCTTATGAATTTCATGATTGGGCTACTCTTGTTCATGTGGATAATGATAAATTAAATTCTACTCCATGTTGGGTGATAACTTCTGTGAGGGTTAAATTATTATAGATATAGATTCATGCAAACCTATGGCTAAATCCTTGAATGATGAAATTAGAATTGAACCATGATGTTTAATTATTGTACAATGATGTTTACATGTACCATGACTACAATATGTTTTATTAAATGCCTAGATGAAGGAAAAGTGCCTAACTAGCATGATACCATGAAATCCCCATGTATGTACAAGTTATGCCTATCACATGTTTTTATGGAATGCTTCTAGAAATGTATTATGGATTATGATGTTAGTTATATGTTCAAGTAAGTTGTGATTGGTTAGTTTCCTTCCATCGAGTACTGGGGGTACTTGTACCCAAAATATTAGCTGTGCACCTAGAGCCATGTCATGTTTTCACAATACTCTCAGTCAAGCTATGATCCTTAGACTTCAGACAGCCTAATGACTCAGGAAATCTCCATGATCTCATGAACTCAGTCAGTTGTTAGATTTCAGTAGTATTCCGTCAGTCAAGAGAAGTCAGTAACTCAGTCCATGTTCAGTTCAGTAAATCATGTTTAGTGTCTATTCAGATGGGAGTAGAAATTAGCACTGAGCGAACCCAAGGATGGGAACTCACCTGTTATATGAAGGTGTGATTCTTAGAAGCAATCCTTGGGTTCCAGAACTATGTATCCAACATAGGTTGAGACATTATATCCTACAATATGAGGGTAGATGAGGTGGCTTAACCTACTATATGAGGGTTCCCACCATTCTCATTAGATTTGTCTTTTATATTAGAGTCACTCACATGTTGTCCTTACCAGTGACGCGGTATTGACACCCTTCTAATCAGGGCACAAATTGGACCCCAGTTTAGATATAATGCATCATTTGGGGTATGTCGGTTAGATGACTACCTCCCACAGTCTCATAACCAGTCTTAGTAAAAGAACTCAGATAATTCTTCAAAATTCAGGACTGTCAGCTACAGTTAACTCAGATATAGTATGGAACTCATCTAGTTCCATCAGATTCAAGACTGTCAGATACAATCACTCATGTTATCAGTTATCAAAATTTAGTCATTAGTCATGTTAATCATTAGCATACTCATGTTATCACGATTTCAGATATAGTTACTATGATGTATGTATATATTCTTATGTTCATAATAGTCAGTTAGCTAGTATTGTTTATGAATATGAACCCCATGAATTAAGCCTACCTCATATGCATACCAGTATATTCAAAGTACTGTCTCATTTTCCCTATGGTGTCTTATACCTTAGTTCAGAGACATGAGCTCCAGAGCATTAGTAAATTCCAGATATCAACTGTCAGAGTTAGCAGTGAGTCCTCATCCTTCGAGGACATAATTATTTCTCTATTATCTCATTAATTAGTTTATTAGTTGGAGTTAGTTGGGGACATGTCCCATCAACGCCTTACTCAGATAGTTCAATCAGTTAGAGGCTTTCTAGACTATCATGTTTTAGACTTCAGTATGTTCAGTTTTGTTTTAGGTATTTTATTACCCCACACATATGTTATATCATTCAGATCATGTTTAGTATTGAACCTTATGGCCTTTCAGTGCATGTTTCCGCATTATTATGTCATATTATGCAGTGTACAGGTACAGATATTAGTCATGGATTAGCTTGTAGTTCTTAGGGGTCATGAGCATCATGTATCATTCTGAGTACTAGATTTATGGCATTACACAGTGCCCCAGTACCCAAATTCATAAATGATAACAAGTATAGAGCACCAAGATCTAAGTCCCAGGGAAGTGTTAACAGTGCCCGCATGAACCCTCTATGTCAGAAATATAGCAGGAACAATCAGGGAGAGTGTAGAGCGGAAAGTGATGTGTGCTTTGGATGTGGATATCCGGTCCATCAGATTTGGGAAGTGTTGGATATTGCTCATAAAGGTAGGGATTTGTGCCAACAGGGCCAGTCCCATCAATCGTTAGTTCCATTCGGTCGCCCGACTCAGCAGGGTGCCGTTTCTAGTGCTACCAGTGGTCAGCATCCAAACAGATTATATGCTTTTTAGTCTCGCCAATATTAGGAAAATTCTCCTGATAGAGTTACTGGTACGTTACAGGTCTTTCACTTACATGTTTATGCTTTACTAGACCCTGGAGCTTCTCTTTCTTTTGTAACTCCATATATAGCCGTCAATTTCAAAGTCAGTCCCAAAAATCTAGTAGAGCCCTTTTCAGTGTCTACCCCAGTCGGTGTTTCCATTATAGCCAGGCAGGTATACAAAAACTATCTGGTCACAATATCTCATAAAGTTACCTCAGTTGATCTCATGGAGTTAGAGATGATGGATTTTGACGACATTCTTGGCATGGATTGGCTCCACTCATGCTATACCTCAGTTGATTGTAGAAACAGAATAGTTCATTTTTAGTTCCCAAATGAACCTGTCCTTGAGTAGAGGGGTAGTACCACAATGCTTAAGGGTCAGTTGATTTCATACCTTAGAGCGAGAAAGATGATATCCTAGGGGTGTATTTATCATCTTATTTGAGTCAAGGACTCTAGCTCAAAAACTTCAACTCTTGAGTCAGTTCCAGTAGTAAATGAATTCTCAGATGTGTTCCCTAAAGATCTTCCCAGAGTTCCTCCCAAAAGGGAAATTGACTTCAGAATACACCTTCTCCCACACTTAGCCTATATCTATTTTTCCATATAGAATGGCTCCATCTGAACTCAAAGAACTAAAAGAACAGTTAAAGGATCTCCTAAAAAAGGGATTCATTAGGCCCAGCATCTTGCCGTGGGGTGCGCCAGTTCTATTCATGCATAAGAAAGACGGTTCTCTCAGAATATGCATAGACTACCGTCAGTTGAACAAAGTCACAGTCAAGAATAAATATCCACTTCCTAGAATTGATGACTTGTTTGACCAACTTTAGGGTGCCAATTATTTTTCCAAGATAGACCTCAGATCAGGCTATCATCAGCTCAGGGTTAGGGAATGTGACATTCCAAAAATAGCTTTTCGAATTTGGTATGGTCACTTTAAATTTCTAGTCATGTCCTTTTGTCACACGAATGCCCCATCAGCCTTCATGGACTTATTAAACCGAGTGTTCAAGCAGTACTTGGACATGTTTGTCATAGTCTTCATTGATGACATTCTTGTTTACTTCCATAGCAAACTTGATAATACAGACCATCTCAGAATAGTGTTACAGACTTTTACCGCTCACCAGTTGTTCACTAAATTTAGTAAGTGTGAATTCTGGATAAGATCAGTAGCTTTTCTTGGCTATATTATTTCTGGTGATGGCATTAGAGTTGATCCTTAAAAGATCGAGGCGGTGAGAAACTGGCCTAAACCCATCTCTCCATCAAATATCAGGAGTTTTTTGGGTTTGGATGGCTATTACAATCGGTTTCTTGAAGGGTTTTCATCTATTGCATCCCCTATGACCTGATTGACTTAGAAGAAAGTCAAGTTTCAGTGGTCAGATTCCTGTGAAAAGAGTTTTCTGGAGTTGAAGACATGACTCACCTCAGCCCCAGTTCTTACCTTACTAGATGGTTTAGATGGGTTTTTTTGTGTACTGTGATACATCCATAGTAGTTTTGGGTTGCATCCTTATGTAGAGAGGTAAGGATATAGACTATGCCTCTAGATAACTTAAAACCCATGAAAATTATTATCCTACTCATGATCTTGAGCTAGCAGCTATAGTGCTTGCCTTAAAGATTTAGAGGCATTACTTGTATGGGGTGCATGTTGATGTGTTCACAGATCATAAAAGCTTACAGTATGTGTTCTCTCAAAAAAACTTGAATTTGCGTTAGAGGGGATGGTTAGAGTTATTGAAAGATTATGACATGAGTGTTCTGTATCATCCGCGCAAGGCCATTGTAGTGGAAGATGCTCTCAGTAGATTATTTATGGCTAGTGTTGCTCATGTTGAGGAAGGTAAGAAGAGGTTAGCTCAGGAAGTCCATCAACTTACCCGACTATATGTCCACCTAGTTGATTAGATAAAAGATAGTGTATGGGTGCAGAGTAGCTCAGAATCATCTCTAGTTTTTAAGGTGAAGGAAAATCAGGATAGAGATCCCAGTTTAGTTAAGTTGAAAGAATCAATCAGAGATCAGAAAGGGGAGGTTTTCTCCCAAGGAGGAGATGGTGTTCTGCGTTATCAGGGTTGTCTATGTGTTCCTGGTGTAGATAACTTGAGGTAATGAATTCTTGCAGAAGCGCATGGTGCGCACTGCTCTATTCATCCAGGGGACACTAAGCTATACCGTGATTTGTGGGAGATCTATTGGTGGAGTGGGATAAAGAGAGATATTATAGAGTTCGTAGCTAAGGGCTCTATGTGCCAGCAAGTTAAGATTGAGCACCAGAAGCCTAGCGGGTCCATACAGGAGTTCAATATTCCCCCGTGGAAATGGGTAGAAGTGAACATGGACTTTGTGACGGGACCACCTCATACTCATTATCAGTATGATTCCATTTGGGTCATCGTAGATAGGATGATCAAATTAGCTTATTTCTTGCTAGTCCATACCTCTTATTTAGCTGAGGACTATGCCAAACTCTATCTCAGAGAGTTGGTTAGGTTGCATGGTGTTCCCTTATCTATCATCTCATATAGAGGTAACCAGTTTACCTCTTATTTCTTGAAATAATTTGAAAAAGGTCTTGGTACCCAAGTCCATCTCAGTGCAGCCTTCTACCCTCTGACAGATGGTCAAGCAGAAAGGACCATTCAGACTCTTGAAGAAATGTTGAGACCATGCACAGTTGTTTATTATTCGCATATAATAATAACTATCATTCCAGTATCCAGATGACTCCGTTTGAGGCTCTTTATAGTAGGAAATGTAGATCTCCGATTGGTCGGTTTGTAGTAGGTAAGGCCGTACTAGTAGGGACTGACTTGGTGTTTGATGCCTTAGAGAAGGTTTAGTTGATCAGATAAAAGCTTAGAGCAACCCAGAGCTGACAGAAGTCATATACATATGTGAGGAGAAAGGACCTTGACTTTGAGATTGGTGATTCTGTGTACTTAAAAATATCTCCCATGAAAGGGGTAAAGAGGTTCGGAAAGAAAGTGAAACTCAGTCCCCGCTATGTCGGTCCTTTCAAAATTCTCAGTCATTTTAGAAAGGTAGCTTACGAACTTTTGTTGCCTTTAGATCTAGCTTTAGTACACCAGTGTTCCATGTTTCATTGTTGAAGAAGTGTATTGGTGATCTAGCTATAGTTGTTCCCCTAGAAAGCGTAGATGTTCAGAACAGTCTTTCCTATGAGGAAGTTCCAGTTGAAATTCTTGATCATCAAGTTTGTAGACTAAGGAACAAAGAAGTTCCACTAGTCAAAGTTCTTTGGCGGAATTAGTCCATTGAGGGATCCACTTGGGAAGAGAAAGCACATATATGGATCAAGTACCCTCATCTTTTCTCCATGAATTCAGATTTGGTTTAAAGAACTACTCTTCTTAAGATTTCTCTCTATCTTGCTCAATTTTAGTTGCACATTATGTTCATGTCAGTCATGCATTTACAAATCAGTTCAGTCATGCATTCCATGCATCAGATATGCATGTTCAGTGTGTAAGATCAATCCATCAGTTTTCCTTAGCTTAACTAGTCTCATTCGAGGATGAATGATCCCAAAGGGGAGATATTGTAATACCCTGTATTACCTTAGAATGATTTAAGTCCCAATGCACGAGCATTCATATATAAAATTTCTGAAAAACCTAAAATTTTTCAGATTAGAGCCTCTCATTGCGTAGGAAATTCAATTACCTTTCCAACGATGTAAAATTCGCCCAAATTTGATAACCGGGTAAGATATTATGGCGATTTTAAGTTTCAGTCATTAAACACCATCATTTTGGTCACTACATCACGGAGCTAGTCTAAATGACAGTTGTCAATTTCCAGTAAGGGACCGCGATATTGGTGCATCACGCCAAGGACCCAGTTCACATTTGGGAATTTCCAGTGAGCCTCCACGATAATGGAAATTCAAAGAGGTGGTAAAAATGGCATTCCAAAGGCTTACCGAGATAGCTCTGTGTCGCTCCAAGCTTTCAAAACCCATTCATCAATTTCCAGTGAGGCTTCGAGATCTTGGTGAGTCGCGCTAGGGCCTCAAATCGGGATATTTAGTTTTCCAGTTCCGCATTTTTAATTTCCAAGGGGCTGTTTGGTCATTTTCCTAAGCCCTAAACTCGTCCTAAACACGAAATTAAAGACTAATAGGGCATCAAATGCCCATTTTTCTCAAATTACTAAAAAGGGGATCCATTTTCTTCAAGAACACAAAAATTCTATCTCTCAAATTCAAGGATAAACCTCAAGAACTCACCATCAATTATAATACCCCGTACATTTTCCTAGCTTGAAATTTGTCCCAAGAATGTTAGAAGCTTTCTTTGAAAAATGAATCCACTTTTGTACATGTGGTGTTTTAAATATTTTCACTTTTATTCATGTGGGAAATTGAATTAGTTTTCCAATGATACCAATTTTGTCCAAATCCGGTATCGGAGTAAAAAGTTATGGACGTTTTACTCAGAGCTATCAAAATCGCCCAGGTGCGACGGCCAGGTTAACAGACCATTAACCTAGCGATGGACCGTCACCTTGACCATCGTATATAAGGTAGTAAGGTAACCTTTAAGATAAGGTGAAATGGACAGGTTGACGGACCGTCGAACTTGCGATGGACCAATGCCCAGGCCGTCGCTACTTAGGAAGTAAGCCCTTTTCTTGGTCCACGTATGACGATCGAAACAACGGAATGTCACTCAAGTGAAGGATCATCGCATGAGCCATCGTAGGTCCCGATTCAGAAAATTAAAGCCATTTTAAAAGGGGCTTTTTGGTCTTTTCCACCCATTTATATTCCCAATTATATCCGACTAAAGCTCAGAAATTCATTTTTCTTCTACAACAACAAAACTAGGGTTTTCTCTCTAACGTTAATCTCCAAGAACAAATTCTAAATATTCTTTAACAACTAAGAGATTCAAATTCTTCAAGTTTAGGAACATCAAGAAACTCAACCCAGGTATGCATAGTGTTCATTCATGGATTCCTTCCATCCATGAAGCCCAAGAATCTCTTTTCAAAGTTTAAGTTTATGGATTTCCTTATGAATTTCATGATTGGGCTACTCTTGTTCATGTGGATAATGAGAAATTGAATTCTACTCCATGTTGGGTGATAAATTCTATGTGGGTTAAATTATTATAGATATAGATTCATGCAAACCTATGACTAAACCCTTGAATGATGAAATTAGAATTGAACCATGATGTTTAATTATTGTAAAATGCTGTTTACATGTACCATGCCTACAATATGTTTTATTAAATGCCTAGATGAAGGAAAAGTGCCTAACTAGCCTGATACCATGAAATCCCCATGTATGTACAAGTTATGTCTATCACATGTTTTGATGGAATGCTTCTATAAATGCATTATGGATTATGATGTAAGTTATATGTTCAAGTAAGTTATGCTTGGTAAGTTTCCTTCCATCGAGTCCTGGGGGTACTTGTACCCAAAGTATTAGCTGTGTGCTTAGAGCCATGTCATGTTTCCACGATACTCTCAGTCAAGCTATGATCCATATATTTCAGACAGTCTTATGACTCAGGAAATCTCCAAGATCTCATAAACTCAGTCAGTTGTCAGATATCAGTAGTATTTCGTCAGTCAACGGAAGTCAGTAACTCAATCCATGTTCAGTTTAGTAAATCATGTTCAGTGTCTATTAAGATGGGATTAGAAATTATCACCGAGCAAACCCAAGGGTGGGAACTCACCTGGTATATGAGGGTGTGATTCTTAGAAGCAATCCTTGTGTTCCAGAACTATGTAGCCAGCATAGGTTGAGACATCTTAGCCTGCTATATGAGGGTAGATGAGGTGGCTTAACCTACTATATGAGGATTCCCACTGTTCTCATTAGAGTTACCTGGTATATTAGGGTCACTCATATGTTGTTCTTACCAGTGGCGCGGTATTGATACCCTTCCAATTAGGGCACAGATTGGGTCCCAATTCAGATATAATGCATCATTTGGGGCATGTCGGTTAGATGACTACATCCCACAGTTTCAGTATCAGTCTTAGTAATAGAACTCAAATAGTTCTTCAGAATTTAGGACTGTTAGATACAGTCAACTCAGATACATTATGGAACTCAGCTAGTTCCATCAGATTCAGGACTATCATATACAGTCACTCTTGTTTTCAGTTATTAGAATTCAGTCATTAGTCATGTTAGTCATCAACATACTCATGTTATCACGATTTCAAATATATTTAGTATGTATGCATGCATGTATTCTCATGTTCATATTAGTCAGTTAGCCAATATTGTTCATGTATATGAACCCCATGCATTCATCCTACCTCACATGCATGCCAGTACATTCAAAGTACTGACGCATTTGCGCTATGGTGTCATATACCATAGGTTCAGAGACACGAGCTTCAGAGTATCAGTATATTCTAGATATCAGCAGTCAGAGTTAGCAGTGAGTCCTCATCCTTCGAGGACATGATTATTTCTCTATTAACTCATTAATTAGTTTATTAGTTGGAGTTAGTTGGGGACATGTCCCATCAACTCCTTTCTTAGAAAGTTTAGTCAGTTAGAGGCTTTTTAGACTATCATGTTTAAGACTTCAGTATGTTTTGTTTTGTTTTGGGGTATTCTATTACCCCACACAGATGTTATATCATTCTAATCATGTTCAGTATTGAACTTTATGGCCTTTCAGTGCATATTTCCACATTATTATGTCATATTATGCAGTGTACAGGTAAAAATATCAGTCATGGGTTAGCCTGTGGTCCTTCGGGGTCATAAGCACCGTGTAGCATTTTGGGTACCAAATTTGGGGCGTTAGAAACTTGGTATCAGAGCCTAAGGTTCAATAGAGTCCTAGGAAGTCTAAAAGCCGCATCTAGTAGAGTCTTGTACATGGGTGTGTTGTGGCCACATTTATGTGCAGGAGGCTATAAGATGTTTTAGGAATAGTTTCCCTTCTTTCAGTATTCATGCCATGCCAGTGAGTATAATCTCAATCTAATCTCTTAGTCTAATCTTTTTCTCCTTATTTCAGAATATGCCTCCCAAGAAAAGAACCCAGCCTATCCAAGAAGATCCCTTGGAAGAACATGTTTCTCATGTGGAGTTCAGGGCAACATTCACTACTCTTGCTCAGTCAGTTGCTTCTTAGAATGAACGACCATATGTCGTTCCGGCCAACCCTGTGGCTAATTCAGCTGCAGCCAGGATTCGGGACTTCACCTGAATAAATCCTCCATCCTTTCTTAGGTCTAAGACAGACGAGGACCCTCAGGAATTCCTAGATCAGGTGCACAAGGTTACAGACATAATGGGGGTTACGTCAAGTAAGAGTGATGATCTAGCTGTATATCAATTGCAAGATGTGGCTCATAGTTGGTTCAAGAAGTGGAAGTCAGAGAGGACAGACGATGCAGGGTCATTTGAGTGGGAGGAGTTTTCTTAAGCATTCCTTGATAGATTCTTTCCCCTAGATCTTAGAGAAGCTAAGGTGCTAGAATTCATCAACCTCAGGTAGGGCAATATGTCAGTGAAAGAGTATTCTCATAAGTTTACTCAATTAGCCAGATATTCCCCTCATGTGGTTGCAGATAGCAGGGCAAGGATGAGTAAGTTTGTTTCGGGGGTGAATGATAGTGTGGTTAATAAGTGCAGATCTGCCATGCTAAATCATGACATGACTTTAGCCAGGCTCATGACTCATGCTCAACAGATAGAGGAGCAGAAGATTAAGATGAGGGAGAAACGGAATTAGAGAGCAAAGACATGTAGTTTCAACTTTGCTCAGCCTAAGTCAGAAGGAGGAAACCGTTCTCAGTTTCTTCATAAGTCATCAGTCCAGCTCCTTCTTCAGCCAGTGCTCCAGTTCCTAAGTTCATAGAGGGTAGCAAAGATAGAGTGCCAGGCTTTAAGTCCTAGGAAAGTGTTAGCAGTGCCCGCATCTATCCTCTTTGCCATACTTATGGCAAGCATCATCAGGGTATTTGTAGAGCTGGCAGTGGTATTTGTTTTGGATATGGCAACCCAGTCCACAGAGTTAGAGACTATCCTCAGCCACGTCCTCAGGGTCAACAGAATCGCTCTTCAGCTCAGTTCGGTTTCCCAAATCAGCAGGGTGCCACCTCCAGTGCTACTAGTGGGCAACACCATAATTATTTCTATGCTCTTTAGTCCCGACAAGATTAGGAAAATTCTCCTGATGTGGTTACCAGTACGTTACAGATATTTCATGTGCATATTTACGCTTTGCTAGATCCAGGAGTTTCTTTGTCTTTTGTCACTCCTTATATAGCAGTCGATTTGGGAGTCAGTCCCAAAATTCTAGTAGAGTCCTTTTCAGTCTCTACCCCAGTGGGTAAAACCATCATAGCCCAGTGGGTATACAGGAGCTGCCCAGTTATGATATCTCAGAAAGTTACTTCAGTAGACTTTGTTGAATTAGAGATAACTGATTTTGATGTCATTCTCGGTATGGATTGGATTCATTCCTGCTATGCCACAGTTGACTGCAGAAATAGAATAGTTAAGTTTCAGTTTCTGAATGAACCCGTCGTAGAGTGGAAAGGTAGTGTATCCATTTTCAGAGATCAACTTTTTTCCTACCTTAGGGCATGGAAAATAATACCTAGGGGATGTGTCTATCATCTTGTTCGAGTTAAGGACACTAGTTCCAAAACTCCCAGTCTTGAACAAATATTTAGATGTCTTTCCCAAAGATCTTCCAGGAATTTCTCCCAAAAGGGAAATAGACTTCGGCATTGATCTGATTCTAGACACTCAACCTATAACCATTCCGCCATATAGAATGGCACCAAAAGAACATAGAGAACTAAAATAACAGTTAAAGGATCTCATAGATAAAGGATTCATTAGGCCTAGTGTGTCCCCGTGGGGCGCTCCAGTATTCTTCGTGCGCAAGAAAGACGGTTCTCTTAGAATGTGTATAGACTACCGTCAACTTAATAAGGTCTTGGTCAAGAACAAGTATCCTCTTCCCAAAATCAATGACTTGTTTTACCAACTTCAGGGTTCTAGATATTTCTCCAAGATAGATCTCAGATTCGGCTATCATCAGCTTAGAGTCAGAGAATGTGACATTTCGAAAATAGCTTTCCGTACTCGGTATGGTCACTTTAATTTTTTAGTCATGTCCTTTGGTATCACCAATTTCCCAGCAACTTTCATGGACTTGATGAACCGTGTGTTTAAGAAGTACTTGGACATGTTCGTCATAGTCTTCATAGATGATATTCTGGTCTATTCCCGCAGTGAGCGAGATCATGCAAACCATCTCAAAAAAGTACGTCAGACTCTCAGAGATCATCATCTATTTGCCAAATTCAGTAAGTGAGAGTTTTGTCTAAGGTCAGTAGTATTCCTTGGCCATATCATTTTCGGTGATGGCATTAGAGAAGATACTCAAAAGACCAAAGCAGTAAGAAACTGGCCTCGCCCTGTCTCTCCATCAGATATCAAGAGTTTCTTGGGATTGGCTGGCTATTATAGATGGTTTTTTGAGGAATTTTCTTCTATTACATCTCCGATGTCCAGATTGACTCAGAAGAAAGTCAAGTTTAAGTGGTCAGATCCCTGCGAGAAGAGTTTTCAGGAGTTGAAGACTCGACTAACCTCAGCTCCAGTTCTAGTTCTTCCAGATAGTTCAGATGGGTTCATAGTGTATTGTGATGCATCTAGAGTAGGTTTGGGTTGTGTCCTCATGCAACATGGTAAGGTCATAGGCTACGCCTACAGACAACTTAAACCCTACGAGAAGAATTATCCTACTCATGATCTTGAGTTAGCCGCCGTAGTCTTTGCCTTGAAGATTTGGAGGCATTATCTCTATGGAGTTCATGTAGATGTCTTCACAGATCATAAGAGTCTTCAGTTTTTCTTTTGTCATAAATATTTTAATTTTCATCAGAGAAGGTGGTTAGAGATCTTGAAAGATTATGACATGAATGTCCTCTATCATCCGAGCAAGGCCAATGTAGTGGCCGACACTCTCAGTAAACTATCTATGGGTAGTTTTGCTCATGTGGATGATAGTAAGAAGAAGTTAGCTTAGGAAGTACATCATCTTGCCAAACTAGGCGTTCGCTTAGTCGATACAGATGAGGGTGATATATGGGTTCAGAGTAGTTCAGAATCATCTCTAGTTTTTAAGGTAAAATAAAAGTAAGATAGAGATCCCAACCTTGTCAAGTTGAAAGAGTCAGTTCATGATCAGAAAGTAGAGGTTTTCTCCCAAGAGGGAGATGGTGTTTTGCGTTGTCAGGGTCGTCTCTGTGTTCCAGGTGTAGATGACTTAAGGTAGCGAATTCTTGTAGAAGCGCATGGTGCGTGCTACTCTATTCATCCAGGGGCCACAAAGATGTACCGTGACATATGGAAAGTCTATTGGTGGAGTGGGATGAAAAGAGATATTGCAGAGTTTATGGCTAAGTGCTCTACATATTAGCAGGTTAAGATAGAGCATCAGAAGCCTAGTGGTCCTATACAAGAGTTCATTATTCCTACTTGGAAGTGGGAGGAAGTGAACATGGACTTTGTGACGGGTTTGCCTCAAACTCCTTATTAGCATGATTGACTCTAGGTCATTATAGACAGAATGACCAAATCAGCCTATTTTCTTCCATTCCATACCTCTTATTCGGTAGAAGATTACGCCAAACTCTATATCAGGGAGTTGGTCAGATTGCACGGTGTTCCTCTATCTATTATCTCAGACAGAGGTACCCAGTTCACCTCTTATTTTTGGAAAGCATTCCAAAAGGGTCTTGGTACCCAAGTTCATCTCAGTACAACCTTCTATCCTCAGATAGATGGTCAAGCAGAAAGGACCATTAAGACTCTAGAAGATATGCTAAGGGCATGTGCAATTGATTTTAAGGGTAGTTGGGATGACCACTTTCCTTTGATTGAGTTTGCATAAAACCAAATCTATCATTCCAGTATTTACATGACTCCATTCAAAGCTCTCTATGGTAGGAGATATAGATCTCCAATTGGTTGGTTCAAAGTTAGTGAGGCCTCAGTTATAGGGCCTGACTTGGTACTCGATGCCTTAGAGAAAGTCTAGTTGATTAGAGAAAGACTCCGAGCTACTCAGAGCCAACAAAAGTCTTATGTAGATGTTCATAGAAAAGATCTCGAGTTTAAGATTGGTGAATATGTCTATTTAAAGATCTCTCCCATGAACGGAGTGAAGAGGTTCGGCAGGAAGAGAGAGCTCAGTCCCCAATATGTTGGTCCCTTCAAGATTCTCAGTCGCTTTGGCAAGGTAGCTTATGAGCTCGAATTGCCTTTAGATCTAGCCTCAATTTATCTAGTCTTCCATGTCTCTTTGCTCAAGAAATGTATAGGTGACCCAGCAGTTGTAGTGCCTATTCCAAGTATCGATGTTCAGAATAGCCTCTCTTATAAAGAGATTCCAATTGAACTCCTAGACTATTAGACTCATAGAACGAGGAACAAAGAGGTCCCTCTAGTTAAAGTTCTTTGGTAAAATCAGTCCATTGAGGAAGCTACTTGGGAAATAGAAGCAGACATACATACCAAGTATCCTCACCTCTTCTCCGTCGACTCATATCAAGCTCAAGGTAACAGTTCTCCTTAAGCTTACCCAGTTTCATGTTCAGTGTTCGTCACAAACTTGGTATTAAATACCATTGCATATTTAGTCATGCATTCATGTATCAACTTAGTTTTATAATTATGCATCAGACATACATTATCATTGCAGAAATTTAGTTCATCAGAACACCTAGTCATGCATTCATGAATCAGTTACACATGCATCAGATATGCATGTTCAGTATAATATGTTCAGTTATCAGTTATGTCAGTCATGAGATCATGTTTCAGTATTCATATTCAGTATGTACGTTGGTTATTCTTTCCCCTCACTCAGTCTCATTCGAGGATGAATGTTCTCAAGGAGGAGATATTGTAATACCCCGTACTTTTTCCTAGCTTGAAATTTATCCCAAGAATGTTAGAATCTTTCTTTGAAAGATGTATCCACTTTTGTACATATGGTGTTTTAAAGATTTTTACTTTTATTCATGTGGGAAATTGAATTCGTTTTCCAACGATACCAATTTCTTCCAAATCTTGTATCAGAGTAAAAAGTTATGGACATTTTACTAAGAGCTGTCAGAATCGCCCAGGTGCGACGGCCAGGTTGACGGACCGTCAACCTAGAGACGGACCATCGCCTTGACCGTCATAGCCAAGGTAGTGAGGCAACCTTCTGGATAAGGTGGGAATGACAGGTTGACAGACCATCAAACTTGCAATGGACCATCGCCTAGGCCGTCGCTACTTAGGCATTAAGCCCTTTTTTTGGTCCACGTATGATGGTCAAAATGACGGACCGTCGGTTTAGTGACGGACCATCGCACGAGCCATCATAGGTCCCGATTCAGCAAATTAAAGCCATTTTAAAAGGGGCCTTTTGTCTTTTTCCACCCATTTATATATCCAATTATATCCGACCAACGCTCAGAAATTCATTTTTCTTCTACAACAACAAAACTAGGGTTTTCTCTCTAACGTTAATCTCCAAGAACAAAGTCCAAATCTTCTTCAAGAACTAAGAGATTCAAATTCTTCATGTTTAGGAACTTTAAGAAACTCAACCCAGGTATGCATAGTGTTCATTCATGGACTCCTTCCGTCCATGAAACCCAAGAATCTCTTTTCAAAGTTTAAGTTTATGGATTTCCTTATGAATTTCATGATTGGGATACTCTTGTTCATGTAGATGATGAGAAATTGAATTCTACTCCATGATGGGTGATAAATTCTATGTGGGTTAAGTTATTATAGATATAGATTTATGCAAACCTATGACTAAACCCGTGAATGATGAAATTAGAATTGAACCATGATGTTTAATTATTGTACAATGATGTTTACATGTACCATGCCTACAATATGTTTGATTAAATGCCTAGATAAAGTAAAAGTGTCTAACTAGGATGATACCATGAAATCCCCATGTATGTACAAGTTATGCCTATCATATGTTTTGATGGAATGCTTCTATAAATGTATTATGGATTATGATGTTAGTTATATGTTCAAGTACGTTATGCTTGGTCAGTTTCCTTCCATCAAGTCCTAGGGGTACTTGTACCTGAAATATTAGTTATGTACCTAGAGCCATGTCATATTTACACGATAATCTCAGTCAAGCTATGATCCTAAGACTTCAGACAATCTTATGACTCAGGAAATCTCCATGATCTCATGAACTCAGTCAGTTCTCAGATATTAGTAGTATTTCGTCAGTCAACAGAAGTCAGTAACTCAGTCCATGCTCAGTTTAGTAAATCATGTTCAGTGTCTATTCAGACAGGAGTAGAAATTAGCACTGAGCTAACCCAAAGGTCAGAAATCACCTGTCATATGAGGGTGTGATTCTTATAAGCAATTCTTGTGTTCCAAAACTATGTATCCATCATAGGTTGAGACATCATATCCTGATATATAAGGGTAGATAAAGTGTCTTAACCTGCTATAGGAAGGTTCCCACCATTCTCATTAGAGTTACCTAGTATATTAGGGTCACTCACATGTTCTCCTTAGTAGTGGTGCGGTATTGACACCCTTCCAATCAAGGTACAGATTGGACCCTAATTCAGCTTTAATGCATCATTTAGGGCATGTCAGTTAGATGACTACCTCCTACAGTCTCAATATCAGTCTCAGTAAAAGAACTTAGATAGTTCTTTAGAATTTAGGACTGTCAGATACAGTTAACTCAGATACAGTATGGAACTCAGCTAGTTCCATTAGATTCAGGACTGTCAGATACAGTCACTCATGTTATCAGTTATCAGAATTTAGTCATTAGTCATGTTAGTCATCAGCATACTCATGTTATCATGATTTCAGATATAGTTACTATGTATGTATGCATGTATTCTTATATTCATATTAGTTAGTTAGCCAGTATTGTTCATGCATATGAACCCCATGCGTTTAGCCTACCCCACATGTATACCAATACATTCAAAGTAATGATGCATTTGCGCTATGGTGTCTTATATCATAGGTTCAGAGACACGATCTCCAGAGCATCAGTAGATTCTAAATATCAGCAATCAGAGCTAGCAGTAAGTCCTCATCCTTTGAGGACATGATTATTTCTCTATTACCTCATTAATTAGTTTATTAGTTGGAGTTAGTTGGGTACATGTCCCATCAAATTCTTACTCAGATAGTTCAGTCAGTTAAAGGCTTTCTAGACTATCATGTTTCATACTTCAGTATGTTCAGTTTTGTTTTGGGGTATTCTATTACCCCACACAGATGTTATATCATTCAGATCATGTTCAGTATTGAACCTTATGGCCTTTTAGTGCATGTTTTCGCATTATTATGTCATATTATGCAGTGTATAGGTATAGATATCAATCTTGGGTTAGCTTGTGGTCCTTCGGGGTTATGAGCACCATGTATTGTTCTGGGTACCAGATTTGGGGCGTTACATCAATCCTCTTAAATTCATTAACCCAGGTATGTTGAATGTTCATTCTTGGGTTCCTTTCACCCATGGAGTCCAAGTACCTGATTTTTATTACAAATTTATAACCTTTTTAAGTTAATTTGATTTTAAATTATGATTTCACCTTTGAATCTCCAAGAACTATGATTTTACACCATTTATAGATGAAATTATTATTGTTATTCAATTCTCCATGTTTTAATGTTATCATTCATTACATTAATCATGATTTAGTACTATTCATATTGAATTCATGCTATTACTACAAGTTCCCTAACATTCCTATGATTTGACCAAACTATAAACTACAAGTGTTTTATAAAATGCCCACAAGAAAGATTATTTAATAAAAGCCTTTATGCTATGTCCTTTAAGCTTAAGTATCATGTTATTATTATTGCTTTTGAGTCCTGGGGGTATTGAATACCTAAAAACCATATTTAGTCTCGTCTTAATATCTTCATAATAACTTTAGAATACATATTATGAGCATTACTAGATTAGTCAGTCAAACTCAGAATAGTCAGTAACTCAGTTTCATTCAGTTGGGAGTAGGACTTAGCACCGAGTGAGTGTAGGGATGGCGGATTCTCCATCAGATAGGCACAGTCGCTAGTAGCATTCCCTAAACTCCAGAACTACGTAGCCAGCATAGGGTATGAGAAGTCAACCATCAGTGTAGGCTTGACTATCTCGCAGGGTTCATCCGTTACTTCAGGCTTGGCCCCCTTAGTCTTTTAGAATAGTACATCAATATAGTGGATCCACACACCCAACGTTAGTTCCCGTGGCATGGTATTTACACCCTTCCAATTGGGATTACAGGTTGGACCCCAATTAGCTCAGATTGGGGAATATCGGTTAGATGATAGCTCCCACAGTCTCTGTCCAATAATAAGATTAGTCGTTCAGTCTTAGTGTTGTTTGACCAAGGCATATAGATAAGAGTTATTTCAGTATTTTATTTTACAGACTTCTATATGTTATATGCTTGGTCATGCATCCCCAGTATCTACAGATTTCATGTACCTTCAGTATTTATAAGCTTTCATGCATTCACAGTATTTACAGATTTCACCTATTTTCAGTATCTATAGATTTTATGCTTTCTATTAAATATTCTATGTTTTACATGTATATTCAGATAATTATTATTCCTGTTCATGAAACCATACATGCCAGCCTACCTTATTTAGCATACTAGTACATTCAAAGTATTGATTGCATACCTTTCTTTTGTGATATAATGTATTATATCATAGGTTCTAATGCCAGTTCCCGGATTGCACTTAGACTTCTCAGACTCTCAGCAGTAGTAGTGGTGATTCCTCATATTTCGAGGATGGATTATCTTATTTCATGTCTTTAGTCTAGTAGTTAGTTAGGGCCTGTCCCATCAACTCATAATTATTCAGTTTAGAGGCTTTCAGAAAATACAGTCAGTTATTCAGTATTCAGACTTTAGTTGACATGACAGTTAGTTATTCAATTTATCTTAGAATTTAGTATTTATTCAGACTCAGACAGTTATTTTTTTCAGATACATAATTCAGTATTTGATTCAGTTATTAAAACCTTATGGCATATCAGTTATTCTTCCGCATTTATAATTATGTTATTCAGTGCTCACAACGGGTACCAGCTCATGGGTTAGCTTGTGGTCCCTCGGGACTGTAAGTATCGTGTGATACCTAGGGTGTACTCTCAGGGCGTTACACCACTTCTAATCCTCAAAGTATATTTTAGGCAAATTCTATCCGAACTAGGCTTAAGGTACCTAAATTCACTTTTAGATGTTAAACAGGCCTCAAATATTCCCAATATAGGAAATTCACCTAAATTATAAACAACTAGGTCAATTATTCCTAAATTATGATTTTCAAATAGCCTAAACGGTTCAACTAACTCAAGAATTACAATTCATCATATCAACACCTAAAACCCATTTTAAATCTAACGCAATCTCATGAACATACTATGAATTAGCTTAATCTAACAAGGGGTAAAACCTAGTCTACCTGAACACCGAAGAAGGCATACAAGATCTGCTAAAATCACCTATTTTTCCTTTTGAAAAGCTTCGGCAAGATGCCAAGCTATCAAAATCATATTCTACTAATTAATATGAGAATAATGATACCCATATTACACTATTGTGATTCGGGTCCAAAAATCACATCAAAACCTCATGTGGGTTCCACTCATGAAAATTGCATTTTTGAAACCAACCCAACCTTTTCACATGCTCAAAGAATCATTACCCTAAAAAATAGGTCAAATCTAAGCTAAATTGGGGCTAAAATTAAGCCCTCAAGGTTATGGGGGGTTTTGAACAAGAAATCAAGAAAATCTATCAAGAAAATTGTGAATTCTTACCTCAAATTGGTAGATAATTGCATAAACAAGTGTTAGAAAAGCTCCTAATCTATCCACAAGCACCAATTTTAATCTATCTCTCTAGTTAGGGTTCTAGTCTTAAGAGATTTGGTGTAGAATGAGAAAAATTTGGCTAAAATAGCCTATTTATACCTATCCTAGGTATCTGAGTCTTGCAATCGTGACCCAACCTTTGTGATCACGGTATATTGGAGCTACACCAGTGAATCGTGATCACGGTAAGCCACCGTGACCTCAACACTTGGGGCCTTCCAGTGGTATAGCGATCATGACCCTTGGATTGCGATTATGATGCACCAAATAAAAATAGTAGACTTGGAATTTTCCAAGTCTCTACCATGCCCTCAGGATTTATTCAAAATCTCATTGATCTGAGGTGGATTTATGCACCTTAGTGTTGTTATCCGGGATTAATTAGTCTTCTTTTGAGGCTTTATCTTTTGCTTAATGAGTAAATCTTGATATATTTGAGAATTTATGTGTCAAACTAAAACATTATAATGTTTAAAGTGTGTTTCAAATAATTTTAGAATCAATTTCATCACTTAGAGTTTAGACGAGGAAACTAGTGTTACTAGCTTGAGCTATGTATTATTTTAGTTGTTCTCGATGGATTCTAGTGTGTGTAATAAGTTAATAAGGGTATAAGTGTGTAATTATGTGTGGAATAAATTGTTTATAGTGTTTAAGGTTCAACCTAAATAATTCAAGAGACAAAACACTAAGTTAAAGATCAAAAGGACAAAACTAGTACTCTTAGCTTAAGTTACTAATTCGTTGTCTTGGATTGTATGTTGTTTTGAGATATAATTCGTGGTGTTTTATGCCATAGGATACTTGTATAGTTGATAATGATGATATATGGATGATAAAAAAATCTGAAAATCAAGTATAAAAAACTCCACAAGGCTTGAAAAGGATGGACAAACACATGGGACAAGACTTGACCAAAAATGGACATTTTGGAGTCATTGACGCGCCACAGACCTTAGGCACCGTGTTAGGGACGTGAAATGGAATTGGGAGAATTATAAATGACCAATTAAAGTATATAAACATGATTAGGGCGTTACAAATACCCTAGGCACCGCGATAATGGCGTGGCACGACCCAATGTCAAAATCGCCAGCTTGTGTCCAAGTATAAATAAGACACTTAGTTGTTATGTTTCATACCATGGACGACCTTAGGAATTGAAGGTATGATGGAGAACACTTAAATTAGAGTTTTTATTCCATTAATTTGTTTTTTATTATGGATTTTAACATGTATTCATTCATTATGATTACTGTTATGTCCATGATCGGCAAAACACCCTTTTTTAGGGTTAAGGCCAAGAACATGAGTATTATTTTTATGAATTGATTTGGTTATTGTTATTTATTATTATTCACTTTTTATTTATACTTTTTATTACTATTTTAAGGATTCACAACCCTTAGAATACATGCATAATTATTTTATGAACCCAAAATGAGGAACAAGAGGATAGAATGTGGGATAAATAGAATAGGATTGTAATCATCTAATTGAATGAAGTTATAATTTGTATTTAGGATATGAATATACCTAAGTGACCTATTTAGTTAAATTAAGGTATGAACTATGAATAAATTTAACTTAGTTCTCACATCCATGCTCAATGATGTAGTTGTGAGGCTAAGTTATATAGGTGCTTATAGGCTCGAAAGACCATAGTCATAATATCAACCATGTGAATCAACAACCAAGATAAGTAACCTAAACGATGAAGCTCAGTAGAGTATTATGATTGTTCGTAGAGCATTAACCCTGGGTTTCTCCCCTTTTATTATTCAAACCTTTACTTTATCACATTATTTTATATACATTATGTCTTAACTTTCAAACTCTTTGGGTTACGTTAGCATTGAGTTAATCTTAATAGTTGGACTAGTCTGAGATAGTTGTTAACACAAGTCTTTGAGGGATCGATACTTGGATTATAAAAGTCCACTATATTACTTGGTAATATCACGTACACTTATGTGTGTGCAATAAGTTTTTGGCACTATTTCCATTGACTTGTAATTTGGAAACGATTGTAGTTTTAGTTTCACTTTTTACCTTCTTTGTTACTTTTCACTTGATCTTGGCTTCTGAATTTGTAGGCACAAGTAGTAGACTAGTAAACTGGCAAGGGACAGGGAGTTGGTTGAACTAGACCTCAAGATCGAGCAATGCTTTCACCAACAGGAGAGAAACAGTCCTTCTCTATTGTATTCCGCAGATTCAGGAGGAATAGGATATTACTTCTCCCATGGCTGAGGATCCACCCCTCCGCAGGACAATATACAAAGTGAAAATACTACTCGCAACTAATGTGACTTCTGCTATTTGTAGACCGACTACTGGAGGCAGATTTGAATTAAAGTAGAACATGGTGAAACTTTTTCACAGCAGTGGTCAATTCACCAGGCTCTCACATGAAGATCCACAGGTTCACTTGCAGAATTTCATAGAAATCAGTGATACATTCATCCCGATGGGTGTGAAATAATTATGTGAAAATAACACTCTTCCCCTTTTCACTCTTGGAGGAAGCAAAGAAGTGGTTGAACACTGAGATGATAGGTTTAATTACAACTTAGTATGACTTATCCCAAAAATTTCTCATCCAATTTATCCCATGTGGAAAGACTGCGAGACTTTGCAGTGAGATTTTAAGATTTGAGCAGAGGCCAGATGAGAACTTGTATTATGCTTGGCAGAGGTTCAAAGTTTTTCTTTGGGACTATCCTTATCACTAGCAATTTAATGAGGTACTAGCTTACACCTTTGTTGAGGCATTTGACCATAACAGGAAAATTTTGCTAGATTCAGCTGCAGGTGGTCAGGCTTTGAAAAAGACTTATGATGAGCTATACAACTTGTTGAATTTAATTGCACAAGGAGATTCAGATTGGCATGGTGATATCCCAAGGATCTCAGTGAAAAATGATGGGAGTATGATCGAAGTAGGTAGCATAACAGCCTTAGCCACCTAACTTTCAGCTATGCATAATCAAATAATGAATCAATTCAGTAAGTTGGGTATGTAGAAGCCTCAGTCTCAAGTTAATATGGTGCATCAGGATCCGGTGTTCTGTGAGATTTATGGCAATAGTGGCCACTTTGTAGACTTGTGTGGTACAAATCCTGAATTCATTAATTTTGTGGGCAATTCTCAAAAGACAAATTATGCAAATGCCTACAACCAAAATTAGAAGTCTCAGCCCATACATTCCTGGGGAAACAACCAAAAACAATAGTTTCATCAACCACAGTATAAAAAACCATCCAGCAACCTTGTGGAAACACTACAAAAGATCCTAGCTAATCAAGAGAAGATGGCTGCTGATATCAAAAATCAGCAAATTACATAGAAATAGTTAGAGCAACAGTTGAGGCAATTGTAGCAGGCACATAATATCAGGCCTCAAGGTGGTTTTCCAAGTGACAATGAACCTCTGTAAAAAGTAATGGCAATCACATTCAGAAGTGGTAAAAATTTGTATTATGGACCTCTAAAGACAAATAAAAAGGTAGATTCAGAGCTGGTTCCTCAACTAGTTACAGACAAAGTTACTAATAATTCGGGTAAGTTTGAGTACCCAAAGACTATAGATGTTGACAAGGAAAGACCACCACCACAATTCCTACAGAGATTCATGAAAGCCACAGAAGATTCTAGTTTTAAGAAGTTCTTTGACACGTTTAGAGAACTCTACATTAATATGCCTCTTTTGGATATTTTGCAAGGAATGCCAAGCACTTGAAGGATATAGTGGTGAGTAATAAAGTGAAGTTGCAGGACATTAATATTATGGCATTGACGGAGGAGTGCAACTCTATAGTAGTGAAAAAGATGACCGAGAATCTTAAGGACCCTGGGAGTTTCATCCTCCCTATATAGATTTGTGACAATGAAGAAGTCCATGCCTTGAGTGATTTGGGGAAAAGTATAAATTTGATGCCTCTATCAATGTTCAAAACTCATGGGTTGGATGAGACAAGACCATGCCCTTTGATACTGTGATTGGCGAACAAGACTATAGAGAAGCCCAATGGAATAATTGAGGACGTCCTCATAAAGGTCGGTAAGTTTGTAATTCCTGTTGATTTTATTATTTTGGATTCTGATGCAGATTATAGGGTACCAATCATTTTGGGACGTCAATTCTTAGACATAGGAGGAGCATTGATAGACGTGAGAGAGTGCACTCTCACAATGAGATTGTATAATGAAGAGGTAGTTTTTTGACACGACCCGACCAGGGGCCTTGTTGTAATGGGTTTCGTAAGTCTGATCGGGACCGGAGACCACCCCTGTTACCCAACCCTCCAGATGCCTTCCCTGAGTTGGCTAAATTTTGAGCATTTAATAACCGTGACCGGCCCACCGAGTCCAACCATCCCACACCAATCGCCTAACTGTACCAAACCATTCTGAAGGCCATAAACCAGGACATAACCAAATAAGTTCTAAAACATAATATAATTAATCCTAAAATAAAATAAAATAGAACAACCAACAATCCCATCGACCGGTGTCATCCCCAATACCAGTACCAATGCCAAGGTTGACACTAATACCGATACCTCCCATTCCAACCCATAGCAATTCCACAAAGACTCTAACCAAAAGAGTAATAAAATTTGGTTGAGACATGTCCCCAAACATGACCAAAACCAATATCCAAAATAAAATCAAAGTGTCTAGAGATATCCATAACATGAAATGGAGCCTTCTAAAAGGATGAAAGCTCACCATTTTAGTCCAAATGTTAATCCTCGAGTCAATCAATATGTAGAAGGAGTAGAACGATCGGTTCCTACATAGCGTGGGTATACAACCGCCAGTAGATGGGTTAGCGGGTGAAGCTAGTATGATCTTAGGAAAAGGATAAAATAATGCCATTTATAAATCCAAGTAAAACCATGCATATGCACACAACCATAGACACACACACACACATATATATATAACCATGTCGGGAAAGGGGACCAGGTTTAGCATGCCATTAAAACCTTTACCTCAGGTGTGTAGCTTTACCTTCCTAATCCACCCATGGGCTATATGCATTCAGCTCTTCCTGATAAAAGGACCCCATAGCGTGTATCCACAAGACCAGGGAAGAAAACCTGGGATGACTAGTACATCCCTTAAAATATAGTGTGACATCATGCACACGATCACCAAGACCAACCTCATATCGACAAATATAAGTTTCCAGTTTTTATCCCTCCGAGACCTCCACCTTCCACCGCTTTACTACACATCCCACCATTATTGCCCAATTAAAACCATTACCAAACAACCAACCAATCGATTTAATATTTATTAACCAAGGCCATTTAGTGGTGTTTCATGAGTGGGGAGCTCACCAATTATTTGCACTCAACATTAGTGCATATTGCTATGCTTTGAATGAGTAAATGAGACTTAATTGCCATGCAATGCACTAATATATATATTTTTCAAGTAAAGAATTGATGAGATTGAAAGACATGGATTAAAGCTAAAAGTTGATCAAAAGAAAGCTAGAAAGTGTGACTTGCGACTCAAAGCAGACATGGCCTCAGTTACCGCGGTCGCGGCCTAAGGACCACGATCACAATTAGTTAAGTAGAGAACAAATACAACTTCAGGTAATGCAATTGCGGTCGTAGGAACACAATCATGGTCCATCAAGAAGGTTATTATACCGCGATCGTGCTTCTCTAGCCACGACCGTGGTAGGCACGATCACAGTCAAAGATCCACGATTGCGGCATAAAAGGATTAACAAGCAAGGGAATTTTGTTCAATTGGGATAGCTAATTAAAAATTTCTATAGAAGACCCAAATTCTTTTCCCTAGGGAATTTTGCAATAGATGAGAACAAGGTGGGAGAGACAAGCAAAACCCTAGAATTTAGGGAAAAAAATCTATTTTGTACCTATTGTTACAAGAAGAAGTGGGTGAAATTGAAGTGTGGAAGTGAAGATTATTTTTATCTTCTATTATTACGGATTCCATGAAAGATTGTTTGGTATAATTCTTCCTTCTTACTCCATGAGTAGTTAATTTCTTTAATATTGGGATTATGTTGAACTAAAGTATATTTGTGTGTGGGGATTGATGTGTTTGTATGAATTTTAGTTGTTAAGTATGGATTCCACCATTGGTTGAGATTAATAGTTGCAATTTATGGGTGAAATCCCCAAATCTCCAAATATTTATGATGTGTGCCCAAACTCTAGAAACCCTTCATCATCCTTGAAAAAGGGATAAAGGTGAGGTTATGGGAACCCATAACATCCTTGAAAGATGGATATAGGGTGACAAGGCAATGGTGGACAATCAATCCTATGGTTTACTACCTTTTGCAATCTTAGAAATAAGTGTAATTGGAGTGCAAATCATGTCAAGGGCATTATCATAGAAATAGGGATGCCCAACTAAGGTTTTGGGTGACTATGAATAGCACACTTGTTAGGTGCTTGAAAGAGCCAATGGGTGAAATCCTTGTGCTTTTGTTGAAAGAATAACCACAAAGACTATTGACCTAGCCTATCCCTCACTTAACACCTAATTTTCATGTTAAACTATCAACAACCTATACATTCTTTACCTTTAGGTCGACATAATCCAAAAATTCTCTCTAACCTTGCATTTAAATTAAACGTGATATAATAGTGTGTTGTTTGACCAAAGATTGTTGCAAACAAATCCAAATTAATCACCCCTACTTTATCTTATATGTTGCATTTATCTATACCTTGGGTAACCTTTTAGTAATTAGAACACCCATAAGATTTGAAATTTATAATTTGCTCCTTATGGATTCGACCCCAACGCGAGTTAGGTTATTGACAACGACTGCTTAACCCCTCAAACATGGGAGTGATTTGAGTATTATCAAAATGACACCATTTTTGGGAAGTGGAATATAGATTTTGCTTATGCAGTGTGATTGTTACTTGGGTGTACCCGTGGTGAGTGTGGCTTAATTTTGTTATTATTTTTCTATTTTTAAATAAGTAAACATTCTTCTATCCACATAATCATGAGTCAAGAGGACTTGGATTATCTCGATGCTAAAGATCATGAAAGTGTTATTTGTATTCCCCCTTTCAAGAAGCATGGAGTATTCTTTGTCACAAGTATAATGATGCAATTGCTCCACTTAAAGGAAATTTTTGGGGGTGTAGCCCATGAGGACCAGAATGCACACTTGAAGGGTTTCTTGGAAGTTTGTGCTCCTTTCAATGTTGCACATATGTCCCAAGAGTCTATCCGGTTGCGCCTTTTCCCATTCTTACTTACGGGGAAAGCGGTGCTGTGGCTAAGAACTTTTCCAGTCGGATCAATTACTTCATGGGAAAATCTTATGGAGGACTTATTAACTCCATACTTTCCACCTTCTATAATGGTGAAATTGCGGGATGCGATTGTTAATTTCCGCTAATAACATGAAGAACCATGGTTTGATGCTTGGGGAAGATTCAAGGAGACACTCTTAAAATGCCCTAACCATGAGATACTGGAGAATATGATTCTCCAAATATTTTATTGGGCATTGGATCAACTAAATAAGGCCATTGTGGACAACTCAATCGGTGGATCATTCATTAACACGCCATATGAAGTTGCATCAAAAGTTTTGAATCAAGTGGCAATATTGTGTAAGGATTGGGACATAAAGGATGCTGAGGTGGATGTGGGGTCTACCTCCTCATCCTTTATGTACCAAGATAAAAAGAGAGAATAAAGATAGAAAAAGGAAAATATGGACAAAGTGCTGTCATATCTTGAACTCCTTATCGATCATATCGTGGGAGACCCGATGGAAAGTGTAAGTGATATAAGTGCATGAGAAGTTGAACTATGTGTTGGTGTGGAGGAAGAAGAAAATGATGGTACTTTAGATATGGTCCTTAAGATCTCAGAGGATTTTCATCTTGCCCCTCAAGTACAAAATGGAAATCAAGGTCAAAACTGGGAAAGCTTAAGCTTGGCGTAATGTCAAAGGAAAGAGGAAATCAATAGACATACATTGGCATAGATCTTAAATAACATTGAGAGGACTAGTGAAATGGTAAATGAGATGCAAAGTGATTTCTCTGTGCTCCACCAAATGGTTATGTCCTACTCAACCGTCATTCAACAATTTGAGGCAAAATTAAGCCAAATATCAAAGTATCTCATGGAAAGGCAAAGTAAAGAAATGCAAAATGGGGTGGAAACAAAAACAAAGAGGAAAAGGTCCAATGATGAAGAGCCAAAGCTAGGTGAGCTTATGATGGGAAAGCCAATAGTTAATGATTGTCAGATTATCCCTATGTTATCTAAACCCATCCATCCTCCTTTCCCCAAATGGTCCTTGATAAAGGGAGAGAATGCAAAGATTAACAAGTTCTTCGATAAATTTAGCACCCTATCTATCAATATTCCTCTTATTGAGGCCTTGCAAGACATGCCGGGGTATGCTAAATTTATGAAGGATTTGGTATCTAAAAATAAATTTATGGGGAATGAAACAACAAAATTAATACATCATTGTAGTTCTATCATGACAAGAACCTATGTGGAAAAAAGAGAGACCCCGGTGCTTTTACAATTCCATGCACCATCGACTTGTTTAAATTCACAAAAGAATTGTGTGACCTTGGAGCAAGTGTAAATTTAATGGCTTATGCCATATTCCACAAGCTTGGATTGGGGAAGCCAAAACCCACTAAAATGAAGTTTCTTATGGCTGATCGATCCATCAAAAAGCCAATGGGTATTCTCCATGATGTACTAGTAAAAGTAGACTAGTTTATCTTTCCGGGAGACTTTGATATTTTAGATTGTACGATGGATGTTGAAGTCCCTATTATCCTTGGAAGACCATTTTTGGCTATTAGAAAAGCTTTGGTGGATGTGGAATCTGGCGAACTAAAATTTTGGTTGAATGATGGGGAGGTATCCTTCAATGTATTTAAATCCATAAAACAACTGATGGACTTGCAAGTCATCTCAGTGATTGATATTATTGATGGGGATGTAATAAAAAATTTTGATGTGAGATTATTGGATGATCCTTTAGTTGGAGTGCTATGGAATTATGAAAAGGATGAAGTGCAAGAGTACGATAAGGTGGTTGCATCTTTAGTGGGGCTTGGATTTCACACCAAGAACCCGATAAAGTTGGACCTTGATCTAAAACACTGCGAGAGCCCACCCATAAAACCATCCATCCTTGAGGCTACAAAGGGTTAATTGAAACCCTTGCCACCCTATCTCTAATATGTGTTTTTGGGGAAAGATGATACATTACCAATCATCATTTCAAGTGACCTCGACTCCTCTCAAGTAGAAGAATTGAAGTTGGTGGTAAAAAGTCCATTCAGGCCATTAGGTAGATAATAACTGATAACAATCGAATAGCTCCCAACATTTGTTCTCAGAAAATTAAACTTGAGAAAAATGATATACCAAGTGTGGAACATCAAAGAAGGTTGAATCAACCTATGCAGGAGGTGGTAAAGAAAGAAATCATCAAGTGGCTTGATGCGGGAGTGATATATACTATATCCAATAGCATATAGGTGAGCCCGATACAATGTGTCCCCAAAAAGGGTGGTATCACGATAGTTGAAAATGAAAAGAATGATCTCATCCCCGTCCAACCGGTCATCGGATGGCGGGTGTGCATGGACTACATGGACCGAGAATACCATTTTTCGATGCCTTTCATAGATCAAATGCTAGATAGGATCACTAGTAGATAATGGTATTGGTTCTTGGATGGTTACTCGGGGTACAATAAAATTTGTATCACCCCGGAGGACGAAGAAAAGACAACTTTTACTTGACCATATGGGACATTTACATTCAAGAGAATGCCCTTTGGGTTGTTCAATGCCCCGACAACCTTCCAATGCTGCATGTTATCAATATTTGCGGATATGGTTGAAGAATCTATGGAAGTGATTATGGATGACTTCTCAGTAGTGGGGAACTCTTTTAAGTCATGCCTCAAACATTTGGGTCAGGTGCTTGAAAGATGCGTGGAGACAAACCTTGTTTTGAATTAGGAAAAGTGCTATTTTATGGTCAAAAAAGGCATTGTCTTAGGCCACAAGATATTGGGAAAGGACATTCAAGTCGATCAGGCGAAGGTTGACGTAGTTTCCAAGCTTCCACCTCCTCTTTCTATAAAGGGTGTTCAAATTTTTCTTGGTCATGCTGGGTTCTACCAACGTTTCATCAAGGATTTTTACAAGATAACTCACCCTACGTGTAAAATTCTTGAGAAAGAATCTAAATTCAACTTTTATGAGGCATGTTTTAAAGCTTTTCACCATCTTAAGGAATTTCTCATTTCGGCCCCCATTATTGTGGCCTCAAATTAGTCATCCCCGTTCGAGGTAATATGAAAAGTAAGTGGTATTGCATTGGGTGCAGTGATAGGGAAACACAAGGACAAAATATTTCATCCTATCTACTATGCGATCTAAACCTTGAATGACGCCCAACACAACTACACCGTCATCGAGAAAGAATTATTGGCGGTTGTCTATCCCTTTAAAAAGTTTTTCTCCTATTTATTAGGCATGGTGCACATAGGTCACGCCACCCTTAAGTACCTAATGTCCAATAAATAAGCAAAGCCACACCTAATTATATAGATTTTGCTCTTACAAGAGTTCAATTTTAGGTGAAAGACCAAAAAGGGTTTGAGAATCAGGTGGTCGATCATCTTTCATTCCTAGAAGGTAACAATGAAAAGCATGAGGAGATAAAAATTGATGATGCTTTACCCGATGAATTAGTCATGACCATCATGGGAAATAATACACCATGGTATGTCGACTTTCCCAATTTTGTAGCGAGTGGTGTACTCCCCGAGGGACTGAGCTACCATCAAAAGAAATAATTTTTGTTTAATAAAAAGCGATATTTTTGGGACGAACAATTTTTTTCAGGAATGTGTGGATGGTGTTATTAGGTGGTGCATCATGGATATTAAAATAAATGATATCTTGAAAGCTTGTCACTCTTCGCGTTACAGTGGTCACCATGGGGGAATCCGCACTACTGCCAAAATACTCCTATATGGATTTTATTAGCCATCCATGCATAGATACACCATTGAATGGGTAAGATCGTGCTACCAATGTCAAATGCATGGTGGTATTTCAAGAACACATAAGATGCCCTCAAGACAAACCTTGAAGTAGAGATCTTTGATGTATGGGGAGTTGATTTTATGGGTCCTTTTGTAAGCTCCTTTGGGAATAAGTACATATTGGTGGTGGTTGGTTATGTCTCTAAATGGGTGGAAGACATCACACTCCCTACTAACGAGAGCAAATGTGTTACCTCATTTATGAAAAAGCATATTTTCATAAGGTTCGGAATACCTCGTGTCATCATTAGTGATGGCGGCTCATATTTTTGTAACCGGGTATTTGGGGCTCTACTTTATAAGTATGGGGTTAAGCACAAAGTCAAAACTCTATATCACCCTTAAATGAGTGGTCAAGTGGAGGTGTCGAATCAAGAAATCAAGCCAATACTAAAAAAGACAGTGAATGTAATCCACACAAATTGGGCAAGACAACTTGATGAAGCACTTTGGGATTATAAAACGACCTATAAAACTCTAATTGGAATATCTCCCTACCAATTAGTGTTTGGAAAGGCATGTCATCTACCCACCGATCTTGAGCATAAGGCCTTGTGGGCTTTGAAGAAGTTGAACATGAATTGGGGAGAAACCTCTGAGACGCGGGTCACAAAGCTTTATGAGATAGAGGATTTTCGACTAAAAGCTTATGAGAGTTCGTCTTTGTACAATGAGAAAATAAAAAAATGGAATGATGCTCGAATATTAAGATGAGAATTTCATGTTGGAGAGAATGTGTTCCTCTACAATTCCCTCTTGAAACTCTTCGTGGGGAAACTCTGCTCAAAATGGTCAGGACCGTTTGTGATTTCTAATTTCCATCCTAGTGGTGCCGTTGAATTGGAAGATCAATATGGAAAGAAATTTTTAATAAATGGTCAAAGGGTGAAACACTACAATGCGAAAATTCCCGTGGTGGCCAAGGTAGAGTTTGTTCATTTCAAGGATGCCATGTATTGAAAAAGGGGAGAGTCGTGCTGCGACATTAAATTAGGCACTTGGTGGGAGGCAACCCCTCTTTGACTCATTTAGTATTTGTTTTAATGGTTTGTAGGTCTATTAATTTAAGTGGTGTGCCTAGAAAAATAGGGGAAATAGAGCAGGAAAACTGGCAGCTGTGCAGGAAATAAGAAATAGAGAAAAAAATTGGGGAGTTCAATCTCAGTTACCACATTTGAAGAAATTAGACCGCGATCGCAGCTTCGTGATTGTGGTTCTATTGGTGTGATCACGACATCAGACTCCCAAACTGTCTACTATTTATGGGAGCCTTTCTTATCCCTTATACCTCTTAAATTTGCTTCAGTAAGGACACTTGGTGTAGTGAGGCTACCTGGGTTTTCTTAAGCTGTGTACAAACTTTTCCCTATGATAGATTAAGTGACGACATTTTTAAGGGTAAAGTATTGTGTTTGGGTCTTGATCTATAGATACAGGGGAAGTCTGAATACCCATGGCATCATTGTCAATATAATGAAAGTCTGAGTACCTGTGGCATTGATAATTTGGGATCGCATTCATACCCATTGGAGAAGTTTAGTATCCATCAATACTATATCATCATGGATAGTCTATAGCCTACTTTCTAATGCTCTTGTAAGTATAGCATGCTGAGTTAATGCTTGACGACTTTCTAGCACCTCTTGGTTAGTTGATGAAATAACATATGGCAGTTTTGGAGTGTAGTTTTGGTTATTCCTTCGGGATGAGTAGTTTAGGGGGAAGGTATGTTTAGGACTGGATCTGGTTTATGATATCATAAATATAGGAGGTTCAAGATTTGATTAGGAGATGGAGGGTTCATTTTAGGATAAAGTGGGTAGTGGTGGCCATTCCTGTGGTCTATAGGAGACTTTGAATGGATGTTTGACTACTCCTTCATCTGAAGGACCTTGTTAATGGGGTTTTTGGAATCCCCAATACTTAGCCCATTCTAGCTCGTCTTCCTCCTCATCACAATCATTCAACCAGTCCTCTTGACATTCCCAATAGTCACAGTCATGTAGTGTCCTATAAATGGATCCTTGAACCAGTGTACAATATGCCCATCTTGAGTGAATTATTGTATCTATTTCTAGTCATTCATGGTACTCTTGAGATATCCTGACATATTCCCTAGATCTTGATTTTTTTATCCAAAAAGGTGTCAGTAAGGGTGTTCATACGGACAGAGAGATGCTTTGTAAGTTTTTCTTAGCAAATACAGGTTTTGGTGTTCGGAGATATTGAGAATGAACTCTCATCATCTCATAAATTTTGAGCCATGAGTTTGGCAAATCATGAGGATTTCTTCCTTAGAGACATCTCTTGGGATTTGGATACACTGGGTCATTTCTTTGATGGCATCTATGGTTAAGGACAACGAGTGGTGGCCTCCTAGAAGGGATACGTTTTGTTTGTGGTTTTGGACTTGATAAACTATCTAGTGTGGTAATGTTAAACTATCTGGTGGGGCTTCAATGATATGGAATTGAATCCTCAATGACTTTGTTAGATATGACTCAGAGAGGGACAGGTTAAAGTTGGGTAACATGGTAGTAACGGCTGTCCCTGAGTCCAGTGTGATTTCCAAAGTACCCAAGTTCGCACGTTGGTACTCTCCAAATCTAGTGTCAAGAAGGGAAAGGCATTCCCTTATTGGCTATCTATCTCTCCCTTGATATGTTAAGGCAATTTGAATAGTATCAAAATTGATATGGGTAAAGTTATATCTCTGCTACTGCTGTGGAAAATCCTTTTGCATCTACAGAGTGATTAACTATTTAGCTGGAGTGTTAAGGACATACTACTCAAGTTTTGTTCCATTGAAGTATTCCTTAAATCTTTCTAGTTTCCATTGATTAAAGGAATCAATCTGTAACTCTGGATTACACTTTTTTCTAGCAAAGACAGAATAAGGGTTTGGTATAAGTAGTTATGTAGAACACAAATCTTGTTTTTTTGACAATATATCTACTTCATAGAGATAGTATTTCTTGTATGACAGGGTTCTGTTGATGGTTGGAGACATGTGTAGTGTTTCCAAGAATCTACATAAACTTGTCATAGAAGACATGGATAGTGACGACTCTAAGATGGACATATTTTTGGTATTTTCTGGACTATAAAGACTCGATGTATTTGTTCTAAAGATCTAAGGAAAAGACTTAGTAAAGTGTAAAATCTTTTTGTATTTTTGTGGACAATAGAACTCAATTTATTTGTGCTAAAGATCTAAGGACAGGATATAACTAATATTTGTTCTAGAATCTAAGAAAGGAAACTGCTACTCGATTATGTACAAGATGCAGAATACAATAACTGGAAAGCACTGACTCTGATAATGGAAATAAAACTATGACGTAAATATGTACAGGACTTTGATAGTGATATAAAAAAATAAATACTACGAACGGATCTAAAGTTAACAGCTAAGACAGAGTAAAAGTAAAATAAAAATAAAAATAAAAATGTAAAGCTGGCTCACACATTTCCAATCAACAGAGGTATATGTTAACTCCTGATTTCTCCCTCTTTTAGGGAGTGGATATGGATCTGATACCAAATAGACGGGGGAACAGCGGGGCATGGAGGATTGTCGGTGGAGGTTGCTAGCAACAGACTGCTGAACTTTCCAGCAAGACAGGTGGTTTCATGACCATGTAGGTGGAACGCCATACAAAATCAAAGCTTCCATCAACACTACAGACATAAAGACTAACCTTTCCAACATGATAGGCGATTTTAATTCATTTAGGCGGTAAGCCATATGAAATCAAAGCTTTTAATTGACACACCACAACTTTTCTATGACTGAGATACACATCCATAAGGATGGTTTTCTTTAGCAGCAAAGCCTTCACAACCCTGAATGGGATGACATGACTTTGAAATTGAGCTATACATGAAATGGTTTTCCTTTGTAATAAAGGCTTTGCAACCCTCAACGGGATGGCATGACTTTGCCAGTCTTAGTATAGATAAAATCCTTTGTCTCCTTAGTGTAAAACTATTCTGTATATGACATAAAATGGTCTTATGGTGGCTCTCCCTAGACTATTTCCCTCAAGCATCTGTGAAACAAAAGGTGTACTAAGGCAGACCTCTGACCTACGTGTTCTTTCTCATTCAGGGCTGAAGCTCGTAGAAGGTTCTTCTTTCTCAGATGATGGATGGATCAAATAGATCCACATATTAGTTGAACATATCAGGAGGGTAATCTTCTATTCTAGAAGATAGTAATCTTGTCGTGTTAGCATGCGGATTTGACTAGCCTGGTGCTAGTAGTTTTATCCATTACTGGATATCAGTTATAAATCATCAGCATAGATGTTGCCTGATTCTTCATAAATCTTTATGGAGAAGAGGGTGTCCTCTATCAGTTCTTCTTCCAGTGAGAATGCTGATTCAAGGTCATCCTCTTTGCCAATATAGATTCCTGTGTGATTAGGAATTTTAATTAAAGAGGTGGATGGAGTCTTTTAACTTCTTTGCCCGAGGATAATTTCTAGCAAAGTGACCAGGCTTTTTGTAGATGAAGAAACTATCATTCTTCTTCTTGTAATATGCGGGGTTCCTTCATCTAAAATACCTATTTTCCCAGATTGCCTTGCTTCTGTCGTCGGGAGACCTTGGTAATTTAAACATCTTGAACAACAACTGCCTTTTTGATCTTGTCTTACAGCATGGGCATGAGTAGCTGGATTTAGTGATGAGGTCATATTTGTTACAGGATCAATCAAGGGATGGATTGTTTTGGACTATCTACTTCAGTATAGACCTCTTTGTGCATACGCTGTTCAGAGAGATTGGAAGATGGCCTGCAAGATGTATCCGATCTGTGGGACAGTTATGGATTTGAACTTCTCCTCTACAATCATCATTATGTGGCCTTCTAGAATCTTTGGCAGTGATGATACGAACACTTGCTTTAGGATAGGATCTTGATAGCGCCCAAGCACACACACAAGTGTACGTGGTCTTATCAAGTAGTAAAGTGGCCTTCAAGAAGCCTAGTATCGATCCCATAGAGACTTGATTTAACAATGATTCAATTCTAGTTTAACTTCTAAGATTAATTTGATGCAAAGGTAACCAAAAAGAGTTTGGAATATTGTAAAAATTAATGAAAAGTAATTAATGCATAAAGTAAAAGTCTTGGAATAGTCAATGGAGTAAAGCCCAGGGTTAAAGCACTTCGAACAATCATACTATGGTGTTGAATTTCATTCTCCAATTCTCTTATCTTAGTTGTTGATTCGTAGGGCTAATTGCATGATCACGGTCTCCCGACCTCTAACCATTTACCTAATTTGAACATTACAGCTACATCAATTGAGAGGGGATGTAATAATCCAATTAAGTGAATTAAAGCTATCATCCTACGTTTGAATCAAGTAAGACATCTAAGTACTTCCCTATCCTAGACACTAATTTGAATTCTTTATTTTATAAAAGAATATAAACCCTACTTTGTTTATTCCCACGTTCTATCTCCCTATTTCCTCTCCCGAGAACAGCAGGTCGACAATATATGTATTTTATGGGCGATCAATTCATAAAATAATTAAATTAAGAATAAACAAACAACCAAATATGATAAGCAAATCCAACAAAATTAATCCAAAACAATAGTCCTCATGTTCTTGGCTTTAACCCCGGAAAGAGAGTTTTTAACCGATAATATTCATAATCACGATCCAAATAATTGAATACAAGATATAATAATTAATAGCTAAATAAATAATGAAATAAAACCTAAAGTAATGTGTAGAATTCAAATAATTCCACATCGTTTCCATCGCTTCACCAAAATTGTTTTAGAATTGTCCAAGTACGCCTAAGTATTTATGTATAATATAATATGCCTAATCCTTGGCGGATTACAAACATATCACGTGATTTCCCCAAAAGATTCCCACCAGTTTCCTCAAAATGTGTGCAATATATTAGATTTGTAATAAATACCCAATCTGTGTATAAGTGGGAATTGTCCATAAATTGTAGCGGTGGAATACATCATGCATTGTATGCATGGCTTCCCCAAAATAGAGGGTGCATCGCATGATATTCACATGAATACATTGGAATTATACTTCTCAAATTATTATAAGGTAGTGGAGCACTGAACTGGAGCAAGCTTCGCACGCTCATCACGCGCACACACTGGAAGTTACGTCCACAATTTTGGTTAAGTCTTTATCATCCTATCTTTCATTCCTTATCTTGTGGTGTATTTTCCATAGATTTCCAGCATTTATGTAATCATTATATGACCTTATTCAAATAACAAAGCTTTCTACATAATCATAAACAACAAATTAGAGATCATAACAACACAATATTCTCAACGACGAATCAAAATAAGAGGAAGATAAGACTAATTTTCAATGATCTTCAACTTTATGTTTTGACTCTTGACTTACTCAAATTGTAGTTTGAACATTCCCAACAAGTTATTCCATTCATAATTACATATTTAAATCATTTGGAACAAATTAATCACATTAGAATCTAACGAAACCAACTAGACACACAATTAGCTCAAGCTAGTAAAACTAGTTTTCCGGGTTGAACTCTAAATGCCTCAATTAAGTGTAAACTTATTTGGAAAACACTTGGAACATTGTAATCACTTCCTTGGACACTTAAATGATTATTTATATTAATATTAAAATGTTAAGCACACGAATAACTCTCAAAACAAGGCTAAATAAGCTAGAATTGTAACGCTAAAGTGCATAATTACACCCAACATCATCACCGCACGCTTAAAGCCTTGTTTGTGCTCGAACAACTCTTTAATTTAAGTATCATAAGTTGGGGAGACTATACACTTCTACTAAATGCAAGACACTCAAGCTAGTACTACAATGACTACACGAAATGCAAGTTTCTACACAACGCATGTTATTTACACAATTGAAAGCTCATGAAAACTACTCCAAAACATCCTAGCCACAAGAATTGACTCACCTAAGTGGAAAACTCATGATTATCATTCAATCAAGGACATCATACAAATCACTTACATTCATCAAACATGTGCCCTCACAACAAGAGAGTTACCCAAAATCACTCACAATAATGCAATTTATCACATAGTGGGTACAAGAATCAAATTACACTCACTCTCACAAGGAATTCACAAGTCAGACACAATGAACCATAGGCTAGCCCTTAGTGTAGTGCTCCAATAATATCAGAATTATGAGCTTAGGATCAATGAGGTCTTTTTTCGGGTTGTAATGTAGGATAAGGGATGGGTAGGAGCTATTTGGGAATAGTGACTAACCTCTCTAAGCGCTTTAATACACTAATTTTTATAATAAAAACCAATCTTCAACAACCAAATTACACTTTTCCCACCTACCAATCACTTTTATTTTTGCCCCATCTCTTTTAAGAATTTTCACAAACACTTGGTGGACATATTATTTTTTTACCACATGAATCAATTTTTCTCCTTTTTCACAACCATGAAAATATTTCTAGCATAAATTATATCACACCCATCCACCATACATCAATTATTAACACCAATAACTATTATCTTGGGGAATCAAATTAATTTTTTTGATACACCTTACTCAATTAATTTTTCATTAAAGTTCCTAGGAGATTTTTGGATCAAATTAAGGTTTACCAATGAAGGGATTAGGCTACAAATAAGGCTACCATAGAAAAAGCTAAAGGCTTAAATGGGCTTACTAGGATAATGCACAAAGGGTAGGTAAAAAAGAAGGTAAAAACAAGGCTATCAAAGAAATGCATAAATTATCTCCTAAACCCACACTCTTTATTTTGGTTTACACACACACCAAACAATTTCTAGACATCATATGAAACAAGGAATAAAATAAACCTTACACGCACATGGCACATGATCGACTCAATCGGATCATCATAAACTCCCAACCAAACAATAGCATGAATTTAAATTTAATCCAAAAAGTACAAGAGTCACAAAAATGAGCCTAAGAGTCTCAAAAGTAGCAATTCACTTATTCCATATGCTTTTAAATTGAGCCAAAATTTAGGAATTTTCCTACTCCACACTTAAAAATCTACTTAGTCCCTAAGGTAAACTTAAAAGTAAGAAATAAAAATACTCCCTGAGGCCTCTAGGACTAGCTATTAGCATCTTTACATATAAATGAGATTCTTGGGACCCCACACTCTGTTTTTTCCATGCTCATTAGCTCAGGTTTTCGGTACTCAGACTTTTCATTAACCTGTGAGTCAATCAAAAACAAAAACTACGTGAAATAACAAAAACTAAAAACTAAAAAGAAAACATACCTTAACTTGGGTTTCCTCCCAAGAAGCGCCTGATTTAGTGTCACGTCACGACCCAACTTAACTCAACCGTATTTCTTCATCCTTTTAATCCCCTTTGGGAGCCATTTTCTCATTCGTTTCTGGCCTCTTGAGTTTTTACTCCCAAGGTCAACATCTCTCTCAACTTCAACCTTCATCATGCTGGGAAACAGTAGTATTGGAGGCTCCAACCACTCAATAAGGATGTTAGAAGAGGCCTTTGGCGAGCTAACCACCCCAAACTCATCCCCTTCAACAATAGTAATCAGGCATAAAACCTTATAGTAGGATAACGTGTTTAGTACTTTGTAAACTTTAAATACTGCCTATTCATCCTCCAACCTCATTTTTAGTGTGCCCTCTCTTACATCAATTAAAGCTCTACCCGTCGCTAAAAATGGACATCCCAAGATGATCGGTACCTGTTTGTCTGCCTCAAAATCAAGAACAATAAAATCAACAGGAATAATGAATTTACCAACCTTTATGAGCACATCCTCACTCACTCTTTCAAGATGGGTTATGGTCCCGTTTTCCAGTTGCAGTAGTACAGATCTCGGTCTAAGCTTCCCCAAACCTAATGTATTGAACAAAGATAGGGGCATCAAGTTGATACTTTTCCCTAAATCACTAAGTACTAGCACCACCTCACTATTGCCAATTTGAATGGGAAGAGTAAACTTTCCTGGGTCCTTATTTTTTTTGGTATTTTTGAGTGACTATCAAACTACACTCTTCAGTGAGTGATATTGCCTCTACATCCTTCAATTTTATCTTATTAGCAACCACATCCTTCAAGTACTTAGTGTACTTAGGCATATCCTGCAAAACATCTAACAAAAATAGGTTAATATGAAGGTCTCTGAACATGTCAAAGAACTTCTTGAACATCGTATCCTCCTTTAATTTTCTATGTTTCTGAGGGAAATAAAGTGGCGTTTCTTCAGTAGCTTTTTCTTTCGAGTACTCAAACTACTTCAATTTTTTCACAACTTTATCATTTGCTAGTGGGGGAGTCAAATTTGCATCTACCTCCTTAGTTATATTTAGAGGTTATCCTTGAAGCTCTTTACCACTCCTCAAAGTGATTGCCATAACTTACTTTTGATTTTCTGTATCTGCTGGCAGACCATCTTGAGGCCTAGTATTCAATGCTTGCTGCAACTGCCCAATATGCAACTCTAAACTTCTCTGGGTCGCTTGCAAATTTTTCATGTCCGCAGTCAACTGTGCTTGATTAGCTAACAACTACTTCAACATCTCTTCTATGTTGCTTGTTGACTGATTCCCTTGTGCCTATGATTGCTGAATTTGTTATTGTTGGGCATTCTATGGCTGAGTCTGCCACTTCATGTTGTAGGCATTACCATAATTTAACCTTTGAACATTGCCCACATACATCACCGATTCTGGATTAGAAGCACATATTGACTCTAAGTGACCATTATTATCGCAAACTTCACACCAACCTGTAGCTTGTTGGATGACATTGATTGTGGATGCAGGTTGTGCTTCTCCAAATTTCAGGCTGATGAACTGAGTGTTTATCATATTTTGCAGTGCTGGAACCTGAGTTGATAAGGCTGTGAATTGGTCCTCCTCCAATACACTCGTAATTTTTTTCGTGGCACTTCTAGAATATGAATATCACTCTAGATTTACTTATGCTATGCGGTTCAACAATGTGTACAACTCATCATAAGTCAACTCCAGTTCTTCATCACCTGCGGCTGAATCTAGCAAAATCTTTGTATTGTGATCAAATGCTTCTACAAAAGTGTGAGAAAGTACCTCATTAGACTATTGGTGGTGTGGACAATCTCGAATAATATCCTTGAAGTATTTACAAGCATGATAGAGGTTTTCATATGGCTTCTGTTTAAAGCTCACTATCTCATTGCGAAGCCTAGCAGTCTTGCCAGATGGAAAAAATTTGATGAGGAACTTTCTGGCTAAGTCATCCTATGATGTGATTGAATTGGATGGATCCGCATTCAACCACCTTTTAGCTTTCCCTAACAGTGAATAGGGAAAATGTGTCAGCCTCACATAATCCTTATTCACCCCAGTCGGAATGAATGTATCAGTAAGCTCAATGAAATTCTATAAGTGGACTTGTGGATCCTCATGTAAAAGCCCTGCAAACTGTCACTGCTGATTAGAAGTTTCACCATGTTGTGCTTTAACTCGAAATTCCCCTTAGTAGACGGTATTTGAATTGGGGAAGTCAAGCTTGTTAGAAGTAGGACTTCTACTTCCCTAGCTGTCCTGCGTGCTTGTTGTTTTGCAGCCATTATAGAAGGATTCTTTTGGTCTTATGCGATTTGAGGAATTTCAGAAAGAAGGGTTGCTTTTATCCTTCATTGATGAAAAAAATTAATCGGGTTTGAAATTGGGTTCAATCAATTACTGATCCCTTGACAACTTCCTACTTTTAAAACCTATTTCCTGCAAAAAGAAACATCAACAACAAGCGTAAAGACACCAAATAAATCTAAAAGTAAAACTAAAATAAATAATTGCCAAAATACAAGTCCCCGACAACGGCGCCAAAAACTTGACAGCGCCCAAGCGCACATAGAAGTGTATGTGGTCTTATCAAGTAGTAAAGTGGCCTTCAAGAATCCAAGTATCAATCCCACAGAGACTTGATTTAACAATGATTCAATTCTAGTTTAACTTCTAAGATTAATTTGATGCAAAGGTAACCAAAAAGAGTTTGAAATATTTTAAAAATTAAAGAAAAGTAAATAATGCGTAAAGTAAAAGTCTTTGAATAATCAATGGAGTAAAGACCAGGTTTAAAGCACTTCAAACAATCATACTATGTTGTTGAATTTTATTTTCCAATTCGCTTATCTTGGTTGTTGATTTGTAGGGTTAATTGCATGATCACGATCTCCCGACCTCTAACCATTTATCTAATTTGGACATTACAACTATATCATTGAGAGGGTATGTAATAATCCAATTAAGTGAATTAAAGCTATCATCCTACATTTGAATCAAGTAAGGCATCTAAGTACTTCCCTGTCCTAGACAATATTTTGAATTCTTTATTTTATAAAAGAATACAAACCCTACTTTATTTATTCCCACGTTCTATCTCCCAATTCCCTCTCCCGAGATCAAAAGGTCAACAATATATATATTTTATGGGAGATCAATTCATAAAATAATTAAATTAAGAATAAACAAACAACCAAATATGATAAGCAAATCCAATGAAATTAATCCAAAATAATAGTACTCATGTTCTTGACTTTAACCCTGGAAAGAATGTTTTTAGCCGATAATATTCATAATCACTATATAAATAATTGAATACATGATATAATAATTAATAGCTAAATAAAGAATGAAATAAAATCTAAAATAACGTGTAGGCTCCAAATAATTCCACACCATTTCCACCGCTTCACCAAAATTGTTTCAGAATTGTCCAAGTACGCGTAAGTGTGTATATATAATATAATATGCCTAATCCTTGTAGGATTACAAACATCGCCCATGATTTACCCAAAAGATTCACACCAGATGCCTTAAAACGTGTGCAATATATTTTATTTGTAATATATACCCAATCCGTATATAAGTGGGAATTGTCCATAAATTGGAGCGGTGGAATACATCATGCATCGCACGTATGGCTTCCCCAAAATAGAGGTTATGATGCACGATATTTGCATGCCTCGACTGGAATTATACTTCTCAAATTATTCTAAGGAATTGTATCACTAAAATGGAGAAAGCGTTGCACGCTCATCGCGTGCACACACTGGAAGTTGCGTCCACAATTTTGGTTAAGTCTTTATCGTCCCATCTTTCATCCCTTATCTTGTGGTGTATTTCCTATGGATTTTCAGCATTTATATCATCATTATATCACTATATTCAGATCAAAAAGCTTTCTACATAATTATACACCATGAAATAGAGATCATAACAACACAATATTCTCAACGATGAGTCAAAACAAGAGCTAAGATAAGGCTAATTTGCAATGATCTTCAACTTTATGTTTCGACTCTTGACTTACTCAAAATGAACTTTGCACATTTCCCATAAGTTATTCCACTCATAATTACACATTTAAACCATTTGAAAAAAATTAATCACATTAGAATAGAATGAAACCAACTAGACACACACCTAGCACAAGCTAGTAAAACTAATTTTCCGGGTTGAACTCTAAATTACTTAATTAAGTGCAAACTTATTTGGAAAAAACTTGGAACATTGTAATCACGTCCTTGGATACTTAAATGCTTTTTTGTATTAATATTAACACGTTAAGCACATAAATTACTATGAAAAAAGGCTAAATAAGCTAGAATTGTAATGCTAAAGTGCATAAATACACCCAACATCAGATCTCCACCTAACTCAAATTAGATCTTTGCCATCTTCTTAAAGTGTATATTGATTACATTTCTAGAGAATGATAGAAACTTCATCTCTAAAAGCTATCGTTGGAGCTTTGCTTGTCTCTGGCCTGGGTATTTTTAGAATACCTCATACATGATCCTGATATTAAAAGAGAAGTCCCAGGATGTCAGATAAGTGTTCTTATCAGAAATCTCAAGAGCCCTCCATCAGTCTCTAAGTATTCTAGAGAATCTGGATGTGAACTCCGAGAGTATCATGTATTTCTCCTATTCAGCCAGATTCCTTGTTATCATCCAAGTGTAGGAGTCTTGGATTCTCTAAGGCCAGGATAAATTATTGATGTCGTCGAGAGTGAAGGTGTGAAATTTGGTTCCCATGGCTTTTATTACTGGCGTACCTGGATATGACCTTATTTCTAGGATAGGATCATCCGTTATCTTGTCTTGGTCATCAACAACTATGGAGACTTCTGGTTCCTTGGAGTGGTTCATGTATATTGGTGGATTGTATTCTTTTAGAAAATTAATTAAAGATTAAGGAGTATCCTCAATGTATTCCCACAAATCAACAGATTCCTCGCTGTCTTTCATGTATCCATCAGCTAGAAAGTTTTCGTCGGTGTCAGAGTGTAGATCTGTATTAGAAGAATCTTTTTCACTTGGAGTAGGACAAATGGTATTAATATCCTGTATTTTCTCATTGCACTTTAGAGATTCTTCTAATAGATAAAGGACTGCAGTGGATTAAGGATTTGGAACTGCATCATCAGTGATGTTCAAGCCATACAAATTCGGGATAAGTTAGTCTAAATCCGCATCTGGATCACAATAGGAAGACAATCACTTATGATTGAGAAGTTCATCATTCAAGGCATTCCATTCTTTATCTTCATATGACACTTCTGGCTTGTGGATAATCAGATTGTTATTTGGGAAAGTGATGTTGTGGTACGAGATCATCATGGTCCCTCTTTCTGTGTTGGATTCTATTTTTCTTTTGGACTGCTTCTGAGTTTCATCTACTTTTATTTTGGAAGCGATGACATCTTTCCATTCCCATGCATGCTTAACAATGTCAAACTCCTTTTAATATTGAGGTCCTAGTGATGTAGGCATATGTGAGCTTGAAGTAGAAGTGGGAAAGATATGGCTCGTCTTTGGTGGAGAGTATGTATGTGGCGACATTGGGACAAGGTTGGATCTGGTAGTGAGCTATGGGTTCTCTGGGGTTGAAAACTGTCGTGTATTAGATGTTGGATTTTTTCTTTTAGAAAAGCCATTTCCTTTTGCTGTTGGTCAAAGAAATGAGACAGTGAGTTTCCTGGCGGACATATATCATATTGCATAGATTAGAGCTTGAGTTCCAAGTGGTAGATAAGTCATCATGCTGATTGGATGCTTGCTCTGCCCTCTTGTTCATTCCTTCAACTTTACTTGATAACTTATTCTGGAAGTGATCAACATTCTTTATATCTTGGTTGATGTTGGAAAATATCCTATTTTGGCACATGGAATTTTCAGACTGCCAGTTGAGTGTTGCATCTGTGTCGCTGGGGGACATCTTTTCTCTAGATGACAGGATAATAGTTTTAGCTGGTATGTTTGGTGCATGGCTCATGTTATCCTTTTCGAAGGGTTTGTTGGGAAATCATCTAAGTGACCGCTTCCAGAGTGAGACATCATGAACAATGTGGTTGTAGGCTGTTTATCTTTAGTTTTGGTAGTTTTAGTTTGTCGCGGAGAGGGTGAGGTATCTCCTTGGCACATGTGGCATTTGCAATTCTACTTCCATGGATAGTGTCCGGAGAAAGCACATTTGATCCACTAAGTATATCAGCCGTCATGCCAATTTCGTTTCATATTCATGGAAAGGACTTTGACATCTACGTTGCATGGACAAAGCCAACTTTATTTTGTATTCATGGAAAGTATCTTCGAAGTTTACCCCTTCAGAAAAGAGAAAGAAAGAGCAAGAGAGATTAGCCAATAAATATTTTTTTGAGAGAAAGTAAACTATATACGAGGCTTTTAGGTAGAGAGAATGATAATCTCGCTAGAGTGAATATTCTAAGTATAGAGAATGTTTCCCTCTTCATTAGGGCCTAGGCTTTCTTTTATACGAGAAGGAAGACTACGAGATAAGAGAGACTATGGATAAACATGAAATAAAATATTACAATCCAATTCTATCAGCTAAGTGATAGGCATTATCCATTATGACTGGATATGTCTTATCCTTTTGAAAGGGATAAGTTTTATCTATTATGACTAGATAAGACTTATCTTTATTAACACTGGGCCCTACTAACATGTGACGGGCCAAATAAAAACAAAACATACTATGTTGTTGACATGTGACAATATGTGTATGCAGGTGAGCCAACAGCTTTCAAGCAGGTGCATCAGTAGCTTCACAGGTATCTTGTAAGTAGGTGGATCAGCTCCTTGTCTTTGAAGTAGCTTAGTCAGCAGTGTCAAGATAAACTCATCTGAAAGGGTAACCCACTATGGAGGTTTTCTTTTAAGATGAGCGTAACCCACATGAAAAAGTAACCCATTGGCGATGGTAACCTATCTGACAAGGTTTCCTTAGAGAAGAGGGTAACCCGCTGAGAAGGGTAACCCACTACAGAGGTTAGCTTCTTTCACATGTCATCTGACGTCATCTTTTGGGTAGTGTTGGATAGTGCTGGTGGCGATGAGCTCACGTATCCTTATTCTATCCACCAATCTATGACCTGCTTCTGCCTGAGGCATTCCTAGCCTTCCAAGCTTCTCTTTATCAATTTGGTGAAGTAATTTTTCTTTTGGATGAATCTTTTCTTTCCTACGGAGGAGACTTCATCCGTATGCTTATGGATTTATTGTTTTTAACTCGTACAGTGGCTTTTATTCCCTTTTTACTCATCGGACTTCATCCCATTATTGGTATAGTTCCTTTTGTTTGGAATGCATCTGTTTTGCTGGAGAGTGAAACCTTATGCTTTATAACCTTCATATTCAAGAGAGAGCATGAAATTAGGAAATTTTTACAGTAGTGAAATTTCTGATTGATCTTAGATTTCATGGCATGTGATTCCCACCAGATGATACAACATAAATTCTATTGCATCACAGGAATCTTTCAAGTATCGAATCCAGTATAGTTGTGGTTCATACTACAACATGAATCTTTTTGAAGCTGGTTGGATTCGATAATATTTGAACCACATGATGTTATAGTACTGCTGGCGTATATACTAGAAAAACCATAAGAGTTCTTTCTAGGAGGCATCAAGTAGTATAATGAACACATAACAAAACAAATATTCTGGATGTTCTCCGAACATCTTCAGAATGGTGTTGCTGTAGTTTTTGAATAATTAAATCTTGTAGAAAGTCTGGCTTTCTTGGAGGATTGATAGATATGAAGGGTCCATCTATTTGAAAAGATATGGAGACCAATATGCTATTCCAGAAGATAATATTCCTGATGTGTTGATCATGAGAAACTGACTGGCCAATTTATGATTGTCTTCTACGGTGCTGGATATCAGTTAGAGATCATCAACTAAATATCTTTTGATACTTTATAAATGTATACAGAGAAGATGGTTTCTTTCATCAGTTATTTTTCAAGCAAGAATACCAATTCAAGGCCATCTTCTTTGTTGAGAGGGATTGTAGCATGATCACCCATTTCTCGAAAGAGGTGGACAGAGTCTTTTGACTTCTTGAGTGGAGGAAAATTTTTTGTAGAGTGACTAGGATTTATACGGATGAAGCTTCTATCAATCTTCATCTTATTGTCAGCGGGGCTTCTTCGTCCAAAATACATGGTTTGATTAACTACCTTAGCCTTGTCGTCTGGAGGCTTGGGTATTTTGAATGTCCTGAATAACAAATTTCTCTAGGATCCTATCTGATGTCTTGAACAGAGTAAATTAGACATCGTAAAAAGATTGTTCCTTCTATAGTGATGATGAAAATCTGGGTTGTTCTCAATAATCTGCTTTATTACAGATCTGTCTTTGCATAGACTATTCAAAGCCTGTAAGATGGCCCGCCTGATATAGCTCGTGTCTCTGAAGAAGGCTTTCAACAGGATTTTGGTGTTGATGGAAAAGTCTTTGAATGTGAGATAATTGGTTTTATCCACAATCTCGAGTGCATTCCACCTGTCTATTAGGATTTTGTAGAATCTGGACGTGCTATTTGACAGTATCATACATTATTTTCTTTCGTCCAGATTCTCCATCATTATGAAAGTTCTGAAGTCCTGTGGTAGGGATAGAAAACAATGTTTTCTCTGCCTCTATTATTGGTTTTTGCTTTTTTTTTTGGGATTGGATCACTAGTTAGCTTAGCCATATTGGAGACTTATTTAGAGTCCGCTGGTTCACTGGAGTGTTTCTCTAACATATATGGACATTCCTCCATAGGAAATTGGATTGATGGATGCAAAGTATATTCATTACATTCACTAGCATAGAGGTCATCGTTAGCATCAGACGACTATTTACTAATGAAAGATTATGGTTGGCAATTAATGAAGTTGTCCTCGAAAGTTCCCTTCTCTGTGCTGAAAGAAGATCTGGGAATGTCTTCTGTAGCTGGATGAGAATCATCAAGATCTTCATGACAAGCCATGGTTTTCTCCGCAACTTGTGCTTCCCTCTTCATCTTTCTGGATTTGGGACATCCTTTTAAAAAATTTCCTTTGTCATGGTAGATGAAGCATTTATGCTTGCCTAGATCTTTATTTTTGGAGGATTTGGTATCTTTGCAAATCATCAGTTCTTTGTTTGATGGTTTCTTCTTTCTCGACCATCTGAACTGCATGTATCTTTAGCGTCTTGCCTGACATCTCAAGAGATAGGGAAACCCTTTTAGCTGGAGAACCAGATCATCATATATAGCATCAAAGTGGATAGATTAGTAACATTAATCTGACATGATGTTGCCGAATAATGTTTCCTTATGCTTCTTAAAAGGATGGGAGTCTGTGTGACGAGTTGACTCTTTTAGCATAAGCTCATCATCCTTTGGAACAAAAAGACTTGGGTTAACTTGATTGAGGTTGATCAAGTCAACAACCTTGTCATTGTTCTTGAGAAGACACTACTTCAGAAAGACCTATTCGCCTTTGTGGGATTCCTCGTCAGTGATCTGGAGTAGATCATCTAAAGAGGTGCACTTTGGGCCACATCTTGTGATCATCATATGTGCTGGATTAATTGTCAGGTCTTTGTTATCCTATAGTTGTTCTTCTGGATCACAATTCTGGAATACTCTCTAGATCATAAGGTTATCAGCTGGGACTACAAGAGTCGTACTATGGTAGACGGGCATGTATCAAGACTATCTTATCAACATCATATGGAACTCGGCTAGAACACCATATCTTCTCGACCCTTTGTGTAATGACATCTTTCCTTATCCACATTAAATCAGACTCTTGTTCATATTTTGTGGCTAAAGTGAATTGCATAGATGAACAAGGGGGAGAAAGTTGGCCTAACCCCTGTGGAGAATATGCATGTCGAAATATGATAGATACTTTGGCCTTTTGCAGTATAGCCAAGTCGTATTTCAGATTCTGGATTTCTTCTCCAAAAGAGATTATTTCCTTATGTTGTTGGGCAAGAAAATATAGAAATAGAGTTCCTAGCGGGTATTTTTCAGACCGTATGGTCCGTAACTTATCTTCGAGTGCTCTGTTAAGTATGGAAGTTTGGGGGGCTGCTGAAGCATTTTTTAATCGAATAACATATGGTAATTTGGGAGCTCAGGTTTGGTTAAACCTTTTTAGAGTGGTGTTTCAGTGGGTAAGCATTTGTGTGACTGGATATAGATAGGGGTGTCAAAAGCATCTGAGGGTTGATTTCAGATTGAGTATCTACTGCATCTCTCCTTTAACAGATTCTACTATCACAGTCACTCTTCCATGGGTAATGTCCTAAGAAAGGGAATTTACACCACATCAGACTACGACCCTCATGATTGAATTTCTTTATCCAATCATGATCTTTCATAAAGCCAGTGAGGAACCTGAGGATGGTTCTCAGGTTCTTTACATCCAGAATATCATTAGTTGGGTTGTACATTCAGATGTAGAGGGTGGTTCTAGGTAACTTTTTTGAATAAAGGTGGTCGGAATCATTAGTGGACTTAAGAGGTTGAGGATAGGCTCTCAAATTCTCATATTTTGTGACTCATGAGGCTGGGATAATGCTGACTAGTTCATCCCTTGATATGTTTCTCGGGATCTTACTGCACTCTATGGTTTTATTAGTTGCATCTATGCTTAAGAACAAAGAGTTTTTTCCACTTGGAGGAAATAGGTTCATGTTATGGTTCTAATCTCGCCAGGCTATTTGCAGTGAAGAGTTGATTGACTAGCCTCTCTGCCCTATGGCACATCGAGAATTTAGACCTGGATCTTCAACGCTCTCATTAGATATGGATCAGCTCATGGTATATTAAAGTTGGGAAACATGGTGACAAAGACTGTACCATCATCCAGAATAATCTCCAATGTACCCAAATACACATGTTGGTACTTATTAAATCTAGTATCAAGAAGAGAAAGATGTGCTACAACTGGCCTGCCTTTTCTCCCTTGATATGTCAACACAATTCATACAACACCAATATGGAGATGAGTAAATCCAAGGCTTTTCCATCGTTGTGGAAAATTCTCTGGCATCTGCAGTGATATAAACTATTCCTTTGGAGCCACAAAAATTGGGTTCTGGACTTGTGGCATTGCAGCAACATATTTCTTAACTCATTTTGGCTTTTCTTGGACCATAGAGTGGATCTTCATCCAGGGATTGCATATCTTCTTAGCAACAACTGAATAGGGGTTTTGTAAAGGGGTGGTACACATCTAGTTTTGTGATGGTAACACCTCTACATCATATATTTAGTAAAGTTTGCATGACAATGTATCACTAGGAGTGATATACATGTTTACCTTGAAAAAAGGATTTTATGAACTAGGTGACGACTCTAGGACAAACATGTTTTTGGTATTTTCTGGGTTATAAGGACTCAATGTATTTTTTCTAAGGTTCTATGGAAAATACTAAATAAAATCTTTTTGTAATTTTGTTGTCTGACTCTATATATTTGTGCTAAAGATCAAAGGATAAAACACAACAAATATTTGTTCTAAAAATCTAATAAAGGAAAATATAACTCGATTATGTACAAGACGCTGAATACAATAATTGGAAAACACTGACTCTGATTATGGAAAATAAACTATGACCCAACTATGTACAATACTTTGGTAGTAATATCAGAAATTCAATACTACGAATGGATCTAAGGCTAATTGCTAAGACAGAGTGAAAAGTAAAAGAAAAATAAAAATGAAAAGATGGCTCACATGTTTGCAATCAACAGAGCTGTATGCAAAATCTTGCTTCCTCCCTACCTCTGGGAGTGGGGATGGTTCTGATACCAAATAGAAGGGGGGACAGCGGGGCATAAAGAACTCTCAGCGGAGGTGTCCAGGCGGCTAGCAATAGACTTCCAAACTTTCTAACATGACAGGTGGTTTCCGTATATGACATAAATGGGTCTTATGATGACTCTCACTGGACTGTTACCCTTAAGTGTCTATAGAACAAAAAGTATACTAAGGCACACCTCAGATCTGTATGTTCTTTCTCATATAACGGATCTTTTCGGAAAGCTATGGTATGGAGTAAGCCAATTTAGTTTCATATACATGAAAAGGTCTTAGACATCTATGTCGTGTGGATGAATCCAACTTTGTTTCGTATTTATGGCACGTATCTTTGGAGTTACATATTACAGTCGCAATAAGTACCTCACCAAAGTATTTCCTTACCCCACCATTACGACCTAAAGGATCGAAGTACCCATCCCTTTAGAAGAGAGAAAGCAATAGCAGGAGATTTTAGCCAACAAACAAGTTAATTGCAATAACAAAAAATATATAAAAGGTTTTTTGGTAGAGAGAATGATAATATCTTTGGGTAGTGAGAATATTTCCCTCTGCCTAAAGGCCTAGGCTTTCTTTTAAAGGAGAAGGAAGCTTACTAGATAAGCTAGACTATGAATAAACATGAAATAAAATATTAAAATCCTATCCTATCATCGAAGAGATAGGCATTATCAGTCATGAATGGATAAGTCTTATCCTTTTGTAAGGGATAAGCTTTATCTGTTATGACTAGATAAGTCTTATGTTTATTCACACCAGGTCCTAATAATATACGATGGGCCGAATAAAAACACATATTATATTGTTGGCAAGTGACAACATGTGCAAGTAGGTGAGTCAGTAGCTTATAAGTAGGTGCATCAACAGTTTTACAAACATCTTGCAAGCTGTTGGATAAGCTCCTTGTCTTCGAAGTAGCTGACTCAGCAACTTTAAGACAAACCCAACTAAAAAGGGTAACCTATTGAGGAGGGTTTCCTTGGAGATGAGGGTAACCCACTGGAAAGGGTAACCCACTAGCAAGGGTAACCCATCTGATATGGTTTCCTTGGATATGAGGGTAAGGGTGACCCACAAGAAAGGGTAACCCACTGTAGAGGGTAACCTGCTCAAGAGGGTAACTTGCTGGGAAGGGTAACCTACTGGAGAGGGTAACTTTTTGCACATATTATCTATTTTCATCTTTTAGGCAGTGCTAGATGGTGCTGGTGGTGATGAGCTCACCTATCCTTCTTCTATCCACCAATCTACGTCGTACTTCTGCTTGAGGCATTCCTAGCCTTCCAAGCTTCTCTTCATTAATCTAGTAAAGTAACTCTTTCTTTTGTATAAATCATTGCATTTCTGTGGAGGATCCTTTATCCGTATTCTTGTGGATTAATCATTTTTGAACTCATACGATGGATGATATACTTTTGCTGTTTGTCATACTTTATCCCAGTGAGGATATCTATTTTGCTGGAGAGTGAAGTATTATACTTCATAGCATTCATCTTTAAGAGAGAGCATTGAATCAGGAAATTTCCAGAGTAGTGAAATTTTTGACTAAGCTTGGACTTCATGGCCTGTGATTTTTACTAGATGATACAACATAAAGGCCATTGCATCGCAAGAATATTTGAATCATCGAATCTAGTATAGTCATGGCTTAAACCATAACATGAATCCTTCTAAAGCTGGTTAGATTCGATCATAATGCTTAAACGAATAACACTTGAACTCTATGATGATATAGTACTGATGGAATTTGTACCAGAAAAGCCATAGGAGTTCTTGCTGGGAGTCATCGACTAGTAAGATGAACACATAACAGAAAAAATATTCTAGATGGTCTCCAAATGGCTTCAGGATGGTGTTTCTATGCCACTTGAACACCTAAAACTTATAGAAAGTCTAGATTTCTCAGAGGATAGATGGATATGAAGGGTCCATACATTTGTTGAATAGATCTAGAGAGCAATTTGCTTTTTCACTAGATAACATTCTCGATGTATTGATCATGAGAAACTGACTGTCCGATTACTAATTGTTTTCTCTGATGCTGAATATCAAGTAGAGATCATCAACATAGATATATCTTAATTTTTCATAAATGTCTACGGAGAAGAAGGTGTCCTACGTCGGTTCTTCTTCTGGTGATAAGTTTGATTCAAGGTCGTCCTCTTTGCTGAGATAGATGCCTGTGTGATAAGCAATTTCTTATATGAGGTGGATGGATTCCTTAGACTTCTTGGCCAGAGGGTAATTTATGGAAAAGTGACCAGGCTTTCTGCAGATGAAACAACTATCAATCTTCTTATTTTTGTAGTCTTCTGAGCTTCTTCATCTGAAATACCTTGTTTGATTGACAACTGTAGTGTCATTGTCTGGAGGCCTGGGTAGTTTTGAATCTCCTAAGCAATAACTTTCTCTGGGATCCTACCTGACGGTTTAAACAAGGGCAATTGGACTTTATAACAAGATTGTTCCTACTGTAATAAGGATCAAGAACTGGGTTGTTCTCAATAATCCACTTCAAAACAAATCTCTTCTTGCATAGACTGTTAAAGTCCTTGAAGATGGCCCACCTAATATAGCTCGTGTCTCTACAGATGACTTTTCGTAGGATTTTGATGTTGATGGTAGAGTCCTGAGACGTGATATAAATTTGTTTATCCATAATCCCAAGTAAATTCCACCAGTCTGTGAGGATTTTGGAGAATCTAGACTTAAAGTCTAATAGTATCATGCATTCCCCTCTTTCGGCCAGATTCTTCATCGTAATTAGAGTATAAAAATCCTGAGGCAAAGGTTGAATCATAGCTATGGTTTATTTTGCCTCTGTCCTCGGTTCTTGCCTCCTTTATGAGACAGGATCACTAGTTATCTTGTATTGATGAGAGTCTGATTTAGAGACAGCTGGTTTGCTAGAGTGTTTCTTCAACATAGATGGACATTCCTTAGGTAATTGGATTGATAGCTATAGAGCATCTTCATTACCTTTAACACATTCAATATCATAGAGGTCATCATTAGAATTAGACGACTATCGATTAATAAAAGGTTGTGGTTAGCCATCAATGAAGACATCCTTGGATGTTCCTTTCTCTGCGCTGAAAGAAAATTTGGAAATGTCTTATGCAGCTGGTTGAGAATCATCAAGATGACAAGCCATGGTTTTCTCTGAGGCTTGTGCTTCTCTCTTCGTCTTTTTAGATTTAGGAGATCCTTTTGTAATGTTTCCTTTGTCACGGCAGATGAACCATTTGTACTTGCCTGGATCTTTCATCCTATAGAATTTTACATCTTTGCTGATCATTAGTTCTTTGTTCGATGGTTTCTACTTTCTGGATCATCTGAGCTGCATGTACCTTTTGTGCCTTGCCTGATATCTCAAGAGCTGGGGAGACCCCTCTATCTTGAGAATCGGATTGTCATGTATATCATCAGAGTGGATAGATTGGAACATTCATTCAACATGATGTTGCCGAATAATGTTTCCTTATTCTTCTCAGAAGGATGGGAGTTTGTGTAATAAGATGGATCTTTTGGCATAAGCTGTCATCCTTTGGAACAACAAGGCTCAAGTAAACTCGATTGAGGTGGGTCAAGTCAGTAGCCTTGTCATTGTTCTTGAGAAGACATTTTTTCAAAGAGAACTAATTTCCATTGTGGGATTCCTCTTTAGGGATCTGGAAGAGATCATCTGAAGTAGTGGAATTTAGTTCACAACTTGTGATCATCATATATATTAGATCAACTAACAGGTCATTGTTGTCCTGCAGTTGCTCTTCTGGATCACATTTCTGGGATGCTTTCTAAATAGAAGGAACCTTCGGTGTCTCATCAAATTGTGTTTTTTCTCTTTGGATCTCAAGGTTATCAGCTAGGACTATAGGAGATGAATTATGGAAGACGGGAGCATATGTCGAGACCATCTTATCAAACTCATATGGAATATGGATAGAATACCTTATATTCTCTCCCTGGTTATGTGCCATCTAAACTTTTTGTGCCATGGAATCTTTCTTTATCCACATAGTATCAGACACTTGTTCATCTTTTGAAGCTAAAGTGAAACACATGGATGAACAAGATGGAGAAGGTTGTCCTAACCCCTATGGAGAATATACATGTAGAAATATGGTAGATACTTTGGCCTTTTGTAGTATGGCATAGTCGTATTCCTTTTGCAATACGGCACAATCATATTTCAGATTCTAGATTTCTTCTTCAAGGTAGGTTATTTTCTTATGTTGTTGTTAAAGAAATTATAGAAATTGAGTTCCTAGCGGGCATTGATCAGACCGTATGGTCCACAACTTATCTTCAAGTGCTCTGATAAGTATGGCAGTTTGGGGAGCAGCTAAAGCCCTTTTTGATTGGATAACATGTGGTAATTTTTTGAATACTCAATTCGAGGTCAACCCATAAATGAGCAGCTTATGCCAAAAGATCCATCTCATCACATAGAATTCCATCCTTCTGAGAAGCGTAAGGAAACATTATTCGGCAATATCATATTGGATGAATATTCTTAAACTGTCCATACTATATGATGATCCAGTTCTCAAGCTAAAAGGGTCTCCCAAACTCTTGAGACGTCAGTCAAGGCACAAAAGGTACATGCAGTTCAAACAGGCTAGAAAGAAGAAACCGCCAAACAAAGAACTGATGATCAATAAAGATGCCAAATACTCTAGGAAGTAAGATCCAGGCAAGCACAAATACTTTATCTGCCATGACAAAGGACACTTTGCAAAAGTATGTCCTAAATCTAGAAAGGTGAATAGGTAAGCACCAGCCTCGGATAAAACCATGGCTTATCATGAAGATCTTGATGATTCTCATCCAGCTGCAGAAGACATTCCCAGATCTTCTTTCAACACAGAGAAAAAAGCATTCGAGGACATATTCATTAATGACCAACCACAACTTTTCATTAGTAGGCAGTCATCTGATGTTAACGATGACGTCTATGCTAGTGAATGTGTCAAAGGTAATGAATATGCTTTGAAGCCATCAATCTAATTTCCTAAGGAGAAATGTCCATCTATGTTAGAAAAACACTCCAGCAAACCAGCGGTCTCTAAATTAGTATTTGGTCTAGCTTATCTGACTAGTGGTCCAGTCCCAGAAAGAAGGCAAGAATAAAAAATAAAGGTAGAGGAAACCATTGCTTCAATTCTATCCTACGTTAGGACTTCACAACTTTCATGACGATGAAGAATCCGGCTAAAAAGGTCAGTACATGATACTATCAGACAACAAGTCCAGATTCTCTAAAATCCTCATAGACTTGTGAAATTCACTTGGGATTGTGGATAAAGAAATTTATGTCACATCTCAAGACTCTACCATAAATATCAGAATCCTACAAAATGTCTTCTGTAGAGACACGAGCTACACCAGGCGGGACATCTTTCAGGCCTTGAATAATCTATACAAGAAGATATTGGTACTGAATGATATTTTTGAGAACAACCTAGTTTTTAATTCTCATTATAGAAGGAACAATCTTGTTATGAAGTCCGATTGCCCCTGTTCAAACCATTAGGTAGGATCCTAAAGAAAGATGTTGTTAAGGAGATTCAAACTACCTAGGCCTCCAGACGATGAGACTAAGGTAGTTAATCAAACCAGGTATTTCAAATGGAGAAGCCAACAGACTACAAGAAGAAGATTGATAGAAACTTCATCTATAAAAATCTTGTTCATTCTGCAAAAAATCTGTCGTCAACTCAAGAAGTCAAAAGACTCTGTCCACCTCTTTGAAGAAATACCTGATCATGCTATAATATATCTCAACAAAGAGGACGACCTTTAATTGGTCTTCTTGCTGGAAAAAGAATTGATTGAGGACATATTCTTCTCTATATATGTTAATGAAGAATCAGAAGATATCTATTCTGATGATCTCTACCTAATATCCAGCACCAGATAAGACAATTAGAAATTGGCCTGTCAGTTTCTCATGATCAACACACCAGGAATATTATCTTTTGGAATAGCAGATTGCTCTCTAGATCTGTTCAACCAATGTATGGTACCTTCAGATCCATGTATCCTCTAAGAAAGCCAGACTTTCTACAAGCTTCAAATATTCAAAAGGAGCAATAACACCATCCTAAAGTCATTTGGATAACATCCGAAATATATTTTTTATTATGTGTTCATTATACTAGTCGATGACTCCAAGTAAGAACTCCTATGGTTATTCTGGTACATACACCATCAGTACTATATCATCATAGAGTTCAAATGCTATAACTTCAGGCATTATGATCGAATCCAACCAACTTTAAAAAGATTCTTATTATGGTTCAAACTATGACTATACTGGATTTGATGCTTCAAAGATTCCTATGATGCAACAACCTTTATGTTGTATCATCTGGTAGGAATCATAGGCCATGAAGTCCAAGCTCAGTCAAAAATTTTACTACTTTGGAAATTTCCTGGTTTAATGCTCTCTATTGAAGATGGATATTATGAATCATAATGCTTCACTCTCCAGTAAAACAAATAAATTCCAAAGAAAATGAACTATACCAATGATCATCCCCACTGGGATGAAGTCCGACGAACAACAAAAGAATATCATCTACCGTATGAGTACAAAAACAATGAAGCCACAAGTATACAGATGAAGGATCCTCTACATGAAATCCAAGATCCATCCAAAATAAAGTGTTACTTCCCCAGACTGTTAATGAAAAACTTGGAAGGCCAGGAATACCTCAAGAAGATACAAAATATAGATTGGTGGATGAAAGAAGGATACGCGAGCTCATCTCCACCGAAACCATACAACACTGCCTGAAAGATGATGTCAGATAACATGTGCAAGAAGTTACCCTTTTATGTGGGTTACGCTTCAAAGTAGGTTACCTTCTCCAGCGGGATACCCTCTCCAGCGAGTTACCCTTTTCAGTGGGTTACCCACCTCTCTAAGAAAACCCTGTAAGATAGGTTACCTTTTTTACTAGGTTACCCTTTCTAGTGGGTTACCCTTATCTCCAAGAAAACCCTCCTCAGTGGGTTACCCTTTTAGATGGGTTTGTCCTGAAGCTGCTGACTCAGCTACTTCGATAATATAAAGCTTATCCACCTTCTTTTAAGATGCGTGTGAAGTTTCTGACTCACCTGCTTTCATATACAAACATAAGTTTTATCTAGTCATAACAAATAAAGCTTATCCCTTACAAAAGGATAAGACTTATCCAGTCATAATAGATAATACCTATTTCTTTGCTGATATGATAGGATTGTAACATTTTATTTTATGTTTATCCGTAGTATAGCTTATCTAGTAAGCTTCCTTCTACTATAAAAGGAATACTAGGCCTTTAGGTAAAGGCAACATTCTCTCTACTTAGAAGATTCTCTCTACGTAGAGAGATTATCATTCTTCTACCTAAAAACCTCTTATATAGTATTCTTTCTTTGAATGAAAATATTTGTTGGCTTAACTCTCTTACTCTTTCTTTCTCTCTTTCGAAGGGATGGATACTTTGATCCTTTAGGTCGGAGTAGTAGGGTAAGGAAATACTTCAGTGAGGTGCTTTTTGTGACTGGAACATGGAACTCCGAAGATACTTTCCATGAATATGAAACAAAGTTGGCTTCGTCCATGTGATGTAGATATCTAAGTCCTTTCCATGTATATGAAACGAAACTAGCTTAATACATGCCATAGTTTTCTGTAAAGATTCGTTATCTGAGATAGAACATGTAGATATGAGGTCTGCCTTCGTATGATTTTTGATCTATGGATGCTTGAGGGAAATAGGATAGGGAGAGCTTCCGTAAGACCCATTTTTGTCATATATAAAACAACCTTGTACTAAGGAGACAATGGATTTCATGTGTTCTAAGACTGGAAAAGTCATGCCATCCCGTTGACAATTGCAAAGTCTTTGTTTCAAAGGCAAACCGTCCAGATATGTAACTCGGTTTAAAAGTCATGCCATCTCATTCAGGGTTGTGAAGACTTTGTTGCTAAAGAAAACCATCCTTTTGGATGTGTAGCTCAATCATAGGAAACCTATTGTGTGTCGATTAAAAACTTTGATTTTATATGGCTTGCCCCCTATATGGATGTGAATAACCTATCATGTTGGAAAGGTTAGTCTCTATTTCTGTGGTGTTGATGGAAGCTTTGATTTTATATGGCATGCTATCTATATGGTCGTGAAACCACCTATCATGTTGGAAAGTTTGGCATTCTATTTCTAGACTTGTGGCCACCTCCACTGGTAGTCCTCTTTGCCCCATTGTCCCTTGTCTATTTGAAATAGATTGAGTTTTATTGTCCACAAAAATACAAAAAGTTTTTACATTTTACTGAGTCTTTTCCTTAGAACTTTAGAACAAATACATAGAGTCCTTATAGACCAAAAAATACAAAAAATATATCTGCCTGAGAGTCCTTATCTAGTCCACACAATCCTCTTGTCAAGATAAACATGTCTATAACTCCTAGTGATATGTTATCATGTAAACTTGACTATCTATATGAAGTAGAGGTGTTACCAATACAAAACCAGATGTGTACCATACCTTTACAAAACCCCTATTTAGCTATTTTCGAAAAGACATGCAATCCTTGGATGAAGATTCACTCTATGGTCCAAGAAAAGCCAAAAAGAGTTAAGGAATATGTTGCTGCTACACCACTTTTCCAGCACCCTATTTTGGTGATCCAGAGGAACAATTCATATCACTGAAGATGCTAGAGGATTTTCCATAACAATGGAAAAGCCTTGGATTTACCCATCTCCATATTGGTGTTGTGTATATTACACTGACATATCAAGAAAGAAAAGGCCGGCCAGTTGTGGCACATCTTTCTCTTTTGATACCAGATTCAACAAGTACCAACATACAAATTTGGGTACATCGAAGATTATCCTGGATGATGGTACATTCTTTCTCACCATGTTCCCCAACTTCAACATACCATTACCTGATCCACATTTAATATAGGCATTGAGGATCCAGGTCTAGATTCTCGATGCTCCACAGGGTAGAGAGGCCATTCAGGCAACTCTTCACTGCCAAATAGCCTGGCGAGTTAAAACCATAACATGAACCTATTTCCTCCAAGTGGAAAGAACTATTTGTTCTTGAGCGTAGATGAAACTGATAAAACCACAAAGTACACTGAGATACTGAGAAACATATTGAGAGATTAACTGGTTAGGATTATCCCAAACTTAAGGGTCACCAAATATGAGAAGTTGAGAGCCTATCCCAAACCTCTCAAGTCCACTGATGATTCTGACTACCTCTAACTCAGAGAGCCACCCAAAACCACTTTCTACATCCCCATGTACAACCCAAGTAATAATTTTCTGAATGTAAAGGACCTGAGAACCATCCTTAGGTTCCTCACTTGGTTTATGAAACAACATTGATGTTGGGTGTATTTATGCATTCTAGCGTTACTATTCTAGCGTTTCTAGCCTTGTTTTGAGGATGATTATATGCTATATGTATTGATAATGATATAAATGAGCATTTATGTGTCCAAGTATTTTTTTAAAATGTTTAATGGTGTTTTCACATGAGTTTGGATTCAAATTGATCATTTAGAAGTCAACAAAGAAAACTAGTGTTACTAGCTTGAGCTAGGTGTTTTTCTAGTCTATCGTATTGGGTTATAACGTGTTTAATAAGTTACTAAGGTTTTTATTATGTATTTATATGTGAAAAAACTTATTTATAATGTAAAAGGGTCAATTGGATCAAGACAAGAGTCAAAACAATAAGCTTTAGCTCAATGTGAATTTAGCCTATGCTTAGCTCGTCTTTCTAGTTCACCGCCTTGGACGTTGTGTTGTTTTGAGCTATAAATTATTATGTTTAATAATAAAGTATGATTTATTAATGGATTGTGATGATATATGAAGGATTAACAAGCTTCAAATCAAGTGAAAACGACTTAAAAATGCTCGGAATGGCTCAACGAAAGCGCAATACAAAAATTGTTGCAATTTGGACCCCTGAAATATCTAGGGGGTGTGTAGGATGTAGGAGTGTCCAATTGATTCATTAAAAACACCAATGTGTTTAGAAAAGGCACAAAATATTTACCCACTAGCACGTGTACATTTTAATGGCATTTAAGAAGGTGCCGCGACATGGTGAAATTGCAGTGAGATTTTGAAAATTGACAATTGCTTATTGGCTCGACACCGCGACACGGTTATCACTAAAAGTGGAAAAAAAGTTCCCAGCTGAAGGTTAATAATGTGGAGACCAAATCCTATTCTGTTTATGACTTGTTTACTATAAATATAATGTGTTAAATCACGTTTTAACCATCTTGGAACCCCTAGATCGATTCGAACAACATTGGAGGATACCGCAACTTATTTTTATGTTTTTATTTCTTTAATTTATATTTATTTATGGTTTTAATAATTTATTCAATTATTTAGATGTTGATTATGACTATGAGTGGCTAAAAACCCTCTTTACGGGGTTAAAGCCAAGAATATGAGTACTATTATTTTGAATTAAGTTCATTTGATTTGATTATCATTATTGGTTGTTTTTTTATTCTTATTATAACTATTTTAAGGATTCTCAACCCTTAGAATACATCAATTGTCTACCTTTTGATCTCGAGAGAGGAAATAGGGAGATAGAACATGAGAATAAACAAAGTATGGTTTGTATTTCCTTATGAAATAAGGAATTCAAATTAGTATCTAGGACAGGGATGTACTTAGATGCCTTACGTGATTTAAACGTAGGATGATAGCTTAAATAACTTAAGTGGACCATTACATCCCATCTCAACTATGTAATTATAATGTTTAACTTAGGTAAAGGATTAGAGGTTGCGAAACCATAATCATGCAATTAACACAACGAATCAACAATTAAGATAAGCAAGTTAACGAATGAAGTTCAATACCATAATATGATTGTTCAAAGTGCTTTAACCCTGGGTTTTTATCCTATTGATTGTTTCAAGATCTTTACATTACACATTATTTACTTTTGGTTAGTTATAAATTACAAACTCTCTTTTCGGTTACGTTTGCATCAACTAAATCAAAGTTGTGAACTAAAATAGAATTGTTGTTGAATCAAGTCTCTGTGGGATCGATACTAGGCTTATTGAAGGCCACTTTACTACTTGATAAGACCATGTACACTTGCGTATGCACTTGGCGTTGTCAAGTTTTTGGTGCCGTTACCGGGGACTTGTTATTTCCCAATTGTTTATTTTAGTTTTACTTTTAGATTTTTTTGGTGTATTTTACACTTGGTCTTGGTTTTGTGATTTTAGGAAACAGGTTTTAAGGTTAGAAAGCTAGAAAGGGTTAGGGATTTGGTTGAACCAAGCCCTAAACCCGAACAACACTTCCATCAATGAAGGAGAGACGTAATCCATCTTCTCCAATTTTTGCAAATAGAAGAAGACAAAGAGAATCCTGCTATAATGGTTTCAGAACAACAAACACACAGGACGGTTCAAGAAGTGGCAGTACCACTTACGACGAACTTGACTTACCCAATTCAAAGACCGTCTGCTGGGGGGAATTTTGAGTTAAAGCACAATATGGTGAAACTTCTTATCAGTAGTGAACAATTTGCAAGGCTTTCACATAAGGATCCATAAGTCCATATGCAGACTTTCATTGAGCTTCCTGACATATTCATTCTGACAGGGGTGAATACATATTATGTGAGGCTAACACTATTTTCCCATTCACTGTTGGGGGAAGCTAAAAGGTGGTTGAATCCAAAGCTGGTCAATTCAATCACATCTTGGGATAACTTAGCCAGAAACTTCCTCATCAGACTATTTCCATTAGGCAAGACTACGAGACTTCGTAGTGAGATATTAAGCTTCAAACAGAAGCCTGATGAAAATATATATCATGCTTGGAAATGCTTCAAGGCCCTTCTTCGGGATTGCCCACATCACCAATAGTCTAATGAGGTACTTGCTCATACGTTTGTAGAAGCATTTGATTATTATAGAATGATTTTGCTAGATTCAGTCGTAGGTGGTCAAGCGCTGGAATTGACTTATGATGAGCTGTTCACATTTTTGAGCCGCATAGCAAAAGGAAATCCCAAGTGGCATTCAGATGCTAGAAGTGCCACAAAAAGAATTGTAGGTGTATTGGAGGAGGACCAATTCATAGCATTGTCAGCTTAGGTTTCTGAATTACAAAATTTGGTAAACGCTCAATTCAGCAGCCTAAAAGTTGGAACCATACAACCTGTGGCCACTGTAAATGTAATTCAACAAGATGAAGGTTGGTATGAAATTTGTGGGAATAGCAGCCACAAAGCTTCCAATGTGTGCTTCAAATCCAAAATCAATAATATATGTGGGTAATGTTCAAAGGCCAAATTATGGTAATGCCTACAACATGAAGTGGCAGACTCAACCATGGAACGCACAACAACAACAAATTTAGCAACTGCAGGCTTCACCAAATCAGTCAACTAGCAACATGGAAGAGATGATGAAGCATATTTTAGCTGGGAAGGCACAAATAGCTGTGGATATGAAAAATCAACAGGCAGAATTGACAAATCATAAAGCGACCTATAGAAGCTTAGAGTTATAGTTAGGGTAGTTACAACAAGCGTTGAATACTAGGCCTCAAGGTAGTCTGCCAGGAGATACAAAAAATAAAAAATAGGTCATGGCAATCACCTTGAGAAGTGGTAAAGAGCTTCAGGAAGAACCTCCAAAGGTAACTAAGGAGGTAGATGCTAAGGGGGTAACTCAACAGGTTTCCGAAAAAGTTGTCGAAGAATCAAGGAAGTCTGAGAAATTGAAAACTAAAGCTGCTGAACAAGAAGTGAAGAAGATTATGTCACTTTCTTTTCCTCAGAAACACAAAAAAGCGAATGAGGATGAAATGTTCAAGAAGTTCTTTGACACTTTCAAAGAGCTTCACATTAACTTACATTTGTTAGATATTTTGCAGGGTATGACAAAGTACGCTATGTACTTGAGGGACGTGGTTGGTAATAAGGTAAAATTTCAGGATGTGGAGGCAATAACACTCCCTAAGGAGTATAGTTCAGTAGTCACTCAAAAGATGCCGAAAAAGCTTAAGGACCCAGGTAAGTTTACTCTACCTATTCATATTGGTAACAGTGAGGTGGTGCAGGTACTTAGTGATGTAGGGGAAAGTATCAACTTGATGACCCTATGTTTGTTCAAAATGTTGGGTTTGGGGAAGCCTAGAACGAGCTCTGTACTATTGCAGCTAGCAAACAAGATCATAGCCCATCCCGAAGGAGTGATTGAGGATGTTATCATAAAGGTTGTAAATTCAATATTTCTGCTGACTTTATTGTTCTTGATTTTGAGGCAGATAAATAGGTACTAATCATCTTGGGATATCCATTTTTAGTGATGGACAAAGTTTTATTTGATGTAAGAGAGGGCACGCTAAAAATGAGATTGGAGGATGAAGATGCGGTATTTAAAGTTTACAAATTGCTAAACATGCTATACCACTATAAGGATTTATGAATGATTATTGTTGTTGAAGGGGATAAGTATGGGGTAGTTATCCCATTAAAGACATCTTCTAACACCCTTATTGAGAAGTCCGAGCCTCCCATACCACTACTTCCTAATATGATGAAGGTTGAATTTGAGAGAGATGTTGACCTTTAGAGTGAGAACTCAAGAGGTCAGAAACGAATAAGAAAATGGCTCCCAAAGAAGAGTAAAAGGGTGAAGGAATTTGGTTAAGCCATAATTAGGTCGTGCCGCAACACTAAATCAGGCGCTGCTTGGAAGGCAACCCAAGTTAAGTAGGTATGTTTTCTTTTTAGTTTTTATTTCATGTAGTTTTTGTTTTTGATTGAGTCAGGTTGATGGGATGTCTGAGTACCATAAATCTAAGCTAAGGATCATAGCAAAAACTGAGTGTGGGGTCCCATGGACCTCATGTATGAGTTAAGATGCTACTAGCTAGGCCTAGAGGCCTCAAGGAGTATTTCTATCTCTTTCTTTTAAATTCACATTGGGGATAAAGTAGATTTTTTAGTATAGGGTAGGGAAGTTCCTAATTTTTGGCTTAATTTTTTTTTTTAGGTTACAAATAAGTGAGATATTCTTGTTGGTGCTATTTTTGATTACTTGGTGCAAGTATTTTTTTGGTAAAAGCATGTAGAATAAGTGAATTACTATTTTTGAGACTTCTAGGCTCAAGTTTTTGACTCTTGTACTTTTTGGCTTAAATTTAAATTTATGCTATCGTTTGGTTGAGAGTCTATGATGATCCTATTGAGTTGAGCATGTTTCATGTGCATGTGAGTTTTTGTATATTCCTTGTTACATGTGATGTCTAGAACTTTCCTTGTGTATGTGCAAAGAGAAATAAAGAATGGGAGTTCAGGAGATAATTTAGTCATTTCTTTGATAGCCTTGTTTTATACCTTCTATTTGTCCTACCCTTTGTACATTATCCTAGTTAACTCCCATTGATACTTTAGCCTTTTCTTTGGTAACCGCATAAGTAGCCTAACCCCTTCTTTGTTAGACCATAATTTGATCCAAAAAGATCCTAAGTGCTGTAGTGAAAAATTGATTTAGTAAGGAGTTTGAGAAATTGAAGAAGAAAAAGGTGAAATTGATGCCCCAAGGTAATAGTTATTGGTGTTTATATTTGATATGTTGTGGTTAAGAGTGATATAAATGGTGTTAGAAATATTCCCATGATTGTAGAAAAAGAAAAATATTAAATCTTAAGGGAATAAACAATACGCCCACCATGTGTTTGTGAAAATGCTTAAAAGAGATGGGGCAAAAATTAAAGAATGGTGTGGTCAAAACTGGTGTCAATTGGTTGTTGGAGATTGGTTCTAATGTATAATGTAGTGTATTAAGAGCTTATAGAGGTTAGTCACTATTCCCAAATAGTTCTTACCCGTCCCTTAGCCAACATTACAACCCAAAAAAGACCTATTTGATCCTAAATTCAACATTCTAATATTAGTGGAGCATTACACTAAGGGAAAGCCTATGATTCATTGTTTGTAACTTGTGAATTCCTTATGAGAGTGAGTGTAATTTTATTTTTGTACCTATCATGATATGAATTGCCTAATTGTGAGTGATTATGGGTAACTCTCTTGTTGTGAGGGGCACATATTTGATGAATGTGGGTGATTTGTATGATGTCTTAGATGGAATGATAATAATGAGTTTTCCAATTAGGTGAGTCAATTCTTGAGGCTAGGATGTTTTGGAGTAGTGTTCATGAGCTTTCAATTGTGTTTGCAACATGCTTAGTGTAGAAACTTGCATTCTGTATAGTCATGGTAGTACTAGCTTGAGTGTCTTGTATGTAGTATAAGTGTGGATTATTTCCAGATCATGATTCTTCTAGTTAAGAGTTGTTCGAGGACGAACAAGGCTTTAAGTGTGGGGTGGTGATGTTGGGTGTATTTATGCATTCTAGCGTTACCATTCTAGCATTTTTAGCATTGTTTTGAGGATGATTATTGTTCTATATGTGTTGATAATTATATAAATGAGAATTTATGTGTCCAAGTTTGTGTTTACAATGTTTAATGGTATTTTCACATGAGTTTTGATTCAAATTGATCATTTAGAAGTCAACCGAGAAAACTAGTTTAACTAGCTTGAGCTAGGTATTTGTCTAGTCTATCGTGTTGGGTTCTAACATGTTTAATGAGTTCCTAAGGTTGTTATTATGTATTTATAAGTGAAAAAACTTAGTTATAATGTTCAAATGGCAATTGGATCAAGACAAGAGTCAAAACAATAAGCTTAAGCTCAATGTGAATTTAGCCTGTGCTTAGCTCATGTTTCTAGTTCACCGTCTTGGATGTTGTGTTGTTTTGATCCATAAATTGTTGTGTTTAATGATATAGGATTCTTGGTTAATGGATTATGATGATATATGAAGGATATAAAAGCTTCAAATCAAGTGCAAACGATTCAAAAAGGCTCGGAATGGCTCAACAAAACCATAATATAAAAATTGAAGCAATTTGGACCTCTGAAATGTCTGGGGCGTGTGTTTCTGTAGGAGTTTCCAATCGAAGCTTGAAAAACACCACTAGATTAATAAGAGGCCCGAAATAGTCACCCACTGGTGCATGTACATATTAATGGAGTTTAAGGAGGCGCCGTAATGTCGTGAAATCGCGGTGAGATTCTGGATATTGACAATTGCTTATTGGCTCGACACCGTGACGCGGTGAGCACTAAAAGTGGAAAAAAAGTTCCCTTATGAAGGTTAATAACGTGGAAACCCAATCCTATTCGGTTTATGACTTGTTTACTATAAATATAATGTGTTAAATCACATTTTAATCATCTTGGAATCCCTAGATCGATTGGAACAACATTGGAGGCTATCACAACATTTTTTTAGGTTTTTATTTCTTTAATTTAGATTTATTTATGGTTTTAATCATTCATACAATTATTTGGATGTTGATTATGATTATGAGTGGCTCAAACCCCTCTTTTCGGAGTTAAACCCAAGAATATGAGTACTATTGTTTTGAATTAAGTTTGTTTGATTTGCTTATCATTATTGGTTGTTTGTTTATTCTTGTTATAACTATTTTAAGGATTCACGACCCTTAGAATACATCAATTGTCCACCTTTTGATCTCAGGAGAGGGAATAAGAAGATAAAACATGGGAATAAATAAAGTATGGATTGCATTTCTTTTTGAAATAAGGAATTCAAATTAGTATCTAGGATAGGGATGTACTTAGATGCCTTACTTGATTCAAACGTAGGATGATAACTTAAAAAACTTAAGTAGACCATTACATTCCTTCTCAACGATGTATTTTTAAGGTTCAACTTAGGTAAAGGATTAGAGTTTCCAAAACCATAATCATGCAATTAACCCAACAAATCAACAATTAAGATAAACAAGTTAATGTATGAAGTTCAATAACATAGTATGATTGTTCAAAGTGCTTTAATCCTGGGTTTTTCTCCTATTGATTGTTTCAAGATCTTTACATTATGCATATTTTACTATTCTCTAGTTATAAATTACAAACTCTCTTTTCGGTTATATTTGCATCAACTAAATTGAAATTGTGAACTAAAACAGAATTGTTGTTGAATCAAGTCTCTGTGGGATCGATACTTGGCTTCTGGAAGGCCACTTTACTACTTGATAAGACCACGTACACTTACATGTGTGCTTGGGTGATGTCAAACATGACTGTATAAAGCACTTCAATCATGAGGTTCGTACTCTTATGTGGTGAAAACACCCTTTCTCAGGACATTACCCATGGAAGACTGACTGTGACAGTAGAATCTGTAGAAGAAGGGATGCAACGACTACTCAATCTGTGGTCAAGCCACAGATGATGATGACACACCTTTCTAAATCCAATCACACAAATGCTTACCCACCAGCATACTACTCTGCAAAGGCTAACCTAATCCGGGCTCCAAAATTACCATATCTTATCCGATCAGAAGGTGCTTCAGCTGCCCCTAAAACTACCATACTTATTAGAGCACTCAAAGATAAGTTTCAAACCATACGGTCTAAAAAATACCCTCGAGGAACTCCATTTCAAAATTTTCTTTCCCAACAACATAAGGAAATAACCTCTCTTGAAGAAGAAATCCAGAACCTAAAATACGATTGTGCCATACTGCAAAAGAAATACGACTACGCCATACTATAAAAGGCCAGAGTATCTACCATATTTACACATGGAGATTCTCCACAAGGCTTAAGACAACCTTCTCCACCTCGTTCATCTATGCAATTCACTTCAACTTCAAAAGATGAACAAAATATACTATGTGGATAAGGAAAGATGCCATGACACAAAAGGTCGAGATGACACATAGCTAGGGAAAGAATATAAGGTGTTCTAGCTAGGTTACATATGATACTAATATGATGGCCTTGACACATGCTCCCGTTATCAATAATCCATCTCCTGCAGTCCCAGCTGATGACCTTGAGATCCAAAGAGCAAAAAGCAATTATGACGAGACACTGGAGGTTCCTTCTATTTATAAAGCATCCCAGAAATGTGATCCAGAAGAATAACTATAGGACAACCAAGACCTGTCAGTTGATCAACCACATATGATGATTGCAAGCTGTGAACCAAAGTCCACCACTTTAGATGATCTCTTGCAGTTCCCTGAAAGGGAATCCCACAATGGCGAACAGGTCTCTCTGAAACAAAGTCTTCTTAAGAACAATGACAAGGATGCTGACTTGATCCACCTCAATCAAGTTGAACCGAGCCTTGTTGTTCCAAAGGATAACGATCTTATGCCAAAAAATCCATCTCATCACACAAACTCCCATCCTTTCTTGAAGCATAAGGAAATATTATTCGACAATATCATGTCAGATGAATGTTCCCAATCTGTCCACTATGATGCTATACATAACGATCTAATTCTCAAGCTATAAGGGTCTCCCCAGCTCTCGAGATATCAGGCAAGGCACAAAAGGTACATGCAGTTCAGACGGGCTAGAAAGAAAAAACCACCAGACAAAGGATTGATGATCAACATAGATACCAAATCCTCCAAGAAGAAAGATCCTAGAAAGAACAAATGCTTCATCTACCATGACAAAGGACACTTTGTAAAAGGATGTCACAAATCTAGAAAGGCAAAGAGGGAAGCACCAGCCTCGGAGAAAACCATGGCTTGTCATGAGGATCTTGATGATTCTCATCCAGCTGCAAAATCCATTCCTAGATCACGTTTAAATGCAGAGAAAGGAACATTTGAGGACATCTTCATTAATGTCCAACCATAACTTTTCATTAGTAGATAGTTATTTAATGCTATGGATGAACTCTATGCTAGTGAATGTGTCAAAGGTAATGAAGATGCTTTGCAGCCATTAATTCAATTACCTAAGGAGGAATGTCCATCAATGTTAGAGAAATACTCCAGTGAACCAGTGGTTTCTAAATCAGTCTCTAATCTAGCTGAGCTGACTAGTGATCTAGTCCAAAAAAAGAGGCAACAACCAATGACAGAGGTGGAGGAAATCATTGCTTCAATTCTATCCCTTCCTCAGGGCTTCACCACTTTCATGATGATGAAGAGTCTGGCTGAAAGAGGTCAATACATGATACTATCAGACTATAAGTCCACATTCTCTGAAATCCTCACATACTGGTGGGATTCATATGGGATTATGGATAAAGAAATTTATATCAGATCTCAGGACTCTTCCATTATTCGAGAAGTCTTCTGTAGAGATACGAGCTATACTAGGTGGGCCATATTTTAGGACTTAAATCTTCTATGCAAGAAAAAATCTATACCGAAGCAGATTATTGAGAACAACCTAATTTTTGAACATCATTACAGCAGGAACAACCTTGTTATGAAGTCTAATTTCCCCTATTCAAATCATTAGGTACGATCCTAGAGAAAACTATTATTTAGGAGATTCAAACTACCCAGGCCTCCAGACGACGAGACTATGGTAGTTAATCAAACAATGTATTTGAAATAAAGGAGCCCAACAGACTACAAGAAAAATATTGATAGTTGCTTTATCTATAGAATCCTGTTCACTTTGTAAAAAAATGTCCTCAACTCAAAAATTCGAAAGACTCTGTCCACCTCTTTGAACAAATAGCTAATCATGCTATAATCTATCTTAACAAAGAGGACGACCTTGAATGGGTCTTCTTGCCGGAAGAAGAACTAATAAAGGGCACCTTATTCTCCATAGATTTTTATGAAGAATTAGGAGATATCTATACTGATGATCTTTACTGGATATCCAGCACCAAAGAAGACAATCAGAAATCAGCCAGTAAATTTCTCATGATCAACACATTCGGAATATTATCTTCTAAAATAGCAGATTGCACTCTAGATATATCCAACCAATGTATGGACCCTTCATATCCATCTACCCTTTGAGAAATCCAGACTTTCTACAAGCTTAAAATACATCTACAAGATGACTGTATCTGACAATCTTGATTTCTGAGTTCTACTTTGAAGATTGATGCTGAAACTGCAACTGTGGGAGTGCTCACTTAATCGACATGCCCTAAATCTGAACCGGTGGGGTCCAACCTGTAATCCTAACTGGAAGGGTATCAATAATGTGACACAGGTAAAGACCTCTCTGGTCAAGCCTTTCTAATAGGTGACCCTCACAGAAAGTCAAGCCTAAGGCAGTATAATAGTCAAGCCTTATTCTAAAGGATGACTCCTGCATCCTATGCAGTTTTAGAGTTCAGGGATTGCTCCTAACGACTTTGGATCTCTAATGGGAAAGACGTCATACCTGCACTCGCTCGGTGCTAGCTCCTACTCCCAACTTAAAAACTCTAAACTAAATGTTAACTGAACTTAAACTGATCTAAATCTGTTACTTATAATTTTTCTCAAATGATCTGACTGAGTTACGCTGAATTCACTTGGTTCCATATCTGACGAAATGCTACTGAATCTCGTTATCTAACTGCATGATACTGAGTTCCAAACTGAACACTTGAATACTACTAGGTCTGAGCTAATTACTAACTGAGGCTAGAATACAAGCGATTCTGAGATTACTCAGATTTCTGAGATTTCTTAAGTTCTGTATCTTTCTGAGAGTACAAAGTTCTATAACTCACTGAGTTCTGAGAGTCATGGATTAACCGAGATTATCGAGGAAACTGACACGGGCTCTAGACAACAACTAATTTGTCGGGTATAAATACCCCCAGGACTCGATAACATAAAAGTAAAATATAAACATTCTTGAATAATCAAGACCATGGACATTCATTCACCATCACAATCACTAAAGCATCTATTCAAGTATTTAGAAATCATAAACATGTAATAGTATAGGGAGACATGCTATTGGATCATACTAGATTCAACAAGGTCTTATATCAAATACTCAATATGTATTAAAGTCTTAACATGTATTGAAGATCACATAATTGGGAAATTTCATGCAATCATGTCACAATTCATTAACTAAGGCCTATCAACAAACACTTGGCATGCATGGGCTTCCACAAAATTGGGGATTTCTAGTTAACATACTATAATGGCTCTAATTCTTTCACATAAGCATTTTATCAAACATATGGGGAGCATGCTTTGCTTATTCAACAATTTCTACACTTAATTGACATGAACACATCACTTAACAAGAAACTTGAAGAGGGTTTATCATGAACATCATATGATATCACATACTAGGGTCAAAGCTTGAAACCTCATAAACAAAACATGAATTAAAAATTCAATAATAGCATGAACTCCAAGTTCAATTCACATGAATCATGAAAACTCATAAACATAAGATCTTTGAAATTTAGAAAAGAGTTCTTGAGCTTCTTGGATGAAGGGACCGAAGAATCAACATCTGCATACCTTAGTTTATTGATTCTTGAAAAGTTAACGGAGGAATCTTGATGATTGGGGTCTTGATTTAGGAACCCTAGCTCTTGTTCTTGAACAACTTTGAGTGAAAACTAGTATTTTTGGGTTAGATGAGGCCAAATTCCGTGTTAAGGAGTATATATAGGGGTAGTAAAATGACCATTTTCTCCCTTGGAATTAAACTGAAAAATCTCAATTTTACATGCTGCCTCGACACGCCATAATCACGCCAGCTTACTGGAAATTAGACAATTGGGAAACTGCTTGATGGCGCGACACGTTGGAAATTGCATTTCCACCTTGGTTGCGAATTGGAAAGGTATCGCAACACGGTGGAATCACGTTAGTGCACTAGAAATTTACAACTTTGAAATTAAGCCTTGGAGCGACGCACCATAATCGTGGAGGCTCACTGGATTTTCATGATTGTCATTTTGGCTGGCTCTGCAATGCGCTAAAGTGCCAAGTGGCACACTGCCTTACTAAAATGGCTCTAACTCTTTGCCCGAGTATCGGATTTGGGCGAATTTGGTATCGAAAAGATGCTTATTCAATTCTCTACATAGTTTAAAATACTTCTCACTTGGGTAGACATTTCTTATCCTTATAAGTCTGGATTAACACTTTACTGAACATGCTCTAAGGCTCAGACTACAAGAGAATTTTGCGGGGTCTTACAATATATCCTTCTTAGAAGCATTTATCCTTGAATGTCACTTGATAGGATCTGAATACAGATCGACTGAACTTAATCAAGGAATGGGAGCATCTGAAACATGACTATGCAACTGGAACTACTGATATTCTGAACTCTCATACTGGACATGTATATCTGATGCATGGAATACTCGACTGAAGCTACTCATAAACTGAATTCTCATAATAGGCCTGCATATCTGATTAATGGATGCATAACTTAGTTGTTCTCATGAATACATGACTGAATACACTGAAAAACTAAAATCTTTCTACTGAACATGCATATCTAATGCATGAATGTCTGACTGTACTGACTCTCGAAAACATGAATGGCTGTGCAATGATAACTGATGTTAACTTCATAAGGAGAGTCTGAACATGCAACTGAATGAGTCTAAGGACATGAACGCATTGCAATATCATGGGGTATCTCCCCCTTGGGACTCTATGTCCCTATACACACACTTCACTAAAATACTGAGGTGGTGCACGGGGCACCTACGAACTTGGTCATGATTGACCGACTGAGATCTGAAACTAATGCATGACTTATACTGACATATAAGATCAAAATGGGAGCAAAGGATCTAACAATGCATATCATAATGATGAAGGACTCATAACATACCCAAATCTATATCAGGGAACCTTTCCTGATCATGGTGGGTCTGAAGCGCATGAAGTTTGTTCTGACACTGACCACTACTGGCACCAGAAGGGGCACCCTACTGATAAAACTCTCTACCCCTATGCTCTAGCACTCTACATTCTCGCATTCTATGACCTGGCCTACCATACCAAAAGTATACATCACTGTCGGCTCTACACATGCCTAGGTGGCTCTTTCCACACTCTCCACAAAGTAGATGGGTACGAATGCCACTAGCACTACTTTGAGCTTTGGGGTCTGGCGCCCTATCATAACTGACATCCCCAAACTTTGGCGTGGGTACACTAGATGAGGATGGAGCTGGGACTGACAACTTCTGACTATGCTGAGAATGGCTACCACTCTGGGACCCTGCCTGAGAGAAACTATGACTACCTTTTCTGGTTCTCTTACTCACTCACTCTTTCTCTTTCTTTCATCTTATCTACCTCAATATGCTATGCATACATCATCAGCCTAGATAGGTCTATATCTCTATTAAGCATAGAGGTTTTACACTCTTTTAACACCAACCCAGACACACCAGTCACAAACTTACTCATACTCGCTCTAGGGTCAACTATCAAGTCAGGGGCATACTTAGCTAACTGGTTAAACTTAAGAAATTACTCTTTCACTATCATGGAGCCTTGCCTTAGGTTCATGAACACTTTTACCTTAGCTTCCCTCATCTATAACAGGAAAAACTTATCTAAAAAGGTATCCTGAAACTCCTGCCAAGTCATGGGAGTTGCATCCTCCTCTCTACCCTTTTCCACATCACAACCCAATCATGAGCAATATCCTTTAGCCTATAGGATGCTAAATCTACACTCTCCTTCTCAGAAACATGCATAACCTGGGTGATCTTCTTCACCTCCTCAAGATAAAGCTATGGGTCCGCATCTGCTACTGACTCATAGAACTCTGTCGGGTTCATTCTCATGAAATATCTAATTATGGCTGCGGATAAACCCCCATCTTGCTGAGGTGGGGCCACATCCTGATGGTTACCCTAAATATTAGTCACAGCTTGGGCTAGCGCCTGAAAAGCTGCTCGAAACTCTGCATATGACATATTCTTATTCTCAGGATATACTCGCTGAGGTGGCTAGTCATCAACCCTATGGGCATTATCTCTTCGAGGAGGCATACTCTGTATATGGAATAAAGAGGTGGATTAGACTGAGGATTAACTTGATCTCATGCTCACTCGCATGACATGAATACTGAAAGAAGGAAAACTTCTCCTAAAACATCTTATAGCCTCTTGTACATAAATATGGTGCGCAACACACCCATGCACAAGACTCTACTAGATGTAGCTTTTCAAACTCCCTAGTACACTATTGAACCTTATGCTCTGATACCAAGTTTGTAACGACCCAATTTTTTGGAATCAGAATGTCACACGGTGCTCATGATCCCGAAGGACCACAAGCTAACCCTATACTAATATTGTACCTGAACACTACATAATATAGATAATAAATACAAAAACTGGCCACAAGGTTTAAAACATCTAAAAAAACTTAAAATTGAAAATTGAATACTGATACATCTATCCGAAAAGACTCTAAGCTATCTAAACTGTGGAGTTGATGGGACATGTCCCCAAATAACTCTATCTACTAAAAATAAACTAAGTTTGATGCAATAATAATAAAAATAAGGATCATCCTCGACTGAAGGGGACTCACTTCTATGTGTACTGCTGCTGACTGGGACTGAGCTGCTAATGGTACTCTAGGTCTCGTGCCTCCAAACCTATGGTGTCAAATAAAATACCATAGCGCAAATGCGTCAGTATAAGAATGTACCGAGTATGAAGATGAGGTAAGGCTAAATGCAAGGGCTCATGCATGAATAATTACTTAACTGAATAATCATGAGAGTACTAAATGAGAATAGATGCATGAATGCACAAACCATAACTAAAATTATTGTGAATCGAAATAAAGAAAATCAGATAATAATTTACTGCCATCTGGACTCACTACTAATGCTTAAGATACTGAATACTAAATCATCTGATACTGATAATTGAGTACTGGAGTTGAGATCAATTTTATCTAGAGAGTGATCTCAAAAACTAATGATACTAAAATTGATTAACTGAATCTACTCATATCAATGACTGAATTCTAAGCTTTCTACTCTAGACTGACTGCATTGGAGATCAAACCTCTCTAACGAATAATTCCGTAATCTACTATCAATGATAAGAAAATATTATATTTTAGATCAAACCTATCTAGTAGAAGATCTCTGAATTTGATAATAAAAATACTCAACTAAATCTGAGACTGAGATCAAGCCTATCTAGCAGGTGATCTCTAGATCTGATAATGAGATTACTCAACTGAATCTAAGACTTAGATCAAGCCTATCTAGTGGGTGATCTCTGGATCTAATAATGAGATTACTCAACTGAATCTGAGATTGAAATTAAGCCTATCTAACGGGTAATCTCTAGATCTGATAATGAGATTACTCTACTAAATCTGAGACTGAGATCAAGCCTATCAATGGGTGATCTCTGGATCTGATAATGAGATTACTCAACTGAATCTGAGAATGAGATCAAGCTTATCTAACGGGTGATCTCTGGATCTGATAATGAGATTACTCAATAACTTTATGTGGGACCATGCCTATCTAGTGGGTAGTCCATGAGTCAATGGAACTATCTGAGTTCCTTACTGAGATAGATGACTGTATCTGAAAGTCATGATTTCTGAGTTCTACTCTAAAGATTGATACTGAAACTGCAACTATGGGAGTGCTCACTTAACCAACATGCCCCGAATCTAAACCGATGGGGTCCAACCTGTAACCCCAACTGGAAGGGTGTAAATACCGTGCCACGGGTAATGACCTCTCTGGTCAAGTATTTCTAATGGGTGACCCTCGCAGGAAGTTAAGCCTAAGGCAGTATAATAGTCAAACCTTATTCTAACGGGTGACTTCTGCATCCTGCATTGTCTATGCAGTTCTAGATTTCAGGGATTTCTCCTAATGACTCTGCCTCTCTAACGGGAAAGCCGTCATCCCTGCGCTCGCTTGGTGCTAAAAACTTAAATTGAGCTGAATCTGTTACTGATCATTTTTTCTCGAATGATCTGACTGAGTTATGCTGAATTTATTTGGTTTCGTATCTAATAGAATACTACTGAATCTCGTTATCTGACTGCATGGTACTGAGTTCCGAACTAAAAACTTGAATACTAATAGGTCTGAGCTGAGTACTGAACAGAGGCTAGAATACTAGCGATACTAAAATTACTGAGATTTCTGAGATTTCTTAAGTTCTGTATCTGTCTGAGAGTACAGAGTTCTGTAACTCACTAAGTTCTGAGAGTCGTGGCTTAACCGAGATTATCGAGGAAACTAACATGGGCTCTAGACTGCAACTAATTTGTCAGGTAAAAATACCCCCAGGAATCAATAACATAAAAGTAAAACATAACCATTCTTGAATAATCAAGACCATGGACATTCATTCACCATCACAATCACTAAAGCATCTCTTCAAGTATTTAGAAATCATAAACATGTAATAGTATAGGGAGACATGCTATTGGCTCATACTCCATTCAACAAGGTCTTACATCAAACACTTATCATGTATTAAAGTCTTAGCATGTATGAAAGATCACATAATTGGGGAATTTCATGATATGATTTGACAATTCATTCACTAAGGCCTTTCAACAAACACTTGGCATGCATGGGCTTGCACAAAATTGGGGATTTCTAGTCAACATACTATAATGGCTCTAATTCTTTCACATAAGTATTTTATCAAACATATGGGAGCATGCTTTTCTTATTCAACAATTTCTACACTTAATTTACATGAACACATCACTTAACAAGCAACTTGAAGAGGGTTTATCATGAACATCATATGATATCACATACTAGGGTCAAAGTTTGAAACCTCAAAAACAAAACATGAATTAAAAACTCAATAGTAGTATGAACTCCAATTTTAATTCACATGAATCATGAAAACTCATAAACATAAGATCTTTGAAATTTAGAAAAGGGTTCTTGAGCTTCTTGGATGAAAGAGACCCAAGAATCAACATATGCATACCTTAGTTTCTTGATTCTTGAAAAGTTAACGGAGGAATATTGATGATTGGGGTCTTGATTTAGGAACCCTAGATCTTGTTCTTGAACAACTTTGAGTGAAAACTAGTATTTTTGGGTTAAATGAGGCCAAATCTCGTGTTAAGGAGTATATATAGGGGTAGCAAAATGACCGTTTTTGCCCTTGGAATTAAGCTGAAAAATCCTAATTTTACATGCTGGATCAACAAGCCATAATCATGGAAGCTTACTGGAAATTAGACAATTGGGAAACTGATTTATGGAGCGTTGCGGTGGAAATCGTGTTGCCACCTCGGTTGCGAACAGGAAAGGCACCGCGACGCGGTGGAATCGCGTTGGTGCACTGGAAATTGACAACTCTAAAATTAAGCCTTGGCGCGATGCGCCATAATCGCAGAGGCTTACTGGATTTTGATGATTGCCATTTTGGCTGGCTTCGCTATGAACTAAAGTTTCAAGTGGCACACTGCCTTACTAAAATGGCTCTAACTCTTTCCCCGAGTGTCAGATTTGGGCGAATTTGGTATCGACGAAAATATTATTCAATTATCTACATGAAAAAAAGTAGATATTAGGGAAATTATACACGATTTAAAATACTTCTCACTTGGGAAGACACTTTTCAACCTTTTAGGGACAAATTAACACTTTATTGAACACGCTCTAAGGCTCAAACTATGAGAGAATTTTTTAGGGTCTTATAGTAGGTTACCCTTTTAAGTAGGTTACCCTCATCTCTAAGGAAAACCTCCTCAATAGGTTACCCTTTTATTTGGGTTTGTCCTAAAACTGCTGACTTTGCTACTTTGATGACAAGGAGCTTATCCACCTACTTGCAAGATACTTGTGAAGCTGCTGATGCACCTACTTGTAAGCTACTTATTCACCTATCATTACATGCTTTCACATGCCAATAACATAGTGTGTTTTGTTTTTATTTGGCCTATCACATATTAGTATGGCCTAGTGTGAATAAAGATAAGGCTTATCTAGTCATAACAGATAAAACTTATCCCTTACAAAAGGATAAAACTTAACCAGTCATAATGAATAATGCCTATCACTTATCTGATAAGATTGGATTGTAATATTTTATTTCATGTTTATCCATAGTCTAGCTTATCTAGTAAGCTTCCTTCTCATATAAAAGAAAGCCTAGGACTTTAGCAGTGGTAAGATTCTCTTTACTTAGAAGATTCACTCTACCTAGAGAGATTATCATTCTCTCTACCTAAAAACCTCTTGTATAGTTTTCTGTCTTTCAATAAAAATATTTATTGGCTAAAATCTCTTGCTATTGCTTTCTCTCTTCTGAAATGATGGGTAATTCAATCCTTTATGTCAGAGTAGTAGGGCAAGGGAATACTTCAGTGAGGTACTTGTTGCGACTACAATATGGAACTCCAATGATACTTTCCATGAATATGAAATGAAGTTGGCTTTTTCCAGGTGATGTAGATGTCTAAGTCCTTTCCATGTATATGAAATGAAATTATCTGAGTCTATGCCATAGATTTCTAATAAGATCCATTATCTGATAAAAAACACGTAGATTTAAGGTCTGCCTTAGTACACCTTTTATTCCATGGATGTTTGACGAAAATAGGATAGGTAGCGCCGCCGTAAGACCCGTTTATGTCATATACAAAATAAAGTTGTACTAAGGAGACAAAAGATTTTATGTGTTCTAATACTGGTAAAGTCTTTCCATCCCATTGAGAGTTGTGAAGTCTTTGTTATAAAGGCAAACCATCCAGAAGTGTAGCTCGATTTCAAAGTCATGCCATCCCGTTCAGGGTTGTGATGGATTTATTGCTACAGAAAATCATCCTTATGGATGTATAGCTCAGTCGTAGAAAAGCTATGGTGTATCTATTAAAGATTTAATTTTGTAAGGCATGCCGCCTATATGGGCGTGAATTCCCTATCATGTTTAAAATCTTAGTATCTGTGTCTGTGGTGTTGATGGAAGCTTTTATTTCATATGGAGTGCTACCTACATAGTCGTGAAATCGCCTATTATGTTGAAAAGTTTGGCAGTTTGTTGCTTGGCACCTGGACACTTCCATCGGCAGGCCTCCGTGCCCCGTTGTCCCCCCGTATATTTGGTATCAGAGCCATCCCAACTCCTAGAGGGAGGGAGGAAGCAGGAGTTTGCATACACCTCTGCTGATTTCAAACGCGTGAGCCATCTTTACATTTTAATTTTTCTTTTTCTTTTTACTTTTACTTTGTCTTAGATGTTAGCCTTAGATCAATTTGTAGTATTTATTTTATGATATTACTACCAAAGTCCTGTACATATTTGAGTCATAGTTTCTTTTCTATTATCAGAGTCTGTGTTTTCTAGTTGTTATATTTTGCGTCTTGTACATAATCGAGTTGTAGTTTCCTTTATTAGATTTTAGAACAATAATTTATTGTGTCCTGTCCTTAGATCTTTAGCTCAAATATATAGAGTCAGTCCACAAAATACATAAAGATTTTATTCAGTCTTTTCCTTAGAACTTTAGAACAAATACATCAAGTCTTTATAGTCCAGAAAATACCAAAAATATGTCTGCCTCAGAGTCCTTATCTAGTCCACACAATCCTTTTGTAAAGATAAACATGTCTATCATTCCTACTATTATGTTGTCATATCATCTTGACTATATATATAAAGTGGAGGTATTACCAACACAAAGCTAGATGTGTACCACATCTTTACAAAACCCATATTCATTTATTGCAAAAATCTATGCAATCCCTGGATGAAGATCTACTCAATAGTCCAAGAAAAGCAAAAACAGTTAAGAAATATGTTGCTACTACACCACTTTTCCATAACCCTATTCTAGTGACTCTAGAGGAACAATTAATATCACTATAGATTCCAGAGGATTTTCCCAAAAAATAAAAATCCTTGAATTTACCTATCTCCATATTGGTGCTGTGCGAATTTCAATAACATATAAGGGAAGAAAAAGCTGGCAAGTATGGCGCATCTATCTCTTCTTAATACCAGATTCAACGAGTACCAATATGTGAATTTGGGTACATCGGTGATTATCCTGGATGATGGTATATTCTTTGTCACCATGTTTCCCAACTTCAACATACCATTAGCTGATCCACAGTAATGAAGTTGTTGAACATCCAGGTCCAAATTCTCGATGCTCCATAGGGCTGAGAGGCTAGTCAGACAACTCTTCACTCCCAAATATCTTGGCGAGTTCAGAACTATAACATCAATCTATTTCCTCTAAGTGGGAAGAGCTCTCTGTTCTTGATCATAGATACAACTGATAGAACCATAGACTGCACTAAGATCCCAAGAAAAATATTGAGAGATAAATTTGTTAGCATTATCCCAGCCTCATGTGTCACCAAATATGAGAAGATGAGAGCCTATCCTCAACCTCTCAAGTCCACTGATGATTTCGTCCACCTCTACCTCAGAAAGCCACCTAGAATCACTTTCTACATCCCCATGTACAACCTAAATAATGACCTTTTGAATTTAAAAGACCCGAGAACCATCCTCCAGTTATTCACTGGCTCTATGAAACAACATGACTGGTTAAATAAATTCAATCATAAGGGTCGTACTCTAATTTGGTATAAATGACCTTTCTCAGGACATTACCCATGGAAGACTAACTGTGACTATCAAATCCTTAAAAGAAGGGATGCAACGACTACTTAATTTGAGGTCAACCCAATGATACTGATGACGCCCTTTGTAAATCCTATCACTTAAATACTTACCCACCAGAACACCACCCTGAAAATGATAACCTAATCTAAGCTCCAAAATTACCATATGTTATCTGATCAGAAGGTGCTTCAGTTGCCACTAAACTGCCATATTTATCAGAGCACTAGAAGATAAGTCGCATATCGTACGGTCTGAAAAATGCCTGCTAGGAACTCCATTTCTATATTTTCTTTCCCAATAATATAATGACGGTCTTATTTAACAACAAAGCCTTCAAAACCCTTAATGGGAGGGCATGACTTTGAAATCGAGTTACACATTAGGACGATTTGCCTTTGCAACAAAGATTTCACAACCCTCAATGAGATTGCATGACTTTGACAGTCTTAGAACACATGAAATCCTATGTATCATTAGTACAAGGTTGTTTCATATATGACATAAATGAGCCTTAGGGTGGCTCTCCCTGGCATATTTCCCTCAAGCATTCGAAAAACAAAAGGTATACTAAGGCAGACCTCAAATCTATGTTATCGTTCTCAGATAACAGATCTTTTCAAAAAGCTATGGCATTGACTAAGACAATTTTATTTCATATACATGGAAAGGAATTATACCTCTACATCATGTGGATGAAGCCAACTTTATTTCATATTAATGGAAATTATCTTTGGAGTTCTATGTTACAGTTTCAACAAGTACCTTGCTGAAGTATTTCCTTAACCCACTACTCTGACCTAAGGGATCAAAGTACGCACCCCTTTGGAAGAAAGAAAGTAATAGAAAGAGATTTTAGCCAATAATTATTTTCATTGAAACAAAGAAAACTATACAAGAGGTTTTTAGGTAGAGAGAATGATAATCTCTCTAGGTAGAGAGAATCTTCTAAGTAGAGAGAATCTTCTATGTAGAGAGAATGTTGTCTCTGCCTTATAGGCCTAGGATTCCTTTTATAGGAGAATAAAGCTTACTAGATAATCTAGACTACAGATAAACATGAAATAAAATATTACAATCCGATCCTATTAGCTAAGGGATAGGCATTATCCATTATGACTGGTAAGTCTTATCCTTTTGTAAGGGATAAAATTTATCTGTTATGACTAGATAAGCCTTATCTTTATTCACATCAGGCCTTACTAAAAATAATGGGCCAAATAAAAACAAACAAACTATGTTGTTGGCATGTGATAGTAAGTGCAAGAAGGTTAGTCAGCAACTTACAAGTAGGTACATCAGCAGCTTCACAAGCATCTTGCAAGAAGGTGGATAAAATCCTTGTCTTCGATGTAGCTTAGTCAGTAGATTTAGTACAAAACCATATGAAAGAGTAACCTACTGAGGAAGGCTTTCTTAGAGATGAGGGTAACCCACTGGAAAGGGTAACCCACTGGCGAGGGTAACCTATCTAACAGGGTTTCTTTGTACAAGTGGGTAACCCACTAGAAAGGGTAAACCACTAGATATGGTAACCCACTGGAAGGGTAACCCATTGGAGAGGGTGACTTTTTTGCAAATGTCATCTGACATCATGTTTTAGGGAAAGTTGGATGGTGCCAACGGTGATAAGATTGCATATCTTTCTTCCATCCACCAATCTACGTCGTGCTTGTGCCTAAGGAATTCTTGTGCTTCCAAGCTTCTCTTCATCAATCTGGTAAAGTAACTCTTTCTTTTGGATGAATCTTTGCACTCTTGTGGTGGAGCCTTCATCTGTATGCATGTGGCTTTATCATTTTTGAACTCATATGGTGGCTGATATTCTTTTGTTATTCGTCTGACTTCATCCCAGTGGGGAGAATTATTAGTCTAGGTTTTTTTCTTTAGAATACATCTATTTTGCTGGATAGTGAAGCATTGTGCTTCATAATATCCATCTTCAAGTGAGAGCATTAAATTAGGAAATTTCAAGAGTAGTGAAATTTTTGACTGAGCTTAGACTTATTGCCTGTGATTCCTACCAAATGATACAACATAAAGGCCATTGCATCACAGGAATATTTTAAGCATCAAATCCAATATTGTCGTGGCTTGAACAATAATATGAATCTTTTTAAAGCTAGTTGGATTTGATCATAATGCCTAAAGGAGTAACACTTGAACTCCATGATGATATAGTACTGATGGCGTATGTACCAGACTAACTATAGGAGTTCTTGCTGGGAGTCATCAACTAGTATAATGAACACATAACTGTAAAGATATTTTGGATGTTCTCCAAAAAACTTTAGGATGGTGTTGCTGTACCTTTTTAATATTTAAATCTTATAGAAACCCTGGGTTTCTCAGAGGATAAATGTATTTGAAGGGTACATACATTAGTTGAACAGATCTAGAGAGAAATCTTCTATTCTAGAAGATAATATTCCTAATGTGTTTATCATGAGAAACTGATTGGCCGATTTCTGATTGTCTTCTCCAGTGATGGATATGAGGTAGAGATCATCATAAATATCTCTTGATTCTTCAAAAATGTCTATAGAGAAAAAGGTGTCCTTCATCAGTTCTTTTTCTAATAAAAAGACTAATTCAAGGTCATCCTTTTTGTTGAGATAGATTATAGCATGATCAACTATTTCTTCAAATAGGTGGATAAAGTATTTCAACTTCTTGAGTTGAGGATGGTTTTTGGTAGAGTGACCAGGATTTTTGCAGATGAAGCAACTATCAATCTTCTTCTTGTAGTCTGCTGGGCTCCTTCATCTGAAATACCTTGTTTGATTAACTACCTTAGTCTCATCATCTGGAGGACTAGGTAGTTGCACTCTCCTAAACAACAACTTTCTCTGGGATCCTACCTAATATTTGAATAGGGGCAATATGAGTTCATAACAAGATTATTCCTGCTGTAATAAGGATCAAGAACTGGGTTGTTTTTAATAATTTGCTTTAGTACAGATCTCTTCTTGCATAGTCTATTTAAGGCCTAGAAGATAGCCCCCCTAGTGTAGCTCATGTCTCTACAAAAGTCTTCTTAAAGGATTCTGATGTTGATGGCAGAGTCCTGAGATGTGACATAAATTTCTTTATCCATAATCCCAAGTGAATTCTACTAGTCTGTGAGGATTTAGGAGAATCTATATTTATAGTATGATAGTATCATGTATTTCCCTCTTTCAACTAGATCTTCATCATCATGACAGTATTGAAGTCTTAAGGAAGGGATAGAATTGAAGCAATGGTTTCCTCCTCGTCTCTTATTAGTTCTTGCCTCCTTTCTAGGACTGGATCACTAGTCAACTCAGCTTGATCGAAGATTGATTTAGAGACCATTGGTTCGCTGGAGTGTTTCTCTAACATAGATGAACATTCCTCCTTAGGCAATTGGATTGATGGCTGCAAATCATCTTTATTACCTTTAACATATTCACTAGCATAGAGTTCATCGTTAGCATCAGATAACTTTCTACTAATGAAAAGTTATGGTTTCCCATTAATGAAGATGTCCTTAGATGTTCCTTTCTTTGCGTGAAGATCTATCTTCTGTAGCTGGATGAGAATTATCAAGATCTTTATGACAAGCCATGTTTATCTTTGAGGCTGGTTCTTCCCTCTTTGCCATTCTAGATTTGGGACATCCTTTTGCAAAATGTCCTTTGTTATGGAAAATGAAGCATTTGTGCTTGCTTGGATCTTTATTCCTGGAGAATTTGGTATCTTTGCTGATCATCAGTTCTTTGTCCATTGGTTTTTTCTTTCTAGCCTATCTAAACTGCATTTAACTTTTGTTCATTGCCTGACGTCTCGAGTGCCGGGGAGACCTTTATAGATTAAGAACCGAATTATCATGTATAGCATCATAGTGGAAAGATTGGGAAAATTCATCCGACATAATTTTTCCAAATAATATTTTCTTATGTTTCTTAGAATGATGGGAATCTATGTGATGAGATGGATGTTTAGGCATAAGCTCATCATCCTTTAGAAAAACAAGTATCGGGTCAACACGATTGAGGTAGATCAAGTTAGTAGCATTGTCATTGTTCTTGAGAAAACATTGTTTCAGGGAGACCTATTTTCCATTGTGGGATTCCTCTTCAGGGATCTTCAAAAGATCATCTGAAGTGGTGGACTTTGGTTCACAGCTTGCGATCATCATATGTGTTGGATCAACTGATAGGTCTTTGTTGTCCAACAGTTTTTCGTCTATATCACATTTCTGGGATGCTCTCTTAATAGATGAAACCTTTGATGTCTTGTTGTATTGGGTTTTTGGTCTTTGGATCTCAAGGTCATCAGCTGGGACTGTAGGAACTAGATTATGATAGACGAAAGCATATGTCATGACCATCTTATCAGCCTCATATGGAATATGTCTAGAACACCTTATCTTTTTGCGTTGTTTATGTGCCATCTCAATATTTTTTTTCATGGAATCTTTTCTCATCCACAAAGTATCAGACTCTTGTTCATCTTTTGAAGATGAAGTGAATTGCATGTATGAATAAGGTGCATAAGGTTAGCCTAATCCCTATGCAGCAGGAACCTCCGGTGTCATCATATTGGGTTTCTGCTGTTTGGATCTCAAGAACATCAGTTGGAACTATAGTAGATTGATTATGGAATATAGGAGAATATGTTAAGTCCATCTTATTAGCATCATATGGAACCTGGCTAGAACACCTTATATTCTCGACCCTTTGTGTCATGACATTTTTCCCTATCCACATAATATCAAATTCTTGTTCATCTTTTAAAGCTGAAGTGAACCTCATGGATGAACGTGGTGGAGAAGGTTGGCCTAACCTCGGTGGAGAATCTCTATGTGGAAATATGGTAGATACTCTTATTTTTACAGTATGGCGTAGTCGTATTCCTTTTCAGTATGGCGTAATCGTATTTCAAGTTCTGGATTTCTTCTTTATGAGAGGTTATTTATTTATGTTGTTGGGCCAGAAAATATAGAAATAGAGTTCCTAGAAAGCATTTTTAGACCGTATGGTTCGCAACTTATCTTCAAGTGCTCTGATAAGTATGACAGTTTGGGGGGAAACTAAAGCAACTTCTGATCGGATAGCATATTGTAATATTAGAGATCGAATTAGGTTATCTTTTGCAGAGTGGTGTTCTAGTGGGTTATCATTTTTGTGATTGGATTTAGAAAGGGGCGTCATCAGTATCTGTGGATCAACCTCAGATTGAGTATCCATTTTGTCCCTTCTTTTATAGATTTTATAGTCACATTCAGTCTTCTATGGGTAATTTCCTAGGAAAGGGCATTTACGCCATATCAGAGTACGACCCTCATAATTAAAGCTCTTTATCAAATCATGTTGTTTCAAAAACCTAGTGATGAACTTGAGGATGGTTCTCAGGTCCTTTATATCTGGAAGATCATTACTTGGGTTGTACATGGGGATGTAGAAAGTGGTTCTAGGTGGTTTTCTGAGGTAGAGGTGATAAGTATCATCAGTGGACTTTAGAGGTCGAGGATAGGCTCTCAACTTCTTATATTTGGTGACCCATGAGGCTGGTATATTGCTAACCAGTTTATCTCTCTATATGTTTCTCAAGATCTTAGTGCACTCTATGGTTTTATTAGTTGCATGTATGCTCTAGAACAAAGTGTTTTTTTCACTTAGAGGAAATAGGTTCATGTTATGGTTCTGAATTCACTAGGCTATTTGGTAGTGAAGAGTTGCCCAACTTCCCTCTCTGCCCTGCAGATTATCTATAATCTGTACCTGGATCTTTAATGCCTTCATTAGATGTGGGTCAACTAATGGTATGTTGAAGTCGGGGAACATGGTGAAAAAGACTATACCATCATCCAGGATAATCTATGATGTACCCAAATTCACATGTTGGTACCTATTGAATCTGGTATCAAGAAGAGAAACATACGCCATAACTGGCTGGCCTTTTCTTCCTTGATATGTCAGCGCAATTCGCATAACACCAATATGGAGATGGGTAAATCCAAGGATTTTCCATTGTTTTGGAAAATCCTCTGGCATCTGTAGTGATATGAATTATTCCTCTTGAGTCACCAGAATAGGGTGATGGACAAGCGGTGTAGCAACAACATATTCCTTAACTCCTTTTGGCTTTTGTTGGACCATTGAGTGAATAATCATCCAGCGATTGGATATCTTTTTGGAAACAGTTGAATAAGGGTTTTGTAAGGGTGTTGTACACATTTGGTTTTATGTTAGCAACACCTCTACTTCATAAAGATAATCAAGTTTACATGACAACGTATCACTAGGAGTGATAGACATGTTTATCTTGACAAAAGGATTGTGTGGACTAGATGAGGACTCTGAGGTAGACATATTTTTGGTATTTTTTGGACTATAAAGACTCAATGTATTTGTTCTAAAGTTCTAAGGAAAAGACTCAATAAAATCTTTTTGTATTTTGTGGACTGACTATATATTTGTGCTAAAGATCTAAGGATAAGAAACAACTAATATTTGTTCTAAAATCTAATAAAGGAAACTACGACTCGATTATGTACAAGATGCGGAATACAGTAACTGGAAAACACTGACTCTGATAATGGAAATGAAACTATAACTCAAATATGTATAGGACTTTGATAGTAATATCGAAAAATAAATACTACAAAGAAATCTAATGCTAACATCTAAGTTAGAGTGAAAGGAAAAGTAAAAATAAAATAAAAATAAAAATGTAAAGCTCTCTCATGTGTTTGCAATCAATAGACGTGTATGCAAACTCCTACTTCCTCCCTCCCTCCAGGAGTGGGGATGGATCTGATACTAAACTAGATGGGGGGACAACGAGGAACAAAGACTGCTGATGGAGGTGGACAGATGGCTCGCAACAAACTGCCTATCTTTCCAACTTGATAGGCGGTTTCACAACCATATAGGCAGCACTCCATATGAAATCAAAGCTTCCATCAACACCACAAACACAGAGACAAACCTTTCCAACATGATAGGTGATTCACGTCCCTATAGGCAGCATACCATACGAAATCAAAGATTTTAATTGACACACCACAACTTTCCTACAACTGAGCTACATATCTATAAGGACGGTTTGCTTTAGCAACAAAGCCTTCATAACCCTAAATGGTATGGCATGACTTTGAAACTAAGCTACACATACCGACATTTTCTTTTGTAACAAATACTTCGCAACCCTCAACGGGATGGCATGACTTTGCTAGTCTTAGAATATATAAAATACTTTGTATCCTTAGTACAAAGTTGTTTCGTGTATGACATAAATGGGTCTTATGGTGGCTCTCCCTGTCCTGTTGCCCTCAAGAGTCTACGGAAAAAAGGTATACTAAGGAAGACCTCAGATCTGCATGTTCTTTCTCAGATAACAGATCTTTTCAGAAAGCTATGGCATGGACTAAGCCAATTTTATTTCATATACATGGAATGGACTTAGACATCTATGTCGCATGGATAAAGACAACTTCCTTTCATATTCATCGAAAGTATCTTTGAACTTCCATGTTGCAGCCTCAACAAGTACCTCACGGAAGTATTATCTTACCCAACTACTCCAACCTAAAGGATCGAAGTACCCATCCCTTCAAAAAGAGAAATCAAGAGCAAGAGAGTTTAGCCAACAAATATTTTCATTAAAACAAAGAAAACTATGCAAGAGGTTTTTAGGTAGAGAGAATGATAATCTCTTTGGGTAGAGAGACTATTCTAAGTAGAGAGAATGTTTCCCTATGCCTAAAGGACTAGGCTTTTTTTATTGGAGAAGAAGTTTACTAGATAAGCTAGACTATGGATAACACAAAATAAATTATTACAATCCTATCCTATCAGCTAAGAGATAGGCATTATCCATTATGACTGGATAAGTCTTAGTATTTTGTAAGGGATAAGCTTCATCTAATATGACTAGATAAACCTTATATTTATTCACACCGAGACCTACTCACATATGACAGGCCAAATAAAAAAATACACACTATGTTTTTGGCATGTGACAACATGTGCAAGCAGGTGAGTCAGCAACTTACAAGCAGATGCATTAGCAGCTTCACAGGCATCTTGAAAGAAGGTGGATAAGATCCTTGTCTTTGAAGTAGCTGAGTTAGAAGCTTCAGGACAAACCCATCTAAAAGGGTAACCCACTGAGGAGAGTTTCCTTGGATATAAGGGTAACCCATTGGAAAGGGCAACCCACTAGAGAGGGTAACCCGTCGGGAAGGGTAACATACTAAAGAGGGTAACTTCTTGTATATTTTATTTGACGTCATCTTTTAGGCAGTGTTGGATGGTTCTTTCGGTGATGAGCTCAAGTATCATTCTTCCATCTACCAATCTAAGCCGTGCTTCTGCCTGAGGCGTTCTTGTCCCTCTAAGATTCTCTTCATTGATTTGGTGAAGTAACTCCTTTTGCTGGATGATGGATCTTCACATTCCTATTGGGGAGATTTTAGACATATGTTTTGGATGGAGTTTGTCACTTTATCTCCCGTGATGTCGTACTATGACTGATATTTCTTTGCGGCTTATCGTACTTTATCCCAGTAGGGATTAGCATTGGTGTAGTTCAACTTTCCTCATTCCTTCGGCCAGATTTCTTTTGGAATGCATTTGTTCATCTGAAAAATAAAGCACTGTGCTTCATAATATTCATCTTCCAAGGGGAGTATAGAAATAGAAAATTTCCAGAGGAGTGAAATTTCTGGCTGAGCTAAGAGGTCCTAGCCTATGATTCCTATAGGACAATGCAGCATGAAAACCATTGCATCATAGGAATGTTTGAAACTTCGAATCCAGTATTCTCATGGCTTAAACCACAACATAAATCTCTTCAAAGCTAGCTGGATTTGATCAAAATGCCTGAAGGCATCTCACTTGAACTCCATGAGAATGTAGTACTGGTGGAACAAGTACCAGAATAGCCACATGATTTCTTGCGGAAAGTTATTTTCTAGTGTAATGAACACAAAACAAAGAGGATATTTTAGGTCTGAACGGCTTCAGGATGGATCCGCCATACCTTTTGAACACTTGAAGCTCTTAGAAAGTTCTTATTTCATGGATGATAGATGGATCGAAGGGATCCACATATTGGTTAAATAGCTCTCGAGGGTAATCTTCTATTCTAGAAGATAGTAATCTAACCATGTTGAGCATAAGGATTTGACTAGCCTAGTGCTAGTTGTCTTCTCCGTTATTGGATATCAGGTATAGATCATCTACATAGATGTCACCTGATTCTTCATAAATGTCTATGGAGAAAATTGTGTCCTCCATGAGTTCTTCTTCTAGTAAGAAGACCGATTCAAGGTCATCATCTTTTCTGAGATAGATGCCTGTATGTTTAGTAATTTCTTCAAAGAGATGGATGGAGTCCTTTGACTTCTTGGCCTGAGGAAAGTTTCTGGCAAAGTGACCAGGCTTTCTGCAGATAAAATAGCTATCATTCTTCTTCTTGTAATCTGTGGGGCTCGTTCATCTAAAATACTTGGTTTGCTAGATTTCCCATTTCCTATCTTTGGGAGGCCTTGGCAGTTAGAACCTCTGAACAATAACTGCCTTTTTGATCTAGTCTTATGGTGCAGGCACGAGCAGTTGGATTTGTTGATGAGGTCATCTTTGTTGTAGGCTTGATCAAGGGAGGGATTGTCCTAGACTATGTGTTTAAGTTCAAACCTATTTGTGCATATATTGTCCAAATCTTGGATGATGGCCTGTCGGATGTAGCCTATCTATGGGACGATTATGGATTTGAACTTATCCTCCACAATCATCATTGTATGGACTACTAACATCTTTGGCAGTGATGATACAAAGGCTTGCTTTAGGCTGGGATCTCCTTCCAACTCAAAGTAGATCTTTTCCATCTTCTGGAAGTGGATATCGATGTCGTTTCTTTCAAACCATAGGTACTTTATCTCTAAGAGCTACCGCTGAAGATTTTGTAGTCTCTGGCCTGTGTCTCTGTAGAATACCTCATGTAGGATACTGATATTGAAGGTAAAGTCTTAGGATGTCAGATAAGTGTTCTTATCCTAAATCCCAAGAGTGTTCCACCAGTCTCTGACTATTCCAAAAAATCTAGATGTGAACTCCAAAAGTATCATGTATTTCTCCCATTCAACCTAATTTTTCATCGCCCTTCAAGTGTAAAGTCTTGGATTTTATGAAGTCAGGATAAAATCTTAATGCTATTGAGAGTAATGGTGTAAAATTCGGTTCCCACAGTTTTCTTTGTTGGCGTACCTGGATCTGGCCTTCTTTCTAGGATAGGATCGTCCGTAATCCCTTCTTGGTCATCGACAACTTTGGAAACTTTTGGTTCCTTGGATTGCTTTATGGATATTGGTGGATAGCCTTCTTGTGGAAAAATTCTTGAGTATTCAGAAGTGTCCTCAATGTATTCTAGTGAATCGGCAGACTCTTTGCTGTCTTCCATGTATCCATCAGCTGGAAAGTTCTCGTCAGAGTAAGAGTGTACATCTACATCAGAAAAATCTTGTTCACTTAATGCAGGACTAATGGGATCAGCATCCTAGATCTTCTCATTGCATTTCAGAGATTCTTTTATTGGATCAATGACTGCTGCGGTTTAAGGATCTAGAACTACATCATCATTGATGTTCAAACCATACAGATTTGGGATAAGATGGTCTTAATCATCATCTGTATCATGATGGGATGGAAACCACTTGTTATTGAGAAGGCAATTATTCAGAAAGGCATTCAATTCTTTATCTTCGTATGGCATTTTTGGGTTTTGGATTATCAGATTGTCATCTGGGAAGGTGATGTCATAGTCTAAGATCATCATGTCCCCTTTGTCTGTGTCGGATTCCATTTTTCTTTTAGACTGCTTCTAAGTTTCATCGACCTTTCTTTTGGCAGTGATGACATCTTTTCTTTTCTATGCCTGCTTAGCAATATCAAACTCCTGTTCAATGTGAGGTCCAATTAATGTAGGCATATGGGAGCTTGAAGTAGGAGTAGGAAAAATATGGCTCATCTTTGGTGGAGAGTATGTATGTGGAAACATGGGGAACAAGGTTGGCTTTGGTAGTGATCTATGGGTTCTCTGGGGTTGAAAACCATCGTGTCTTAGCTTCTAGAGTTGTTCTTTTAGAGAAGACATTCCCTTCTGCTGTTGGTAAAAAATGAGACAGTGAGGTGCCCGACGAACATATATCATAAAGCATAGATTGGAGCTTGACTTCCAACTAGCGGATAAGTCTGTCATACTAAGTGGATGCTTTCTCTTCCCTCTTGTTCATTCCTTCAGTTTTACTTGCCAACTTATTCTAGGAGTGATCAACATTCTTTACAGCTTGGATAATGCTGGAAAACCTCCTATTTTGGCATATGGCATTTTCAGACTACCAGTTAAGTGTTGCTTCAGTGTTGCTGGGGGACATCTTCTCTCTGGATGGTAGGATAATAGTTTTAACTGGTATCTTTGGAGCATGGCTCATGTTATCCTTTTCAAAGGGTTTTTTTGGTAGGATATCATCTAAGTGACCGGTTCCAGAGTGAGACATCATGAACAGTTTGGTGTTATACTATTTATCTTTGGTTCTGGTAGGTTTAGTTTATGGTGGAGTAGGTCACGTGTCTTCTTGGAACATATGCCATCTGCATTTTGACTTTCACGGGTAGTGTTTGGAGAAAAGACATTTTCTCCACATAGTATATCAACCGTCATGATTGAAGTAGTGCGTCCAATCATGATCTTCCATACAACTACCTAGGAACCAATGTATGAATTTTGGATTGCCGACTAGGGGAAGATCATCGAAAGGTTTGTATATATTGATTGTGAAAGTGGTTTTAGAAGGCTTTTTTAGGTGTGAGTGGTTAAAACTAATCGTGACTGTATTATCACTCCTTCTGGTAAAGATTGGTTCCATGGACTGGAGAAGTTGAGGATGATCTATTAACTTCTCATAGTTTGTGACCCATGAGTCTGAGAGTACTTTCACAAGTTCATCTCTGTGGATCTACATTGGGATCTGTGTACACTGAGTGGTTCCATTAGTGGAATTTATGTTTGGGAACAAAGTATCTTTGCCACTTGGAAGGGATTGATCCATAGCATGATTCTAAACACGCCAAGCTACTTGGTAGTGGAGAGTTACCTGGATGGCATCTCTGACCTTCTAATCTTTGAGAATCTAAACTTGTATCTTCAACACCTCCCTCAGATACGAATCAAAGAGGGGCATGTTAAAGTTTTGTAATATAGTGACAAAGACTGTCCCAACATTCGGTATAATTTTTGAAGTTCCCAAGTTGGCATGTTGGTGTTCGTTGTATCTGGTTCCAAGAAGTGAAAGATGTTCCTCTATTGGATGTCCTTTTCTTTCGTTATACGTTAATGGAGCCCTAACAACACCAAAGTGAATATGGGTGAAGCCTTGGTTTCTCCACTATCATGGAAAATATTCGGGCATCTATAGAGTGATGAACTATTCCTCCTGAGTTGCAAGAATAGGATGCTGTTCTAGTATTAAAGTAACAACATATTATTTAACTCCTTCCGGTCTCTGTTATACCAAAGAATAGATCTGTAGCCATGGGTTACATACCTTCTTTGCAAAGGCAGAGTAAGGGTTTAGGAGAGGTAGATTTATTAAATATATTTTCTGTTCTGGGGGTAACACATCTACTTTGTATAGGTAGTAATATTTATATGATAGAGTTTTGGTAACTATAGGTGACATATTTACTGGATCTAGAGATTTACAAGTACTGGACACCCTCGAAGAAGACTTTATAGACTCTGAAACAGACATATTTGTGTATTTTCTAGACAATAAGGACTTGATGTATTTGTTCTAAGGAAAAGACTAAGTAAAAGTGTAAAATAATTTTGTATTTTTGTGGATTATTTGTGCTAAATATCTAAGCACAAGACACAACTAATATTTGTTCTAGAATTTAAGAAAGGAAACTGCGACTCGATTGTGTACAAGATGCAGAATACAATAACTAGACAACATTGACTCTTATAATGGAAATGAAACTATGAATCAAATATGTACAATACTTTGAATGTAATATCGGAAAATAAATACTACGAACGTATCTAAGGCTAACAGCTGAGACAGAGTAAAAGTAAAAGCAAATGAAAAATAGAAATGTAAAGTTGGCTTACGTGTTTGCAATAAATAGAGGTGTATGCAAACTCCTGCTTCCTCCCTCCTTCCGGGAGTGGGGATGGATCAAATACTAAATATATGAGGGGATAATGGGGAACAGAGGACTACCGGTGGAGGCAACCAGGTAGCTAGCAATAGACTACCAAACATGCCAACATGACAGGCAGTTTCACGACTATGTAGGTGGCATGCCAAACAAAATTAAAGCTTCTGTCAACGCCACATCCATATAGACGACATTCCATACGAAATCCAAACTTTTAATCGACACACCACAACTTTCATATGACTTAGATACACATCCATAAGGATGGTTTTCTATAGCAACAGATCCTTCACAACCCTGAACGGGATGACATGACTTTGAAATTGAACTACACATCCAGATGGTTTGACTTTGTAACAAAGACTTCGAAACCCTAAATAGGATCGAATGAATTAGTCAGTCTTAGAACACATGAAATCCTATGTCTCCTTAGTACAAGGTTGTTCCATAGATGACATAAACGGGTCTTATGGAAACTCTCCCTAGCCTGTTGCCCTCAAGCATCAGTGGAACAAAAGGTGTACTAAAGAAAACCTCAGATTTGCATGTTCTTTATAAGATAATGGATCTTTTTGGAAATCTATGGACTAGACTACGCTAATTTCATTTACTATACATAGAAAGGACTTAGACATCTACGTCGCGTAGATGAAGCCAATTTTGTTTCATATTCATGGAAATTATCTTTGGAGTCCCATGTTGTAGTTGTAACAAGTACCTCGCCAAAGTATTTACTTACCCCACTACTCGAACCTAAAGGATAGAATTACCCATCCCTTGGATAGAGCAAAAGTAAGAGCAAGAGAGTTTAGCCAAAAAATATTTTCATTTTAATGAAGAAAACTATACAAGAGGTTTTTAGGTAGTGAGAATAATGATCTCTATAGTTTGAGAGAATATTTCTCTCTGTCTAAAGGTATAGGGTTCCTTTTATAGTAAAATGAAGCTTACTAGATAATCTAGACTACGAATAAACATGAAATAATACATTACAATTCTATCCTATTAGCTATGGGATAGGCATTATTCATTATGACTGGATAATTCTTATCCTTTTGTAAGGGATAGGCTTTATCTGTTATGACTAGATAAGCCTTATCTTTATTCACACCGGGCCCTACTAACATGTGATGGGACAAATAAAAACAAAACATACTATGTTTTTGGCATGTGACAGCATGTGTAAGCAGGTGAGTCAGCAACTTGAAAGTAGGTGCATCAACAAATTCTCAAGCATCTTGCAAGTAGGTGGATAAGTTGTTTGAGTTTAAAGTAGCTAAGTCAATAGCTTCAGGACAAACTCATCTGAAAGGGTAACCCACTGAGGTTGGTTTCCTTGGAGATAAGAGTAACCTACTGGAAAGATAAACCCACTGGAAAAGGTAACCCATATGATAGGGTTTCCTTGGAGAGGAGGATAACCTACTGGAAAAAGTAACCCGCTGGAGAGGGTAACCCACTGGGAAGGGTAACCTACTAGAGAGTGTAACTTCTTGCACATGTCATCTGATATCATCTTTTAGGCAGTTTTGGATAGTGCCAATGGAAATGAGCTTGTGTATCCTTCTTCCATTCACCAATCTATGTCATTCTTCTATTTGAGAAATTCCTAGCCTTCCAAGCTTCTCTTTATTGATCTGGTGAAGTAACTCTTTCTTTTTGATGAATCTTTGCATTTTTGTAGAGGTGCCTTCATCTGTATGCTTATGGATTCATCATTTTTGAACTCCTACGGTGGATTATATTCTTTTGTTATTCGTCAGACTTTATCCCAGTGGGGATGATCATTGGTGTAGTTTTTTTCAGAATGTATCTATTTTACTGGAGAGTGAAGCATTGTTTTTTATAACATTCATCTTCAAGAGAGAGTATTAAATCAGGAAATTTCTAGAGTAGTGGAATTTTTGAATGATCTTGGACTTCATGGCTTGCGGTTCCTACGAGATGATACAACATTAAGGCCGTTTTATGACAAGAATCTTTGAATCATCGAATCTAGTATAGTCGTGGCATAAACCACAATATACATTTCGGTAAAGCTGGCTGGATTCGATCAAAATGCCTGAAGGCATCACACTTGAACTCCATGAGAAAGTATTGCTGGTGGCACAGGTACAAAAATAGCAATAAGAGTTCTTGTTAGAAGTCATTGGCTAGTGCAATGAACACATGGAAAAAAGGATATTTTGGGAGAACTCCGAATGACTTCAAGATAGATCTTCCATACTTTATGAACACATTAAGCTCATAGAAGGTTCTTCATTCTCGGAGGATGGATGGATAAAAGGTGTCCATATATTTGTTAAATAGATCTGGAGGGTAATCTGTTATTCTGGAAGATAGTAATCCTGTCATGTTGAGCATAAGTATTTGACCAACCTGATACTGGATGTATTCTTCATTACTGGATATTAGCCATAGTTCATTGGCATAGATGTCAGTTGATTCTTCATAAATGTCTATGGAGAAGAGAGTGCCCTCCATCGATTCTTCTTCTAATGAGAAGACCGTTTCAAGGTCATCATCTCTACTAAGATAGATGCCTGTGTAATTAGAAATTTCATCAAAAAGGTGGATGGAGTCCTTCAACTTCTAGGCCTGAGGAAAGTTTTTTGCAAAGTGACCAGGCTTTCAACAGCTGAAACAACTATTATTCTTCTTCTTGTAATCTATGGGGATCTTTCGTTTGAAATATCTGGTTTGTTAGATTTCCTGCTCCTATCGTTGGAAAGCCTTGGTAGTTTGAGCTTCCTAAATAGTAGCAGCCTTTTTGATCTCATCTTGTGGCACAACCAAAAGCAGCTGGATTTGGTTATGAGGCTATATTTGTTGCAGGCTAGATTAAGGGCTAAATTATTCAAGTCTATCTACTTCAGTACAAACCTCTTTATGCATATGTTGTCCAGAGATTGGAAGATGGCCTCCCAGATGTAGCCTATTTGTAGGGCGGTTATGGATTTGAACTTTTCCTCCACAATTGCCATTGTGTAACCTTCTAGCATCTTTATCAGTGATGATATGAAGGCTTGCTGCAGGTTGGGATCTTTCCCTCACTCAAAGTAGATCTTCACCATCTTTCGAAAGTGGATATTAATGACGTTTTTATCGAATGATAGACACTTCATCTCAAAGAGCTGTCACTAGATCTTTTTTTATCTCTGGCCTGTATATCTCGAAATTATGTCGTGTAGGATCCTGATGTTAAATTCAAAGTCCTGGGATATTAGATAAGTGTTCTTATTGGAAATCCCAAGAGTGTTCCACCAGTCTCTGGGTATTCCAAAGAATTTGAATGTGAACTCTAAGAGTATCATGTATCTATCTCATTCATCTCCATTCAAGTGTAGAAGTACTGTATTCTCTGGGGACAAGATTAAATTATGATGTCATTGAGAGTGAAGGTGTGAAATCTTATTCCTATAATTTTCTTTTCCGGTGTACCTGGATTTGGCCTTCTTTCTGGGAAAGGATCATCCGTCATCCTGTCTTGGTCAATGAAAAATTTGGAAAGCTCTGGTTACTTGGAGTGGTGCATGTATATAGTTGGATAGACTTTTTCTTGAGATTCAATTGAGGATTTAAGAGTGTTCTCAATGTATTCCCTTGAATCGATAGACTTCTCACTGTATTCCACGTATCCATTAGCTGAAAAGTTCTCACCGGTGTTAGAGTGTACATATGCATTACAAGAATCTTCGTCACTTAAAGTAGGACTAATGGGATCAGCATCCTAGATCTACTCATTGTACTTCAGAGATTCTTTTACTGGATCAAGGATTATTGTGGTTTGAGGATTTGGAACTGCATCATCCTTGATGTTCAAGACATACATATTTGGTACAATCTAGTCTGAATCAGTATCTGGATCATGATGGGATGAAAACCATTTGTGATTGAGAAATCCATCTTTCAGCAAGGCCTTCCATTCTTCATTTTTGTATGGAACTTCTGGCTTATGGATTATCAGATTGTCATCTAGAAAGGTGATGTTATGGTCCAAGATCATCATGGTCCCTCTGTTTGTGTTGGATTTCATTTTTCTTTTGGACTGATTTTGAGTTTTATCAGCTCTTTTTTTGGCAACGATGGCATCTTTCCGTTCCCTTGCATGCTTAGCAATGTCAAACTCCTTTTCATGTTGAGGTCCTGGTGATGTAGGCATATGGGAGCTTTAAGTAGGAGTGAAAAATATATGTCACATCTTTGGTATAGAGTATGTATGTGGCGACATTGGGAACAAGGTTGGCTTTGGTACTGATCTATGGGTTCTCTGGGGCTAAAAACCGCCGTGTCTTACTTGCAGGATTTGTTTTTTTAGAGAATCCATTTCCTTTTGCTGCTTATCAAAGAATTGAGATAGTTAGGTGCCCGGCGGATATATATCATATTGCATAGATTAGAGCCTGAGTTTCAACTGGCGGATAAATCCATTATGCTGAGTGGATACTTGCTTTATCCTCTTGTTCATACTTTCAAATTTACTTGCCAACTTATTCTGGGAGTGAGAAACATTCTTTATAGCTTGGTTGATGATTTATAGCATCCTATTTTGACATATGGCATTTCCAATTGAGTGTAGCTTCTGTGTCACTGGGGGACATCTTCTCTCCGGATGGCAGGATAATTATTTTAGCTAGTATCTTTGGAGCATGGATCATGTTACCCTTTTCGAAGGGTTTGTTCGATGGGAAATAATCTGAGTAATCGGTGCCAGAGTGAGACATCATTCATAGTTTTGTTGTAGGCTATTTATCTTTGGTTCTTATAGTTTTAGTTTATGGTGGAATGGGGGAGGTGTCTCCTTGGCACATGTGGCATTTGCAATTCAACTTCAACAGACAGTGTCTGGAGAAAGGACATTTACTCTACATAGTATATTGACTATCATGATCAAAGTAGTGTATCCAGTCATACTCTTCCATACAGATGCCTAGGAACTAGTGTATGAATTTTGGATCGCCGACTAGGGGAAGGTCATTTGAAGGTTGGTACATATGGATTGAGAAAGTGGTTTTGGGTGTGAGTGGTTGAAACTGATCGTGACTGTATTATAACTCCTTCTGGAAAAGGTTTGGTTCCATGGACTGGAGAGGTTGAAGATGATCTCTCAACTTTTTATAGTTTGTGACCCATGAGTCTAGGAGTACTTTCACAAGTTCATCTTTGGGGATCTGCCTTGAGATTTAAGTACACTAAGTGGTTTCATAGGTGATATCTATGTTTAGGAACAGAGCATTTTTGCCACCTGGAAGGGATAAATCTATAGCATGATTCTGAACTCGCCAAGCTACCTAGTAGTGGAGAGTTACCTGGATGGAATCTCTGTTCTATGGAGCTCCAAGAATCTAGATCTTGATCTTTAATACCTCTATCAAAAATGGATCAGATAGGTACATATTGAAATTGGGGAATATAGTGAGAAAGACTATCCCGACATTCAGTGTGATTTCTAAAGTTCCCAGGTTGGCATGTTGGTATTCATTGTATGTGGTACCAAGAAGTGAAAGACGTGCCACTACTAGATGGCCTTTTCTTCCATTATACGTCAACATAACCCTAATAACACCAAAGTGAATAAGGGTAAATCCTTGGTTTCTCCACTATCGTGGAAAATCTTAGGGCATCTGTAGAGTGATGAACTATTCCTCATGAGTTGCAAGAATAGGTTGTTGGTCTAGTTTTGAAGAAACAACACATTCTTTAACTCCTTTTGGTCTCTGCTATAATAGAGAATGGATCTGCAGCCATGGGTTACATGCTTTCTTTACAAAGGCAGAGTAAGGGTTTAGGAGAGGTAGATATGTTGAAGATATTTTCTATTTTATGGGTAACACTTCTACTTTGTATGGATAGTCATATTTACATGACTGAGTTCTGGTAACGACAGGTGATATATTTACTCAAGCTAGAGATTTATAGGGACTAGACACACTCGAAGAAGACTTTACAGACTCTGAACCAAACATATTTTTGTATTTTCTAGACTATAAAGACTTGATGTATTTGTTCTAAAGGTATAAGGAAAAGACTTAATAAAATGAAAATTCTTTTTATATTTTGTGGACCGACTCTATATAATTGTGCTAAAGATATAAGGTCAAGAAACAACTTATATTTGTTCTAAAAGTCTAAGAAAGTAACTACGACTCGATTATTTAAAGGACGCAAAATACAATAACCCAAGAACACTGACTCTAATAATGGAAATGAAACTATGACTCAAATATGTACAGTACTTTGAAAGTAATACTTGAAAATAAATTCTATGAATGGATCTAAGGTTAATAGCTAAGACAGAGTGAAAGCGAAAGTAAAAACAAAATAAAAATAAAAATGTAAAGTTAGCTCACGCGTTTGCAAAAAATAGAGGTGTATGAAAACTCCTGCTTCCTCCCTCCCTCCGAGAGTGGGGATGGCTCTGACACTAAATATATGAGGTGATAGCAGTTTATGGTGGGCTGCCGGTGGGGGAAGATAGGAGGGTAGAAAAAGACTACCGAGCTTTCCAACATGTCAGGCGGTTTCATGACCATGTAGGCAACATGCAATATGAGATCAATGCTTCCGTCAACACCACAGACATAGATAATAAGCTTTCCAACATGATAGGAGATTCACTTCCATATAGGAAACATTCCATACAAATCAAATCTTGTAATCAACACACCACATCTTTCCTACGATCGAGCTACACATACATAAGGACGGTTTGCTTTAGCAACAAAGCCTTTACAACCCTAAACGGGATGGTATGATATGACTTTTCCAGTCTTAGAACATATGAAATACTTTGTATTCTTAGTATAAGGTTGTTATATATATGACATAAATGGGTGGTCTTACGATGGTCCTCCCTGGCCTGTTGCCCTAAAGCATCCGCGGAACTAAAGGTGTACTAAGGAAGACCTCAGATCTGCGTGTTCTTTCTCCAATAGTGGATCTTTTCGGAAAGTTATGGAATGGACTAGGCCAATTTCATTTCATAAACATGGAAAGGACTTAGAAATCTACGTCACGTGGAATAAGCCAACTTTGTTTCATATTCATGGAAAGTATCTTCTGAGTTTTATGTTGCAGTTGCAACAAGTACCTTACCGAAGTATTTCCTTACCCCACTGTTCTAACCTAAAGGATCAAAGTACCCATCCCTTTGAAAGAGAGAAAGCAAGAGAAAGAGAGTTTAGACAACAAATATTTTCATTGAAAGAAGAAAAACTATACAAGAGGTTTTTAGGTATAGAGAATGATAATCTCTTTGGGTTGAGAGAATATTAATCTCTCTCAGTGTATAGAGAATGTTCTAAGTAGTGAGAATGCTTCCTCTGCCTAAAGGCCTCAGTTTCCCTTTATAGGAAAATAAAGCTTACTAGATAAGCTATACTACAGATAACCATGAAATAAAATATACAATCCTATCCTATCAGCTAAGGGATAGGCATTATCAGTTAGGACTGGATAAGTCTTATCCTTTTATAAGGGATAAGCTTCATTATTTATGATTATATAAGTCTTATCTTTATTCATACCGGCCCCCAATAACATGTTATTGGACAAATAAAAACAAAACATACTATGTTGCTAGCATATGATAGAATGTTCAAGTAGGTGAGTCAGTAGCTTATAAGAAAATGTATCAGCAAGTTCACAGGCATCTTTCAAGCAAGTGGATAAGCTCCTTGTCTTTGAAGTAGCTGCGTTAGTAGCTTTAGGACAAACCCATATAAAAGGGTAACCTACTGAGGAGGGTTTCTTTGGAGATAAGGGTAACCCACTAGAAAGGGTAACCCACTAGCGAGGGTAACCCATCTGATAGGGTTTCCTTAGAGAGAAGGGTAACCCACTGAAAAGGGTAACCCACTGGAGAGGGTAACCTGCTGGGAAGGGAAACTCACTGGAGGGGGTAACTTCTTACATATATCATCTGACATCATCTTTCAAGCAGTGTTGGATGGTGCCATTGGTGATGAGCTCACGCATCCTTCTTCCATCCACCAATCTATGTTGTGCTTCTGCCTATGGTATTCTTGGCCTTCTAAGCTTCTTTTTATCAATCTGGTGAAGTAACTCTTTCTTTTGGATAAATATTTGCATTCCTGTAGAGGAGGCTTAATTCATATGCTTGTGGCTTCATAGTTTTTGAACTCATACAGTGGTTGATATTCTTTTGTTGTTCATCGAACTTCATCCCAGTGGGGACAATCATTGGTGTAGTTCCTTTTCGTTTGAATGCATCTGTTTTGTTGGAGAGTGAAGAATCGTGCTTCATAACATTCATCTTCAAGAGAGACCATTAAATATGGAAATTTCTAGAGTAGTGAAATTTTTGACTGAGCTTGAACTCCATGGCCTATGATTCCTACCAAAATATACAACATAAAGGCTGTTGCATTGTAGGAATCTTTAAAACTTAGAATCCAATATTCTCGTAGCTTAAACGCTAACATGAATCTTTTCAAAGCTGTGTGGATTAGATGGAAATACATGAAATCATCACACTTGAACTTTGTGAGAATGTAGTGTTGGTGGCACCAGTACTAGAATAGCCACATGTGTTTTTGCGGGAAGTCATTGGCTAGTGCAATGAACACATGTCATAAAGAATATTCTGGGTGCACTCTTAACAACTTCAAGATGGATCTTCCATACTTTTTAAGAAAATGAAGCTCGTAGAAGGTTCTTCTTTCTTAGAGGATAGATAGATCGAAGGGGTCCATATATTGGTTAAATAAATATAGACGACAATTTTCTTTTCCGGAAGATAGTAATCCTCCCGTGTTGAGCATGAGGATTTTTCTAGCTTGGTACTGGTTGTCTACTCCATTACTGGATATTAGGTATAGATAATTAGCTTAGATATCGCTTGATTCTTTGTAAATATCTATGGAGAAGAAGGTGCCCTCCGTCGATTATTCTTCTAGAAAGAAGACTGATTAAAAGTTGTCCTCTTTGCTGAGATAGATACCTATATGATTAACAATTTCTTCAAAGAGGTGGATGGAGTCCTTCGACTTCTTGGCCTTAGGACAGTTTTTGGTAGTGACCAGACTTTCTATAGATGAAGCAACTATCATTCTTCTTCTTGTAATCTGTGGGGTTTCTTCATCTTAAATATCTGGTTCACTAGATTGCCCTACTCCTTTCGTTGGGAGGCCTTGGAATTTTGAACCTCCTAAATAGTAGTTACCTTTTCGATCTCGTCTTGTGGCACAGGAATAAACAACTGGATTTGGTGACGAGGTCATCTTTATTGCAGGCTTGATCAAGGGATAGATTGTTCTGGACTATCTACTTTATCTCTTCAGAAGAGAGAAAGAAAAGGCAAGAGAGTTTAGATAACAAACATTTTCATTAAAACAATGAAAACTATACAAGAGGTTGTTAGGTAGAGAGAATGATAATCTCTCTAAGTAGAGAGAATGTTAATCTCTGTGGGTCGAGAGAATGTTCCAAGTAGAGAGAATGTTTCCCTCTGCCTAAAGGCCTAGGCTTCCTTTTATAGGAGAAGGAATCTTACTAGATAAGATAGATTATGGATAAATATGAAATAAAATATTACAATCCTATCCTATCATCTAAGAGATAGGAATTATCCATTATAACTGGATAAGTCTTATCCTTTTGTATGGGTTAAGCTTTATCTGTTATGACTAGATAAGCCTTATACTTATTTACATCGGGACCTACTAACATGTACTTGGCCAAATAAAAATAAAACATACTATATTGTTAGCATGTGCCAGCATGTGCAAGCAGGTGCGTTAACAGCTTGCAAGTAGGTGCATCAACAGCCTTATAGGTATCTTGTAAGTAGGTGGATAAGATCGTTGTCTTTGAAGTAGCTGAGTCAGCAGCTCCAGGACAAACCCATCTGAAAGGGTAACCCACTATGGAGGGTTTCCTTAGAGATGAGGGTAACTAACTAAAAAGGGTAACCCACTGGCGAGGGTAACCCATCTAATAGGGTTTTCTTTGAGAAGAAGGTAACCTACAAGAAAGGTTAACTCGCTGGAGAGGGTAACCCGATGGGAAAGGTAATCCCTTGGATAGGGAAATGTCTTAGACATCTCATCTAAAATCATCATTCAGGTAGTGTTGGGTGGTGCTGGCGGTGATGAGCTCGTGTATTCTTCTTCCATCCACCAATCTATGTCGTTCTTCTTCTTGAAGCATTCCTAGCCTTCCAAGCTTTATTTCATCAATCTGGTAATGTAACTTTTTCTTTTGGATTAATCTTTGTATTTCTGCGGAGGAGCCTTCATCCATATGCTTGTGGCTTCATCATTTTTGAAATCATATGATCGCTGATATACTTTTGTTGTTCGTCGAAATTTATCCTAATAGGGAAGATATTTGTTGTAGTTCCTTTTCTTTTGAATGCATTTGTTTTGTTGGAGAGTGAAGTATTATGATTCATAACATCTATATTTAAGAGAGAGCATTAAATTAGGAAATTTCCAAAGTAGTGAAATTTTTGAATGAGCTTAGACTTCATGGTCAGTTTTTCCTACCAGATGATACAACATAAAGGTTGTTGCATTACAGAAATCTTTGAAGCATCGAATCCATTATAGTCGTGGCTTGAACCACATAATGAATCTTTTTGAAGATGGTTGGATTTGATCATAATGTCTGAATGCATAACACCTGAACTCCATGATGATATAGTAATAATGGCGTATATACAAGAATAACCATAGGAGTACATGATGGGAGTCATCGACTAGTATAATGAACACATAATATAAAAGATATTCTGGATGTTCTCCGAATGACTTCAAGATGGTGTTTCTGCGCCTTTTAAATATTTGAAGCTTGTATAAAGTCTAGATTTCTTGGAGGATAGATGGATCTAAAGGGTGCATACATTGGGTGCGTAGATCTTGAGTGTAATCTTCTATTTTGGAATATAATATTTCTGATATGTTGATTATGAGACACTGACTCACCGATTTCTGATTGTATTCTCTAGTGTTGGATATTAGGTAGAGATCATCAACATAGATATCTCCTGATTATTTATAAACGTCTACCGAGAAGAAGGTGTCCTCCATCAGTTCTTCTTCTAGTGAGAAGATCGATTCAAGGTCATCCTCATTGTTGAGATAGATTGTATCATGATCAACTATTTCTTCAAAGACGTGGATAAAGTCTTTTGAATTCTTAAGTTGAGGATAAGTTTTTTGCAGAGTGACCAGGATTTCTATAGAGTCAGAAGCTATCAATCTTCTTCTTTTAGAGTATTGGGCTCCTTCGTCTGAAATACTTAGTTTGATTGACTACCTTAGTGTCATTATCTAGAGTCCTGGGTAGTTTGAATCTCCTAAATAACAACTTTCTCTGGGATCCTGCCTGACAGTTTGAACAGGGACAATCAGACTTTATAACAAGATTGTTCCTGCTGTAATGAGGATCAATAACTAAGTTGTTCTTAATAATTTGCTTCAGTATAGATCTCTTCTTGCCTAGACTATTCAAGGCCTGGAAGATGGCCCTCCTAATATAGCTTGTGTATCTATAGAAAACTTCTCCCAGGATTCTGATATTGACGGTAGAGTCTTGAGATGTGACATAAATTTCTTTATCCATAAGTGAATTTCACGAGTCTGTGTAGATTTTATAGAATCTAGACTTGCAGTCAGATAGTATCATGTATTGCCCTCTTTCAGCCAGATTCTTTATTGTCCTAAAAGTTGTGAAGTCCTGAGGCAGGGATAGAATTAAAGCAATGGTTTTATCCACCTCTATTATTGGTTCTCGCCTCCTTTCGGAGACTGGATCACTAGTCAGCTCAGCTAGATTGGAGACTAATTTAGAGACCGTTGGTTCACTTAAGTGTTTTTCTAACATAGATGGACATTCCTCCTTAGGCAATTAGATTCATGGTTGCAAAGCATCATCTTTACCTTTGACATATTAACTATCATATATGTTCTCATTAGCATCAAATGATTTTCTACTAATGAAAAGTTATGGTTTTCCATTAATGATTATGTCCTCGGATATTCCTTTCTCTGTGTTGAAAGTAGATCTGGAAATATCTTCTTCAGCTGGATGAGAATCATTAAGATCTTCATTACAAGCCATGGTTTTCTCCGAGGCTGATGCTTCCCTCTTCGCCGTTCTAGATTTGGGACATCCTTTTGAAAAGTGTCCTTTATCATGGAAGATAAAGCATTTGTGCTTTCCTAGATCTTTCTTCATAGAGTATTTTGCATCTTTGCTGATCATCAATTCTCTGTCTGGTGGTTTCTTCTTTCTCGTATGTCTGAATTGCATGTACTTTTTATACCTTGCCTAATATCTCGAGAGCTGGGGAGACCCTTCTAGCTTGGGAACCGAGTAGTCATGTATAGAATTAGCATGAACACATTGGGAACATTTATCAGACATGATGTTATTGAATAATATTTCCTTATTCTTCTCGGAAGGATGGGAATTTGTGTGATCAGATAGATCTTTTGGCATAAGGTCTTCATCCTTTGGAACAACAAAGCTTGGGTCAACTCTATTGAGGTGGATAAAGTCTGCAGCCTTGTCATTGTTCTTGAGAAGACATTATTTTAGAGAGATCTGTTCGCCATTATGAGATTCCTCTTCAGGGATCTACAAGAGATCATTTGAAGTGGTGGACTTTGGTTCACAGTTTACGTTCATCATATATGTTTGATCAACTGACAGGTCTTTGTTGTCCTATAGTTATTTTTTTGGATCAAAATTTTAGGATGCTTTCTTAATAGAAAAAACCTTTGGTGTCTCATCATATTGGGTTTTTGCTCTTTGGATCTCAAGGTCATCAGCTGGGACTGTCGGAGATGGATTATGGAAGACGGGAGCATGTGTCGAGGCCATATTATCAGCACCATATGGAACCTGGCTAGAACACCATATCTTCTCAACCCTTTATATCATAGAATCTTTCCCTGTCCACGTAGTATCAAATTCTTGTTCATCTTATGGAGCTGAAGTGAACCTCTTGGATGAATGAGGTGGAGAAGGTTGTCCTAACCCTTATGGAGAATCTCCATATGGAAATCCTGTAGATACTCTCTCTAGCCTTTTGCAGTATGGCATAGTCATATTCCTTTTGCAGTAAGGCACAATCTTAATTTAGGTTCTGGATTTCTTCTTCAAGAGAGGTTATTTTATAATGTTGTTGGGTAAGAAAATATAGAAATGGAGTTCCTAGTGGGAATTTTTCAGGCCATATAGTTCGTAACTTATCTTCGAGTGATCTGATAAGTATGGCAGTTTGGGGGAAACAGAAGCACCTTCTAATTGGAAACCTGTGGAAATTTTGGAGATCGGATTAAGTTACCTTTTGCAGAGTGGTGTTTTGATGGGAAAACATTTGTGTGACTAGATTTAGAAAGGGGCGTCATCATCATCTGTTGGTTCAACTCAGATTGAGTAGCTGCTGCATCCCTTCTTTAACAGATTCTACAGTGATAATCAGTCCCTAGTGAATTCCACCAGTTTGTGAGGATTTAGGAGAATCTATACTTCCAGTCTGATAGTATCATGTATTTCCCTCTTTTAGCCAAATTTTTCATCATCATAAGAGTATACCAGTCCTAAGGCAAAAGTAGAATCGAAGCTATAGTTTCTTTCTCCTCTGTCATTTATTCTTGCCTTCTTTCTGGGAATGGATCACTAGTCAGCTCATATTGATTAGATCCTGATTTAGAAATTGATGGTTTGTTGGAGTGTTTCTTTAACATAGATGAACATTCCTCCTCAAGAAATTGTGTTGATGGCTACAAAATATCATTATTACCTTTGACACAATCACTAGCATAGAAGTCACCATTAGTATTAGATGATTGTCTACTAATGAAAGGTTGTGGTTGTCCATCCATGAAGACATCCTCGGATTTTCCTTTCTCTGTGTTGAAAGAAGATTTGAGAATTTATTCTACGACTAGATAAGAATGACAAGCCATGGTTCTCTCTGAGGTTTGTACTTCCCTCTTTGCCTTTCTGGATTTGGGACATCCTTTTGCAAAGTTTCCTTTTTCATGGAAGATAAAGCATTTGTGATTGATTGGATCTTTCTTCCCGAAGGATTTGGCATCTTTGTTGATCATCAGTTCTTTGTTTGGTGGTTTCTTCTTTATGGTCCGTCTGAACTGCATGTACGACTTGTGCCTTGCCTGGCATCTCATGAGATGGAAAGACCCCTCTAGCTTGAGAACTGGATCTTAATGTATAACATTAGAGTGGACAGATTGGGAACATTGATCCTATATGATGTTCCAAAATAATATTTCCTTATGCTTTTCAGAAGGATGGGAGTCTATGTGATGAGATAGATCTTTTAGCATAAGATTGTAATTCTTTGGAATAACAAAGATCGGGTCAACTAGATTGAGATGGATATAGTCAGCAAACTTTTTATTGTTCTTGAGAAGATATTGTTTTAGAGAGACCTATTCTCCATTATAGGATTCCTCTTCAGGGATCTGCAAAAGATCATCTGAAATAGTGGACTTTGGTTCACAGCTTGCTATCATCATATGTGTTGGATCAAATGACAGGTCTTTCTTATCCTATAGTTGTTCTTCTGGATCACATTTCTGGGATGCTCTCTTAATAGATAGAACCTCTGATATCTCATCATATTAGGTTTTTGGTCTTTCGATCTCATGGTCATCATCTTGGACTGCAGGAACTGGATTATGATAGATGAGAGCATATGTCTTAACCATCTTATCAGCCTCATATGGAATATGTCTAGAACACCTTATTTTTTCCCTGGTTATATGCCATCTCAATATTTTGTTTCATAGAATTATTCTTTATCCATAAAGTATCAAAATCTTGTTCATCTTTTGAAGCTGAAGTGAATTGGATGGATGGGATGAGGTGCAGAAAGTTGGCCTAACCTCTGTGCAAAATATCCATGAGTAAATATGGTAGATACTTTGGGATTTTGTAGTATGGCACAGTCATATTTCTTTTGCAGTATGGTGCAATCATATTTTAGATTATGGATTTCTTCTTCAAGAGAGATTATTTCCTTATGTTGTTGGGAAAGAAAACATAGAAATGGAGTTCCTAGCGGGCATTGTTTAGACCGTATGGTCCATAACTTATTTTGAGTACTTTGATAAGTATGGTAGTTTGGGGAGTAGGTGAAGCACCTTCTGATAGGATAACATGTGGTAATTTTGGATCTAGGATTAGGTTATACTTTGTAGAGTGGAGTTCTAGTGTGTAAGCATTTGTATGACTGGATTTAGAAAGGGGTGTCATCAGTATCTATGGGTTAACATCAGATTGAGTAGCCGTTGTATCCCTTTTTTCACAGATTCTATAGTCACAGCCAGTCTTCCATGGGTAATGTACTGAGAAAGGGCATTTATGCAACATCAAAGTATGACCCTTGTCATTGTAGTGCGTTGTCCAATCATGTTGTTTCATAAATCTAGTAAGATACCTAAGGATGGTTCTTGGGTCCTTAACATCTGAAACACAGACTGGTGGAATTTACTTAGGATTGTGGATAAAAAATTCTATGAGAAGTCTTCTGTAGAGACACGAGCTATACCAAGTGGTCCATCTTCTTGTCCTTGAATAGTCTATGAAAGAAAAGATCTGTACTAAAGCTGATTATTAAGAAAAACCCAATTCTTGATCCTCATTACAACATGAGCAATCTTGTTATAATGTTCGATTGCCTCTATTCAAACCGTCAAGCAGGATCCCAGAGAAAGTTGTTGTTCAGGAGTTTCAAACTATCCATGCCTCCAGCTGACGAGACTAAGGTAGTTAATCAAACTAGGTATTTCAAATGAAGGATCCCAACAGACTACAAAAGGAAGATTGATAGCTACTTTATCTAAAAAATCCATTTCACTCTGCAAAAAACTCTCCTCAACTCAAGAAGTCAAAAGACTTTATCCACCTCTTTGAATAAATAGCTGATCATGCTACAATCTATCTCAACAAAGAGGACGATCTTAAATCGATCTTCTCACTGGAAGAAGAAAATAAGGAGGAAACCTTCTTATTCGTAGACATTTATGAAGAATCAAGAGAGATCTATGCTGATGATCTCTACCTGATATACATCACCGAAGAAGATAATAAAAAATTGGCCAGTCAGTTTCTTATGATCAACAAATTAGCAATAATATCTTTCGAAAAAGAAAATTGCTCTCCAGTTCTGTTCAACCAATTTATGGACCGTTCAAATCCATCTATCCTCTGAGAAAGCCAGACTTTCTAGAAGCTTCAAATATTCAAAAGGCGCAGCAAAACCATCCTGAATCCGTTTGGAGAACATCTAAAATATCTTTTTTGTTATGTGTTCATTATACTAGTCGATGGCTTTCAGCAAGAACTCCTTTGGTTATTCTGGTACATACGCCATCAGTACTTTATTATCATGGAGTTCAAGTGTTATGCCTTTAGGCATTATGATCGAATCCAACCAACTTAAAAAAGATTCATGCTGTGGTTCAAGCCATGACTATACTGGATTAGATGCTTCAAAGATTCCTGCAATGCAATGACCTTTATGTTGTATTATCTGGTAGGATTCACAGGCCATGAAGTCCAAGCTCAGTCTGAAATTTTACTACTTTGTAAATTTCCTAATTTAATGCTATCTCTTAATGATGGATGTTATGAAGCACAATGTTTCACTCTCCAGCAAAACAGATGCATTCTAGAGAAAAGAAACTACACCAATGATTGTCCCCACTGGGATGAAGTCCCACAAAAAATAAAAGAATATCAACCACTTTATGAGTTCAAAAATAATGAATCCACAAGCATACGGATGAAGGCTCCTCCGCTGGAATGAAAAGATTCATCAAAAAGAATGAGTTACTTTATCAGATCGATGAAGAGAAGCTTAGAAGGCCAGGAATGCCTCAAGAAGAAGCACAATGTAGATTGGTGGATGGAACAAGGATACGCGAGATCATCACCACCGGAACCATCCAACACTGCCTGAAAGATGACGTCAGATTACTTGTGCAATAAGTTACCCTCTTTAGTGGGTTACCCTTCCCTACCAGTTACCTTCTCCAGTGTGTTACCATTTCTAGTGGGTTACCCTACTCTCCCAGAAAACCCTATCAGATGGGTTACCCTCACCAGAGGGTTACCCTTTCTAATGGGTTACCCTTATCTCCAAGGGAACTCTCCTCACTGGGTTAACCTTTCAGATGGGTTTGTCCTAAAGCTACTGTCTCAGCTACTTCAAAGACAAGGAGCTTATCCACCTTCTTGCAAGATGCCTATGCAGTTGTTAATGCACTTGGTTGCAAGATGATAACTCACCTGCTTGCACTCGTTGTCACAAGCCAACAACATAGTGTGTTTTATTTTTATTTGTCCCATCACATTTTAGTAGGGCTCGGTGTTAATAAAGATAAGGCTTATCTAGTCATAACAAATAAATCTTATCCCTTACAAAAGGATAAGACTTATCCAATCATAACGGATAATTCCTATCCCTTAGCTGATAGGATAGGATTGTAATATTTTACTTCATGTTTATCCATAGTCTAGCTTATCTAGTAATCTTCCTTATCCTATAAAATAAATCTTAGTTCTTTCGGTAAAGAAAAGATTCTCTCTACTGAGAACATTCTCTCTACCTGGAGAGATTATCATTCTCTCTACCTAAGAACCTCTTGTATAGTTTTCTTTGTTTAAATGAAAATGTTTATTGTCTAAACTCTCTTTCTCTTGCTTTCTCTCTTCCGAAGGGATGGGTACTTTGATCCTTTAGGTTAGAGTAGTGGGGTAAAGAAATAATTTGGCAAGATACTTGTCGCGACTACAATATGGAACTCCGAAGATACTTTCCATGGATATGAAATGAAGTTGGATTCGTCCACGCGACATTGATGTCTAAGTCCTTTCCATGTATATGAAACGAAATTGGCTTAGTCCATAGATTTTCAAAAAGATCCACTGTCTGAGAAAGAATATGCAGATCTGAGGTCTGCCTTACTATACCTTTTGTTCCACTGATGCTTGAGGGAAATGGCCAGGGAGAGTCATCATAAGACCCGTTTATGTCATATACATAACAACCTTGTACTAAAGAGACAAAGGATTTCATGTGTTCTAAGACTAGCAAAGTTATGCCATCCCATTAAGGGTTGTGAAGTCCTTATTACAAAGGCAAACCATTAGGATATGTAGCTCGGTTTCAAATTCATGCCATCCCATTCATGTTTGTGAAGGCTTTGTTGCTTAAGAAAAACGTCCTTATGGATATGTAGCTCAATCGTAGGAAAGATGTGGTGTGTCGATTAAAAGCTTTGATTTTGTACGGCATGCCGTATATATGGACATTAATTATCTATCATGTTGGAAACGTTAGTCTCTGTTTCTGTGGTGTTGACAGAAGCTTTGATTTGGTATGGCATGCTGCCTACATGGTCGTTAAACTGCCTGTCATGTTGGAAAGTTTTGCAGTCTGTTGCTAGCCACCTAGCTGCCTTCACCAATAGTACTCCTTGCCCCACTGTCCCCCCCATATATTTGGCTCACTTATATCTTATGAAGGGATAAGTACTTTTATCCTTTTGGAAAGAGTAGTGGGGTAAAGAAATACTTTGGCGAGGTACTTATTGCGATTGCAACATTGAACTCCAAAGATACTTTGCATGAATATGAAATAAAGTTGGATTCATACACTTGACATAGATGTATAAGTCCTTTCCAAGTATATGAAACGAAATCGGCTTAGTCCATGCCATAGATTTTCGAAAAGATCCATGAGAAAGAACACGCAGATCTGAGGTCTCCCTTAGTACACCTTTTGTTCCGCAGATGCTTGAGGGAAACAGGCCACAGAGAGACACTGTAAGACACGTTTATTTTATATATAGAACAACCTTATACTAAGGATACAAAGGATTTCATATGTTCTAAGACTGACAAAGTCATGCCATCCCATTGAGGGTTACAAAGGTAAACTATTTAGATGTGTAAATCGGTTTCAAAGTCATGTACTTCCATTCATAGTTGTGAAGACTTTGTTGCTAAATATAATCGTCCTTATAGATGTGTAGCTCAGTCGTAGAAAAGTCGTGGTGTGTCGATTAAAGGTTTTGATTTTGTATGGCATGCCGCCGATATGGATGTGAATTGCCTATCATGTTGAAAAGGTTAGTCTCTATGTCTATGGAGTTGAGAGAAGCTTTGATTTCATATGGCATGCTGCCTACATGGTCGTGAAACCACCTATCATGTTGGAAAGTTTGGCAGTTTGTTGCTAGACGCCTGGCCGCCTCCACCGGCAATTCTCTGTGCCCCGCTGTCTCCCCGTCTATTTGGTAGTCATGCATGAAAGACTATCTCTATGAAGTAGATATGTTGTCAGAAGAACAAGATCTGTGTTATACATATCTACCTATACCAAACCCTTATTCTCCCTTTGCCAGAAAAAAAGTGTAATCCAGAGTTGCAGATTGATTCCTTGCACCAACGGAAACTAGAAGGAGTTAAGGAATACTTTGATAGAACAAAAATTAAGCAGTACCTCCTTATGACCCCAGCTGAATAGTTCATAACTCTGGATATGCCAAAGGAGTTTCCACAAAAGTGGAAGAGATATAACTTTACCCATATCCATTTTGGTGTTATTCGAATTGCCTTAACATATCAAGGGAGAAAGAGACAGCCGATAGAGGCATGCCTTTTCCTTCTTGACACTAGATTTGGAGAGTACCGACGTGCAAACTTGGCACTTTGGAAATCACACTAGACTCAAGAATAGTTGTTCTACCATGTTCCCCAACTTCAACATGTCCCTTTCCGAGCCGTATCTAACAAAGGAATTGAGGCTTCAATTCCATATCCTTGAAGCCCCACTAGACTACAGCCCTACATAAACAACCTTACACCACCAGATAGTTTGGTAAGTCCAAAACCACAGAAAAAACTTATCCCTTCAAGGTGGCCACCACTCATTGTCCCTAATTATAGATGCCACCAAAGGAATGAACCAGTGTATCCAAATCCCAAGAGATGTCCCTAAGGAAGAAATCCTCAAGATTCTTCCAAACTTATGACTTAAAAGGAATGAGATGATGAGAGTTTATTCTCAGTATCTCTGAACACCAAAACCTATATTCGCTAAAAACCCTTACAAAGCATCTCTCTCCGTCCATATGAACACCCTTACTGACACCTTTGCAGATGAAGAGAATCCAGATCTAGTAAATATGTCAGGATATCTCAAGAGTACCATGAACGAACAAAATTGAATACAATAATTCACTAAAGATGGGCAGACTGTACACTGGTTCAATGATCTATTTATAGGACATTGCTTATGGGATATTTATAGTGATTATCAGGAATGTAAAGAGAACTGGTTGAATAATTCCAATGAGGAGGAAAAATAATTAGAATAGGATGAGTGTTGGGGATTCCAAAAACCCATTACCAAGGGTTTCAGATAAAGGAGGAGTCAAACATCCATTCGAAGTCTCCTACGGACCTCAGGAAAGGCCACCACTACTTGCTCCATAAAAAAATAAACCCTCCACCTCCAAATCAAATCCTGAACCTCTGATATTCATGATATTAGAAACCAACTCTAGTCCTAAATATACCTTTCCCACAAACTGCTCATTCAGAAGGAATAACCAAGACCACATACCAAAATTGCCATATGTTAATCCATCTGCTGACCAAGAGGCGGCAGTAAGTTGTCAAGCATTAACTCAGCATGCCATATTTATCAGAGCATTAGAAAGTAGGCTGCAAACTATCCAGTTTGAAAAATGCCCGCTAGGATCCTCAATACTACATTTTTTTAACCAAAAATAGAGAAAAATGGCCTCACTGGAGGAACAAATCCATATCTTAAAATAAGATAGCGCTAAAATCCAAAAGTCCTAAAAAACATTGTATTTCCAAAGACATATCTTCCACGAGAATCAAGACAACCCTTTTCCACCTACCCCTCTCTTCCATCTATACCTATGCTATTTACTATAACTCAAAGAGATTAACAGGAGGAATTTGATATCGCTAAATTTGTATGGGAAAGAAAAGATGCCATGGTAGCCCATAAGAAAGCCAAATTGGCAGTTCAAAAAGAGGAACGGGTCAAAAGAATAAAGTATTTCAAACAAGCTCCATATTATACTGATAAGATGGTCCAACGCCATGCTTCTCCAATACAGGATTTCATGATCCCAGATGTTGACTTAAAGATCCAAAATATAGAAACACGAAGTGAAGAGCAACCATATGATGTTTGGGAGTCCACCGGAAATTGTTCTATCAGCAATAGAAGGCTGTTTCCAGATTACTTTACAGGAGACGACTTGAGCATCTCAAGTCAAGTGATCCCCCAGTCTGATGTTGTAGATCCAGGAGATGGCATTCCTCAGCAATCTATCAAAAATAAACTAGAGGAAGATTTTATCAAAGCTCTAGATCATTTGTATGACTTTAAAATAGAAGAGAATCAAGAACACCCATCTGTTACTGACCCTGTGGATGCATGTTCCAAAACTGGTGATGTCATTTCTAATGAAAACATACAAGATGAGAAAGATTCATCTATTAATACTCCAGAAACTGATGTTGCTAATGCAGAATATTCAGTAGTATCCCTCGATGAAGACTATCCACCAATATGCTTGAACCACTCTATGGAATCGGAAGACTCCGAAGTTGTTGATGACCAAGATAGGATGACGGATGATTCTATCCCAAAAAAAGGCTAGATCCAGGTACATCGACAAAGGAAATAGTGGGAACCAGATTTCACACCTTCACTCTCAATGACAATAAGATTTTAGCCTGGTCCTAGAGAATCAAGGACTTCTACACTTGGATGGCGACAAAGAATCCAGCTGATTGAGAGAAATACATGATACTTTTGGAATTCACATCCAAATTCTCTGAAATACTCACAGACGAGTAGAACGCTCTTGGGATTTTTGATAAGAACACTTATCTAATGTCCTAGAACTTTTCCTTCTACATCAAGATCCTACATGAGGTATTTTGTAGAGACGCAGGCCAGAGACAAGAAAAGCTCTGGAAATAGATCTTTGAGATGAAGTTCCTATTATTTGATAGAAACATCATTGATATCCACTTCTAGAAGATGGTAAAGATCTACTTTGAGTTGGGCAGAGATCCTAGCCTGAATCAAGCATTTATATCATCACTGCCAAAGATGCTAATAGGTCATACAATGATGATTGTGAAGGAGAAGATCAAATCCATAACTGTCTCACATATAGGCTAGATTCGGCAGGCCATCTTCCAAGCTCTGGACAACATATGAACAAAGAGTTCAATACTAAAGAAAATAGTCCAGAATAATCCAGCCCTTGGTTGATCTCGTAACAAAGATGACCTCATAAATAAATCCAGTTGTTCATGCTCGCACCACAGAATGAGATAAAAAAGGTATCTATTGTTTAGGAGGTTGAAACTACCAAGGATTCCCGATTATAGAAGTAGGAAAATTTGGCGAACCAGGTATTTCAGACGATGGAGCACCACAAATTACAAGAAGAATAATAATAGCTGCTTTATTTACAGAATGCTTGGTCACTATGCTAGAAACTATCCTCACGCTAAGAAGTCAAAGGATTCCATCCACCTCGTTGAATAAATTTCTAATCATACAGGCATCTACCATAAAAAAGAGGATGACCTTGAATCGATCTTCTCATTAGAAGAAGAATCAATGGAGGACACCCCCTTCTCCGTCGAGGTTTACAAACAACCAAGCGATATATATGCCGATGATATATACCAAATATCCAGTAATGGAGAAGACAAAAAGCAACTGGATACTCAAATCCTCATGCTCACCATGGAAGGATTACTATCTTCTAGAATAGTAGACTACCCTCTAGATCTATTCAACTAATATATGGATCCCTTTGATCCATCCATCTTGTGAGAAAGAATAACCTTCTACAAGCTTCAAGTGTTTAGAAAGTATGGCAGATCCAACTTGAATCCATTCATAATGCACCCAGAATATTCTTTGTGCCATGTGTTCATTGCACTAGCCAATGACTTCCCGCAATAACTCCTGTGGCTATTCTGGTACCTGTTCCACTAGAACTGCATTCTCATGGTGTTCAAGTATGATACCTTCAGGTATTTTGATCAAATCCAGACAATCTTGAAGAGATTGATGTTGTGGTTTAATCTATGAGATTACTGGATTTGAAGTTTTAGAGAATCCTACGATGCAATGGTCTTCATGCTGCATCATCCTAGAGGAATCAGAGGCCACGACGTCCAAGCTTAACTGAAAATTTCACTTCTCTAGAAATTTCCCATTTCTTTACACTTCTTGAAAGATAAATATTATGAAGCACAACAAATCATTTTCTAGCAGAACAGATGTATTCCAAAAGAAATTTGGATGAAGGAATGAGGAAAGTAGATCTACATTGACAGTTATCCCTATTGGGATGAATTCTGACAAGCGGCATAGGAATATTAGCCACAGTACAACATCACAAGAGATGAAGTCACATACTTCATCAAAAGCATATGACTGAAAACTCCCTAATAAGAATGCAAGGATCCATTATCCAGCAAAAGGACTTACTTTACCAAATCGATGAAGAGAAGCTTGGAGGGCCAAGAATGCCTCAGGCAGAAGTACGACAAAGATTAGTGAATGAAAGAAGGATATATGAGTTCATCACCGCCGACACCATCCTATACTACCTGAAAGATAACGTCAGATGATATTTGCATGAATTTACCCTCTCTAGTGGGTTACCCTTCCCAGCGGGTTACCCTCTCTAGCGGGTTACCCTTTCCAGTGGGTTACCATTCTTTCTAAGTTAACCCTGTCAGATAGGTTACCCTCTCCTATGGGTTACCCTTTCCAGTGGGTTACCCTTATCTCCAAGAAAACCCTCTCCAGTGGGTTACCCTTTTTGATAGATTTGTCCTAAAGTTGCTGACTCAGCTACTTTAAAGATAAGAAACTTATCCACCTGCTTGCAAGCTTCACCTACTTGCAAGCAGCTGACTCACCTGTTTACACATGCTATCACATGCCAATAGAATAATATGATTTATTTTTATTTGTCCCTTCACATATTAGTAGGGATCGGTGTGAATAAAGATAATGCTTATCTAGTCATAATAGATAAAGATTATCCCTTACAAAAGGATAAGACTTATCCATTCATAATGGATAATGCCTATCCCTTAGCTAAAAGGATAAAATCATAATATTTTATTTCATGTTTATCCATAGTATAGCTTAGCTAGTAAGCTTCTTTCTCCTATAAAAGAAAGCCTGGGACTTTAGGCAGAGGGAAAAATTCTATCTACCCAAAGATATTATCTTTCTCTTTACATAAAAACCTCTTTTATAGTTTTGTTTGTTTCAATGAAAATGTTTTTTTGGCTAAACTCTCTTACTCTTGCTTTTTCTCTTCCAAAGTAATGGGTACTTCAATCCTTTAGCTCAAAGTAGTGGGTTAAGGAAATACTTCGGTGAGGTACTTATTGTGACTGGAACATGGAAATCTGAAGATACTTTCCATAAATATGAAATGAAGTTGTCTTCATCCACACGACATAGATATCTAAGTCCTTTCCATGTATATGAAACGAAATTGTCTTAGTCCATGCCATAGCTTCCAAAAAGATCTATTATCTTATAAAGAACACAGAGATCTGAGGTCTGCCTTAGTAAGCCTTTTGCTCCACAAATTCTTTAGGGAAATAGACCAGGGAAGCCGCTGTAAGAACCGTTTATGTCATATATAGAACAATCTTGTAATAAGGAGACAAAGGATTTCATGTGTTCCAAGACTGACAAAGTCATGCCATCTCGTTGTTGGTTGCAAAGTCTTTGTTACAAAGGCAAACCATCTGGATATGTAGCTCGATTTCAAAGTTAAAGGAAAGTTGTGGTGTGTTCATTAAAAGCTTTCATTTATCATGCTGCCAATATGGGCATGAATCAACTATAATATTGGATTGGTTAGTATCTATGCCTGTGCTATTGATGGAAGCTTTAATTTTGTATGGCGTTCCACCTACATAGTTGTGAAACTGCCTGTTATGTTGGAAAGTTTGGCAGTTTATTGCTAGTAGCCTGGCCGCATCTAACAACAGTCTTTCATGCCTCGCTATCCCCTCGTCTATTTTGTATTAGTGGGGTATAGAGGTCTACTAGAGGAGGCAACTAGGTGGATAGCAAAAGATTACCGAACTATCCAAGATGACAGGCCGTTTCTCAACTATGTAGGCGATATACCATATGAAATCAAAACTTCCATCAATACCACAGACACAGAGTCTAACCTTTCCAATATGATAGGCGATTCATATCCATATAGGCGGCAAGCGGTACAAAATCAAATCTTTTTATCTACATGCAATAGCTTTTCTACAACTAAGCTACATATCCATAAGGAAGATTTATATTAGCAACAAAGACTTCACAACCCTGAACGGGGTGGAATGACTTTGCCAGTCTTAGAACACATGAAATCCTTTGTCCCCTTAGTACAAGGCTATTCCGTATATGACATAAATGGGTCTTACGGTGGCTCACCCTGACCTATTTTCCTCATGTATCCACAGAACAAAAGTTGTACTAAGGAAGACCTCAGATGTGTGTGTTCTTTCTAAGATAAAGGATCTTTTTGAAAAGCTATTGCATGGACTAATCCAATTTCATTTCATATACATGGAAAGGACTTAGAAATCTACGTCGTATGAACGAAGCCAACTTTATTTCATATTCATGAAAAGTATCTTCAGAGTTCCATGTTGCAGTTATAACAAGTACCTCGCCGAAGTACTTCCTTACCCCACTACTCCAATGTAAAGGATAAAAGTACCAATCCCTTCAGAAGAGAGAAAGAAAGAGCAAGAGAGTTTAGCCAACTAACATTTTTAGTGAAAGAAAGATAACTATACAAAAGGTTTTTAGGCAGAGAGAATGATATTATCTCTGGGTAGAGAGAATGTTAATCTCTCTAGGTTGAGAGAATGTTGTCTCTACCTAAAGTCCTAGGATTCCTTTTATAAGAGAAGGAAGCTTACTAGATAAGCTAGACTACAGATAAAAATAAAATAAAATATTACAATCCTATCCTATCTGCTAAGGGATAAGCATTATCTGTTATGAATGGATAAGTATTATCCTTTTGTAAGGGATGAACTTTATCTGTTATGAGTAGATAAGCCTTATCTTTAGTCGCATTGGGCCCTACTAACCTATGATGGGCCAAATAAAAAAAACACACTATGTTGTTGGCATATGATAGCATGTGTAACCAAGTGAGTCAGCATCTTATAAAAATGTGCATCAGTAGCATCACATGCATCTTACAAGCAGGTGGATAATAACTGTTTTGCTGGTAAGTGAAGTATTATTCTTTATAATAACCATCTTCAAGAGAGAGTTTTAAATTAGGATATTTCTAGAGTAGTGAAATTTCCGACTGAGCTTGGACTTCATGGCCTATGATTCCTACCATATGATACAACATAAAGGTCGTGGCATTGCAGGAATCTTTAAAGCATAGAATCTAGTATAGTCATGGCTTGAACTACAACATGAATCTTTTTTAAGCTTGTTGGATTCGATCATAATGCCTGAAGGCATAACACTTCAACTCCATGATGATAAAATACTGATGGCGTATGTACCAAAATAACCATAGGAGTTCTTGATAGGAGTCATCGACGAGTATAATGAACACATAACAAATAAGATATTTTGGATGTTCTTCAAACAACTTAAGGTTGGTGTTGCTATGCCTTTTGAATATTTGAAGTTTGTATAAAGTCTGTCTTTCTCAAAGGATAGACAGATCTGAAGAGTCCATACATTGGTTGAACTCACCTGGAGAGTAATCTGCTATTTCAGAAGATAATATTCCTAATAAGTTGATCATGAGAAACTTACTGCCTAATTTATAATTGTCTTCTCTGGTGCTGGATATCAGGTTGAGATCATCAGCATAGATATCTCTTGATTATTCATAAATGTCTATGGAGAAGAAAGTGTCCTCCATCAATTTTTTTCCAGCGAGAAAACCAATTCAAGGTCATCCTCTTTGTTGAGATAGATTGTAGCATGATCAACTATTTCTTCAAAGAGGCGGCTAGAGTTTCAACTTCTTGAGTTGAAGATAGTTTTTTGTAGAGTGACCAGGATTTTGAAGATGGAGCAGCTATCAATCTTTTTATAGTATATTGGGAACCTTTATCTAAAATACATGGTTTGATTGACTACCTTAGTCTCGTCATATGGAGGCCTGGGTAGTTTGAATCTCCTGAACAAAAGCTTTCTTTGGAATCCTGCCCAACGGTTTGAATAGGGGAAATCAAACTTCATAACAAGATTTTTCCTACTGTAATGACGATCAAGAACGGGGTTGCTCTCAATAATATGCTTTAGTACATATCTCTTCTTATATAGGCTGTTCAAGGATTGGAAGTTTTCCTGCCTAGTGTAGCTCATGTCTCTAAAAAAGACTTCTCACAGGATTCTGATATTGACAGCAGAGTCTTGAGATATGACATAAATTTTTTTGTCTACAATCCCAGGTGAGATCCACCAGTCTGTGAGGATTTTGGAGAATCTGAACTTGCAGTCTAATAGTATCATGTATTGCCCTCTTTTGACCAGATTCTTCATCGTCATAAAAGTTGTGAAGTCCTAAGGTAGGGATAGAATTGAAGCAATGGTTTCCCCTACCTTTGTTGTTAGTTCTTGCCTCCTTTCTGGGAATGGATCAATAGTCAGCTCAGTTAGATTGAAGACTGATTTTGAGACCACTGGTTTGCTGGAGTGTTTCTCTAACATAGATGTACACTTCTTCTTAGGAAATTAGTTTGATGGCTTCAAAGCATCTTCATTACCTTTGACACATTCACTAGCATAAAGGTCATTGTTTACATCAGATGACTGTCTACTAATGAAAAGTTATGGTTTTCCATTAATGATGATGTCCTCAGATTTTCTTTCTCTGTGTTGAAAGAAGATCTGGGAATGTCTCCTACAGATAGATGAGAATCATCAATATCTTCATGAAAAGCTATGGTTTTCTCCTAGGCTGGAGCTTCTCACTTCACCTTTTTGGATTTGGGACATCCTTTTGAAAAGTGTCCTTTGTCATGGCTGATGAAGCATTTGTGCTTGCTTGGATCTTTCTTTCGAGAGGATTTGGAATCTTTGCTGATCATCAGTTCTTTGTTCGATAATTTCTTTTTTCTAGCCCGTCTGAACTGCATGTACCTTTTGTGCCTTGCCTGATGTCTCAAGAGATGGGGTGACCCTTCTAGCTTGACAACTGGATCATCATGTATAGAATTAGAGTGGAAAGATTGGGAATATTCATCTGACATGATGTTGCTGAATAATGTTTCCTTATGCTTTTCGAAAGGATGGGAGTTTGTGTGATGAGATGGATCTTTTGGGATAAGCTCATCATCCTTCTGAGAAATAAGGTTTTGGTCAACTCTATTAAGGTGGATCAATTCAGCGGCCTTGTTATTGTAATTGAGAAGACGTTGTTTCAGAGATACCTATTCTCTATTGTGGGATTCCTCTTCAGGGATCTACAAGATATCATCTGAAGTGGTGGACTTTGGTTCACAGCTTGTGATCATCATATGTATTGGATCAACTGACCGGTCTTTGTTATCCTGCAGTTGTTCTTCTGGATCATATTTATGGGATGCTTTATTAATAGAAGGAACCTCTGGTGTCTCGTAATATTGGGTTTATACTCTTTGGATATCAAGGTCATCAGCTGGGACTGCAGGAGATAAATTATGGAAGACGGGAGCATGTGTCAAAGACATTATCAACATCATATGGAAACTGGCTAGAACACCTTATCTTCTCGACCTTTTCTGTCATAGTATCTTTCCTATCCACATAGTATTAGATTATTGTTCATCTTCTGTAGCTGAAGTGAACCTCATGGATGAATGAGGTGGAGAAGTTTGGACTAACCCTTGTGGAGAATCTCCATGTAGAAATATTGTAGATACTCTGGCCTTTCGTAGTATGGCCAATCGTATTTTAGATTTTGGATTTTTTCTGAAAGAGAGGTTATTTCCTCATGTTGTTTGGCAAGAAAATATAGAAATAGAGTTCTTAGCGGGCATTTTTCAGACCATATGGTTCGCAACTTATCTTTGAGTGCTCTGATAAGTATGGCAATTTAAGGGGTAGTTGAATCATTTTCTGATCAGATAACATGTGGTAATTTTGTAGCTCGATTTATGTTATAATTTTCAAATTAGTAATTTGGTGGGTAAGAATTTGTGTGACTGGATTTAGAAAGGGGCGTCATCAACATCTGTGGGTTGACCTCCGATTGAGTAGCCACTGCATCCCTTTTTTATAGATTCTACAGTCACAGTCAGTCTTTCATGGGTAATGTCCTGAGAAAGGGTATTTACACCACATTAGAGTATGACCCTCATGATTGAAATTCTATATCCAATCATGTTGTTTCATAAAGCCAATGAGGAACCTAAAGATGGATCTCAGGTTCTTTATGTCTAAAAGATCATCACTTGGGTTGTACATGGGTATGGAAAAGGTAGTTCTAGGAGGAGTTTTGAGGAAGAGGTGGTCAGAATCATCAGTGGACTTGAGAGTTTGAGGATAGGATCTAAAATTATCATATGTTATGACCCATGAGGCTGGGATAATGTTGACTAGTTCATCTCTCGATATATTTCTCGGGATCTTAGTGCACTCTGTGGTTTTATTAGTTGCATCTACGCTTACAAACAAAGAGTTCTTGCCACTTGGAGGAAATAGGTTTATTTTATGGTTCTGAAATCACCAGGCTATTTGGCAGTGAAGAGTTTCCTGACTGGCTTCTATGCCTTGCGGAGAATCAAAAATTTGGACCTAGATCTTCAAATCCTTTATTAGATGTGGACTTTCACTTGTGTGTAACATGCTTAAAGTAAAAATTGGTTATCTCTGTAGTCATTGTTGTACTAGATTGAATTTCTTTCTTGTTGTAGAAGTGTGGATTCTTATTTGATTATGATGATTATAGTGAAAATTTGTTCGAGGACAAACAAGTCTTTAAGTGTGGGGTAGCGATCTAAGGTGGTATTATGCACTTCAGTGTTGTTATCCAAGCTTAATTAGTCTTTTTTTGAGGAATTATCTTGTGATTAATGAGTAAATATTGATATAGTTGAGCATATAAGTGTCAAAATACTTTATTATAATGTTTAAGGTGTGTTTCAAATAAGTTTGGAATCAATTTAGTCACTTGGAGTTTAGACAAGGAAACTAGTGTTACTAGCTTGAGCTATGTGTTGTTCTAGTTATTCTGGATGGATTTTAGTGTATAAATGAGTTAATAAGGGTATGAGTGTGTAAATATGTCTGGAATAACTTCTTAATAGTGTTTAAGGTTCAATTGAAACAAGACAATAGAGAAAACACTAAGTTAAATATCAAAAGGATAAAATTAGTACTCTTAGCTTAAGTTACTAGTTCATCGTCTTGGATTATATGTTGTTCTGAGATCCAATTCGTGGTGTTTGATGATATATGATGCTTGGTGAGTTGATAACTATGATATATGTATGATACAAAATCTTTAAATCAAGTAGAAACAATACCATAAGTCTTGTAAAGGATGGACAAACACATGGGACAAGACTTGACCAAAAATAGACGTTTTTGAGTCATTGGCATGCCACGGACCATAGACACAGCATTAGGGATGTTACATGGAATAGGGAGCATACTAATTGAAAATTTAAATCATATCAACGGGATTAGGGCATTCCACGTACCCTAGGCACTGCGATAATAGCGTGGCATGACCGTATGTCAAAATTAGCAGCTTATGTCCAAGTATAAATAGACACTTAGTTGTTATGTTTCACACCTTGGACGACCTTGAGACTTGAAGGGAGTTTGTAGAACACTTACATTAAATTTTTTATTCCATTGTTTTATTTTATGTATTTTAACATGTATTCATTCATTGTGATTATGGTTTTGTCCATGATCGGCTAAACACCCTTTTTAGGGATAAGGACAAGAACATGAGTATTATTATTTTGAATTAATTTTTTTATGGTTATTTATAATTATTGGATGTTTATTTTTATTTTTTATTACTATTTTAAAGATTCACAACCTTATAATACATGCATAATCATCTTGTGAACCAGAAAGGAGGAATAAGAGGATAAAATGTGGGATAAATATAATAGGATTGTAGTTTTCTAATTGAACGAAATTGTAATTTTAATTTTAAATATGAATATACCTAAGTGCTATATTTAGTTAAATTACTTAATGAAATATGAATGCATTTAACTTAGTTCTCTCATTCCCGCTCAACGACGTAATTGTGGGGCTAAGTTAGATAGGTGATTATAGGCTCGAAATACCATAGTCATAATATCAACTCCGTGAATCAACAAACAAGATAAGTAACTGAACTGATGAAGCTCAATAGTCTAGTATGATAGTTCGCAGCACCTTAACCCTGGGTTTCTCCCCTTTGATTATTCAAACCTTTACTTTATCGTATTTTTTTATTTACATTACATCATAACTTTCAAACTCTTTGGGTTACATTAGCACTGAGTTAATCTTAATAGTTAAAATAGTCTAGGATAGTTGTTAACACAAGTCACTGAGCGATCGATACTTGGCTTGTAAAAGGACACTATATTACTTGATGGGACCACGTACACTTATGTGTGAGCTTGATAACAATACTTTTATATGCTAACGAGCTCTGTAAACACTAAAACACCAATGTTTCAACTTAAAGGAATAATCAAATTTCCATCCGAGGTCGTTTTGTCAAATTGTGGGTCTCACACCCAATTTTTAATTTTTTAACTTTCTGACCAATAGGTCAAAATGAGCCCTGGTGCCTCAGGCCCTAAACCAAGAGTTCACTGAACTTAAAATCAATATTCTGGATCTACTAGAATAGTCAAAATTTGCATTCAAGGTCGTTTAACTGAAGTTTTCACCCGGTGGCTATTTAGAACCAACGAAAACTTCAAAATAAAAAATGGCTCAAAAACCAACTGAACAGCCCGGTAAACACACTCTCAATTCAAGGAAGTCATAAATGACTTAGGTAGATATAGAGAACATCTAATAGAGAAAGTAAGTGGAAATATGAAAAATGACTTGAAGAGTCATTACAATTCCATAGATGCATCTATTAAATCATGTAATAGTAATCAGCCATATGGAAGGTGAATGGGTCCGTATTTACTTTTTTATGCATTTCAAAATTCAAAAAATATAATCCCAACATTAGTTGGCACAATGATAAACTTATCATGAAAATAAGAAATACAAGAGAATCCATGAAGAATATTTCATTTTTATTCATTATATAACCATATGAATTCTTATTTATTTTGCATTAGATTTGAACTGGGATGGTCAACCTACTCTTCCAACTGATATATTGTCCATAAGATTCTTATTTACCATCTCTTAGTGATTATACCAACATGACCATAGTTGTGTATTTAGAAATAGTAGAAAAATACGGACAACATTTTACATAAATATTTTCAACCCACTTCGATTGTAGTAATATGAAGGTATAAATCTTACCATATTATAATCTTAGTATAATTCATTATTGGTTTAATATCTTTCAAATTTGACAAGTTTCTTTTTAGACTTACTACAAATCCAATATTATCAATAATTAGTAACATTTTAGTTCTTCTAGAGCTCTTCATTAATTTTGTGTATTGCCACAAATTTTGTACACCATTCATATGGTGAATATCTCCTTAAAAGAGAAAATTATATAATTACGATCATGATCATTAAAATATTATAGGGAAGACTTTTTTCTTATTTTTAACCTTGATTATTCATGATCAGACATAGTACAATATTTATGATGTATTAAAAGTACGCAATCAATGATCGTTTATTTCAAAATAATTATTTTTATTTCTCTCAAATTTTCTATAGAAATGAGTATTAGTATCGCCAATCATATATGAGCACATCGTTATTCATAACTTTTATCACATCTTGACATATTCGCCTTCAAGAATGGTCGAGCATATGTGATATTTATCACAAGTCTAATTCTCTTTCAGGAATGGACTATAATTATATGCATATACTTTATGAATTTTTATTAGAAGGTCATTCTCTTGTCTTGAATTATCTTTATTTTTTGAAGGAACATTTGATAATATTTAATGTCTCTTTTATAATAACCATAAAGATTTTCTTTGCCACACCCAAGTCATTCATATGGCCAAGTATTTTGTAATGACCTAACTTTTTGTGATTTATTTAAAATATTTATTTCTGTGTGATTTGATCATTTTATCGCTCCTCGTGGTTTCATTATGGTATTTTTAGGGTATGAAGATATTTGTCATAGTTCCCAATGTATTTTGATGTGAATTATGTGAGTTTATGATTTTTGGTGGCTTGAAAAGCCTTATAGTTGACTCCGATCAATATTTTTGTTAATCTATGCATCAAATGAAAAAATGAACTACACTAATAGGTCCAAAACGTTGATTTTAGGTTGTCATCATGTTTGGTGTGGTTTTATGACTTTTAAATCTTATTTTAATCCTTGGTTAAGAAAGTTGAAATTGCATTTTGGGGGTTAACTTTATGGAACAACGTCCTTTCAAAAATATGATATCGCCATTGAGTATGGAGCATTGAATTGATTGGGTAGCATAGTTCATTTACATTTTTGGGATTTTGAATGAATCTAGAGGGGTCCGTGAAGACTTGGAATTCTCCGGGCCTCCAGCTAGTTCACCACTCGGTTGGTGTACCCACTTAAGCAACACAATTGAACAATTGAGATGTCTCTTACTTGACTCCATTATCTCGTACACAACCATTCCTTAAGTGACAAAATGATTGAATACGCGATACCTGCTGACAAGAGAAGTAATGTGTATGCAACACCTGGTCTCTTAAGTGATAGTCGTATAAGTGACCCGGTGATCGGGTATGTGATACCTGGGTTTTTTAAATAATCTTTTTCCGCAATTCTTCTCCATTTTTATAACTTGGATCTTGGGATTCGAGTTTTTGAGCATTTTCTTGTATTTCTAAGCTTGGGTAAGCTCGAAAACTCCTATTTCAACTACTTTTCTTATATTTTTTCATTCCAAATCTTGTTAAAACTTGAATTATAGATGAAATTTGAGGATTTTGGTCTGAAATGCCTAAAAATAGTATTATTCAATTTAAATCCCCAGTTTTACCTAATTTTCACTTAGGTTTTATCTTGTGAGTTCCTTTATTCTTAGGAAATATGTTTTTGGATATAAAATCCAGTTTTACCCTTCCTTTTTAAAAATTTATTTTGGCTATCCGTTTTGACCCTAATTTAAAAGTGGGAAATATGAGTATCATTGGCTTTCTTTTGACACATAGATTTTGTATTTGTATGTTTTAGTTGATTTTGGAGCCGTTCGTGAGGGAAAAGCTCTAGATTGAAGGCTTTTGGGGTCAATTTTTGACATTCGAGGTAGGTTGTAGCTTAACTTTCTTCAGAATGGATTTGGTTGTTATCATAATGTAAAATCATTCTATAGATATAGGGTTGTCTCATGGAAATATGTTAGGTGATTTATATATCCGTATGGGGGCCTATGCAGATAATATTTGGTGATCTTGAGATGTTATATGCTATGTGTGACTGTGTGGGGTCTTATATGATATTTTAGCATGGTATTGACATATGGATGTTTGGTTTTACTCTTTTTAGTGGGAAAAAATCTAGATTTTAGGATTTATGTAGTATCTATGGATCATGGATGACAAGTTAATTTGAGTGGATTTTTACATCACTTGGTTGGTATACTAGTTATCCTTATATTGGTTGGTTGTGATAATTACATCCTCATTTCATATTCATACAAGAAACATTGCTACTATCGTGAAAATACTAGAAATACTAGCTTTTTCTGTCAGAAAATATGATATCTTTAAAACCCTCTACCGATGTATTTGCTGCAGAGGATATATGGATATTGATATTAGATATTGGTTGTATATGGGTTGATGAACCCCCCATGGGTCCTACCTGGGAGCGAAACTCAGTTGGTGTGGGTTGACAAACCTTCCTTGGGTCCTACCTAGGAGTAGAGCTCGGTAGGTGTATGCAGAGGTTGTGCGATGGCCTTATGCATCATAATCATCTTCATTATAACCATTATCATCTTCATTTCACTTCATTTATTATTCTTTTTCTATGATTATATTTTTTCCTTTGACTTGATATCTGCCCATTAATTTTACCTTTCTATGCCTATATTTGATTACATGTATGTTCGTTCTTTTTAAATCTATATATAATTGTTATATGTGTGTACACTAGAACTGTTAGTGAAGATAATGTGGGCTACCATTTTGGAAATTTTCTAATTGTATGTGATGTGCCCCTAGTTTGTATTTATTTTCTTTATTTTCTACTTTACTTAGTCATCCTATGATACCTACTGAGTACAAGTGGACTATACTCACCCCTACTATGCCCTTTTATTGTAGATTCAGGTACGAGTACGCCTTACGATAGTTGATTCAGGCGATACTTAGAGCCCATTCAAGGTAGTGGTTCATCTATGCACACAGATTTGACTTCTAACTTTTTCTAATCTAGACTAGGTCTTACTTGTATTCAAAGATAGATTTTTGTTCTTGTTTCGATATCTTATATATTTTGACCTTGAGTTATATTAACTAGTTCTTACACTGTGATACTAGGTTTTAGGATATTCTTATGGGAATTTTTGGTTATGTATTTCTGCTATTACTATATTGTGTGGTTCGGTTTCAATCAAGGAGCCTTACTTTGGGTTTGGGTATTATATCTTTTATATCATATCAGTTGGTGTGATAGGATTACTTATCTAGGCTTGCTGCGATAAGTCCATTATGTCTCCTGGTTTTTTAGGTCATGACAAATTGGTATCAGAGTAGCCAAGTTCATTGGTATCAACAATGTAAGAATGATGTGTCTAATAGAGTTTTGCAGATTGATATGTAGATGTCTGTTCTATGTTTGATAGGATATAAGATGTCTATAAGAAACTTCTCTTATTTTATTCTATATCATGTAAATCTTTCACACCTTGTGTTCTAAGACATATTTTACTTTTTTCTGCTCAGATAGTGAGGACTAGATCCAATGAGGCTAGAGATTCAAATCCATTATCTAAAGAGATATCCTAGTCTAATAGGTGAGTTACGAGTCATGGTTGAACTCGATGTGAAGGATGGGTATGAGGATTTTCACTATCTAATGATAGCACTAGGGGGTTCTCCCCTGAGCCTCAAGATGAGAATATTAGAGATATGGGTCCTACTTTGATTCCACTAAGTTCTTCTACCCTAGTCTTAAAGGGGTTGCTAGTTTTCTTGTTATCCCAGTTAGAGGGTGCTTTATTGAGTGTACCTGGTGTTCCTCTGGCTCTGAGTACGGTACCTCCGTCTGTGCCAATGTCTACATATTGTGTTCTTTTGGTATTGAGTATGGATCTTCTTGTTATACTGAAAACTTCTTATGGTACTCCATAAACCCTGAGTGTGGTTCCTTCTTTAGTGTTGGTATTTAAGTATGTTGTTTCATGATCTAGAGTCCATCCCCCTTCTATGATGCCTCCCCAGATAGACTCTTAACTAGCCAAATTCACTATGTCTCCTATTATTGCGAGTATAACTATGTCTTTTGAGTATGAGAGGTTCACTCATTTGGGTCCTTCTCAGCTTAGTGGTGTTGTAGGAGAGGATGCCTATGAGTTCTTGATGGATTGTCATGAGAAGTTGCATAACTTTGGTTTGCTTTAGTCGCATAGGGTTGCTTATACTACTTATCAGTTGAGAGATACAACTAGAGATTAGTCGAGGTCATTCATTAGTTGCTGACCTCTTGGTTCACCAGAGATGACATAGGATCAGTTTGCAGTGGCTTTCTTGGATAGGTTTGTGCCCTTTAGTTTGAAGGATAAGATGCAAGATAAGTTTGATCACTTAGATAAGGACTTCATAACTATTGTAGAGCATGATGCATGATTCCATACCTTATCTAGATGTTCTTATGCCAGTATTGCCACTAAGTTTAGGAAGATTTAAAAGTTTATCAAGGGGTGGATATTTCTCTTCAGCTTGCTACAACTCAGATGGTAGTGTATGGAGCATTATTTCAGAGTATTATCGATCATGCTAATATAAATGAGGCTATTCTTTGAGCATCTCATGGATGCACTAAGAAGGTAAGCTATTTGGGTGAGTCCAGAGGTCACACTCCTTAAGGTAGAAATTCTAAAGGATCTATAGGTATCAGGGTAGACTCGTGCTGGTAACCTGACAGATTTCAGGTGGCGGGTATTTTGGTTTAATAGATTTGGGTAGTCGTTCTGGCCCAGTCATACCTCCTTCTATTGAGTTGAGCGTAGGGTTTGCTTTATGTATACTGAGGTTTTCTTTGTCCCCGCGATGTGTATAGAGATCCTCCTAATTCAGCTGTGAGGAGTAGAGGTTCTTATAGGGGTGCGAGAGGCAGATGTAGTGGTGTTTGTAGTGGTGCTCGAGGGAACACTCTATTAGGTGGTGGATATGGTCAGTGCTACGTTATACCTGTCAGGATGGAGGTAGAGGACTTTGATGCTGTCATCACAAATATCATCCCTATTTCTTTTAGGTTTGCATATGTGTTATCTGATTTGGGGTGAACTTTTTTCTATGTATCTGTATATTTTACTTCAGTTTTAGATTCTGCTTGTGAGCCTCTTGATGTGCCAATTCATGTATCTACCCCGCTATAAGACTCTTTAGTGGTGGATCAGGTTACTGATCTTGTGTTGTGACTTTTTTGGGGCGTGAGACCTGGGTAGATATAATTTTATTTGATATGGTAGATTTTGTTATCATCTTGGATATGGAGTGGTTAGATTCTTATCATACTGTCCTAGATTGTTATGCTAAGATCATGACTTTAGCTTTACTGGGTGTTCCAAGGATAGGTTAGCATGGTGTGCTTTATTTGGGTACTAAGAGAGATATCCTTTCTTTGGGATTGTCGGTTGCTTGAGAGGTGGTGTTTGTCTTATTTGGCTCATATTTGTGATACTAGTGTTACTTCACCTTCTTTCTTGGATTTAGTATGTAATGTTTGTGAGTTCATGGATGTGTTTCCTAGGAATTTGCCTGGTGTGCCGTTTGATCATGATACCATCTTTGCAACTGATGTTGAGTTGGGAACCAAGCCTATTTCTATTCCTCCTTATAGGATGTCCTTAGACGAGTTAAAGGAATTGAAGAATCAGTTGCAAGAGTTGTTGGATAAGGGATTTATCCAACCTAGTATATCACCTTGGGGTGCACCTATCTTGTTTGTGAAGAAAAAAATATTAGTTGATGCATATGTTTATTGATTATTGACAGCTGAATAAGGTGACGATTAAGAATAAGTATCCTCTTCTTTGAATTAATTATTTGGTTTACTAGTTTTAGGTTGCTTTGGTGTTTTTGAAAATTAATTTGAGATTTGGGTATCACCACTTGAGGACTATAGCTTTAGATATTCTGATGGTAGCTTTTCAAACTTGGTATGGTCATTATGAGTTCTTGCTCAAAACTTTTAGGTAGACCAATACCCCAACCATATTTGTGGAGTTGATGAACTGGGTATTCTATCATTTCTTGACTCCTTTGTTATTGTATTTGTAAATGATATTTAGGTTTATTGCAAGAGTAAGACCGATCATAAGGAGCATTTGCAGATTGTGCTTTAGAGATAGAGAGATGAAAAGTTGTATGCTAAGTTCTCTAAGTGTGAGTTTTGATTGGAGTCTATCTCTTTCTTAGGTCACGTGATGATCAAGGATGGTATTATGGTTGATTGGGCCAAGATTGTAGCGGTTTGTGACTAGGATAGACCTATTTCTCCTACCAAGATTTAGAGTTATGTTGGTTTAGCAAGTTACTTCTAGAGCTTTGTTAAGGAGTTTTTCATCTATTGCAGCTCTGTTGACCAAGTTAACTCAAAAGAAGATTTTTTAGTGGTCCGACTCTTATGAGGAGAGCTTTCAAAAGCTCAAGGATTTGTTGACTTCAGCTCCTATCTTGACTTTAACCAAGAAGGGCATGGGTTTTACGATCTTTTGTGATGCTTTTGGTGTTGGGTTAGGTTCTGTGTTGATGTTGGAAGGTAAAGTGATTGGTTATGATTTTCGTCAATTGAATTCCCATGAGAGAAATTACCCTACCCACGATTTGGAGTTACGTGCAGTTTTTTATGCTATGAAGTTGTGGAGGCACTACTTAGATGGAGTCCGTTGTGAGATTTTCTTGAATCATCATAGACTTCAGTATTTCTTCACCCAATGAGATCTTAATACGAGGTAGCTCTATTTGCTCAAGTTGCTTAAAGATTATGACTTGACTATTTTCTATCATCAAAGAAAGGCTAATGTGGTTGCGGATGCCTTGAGTTCAAAGTCGACTAGCATAAGTAGTTTGCGCATCTTTTGACCCAGGAGAGGCCTTTGGCCTTAAAGGTTCAGTCTTTGGCCAACTAGATGGTTAGACTTAATATTTTGATACTTGGGTATGTTTTGGCATTTATGGAGGCTAGGTCTTCTTTGATAGACCAGACTCGAGCTCATTAGTTTGACGATGTTGGATCGATATTAATTTGAGATAAGGTATTGAGTAGTGACACTACAAAAGCCTCACTTGATTTAGATGGTATTTTGAGGATTGGAGACTAATTTTGTGTACCGAGAGTAGGAGATTAAATTAGATTAATTTTAGAGAAAGCTCTTTGTTTCAGGCATTTAATCAATCCAGGAGTGATTATATTGTATCGTGATTTGAGGCAGCATTACTAGTAGGGTGGTATGAGAAAGAATGTATCAAACTTTGTAGCGCATTGCTTATGTTGCCAGCAGATGAAGGCCGGATATTTGAGGCTTGGTGGCTTGCTTTAGAGGTACCTATTCCTAAATAAAATAAAATACCTTGGCTTTGGACCCTTAGAAAATTTCTCTAAGTTGAACATTCTGGACATCAGACGACTTGTGCATGCTAGTTGTATGATATGGTATGATTTAGGGTTGTAACTTGTATGTTTCACAGTTTGTTCAAAGTCACTTACTGTCAAAGGTACGATTGAACATCTTACAAGTCATTAGTTGGGGTAGGATGTTATGTTGCTAAGTTATATGGTTCCCTAAGTCTTGTCCAAAGTATTCTATCTAGGGTAAGGGTTACAAGGTACTTCTTGTATGTTACGATATGAGTTAGTCAAGTGTGGTCGTATGTTGGTTGGTATGGGGGTCTAAGATGATGCTAAGGTAGAGATAAGGGTACGACTAATACCCTAGGGTATGATTTATGGGGATAGGTCATACCCTCCTGCGTGCATGTTTTGAGCTTATAAGATGGGGGTATTCCGGATATTTCCCAACATAAAACCCTTATGTCCCAATATCTTAAAACATGTTTTAGCCTCTCATCTCCCACTATTGTAAGAAAAAACAATCCAAAAACACTCTTTAAACTCTCTTTTGAAGATTGGGGCTAGGGTTCTTCATCGATGATCATAAGTTTGTTAGTCGATTTATATGATTGCTCAGTTGGTAGCTTTTGAAGATGAGCGTGGTGCATCTGCTACTTTTTCTTCTTAGGCCACAAGGGCTGACCAGTTAATGAGGTTTAATCCTCTAACTTTTACAGGTGTTAAGGTGGAGGAGGATCCACAGGGTTTTCTTGATAAGATGGAAAAGATTTTTAGGGTGATGTATGCTATAAATATAGAAAGAGTGGAGTTTCCTGCCTACCATCTAAAGGATGTGGCGTACCAATGGTATGAAAAATGGGATCAGGCAAGGGCTGACATTGATGAGTCATCTCCGTGCGAGGATTTGTCTAATATATCTCTAGTCTGCTTCTTTCCTCAGGATTTTAGGAAAGCAAAATTGAAGGAGTTTGTTAATTTAAAATAAGGGAGGATGTCGATAAAGGGGTATGCATTAAAATTTCACTAGTTGTCTCGATATGCTCTTGAGATGGTGTCTGATATGATGGCACAAATGAAAAAGTTTGCTCAAGACTGTCTCATGAGTTGATCCTTGAAAGTAAGGTTGCCTTGTTGATCAAGTACATGAATATCTCTTGGTTAGTTGTTTATATGCAGGAAGTAGAGAAAGAAAAAGAAGTAGTATGAGTTTAGTGAGAGGCAGGGGAAAAAGGTTAGGCCTTTTGAGAAGAGTGCTAGAGATAGTGGTAAGTGGCCAAAGAAAAAGTGTGGGAGCTCTGGATCTTTCTCCACAGCTAGTTCTCCTTACCCAAAGATGTCGAGTTATCATCGGTCTCAGCATGATGGTGGGTCCTGAGAATAGGGTGCCTAATCTCAGACTAGTGAGGCTCAGTCGGCTCCATCCCCCCTCCTTATAGATTTTAGCGGCGGCCACACTATGGTTTTTATGAGGAATAGAAGAACAAGTGTTTTATTATGGTAAAATTGGTCATATGAAGCATGACTGTCGTGCAAGAATGGCTTCTGGGGCTACCAATGTTTTGGTTGCCTCTTCATCTTCTTCTGCACCAAAGGGTGCTGCTTCTGCATCTATTTCTACTTTTGGTACCGACACTGGCCAGAATGGATTATATGCTCTTGCATGTCTCTAGGACTCTGAGGCATCTCCTGATATTGTCACGGGTGTGTTGAAACTTTTCTCTCGTGATGTGTATTGTTTACATGATCTATGGTTCACTCTTTCTTATGTGACCCTATTTGTGGCTGTGTTTTTTGGTTTTGGTCTTGAATTTATTTTTTATCCTTTTTTTGTATCTACCCCAATTTGTGACTTTGTTATTGCTAAAAGTGTCTATAGGGGGTGTGTGGTATCTGTTAGCGATAGACAAACTCTTGTGGATTTGATAGAGTTAGATATGGTTGACTTTGATGTCATATAGGGGATGGATTGGTTGCATTCATGTTATGTTTCCTTAGATTTTTGGACCCATAAGGTCAGGTTCAAATTCCCTAATAAGCCGATCATTGTATGGGAAAAGGGGTTCTTTAGTGCCTAAAGGGTGGTTCATCTCATATCTTAGAGCCCAAAAGTTGATTTCTAATGATGATTGTATCATTTGGTCGAGTTAAAGATTCTAACTCAGAAGGTCCTTGTCTAGAATCTGTTCTAGTTGTTTATGAGTTTCTTGAGGTTTTCCCTGATGATCTTTCTGGTATTCCTTCTGATAGGGAAATTGATTTTGGGTTTGATTTTATTCTGGACACTCGTCCAATTTCTATCCCTCCTTATAGATAAAGGTTTCCTCTATACTAGTATGTCTCCTTAGGGTACTTCTGTGTTATTTGTGCATAAGAAGGATGGTTTCTTTTAGATGTTCATTGACTATTGTTAGTTTAATAAGGTGACCATAAAGAATAAGTATCCTCTTTCTAGGATCGACGACTTGTTTGATCCGCTTTAAGGTGAGAAGTGCTTTTCTAAGATTGATCTTAGGTCAGGTTTTCATCAGCTTAAGATTAGGGAGGTGGATATTCCTAAGACTGCCTTTAGGACCCGATATGGTCACTATGAGTTTCTAGTTATGTCTTTTAGGCTAATCAATGCCCCAACGTCATTTATGGTTTTGATGAATAGGGATTTTTGTTAGTTTCTGGATTTGTTTGTCATTGTCTTCATTGATGACATCTTGGTCTCTTCTAATAGTGAGGCTGATCATGTCGATCACCTCCGTGCTGTGTTGCAGACCATGAAGGATCATCGTTTCTATGCCATGTTCTCCAAGTGTGAGTTTTTGTTGACAGCTGTGACTTTTCTTTTTCATTTTATCTTATGCGAAGGGGCCATTATGGATCCATAAAAGGTTGTGGTGGTTAAGAAGTGGCCTAGACCTGCCACTTCAATCGATATTTTGAGCTTCTTAGGTTTAGCCGATTACTATAAGAGATTTATGGAAAGTTTTCCAATTATAGCTGCCTCATTGTCTAACATGACCCAGAAGAAGGTTAAGTTCTTGTGGTCGAATGTGTGTGAGGGTAGTTTTGAAAAGTTGAAGGATAAGTTGACTTTAGTTCTATCTCTAATGGGTTCATGTTGACATCTTTTCAGATCATAAGAGCCTACAGTATGTGTTTACTTAGAAAGAGCTAAATATCAGGTAAATGAGGTGGCTTAAGTTGCTGAAGGACTACGATATGAGTCTTCACTACCATCCAGTTAAGGCTAACATTGTTACTGATGCTCTTAGCAGGTTATCCAAGGAGAGTCTGGCTCATGTAGATGAGGATAAGTGGGAGTTGGTGAAGGACATTTACCGTTTGACAAGTCTTGGAGTTCTTCTCACAGACTCTAAGGATAGAGGTGTATTTGTAAATCCAACATCATAGTTATCTCTTGCTATTGAGATAAAGGAAAAAACAGATGTTGGATCTTGATTTGATGATGATTAAGAGTATTGAGGGAAAACAAAAGGTTGTTGACTTATGATTGACGATGATAGTATAATGAGGTACCAAGGTAGGCTATGTGTTCCCAACGTTGATGGTTTGAGGGATAGGATTTTGCGTTAAGCTCATGGATCTTGTTATGCTAGTCATCCTGGTTCTACAAAAATGTATCATGATCTTAAGGAGTTCTATTCTATTAGTGGAATTATATGAAATAAGATGTGGCTAGCTATATGGCTAAGTGTAATGTGTGTCAACAAGTGAAAGTTGAGCATATGAGACCCAGTAGTTTGTACCAAGAGATTGAGTTGCTTGAATAGAAGTGGGAAGTGATTAACATGGATTTCATTACCTGTATTCCTTGGTCTTAGAATCAATGTGATTCAATTTGGGTCATTGTTGATAGGATAACCATGTCTACTCACTTCTTGCCGATGAGGACTAGTTATTCAGTAGAGGATTATGCTAAGTTGTATCTTGCAAAGATTGTAAAGTTGCATAGTGCTCAGGTTTCTATCATTTTAGATCGTGGTACTTCGTTCTCATTTTATTTTTGGTAGCCATTTCATAAAGGTTTGGGAACTAAGGTGTGCCTTAGTACTGCTTTCCACCCGCACTCGAAAGGACAAGCGGAGAGGGCCATTCAGACATTGAAAAATATGCTTCGTGCTTACGTGATCGACTATGGTGGTAGTTGGCTCGACCATTTAGCTTTGATTGAGTATGCTTATAATAATAGTATCACTCTAGCATTAGAATGGCTCCTTTTGAGGCATTGTATGGTAGGAGATGTCGTTCTCTTATTGTGTGGTATGAAGTTGGTGAGGGTAAGTTTCTTGGCCTTGAATTAGTTCACCAAGCCTTGGAAAAGGTGAAGGCGATTCGTGATAGATTGAAAGACGCTCAAAGTAGTGAAAATTCCTATGCAGATGTAAGGTATAGGGATTTGGAGTTCAATATTGGCAATTAGGTATTCTTGAAGGTATCTCCTATGAAGGGAGTGATGTGGTTTGGTAAGAAGGGAAAGTTAAGTCCTTGGTGTGTTAGTCCCTACTTGATTTTGAAGAGTGTTGGCAATGTTGCCTATTAATTAGAGTTACCTTCTTTTTTAAGCTCCATTTATCTAGTTTTCCACGTCTCTATGTTGAGGAAGTTGGTGGGTGATCATTTATCGGTTTTTTCTTTAGAAGGGTTAGGTATTTGAGACTTCTTATTTTATGAGGTGGTCCCAATTTAGTTCTTTGATTGTCAAGTTCGTCGGTTGCAGATAAAGGATGTGGCTTTGATAAAGGTTCTTTGGAGGAACCATAAGGTTGAAGAGGATACTTGGGAAGCAAAAGAGGACATGAAGTCCATGTATCCGTTCCTATTTTTTGCTCTCAAAATTCGTACGAAAGGTATGTGTTCTTCATCATACTTTTGTTTTCAAACTTTGTTAAAGGAAAGGTTGATATCCTTGCATCTTTGTATTCTAACTTAGTTAAAGTTTAGAGTCGAGGTATTGGTGTGCTAGCTAATGCTTGTTCCTACCTTACCCGACATTCAAGTATGAAAGATCCAAGAGGGGGAGAATTGAAAATTTCTCTAAGCTGAATATTCTAGAAATCATACAACTTGTGCATGCTAGTCATATGATGTGGTACGGTTTAAGTGTCCTAATTCATATATTTCAAAGTTTTTTCAAATCCACTTACTGTCCAAGGTAAGATTCAATATCTTATTAGTCGTTAGTTGGGGTACGAATGGTATGTTTCTAAGTCGTAAGGTGCCCTAAGTCTTATCCAAAGTATTCTGTCTAGGGTACGGGTTATAGGGTACTTCTCGTATGTTAAGATACAAGATAGTCATGTGTGGTTGTATGTTGGTCAATATAGGGTCCAAGATGATGCTAGGATATGAGATAAGGGTACCACTCGTACCCTAGGGTACGATTTAAGGTGATGGGTCATACCTTCATGCGTGCATGTTTTGTGATTTTAAGTTGGCGGGTATTACAGACATTTCTCACCCCAAAACCCTTATGTCCCCACGCCTTAAAACATGTTGTGGCCTATCATAACCCACTATTGAAAGACCAAATACTCCAAAAACACTCTCTAATATCACTCTTGAATATTAGGGTTAGAGTTCTTCAAAGGTGATTACCTTGAGGCTTAAGAGTCAAGTTTCTTCTGTGAATCTTCTTGAATAAGGAATCTGACTCTTCCCTCATTGTTAGTTCTGAAATATCATGTGTTTCAAAATGTAATTATGATTCTTAAATGGTGGTTTTGAAAACCAAATTTAAGGAATTTGTTGCATATGGTTGAGTATTGCTTACTTTTGATTTAACTTATGTTTATACATTCTTTTGATGATGGTTTGCATATGTGGGTGCTTGGTTATTATGGTTTAACAAATGGATAATGGGTAACCTTAAATTTTATGGTTTTACCTTGCTTTTGTCCTTGACAATAGTATGCCCTTAAAGTGTTAGTGAAAATACCTAAAAGGATAAACTAGTCATATGTTAATGATGTTTTGAACTAAGGCATTGGCCTAATGAATATGAGTGGTTGGTAAATGGTTTTCTGAAGGCCTTGTTGGCCATGAAATAATCTAAATGGTAACCTTGGTGGTTTAAATTATTAAATGGGTTTGAGTCCCTAAAATATTAACTTGATTTATATCTTTATTAGACAATGGGTTCGAGTCCCTAAACTTTGAATTGAACAAGTGTCTTTTTTAAACAATGGGTTCACATCCTAAAGTAAAATGAATGCATGGTTGATTGATAATGGTAATGGAATATGGTATACTTGCAAGTTGCATTGGTGTGACGTTACCCACAAAGTACCTTTGGTTGAGTAATTGGGTTAATGGTTGTAATGTGAAAGGATGGTGTTAAATTGGGCTTAATAACAGGATGTGTAGCCGAGCAATGAAAGTAGAGTTCGAAGGAATAATACTAGAAACTGAACTAGCCAGTGCGGGTGTCTTATGGTTAGGTGGTTCGAGTCCCCCAAATGAATATATGAAAAGGATGTTCGAGTCTCCCTTACTGCATGTATTGTTGCTTAAGTCACCTTGATTATGTCGGGGGGTTTAAGTCTCCTATAAAGGCATATACGGATGTAGATAATCTCTGGTTCGTGCAGCTATACACACTAGAGCCCTTCTAGCTAGGGGAGAGCTGGGACCATATAGCCTGTGGATGCCTTGTTCTATGACGGTTATGCTACACAACCCAGGTTAATAATTTCAAAGTTCATGTTAATCTTGGTCCCTATTCTGGCATAAATATATATGTATATATATGTATTTCATTGGTATATGCATTGATTGATAGGTTTTGAATTGTTGGTACTATTTTATACTTATCCTTGAGATACATGCTAGCGTTCTAACCGCTAACCTTGTTCGACGCTATATCTCCATGTGATGTAGGTATTGGTCATACTACACCTCCTACTTAGTGATTTGATGTCGAGAACAACTTGTGTTGACTTGAAGTGGGGAGCTTCCATACTTCAGAATGCTTCATTTCTAGTTTTAGTTTCTTATGTTTTCATTGGTTAGTCTTGGACATTGGTTTTGACTATGGTCGGGGGCATGTCCCAACAAAATGTTGTTTTGATTTCGGATAAAGGCTTTTTGAGACTACTATGAGTTGGTATGGGTGGTGTCGACAGTAGTATCAACCTTGACATTGGTATTGTTATTGGGGATGATACCGTATGACTTTATTTGATTTGTGATTGTTCTATTTTACTATGGTTTGGATATGGACTTAGTTATTATTTTAGTTTTAGTTATGGTTGTTGGTTTGGATTGGATTTTTAGACTTATTCGGGTTGGCCATGTTTAATGATCTATTCTAAAGTCTTTGAATTGATAATCACTCTATCTTATTATATGTTTCGAATTCATTCAACTTAGGGTATATGATTGGAGGTTGGATTGGGTATTGGGGGTGGTCTCCGGTCCTTGTTGGACTTGGGATGCCTATTACGACAAGGCCCTAGTTCGGATTATGTCATAAATATGGAAGCAGATCACTATGGACTTCGTGATTTGGTTTCCTCATACATATCATGGTTTTGATAGTGTTTGGGTCTTCATGGATCGATTTACTATATCTTCCCATTTCATTCGAGTTCAGGTTTTCTTCAGTGCTGAGAGGTTGACCCGTATCTACATTCGGGAGATATTTTATCTTCATGGTATGCTTGTGTCTATCATCTCAAATCAAGATTCACTATTCAAATCTCACTTTTAGAAGACTTTTTAGGAGAAGTTTGGTACCCGGGTTGATCTTAGTACATGTTTTCACCCTAGAATGTCGGTCATTCAGAGAGGACTATGCAGGTTTTGAAGGATATGCTATGTACTTATATGATAGACTTTAGTGGTCAGTGGGAGCAGCATCTAGCATTAGCGGAGTTGGTGTAGAATAATAGCTACCATTCCAGTATTGAGATGGTTCCATTTGAGGCTTTGTATGATAGGCATTGTCGCTGTCCCATTGATTGGTTTGATTTTTTAGAAATTAGACCTCGAGATACGGACTTGCTTCCTGAGTCCTTGGATAGAGTTTGTGTCATTTGGCATAGACCACGAGTCTCTTAGAGTAGGCATAAGTTTTGTATAGATCGTAGACTTTATGCCTTGAGATCCAGTGTTGGAGATCATGTCTCTCTTCATGTTTTCCCTATGAAGGGCGTGGTGAGCTTAGGCCCAGGTATATTAGGCCATTTAAGATTCTTTGAACTATTAGTGATAAGGCTTATGAGTTTGCTTTGCCCCCAGATTTATGAGCTATTCATCCAGTTTTTCATTTTTCCATGCTTTGATGATATATTCCAGATAAGTCTCATGTCATTTGTTGGGATCAGTTCAGTTAGATGAGAAGTTGCCTTTTGTTTAAGAGCCTGTCTCCATTCTAGGTAGGTATGTCAAACGTTTATGTTCTAGAGTTATTCATGTGGTTAAGGTCTAGTGGAGACATCGACCTATAGATGAGTCCACTTGGGAGATCGAGTCGGATATGCATAGTAATTACCCTGAGTTTTTTGCAGATTCAGGTATTTGTATTGCACTTTGTTCAAGGACGAACTATATTCTTAGTGGTGAATGATGTAATGACTTGAATTTTTGGTGATTTGTGTAAAATATTTATTTTTGTATGATTTGACCATTTTACTCATTTACGTGGTTGTACTGTGGTATGGAGATATTTGGCATAGTTCTTAATGCTTTTTGATATGAATTGTGCGAGTTTTAGATTTTAGTGTCTTAAAAAGCCTTATAATTGACTCCCATCAACATTTATTGATTTGTGGGTTAGATGGTAAAACAAACTATGCTAATAGATCTGAAACGTCGATTTTAGGTTGATATCATGGCTTCTATGATTTTATGGCTTTTAAATTTCATTTCAATCCTTGGTTTGGAAAGTTGTGAAATTAGATTCTGGGGGTCAACTCTGTGAAAACGACATCCTTTCAAAAATTTTATATTGTCATTGAGTTCAGAGCATCAAATTTGATAGGGTAGCATAGTCCATTTGTATTCTCGAAATTACTGATGAATCTCTAGGAGTCCGGGTGGTGTACCCGCTTAAGCGATATTTTGTTCACTTAAGAGACCCAGTTGAGCAGCCAAGATGTTGCTTATGCGACTCCTGTGTCACATACCCGATCATCGCTTAAGAGACAATAGGATCGCTTATGCGACACCTGTTGATAGGTGAAGTATCGTGTAAGCGACACCGGGTTACTTCAGCAATAGTCACTTAAGAAACTCGGTGATTGCGTAAGTGATGTCTAGGTTATTTAAATACTCTTTTTGTGGCTCTTTATCCTTTTTGAGACTTGAATCTTGGTGTTCGAGGTTTTGAACATTTTATTCTATTTTTAAGCTTGGATTAGCTCTAAAGCTCCTATTTCAACTATTTTGCTTTGATTTTTTCATTCGAAATCTTGTTTAAACTTGGAATTAACCAAAAGGCCTAAAAATAGTATTCTTCGATTTTAAACACTAATTTCAATTCATTTCACTTGAGTTTTGTCCAATGAGTTCCTTTAATCTTAGAAAATATGTTCTTGAACAAAAAAAATTGGTTTTATCCTTCTTTCTCAAAAACTCATTTATGGGGTCTTTTTTGACCCTGATTCGGAAGTGGGCTATATGGTTTCCATTGTCTTCCTTTTGACGTATAGATTCTATATTTGTATAGTTTAGTTTATTCTGGGGACATTCATGAGGAGAGCTCTGAATTGAAGGCTTTTGGGATTGATTTTCGACATTCAAGGTGGGTTATGACTTAACTTTTTTCAGACTAGATTGGATAATTAATAATAATGTAAAAGCATGCTATGGTTATGAGTTTGTATCATGGAAAATTTGTTAGGTGATGCATGTGCCCTTATAGGGGCCTATGTGGATAATATTTGGTGATCTTGAGACGTTATGTGCTATATGTGATCGTGTGGGGTCTTATATGATGTTGTATCCTGATATTGACATATGGATGTTTAGTTTTACTCCTTTTTTGTGAGAAAAGCCTAGAGTTTGGGATTTACTTTATGACATTATCTTATATGTTTAACTTGATGATTTTCTAGATTATATTGGAACATGGATGGTTGGTTGATTCAAGTGGATTTTTGGCTCACTAGGTTAGTGTACTGTATATTCTCATGTTGGTTTACTGTGACCATTACATCCTCATATCATATTCATTCATGAAATATTGATAACACTGTGGAAATACTAGAAATATTGACTTTTTCTGACAGAAAATGTGACATCTTTAAAACTCTCTATCGATGTATGTGTTGGAGAGGAGATATACATATTGGTTGCATATGGGTTGAAGAACCCCCCATGGGTCATAACTTGGAGGAAAACTTGGTAGGTGTAGATTGACGAACCTCCCCTAGGTCCTACCTGAGAGCAGAGCTCGGTAGGTGTATAAGGAGGTTGACAACCTCGTGTATCATCATCATCAGCATTATCATCTTCATTGGACTTCATATATTTTCCTTATGGTGTGATTGTATTTCTGCCTTTGACTTGATATATGTCCATTTGTTCTATCTCTATATACTTGTAGTTGATGTACGTGTATGTTCATTCTTATTTTGTCTACCTATAATTGTTATATGCATGTACATTAGAACTGTTAGTGGAGATGTTTGGGCTATCATTTGGGACATTTTCTTATTGCAGGTGATGTGCCCATAGTTTATGTTTATATGTTTTATTTTCTACTTTAATCAGTCGACCTATGATACCTACTGATTACAAGGGGACCGTACTCACCCCTACTATGCCTTTTTGGTACAGATTAAGGTACGAGTGTGCCCTATGACGGTTGATTAAGGCAGTACTTAGAGCCCATGCAAGGTAGCGGTTGATCTATGCATCCGGAGTTGACTTCTACCTTTTTCCTATCTAGATTATGTCTTACTAATATTCAGAGACAGAGTTTTGCTCCTTTTTTGATATCTTAAGTATTTTGACCTCGAGTTATACTAGCTAATTCTTAAACTATGATACCAGATTTTGAGATATTTTTATGACATTTTTGGTTATGTATTTCTTCTATTACAATATTTTATGGTTTGGTTTCACCCTAGAAGCCTTACCTTGGGTTTGGATATTGTTTCTTTCATTTCATGTCAGTTTGGGTTATAGGCTTACTTGTCCAGGATTTCCAAAACAAGTGCCATCATGACCACTGGTTTTTGGATCGTGACATATTTGTCATTTTTCAGACTTCTCATATGTTGCTTCCACTTTCACATGAGAGAATGGAGTAAATTCGATGGGATGGACTTCATGACTATTCATAAAAAATGCACTTATTTTTCTTAGTTATTATTATATCAATATAATACATTGAGTCTTGAATCTAACGTCTTATCAATATAAAGACATTTTAGGCCATAATTTAATAGGGCTTGAATCTAACATTTGATATCATTATAGTGCATCGTGATTTAAATTTAATATATTCCATTTTTGATGCAATGAGACTTGAATTCATATTCTTATCCTCAGTCAATTATATAAAAGATCAAATTACAATGACAAACTTATCCTTAAAAGCATTTACTCATAAAAGATTCATTGGCTATAACGAGTTTCTATAAGAAAAATTTATCTTACCTTTCAACTATTTAATTAGGAAGTAGATAATTCATCACATAAAAAACTTATTACATTGTAAAGATCATAAGAACTATACACGAAACAGAGGCCAATAATAAATGTTCAAAACTGAAGCAATGTTTAAGTTATAGGTCAAATCTATAAAATAATAATGGCGATGATCACAAAGAAAATATATGCCAAAATTTCACATCTTCGGTATGGAAAAATTGCTCATACCAGTTGATAAAATTATTTTTACTAATAAGTTCTATTTTTATCATGATATGTTCTACTTACTTGAGAAAATTTTAGTGTTCTATTACTTTGGGAGTAGATTGCAGATTTACTACTTCAAGAGTAAATTTTAAAGTTTTACTACTTCAGGAATAGATTTAAATCAATTTAAAATTTATTACTTCAGAAGTAAATTTCTAAATAATTCTTTTTGATTATTGAACTTCTTCTAAAGGTGAATCGCGTTATTTTCACAACTAAGTGAGCATTTATGCTTACTCATTATTACTCCTATTACATTCAACCCAGAGAATGGATCTATAGTTGTAACATTTATTAAAATTCTCATTCTTTGAAATAAAACATAAATTTAATTTATCAAAAGTTCTTATTCTTCAGAAGTGAAACATATTTATTTGAATGTGTCTTTAGCCTCCATTCATCTTCTGCCACAGTCCAAGTTTACACTCTAGCTGAGATACAAAGCTTAGAACCATAAGTGGTCTTATGTTAACCCTTGGCATAGCATTAACTCAACACATTTTATGAAATTTGAGCAAAGATTGTAGTGACATCATAGGATAAGTTCTAAAATTTTAATGAATAATCTAAATGAACAAGTACCAAGCTCGAAAGGCCAACATAAATCATAATCTAATGTCTATAAACCTCTGATAACTAAATATCATAATCTACGGAGATAAGATCCCTCGGCTAACCATAAACAATGTCTAAAAGTAGAATAGAAAGAAACAACTATCTAGATCCTCGAAGAATGAGGACTCACCACTACTAGAAGTTAAATTAATATCAACTACTCACGAGTCTAAGCTTACCAGTATCTACATCAAATGAAAATGTAGGAAAAAAGTATGCAATCAACACATTTGAATAAACTTGAAAACAAGTTTAACAAAATCACAATACAAGTTTTTGAAAAATACATATCGAAAATCATACTATCAGAATACAAAAGATGATCATATTGAAAGAGTACAAAAATAAAGTAAGAACTTTTAAGTGGGAATTTCTTAAAACCTACATACATCATTTGAGCTAATGATCTCCAACGTCTAACCCAGTGGAGAGGGCTTCCCCATACTTTGTCAGGGTATAGGACCTATTTATCTATATGTGGATCCACTAAATGAGCCTTTTAGACTAATGATCAACTAATATTTACAGTATAGCATAATTCTATGATGACACATAGTTTTAAGAACTTAGATTTTCTAGACCTGTATCCGCTAGATGCTAAATAAATACTCTCAAAATAATTCCTGTTAACATATGCTCAATAAATGATTTAAATCACTATCTATCTTTTGCAAAATTGAAAATTTACTAAATTCTTATCTTAAAAATTTTCAAACTTTACCCCTTTATGGATTTTGAATCTATTTTGTTTTTGAATTACTGCAATAACACTATAGTTCTAGTTTCATGCTTTAAATATAAATCTCAAGAATTATATACAAGTTCGTATAATAAATAAAAAATACGATGTCTAAATCTTTTCTATTCATAGATATCATTTCTATGTTCATAAAGACTAAAATCATCAATAAATACATAAAAAATTAAGAATTTGATTCAAATAACATAAGGATTAAATATGAGTTTGTAATCTTAAATATGGTTTTAAAATTTATAAACAAACTCTAAATTTTTTGTCACTGAAATGAACGATAAACCCCATTGAAGTCCTGCATACTTGAAATTAGACGGATTTGTGGAGAGAAAATCTTGAGTTTGAAATTTTTGAAGCTTTGGACTTGAAAACACCCTTTTCTCTTCATTCTTGCATTTCTTTATGGAGAAAGGAATTTGAAAAAGATTAGTGATATTTATTATGATAATGTAATTCTTGTTCATGTTTTAAGGCGTGGAGAGGCTTTGAGTAAGGAAATGACCAAACTATCCTCAGAAAATATATTAAAAGTGCAACAAAATTTCATCAGATATTTCAGATGACAGACCGTCAATCCCTTGACGGACCATCATTTATATGGCAAGCTTTTGGCCACTTTTTTAGCTCATTGGTTAGATTTTACGTCAAACTTGATAGGTCATCACCCATTTGACGATCCATTAACTTTTTCGTCAACTTCATCCATCGATCGCTGACAGACAAACAATCTCTGATAAAATAATCATAATTTTTAACTCCTATATTAAATCGATGAACAGTTGAAAACAAGAGTCAATGAAATTTAATATGGTGGGTCTTGGGATGAAAACTCTATTAGTAAGAAACTAGCTTTCAACTTAACTTTGAGCTAGAGGTTTCTTGTGACTTAAATTCATATTTAAATTTCTTCTCACACTAGGAAATTGATTTTAACATCTATGTACAAATTAGGAAGCATTTGATTCAATTTCATACACATTTGAAGAATGATTTTGATATTGGTTCAAAAAATTTGGGATGTTACATCTTCATTCAGATTTTTTATACACTGTTATCACATTTTCCTCATGAAATAGAGTACAAATATTTGAACGTATCTTAATCCTATCAAACTATGATAACTTAGAACCTCTATCAATATATTATTACTTTAGGAGCAAATCAAGACACGTATAATAACCACTTTCGGTGGTTTATTCTAATAAACTCTACCGAAGTTCACGTATATCTGCTTTCACAATATTATTTTCTCAAAATGAGTGAACCAATTAGGCTCCTCAAATTCAATGAGTAGAATTGATGTTATGTTATTTGTAAGTAAGCAATATTAAACGAAGAATAACAAGTAGAACATTCATATTATATTACCCGTGTTGGCCATCTTAAACTTTTGCCACATAACAATATAACTTAATAAACACAAAACTCATAGAAGGATTGTAAACATACCCTTAGTATGATAATGGTTGGAGGTGTCTAGTAGATAGCAAACAAGAAACATTCTACAGTTTTACATTTGTTGAATTTCTTGATTGGATAAAGTCTCGTGTTGATAATATATTATAAAATATATAAAATTGCAAATAAAATAATAGAAGGAAACCAAGAACTTTGTAGAGAGAGAATAAAATATTTTATTATGGTATAAGGGTGCATATAATTGAGTAAAAGTCTCTTCTATTTATACGTGAAATACTTCTTGACCGCCTAGTAACTCAACTAGTTGGTTTCAATCTAACCAAATTTGTTTCTCCGCAAATAATTCTTGCAACTAATTCTTGTCCTTCAAGTAATACAAAATGAATATATATATATGTGTGTGTGTGTGTGTATGTATATTCAACAACAATAGACATGTACTTTAGAGCATTGTGGTATGACTTAATGGATAGTTTGTTTGGTCAAATTTTTATAAAATTAAAATTATTTATTTTAAAAATTTGAGGGCTTGACTAATTTTGTAGAAAAAATAGTGTTTTTGAATAGCACAAAAGACATTTTCAAAAAATTACAAAGTAGATTTTCTTTAGAAATACTCTTAGAACATTTTTCAAGCAAAACGTAATGTTCTAATATTAGCAAAAGTTTTCCCAAATTAATTAGCTAAACATAAATTGTTATTTTCTAAAAGTACTTCTTCGAAAATACTTAAATAAAAAAAGTTAACAAAATAAACAGATTCTAAAAGCTTGTGCAAGCATGGTAGAGACTTCCGCTATCCTGTGTGTCCTTTGGCGATAACGTAGGACCCCTTTAGCCTTAAAAATTATTCTCTATTTTTAGATTATTTTTTTTACTTTTATTTGTTAATGGAACAAGGCATAAGTACTCCCCCCCCCCCCCAAATTATACTTGAAATTTCAGTGGCTCATCTAAACTCTCACTCCTCCATAAAGTTTATGTGTGTTAATAAAATTTTACGTATATTTTAGAGACGGGGGGAGGGGGGGTTAGGGTATTAGGGATGGTCCCACATATGTTCAAGTGGGTTCATATGAATCCTATGAACCCACTTTGCCAAAAAATCATAATATATATATATATATATATATATATATATATAAAATCAATCTTTGAAAATATACAAGGTATATGTACCATTTGAACCCACTATATACTCCTGCATTGCCTAGCCTAGTGGCAAAGTGGATTCAGATTTTTATTCTCACACGTCACGATTAAAAATTTGAACCCATTATATACTCCTTCACCGCCTAGCCTAGTGACAAAGTGTATTCATATTTTATTCTCGACGTCGTGAGTTTGAAACCCTATAGGGACAATGCTCATTTTTTTCCTATCAGCTCATCTACTTATTTTTAATTTTTTATTATTATAGTACTATTAGTACTTAATTTTCCCCCCAATTTCCCATTATTCTCCAATCCCCAAACCTGTTAATCCCTAATTCCCCATTATTCTCCAATCCCTAAGCCAAATTATTCATAAACCTTAACAAAGCATGAGAAAAATAACAAAAACTACAACCTCTAAGCAAGAAGACAAGTCAATCTCACATCAACACCAAAATATTATCAAGTTTGTTCTTTGGTATCTATTCTCTACTTTCATCTTTCATATATAAAAAATTATTGCAATTACTTTTTATTTCTTCAATTTTAAAAGTCCGTACTACTTAAAATTGAAGGAAATTACAATTGATTTTCTCATTAATTTCATTCACTTTTTAAAAAACCTTTTAAAATTGAAATGCTTCTAATGACGCTTACTTTCTAATGAGACTTTTAATTTGGGGTGTTGATGAGTAGGCAATTTGAGACCCGTTTGACCTAAAAATAATAAAAAATTAAGTCCTCAATGTCAATTTGGATAGTTTTAATGATTAATTTGGTTTATTTTCAGGGTAGAAGCCAAGAAGTGGCCGATATACCATAAAAAAGCAAAAAAAATAGAGAATTGACGCTAAAATGTAGAAGAACATCGCCATTAATTTTTGACAGATTGCAAGAGTCATCAGTGTATTGCAAAAATGAAGTTCTATCACCCAATGAACTGTTGAACCAAGATTCAATTGAAGTAGTTTGGCGATCAAATCCATTGCCAAAGTTACCAGCCACAAATAACTGAAGTTCAAAGGAAACTTCAGTTTAGTAGTCAAAGTGGCACTTTAGTGATGTCCCATCGACCAAGTGTGTGCGGTAGCATTTCATAATTTTTGGCCCATTTTTGCTCAGCTATAAAAGGCTTTTGACAGCTTGGAACTCTATATTTTTGTCAATTTGGAGATCTAGAAATTTTGAGACAGACGAAAATTTGGTCGAGTTCATGAAGTAAATGGATCTCCTACTAAAACATGTCATTGGGTCAACTCCCAAAGTGGTTAATGCCATATCTTCAAGAGAAAATAGAGTTTAAGAGAATTATAATGCCGATTCGCTTGATGAAGAGATTCACTTCTTATCAAATCAAACATGGCTTTTCTAACAAACCTATCAAAGGAAATACAAGAATCAAGGTTGAAAGATCGAGAAAGAGAAGAGATTGAAAGGATTGGGATTAGAGAGATCATGATCGTAATTGGTAGAATAAGATAAGATATAGATCATGATTGGAGGAAAAAGAAGAGTGATTATGATAGATATGTCCCACTAGATGTGTAATGATCCTTCAGATCATTTTTTATATTTTCACTTATTTTCACCTTTTAGAGCTTTCCTATAGCTTCCCCAAGTAATTTATAATTTATTGGAACTGACAGTTTGGTTATCGGGCAGTTCATTTGATTTTTAGAGCCAATTCTATGTTTTGGTGTCTTTATTAGTTCAAATTGTCTACCAGAAAAAAATTCAGTCAAACGACCTCATATGCCAATTCTAATTGGTCCAACAACTTTAAAATATTGATTTCAAGATAGGTGGACCCTTGGTCCGAGTCTCGAGGCACTCAAGCTTATTTGGAGCTATTAATCAAAAGTTAAAAAAAATGACAAATGGGTGTGGGTCTCACTTTTCATCATAATGACCTCAGATAGGAATTTCAACTATGCCATTAAGTCCAGAACATCAAATTTGATAAGGTAGCATAGTCTGTTTGCATATGGGATTTTGAATGAATCCCGAGTGGTTAGCAGAGACTTTCAAGTCTCAACTAGTGCTGGTGCACTCATGTCTGTGAGCCTCTGGTCTCTTTTGAAATCTTTGAGGCACCAACACATGTCGTTTAAGAAACATTTTTATTCACGTAAGCGACACCCATGGTAGGAAGTCAAGAATCGCGTATGCGATACTGATTTCATGTAAGTGACTTCTGCAGCCTTAGTCATATATCACGTATGAGACTGGTAGGTTGCTTATGCGATAACTATGTACCTAGGAAGGGTATAAATACCCCTCCTTTTAGCCTGTTTCACCATTTTACATCCTTTTCCAAGATATTTAAATCCTAAAAAGTGGAGATCTTAGGGATAACATTGGTGGGTGATTTTGGAGCTTGGAAAAGGATTAATTATGCAATTTTCCTTCAAATTCGTTGTAAGATTTCATTAGTTTCATGGTTGATTTCTCCATTCTCATCTAAAAATCCAAAAACTTAGTGACTTGATTGAAGCACTAATGTAGCTATGAATTCACCTATTTTTAGGGTAAATATTCCTTGATCATAGAGGGATGTTGAGTTGGTTTCATAAATGCACTTTTAATAAATGATATCTACATGGGATTTTTATGTAATTTTGGACTCGAAGCATAATAGTGCAATATGTGTATCATTGTTCTTATTTTTAATGTGTAGATTGTGATTTTGATAGCGTAGAACCTACTGAAAGTTTCTCAGAAGGGAAAAATGGTGATTTAGCAAAAGCTTCCTGGCAAAGATTGAGGCTATTCATGATTGGGCCATGCCTACATCACCAAATGAGGTTCATAGGTTTATTGTCTTGGCCAATTATTATAGATGATTTGTTGAGCATTTTGCTACTATTTCAATACCTATGACCAGATTAACTCAGAAGGAGGTTTCCTTATGATGGTTTGAGGAGTGTGAGTCGATCTTTGGAAAGCTCAAGGAGTTTCTTACTTTATCTTCTATTTTATCTCTTCTTGTTAAGGGTACGAGATTTACCATGTATTATGATACTTTTAGTGTTGGTTTGGGTTGTGTTTTGATGAAAAAGGGTCGTGTTACTACTTATGCTTTAAGGCAGCTAAAGGTGCATGAGATCAACTACCTTACTCATGATTTAAAGTTTGCGGCTGTAGTTTTTTTGCTTAAGATTTGGAGCCATTATCTTTTTGGTGTGGATTGTAAGATTTTCACAAATCATCATAGTTTTCAATATCTTTTGACCAAGAGAGAGATTTATTCTAGGCAACGTAGATAGATGGAGTTTTGTAAGTATTATGATATGTCTATCTTGTATCATCTGGTCAAGGTGAATGTTGTAGAAGACTCCTTGAGCCAAAAGGTAGTGAGTACAGGTAGCTTGGCTTGTATTTCAGTTTCTCAAAGGCCATTGGCATGGGAAATTCAGTCCTTAGCCAACTTGATGGTGCAACTTGATATTTCAGACCCTAAGAGGATTCTTTCTAGTGTTGTGGTAAGGTCCTCGCTATTTGATCATTTTCGGGATCACCAGTTTAAGGATAAGAGACTTTGCACTATTCGTGATTAGGTGTTGAGTGGTTAGTCCAAGAGGGACACCATAGATTTTGAGGGTGTCTTGAGATTTGATCACTGCATTTGTGTTCCAGGGGTTGGTGACTTGATTTAGTCAATTTTGCATGAGGCTCAAAACTCTAAGTATTTCATTCACCCAGGTACAAACACGAAGTATATAGATTTGAGACAATATTATTAGTTCAGTGGTATGAAGAGAGATGTGGTGGACTTTGTAGCTCACTGCATATGTTGTCAGTAGGTGAAATCCTAGCATCAATGATTGGGTGGTTTGATTTAGTAATTTCCCATTCTCGAGTAAAAGTGGGAGCGGATTACTATGGACTTTATTAGTGGTTTAGCTCGTACTTACCGTGTTTCTGATGGTATTTGGGTCATCATGGATCGGTTGACCAAATCGTCCTATTTCATTTCTATTAAGACGTCCTTCAGTGCCGAGAGGATGAATCATACCTATGTTAATGAAATAGTCCCTTTACATGGCATGCCTATATCTATCATTTCAGACCAGGGTTCAATGTTTACTTTTAGATTTTAGAGAGTTTTTTAAGAGGAGTTGGGTACTCATGTAGATCTTAGTACACCTCCCAATCTCAAACTAATGGCCAGTTGAAGCGGACTATTCAGGTTCTCGAGGATCTTCTCTGAGCTCGTGTTATTGATTTTAGAGGTCAATGGGAGAAACACTTATCTTTAGCAGAGTTCGCATATAATAACAACTACCATTCGAGTATTGAGATAACACTTTTTAAGGCTTTATATGGTAGGTAATGTCATTCTCTGATTGGATGGTTTGATACTTTCAAGATTAGACCCTGTGGTATTGACTTACATTAAGATTCTTTAGATAGATTCATGGTAATTCAGGACAGGTTGAAGGAAGCTCAAAGTGGGAAGAGGGCTTATACAGATCATAGACTTTGTGCTGTGAGATTTGGAGTTAGTTATTGGGTATTCCTCTTGGTGTAACTTATTAAGGGGTGTGATGAGGTTTGGGAGGAAAGGCAAGCTCAGTACCAAATATATCGGTCCCTTTGAGATTCTTTGTAACATTGGTGAGGTATCTTATGAGTTACCCTTACTCCCAAGATTTTGGTGTTGTTCATACGATTTTACATGTTTCCATGTTGTAGCAGTACATTCCTGATCCATATCATATGCTTAGATGGGACTCAGTCTAGTTGGATGAGCTGATGACTTTTGTAGAGAAGCCTGTTCTCGTTATGGCTTAGGATGTTAAGCAATTGTGCACTAGAGAGATTCCAGTATTTAAGGTTCAGTGGAGGCACTGCCTAGTAGAGGAGGATGCATAGGAGATGGAGAGTGAGATGCAAACCCAGTATCCTCACCTACTTGAGGCTTCAGGTACATCCTAATCCTTTACTTTTGTAGATGACCCTTCTGGTCATTTTCTCTATTACTGGATATTTTCACCATTTAGAGATTTTCGATAGCTGCCCCAAGTCATTTATGACTTGCTGGAAATGACAATTCAGTTATTGGGCAGTTCGTTTGATTTTTAGAGCCAATTCCCTATTTTAAAGTTTTTGTTAGTTTAAATTGGCTATCGAGTGAAAACTTCAATCAAATGACCTCATTCCAATTTTCACTATTCCAACAGCTTTGAAATTCTGATTTTAGGCTAGGTGGACACTTGGTCTGGGTCTTGATGCACAAGCCTCTTTTTGAGCTATTTGTCGAAAGTTAAGAAAAATGTCAAATGGGCATAGGACCCATTTTTCATCAAAACAACATAGGATGGAAATTTTGACTTCTCCATTAAGATTAACATAGTCTATTTGTGCATATGGAATTTTGAATGAATCCAGAGGGGTTAGCAGAAAATTCCAAGTCTCAGCTGGTGTTGGTGCACTTGCGTCTGAGAGCTACTGATCGCTTATGCGATCTACCAGGTACCAACAAGTGTCGCATAAGTGACATTTTTAGTCGTATAAGCAATACTCCTGGCAGGAAGGAAAGTATTATGTATGCGATACTAATGTCACGTAAGAGACTTCTGCATCCTTGGACAGATATCCGTATGCGACCGACAGGTCACATGAGCAATACTCGTGTACTTGGAAAGGGTATAAATACTCCCCTTTTATCCCCTTTTTCACCACTTCTCATCCATCTCCAATATATTTAAATCCTAAAAATTGGGAGAGCTTGGGAATAACATTGGGTGGTGATTTTGGAGCTTGGGAAAGGATTAGTTTTGCAATTCTCCTACAAATTCATGGTAAGATTTCACTATTTTCATGGTTGATTTCTCTATTCTTATCTAAAAATCTCAAAACATTGATTACTTGATTCTAGCACCAATGTATCTCAAAATTCACCCATTTTAAGGATAAATGTTCATTGAGCATAGAGGGACGTTGAGTTGGTTTTGGAAATGCGCTTTCTGTAAAATAGCACCTTGTGGAATTTTTACGTAATTTTGGACCTGAAGTACAATAGCGTAATATGTGTATTATTGTTCTCATTTTGATTAGTAGATTGTGATTTTGATAGCGTGGCACCTATAGGAAGCTTCTCGAAAGGGAAAATTAGTGATTTAGCGGGTTCTTCAGGATTTTATCGGTGCCCAGGTAGGCTAGGGTTACCTACTCATAGATTATGCTATCTCACAGTATAATTATGATATCATGGTAGATACGGGGTGATATCTAGTTGTTGGAAGTATGAATAAGGATATTCGGGTTAATTGGACCCTTAGGCTACCTTGAAACTTTAGATGTGGGGTAGTTAGGAAAGTTAGTCAGGGCTTAGATGAATTGGGCTTCATGATATATAATTAGAATTGAAATTGTTTAATTACTCAATATAGGTGAAATTGCCTAGTTAGTCATGTTAAGGTAGAATTGTTCTTAATTGCTTAAGCTATGGGAATTGTTCTAGTTGATATTATTCTAGGTAGGATTTCTCTAGTTAATCATGTTTGGGGAGGACTTATATCTTAGGGATAATTATGGCTTACTTGACATCTAAGAATGAACTTAGATACCTTAGTCTAATCCGGGGTAGAAATTTCCTAAGAAAATATTTGGGGATTAGAAGTGGACCCCTCCGGTCCACCTTAGGTCAAAACTTGTGATAACCTTGTAGGCTTGTTCCATAAATATACTCATATTAATGGTGGGTTTGTCACTCAAGGAGGTTGAATATAGTTATCACGTATGTTAGTTGGATATTGGAGGATTGGTGCTGATTTTAAGTAATGCAAATGATATTTCCCATATATGTGGATAATGATATAATTCATGACTATGATTTATGACTTATGAATGCAATTATGGGTATAACTTCCGAATATGATTAATAACATGGTCTATTAATATGCTTAATTCTATTGATATCTGTATGATATGTCTTATATAGATATAATGAGGATTATAGATATGTTATGTCCTAGATATATATAATATGGCTCATGGATTTCATATGGCTCGTAATCATGATTTATATTGAAAATAGAATATGGTCTATAGATGTAAGTAATGGATTTTGGATATAATATGGATCATAGAGATGAGGTGGCATATAGATATGATTAACAGCCTATAGATAAGATGTACACATTTACTTGTTTATGTACAGCTGTGTCGGAGCTTATTTCCAGGTGTTGCTCCCAAGTGCACACATAAGTGTACTTGGTCTCACCAAGTAATCTAGTCGCCTTTTACAAGCCAAGTGTAGTTCCCTCATAGACAAGTGTTAAACAACTATACAATTCTAGTTTACTATCAACATTAATCAAGTGCTAACGTAACCAAAAGTGTTTGAGAGTTGCTAACGGAAATTAAAGTAAAACAATGCAGTGAATTCAAGTGCTTGGACTATCAATGGACAGAAACCTAGGGTTAAGTATCTATGAACAATCATACTATGCTAATAAACATCATTGGTTATGTTGCTTATCTTGGTTGTTGATTCACGGGGTTGATATTATGATCATGGTCTTTCGAGCCTCTAATAACCTATCTAACTTAGCTCCACAACTACATCGTTGAGAGGGGATGTGGTTACTAAGCTAAATGCATTCATATTTCATCCCATAATTGAACCAAGTAGGTCACTTCGGACCTATCCTAACTATAAATTATAACCTTTTTATGTGGAAGTTTATAATCCTACTCTATTAATCCCCACGTACTATCTTCTTTTTCCCCCTCCTAAGCTTACAAGTTGACTATGGATGTATTCAAAGGGTCCCAAATCCTTAAAATAGTCATATAAAAGATAAATAAATAACCAAATATGATAAACAATAAAAACCAAATCAATTCCAAGTAATAGTAATCATGTTCTAGGCCTTAACCACGGAAAGGGGGCTTTTAGCCGCTCATGGACATAACCGTAATCGCACAAATAGAAAATAAGTTAAAATCCAAAAAAAAACTAAATTAAATACCTAAAAACCCTAATTGAAATGTTTTCCATCCCCTCTCCCAGTTTCAAAGTCGTCCAAGGGGTATAACATCAAGTTCAAGTGTCCTATTTATAGGAGGACAATACTACCGATTTTTGCACTAGGTCAGCGTCGCACTAATCGTCGTGATGGAATACCTCAGAAACACACCCTAATAATGGATACACACAGTTTTAATTCCATTAGGAATCTACCTGCGTATATCACGTGACCCATAGCAACGTATTGGGTCCGCGATGTGCCATGGACATCCAAGGTGTCTGTTTTACGTCAAAACCTGTCTTGTGCTATTGTCCATCCATTCTAAGCCTTGTGGTGTTGTTTACACTTTACTTACAACTTTTTTATCGTCCATATAACATACACATCAACTCAAAAAGAATCCTATAACATAAAACACCACGAATTAGAGTTCAAAACAACACAACATCCAAGATGGTGAACTAACTTAAGCTAAGAATACTAGTTTTGCCCCTTTTAATCTTATACATGGTTTTGACTCTTGGCTTATTTAAATTGAACCAAAAACACTATAAAAAAGTTTTTCAACATATAATTACACAATCACACTATTTTTAACTCATCACAAACACTATAATTCATCGAAATCAACTAGAACAACACCTAGCTCAAGCTGGTAACACTAGTTTTTTCATTTGAACTCTAAGTGGCCAATTTTTAGTCCTAACTTGTTTTGAAAACCTCTTAAACACTATAATAAAGTAATTTAACACTTGGATGCTCATTTATATTATTATTAACACATTGAGCACAAAATAAGTCCTCAAAATAAAGCTAAATAAGATTAGATAACAACATCGAGGCGCATAAATCCACCTCAAATCACCACCCATACTTAAAGCCTTGTTTGTACTCGAACAACTCTTTACTCTAAGCATAATAATAAGAAGATACTCCACACTTATACTACAATCATGAAACTCAATCTACTACTATAATGACTACATAGAATGCAAGTCAACTAAGTATGTTATGCACAATTAAAAGTTCAAGAACACTACTCCAAAGCATCCTAGCCTTAAGAACTGACTCACCAAGTTGGCAAACTCATACATATTGCTTAATCAAAGACATCATACAAATCACCAAACTCTTATAAAACATGTACCCTCACCATAAGAGTGTTACCTATAATCACTCACATAGATACAATTTATTACAAGCAGGGTATAAGAATCAAATTACACTCACTCTCACAAATAATTCACAAGTTACAAAGGATGAACCATAAGATTTCCCTTAGTGTAGTACTCCTCTAATATTAAAATGTTAAAGATCAGGATTAAACAAGTCTTTAAGGGTTGTAATTTAGGCTAGGGGACTGGTAGAAACTATTTTTCCAAGAATCATGACTATTTTCCCTAATTGCTTTAATACGCCACACTTTTCATTTAGTTCACTTCTAACAACCAATTTCCACCACTTTTGTCTTCCACATATTTTGGTTTACCCCTATATCATTAAGCACATTCACATACATTATGGTAGGTAGTGTTCTACTTACATCTTATTCAATTTGACCAATTTTTGTTCTTTTCTTTACACAACTCCTAACCACTACACATCAATTGTACACACCAATAACCATTACTTTGGGGATTCAATTTCATATTTTCCATACTTGAATTTCAAAATCCTTAACTTAATTGATTTTTAACTAAAGATCTTAGGATCTTTGGATCAAATTACGATCAATCAAAGAAAGGATTAGGATACATGTTAGGCTGCGAAAGAATAAACTAAAGGGTCAATGGGGTTAACTAGAATTATCCACAATGCTAGGTTAGAAAAAAGGTATAAACATGGATATCAAACAAATGCCTATATCATCTCCTAAACTCACACTACTTATTTCTCTTTATACATAAAATGAAAGTTCTAGCATTAAATGCAACCAGGAACACACAAACACCTCACACACACATGGCACATGCTCAACTTAAGTAAGTTCACCATAGACTCTCAACTAAATAATAGAATGAATTCATCATTAAGAAAACAAGTAAAAGAGTCATAAACTAGAGCATAGGAGTCTCTAAAGTAGTAATTCACACAATCAACATACTCTTTACATTTACAACCCACTTGAATCATGCAATCATACATAGCACCAACAAGAATATCTCACTTACCTTGAATAAATTTTTTTTAAATTTACTCCTAAAATTGGGAATTTCCTCATCCCACACTTAAAAATCTACTTTGTCCCTAAAGTATACTTAAAAGTAGAGATAGGAATACTCTCTGAGGCCTCTAGACCTATCTATTATAATCTGACCCACACTTATTCTTCATCATGCTTCTTAGCTTAGGTTTCAGGTACTCAGACATTCCATCAACCTGTGACTAACAAAAACAAAACTACGTGACGTAAAAACTAAAAGTACAAAATATAAAACCTACCTTAACTTGGGTTGCCTCCTAAGAAGTGCCTTATTTAGTATCGCGGCAGTGAACATTATACTTAGCCATTTCCATCATCCTCTTTCTTCTACTTGGAGGTCATCTTCTTATTTTTTTCTGACCTCTTAAGTATGAACACTCAATATCAATAGCTTTCTCAACATTATCCTTTTCAAGATCATCAATTAGCATCTCTTTGGTCTTAGGTATTGGTATCTTGGGTATCTCAATGAGAAATTTCAAAGAGGTCTTTGGTGGATTGGTCTCCTCCACCCCACACTTATCCCTTTCAACCACTGTAATCATGCACAAATATTTATTTTGGGATAGTGTGTTGAGTGGTTTGTAAACTTTTAAAAACACCTCTTTATCATCCAACCTCATTATGAGTGTGTCCTATTTCACATCTATCAATGCTCCTCCCATCGCTAAGAATGGACATCCTATGATGATCGACACCCTTTCATCTATCTAAAAATCTAAAATAATAAAACCAACATAAATAATAAAATTACCAACCTCGATGAGAACATCCTCTATTAGTTCCTTTAGAATGGGATAGGGTCCGATCTTCCACTTAGAGTATCACAAAGCTCGGTATCGGCTTCACATAACCCAAAGTGCTAAACAATGATAGGGCCTTCAAATTAATAATTTCCCCCAAATAATTCAGTGTAGACTACCTTATTGTTTCCACTCTATAGGGAAGAGTGAAACTCCCAGGATCTTTGAGCTTTTTGGATATCTTCTGCATCATCACAGAGCTACACTTCTCAGTGAGTTCTATTATCTCGACATCCTGTAGTTTAAATTTATTATTGAACACGTCCTTCAAGTACTTAGTATACTTGGACATTCCCTGCAAAACATCTAAAAGAGGAAGGTTAATGTGAATTTATCTGAATGTGTCAAAGAACTTCTTAAAGCATGCATCCTCCTGTGCTTTTCTTAACCTTTGTGGAAATGAAGGTTGTGGATACACCTTGACCTATTTATGAACTTTTTTTTTGAGTACTCAGACTTTCTTGAATTATCAACAACTTTTTCATTTGCCTGTTGAGGAGACAACTCTATATCTACCTCCTTAGTTGTCCTTGGAGGACTTTCATTCAGCTTTTTACCATTTATCAAAGTAATTTCCATTACTTGTTTAGGAGGTTCATTATCATTTGGAAAACCACCTTGAGACCTAGCATTTTGTGCCTGCTGCATTTGTCCCAACTGATACTCTAAATTCTTTTGTAGTACTTGCTGATTTTGGAGTTCAGAAGCCATCTGATCTTGGGTGGACATGATCTTGTTTAACATGTCCTCTATGTTACTGGCCTGTGTGTTTTATGCTGCTGCTGAAACTATTGGTGCTGGTTTTTATTCCATGACTAATTTGGTGCTTGAGTCTTCCACTTTTGATTGTAGGCATTACCATAGTTTGGCCTTTTAGCATTGCCCACAAACATGGCTGACTCAGGATTTGCACCAAATGTAGCTGTAGAGTGATCACTATATCCACATACCTCACACTAACCTATGGTATGCTGTACTAATTTACTTGAGTCGCAGTTTGATTCACACCCAATTGGCTTAATTGGGTCATTATATGATTCTGCGTGGCTGAGAGTTGAGCGTTTAATACTGTAACACTGTCAACTTCAATTATACCTGCATCCTTTTTCACTAAACCTCATGAGGTATCACTATTTCAATCTAGATTTCCTTGAGCATTTCAGTTCAAAAAAATGTATAACTCATTATATATCTTCTCCGATGCTTGACCACCAACAGATGAATCTCGAAATTTTTTTGTATTATGGTGAAGTGCCTCAACAAAAGTGTGAGATAGTACCTTATTGGACTTATGATGACATGGATAGAAAAAGAGATTTTAACCTCTCCCAAGCATGATATAGGTTCTTATCTATCCTTTGTTTGAAGCTCACAATCTCATTACAAAGTCTCGTAGTCTTGCCAGATGGAAAGAAGTGGATTAGGAACTTTTAGGCTAAGTTATAATATGTAGTATTAAACTTGTTGGCTCAGTATTCAACTACTTCTTCTCTTCACCCAATAGTGAGAAGGGGAAAAGGGTCAGCCTCACGTAGTCAGTTGACACACTCGTAGGGATGAATGTGTTACTGATCTCCAAATAGTTCTTATGGTGGACTTGTGAATCTTCATATGAAAGCCTAGTAAACTGTCCACTATTGATCAAAAGCTATACCATGTTCTATTTTATCCCAATACATCTAATAGCCGATTTTTGAAAAGTAAAGGTAAGATTTATTACAAGTGGGATTTCCACTTCACGAACTATTTGGTGGGATGGTTGTTCTTCATCCATGGGAGTCAGATTTTCTCAATACTCTTGAATTTGTAGGATATGATAGAGAAGTATTAATACTCCCCTTCTTTGACAGAAGTATTGCTCGATTTGGGGTCTGATTCAACTAATTTCCAGTCCCTTTCCAGCTTACTAGTTGTTAACCTATTTTCTAAAAATTTAAAAACAAGACCAAGTGAAAATAACCAAAGAAATCTAAAGAGTAAAACCAAAACTAAAGTAGTTTCCATATTACAAGTCCCCAGAAATGGCGCCAAAAACTTGTTGCGCCGAAGCGCACACGCAAGTGTACGTAGTCTCACCAAGTAATATAATGGCCTTTTACAAGCCAAGTATTGATCCCTTAGAGACAAGTGTTAAGAAACTATTCAATTCTAGTTTACTATAAACATTAATCATGTGCAAACATAACCAAAAGTTTTTTAGAGTTGTTAAAAAAAACTAAAGTAAAACAATGCAGTGAATTAAAGTGCTTGGACTATCAAAGAAGAGAAACCCAGTGTTAAGGCTCTACGAACAATCATACTATGCTAATAAACTTCATTAGTTATATTGCTTATCTTGGTTGTTGATTCACGAGTTGATATTATGATCATGGTTTTCCGAGCGTTTAATCACCTACCTAACTTAGCTCAATAACTCCATCGTTGAGCGAGGATGTGGTTACTAAGTTAAATGCATTCATATTTCATCTCAAAATTGAACCAAGTAGGTAAATTTCATATATCCCTATCATAAATGAGAATTACAACCTTCGTTATGTGGAAGTTTATAATCCTACTCTATTTATCCCCCACATACTATCTTTTTGCTCCTCCCTCCCGGGCATACAAGTTGACTATGGATGTATTCTAAGGGTCACGAATCCTTAAAATAGGCATAATAAAGATAAATAAACCATCAAATATTATAAAAAACCAAAACCAAATTAATTCAAAGCAATAGGTATCATGTTTATGGCCTCAACCCCGAAAAGAGGGCTTTGAGTCGCTCATGGACATAACCGTAATCGCAGAAATAAGAAACATGTTAAAATCCATAAACAAACTAAAGTAAAGATAGAAAAACCCTAATTTAAGTATTTTTTATCTCCTCTCCTAGTTTCAAAGTCTTCCAAAGTATATAACATCAAGTTCAAATCTTTCAAGGGGTATAACATCAAGTTCAAGTGTGCTATTTATAGGCGGATAAAACTGCTGATTTTTGCACAAGGTCCGTGTCGCGCCCCTCATCATGGTGGAATAACTCCGTGATGCACCCTAACCATGGATACACACTATTTTAGGTCCCTTATAACTATCCATATGTATGGAATGTGACCTATAGCAGTGGATTGGGTCTGTGACATGCATACTAGTTTTGCCCCTTTTGATCTTAAACTTTGTTTTGACTCTTGGCTTGTTTAAATTGAACCTAAATAACTATAAACAAATTTTTACACATAATTTCACAATAATACCATTAGTAACTCATCACACTCATACTAGAATTCATCGAAATCAACTAGAACAACACCTAGCTCAAGCTAGTAACACTAGTTTTCTCATTTGAACTCTAAGTGATAAATTTTAGTCCTAAATTGTTTGAAAAACACCTTAAACATTGTTATCATGTACTATAACACTTATATGCTCATTTATGTCATTATTAACACATTTAGCACATAAGAAGTCCTCAAAACAAAGCTAAATAAGCCCGGATAACAACACTGAGGTATATGAATCCACCTCAGATCACCATGTTTGCCCTATTTATCTTGAAAGAGTTTGAATTATATTGTATCCTATCATATTTATCTTATTATTTAGATCACTCAATCGATGATGCCTACTGAGTACTTGTGGGTTTGGTACTCATACTATACTTCTGTACCTTTTTAGTATAGATTCGAGTACTAGTTGCCGTCATTGATTCGTTGATCGTGCAGAGTTAATTTCAAATATTAGATGATCTCTTGGAGTCAGAGTTACCCCTATTTCCTTTTATTTATCTATGCTCAGTCTTTCATTATTTAGATGGATTATATTAGTCTATTCATTACTCATAGTGATTTGTAGTAGCTCTTGTATCGACATTCTTTATTCTTGGGATATTTGATAGTTTCTATCTATCTATTAGATATTTATGACTATTTCATCTTTATTTGACTCTTTAATTTTTTTATTTTTGACATTTAGACCAATTTTCCGCCAAGTTAGCCCATTGCATCTAGCTCCAGGCTATGGTTTGGCTTACATATTGGTGGGATAGAGTAGGTACCATCGTGACTAATAAATTGTTTCATAAAAATATGATAGAAAAAAGGCAATGCCACCTCCATTTATCTAGAAATCTATAAAAAGGAATATGTGCTTTCTAGAATTCTTATGGGAGATAAAGAGATTGATAAGATGCTCAAGAAAATATACAGTGATTACTCTTAGTTAAATGAAATATTCACTTATCATGCATCTTTGATTAAACAAATTAAGATCCATCTGAGCCAAATCTTGGCTTAGCTCAATCCCAGGCAAAAAAGGAGGACTCCCTAGTGACACTATGACCATTTAAGAAAAATGTTCATTGTATGTCCATTTTCATTGGAGGGGAAAGACACTTGGTGTTGAAGTATTGAATCTTGATGAAAATCCCAATAATTAAGTAATTGAAGAGAAGGCAAATGAAAAGAGAAAAAGCGTTGACAAGTCAAATAAAGAAGATCCTATTCCAAGAGATCCAATTGGTCAAAAACTGAAGAAAGTTGAGAGGTTGCTGAGAATGAAGATAAAAAACATGAGGTTGATAAAAATGTCTCAAAACTGGAGTAAATACCGACTTTCCATTAGCCAACAATCAAGATATCTCCTTTATTTCCAAAAGATTCAAGAAAAAGTAGGATGTCACCAAATTTAAAAAGTTTATCTCCAAATTTAGCAACTTGTACGTGAACATCCCATTGATTGAGGCATTGCTTGAGATGCCTGATTATGCCAAGTTTATGAAGGACTTGGTAACAAAGAAGAGAGTTATGTATTTTGAAATGATTAAAGTGTTGTATAATTGTAGTTTGATAATGTCAAGAAACATGATAGTGAAGAAAAAAGATCCATAGGCATTTACCATCCCTGTTACAATTTGTGTTTATCAATTCAATAAATGCTTATATGATTTAAGGGCTAGTATAAAATTGATTCTTTAGACGTGTTTAAAAATATAGGATTGGGCGTTCCTAAGACACTACGATGACATTTTCAATGGTAGTTTAATCCATAAAAATAGTGGTGAGAGTCCTCTAAAATGTTCTTTCAAAGTTGACCAACTCATAATTTTTGCTAGATTTTTAGTTCTTCATCGTGATATCGACTATGAGGTCCTCATTATTCTCTAAAGCCCTTCTTGCCTATCAGGCGATCCATAGTTGATGTTTAATGTGGTGAGATTAAGTTCCAGGTCAATGAAGATAAAGCTACTTTTAATATATGTATATTCATGATGCAACCTTAAGAGTTGCCAGTGATCTCGGTGATTGACGTTATTGATAATAAGGTTGTCGATGTAATAGAAATGGATTTATTAGTGATCCCTTAAAGGGGTTTTTGTAGAATTAGGGATGTGATGATATTGAAGAGTATGATGAGGTCGTAGTTTTTTTGATGAGCCTTGGTTATACACAAATAACCCATATAAACTGGACCTTGATTTTAAAAACTGGGAGCATCCTCCCACCAAGCCCTCAATTATGGAGCCTCCACAACTTAAAATTAAGTTTCTTCTTCCTTACCTTTTCTATGTATTCTTGGGGAAACACAATAATTTTACCATTATTATTATGGTGGATTTGATGGAGTGGAAAGCTGAGGCTTTATAATTGTTTCTGAACAAATTCATATGGGCTATCGGCTAGAGTATTGTTGACATTATTAGGATCCTTACCCATATTTTTACTATTAAAATCAAATTCTATCATGAAGGTGTGCTAAGTGTAGAGAATCAAAGGAGGTTAAACCCTCTAATGCAAGAGGTAATCAAGAAGGATATTATTAAATGGCTTGATGTGAATATTGTGTATCTAATCTTTGATAGCACTTAGGTAAACCCGGTGCAATATATGACCAAGAAGGGAGAAATCATTGTGGTTCCCAATGAAAATAATGTGCTAGTTCCCTTAGATCAGTTATAGGTTGAAGAGTGAGTATTTATTACGAAAATATAACTCAAGGATAAAAAAGGTCTATCTCCCATGCCCTTCATAGATCGAATGCTAGATTATTTGGTGAGGTGGGGTTGGTATTGTTTTCTTGATATATATTTTGGGTATAACCAAATCTCTATAGATCTTGAAGATCAAGAGAATACTACTTTCACATGTCCATATGATACATTTTCTTTTAAATGCATGTCTTTTGGGTTATGTATTTCTCTCGCCATCTACCAAAAATGCATGTTGTCAAAATATTTGGATATTATGAAAAACACAATATAAGTATTCATGGATGACATTTTTTGCAGTAGGCTCTATTTTTGAAGCTTTTCTTGAGAACTTTAGCAAAGTTCTCCAGAGGTGTGTTAAAACGAACCATGTTCTAAATTGGAGAAATGTCATTTCATGGTCAAGGAAGGAATTGTACTTGGGCACATGATTTTGGGACACGATATATGAGTTGGTCAAGCCAAAGTTGATGTAATAGCCAAGTTGCCTCCTCCAATCTCCATTAAGGGTGTGCAAAGATTTTTAGTCAATTGTGATTTCTATAGAAGAATGATCAAGGAATTCACCAAGATAACCCACCCAATGTGTAAGCTTCTTGAAAATAGAAGTAAAATTCGAATTTGATGGAAAATACATAAAAGCATTTAATTGCCTCAAGGAGCAACTTGTGTCAGCTCCTAATTGGCCACCTCCTTTTTAACTAATGTTTGTTGCTAGTAAAATAGCATTGGGTGCGGTTTTAGGCCAAAGGAATAAAAAGCTTTTTCATCCGATATATTATGCTAGCAATTGCTTGAAATATGCACAAAGAAACTGTAACGACCCAAAATCACCTTCCGGGACGTCACACAGAGCTTAGGACTACTAGTAGCCCAAAGCTAACCCTTTGAGACAATCACTTCTCATAATAACACATACAAGAAGAAATATACAAAACACTGGCATTGCCATATCAAATGAAAGGAAATACGAAGGTAATACTCGATCCAAATGACCGCAATAATGAAAATCTCAACACAACCACAGTCTGATAACTAGTCTGACAAAGCCTCTACTACTCCATGAATGAGAGAGCCATTGGGACAGGTCCCCAACAGACTCAAACTGAACTGAAAGTAATGACATAAACACTAAAGTATTGAAATATCTGAAGATAGGCCCTCGAACCATGAGGACTCACCACTGGAGAAACGTAGAAAAAAGGTACTCGGGAATCACTGACGAGGCTGAGACTGAGCACCTGAACCTACATTATAAGATAAAGTTACACATAGATATTTATATGGATCACCACTTGGGAATGTACTGAGTATATGGGGGTGTATGCATTTACATAAAATAATATCAATACTCTTAAATCAAATCATTCATGAAAATAGGAATGACTCACATGGCTTGAATAAGTCTAAAATATAAAGCTCATAAATCATGTAGAATAAAGCATGTAACACAAATCTCATGAGTCATTATACTTTGGCTTTAAAATCTGTACTCTTATCTTATTCTCATTACTCATAGGATGAAGGAAACTTTAAACAATACTTTCAACTCAAGCATATATCTCATGGGGAGTAAAACTTCTTAAATGCTGAAGAACTTATAATTCTTTTGAGCTCAAACACTTGGAACTCGAAATCAAATAACTTTGGTTTAAAAACTAGTGATCAACTCGTATTAGTAGAGAAAACTGCTTCCCTTCTTAGGAAAATACTCAAAGCAGTTCATTCATTTTAGAAAATATCTCATCCCAAAGCTTTAGGGAAAATATTCTATTTCAATGGAAAATACTTTAATTTATGGAAAATAACTTCTCTTAAGGGAGGTTATCTTAACCGACTAAACTATGTGAGCTACAAGGAGTCCAACGTCTTGTCCTCCTAAGGAAGAAACCTCACATTGGGGAGAGGCGTCATACTCTTGCCAAGGAGTATAACCTCAACTCAGTGATCACTTCTCTCGGCCTCGGGCCCAATCATCTCGACCTCAGGCCCAAAATCTCAACCCACGGTGGCATGCAGTTCTGGGGTAAGAAACCGTAGTAACTTACGCAACTTGGTGATAAATACTACATCCTTAAGTTTATATCGCTCATCTCCTGAAAATCCACTTACAAAATAAGCTTATGGTTCATAAGAACCTAACAATCAAATCTGCAATCTCATGTGGTAGAGTTGATTTCAAAACTCTTTTACCATTAGGTAAAAACATTTCTCAATAATCATAAAATAATCAAATCATGGGTGCTTATAACACAATAGTTCATAAAATTATAAGTCTCAAGTAGGGCTTAATGGCCCATAATTCCATCTCAAGTTAAAACTCATCATAATGTATAATAGATAGAATATAGATTCATAAATCATATAGAAATCTGGAATTTACAGCAATTTAGCTCATAATCTCAACATACTCATATACTTCAATATCTCTAACATTTCAACTATTAAATTCTCAAGGATTAAAATCATGGGTATAGACCCATCTGCAATTTCTCAAGAAAATATGTAAAAATCATGCCATTAGACTCTCAATTCATGGAAAACATCAAAAGCTTCCAACCAATAACAATGGGTAAAACCCCCCAGTTCAATTTCATGTAAAATCTCATAAATTGCAGAGAATTGTAGTTTAAATAAGCATTTGGGCACAAGGGTGAAAGGATTACTCTTGTTCAAAACCCCACATACCTAGAATTAGAAGATTTAGATGAACTCTCGCATTTGGGACTCTATTCGTACTCTTGAATGAGGGTTCTTGAAGCACTTGACTTAGAAACCTTGAATCTTGACTCAATTTAGAAAATCTATAGTGGATTCTTGAGATTCTTGGAAGAGGTTTTGTATACTTAGGGTTTTTGTTGTGAGAAAACTTTAGAAAAAACTCATATAATGCTTGTAAAAGACCTTAATCTGGTGTTTGCACGATTTAAGAGGATTGGAAAAAGTCCAAAGTGCCCTTTTTAACTTCTATACGAAGCTGGAAAAATTAAACTGGGAACCTGATTTTATTGGCCCCCATGACGCGCCACTATCGCGGTGGCTTACAAGAAATTGACAAATGGGAATCTGGGAATCAACGCGATGAGGAGTCATCGCATTGTCCCACTGGTTGGGATCTGGAACTTCAGCGCAATGCGTCACAATCGCGCTAGGCCACTAGAAATTGACTATTGAGAAATTAGGATCCTCCGCAACGCGCCACTATTGTGGAGTTCCACTGGACCTCGACAATTGTCAAATAGACCCTCTCTGTGACGCGCCAAGGACTTAAATGACTCTATTTTACGACTAGGACTTAAATTACCCATAACTTCTTACCCGGGTATTGGATTTGGGTGAATCTTATATCGACGGAAAGATTATCAAATTTACCATATGATGAAAATTTGAAATTAGGGAAATTCTATATGGTTAACACGATACCGACATAAGGAAGTCACTTCTCAATCTTTTAGGACCAGAATTATTCCTCACTTGACATGCCCTAAGGCTCATTCTATGAAATTTTTTTGCGGGGTCGTACAATATATCTCACTTAGAAACATTCGTCATTGAATGACACTAGTTAGACAAAGAATACAGGAAAAACTGAGTATACATAGCAGAAGCAATTTCCTAAACGGGCTTAGAATCTTTCTAAACTCTTAAATTCCTCGGAAATTGCAAGAACTCATGTAAGAATAGATACATAGCTGCACTTTAGATTAGAAGGGAGGAATTAAGGAAGAATAATACCTTCGGCTTGATCTGAACTCGTGGAGAAAAGGTGCGGGTACTTGGCTCGTATGTCTGCTTTTGCCTCCCAAGTAGCGCCCTCAAATGACTGATTCCGCCACAAAACTTTAACCAATGGAACCTCTTTGTTCCTCAATTTATGGATCTGAAAGTCTAGAATCTCAACAGGAATCTCATCGAATGAAAGACTATTTTGAAAATCATCACTCTCTAAAGGATCTACTACCATGGAATCACCAATGTGCTTTTTGAGCATGGAGACATGAAAGATAGGATGAACAGCTGATAACTCTGTGGGAAACTCAACTTCATAGGCTACTTTACCAACATGGCTCAAGACTCTATAGGGGCCAACATAACGCGGGCTAAGCTTGCCCTTTCTACCAAACCTCTTCACCCATTTTATGGGATAAATCATTAGGTACACCAAATCACCCAACCCAAACTCTAGATCTCTTCTCCTCACATTGCCATATGAATTTTGATGAATCTGAACTGTCTTCAACCTTTCTCTAATCAACTTCACCTTCTCCATAGATTCAAATACTGCATCAGGTCAAACCAAAGCAACTTTACCTACTTCAAACCAACCTATGGGTGATCTACATCTCCTACCATACAAATCCTGATGTGGTGCCATCTCGATGCTAGCATGGTAACTATTGTTATATACACACTCAATCAGTGGCAAATGCTCATCCCAACTACCTTTAAAATCTAGAGTACATGCCCTCAACATATCCTCTAAAGTATGGATGGTCCTCTCAGCCTGACCATCAGTCTATGGATAAAACGTAGAACTCAAATGCACTTGGGTACCAAGAACCCTATGGAAAGCTCTCAAAAATTGAGAAGTAAATTGAGTAACCCTATCCGAAATGATAGACAACGGGACTCTATGCAACCTGACCAACTCCTAAACATACAATCTAGCATAATTCTCAATTGTATAAGATGTATGCATAGGTAGGAAATGCGCTAAATTAGTCAATCGATCCACAACAACCTAAATAGAATCATGATGACGTCGCGAAAAAGGTAAACCAATCATAAAATCCATTTTCACCTCTTCCCACTTCCAAGTGGGAATACCAAACTCATGCATCACACCACTAGGTGTTTGGTGCTCTTTCTTAACTTATTGGCATATTGGAAACTTTGCTACAAACCCATCTATATCCTTCTTTATACCACTCCACCAATAGATTTCCCGCAAGTCGCGGTACATCTTTGTAGCGCCAGGATGAATAGAATATTGCACGCTATGCGCTTTATCCATAATTATCAGCCTTAGATGATCAACAAAAGGAACACACAATCTACCCTGCAATCTCAGCACACCATCTCTCCCTTTGGAGAAGACCTCTACCTTTTGGTCCTTAACAGACTCCTTCAGTCTGACCAAACTAGGATCTCTATCATGCTTTACCTTCACTTCCGAAACTAAAGAGGATTCAGAACTACTTTGCACAAAAGTACTTTCCTCAGCTGAATCAAATAACCTAACACTCAATCTAGCAAGATAATGCACATCACGAGCTAACTCTTTCTTTCCTTCCTCTACATGAGCAACACTACCCATGGACAATCTGATAAGGGCATCCACCACTATATTGGCCTTACCTGGGTGATACAACACACTCATATCATAGTATTTTAATAACCATAACCACCTCTTCTGCCTAAAATTCTACTCCCTTTGAGAAAATACGTACTATAGGATCTTATGATCAGTAAACACATCAATATGAACACATAAAGATAGTGTCTCTAGATTTTCAAAGAAAAGACTAACACAACTAACTCAAGATCAATGGCTGGGTAATTCTTCTCATGCGGCTTTACCTGTCTTGAGGCATAGGCTATAACCTTACCTCTTTGCATTAACACACAACCCAAACCAATCTATAGGCATCACAATACACCACAAAACTATTTGTACCATCAGACAAAGTCAACACAGGGGATGAAGTAAGTCGAGTCTTCAACTCCTGAAAACTCTTCTCATAGGAATCTGAACACTGGAAGTTAACTTTATTTTGGGTCAGCTGGGTCATGAGAGACGCAATAGAAGATAAACCTTCAACAAAATAGTGGTAGTAGCCAGCTAGACCCAAGAAACTTCTAATATTAGATGGAGAGATAGGTCTAGGCCAATTTCTTACAACTTCTATCTTTTGGGGATAAACTCTAATACCTTTGGCTGAAACAACATGACCCATAAAGGCTATAGACCTTATCCAAAATTCACACTTACTGAATTTGGCGAATAACTGGTGACCTCTAAGAGTTTGCAAGAAAATTCTAGGGTGATCTGGATAATCATGCTCAATATGGGAGTAGACAAAGATGTCATCTATGAACACTTGGACAAATATATCAAGATATTTCTTGAACACTCGATTCATAAGGTCCATAAAAGTTACTGGGGTATTGGTTAGCCCAAAAGACATGACTTGAAACTCAAAGTGACCATAGAGGGTTTGGAAGGCTTTCTTTTGAATATCACATTTCCTTACTTTAAGTTGATGATAGCAAGATCTAAGGTCTATCTTAGAGTAATAACTTGAACCTTGCAACAGATCAAACAGGTCATCTACACTAAGAAGGGTATACTTATTTTTGACTGTGACCTTGTTAAGCTGATGATAGTCAATGCACATACGCAAAGAACCATCTTTCTTCTGCACGAATAGAACAGGTGTGCACTAAGGAGAAATATTGGGCCTTATGAAACCTTTGCCTCAAATATATTTGAGTTACTCTTTCAACTCCTTAAGCTCAGTAAGTTCCATATGGTATGGCGGAATACAAATATAATGAGTGTCGGGATGAAGGTCAATCCCAAACTCAATCTCTTTATCGGGAGGTACCCTTGGGAGATCTTCCAAAAAAAATCCTAAAACTCATTAACAATATCGAATGACTGAATAGTTAGAGCCTCGGACTTAGTGTCCTTGACTCTAACTAGGTGATAGAGGCAAACCTTGGATATTAGATTTTTGGCTTTGAGATAGGAGATAAAATGACTCTTAGGAGATACCGAACTCTCGGACAACTCAAAAACTAGCTCATCAGAGAATTAAAACTTGACCACATGGGTACGACAGTCTATAGATGCATAACAAAAATAAATCCAATCCATACCCAGAATAAGGTCAAAATCCACTATGTTTAACTCTATCAAATCAACAAGAATGAATCTATGAAGACCAGTAACAGGACAATCTATATACACTTGTTTAGCAACAACTGCCTCCCCTACTGGTCTAGTGACTAGGAAAGGCTAAGGAATCCTTTCGGGACTCATTTTGAAATTCACAGCCACAAGTGGGGACACAAAGGAGAAACTTGAACCGTTGTCGATCAACTTATAAACATAAAAAAGGATGCGAAGCATACCAGTAACAACATCGGGAGAGTCCTCCATCTCCTGATAGGATGGTAAGGCATAAAATCTGTTCTGGCGCTGTCCGCCAATAGTGCTAGATGAAACGCCCTGAACAGGAGTGGGACGAGGGATAAAAGCTGGTGTACTAGCAGTCTGTGCCTAAGGTCGGGTATCTCTGGTCCCCTACCTAGCATGAGGACAATCTCTAAGTCTGTGATCCTGTTTGCCACAACAAAAACAACCCCTGAAATCTGTGAAACACTCACCGGGATTATCCCTACCATACTTAGCACAAAGAGGATAACGGGGCATATTACTAACACTGTTCTGCAACCTATACATAAAAGACATACTCCCTTTCTCCTGCCTGCCTCTAGGCATGGGAGCACTAGCTGATGAAGGCGCTTTAATAGATGGACGTCTGTAAAAATGAGGGCAGTTTCCTTCATGGAGCCTAAGCTGACTATACTCATGCTTCTCAGATCTAGCCCTCTTGTTACCCCTCACTCTGTCTCTCTCTCTAATCTTATCCGTCTCTATTGACTGTGCATGCATCATCAACCTAGATAGATCGATATCCCTATGTAGCATCGCAGTCCTTCCCTCTTTTAATACCAAACCAGAAATAGCTATCACGAACTTGCTCATACTAGATCGGGTTTCAGAAATCAAATCAGGAGAATACATGGACAACTGGTTGAACTTCAAGTAGTAATCCTTAACAGTCATGGAGCCCTGTCTCAAATTAATAAACTACTCAATCTTTGCATCTGTCATCTCAAGAAGAAAGAACTTATCCAAGAATGCATCTTGGAACACCTGCCAAGTTATAGTAGTAGCATCCTCACCTCTACCCTTCCTCCATGATACAACCCAGTTATAAGCTAGGTCTTTCAACTTGTAAGACAACAACTCAACACTTTTTTCCTTAGAAACATGCATCACCTACGTTATCTTTCTCACCTCCTCAAGGTACAACTGTAGGTCCTCACCTTCCTTGGAACCAAAAAAATCTAGCGGATTTATCCGCATCAAATCACAGATCCTAGAAGCAGCTACATCACCTCTTTGCTGATTTGCAATTGTGGCTTGGTTATTGGCCTGAACATTAGAGGTGACTGCTTGCGTTAACGCCTGAAAGGCTGCCCGAAATTCAGCATAAGACACTGTCTCATTCAAGGGATCAACGGGATGGGGTTTCTCATTATCGTTTCTGCGGGCATCCACTCTTAGGAGAGGCATTTTTTTAAATAGGAAAGCACGAATTAGTAGATGAGAGGGACAACTGCAGGTACGATGGAATCTAAAAGAAAGAAACAACTTTTTCCTAAAATGTCTTTTAGCCTCTTGTTCATAGATGTGGTGCACTACACACCGATGATCAAGACTCTATTCAACGCGGCTTGTCAAACTTCGTAGGACTCCTTTAAAACCTTAGGCTTTGATACTAAGTTTGTAATGACCTAAGATCATTTCTCGGGACGTCACACGGTGCTTATGACTACTAGTAGCCCAAAGCTAACCCTTTGAGCCTATCACTTCTCATAATAACTCATACAAGAAGAAATATACAAAATACTGGCACTGTCATATCAAATGAAAGGAAATACAAAGGTAATACTCGGTCCAAATGACCACAATACTAGAAATCTCAAAATAAGCACAGTCTGATAACTAGTCTGACAAAGCCTTTACTACTCCATGAACGAGAGAGCCATTGGGATAGGTCGCCAACTGACTCAAACTGAACTGAAAGTAATGACATAAACACTCAAGTATTGAAATATTTGAAGATAGACCCTCAAACCATGAGGACTCACCACTGGAGAAATGTAGACAAAAGGTACTCGAGAATCACTGACAAGGCTGGGACTGAGCACTTGAACCTACATCATAATACAAAGTTTCACATAGACGTATATGTGGATCAACACTTGGGAATGTACTAAGTATATGGGGGTGTATGCATTTACATAAAATGATATTAATACTCTTTAATCAAATCATGCATGCAAATAAGAATGACTCACATGGCTTGAATAAGTATAAAATGTAAAGCTCATAAATCATGTAGAATGAAACATGTAACACAAATCTTGTGAGTCATTATACTTTGTCTTTAATATCTGTAATCTTCTCTCATTATCATTACTCATAGGATAAAGGAAACTTTAAACAATACTTTCAACTCATGCATATTTCTCATGGGGAGTAAAACTTCATAAATGCTCAAGAACTTATAATTATTTTGAACTCAAACACTTGGAACTCAAAATCATATAACTTTGGTTTAAAAACCGGTGATCAACTCGTCTTAGTAGAGAAAAATGCTTCCATTCATTGGAAAATACTCAAAGCAGTTCATTCATTTTAGAAAATATCTCATCCCAAAGCTTTAGGGAAAATATTCTATCTCAATGGAAAATACTTTAATTTTGGGAAAATAACTTCTCTTAAGGGAGGTTCTCTTAACCGACATAAACCGTGAGAGCCATCCCAACGTCTTGTCCTCCTAAGAAAGGAACCTCACGTTGGGGAGAGGCAACATACTCTTTCCAAGGAGTATAATCTCAACTCAGTGATTACTTATATCGGCCTTGGGCCCAATCATCTCGGCCTCAGTCCCAAAATCTCAACCCACGGTGGCACGTAGTTCTGGGGGTAAGTAACCGTAGTAACTTATCCAACTGGGTGATAAATACTAATCCCTTTTGTTTATTTCACTCATCTTATGAAAATCCACTTTCAAAATAATCGTATGGTTCATAAGAACCAAACAATCAAATCTATAATCTCATGTGGTAGAGTGGATTTCAAAACTCTTTTACCGTTAGGTAAAAACATTTCTCAATAATCTCAAAATACTAAAATCATGGGTGCTTATAGCATAATAGTTCATAAAATTACAAGTCTCAAGTAGGGATTAATGACCCATAATTCCATCTTAAGTTAAAACTCATCATAATGCATAACAGATAGCATATAGATTCCTAAATCATATAGAAATCTAGAATTTACAGCAATTTATCTTAGAATCTTAGCATACTCATATACTTCAATATCTCAAACAATTCAACTATTGACTTCTCTATGATTAAAATCATGAGGTATAGACCCAGCTGCAATTTCTCAAGAAAACATGTAAAAATCATGCCATTAGACTCTCAATTCATGGGAAACATCAAAAGCTTGCAACCAAAAACAATCGGTGAAAACCCCCAATTCAATTTCATGTAAAATCTCATAAATTGCAGAAAATTGTAGTTTAAATAAGCCTTTGGGCACAAGGGTGAAAGGATTACCCTTGTTCAAAACCCTACAAACCTTGAATTAGAAGCTTTGGATGAACTCTCGCATTTGGGACTCTATTCATACTCTTGAATGAGGGTTCTTGAAGCCCTTGACTTGGGAACCTTGAATCTTGACTCAATTTAAAAAATCTATGGTGGATTCTTGAGATTCTTGGAAGAGGTTTTGGATACTTAGGGTTTTTGTTGGGAGAAAACTTGAAAAAAGCCTCATAGAATGCTTTTAAACAACCTTAATTTAGTGTTTGCATGGTTTAAGAGGCTTGGAAAAAGTCCAAAGTGCCCTTTTTAACTTTAGTACGAAGCAAGAAAAATTGAACTGGGAACCCGATTTTATAGTCCACCATGACGCGCCACTATCGCGGAGGCTTACTAGAAATTGACAAATGGGAAACTGGGAGTCACCACGATACGGAGCCATCGCGTTGTACCACTGGCTGGGACCTGGAACTTCAGCGCGACGCGTCACAATCGCGCTAGGCCACTGGAAATTGACAATTGAGAAATTAGGGTCCTCCGCGACGCGCCCTTATTGCAGAGTTTCACTGGAATTTGACAATTGTCAAATAGACCTTCTCCGCGACGCGCTAAGCACTAAAATGACTCTGTTTTACAACTAGGACTTAAATTATCCATAACTTCTTACCCGTGTATCGGATTTGGATGAATCTTATATCGACAGAATGCTTATCAAATTTCCGATATGATAAAAAGTAAAAATTAGGGAAAATATAAACGGTTAACACGATAATCAATTAAGGAAGTCACTTCTCAATATTTTAGGACTGGAACAACGCCTCACTTGACACACCCTAAGGCTCATTCTATGTCAGAATTTTGCAGGTATTACAATATCTCTCCCTTGAAAACATTCATCTTCGAATGTCACTAGTTAGACTAAGAACACAGGAAAAACTGAGTATACATAGCTGAAGCAATTTGCTAAACGGGCTTAGAATCTTTCTAAACTCTTAAATTCCTCGAAAATTGCAAGAAATCATGCAAGAATAGATACATAGATGCACTTTAGATTAGAAGGGCTGAATTAAGGAAGAATAATACCTTCGGCTTGATCTGAACTCGCGGAGAAAAGGTGTGGATACTTGGCTCACATGTCTGCTTCTGACTCTTAAGTAACGCCCTCAACAGATTGGTTCCGCGATAGAAGTTTCACCAAGGGAACCTCTTTGTTCCTCAGTCTACGGATCTGAAAGTCTAGAATCTCAACAGGAATCTTATCGAATGAAAAACTGTTCTGAATATCAACACTCTCTAAAGGATCTACCACCATGGAATCACCAATGTGCTTCTTGTGCATGGAGACTTGAAAGTTAGGAAGAACGGCTGAAAATTTTGCGGGCAACTCAACTTCATCCACGGATAAAGATTCTATAGGGTCCAACATAACGGGGTCTAAGTTTCCCCTTTCTATTAAACCTGTTCATCCCTTTTATGGGTAAAATCTTTACGTACACCAAATCACCCACCTCAAACTCTAGATCTCTTCTCTCCACATCTGCATATGACTTTTGACGACTCTGAGCTATCTTCAACCTTTCTGTAATCAACTCCACCTTCTCCATGGCCTCAAATACTGCATCAGGTCCAACCAAAGCAGCTTCACCCACTTAAAACCAACCTATGGTTGATTTACATTTTCTACCATACAAATCCTCAAGTGGTGCCATCTCGATGCTAGCATAGTAACTATTGTTATATGCAAACTCGATCAGTGGCAAATGCTCATCCCAACTACCTTTGAAATCTAGACTACATGCCCTCAACATATGCTCTAAAGTTTGGATGGTTCTCTCAGGCGGACCCTTAGTCTGCGGATGAAACGTAGAACTCAAATGAACTTGGGTACCAAGACCTCTCAGGAAAGCTCTCTAAAACTGAGAAGCGAACTGAGTACCCCTATCCGAAATGATAGACAAGGGGACTCCATGCAACCTGACCAACTCCCGAATATACAATCTAGCATAATTCTCAGTTGTATAAGATGTATGCACATATAGGAAATATGCTGACTTCGATAATATATCCACAACAACCCAAATAGAATCATGATGATGGCGCGAAAGAGGTAAAGTAGTGACAAAATCCATATTCATCTCTTCCCACTTCCAAGTGGGAATACCAAATACTTATATCACACCACTAGATCTTTGGTCCTCTATCTTAACCTGTTGGCATATTGGACACTTTGCTACAAACCCAGCTATATCCTTCTTCATGCCACTCCACCTATAAATTTCTTGCAAGCCGCGGTACATCTTTGTAGCGCCAGGATGAATAGAATATTACGCACCATGCGCTTTAGCCATAATTTTTTGCCTTTGATCATCAACACAACAAACACACAATCTACCTTGCAATATTAGCACACCATCTCACCCTTGGGAGAAGACCTCTACCTTTTTGTCCTTAACTGACTCCTTCAGTCTCACCAAACTAGTATCTCTATCTTTCTTCTCCTTCACTTCCGAAACTAAAGAGGATTCGGAACTGCTTTGCACCAAAGTACTTCCCTTAGCTAAATCAACCAACCTAACACCTAATCTAGATAGATAATGCGCATCACGAGCTAACTATTTCTTACCTTCCTCTATATGAGCAACACTACCAATAAACAATCTTCTAAGGGAATCTACCACTACATTGACCTTGCCCGGGTGATACAACACCCTCATATCAACTCATATCATACTGCAAGCTCTTATGATCAGTAAACACATCAACATGAACACCATAAAGATAGTGTCTCCAGATTTTCATAGAAAAGACCACAACAACTAACTCAAGATCATGGGATGGGTAATTCTTCTCATGCGACATTAACTGTGTAGAGGAATAGGCTATAACCTTATCTCTTTGCATCAACACACAACCCAAACCAATCCAAGAGGCATCACAATACACCATAAAACCATCTGTACCATCAGGCAAAGTCAATACAGGGGCTAAAGTAAGTCGAGTCTTCAAATCCTAAAAAATCTTCTCACAGGAATCTGATCACTGGAACTTAACTTTCTTTTGGTTCAACCGGATCATGAGAGACACAATAGAAGAGAAACCTTCAACAAAATGGTGGTAGTAGCCAGCTAGACCCAAGAAAATTCTAATATCTGACGGAGAGATAGGTCTAGGCTATTTTCTTACATCTTCTGTGTTTTGGGGATCAACTCTAATACCTTCGGCTGAAACAACATTACCCAAAAAGGCTACAAACCTTAGCCAAAATTCACACTTAATAAATTTAGCGAACAACTGGTGACCTCTAAGAGTTTGCAAGAAAATTCTAAGGTGATTTGCATAATCATGCTCACTGCGGGAGTAGATAAAGATGTCATCTATGAACACTATGAAAAACATATCAAGAAATTTCTTGAACACTCGATTCATAAGGTCCATAAAAGCTATTGGGGAATTGGTTAGCTCGAAAGACATGACTTGAAACTCAAAGTGACCATAGCATGTTTGGAAGGCTTTCTTTCGAATATCATATTTCCTCACTTTAAGTTGATGATAGATAGATCTAAGGTCTATCTTGGAGAAATAACTTGCACCTTGCAACTGATCAAACAGGTCATCAATTCTCGAAAGAGGATACTTATTTTTGACTTTGACCTTGTGAAGCTGACTATAGTCAATGGACATACGCAAAGAACCATCTTTCTTACGCACAAATAGAACATGTGTGCCCCAAAGAGAAATACTGGGCCTTATGAAACCTTTGTCTAAAAGATATTTGAGTTGCTCTTTCAACTCCCTAACCTTAGCAGGTGTCATTTAGTATGGTGGAATAGAAATGGGATGAATGTCAGGAAGAAGGTCAATCCCAAACTCTATCTCTCTATCGGGAGGTACCACTAGGAGATCTTCCAAAAAAACATGTGGAAACTCATTAACAATATCGACTGACTTAATAGTTGGAGCCTCGGACTTAGTGTCTTTGACTCTAACTAGGTGATAGATGAACCTTTGGATATTTGCTTTTTGGCTTTGAGATAGGAGATAAAATGACTCTTAGGAGATACCAAACTCTTGGACCACTCAAAAACTAGCTCATCAAGGAATTAAAACTTGACCACACGGGTACGACAGTCTATAGATGCATAATAAGAATGATGCCAAACCAAACCAAGAATAAGGTCAAAATCCTCCATGTTTAACTCTATCAAATTAGCATGAATGACACTATAAAGAACAACAACATGAAAATCTAAATACCTTGTTTAGCAACAAATGACTCCCCTACTGGTGTGGAGACTAGGAAAGGCTCAAAAATCCTTTCGGGACTAAATTTGAAATTCATAGACATAAGTAGGGTCACATAGGAGAGACTTGTCCTGGGGTCCAACAACATATAAACATCAAAACAAAAGACGTGAAGCATACCAGTAACAACATCGAGAGAGTCCTCCTTCTCCTAATGGGATGGTAAGGCATAAAATTTGTTCTGGCACTGACCGCCAACAGTGCTAGATGAAGCCCCATGAACAGGGGCAGAACGAGGGACAGAAGCTGGTGTACTAGTAGTCTATGCCTGAGGTCGGGCATCTATGGTCCCCTTCCTAGCATGCGGACAATCTCTATGTCTCTGGCCTTGCTTGCCATAACCAAAACAACCCCTCATATCTGTGAAATACTCACAGGGATGATCCCTACCACACTTAGCACAAAGAGGATAACGGGGCCTGTTACTAACACTGTTCTGCGACCTAGACATAAAAGACCTACTCCCTTGCTCCTGCCTGCCTCTAGGCGCGAGAGCACTAGTTGATGAAGGTGCTAAGGCTCTATGAAACTGAGGGTGGTTTCCTTCATGGAACCTAGGCTGACTGTACTCTTGGTGCTCAGATCTAGCCCTATTGTTACCCCTCACTCTGCCTCTCTCCCTAATCTTATCCGCCTCTATTTTCTACGTATGCGTCATCAACCTAGAAAGATCGATATCCCTATGAAACATTGCAGTCCTACACTCTTTCATCAACAAACCAGAAATACCTATCATGAACTTGCTCATACTAGCTTGGGTGTCAGAAATCAAATCAGGAGCATACGTAGACAACAGGTTGAACTTCAAGCAGTACTCCTTAACATTCATGAGCCTTGTCTCGAGTCCATAAACTCCTCAATCTTTGCTTCCCTCATACCAAGCAGAAAATACTTGTCCAAGAATGCATCCTGGAACACCTGCCAAGTTATAGAAGCAACATCCTCACCCCTACCCTTCCTCCATGATACAACCCAGTTATAAGCGAGGTCCTTCAACCTGTAAGACGCCAACTCAATACTTTCTTCCTTAGGAACATGCATCACCTACGTGATCTTTCTCACCTTCTCAAGGAACAACTATGGGTCCTCACCTGCCTTAGACACATAAAACACTACCGGATTTATCCGCATAAAATCATGGATCCTAGAAGTAGCTACATCACCTCCCAACTTATTTGCAATTATGGCTTTGTTATTGGCCTGGACATTAGCGGTGATTGCTTGGGCTAACGCCTGAAAGGCCACCCAAAATTCAGCATGAGACAGTCCCATTCAAGGGATCAATAGGCTGGGGTTACTCATTATCGTTTCTGCGTACATCCGCTCTTCGGAAAGGCATTTTATGAAATAGGAGAGCACAAGTTATTAGATGAGAGGGACAACTGTAGGCATGATAGAATCTGAAAGAAAGAAACAACTTTTTCCTAAAATGTCTTGTAGCCTCTTGCTCATAAATGTGGCGCACTACACACCGATGATCAAGACTCCATTCAACGCGGCTTGTCAGATTCCCTAGGAAACCTTTAAAGCCTTAGGCTTTGATACCAAGTTTGTAACAACCCAAAATTACCTCTCGGGACGTCACACGGTGATTAGGAATACTAGTAGCCCACAACTAACCCTTTGAGCCTATCACTTCTCATAATAACTCATACAAGAAGAAATATACAAAACACTGGCATTGTCATATCAAATAAAAGGAAATACGAAGGTAATACTCAGTCCAAACGACCACAATACTGGAAATATCAACACAACCATAGTCTGATAACTAGTCTGACAAAGCCTCTACTACTCCATGAACTAGAGAGTCATTGGGACAGGTCCCCAACTAATTCAAACTGAACTGAAATTAATGACATAAACACTCAAGTATTGAAATATCTGAAGATAGGCCCTCGAACCATGAGGACTCACCACTATAGAATTGTAGATAAAAGCTACTCGGGAATCATTGATGAGGATGGGAATGAGCACCTGAACCTACATTATAAGATAAAGTTGCACATAGATGTATATGTGGATCAACACTTGGGAATGTACTGAGTAAATGGGGTTGTATGTATTTACATAAAATAAGATCAATACTTTTAATCAAATCATGAATGCACATAGGAATCACTCACATCGTTTGAACAAGTCTAAAATGTAAAGCTCATAAATCATGTAGAAAGAAACATGTAACACAAATCTTGTGAGTCATTATACTTTGGCTTTAAAATCTGTACCCTTCTCTTATTCTCATTACTCATAGGCTGAAGGAAACTTTAAACAATACTTTCACCTCATGCATATATCTCATGGGGTGTAAAACTTCTTAAATGCTCAAGAACTTATAACTCTTTTGAACTCAAACATTTGGAACTCAAAATAATATAACTTTGGTTTAAAAACCGGTGATTAACTCGTATTAGTAGAGAAAATTGCTTCCCTTCTTTGGAAAATACTAAAAGCAGTTCATTCACTTTAGAAAATATCTCATCCCAAAGATTTAGGGAAAATATTCCATCTCAATGGAAAATACTTTAGTTTAGGAAAAATAACTTCTCTTAAGGGAGGTTCTCTTAACTGAAATAAACCCTGCGAGCTACATGGAGTCCAATGTCTTTTCCTCCTAAGGAGGAAACCTAACGTTAGGGAGAGGCGTCATACTCTTGCCAAGGAGTATAACCTCAACTCAGTGATCACTTATCTCGTCCTAGGGCCCAATCATCTCGGCCTCAGGGCCAAAATCTCAACCCACGGTGGCATGTAGTTCTGGGGTAAGAAACCGTAGTAACTTACCCAAATCGGCGATAAATACTACTCCTTTTAGTTTATCTCTCTCACCTCATGAAGATCCACTTTTAAAATAATCCTATGGTTCATAAGAACCAAACAATAAAATCTGTAATCAAACAGTCAAAAGATTTCTCAATAATCTCAAAATATTTAAATCATGGGTGCTTATAGCACAATAGTGTATAAAATTATAAGTCTCAAGTAAGGCTTAATGACCCATAATTCCATCTCAAGTTAAAACTCATCAAAATGCATAATAGATAGCATATAGATTTATAAATAATATAGAAATCTGGAATTTACAGCAATTTAGCTCATAATCTCAACATACTCATATACTTCAGTATCTCAAACATTTCAACTATTAACTTCACAAGGATTAAAATCATGGGGTATTGACCCAACTGCAATTTCTCAAGAAAACATGTAAAAATCATGCCATTAGACTCTCAATTCATGGGAAACAACAAAAGCTTGCAACCAATAACAATAAGTGAAAAACCCCAAATCAATTTCATGTAAAATCTCATAAATTATAGAGAATTGTAGTTTAAATAAGCCTTTGGGTACAAGGGTGAAAGGGTAACCCTTGTTCAAAACCCCACATACCTTGAATTAGAAGCTTTGGATGAACTCTCACTTTTGGGACTCTATTCGTACTCTTGAATGAGGGTTCTTGAAGCCCTTGACTTGGGAACCTCGAATATTGACTCAATTTAGAAAATCTATGGTGGATTCTTGAGATTCTTGGAAGAGGTTTTTGATATTTAGGGTTTTTGTTGAGAGAAAACTCGAGAAAAACGTCATAGAATGCTTGTAAATGACCTTAATTTGGTGTTTGTACGGTTTAAGAGGCTTGGAAAAAGTCCAAAGTGCCTTTTTAACTTCTGTACGAAGCTAGAAAAATTTAACTGGGAACCCGATTTTATGGGCCACCTTGACGCACCACAATCAAGAAGGCTCACTGTAAATTGACAAATGGGAATCTGGGAGTTACCGCGATGCGGAGCCATCGCGTTGTCCTACTGGTTGGGAACTGGAACTTCAGCGCGACACGTCAAAATCGCGCTAGGCCACTGGAAATTATTTATTGAGAAATTAGGGTCCTCCGCGACGCACCACTATTGTGGAGTTCCACTGGAATTTGACAATTGTCAAATAGACCCTCTCCGCGACGCGCCAAACACTAAAATGACTCTGTTTTACGACTAGGACTTTAATTAGCCATAACTTCTTACTCGGGGTTTAGATTTGGGCGAATCTTATATCGACGAAAATCTTATCAAATTTCCCATGTGATAAAAAGTCGAAATTAGGGAACTTCTAAATGGTTACCATGATACTCACTTAAATAAGTAACTTTTCAATCTTTTAGGACAGGAATTACGCCTCACTTGACACGCCCTAAGGCTCATTCTATGAGTGAATTTTGCAGGGTCTTACAATATCTCTCCCTTGGAAATATTCGTCCTCGAATGTCGCTAGTTAGACTAAGAACACAAGAAAAATTAAGTACACATAGCTGAAACAATTTGCTAAACAGGCTCAAAAACTTTTTAAACTCTTAAATTCCTCGAAAATTGCAAAAACTCATGTAAGAATAGATACATAGCTGCACTTTAGATTAGAAGGGCTGAGTTAAGGAAGAATAATACCTTCAGCTTGATCTGAACTCGCGGAGAAATGGTGCGGGTACTTGGCTCGCATGTCTTCTTCTGCCTCCCAAGTAGCGCCCTCAACTGACTGGTTCCGCCATAAAACTTTCACCTAGGAAACCTTTTTTTTCCTCAGTCAATGGATCTGAAAGTCTAGAATCTCAACAGGAATCTCATCGAATGAAAGACTATTCTGAATATTAACACTCTCTGAAGGATCTACTACCATGGAATCACCAATGTTCTTCTTGAGCATGGAAACATGAAAGATAAGATGAACGGCTGAAAACTCTGTGGGCAACTCAACTTCATAGGATACTTTACAGACATAGCTCAAGACTCTATAGAGGCCAACATAATGGGGACTAAGCTTCCCCTTTCTACCAAACCTCTTCACCCCTTTTATGGGTGAAACTTTAGGCACACCAAATCATCCACCTCAAACTCAAGATCCCTTCTCCTCACATCGACATATGACTTTTGATGACTCTGAGCTATCTTCAACCTTTCTCTAATGAACTTAACCTTCTCCATAGCCTCAATTACTACATCAGGTCCAACCAAAGTAGCTTCACCTACTTCAAACCAACCTATGGGTGATTTACATCTCCTACCATACAAAGTTTCAAGTGGTGCCATCTCGATGCTAGCATGGTAACTATTGTTATATGCAAATTTGACCAGTAGAAAACGCTCATCCCAACTACCTTTGAAATATAGACTACATGCCCTTAACATATTCTCTAAAGTTTGGATGGTCCTCTCAGCCTGAACATCAGTCTGCGGATGAAACGTAGAACTCAAATAAACTTGGGTACCAAGACCCCTCTGGAAAGATCTCCAAAACTGAGAAGTAAACTGAGTACCCCTATCACTAATGATAGACAAGGGGACTCCATGCAACCTAACCAACTCCCGAGAATACGATATAGCATAATTCTTTGCTATATAAGATGTATGCACAAGTAGAAAATGCACCGACATAGTGAATCTATCAACAACAACCCAAATAGAATCATGATGACGTCGTTATAAAGGTAAACAAATCACAAACTCCATATTTATCTCTTCTCACTTCCAAGTGGGAAAACCAAACTCTTGCATCTCACAACTAGGTATTTGGTGCTCTATCTTAACCTGTTGGCATATTGGACACTTTGCTAAAAACCCAGCTATATCCTTCTTCATACCACTCCACCAATAGATTTCCCGCAAGTTGCGATACATCTTGGTAGCGCCAAGATGAATAGAATATTGTGCACCATGCTCCTTAGCCATCATTCACTGTCTTAGATCATAAACACAAGAAACACATAATCTACCCTGCAATCTCAGCACACCATCTCCCCCTAGGGAGAAGACCTCTGCCTTTTGGTCCTTAACTAATTCCTTTAGTCTGACTAAACTAGCATCTCTATCTTGCTTCTCCTTCACTTCCAAAACTAAAGAGGATTCAGAACTACTTTTTACTAAATTACTTCCCTCAGCTGAATTAAGAAACCTAACACCCAATCTATCCAGATAATGCACATCATGAGTAACTCTTTCTTACCTTCCTCTACATGAGCAACACTACCCCATGGACAATCTGCTAAGGGAATCCGCCACTACATTGGCCTTGCCCGGGTGATACAACACACTCATATTATAGTCTTTTAACAACCCTAACCTCTTTCTCTGCCTAAAATTCTACTCCCTCTAAGTAATTAAACACTGCAGGATCTTATGATCAGTAAACACATCAACATGAACACCATAAAGAGAGTGTCTCTAGAGTTTCAAAAAAAATAACACAATAGCTAACTCAAGATCATGGGTTGGGTAATTATTCTTATGCGGCTTTAACTATCTAGAGGAATAGGCTATAACCTTATCTCCTTGCATCAACACACAACCCAAACCAATTTTAGCGGCATCATAATACACCATAAAACCATCTGTACCATAAGCCAAAGTCAATAAAGGGACTGAAGTAAGTAGAGACTTCAAGTCCTGAAAACTATTCTCATAGGAATCTAACCACTGGAACTTAACTTTCTTTTGGGTCAACCGGGTCATGGGAGACGCAATAGAAGAGAAACCTTCAACAAAATAGTGGTAGTAGCCAGCCAGACCCAAGAAACTTCTAATATCAGATGGAGAGATAGGTCTAGGCCAATATTTTACAGCTTCTGTCTTTTGGGGATCAACTCTAATACCTTCGGCTGAAACAACATGACCCAGAAAGGCTACAGACCTTAGCCAAAATTCACACTTACTAAATTTGGTGAACAACTAGTGACCTCTAAGAGTTTGCAAGAAAATTCTAAGGTGATGTGTATCATGCTCACTTCAGGAGTAGACAAAGATGTCATGTATGAACACTATGACAAATATATCAAGATATTTCTTGAACACACAATTCATAAGTTCCATAAAAGCTGTTGGGGCATTCGTTAGCCCAAAAGACATGACTTGAAACTCAAAGTGACCATAGCGGGTTTGGAAGGATTTCTTTAGAATATCATATTTCCTCACTTTAAGTTGATGATAGCCAAATTTATGGTCTTTATTGGATAAATAACTTGTACGTTGCACCTGATCAAACAGGTCATCAATTCTAGGAAGAGGATACTTATTTTTTGTTGTGACCTTGGTAAGTTGATAATAGTCAATGCACATACGCAAAGAACCATCTTTATTCCGCACGAATAGAACAGGTGCGCCCCAAGGTGAAATACTAGGCCATATGAAAACATTGTCTAAAAGATATTTGGGTTGCTCTTTCAACTCCTTAAGCTCAGTAGGTGCCATATGGTATGGAGGAATAGAAATGGGATGAGTGTCAGGAAGAAATTCAATACCAAACTCTATCTCTCTATCGGGAGGTACCCCTGGGAAATCTTCTGGAAAAACATCTAGAAACTCATTAACAATATCGACTGACTGAATAGTTGGGGCCTCAGACCTAGTGTCTTTGACTCTAACTAGATAATAGATGCAACCCTTGGTTATTAGCTTTTTGTCTTTGAGATAGGAGATAAAATGACTCTTAGGAGAACCGAATTCCTGAACCACTCAAAAACTAGCTCATTAGGAAATTGATTCTTGACCATACGGGTACGATAGTCTATAGATGCTTAATAAGAATGAAGTCAATCCATACACAGAATAAGGTCAAAATACACCATATCTAACTCTATCAAATTAGAAAGAATGACTATATAAAGACAAGTAATAGGACAATCTATAAACACTTGTTTAGCAACAACTGACTCCTCTACTGGTGTGGAGACTAGGAAAGGCTCAGCAATCCTTTCGGGACATATTTTGAAATTCAAAGCCACAAGTGGGGTCATGTATGAGAGACTTGACCCGGGGTCCAACAACACAAAAACATCAAAATAAAATACATGAAGCATACCAGTTGCAATAACGGGAGAGTCATCCGGCTCCTGACGGGATAGTAAGGCATAAAATCTATTCTGACGCTGACCGCCAGTAGTGCTAGATAAAGCGCCCTGAACAGGGGAGGGACGAGGGACATGATCTGGTGTACTAGTTGTGTGTTCCTTAGATCGGGCATCTATGGTCCCCTGCCTAGCATGCGGATAATCTCTAAGTTTGTGGCCTTGTTTTTCACAACCAAAACAACCCCTCAAATATGCAAAACACTCACTGTGATGATCCTTACCACACTTAGCACAAAGAGGATAACAGGCCCTATTACTAACACTGTTTTGCGACCTAGACATAAAAAACCTACTCCCTTGGTCCTGCCTACCTCTAGACGCGGGAGAACTAGATGATGAAGGTACTGGAATAGACGAACGTCTCTAAAACTGAGGGCAGTTTCCTCCATGGAACCTAGGCTGACTATACTCGTGCTGCTCAGATATAGCCCTCTTGTTATCCCTCCCTTTGTCTCTCTCTCTAATATTATCCACCTCTATCTGTTGTGCATGCATCATCAACCTAGATAGATTGATATCCCTATGCAGCATCGCAGTCCTAGACTCTTTCAACACCAAACCAGAAATACCTGTTACGAACTTGCTCATACTAGCTCGGGTGTTGGAAATCAAATCAGGAGCATACTTGGCCAACTGGTTAAACTTCAAGTAGTACTTCTTAACAGTCATGGAGCCCTGTCTCAAGTTTATTAACTCCTTAATCTGTGTTTCCCTCATCTTAAGTGGAAAAAACTTGTCCAAGAATGCATTTGGAATGCCTGCTAAGTTATAGGAGCAACATCCTCACCTCTACCCTTCCTCCACGTTACAACCCATTAATAATCTAGGTCCTTCAACCTGTAAGAAGCTAACTAAACACTTTCTTCCTTAGAAACATGTATCACCTGTGTGATCTTTCTCATCTCCTCAATATACAACAGTGGGTCCTTACCTATCTTGGACCCATAAAACTCTAGCGGATTCAGCCGCATCAAATCACGGATTCTAGAAGCAACTACATCACCTCCCTGCTGATTTGCTACTGAAACTTTGTTATTGGACCGAACATTAGTGAAGACTGCTTAGGCTAATGCCTGAAAGGTCAACCAAAATTCAGCATTTAACACTATCTCATTCAAGTGATCAATGGGCTGGGGTCGCTCATTAGTATTTCTGTGGGCATCTGCTCTTCGGAGAGGCATTTTCTAAAATAAGAGAGCATGAATTATTAGATAAGAGGGACAACTGCAGCCACGATGGAAACTGAAAGGAAGAAACAACTTTTTCCTAAAACATCTTGTATCCTCTTGCTCATAGCTATGCTACACACCGATGATCAAGACTCTACTCTACGCGTCTTGTTAGACTCTCTAGGACTCCATTAAAACCTTGGGCTTTGATAGTATGTTTGTAACGACCTAAAATCACCTCCCAGGATGTCACACGGTGCTTAGGACTATAAGTAGCCCCAATCTAACCCATTGAGCCTATCACTTCTCCTAATAACTCATTCAAGAAAAAATATACAAAACACTGGTACTCTCATATCAAATGAAAGGAAATACGAAGGTAATACTCGGTCCAAAGGACCACAATACTGGAAATCTCAACACAACCACAGTCTGATAACTAGTCTGACAAAGCCTCTACTACTCTATGAACTAGAGAGCCATTGGGAAAGGTCCCCAACTGACTCAAACTAAACTGAAAGTAATGACATAAGCACTCAAGTATTGAAATATCTAAAGATAGGCCGTCGAACCATGAGGACTCACCCCTAGAGAAATGTAGACAAAAGGTTCTCGGGAATCACTAACGAGGCTGGGACTGAGCACGTGAACCTATATTATAAGACAAAGTTGCACATAGACGTATATGTGTATCAGCACTTGCGAATGTACTGAGTAAATGGGGGTGTATGTATATACATAAAATAATATCAATACTTTTAATCAAATCATGCATGAAAATAGGAATGACTAACATGGCTTGAATAAGTCTAAATTATAAATCTCATAAATCAAGTAGAATGAAGCATATAACACAAATCTCGTGAGTTATTATACTTTGGCTTTAAAATCTGTTCTCTTCTCTTATTCTCACAACTCATAGGTTGAAAGAAACTTTAAACAATACTTTCAACTCATGCATATATATCATGGAGAGTAAAACTTCTTAAATGCTCAAGAACCTACGTATTTATTATCTAGTTGAATCTACACACCTAATCCGCACCCCCCTCCAAATGGTATCAGAGCCCAGTTATTTAAAAAATACAGAAGTAGTATACATGTTTAAATTTACGTGTTTATGAATTTAGATTGGATTTACTTGACAATAATTAATCAATATTAATTATGAGAAGACCATTTAAAAACAGAGAAGCTTTTAGAAAAATAAAAGAAACTTTAATTAGTAATTATTCAGAATATATAAGTCTAAACAAAACAAAAGAAAACCCACAAAGATTAGCTTACCTAATTACCTTAATATCTAGTATTGAAGCAAAATTAATAATCCATTTAAAATCTAGAAGAATGAGACATATACCACCTAATTATGATAAAATTAGATTTAGATATCCGCCAAAATACTATAAATACAGTTAAAATGAATAAAATACAGAAATACAAAGAACTAAAACAAACTATTTCTGAAAAACGTAAAGAATTAAGAATAAGAATAGAAAGATTAAATTATAATATATTTGCCGGAGTTAGTAAAAACTCAATAAATGCACAAAAAGATGAAATATCAAATTTAGAATCACAAATAGATAGTTTGGAATATATATATCAACATGAACTATTTACAATAAAATGAACAAAGAAGAATTTATAATAGACGAAAAAATATATGAAAATCACGAAGGATTAAAAATAAGAATAATATTTTCTAATCTAGGAAGAAGATATAAGAAAATAGGCGAACATTTATATTTAATGTTAGAAAAAGAAGAATTAAAATTAGAAGATAAATTAACAGCTATGGTAAGAATACAAAAAGAGAAAACGAAGAAATAGATAGAAAAAAGGAAATAGAAAAAATAAAACAACAAACTACAGAAGAAATACGAAAAATAGAAGAAACTAAAAATAGTAGGATTGCTGAATTAGAAAAAGAATTACAAATGTTAAAAGATCTGTATGAAAAAAGACAGAAAGAAAAAGAAGAAAAAGATAAAGAACAAAAATTATTAAACGAGATAAATCAATTTAAAGAAAAACTAGAAATAGACAATAAAGAAATAAAAAACAAGGAATTAGATATAAATAATATAGATGTTGAAGAAACAGACAATTATGATTCAGAAGATAGTGAAACATATACAGAAATATTAACAAATACAAAAAATTTAGAAATCAATGAAAAACAAGAAGTAATTAATGAAGAAAATTTAGAAAATATCAACACAGAAATAAATACTCTTGATAAAAAAGGAGATCAAAATATAATACCTAGTACATCAGAAATAAAGAAACCTACATATTATAAGAATAAGTTTAAAAGATATAATATAAAGAATGAATATGACAAATGGACACCAAAACAAATAGTTAATAAAAATTATAACTTTTTAGACTTAGATTGTGTAATAGATACAAAAAAAATGATACAATTATGGATAGGATATATGACAAAACAATTATTAGATAATAATATAAGTGTAATAGATGCACCAGAATATATAGAAAGAACACTAATAGGAACAGTGAAATTATGGTTTTTAAATCTAACTGAAAATAGTAAAAGAATATTAAGAACTGACAAACCCACAGAAGGAACAATATTAACAAAATTAACACCTATAGAATTATTAAAAAAATATGAAACAGCCATAAAAGACGAATTTAGTAGCATGACAACAACAGAAGAAGAACAAAATGAAGAGAAATATATAAATAGGAATTTAATGTTAAAATTAGCAATATGTAATATGTGCTACATAGATGAATATACTTGCGCATTTAAAGAATATTATTATAAAGGAGCATATAATACAGAAGAAAGTAAAGAAATAAGAAAATTATATTTTAATAAATTACCTGAACCATTTAGTTCAAAAATAATAAAAAGTTGGGATGAAACAAAAATAGTAGATACTCTAGGAGCAAGAATAAAATTTTTACAACAATGGTATAGAAACTTATGTGAAAAGTACAGAGAAGAAATAAAAATGGAAAAACATTAATAAGAAATTTAGCATGTTGCAAAGATAAAATAACACCTCAATTTGGATGCGAAGAAAGATATTATAAGAAAAGAAAAAGACATAAGAAATATAAGAAATACAAAAAATCAAAATATAAGTATAAGAAACCAAGAAAAAGATATTATGTAAAAAATTATAAACATAAAAGACCATATAGGAAAAAGAAATCTATAAAGGAATGTACTTGTTATAATTGCGAAAAAATAGGACATTTAGCTAGAGATTGTAAATTACCTAAAAACCCAAAAAATAAAAAAATATCAGAAATAAAAATAGAAAACACAGAATATATGCAGATAGATTACATAGATTACAAATTAGAAAGTGAAGACAGCATATATGAAATTTCAGAGAATGAAACAGATAACGAAATAGATAGTGAATTAGACGAATTAAATGACAGAAAAAGATATAAAAATATTAACAAAAGAAGAATATTTAAATGACGAAGGAACAGATCAAAAAATAATATTTGATAACAATGTATTTGATGAAATAAAAGGAAAAGAGTTAGACTTAAGTGTAGAAAAAATATTTAAAATACCAACAATAAAAAATATATTTACTAGAAAAAAGGAAGAATATTATGTAGTAAGTCAAAAATAACATGCAATAGACTGTAGATATGCAAAAGGTAAAGCTAGTATACCACTAGTAACAAAAAGAATAATTAATAAAGAGATAAACGATATAAAAAGTAGAGACCCAATAAAATATGTACACCTTGGAGGTACAGAAATATTAATAAAAACATGTTTTAGAGAAGGAATAGATACACCAATAGAATTATATTTAGCAGATGATAGAATTATAAAACCTATAGAAAAAAGTATAATAACTGTCATAAAAGGAAATTTAATATACCAAAAATTTAAATTTATAATAAGTGTGAATTATTCAGTAGCAGTAACAAATAGAAATATAGATAAATCACTAGTATTATATTGAAAGATATCAGGAATATAATTAACCCCAGGAAGTAAAATATTTACAGCAAGATGCAAAAATTTATATGTATTAACAACAAAACATAAAATAACAGGAAAAAATAAGATTAACAAGATACAAATAGATAGCCCATTCGAACAATTTGTAAAAACAATAGATTATAATGATTATAGCTATAGAGACATAGATGTAGAAGAAAATCTATAAATAATAAATGATAGAATAAGTACAACAAAAAGAACAGTTTATGATAAACCGGAATCATCAAGCTCATCAAAAAGAATAAGTTATGAAACAAGTTCAATGGATAATTCAAACCAATATTACATAACAGGAAAGGTAAATGAAAAAGAATATTTAATACTCTTAAATACAGGACAAGAAGAAAATTATATAGCAAAATATCTAGTAAAAAATGAGGAAATAAAAACCGACAATAATATATGCCCAGATCTACCAAGAAGTTTAATAAATACTAAAAATATTGCATAAAAAGAAATAATAATAGGAATAAGAAAAATAAAAATAGAATTTGAAGTAAAAGAAGAAATGCAAAAAACAGACATAATATTAGGAATAAAATTAGAACAAGTAAAACCATATAATATAGAACATACACAATTAACTATAACATATAACAGAGAGAAATTATTCTTAAGAAGAGCTTTAACATAAAATGAAGATATATGTATTAATGAAGATAGTAGTAGAAGGATATTACAGTAGATATTATAAGCCTATGATAGATACAGGAGCAGAAGCTAATTTATGTAGATATAATTGCTTACTAGAAAGTAAATGGGATAAATTAAAAACACCAATAATAGTTAAAGGATTTAATAACGAATGAAGCTTAATTACTTACAAAGCTAAGAATGTAAAAACACAAGTATGGGATAAAATATTAACAATAGAAGAAATTTATAATTACGAACTAACATCAAAAGATATACTTTTAGGAATGTTGTTTTTAGATAAACTATACCCACATATAATAACTAGAACAGATTGGTGGTTTACAACACGATGTAAACAGAAAGTAAGAGCAAAAAGAGTTAATAATAAAATAAGAAAGAAAACTGATTGGATAAAAGGAAATGAAAAAATTACACAAAAGTTAGAAAATATAAAAAATACTGAAGATACAATAGAACTAGTCGTATTTTCGATAAATAAAACAGAAATAACTATATTTTCAATAAATAAGGTAGAAATAATTAGAAAAATTATATAGTGAAGATCCATTAAAAGGATGGGAAAAACATAAAACCATTATAAAAATTGAATTAATAGATAAAAATAGCATAATAACCCAAAAACCATTAACATATAATTTTAATGATTTAAAAGAATTTAAAATGCATATAGAAGAATTATTAGAAAAACAATATATACAAAAAGTAATAGTAAACATAATAGCCCATCATTTATAGTAAATAAACATAGTGAACATAAAAGAGGAAAAAGTAGATTGGTTATTGATTATAGAAATTTAAATGCAAAAACAATAACTTATAATTACCCAATACCAAATAAGATATTAAAAATAAGAAAGATACAAGGATATAATTATTTTAGTAAATTTGATTGTAAATCAGGATTTTACCATCTAAAGTTAGAAGAAGAATCTAAGGAATTAACCGCATTTACGGTACCACAAGGATTTTATGAATGGAATGTACTACCATTTGGATATAAAAATGCACCAGGTAGATATCAACATTTTATGGATAGTTATTTTAAACAACTACCTAATTGTATAGTATATATAGACAATATACTATTATATACAAAGACCAAAGAAGAACATTTAAAATTATTGGAACAATTTACGGATATAATAGAAAAATCGGGAATAAGTTTAAGTAAAAAGAAAGATGAAATTATGAAAAATCAGATAGAATTTTTAGGAATACAAATAGATAAAAGTGGAGTAAAAATGCAACAACATATAGTACAAAAAATAATAAATTTGAAAGAAGAATTAGATACAAAAAAGAAATTACAATCATTTTTAGGATTAGTAAACCAAGTTAGAGAATATATACCAAAATTAGCAGGAAATCTAAAGCCCTTACAGAAAAAATTAAAAAAGGATGTAGAATATAATTATAACGAAGAAGATAAAAAACAAGTTCAAAAAATAAAAATACTTTGTAAAGAATTACCAAAGTTACAATTTCTAGATGAAAATAGAAAATTTATATATATAGTAGAAGCAGATGCTAGTGAATGTAGTTATGGAGGAGTACTTAAATATAAATATGAAGAAGAAAAATTAGAACACCACTGTAGATACTACTCAGGTACATTTAATGAAACAGAAATAAAATGGGAAATAAATAGAAAAGAATTATGTTCATTATATAAATGTTTGTTAGCGTTTGAGCCATATATTGTATATAACAAGTTTATTGTACGAACAGATAATACATAGGTACGTTGGTGGCTAACAAAGAAAATACAAAATTCAGTTACAACAAAAGAAATCTGGAGACTAGTATTGAATATATTAAATTTTACATTTACAATTGAAGTAATTAGTACTAACAAAAATGTTATTGCAGATTACATATCAAAACAAAGCTACACAGACTGATATCATAGAAGAAGATACTCTAGAAAAAATACTCAACACCCTAACTACGCTTTCAATAAAAGTGGATAGTATGGGTAATGAGATAGAAAAGCTAAAGACTAATGAAGATAAACTGAAGTCTATAGCTACAAATCAGCTAACTCAGCAGTGTGCAGAGCTATGTCGATCGGAAGACATTAAAATTCCAGAGCTAGAAGGAGACGTTGGGATACTCCATAAAACCCATAACATTTATCAATCTACTTCTGCAGGTACAAGCAAAGGAGTTAGGAGAAATACTACAAATATGAACCTAAACAAGCTATTTGATAAATCATTTATTCCAAATACACCAAAAGATCCTATGTTTATACCCCCATAAATTACCACATACCAAGAAAGTCTAAACCAAGACAAAAAGACCTACAACTATACAGCCCGAACATACATAGAAAATATTTACAAAATACCAACCCCAGATCTATAAACGTCCAAGAACCACATACAAATTACATAACCCAAAAGCTAACCGAATACAATAAGCTAATTGCTTTTCCCAAAACCAAACCTGGTCTAGTTAAAACATGTTACGAATATGGACTACTTAGCACCGTATATACCCAAGACGGATATGAAATATCCACTATACCAGAAATATATGATTCATTTAACATTTTTAAAAGAATAACCAAAGGTAACCTATTTTTTATAAAATTTTATACGGCACCAGCAGAGATATTGTATGATGAAGTTAAATCACCTATACAAGTTGTAAAGATAGGAATGACCCGAGATATGATTATACCAGAAGATATTACTCGACAACCAGAAATACCTAGAATTGAGATACCAAATTTTTATGCAAATAAAAGAATTATTGGACTATCTACGATTCTTCAAGAATTAGCAAACAATTATCGCAACAGAAATCCCATATGGAGCTATTATTCAAGAGGTAATGTAATAATATACTCGAATTCAAAGGAGCTACGAGAAGCAGATATGGAAGACGTAAGGCAATGGATTTTGACCTTACTCAATCCAGAGAAAAAACCTATCGCCAGAGCCATTAAAGAAAAATTTATTTCGGAAGAACTATTAACCAGATATTGCAAGTTAATCAGACATAAATATCCAGACCATCAATGTTCAAAATGTAATGGAGAAGATAATATTGTACCAGAAGTTCAACTCGAATAAAGAAGAACATAAGAGCGACAACTGGAAGATAAGATAAGAAGCAATAATGGAGATATAGCAGATACGACAAAATCAGCGGAGACAAGATATTGTACAGATTTCATTTACATATAAGTCTTTAAAATTATTGTAAAACATTAAATGTAGTGTAGACTTTTTAGGCCTTTGTAGACTTTTTAGGCCTTATAGGCTTTTTGACTTTTTTTCTTTTAGTAGACATTTAAAAAACGTGTAAACAAATGTAAAGTTCTTTCTTTCGTTTTATAAATAGAGAAGACAGAAGGCATTGCAAAGAAAGCCTTCATGCGTTGAAGCAAATACTCTCTCAAGTCCACAACAAATATTTTGCTCAGTTAATTAAAAAACAGGTATATTTCAATGGAAAAATCTATGGAGGAACAAAGCTCAGAAATATCAAACCTACCCGAACAGGTATATTTATTTATGATTATGAATAGCTAAATTCATAATTCCCAACAATCATGGTATGATAAAATAAATTCATGTTAGTTACTTTATAGTAGAATTATTCGAAGAATAATATGTTAAGAAGTTTATTAGCAAAGTGGAAACGGAGAAAAATCCCTAAGAACTATGCCATCCTAAAGGTGAAACCAATAAGGCAAGAAGCCGTGGTGGGGAGTAACCAGAGTAGAGGCGCTATTTAAGGGAAAATATCCAGATTACCATGCTAATAGTGACCGAAGAACATGTTATTTAAGAATAACCTAGTATATAGTAATCTAAGATGACCATATTTTGTTATGAACATGGTTGAAGGGAATATTTTGAAAAAAGCAATTTTATGAAAATGAATAATTATTTATCTGATGTGATGGTAGATAAATTTAAGATACTTATTTTGTATGCACTTAGAAATATAGATGTTGCAGATATAAGAAAAATCATATTAGAAAAAGCATTTGGTAAATATTACATGACTAGAGTAAATTATATACCATACCTACCTAACTACTCCTACAAATACTTAGTATGATAAATTACATGGAATTTTTAGAAAAAAGATATGAGAAACATACAGTTACTAGAAAAAACAGATGAAAATAAATATAGACAAATACATGGAAAATAAAGATATAAAATATATAGAATTCCTTAATAAAAATATGCAAGAACTACTAAGGCTAAAACAAACAATTATAAAATAAATTTTAGAAAATAGATCGTTTAGGCTACCTTAAAGTTTTAATCTTATATATACTTAAAGATATAGAAATTATAGATATTAAGAAAATAATATTAGAAGAAGTAATAAACTACGAAATTGAAATAATAAATGCATTAGAACAAATATACGAAGACATTTACCCAGAAGGATATTATTCAGATCAAGACTGTGGATGTTAGAATATATTAGAAAAACTAGGGAAAACCAAGATAATCTAAATAATGAAATTAATTACAGAAACCAAATTAAAAAAATAATGGAAGATCTAAAAGAAAAGTTAATATGGATAGAAAAAACCTTAGAAAATTTAGAAAAAAGTACATGTGATAGTTTACATAATTTAAAAAACTCACTACGAGAAGAACAACACAAGATAATAAATGACATAGAAAATCTAGAATTAGATATATACTAAAGTACAGATAGGATAAATTATTATACAGAAATTTGTAACTCTGCAGTTACTACAGGATAAAATAATAAACCAAATAAATTAATGAATACATCTCACGAAAAGAATAAATCATTAAAAGAAATAGAAACTCAACTATATAGTTTATACCTAGAATACAAAAGATTACATATTACTAACGAAGATCCTAAAACACTAGATAATTTAATCACGATAATATCTAATTTAGAATATGAATTAATAAAACATCTTAAGTCAAGAAGATAAAAATGAAAATTATTCCAATCAATAATATGCATTATAAAAATAAATACCTACGTATTTATTATCTAGTTGAATCTACGCACCTAATCCGCACCCCCCTCCAAATGGTATCAAAGCCCAGTTATTTTAAAAATACGGAATCATATAACTTTTGTTTGAAAACCGGTGATCAACTCATATTAGTAGAGAAAACTACTTCCTTTCTTTGTAAAATACTCAAAGCAGTTCATTCATTTTAGAAAATATCTTAACTCAAAGCTTTAGGAAAAATATTCTATCTCAATGGAAAATACTTTAGTTTAGGAAAAATAACTTCTCTTAACCGACATAAACCATGCCACCTACTTGAAGTACAACGTATTTTCCTCCTAAGGAAGAAACCTCACATTGGGGAGAGGCATCATACTCTTTCCAAGGAGTATAACCTCAACTCCGTGATCACTTATCTCGGCCTCAGGCCCAATTATCTCGGCCTCAGACCCAAAATCTCAATCCATGGTGGCATGTAGTTCTGGTGTCAAAAACCGTAGTAACTTACCCAACTCGGTGCTAAATACTACTCCCTTTAGTTAATCTCGCTTAACTCATGAAAATCATCTTTCAAAATAATCTTATGGTTCAAAACAACCCAATAATCAAATCTGTAATCTCATGTGGTAGAGTGGATTTCAAAACTCTATGACCATTAGGTCAAAAGATTTCTCAAAATACTCAAATCATGGGTGCTTACAGCACAATAGTTTATAAAATTGAAAGTCTCAAGTAGGGTTTAATGACCCAGAATTCCATCTCAAGTTCAAACTCATCATAATGCATAATAGATAGCATATAGATTCATAAATTATATAGAAATTTGGAATTTTTAGCAATTTAGCTAATAATCTCAAAATACTCATATACTTCAATATCTCAAACATTTCAACTATTAACTTTTCAAGGATTAAAATCATGGGGTATAGACCCAGCTGCAATTTCTCAATAAAACATGTAAAAATCATGCCATTAGACTCTCAATTCATGGAAAACATCAAAAGCTTACAACTAATAACAATGGGTGAAAACCCCATATTCAATTTCATGTAAAATCTCATAAATTGCAGAGAATTGTAGTTTAAATAAGCCTTTGGGAACAAGGGTGAAAGGATTATGGTTGTTCAAACCCCCACATACCTTGAATTAGAAGCTTTGGATGAGATATCACTTTTGGGGCTCTATTCGTACTCTTGAATGAGGGTTCTTGAAGCCCTTACTTGGGAACCTAGAATCTTGACTCAGTTTAGAAAATCTATGGTGGATTCTTGAGTTTATTGGAAGAGGTTTTGGATACTTATGGTTTTTGTTGAGAGAAAACTTGAGAAAAACCTCAGAGAATGCTTGTAAATGACCTTAATTTGGTGTTTGCATGGTTTAAGAGGCTTGGAAAAAGTCTGAAGTTCCTTTTTAACTTCTGTACGAAGCTGGATAAATTGAATTGGGAACCCAATTTAATGGACCACCGTGACGCACCACAATCACGGAGGCTCGCTGGAAATTTACAAATGGGAATCTGGTGGTCACCGCGACGTGGAGCCATCGCGTTGTCCCACTAGTTAGGACCTGAAACTTCAGTGCGACGCGGCACAATCGTGCTAGGCCACTGGAAATTAACTATTGTGAAATTAGGGCACTCCACGATGCGCCACTATTGTGGAGTTCCACTGGAATTTGACTATTGTCAAATAGACCCTCTCCGCGATGCGCCAAGCACTAAAATGACACTGTTTTATGACTAGGACTTAAATTAGCCATAACTTCTTACCCGGGTATTGGATTTGGGTGAATCTTATATCGACAAAAACCTTATTAAATTTCCCATATGATAAAAAGTCAAAATTAGGGAAATTCTATTGGTTAACACAATACTCACTTCTCAATCTTTTAGGAATAGAATTATGCCTCACTTGACACGCCCTACGGGTCATTCTAGGAGAGAATTTTGTGGGGTCATACAATATCTCTCCCTTGGAAAAATTCGTCCTCGAATGTCGCTAGTTAGACTAAGAACACAGGAAAAACTGAGTTGCACTCTTAAATTCTAAACTCATAAATTCCTCGAAAATTGCAAGAACTCATGTAAGAATAGATACATAGCTGCACTTTAAATTAGAAGGGCTGAATTATGGAAGAATAATACCTTCTGCCTGATCTAATATCGCGGAGAAAAGGTGTGGGTACTTGGCTCATATGTCTTCTTCTTTCTCCCAAGTAGCGCCCTCAACTGACTTTTTCCACCACAAAACTTTCACCAAGGGAACCTCTTTGTTCCTCAGTCTACGGATCTAAAAGTCTAGAATCTCAGCAGGAATCTCATCGAATGAAAGACTGTTCTGAATATCAACACTCTCTGAAGGATCTACTACCATGGAATCACCAATGTGCTTCTTTAGCATGGAGACATGAAAGATAGGATGAACGACTGAAAACTCTGCGGGCAACTCAACTTCATAGGCTACTTTACCAACACGGATCAAGACTCTATAGGGCCAACATAACGGGGGCTAAGCTTCCTCCTTCTATCAAACCTCTTCACCCCTTTTATTGGTGAAATATTTAGGTGCACCAAATCACCCACCTAAACCTTAAGATCCCTTCTCCTCACATCGGCATATGACTATTGACGACTCTGAGTTGTGTTCAACTTTTCTCTAATCAACTTTACCTTCTTCATAGCCTCAAATAGTGCATCAGGTCCAACCAAAGAAGCTCCACCCACTTCAAACCAACCTATTGGTAATGTACATCTCCTACCATACATAACCTCAAGTGGTGCCATCTCGATGCTAGCATGATAACTACTGTTATATGCAAACTCGATCAGTGGAAAATACTCATCCCAACTACCTTTGAAATCTAGACTACATCCCCTCAACATATCCTCTAAAGTTTGGATGGTCCTCTCTGCCTGATCATCTTTCTGCGGATAAAACGTAGACCTCAAATAAACTTGTGTACCAAGAACCCTCTGGAAATTCTCCAAAACTGAGAAGTGAACTGAGTACCCCTATCCGAATTGATAGACAAAGGGACTCCATGCAACCTGACCAACTCCTGAATATACAATCTAGCATAATTCTCAGCTGTATAAGATGTATGCACAGGTAGGAAATGCGCTGACTTAATCAATATATCTACAACAACCCAAATAAAATCATGATGACATCACAAAAAAGAGGTAAACCAGTCACCAAATCCATATTCTTCTCTTCCCACTTCCAAGTGGGAATACCAAACTCTTGCATCACACCACTAGGTCTTTGGAACTCTATCATAACTTATTGGCATATTGGACACTATGCTACAAACCCAGCTATATCCTTCTTTATATAACTCTACCAATTGATTTCCCGCAAGTCGCGGTACATCTTGCTAGCGCCAGGATGAATAGAATATAGCGCGCCATGTGCTTTAGCAATAATTATCTGCCTTACATCATCAACACAAGGAACACACAATCTACCCTACAATATCAGCACACCATCTCCCCCTTGGGAGAAGAACTCTACCTTTTGGTCATTAGTTGACTCCTTTAGTCTAACAAAACTAGGATCTCTATCTTGCTTCTCCTTCACTTCCAAAACTAAAGAGAATTCAGAACTGCTTTGCACCAAAGTACTTCCCTCAGATAAATCAAGCAACCTAATGCCCAATCTAGACAGGTAATGTACATCACAAGATAAATCTTTCTTTCTTTTTCTACATGAGCAACACTACCCATGGACAATCTGCTAAGGTCATCCACCACTACATTGGCCTTGCCCGGGTGATACAACACACTCATATCATAGTCTTTTAACAACCCTAACCACCTCCTCTACCTAATATTCTACTCCCTCTGAGTAAATACATACTGCAGCCTCTTTTGATCAGTAAACACATCAATATGAAAACCATAACGATAGTGTCTTCATATTTTCAAAGCAAAGACCGCAACAACTAACTCAAGATTATGGGCTGGGTAATTCTTCTCATGCGTCTTTTACTGTCTATAGGCATAGGTTATAACCTTACCTCTTTTCATCAACACACAACCCAAACTAACTCAAGAGGCATCACAATATACCACAAAACCATCTGTACCATCAGGCAAAGTCAACATAGGGGCTGAAGTAAGTCGAGTCTTTAACTCCTGAAAACTCTTCTCACAGGTATCTGACCACTGGAACTTAACTTTTATTTGGGTCAATCGGGTCATGGGAGATGCAATTGAAGAGAAACCTTCAACAAAATAGTGGTAGTAGCAAGCTAGACCTAAGAAACTTCTAATATCAGATGGAGAGATAGGTCTAGGCTAATTATTTACAGCTTCTATCTTTTGGGGATAAACTCTAATACCTTCGGCTGAAACAACAAGACCCAAAAAGGCTACAGACCTTTGCCAAAATTCACACTTACTGAATTTGGTGAACAACTGGTGACCTCTAAGAGTTTGCAAGAAAATTCTAAGGTGATCTGCATGATCATGCTCACTGCGAGAGTAGACAAACATGTCATCTATGAACACTATGACAAATATATCAAGATATTTCTTGAACACTCAATTCATAAGGTCCATAAAGGCTTCTTGAGCATTGGTTAGCCCAAAAAACATACTTGAAACTCAAAGTGACTATAGCGGGTTTGGAATGCTTTCTTTTGAATATTACATTTCCTCACTTTAAGTTGATGATAGCCAGATCAAAGGTCTATCTTGGAGAAATAACTTGCACCTTGCAACTGATCAAACATGTCATCAATTCTCAGAAGAGGATACTTATTTTTTACTGTGACCTTGTTAAGCTGATGATAGTTAATAAACATACGCAAAGAACCATCTTTCTTCTATACGAATAGAACAGGTGCGCCCTAAGGAGAAATACTGGGCCTTATGAAACCTTTGTCTAAAAGATATTTGAGTTGCTCTTTCAACTCCTTAAGATCAGCAGGTGCCATATGGTATGGCGGAATAGAAATGGGATGAGTGTAGGGAAGAAGGTCAATCCCAAACTCTATCTCTCTATCGGGAGGTACCCTTGGGAGATCTTCCAAAAAAACATCTGGAAACACATTAAAAATATTGACTGAATGAATAGTTGGAGCCTTGAACTTAGTGTCTTTAACTCTAACTAAGTGATAGATGCAACCCTTGGATATTAGCTTTTTCGCTTTGAGATAGGAGATAAAATGACTCTTAGGAGATACCAAACTCCTGGACCACTCAAAAACTATCTCATCATGGAATTAAAACTTGACCATATGGGTCCGACAGTCTATAAATGCTTACTAAGAATGAAGCCAATCCATAACCAGAATAAGGTCAAAATCTACCAGGTCTAACTCTATAAAATCAACAAGAAGGACTCTATGAAGAACAATAATAAGAAAATCTATATACACTTGTTTAGAAATAACTAAATCCCCTACTGGTGTGGAGACTAGGAAAGGCTCAGGAATCCTTTTGGGACTCATTTTGAAATTCACAGCCACAAGTGGTGTCACATAGAAGAGACTTGACTCGGGGTCCAACAACACATAAACATCAAAACAAAAGATGTGAAGCATACCAGTAACAACATCAGGAGAGTCCTCCTACTCTGAAGGGATAGTAAGGCATAAAACTTAATCTGGCATTGACCGCCAGTATTGCTAGATGAACCGCCCTGAATAGGGGAAGGACGAGGGACATGAGCTGGTGTACTAGTAGTCTGTACCTGAGGTCGGGCATCTCTGGTACCTTGCCTAGCATGCGAACAATCTCTAAGTCTGTGGCCCTACTTGCCATCATAAAAACAACCCCTCAAATCTGCGAAATACTCACCGAGATGATCCCTACCACACTTATCACAAAGAGGATAATGGGGTCTGTTACTAACGTTGTTCTGCAACCTAGACATAAAAGACCAACTCCCTTGCTCCTGCCTGCCTCTAGGCGCTGGAGCACTAGCTGATGAAGGAGCGTGAATAGATGGATGTCACTGAAATTGAGGGCGGTTTCCTCCATGGAACCTAGGACGACTATACTCATGTTGCTAGGATTTATCCCTCTTGTTACCCCTCACTCTATCTCTCTCACTAATCTTATACGCCTCTATCTTCTGTGCATGTGTCATCAACCTATATAAATCGATATCCTTATACAACATCGTAGTCCTACACTCTTTCAACACCAAACAAGAAACACCTATCACGAACTTTCTCATACTAGCTCGGGTGTCAGAAATCAAATCAGGAGCATACTTGGGCAACTGGTTAAACTTTAAGCAGTACTCCTTAACAGTCATGGAGCCCTATCTTAAGTTCATACACTCCTCAATATTTTCTTCCCTCATCTTAAGTGGAATGAACTTGTCCAAGAATGCATCTTGGAACACCTGCCAAGTTATAGGAGCAGCATCCTCACCTCTACCCTTCCTCCATGATACAACCTAATCATAAGCTAGGCCCTTCATCCTGTAAGACGCCAACTCAACACTATCTTTCTCTAAAACATGCATCACCTGCGTGATCTTGTAATCTTTCTCAAGGTACAACTGTGGGTCCTTACCTATCTTGGACCGATAAAACTCTAGCAGATTCATCCGCATCAAATCACGGATCCTAGAAGCAGCTACATCACCTCCCTACTGATTTGCAACTGCAGCTTAGTTATTGGCCCAAACATTAGCGGTAAGTGCTTGGGCTAACGCCTGCAAGCCGACCGAAATTCAGCATAAGACACTGTCTCTTTCAAGGGATCAATGGGCTGGGGTTTCTCATTATCGTTTCTGCGGGCATCTGCTCTTCGGAGAGACATTTTCTGAAATAAGAGAGCAGGAATTATTATATAAGAGGGACAACTGTAGCCACGATGGAATTTAAAAGAAAGAAACAACTTTTTCCTAAAACGTCTTGTAGCCTCTTGCTCATAGATATGGCACACTAGACACTGATGATCAAGACTCTACTCAACGAGGCTTGTCAGACCACCTAAGACTCCTTTAAAACCTTGAGCTTTGATACCAAGTTTGTAACGACCCAAAATCACCTCCCGGGACATCACACGGTGCATAGGACTACAAGTAGACCCAAGCTAAACCTTTGAGCCTATCACTTCTCATAATAACTCATTCAATAAAAAATATACAAAACACTGGCACTATCATATCAAATAAAAGTAAATATGAAGGTAATACTCATTCCAAACGACCACAATAATGGTACTCGGGAATCACTGACGAGGCTGGGACTAAGCACCTGAACCTACATTATAAGACAAAGTTGCACATAGACTTATATATGGATCAACACATGGGAATGTACTAAGTATAAGGAGGTGTATGCATTTACATAAAATAATATCAATACTCATTAATAAAATAATGCATGCAAATAGGAATGACTCACATGGCTTGATTAAGTCTAAAATATAAAGCTCATAAATCATGTAGAATGAAGCATGTAACATAAATCTCGTGAGTTATTATACTTTGGCTTTAAAATATGTACTCTTCTCTTATTCTCATTACTCATAGGCTGAAGAAAACTTTAAACAATACTTTCAACTCATGCATATATCTCATGGGGAGTAAAACATCTTAAATGCTCAAGAACTTATAACTCTTTTGAACTCAAACACTTGGAACTTGGAATCATATAACTTTGGTTTGAACACTGGTGATCAACTCATATTAGTAGAGAAAACTACTTCCCTTCTTTGGAAAATACTCAAAGTAGTTCATTCATTTTAGAAAATATCTCAACCCAAAGCTTTAGGAAAAATATTCTATCTCAATGGAAAATACTTTAGTTTAGGAAAAATAACTTCTCTTAAGGGAGGTTGTCTTAATTGACATAAACCATGCAATCTACTTGGAGTACAACGTCTTGTCCTCCTAAGGAAGAAACCTCACATTGGGATGAGGCGTCATACTCTTACCAAAGAGTATAACCTCAACTCAGTGATCATCTAGGCCTCGGGCCCAATCATATCAGCCTCAGGCCTAGAATCTCAACCCACGGTGGCACGTATTTCTGGGGTCATAAACCATAGTAACTTACCCAACTCGATGCAAACTACTACTCCCTTTAGTTAATCTCCCTCATCTCACTAAAATCAACTTTCAAAATAATCTTATGGTTCATAATAACCTAATAATAAAATCTGTAATCTCATGTGGTAGAGTGGATTTCAAAACTCTATGACCATTAGGTCAAAACATTTCTCAATAATGTCAAAATACTCAAATCATTGGTGCTTATAGAATAATAGTTTATAAAATTGCAAGTCTCAAGTAGGGCTTAATGACCCAGAATTCCATCTCAAGTTCAAACTCATCATAATGCATAATAAATGGCATATAGATTCATAAATCATATAGAAATCTGGAATTTACATCCATTTAGCTCATAATCTCAGCATACTCATATACTTCAATATCTCAAACATTTCAACTATTAAATTCTCAAGGATTAAAATCATGCGGTATAGACCCAGCTGTAATTTCTCAAGAAAATATGTAAAAATCATGCCATTAGACTCTAAATTCATGGAAAACATCAAAAGCTTGTAACCAATAACAATGGGTGAAAACCCTTAATTCAATTTCATGTAAAATCTCATAAATTATAGAGAATTTTAGTTTAAATAAGCATTTGGGCACAAAGGTGAAAGGATTTCCCTTGTTCAAAATCCCACATACCTTGAATTAGAAGCTTTGATTGAATTCTCACTTTCGGGACTCTTTTCGTACGCTTGAATTAGGGTTCTTGAAGTCTTTGACTTGGGAACCTTGAATCTTGACTCAATTTAGAAAATCTATGGTGGATTCTTGAGATTCTTGGAAGAGGTTTTGGATACTTAGGTTTTTTGTTGAGAGAAAACTTGAGAAAAACCTCATAGAATGCATGTAAATGATCTTAATTTGGTGTATGCTTGGTTTAAGAGGCTTGGGAAAAGTCCAAAGTGCCTTTTTAATTTCCTTACGAAGATGGAAAAATTAAACTGAAAACTCAATTTTATGGGCCACCATGATGCACCACAATCACGGAGGCTCACTGGAAATTGACAAATGAGAATCTGCGAGTCACCGCAACGTGGAGCCATCGCGTTGTCCCATTGGTTGGGACCTGGAACTTCAGTGCGACGTGTCAAAATTGCGTTAGGCCAATGCATGGTTTAAGAGGCTTGGGAAAATTCCAAAGTGCCTTTTTAATTTCCTTACGAAGATGGAAAAATTAAACTGAAAACTCGATTTTATGGGCCACCATGATGCACCACAATCACGGAGGCTCACTGGAAATTGACAAATGGGAATCTGCGAGTCACTGCAACGTGGAGCCATCGCGTTGTCCCATTGGTTGGGACCTGGAACTTCAGTGCGACGTGTCAAAATTGCGCTAGGCCACTGGAAATTAACTATTGAGAAATTAGGGTCCTCCGCGATGCGCCCCTATTGTGGAGTTCCACTGGAATTTGACAATTTTCAAATAGACCCTCTTTGCGATGCGCCAAGCACTAAAATGACGTTGTTTTATGACTAGGACTTAAATTAGCTATAACTTCTTACTCGGGTAGCGGATTTGGGTGAATCTTATATCGACGGAAAGCTTATCAAATTTCCCATGTGATAAAAAGTCATAATTTTGGAAATTCTATATGGTTAACAAGATACTGACTTAAGGAAGTCACTTCTCAATCTTTTTGGACCGGAATTACGCCTCACTTGACATGCCCTAATGCTTATTCTACCAGGGAATTTTACGGCGTCTTACAATATCTTTCCCTTGGAAACATTCGTCCTCGAATATCGCTAGTTAGACTAAGAACAGAGGAAATACTGAGTATACATAGCAGAAGCAATTTGTTAAGCGGGCTCAGAATCTTTCTAAACTTTTAAATTCCTCGAAAATTACAAGAACTCATGTAAGAATAGATACATAGCTGCACTTTAGATTAGAAGGGATGACTTAAGGAAGAATAATACCTTCGGATTGATTTGAACTTGATGAGAAAAGGTGTGTGTACTTGGCTCGCACGTCTGCTTCTGTCTCCTAAGTAGCGCCCTCAACTGACTGGTTCCGCCACAAAACTTTGACCAAGGAAACCTCTTTGTTCCTTAGTCTATGGATCTGAAAATCTAGAATCTCAATAGGAATCTCATCAAATGAAAGACTATTTTGAATATCAACTATCTCTAAAGGATCTACTACCATGGAATCACCAATATGCTTCTTGAACATGGAGACATGAAAGATAGGATGAACGGCTGACAACTCTGCAGGTAACTCAACTTCATAGGCTACTTTACCAACACGGCTCAAGATTCTATAGGGGCCAACATAACGGGGGCTAAGCTTCCCCTTTCTACCAAATCTCTTCACCCCTTTTATGGGTGAAATCTTTAGGTACACCAAATCATCCACCTCAAAATCAAGATCCCTTCTCCTCACATCGACATATTACTTTTGACAACTCTGAGCTGTCTTCAACCTTTCTCTAATCAACTTCACTTTCTCCATAGCCTCAAATACTGCATCAGATCCAACCAAAGTAGCTTCACCTACTTTAAACAAACCTATAGGTGATCTACATCTCCTACCATACAAAACCTTAAGTGGTTCCATCTCGATGTTAGCATGGTAACTATTGTTATATGCAAACTCGATCAGTGGAAAATGCTCATCCCAAATACCTTAGAAGTTTATAGTACAAGAACTCAATATATTCTCTAAAGTTTGGATGGTCCTCTCAGCCTGACCATCAGTCTTCAGATGAAACGTAGAACTCAAATGAAATTAGGTACCAAGATCTATCTAGAAAGCTCTCCAAAACTGAGAAGTGAACTGAGTACCCCTATCCGAAAAGATAGACAAGGAGACTCCATGCAACCTGACCAACTCTCGAATATACAATCTAGCATAATTCTCAGCTGTATAGGATGTATGCACATGTAGTAAATGCGCTGAATTAATTAATCTATCCATATCAACCCAAATAAAATCATGATGACGTCGCAAAAGAGGTAAACCAGTCACAAAATCCATATTCACCTCCTCCTATTTCCAAGTGGGAATACCAAACTCTTGCATCACACCACTAGGTCTTTGGAAATCTATCTTAACTTATTGGCATATTGGACACTTTGCTACAAACCCAGCTATATCCTTCTTTATACCATTCTACCAATTAATTTCTCGCAAGTCGTGGTACATCTTGCTAGAGCCAGGATGAATAGAATATAGTGCGCCATGCGCTTTAGCAATAATTCTCCGCCTTACATAATCAACATAATGAACACACAATCTACCCTACAATCTCAGCACACCATCTCCCCCTTGGGAGAAGAACTCTACCTTTTGGTCATTAGTTGACTCCTTTAGTCTAACAAAACTAGGATCTCTATCTTGCTTCTCTTTCACTTCCAAAACTAAAGAGAATTCAGAATTACTTTCCACTAAAGTACTTCCCTCAGCTAAATCAAGCAACCTAATGCCCAATCTATCCAAATAATGCACATCATGAGCTAACTCTTTATTACCTTCATCTACATAAGCAACACTACCCATGGACAATCTGCTAAGGGCATCCGCCACTACATTGGCCTTGCCCGGGTGATACAACACACTCATATCATAGTCTTTTAACAACTCTAACCACCTCCTCTGCCTAAGATTCTACTCCCTCTGAGTAAATACATACCTCAGGCTCTTATGATCAGTAAATACATCAACATGAACACCATAAAGATAGTGTCTCCAAATTTTCAAAGCAAAGACCACAACAGCTAACTCAAGATCATGGGCTGGGTAATTCTTCTTATGTGACTTTAACTGTCTAGAGGCTTAGGCTATAACCTTACCTCTTTGCATTAACACACAACCCAAACCAATTTTAGAGGCATCACAATACACCATAAAACTGTCTGTACCACCAGGCTAAGTCAACACAGGGGATGAAGTAAGTCTAGTCTTCAACTCCTGAAAACTCTTCTCACAAGTATCTGACCATTGGAACTTAACTTTTTTTTGGGTCAACCGGGTCATGGGAGACACAATAGAAGAGAAACCTTCAACAAAATGGTGGTAGTATCCAGCTATACCCAAGAAATTTCTAATATCAGACGGAGAGATAGGTCGAGGCTAATTTCTTATAGCTTCTGTCTTTTAGGGATCAACTATAATACCTTCGTCTAAAAAAACATAACCTAGAAAGGCTGGCCTTAGCTAGAATTCACACTTACTGAATTTGGCAAATAACTGGTGACCGTTAAGAGTTTCCAAGAAAATTCTAAGGTGATCTGCATGATCATGCTCACTCGCGAAAGTAGTCCAAGATGTCATCTATGAACACTATGACAAACATATCAGGATACTGCTTGAACACTCGATTCATTAGGTCTATAAAAGCTACTGGGGCATTGGTTAGCCCGAAAGATATGACTTGAAACTCAAAGTGACCATAGCGGGTTTGGAAGTCTTTCTTTGGAATATTTTATTTCCTCACTTTAAGTTGATGATAGCTAGATCTAAGGTCTATCTTAGTGAAATAACTTGCATCTTACAACTGATCAAACAGGTCATCAATTCTCGAAAGAGGATACTTATTTTTGACTGTGACCTTGTTAAGATGACGATAGTCAACGCACAACAAACCATCTTTCTTCCGCACGAATAGAACAGGTGCACCCCAAGAAGAAATACTGGGCCTTATGAAACCTTTGTCTAAAAGATCTTTGAGTTTCTCTTTCAACTCCCTAACCTTAGCAGGTGCCATATAGTATGGTGGAATAAAAATGGGATGAGTGTCGGGAAGAAGGTCAATCCCAAACTCTATCTCTCTATCGGGAGGTACCACTAGGAGATCTTTCGGAAAAACATTTGGAAACTCATTAACAATATGAACTAACTGAATAGTTGGATCCTCACACTTAGTGTCTTTGACTCTAACTAGGTGATAGATACAACCCTTGGATATTAGATTTTTTTCTTTGAGATAGGATTTAAATGACTGTTAGGAGATACCGAACTCCTGGACCACTCAAAAACTAGCTCATCAAGGAATTAAAACTTGACCACAAGGTACGATAGTCTATAGATGTATAACAAGAATAAAGCCAATCCATACCCAGAATAAGGTCAAAATCCACCTTGTCTAACTCTATCAAATCAGGAAGAATGAATCTATGAAGAATAGTAATAGGACAATCTATATACACTTGATTAGCAACAACTGACTCCCCTACTGGTGTGTAGACTAAGAAAGGCTCAGGAATCCTTTTGGGCTCATTTTGAAATTCACAGCCACAAGTTGGGTCACATAGGAGAGACTTGAATCGGGGTCCAACAACACATAAACATCAAAAAAAAAGATGTGAAGCATACCAATAACAACATCGGGAGAGTTCTCCTGCTCCTGATGGGTTGGTAAAGCATAAAATCTGTTATGGAGCTGACCGCCAGCAGAGGTAGATGAAACGCCCTGAACAGGGGAGGGACGAGGGACATTAGCTGGTGTATTAGTAGTCTTTGCCTGAGGTCGGGCATTTCTTGTCCCCTGCCTAGCATGCGGATAATCTCTAAGTCTATGGCCCTGCTGGCCACAACTAAAACAACCCCTCAAATCTGCAAAACACTCATCGGGATTATCACTACCATACTTAGCATAAAGAGGATAACGGGGCCTGTTACTAACACTGTTCTGCGACCTAGACATAAAAGACCTATTCCCTTGCTCTTAACTTCCTCTAGAAACGGGAGTACTAGTTGATGAAGGTGCTGGAATAGACGGACGTATCTGAAACTGAGGGCGGTTTCCTCCATGGAACCTAGGCTGACTATACTCATGCAGCTCAGATGTAGCCCTCTTGTTACCCCTCACTCTGTCTCTCTCACTAACCTTATCTGCCTCTATCTACTGTACATGCATTATCAACCTAGATAGATCGATATCCCTATGCAGCATCGCAGTCCTACACTCTTTTAACACCAAACCAGAAACACATATCACGAACTTACTCATACTAGCTCGGGTGTCAGAAATCAAATCCGGAGCATACTTGGCCAACTGGTTAAACTTCAAATAGTACTCCTCAACAGTCATGGATCCCTGTCTCAAGTTCATAAACTCCTCAATCTTTGCTTCCCTGATCTCAAGCGGAAAGAATTTGTCCAGGAATGCATCTTAGAACACCTGCCAAGTTATAGGGGCAGCATACTCACCTCTACCCTTCCTCCATGATACAATCCAGCTATAAGCTAGGTCCTTCAACCTATGTAACATCAACTCAACAATTTCTTAAAAAGAAACATGCATCACCTGCGTGATCTTTCTCACCTACTCAAGGTACTACTGTGGGTCCTTACCTACCTTGGAACCATAAAACTCTAGCGGATTCATCCGAATCAAATCACGGATCCTAGAAGCAGCTACATCACCTCCCTACTGATTTACAACTGTGGCTTGGTTATTGGCCCAAATATTAGCGATGACTGCTTGGGCTAACACTTGAAAGGCCGATCTAAATTCAGCGTGAGACACTGTCTCATTCAAGGGATCAACGGGCTGGGGTTGCTCATTATCGTTTCTACGGGCATCTAGTCTTTGGAGAGGCAATTTCTGAAATAGGAGAGCACAAAATATTAGATAAGAGAGACAACTGCAGGCACGATGGAATCTGAAAGAAAGAAACAACTTTTTCTTAAAATGTCTTGTAGCCTCTTGCTCATAGATGTGGTGCACTACACACCGATGATCAAGAATCTACTTAACTCATCTTTTCAGAATCCTTAAAAGAATTAGGATTTGAAACCAAGTTTGTAACGACCCAAAATCCCTTCCTGAGATGTCACACGGTGCATAAGACTACAAGTTGCCCTAAGCTAACCCTTTGAGCCTATCACTTCTCATAATAACTCATTTAAGAAAAATTATACAACACACTGGTACTGTCATATCAAATGAAAGGAAATATGAAGGTAATACTCGATCCAAACAACCAAAATAATGGAAATCTCAACACAACCACAGTCTGATAACTAGTCTGACAAATCCACTACTACTCTATGAACTAGAGAGTTGTTGAGACAGGTCCCCAACTGACTCAAACTGAACTTTAAGTAATGAAATAAACACTCAAGTACTGAAATATCTGAAGATAGTCCCTCGAACCATGAGGACTCACAACTAGAGAAATATAGAAAAAAGGTACTCGGGAATCACTGACGTGGCTGGGACTGTGCACCAGAACCTATATTATAAGATAAAGTAGCACATAGACGTATATGTGGATCAGCACTTGGGAATGTACTGAGTATATAGAGGTGTATGCATTTACATAAAATAATATCAATACTCATTAATCAAATAATGAATGCATATTGGAATGACTCATATGGATTGAATAAGTCTAAAATGTAAATCTCATAAATCATGTAGAATGAATCAAGTAATACAAATCTCGTGAGTCATTATACTTTGGCTTTAAAATCTGTACTCTTCCCTTATACTTATTAATCATAGGCTGAAGGAAACTTTAAATAATACATTCAAATCATGCATATATCTTATGAGGAGTAAAACTTCTTAAATGCTCAAGAACTTATAACTCTTTTGAACTCAAACACTTGAAACTCGCAATCATATAACTTTGGTTTGAAAACCGGTGATCAACTCATATTAGTAGAGAAAACTACTTCCCTTCTTTGGAAAATACTCAAAGCGATTCATTCATTTTAGAAAATATCTCGACCCAACTCTTTAGGAAAAATATTCTATCTCAATGGAAAATACTTTAGTTTAGGGAAAATAACTTCTCTTAAGGGAGGTTCTCTTAACCGACATACACCATGCAAGCTAGTTGGAGTACAACGTCTTGTCCTCTTAAGGAAAAAACCTCACATTGGGAGAGGCATCATCCTCTTGTGAAGGAGTATAAACTCAACTCAATGATTACTTATCTCGATCTCGGGCCCAATTATCTTGGCCTTAGGCCCAAAATCTCAACCCACGGTGGCACGTAGTTCAGGGGTCAAAACCATAATAACTTTCCCAAGTCGGTGCTAAATACTACCCCCTTTAGTTAATCTTGCTTATCTCATGAAAATCAACTTTTAAAATAATCTTATGGTTCATAAGAACCCAATAATCAAACCTGTAATATCATGTGGTAGAGTGGATTTCAAAACTCGATGACCATTAGGTCAAAACATTTCTTAATAATCTCAAAATACTCAAATCATAGGTTCTTATAGCACAATAGTTTATAAAATTGCAAGTCTCAAGTAAGTCTTAATAACCCAGAATTCCATCTCAAGTTCAAACTCATCATAATGCATAATAGATGGCATATAGATTCATAAATCATATACAAATTTGGAATTTACAATAATTTAGCTCATAATCTCAACATACTCATATACTTCAATCTCTCAAACATTTCAACTATTAACTTCTCAAGGATTAAAATCATGCGGTATAGAACCAACTGTAATTTCTCAAGAAAACATGTAAAAATCATGCCATTGGACTTTAGATTCATGGAAAACATCAAAATCTTGTAACCAATAACAATGGGTGAAAAACCTCAATTCAATTACATGTAAAATCTCATAAATTGTAGAGAATTGTAGTTTAAATAAGCCTTTGGGCACAAGGGTGAAAGGATTACCCTTGTTTAAAACCCCACATATCTTGAATTAGAATCTTTGGATGAACTCTCACTTTTGGGACTCTATTCATACTCTTGAATGAGGGTTCTTGAAGACCTTTCCTTGGGAACCTTGAATCTTGACTCAATTTAGAACATTTATGGTGGATTCTTGAGATTCTTAGAAGAGATTTTGGATACTTAGGGTTTTCATTGGATGAAAACTTGAGAAAAAACTCATAGAATGCTTCTAAATGACCTTAATTTGGTGTTTCCACGGTTTAAGAGGCTTGGAAAATTTACAAAGTGCCTTTTTAACTTCTGCACGAAGATGAAAAAATTGAACTGGGAACTCGATTTTATTGGCCACCGCGACGCACTAGTATCATGGAGGCTCACTGGAAATTAACAAATGGGAATCTGTGAGTTACCGCAATGCGGAACCAACGCGTTGTCCCACTGGTTAGGACCTGGAACTTCAGTGCGACGCATCAAAATCACGCTAGGCCATTGGAAATTGAATATTGAGAAATTGGGGTCCTCCACGACGCACCACTATTGTGGAGTTCCACTGGAATTTAACAATTGTCAAATAGACCCTCTCTGCGACGCGCCAAGAACTAAAATGACGTTGTTTTATGACTAAGACTTAAATTAGCCATAACTTCTTACCCGGGTATCGGATTTAGGTGAATCTTATATCGACGAAAATCTTATCAAATTTCCCATGTGATAAAAAGTCGAAAGTTGGGAAATTCTATATGGTTAACATGATAATCACTTAAGGAATTCACTTCTTAATATAACTTAAGGAATTCACTTCTTAATCTTTTAAGGCCATAATTACGCCTCACTTAAAACGCCCTAAGGCTCATTCTATGAGAGAATTTTGTAGGGTCTTACTGAAACTATAAGGTTATAGAGAAAGAATTGCTAATGATAGTTTATGATTTGGAAAATTCCATGTGTATTTATAAGGAACCAAGGTTATTATACATACCTACCATGCCTCTCTATGGTATTTTATGGCTATAAAGAAGGATAAGCCACAGTTGATTTTGAAGATCTTGATACTTCAAGAGTTCAATCTTTGAAGTCAAGGATCAAAAAGGATGTGAAAATCAAGTTGCGAACCATCTATCTCACCTTAAGTCTAATAATGCAAAGTTTAGAAAAATTTATATTTTTGAATCTTTTCCCAATATATTTACCAAAAAAGTGTTTCCTCCATTATGTAAAGAAGTATCACTGGGATAAACCCTATTTATTTAGGAAATTCACCAATGGAGTTATCCATAGATATATGATAGAATCAGAGATGTGATCTGCTCTTGAGGCTTTCCATGTTTCTCAATTTATTGTCACCACGGTGGTGTGAAAACAACTGACAAAGCTCTTTAAAGTGATTTTTATTGGCCTACATTATATAAGAATGACCATGAATTAGTTTTATCTTATGTTCAAACCCAAATGCAAAGACGTATTTCAAAGAGGCATGAGATGCCCTCAAAGCCTAATCTTAAGGTGGGATTGTTTGATTTGTGGGGAATTAATTTAATGGGCCCATTCATGATCGCATATATATACAAATATATGTTGGTGGTCATTGATTATGTATAGAAGTGGGTGGAGGAAATTGCTTTGCCAAATAATAAGAGCGAAAGTGTCTTATTTTTTTTAGGAAGCACATATTTACAAGGTTTAGGACTGCCTAGGCAATAATTAGGGATGGAAGTTATCCCTTTTTTAGTTTATTAAGTATTACTTATAGTTCATTGTGGAAAAACTCAAGTACAAATGGGCTGGCCCTTTCATGGTGGTATATATTTATCCTAGTGGTGTAATTGAGTTGGAGGACCATGAGAAGAGAAGATTCATGGTGAATAGCCAATGATTGAAGCACTTATAAGTTGGTGACCTTAGAGTTACTAATGTCGAGGCACTCTATTTCAAATTTGTTTGATTAAGAAGGAACAACGCCGACCATGACAATAACTAAGGCGCTTCTTGAGAGGAAACCCAAGTTTTACTTTCTTTTGTTGTAAATAACATTTTCTATATGGTGTAGGTTTTATGGGGTTTGAATTTGGAAAACATGTTATAAGACAAGTTGGATTAGAAAAATATGAGAGACCAAGCATAAAGCTCCAAGGAAGTAACTTGGGAGATTTGCCAAACTCTTTGGTGAATTGCCAATGTCCTTGGCAAAAATCAATCTCCCAAATCTTTTCAACTATGAAAAAAGGAATTGAGTTTCATTGGTCAGTGGATTAACAACGACTAATAAGAACTCAAGGTTTGAAAACCATTAAAATTAGTGATATTTTTCATAGTTTGGCGCATGACCCATCATTTTGGCAATTGCTATATGTAGTTGTGATGATGAATAGAAGACTACGAGGGACTAGGTCCCTCGATGTCCATGGCTACAATACAGTTGGCATGCGTGACTACACAGTTTTGTCCTCTTGGGTTACAAACCGGCAGGTGCCGCTCATACTGATTAGGACACCTGGTCCAATGACATTTCTGCCCTAATCATCACTTCTCTTTAAAAAGGAAAAAAGATACTTCTTCATTAAACATTTTTTGCAAATACAAAGAGTGAAAGAAAGGCAACAAATATTAACTTATCATTAAAAATTAACTTTCCTATCCAACCCCACTAGTCTCATTTTATCTCTCTCACCCTCAGAATTAAATGGTGGGTGATTCTACCTCCTCAAACCCAGCTAAAAGTTCTAAGGTTATACAACACTCTATAAAATTAGGCTAACATTCCCAATACTCTGATCTTTCAACAAAAAAAGTCATAGAAAGAACCATCTTGAGTCTCCAACTAGAAACTGAGTCAACCTTACCCACCGAGTCATCTTACAAGATTTGAAACCCCTAAATGAGTCAGCTCAAATTGAACATTCCTCCACCCTAGAAAGTTGTGTTTAAACAATCATGGTAGAGGATTCCAATTGATTCTTTAGGTCACCAATCGGACATGAGATTTCTCAAACTAAGATTTCTCACTCCTTAGAAATCTCAAAAGTACCTGAAAATTCTTAGATCCCTGGGTTGTTGGAAGAATACCAAAAAGATGATACTTCTAAAAATTTGAAAAAACTAGGCTCTCCTGATCTCTCTGATTCAAACCTTTTCTTTTCTCAGTTATGTGGTGAAGAAATACCAGTAAAAAGAGTTGATCTTTCCTGCAAAGAGAACTGGGTGGCTAAAAATTTGCTTTTTCTTGCATATGATACCAAGGAAAGCTCTGGAAATGAAAAAAATAGGAAGTAGGTGATAAGGATGAGAAATGTAAGGATGAAATACCTCTAAAATGGTTTGTGAAGAAGCTAAGGGGAAGTACAGGAAATGAGAAAGTAGTGGACTCTGAGGTAAAAGTGTCTAGATCTTACTCCACTAGAGGGTCTGAGATAAAATTGCTATCATATGCAATAAAGCAGAGTAAAACTTATACCATGAAAAGAAAAAGGCTTATAAAAACGGGTGCTATATAGGATAAATGAGATATTTAAGTTGTAGAGATTGAAGGGAAAGAGTACATATGTTCAAAAGATGTTGTGGCTGCAGAGGAAAGAAGAAATGGGCTTCATGATATTGAGAGGACCAGGTCCTCTAAGTCAAAGTCTTGTACCCATGCTGGAATAAAGTAGAAACACATAGCTGTCAAGAAAAGAAGAGACTCTGAGGGACCTAGTCCCAAGAAGAGAACAACTGTGGATGAAAAATTGAGCAGTAGTCCTAAGAGAAGTAGGAAAGAAGAAGAGATAAGGTATGTGTCTAGATAAAAAAGAAATAAAATTCTAATGATACAAAAGGTTCTATATAGAAGAACATCTGATCCAAAGATCTATGAAAATCCTGGAATGATAGAGCTAATTGAGTATGTCAGACACTAAGGTTGGTTGCACTTGTTTGAGGAATCAGCCCCCACAGTGTTTGAAGGTGAGGTGGGAGAATTCTACTACTCCATGGAATTTTTAGATGATGGTTTGAGTTTAACTGCACAAGTGAAAGGAAAGGTTCTTAAGCTAGATGAAGAAATACTAGGAAAAATCTTGGATGTACCAATTGTAGGGCTAAGAACTGTAGTAAATCAATAGTCTACCACTGAATTCATGATTAAGGTATCCAGGGAAGGAGGAACATCAATAGTTAAAGCAAAAAATAAGTTTCTAAAAAGTGATTATCAGCTGGTGTTTGAGTTCATCAACAGGGTCGTGTTGCAAAGGTTTGAAAAAAGAACAATTGCCTCCAGTGTTGACTTGTTTTTTTATTAAATCCTTGGGAAATCTTGAATTGATAAGTCTTCTTATTCTAATAATAGAGCATATTCATAAAGTGATTCATGAAAATGAAGTCTAACATGTAATTCCATATGGATATATCTTGAACAAGGTGTTTGAGCATTATGGTGTGTATGGAACTAATGGAACACCTGGAACAACCAAGTAGATGATCAGCCTGACAACTCTTATGGAGAATGAATGTATAGAGGGAAAATATGGATTTATGTCTTAAGTATCTGAGTTTCTAGTTGTTCAAGAGAAGTTGGGAATGGAAATAGAGGAGTTAAGGATCAAGTACGCTATCAAAGATGTTGAAATAGTGCACCTGAAGTTGCAAAATTAGAAGTTGTCCTCTGAGGGATCAAGTTCCACAAATGAACTTGTAGATGAAAATGCAATACTCTAGGAAAAAGTAGCAGAATTGACTGATGAAGTTCAAGAACTGAATGCTAAAGTAACGGTTCTCACCAAATAGTTGTTGGATTTCTATAATTCCGAAAATACAAGAATGGAGATGTTACTTAAGTCCTTCCCCCCCCCCCCAATCTCTCTCTACCTAAGCCTTGTTATCCCTATCATCTAATCAATCATATGTCAGTGTCATATTTTGCTTCTTTTATTGGCTTTTAAAGATTTGTTTTATGTTGATTATCTTAGCTTGATCCACTGGTGCTAACTTTTGTGAATGAATTTTTATTTGTGGGCCTCATTTGTCTCCTTAATTTTAAGTTGTTCTTCATGGTAGTGTTTCCCTAGTGCCCATGAATTAATTAGCCTGTACTTATCTTTACTCTTCATTTACTATTAATCCTTTTCAATGATGCCAAAAGGGAGAATACTAACTTCATGTGTAAGGCCCAAGTCTGTGTGTGTACTCATGTGTAGTGCATGGTGATTAGGGGAAGTATTTTAAAGGCACAGTGATAGGTGGAAGCAAATGTTCTCAGAGTTCTTACTGCAAATCACAACAAGGTTCCAGATCCTTGTGTTTCATAATTGCGGAAGCATGATAATAGAGGGAACATTCACCTTCAGAGTGGTAATCACACTGATTAAATGTGATGAATGTTCATTGATGCTCAAAGCTTTATGGTTGGTTTTTCATCATTAAAAAAGGGGAAAATTGCTATATGTAGTTTTGATAATGAGAAAATGACTACAAGGGACAGATCCCTAGATGTTCATGGCTACAATACAGCTGGCACACGTGACTACATAGTTTTGTCCTCTTGTGTAACAAACTGGAAGGTGTTGCTTCTACTGATTAGGAAACCTGGTCCAATGACATTTCATCCCTAATCAGCACTCCTCTATAAAAGTAAAAAATGCTTCTTTATCAAATGGTATTTGCAAAATCCAAAGAATGAAATAAAGGCAACAAAAACTCCATACAGATCTAAAGAGTGATGAAAGGCAATAAAAATACCATATTCAATACTGCTCAAGTTCCTAGCTATATATGTTCGCTTAAATAGAGAGAGTCTTAAGTGAGTTCTAATTTGTAAATGAATTACTCATGTTATAAGAGTAATAAAATTTTCTCTTTTCTTAGAGAGTGCTTAGGTAGCGTTACCTAAGGTGGATATTAGTTAGAGTTAATCAATATCAAGGTGTGTCCTTGGAAAAGTTGTCAAGATGAGCTTATAGTAGAGTTATTACAAGTTGAAAGAAACTATAATTAGATTCATTAATATTTGTAATCAAGAGTTTGATTGTAGTGGATTTCAGAGGTGCTTGTGAGGGCAAGCCATGGTTTTTTCTCCCTTGATCAAAGGGGTTTCCATGTTAAAATCTTGGATTTTTATTCTTCGTGCACTGTCTTTTAATTCCTAGTTACTTTACTGTGTTTTGCCTGCAATTGACTTTGAAGGATCTAGTCCCTCACTATGTGGTGCAACCCCTAGGGTTTCAACAGGAATGTATATGCCTATCACCAAACTTGGTTGTTTCTAGGAAGATAAGATGATTTAACTTTTCAACTTATGACTATTAGTCTTCTTTATATCATTTCCTACTCCTAATTTTCCTCTTTAACTCTCACTTTCCCTCTACACACACATACACACTCAAACTCATTCTTAAATTACCACTACTACTATACATACTCACACCACCATTGTTGCCTTCACCACCATGTTGGAGCTCGTAAAACACTACTCTCTCATCCCTCTTAAGTCAAATTTTAACACTAAATCCAAAGGTTAGACCTATTAGTTACTTGAAATAGTGTTGGTTGATTTTTCTTTGTTGGTTATGTGTTGTCCATGGTACCGTAATCATATTTCTTGAGTTTAGATTTGACAATATTGAACGTTTTTGCTTAAGTTTTTTTCAAATGGTTCATGGATGTCTAGGGTTACTTAATTGGGTCGAATTTAGGCTATAAAATTATTGATCTTGTTGAAATCAGGGTTGGTACTTATTGAGTTTGGTGAAATGGAATTTGAACTTGAACTTGCTTGTGAATGGAGTGAAATTTCATGCATATGGGTTGAATTTTTCTTGATTTTTGAATGTCGGTTAGCTTGAATTCAATGGGTATGTACTTTGAATGAGGGGTAGGTCAAATTGATATAATTTTTTAATCTATTTTTGGGTTAATCTTTGAATTGGGTGTATATGCTAATTGTGTGTTACAATTATTTGAAAAGGGTGTTGAATATATTGCTTAGATTATGATTTAGATTCAAATAATCTTTCCCGATGATAGATTGGGTGACGTCGTTCTTAAGAGAAAAATCATCAAATTTGTTTCATTGGTATTAAAACCTAGTGAAGATTGAGTACCCATGTCCATTTTTGAGTTGAATTTCCATGAAAATAGCTTGTCGCACTTGAGAGGTCGAAATATTTGGGGAGGATGACCTTTGGTGATAGGGTAGATAACTTGAACTTCATGGGGGGTTGCCAAAGTTCTCGGGGAGTATCACCATAACTCTTAAGCATATCGTGAAACTTCAACTTTTCTTTGCAAAACTCGACTATCCCAACTGTTTAATTCGATGATAGAGGTAGCACATCACCAAACTCTTTAGCAATCCGCCTAAGTACTTTTGTGATGAACTCCTAAAATGTGTTATTTTTGTGATATCTAATCCTTGTCTAGTATATTGCTTATCTTGTTTATAGATATAGTTCAACCAAAGAAGCATATCGCCAAGAAAATCACCCGCACTCCTCGTACCACCTCAAAAATCTCAAAAGGAGCCTCAATTCTGGGTTATACTTAACTACGAAAATATGTTTATAAGAGGATAAGGGTATAATACGGTTAAAAAAGGCTCTAGTGACTGGAAACAAATCTCATATCATAATTCTAACTCCAAGAGGTATAACGTCAGTACTTCAGAGAAGGAAAACACACTTCAATTCATGAACCCCTTAATACTCGGGGAGATGTGCCTACCACGAAGAAAAAAAAGGATGACTCAAGCTCCAATATAGCCCTAAATCCTCAACTCATGGTCAGTCATCGAATCCTAAATCAATTCAAATTTTCAAAAACTGCACAATCGTTGAATAACAAAAGTTTAGTATAGAAGGATTAGAAGTCAAGCACCTGAGAGTTTTGGATGTTATATAGTAACATGGGTTCGAGCAATTCATCAAGAATTTTAAACCATATATGAAGATTTGGGTAAGGGAATTTTATGAGGTGTACGATAAGTTTTTTCCTTCTAAGAGGAATAAATACAAACCTCAAATAACTAGATAAAAGTGATTGTTAGTGGTGTAAAGGTTAAGTATGATAGGGCATTGATAAACTTGATATGTGTTGACTCCCTCAACACTTCTCATTACTTTAAACTCTATGCTAAAAAGTGCACTAACGATTTATGTGGTTAGTTAGCTTAGTGATATGACACCTTTGTGGCATACTCCATGTACCTCTATCGAGAAAGACAATTTTCATTTTGATGCTCGGTATTGGTTGAGCTTTATTTATACTATCCTCAGGACTTTTCAAAATGAGACAATCATCATACATCCAAATGAGGTGTTGTTAGGTATGATTATCATGAAAAATAGATTGATTTTTCTATGATAATTGCCCAATTCATTGATAGAAGGGCCCAGTGGGCTTAGACTTCTCTAGATTTCTCAAGCCTCATTACTAAATTGTGTCGCCGAGCTCAGGTTTTTTTTTACAACAAAAAATATGTTGAGTACACTCTTTTGTCCATGGTGCTTCTAACCAAATTTAAGATAGTTGAAGTGGTGAATAAGAACAAATATCGGGTGTATAATTCCTGAGTGATTGACCTTGGCACACATAATAGTGGTGTGAACCAGCCTACTCCAACTACTATAGCTCGTACTCCTCCAAGTTCCTCCACAGATCCGTAATCCTAGCTTTCTCTATTTTGTGCTCTTGAGCAGTTCAGGACCCCACTTACCCAAGCTATAGTTATTTAAATAGGCTACTATATCTACTATATTAGAGGTACAAATGCCTTAAATGATTAAATTGGCAATTCATGAAGCCTAAGCTCCTATGTATGAAAAAATAAGATAGATCAGGGAAACTTAAGGATCTAAGTTGTCAAGATAGATATGTTAAGTTCCCAATAGTAGCCTTCAGTCCTAGATGCCAAGATGACTATGATGAAGACTGAGCATGCCTATTTTTGAACACACATGGACGAGATCCATTACCTTGATTTAACACATCTTTGGTCTACATCATCTCAGGCTTTAATTCCAACCCCTATTCTTGAGATTGTGTCTTTGACTGGTAAAGTAGATAAAAACAAAGAAGATCACTTTTTTAATGAGGAGGTAGATGAGATAGAGCTTGAGGCTGACACTATTGAGTATGTGAAGAAAGACATGCAGGACATTTATTTGGTAATTCTTAAGTCTACTTTTAAGAGGTCAATGATGGAGACCACCCAAATTAGGAATAATGGGTCCATATCCATAGAGGTGATAGATTACTAACCCTCCAATCTAGTTTCTGCCATGGAAAGAGATTCCATCATACTAGGTCAATCCTCATAGACTACTCTTAGAACTGAGCTGGGCATTGATGCCTAGACTGACGTTGCTATTTTTGGAAAGTCACCACCATAGAGTCTTAGCCTCATTCAAGGGGACCTTTCTACTCACTCTCTTTTATTCTACTAGTCCTATTACATTGAGTACAATGCATACTTTTGGGTTTCAGAGAGAAGGGTACTATTTATTTTTGGTCTGTAATATTAAGCCTTGGTTTTGGATATTCTGCTTTTAATACTTTGACTTTATTATTAGTGTGTGGCTTTAGCTGACATTTTTGGATATTTGATTATGGTTTGAAATAATTTGAGATGATTTCTATTTTTGTTATGATTTGAGTGTGTGTGGCTTACATTTCTTATTTCCTTACAGTTATTTTAGTATATTAGTTCGTAGTATAGTGATAATAAAATCCTTTTTGGCATTGGTAACTTAAGAGAAAAAGTGAACTAGCAATAGAATACTTTAACTCGAATAATACTCTTGGTTAGTTTTTCATATCCACGAAGTTTAAAAATAACGAATCATTTGTGAATTTCTCCATTTTTCAAAATGCGCTCAATTTAATTTTTTTCTTGGGTTTAGTTAATCTAGTTAGACACTCATTTTTGTAAACACCTACATCTTGTTTTGACTACACTCATTTTTGTAAACACCTGCATCTTGTTTTGACTACTTGAGTACCTTTTTCGACATGTACTATGAAAGAGGTACATTAATTGAGGAAAGGTTCTCTGAGTGTGAAATTTATTGCGATGTGAGGGTGAGGATCGGCTCAATATTTTCTCATTGAGTCCACCTAGAACTTTTGTCATTGCTCTATAGCTAAGAAAATAGTGTTGCGATATTAAAGAAGTGTTCCTAGGCCATTAATTAAGAGTCAACCCACAAATTGACCAAATATACATCCCCATCGTGAGTTGAGTGACCAATTTTTTCCTTAATTTGTGCCTTGGAGATCTTTTTCTTTGACAACCTTATTACATGCTAGAACCTATCTCCTGTAATTCAATCTTTTGAATCAAACCCGTCTTGAAATATTTCTTATGTTGGGGGTGGAGGAGTCATTAAATTAGATTTGTAATTAAAATCTCATAGTATTGGGAATATTCTCTTCCTCTTCTAGTTATCCTTGTATTCCATATAAATACTTTTAAAAAGGAGAAAAAAAGGGTTAAAATCGTGTTTTTAGTTTGTAATCATTTGAATTTTAAAGAATAGGAGGAGGAAGATAGCATGAAAATCTTAGAAAATTGATCCTTGGTATTTTATAAGAAGCTATCTTTGGGGAACAAATATAATTGAGGTCTCATTAGATGCTTCAAGAGGGTAGAGTCACTATAACCCTAACTTTTCCTACACTACCCATTTTCTACACTACAGGCCAAAGTAAGACCTTAGTGATCTCCAACGTAGAATGATTGAGTGTAGTGAAGTGGAGCATATGGAAAACCTATGGTGTGGTACACGTGTTCATGATATTCTTTGAGAGTGTGAGTAATTTGTGGTAGTCCCTTGTTTAAAATTTGATCGTTCCATGAGGCAAAAGACTTCTTTATTGTGAGAGCACTGGATTAAGTTACTTGAGATGGCTTGGTAGCAATTAGTCAACATTTGAGGTTGTTCACTAATTCATCATTTGATAGGTGATATTTTTACCAATGTTAACAAAACCATGAGAGTAAAGTGTTTTCACAAATGAAGTATGTGTCTAAGATCCCAAGTAGTGCCGTTTGTATGCAATGTAGATTTTGTTGTGTGTGCATTGATTTACTCAAGGATGAGCAAAGTTTTAAGTCGGAGGAGTTGATGAATCAAAAATTTGTGACTCCTTTGGCCTAATAATAGTAAGAAATTAAATGCTCAATGCCAATTTAAGTTTGTTTTATTGATTAATTTGGTTTATCTATAGGATAAAAGCCAAAAAATGGTTTGCAAATCATAAAGAAGCAAAAAGATGGAGACTAGGAGCTAAAATGCAAAAGAACATCACACTTGATGTTTGGCAGATCATCAAAGTCATTGGCGTACTGCTGAAATAGACCAAATGAACAGTTCAATGAAAATCCAATCAAATCAGTTTGGTGATGAGGAGAGGAAGCTCGTCGTATCACTGAAAAGTTTAGCAAAGCAAAATCCATCACCAAAGTTGCCTGCTTAACTCACTAAATCTCACTGTCAATGTCAGTTTAATGACCAAAGAGGCACTTTGGCATATTTCTATGTTCTTCGATGATGCTGAAGTTCCATCGCCAACGTGTGCCACGCGGCATTCTCATAATTCTTGGCCCATTTTTTCTTCTGCTATAAAAGGCTTTTTGGCAACTTGAAACCCTATCTTTACGTCAATTTTGATACCTAGAAGTTTGTAGTTGAAACCCTAAAATTGGAATTTGATTTGTTACTTGTTATTTCTTTTGAATTTGGATTTCATTTTTGAATATTATTCAACAAAAGACTTTAATGAGAATATGGATATATTTTCTTTTTTCTCTCTATGAGTAGGTAAATTCCTCAACTTGGAGTTATTTATGATTATGTAGTGATTATTGCATGGGTGTTGTTTATTTACATTTTTAATTGATTAATTTTTATGGGTTTGACCTCTACTCCATGTAACCAACCGATAATTGGAGGTTGCAAACTCTAATAAAGCTTAGACCCCTTACCATCCTTGACAAAGGGGATAAGGGTAATTAGTAGTGGTCAACAATGACTTGATATTCATCATTTAATAGAAGATCTTATACATAAGGCTACTAAATTGAGGTTTTACCTTGATTTGAAAGTAACACTTGTGAGGAGTTCGAAATAATCCACTTGTTTCATTTAATATTTTATTGACAAATTAGCATTAAGATATAAGATCTAGCCTACCATAACAATTTGTTAAATTAGGCAACTATCTAATTACGCATGCATGCACACAAACTAATGGGGGCATTACCCCTAGTGACTTTATCTTTGATTACATATATCTAGTTCTCATTTTTCAAACCATGCTTACATTTGATAAATTGGATGCAAAAAAGTTCAAAATTATCCCCCAATTAACTAATTACAGGGCTAACAATACCATTACAATACCATTTCTCAACAATTCATACTTATTGGGTCATCATACCAGCTAAAGTCATAAATTAATCCATTACATGATTAACAAGGTTCTTACTAATCATTTACCAAACATTCATATTCCTTATGACTCAATACAAGGCTAACAATGCCTTTACCAACCACTTATCAAGTATTCACATTCATTATACCAATATCATACCTCATTCATGTTCACTAGATCAGTACAATAGTTCAATACACCATTAACGTGTGATTATAAATTTTATTTAGATATTTTCACAAAAACCTTGTGTGCATACCTTTATCAAGGCCAAGTTCATAGGAGAGTTCATTAATATTAGGGTTAATCATGACCCATATGTTAAACCACATACAACAAACACCCACATATGCAAACCACCACCAATATCATATATAATCACAAGTCTAAGTCAGAGCAAACATTATTCATCATTTGACAACAAAAACCCTTTTTATTTGATTTCAAAATCACCATGTACACATAGCAATCCAAGTGTGAAATACATAGCTTTTGAGTTATTTAACAAGGGAGAGAGATACATGCGTTATATAGGTTTATTCAATTAGGTAGTTGACACCTCTCTTTCCTCTGGATGAACCCTCTTCAAACCCTAGCCTCCAATCTTGTTTCAAGAAATTTTAAGAGTGTTTTGGAATGTTAGATCTACCATACAAGATTTTTGAGAGGCTAAGATGGTTTATATAGTGAGGGGACATTAGGGTTTTGAGGTGGGAAATGACCATAGTTTTTTCAACTCGTTGTTGGGTATGACTTACTTGAGTTAATCGTACCCTAGGGTACGAGTGGTACCCTAACTCGTACCCTAGGCTTCTCCTAAGTCATCCACACTGGTTAGGGTTCGACTATCCCTCAATGAGTCATATCCAAAGGGTATGGCTCATGACCTAATCCATATCCATCAGCCATACAAAAAATAGTCCACTCCAATCTAAGACTTCACTCTATACGATTTGTCTTGGTATGACTCGTACCTTAAGGTACGATTAGTTGAAGGCTCACTCGTACCTAGGACAGTGAGTGATCCTTACCACACTACCTAGGGTATGAGAGGGGAGGGAAAGGAGGATATGACTCATATCCAAGGGGTATGACTCATACCGCTACTCGTACCTAGCTCAGAGACACCAAATAAAGGAAATTTTCAATGGTTTAAAGTCTACGTGTTTCAATTCTCCCCCACTTGGATCATTCATCCATGAATGATGGGTAAGGCAAGCATAAACACAAGTTAACACATTATCACACATCAAACCAATCTTTTAAATAGGTTAGAACAAGGCACCCTACAAGGATATAACATTTATCACAATCATCATCAATCCACTATTCATTTCATTGTCTTTGGGATTCAAACCCATCATTTATCAAAAACACTTTATCAATTCGATTTTTAAAGTCTTGGACCCATTGTCTACAAAGATATACATCAAATACAGAAAATTAACACATACCATGATCGCGAGTTTCCTAAACGGGAGACGAACGTGGATACTTGGACTTCATGTCCTCTTCTGCCTCCTAAGTAGCTTCCTCAAACTATTGATTCCTCCATAGAACCTTTGCCGAAGACATTCCATTTGTTTAAAAATGGCAAACATGATGATCCAAGATCCTCACTAGTTTCTCCTCATAGGACAAGGAATTTGAAATACCAACATCCTCTAAGGGAACAACCAAGGAAGGATCACCCACACATCTTCACAACATAGAGGCATGGAAAATCAGAAAAATGGAGTTCAATCTAGAAAACAACTCCAACTCTTAGGAAACATTGCAATCCTTTTCAAAATAAAAATGGGAACTAAGCTTTCCCTTTTGACTGAATCACATTACTCCTTTGTGAGATACACCTTCAAGAATACCCAATCGCCAACACTAAACCCTAAATCTCTTCACCTTATGTCCGCATAGGAATTTTGTCAACTTTGAGCGGTTTTCAACCTCTCACACATCATTTTCACTTTCTCTAAGGCTTGGTAAACTAGATCGAGGCCAAGAAACATACCCTCGCCAACTTTGTACCACCCAATGAGAGATCGACATCTCCTACAATAAACACCTCAAAAGGGGGCCAGGCCAATATTAGAGAGCAAGTTCGATTCAAGTTATAGCTTCCCAAAGACACACCACCATAAGCGTGAGTCTAGCCATACAGAACTTCTATATTAAAGCCTTTACAAAACTTAGAAGGAGTTAGCTTAAGCCATCGGGCTATATTCCGTACATCCATCCTGAACACTACTCTGGTCCATTACCATTATCATATGCTAACCATAAGTAGACGACATAGAAAAACTATAACTAACTATTATAGACAAAATTACCCACATTGGATTGAAAATCCAAAACCATAACACAACTATGCCATAAAACAATTCATACACATGTTTTCCCAAACCTCTTAAGCACCAAACACGACTATTATTATATCTACCAACTGCAACACTCAAGCCTACCGCTTTTATACCGGAGGTATGATCTATAATTTCTAAGATCTAGCAACCACTATCATTTTCATGAAGGTTTTCACCATCCACTCCTTTCCAAAACCTTTTTTCTAGAAGTTTCTCTAGAATCTCCCTACTTACGGACTTCTACAATCCCCTATTTCAAGACATCTCCATGTTTTGTTGGAGCCACTATCACCCTAATAGAAAAAGGGTCATGGAGGAACTAAAGCACATGAATCATTTATGCCACTTAAGGAAAGACCCCCAAAAGAGACACGTCAGCATAGGCACAAAAGGTTTCATAGAAACCACCTAGGTTATAAATGAGGCCCATCCCGACACAACCTACCTAAGGAGGAATCCTTAGGACTAAACACCAAACGACACACTACCACATATACCAATGGTAACTTAATTTATGATCAAGACTCATGTTCAGGGAACAAAATGTATGCAAGATACAAAACTTAAGCGTAAGTGCTCATAGAATGCATTCCACACTAGTAGAGCGCCCTCTCGATCGATAGAGGAGAGAATCACTAGAGTACGCAACCAACCTTCCCTTGGGGAATACCGCTAGAAGAAAATTTAAGATCAACCTTTGACCTTCCTCCCATTACGCTAATGAGAACAATAATCTGCTCTAATGGGTATCACCGAGGAGGTACACTAAGGATATTTGGTCTTCCTAAATCCAAAACTATTCTATAGGGAGGAATAAGAGTCGGACAAGTGTCCAAAATAAGACCAATCCCACACTCAACCTCCCTATTCATCAAATTAAAGAGTGCCATGGGGGAATTAGTCAACCTAAAGTTCATGACTAAGAACTAGTAGTGACCATACCGAGTTCTAAAGAAGGCCTTAGGGAAATCCGCTTCCCCTAACCTTAAGTTGATAGTAACCTGACCTAAGATCAATTTAAGAGGATCACTTCACACCTTGAATTTGATCAAATAAATTATCAATTCTAAGGAGAGGATACTTATCTCTTATGGTCGCTTTGTCCCATGGATAATGATTAGTGCATATACAAAGGAAGCCATCTTTCTTATGCACGAACAAAACAAGATCACATTTAGGAGACACACTAGGATGAGTGTCCAAAACAAGATCAACCCCAAAATTGATTTCCCTATCGGGAGGAATTCCAAAAGGATCATCGGGAAAAATATCAGGAAACTTATTGACCAGGAATGGGCTCTAGGGAACAACCTTCTGAGTTACAACCTTTAACTCAGGCCAAAAGATACGAACGCCCTTTTATGATTAACTTATGGAATCTAAGATATAAAATGAATCAACCCTTCACCAGTTCAATAAGGATTGATCCATTAGCGCTGATAGCTCTATTTCGGGTGGATAAAGGAAAATCTCCCCCTTTGCTGCACAAAAGAACCACCTTCCCATGCAATGACTGGATCATTACAGAATTTGAACATGAACATATGAGTTCGACAATCTAAGGAAGCATAATATAAATCTAACCAATCCATTCTCAGGACAATATCAAAATCAACTACGCCTAACTTTATCAAGTCTAAAAGAGTTATTTTACTACTAACAGATACCAAATTCCTCCTATAAACCATCTTAACAACCACAGAGTCTTCTACCAGGGTTGAAACAAAAAGGTAACTAAGAGACTCTCATGACCAAAAACCAAGATGCACCATCACAGGGTCATATAAGAAAGAGTAAAGCCTGGGTCAAGAAAACATTATACATTATAAGAGAAAAGTTTCAACATACCCGCACTAGCATCTGAAGATTCATTAAGCTCCTGAGGGATAGAAAGAACATTTTGACAGTCATGATAAATGTTGGAGCTAGATGCGGCACCCCAGGTGCAAGAACTAGAGAGGTAGTAACCAGTACCCTTTTTACCGAAGTGGCAATCCTTATGGGTCACTCCCGTTAGAGGTAACCCAATTAACCTCATTTAAAATACCAATTTTTTCCTTTCTCACAACAACCACGGTGTAATCAACCGCAAAACCAATAAGTAGGATAGGTGAATGAGGATTGGGCCCCTCTAACCTAACATTAGACACCTTGTTCCCTATGAGTATTACCAATTTGAAAATACCGACCTCCCAATAGGTTTAGGTAGGAGCACTAGCCGTATAATGTAGGCTAGGACCCACCCAATATTTCCTTTTGGACCACTTTCTACCAACCTAAGCCAATAGAGCAAAGAAGCAATGGAAACCAACATTTTTAGGTGACTAAATAGAAGTGTCACCCTCAAAAGTAGGGTTATTGGAACATGTGGAACCCCTCAAGGACAGTCAGATGTCATGACCTTAGTCAGGATAGAAGAGCTTTCCTGAATGTCAGGTATTTTTAGATACATGATCTGAAAGATGAGCAAGAAAAATCAGAGGAATCCAAGACCTTAGACCTTATATAGCTTTATATTGAAACACAAGAAAGGAAAACATTCCTAAATGTCTCTTAGCCCCTCTTTTATAAGTGTGGAACGCTACACACTCATAAAAGAGATGCTACTTAACATGGATTTGTGGACTCCCAACTGACCACAAACTTAGGCTATGATATCAACATGACACACCCCAAAATTGGGCCATGTCATATGAGTATCACAAGCCCAAATTGGATCGGAGATCTCCCCATCAACCCAACCTACCTATCTATTCAATTAATAGGTGTCGAATGAACTCTGGTTAAATATTAAAGTAGTGTAAAAATAAAGATAATAGTCAATACTTAGACAATAACTAACATTTCATTAATGAAAATAATCTAGACAATATACTCAAGTCCACAGTCATCTAGAAAACATGTAACAAATTGATGTCAATAATATGTCGGGACATGCCCCCGATATTAGCCAAATACCAAGATTATACAAGTCTATGAGTTGAAGTAAAAGACTACAAAATATATGCCTTATGGAGAATGGAAGCTCACCACTTTAATGTCAACACACGATCCGCCCGAACACTTGGTCACTGCGTAGAAAAAATAGAATAAGATTTGGAACTTACGTTGCGTGGAGACATAGAGCCCAGAGATGGTTAAAGGTTGGAGAGCTAGCATGTATCTCAAGGATAAGGATAAAATAGCACATTAGTTTAATCCAATTAAAACCATCATATGAAATTACATTTCCATTAAAATAAGCATATGAAGATACACATACATATGTTTATATATATAATACCAAGTCATGGAAAGGGTCATAACAATCAATCTTAAGGCATTCATTCATGAGACACAAAGTGAAGAACTTACAACCTTTCACCTTAATAATTTTAGAATCTTAAAGTTCTATTTTACATTAGTCAAGGGGATCTGAACCTTAAACCAACTCAACCAATTCAATAGAGGAGAGGGAATCCAACCACAAGCTATATTATTTGGTGGGGGACTCCAAACATAAGACATTTTATTGGGTGAGGGACTCTAACCACAAGTCATTCTATTGGGTGAGGGACTCTAACCACAAGCCATTTTTTTGGGTGAGGGACTCTAAGCAAAAGAGATTTTATTAGGTGAGGGGCTCCAACCACAAACCATTTTATTAGGCCAGGGACTCCAATGAAAAGCCATTTCATTGGGAAAGGGACACCAACCACAAGTCATTTCATTGGGCGAGGAACTCTAACCACAAGGCATTTCATTGGGATAGGGACTACAACTACAAGCCATTTTATTAGCATTATTAGACTACATTTGAACAATTAACCCCTATTAGTTAATGCATTAACATCCATTCAATCCATTTCACATTTAAAGGCTTGACCTATTTAACACATCAACACCATACAGGACCATAAGGTCTTAATGGAAGTATTCATCGATTGACCACTTTATTAGGCCAATTCCTTTATTCAACTCATAATTCAATTCAAATTATAATCATAAAGACTCATACAAGCCATACAAGCTTCATTAGACTTTCTATACCATACTTTAGTTTCACACATAATTTAAGTTCATGTCTATGGAAATGAATCCCATTCTTTACCATCAACCAACATGCTCATAATTTAACTAATTACATGGCTAATAGTACCATTAAAATACCATTTCTCAACCATTCATATTTATTGGTCCATCCACCATCTAAAGTCATAAATGAATCCATTACATGATTAACAAGGTTTTTACTAACTATTTACCATGCATTCATATTCATTATGACTCAATACATGGCCAACAATGCCTTTAGAAACCACTTATAAAGTATTAAAAATCATTATAACCATATCATACCCCAGTCATGTTCACTAGATCAATACCATATTTCAATACACCATTAATATGTGACTAGACATTTTATTTAGATATTTTTCACAAATACCTCGTGTACATACCTTTATCAATGCCAAGTTCATGGTAGAATTTATTAATATTAGAGTTAACCAAGACCCATTTTTAAACCACATACAACAAACACCCACATTTGTAAACCACTACCAATATCATATATAATCACAAGTCTAAGCAAGAGAAAACATTATTCATTATTTGACAACAAAAACCCTTTTCATTTGATTTAAAAATAAACATATACACTTACCAATACAGGTGTGAAATACATGGTTTTTGAGTTATTTAACAAGGAAGAGAGATGCATGGCTTATTCAAGTTTATTCAATAATGAACTTGGCACTTCCTTTTCCTCTAAATGAACTCTTTTCAAACCCTAGCCTCCAATATTGTTTCAAGAACATTTAACAGTGTTTTGGAACATTATATCCACCACAAAAGTATGATAAAAGGATAAGATAACTTATATAGTAAGGGGACATTAGGGTTTTAGGGTAGGAAATAGCCATTGGGTCCTTAGTTAAAAATTAGAAATAGAACTCGATGTTGGGTAAGACTCACTTAAGTCAATAATACCCTAGGGTATGAGTGGTATCCTAACTCATATCCTAGGATTCTCTTAGGTCATCCACACAAGTTAGGTTATGACTACCCCTCAATGGGTCATATCCAAAGGTTACTACTCATGCCCTAATTTGTATCCAACAATTGTACCAAAAATAGTCCACTCCAAGATAAGACTTAAATCTATATGATTTGTCTTCGTACGACTCATACCTTAAGGTATGATTGATTGGAGGGTCACTCATACCTAGGATAGTGAGTGACCCTCACCACACTTCCTAGGGTATGCAAAAAGAGGGAGAGGAGGGTACAACTTGTATCCAAGGGGTATAACTCATGCCCCCTAGTCGTACCTATCTCAAACACACCAAATGAGGAAATTTTCCAATGCTTCAAAGTCTAGGTGTTTTAGTGTGATTCATATGTTTTTTGAGTTTCTAACACTAGATGAGTGTTCTCTAGTGTTTTGAAAGTTTGGATTTGAGGTTTAGTTTGATTTGGAGTTGTTTTAAAATTTCACCATTATTGAGCTTGAAAAAGCTTGAAGAAGGTTAAGTGAGTTGGTTGATTGAGAAAAAATTGGAGGTTCAATTGTTTTGGGGTTATTTTTTAGTCAATTGGAGCTCCAATATAAAATTTAAAGTCAAACAAAGTTAAATTTTACTAGGTTCATTTCGAGTTCATGGTGTTCTGCGTGGTTTGAAGAAATTGCAAGTGGGTTTTATTTCTATGAGCAACTGGCATGAAATTGAAGCTTAAAAATTATTGGTGTTTTTTTGGTGTTGAAATGAGCTCATATTTATAATTTCATGTCAATTGGAGCTCATTTGATTGAGGTTGATTTTTTGAATTTTCATGGAATTAATGGTGTTTTTTAAAGCTTAAAAATGGAGAAAATGGGTTCAATTTAAGCTTGGAATTGAGAGATAAAAACCATTGAGTTTGTTCCCTATGTCAAAGGGAAGTTAATCCTAAAGGTTTGAGCCAATTCTGAATTGATTAGTAGGTGTTGAGAAGTAATGTGTATTTTTGGTGTTCTGGGTGTTCTTGAAGTCTTCAAGTTTTTTCTTTCAGAATATGAAAAATATACACTTTAATCCAAATTTATCAAGTCAAAGTTGGTCAATGTGTTTGTGGATCCACTTATGAAAATTAAAAAAAAGAATTAGAAAATATTTTCTATGTGGACTACCACATTAGCAGTCAATGGCCAAAGATAATAATCAATGCTAATAAAACAACCACTCATGAAACCCAGTCATTGCCCCTTACCTACTCTCACCTTCAACAAGTGAGATGCACATGCAGAGAGTAGCAAAAATCAAACTCACGGGCTTAGTTGTTTCTGCAAAAATAAAATTAAGTTTGCAAACATCGTAGTTCATTTCTACTCTCATTTTTCTTATATTCCTCAAATATTTAATAATTAATTAACGTCTTTAACTACTTCTTAACTAGTTTTAATCATCAAATCACCAAATCAAATTCAAGTGTTGAACTTCTTTAGGGACATATAATTTTTACAACTGTTCGAACTTCCTAATTGTTTTTCCCACTCATTTTTCTTTCATTTATCAACTATTTAACAACTAATTAACATCTTTAATTACTTGTTAACTAGTTCTAAATATCAAATTATCTCTTTGATTCTTCAAATTAAGTAACAATAAGTAATATCTCCTACCTTTGTTACTTAGTTATTTTTTAGTCTAAATTTTTTTGTTCTTCTTTTCTTCTACTTTTATTGACTTATTTTTTAGATAGCTTTCTTGATTCAAGTCCTTTAAGATTTATTTGAGTCATCCTTCTTTTTATATTCATAAGAATTTACTCCACCACATAGATACGTAACCTTAAACTGATTAATTGGAGCTAGTTCATAAGCAATCTTGAGACGTAGCTGTGGAGGTGAGTTAAGAGTTACATACAAGTGACATGAGGCCTTTTTTACTAAATCTATGTGTTGATTTTCGTAGGTACACTATCTAATTACTTTTTTTTGCAATTATGGTGGAAGGATCTCTGTAAAAAACATGGGGTTATATACCAATGTGACAAGGCAAGTGACCAATGTAAATGGAAAGGTAGTTAAAATAAATGAGAGGTTTAGAGGTGTAGAGGAAAGGGTGAGAAGAATGGATAGTACGATCGAAAAGAGATTCCCTACTATAAGTCAAAGTGAGGGAATAAGAAGGTCCTCAGGTTGAGAATCCAACCTATACAATCACCAACCAAATTGGAACCAAACCTACCCTCAAGCTATATTCTGAATAAACCCAAGATTTGTTATATAAGTCACCACACATCCAAATGTACCACTATATCATCCACCAAAAAAGATTCTTTCTTTTATGTAGGATTGAGTTAGGAACAAAGCACCTCTACAAAATGTATCACATACATCCTTACATGTATACTATGTTCTAACCCAACAACACTGCCCACAAATACCCTACAAAGATAAATATCATCAAAACCCTCTTTATTATGAGATATATGAATAAGATAACTTGAATAATGATTGAAAGGATCCAAAGCCTTTAGTACCAACCAAGGCATGTGATGTCAAGGAAAATAGGATAGTGGAGATAGGTATAGGGATGAAGAAAGAAGGTATAAATATTGAAGTAATAAATATAATAACTAAGGTGTTTTGGATCAGGGATAGGTGACAACATAGTGAGTCTTCTAATGTTCCAAGATAATAGTCAAGCTATTTAAGTTAACAAAATAAAAATAGAAGAGCAAGCCTAGAAAGGTAATCATGATATATCATCAATGTTATAAATGTCAAGGAGAAGGACATATTGCAAGAGAATGTCCACAAAAGAGGTCAAATGTGACCTTGTGTGATGGACCTAATGGTAAAAATATGATAGAGTGTGAGGTTGGGAATGGTTACAATGAGCCTATGGTTAGGCTTTATGAAACAACCTGGAATGTAGATGATGAGTAATTATAGCATGGTTTAAACTCTTCTTATTATCTAAGGTGAACTATTGGGGATCTTTATAAATAGGAACTTGATCAAAGTATGAACATATTCCTTGAAAGTTTCAAGATGATGGATAATGTATGTTACTTGGTCATTGATGGTAGGAGTAGTAATAATATGGTGAGTGGTACTATTTAGTAGAATGAAGCTTCCTACACAAAGACAACCCAAGCCATACAAACTTTCATGGCTCATTAATAATTGTGAAGTAGAGCTAACCAACATGTGGTTGTAAATTTTTGCATTGGCAAGTATCAAGATGAGGTGTTATGTTATGTTTTGCCAATGCAATTTTTTCATATGTTGTTTGATAGACCTTGGCTAGTTGATAGAGATATTTGATATCAATAGGAGTCCAATAAATACTCACTTTTATTTAGAGGAATAAAGCACACTCTTATGACCATAACACCTTATCAAGTTAGTGAGGACTACAAGATAATAAGGGATCTCTGGGAATTTCTTGAGAATGGGGGAGAAAGAATTGGCTAAAGAAGAGGAATTACCTACCAAGGATGCTCCTACAAGGAATCAGGTTGAACAAGCCTATTTTTTCAAGATGATGTATGGGAGGAAATATCCTAGTAAAGCATGTGTGAAGGAAAACAAGTCAGGCTCAAAGACTTATCCCTAAGGTATATACCAACCCCCTTATATTCAAAGTGATCCTTAGACACATAATGATATTTTTCCTTTTGGTACGTAGAGTAATGGAAATTATTGATCCTCTACCATACCACGATAAGGTTGAATCTCCAAGGTTCTTTCATGATTTATTTCTTTTGTTCTTAAATTGTGTGAGCTCCATGTTTTGGATGCCAACAATACTTGTTGTTTGGGAAAGAATCCATGGTGCATCTGTGATGCCCAAATTATGTGTTCTACTCCTAGTCATACTTATGTTGTTAGACAAATTGAGGTCATAGAATATATTATTAGTAGCATTCTCCTTGTGGGAATTTTTTTGAGGAAGGACAATTAAGTGTACTTGAAATGCTTTATTTTTTCCTCTTCTGTTCAAAATTATGAATATTATCTTATTAATATTTTATCTTTAAAGTATGTATTTTTAATTCAGTAACCTCGATATGAGTTGAATGCCCTTCATTTCTTTCTTTATTACTTGTTTTCACATGATGACCCTTTTTTTAAATGTGGTATCATGCCTTTGAACTCCAAGATAAATGTGTCATTGCCTATTTTCAAAATTTTCTATGTTCTTTCATCCTTGTTTGAGAAACTTGTGCTTAAGTTGTTTTGATCATAACTAGTAGGTGTTAAGTATCTTACATGTTTTAGGGAGATTCCATGAATATTGAAAGCTCCTTGTCACCTTCATAGGATTGAACAAGTATAATTTTCAAATAGGACTATTGGAAGAATTCTTGACACTATGATAGGAGGGATCCCAACTCATTGGATGGATTATTTGATATGGAGTGATTTGACTCCTAATATATCCCTTCACCTTTCTAGTAGCATGTCTTCATTAGTGTTCTTCCATTCTTTAGGAAGTTTCTTATAGAGACATTTGTTTTGTGTTTAAAATGTCTCTTCTTATCTATTAACATCCTTATCTTTTGGAATGTCCGAGATGAGAATAGCAAGCTTAGAACTATCTTCTACTACCTCTTTGCTTATTATGATACCTATTATCGTATGGGATTTTTTTTATAGAGGTAGATATATGTGGGTCTTTTACTTCTTTGACCCAAATAAACCCTTATTGGTTATTACACCTCTTTTGGTGTAGTCTTATCATGAGGCGGTGAAATAATTGTACATTATGGCTCATAAAGTATATGTCTTATTATCGCTTGTAATTCTTAATGTAAATAAATAGTTTACTTATATCATGATGTTGCTTATAGCCAAATATGTTGCACCTTGTATGATGATTGGCCCTTATTCAACAAAATAGATAGTTTGTTGTATTACATATGTGTGCCTCCTTATCAAGTTGATATGGTTGACAACCCCTATACTAACCCTCATGCTATGAGGATATGTTTGTTGTTTGTCCTTCTTATGTTTTCACAAGGTCTAGATTCGAGGATGAATCTATTTAAAAAAGAGGACGATGATATACGCATGGATAGATTGAGGTTCATTAGGAGGAGATTCTATATATGAATGATATATTGGAGTTCGAAGAAAGCCATGGAGAAATAAATACACAAGGTCATGGGTAATCAAGATGCCAATCGGACAATCAAGAAGGGCCCTTATGGTTTATTTCCTAAATAACTACTTTGGGCTAATTTTGTAATATGTTATTAGTGTAAATGCAATAACTATAAATACTCGTCGTAGTTATTTTCTTCCTTAATTTTTTGATTAATTGAGAGCTTGAAGCCTGTAGTTGAATTCTCTAGGTAAATCCTAGCATTAGAGTAATTCATGTGTTGATAATCGTAGATTAAGTATTTACGGTGGATTCTCTAAATTGGTTTTGTTAACTTCTTCTAGCTTAGTTAATCTTCAAGTTTCCAACTTTGTGTTAGTTTAGTTTTATCGTTGTTGATTGACTTGGAATTGTTATTGTTTGATTGTATTTTATTGAGAAGTGAAGGTATATTGTCCTTTGTTTCTCGTAAATTCGATTAAATTTTAATAATTCTATATAACACTTTATTTATTTCAGTTTTTGCATTTTGATTCTAGTTTTTGACTAGGGTCCTTATCAATTTTTTTTATTTTGCTTAGGTGATAACATGATCCAATAAAGCACTATGAGTCAACATTATAGCAAAATCACTACTTTTGAAGGAAAATTTAAAAATAAGGATCAATTGAGATGTCGGACAAGCGAGTGTCATTTATCAACCACCTATGGAGGGCAATGCATCCTTTCATGTCATAAGTAGCATACTCCATTTGCTATAAATAAAAGAAATATTTGGGGGGGGGGGGGGGGCAAGCACATGAGATGCAAACATGAACTTGCATAATTTCATAGATGTTTGCACTCTATTTAAAATTGCAAATATTTCCCAATATTACATTCGGTTGAGGTTGTTCTCATTATCTTTGATTGGAGAAGCAATGATTTGCTTGTGGGCATTGCCCGAGGGGTATATAACTTCTTTTATTGAGTTTTTGGAGGCCTTACCTGATTGATTTTTTCAACCATCTAGAATTCTTTTTTTTCTGAGATGAGATCATGAATTTTATCAAGCCAATGGGGAATCCTTGCATAAGACATAGTTATGGTTTAAAAAGAAGTTGTTACATTGACCCAAACTAACAAATTCCAGATAAGATGTTGATTCAAATTTCTTATTGGTCTTTAGTATAATTGAATAAGATTGTAGTGGATAAGTTGGCCGGAAGATCTTTAATGAATCAAATCTTTGGACTTGCCATGGGGTTGTTAGACCAAATGACAAAGCAAAGTAAATCTTGGTACACACGAGATACCGAGGTAGTTGTGGGGGATCCCTTTATGTCTTATGTGATCTAAGAACAAAGGAAAAAATAAGTTGAGAGAGATAAAAGCATGGCCAAGATCATGACATAAATGGATCTCCTAACAAAGCATGTCATAGGGCCAACACCTAAATTAGTTAATGTAGTAGTTTTATATGGAAATAGAGTTTATGAGATTATTGATGTTGATTTACTTTATGAAGACATCTATTTCTTATTGAATCAAATGGGGGTTCCTTACCTACCTATCAAAGTCAAGGCAAGAATCAAGGTTGGAAGGATCAACAAAAAAATACAGATAAGAAAGATCAAGATTATAGAGATCATGATCGTGATTAGAAAGATAAGGAGAGAGAGTGTGATCGGGATTGTAGGTAAAGGAGCATGATTATGATAGTATGTCCCACCATATCATAGGTAATGGTCAAATATGCCACCTCCATTAATCTAGAAAGTTATTACAAAAATGTTCTTCCTAAAATTCTCATAGGAGTTGAAGGGATTGATAAAATGCTCAAAGAAATAAAGAGATATTACTCTTAATTAATCAAATGGTCACTTTCCATATGGATTTGATTAAACAATTAGATATATAATTGATCCAAATCTCAACTCAGCTTAATCCTAGATAAAAGAGAGGACTTCTTTATGACACTGTGACAAATCCTAAGAACGATGCTTATTGTATGGAAATTGTCACTAGGAGAGGAAAGACACTCGGTGGTGAGGTATTTGATCTTGATGAAAATTCAATGATAAATTAGTTGAAGAGTAATAAAACTTAAATAGAAAAAGGGTTGACAATTGAAATATACAAGCTCATTTTCCAAAAAAGTCGATTATTAAAAAATTGATGTAAGTTGAAAAGGTGGTTGAGAATGAAGAAGAACAATGAAAGGTTGATAAAAAAAATATCTCAAAATGGAGGAAAGACCAATTACTCTTAAGCCGACAATCAAGACACCTCTTTCATCCCCCCCCAAAAGGTTCAAGAAGAAGAAAGATGACACCAAATTCAAAAGTTTCTCTCCAAATTTAGCAACTTAACCGTGGGCATTCCATTGGTTAAGGCCTTGCTTGAGATGCCCATATATGCTAAGTTTATAAAGAACTTGGTAACAAAGAAGAGAGATATGGATTTTAAAATAATTGAAGTGTCGTATAATTATAGTACAATAATGTCAAACAACATGATAGTTAATAAAGAAAATACAAAGTCATTTACCATCCTATGTACAATTGATGCTTATCAAATTTATAAAGATTTATATGATCTAGGGGTAAATATAAACTTGATGTCGCTAGTTATGTTTAAAAAACTAGGCTTGGGAGTTATTAAAGCCACTCCATTAGACTTTTAATTGTGGATCGATCCATAAAAATATTGGTGGGAGTCCTCAATGGTATGATTGTCAAAGTGGAATAATTCATATTTCCTACTAATTTTATTATTCATGATTGTGACATCAATATGAGGACTCCATTATTCTCAATAGACCCTTCTTATCTACCAGACAAGCCTTAGTTGATGTTCAAAATGGTGAGCTTAAGTTTTGGGTCAATGGAGAGGAGTTACTTTTAATGTGTGTAAATCCATAAATAAACCTTAGGAGTTTTAGGTGATCTTGATGATTGATGTTATTAATGATAAGGTTGTTGATGCAATGAATGTGGATTTCATTAGTGAGACCTTAGCAGGGGTCTTATAGAATTACGAAAGTGATGATATTAAAGATTATGATGAGGTTTTCACTTCCTTTATAGGTCTTGGTTTATACACCAAGAACCCACACAAACTTGACCTTGATTTGAAGAATTGAGAGAGTCCTCCCACCATGCCCTCAATCGAGAAGACTCTAAAACTTGAACTTAAAGTATTTCCTCCTCATTTTTAATATGTATTCTTTGTTAAAGACAACACTTTGACCATTATTATTGCAACATAATTGATGGTGAGGCAAGTTAAGGCTTCAAAATTGGTGTTGATGAAATTTATAAGGGTTATTAGTTTGACAGTTTCCAATATTATCAAGATCCCATCAAGTATTTGCACTCATAAAATTAAGTTAGAGTCTAAATATGTTCCAAGTGTGGAGAACCAAAGAAATTTAAACCCTCCAATGCAAGAGGTGGTTAAGAAGGAGATTATTAAATTACTTGATCAAGGCATTGTATATCCAATATTAAATAGCACTTGCGTGACCCCAGTGCAATGTGTTCCCAAGAAGTGAAGGGAGGAAACATAGTGGTTCTAAATACAAAAAAATTAGATGTGCCAATTAGAATAGTTGTTGGCTAGGGAGTGTGTGTGGATTATCAAAAACTCAACTCGTGGACAGAAAAGGACCATTTCCCCATGCCCTTTATATATAAAATGCTAGATTATTTGGTGGGGAGGGATTGGAATTATTTTGATGGGTATATCAGGTATAACCAAATATATATAGATCTTAAAAATCAAGAGAAGACCACTTTTGCATATATATATATATAGTACAATTTCTTTTAAATGCATGTCTTTTAGGTTATCTAATGCTCCCGCCATCTTCTACAGTTGCATGTTCTCAGTATTTTTAGATATGATGGAATACACAATATAAGTCATCATGAATGAATTTCTATAGTTGATGGTACATTTGAAACTTATCCTGAGCAGTTGGGCAAAGATATCCAAAATATGTTGAAACAAATCTTATTTTTAATTAGGAGAAATGACATTTCATGGTCAAGGAAGGAATTGTACTTGGGCACAAGATTTTGAGACAAGGTATTCAAGTTGATCAATTTAAAGTTGAAGTAATAGCCAACTCACCACCTCTAATCTACGTTAAGGGTGTGCAAAATATTTTAGGAAATGTTAGTTTCTATGGAAGATTCATCTAGAACACCAGTAAGATAACCAACCCAATGTGTGAGCTTCTTGAAAAATAGGACAAATTTGACTTTGATGGAGATGGTGTGAGAGCATTCAATTTTCTTAAGGAGAAACTTGTGTCAACTATTATCATTGTAGATCTTAATTGGTCGATTCCTTTTGAATTACTGTGTGATGCTAGAATATTAACACTGGGTATGGTTTTAGGTCAAAGGAAAAGTTTCATCTGATATTTTATGCTAGCAAGTCCTTGAAAGATGAACAAAGAAAATATTTGGTTATGGAGCAAGAACTGGTAGTGGTAGTTTATGCTTTTGGAAATTTATGTGTGTATTTTTTTTGGCACGAAGGTTATTATGAATATCGACCATATCACTCTTTGATATTTGATGGAAAAAAGAACGATAGCCACAGGTGATTCAATGTATATTGCTACTTCAAGATTTCAACTTTAAAGTCAATTCTAGGAAAGGATATGAAAATCAAGTTGTGGACCACCTATCTCGCCTTGATTCTAACAATGGAAAGTTGGGAGAAACTGATATTAATGAAGCTTTTACCGATGATCTTGTCATGGATTTTTCAAGGGGTGTGAAACCATAATTGGGATAAATTAATAATAATTTAGCTTTTCCCGATGATCTTGTCATGGTTCTTTCAAGAGGTGTGGAACCATGGTATGCAGATTATGTGAATTATGTGGTATGTGGTTTACTCCCCAAATATTATAATCATTACCAAAAAGAGTGTTTTATTTATGATTTTAAAAAGTATTATTGGTATGAAACCTATTTTTTTAGTTATTCACCGATGGACTAATTCATAAATGTGCGATGGAATCAGAGATACGACCTATTCTTGAGGCTTTCCATGCTTCTCAATTTGGTGGTCACCACGGTGGTATGAGCCCCACCACCAAAGTTCTTCCGAGTGGTTTTATTAGACAACATTATATAAGGATGCTCATTAGTTAGTTCAATGCCAAATGCAAAAAGGCATTTCAAGGAGGCATGAGGTACCCTTGAATCGCAATCTCGAGGTGGAATTGTTCGATGTGTGGGGCATTGATATGAGTCCAAAATTATACATATTTAGCCATTATTTGAATCATATTTAGTGTTTTTATTTTTTAATTTTTATCATTGATTTTATGAATTATGCTTAAATAGTATACTTTTTATTTCTAAAATTAAACTTGTGTGAAGATGAAGAAATTTGGAGTAGAAATTAAATTAAAATGAAGAACTTATATAAGAAAATCAAGCAGGAAGCTTAATAGATTAAATTTAATATAATAATATAGGAATGTAGGTTGCAATTGTGAATATTGCAAGTTAAATGAGGAAACTATGCACTTCCACATGGAAGCAAGGGAAAAGTGGAAGAAAAGTTGAGGCGACAGAGATGCGGAAGTCAAAATCGGACTAGGCTTTTATTTCTCAGTTCATTTTGAATTCAGTTATTTTATTTGGAAATTTTTTATACACCTATAAATATTCCATAAGCATAGTTTTGTGCATAAATTTTACAACTTAAAATTTTTTGGATCTAGAGAGAGCTAGGAGCCAGTATGGAGGTTAAAGAAAATTGGTGTATTCTTTTTTTCTTAATCTGTATTAATTTTACTTTATGAATTCAAGATTTATATTCTACTCAATTTGTTATTTCATAATTATGATTTTGTCTATAATATCTAATTACGACTAGAATTATGGGAACCACGATTAATTAATGAAGTAGGTTGAAATACTTAGTGAGTCTTGAATGATGTTTATTCATGTACTGTTGTTCTCTTTGCTTTGATTGATTTTAAATGAGTGCACACATTAGAACTTGATTTATCTTTACTAACAAAGAAATAAAGTGTAACGGATGGAAAAGTGAATAACAACAAGACGTGGTGCTATCAACTTCTATTTAACAGTTTGAGCCTTTAAATCGGGATAGATAACCGGGATCTAAGATAGGGGTTAGTAGTGCAAAACTCATGAGATCATAATATGTGATTGAGGATATTCATACAATAGGGGTGTAAAGTCTTTTAGGTGAACTTAACTTATCTATTCTACATACCAAGCACCGGGAGAGATCACTAGTATGTAAACCCTACATAGTTATGAAATTATGGGAAATACGATCCTAGTGTCCCTTTTTTATTGATCACAACCAGAATAATTCAGTACTTCTTACTAAATCTTGCACAATATTTATTTGTTACTTTAAATTCTCATTTTTAGAAATAGTTTATTAATAGTATAAATAACAAAATTGACCTAGGTCCTAACAATATTTATTGTGTGATCGACCCCAACCATAGTTGGGTTCTAATTTTGACAGTGACAACATTATACTTCTTTTAGAAATGTTTAAGCGACATCATACATTGACTTCATGAGAACCTTCATGAGCACATATGGAAACAAGTATATATTGGTAGTCATTGATTGCATACCAATGTGGATGAAGGAAATTACATGTCGAAATAATGAGAGAAAAAAACATCATCTTTTTCTAGAAAGCACGTATTTACAATGTTTAAAAGTCCTTAGGAAATCATTAGTGACAGGTTCACATTTTTCTAATAGAGTTTTTGGTGCATGGTCAAAAGGTAGGGAGTCAACCATAAGGTGTCCACCTGTACAATCCTTATTCAAGTGTCCAAGTACAAGTATCAAATTAGAATATCAAAGAAATCTTAGAGAAAACTATAAATGTTGGGCATACTAATTGGGTGAGTCAATTCAATGATGTTTTTTGGGCTTATCGAACAACTTTCAAAATGCCAATTGATATGTCTCCCTATCAACTTATTTTTGGGAAGATGTATCACTTATTAGTTGAGCTAGAACATTGAGCTCTTTGGATTGTAAAGAAGCTTAATATGTATTAGGAGAAGGATTTTAAATATATAGTAGAGAAATTACAAGAGTTGGAGGAATTTTATCTTCGAGCGTGTGAAAGCTCCATTCTATACAAAGAGCAAATAAAAAGGTGGCATGATGCCAAGATATTAAAGAGAGAGTTTTGGAAGAGAGATAAGGTGTTACTTTCTAATTTGATGTTAAAATTCTTTATGAGAAAACTTAATTCCAAATGGTGGGTCCCTTCACGATGGTAAATGTTTATCATAGTGGTGAAATTGAGTTGGAGGTTTATGAGAACAGAAGGTTCACAATGAACGGTAAATGATAGAAGCACTACTACATTAGTGGTTGATGTTTCAAGGTTTCATGGTAAGATAAATACTTACAACAAGGAAATTATGCACGAACCTAGGTATTCTTGTTAGATATAATGTGTCTTTGTAATGATTACATAGGAAAAAGGGGTTTTGGGGGAACTGAGAAAAAGGGATGAAAAGTTGCTAAGTTGGTGACCAAGAGTTGTTCTACGACTAATGGATGATACCTACAACTCATTAATACACTTTTGAGTTGAGTTTTGAAGTTTAAAAGAAAAGTATGATTCCGATAAGGTGAAACACATAGGCTTTGGACTATGAGAAGAACTTCACCATTTGATGTCTGTGAGTTGGGTACGACTAGGTACTTGAGTCATACTCCTGGATAAGGATCGTACCCATATTTTCATCCCTTTATAATACCTTGATTAGTATATAAGGGTAATACACAACCCAGTATACGACACAGCCTCCCCTTGGTCGTAATCAATGTATATGAGTCGTAAATTACTCAATCATATGGAGTAAAGTTTCAACTTGAGTGGACTATTTTCTATACAAATGAAGCTTATGAGTTAGGAGTTGATTCATACCTTTTGGTTATGATTTAAGGGTGTCCACTCATACCCTTAAAAGTATAAATGACCTAGGAGGAGAATAGGGTACGAGGAAGGGTACCGCTCGTACCCTAGGGTATGATTACTTAGGGAGTCGTATAGGGGAGTCATATCCCTGGACAGTGTCATATTCCATCTTTTAACTAAGGGCCTCATGGTTATTTCCCAGGCCTAAAACCTTAAGTCCCTTCACTATATAGGGTATTGTGGACCCCTAAGCCCTCATTTACAAGACTCAAACACTCCAAAATACTCTAAAGGTTCTTGAAATAAGACTGAAGGTTAGGGTTTGGAGGGTAATCTTCAAGAGTAAAAGGGGAGTCAACATTCTAACTAATTCAAATTGTTTAAAGCATGTACCTATTCCCCTTTCTAAATAGCTTTAAAACCCATGTATTTCACACTTAGATTAGTAAGTGTACATGGTGGTTTTGAAATCAAATGAAAAAGGGTTTTGTTGCCTAATGATGATTCTTGCTTATCATCTCTTGGAAGATTGTGTCCAGGATATGGTAATCTAAGCATTACTTCTTCTAGTCGACTCGTATTAGCCTGTGCTGTCACTTGCAACACAAGAATTTGGTTCAGATTCAAGGGTGGTGCTGTTAGGGACAAGGGTAGCAATCCTTTATTTTTGGAAGAGTGTAAGATAACACCATGTGTAAGCCCTTCACCGAAGGAAAAGTACTGCCATACCTTATCAGCAATAGAGAGAGCAGAAAAGTGAGTCATGAGTGTTTGAGTTTGTAATCTTGTCAAAGATGTTTTGATCTCAACTAGTCTATGGGTTGTTATTCTGGTAGACATTAGATTAGAAGAGGAAAAAAACCAGAGCTCTATGATTTTGAAAACTAGAAAGCATACTTCATGGACTCCTAATTATGTCTGGTAATAGAATAGGGCGGCTTGCTCTGACCAAGACTCCACTTTTTGCTCCTTACGTGGAACGTATGGATTTCATGGAATTTAGATAGACCAAAAGAGGGAATGAATGCATAGGAATAAGAATTATAGTACCATTGGAAAAAGGGGCACCTGTGGGAACATCTCTACTGATGAACCATTTCAATAGTACGGGTGCTTCCATGCCATGAGGCACGACCATAGAAGTAATGAAAAAGAAAACATTATGTAGTTATACCATCTGTTCTAACCTGATGACAACACCAATAGGGAAAATACTTTGACAATGGGTAGTTTACCATTACCGGTTATCCCAGAAAGAGCGTCTGTGGCTAAAAGACTTGCAAATGATTCATCTATTCTATTTATTCTTCTCTAATAGAACATTCAATTTTCCCTCTCCTTCTCGTGCCATATCGATGGCTTCCTCTGTTACAAGATTCCCGACAGATAAATTGTGTAAGCTTTCAACTTAGATTATTTCCTTAGCTTATTATTACTCTATCCTTCTCATTGTTTTATCATAAACTAGTAATCCCTCCTCTTCTGTTACCTACTTTTACTTATTTCGTCGGTATACCTTAATACAAGCCAAGCACAGTAAAGGATAAATAATGTTTAGTTGTTGAGAGGGCTCCTTTAGTCTTCTTGAAGAGCTCGTCCCTAATACCCATTTTCCACTTTGCCTTCTAGTTAGCTTTAAGGTTAGTAAGAAGTTAGAAAATACTATCAATGGAAGGAAAAGACTAGTAGTGCTTATTCCTTGCTTATTCAAGAAATTAAATTACCCGAGTAAACTGAAGTTCAAGTAAAATCCTTGAACATTATTTCAGACATTTTCTAGGAAAAGAAGGAATGGTCCCAACATAATCTCTTTGACGACGTAGACAAAGGGTCCCATCATGGGAGATCTGAGAAGGTACAAAGAGTAGGCACGATATCGAAGATCAATCCATCTCAATCTACAAAAAGCATTGCCTTGGCGGCTGAAGATTGATTTAAAAGGAAGTCCCACCGACCCTCTCCCCCCTAGCCTCCTATCTACTTCCAATCCTGAAAATATAACATCCCATTTTTCTTTACTACCCAGGACTTCGATACGTTTATAAATTAGGTAGAAGAATAAAGTTTGTGTTCCTTATTTTTTCTCAGGAATTTCATCTTCACACACTTTAGGTAGTTCTTTCCTATCAAAGAATGAGACTCGTAAGGATTCTCCAATAGGTATAACCCTTATCTTTGTTCTATTTTAAATACTAATGTTTATTCATATTATTGATGGAAGTTTGTACATATGAATGGTTGTTGTATGTGGTCTAACGTATGGATCTTGAGTAACCCTAGACTTGATAATTTGTACTATGAAATTGGCCTTAGTAATGGCATGAACGTAAGGTGTTTGTGAAAATATCTAACTATGATGTCTAGTTACATGACGATGATGCTTTCAACTAGGGTAATGACCCAATATGTATGAATTCTTGATTAAAAAAAATTTGAAGGTAAAATGAGCCATGTATTATGTAATTTATGATTGATAGTTTGATGAACAAGAAGGGGGTTAAAGTCTCTAACATTAAAATAAACGTGAATTATGTGTGGGACAAAATTATGGTATAGAATTGTTGATGAAATATGAATAACTTGTAAGGGTCTTGAGGGCCATAGTTTGAATTGTATGAGGAGTTGAACAAAGGCAGTGGCCTATTGAAATGGTTGAGTAATGAAGGCTCCCATTAGGACCATGTGGTTATGTATGATGTTTAATTGGCTAAAAGGGTTAAAGTCCTTATTTGTGGAATTGAATGTATGTGGATGCATAGACAAAGGGTTAAAGTCCCAATATCGACTAATGATAGTTGTGATAGATTAATATTAAAGTCCCTTGCCCAATAAAATTGCTAGTGGTTAAAGTACCTTGCATAATGAGATCTAATGAGGTCAAAGTGCTTCGCCAAATGAATTGGCTTGGGGTTAGAGTCCCTTATCTAATATAGCATGAGGTTAGAGTCCCTTTCCAAATATCTGAGTTTATGTTTGGATTCCATTGATTGAATGAATGTGTGTGATTAGTTAGAGTCCCTCACTTATGTGAAAGTATGTTAGTAGTTAGAGTCCCTCACTCATATAGATGTATGTGTGGTTAGAGTCCCTTGCTTGATGATATGTGAATATGGTTTAAGTCCTATGCCTAAAAAAAAATCTTGAATATATAAGTGTGGAAGGTTGGAGTCCTCCATTGCATGTATGATGAATGAGTGCTTCCAAAGTGATGATAAGACTTTTCCCCTTGATAAGTATGTGATATGTCTATATGTGTGGATAAGGTTATGAATGTGATTGAATATGATATATTAACTTACTGTTGAATGATGATGTTATTTTATCCTTATCCTAGAGTTATATGCTAGTGTTTCAACCATAAACCATCTCCAAGCATTATGTCCCTATGCGACATAAGGGCCAAAGCATATTTTTCTCTTCCTGCACAGTGATTAGGCAATCTAAGCAGCTCGTGCATTGATTTTGGAGTGGTGAGCTTCCTTTTTTCGAAAGACGTTCATCCTTGGTCACCTATCTTTAGACTTAGTTTATGTTCGGCATGTTTTAGCTATCATCAGGGGCTTGTCTCGACGTATATATTTCTAAACATTAGTTGTATAGAGGTATTGTGGATGACTGTGGACTTGGGTATATTGGTTAGTTGATAAACCTAATTAAATTTAGACATTGATTAAGTTATGACTTGTGGTATGTTTTCCTCTTTCTCATTTTATGGTCAGGATTCACCCGACCATTATGATTATTTGATGATGGTGATGGGTCGTTGAGGTGACCTCCGGTTTATGTAGGCTTAAGGTGCCGATATGACATGGCCCAGTTTCAGGGCGTGTCAAGTTGGTATCAGAGATAGGTTCATGGTCAGTTGGGTGTCCATAATACCATGTCGAGTAAAGTCACTTTTATGGATGTGAAGTGCACCATACTTAGAAAAGAGGAGCTTTGAGACATTTTAGGAAATATTTCCCTTTCTTGTGTTTTAGTCTAAATCTATAGAGTCTAAGGTATTGGATTTGTCTGATTTTTGTTTGCTATCTTTCATATCATGCCTTCAAGGAGATCTGAGGCTTAAGCAAACCCTTCTGAGGGCCCTATGGATGAAATTCGTCCAACTTTTGAATTTCAAACCTGGGATAGGGCTGCGGTATTCTACTATCTTCATGGGGTTCCAACTGTCCCTACCAACCCCGACTATAAGAGTGACCCTCATATTTCTTCACCTCAGAGGGATGCTACTAATGCCGAGATTCATCTCTCTATCAACCTCTTGACTTAATTGGTAGCCTTTTAATTGGAGTGTGGTGCTCCATCTACCGTTTCTTCTGAGGCCACAAGAATTAGCCAATCTATAAGGTTGAGCCTTCCTATGTTATCCGGTATAAAGGATGAGGAAAATCCTTAAGGCTTTATTGATGAAATGTAGAAGATATTCTGAATTATACATGCTTCGGAGATTGATGCTATTGGGTTTTCTTCCTACCAATTGAAAGATATAGCGTGCCAATTGTATGACGGGTAGGAGTTGTCTATAGGCATTGATGCTAGTCCCTCCATGTGAGAGGACTTCTCCTAGAAATCATAGACCACTTCTTTCCTTAAGAGTTAAGGGAGGATAATATGGAAGAGTTTGTGAACTTGAAGCAAGAGAGGATGCTCGTTCAAGAGTATGCCTTGAATTTCCATCCATTGTCACAGTATACTCCCGAGATGGTTTCTAGCATGAGTTCTAGAAATACATAAATTTGTCTTGAGATTTTCCCGTGAGTTAGTCCTTCAGAGCAAGGTGGCCTTGTTGATTTATAACATGGATATTTCTAGGCTGATTGTATATTTGCAATAAGTGGAAGAAGACAAAAAGAAGCAAGTTGAGCTTAGAGAGAGACAAGGAAAAAAATTTAGGCCTTCTGAGCCTAGTGGTGGTGATGGTGGAAAGTGGCCATGGAAAAAGAAGGGGACTTTGAGTTCTTTCTCCTTGGCTAGTATACGCTCTTTTTACCCAAAATTTTTAGGTGACCGTCAGACTCAATTTAGTGGTGGGTCCTGGGCATAGGATGCTTAATTACAGGCTATTGATGCCCAGTCGGCTCCACCTCGCCCTTCTTACAGATTCTATGGTCAGATTCATAGTGGTCAGTGTAAGAAAAGAAGAAATAGATATTTTTATTGTGGTTAGATTGGTCATATGCAGGACGATTTCCCCTCTCTAGAAGCTTCTTGGGCCAACAGAGACCCTATTTCTACTCCATCTACTTCTACACCAAAGGGTGCTATGTCTCCCTTTGCTTCTATTGCTGGCACCTGTGCTGGTTAGAACCGTTTGTATGCACTTGTTACTTGTCATGATTTTGAGGCATCTCCCGATGTTGTCATGGGTATGTTGAGACTTTTCTCCCATGATGTGTATTGTTTGCTTGATCCAGGGTCTACCCTTTCTTATTTTACGCCATATGTTGTTGTACATCTTGATTGTGGTCTCAAGAGTCTATCGGTTCCCTTTTTTGTTTCTACCCTGGTCGGAGACCCTATGGTTGTTAGAAGGGTCTATAAGGGGTGTGTGATATCTGTTGGTGTTAGGGATCCTCTTGCTGACTTGATAGAGTTGGACATGATGGATTTTGATGTCACTCTAGGGATATATTGGTTGCACTCTTACTATTCTTCCATAGATTATCAGATCCATAGGGTCATGTTTCGATTCCCTAATGGGTCGGTCATTGTATGAAAAGGTGATTCCCTAGTTCCTAAGGAAAGGTTTATTTCTTATCTAAAGGCCCAAAAGTTGATTTTAAAGGGGTGTTTGTATCATTTGGTCCGAGTTAATGATTCTAACTCGAAAGAGCCTTCTATAGAATCTGTTCCCATGGTTAATGAGTTTCCTGATGTGTATCTTGATGTTCTTCCTGGTGTTCCTCCCGATAGGAAAATTGATTTTGGGATTGATCTTGTCACGAACACTCATCCGATTTCTATCCCTCCTTATAGAGAGCCTAAGAAGCAATTGAAAGACCTCTTAGATAAAGGTTTTATCCATCCTAGTGTGTCTCCATGGGGTGCTCTCATTTTGTTCGTGAGCAAGACGGATGGTTCCCATCATAAGTGCATTGATTATCGTTAATTGAACAAAGTAACCGTAAAGAATAAATATCCTCTTCCTAGGATCGATGATTTGTTTGATCAACTTCAGGGCTTGAAGTGTTTCCCTAAGATTGATCTTAGATCGGGTTATCATCAACTTAATATTAGGGATACGGATATCCCTAAGACAACCTTAAGAACCCGGTATGGTCACTATGAGTTTCTTGTCATGTTTTTTGGGTTGACCAATGCCCTGGCGACATTCATGGACTTGACGAATAGGGTCTTTCATATGTTCTTGCACATGTTTGTCATTTTCTTCATTGATGATGTGCTAGTGTATTCTAAGAGTGAGGAAAATCATGTAGATTGCCTCTATGCCGTGTTGTAAACTTTGAAGGATCATCATTTGTATGCCAAGTTCCTCAAGTGTGAGTTTTAGTTGAAAGACATAGCTTTTCTTAGTCATGTCATCTCTAGTGAATGGATCATTGTAGATCCCCAAAAGGTTGTAGCGATTACGAAGTGGCCTAGACCTACGACTCCAATCGATATTCGAAGCTTCTTGGGTCTAGCCGATTAGTATAGAAGATTTGTGGAGAGTTTTTCTACTATTGCTACCCTATGGATCAAATTGACCCAAAATAAGGTCAAGTTCTTTTGGTCTGACCCGTATGAGGGTAGTTTTGAGAAGTTGAAAAATAAATTGACTTCGGCTCTGGTTTTGACCTTGCCCAAGGGTAGTGATGGTTTCGTGGTTTATTGTCATGCTTCTCGTGTCGGTCTTGGTTGCGTTTTGATGCAATATGGTAGGGTGGTGGACTATGCTTCTAGGCAATTGAAAGTTCATGATAAGAACTACCCTACCCATGACTTATTGTTTTTATCCGGGTTCTTTGCGTAAAAGATTTGGAGATATTACCTATCTGGGGTTCGTGTTGATATCTTTTCCGATCATAAGAGCTCCAATATTTTTTTAATCAAAAGGAGTTAAATCTCCAATAAAGAAGGTGGCGCGAGCTATTGAAAGACTATGATATGAGTCTTCATAACCATCCTGATAAGGCGAATGTAGTAGTTGATGCTCTTAGTAGGTTGTCCAAGGAAAGTTTGATCCATGTGGATGTGGATAAGTGGGAATCGGTGTAGAATATTCTTCATTTGGCTGATGTTGTAGTTTGACTTACAGACTCTTAGGATAGGGTTGTATTTGTGCTTTTGGTATCTCGATCGTCTCTTATTATCGAGATACAGGAAAAGCAAGTGTTGGACCCCGAATTGATAAAGATCGAGAGTAATGTGGGTCAGATAAGGTTGCAGACATTATGGTTGGGGGTGATGGTGTATTTAGATACCAAGGTAGGCTATGTGTTCCTAACATCGATGGATTAAGGGAAAGAGTTATGGACGAGGCTCATGAATCTCAGTATGCCATTCATTCCGGTTCCACCAAGATGTATCATGATATTAGAGAGTTCTATTGGTGGGGTAATATTAAGCGTGATGTGGGTAGTTATGTGGCCAAGTGTATGGTATGTTAACAAGTGAAAGTAAAATAAATGAGGCCTGTAGTCTTATATCAAGAAATATCAGCGGAAGATTATGCTAAGTTGTATCTTGCAGAGATAGTGAAATTTCATAGTGCTTCGGTCTCTATCATTTCCGATCACAGTCCTTCATTTTGATCCCACTTTTGGAAGTCGTTCCAAAAAGGATTAGGTACTAAAGTGTGCCTTAGTACCGCTTTCAACCCGCAAATGGATTGGCAAGAAGAAAGGACCATCCAATCTTTAGAGGACATATTGCGGGCTTGTGTGATTGATTATGGTGGTACTTGGTATGAACACTTACCAAAAGTGGAAAGCGGTAACTAAAAGAAGGCATACCAAGACTTAGAGTACTAACTATTCTTTGAGGAGTTGTATCGTAGAAGATGTCGATCTCTTATTATGTGTTAGGAGGTTGATGAGGGTAAGTTGCTTGGCCCCGATCTACTTCACCAAGACTTAGAGAAGGTGAAGGTGATTCGTGATAGGTCAAAAACTGTTCAAAGTCGCAAAAAGTCCTATGCGGATATGAGGCATAGGGACTTAGAGTTTAGTATTAGCGAGTGGGTGTTCTTGAAAGTGTCTCACGTAAAGGGATTGATACGGTTTGGTAAAAAGGTGAAGCTTAGTCCCTGGTATGTTGGTCCCTTCTTGATTGTGAAGACTGTTGGAAATATTTCCTATGAGTTGGAGTTGCCTTCTAGTTTGAACTTCATCCACCCTATTTTCCATGTCTCTATGTTGCAGAAGTGTGTGGGTGATCCTTCATTGGTTGTTCCCTTGAGAGATGTTGATATTTTAGACTCTTTGTCCTATGAGAAATCCCGGTGAGGATATTGGATCAGCAAGTTCGCTGGTTGCAAATGATAGAAGTGGCTTTGGTAGAGGTTCTATGGTGGAACCAAAAGTACGGGGAAGCTACTTGGGAAACAGAAGAGAACATGAAGTCCAATTACTGGTATTTGTTTGGTATTTTGGAAACTTCGAATGGAGATATGTTTTGATCTCTTTGCTTTGAATTTTGGTATTTAATAAAAAATGGGTTAGAGTCCCTAATGTGTTGAGTTGATAGGTGTTGTGTTATACCATCGGTTCAAGTCCCTAATTCTTTGAAATTATGTGTGTTTTGTTGTGATGGGTTTAAGTCCCTAGTATCTTGAGTTGATTCATGACTTTTTTAAATGATGGGTTGGATTCCCTAATCCTTGAATTGGGTTAATATCCTTGATAAGTAGATGGGTTGAAGTCCCTAAGCTGTGTAATGAGTAAGTGTTTTGATAAAATATGGGTTTGAGTCCTAAAGTAAATGGAATGAATGAATTGATCGATGATGAGCATGATGTGTGTTGTGTCCTTGTTGAATCCATGCTTTATCATTTTGTAAAGGTTGATTTTATGTGTATTGATGTGTTAACTTGTGTTTATATTTTCCTACCCCTCATTCAAGGACGAATGATCCAAGTGGGGGAGAATTGAAACATCTGGGCTTTGGACCATGAGAAGAACTTCACCATTTGATGTCTTTGAGTTGGGTACGACTACGGACTTGAGTCGTACCACTGGATACGGGTCATACCCACCTTGACCACCCTCTCTCGTACCTTTATCAGTCTATGAGGGTAACACATTGTCCACTATACTACATGGCCTCCCCTTGGTCGTACCCAATTCATACGAGTCGTATACTACTCAACCGTATGGAGTAATGTTTCAACTTGAGTGGACTGTTTTCTATACGGATGATGCTTACGAGTTAGAGGTTGATTTGTACCCTTTGTTTATTACCCAAGGGTGTCGACTCATACCATTAACAGTATAGTAGACCTAGGTGGAGACTATGGTATAAGTAAGGGGTGAGTCAGGAACTATACAACTAAGGATATTCCCATTATCTGTAATAGGAGAGGTGAATTTATGGTTAGGTAAGCTGCCTCATAGATCTATAACCACTTGAAACAAGTTAAGGAAATAGTTCTTGGATTGATTTTTCCCGCCCTCTAGAATGCTGCAATTGAAGGATGAGATCTATAATTTCACACAGTTACATTCAGAGGCGCTATATAAATATGGTCGAGGTTAAAAATAAATGTGTAGAATGTTCAAAATCACAAAATCGCGGTAGAAACTTGCTTGAGAAGGGCCTTGAATGCTTATACTATGGTTGTAGCAAATACTATTATAGATGGAGCCTTCATGAGTCTTTTACGGGAGCATACTTCTGAGATCTTAGACTGTATCACTAAAACCAATCGATGATGGAATACTTAGGAGATGGATAGGTCAACCTTTACTTCTGAAATTGGTACCTCTAGAAAGAAGAAAGCATTAGATGAGAGGTGGATCAAGAGGTAGCACAACTAAGAACTGAGATTGGCCTTTTTATAAAGAAATTTGCAGTGATTGGAGAAAATAAGGTGATAGTAGGTTCACAAGGCAAGACTTTTGACACGAAGAGTCAAACACTGAGAAAAAACATAAGTATCTTGATACAGAGATGGCGAGTCTCTGAGCCAAGGTCCAAAGGTCTAATCATGACAATTGAAACTCGAGGCAATGGAAACAAGGTTGAAACTACTATAGAGATGGTATAGGGACAAGAGTAGAGAGTGTGATGACGACTGGAGGAGGAGAGATGACTACAAGAAAAAAGGGTTGCCTTTATGTTATATTAGGAAATCAGGATGTTTAGTCTGGGATTTCTAGAATAGAAATATTTCATGCAAAGCTTGTGAAAGGGTTCGGAAAGCCAAGAGAGTTGTCTTAAGAAAATTAAGGTAGGTATTTTGGGATTGAGCCAGAAGGTAGAGTTTCATGCAACCACTATTAAGAAGCTTGAGAAAAAATTTGGGTAAATGTCTACCATATTGAACTAGCAAAAACAAGGCACTCATCCTAGAAATACTATTCAGAATTCAAAGAGCGACAGTCATTCTCTAGCTATAATTAATAAAAACGGCCAGGACACAATTGATCCACCTATGTCTGTGGCTGATAAAATGAGGAATGACCTTGTGGATATTGATGATATAGACAAAGATAAAATAGGAAAGTTGGTGACGAATAATGTGGCATCTCAGAAGCCTATGCAAAAACAAGAATTGGTACTGGCAAAATAAAGGGTAAGGAGGTCACACTAGTATTGAAGCTCATTCTTTGACCTCCTCCACCTTTTCCCCAAAGATTGAAGAAGAAAGTCGAAGAAGGGAAGTATCATAAGTTTATTTCTATGCTGAAGGAGTTGTATGTGAACACCCCTCTTGTGGAAGATCTTAAGAAGATACATAATTATGCAAAGTTTATGAAAGATTTGGTGACAAAGAAAAGGATATTGATTTTTTATCCTGCGGATAATTTTCACCACTGTAGTATTATTGACTTTTGATCTTTAGTTGAAAAAGAAAAATCCCAGGGAATTGACCATTCCTTGTACTATAAGGTCTTGTAATTTTTATAATCTTTATGTGATCAGGGAGCTAGCATTAATTTGATAATTCTAGTCATCGACAGGCAGTTAGGGTATGTCACGAGTCATAATGGAACCTACTCTATATGCTAGTAGGTAAGCCAAATTGAAACTCGGAGTTACACTCAATGAGTTAATTTGGTGGAAAATTGCCAACATAGGTGAAAATCAACAACACAACTTATAACAAACAAGGCACTTCAATAGATAACGATAGTCAACATAGATACCATCCCATGACCTGGTAGAGCTAGTACAAGAGCATGTAGTAATAATAATACAACCCAAGTATCTAGAATAGTCTATAAAATTTGTCTCAAAACAAAATAATGAACATAGAAAGATAGAAGGGAATCGGTAACTCAGAATCAAAGAGCTCACCTTATCTCCGGATATCAACACAACATGAACGTGGATCATCGGCAACAACTAGTACTAGAATCTACATCAAAAAGGTGCATAAGTATAGTATAGTATGAGTACAAAAACCATGGATACTCAGTAGGCATCATCAATCGACTGAGCTAAATCGTGATATAAAAATGATAAAATGCAAGATAGCATAACTAAGTCAACATATAGACAAACCTGAAGTAACTCCAACATCGTTGTGCATAAGTAAGTGAATAACCTAAAATGATAGCATATTGTAACATAAAGCATCAACACAAGAAATCATAACTACAAAATTGGCTCCCATACATCAATTAGTATGGAAAAGTAAATAACCTATCGCAAGCCCCCATAAGCCTGGAAGGTACAAACAAGATAGAGTAACCCACCACCGTCATTTATCAACTCTCATAATTCAATTGGAATTCATCCAAGTCATGACACACTATAACCATTGATTGTCCATATTCATCATTTTCTAATTAGTCAACACTTATCAACTAACCATTAAGTAACACTAATATGCATGTATCAATAAATCATCTTTTATCAACTAAACGTCACTTATTAACTAATCTTCATGTAGTGACTAATCATCACTTGTCAACTAGTTATTATTTACCAACTAACCAACATTTGTAAACTAGCCAATGTTCATCAACTAGGCAATATTTATCAACTAATCATTATATCACTAGAGTCTATTCATATCATACTACATTATAACTATTTCCTCATTTTCAACTTGTTTAGGTTGTCAATCTCACACCCCAATGTCATCACATTGTAATAAGTATATCATCATCGTATAATATGTATAACTAGACTTGAACTATTATGGATACTCAATAATATCCTTAAAAATATCATCATAATCATATTTCAATATTGTTGAGCATGTATATATCATCATAATCATCCTATGGCCTTGTCGGGCATGTGTATAATCAAAATAATCCTTCGTACTTGCTGAGTATATATCATCATAATCATCCTTCGGCCTTGTTGAGTATATATCATCCAAATTATCCTTGACCTTGTCGGTTATACATCATCATAATCATCCTCTAGCCTTGCAGGGCATAGTATCATCCTAATCATCCTCTGGCCTTGCTAGACATGCATATAATTAATATCATCATTAATATGGCCAATATCATAATCAACAGATTAATTAATAGCATAACCATGAACATAATATATTAATATGATCAATAATCATAATCAAAATCGTGAGGGCTAGAATAACCAATAGCATGATTTCCAATATAGTAAATAAGAATGATCATTGGCATAATCAATAACATAATTACCAATATAATCAATATGCATGCCCTTTAGCATAGTACATAACGTATTTGCCAATATAGTCATTTAACAGGACCTCTAACATAATCATTATGTACTTGAAGCATAGGAAATAACTTATCAATAGCCTAATTAATGGATTACCATTAGCATATTAGCTAGCTTATCATTAGCTTGGTTAGTATCTAATCCAAGGCATAATCTATAGCTTATACATAGGATAATAAATGGCTCAATCACCAATATAGTCAATAAGCATGGCCTCTAACATGAACAAAAGAATATAAATGTTAATTTATCGATGAGTATGATTACTAGTGTTTATAATTGCTCATTCATTAACTCACTCAATAGCATTATTTATAGCTTAGCCAATATGATAATCAAGGGCTTATTCAATATTATATTTGGTAGCCCAAACAATAGCCAAATCAATAGCATATTCCATACCTCATCATAAGCTTAACCAATAATTAATTTATAAAATAACCATTAAGCATTACGACCAACGTCATTCATTGCAACCAATCAGTACCAAGGCATCTAACTATCACCAATATAATCATCTTTATAGGTGTACACAAACGTATCAAAAGATCTTTGATAACTATCACAAGTCTTGGCCAAAGGTGGGTCGAAGAGCCCACTTCTAAATCACCAAAATTATTTATCAAGAAATGTCTATTCCGGACTAGACTAAGGTATCTAAATCCACTATTTAGTGTCAAACAAGATACCACTAGCCCTAGGATAGAAATTACTCCTAATATAGAGTAACTAAGTCCGTTCCACATAAGGTATTGACAATTCGGGTATGATCTATCCTAAACTCAAGTGGCCAAGGAAATCTCCCCATTAATTGAATGACTAAGGTATTTGCACCCTTACAAGAGAATATGAGGTCAATTTTACCTTAGATAGGAATAACTAGGCTAATCATGCCTAGAATTATATTTAAAATAGCCTAAATTATCCAACTAATCCCAAGTATTTCAATTTATCATACCAACACCTATAACCCATCCGAAATCTAACACAATATCATAAACATACTATGAAGTAGCTCAACCTAACAAGGGGTAAAACCTAGCCTACTTGGACGTCGGAAAAAACTCACAAGATCCGCTAAATCACCATTTTTCTCTTCTGCGAAGCTTCCGCAAGATGCCAAGCTATTAAAATTACAATCTACTCATCAATACAAAAATAATGATACCCATATTGCACTATTGTGCTTTGGGTCCAAAAATACATCAAAATCTCACGCGGGTCATATTTACGAAAAAACATATTGTCAAAACCAACCCAACATTCCCATATGCTCAAGGAATCATTACCCTAAAAATTGGGTGAATTTTGAGCTAATTTGGTGCTAAAATCAAATCCCCAAGGTTTTGGAATTTTTAACAAAAAATGGAAACTTCTACCATGAAAAGGGCAAAATCTTACAACAAATTGGAAGATAATCATGTAAACAAGTGTTAGGCAAGCTCCCAAATCACCCACAAGCTTCAATTTTAAGCTATCTCACCATTTAGGGTTTTATCTCTCAAGAAAATGGATGAAGAATTCACAAAATTATGCAAAAAGGGTCTAGTCTACCCATACCAAGTGCTTAGGTATCGTTATTGTGACCCAATGTTTGGTATCACGATACAAGGCATCCGACGTAAGAGTTGCGATCGTGATATTTGCCCTTCGCAATCGTGGTACTGGTGGATTGTACAAGGAGTTATGTTCATGACTTAATGTGTCGTGATTGCGACACTCGCTACCCTACTCAAGGAGTCACAATCACTGCCAAAGCCATTGCGATTGCGATGCACCAGAAATATCAGATACAACTGATACTTTAAGTCTTCACCAAGCCATCGGGATTCATGCAGAATCCCATATACACAAATAAACTATGTAATCACACCAAATTTGACATTCCTAAACTCAATGGTGCAGTTGAAATTTATACATGAGGTTGTTGACAAAATATGGTCCCAACCCAATTTCCAATTTCTTATCTTTCCGATCAATAGGTCAAAATGAGCCCGGGTACCTCGGGACCCGAGGCAAAGGTCCACCTAGACTAAAATTGATATTCCAGAGCCACTGGAATAGTCAGAATTTTCATTCGATGTCATTTGACTAAAATTTTTGCTCTGTGGATAATTAGAACCAATAAAGATGTCAAAATTGGGAAAAGGCTCTAAAAACCAAATAAACTGCTTGGAAAACTAACTATCAATTCCAGCAAGTTATAAATAACTTAGTCCACTATAGAGAAGCTCTAACGGCGAAAATAAGTGGAAATATGTAAAATGACCTAAATGGTCATAACAATATCCACTACTAATGGAACTTTCGTCCGCGAAAGTTAAGGATTAGGATCTACACGAAGTCTCAAATAGGTGAGGATACTGGGTCCACATCTTCCTCTCGATCTCCCATATAACCTTCTCTATTGGGCGGTGCCTCCACTGTACCTTAATACAGGAATCTCCCTAGTCCATAACTGCCTAATATCCCTAGCTAAAATAAGCATAAGCTCTTCCATAAAGGTCAATCGCTTATCTAACTGGACTGAGTTCTATCTAATTACATGAGATGTATCAAGAATGTATGACCGCAACATGGAGACATGGAAAACTTGATGGACAACAGCAAAATCTGTAGGTAAAGCTAGCTCATAAGCCACCTCACCAAGTGTGCGAAGAATCTCAAAAGGTCCAATATACCTAGGGCTGAACTTGCCCGTACTCCTGAACCTCATCACACCCATCACGGGGGATGCTTAGAGAAATACTCGATCACCAACTCCAAATCTCAAGGAACAGAGTCTACGGTCTACAGAGATATTCTACCTACTTTGAGCTGCTCTCAATCTATCCTGATTCACCCTGACTCAATCCAAATACTTCTAAAGTAAATCAGTACCACGATTCCAAATCTCAGAAGTGTCAAACCATCAAATCGGAGAACGACATTTCCTACCATCAAACCCTCAAAGGCTTCATCTTAATACTCGAATGATAAATGTTATTATAAGCAAATAAGCAACTGAATAATCCTCTCGAACTGGCCATTAGTTTATGGATGGAAGGTTGTACTAAGGTCCACCTGAGTAACCAACTCCTCCTGAAAAGCTCTCCAAAACCTAGAAGTAAATGTAGAACCCAGATAAAAAATAATAGATATGGGTACACCATGCAAAGAAACTATCTCAGGCATATCGGTCTAGGCTAACCTCTCAACACTGAAAGAAATCAAAACAGGAATGAAATGCACTAACCTTGACAATTAATCCATGATGACCCAAATACCATAGGAACCATTCGAAGTACAAGGTAAACCACTAACATAATCCATAGTAATCCTCTCGTATTTCTACTGGGGAATGGGAAATCTCTTAATCAACCACCTAGACCCTAATGCTCAACGTTTACCTACTGACAACATAGGAAACAAGCAGCAAAATTTGCAATATCTCTCTTCATGCCACTCTACTAATATTGTTGTCTCAAATAACTACACATCTTTGTTGTGCCCGGATGAATAGAATATCTATAGTTGTGAGCCTCATCCAAAATCAACAGGATCAACTTATCAATCCACAAAACACAAATACATCTATAAAATCTCAAAACACCCTCAGAATCTAGGGTAATCCTCTCAGACTCACATGTCACTGCCTGATCACAAAGGAAGAAAAGCTTGCTATCCTCATACTTATAATCCTGAATTTTCTCAACAAGTTAATACCTTTCCTCAACATTAGAAAGAATTCTCCTAGGGTCTAAAATATCAAGGCAAACCATCAAGTTGGCTAAGGACTGAATGTCCCATGCCTAAGGCCTTTGAGAAGCTGAAATATAAGCCAACCTACCCATACTCACTATCTTCTGACTCAAGGCATCTTCTACTATATTAGCCTTGCTCGGATGCTTCAAGATAGAGATGTCATAATCCTTAAGAAACTCCATCCATCTACGTTGTCTAGAATTAAGCTATCTCTGGGTCATAAAATGCTAAAGACTGGAATGATCAGTGAAAATCTAACAATACATACCATAAATATAATACCTCCAAATCTTAAGCGCAGAAACTACCGCTGCAAACTCTAAATCATGAGTAGGGTAGTTGCGCTTGTGCTCCATAAGTTGTTTCAAAGTATAAGCAATAACATGACCCTACTGCATCAAAACACAACCTAGACCAATACCAAAAGCATCACAATACATGATGAATCCCTCACCCTCAATAGAAAGAGTTAGAATAGGAGATAAAGTAAGAAAATCCTTGGGCTTTCTAAAGCTTAACTCACACTCTTTGGACCTTTGGAAAGGAACCTCCTTCAAAATTAATATGGTCATTGGTGTGAAATAGTAGCAAAATCCTTAATGAATCATCATTAATAACTGGCCAAACCAATGAAACAATGAACCTCAATCAGAGATATGGGTCTAGCCCAATTATGAATCATGTTAATCTTAGTTGGGCCTACCATAATACCATCTTTAGACACCACATGCCAAGAAATATCACTGACTTATGCCAAAACTCACACTTAAAAAACTTTGCAAAAAACACATGATATCAAAATACTAGAGCACAATCCTCAAATATTACGCGTGCTCCTCTCTACTCCTCAAATACATAATGATTTCATCAATGAACACAATCACAAAGGAATCCAAGTAGGGTCTGAACACTCGGTTCATTAAATGCATAAATTTGGCTGGGGAATTAGTCAAGCCAAATGATATAACCAAGAACTCATAGAGACCATAGTGGGTCCTAAAGGCTTGGGATATCCTCAACTCGAATCCTTAATTGATGGTAACTAGATCTCAAACCAATATTAGAAATTACCGCTACACCCTGAAGCTAGTTAAATAAATAATTAACATGAGGCATAGGATAACAGTTCTTAACTGTCACCTTATTAAGTTGTCTATAATCAATACATATACGCATGCAATAATTTTCTTCTTCACAAACAACACAAAATATCCCCCAAGGAGATAATTTTGATCAGATATAACCCATACTAAGAATATCCTGAAGCTGAAAATTTAGCTCCTTAAGCTCGGCGGGAGTCATACGATAAGGTGCCATAGAAATAAGTCAGAAAAAAGGCTTAAGATCAATAACAAACTTAATCTCAAAGGAAAGGGGTAATACTAAGAATGTCGATAGAGAACACATTAGGAAACTCATAAACTATAGGAACAAAGTCAAGTGATGGACTTTTCAAACTAGTATAAAAAATATAATTGAAATAAGACTCGTAACTCCTCGAAATAAGCCTCCTAGCACACATATAAGAAATAACCCCCATCAGCTTCATGGCTAACAACTCCTTACCACACGACTAGGGGTATATCAGGCATGGTTAAGGTAATAATCTTGTCAAAACTATCCATGACCGTATGATAATGGATAACCAGTCCATGCTAAGAATCACATCAAAATCCACCATATCTAGAATAATAAGATCAACATAAGTATCAACATGTTTAAAAGTCTCAACATCGGATCAAACAATCGATCCACTACTAAAGAATCACCCATGGGAGTAGATACATGCAAGGGGATAGATAATAAATCCCAAGATAACTCTAACCATAGAGCATGATAAGAAGATACATAAGAATAAGTGTATCTAAAATCAATTAAACAAGGTTAGACTGATGGCACACCAAAATCATACCTATAATAACAGCATACAAAGTTTCAGCCTCAGGTCTAGCTATTACATACAACTGAACATTCCCGCCACCTGGCTGGGCTCCTGACTGACTTCCTATCCTTCCTACCTGAGAACCTACTTGAGTACCCTGGAAACTACCCCTAAAACACTAAGAACCACCTATAGCTGAGAGATGAATTGCTCTAATAGGGGGACACTCAGAGCTAAAGCAACAATTACCCCACAACTAGGGAAAATCTCACAAATAGTGACCATAAGCTCCACAACTATAGCATGCCAACTAAGTTGAACCAGAACCAATAGATTCATCTGACCTGAAATAACCACCACGTCTAGAATCACCAAAAAATGAACCTATCAAATACTGAACACTGCCCTAACTAGGGTTATCACTAGCACTTAACTGACCTTCATTAGTAATCTGAAGCACTATTTGAATAGGTCGACTAGGCTGACTCTAAGTATGATAGGATTGACATAGAAGATATATAAAATAAAAATGTCTACCTCTAAATCAAGAAATATTAGGGCTCCTACTAAAATTACCCTGATGTCTTGGCCTCTTATCGCTTCCCCCATTAGCCTCACGATGTGTCTCCTTAATAAGTTGAGAATGATTAAAAAACTCAGCAAAAGATCTACCCATAGCAACCAAACTTTAAGTAGACATACAAAGGGGAAGTCTCAACCCTCGAATAAAGCAACAAACTCTCTCATACCCAGTATCCAGAATAGAAGTTTCATAATTGGCCAACTCATAAAAATGATCCTCATACTCTGCAACAATCATAAATCCCTTCTCAAATCTATAGATTTGATCTCTCAAAATATCTCTAAGGCTACGAGCCATGTACTTCTCAAAGAATATATCAGAGAACTGAGCCTATGTCAAAGGAGAATATGTAGCTGGTCTAGAATCATTATAACCTCTCCACCAATGTTGAGCAGTCATATCAAATTGAAATATGGTGTAGTCCACACCACGAGTCACAACTAGGCCTAAATTATGGAGCCTATCCTCATAAGAAATTAAAAACTCATATGCATCCTTGCTCGGAGCACTAAAAAACCTATGCTAAGTTAATATCAAGGATCTACCCAACATCTTCTTCTCCTCAATAAACATAGAAGGTTGGGAAACCACTAGCTAAGCAACTATTGGTAGATAAGGAACCTCAACTCTAGGAGTCACATCTACATGTTACGTCTCTGCCTCATTACCACACTGATCCCAAGACTATGCAGTATCAAATAGCCCACCACCAATTAACCCCAAAATATAAACCAACGCATCTCTAAACATTGAGGAAAAAAAAACCCTGGTTGCGCCTGTGTTGGTTACTGGCCCATTTCTAGCTTAGTAGAAGAATCTCTAGCTTAAAAGCTGAAATAGGGTTTGGTAGAGGACCCCTATCTTGGCCCCTAGATAGGGACACATCTGATGTCTTTCCATGACTTATGGTTCATCTATAAATAAGAGAAGGATCCCTAATCTTGTCTTGGGACCCTCATCACGTGTAGCAGTTGCACATGTCCTAGCTATCTACGAAAGAGTGAATTCAAAGAAGTGTTCTATAAACCAACTCAGACTCATAGCACGAACGTAGTGAAAGAAGTTAAGAACTCCAAAGAATGTTCCATAGAGTCCCGAAGATAGGAAATGGACATCATCATTTCAAATCGTAGGACTCGATTAGGCATTTTCTCTTATACCAACAATACTGACATAGCCTAAGATCAGATTAAAAACTTTCACGACCTAATTTATGAGTCATGATGTAACCTAATCTATGTATCTAGTAGGAAACACAAACTGTAACCTGGATTTAAATACAATGGGTTAATGTAGGACCCGACAAAGTTCCCTCGTAGTCCGAGCCTTAGAGCGTGTCAAGTGAAGTATAATTCCGGCCCTAAAAGATTGAGAAGTGACTTCCCAAGTGATTGGTGTTTAAACCATATAGAATTTTCTTAAATTTGACTTTTTGTCATGGATAGAATTGAATTATTTTTCCAACATTACCAATTTCATCCAAATCTGGTATCGTGGTAAGAAATTATGATCATTTTACAGAGAGTTATCAAAACCGCACAGGTGCGACAGATGATCCAATGGACCGTCAAGGCTGCAATGGACCATTGCTGAGACCGCCACCACAAAGTCAGTATGGTCTCATCCTAGCCATCGTGTGACAGACTGTCAGACCTGCGATGGACCATCGATCCAACCGTTGCATCGAGGCAGTGTGTCCATTTTTTGGTCATCGTGCGATGGATGACCCGACAGACAATCGAACTTGCGACGGACCATAGAACTTACGATGGATCATTGAACTTACAACGTACCATTACTCAAAAAATCGCAGACCCTGTTTAGTATTTTTAAATCCTTTTTAAAAGGGGTTTTTGGGTTTTTTCCCTTTTAACCCTCAGATATATTACAAACGAACTTGATAGCCTCATTATTTCTCAAAACATCCAAAGGCTAGGGTTTCTCCCTCAAGAGCAAATCTAAAACCCATCCCCAAGAAATCTAAGAACTCACCATAGATTCAGCAAATTGAGTTGAGATTTGAGTTCCCGAAGTTCAAGGGTTGCAAGAACCCTCTCTCAATAGTAAGAAGAAGAGTTTAAAGAAATCTTGTTCATCCAATTTCATAATCTAAAGTATGTGGGGTTTTGAACAAGGGTAATCCTTTCATCCTTGTGTCCAAAGGCTTATTTAAAGTATGATTTTCTGTAATGTATGATATTTTACATGAATTTGAATTGGGGGTTTTCACCTATTGTTATTGGTTGCAAGCTTTTGATGTTTCCCTTGTATTGAGAGTATAATGACATTTTTTTTACATATTTTCTTGAGAAATTGCAGCTGGGTCTATACCCCATGATTTTAATCCTTGAGAAGCTAATAGTTGAAATGTTTGAGATATTGAAGTATATGAGTATGTTGAGATTTTGAGACAAATTGCTAAAATTTCCAGATTTCTTAATGAGTTATGAATCTATATGCTATCTAATATGTTTTTGATGAATTTTAACTTGAGATTGAATTATGGGTTATTAAGCCCTACTTGAGACTTGAGATTTTATGAACTCTTATGCTATAAGAACCCATGATTTGAGTATTCTGAGATTATTGAGAAATGTTTTGACCTAATGGTCATTGAGTTTTGAAATCCACTCTACTACATGAGATTACCGATTTGATTATTGGGTTCGTGGTGAACCATGAGATTATTTATAGAAGTGGATTTTTTCAAGATGAGCACAGATAATCTAAACGGAGTAGTATTTAGCACCAAGCGGGTAAGTTACTATAGTTTCTTACCCCAAAACTACGTGCCACCATAGGTTGGGCCTGAGGCCGAGTTTATGATTATTTTTGGGCCTAAGGCCGAGTTCATATTAGGCTTGAGGCCGAGTTTGTTTAGTGATCACTGGACCTAGTTTATACTCCTTGGCAAGGGTGTGACGCCTCTCCCCAACATGAGGTCTCTTCCTTAGGAGGACAAAACATTGGACTCCATGTAGCTCGCATGATTTATGTCGGTCAAGAGAAACTGCCAAAACTAAAGTATTTTCCATTGAGATAAGATATTTTCCTTTAAAACTAAAATACTTTCCCTTGATATGAGTATTTTTCCCTAAACCTTGAAATGAGATATTTTCCTAACGTGAATGAAATGCCTTCAAGTATATTCCAATGTTATATGATTTCGAATTCCAAGTACTTGAGTTCAAAAGATTTATGATTTCTTGAGCATTAAAGAAGATTTACTCTCTATGAGACATATGAATGAGTTGAAAGTATTGTTTAAATTTCATTTAGCCTATGGATAACGAGAATAAGAGAAGATTAACGATTTGAAAGTTAAACTATGATGTATCATGAGATTTGTGTTACATTCTCCATTCTACATGATTCACAAGCTTTACATTTTATACTTATTCAAGCCATGTGAGTCATTACTTATTGCATGCATGATTTGATTAAAGAGTATTGATATTGTTTAATAAAAATGCATGCACCCTCACATACTCAGTACATTCCCAAGTTTTGATCTACATATACGTCTATGTGCTACATTGTCTTATAATGTAGGTTCAGGTGCTCAGTCCCAGCCTCGTCAGTGACTTCCAAGTACCTCTGTCTACTTCCCTACAGTGGAGAGTCCTCATGGTTCTAGGACCTATCATCAGATATTTTAGCATTTGAGAGACCATGTTTTTACTTTTAGTAGAGGCTTTGTCGGACTAGTTATCAGATTGTGGTTGTGTTAAGGTTTTCGGTATTGCTTGGTGATTTGAACTGAGCATTTTCTCTGTATTTCTTTTCATATGATATTACTATGCTAGTTTTTGATTTATTTCATCTTGAAATTAGTGTTATTAGTAGAAATAGGCTCAAAGGGTTAGCTTGGGGCTACTTGTCGCCTTAAGCACCGTGTGACATCTCAGGAGGTGATTTTGGGTTGTTAGAAACTTGTTATCAAAGTCGAAGGTTTTAAGGAGTCCTAGGGATTCTGACAAGCCACGTTGAGTAGAGTCTTGATCATCGTTGTGTAGAACACCATATCTATGAGCAAGAGGCTATGAAACGTTATAGGAAAAAATTGTTTATTCTTTCAGATTCTATTATGCATACAGTTGTCCCTTTCATCTAATAATTCATGCTCTTCTATTTTCATAAAATGCCTCCTCGAAGAGTGAATGTCTATGGAAATAATGATGAGCTACCCTCACCTGTTGATCCTTTGAATGAGATGGTATCTCATGCTGACTTTTAGGCAGCCTTTCAGGCGTTAGCCTAAGAAGTCACCATCAATGGTTGGGCCAATAACTAGGCTGCATTTTCTAATCAACAGGGAGGTGATGTAGCTACTGCTAGGATTCATGATTTCATATAGATGAATCCGCCAGAGTTTTATGGGTCTAAGGTAGATGAGGACCCATAGTTGTACCTTGAGAAGGTGATAATGATCACGCAGGTGATGCATGTTTCTAAGGAAGAAAGTGTTAATTTGGAGTCTTATAGGTTAAAGGACATAGCTTATGACTAGGTTGTATTATGGAGGAAGGGTAGAGGCGAGAATGTCGCTCCTATGACTTGGCAGGTGGTCGAAGATGTATTTTTGGACAAGTTATTTCTTCTTGAGATGAGGGAGGCAAAGACTAAGGATTTTATAAACTTGAGGTAGGGCTCCATGACTGGTAAGGAGTATTTCTTGAAGTTCAATCAGATGGCTATGTATGCTCCTAATTTGATTTCTGGCATCTGAGCTAGTATGAGCAAGTTTGTGACAGGTGTTTTTGGTTTGGTACTGAAGGAGTGTAGGACTGTAATATTGTATAGGGATATGGATCTGTCTAGGTTGATGATATATGCCCAGTAGATAGAGGAGGATAAGATTAGAGAGAGAGAGAGTGAGGGGTAACAAGAGAGCTAGATCTGAGCAGCATGAGTTTAGCCTGCCTAGGTTCCATGGAGGGAACGACCCTCGGTTTTCAATATGTCCGTCTATGACAGAGCCTTTATCAACTAGTCCTCCTATGCCTAGAGGAAGACAGGAGAAAGAGGGTAGATCTTTTGTGTCTAGATCACAGAACAGTGTTGGTAATAGGCCCCGTTATCCTCCTTGTGCTAAATGTGGTAGGGATCATCCTGGTGAGTGTTTCGTAGATATGAGGGGTTATTTTGGTTGTGGAAAGCAGGGCCACAGACTTAGAGATTGTCTTCATGCTACACAGGGGAACAAAGATGCCCGACCTCAGGCATAGGCTACTAGTGCACCAGCTCTGTACCCTGTCCTGCCCCTGCTCAGGGCACTTCATCTAGCACTGCTAGCGGTCAGCGCCAGAATAGATTCTATGCCTTACAATCGCATCAAAAACAGGAGGACTCTCCCGATGTTATTACTGGTATGCTCTGCGTCTTTTGTTTTGATGTTTATGTATTGTTGGGCCTCGGGTCAAGTCTCTCTTATGTGACCCCACTTGTAGCTGTGAATTTTAAAATGTGTCCCAAAAATATTTTTGAACCCTTCCTAGATTCTACACTATTAGGGGAGTCAGTTATTGCTAAACAAGTGTATAGAGATTGTCATGTTACTATTTTTCAAAGAGTCATACTTGCAGATTTGATAGAGTTAGACATGGTGGATTTTGACCTTATTCTGGGTATGGATTTGCTTCATTCTTATTATGCATTTATAGATTATGATATCCATGTGGTCAAGTTTCAGTTTCCTGATGAACCAGTGTTTGAGTGGTCTGGGAGTTCGGTATCTCCCAAGAGTTATTTTATCTCCTATCTCAAAGCCAGAAAGCTAATATCCATGGGTTGCATCTATCACCTAGTTAGAGTCAAAGACACTAAGTTCGAGGCTCCAACTATTCAGTTAGTCAAAATTGTTAATGAGTTTCCAGATGTTTTTCTGGGAGATCTCCCAGGTGTACCTCCTGATAGAGAGATAGAATTTGGGATTGACCTTCTTCCCAATTCTTGGCCTATTTCTATTCCGCCATACTATATAACACCTGCAGAGCTTAAGGAGTTGAAAAAAACTCAAAGATCTTTTAGACAAAGGTTTTATTAGGCCCAGTATTTCTTCTTGGGGCACACCTATCTTATTAGTGCGAAAGAAAGACAGTTCTTTGCGTATGTGCATTGACTATCATCATCTTTACAAGGTCACCATCAAGAATAAGTATCCTCTTCCAATAATGGATGACCTGTCTGATCATTTGCAAGGTGCAAGTTATTTCTCCAAGATAGACCTTAGATCTGGCTATCACCAACTTAAAGTCAGGGAATGTGATATTCCAAAGACAGCTTTCCAAACCTGCTATGGCCACTTTGAGTTTTTAGTCATGTCTTTCGGGATAACCAATGACCCAGCAGCCTTCATAGACCTCATGAACCGAGTATTCAAGAAATATCTCTGTATATTTGTCATTGTCTTCATAGATGACATCCTTGTGTACTCCCATAATGAGAATGACCATGCGAATCACCTTAGAGTTGTCTTGCAAACTCTTAGAGACCACCAGTTATTTGCCAAATTCAGTAAGTGAGAATTTTGGCTAAGGTATGTAGCCTTTCTGTGTCATGTAGTTTCATCCGAAGGTATTAGAGTTGATCTCTAAAATACAAAAACTATAAGAAATTGGCCTAGACCTATCTCTCTGTCTAACATTAGAATCTTCTTAAGTCTAGCAGGCCTGTACTGTCATTTTCTTGAAGGTTTCTCTTCTATTGTGTATCCCATGACCCGATTGACCTAAAAAAAGTTAAGTTCCAGTGGTCAGATTCCTATGAGAAGAGTTTTTAGAAGTTGATGACTCGACTTACTTCAGCCCCTGTGTTGACTTTGCCTGATGGTACAGATGGTTTTATGGTGTATTATGATGCCTCTAGAATTGGTTTGGGTTGTATGTTAATACAAAGAGGTAAGGTTATAGTCTATGCCTCTAGGCAGTTGAAGCCGCATGAGAAGAATTACCCAACCCATGATCTTGAGTTAGTTGTTGTGGTCTTTTCTTTAAAAATCTAGAGACACTATCTTTATGGTGTCCATGTTGATGTGTTTACTGATCATAAGAGCCTTCAATATGTGTTTACTTAGAGGGAGTTGAATCTTAGGAAGAAGAGGTGGTGGGAGTTGTTGAAAGGCTATGATATGAGTGTGCTGTAGCACCCGGGTAAGGCGAATGTAGTGGCAGATGCCCTTACCAGGTTGTTTATGGGTAGTGTTGCCCATGTTGAGGAAGGTAAGAAAGAGTTAGCTCATGATGTACATTATTTGGCTAGATTAGGTGTTAGGCTGCTTGATTAAGATGAGGGAAGTACTTTGGTGCAGAGTAGCTCCGAATCCTCTTTAGTTTTGGAAGTGAAGGAGAAGCAAGATAAGGATCCTAGTTTGGTCAGATTGAAGGAGACAGTTAAGGACCAAAAGGTAGAGGTTTTCTCCCAATGGGGGAAATTATGTGTTGATATTACAAGGTAGATTGTGTGTTTCATATGTTGATGATCTGAGCCAAAGGATTATGGCTGAAGCACATGGCACGCGGTATTCTATTCATCTCGGTACTACCAAGATGTACCGCGACTTTCGAGAAATCTAATGGTGGAATGGTATGAAGAAGGATATAGCTGAATTCATAGCAAAGTGTGCAATGTGCGAACAGGTTAAGGTAGAGCACCAAAGACCTGGTGGTATGATGCATGAGTTTGGTATACCCACTTGGAAGTGGGAGGTGGTGAATATGGACTTTATGATTGGGTTGCCTCTTTCGCATTATCATCATGATTTGATTTGGTTTATTGTGGATAGGATGACTTAGTCCGCGTATTTCTTGCCCGTGCATACATCTTATACAACTGAGGATTATGCTAGATTGTATATCCAGGAGTTAGTCAGGCTGAATGGAGTTCCCTCGTCTATCATTGGATAGGGGCACTCAATTTACTTCTCAGTTTTGGAGGGCATTTCAGCAGGGTCTTGGTACCCAAGTTATTTTGAGTTCCGCTTTTCACTCATAGAAAGATGGTCAGGGTGAGAGAACCATTCAGACCCTAGAGGATATATTGCCGGCGTGTACTCTTGATTTCAAAGGTAGTTGGGATGAGCATTGGCCATTGATAGAGTTTGCCTATAACAACAGTTACCATGCTAGCATCGGGAGGGAACTATTTGAGGCTTTGTATGGTAGGAGATGTAGATCACTCGTAGGTTGGTTTAAGGTGGGAGAAGCTGCTGCGATCGGGCCTGATGCAGTGTTTAAAGCTAGGAAGACATTTAAGTTAATTAGAGAGAGGTTAAAGACCACCCAGAGTCATCAAAAGTCTTATGCCGATGTGAGGAGAAGAGATCTTGTGTTTGAAGTGGGTGATTTGGTATACTTGAAGATTTCACCTATGAAAGGGGTAAATAGGTTTGGTAAAAAAGGAAAGCTTAGTCCCCGTTATGTTGGCCCGTATAGAGTTTTGAGTCATATTGGTAAAGTAGCCTATGAGGTTGAGTTTCCTACAGAGTTTTTAGTTGTTCATCCTGTGTTCATGTCTCCAAGCTTAAAAAACATATTGGTAATTCCATTGTAGTAGATCCCTCAGAGAGTGTGATATTCAGAATGTTCTTTCCATCGATGAGATTTCTGTTGAGATCCTAGATTTTCAGATTCGTAGACTAAAGAACAAAGAAGTTCCCTTCGTCAAAGTTTTGTGGCAGAACCAGTCTGTTGAGGGTGCTACATAGGAGGAAGAAGCAGACATGCGATTCAAGTACCCGCACCTTTTTTCCGCGAATTCAGGTCAATCTCAAGGTATTATTCTTCCTTAATTCAGCCCTTCTAACCAAAAGTGCAGCTATGTATCTATTCTTGAATGAGTTCTTGCAATTTCTGATGTATTCAACAGTTTAGAGAGATTCAGCTATATTTACTCTATTTTTTTCCTGTGTTCCTATTCTAACTAGAAACATTCGAGGATGAATGTTTTCAAAGGGGAGATATTGTAAGACCCCGAAAAGTTCCCTCGTAGTTCGAGCCTTAGAGCGTGTCAAGTGAAGTGGAATTCTGGCCCTAAAAGATTGAGAATTGACTTCCCAAATGATTGGTATTAGGGTGAGAAGTTATGATCGTTTTAGTGAGAGTTGTCGGAACCACCCAAGTACGACAGACAATCCGATGGACCGTCAAGGTTGCGATAGACCTTCGCCACTAAGGCAGTGTGGTCTCATCCTGGCCATCGTGCGACGGATGATCCGATGGATTGTCGGACCTGCAACGTCGATCCAACCATTGCATTGAGGCAGCATGTCCCTTTTTTGGTCATCGTGCGATGAATGACCCGACGGACCGTCGGACTTGCGATGGACCATCGCTTCTATCTTTGCAAACCCCGTTCAGTATTTTTAAGTCCTTTTTAAAAGGCACTTTTGGGTTTTTTCCCTTTTAACCCTCGGATATATTCCAAACGAACTTGATAGACTCATTATCTCACAAATCATCCAAAGGATAGGATTTCTCCCTCAAGAGCAAATCTAAAACCCTTCTCCAAGAAATCCAAGAACTCACCATATATTCAACAAATTGAGTTGAGATTTGAGTTCCCCAAGTTCAAGGGTTGCAAGAACCCTCTCTTAAGAGTAATAAGAAGAGTTTAAAGCAAGCTTGTTCATCCAATTTCATAATCGAAGGTATGTGGGGTTTTGAACAAGGGTAATCCTTTCATCGTTGTGCCCAAAGGCTTATTTAAAGTATGATTTTTTGCAATCTATGATACTTTACATGAATCTGAATTGGGGGTTTTCACCCATTGTTATTGGTTGCAAGTATTTGATGTTTACCTTTAATTGAGAGTCTAATGGCATGATTTTTACATGTTTTCTTGAGAAATTGCAGTTGGGTCTATACCCCATGATTTTAATCCATGAGAAGCTAATAGTTGAAATGTTTGAGATATTGAAGTATATGAGTATGTTGAGATTTTGAGAAAAATTGCTGAAATTTCCAGATTTCTACATGAGTTATAAATCTATATGCACTTTATTATGCTTTTGATGAGTTTTAACTTGAGATTGAATTATGGGTTATTAATCCCTACTTGAGTCTTGATATTTAATGAACTCTTGTGCTATAAGCACCCATGATTTGAGTATTCTGAGATTATTGAGAAATGTTTTCAACTAATGGTCATTGAGTTTTGAAATCCACTCTACTACATGAGATTACTGATTTGATTATTATGTTTGTGGTGAACCATGAGATTATTTCTAAAAATGAATTTTTATGAGATGAGCACAGATAATCTAAAGGGAGTAGTATTTAGAGACAAGTAGGTAAGTTACTACAGTTTCTTACCCCAAAACTACGTGCCACGTAGGTTGGGCCTGAGGCTGAGTTTATGATTATTATTGGGCCTAAGGATGGTTTTATATTAGGCCCGAGGCCGAGTTTGTTTAGTGATCACTGGACCTAGGTTATACTCCTTGGCAAGAGTATGATGCCTCTCCCCAACGTGAGGTCTCTTCCTTAGGAGGAAAAAATGTTGGACTCCATGTATCTCGCATGATTTATGTCGGTTAAGAGACACTCCTTAAACTAAAGTATTTTCCATTGAGATAAGATATTTTACTTTAAAACTAAAATACTTTCCCTTGATATGAGTATTTTTCCCTAAATCATGGAATGAGATATTTTCCTAATGTGAATGAAATGGCTTCAAGTATATTCCAAAGTTATATGATTTCGAATTCCAAGTACTTGAGTTCAAAAGTGTTATGAGTTCTTGAGGATTAAAGAAGATTTACTCTCCATGAGACATATGAATGAGTTGAAAGTATTGTTTAAAGTTTCCTTTAGCCTATGGGTAATGAGAATAAGAGAAGATTACCGATTTCAAAGTTAAACTATGATGACTCACAAGATTTGTGTTACATGCTCCATTCTACATGATTCATGAGCTTTAGATTTTATACTTATTCAAGCCATGTGAGTCATTACTTATTGCATGCATGATTTGATTAAAGAGTATTGATGTTGTTTTATATAAATGCATGCACCCCCATATACTCAGTACATTCCCAAGTGTTGATCCACATATACATCTATGTGCTACATTGTATTATAATGTAGGTTCAGGTGCTTAGTCCCATCCTCATCAGTGACTTTAGAGTACCTCAGTCTACATCTCTATAGTGGTGAGTCCTCATGGTTCGAGGACCTATCATTAGACATTTTAGTATTGGAGAGAATATGTTATTACTTTCAGTTCATTTTGTGTCAGTTGGGGACCTGTCCCAATGGCTCTCTAGTTCATGGATTAGTAGAGGCTTTGTAAGACTAGTTATTAGATTGTGGTTGTGTTGAGGTTTTCGGTATTGCTTGGTCATTTGGACCGATCATTTTCTACGTATTTCCTTTCATATGATATGACTATGCCATTGTTTTAATTATTTCATCCTGAAATGAGTGTTATTAGTAGAAAAAATCTCAAAGGGTTAGCTTCGGGCTACTTGTAGCCTTAAGCACCGTGTGATGTCCCTGGAGGTGATTTTGTGTCGTTACAGTTAACTTGGTGGAAAATGCCCAACATAGGGGGAAATCAACAAGATAACTTATAAATAGCAGGGTATTTGAAATAGATAAAGATAGTCAATATAGATACTATCCCACGACCTTCTAGATCCAATACAAGAGCATCTAGTAATAATAATACAACCCAAGTATCTAGAACATTCAACAACATTCTTCTTGAAACAAAAGACTGAATATAGAAAGATTGAAGAAAATAGGATACTCCAACTCCAAGACCTCTCTCTATCTCTGAATATTAACACAGAATGAACATCGATCAATAACGGCAACTAGTACTCAAATCTGGACCAAAAAGGTACAAAAGTATTGTATTAGTATGAAAACCATGAGTACTCAGTAGGAATCTTCAGTCGACTAATCCAAAATCATGATATAAAAATAATAAAATACAACATAGCATAACTAAGTCAAAGCATAGACAAACCTGAAGAAACTCTTACATCGTTGTGCATAAGTAATTAATAACCCAGAATGATAGAATAACATAACATAAAGCATCAACACAAGCAGTCATAACCAAAAAATTGGCTCCCATATTCAAATTAGTGTAGAATATTAAATAACCCATCATAAGCCCCCATAAGCCTAGAAAGTACAAACAAGATACGGCAATCCACCAGCGTCATTTATCAAATCTTATAATCCAATTGGAATTCATTCAAGTCATGACACACTATAACCATCAATTGTCTATATTTATCATTTTCCAATTAGTAAACACTTAACAACTAACCATCATGCAACACTAATCATCATGTATCAATAAATCATCCCTTTTTCAACTAAATGTTACTTATTAACTATTCTTTATATAACATCTAATCATCACTTTTCAACAAGTCATTATTTACCAACTAACCAATATTTTTCAACTAGCCAATACTTATCAACTAATCATTATATCACTAGTGTCTATTCATATGATACTACATTAGAACTATTTCCTCGTTTTCAACTTAGCTAGATTATCAATCTCACACCTTCTTGTCATAATATCATAATAAGTATATCATCAAAGAATAACACATATAGTAGGACTCAAATCGGTATTGATATTTAATAATATCCTCTTAAATATCATCATAAACTTCTTTCGGTCTTGTCGGTCATGTATATATCATCATAATTATTATTCATCTTTGTTAGGCATATGTATTATCATAAATATCCTCCGGCCTTGCTGGGTATATATCATCATAATCATCCTCTGGCCTTGCCGGGTATATATCATCATAATCATCCTCTGGCCTTTCCAGGTATATGTATCATCATAATCATCCTCCGACCTTGCCAGTCATATGTATAATTGTAATACCCCACAAAATTCTTAGCTTAATTTAGTCCTTTCATCTTATTAAGGGGTCTCAGACATAGAAAATTCTATCTAAGTATTCAGACTTAGTGTTATTTTAGCCTTTGAAAGTTGGATATCTTATTTCGCAACCATTACGTCCATTAAATTTTGATATTTGAGTTAATTTATGATCAGGAATGTCAATAGGTGCTCTCGAACAGGTTTTGGATTCTTCGGACCTCGTTTAGACCGTGTTCGAAAGACCAAAATAGTGAGTCGACACAATATTTACGCATAGCATTTTCCATCGCGTCGATAGATAATTTTCCCTCAACTCAGTACAATTTCCAGTAAATCAATACAGAATCTACACGGTCCATTGGCTATCGCATCGATGGAAGTAATGCAGTACATCAGCCTGCACATTGATAATTCAATTTTTCAGTAATTAAAAGACCGCATCCTTAGGGGTAAATGGGTCATTTCCCCACCCCCTATTCTACCCTAAAACATGAGATTCAACCCTCAATAAGAAAAATATACTTGCTTTCTCTCAAAATCTCTCAAGAACAAACCCCTAGGGGGATTAATTTCAAATCAAGAACTCAAGAAACCACCACCAATCTTTCATGATTTAGAAACCAAGGTATGTGAAGTGTTCATCCAAGGGTTCCTTCCACCCTTGGAGTTCAAGAAACCTTTTTGAAACTACAAGTTAAGGGTTTAATGAAATTTATGATTTGATTTGAATATGTTCATGATTATTATGTTGATGGGGTTTTCTAATCCATGATTTGTTGCAAGATTGATGTGAAATAATTTACTATATGTGTAGAGTCATGTGAATTCATGCTAAATCCTTGAGTTTGTGAATTTGATGTTGAAATTGTGATGCTCTGATGTTGTCTAGTGTTGTGTGTATGTACTATTCCCTCCAAGTGTTTGATGAATTGTTCATATGAGTTGAATTATTAAATTATAGCATGCTAACATGTATTCCCCATTCATGCACAAGTTAATGCATTACAAGTGTTTGAGTAAATGTCTCTATGAATGAACTATGGACTAGTATGCATTGTTATGACTTTTACGACCATGCTATGCTCTACTTTTCATGCTATCGAGTCTTGGGGGTATTTATACCTGACAATTTAGTTGTTTAAATAGAGCCAGCGTCAGTTACAGATAATCTAATTGATATTATGGTTAGTAGTACTCTCAGTCAGTTAAAGGACACAGGAAAATTCAGTAGTACTCAGTAATTAGTTTTAGTTCAGTATTCAGTTCAGAAAATAGTAGTATCCAGTTCAAAACTCAGTAAACACAGTCAGCTCACAAAATTCAGTCAATAATCAGTCCAGTTCAGTTTGGTAAAATCAGTTCAGTTTAGTTATATGGTACAATCAGTAATAGTTCAGTACAACCTAGTACAGTTTAGAATTCAGTCTAGTGTCTATTCAATTGGGAGTAGAATTCAGCACTGAGTGAACCTAAGGATGGGGACTCACCTGCCAGTAGAGGGTGAAATCCTTAGAAGTAATCCTTTCATTCCAGAACTACGTAGCTAGTGTAGGTTGAGATACTTCCCTGCAAGACTAGGGTTGATATATCTCATTTGAATTTTCCTACCAGTTAGGGTTGATAAAAGAGCTTTCTATCAAAGAGGGTTAACTCACATCTTGTCCTTACTCGTGGCACGATATTTACACCCTTCCAACTGGGGTTACATGTTGGACCCCAAATCAGTTATAGAAGGGGCATGTCAGTTATATGATTACATCTCATAGTATCAGTTTTAGATCCAGTCTCAGTATAGAACACAATTTAGTTCTATAGATTCAGGATTGTCAAACACAGTCAATCAGCTCAGTAGAGTTCCACAGATTCAGGACTATCAGATACAGTCATTCAGTTATCAGTAATTCAGTATCAGAATACTTAGATATTAGTTAATCAGTATTCAGACTCAGTATCCAATGTTATCATGATTTTAGTTACAGTATACGTAGTAATGCATGTACTCTTATTAAGTCATATTCATGATATTCAGTTAGTAATTTTCATGCATATTAACCCATGCATTTCTTCCTACCTCACTGAAAATACTAGTATATTCAAAGTATCAACATACTTTTCTCTTATGCTATGATGTCTTATATCATAGGTTCAGATGCATGTACTCCTGAGCACCCTTAACAGTTTAGATTCATAGCATATAGAGTTAGTGGTGAGTCCTCATAGTTTGAGGATGTGATTATTTATTTTAGCATTTCAGTTCATTTTTAGTAGTCAGAGTTAGTTGGGTTTTGTCCCATCAACTCCATAGTTTAGAATGTTTAGAGTCTTTTCAGACTAGAGTATTTTCAGACAATTGTTCAATTTTCAGTATTGATGTTCAGTTTTGGTATTGGGATACCATATTCAGTATTATTTATAGTATTGATTGTTATGGCCAGTTTTCTGCCTATTTTCTGCATATTTTACAGTATCATTTTTTAGCTATTGCAGCATGAACCAGTCATGGGTTAGCTTATTGTCCTTCGAGATTATGAGTACCGTGTAGTGTCTGGGGTATAGACTCGGGGCATATCAAGCTTGGTATCAGAGTCTAAGGTTCAATAGAGTCCTAGGAAGTCTGAAGCTGCATCTAGTAGAGTCTTGTACATATGTGTGTTGTACGCCACACTTATGGATAGGAGGCTACGTAATTTTTTAGAAAACGTTTCCCTTCTATCAGTATTCATGTCATGCGAATGAGCATGAGCTCCATATAAATTTTCATTCTAATCCTTTCTCTACCGCTTACAGAATATGCCTCCAAAGAGGACTAAGAGAAGAGGCACATGAGACTAGTCATAACCTTAGCCCGTTCAGGCAGATCCCCTAGATGAGTATGTTTGTCATGCAGAATTTAGGGTTGTATTCACTACTCTAGCCAATTCAGTGGCAACTCAAAATGAATGGCCAGTTGTTGTTCCAGCCAACCTAGTGGCAAATACTACTTCACCTAAGATTTAGGACTTCACCCTAATGAATCCTCTCTTATTCTCAGGTTCTAAGTCTGAAGAGGATCCATAGGAGTTCCTCGATTAGGTTCAGAGAGTCACAAATATCATAGGAGTGACTTCCAGTGAGAGTGTTGAGTTAGTCGCCTATCAGCTACAAGATATAGCCCATTTGTTATTTAAGCAGTGAAAGGTAGACAGGGGTGCACATACAGAGCCCATAGAATGGGAAGAGTTTGCCATGGCCTTCTTAGATAGATTCTTTCCCTTAGAACTAAAAAAAGACTAAGTGTTAGAGTTCATCAATCTCAAGCAAGGCAGTATGAGTGTGAAAGAATATTCCCTCAAGTTTACTCAGTTATCCAGGTATGCTCCTCATGTATTAGTAGACAATAAATCCAGAATGAGCAAGTTTGTGTCTGGAGTATCGAATAGAGTGATTAAGAAGTGAAGGACTATGATGATAATTAGGGAGATGGACATATCTAGGCTTATAGGCCATGCTCAACAGATTGAGGAATATAAACTTAATAAGAAGGAGAGAGAAAATAAGAGATCCATAACGAGTAGCTTTAGTTTTGCCTAGCCAAGGTAAGTGGGTGGTGACCATTATCGGTTTAGTTAGAAGTTTTTAGCCCTAGTTCTATTTCAACTAGTACACCAGTACCAAGGTTAAGGAATGACAGTCATAATGGGGTGCCAGGCTCCAAAACCCAGAGTAGTGCAAGCGGTGTTCGTACTAATTTGCTTTTCGAAGATGTGGTAAAAATCATTAGGGTATGTGTAGATCGGGCAGTGATGTATGTTTTGGATGTGGCGAGTCATGTCACAGAGTTCGAGACTGTCCTAAGGCTGGTCTACGAAGTCAGCATAGTCATTCTTCAGCTCAGTTTAGTCGCTCGAATCAGTAGGGTGCCACTTCCAGTGTTGCCAGTGGGTAGTGCCCAAATAGGCTTTATGGACTTCAGTCCAGGCAAGATTAGTAAAGTTCCCCTGATACGTTCACTGGTACGTTATAGACCTTCCATTTACATGTTTATGTCTTATCAGATCCAGGAACCTTTTTGTCTTTCGTAACTCTTTGCATAGCAATTAACTTTAAAGTCAGACCAAATATTAACAAAACCTTTCTCAGCCTCCACCCTAGTGGGTCAGTCTATCATAGACCGACAGGTATACATGAACTTTCCAATTATAATATCTGAGGATGTCAGGAGACCAAATTTTAGTAGTAATATTAGTATTTGTAGAAAAATAATAGGTGGGAATGATACCCAACCCGTCTTTACCTCAGTTTAAAGTTTTGTACTTCAGTCATCATGATACCTACACATTTTTTATGTCTCAACTCTATGAATATAGCTTATATTCACGCACTTTCCATAGAATCCTGTGCATTTCTAGTTCTTAGTATGAGGAGTTCCAGTTTACTCAGTAGTACGAACCATGTTCCATGAACACGGAAACTCCAAACTCAGGTCATGCAGATCATGACTTCTGCACTCATGCCTTACAGTGTGTTCAGTCCCAGTTACCATCTAAATCGTATTCTCAGTTATAGCCTTAGTTATAGTATCAGTCTCAGTCCAGTAATCAGATCAGAAACTCAGTTCTGTTTCAGGTTTGCTTGGCCATATTGTACAGTTATCAGTTACTCAGTTATTAGTATTTCAGTAACTCAGTTTACAGAATATTTCAAAACAATGTTATATGCTTGGTCTTGCATTCTAAGAAAATACAGTTTTCACGAATTAGTGCTCCGTTATCTCATGTTACTCAGTCAGTCCCTTCCTCGTAAGCATGATATTCTACAGTTTTAGTCCAGTTATTCAGACTAAGTACACTTCATCCTTGCAGACCCAGTATTCAGTTATTAGTCATTCAGTTAATCAGATAAGTTAGTATATTTATGCATTCATGTTCAACACCTATTTGAATACTTTCAGTAGTATCAGGTGAAGTGTTGTAATAAGGTAGAGTGTGTAGTTGAAACATTGTTAGAGAAAAGCTCCAGTTGAGAATAAGTTTTCAGTATGAGTTAGTCCGTAAAGCCAGTAATTCTTTTTAGCAGTCAGGCAGACAAGGTCGTATGGTTTGGTTTTCCATCTTTCTATCTAATCTCACTATCTTAAGTCTAATGAATGTAACTATTATGAGGTAGAGCACACAGGTAATTTCGTGCTTGGTTTAGTTCATATATCATGTCGCAGTTTCAGATCCCAGATATTCAGTCACGATTCAGTTCATAGGTGCCTTGTGCATCGCCTCAGCTTTTCTTCAGTATCTAAGCCAAGCCAGTGTTCTTTGAGGGACATAATGTCCCAAGGGGGATATGCACTATAACCCCAAGCTTTTATGTCCTAAACCTCTAGTTCTCTTAATATAATGAATTCAGTTTGGAATAGTGGGTACTCATAGATTGACCTTCAAGTTCCAATCTAAGTCGTAAGCCATGTATTCAAGGGGGCTCAGTTCAGTTCACAATATTTAGTTTATGTATAATGTTCCAGTCTCAATCCTGTTCTTATGTTCCCATTCATGCGTACTCCAAAAATGATCTTAGGATTAATCAGTATATTTTTTAGTTTTTCCTTGATGTTACTCAGTTCCATGTTCATATTACCTTTACAAACTTGGTATCGGTTATTATTGCATATTCAGTCATGCATTCATGCATCAGTTCAGTCATGAATTCATGCATCAGATATGCATGTTCAGTTTGAGAAAATTTAGCTTATCTGAAATCCCAGTCATGCATTCACGAATCATCTCAGTCATGTACTCATGCATCAGATATGCATGTTCAGTATGAAATTCATTATGTTAGTAATGTCTGTCATATAATAATTTTTTAGATGTTCATGTTCAGTAATTAAGTTCAATCTACAAGTATTCTCAGCTTAGTCAGTCTCATTCGAGGAAGAATGTTCCCAAGGGGAAGAAAATGTAAGACCCCACAAAATTATTAGCTTAATTTATTCCTTTTAAGCTTGTTAAGGGTTCCCATACTTATAAAATTCTATCTAAGTATTCAGACTTAGTGTTATTTTAGCCTTCAAAAGTTGGCAATCTTATTTCGTGACCTTTACGTCCATTAAATGTTGATATTTGAGTTAATTCATGATTAGGAATTTCAATAGGTGCTTCTGGACAAGTTTTTGATTTTTTAGACATCGTTTAGACCATGTTCGAATGATCAAAATAGTGAGTCAATGTGATCTTGATGCGTTGCGTCGTCCATTGTGTCATTAGGTAATTTTTCCCTCCGCTCAGTTCAATTTACATAATTTAGCAACCAAGGTGTGTGAAGTGTTCAACCAAGGGTTCCTTCCGCCCTTGGAGTTCAAAAAACCTTTTTGAAACTACAAGTTAAGGGTTTAATGAAATTTATGATTTGACTTGACTATGTTCATGATTATTATGTTGATGGGGTTTTCTAATCCATAATTATTTGCAAAATTCATGTGAAATTATTTATTATATGTGTAGAGTCATGTGAATTCATTCTAAAGCCTTGAGATTGTGAATTTGGTGTTGAAATTGTGATGCTCTCATGTTGTCTAGTGTTATGTGCATGTACGATGACCTACAAGTGTTTGGTGAATTGTTCATGTGAGAAGAATAATGAAATTATAGCATGCTAACATGTATTCCCCATTCATGTACAAGTTAATGCATTACAAGTGTTTGAGAAAATGTCTCTACGAAAGAACTATGGACTAGTATGCATTGTTATGACTTTTATGACTATGCTATGCTCTACTTTTCATGCTATCAAGTCCTGGGGGTATTTATACCCGACAATTTAGCTATTTACCTAGAGCCAATGTCAGTTATAGAATACTATAAGTCATGTTATGATCAGTAGTACTCTCAGTCAGTTATAAGACTCAAGAAAATTCAGTAGTACTCAGTAATCAGTCTCAGTTCAGTATTCAGTTCAGCACAGAGTAGTATCCAGTTCATAACTCAGTAAACTCAGCCAGTCCATAGAATTCAGCTAGTAATTAGTTCAGTACTCAGAGAACTCAGAATCAATCCAGTTTTGTTTAGTAAATTCAGTTTAGTTCCATTATACACTACGATCATTAGCAGTTTAGTCCAGCCTAGTACAGTTTAGAATTCAGTCCAGTGTCTATTCAGTTGGGAGTGGGATTCAGCACCGAGTGAACCCAAGAATGGGGACTCTCCAGCTAGTAGATGGTGAAATCTTTAGAAATAATCCTTGCATTACAGAACTATGTAGCCTGCATAGGTTGAGATACCTCCTTTCAAGACTAGGGTTGATATATCTCATTTGAGTTTTCCTACCAGTGAGGGTTAATGGAAGAGCTTCCTGTCAGAGAGGGTTCACTCACATCTTGTCCTTACCTGTAACACGATATTGACATTTTTCCAACTGGGGTTACAGGTTGGACCCCAAATTAGTTAGAGAAGGTGCATGTCGGTTCAATGATTATCTCCTATAGTCTCAGTTTTAGATCCAGTCTCAGTATAGAACTCAGTTCAGTTCTACAGATTCAGGACTATCAGACACAGTCTCTCAGCTTAGTTTGGAACTCAGTATAGTTGCACAGATTCAGGACCATCAGATACAGTCATTCAGTTATAATAATTCAGTATTAGTATACTCAGATATCAGTTAATCAATATTCAGACTCAGTATCCAGTGTTATCATGATTTCAGTTACAGTATACGTATTCATGCATGTACTTTTATTCAGTCATATTCATGATATTCAGTTAGTATTGTTAATGTATATGAACCCATGCATTTCATCCTACCTTACTGAGCACACCAGTACATTCAAAGTACTGACACATTCTTTTCTTTGGCGCTATGATGTCTTATATCATAGGTTCAGATGCACGGGCTCCTGAATACCCTTAGCAGTTCAGATTCTCAGCATATAGAGTTAGTGGTGAGTCCTCCTTTTTCGAGGATACGATTATTTATTTTAGAATTTTAGTTCATTTTCAGTTGTCGGAGTTAGTTGGGGACTTGTCCTATCAACTCAACAGTTCTGATAGTTTAGAGGCTTTTCAGACTAGAGTATTTTCAGACAGTTGTTCAGTTTTTAGTATTAATGATCAGTTTTGGTATTGAGATACCATATTCAGTATTATTTATAGTATTGAACCTTATGGCCAGTTTTTCACCTATTTTCTGTATATTTTATAGGATCATTGTTCAGCCATTGCAGCAGGTACCAGTCATGGGTTAGCTTGTGGTACTTCGAGATTATGAGCACTTTGTAGCATTGGAGATACAGTCTTAGGGCATTAAAATAATCAATATCATCATCAATATAGCCAATAGAATAATCAATGGAGTACTTAATAGAATAACCTTGGATATAATATATTAATATAATTAAAATAATAATCAAAATCATGTGTGCTAGCATAACCAATAGCATGATTTCAAATATAGTAAATAAGCACAATCTTTGGCACAATCAATAGCATAATCACAAATATAATTAAGATGCATGCCCTTTAGCATAGTCCATAATGTATACACCAATATAGCCATTTAACATGACCTCTTACATAATCATTATGTACTATCAAGCATCGTCAATAACTTATCAATAGCCTAATTAGTGGCTTGCCCTTAGCATAATAGCTAACTTATCATTAGCTTGGTCAATATCTAGTCCAAGGAATAATCTATAGCTTATTCATAGGATAATCAATGTCTCAATTATCAATGTAGTCAATAAGTATGGCCTCTAGCATTAACAAAAGTTTAAATGCTAATTTATCGATGAGCACGATCACTAGCATAGCTAATATCTCATTCGTTGACTCACTCAATATATCTATTTATGGCTTATCCAATATTATAACCAAGGGATTATTCAATAGTATATTTGGTAGCCCAAATAATAGCTAGATCAATAGCATATAAATTGCTCATCTCAAGATTAACCAATAATTCATTTATATCATTATCGTTAAGAATTACTTCCAACATCATTCCTCACAAACAACAAGTACCAAGGCATCTAACTATCACTAAAATAATCATCATCCTAGGTGTACACAAGCATATCAAAAGGTCCTCAATAACTATCACAAGTCTTGGCCAAAGATGGGTCGAAGAGCCCACTTCTAAATCCCCAAAATTATTTACTAAGCAATGTCTACCCCAGACTAGGATAATTTATCTAAATCTAATTTTTGGATATCTAACATGCCACCACTACCTTTAGGATAGAAATTCCTCCTAATATAGAGCAACTAAATCCATTCCACCAAAGGTATTGGCAATTTGGGTAAGTTTTATACTAAACTCAAGTGACCAAAGAAATCTCCTCACTAATTGAATGACTAAGGTATTTCCACCCTAACAAGAGCCTACGAGGTCAATTTCACCTAAGATAGGAGTAACAAGGCTAATCATGCCCAAAAGAATATCCAAAATAGCCTAAATGATCTAACTAATCCTAAGTATTTCAATTTATCACACCAACACTTAAATCCCATCCCTAATCTAACACAATATCATAAATATACTATGAATTAGCTCAATCTAATAAGGGGTGAAACCTATCCTACCTGGACGTCAAAGAAAGCTCACAAGATATGCCAAATCACCCTTTTTCCCTTCCAAAAACATCCTCATGATGCCAAGCTATCAAAATAACATTATACTCATTAATACAAGAATAATGATACCAATATTTCACTATTGTACTTCGATTCCACAAATCACCTCAAAATCCCATGTGGGGCCTATTTATGGAAAATCATGTTTCCAAAACTAACCCAATGTTCCCACATGCTTAGGGAATCATTAGCCTCAAAAATAGGTTAAATCGATCTAATTTAGGGCTAAAATGAGTCTCTCAAGGTTTTTAGAATTTTGAACAAGAAATGGAAATTTCTACCATGAAAAGCGTAAACTCATACAATAAATTGGAAGATAATCACGTAAACAAGTGTTACACAAGTTCCCAAATCACCCAAAAGCTTTAATTTTAAGCTCTCTCACCATTTAGGGCTTTAGCTCTCTAGAAAATGGATGAAGAATGGGTAAAATATGCAAAAGGGGTACATTTATACCCAAACCAGGTGATCGGGACTCGCTATCACGACCTGATGTTTGTTATCGCTATATAAGTCATCAGATGCAAGAGTTGCGATCGCAGTATTTGCCCTTCACAATTGTGGAACTAGTGGACTATGCAAGGAGTCGTGTTTATGACTTAAAATATCACGATCATCGAACTTTCTACCCTTCTGAAGGAGTCGTGATCGCGGACAAAGCCACCGCGATTGAAATGCACTAGAAACATAGATTCAGTTGAGACTTGGAAATTTTTTTAAGTCTCCGTCAAGTCCTCAGGATTTATCTAAAATCCTATAAACGCAAATGAACTATGTAACCACACCAAATTTGATGTTCCACAATTAATGGTATAGTCAAAATTTTGATTCTGAGTTTATTTCAACAAAAAGTTTGTCCCACACCTAGTATCCAATTTCTTAACTTTTTGACTAATAGGTTGAAATGAGACCGGGCGCCTTGGGACTCGAATAAAAGGCCCACCTGGCCTAAAACTAATATGTCGAAGCTACTAGAATAGTTAGAATTTGCAGTCGAGGTCATTTGACTCAAGGTTTTTCCTAGTGGCCATTTGAAACCAGTGAGGACTTTAAAATATAGAAATGGCTCTAAAAAACAAACGAACTACTCAGAAACTAAACTATCAGTTCCAAAAAATCATAAATAACTTGGAGAAGCTATAGAGAAGCTCTAATAGTGAAAATAAGTGAAAATATAAAAAATAACCTGAAGGTTCATTAAAAGGTAGGTATCGCCTAAACCAGACTCTATGAGGCTTTTGATGGTTGATTGCACTATGAAAAAGTCGGTCAACATCCTGAAAAATGTTTTGGAGAAAGTAGAATAAAACATATTTCTAGATAATTTTGTGATCCTTGTTTGTGAGGCTGGCTTAGAGGTCCCTATTATATTAGAAAGACCTTTCCTAGCCACAGAAAGGCATTAGTCAACATAGATACAAGACAGATGAAGTTTAGACTTAATTATGAGTAGGTTGCCTTTAATGTATATCAATCAATAAAGCATCCAAAGAATATTCATGTGAATTTTAGGATAGATACTGTAGATGAAGATGCATTGGTCACACCCATTAAGAAGAGGCTTAGTGTTTAGGCATTTACAGTTGTGATAATGAATTTTTTATAGTGATGGCATTGATATGCATGATAAGATGATGAATGCATTTATGTACATAGGTTCATACTCTTATGCACTAAATAAGTTGGACCTTGATATAAAAATTAAAGCAACCTCACTAGCTAAAACATCTATTGAGGAGCCACCAGTTCTAGAATTGAAGGCCCTTCTCTCTCATTTTTTTTATGTATATTTAGGTAATAACAATACCTTTTCGATTATTACTGCAGTAAATTTATTAGTGTGGCATGTTGAGACCTTAGTATCAATTTTGCAGAGGTTTAAGAGGGATATTGGTTGGACCATTGTTAACTTAGGTAGAATTCCACCTAAAATTTACACTCATTAAATTTAGCTTGAGCTAAAATTTATACCTAGAATTGAGCATTATTGTATATTGAATCAACCTATACAAACAGTTATGAAGAAATAAATCATTAAGTAGTTAGATGAAGGTTAGGTTTATTCCACTGCCAGCAGCAAATGGGTGAGCCTAGTTCAATATGTGCCAAAGAAGGATTGTATCACTATGGTTCCAGATGAGAATAATGAGTTAATTACTATGAGACCAGTCACTAGATGACGAGTATGCATGGACTACAGGAAGCTGAATACATAGACCCAGAAAGACCAATTTCTTGTGCATTCATAGATAGATATTAGACTATCTTATAGGTAGAGAATGGTATTATTTTCTTGAAGGTTATTAGGGATACAATCAGATTTATATTACTCTAGTGGACTGAGAGAAAATAACTTTCACTTGCATTTAAAAATAATGCCCTTCGATCTTTATAACGCACCCATATCTTTTCAATATTGCATAATGGCTATTTTTTGTGACATGGTGGAGGTCACTATTAAGGTTTTCATGGATGATTTCTCAATTGTGGATGATTTGATTGACAGTTGTTTGGCTCATTTGTCTAATGCCTTGAAAAGATGTAAATAGTGAAATTTGGTGCTAAATTGGGAGAAGTATCACTTCATGATCAAAGAATGGATAGCTCTTAGGCATAGAACTTTTAACAAGGGGATAGAGGTTGACAAGGCTAAGATTGAGGGGATTAACAAATTTTCTCCGCTAATTTCTATGAAGGGAATTACGAGTTTCTTGCGATATCCATTATGTAAATTATTACAGAAGGAGGTAAAATTTATGTTTGATGATTCTTGCCTTAAGTATTTTGAGTTCCTAAAAAAGAGGTTGACTTCAGCATCTATAGTTGCGTCCACTAAACAGTCCTTGTCATTGAAGTGATGTGTAATGCTAGTAGTGTAGCCCTAGGAGAGGTCCTAGGCCAAAGGTGAGAAAATATACTTCATCCAATATACTATACAAGTGAAGCACTAAATCATGTACAAAATAATTATATGGTGACTAACAAGAGTTGCTTCTTGTTGTGTTTTCTTTTGATAAAGTTTGGTCCTACTTGATAGACACCAAATTCATTGTGCACACTGATCATGCTAATCTTAGATACCATACGGTGAAGAAAGATAAAAATTCAAGGCTAATTCGATTGGTACTTTTGCTACAAGAATTTGATTTTAAGGGTAAGGATTGGAAGGGCGCAAAAAACCAAGTTGTAGACTATTTTTCATGCCTAGAGGAGTAAGAAATGCTAAAACTAGGGGATAAACAAGTATTGGCAGCATCAGAAAACTTAATTCCATGGTTTGGAGACTTTGCCAACTATTTGGCAAGTGACCTCGCCCCAGGTAATATGTCATTTAATCATATCTTTGTTTTCTAACATGGTTAAAGGGAAGGTTGGATTTTCTTTCATCTTTGTTTCTAACTTAGTAAAAGGTCGAAATGAAGGTGTTTGGAGGTAAATAATACTTAGTGTATGTAATTATATTCTCAACTTAAATTATGTCTTTGTCTTCTAATTAGGTTGAAGGGAAGTTTGATGTGTGTTAATGTGTTAAATTATGCTTGTTATTGACTTTACCCATCATTTGAGGACTAATGATCCTAAGAAGGGGAGAATGAAATACCTAAAACTTGGACCCTTAGAAAAATTTCCAAATTAATACTCTGGAAAAGGTATAACTTGAAGGTATAAGTCGTATGCTAGGGTACATATATAGCCCTCTCTCTTATATGTTAGGTAGTGTTTTAGGGGTTGATTTCTATCTAAGATATGACTAATCATCATACTAGTCATATGGTATGATACGAGGTGTATGATGCCAAGTCGTATGATGCTTATTGATTAGCTTAGATGAATCTATCCAAGATATGGGTTAGGAGTACTTCTCGTACCTTAGGGTACAAGTTTGTCATAATTTTTCATATGACCATCAATTTAGATTTCTATGGTGAGGTCTAGGGTATGAGTTAGGGTACCACTCGTACCCTAGGGTACGGCTAAAAGGGGTGGTTGTAACCTCATGCGTGCTTATTTTTAGTTTTTAAGTCGGGGGTATTCCTAACATTTTCCACACTAAAACCCATAAGTCTGCACATTATATAACATGATGTGGCCTCTTATAACACTCATTAGAAGATCAAAATAATCCAAATACTCTCTCTAAACTCTCTCTTGAAGATTGAGGTTATGGTTTCTACAAGTGTTCTTCAAAGGGCTCAAAAGTCAAGTTTCCTTTCATGAATCTTCTTGTATAAAGCATGTTACTCCTCTCTCATTGTTAGTTCCAACTAAAGGAATGTTTTAATGTGTTTTAAAAATTAATTATGAATCATAAATAGTGGTTTTGAAAACCAATGTTGAGGGTTTTGGATGCAAATTGTTGAGTATTGTTTACTCTTAGTTTAAATTATGTTTTAACATATTTTCGGTGATGGTTGCATATGTGGGTGCTTTTTGGTTATGGTTTGAAAAATGGGTCATGGGTAATCATAAATTTGATGGTTTATGTTTTGGTTTTGTCCGTGGTAAAAGTATGCCCTCAACATGGTTGATAAAATGCCTATGATAATGTTTTACTTTATTGTTGAACTTTCAATAAAGATATTGCATGGTATGGGTTTTTAATGGAACCCTAAATTTGTTTAATTGGTTTTGAATGGTTTGAAATAGTTTTGAATGGTTTTGATGGTTTGGAATGGTAAAATAGTAAGGCCTTAGTGGTGATGAAGTTTATTTGAATGAAAACCTTGTGGGGTACATAAGAATCTGCCAAGTGAATGAAATAATGAAATTGATTTGATGATGAACATCTTGTAGGGTACATGGGAATCCACCAAGAAAAACTTAATAATGAAATACTTGTGGGGTACACAGGAATCCCCTAAGTAAGCCTAATGATGATGTACTTATGGGGTACATGGGAATCCCCCAAGTCATCTTAATAACGTAATCTATGGATACATGGGAATTCCTTTTTCTTAAAAAGGATTTCTAAGGACATTTCTTGCAAGCTATAGTTAATATGATGATACCTCTACTCATAGACTTAGTTAATAATAAATAGAATTGGTGGTTTAGTTGTGTGGTAATGGTTTTAATTAGAGAATAATGGCGGGGTGAGATAGCTAACCATGAAGGTGTGAGTCCAAATGATGAATTGTGGAAGCTCATGTTTGCTGACATGAGGATTGGTCATTGAGACCATATACTTGAGGGGTACATGAGAATTCCCTAACACTTGTATATATGTAGCACGGAGAGTGAAGGGTACACGATAATACTTACTTCTATGGTATCTCTGGTTCGTGCACCTACACGCATTGAGGCTCATCCAAGGGGTTACACTGGACCCATATAGCCCATGGGTGGATTATGATGGTTAAGCTACACATACCTAGGTTAACAGTTTCAAAGGCATGCTAAGCTCGACTCCCTTTCTCGGCATAGTTATATATATGTATATATGTATATATGTATGGTTATAAATGCATATGGTTGGTTTACTTGGTTTTAAAGGTTGACATTATTTTACCCTTATCCTGAGTGCATGCTAGCATTCACCCGATAAGCCATCTTCGGGCGCTATATCCCCATGCAATAAAGGAACCATCCATACTACTCCTACTGCGCATTGATCGGATTTGGTGATAGTTGGCATTGGATTAAAGTGGTGAGCTTCCATAGTTCAAAAGGAATCTATTTTATGTCATGTACTACTTTACATACTTTTGTCTTTTCATAGACTGGTTTTTGGCTATGGTCAGGGGCATGTCCCGACTAGGTAATCTTTAGTTTGGTTTAGAGGCTTTGTATGGACAACTGTGGACTTGGGTATGGAATGGTTATGATTTATATATGATAATTATTGGATTATCCTTTTTGGTTTTGTTTGTTGGTTATTAGGTGGATTGACTTGGTTAGGTTGGTCTCAGATATAGACTTATCCCAAATTCATCATATTATTAAATACATTATATTGTTATTTGTCAGAATTAGTCCAACTAAGAATATATATGGGTTGGCTGTATTTGGTATTAGGGGTGGTCACCGATCTTGGTTGGACTTAAGATGCCCAATACAAAACGGCCCCGGGTTGGGTCATGTCAAGTTGATATTAGAGCCTCAGTTTTGGTATCATGGTATATCCACAAAGCCGTGTCAAGTGTAGTCTTGCTTATGGGTGTGTCGTGCACCACACTTATAATTAAAAGGCTGTGAGGCATCTAAGAATATTTCACTTTCTTATTGTTCTACTTTTGGGCTATATAGTTTAAGGTCTTGAACTCTTTCCTAAATCTTCTATGGTTCACTTTTCATATCATGTCCTTCCAATAATGTAAAGATCATGGAAACTCACCTGTCTCACTTGAGGACAACATGGATGGATCTACTCTAACTCATGAGGCACATATGTGGTCAAGGGTCGCAGTTACTGATTTTCCCTGTGGATTTTCACCGGTCTCCACTGACCCTACCCTAGAAGGTGTCACTCATGTTCAATTACCTCAAGGAGAGGTTACCAATGTCGAGTTTCCACCTTCTGCTAATATATTAACCAAAATAGTAACAACTCTATCATACCAGTCCGGTCCTATTGGTATGGGGGATAATAAGGCAAGGTCGAGAAATAAGTAAAGTAAGAGGTCTCTATTTTTTGAACAAAGTGAAGGGCAACAGTATAATGGTAAGTGGTCCAACAATAAGAGTTGGGTGAGACCTAACTCTTATTCTATGGCTAGTTCTCCCTACTTAAAGCTGTTGGGAGACAGACGTTTTCAAATTAGTAATGCTATTGAGATGGTTGTGCCCAATCAGCACTACCCTATGCTCCTTATTGATTTAATGGTTGATCTCACCGTAGCTGTTATGAGAAAAAGAGAAATCATTATTTTAATTATTGTCAGTAGGGTCATATGTAATGGGAGCATCCTATAAAGATTGTCGGTAGGAAAAATAAGGTATCGGTTACATTTCTCTAGCTCGTGTAGTGAGGGGTGTTGCTTCTTACTTCGGCACTAGTCGGGATCATCTCAATGACTTCACTATCCCTCAGGAGTTTGAGCATCTTCTGATGCTGACACTGGTATGTTGAAAACTCTTTTCCTATTATGTGTATTAGTTACTTGGTTTGGGGTCCCCTCTCTTATGTGACCCCATTTATGGCTGTGTATTTTGGTTTTGGTTCTAAGGTTATTTTGGACCCTTTTTCTATTTCTACCCTGGTAGGTGACTCGGTTATTGCTAAAAGAGTCTACAGGGAGTGTGTGGTATCTGTTGGTGTAAAGTGGTTTTGGTAGATTTGTTTGACTTGGTTATGGTAGATTTTGATGTCCTTCGGGGATGGATTTGTTGCACTCGTGTTGCACGTCATTACACTGTTCGACCCATAAGGTTGTCTTTAGGGTCCTTGGTGAGTCAACTATGGGAAGGGAGGATGGTTCCCTACCTATCAAGGGAAAGGTTATACCATATCTTAGAGCTCGGAAATTAATCTCCAAAGGGGGTGTCTCTATTATTTGGTTCATGTTAAAGATTCTAACTTTAAAAATTTTCTTTGTATTCAGTTTCAATGGTGAATAAGTTTTCTTAGGTCCTTCCTAGTGACCCTCATGGTATCCTTCTAATAGAATAGTTCTTGGATGCTTGTCCTATTTTTATTCCTTTCTTTATAGAATAGTTCTGGTTGAGTTAGAGGAGCTTAAAGAGCAATTAAAGAACCCCATAGATTAAGGTTTTGTCTGTCCTAGTGTTTCTCCATTGGGTGCTTCTATTCTTTCATGCATAAGGGGGATGGTTTCCCCTTGGAAGGTAAAAGTTGTTGGTGGGTGAATGAGAAATTTAGGGTGTCCTCCTTATGGGGTGGACCATATATGTATATTTTCTCTATGGGGCACCTTATTGGTTGTGCATAATGGTTGTTAATGGTTCAGTTTAAACTTTGGGTGTTGTTTGTAGTAAAGAGTGTATATTAGCTCAGGATAGCAATGTGAGGATTGTAGAGGTAGATTGGTATGATAAATAAGGTGTACATAAAGGGGTGAGGCTGATAACATGGGGAATGAAGGAGTGGGAAGGTTTTGACATATAGGCAGGGGGTTTAAGTTGAACTGATGGATTGGGGTTAAGTCATTTGATGGGTTAGATCATGGAGTTTTTCTGACTATGCCAGATTATGGGTACCATTTGGATGGATGAGGTCTTAAGTATATGGCAACCAAGCATCCCTATTGTGCGTCATTGGTGATACCCTTTAGAGAAAAGTGTTGTGTTGGTAGGTGTAATAATATAAAGGTCGAGGATTAATCTTAAATCTTCTTCTAACGGTGGACTTATAGGGAAGGTTGGGGTGCATATTCTAGATATTCCCTCCTATCTCAATTAAGAGAGCACTCTCTAGTATTGCATCATTCGTTAGAGCTTATGCCTAAGGTTCCCATTCTGCATTTTCCTTGTTCCCTGGATATGAATCTTGACCTTACATTGCATTACTATGATATATGCAGTTGTGTTACTTTTGGGGTCCAATCCTAAGGACTCCTACTATGATGTGACTTGCCAGGATGGTTCTTCATTCATGACCTAGGTGGTTGCTATGAAGTACTTTGTGCTTATGGTGTTGTGTCTCTTTTCATGGGCCTCTCTTGGGTGGTATGAGTAATTCTTATACTTTACTTCCTTAATTACCCTTATATGTTAGTGTTGTAGTGGCTTTAGAGGTATGTTGATGTTTTGAAATGGAGGAGAGGTAAAAGTCCCTAAATGGGAGAGAGTTTGGGAAGACTACTATAGCTAAGGTTTTGGAGGGTAAGGGAAGGTTGTTGTCATGGGAAATGGTTAGGAGATGAATAGGAAGCGATAATCTTTGTGGTAAGCTAATAGAGTTTACTACATATTTGGAAGGGTAGACCATAGCGCGGGTATAGAAAAGTTAAGGTTAAATATTGTGGTTAATAGATATACCAATTGTGGTGTTGGGTACCTGAGGATCTTGGCGAGGCATTATGATTGGCTTCACAGATGGGGTGGAATAGTGTTTTGGGTGGATGTAATGAATAGAATCTTGTGGCCTAAGTTAAATCCTTTTAGCTTTGGATAGGCTTGAACATGGAAGTAGTGTATGGTTAAACTCAAGCTCTCATAGTGATATGTCTCTCAGAAATTCTATGATGAATTGGTCATGCCCTTTAGCATGAGTTCCATTCATCTGGTATGGGAAATTCTATGATGAATTGGACATGCGCTTTAGCATGAGTTCCATTCATCTGGTATTCTATGTGTTCATGTCAAAGTAAGGCATAGGTGGTACTTCGTCGGTTTCTTCATTTGGGTGGTATTGGCATCTCATACTCTTTTTTCTTTAAGGAGGTCCCTATAAGCATCTTTGGTTAGTTCACCAGTTTCGAACAAAAGGTCCACACCGGCTTCAGTGAAGGATCTAAATGGAACCAAAAGCCCAATGAAACCATTTGGGATGCGGAAGTGGACGTGGAGTCCAAGTATCCACGTCGGTTCTTTGTTCTTAAAAATTGTGCATAAGGTGTGTGTTCTTCATCACGTCTTTTTTTACCAACTTGGTTAAAGAAAGGGTTGGATTTCCTTGCATCTTTGTTTTCCAACTTAGTAAAAGGTCAGAATGAAGGTGTTGGGGTGTAAATCGTTCTTGGGGTATGTGATGGTATTCTCATCTTGAATTATGTCTTTATCTTTAATTTGGTTAAAGGGAAGTTCGATATGTATAAATGTGTTAACTCTTGCTTATTCTTTCCTTTACTCGTTATTCGAGGACAAATGATCCTAAATGGGGGAGAATAAAACAACCCAAACTTGGACCCTTAAAAAAATTCCTAAGTTAATACTCTGGACAGGTACGACTTGAAAGTACAAGTCGTATTGTAGGGTACAACTATAGACCTCTCTCTTGTATGTTAGGTAGTGTGTTTAGGGTTGTTTTCTATCCAAAATATGATTAAGCATCATACTAATCGTACGGTAGGATACAAGGTGTATGATGCCAAGTCGTATGATGCTTATTGATTAGCCTAGTTGAATCTTTCCAAGGTACAAGTTAGGGGTACTTTTCATACTTTAGGGTACCAGTTTGGCATATGTTGTTGTATGATGATCAATTGGAGGTCCATGGTGAGGTATAGGGTATGAGTTAGGGTGCCACTCATACCCTAGGGTATGGCTAGGGGGTGGTCGTACCCTCCTGCGTGCTTGTTTTTAGGTTTTTAGTCGGGGGTATTCCGGACATTTCCAAGCTCAAAACCATTAAGTCCCCACGTTATATAAAATTATGTCGCCTCTCATAACACTCATTGGAAGACCAAAACACTCCAAATACTCTCTCTAAACACTGTCTTAAAGATTGAGGCTAGGGTTTCTATAAGTGTTCTTCAAAGGGCTCATGGGTCAAGTTTCCTTCCATGAATCTTCTTGTATATGGAATGTTACTCCTCCCTCATTATTAGTTTCAAATAAAGACATGTTTTACTATGTTTTAAACTTTGATTATGAATCATAAATGGTGGTTTTGAAAATCAATGTTGAGGGTTTTGGATGCATATTGTTGAGTATTGTTTACTCTTGGTTTAAATTATGTTTTCACAATTTTTTATGGTAGTTTTCATATGTGGGTGCTTTTTGGTTGTGGTTTAACAAATTGGTCATGGGTAACCCTAAACTTGATGGTTTATGCTTTTATTTTGGTCTTGGTAAAGTTATGCTCTCAACATGTTTGATAAAATGTCTATGAGAATGTTTTGCTCTATAGTTGAACTTTTATTAAAGTTACTGAACGGTATGGTTTGGTAATGGAACCCTAAATTGGTTTAAATGGTTTGAATGGTTTTGAATGGTTTGAAATGGTTTTGAATGGTTTGGAATTGTTAAATGGTAAGGCCTTAGTGGAGATGAAATTGATCTGAATTAAAACCTTACGGTGTACACAAGAATTCCCCAAGTGAATGAAATAATGAAATTGGTTTGATGATGAACGTCTTGTTAGGTACACGGTAATCCATGAAGAAAAACTTGATAATGAAATACTTGTGGGGTAAATGAGAATCCCCAAGTAAGCTAATGATGATGTACTTACGGGGTACATGGGAATCCCCAAGTCAACTTAATAAAGTAGTCTAGGGGTACATGGGAATCCCTTCTTCTTAAAAAGGATGGCTAAGGACATTGTTTGCAAGCTATAATCGGAATGACAATACCTCTACTCATAGCCTTGGTTATTAATAAATGGAATTGGTGGTTTGGTTGTGTAGTAATGGTTTTAATTGGGTAATAATGATGGGCTGTGATAGCTAACCGTGAAGGTGTGAGTCCAAAGGACGGATACTGGAAACTCATGTTTGCCAACATGAGAATTGGTCATCGTGACCATATACTTAATGGGTACACGACAATCCCTGGCACAACCCAACCCGGGGCCTTGTCATAATGTGTATCCAAAGTCAAATCAAGATCTGGGACCACCACCAATACCCAAACCAACCATCCAAATGCATACCCAGAGTCATATGAGTTCTGACCATGAAACAAGTTAGCATATTTGCACAACCCCAAACACTGGGATAGGTCTATGACATTGACAGACAAACATGAGTCCAACCGTTCGAAACCCAACCAATAACCATAATCAAATCAATATAAATACCAATTTCCGTTCGATAACATAACATAAAAGGATGGAACAATCATAAATCCAGTTCAATGGTATCAGCCCCAATACCAATGCAAAAACTAAGGCTGAGTCCATATCGATCCTGCCTATTCCAACCCACAGTAGTCACACAATCCTCTAACCAAAAGAAAAACAATATGCGGTTGGGACATCCCCCTAACCATAGCCAAAAAAAATATCCATAAAATAACTAAAACATGAAGAGATGTCCATGATATGAAATAGAGCCTTCCGGAGTATGGAGGATCGCCATTTCAATCCAATAGATGATTCTGAATTCGAACACTAAACAAGAGGAGTAGAATGGTTGATTCCTACATCGTGTTGGGAAGCAATCACCCAAAGATGGATTAGCGGGTGAATGCTATCATGAACTCAGGATAAGGATAAGATAATGCCATCCAGTAAATACAAGTAAACCAACCATATGCATACAAACTGTATATATATATACATATATATGACAATGCCGGGAAAGGTAGACGGGTTTGGCATGCCTTTAAAACCATTAACTTGGGTATGTGCAGTTTAACCATCCTAGAACCACCCACGGGCTATATGGGTCCAGTGTAACCCCATAAACGGGCCCTGATACGTGTAGTCGCACAAACTAGAGATACCATAAGAGTAGGGGATTCCCGAGTACCCTTCTCTCTCTATTATACATATGTAAAGTTTACTTAGAGGATTGTCATGTACCTCATAGTATTATATATGGTCTCTATGACCAACCCTCATGTTAGAAAACATGAGTTTCCAGTGTCTATCCATTGGACTCGTACCTTCATGGTTATCTATCACACTGCACTATTTTTTCTTAATTAAAACCATTACCATTCAACCAAACCATTATTCCATTATTATTAACCAAGTCTATGAGTAGTGGTATCGTCATACCGACTATAGCTTGCAAGAAATGTCCTTATCCAACCTTTTGATGTAAAGGGATTCCCATGTACCCATAGATTACATTATCAAGTTAACTTGGGGGAATCCCGTGTACCCCGCAAGTGTTCCATTATTAAGTTTTCTTGGGGGAATCCCATGTACCCCACAATTTGTTCATCAACATATTTACTTGGGAAGGAAGTTTAATTAACCATAACCATTAACACCAAACCTTATCATTTAAACAATTTAGGGTTCCATTACTAAACTTTGCCATGCAATAGTCCAATAATATAGTAAAAGCATTATCAAAGGCATTTTATCAAATATGTTGAGGGCCTAGTGTTTCTAAAACCAATTCCAATTACCAATTTACCATTCTCATGCAACCAATTGTCAAAACCACCATTAAAGCATGTAATAACATAATTAGAACATGAGAAAAACTATAACCAACAATTTAATAGCAAAACCCCAACATATATTTGAAAATCCCAAAACCATATAATAATCATGCCATGAAAACATTGTATAACACATGCCTTTAGTTGGAACTTATAATGAGGGAGGAGTACATGCCTTATATTACGAAGATGATGGAGAGAAATCACCCGTACAAGTCCCAAATTTATCCTCTAGATGAAACCCTGCCTACCTTTACCCAAGATCCTTATAGAGAATTAGAGAGAGTTTTTAAGTGTTTAAGATTACAATAATAAGGTAAATGATGTCCCAATAGTGATATAAGTCGTTGGACCTTAAGTGGCTAAGTAGGGAAATATCCAGATTACCCACAACTTAACTACTTAAATTTCCCGCTAGATGGTACAACTTTTCCATGCCAGTCTTACCCTCCATTACGAGTCCTACCCACCATTCATACCCTAGGCCTCCCCCTTGGATCCAACACTATGCACCATATGACTTACCCAACCCAAGTCGTACCTAACTATACGATTAGTACCCCTAAACTATATCACAGGCAGAATAGAATCAAATGAGGTTTGATACTGTCTTCCATATGAGTCAGTTGTATGACTCGTACCCTATATTACGGCTCATGATAATCCACTCGTGCTCATATACAACTTAAGTCACTAAGTCTCAGATTAGGTAAAGGAAAAACCCAGACCATATGATCCATCACCAACCATATAACTCGTACTAACCAATTCGCACCCTTTCTAGAAACCAATCCAACCCACCAACCATCACTAGTTAGAATACGACCAAGGCATACCACTTGTTCCCCATCATACGACCGGTACCCATAAGTCGTAAGTATCCCAGAATCTAGAAATCCAGGAAATTTTCTAACGGGCCCAAACCCAGGGTGTTTCAGTTTCTCCCACTAGGATCATTTTTCCCCGAATAATGAAAAAGGTAGGTCAAACACAAGCATGATTCTTTTGCATTATCAAAAATCAATCCAACCTTTAAATAAGTTAGAAATCAAAACATGATCAATAATATATACCTTCCGCAGGAATATCTAGAGCAGAAAACAAATGCAGATATTTGGACTTTATGTCCTCTTCCATTTCCTATGTAGCCTCTTCCACCCTGTGGTTCCGCCATATAACCTTAAGTGAGGCCACATCCTTGGTCCATAACAAATGAACCTGCCGATCCAATATGTCAACCGGGACCTCTTCATAATATAGAGAATCCGAGATATCCAATCCTTCAAAAAGAATCACCGAAGAAGGATAACCAAGACACTTTCTCAACATAGAGACGTAAAATACTGGATGAATGGTGCTCAAACTAAAAGGCAACTCCAATTCATATGCCACATTACCAACCCTCCAAAAAAACACTTAAGGACTAATATATTGAGGGCTGAGCTTCCCCTTTTTACCAAATGCATCACTCCCTTCATGGGAGATACTTTTAGGACTACCTTAGCCTCAACCTCGAATTTAAATTTTGAATGCCTTACATCCGCAAAGGACTTTTGGAAACTTTGGGAAGCTATAAGCTTATCCGAATCACCTTCACTTTTTCCATAGCCTGATAAACCAAATCTGGGTCAAACATATATGTCTCACTAAGCTTGAACCAACCAATAGGGGATCTACACCTCCTACCATACATTGCAATAAAAGAGTCCATCCCAATTCTAGAATGATAGCTATTATTGTAAGCAAACTCTACCAAAGGTAGATGCTCAGCCCAATTACCACCATAATCAATCACACACGCATGAAGAATGTCCTCCAATGTTTGAATAGCCCTCTCTACTTGCCCAAATATCTGTGGATGAAAAGAAGTACTTAGACTAACCTTAGTACCCAATGCCTTCTAAAAAGACCGCCAAAACTGAGATGAAAATTGTGTACCACAATCAGAGATAATCTAAACAGGTACCCCATGTATCTTTACAAATCCTGAAGATATAACCTCATATAGTCCTCAATCGAAAAGTTAGTCTGCACCGACAATAAGTAAGAGTATTTTTTCATCCTATCTATGTTGACCTAAATTGAATCAAATTGATTCCGAGACTGAGGAAGACAAGTAATGAAAACCATATTGATTACCTCCCATGTCCATTCTGACAACTCAATTTCCTGATACAACCCTCCAGGCCTCATGTGCTAAAGTGTGACTTGTTGGCACACCATGCATTTGGCCACAAAATCAGCCACATCCCATTTCATACCATTCTACCAATACATCTCTTTGAGATCATGATACATTTTGGTCTAACCGAGATGAACAATATAGTAAAATTTATGTGCCTCAGCCAAAACCCTTTGTTACAAATCATCGATGCCAGCAACACATAACCTTCCTTGGTACAGCAATGTACCATCACCACTGATCTCGAATGCCATTACCTTTTTCCCAGCTACATCGCCCTTGATTTTTATCATGATAGGATCCAGCATTTGCTTCTTCTTAATCTCTGTACCAAGAGACGACCGAACTACTTCCTATACTATCACACCACCATGATTGGAGCCTAAGAAACGAACTCCAAGATTAACCAAGCAGTGAATATCCTTTAGTAATTCCCACTTCTCCTTATCCACATGAGCTAAACTCCCCATGGATAACCTACTAAGAGAATCAACAACCACGTTAGCTTTACCTAAGTGGTAGTAAAGACTCATATAATAGTCCTTGAGAAGCTCCAACTATCTCTTTTGCCTGAGATTAAGCTCTTTCTGAGTGAACACATACTGTAGACTCTAATGATAAAAAAGGATGTCCACGTGCACTCCATATAAATAATGCCGCTAGACTTTTAAAGCAAAAACCACCACTAAAAGCTCCAAATCATGAGTAGGATAATTCTTCTCATGCATCTTCAACTGCCTGGAAGCATAGAAAATCACCTTACCATTCTGCATTAAAATGCACCTGAGTCCCACCTTGAACGTATCACAATAAACCTCAAACCCCTTATTACCTTCAGGTAATGTCAAAATAAGAGCCAAAGTTAGCTTATCCTTAAGCTTCTTGAAACTCCCCTCATAAGCATCCGACAAAGAAAACTTTACCTTCTTCTGAGCCAACTTAGTCAATGGTGCAGCTATCATTAAGAAACCTTTCATGAACCGCCTATAATACCTAGCCAAACCCAAGGAGCTCTTAATGTCGGTAGGATTCATGGGTCTAGTCCACCTTATAACCACCACCATCTTTTGTGGATCCACTATGATCCCCTCAATAGAAATAATATGACCAAGAAAAGTTATAGCTTTCAACAAAAACTCAAACTTGGAGAATTTGGCGTACAACTGCTGCTCTTTTAAGGTTTCCAACACCATACAGAGGTGATTAGCATGATCCACCTTACTCATAGAATAAATCAAAATTTCATCAATGAACACAATGATAAATAGATTCAAAAACTGCCTGAAAACCTTGTTCATGGAATACATAAATGTCGTCGGGCCATTAGTAAAACCAAATGACATAACCAAGAACTCAAAGTGCCTATACCAAGTATGAAAAGCCATATTAGGGATGTCCTCCTCCCTAATCATAAGATGATGATACCCAGATCGAAGATCTATCTTAGAAAAATATTTGGCAGCCTGCAACTGATCAAACAAGTCATCTATTCTTGGGAAAGGATAGTTGTTCTTAATTATTACCTTATTCAATTGTTGATAGTCAATGCACATTCGAAGGGAACCATCCTTCTTGCGCACAAATAACACTGGTGCACCCCAAGGGGATACACTAGGACCGATGAAACTCTTATCTGAATGATCCTTAAGTTGCTCCTTGAGTTCTCTCAATTAAGACAGAGCCATTTTATAAGGAGAAATAGATATTGGATGAGTGTCTTGATCCAAATCAATACTAAACTCAATCTCCCTATCCGGAGGAACACCAGGAAGATCATCCGAAAACACCTCAGGAAACTCATTAACCACCAGAACTGAATATAAAGAAGGACCTTCCGGGTTAGAATATTTAACCTGAACCAAACTATAGAGACACCCTTTAAGATTAACTTTCGAGCTCTAAGATAAGAAATAAACCTATCCTTAGGAGTTATGGAACCACCCTCTACCCCCACTTAATAATCAGTTCACCAAGGAACCTATAGACAGCCTTACTGGTCCGACAATCTAAGGACGCGTAATAAGAGTGTACCCAACTGATACCCAAAATAACATAAAAATCCACCATATCAAGTTCAAACAAATCCACCAAAGTCAACCCACTACCAACAAATACCACACATATCCTCTAGACTCTTTTAGCAACTACAGAGTCTCTTATTGGGGTTAAAATAGAAAAAGGATCTGAAATAACCTTAGGATCAAAACAAAAATAAATATCCACAAATGTGGTCCCATAAGATAATGTGGACCTTAGATCAAGCAAACAATACACATCACGAAAAAAGAGTTCTAATATACCATTAACGATATCAGATGATGCCTCAGATTCTTATCGAGTAGCAAGAGTATATAACTTATTTTGACCTGCACTGATACCAGAAGTAGAAATAGATATAGAAGTAGCACCTTTTGGTGAAGGAGCTAAAGTTGAAAGAACTGGAGCCTTACTCACTCCCGAAGCATCCTTACTAACCAGACAGTTTCTAATTATATGGCCTCGCTGACCATATTTGAAACATCTTCCCCTCTCCTCATCACAAAAACCCTATTCAACCTATTATAGAATTGATAAGGATGATATGATAAGGTCCACTAAGATTCACTTGCCTGAGATTGGGCATCCTTTGCCTGAAAATTATCACCACCCTACTAGTGCTTATCACCCGACTGCTGAGGTAAAGAGCACTAGCTGTAGAGAAGGATCTAGAACTCCCCCGCTTATTCTTTGGCCACTAACGCCATCCCGGACACCTTGTTGTTAAGCACCACCTAGTTTAGATGACCTAAACTTCTTACCCTGCCTTTCCCCAAACTCGTCCTACTTTTTTCTTTTCCTCCACCTGCTGCATATGAACCACTAACCAAGAAATATCCATATACTTGATCCGCCATACAGTTTTGCTTTTAAGGATCAAATCCTGAGATAGTCCAAAAGTGAACTTTCTCATTCTTAACCTCATATCAGACACCAATTCTAGAGCATACCTTGACAGCTAATGAAATTTCAAGGCATATTCCTTAATAGATATTTTCCCTTATCTCAGATTGACAAATTCCTCTATCATTGCTTCCCTCAACTCCTGAGAAAAGAAGCAGTCCAGGAAAGCATTAGAGAAAATCTCCCATAAAGTTGACTCCTCAACATAACCTCTCACCCTATCCCATACCTCGTACCATTAGTACTATATATTATTAAGCTGGTAAGCATTGAAATTCACCCCTTCCAAATTTATGGTCTGTATCACCCTAAAAATTTTCTCCATTTCATCGATAAAACCTTGAGGATCCTTCTCCACCTTCACACCTATAAAAGTAGGAGGATTTATCTTTATAAACTGTCCAACCCTTGTGTCCTCAACAGATAAAACACCAAATGCATCCTTTTCATCCTGAGCAGCAACTAACAAAGCAATAATATGAATCGATTGGCAAAATTTTGCATTAGTCACCTTACCCTGTGGAGGACTAGTACCAATCGGTGGAACTCCAAAATTATCAGGGCTTGGAACCCTAGACTAAGTATGGATCCCTTGAGAAGTACGTGTCCCTTCAACATTATCCCTAATTGACATAGAAGAGTTACCTTGCATCTCAGATCATCGAGGAATGATTTGAAAAGAGAAAAAGTTGGGATTAGGGAAGTTCTTAGGACTTAGACTCCAAGATTTAAAATAGAATGCCAAGAAAGTGAAACATTCCTAAATTCCTTGTAGCATCTTCCTTATGAGTGTGGTGCACTACACACCCTTAAAATATAATCTACTCGGCACAGCTTGTGGACTCCTAATTGACCATGAACCTAAGGCTCTGATACCAACTTGACATGACCTGACCCAGGGCCTTGTCGTAGTAGGCATACCAAGTTCAACCTAAACAGAAGACCACCCCTGATACCCAACCCAACCATATAAATGCATACACAGTGTTGGATGAATTCCGACCATGAAACAAGATAGTGTATTTGCACAAACCCATATTTTGGGATAGGTTTATGATTGTGACCGACCCAAATGAGTTCAACCTTCAAAAACCCAACCAATAACCATAACGAAACCAATATTAAAACCAAGTTCCTTTCCATAAAATAACATAAAAAGACACAATAGTCATAAATCAAGTTCAACAATATCAAACCCAATACCAATGCTAACTATAAGGCTGACACCAATACCGATCACACCCATTCTAAACCATAGTAGTCACACAAGCCTCTAACTAAAATAAAATCAATATCTAGTTGGTACATGCCCCGGGCCATAGCGAGAGCCAATCTCAATAAAATAACCAAAATATAAAAAAATGTCCATGATAAATGGAGCCTTCTATATGGAAGCTCACCACTTCAATTCAATAGGTGATCCAAAATTTGAATACTAAGAAAAAGAAGTAAAATGGTTGGTTCTTACATTGCATGGGAGTACATTCGCCCGTAGATAGGTTAGTGGGTGAACTCTAGCATGAACTCAGGATAAGGATAAAATAATATAATCCAGTAAAACCAAGTAAACCAACCATATGCATACAAATCATACAAATATACATATATATAACCATGTCAGGAAAGAGAGCCGTGTTTAGCATACCTTTAAACCATTAACCTGGGTATGCGTAGCTTAACCGTCCTAGAACCACCCATGAGCTATACGGGTCAAGTGTAACCCCTTGAATGAGCCTCAACGCATGTAGCCATACAAACTAGAGATACCATAAGAGTAGGGGATTCCCGAGTACCTTTCTCTCTCTATGATACATATGTACAGTTTAGTTAGAGGATTGTTATGTACCTTATAGTATTATATATATTTGCTATGACCAACCCTCATTTCAGAAAACATGAGTTTCCAGTGTCTATCCATTGGAATCGTACATTCATGGTTAGCTATCACACTGCACTATTTTTTCTCAATTAAAACCATTACCATTCAACCAAACCATTATTCCATTATTATTAACTAAGGATATGAGTAGTGGTATCATCATACAAACTATAGCTTGCTAGAAATGTATTTATAAAACCTTTTTATGTAAAGGGATTCCTCATTGTACCCATAGATTACATTATCAAGTTAAATTGGGGGAATCCTATATACCCCGTAAGTATTCCATTATTATGTTTTCTTGAGGGAATACCATGTACACCACAAGTTTTTCATTAACATGTTTACTTAAGGGATTCCCTTGTACCACACAATGAAGTTTAATTAACCATAACCATGACAACCAAACCATACCTTTTAAACTATTTAGGGTTCCATTACAAAACCATGCCATGCACTAGTCCCATTAAAAGTTTAATAAAACAGTAAAAGCAATATCAAAGGCATTTTATGAAACATATTGAGGGCATAGTGTTTCCAATTTCTAATTTATCATTACCATGCAACCAATTGTCCAAACCACCATTAAAGCATGTAAAAACATAATTAAAATATGGGGAAAACCATAACCAAGTATTTAATAGAAAAACACCAATATATATTTGAAAACCCCAAAACCATGCAATAATCATGCGGTGAAAACATTGTATGAAAGATGGATTTAGTTGGAACTAAAAATTAGGGAGGAGTACATGCCTTAGATTATGAAGATTATGGATAGAAATCACCCGTACAATCCCCAAATTGATCCTCTAGATGAAACCCTAGACTTCTTTTACCCAAGAGCCTTAGAGAGAATTAGAGAGAGTTTTTAAGTGTTTAAAATTAGTATAATAGGGTAAATAATGTCCCAATAGTGACATAATTCATGGGTCCTTAAGTGGTTAAGTGGGGAAATGTTCAGATTACCCCCAACTTAACTGCTTAAAATTTCCATTAGATGGTGCGACTCTTCTATACCATTCGTACCCTCTAATATGAGTTGTACCCATCACTTACACCCTTGAAACCCCCCTTAGACCGAACATAATCCACCATATGACTTAATTAACCCAAGTTGTACACAACTATACGATCAGTACCCTTAAACTGTATCTCTAGCATAATAGATTCAAAGGAGGTTTGATCACTGTCTTCCATAAGAGTCAGTGGTAAGACTCGCATCCTTTCTTATAGCTCATGGTGGGCCACTCATACTCAAAACTAAATTATGTTACTAAGTCTCAGATTAGGTGAAGGAAAAATCAACACCATATGACCCATCACCAACTATACTACTCATACCAACCAAGTCATATCCTCTTCAAAAACCAATCCAAGACACCAACAATCACTGGTTAGCATAAGACCAAGGCACACCACTTGTACCATATCATACTACGGGAACCCATAAGTCGTATGTAGCCCTAAATCCATAAATCCATGAAATTTTCAAAGGGTCCCAAACTTAGGGTGTTTTAATCCTCTACTCCTATGGTATGTTTGGTTTGTGCATCTACACGCATTGAGGCCTGTCCAGGGGGTTATAATGGACCCATATATCCCACAAGTGTATTATGATGGTTAAGTTACACATACCTAGGTCAATGGTTTCAAAGACACGCTAAACCTGGTTCCCTTTCGCAGCATGGTTATATATTTGTGTATGGTTGTGAATGTATATGGTTGGTTTACTTTGTTTTAAAGTTTGGCATTATTTTATACTTATCCTAGGTACATGCTAGAATTTATCCACTAACTATTCTTTGGGCATTGTATCTCCACGTGATACAGGAACTGGCCATACTACTACTCCTGCTCATTGATCGGATTCGGGGAAAGTCAGTGTTAGATTAAAGTGATGCACTTCCATAATTTGAAAGGCATCCATTTTATGTCATGTATTACTTTAAATACTTTTGTCTTTGCATAGACTATGGTTTTTGGATACGGTGGGGGGCATATCCCAACTAGGTACTCTTTGGTTTGGTTTAGAGTCTTTGTATGGACCACTATAGGCTTAGGTATAGAATGGTTATGCTTTATATATGATATGCAATAGGTTATCCTTTTTGGTTTGGGTTGTTGGTTATTGGGTGGATTGACTTGGTTGGGTTAGTCTTGGATATAGACTAGTCCCAAAGTCATCACATTGTTAAATATGCTACATTGCTATATATTGGAGTCCATCGAACTCAGGGTATATGTTGGTTGGTTAGATGGGTATCGAGGGTGGTATCCAGTCTTGGTTGGAATTGAGATTCCCATTATGATAAGGCCTCGGGTCAGGTCATGCAAAGTTAGTATCAGATTCTAGGTTTTAGTATCATAGGATGTCCAGAAAGCCATGTCAAGTAGAGTCTTTCTTATGGTTATTTCATGCACCATGCTTATACTCAGGAGGCTACAAGGCATCTAGGTATGTTTCATTTTCTTGTTGTTTTACTTTTGAGTTATGGAGTCTAAGGTCTTGAACTCTTCCCTTAATCTTCTCTGGTTCACTTTTCAGATTATGTCCTCCCAATGATCTAAAGTTTATGTAAACTCACCTGTTCTACTCGAGGACAACATAGATGGATCTAGTCCAACTCATGGGGCACATACCCGATCAAGGGTTGTAGTTTCTTATTTTCCCCATAGAGTTCGACCAGTATCCACTTACCCTACTCCAGAAAGTGGTACACATGTTTAGTTACCTCAAGGAGAGGTTATCAATATTAATTTTTGACCTTTTACTAATTTATTGACCCAAATAGTGACAACTCTTTCACGCCAGTCTAGTCCTATTGGTATGGGGAGAATATGGAAAGGTTGAGAAAATGCTAAAGTAAGAGGCCTCGATTTTCTGAACAAAGTGAAGGTCAATATTATGGTGGTAAGTGGTCTAAGAAGAAGAATTGGGTGGGTCCTAACTCTTGTTATATGGCTAGTACTCCCTACCCAAAGCTATTGAGAGATAGATGTTTTCAAACTGGTAATGTTTTTCGGGCACAAGGTGCCCAATTTCAGTCTGATAGGGGCCCAAACCACACTATCCTATCATCTTTATTGGTGTTTTGATCAATCGTACCATGGTTGTTTCAAGGAAGGGAGGTATCATTGCTTTAATTATGGTCAGTTAGGTCATATACAACGAAAGTATCCCATAAGGATTATCGCTTAGGTAAATAGGGTATTGGTTACCATTTCTCTAGATCATGCACTAAGGGATGTTTCTTCTGACTCTGGCACTAGTCGGGATCGTCTCAATTACTTCACTATCCCTTAGGAGTTTGAGGCATCTTCTGATGCTGACACTAGTATGTTGAAATTTTTTTTCCCATTATGTGTATTGGTTACTTGGTTTGGGGTCCCCTATCTCTTATGCGACTCCATTTATGGTTTTTTATTTTGATTTTGGTCCCAAGGTTATTTTGGACCCTTTTTCTGTTTCTACCCCAGCAGGTGACTCGGTGATTGCTAAAAGAGTCTATAAGAGTGTGTGGTATCTGTTAGTAGTAAGGGGTTTTAGTGGATTTTTTTGACTTGGTTATGGTATATTTTGATGTCCTTTGGGGGATGGATTGGTTACACTCATGCTACGTGTCATTAGAGTGTCGAACACATAAGGTTTTCTTTAGGTTCATTATTGAGTCGATTATGGGATGGGAGGATGGTTCCCTAGCTATAAGGAGAAAGGTTATATCATATCTTAGAGCTCGAAAATTAATCTCCAAAGGGGGTGTCTCTATCATTTAGTCTGGGTTAAATATTCTAACTAAAAAATTCTTTCTTTGTATTCCATTTCAGTGGTGAATAAGTTTTCTGAGGTCCTTCCTAGTAACCTTCGTGGTTTTCTTCTAATGGAGAGATTGAGTTTGGGATTGACCTTGTTTCAGACGCTTGTCCATTTTCTTTTCCTTTCTTTATAGAATGGTTTTGGTTGAGTTAGAGGAGATTAAGGATCAACTAAAGAACCCCTTAAATAAAGGTTTCATCCATCCTACTATTTCTCCGTGGGGTGCTTCTTCTCTTTCATGCATAAGGGGGATGGTTTCCCCTGGAAAGGTATACCCACTCCATTATTATCTTCGGTTCATGCGGATATATGCATCGGGGAACTTCTAGGGGGTTTCACTAGACCCATATAGCTCGTGGGTGTATTATGATAGTTAAGCTACACATACCCAGGTCAATGATTTCAAAGGCATGCTAAACCCAGTTCCCTTTCCCGGGATGGTAATATATATTTATATGTATGGTTGTGAATTCATATAGTTGGTTTACTTGGTTTTAAAGGTTGACATTATCTTATCCTTATCCGGAGTGTATGCTAGAATTCATCCGCTAACTCGTCTTTGGGGGTTTTATCCCCACGCGATACAGGAACCCACCATACTACTCCTCTTGTTCAATAATTAGATTTGTGGACAGTCGGTGTTGGATTGAAGTGGTGAGCTTCTATAGTTTGAATGTCATCCATTTCATGTCATGTATTACCTTACATACTTTTGTCTTTTCATAGACTTTGGTTTTTGGCTATAGTCGTGGGTATGTCCCGACTAGGTACTCTTTGGTTTGGTTTAGAGGCTTTGTATGGAAATTTGTGGACTTAGGTATGGAAATGTTATGATTTATATATGATATGCGTTGGATTATCCTTTTTTTTGGTTGGTTGGTTATTTGGTGGATTTACTTGGTTGGGTTGGTCTCAAATATAGACTTATCCTAAAGTCATCACTTTGTTAAATACGTTATATTTCTCTATGTCAGAATTCATCCGACTCAGGGAATATGTTTGTTGGTTGGATTAGGTATCGTGGGTGGTCTCTGGTCCCGATTCGACTTGAGATTCCCATTACAACAAGGCCTCGGGTCGGGTCAGATCAGTTTCATGACACTTCCAACGCTTAAAATAAGAAAACTATGCAGGAACTTAGGTATTCCTTTTAGATATGATGTGCATTTGTTTTTATCTATCATGAAAATAGGTTTCAGAGAAAGATTGAGAAAATAGATGAAGAGTTTCTCAATTGGTGACCCACGAGTCAACCCACGACCCATGGGTTGGACCTATGCCCTGTAAGATAAGAGGTGACTTGAGTTCTGAGGATTCTTTGCAGAGTCTAAGTACCACGAGTCCACCCACGACTCGTGGATATAACCCATGACCCGTGGGTTGCAGAAGTGAGTTGAATTCTGAAGAAGATTAATAAGTTTGATACCCACAAAGGAAACCTATAGGTCGTGACTCCAACCCACACCACATGAGTTGGAGTCATGAGTTGAAGTTCTAATAGATAGAGACCAACTCTGATTCTCATGATTGAAGCCACGACTCGTGGGTCTGATCCATAACCCAACCTATGAGTCTGGTTTGTTGTCGACCCAGTTTTCCTACACAGTTTAGGATAGGTTATATTTTGTACGTATAAGTACTCTTCTTGATATTTGATTGTTACGTAATGCACTTTATATACTGTTTACATTTTCTTGAGTTTTGAGATACATTATTGATAGTGGCTTTTAGGGTTTCTAATTGATTTGAGAGTCGGGGTGTTTTCTTCTTTTTCTTTGTAAGTTCAACATTATTTGTTCATCCAAGAATTTTTATGTGTTCTTACGATCAAGAGAAGCTAAACCACATAACTAGGGTTGTGGTAACCATAATGAATTAACCAAGCAAGTTAAGTGTGAAGTCATCCAAGATTGGTGTTCTTACATGTATTAGTATTTCCTTGAGTTTGATTGCTTTCTTGATGGGTTCACACATTAGGAACTTGCCTATATTCTAAACTTGCTTGAGATAGAAGTAGAGATTGGGAAAAGGTAATATTTCATCAAATTATATTAAGTTGTAACTGGTATAGTTAATCTGAGATCACAAAACAAGGGTTAGTAGTGCGACGCTCTGAGTCCGAGAGGAGATGAGTGAAATTCACCCAAACTAAGGTTGAGAAATGGTTAGCTAATACATAACATGTTAGATTTTGTATGCAAGACATCGACATAGTTTAAAAAGAAAAAAGAGTCTATGGAGTTATGAAGTCTCGTCTCATATATATCTCAACCCAATCAACCAACAATCGTTAATATTACTCTTATTGTTACAAAACCCCTCATTTTTATTTACGCAATTTCCAATTACATCAACAAGCTTTTGATAGATTTTCAGCCTATTTCTCGTGGATTCAACCTTGTTACAACCCAATTTCTCAGTTCATGATAGCGCCTACTATAACCCCCCAGTAGGAAAGCCAATCCCGTAGTCTGGAACTACTAGTAATGGACTATTAAAAGAATGTAGGGAAGAATGCGGAATAGATGAAATAAAAGACAAACAAACAAAAGGTAATCCCAAAACCTGGTGGAATTAGCACAAGATCTTCTATTGTCAACGAGGATACAACTAAGGTACGAAATGAATATACAGATACAACCATCTCTGAATAAAATATAGAGACTAGTCTAGTACATAAGAGGGAGGAAAGTAATACTCTAAATGTCAGGAGCTCACTTTATGTCTCCGAACCATGGATGCTCTATGACGCACACAACACTGGAGGTAACCTGTACTATGATCTGCAGGCTATAGAAGTGTAGTATGTCTACCAAAAATGTGGTACTTTGTAGGAAACTGCCAACTAAGATCCAAAGATAATGCAGATATATACAACTTATAAAAAGAAATAGAGTCTAAACCAAAATGTCCAGCAACCACATATAAAGATAGTGAGATAATAAGGATAAACTATCCAACTTGTATCTAAGAAACTAACATAATAAGGCTAAGGATGTATCAAGGATGAACTATCCTATTTCAACTATACTCAGAAACCTCATCAGTATACCCTATATCATTGACCAATAGATGAAATAAGGGCAAAAGGAAGATATATTTAAGTATACAAGGGCCAAGGAATGGATATATAATCTAAAAAAATGAAGGGGGGATATACCATAATGCCATATCTACATATATATAGGTATGCATATACATATATATATATATATATAATTGGGGTCAACTTACGGTATATTCTATATCATTAGACTAGCATCTTAAGACCTCATAATCATAGAGGGAACTAATACTCGCATACTTAGTGTTTTTAATCCATATGTCTGATCATGAGATAATCATGCATAATATATAATCATAAGGTAAAAGAGCCAGAATCATACCTCAAATCTCAATACCGGATCATTAATCAAGCTTCCACAAATTAGCCATAACAATGATCATAACAATAATAATAGCAATAGCAACGGCAATGCCAGGAACCGGCAAGCTTGGACAAAAAAATTTCTAACCAAGCCTTTCACGAACCTCCACCGCCCTAGGCTCGGAAGGTTCAATCAACACACAACACACTACAAGCCATACTCATCACCCATACCTATGCAAATCCCTATAAGGCTAATAGGTATAGGCACATAATAGTGATAGGCAATATGCATGCAAGGATAAATGCAACAGAATCCATAATACCATAATCGATCAAAGTATCATAATGTATATCCAAACTCAAATCGGTAAGTACAACCAATATCATAATCATCATCATCACAACTATAATTATCAAAATCATCCTCCGAAATCGAACTGGGTATATAAAATCAACATCATAATCATCCTTCAGAATGGAACTGAGTATATATAATCAACTTCATAATTATCCTTCGGCCTTGCAAGGCATAAATATATATCATCAACTCACACATATATATAACATCATTCCTATAATATTTAATTAGGTTTTACTTAGAATTCATATCATCAATACCATCACTCCTCCGTCCTATATCGAAGAAATGTGTTAATATATATGTAGGTGCACGGACTTAAGTAGTGGATAAAAAGAGTGTAAATCTATAAATTCATTGCCTAGGCTAAACTTCGAGACTAAATCATTATAAAAGTGTAGAAGGGGTTGGAATCTCTCATGAACAGAGTAAATGGTAGCACTAAAATCATAGTCCTGGATCTGCCTCGGTCAAATCTTTAAAACATCATTTTCAATCTCTTTACACTTAGGTTATTCATTAAGACAGACAATTATTTTTATGAAGAAATCTATTTTTAAAGTGAAAAGTGGGTTTTAACCCCTATTTTAGAAAAATAGTAATAAAATCATATTTTAGTTGGAATCGTATCATTTACCTATTTAATGATCATGAATGTATTCAATCTATGCATACCATCACTAGTATTCAAACAATGGAACCATAACCATCAAAATATCTATAAACTACAACAACATCCTTTACAAGGATAAACATTTCTCTGATGTCCAACTGATATCATGAAACGACCTTGGACTCAATAATGTGCCAGAATCAATTACAACATCATAATCAAGGACTTAGGCCTACATACATATCTGGAACCCATATCAATATTCATAATCGTAAGTCACCTCATATCTATAAGTCATAACATATCTATGAGTCATATCATATCTATAAGCCATATTGTATCCATAAGGCATATCATATCTAGAAGCTAAATTCATATCTATGAGGTGTATCTTATCTATAGGCCATAAATCACATCTAGGAAGCATATCATATCTATAGGCCACATCACATCTATAAGCCACAAGATATATATAAGACATGTTATGTCTATAAGGCATCTCATATTTATAGGCCATATGTCATAATTATGTTTATGCCTATATTATTAAGCACGTCGATAGACCAAATCATAAATCCAATCCGAAAACCATATCATAGCTAAAAGCCATTAATCATAATCTGAAAGAAACATCATCATCAACCATGTCATGAAGTAACCTTATACTAAAGGCTCAATAATCTCAACTATGTCTAACATATGTAAAGAGGTCTACAAGGTCTAACACAAGTCTTGTCCAATGGTGGGCCGGAGGAACCCATTCTAATTCTCGAATTCCATATTTAGGCAATTTTTTCCCCGGACTAGGCTAAGGTATCTAAATTAAATTCTAGATGGAACATAAGCTATAATTAACCCTAAGATAGGAATTTCACATAGAACATGAGTAATCAAATCAACTCCACATAAATTATGGTTTCAAGGTCGTTAAATAATCCACATAAGGATAGTCATACTAATCATGCTTCCAACACTTAAGCTACATCCCAAATCGAGCATAATAGTACCATCATTCTACGAATTAGATCCATATATGAAGAAGGCAATAGGATCCTAAAAGTGTAATAAGCATTTCACCTTGTGGGTCAATTCACCCATTTAATCCCTAAACTTCAAAAATCAAGACTAAGTCCTAGTGTTCTACCCATAATCTATCTTAACATTCTCATTCATAAGCGATTATGAAACACATCATCTTGTGAAGATGAGTAGCCAGAAGCCTACCTCAATGCCGAACCACAAATCCTTGAATCATTTACTAAATGACCATCTTCACACCACAATCTGAAATGCCACTATGTTATCAAAATCATAATCTACGCATCATTAGGAGTCAATTGAGACCCATATTGCCATGTAATGGGTCAAATCAAATTTTGGATCAAGAATGGGTCTACAGGGCCCGTAAATGGAATCCAAAATTGAACTCATCACGAGGTACCTCAAATGACAAAAAAGTTGTGTTCAAAAGTTGAACACAAATGAAGCACAAATTGGGTCTCAAATCGACCCTTAAAGTTTAAGAATTCAAAGCCCTAATTTCTAAGAACTTATCAAGAAATCAAAGGAATCTTACCATCAAATCATAGGAAAATCATGGAATAATCAATAACCCGGCTCCCCATACTATCTACAAGCTTCAATCCCACTTAATCTCACATCTAGTGTTTTTACCTCTCAAGAAATGGATGAGAATTGGGCAAAAAGAGCTAAAATGGGGTATTTATACCCACTCTAGCTGCTTGGATGTCGCTATCACGACTCAAGATTGGCGATCACAGTATATTTTAGTGGTACACGCAAGCCGCAATCGCGTCCAGAGCCTCGCGATCACATCAGGTTAGGCCTGGTCTGACTTGTCAAAATCGCGACATATATATCGAGATTGTGTTATCTTGGCAACATCCAAGGGTATCACAATCATGACCCTTGGCACAGCCATAGTGATGCACTAGATACGACAATAGACTTAAGAAATTTTCAAGTCTCCACCAAGACCTCGAGATTCATCCGAAATCCCATATATGTAAGCAAACTATGTAACCATACCAAAATCGACATTTCAAACTTAATAGCGCAGTCAAAATTTCCATCCGAGGTCATTTCAGCAAAAAATGGGTCCCACACTCAACTTTCATCTTATTAACTCATAACCAATAACCCTAAATAAGATCGGGTGCCTCAAAACCCAAACCAAGAGTCTACCTAACCCTAAATCAACATTCTAGATCTAGTGGAACTGTCGGAATTCTCATCTACGGTTATTTACTCGGAGTTTTGGTCCACGACCAAATCCTAAACATTTAAAGCTCTAATATATGGAAATGAGCCTAAAATCGAAAGGAACTGTCTGATCATCGAACCGACAGTTCTATAAGTCATAAATAACCTATAACCACTTACGAAGGCTCGAAATGCCAAAGATGCATGTAAATCAAGGAAATGACTTGGCAGGTCATTAAAATATCCACTACTAAAAGGACTTTTATCTGCGAAAGTAAATAGATAGAAAGATCTCAATAGCTCAAAAAGATGAGGTACTAGGCATACATGCTCCAAGAATGACTATCCAGATAACCTCTAAGAGATGAGAACACTTCCAAGGGATTTTGCCACAGGTATCCCTTTATCAACCAGCTCTTTCACTTTACTTCCAAATAGCCGAAACACGACCTCCAACACCAACTAGTCTCCAATCAAATTGAAAGAGGTTGATGCATACAAATTAAAACCATGACATACTAATATCATCTTGATACCTACATAAAACAACAAAAGATCATTCAATCCAACAACAAACCAAATCTTGAGTCACACAACCGACTCTAATCAAAATATAACCTTCCTTTACCATTTCACACCTGATATCCACCCCAAACTTGGAGGAAACTCACCTGAGTCTTGCCCGCATAATCTCATTACTGAAACTCAAAGAACCAAAAATGATCTATAGAAAGTCCATATAGCAAACACGATAATAAACCCATACGGAGCTTCCTGAGAACCCAATGAAGATAATCAAGGGATGCAATCTATGCCAATGTTATAACTGATTCAGATGATCCTCAAAAATAAAATCTAGGAGTCCAAGGCACAACTACTTACCACTGAATGATCCATTCCAGGATGTCCCATCAACAAAGATTGAAGTCAGGTTGAATCCAACTCAAGTATGCTACTTCTACTAAGTATATCATCTGAGAATATCAAAGAGAACTAAAACCCGAGGTCAAAGCTAAAGGAACCAATATTGGGTCCATGGGCTATCATCTGAACACCTATCAACTATAATCCATCCAAAGTCGAGAAGACCAAATTAGTAACCACGGATTAGGATCAACTAGCCTATAGATGAGATTGAACTGAGACAAATCTAAAATAAAGATTGCACTCATTTGTACAACTCCAAGATAAAATATCAACATCAAGGTTGAATCATTTGACATCAAATACCCCAAACTTAAAGACGGGTAGGCATTAATATTCAAATCTATCATAACTTCAAAATCGCCATTCCAAGGCGTCAAATAAAAAATTAAGCCAAAATCAAAACATAGATGAAGAACCAAATCGCAATAAATGATGAATCACCGATTGAAAACACAAGAAATAACCTTCATATCTGCTAGAAGGGATGAACTATAAAAACATACTTAAGAACTCCACAAGGTTGCAACTTACACTAGTAATACCAAAACTTTAGCAACTCAGAGAAATGCAACTTTAGCTTCAAATTAACCAGTCCAATACTCTATCATGGCAAAAAGTACTCATAGGCAAGTATCATCAAGGAGAAACACTCCACCAAATCTTATTAGGTCGAACAAACTCTGAAATGGGGATTTCCTGAATCCACCTAAGTAGAACAATCATAACTCAAACAATCCATGAATCAACTCACCGAGGAAGAAAGTACCAAGCCTGACACTAATCTCAAGGTCAAGACTACTATCAAAAAATGAACAACTCCTCAAGAAGTGGTCACAGGAAGGACCACGTGCCTCTAATTCCCTAACTCTTCTTTAGAGAAGAACCACATCACGGCAAGAAAGGAGCATCTAATCTGCATATAGTACCAAGAGAAAACCATCATATGGAGGAGAAATGAACAAATCTAAGAGATGAATCCAGGACATTGCGATATCAATATCAAAACCAATATCAGGTGATGAAATAGCCATAAACAAAGAACGGACCCTAGACTGGTCAATCTAAAAAATAAGCTACATAAAGATGGATAGCCTAAATGAAACCCTTCGCAAAACAAAAGGCAAGTCAAAAAATTCCAAACTCGGGAATGGGTGATATTGCCAGCTCTAGAATCATAACAGAACCAAAAAAGGTCAACTCACCTTCAATTCAATAGTCTACTCCACAATCAATCTAGCATAGCCAATAAAAGAGGAGAACAATCAACCTCACATTGCTATATGAAAAAATCATCAAATTGGGGCATAGCTACCCGGGCCAACAAATAAGAATCACAAGGAATGGAATTCTAACAAGATAACACTAGTCTAAATAGTTGGCCAGTAAGGGTTAATAATATCAAGCAAAGACAACAATAACAACAGCAATATCAATATCAATGTAATGAATATGCGGTACCAAAATGAATGTTAATAGAAAGTACCACTCAAGGGCCACAATAAGGCCAATATGCCAAGGTAAATGGCACTCGAATCCATATGCCATACCCAAAGGGAGAAAATATAAATACAGATCTACTCCATATACTACTAAAATAATTAAACCATGGGGTAGTCATATAATCAAGAATTTAATAACAAGGCACACAATAATCAATATGAACTTATCAAGGCATATAATCATCGATGGGTACGAAAACCCTAAGAACATAAATTAAAAGGTAAATATGGTAAATAAAAGAACACCTATCATGGTGAAATTTTCAATCATATCCTTGATGGATCTAAGGAAGAAAAAATCTTAAAGGGTCCAAACTCGGACTGACTAAATCATCAATTGAGGCGCCATGCACTCTATCACTAACTGAAGGTGACACAACATCACAAGGTTGGTCTGAATGAGCTAAATGACTAGCAATCCAATATTGAGAACACTCTCTAGACTAGCAATGGATCTCTCTAAAGTTGTAGCAAACTCCTGAACCCCTAACCTAGCGAGAGACACAAACTGAGCCCAAATATCTAGCCAACTAACGCTGAAACCACTCTCTACTACCATTATCATCCTTTCTATAGTCAAATCCTACCTCAATAATACTATAACGGGGAATACATGTTAACTCTGTCAGATCAACTAACTCGTATTTGGGGCACTCTTTGAACCAATGTCCTATCTTGCCACAACTATAGCAAACCCCTAGACTACTTCAAAGTACTATACACTATAATTTAGAATGATTACCAAGACTAATTTGAGAGCCACCCATAATATAAAATATTACCCGTGTATGGCCAATAGGCAACAATTAAAGTTGGCCACTATCGGAAGGATCCTCACTCTCAGATAAAATACCAATAGCACTATACTGAGGGCATGACCTCTTGTCACCACCTCCATAAGTCTCAATACATGCTCTTTCTGTGGACCTCACGTGATCAACAACCTGAGAAAAAAAATCCAACTGCTATCAAGTGCTCTGATGCCTAAAAGAGTGGCAATGGTAATTCTCTAATAAATCCATACACTATGTCCTACTCAAAGGGATATAGCATAGAAATATGCTTGGCATAATTGAGAAACCCAATCTTGTACTCAGAAACTGGTGAAGAACCTTGATGAACACAAACAAATTTCATTTTGGTCTAAGAATTGCTCGATAATATGAATGCCATCCCTGGCTGTGAGGTATTCATAATTAGACTCGAGATCCCCATTGTTGAACCTTAAAGAGTTGAGGTATTCACAAGATATACTAAAGCATGAGCTGGCCCCAAATCCTCTAGATGACACCGAAGATCATCGATATTCATCTCTAACTCTCTATTCGACGCTATGCTAAAGCTCTAAAAACACGTGTTGAAGTCTCATCCATAACTATCAATAATCTCGCATCGTCTATTTGGGACAGAATAGAGTCAAATAATACGTTTGATGCTCATAGTAATACGAACACACGACATGGAGTCAAGAAATAAATTTCCAAAGAATACTCTGTAGCCTACTAAAGATAGGCTACATATGTCTCTGCACCGATACACAAAACTCTACTAAACACTTAGATGTTGTACTAATACACCGGTAAACCTATCTCTGATACTAATTTTTTATTACCAAATTTCGCAGGTCATGATGGTGTCTACTATAACCCTCCAGTAAGCTAGCCAATCTCGTAGTCCAAAACTGCTAGTAATGAACTATCAAAAGAATGAAGAAAAGAATGCAGAATAAATGAAATAAAGACTAACATACAAAAGATAATCTGAAAACATGGTGGAATCAGTACAAGAGATTCTACTGTCAATCTGGATACAAATGAGGTACAAACTAAATATACAAATACAATAATCTCTAAATATATCATAGATACTAGTCTAGTACATAAGAGGGAGAAAAGTAATACTCTAAACGTCAGGAGCTCACTCTATGTCTCTGAACCATGACTGTTTTGCATGACTAACACAACACCGTTGATAACCCGTAGTATGATCTGCAGGTTATAGAAGTGTAGTATGAGTACCAAACATGAGGTACTCAGTAGGCAAGTACCGACTGAGCTCCAAAGATAATGCATATATATAAAACATACAAACATAAATGGAGTCAAAAACCAAATGTCCAGAAAATACATAAAGCTAGTGAGGTAATAAAGATAAAATATCCTACTCGTATCCAAGAAACTAACATAATAAGACTAAGGATATATCAAGGATGAACTATCTAGTTCTAACAATACTCAAAAACTTCATCAGTATACCGTATATCACTGGCCAACAAATGAAATAAGGATGAAAGAAAGATATATTTAAGTATACAAGGCCAAGGAATGGATATACAATTTGAATAAATAAAGGAAGGGCTATATGGTAATGCCATAGCTATATATAGCTAGGTCTATATATATATGTATTTATGTATGTGTGTGTATATATATATATATGTATGTATGTATATATTATATATAATTAGGGTTAACTCGTGGTATAGCTACATCATCAAGCTAGCATCTTAAAACCTCATAATCATAGTAGGAACTAGCACTAGTACACTTAAGGTTTTTAACCCAAATGTTTAATCATAAGATAATCATGCATGATAATATAATCATAAGGTAAAACTTAATACCAGAATCATACATCAAATATTAATACTAGATCATTAACCAAGATGCAATAAATTAGCCATAAAAATAATCATAACAATAATAATAATAGCAATAGCAATGACAATACGAGTAACCGACTAGCCTAGACAAATAATACCTAACAAGCTTTTCACGATCCCCTACCGCCCTAGGCTCAAAAGGTTCAATCAACATACAACATACCACAAGCCATACTCATAACCCATACCTATGAAACCACCCATAAGGCTGATAGGTATTGGTCCATACTGCTGATAGGCAATGCACATGTAAGGATGAATCTAACAAAATCAACAATACCATAATTAATCCAAGTATCATAATGTATATTTGGACTAAAGTCGATAAGTATAATCAATATCATAATCATTGCCATCACAACCATCATCATCATAATCATCCTCAAAAATTGAACGAAGTATATATAATCAACATCACAATCATCCTCCAAAATCAAATCGAGTATATAAAATAAACATCATAATCATCCTTTGTCCTTGCCGGACCTTGACTATAATAAATGTATATCATCAACACATACATACACACATATATATATAATAATAATATTTTAATCTATTATCAGGTTTTACCTAGAATTCATATCATCAATACCATCCTCCTCCTTTATCCCATATTGAAGAAATGTGTATATAAATGTATAATAGGTGCATGGACTTAGGCGATGTCTAAAAGAGTGTAAATTTACAAATCCATTACTCAGTGTAAACTTTGGTACTAAATTATTATAAAAGGGTAGAAAGGGTGGGAATCTCTCACGATCGGGGTAAATAGTAGTACCAGAATCATTGACTAGGATCTACCTCAGTCAAATCTTTAAAACACCATTTTCAATCTTTTTAGAAAAAAGTTATTCATTAAGCCAGACAATTATTATTATGAAGAAATCCATTTTAAGGTGAAAAGTGGGCTTTAACCCCTATTTAGGAAAAATAGTAATAAAATTATATTTTAGTTGGATCATATGATTTACTAATTTAATGATCATGAATGTACCAAATCTATGCATGCCATCAACAGTATTCAATTAATGGAACCATAAACATCAATATATCTACAAACTAAAACCACGTCCTTTACAGGGATAAACATTTCTCGAATGTCCCATCAATATCATAACATGGCCGTAGGCCCAAAAATATGTCTGAAATAATTACGGTATCATAATCACGACCTTAGGCACATATACATATTCGAAACCCATATTAATAATCATATTTGTAAGCCATCTTGTATCTATAAGCCATAGCATATCTATGAGGCATATCATATCTTTAATCCATATCATATCCATAAGGAATATCATATCTTGAGGATAAATTCATATATATGATGCATATCTTATCTGTAGGCCATAAATTACATGTAGGAGGCATATCATATCTATCGGACACATCATATCTATAAGGCATATCATATATATCAGGCATCGCATAAATATAGTCCATATGTCATAATTATGTCTATGTCTATATTATTAAGCATGTAGATATACCAAATCATAAATCTAATCTGAAATCTATATCATAGAAATAAGCCATTAATCAGTATCTGGGAGAAACATCATCATCCACCACATCACGAAGTAACCTTATACTAAAGGCTTAATAGTCTCAACTACATCTAACATACGTAAATAAGTCCAAAATGGCTAACACAAGTCTTAACCTAAAGTGGGCCAGAGAAACGCACTTCTAATCCTTAAATTCCATATTTAGTCAATTTCTACCCCGAACTAGGCTAAGGTATCAAAATTGACCTCTAGATAGTATATAAGATAAAATTAGCCCTAAGATAGGAATTCTACCTAGAACATGAGCAATCAAATCAACACCACCTAAATTATGGTTTCAATGTCGATAAATAGTTCACATAAGGATATTCATATTAATCACGCTTCCAACACTTAAGCTACATCCCAAATCTAGCATAATAGCATCATGATTCTATGAATTATCTCCATCTATGAAGAAGGAAATAGGATCTTAAGAGTGTAATAAGTATTTTACCTTACGAGTCAATTCACCAATCTAATCCCTAAACTTTAAAGTCAAGACTAAGTCACGATGTTCTATCAATAATCAATATTAACTTCCTCATTCACATGCAATGTATAAAACATATCATCTTATGAAGAAGAGTAGACAGAAGCATACCTCGATGCTGAACTGTAAATTCTTGAATCATTCACTAAAAGTCCGTGTTCACTCCATGAATCTAAAATGCCGCTACGCTAACAAAATCGTAATCTATGCATCATTAGAAGTCAAATGAGACCCATATTGCCAGATAATAGGTTGGGTCAAATTTTTGGTCAAGAATGGGCCTGCGAGGCCCATACGAAATCTAAAATTAAACTTTTCACGAGGTCCCTCAAAGAACAAGGACGTTGTGTTCAAAAGTTGAGCATAAACGGAGCATAAATTGGGTCTCAAATTGACCCTTAAATTTTAAGAATTTAAAGCCATAGTTTTTAAGAATTTATCAAGAAATTGAAGGAATCTTACCATGAATACGAAGTAAAATCACGGAATAATCGATAACCAAGCTCCCCAAGACATATACAAGATTCAATCCCACTTAATCTTATATCTAAAGATTTTAGCTCTCAAGAAATGGAAAAACGAGCTGAAAATGGGGTATTTATACCCACTCTAGGTGCTCGGGTGTCGCTATCACAACCTGAGCTTTGTGATCGCAGTATATTTTTGCTGCATATGCAAACCATAATTATGACCAAAGCCTCACAATTGCAATAGTTTGGGCTTGGTTTGACTTGTCGTGATCGCGATATGTATACCACGATCATAATATCTTGATGATTTCCAAGGGTATCATGATTGAACCCTTGGCACTGTGATAGTGATGCACCAGATACAATAATAGACTTTGAAAATTTCCAAGTCTCCGCCAAATCCACAGGAGTCAACGAAAATCCTGTATATTCAAATAAACTATGTATCCATACCAAATTAAACGTTCCAAATTAATGGTGTGGTCAAAATTTCCATCCCAGGTCATTTCAACAAAAAGTGGGTCCCATATCTAACTTTTATTTTCTTAACTTTTGATCAATAGCTCAAAATGGGCCCAGGTGCCTCGGGACCCAAACCAAGATCTCACCTAACATAAAATCAATGTTCCTGAGTTGATGGTTCGATTGGAATTCTCATCTGAGGTCATCTACTAGGAGTTTTGGTTCGAGACCAAATCCTAAATAATAAAATCTTAAAAGTAGGGAAATGAGCCTAAAATCCAAACGAACTATTGATAGTTTTGATAAGTCATAAATGATCTGTAGCCACCGTGGGAAGGCTCAAATTAGCAGGAATGCATGCAAATTAAGGAAATGACCCGGAGGGTAATTACAGACCCTAACCCAGTTGGAAATTATATTTGATTCAGCGGTCGCTTTATAATTTCTCAGAGGTGTAATTTGGGTGACTTCACAATTTGGCACCGTCGTCGGGAATACGATTATAAATTGATAGATCGAGTTTATTAAAGTTGTTGATTTTGTTTGTTGATTTCTAGTTTCCTCCACTTTCTAGGGCACACGCCGGTGTATGCCTAGTACTTAGAGTCAAGGAAATTCCTTGATTCTATTTGATCCTAAGATTGAATGAACTCTATGATAAAATTGTGAGATAAAGAGAGAAAAAGATCATGATCAAGGATCCTTGCTTGAAAGGGTTCACGATGACCTAGAAGCATTAAATTGGCCACTTCATCATAGTGTTTAGGAAACTATATATAAGGTTACTACTTGATTTATGGCTGAGAGAAGTTCTAGAAAAGTATCTACCCATTGAGTAGCGAGGGGGTAACTAGATAGATAGGAGGAGGAAGAACGTCAAGACGCACTTGATAAAGACATAATGAGAATAAACAAAGGCCAACAACCTATACAGAAATACTTTCAAGTGTATGGCGATCTAGACAAAGATTTGGTGTATGTTAAACCAGTTAAAACAAGTGCAATCATTCCTCCAAAGTTGCCCTAAGGGTCAAAATTCAATATTACAAGCATAATGATCCAGTTACTAAACCTGAAGGGAGTTTTGGTGGTTTGCCTATTGATGATGAAAACATGTACCTTATGACTTTTATGGGAATCTGCGATTCGTATAATCTACCTGGGGTGAGTCAGGACGCTATCAGACAAAGGTTGTTCCTATTTTCTTTAACATGGGAGATACTTTATGGTTAAGAGAGATGTTTTGTGGATCTATTACCACTTGGAATAAATTGCATATCTTAAACCCATGAGAAAAATTACCCTACCTATGATCTTGAGTTGGCAGTTATTGTTTTTGCCTTGAAAATTTATAGGTACTATATTAATAAGGTTCATGTTGATGTGTTCATGGATCACAAAAGTTTGCAGTATGTGTTCTAATAGAAAGATTTGAATCATCATTAGATAAGGTAGCTTGAGTTGTTAAGAAATTATTACATGAGTGTTTTGTATCATCTGGGTAAGGCCAATGCAGTGGAAGATGCCCTTAGTAAATTGTCTATGGGTAGTGTTTCTCATGTTGAGAATGATAAGAAAAAATAAGTCAGGGAGGTTCATCAAATTACTAGATAGGTGTTTGGTAGGTTGATTTAGTTGAGGTTAGTATATGGGTTCACAATGGTTGGAAATATTCATTGGTTGCCGTAGTAAAAGAAAAAAAAGATAGGGATCCCAGTTTGGTTAGGTTGTAGGAAATAGTTAGAGGTCAGAAAGTAGAGGTTTTCTCCTAATGGGAAGATGGTGTGCTTTGTTGTCAGAGCAGGTTATGTGTTTTATGTGTTGATGGTTTAAGGCATCAAATTTTGGTAGAAACGTATGGTGCGAGATATTCCATTCATCTAGGAGCCACTAAAATGTACCATGACTTACGAAAAATCTATTTGAAGAATGGTATGAAGAAGGACATTGCAGAATATGTAGCTAATTGTTCAAACTATCAGTAAGTCAATGTTGAGCACCAGAGGCCTAGTGGTACATTGCATGAGTTCAATATCCCCACTTGGAAGTGGTGAACATGGATTTTTAACGGGTTTGCCTCATATGCATTGTCATCATGATTTGATTTGAGTTATTATAAATATAATAACTAAATTAGCTCATTTCTTGCTAGTTCATACTTCGTATTTCACTGAGGATTATGCCAGTCTTTATATAAGAGAGTTGGTTAAGTTATATGGAGTTTATTTGTCTATTATTGCAGAGAGAGGTACTTAGTTTACCACTTACTTTTGGAAAGCTTTTCAAAAGGGTCTTGGTATCCAAGTTCTTCTCAGTACATCTTTTGATCCTCAGATAGATGGTCAGGCAGAGTGGACCATTTATACCTTAGAGAATATGTTGAGAGATTATGTTATTGATTTTAAAGGTTTTTGGTATGACCACTTACCTTTAATTGAGTTTGCCTACAATAACAGTTATCATTCCTGTATTCAAATGGCTCTATTTGAGTCTCTCTGTGGAAAGAGATATAGATCTCTTATTGGTTGGTTTGAGGCATGTGAGGATGCTTTGATAGGGCCAGATTCATTGTTAGATGCAATGGAGAATGTTCAATTGATTAGGGGGAGGCTTAAGACAACCCAAAGTCGTACGAAATCTTATGCAAAGGTGAAAAGGAAAGATCTTGAGTTTAATATTAGTGACTTAGTCTATTTGAAAATCTCGCCCATGAAGAGGGTGAAGAGATTTGTCAAGAAGGGGAAGATCAGTCCCTGCTATGTGACCTTTATAGAATTTTGAGCCATTTCGGTAAGGTATCTTATGAGCTAGAGTTTCCTGCAGATTTTTCTTCAGTGCATCCGATGTTTTATGTTTTTTTGTTAATGAAATGTATTGGTGATTCAGATGTTTTCATTCCTTCAGAAAGCACAAATGTTCAGGATAGTCTTTCCTACGATGAAGTCCCAGTTGAGATCCTTGATCATCAGATTCTTAGACTAAGGAACAAAGATGTTCCCTTGGCTAAAGTTCTATGAAAAAATTAGTTCTAGGAAGTTGAAGTAGAAATGCATACCCAAGAACCCTACTCATTTCTCCACAAACTCAAGCTCATCTTTAGATAATATTCTTCCTTAGATTAACTCTTTTCCATTCTCAGTTCCAGTTATTTAGACATCCTCATGTTATTGCATGCATTCATGACATCAGTTCAGTTCATGTATCATGTTTCAGACTCAGTTATGTAATCATGTTTCTAGTCATGCATGTTCAGTATGTAATCTTAGTTACCTTAAATCAGTACTCTCAGTCTAACCAGTCTCTTTTGAGGATGAATGTTCCCAAGGGGGAGATATTGTAATACCCTATACTATTCTTAGCTTAGTTTAACTTCTAGCTACATGCATAAGGGGCTTAAGGCCAGAAATTTTCACAAGTGTTTGGACTTAGTCATTTTTAAGACTTCTAAACTTGAAGGATTTTAACTTGGTCTTCCCGACTCCGAGATATTGGTTTTTGAGTTAATTTATGTTCAGGGATGTAAGTAGCATGTCTCGGAGAAGTTTTGGATTTTTTGGATGGGGTTTGGCCCATGTTTGGAACACGAAATCAGTGAGTTACCGCAATAACCCGTGAAGCGGCATTAGTCCCGATGGCATGAAGACCATGTTGCATTGAGGGAAATGCATTACCGCGATAAGACCATGTCACAGTAAGCTTTTTACGACTAGTTACAAATGTAAATATCAGATGGGCAATTGGGTCTTTTTTTCCTCAACCCAATCGTTCATAACACTACTTGGGCTTCTATTATGGCATAATTTTTTCCTTCTTCTCCAATTATCCTTCCAATATAACCATTCCATTTCCCTAAGAACACAAATTCAATTCCTTTATCCTTAAGAAATAAAGAATTCAAGTTCCTCAAGATCAATAACATTTAAGAAAGCATCAAGATTGGTGTTTCTCTTTCAATTAAAAAGTTTAAGGTATGTGGGATGTTCATCCATGGGTCCCCTTCATCCATGGAGCCCAAAAACCTTCTTTTCAACTAAATTATGGAATTTCCCTTTACTTTGGTATTTTATATGTTTAAGATGGGTTTAATTCATGTTTTTCCTTGGTAATTCAAATTCAGTTTAGCCCATGTATAATCCCATGAAAGGTTTGATTTCCTCATGCTTTAAATTTTAGTTTCCATGTCATGTGTATGTGAGTTTCATGTTAAATTCCCAATTTGTGAATTTAGCTATGTGAATCATGTTTATTTCCTATGTTTAACATATTCTCATGTTTAAGTTCATGATTCTCACATGTTTGATGAAATGTCTATGATTTTGGATTTTAACCATAATCCCATATTATTATTTTAAAAGCTTATTCTCATAAATTATGGTAATTCAATATTGGTGGGTTACGAACACTAGATACTTGCGTGTTTTACATTACTTCAGACATTTCAAGTATTGATTTAAATTAAACCATGAATATTGCTATTTACTCAGATGTTATGATCATGATGAGCAATGTCAGTTGTTACGTTCAGTTGAATTTAATTCAGTTTAGTCCAGTATCAGTTTCATTTAGTTGGGAAACACTTAGCATAGAATGAACATAGGGATGGCGTCTCCCCTATCAGTTAGGTATGAGACGTTAGTAGCAGTCCCTAAGTTCCACAGCTGCAGTGCCATCGTATATTTTAAGGGTTCCCCCATCAGTTAGGCATGACACACTCATCTTACAGGAGATTAGCCTTATGGATCCACAATATCAGTTAGTGTTAGTACCCTTGGCAAGGTACAAACACCCTTCCAACTGGGGTTATAAGTTTTACCCCGATAGGTCATATTGGGGCATATCGGTTATAGCTAGCTCTCACAGTCTCAATATAGTATTCGGAATATCTTGAGTTCAGGATTGCTTTACTAAGTGTACAGACATTCAGATATTTAGTTTTTCAACATTCTGTAACACCCCGTAAATTTTTTCGTACACTTATCGCGATTATATGGAGTCCTAAAGGCTTGCGTATGGGTTAAATTAAGTTTATGGTGTCCGGAAGTATCCCATCAATAGTTGTATGTGTAGGTATTGGAATAAGATTTCCAACGATATAAAGTTTGCCCAAAATAGAGGAGTATTTCATATAAGCGAGCACATTCGAAATTTCAAAACGGTGGCCAGGAAGCCTGTGAACAGTAAATCTGCAGGAAAATTACTGCAGCTAGGCAAATTTTTTTTTGGATCAACTTTAGACGATCATAACTCCTTGTACAAAAAGAAATGTGTGAGCTTCTATATATCGACGAAAATCTACGAGAGTCTTATTTCCAATGAAATTAGTTTCATCCAAATCCAATGTCTGAGTAAGGAGATATACCCGTTTTACTACAGCCTATAAAAAAAAAATAGAATTTTGGAGCAGATTTTTGGGTCAACTTTAAATGACCATAACTCCTTGTACAGGAATAACTGGGTGGTATACTTTATATGAAAATGAAATCCCTTTGAATTATATTTCCAATTAAATTGGTTTCACCCAAATCCGATACCGGAGGAAAGAGTTATGATCGATTTACTTCAGCCTGTCAAAACTGTCTACTGGGGACAGATTCGGATTTATTTAAATTTTTAGGGCAAAATGGTCATTTTCTATTACCTCTTGGACGAAAAATTGGTCTTTATAAATATACACTTAGTCTCATATATATCATATATCATCCAATTATTAAGATAAGGTGAAACCCTAGCCTAATTTCAACTTCAAATATTTTGTGATTCAACCGTAGAAAATTCGAATTGGTTCTGTAGTTGTGTTCACCATCTCGAAAGCTTCGAGAAGCACCCCATGGTTATGTAAGGAGGATTATAAATACAAGAGTTCATTGTTAAGGTATGAATATTGTTTATTCTTGATTCTTATCCATGAATAAGTATTGATAAAGGATTATGAGTATTGTCTTGATGTTGGAAGATAACTAGAAACATAGTTATGAATTGTTTTGTATAAATTGTTAGTAGTAAATTATGGAAGTTGTTGTATTGGATTATGGAGGATGAATTGTGGTGATATATCATTATATTAGTGGTTATGTATGCCTAGTGATCATGTTGGTATTGGATGGTGATTAAGAGGGGAAATAAAGGCTAAGAGTGATGTTGAGGGATATTGCATGAAAATGCATGATATGTGAATGTAATAAGAGTATAAGAGGATGTATGTAGCACTCTTATTGATTAGTTAAAGGATTACTTCCTAGACATAATTTGGTGAAGTTAATACCTAAATGGTAAGGTTTGGTTGCTAATACTAGTTTGCCACAAATGACTTATTGTAGATAAGTGTTCGAAGAGTACGGGAAGTCAAGTTGGACTTGTATTGAAATGGTTATATCAAGGTATGTAAGACATACTCTATCTAATCTTTGGCATGAATAATGACTCATGGCACTCTCAAGTAAGCTTCCAACATTGTCCTACGACACATGACACATAATAACATCATATGATCTTCGACACTACCAATTGAACTTGTTTTCACTTTTAAGATGTCCGGCTAGTCAAAAAAAAATGTCCATATACTATTGTTGACTCCGAAATGGTTTAATGAGGTATCCATGATTCTCTACTTCATTTTCATGATATTGATTACCTATTTACATGTTTTTCCTATTAAGGTATCATGGTTTCAAGTTCCATAAGGTGTGACCACAAAGTAACCAATCTCAAAGATTAATTGAATTAAGAAATGGAATGTCTTTATTTTAAATTGATGATATGATATATTGTATTAGTACCACTGATCAGTTGGTCATTGTATTATAAAGATTATGTATATATGCTATTCCAGGGGTGGTCCCTGATGTATTGTATTAGTACCACTGATCAGTTGGCCATTGTATGACATATGTTATGTATTGATAAGGAATACGGGAAGTAATGATATGAAAGTAATGTGCAGGTATCCCATCAGCTCTTTTAAGTGTGGTCTACTCATACTGTTTATTCACTGGTATCTGGGTTCTGTTGATCTTTTGTATCTCATCTTGATACTCACTGCCTTACATACTCAGTACATATTTCCGTACTGACATCCCTCACGGGGGACCTGTATTCATGCCTGTAGGAACAGGTACTTCAGGTCGTACACCTCTGCAGTAAGAGCCAGGACATTCTATTGATAGTGGTGAGCTCCAGTTGTTTCGGGGCATCCCAAGTCGTTTCTATATGTATTTTTTGTATTTGTATAGAAGTCTTTTGTGGGCGGGAGTTTGTCCCGACCCTAACTCAGTTGTGTATCTATGTAGAGGCTTTTGTAGACATATTGTACAGCCATAGGAGTGTTTGGTTGATAGACGTGATGGCTCTGACGGCCAATTACTGTTTATATATATATATATATATGTGTGTCTGCTGGGCTGATACAGGTACTGTTTTCTTCTATTTACAACGAAGTGCTGCCCAAATTTCTAATTTTCATAAGTAATGTAAATGTGAAAGTATAGGTTATGAACGGGTTCTCCCGGGCCTCCTCGGCTACGGGTGCCAGTCCGCTCCAATGGGATTTGGGGCGTGACACATTCAGTTTTTTAGATTAGAGATTATCTCAGTAACATAAAAGATATACACTTAGTCTTGCATTCTCAGATTTTTACATATTCGTGTATTCATGCACAGTTACCCCATGCATTTCAGCCATGCCCTCATCTCATATACCAGTACATTTAAAGTACTAATCACATACTCTTCTTTGTGTTGTGATTTCTTATATTATAGGTTTGGACGCTAAGTTTCCTAACCACCCTTAGACAGTTTAGCATACTCAACAACAGTAGTGGTGAGTCCTCATCCATGGAGGGCAGGATTGATTATTTAAGTTATTTCAGTAGCTCAGTACATTCAGTCAGATGGAGTTAGTTGGGGGCTTGTCCCATCAATTCCCCACTTAGTCTTAGAGTCTTTTCAGACAATTAGACAGTCAGTTAGACAGTTTCCATCTTATTAGTCTTTTCATTGTTCGCATGTGTTTTACATAGACAGTTTCATTTTTAGTATTTTCATTAGACGTGTGGTTGAACCTTATCTTTAGTATTCAGATTAGGATTATATTTATCTGACTATCTTCCACGCACGTGTACTATTATTATTTCATTTAGTGCTCACATCAGGTACCAACTCATGGGTTAGATTGTGGTCATTAGTGACCGCAAGCACTGTTGTCTCAACTAGGGGGTAGCCTCGGTTCGTGACAGTTTAATATACCCTTTATTTTCTTTTGATTTCCAACTTTTTGTCTGTTTCTCTCCTTTATTTATTGCATTTTGATTCTATAGATTTCTTTTATTTTTGTGTTTATTTCACTTTCCATATTTTGGATTTGTAATACCCCAGGAAATTTTTCGTTGAAATTTTGTGCGTAAACGTGTTGGGTTCTATCTTCTAGAATGAATTATAAATTCTCCGTGCGAAATATCTTAGATTATGACCCACCATTACGTAGAGTATCAAATAATCTTTCAAACGATATGTGGATCATCTGAAACGGACACCCGAGCGACGAGTTATGAACATTCCAATCGAACAGTGAATAGTAGTGAACAGTAAAACGTGCAGGAAAAAGTACTGAGGCCTGGAGTATTTTTGCTCCAACTTTAAATGATCATAACTCCTTATACATAATGATATGGGTGATCTACTATATATCAATGGAAAGCTATGCGAGTTCTCTTTCCAATGAAATTGGTTTTATCCAATTTGTCGATTGGAGCAAAAAGTTATGGTCGATCTACTTCAGCCTATCAAAAGTGAATTTTTGGGTCAAATTCAAACGATCATAACTCCTCTTACACAATGATCTGGGTGAGATACTATACATCAACAGAAATATATGAGAGTCCTCTTTCTAATGAAATTGATTTCATCTAATTTGGATATCGTAGTAAAACATTATGGTTGATCTACTTCAGACTATCAAAACAGTCCACCAAAGGACAGATTCGAGAATTAGTTAATTTTTAAGGGAATTTTGGTCATTATGCCTTCACTTCATGGACAAAAATTGTCCATTTATACCTATATTGAGCAATAAAATTTATGTTCTTCCATCAAAAACATTGAGAGGACTAAACCCTAGGTCCATTTTGAACTCCAAATATCTTCCAATTTTACCGTAGAAATTCAAATTTGATCTGATAATTAAACTCATCATCTCGAGACCTTTGAGGAGCACCCCTTATTTGTGTGAATAGGATTCCATAATCAAGAGGTCAATTTCAAGGTATGTGGGGTTTTTTAACAAGAGCACTCTTTCGTTCTTGTGCCCAAAAGTAATTTTCTTTACGAAGACATGTTTTTTACTTGATTATTATGATTTTGAAGCATGAACTCATATTCTATGATGATTATTATAAAATTTTGATGTCTATGATTTTGAAAGATGGATTTACCTGTGTGGTGATATAAAGCATGAATCTTGAACGATATTTATCATGATTTTGATATTTGGGTCTTGAACCCCATTTGAAATTGTGTCTTTAAGAAAATGTGTGGTATAAGAATATTGATGTTGAATATTTGAGATGTGTTGAATGATTTGACCTTTTGGTCTTAATGGAGTCGCTTTGAACTTGAATGTGAAAGAAATCCATAACGTGTTTGATTATGATAAATGGGTAGCATGATTGCTCCCGATGTATACTTATATATTGATAAAAGTTGTTTTGTTGCGGATTGTCTTTGAAATGATCTGAGCTAAGTCCGGGAGTACTCTTTAGCACCGAGTGGGAGGTATAAAGTTATCTTACATCCCTAGAACTACGTGCCCCCGTAGAACGTGAGCCTAAGACTGATTTATATAGTGATCACTAGTGTTTTTGGATTGATATTGGAAGTCCTACTCCGATGGCAAGGATAGGACGGCTCTCCCCAACGTGGGTTGGACGTTTGACTCCATGTGGCTCACATGGTTTATGTCGGTTATAGGATCTCCCAGTGTGTGTGCGTTTCCTTGTGTCTATGGTGAATGGTGAAGTGATTTGAAAGTGGAATTGTGAAAGTTATTCTTTCGAAAGATTTAAATGATATTTACATTATGAGAATTGATATTCTTGATGAACTGAAAGTGATTGACAAATTATATGATGACTCACATGTGTTATTATACTTATTTCATCCTCTCATGATTATGATGATTTTCTTTGGGCTATGTGAGTCTTTCATATATCCTGCATATTTCTTATAAATATTTATGATGATGATGTTTATACAACTGCATACACCCCTATATACTCGGTTCCTTTCCATGATAGTGACCCACATCTTCGGACGTGGGCTGTATTTTCTAGGAATGTAGGTTCAGGTGCTCAGTTCCAGGTTCGACAGTGATTCTTCGGGCACGCTGTTCTACATCCTCTGTTGTGGTGAGTCCTCATGTTCCGAGGACGTGATTTATGATGTTGGTTTCACGAAATTATTTACATTTGATAACTGAGTATGAGTCAGTTGGGGCATGTCTCAATGGCTCGCTGGTTTTATTGATTTTCTTAGAGGCTTGTCAGACTAGTATAGATGTTGGGAGTTGACTAATAAGTCGTATTTTGTTATCTTTCTGAAATTCTTTTATTCTTGGATGATGATTACTCTGTTGATATTTGAGGGTTATTTATTAAAACCCCGTTGATTTGTGTCGAACTGAATGAAAATGGCTCAAAGGGTTAGCTTGGGGATACTCGTAGCCTCAAGCACCGTGTGACGCTCCGTGACCCATTTTCAGGGCGTTACGGGATTTTATCAGGGAGGCAAATTTATGGAGTACCAAGGGCAAATAAAAGAGTGCCCAAAATGGAATGAAGCTAGAACAAAGAAGGAAGAAGATAAAGAGAGATAAAGAAAATTTTAAAAAAGTTATGAAGAGGAGCAAAAGTGCCTCCCAGGACCACTTGTCTGAGATTCATAATAGGGTGCATGCAACAGAGAGCTACAGAGTTTGTGAGGCCCAGAGTGATGTTATTGTTGACATTGTGGAGAGAAATAAGGGCACGATAATTACCCCCCCACACTAGTTTGATATCTTTGAGTGCACCAACAACACTGCTGTCAATATGATTTGAGCACTTTGACAATCATCAAGTCCAGGAGAGCTGAGACAAGAGTGAGTTTTAAGACCCCATTCGTTGATGATACTACATCCAATTTCTAGAGCATCACAAGAATTTACTTACCCCTCATTTTACTTATTTTGTTCATGCATGTTGTGAGGACACCGCACGTTCTCAAATTTGGGGGTGGGAGTGCACCACCACTCAAGGTTTTTGTTGTCCTATTTATTATCCCTTGGGTGTGCTATCATAGTATAAACAACATGTTTAGGCTTTTATTTTTTTCTGATTTTGATGTGTTTTGTTACTTTTGATAAGGAGAAAAATAATGGAACCTTAGTACATTATTTACTATTTTTATTTTGATTTTTAGGTTTAACATATTCCCCTTCTAAACCCCTCTCCTAATTTGTTTCCTTTATTAATAAAAAAGGAATAGCGCTTTTTATAACTCTAAAACTGCACTCCATATTAAACTACTCTGTAAAATCATGCACAAATCATCCATTAAATCATCATTAAAATATCTCTAATGTCTCATTTGCTCCTAAAATTATTAAAAGCGGGTGTCCTCCAAATTCTCCTCTTCTTCATGCTTCATTAATGAAATCAAAATAAGTTAAATTTACTTTAGTTGTTGGTGTACTACATTAGTTTGTTGGTACTCAATCCTAGATTTAAATGCTTGAAAAATAATTGAATTTGCTAAGGACTTAAATTTGATCACTTTATTTTGATTAAAACTGTGTATATTAAGTAGTTCATGGCTTTTTTGGATGATTGTGTGCTACAATATGCGTAAAATTGTGATTCTGAGTACTAGATTTAAATGTTTATCCCACTTTTCTAAAACATCAATTATACCAATCACCTTAGTCACATGATTATAGATTTCTTCATTGAAAATGTACATCATAAGTTATTGATTACTCCCATAATGATTCAAGATTTTCTTTAACTCTTCTAATGTTGCAACACAATTTTTATTAATGGAAAAATAGTAATGAAGAACTCTAAATTATGACTAGTTGTCAAACCAAATGCTTGAATGTCGATATCTAAGCTTCCACCATATTTTTTGACCAATATAATTTCTTACAAGAAGAATGCACTTCCAGGTTTAGGATCCTTCTCTCAATTTTACCATTTGAGATATGTGCCTTTTACAACTATTGTTCCACATGAAGTTTTCCCAAATGGACTTCCTAGTCCTAAAATTTCACCATAACTTTACAAATAATGTCTTCGAAATATCAAATAATGATTTGAATTCCAAACTCCGTTCCTCCTTTGGTAAACAAATATTTTCCCATGATACCCAATGTTTTGTCCTCCTTTCTTCCTTAAAATTCTAGAGAAACATAGCAAAGATTCTATGAAGATCCCTAATTACACATTTAGGAATAATGCTAGTAGATAGAAGGTACATAGGAACTTTGCAACACATAATTAATCAAAATAATTTTACCACCAAAAGAAAGTAACTTAACTTTTCAAAATTGTAGCTTATTCTGCACTTTCTTCATAAGTTCTAAAAGATGTTGTCTTCTTTTTAATGCCCACCTAGTAGGATATCCCTAAAACTTCAAGGGGAAATTGCCTCTCGAAAAGCTAGTAGAGGATTCCACATCTTGAACAATAGTAAGAGCAGCCTTATTGAACATAAAGGAAAAAAATCAGTTTATTCATCTTTTGGCCTAATAAGGCCTTATATTGTCCAAGAACCTCCATGATAAGCATTAAAGACCTCTTTTCAATAACTACAAAAACTATTATATCATCTGCATAATTTAGATGATTAAAATTTTCAATACATTTTGTCTTCCAAAAACTCTTAAAATCAGTATTATAAAATTGATTATTAAAAACTCTAGAAAACACTCCAGCAAATAGAATGGACATATTTTACTCCTCCGATTGAGTGAAAAAAAATCATGTACTTGTCCATTTATCAAGATAGAATACTAGTAATTAGCCACAAGACTCCAAATCTTATTCACCACCAGTCGATTGAAACCTATTCTTTCTAATTCTTTTTTCAAAAAAACTCCAGTCCACTCTATCATAATCCATTCCATATCAAACTTGATCACTACATTTTCAGGCTTTTCTCTTTTCTTTATATAAAAATAATTTTCAATGCTATGAGTACATTCTCAGTAATACTCCTTCCTCTCACAAAACCTGCCTGATTATAAGAAATCAGTTTAGGCAATAACTCTTCAAGTCTATCATGGATGATTTTAGAAATTAACTTGTTTAAGAAATTACTCAAACTAATTGGTCTTATATAAAAATATGTCAAATTGACATTCCTTTTGGTCAATAAGACCAAGTTAGTATGTGTAATTAATTTGGAAATGTTCTCCCCTCAATGAAAGCATGTACAACACCAATGATATCTAACTTCACAATATCCCAATAATTCTGATAAAAGTAACCTATTAAACCATCTGGATCAAAATCAATGTCCCCATAAAGAACAAAAACTACCCTGTTGATATCATCTTCTATTAGAATGCATTTAGCAGATAATTACCTTTTTCAACAATAATTTCTATAATATTTTTCAATAATGACTAATCTACAGTATTAACATCCCCAGAAAATTGATCCAGATAAAATCTCAAAGCCTCAATGGTTATTTGATCATCCCCTTCTGCCCATGAACCATCTTCTTTAAGAATCTTTTTAAAATTAATCCCCTTCCTTCTTCCTTTCAAAAGAAAGAGAAAAGAATTTTTTTATTTTTATCATCTTCAATAAACAATTGAATGTTGGCCTTCTGCCTCTGAAATTCTTCTTCATAATTAATTTATAATTTTAATTCTGCCTAAGCTTTCAATAAAACCGACCTATTACTAACAGTAGGATGTTCCTCAATTAGCTCCTCCTTCATTCTTACTATTTCTTCTCTAATACTCTATGGTTTGAAAATATCCCTAAGCTTTTCTTTTCTCCATTTGAACAATGCTTGCTTAGATTTTTTCTATTTTTGTTCCAATTGGATGAATAAATTTGCAGTCTTATCAATAACTAAATTTTCTTTGATGACCTCCATAAATTCATCATTAACAGTCGAGAATTTCAGAAATTTGAAAAGACTGATAAACCCCTGAACATCCCCACCACAAGAAAATAATAAAGGGGCATAATCCAAACCTATTTTGCCTAAATGTTAAAGATCAATATGTCCGAACACCTCTTGCATCACCTAATTCACAACAACTCTATCTAGCAACTTAAAAATACAAGACTCATTAGTTCTAGCATTCCACCATATGAAAGAAGTACATGTGAAATAAATATCAAAGGACTCCCAATCTTTTCCTTAGGAAACATGATGAGATTAAAGTCTACTCCTACTAACCAAGGCATAATAATCTTTTGCTTATAGTATAAATGTCTTCCCATAGATTTAAACTTTCCAAAGAAGAAAATTTAGCATATACCACAGTAGTGAAAAGCTGCTTACCATCCTCAAAAGTGAGTTGTTGTTCAGAATATAATATATCACCAACCTGAATGTGATCCTATACAACATCCAAATCTGTCCATTTAGACAATAGCTTTCATACTGCATTCCCAATCTTCTCTTGAACCTTCGAATATGCCTTGTATTTTGAATTGCTCCTATCAATGCAAGACAAAACTTATGATGTAAGTTAAGCATTTGAATTTTGTGAAAAGAATTTTGAGTTCTTACAAGTATGATATTTGAGATTAATGCTTTGTACTTCATTTGATAGATGATTTTCCACCCCTTTCTTTTACCATCCTAGATGTCTTGAAGCTAGTATACCTTTTTATATTTCCTTTCTTTCCCTTAGATGATAGTGTAGATAATACTACTTCTAGACATGCTTTCATCATATTAGCATCAATTTTCTCTTTTTCCTTATCTTCAATAGAATCTCCTTCTAGTTCCCTAATATCTTTCTCATCATGGTTTAATTGATAATTTACTAATTCATGCAGGCTTTGAATAGGAGATGACATTTGCGGACCAACAACTAATGTAGGTAACATTGTATCGTCTTTTCTTGTTGATTCTACCATGTTTGCGACATTTTTCTTTGCGTTTGTTAATTTTTGGCCAATCATCTAATGTACATTAAGCATTTCTAGTAGTTCATCTCAACGGGCACTAGACAATTCCTTCATCAACTGAAGAACAAATTGATCCTTTCCATGCGTCACAATAGCTGAATCAATACTTTCAATCTACTAATTCTTCACATTCTCACTGTGACTAGTAATATCTTTGTGTTTTTGTTTTGTAGGAAATTGTGAGGATGTAGTAATTGCTTTCACTTGGTCATTCAACCAATTACTATTGTCAGTATGCCCTTCTATTACCATATTTTGTGTATCATCTAAGCTCTCCTTATTGACCTTTTGTTGTTATTTTGTTGGTGTTTGTATGGATGCAGTAGTTCTAAGACCTTTTATTGACCTTAGTAGACTCAATAATTGAATTTGTGCTTGTTCTTGATTCTTTTCTTCAGAATTAATTATTGTGCTTGTTTTGCTATTGATTTTGTTGAATTCTTCAAACTATTATCAATATTTACCTTTGATGTGTTGTCTACATCCTGCTACTGCTATACTGAGTCTACACTCTTTTGTTTCTCCAAAAATTTTTCTGTCCTTTGTTCCTCTTGCATGTTACAATTTTATGTCTGCATGTAATTATGGTCATCCCCCTTATCTTATAAAATAATTGCGGAATTGGTGGTAGTAATTTCTTTACTGGGGGAAGCTACTTCAACAGCAGCAGTGCTCATTAATCCTTTTGTATCTCTCGTAATTTTGAATCTCCTAGGGGTAGGGTTCCATATTGTGATTACAACTTTTCCATTGACATACCTTTTCTGTACTAGATATTCCTCCTTGAGATGTTCCTCTTCTTTAGTTTTATCTCCATGCATAAGTCTATTTAATTCTTGATGTAGAGTCTTGCATCCACTTTCTTCATGGCCTTGTAAATTGCATATTTGACAATATTTAGGTAGTATATTATATTGGACCTTTATAGCTTTTACACTTGATGACTTTTTCTTATTGTTCATCACTTCTATTTCCACGCATTCAGGTAACTCAAAATCAAGATCCACTTGAACCTCAACCCTCACATAACTAGGCAGAGTCTTACTAATTCTAGCCATATCGTAGTACATAGGTTTATCAACAATAGCTACCATTGACAAGAGAGACTCTTTCACATAATAGGTACTTAGAAGGCTCGAGAAATATATCCAAGCCATTTCTCGGGTTGTCTCCTCATCAAGTTTGAAATTTGCATCATATATTAGAGGTCACATTTGATATGCCATTCATCTTTAGCAATAATTTAGTAAACATTCTTTGATAGAATACTCACAAAATATTCTATCTTGTTCAATCTCATAAATATATACTTATTCCTGAATAGTCCAGTCTTATAATCTCTTTTGATGTTGCAATGTTTAGGAACTTGAAGCCTCAACTCCTCCAATTTTGTCTATCCATAGGAGAAATTTCCTATTACCACAAATTGGAGATCTTCCATTATATCCATCTTATAAACCTCCTCCTCCATCCATGTAATACGAGGACACCATTAATAAACTCCATAAGTTTCACAAAAATTGGTTCTATCACCAATTTATTCATTTGTTGTTGATTGACATTAATCTTCACTAAGTTAGTAAATTTAAATTTATTATAATTATTGCAAATGGTTTGCTCTTTTGAATTATCATCACCGATAGGCAAAAAATTAGGCACGACAGAAATAGGGCTTGAAGGGTTCTTGGGGTGGTAAAGTTTGGGGAAATCAGTGAGAGATGTGTCAAAGATTGTCTACCTAGAAACATCAGGCTGACTAGTGGCCAAATTGGCCATGTCAATACTATAGGGAATATTAAGTAGTTGGTGTTCAGTTTTTGTTAAAAGTAAAATTGCTAGAGGGTTGCTAAATTCACATGTATATCAAGTACAATGATAAAAAATTTGGTCTAAGTATGAAATTGTTCAGAAACTACCAATTTGTAGTCGTTACAATTCAGGCAACAACGCATACCCAATAATAATGAGTCTTTGCATGAGTCATAAACACTTTAATTTTTGTTTAAGATTGTAAAATTTTTGAACTTGGTGGAATTTTCTCAATATAGGTCACCCAATTAGTTGTAGAAAAACCCAATGACTTAGAGGAACCACTCGTACTGAAAATTCATTACTACACATCTATAGAAGTTGAACCTAATAACTTATGAGTCGTAAGGAGACCTATTGCCTCATAGGGTTGATCTGTTGTGAGTACAAAAGATAATTCTATCTTGAAGCTTAACCCTACACGTCACCTAACGGGTCATAGCATCTAACAATGACTCATTGCAAGACCCATTAGGACTGACTGTGTTCTTATACTTGTATTTCTTTTCTTGATATCTTGAGTATTAACTTTTACTATCCATAGGTAGCATCGCACCTAAAATTTACACACTAAAAGGAGCTAATAAAGAAGGAAAACCTACACCTAAGAAACAACCTCGGGCCACTAAGAAAATGGTAGATGAACCTACTGATAATGAATTAAATAGGTCAGTAAAAGAGTACCCACTGACTACTTTAATTGATCCTCGACAAAGGTTGGCTCAGGTTTCGAGAACAAGGACCCTAATGAAGAATTCAGGGGTAACCCCACGACATACTTTTGAAAGGTACCCCCAGTCTTAAGAGGGATACAGTTTTGAGCCATATGAAGGTGAGGTTGAAAGTGACTCTAAAAGCAGAGATAAGACTACTCCTGGAAAATAGTATAAAGATAAAGTAGATTCATGGTTTGTCACACATAGATCTATAGAGATAGATGATGAGACCTCTACAGAGAGTTTTCTACTGCAAACTCAGCCTCCACCTCCATCTCAGCTCCTTCTTTAGATTACCATTTCCCTACAGATTTAGAGATAGGGTACTTAAGGCCTAAAGGCCATTTATGATTGAGACATTATAATTAACAAAAGAAAGAACAAGCCAAAAAGTGGTTTCTATAAGAAACCAAGAGTGATTATTATGGTTGTCTTATATGCCTGAGTTTGAGAGATTGTTCAATAAGTACAAGTTTGGTTTGATTATTGGGGAGTAGATATTGTCTGGAACTAGTTCAAGACTTTTATGCAGCCTATCCAGCTAGGCTAAAGGTGTTGTCTTTGCAGGAATTTCTATAAATGGTTCATAAACCCATACTTGTTGTATTAATTTGGGGTATTAAGGTTGACATTTTGGATTACTCCATCTCCCATTTCTTTTAAGGTCCAAATTTTGTGCATCTGCCCAACGTTGCTGAGATTAATCAGTGGATTAATGAGATGCAAAAGGTGAAGCCTAAACAAATCAGTTCTGATGACAATATAGTTAACTTTTGATGAATGGCAAACATTATTGTTATCAACAAGGAGGAGGACAACTGGGTGGCTGGTATATCATCACAAATAAAGAAGGGTGAGTTGAGCTTCACTGCCAAATCTTGGAGGACATTAGTTCTTCACAGGTTCCTGCACACCTTTGGAAATAATATCTTTAGCCCTAACCAACCTGCTAAGGTGGAAGGCATTATAGAAGGATATGATATTGATATTTATAGGTTACTTGCCCAAGAGATAGGGGATAGTGATTTTGTGATTGAGTCTAGAATCCCTTTTCCATGCTTTCTTACATAGATTTTCTTGGAGGCTAGTATTCTTGGACTGCCTGATGTCGATCAGTTCATTGTGGTTCATCATAATAATAATCTTGGGATGATTCGAGATTCTATGAATTTTGTTTCTAGAGTGAAGGTTGTAGCATGTGTTGCATTATTGGAAATGGTCTTTTATTTAGGTACACGGATGAAGATTAATACATTTGGTTTCACCGATATTGAAGCAACATAAGTTGAATCCTTGATTTACACTTCGATGTCCAGGTCTCATGCTAATATGGATGCTACCACTTTTCTGCCTCATGGATAACTTTAGACTCTATTTCACCCACTAGGAGTTCATCAACATGGTATTAAAATGGTTTTCAAAAGTTGAGCAGAAGGTTAAGAATATAGAGAACAACATTCAACCTTGAGTGAAGGGTGAGATTTGGAAAGAGATATGTAGGATGCATACCCATTTTGACCTCTTTGAAAAGAGAATTAATAACAATCTTGGGAGTAGGTGCAGACTTTGATGAGATTAGAAAAAGCTAGCTTCCCTGCAGGCTGCACTTAAAGACATGTCGTCTACATAGTTTTTGGCATTTTTGACTTCGACCATGCCCATGATAGAAGAGATTGAGAAGGTCGAGGTGGCAAACATATAAAGTACTAAGGGCAACAAAAAGAGTTTCAAGGATGGTTTAGAGTTGGAACAAAAAAGGAAAAAAAGAAAGAGACTCAAAGAAATTTTGAAGAAAGCAATGGAGGCAACCTAGCAAGCCTCACAGAACCACTTGTCCGATATTTATATGATAGGGATTGAGCCAGAAGCTTCATTGTTTTTGAGGACCCATGTGATTTTGTTGTTGACATTGTTGAGAGTGGTGGGGGTACAATAACTACCCCCTGGTTTGATTCCTTTGACTGAATCAGCCTCCATCTATGGAAATGTAGATTTGAGTACTTCAGACAACGTCGAAGTAGTGAGAATGTAGACAAGAGTGATTTTAATCACAGGAATTTCATTACCCCCAGTTTAAACTTTTTCTCCTTTTCCATGAAGTGAAGACACTATATATTCTCAAAGTTGGGGGTGAGCATGTACCACCTCTCAAAGGTTTTTGTTGTACTACTTGTTCTCCCCATGATGGTTATTATAGTAGAACTGGCATGTTTAGATTTTTATTTTTTTGGATTTGTTCAGTTATGTTTAATTAGGAGAAAAAAATCCTTAGTGTAGTCATGTTTTTCATATTTGAGTTTGATTTTTAGGTTTAATGAATACCCCTCCTAAAAGTTCATTTTAGATTGTGTGTTTTATCTGTGTTTAGATATGACCACTCTTGGATCTCATATGGTGTTATCATCATAGGCATAATAATCATAGCTTAAGAAATGGATGAACTAAACAGGTAGTAGCTAATGATGTGACCCTATTCTATATAAATGTGAGAGGCTGATACGCCCAAATTACAACTCTCCTAAAAGAGTGTAAGCGATCATTGTCAAATATATAACCCAACTAAGATTGAGGTGGAATTTCACAGGAAATAAGGTGTTATCTAAGTCGTATGATTATTACTAGACTTGTAGTCATAAGATTCTAGTAATAAAGGGGTTTTGTTGTTAAAAGTATCACTTAGTTGTAATGTATTAATGATCAGTGCTTATATAGTAACATGCAAACAAATGAGAATTAAGAAACTAGGGTTATGATCACCAAGGTGTTTCAATACTACGGGTTGTGTTTTTTATGAATTCATACATCAACAATTATAATTACAAGGAAACTTTCATAATTATACCTATCTAATTGTTTTTCCACCTTCAAAGATGGATTCACTTCAATTCTTTCAAACTTAAAGTGATAGATTAATTTCACAAACAATTCCCCAAGAGATTGATCCGGTTAAGGCATCAATCATAAAATTAGAGGGTAGAGACTCTAATTATATTGTGACCATTCTCTTTTTCCAGCATTAACTTACTTATTCAAGAAATTTATGTTTATGGGTACACTCCTCAATTTTGCAACCAAGAGGAATCATCAAACTGAAGAGAAGGTCATGTAATTAAATTTATTTTCATAAATCTCACAATCCTAATATTGAATTACACCAAGGCTTCCATAACCCTAGTTATGTGAGCTTTAGCCACAAATAATTAAGGAGAAGATGAACAACATATATTTAATAAATAATTTATAATTAAATTACAAATTGAAAGATGTTTCTCAAATCACAATCCAAAAAAAGATAATAGGGCAAACTTCTTGCTCTAAACTAGTTTCTCAAACATTTAACATTACAATTTCAGCCAAATGTCAAAAGATGCCTATTATGACCCTAAGATGGGTAATTATAGGCTCCCGGGAAGTTGGGATTCAATTTTGAAAATTGGACTACCGCGTCACTATCAATGGTTAACCTGACAGGTCGTCGAGCTTGCAACGGTCCGTTTGTTGGGCCATTGGTGGATATCCAGTGTACTGCTGACCTTCCACTGATGGAGACGGACCATGCATGGTCCATATGGCCCCCGACGGTCCGTCGTGCCATCCATCCTTGAGACCCAAGTTGTACATTATTCTGCTAAAGATGTGATGACTAGGTCAATGGACCATCACAAGTGTGATGATCAATCACTTGTTTCGTTCCGCTTTGCTTCTAATTCTTGATATTCTACTTAAGTTCTAACGGTTAGGGTGGTGGTTCATCGTGGGTCCGATGGTCAGTCTCTTAGACCATCGTCCATCATCCAGATATTTTGATTTCTGCCTAAGAGGTGACGGCCAGCCTAACGGTATGTCGCAAGTATGACAGTCCGCCGGTTGGCCTGTCACGACCATCTAATATTCATTTTCTAAGTTATTTTTTCTTGTAAGCTTGTTTCCTAAGAATAAGTAAAATGAGCATCAAATATACCAATAGTTGCTAGAAATAAAACAATTCTCTTTCGTAAGAGGTGCAAATTATTCCATCAAATGCCGAAACATCAATACCCTTAACTTAAGACAATTTATTTTCCTCAAGTAATTCAATACCATACCACATATGCTTCTAGAAAATGAATGAATAGCAAATTTTAGAACTAGCACAAATTAACCAATTAATGCATAAACTACTCTTGTACTCCTAACTCAAAGAAATCCATGCTTGGCATTACACCCTAACTAGCTAACATGTATACACTTTAGACACGACATCCAAAAACCAATAATCATAAGTAAATTTCACTTGCTCTCACTTTCAAAGAAGTCTGATGCACACTTAATTTTTTAGATTATAGACTAACAACAAACCTCTCACACTCAAAACAAGTTTAAAATAAAGTATACACAAAACCATAAGCTTGCACTTATCATTCTGCAACTTCTATAGATGATTAGCAAGGATCACTACATGAATTTCTAAGGCTTTTAATGAGGGTTTGGGTGCGGGTGAGATGTATTTTTGGAATAGTGACTTAACTCTCCTTACTACTGTTGCTACTATAAAACATTATTTTCTACCCCATGATGTATCTTTCTGTCCCAAAGCCTTTTTTCTATATTAAGCTTGATCAAATCTTTTATTAAAGTTTATCCATCTACACTATCCACCCTCAACTTATGTTGATGCCATAAGTAGAGGTACACAATATCCCAAGGGACCAGGGGCAAATGAGACAGAATCTTACAATCCAAACTCTTATTTAAACTATCTTTTTGTCGTTAAATCTCTGTAGTAGCCACCCTTAACTTAGGTAATTTTCCTAAATTTAGGTGTACAATGTTCAAGGAGGGACCAGGACCAAAATAGGGTTTTAATGAGAAAAAAAAGGTAGGCTATAAGGCTAAATGAAAGGTTACAGGCTCAAAAAACGACTCAAAAGAAACTACACATCTATAACTTTTGTTAGGCTTTTAAGTCTAAGTAGACTTAATTAAAAAACGACCTGAGATCCTATCCTATTTAATCAACTATCACCTTACAAAAATGAACCAGGCAAGTTCTAGCTATACATAGAGTAAGAAATGTAGTAGGTCCTCACACACACTAGCAATGAACCAATACTCATGCTACTGACTTTTAGACTTGCGCTAACATAAACATGTTTACTCAGCCAAGGATTCTAGTGCCAAGCATAGATTCAAGATGGTCAATTATCACAATATATGTACATAAGAAATTTTTTGAAAGTGTTCCTCATTTTACAAAATCCAACATACCACAGTTCAACAACTTTTCATTCACTAATTTTCTTTAAACATGCATGGTATACACATATGGAGGTAACACAAAATAAATAATACATAGTAGAATAATATCCCAATTAAATAAAATAGTGCATGTTTATAATAACATAGTCACAATGAATTAAAAAAATCCTACATGTGTCAGTCCTCCTAGATATAACACGAGGAAGAAGAAAATATTCAAAAAAAAAACGTGATGGTAGATTTCACACAAGCACCTCACCCCTACTAAAACATATGTCTTATCCTTAATGCTTAATAAATAAAATGAAAGGGACTAGAATAATTGAATAGACCTTAGGCTTGTGAATTTGTCGAATCATGAGAGGCCTTTTTGGCCTCAGTCTCAGCAATAGTGACCCCAGCGGTCACCGTGGTATTGAAATCAACCCTTTCTTAGTGACAGGGGAAGAGAGAGGCGGTGGGGCTGGATTGTGCCACTTTCGTATACCGAACTGGTGGAAACACCCGCCACTTCATATTTAACCCTCTTTCTTCTGTTTTTTTCATCTCTCTTTAATTATTTCACTACTTTTCTCAACCGCCTCTCCTCTGGTATCTTATCTCAATGTCTTTTCTTTCTAGTTGACCTCTTTTCTCCATTTTCACCTATATCTATACCTTTATCCTTTTAATGGACTACCTATGAGGTCCATAAGATTTTCTTCCTTCTTAATCTCCATAAAAGTTTGATCAAATATGCTCGAGATGGGCTGCCTTTTAAACTCTGTAATACTGTTTGGGATTGCTTCAACATCGTAGTAAAGCTGGCTATGATCGTATAGGATAATTTTCTCATCCTATCATTCACACATTCTTCCATATCATCCATATGCACATGTAGATTATTATAAGGCTTCAAAGCCTCTGCTGGCATTTTGTACATAAATTGTTTGAACTTGTTAGACTATATATTAAATTTCTTCTCAATTTTTTATTGAGCTTTGACCATTTTTACAAAGTTTTCCTAGGTCAACCTTTACTTTGAGTATCTAAATGGCTTAGAAGTTGTGTATGCTATGTCTATAATAAGAGGTGTAGGTACGGACCCAGAATTTGGAGAAGTGCCCTGTGGAACAAAAGAAGCTGAAGGCAATGACATACATGAAGGTGCATCTGATGCTTCTGTTGTAGGTTCAACTTCTGTACCAAATGTTGGAGGCCTATGAAGTTTTTCTCAAATTTTGTGTCTTCCTTTGTCATTTTAATATCTTACCTTTTCGGTGCTTAGATCTCATTATCGACTCTTCAAATGATCGTCATATTTTTTAGCCTGCAACGCTTATTGATTAGGCATGGGAATCTTAATGAACTATATGAATTGTTTGATTTTAGAAATATTTCATCGCTAGTTATCTTCCCAAATTTGATTTTCATAACTTCTAATAAACTTGCTACTAGCACTGCCTTCTAAGGGTCATGATTTGCATCTCCTCCTATCGGAATTAGCCTTATCCTGACTATGGACTACAAGAACTTTTCCATGTAGATGAGGAAAGGATTGGCAATACATTATTTGTTCTAAATCCACAACGGTTTCCATTCTTTATCAAGATTTAAGCTAATAATGGTCATTGACTTTGTGCGGTAATCATTCGATGATCAAGATCTAGCGTGATGGTGGGAGCGATGTACCACATACAAAATAAAATTTGATTGATTTCACGAACAAAAATATGAACTATCATACCTCTCACTGGAAATCTTATTCTATTCCTTATATCAGCCACATTAGATCCTTTTGGACAATCCTTCTCAAATATCACTAAATAGTTAGCAAAAAACTCACGCACAAGGTTCGGGTAGTATGATTTTGGAGGCTTACTCAAATATGGTAGCTCATATCCATTGAATATCCTTTCTAGGTATGGATATACATGAAGCTCGGTTGTGACGATCTGATACTCTTGTGCAATGGGCTTCTTCATAGGTCTGCTTTATGTTGGTTGGAGCCTATCGTAAAAGTTCTTCTTAGCTTTCTCAACCTTTCATTTGTTTGATTTTTGGAATTCTGGGTTCTTACTCTGGATTACATCACCCTCTTCATGTTCTGGACCTATTTTTGGATTAATGGTGCCCTCTTTTACTCCCTTAACCTATAGGCTTGTGCTTGAATTTCCATTATTTTCACTTCTACTTTCATTACTAATGACCAAACTTGATAATTCACTCTTCTCTTAATACTGGTAGAGTGGTTGCCTTTTTTTATCACTTTAATGGGTGTGGTAGGTTGGGGCCTTAGTATCATTTTCCAATTTATTTTTGATTCTTAAGTGGTGGTGTATCGAGTTGGGTGAAATCAACCCCTACCTCTCCTTGAAGGTAGCTTCTAAGTCAAAGTTCCTAAGTTAGAAGAAAACATAACACTTAAATATTAGTGAGAGAAAGAAGAAAATTATTAAACTCTATTTAAGGTTGATGGATGATACGACGGTCCGTCAATCTTACGATGGGTGGTCGCTCAGCCCGTTGCTCTTTATACAATGTTTAGATAACTCTGTGATGCTGAGGCTGGTGGTCCATCACAAAGATGAGTGTTCATTGCTTTGACCATAGTTGGTATGAAGAAATAATAAAAATTTAATTCTTTACTGATGGTTGCACAGACAGTCTGTCGCACAACGGACGCTCCGTCTTTTTGTCCATCGGTAAGCCCTAGTTCAATTTTCTTTCTTTGGGGAATTTCATCTAACACTTGGTGTAACTTTATTTTTAACTTGATATAAATCTGAATTTTACTCCAAATTCCTTTAATACACATGCTCAATAGGGCTACTCAGACTTCACCCCATACAAGTTTCACCATTAAAAAATAAACATTAATCTCTCTACACTAATAAAAACAACTTTAAGAACAATACCACCCACACCAAACACTTTATCCAATAAAGAATAATCCTTATTATTTTGAATTCTTAAATAAAAGTTAAGAATCTTACCTTGGATCACAATGCAACTTCACAATTAATTGAATTTTGAAAACTTAACCAAAGGAGTAAAAGAATTACTTTTCAGTGAATAGAACTTGTAAGAGGTGAATTATAAGGGAAGAGATGGTTTGCAAGAATTGATATGCCATGGTTTCAAGGAACATTTGATTATTAAAATGGTAAAATTATCCATTTACTTAAGTCATTTCGCCGGATATGATGTGTGTATTATGTGGGAAAATAGGTCAGAAATAGTGCTGAACAAAAAAGATAAAAGAAAGTACTAAAAATTTGAAGTTCTAGTCAAGGTATGAGTCATTAAGTTACCTTACACTTGTAGCAAGACTCGTAATGAGAACAATACGCAAATCCTTATAGGTTATGCCCCAGTGGCTATGATTGAAGGCCACGAGTCATAAGGATTTACTATGACTCGTGGTGAGGAGTCGTAATGTTTGTAGAGTCAAAAGCCCTAAAGACAAAAGTTCACTGGAGTTCCTATGACTATCAACATATGACTCATAAAGAGACTATACGAGTAGTAGCCATAAAAGTCTGAAGATAGATACTATAACGACTCGAAATTACCTCCCGGGACGTCTCATGGTGCTTAAGGCTACAAGTAGCCCCAAGCTAACCCTTTGAGCCTGTTTCTACTAATAACACTCATTTCAAGATAAAATAATTCAAACACTAGCATAGTCATATCATATTAAGGGAGATACAGAGAAAATACTTGATCCAAACGACCACAATACTGGAATTCGCAACACAATCACAATCTGATAACTAGTCTGACAAAGCCTCTACAAATCCATGAACTAGAGAGCCATTGGGACAGGTACCCAACTGACTCAAAATGAACTAAAAGTAATAACATAGTCTCTCAAATGCGGAAATATATGAAGATAGGTCCTCGAACCATGAGGACTCACCACTGTAGAAATGTAGACAGAGGTACTCGAAAGTCACTGATGACGCTAGGACTGAGCACCTGAACCTACATTATAAGACAATGTTTCACATAGACGTATATGTGGATCAACACTTGGGAATGTACTGAGTATGTGAGGGTGCATGCATTTATATAAAACAACATCAATACTTTTTAATAAAATCATGCATGCAATAAATAATGACTCACATGGCTCGAATAAGTATAAAATGTAAAGATCATGAATCATGAGAATGGAGCATGTAACACAAATCTCGTGAGTTATCATAGTTTAACTTTGAATTCGGTAATCTTCTCTTGTTCTCATTACCTATAGGCTAAAGGAAACTTTAAACAATACTTTCAACTCATTCATATGTCTCATGGAGAGTAAAACTTCTTTAATTCTCAAGAACTCATAACTCTTTTGAATCAAGTACTTGGAATTCAGAATAATATAACTTTGAAACATACTTGAAGGTATTTCATTCACTGTAGGAAAATATCTTGTTTCAAGCTTTAGGGAAAAATACTTATATCAAGGGAAAATACTTAGTCTTAGGGAGCAAATCCGCAACTTTACTATTAGGAAAATAACTTGTACCAAGGGAGGTTTTCTTAACTGACATAAACCATGCGAGCTACATGGAGTCCAACGTTTTGTCCTCCTAAGGAAGAGACCCCACATTGGGGAGGAGCTTCATACTCTTTCTAGGGAGTATAACCTCAATTCAGTGATCACTTATATCGGCCTCGGGCCCAAAATCTCAAACCTACGGTGACACATAGTTCTGGGGTAAGAAACCATAGTAACTTACCCAACTCGGTGCTAAATACTACTCTCTTTAGTTTATATATATCATCTCATGGAAATCCACTTTAAAATAATCTCTTGGTTTATCGAGAACCCAATAATCAAATCTGTAATCTCATTAAGTGAAGTGAATTTCAAAGCTCCATGACCATTAGGTCAAAACATTTCTCAATAATCTCATAATACTCAAATCATGGGTTGTTATAGCATAAGAGTTCATAAAATTACAAATCTCAAGTAGGGATCAATAACCCATAATTAAATCTCAAGTTAAAACTCATCAAAATCATAATAGATAGCATATAGATTCATAAATCATGTAGAAATCTAGAAATTTCAGCAATTTGTCTCAAAATCTCAACATACTCATATACTTCAATATCTCAAACATTTCAACTATTAATTTCTCAAAGATTAAAATCATGGGGTATAGACCCAACTGCAATTTCTCAAGAAAATATGTGAAAATCATGTTATTAGACTCTCAATTCATAGGAAACATCAAAATATTGCAATCAATAATAATGGGTGAAAAACCTTAATTCAAATTCATGTAAAATCTCATAGATTGCAGAAAATCATAGTTTAAATAAGACTTTGGGCACAAGGATGAAAGGATTACCCTTGTTCAAAACCTCATATTCCTTAGATTATGAAATTGGATGAACGAGCTTTCTCTAAACTCTTCTTCTTACTCTTGAGAGAGGGTTCTTGCAACCCTTGAACTTGGGGAACTCAAATCTCAACTCAATTTGTTGAATCTGTGGTGAGTTCTTAGATTTCTTGAAGAAGGGTTTTAGATTTGATCTTGAGAGAGAAACCCTAGCTCTCTTGTGTTTTGGATGATGAATGAAGCCATGTGTTTTTCTTGGAATATATCTTGTTGATAAAAGAGAGGAAAGACCAAAAAGCCCCTTTTTAAAATGAGTTAAAAACACTGAACGGGGGCTGCGACGGTCCTTCACAAGTTCAACGGTCCGTTGGGTCATCCGTCATATGTTAGCTAGGAATGGGACACACTACCTCGATGCAATGGTCGGAGCTACGGTCCATCGCATACCCGACGGTCTGTCGGATCTTCCATCGCACGTTGGCTAGTATGAGGCCACACTTCCTGAACGTGACGATCCCAGCGATGACCCATCGTATCCTTGACGGTCCATTATTTTGGCTATTGTACTTGAGTTATAAAAGGGAGTTACTACCTTGGTTGCAAAGGTCCGTCACAGACTCGATAGTCCGTCGGATCATCCATCGCACCTGGGAGGTTCCAACAACTCTTGGTAAAACGACCATAATTTCTCTCCCCAATACCGGATTTGGACAAAATTGGTATCGTTGGAAATCTAATTCAATTCTCTACATGAGAAAAAGTCAAATTTAATAAAATTCAATATGGTTTAAAAACCAATCACTTGGGAAGTCACTTCTCAATCTTTGAGGGCTAGAATTACACTTCACTTGACACGCTCTAAGGCTCAGACTATGAGGGAACTTTGCGGGGTCTTACAGATACGACAGTAGGCAACTAGTCGAAACTAGACATAATGCTTCATTGCTAGAGGCGTAACCACTGTCAATGTACTTTTCCTATTTTGTTTTGATTAGGATTTCTATTTTATTTTGTGATACTATAAATATCATTGGGTTATTCCTTTATTAGGTTATGCACTTTTGATAATTTTTTTCATACTTTCATATACTTTGATCATTGACCCTATTGTTCTTGAGTTTTTTGTTTCATATTCATTAGAGATTTCAAATTTTATTCTTTAATTTTGTAATTAATTATATGTATTCTTCATTGATTATCATGGATTATTGCATAAGCATGTGCATCTAACTTCCTTGACTAGGATTGCGGGAACCCTGGTCGATTAGCTACACAAGGGAAGTAGGAGATTCATCGATTCTATTATAGTTGTGTATATTACAATCTTCTTCATATTAATTGTACTTAAAGATACAACAAAAGCTTGGGAATTTCCTATATTCGAGAACGTCCTCACAATGGAGTTTGAGATTAGAAAAAAAAGGCTATGAAATTATTTGAGGCTGTCAAACCTCGTCTAATCAACTCGAGTATCAAAAAGTAATAGTTGTACTGAGGTTATATTAAAGGGACAATAAGGCGACACCCTGAGACTCACAAGTTGAAGGGTGAGATTTATCAACACGTTCACAAGACAATTGATAATACATAGCTTGTCAACTTTGAATGCAGAGCAGTGAGTAAGGTGGATTAAACAATAGAACCTTACGGTGTTGAGAATCTAGGGGAATACATTCCTAGTGTTCGTCTTCTATTTTTACAAATGCAAGCATTCAAGTTTGGTTATTTGTTGATTTTAAATCCCCCTCATTTATTTTTACGCATTGCACATGGATTTTGTAAGGTTTGAGATACTATTCCACGTATTCCCTGGGGTTCGACCCAAACTTGTTTGAGTTACTATATTTGACATATCCCACAACATACTTCTTTGGAGGTGAGTTTCTGGGTGACATTAAATTTTGACACTGTTGCCGGCGAATACAGTGTGAATTATTGATTGAAGGTGGTGAAGTTTATGGGTTTTTTATTTTTTCTTTGTTGGGTATATGTGGATGTATTCCTATCAGTAGGAGTCAATTCTATATCTTACTCCTCATTGATCCAGAGCCTAAAAAAATTCTTCAAACGCCAAAAAGGATGATGAAGTACGTTCGTAATGGTGTTCCAGAAGGGGTTTGGGATAATCCTCTGGTTGTACCTCCCTCTGATTCAGGTGATCCACAGAATATTACTAATAAAAAGATTTTATGTTAGTAGAGGCAGCTGAACATAGAAGTATAGTTGAGGAAGCTCGGTCGGCTTAGCATGCAGAGCTAGCCAAGACAAGACCAATTTATTGTTTAGCACCAATCGATGGTGATCGTGATAAAGCATGTGATGGAAAATCTTGAGTGATACCAGCGTTTCAATATCGACCGCTATATGATGAAGATGAGTATATAACTTATGTTGAGACTCCAGATATAGGAGCTATTGTTCCTCCTTCTCTACCCCCTAATGTGATGTTTGATATTACTAGTGCAATGATCAAGTTGATGAATTTAAAAGGTGTATTTTCTTGATTGACAACAGATAAGGCAAATATACATATTTAAAATTTTACTAGCATCTGTACTTCATACACTATAGTGGGAGTAGATCAGGAAGCTTTAAAGGTGTGGTTATTACCCTTTTAGCTGACAAGAGAAGCATCTTTATGGCTGGGGGAACTTTTTAGAGTCTCAGTCACAACTTGGAACGAGTTGCAAAAATAGTTTTTGAATTAATTCTTTCCTCCTTCTAGGATGCTACGGCTAAAATATAAAACTTACAACTTGCGACAGTTGCCTGCAGAGTTTATGAATGAAGCATGGTTTCGGTTCAAAAAGAAGTTAAGCATGGTACCACATCACCGAATTCCTAGATCCAACTTGTTTGAAATATTCTATAGATCGTTGAATGTTAGCTCTAGGGCAATGACATACATTGTATATGGAGGCGCACTCATGCGTATTCATTGGAATATGACCTAGGAAATGTTAGATGAAATCTCTATCACAAACTGAGGGTGGCACACTAAAGAGGATGATAGTGGGCTGGTACATATGCTATTGGGGCTGCTAGTGACTACAAAACCGGTAATGATATGGTATCACCAGAAGTTGCACAACTCAGAACTAATATTAGGCTGCTTACATAATAATTTGCAGCAATGACCGCTGAAAAGCTGAATTCAGTACGGGAATAAGGAACTACTTCTAGGGATTATGAGTCTGATGAAGATAAGGAAGGAGGGCTGAATCACTAGGAACAAAGTTTCCTTAAGGAGATTAAGGAGGACATATCAGGGCTGAATCAGAAAGTTGAGTCGCATGCCACTATGAGTAAACAACTGATACATCTTATATGATAGGTGGAGACAAACCACAAACCAACCTACCACTTATGGAAAGTGGACACGAACCACGAACTGACATACCTCTTACAGTAAGTGGATGCGAACCACGAACCGACATACATCTTATGGTAAGTGGACTTAGACCACAAACCAACACGCCTTGTATGGTAAGTGGACTTGGACCACAAACCAACACGCCTTGTGTGGTAAGTGGACTTGGACCACAAACCAACATGCCTTGTATAGTAAGCGGACTTGGACCACAAAACAACATGCCTTTTATATTATCAACAATTGATATTTAGACTCTAGCACTCCTTAATCACGTATCAACATCTATGTCATTCAACACATAAGGACTCAAACCCCTTTAAGTAATTCTAGCCACCACGACTACATATCAACAACATAGACAACCATGTGGTCTTTGCTGACCCAAAATAACCATTAATCGTATAGATAGTCCCAAGTCCTTAGTTCAAAACACAATGCAAGTTCATTTATTATAACCAAGACCTCTACAACTAATCATTCCTCATTACTATTCTTATACACACTTTTTTATTCAAACACAATTCAAGTTCATGTTTTAGGAACTATTACCCATTTAGCCAACCAACAATCAAAGACATCCCCTTACTCCCAACATGGCCAACAAGGCCTCTATCAAATATTTATCAAGCATTCCCATTTATTAACAACATCTAATCTCATTCATTTCCACCAAACCAATACCATAGATACACATTTGACCTTCACAAAACCATTTAACCACTATCCACTCAAATGGACTAAGTACCTTGATTAAATTCATCATCAATTCAATTTACGGTCATCAAGACCCATAAAACAATTCACATTTAATTAGCAAGCTTATACCACATTCTCACCACATTTTAGTTTAACACACTATTCAAATTAATATTCATGTTTAGGGGCTTCAATCACTTATTAGTCATTAACCCAACATGGTCATCAATTATACAATGCATGGCTCTCAATACCTTCACAATATCAATTATCAATCATTAATACTTATTGGTCCATTGCCCTAAATCAAAACATCACCAACATGTAACTAGACAATTCACTTAGACATTTTCATAAACACCTTGTGTGCATACCTTCAACGAGGTAATTTTCATGGAATAAATCATCAAGAATAGGGTTACTTAATACCCTTGTGTTAAACCACATATAACAAGAATCTACATATGCAATTCATCATCAATAACATGTATAAACACAATTCTAAGCAATATACAAAATTATTCATCATTAGGCAACAAAACCTTTTTCATTTAATTTCAAAACCACCATGTACACTTACTAATCCAAGTGTGAAATACATGGGTTTAGAGTTATTTAGAAAGGGGACGAGTTAAATGACTTAAAAAAGATGATTATACAAGAACTTGACTCTTTTTATCTTCTAGATGAGCACCGTCCAAACCCTAGCCTTCAATCTTGCTTCAAGAAGCTTTTAGAGTGTTTTGGAATGTTTGAGTATTTTAAACTGAAGATTTAGGAGGCTAAAATAACTACTATAGTGAAGATACTTTGGGTTTTAGGCAAGGGAAATAACCATAAGGACCTTATTTAAAAGTTGGAAAATGGCCCTGTCCAAGGGATGACTCCCCCATATAACTCATAAGGGAACCGTACCCTAGGATATGAGTGGTTCCTTAGTCCTACCCTAGGCTCCACCTAGGTCACATACACTATCAAGGGTACGACTACCTACCATTAAGTTGTATCCACAAGGTACGACTCACATCCTAAGTGTATCTAAGACCTGTATCAACAACAGTCCACTCTTCACCAAGAACCATGCACTATACGACTCTCTTAGGTACGACTCGTACCCTTATGTACGAATGAAGGAAGGACAAGTTGTATAGAGGATAGAATTCTATACTCATAGCCTGCTTAGGTGACGAGGGGGGAGGGACTATTGTGTATGAGTCGTATACTAAGGGTATGAATAACTTGTCCAATCATATTGTGGATAATATACTTAAAAGCCAAAAGTTTTTACAAGGACAAGATCTTACATGTTTCAATCTCCCAAACTTAGGATCATTCATCCTCGAATGATAGGTAAGGAAAGCAACAACACAAGATAACATATTTTTGCATATCAAAATATCTTTCAATCAAGTTAGAATCAAGCACAAAATAAAGATTCAACACAATACATATCATGATCATTCAATTCATCATTCATTTCACTGGGTATTCAAACCCATCATTTATCAAGTCCACTTGTCTCCTTCAAAGTTTAGGGATTCGAACCCATCAATTTTCAAAGGTATAAAGCAACTCAAGCATTGGGAACTTTAATCCCTTATCTAACCAAGACATAAATAAATTGTAAGCATCGGAGTATTCAACCCATTATCTATCAAATACATAAACCAAGTTAGGAATACTAACATATATCTCAAGCATGAGTTTTTGGAACGGAATTAATTGCGAATACTTGGACTTTATGTCCTCTTTCGTCTCCCAAGTAGCTTTATCAGAATTTTGGTTCCTGTATGGAACCTTTACCGAAGCCACCTCTTTTGGGATCACCCTTTGGGCTCTTAGGATAAGAGACGAACCTTCTTTTATCCACTAAAGAAACTCCTTCCCATACAATGATCAACTCATTAGGGAATTTTAAGCATGACCTTATGGGTTTAACAATCTAAGGTAGCATAGTACAAATGGAATCAATCCACCCCAAATGACATCAAATACAATCATATCCACCACTGTCAATCAGGAAGACTTCCTTTACTACCAACAACTACCACAAACCTCTTATAGACTCATTTCAACCACGGAGTCTCTTATCGGGGTAGAAACAGAAAAAAAGCCCAAATGACTCAAAATGAAGTTTATATACAAAATTGTAGATGGGATTGAACATACAAAGAAATCATACATAACACAGAGAAGGGGTTTTCAACATACCTATAATAATATTCGGAGATACCTCAAACTCCTGGTTAGTAGAAAGTACATGTAAGCAACTCCAGCCAACGACGGTACCAGAAATAGAAGCAGAGATAGTACCTTTCAGTGCAGAAGTAGATGAAGTAGCAATAGGGGATCTGTCAGCCCAGTAGCCACTTAAGAAGGGCACTCCCACTACATATGCCCAATCTAATCATAAAAAAAACATCTATTTTTCTCCTTCTCGCACTCACTATAGTGATGTTGAGTACAGAATCTACAAGGGGATAGGTCGTCTCTAATTGGGACCCACTGAATTGAGAATCACCTTTTACCCAGTTCTTCCTCCTGGACAACCTACCACTAGACTGTTGGCCTCTACATAGCTCAGAAAGTCAAGACCTCTTACCTTGCCTCTCACTAATCTCACCTAATTTCTTTTTCTCCTCCTTCACATGTTGCACATAAACAACCAACCTAGAGATGTTCATACGCTGATCAACAAAGCCATCGTACTCTCAACGGCTAGTTTGGGAGATAGTCCCTAAACAAATTTACACATCCTAGCTCTTATGCGAGAAACCATCAATGGGGCATACCTCGACAATTGATGAAATTCCAAAGCATACTCCTTAAAGAACATCCTACCTTGTCTTAAATTCATAAAATCTTCCGTTTTTTCTTCCCTCAACCCTTAAGGAAAGAAGCAGTCAAAGGAGGCAACATAGAAATCTTCCCACTCGGCCGGACTAGAACCCACACCTCTAGACATCTCCCACTCTTGGTACCATTAATATGCTAGATTTTTCAATTGGTAGGAAGAAAAATCAACACCTTCAACCTCTGACGCATGCATAATCCAGAAGATCTTCTCCATTTCATCAATGAAACTTTAGGGATCTTCCTCAACTTTAACGCCCATAAACTTAGGAGGGTGAAAATTCATTATTTGTACAACCCTTGTGGCCTTAGAGGATATAGTAAAGAAGCACCACACCCAAATTAAGAAGCTACCAATTGGGTCAAGAGGTTGATAAAGCAATGAAACTCAATATTAAAAGCATCCTCTTAAAGGGACTGAGGAGGATTTTCACTCTCATAAGTAGCGTTGGTGGGGATGGGTTAAACCCTATGAGGATGTTCAGATGCCACAGCCCTAGCCCGAGTCTGAACTCCAAAAGTTGGATGAGCTCTGTCCACATTGTACCCAATAAGGATTGAAGAATTTACCTGAGTATCATATCTCCTTGGAGGCATGATCTGAAAGATAGTAAACAAAATTTAGAGGAGTCCAAGACCTTAGAATCTATATCCTAAGAGTGAAAAAAAATAAAAGGAAATATTTCCTAAAATGTCTCATAGCCTCTCTTTTATAAGTATGGCATACTTCACATCCGTAGAAGAGACTCTACTCGACATGGAATTATGGACACCCAAGTAACCATGAACCTAGGATCTGATTCCAACTTGACATGCCCCAAAATTTAGATATGTCATATTGTCACCTCAATCCCACATAAACTGGAGGTCACCCTGTTAACCCAACCTAATCATCATCACAACAACCCCAAGGGTCAGGTAATTCTCAACCTTATAATAAGTGAGCGAAAACATAAAGCTAATAGTCAAAACTTAAACAATATCTAACATTTCATTAATGACAATAGTCTAGCCAATATACCCAAGTCCATAGCCATCCACAATACCTCTATACAAATCTGAAGTTCAAATATATGAACATATATCAGAACATGCCACCGACAATAGCCAATATCAAGTCTAAAACATAACGTAAAGACACTATGAAATAAGTCCCTTTTGAAAAATGGAAGCTCACAACTTCAATGTCACACACGATCCGCCCGAACACTTGGTCACAATGTAGGAAAAGAAGATGAAGCTCCATCCCCTATATCGCATGGGCACTTAGCTTCTGGACATGGTTAGCGGTTGGAGCGCTAGCATACAACCTATGGATCAGGATAAAATAGTATATTTGTTCAAATCCATGTCTAACTATCATATACAGTCACATTTGCACAAGCATAGGCATAGATAAGGATACATGTACATATAGTTAAACAACGTGCCAAATAATGGAACAAGTCATAAAATGCATCCTCAAATCATTCATTCATAAGACATGGAACAAAGGACTTCCAAACCTTCCACCCTTACATTTTAGCCATATACTGTTTCTAAGTTAGAATAGGCAAGAGGACACGGACCTCAAACCAACACATATTATAATATAGGTGGACATGAACCATAAACCAACCTACCATTTATGGAAAGTGGACACGAACCACGAACCGACATACCTCTTACAGTAAGTGGATGCGAACCACGAACCGACATACATCTTATGGTAAGTGGAGTTGGACCACAAACCAACACGCCTTGTATGGTAAGTGTACTTGGACCACAAACCAACACTCCTTTTATGGTAAGTGGACTTGGACCACAAACCAAAATTCCTTGTGTGGTAAGTGTACTTGGACCATAAACCAACATGACTTATATGGTTAGTGGACATGGATAACAAACCAACATGCCTTGTCAGATAAGTGGACTTGTACTACAAATAAACATGTCTTTTATTGTAAGTGGACTTGGACCACAAACCAACATGCCTTGTGTGGTAAGTGTACTTAGACCACAAACCAACATGCCTTGTATGGTAAGTGGACTTGGAACACAAACCAACACGCCTTGTATGGTAGGTGGCCTTGGACCATAAACTAACATGCCTTGTATGGTATGTGGACTTGGACCACAAACCAAGATGCCTTGTCTAGTAAGTGGACTTGGACCACAAACCAACCTATTTTTTCTGGTAAGTGGACTTAGACCACAAGCCAACACGTCTTGTATGGTAAGTGGACTTGGACCACAAACCGACATGCCTTGTGTGGTAAGTTTACTTGGACCACAAACCAAAACTCTTTGTATGGTAAGTAGACTTGGACCACAAACCAACACGCCTCTTATATAATAAACAATAAATATTTGGACTCTAGCCCTCCTTCGTCATATATCAACATCTATACCATTCAACATATAATGAGTCGAATCAATTAAGTAATTCTAGCCACCAAAACTACATATCAACACCATAGGCAACCACATGGTCTTTGTTGACCCAAATTAACCATTAATCATATAGATAGGCCCAAGGACTTAGTTCACAACACAATACAAGTTCATTTATGGTTACCAAGACCTCTACAATAAATCATTCATCATTACTAATCTTATACACACCTTTTTATTCAAACACAATCGAAGTTCGTGTTATATGGATTATGACCCATGTAGCCAACCAACTATCAAAGACATCCCCTTACTCCTCACATGGCCAACAAGGCCCCTATGAAATATTCATTAAGAGTTCATATTCATTAACAACATCTTATCTCATTCATTACCACTAGACCAATACCATAGATACACATTTGACCTTCACAAAACCATGTAACCACTACCTACTCCAATGGACAATGTGCCTTGATTCCATTCATCAGGAATTCAATTTATGGTCATCAATACCCATATAACTATTCACATTTTATTAGAAAGGTTATACTATATTCTCACCATATTTTAGTTTAACACCTATTTAAATTCATATTCATGTTTAGGGGCTTCAATTCTTTATTAGTCATTAACCTAACAAAGTAATCAATTATACAATACATGGCCCTCAATGCCTTCACAATATCAATTATCAATCATTCATGATTATTCGTCCATTGTCCTAACTCAAAGTATCACCAACATGTAACTAGACAATTGACTTAGACATTTTAACAAACACCATGTGTGCATACCTTCAATGAAGCTATTTTCATGGCAAAAATTATCAAGATTAGGCAATTCATGGCATACCACATACAACAAGCATCCAAATATGTAATTCATAATCAATAACATGTATAAACACAAGTCTAAGCAAGAAACAACATTATTCATCATTAGGCAACAAAACCCTTTTCATTTAATTTCAAAACCACCACGTACACTTACTAATCCAAGTTTGAAATACATGGGTTTAGAATTATTTAGAAAGGGTAAGAGTTACATTCCTTAAACAAGATGATTCACTAAGAACTTGACTCCTCTTTATCTTCTAGATGAGCACGCTTCAAACCCTAGCCTCCAATCTTTGCTTCAAGAAAATTTTAGAGCGTTTTGTAGTGTTTGAGTCTTGTAAAATAAAGATTTAGGAGGTTAAAATGCCTTATATAGTGATGGGACTTAGGGTTTTAGGAAAGGGAAATGACCATAAGGAACTTATTTAAAAGTTGGAAAATGACCCCATCCAAGCGTACGACTCCCCCATATGACTCATATGGGAACCGTACCCTAAGGTATGAGTGGTACCCTGACTCATACCCTAGGCACCACATAGGTCACATATACTTTTTAGGGTACAAATACCTACCATTGAGTCAAATCCACAAGGTAAGACTTATGTCCCAGCTTTATCTAAGACCCATATCAACAACAGTCAACTCTTCACCAAGAACCATGTACTATACGACTTACCTAGGTATGAATCATACCCTTGTGTATATGTGAGGGAAGGACAAGTCATACAAAGAATGAAATACTATCCTCATAGGGTTCTTAGGGTATGAGAGGGGAGGGACAAATGAATATGAGTCGTATAATAAGGGTATGAGTTTCTTGTCCAATTGTATCTTGGACAACATGCTCAAAAGCTAAAAGTTTTTGCAAGGACAAGATCTTGGGTGTTTCAATTAAAAGATCTCTCCCTCCTTTTCCTTAGAGGCTAAAGAAGAAGAAAAAAAAAGGTAAATGTCAGAAGTTTCTGTCAATATTGAATGAATTGTCTGTAAACATACCACTTGTAGAGGTATTTGAGCAAATTTCTGGTTATACAAAATTAATAAAAGATCTAGTCACTAGAAAGTGGATAGTGAGTTATGAACCCACTGATAATGTACATCACTATAGTGTTGTTACATCTAGATCATTGGTAGAGTAGAAGGAGGACCCAAGAGCCATTACCATTCCATGTACAATTGGGTCGTTCATATTTGCTAAGGATTTATATGATCTAGAAGCCAGTATTAATCTTAGGTCGCTGGTAGTGTTTAAGTAATTGGGGTTGGTGGTACCCAAACTGACATTGATGAGATTGATGATGGCTAAAAAACGCGTGAAAAAGCCGTTTGGTATTCTAACAACGTACACAAGTGGCTTAAAAAAAGCCCAAGTATCGATCTCTCAGGGACTTGCATTCGCCGACTATCCAATTCTAGTTCAACAATTGAGTAAAAATAAACAATATAGTTTTAGAATTGTAAACTAAAAAGAAACTAAACCAATGCAGAAAAGTAATGAGTTTGGACAATCAAAGGATAGAAGCCCAGGGTTAAGGCTTACGAACAATCATACTATGTTATTGAACTTCTTTTATTAAATCGCATATTTTGGTTGCTGATTCGTAGGGTTAATCGCATGATCATGGTCTTCCGACCTCTAACTGTTTACCTAACTTGGTTATTACAACTACATCATTGAGCAGGGATGTAATAGTCAAATTAATTTCTTTAATCTATCATCCTATGTGTGGTTTAAGTAAGGCTTATACCTACATCCCTGTCTTAGATGCTAATTCGAAATACTTATTTCATAAAAGACTACAAACCTTACCTTGCTTATTCCCATGTTCTATCGCCTTATTCCCTCTCCCTAGATCACAAGGTTGACAATTGGTGTATTTTAAGGGTAACTAATCCTCAAAATAGTTGAAATAAGAATAAACAACCAACTAGTAATGATAAGAAACTTCAAAGAAATCAATTCAAAACAAAAGTAGTCGTGATATTGACCTTAACCCTGGAGAGGGAATTTAGCCTTTAATGGAAATATTCATCATCCAATCTCTTGGATTGATGATACAAACCATAAAGAAACTAAATTAAAGAATGATGAAACCTAAAAAGAAGTTCTGGTAGCCTCCTATGCTCTATGATGTCCCCAAAGTGATTAAAAATATCTACAAAGTTGCATTTATAGCAATAGAGTAAGCCCAAGCCGTGTTGGCTGAGGACTCAACGGCAGACTAGGGGTGAAATAGAGCATGCGACACGCTGTATTCCATAGTAATGGAGAATACGACGAATCGATATTGCATGTACACTCTTTTTGGGTCCCTTTTGAGTCTTTTTGTATGTAGAATGCGCCAATATACTTTTCCACGCTCTCTCACCCGCCCAAGATATCTCAGGTGTCCAAATTTGTGTCAAGTTTTGTACTGTGCTTCCGCGATCCATTCCAAGCCTTTTTGAGTTGTTTACACTTGATTTGAAGCTCTTATATCCTTCATATATCATCATAATCCATTCAAAAAGCATTATATATCATTAAACACAACAATTTAGACCTCAAAACAACACAACATCCAAGATGGAGAACTAGAAACACGAGCTAAGCATAAACTTCATTCATTTTGATTTCTAACTTATTATTTTGACTCTTGTCTTGATCCAATTGACCCTAGAACATTAAAAAATAAAATTTCACATATAAATACACGATAAAAACCTTAGTAACTCATTAAACACATTAGAACCCAATATGATAGACTAGACTAACACCTAGCTCAAGCTAGTCACACTAGTTTTCTCCATTGACTTCTAAATGATCAATTTGAATCAAAACTTGTGTGGAAACACTATTAAACATTGTAAACACATACATGTACACTTAGATTCACATTTATATCTTTATCACCACATTAAGAACATGAATAATCCTCAAAACAAGGCTAAAAAGGCTAGCATAGCAACTCTAAAATTCATAAATTCACCCAACATCACCTCCCTACACTTAAAGCCTTGTTCGTCCTCGAACAATTCTTAACTATAATCATCATGAGCTGAATAGACTACACACTTTTACTACATGCAATAAACTCAAGCTAGTACTACAATGACTACATGGAATGAAGTTTACAACACTACGCATATTTCAACAAAATTAAAAGCTCATGAACACTGCTAAAAAACAACCTAGCCTCAAGAATTGACTTACCTAGTTGGAAAACTCATGCTTATTTCTAAATCAAGGATATCATACAAATCATCCATAATCATCAAACATGTGCCCCTAATAACAATAGAGTTACCTATAATCACTCAAAATAATGCAATTTATAAAATAATGGGTACAAGAATCAAATTATGCTCACACTCACAAGGAATTCACAAGTTACACATAATGAACCCTAAGCTTTCCCTTAGTGTAATGTTCTTCTAATATAAGAATGTCAAGTATAGGATCAATTAGATCTTTTCTGGGTTGTAATGTTGTCTAAGGGATGGGTAAGAACTATTTTGGCCAAGAATAGTGATTAACCTCTCTAAGAGGTTTAATACACTACATTATACACTTAGAACCAATCTCCAACATCCAAATTACAATTTTTCATCTACCCATATCTTTTGTTTTTTGTCCCATCTCTTTTAAGCATTTTCACAAACACTTGGTGGACGCATAGTTTACGACCACATGAATCAATTTCTCTTTTTTCATAATCATGGAAATATTTCTAGCATAAATTATATCACATCCATCCACCATACATCAATTATAAACACCCATAACTATTACCTAGGGACATCAGTTTCACCTTTTTCTTCTAATTTCTCAAACTCCTTACTACATTAATTTTTTTTATTAAAGAACATATGAGGTTTTTGGATCAAATTATGGTCTATCAAAGAAGGGATTAGTCTACTTATGATCTTGCCAAAGAAAAATCTAAAGTCTCAATGGGGTTTAACTAGGATAATGCACAAGGGTAGGACAAATAGAAGGTATAAAACAAGGCTATCAAAGAAATGCCTAAATCATCTCCTAAACCCATACTTTTTATTTCTCTTTACACATACATTGGAGAAGTTCTAGACATCACATGCAACAAGGAGTATACAAAAATCTCACATTCACATGGCACATGCTTAACTCAATAGGATAATCAAAGACTCCCAACCAAACAATAGAATAAATTCAAATTTAAGCCAACAAGTACAAGAGTCAAAAAGATGAGGCTAATAGTCTCAAAAATAGTAATTCACACAATCAACATGCTTTTACCAAACAAAATACTTGCACCATGCAATAAAAAATAGTACAAACTCAAATATCTCACTTATTCCTATCCTACAAATTTTAAATTGAGCCAAAATTTGGAAATTACCTCAATCCACACTTAAAAATCTACCTTTTCCCCAAAGTGAATTTAAAAGTAAGAGATAAAAATACTCCCTGAGGCCTCTAGTCCTAGGTAGTAGCATCTTTTGCATGAAAAGGATTCGGGGAACCCCACACTCAATTTTTGCCATGATCTTAGCTCAGGTTTCTGGTACTTAGACTTTCCAATAATCTGCGACTCAATCCAAAAAAAACTATGTGAAGTAAACACTAAAAAAAATTAAAAAGAAAACATAGCTTGGGTTGACTCCCAAAAAGATCCTAATTTAGTTTTTCGACAATACCTAATCAACTTTTTCCTCCAGCTTGAGGATATAAATTTTACCCCTAACATCGCATCCATCTTTTTGCCTCTCTCATAGGTTGGTGGTACAAAAATTAAAGAACCGAGAAATGGAATGTGCATGGTAGACAACTCGGCCTTAAAGTGAGGTATGTTTTTATATTGCTTATCTGGTGTAGAATCAAGAATATAGGATTCTTGTTCCTCATCTTCTTACTCTTCCATTATTTTAAATGATTCCACAGACAAGACATTATCTAAACGTAATGTAGAAAAGTGATTTGAGTGAGGCAAAACCAATACCACTTCAAAATTTACACTATCTTCAATACCCTCACTCATATTCACCTTCTTAATTTCAGTCTCTAAAGAAAAATGACAATCGAGTAGCTGCAATTCTTTTGATGGTGGTGGAATCTGCTTAACGTATTCAACAATTTCAATTTTCAAGTACTTAGACTTCTTCTAATTATCAACAACTTTGTCTGCAACCGATTGGGAAGTCAACTTTGTATCTACTTCCTTAGTTTTCTGTTGAGCATTGCCCACAAACATGACTGAATTAGGATTAAAAGTACACATATCTACAGAGTGATATAGACTGTAAAAAACCACACACCAACTTGTGGGTTGCTCTATAGGTTGGAAACAAATTGGTCCCCACCAAATGTTTGGACCAAAATCAGTACAAAAAGCCTCATGGTGGGATCCTCCACAATAATGACAAGATTCATCATCCCTCAAAAACTATCTATCAAAAACTGCATCTCAAGAAGAGTGTGAGAAAAATAAAAATAAAGAAAAATAAAAAGATACTAAAAAACACAAAAAATATTTACAACTCAATATAGAAAAACTAAAAATAAGATAGTTTCCTATTTACAAGTCCCCGACAACGGTGCCAAAAAATTGACAGCGCCCAAGCGCACACGCAAGTGTACATGGTCTTATCAAGTAGTAAAGTGGCTTCAATAAAGCCCAAGTATCGATCGCTTAGAGACTTGCATTCGCCGACTATCCAATTCTAGTTTAAAAATTGAGAAAAAGTAAACAATATTGTTTTATAATTGTAAACTAAAAATAAACTAAACTAATGCGGAAAAGTAATGACTTTGGACAATCAAAGGATAGAAGCCCAGGGTTAAGGATTACGAACAATCATACCACGTTATTGAACTTCTTTCATTAAATCACTTATCTTGGTTGTTGATTCGTAGGGTTAATCTCATGATCATGGTCTCCCGACCTCTAAAAGTTTACCTAACTTGGATATTATAACTAAATCGTTGAGCGGGGATGTAATAGTCCAATTAAGTTCTTTAATCTATCATCCTACGTGTGATTCAAGTAAGGCTTCTAGGTACATCGTTGTCCTAGATGCTAATTCAAAATCCTTATTTCATAAAAGACTACGAACCTTAACTTTCTTATTCCCATGTTCTATCACCCCAGTCCCTTTCCCGAGATCATAAGATTGACAATTGATGTATTCTAAGGGTAGCTAATCCTTAAAATAGTTAAAATAAGAATAAACAAACAACCAATAATGATAAGTAACTTCAACGAAATTAATTCAAAATAAAAGTAGTCATGATCTTGACCTTAACCCCAGAGAGGGAATTTAGCCTTTAATGGAAATATTCATCATCAAATCCTTTGGATTGATGATACAAACCATAAAGAAACTGAATTAAAGAATGATAAAAAATAAAAGGAAGTTGTGGTAGCCTCCAATGCTCCAAGATGTCCCAAAGTGATTAAAAACGTTTACGAAGTCATATTTATAGAAATATGGTAAGCCCAAGCCGTGTTGGCCATGGAATCAATATGCAGTCTAGGGGTGAAATGGAGCACGCAATGCACGCTTTATTCCTTAGGAATCGAGCATGTGGTGCATGCATATCATACTTACACACTATTTTGGGTCCCTTTTGAGTATTTTTGTGTGTAGAACGTGCCAAGATACTTTTCCACGTGCTCTCACTTTCCCAAGATATTTTAGGTGTCCAAAATTGTGTCAAGTTGTGTATTGTGCTTCTGTGATCCATTTCAAGCCTTTTTGAGTAGTTTACACTTGATTTGAAGCTTGTATATCCTTCATATATCGTCATAATCAATTTAAAAAGCATCCTATATCATTAAACACAATAATTTAGAGATCAAAACAACACAACATCCAAGACAGAGAGCTAGAAATACGAGCTAAGCATAGGCTTCATTCACTTTGATTTCTAACTTATTGTTTTGACTCTTAACTTATCAAATTGACCCTTGAACATTACCAACAAGTTGTTTCACCTATAAATACACAATAAAAATCTTAGGAACGCATTAAACATGTTATAACCCAATATGATAGACTAGACAAACGCCTAGCTTAAGCTAGTCACACTAGTTTTCTCAGTTGACTTCTAAATTATCAATTTGAATCAAAACTTATGTGGAAACACTATTAAACATTGTAAGCACATACATGTACACTTAGATGCACATTTATATCATTATCACCACATTAAGCACATAAATAATCCTCAAAACAAGGCTAAAAAGGCTAGAATAGCAACACTAAAATAATTAAAATCACCCAACATCATATTCTTTGTGATGTATTGGTAAAGCTGGAATCCTTCATATTTCAAGATTATTTCATGATATTTTATTATGAGGTGGACTTTCAAGTCCCTATTATCATAAGCAGACCCTTCCTAGCTATGCATAAGGCACTGGTTGATATGGAATTGGGATACATAAAGTTCAGACTCAATGATGAGCAAGTAATCTTCAATGTATGCCAGTCGATACAGTAGATAGATGATATGATAATTGTGTCTATGATAGATACCATTAATTACAAGGTTGATGTAGTGGATATTCCAATTAAGCAAATGCTAGATGTTAAAACATTAGCAATGGTGATTATAAATTTTCATAATGATGGAATTGAGGAGTATGAAAAGATGGTAGGCTCTCTATATGGGAGATGTTCTTTTAATTATGCTCCAAAGAAGCTTGATTGACATTTGAATAGTAGAACTACTCCTCCAACTCGTCTATTAATTAAGGAGCCACTGACTTTGGAGTTGAAGGACCTCCCATCTCACTTGTGCTATGCACTTTTTTGAGCTGATAACACCTTGCCAGTGATTATTATAGTTGATTTGGTTGAGACAAAGGTAAAAGCATTGTTGTCAGTGTTGCTGAGATTAATGAGAGCTATAGGGTGGACCATTGTAGATATTGTGGGTATTCTGCCAGGCATTTGTATGCATAATATCCATCTTGAACCCAACTGCATCCAAAGTATTAAGCATCAGCATAGGTTAAATTCTCCAATACATAAGGTGGTATAAGAAATCATCAAATGGTTGGACACTGGTTTAGTTTACCCTATTGTTGATAGTGAGTAGATCAGTCCTGTTCAGTGCATCAAAAAGAAAGGTGGAATTACTTTCATGATAAATAAAAAGAATGAGCTTGTGCCAATGAGACCAGTCGTAGGTTTCAGAGTGTGCATAGACTATAGGAATCTAAATAGGTGGACTCAAAAGGACCACTACCCAATGCCCTTCATAGACCATTTGCTAGAGAGACTTGTGAGAGGGGATGGTATTGTGTTCTTGATGGCTATTCGCGTTACAATCAGATCACGATTTCTCCCAAAGATTAGGAGAAGATAATATTTAGCTTACAATATAGGACCTTTGATTTTAAGATAATTCCATTTGGGTTGTGGAATGCTCTAGCAATATTTCAGAGATACATGATGTTCATCTTCGCTTACGTGGTAGAAGACACCATTGAGGTATTCATGGATAAATTCTTTGTAGTTTGTGATTCTTTTGATAATTGTTTGGTCAACTTAGCAAATGCTCTACATCGATGTGAAGAATGCAATTTGGTACTCAACTGGGAGAGGTTCTATTTTATGGTAAAAGAAGGAATTGTGCTTGGGCATAAGTTCTCAAAAATTGGCATAGAGGTTGACAAGGCAAAAATTGAAGTAATTGAGAAGCTGCCACCACCAGTCTCGGTGAAAGGTATTCAAAATTTTTTGGGCCATGTTGTCTTTCACAGGTGATTCATCAAGGATATCTCAAAGATTACAAAACCTCTTGCCAAGATCCTTAAGAAAAAGGAAAATTTGGATTTTGATAAGGAATATCTGAAGGCTTTTGAATGCTTGAAGGAACGGTTGGTGTCATCCTCTATCATAGTATATCCCAACTGGTCTTTGACATTTGTGATCATATATGATACAAGCGGCGTAGATTTAGTTCCTGTCCTAGGCCAAAGGCGAGATAAGATTTTGCTCCCTGTCTACTATACCAAAAAGGCATTAAACCATGCTCAAAAAAATTATACTATTACAAAACAAGAGTTGCTAGAAGTGGTTTTTTCTTTGAAAATTTTCAGTCTTATCTGATTGGTACTAAGGTTACCGTGCAACCTGGAGATACTTGATAGAAAAAAAAAAGATGCAAAGCCAAGATACATTTGTTAGGTTCTCTTGCTGCAAGAGTTTAATTTTAAGGTTAACGACTAAAAGGGTACACAAAATTTGGTTTCATATCACTTATCTAGACTTGAGGAAGAAGCAATGCATAAAATAGGGGATGGGAATGAAATCAATGATACTTTTCCTAACGAATAGATTTTGGCAGCATTGCAAGACCTAATTCCCTGTTTGCTAATTTTGCAAATTACTTGGCTCGTGTTCTTGTTCTAGAAGACTTATCCTTTCAGCAGTGTAAGATATTTATGCATGAGATAAGGAAATTCTTCTGGGATGAGACTTATCACTTTAAAATTTATGCAGATGGTATAATTCTTAGGTGCATCCCAGATGTGGAGATGAGGAGTATTCTTGAGGCTTGTCATGCTTCACTTATTGTGGGTCACCAAGGAGGGACCTTAACAACCCACGAGATCTTACAATAAGGGTAATACTAGCTGACAATATACAAAGATTCTCACAACTTTGTTGCAAACTGTGACAAATGTCAATGGACAGAAAATATATTGAGGCACCATGAACACCTTATCATTCCTATTATAGAGTTGTAGATGTTTGATGTGTTAGGAGTGGAATTTATCGTGCTATTTATGATCTCTTATGGCATGAGGTATATCTTAGTTGTGGTTGACTATGTGTCCAAATGGGTGGAAGCGGTATCACTCCCTAATAATAAAGGTAAAAGTATCACTACATTCCTGAAAAAGCATATCTTTTCTCGATTTGGCACTCCACGTGCAATAATTAGTGATGGTGGGCTGCATTTCTTCTATCTCTTATTCAAGAGTCTGCTTGAGAAATATAGAGTAAAGCATATGGTGGCCACACCTTATCACCCTCAGACAAGCGGATAGGTTAAGGTCTCTAATAGTGAGATTAAGTCTATTTTGGCGAAAACTGTGAATACCAACAAGACTGATTGGTCGCGAAAGTTGGATGATGCATTATGGGCCTACCAGACAACTAATAAAACCACCATAGGTACCTCCCGATATCATCATGTGTCTGCCAAGGCATTCCACTTTCCTTTTGATCTTGAGCACAAGGTAATATGGGAGATGAAAACAATGAATTTTGAGTGACATGATGCAACAAAGATGAGGATAAGAAAAGTGAATGAGGTTGATGAATTCAGAGAAAATAGATGAGGATAAGCAAAGTGAATGAGGTTGATGAATTAATAATCCGAGTCTATTAGTGTTCTGTACTGTTCCAGGAGAAGTTGAAGTTGTATCATGAGTGAAAATAATGAAAAAAGTATTGGAGCCAGGTGATCATGTGTTATTATATAATTTGAGACTTTGGTTGTTTCTAGAAAAATTAAACTCTAGATGGTATGGGCCAATCATTGTAGTGAGGGTATTCCCATATGGTGCTATAGAATTGAAGCGTTACAGTAAGGCCCCATTCAAGGTGAATGGGCAAAGAGTAAAGCACTACATGGGAACACTAAAGAAGTTAAAGTGGTTTTTTTATATGGACCTTGGTGAAGTCTGAGTATCCAAGGAAATTGTGTTGTTCCACGACATTAAATCAAGCACTTCGTGAGAGGTAACAAAAGAGTCTAGTTGGTGAAATCTGAGTGTCCAACCTAGTCACGTCATCCTGCAATGTTAAATTAAGTGTTGCATGTGAGGCAGCCCATGTTTTGTACATATTTTAATTATAGGGTAATTTGTGTTTTTGCAGTGTGCAAGGCTGGAGATTGAAAGAATAAACAAAAAAAAATTATGGTGCAAGGCCATACGACCACTTTATGAGTCGCAAGAGGACCTTACGCCTTATAGCCAGGAGTCGTAGTGTGACAGAACTCAGACCACTCTTAGGTATTTGGTCTCTGGTGACATTAAGACTCTTAGAATGAGTCATAGTCATTGACAATGTTTCACGACCCAAACAAAGGACAGATCATGATGGGCATCCCAAGTCCACCGAGGAACGTAGACCGCCCCTTTTGCCTATTCCAATACAACTAAGAACACCTAGTAGTAGATGAATACAAATATAACACAATGTTATAAGAAATATAAAGAGAATCTGTATCAAATCAATATCTGAAAATATCCACAATACCCATGTCCATAGTATTGACAAAACAACTAAAAAAATTGAGTACAAATAAAGTGTCAGGACATGCCCCAGACCATAGCTAAAACAAATCTTAAATAAATTCTAAGGCATGAGAAACCAAAACATGTAATGAATTTTTTCGAAAGATGGAAACTCAAAATATCAAGTTAACTCAAGATCTAACCACGAACACCAGATCACTGTGCAAGAAAGGTAGCCTTGCCTTCGAACCCTTCATTGCATGGGGATACAACATCTGAAGACGGTTAGTGGTTGGAGAGCTAGCATGTAAGTCAGGGACAAGGGAAAAAGTAAATCCATGTCAAAAAAATAGTAAAATACACACAAACACAATGTGCATTCATTTATATATAACTATATATATATAATATAACATGTTGGGGATAGGGAATAAGGCTAAATATGAACATTTAAAATCTTAACCTGGATTGTATAGCTTGACTATCATAAACTACCCATGGTCTGTAAGGGTTCATTTGTAACCCACTGGTTGAGACACAGTGCATGTTAACCTCACGAACTAGAGATATCATAGAAGGCTGGGGATTTCAATGTACCAACTATGATACATTTATATATATACACTTGGGGGATTCCTTCATACCCCAGAAGCATATGGTCTTCAAGACCAACTCTCATGTAGGAAAACATGAGTTTCCAGTCTTACTACTTCGGACTCACAACTTCATGGCTAGCTACACAACCTCTTTTAAGCCCAATTAAAAAAATTTATCATATAAACCATTTACCAAATTTTAGGAGTCAATCATAAAGGTATTATTAAGTGGTATCAGCATACCGACTATATCTTGCAAGTAATATAATTACACCAACACTTAGGGGATTCCTTCATACCCCGCAGACTCTATTATTAAAATAACATAGGTGATTGCTTCGCACTGTACAAGGTTTTCCTAAATATTTCACTTGGGGGATTCCATCGTACCCCACAAGTTTTTCAAAACCATCCTTAACCATTTAACCATTTATGCCATGCATTAATTTTAAGGAAGTAGACCAAACCAAACATTTTCATTCCAATTCATTAATACAAGAGAGCAAACCAAATTTGGTTACATAATCATATTCATTGACAATTTCAAAAACAGGTTGAGGTTGCATTATTTCCAAACCATATACCAAAGAAAAATCATCAAATTGGGGATTAACCTTGACCCCTCCATTTAATTCCCATTCCCATGCATTCCACAATGTCCCAAAGTCATAAATAAACCAAAATTATTGTATAATAAACCATGGTAATGCATTTAAACCAAATACATGCACAACCCCAACCCATAGTTCAAAATCCATTAATAAAACCATGAATAATAACCAATTTCATGCCATTAAGAAAATATAAGTTCAACAGAAAGAGACACATGCCTTAATTGCCAGGAAATTTTAAAAAACTAATTCCCCTGGTCGGGCCCTAGATGATGTAATGCCTCAATTTTTTGGAACCGAAATGCCACACGATGCTCATGATCTCGAAGGACCACAAGATAACCCTCTGTTGGTACCTATAACCGAGCACTGCATAATATATTGAAATAAATATGAAAAACTGGTAGAAACTTTCCATAAGGTTAAAAATGTCTAAAGTAATCAAAACTGAAAACTGAATACTAATACATCTGTCTGAAAACACTGTATCCTGAAAGCCTTTAAACTGTCTTAATAAGGAGTTGAAAGGACAGGTCCCCAATTTACTTTGTCTACTAAAATAAACTGAGTCTAATGTAATACTAAAATAAGAAGCATTCTCGAATGATTAGGACTCACTGCTATGTCTACTGCTGCTGACCGAGTCTGGACTACTAAGGATGCTCTGGATCTCGCGCTTATGAACCTATGGTATAAGACACCATAACGCAAGAGAAAAGTATGTGTCAGTCCTTTGAATTTACTGGTATTCTAGATGAGGTAAGTCTAAATGAAAGGGCTTATGCATGAACAATACTGACTAGAAAATCTTAGTATACTGAATGAGAATACATGCATGAATGCATAAACTATCACTGAAATCGTAGTAACACAGAATACTATCTTCTGAATACTGGTTTCTTCATACTGACTTACTGATGTCTGAGTCTACCAGTACTGATATCTGAGTTCACTGACTATGAGATACTGAATAATTGTGTCTACTCCCAACTGAAAGACACTGACTTGATTCTTAAACTGTATTATACTGAGTAGAATCTATTACTATTCATCTTACTTGACTTATCTAACTGAGTTCACTTGATTTTGTTGTCTGACGAAACACTTTGGAATTCTACTTTTTATCTAAATACTATCGAGTTCTGTAACTTACTGAGCTTTACTGAAATCTGAATACTGTTGAGGTCCAAAGTAGATACGAAACTGAGTTAGACTGATATGGAGACTGGATTGAACTAGTACTAAGATTACTGAATTTTCTTAAGTTCAGTAGATGACTGAATTCTACTGATCATAGCATGACTGAGATTATCTTGAGACTGACTCGGATCTAGACAAGCAGCTAATTTTTTGGGTATAAATACCCCCAGTACTCGATAGCATAAATAAATAAGACAGGACCACACTTGAATATAATGACAATGGACTTTCATTCATAACACAATCAATACGAAATCTCGTCAATCACTTGAATGTCATAAATATGTAAATGTATAGTGTATGCATACTAATATCTCATAGTTGTTAAATAAGGAATACTCCTGGATAAGAATGCATGAAAATTATTATAATACATTCACTAAGGCATTTCAACAAATGCTTGGCATGCACTAGTTATCACATAATTGGGGATTTCATGCTTAACATACTTAAAAGGCACTATTGTCTTTACTTAAGCATTTTATCAAACATATGGGGAGCATGCTTTGGTTATACCATAGATTCTATAATTAATTATCATGAATACATCAATACCATATAACTTGAAGGGGTTTTATTATGAACATCACATAGTAGGACCAAAGCTTGGATCTTTGAATTCAAATCATGAATTAAAACAAATCAACAACATTAACTTCAATTTCTATTCTAAAAAATCATGACAATCTCATACATATATAATGTTGAATTTAGAAAAGGATTCTTGAACTTCTTGGGTTAAAGGAACCCAAGAATCAACATCTAACATACCTCAAAAGATTGAATATTGAAAGAGAATGACTTTTCTTGAAGGTTCTGGAATGGGAATCTTAATTCTTGATTACCTTGTGGAGAGTGTGATGGGGTCTTGAAGTTAATTGAGAAGAAACCCTAAGTTTGTTCATGCGAACAAAGAGGGTTAAGATCTTTTGAAACTAAATCACAATAGCTAAGTATGTGTTTTTGGCATTTTATGTCATGGGGGTAAGGTTTAGGGTGAGGTAAAAGACAAAAATACCCCTATGAAATCACTTCCCAGTTGCTGAAATTTTCAGCTGACGACCAAGGCTGATAAGCCGTCAGATCTGTGATAGCCCATTAGCCAAGGTTGTCACCTGGGAGCTAAAATTGATGGGTTTCTATCTAAGTCTGACGACTTGGGCTGATAAGTCGTCAGATATGTGACGGCCAGTCAGATATGTCGTCACTCAGTTGCCAGGATAATATGCTGGAGTGAAAAGGGTATAACTTTTTGCTCCGATATCGAATTTGGACGAAATTGGTATAGTTGGAAAGATAATTCAAATATATATCTGTTAGTGGGTCATAATATAAAAAATTCATAGTATAACGAGAGATATGATCGTTTGAAGTTGACTATACCAATATCCTTCCTAAGAATTCAATCAGTAAGGAATGTTTTGATTCGTCTAATAGCTAGGATGTATTTGAGGCCTTAATATACATCAAACATGATAATAAAACTACCAAATCACTAGAATTTATATCTCATAATCTTGAAGCATAGTTCTACCATCGGTTGGGAATCTTGGGGCATTATAGATGATAACTTCATTAAGCCCTAGACTTATGTTGAAAAATGCAATTTTGAGAGAGAATGGTCGAGAGTGAAAGTAATGACCTTAGTATTTTGAAAATTGATGAGAATTGGATTATGTAGTGCTGAAGAGTCTTTTTATGTGAAAAGACCCCATTTCCCCTTATCCCACTTAAGAAAAACAAAACTACCGCAAAAATACACGGGTATATGGCACGAACCTTATCTCGGAGGTCCAACCTCTATTTCACAGACCCTATCGCAGAACACAACCTCTGTAACATGGAGGTTAGTCTCTACAATAAACTCTGTGGCATGCCAATATCGCGGAGGTTTGCTGCCTCTGGGGTCAGAAATCACCCTAAACCCGGTTAAAAAATTTGGAAACTCTTTTGGGTTATCCTCTTGACATCCACAAACACAATTTGGATCAAAAATCGATATTGCAAGTAAGGGAAGGCCAAAAATAAATTGCTCCAAATATAAGGGTGTTACATTATCCCCCCTTAGGATAGTTCATCCTAGAATGATGAGCTAGGACACGTTTTGCAGGAGAATAACCATAATACATCCAAATTAATGGATAAACCCAGATAATAATAAGAAAGAATAGAATTCGTACCTCAAACTTCTTCATCCATCATGTGGAATAAAAATGTATACTTAGACTTCATATCCTCTTCCGCTTCCCAAGTGGCTTCTTCTACATTATGGTTCCTCCAAAGGACCTTTTCCAATAACACATATTTACTCCGCCACTTATGTACTTGTCTATCCAAGATCTCCACCCATACCTCTTTGTAAGACATGGAATTCAATACAACAAACATCCTCAATACGAACCACCAAGGAAGGATCACCCATGTATTTTCTCAACATGAAAACATGAAACTCAAGGATAGAACTCAAACTTGCAGGAAATTCTAACTCATAAGCAACACTTCCTACTTTCTTCAAAATCAAATAAGGACCAACGTAATAGGGATTGAGCTTCCCCTTCTTCCTAAAATGCATCACTCCCTTCATAGGAGACACATTTAAGAATCTCTATCACCTACATCAAACTCTAACTTTGTTCACCTCATATCCGTATAGGACTTTTGGAAACTTTGGGAAGTCCTAAGTCTATCCCGTATCACCTTCTCCTTCTCCATCGCTTAATGAACTATATCAGGACCGAATAACCTTACCTCACAACTTCAAACAACTAATAGGAGATCTATACCTCCTACTATAAAATACCTCAAACGGAGCCAACCAATGCTAGAGTGATAACTATTATTGTATGTAAACACTACAAGAGGGAAATGGTCAACCCAACTACCACAAAATCAATCACACAAGCTTTAATTATACGCTCTAATGTGTGAATGGTCCTTTTTACTTTTCCATCTGTCTGTGGGCAGAAAGCAGTACTAAGGGTCACCTTAGTCCCTATACCTCGCTTAAACGACTGCCAAAAATGAGATGAGAATTGAGTACCATGATCATAAATAAAGGAAACTGGAGCACCATACAACTTCATAACCTCCTGAATAAACAACCTTGCATAATCCTTGATAGAATAATTTATCCTCACCGAGATGAACTAAGTAGACTTAGTCATCCTATCCTCGATGACCTAAAAAAAATCAAACTAGTTTTGAAACCGTCGAAGACCAGTATCAAAATCCATATTTATCACATCCCATTTCCATATAGGCAACTTAATTTCTTGAGACAACCCACCAGTCCTCAAGTGCTCCACTTTAACTTGTTGACACAACATGCACTTGGCCACAAAATTAGCTATATAACTCTTCATGTTATTCCACCAATAAATCTCCTTAAGATCATGATATATCTTTGTCGAACCAAGATGAACTGGATAACATGACTTATGAGCTTCGGCCAATATTCTACCTCGTAGCCTATCCATATCGGGAATAGAGAACCTTCCTTGGTACATTAACATACAATATCCATCAATCTCAAAAACCATCACCTTCTTCCTACCCATATTATCCATGATTTGCATCAAGATTGGACCTGCTTCCTTTTTACATCAGCACCGAGAGATGACCTCACCACCTCTTGCACAAACATACCACCATCCTCAGAATCTAAGAGACGAACTTAAAGATTAGAAAAACGGTAAATATCCTTTACCAAAACCCGCTTCACTTTTTCCACATAAGACAAGCTCCCCATAGATAACCTACTAAGAGTATAAACAACCACATTAGCTTTACCTGTGTAATAGTGGAGACTTATGTCATAATCCTTTAGAAAATCGATCCATATCCTTTGCCTGAGATTCAACTTCTTTTGGGTAAACACATACTACAGGCTCTTATGATCTGAAAGATGTCAACATAAACCCCATATCGATAGGGATGCCAAATCTTTAATGTGAACACCATAACCATCAACTCCAAATCATGAGTTGGACAGTTCCTCTCATGAATTTTCAACTTCCTAGGAGCATACACTACTACCTTACCTTGTTGCATCAATACACAACCAAGTCCCACACGAGCCGTATCCTAAAAAACCATGAAGCCATCACTACCCTCGGGTAAGGTCAATACTAAAGTAAAAGTCAATATATATTTATGTTTCTCAAAACTCCCCTCACAAGCATCAGACCATAAAAACTTCACCTTCGTCTAAGTCAACTTAGTCAAAGATGCTGCAATCAATTAAAAGCTCTCCATAAACCTCCTATAATAACCCACTAAACCCATAAAGATTCAAATATTGATTGGAGTTATGGGTCTATGACACTTCTTAACCACTGCAACCTTTTGTGGATCCACCATAATCCCTTTACTAGAAATAACATTACCCAGAAAAGTAATAGCATTTAACCAAAACTCACACTTAAAAAACTTAGCTTACAATTGTTGATCCTTTAGGGTCTGCAATATAACACGGAGGTGATTGGCATGATACACCTCACTCTTCGAATATACCAAAATATCATCTATAAACACAACCACAAACAAATCTAAAAACTGATGGAATACTCAGTTTATGAGATCCATAAATACCTATGGGGCATTAGTCAACCTAAAAGACATGACCAAGAACACAAAAGGTTCATATCAAGTATGAAAGGCGGTCTTAGGGATATCCTTCTCCCTAATCTTTAACTTATGATAGCCAAAATAAAGATCAGTCTTGGAGAAATACTTAGCACCCTGAAGCTGGTCAAACAAATCATCAATCCTAGGAAGGGAGTACTTATTCTTCACCGTTACCAGATTCAACTGATGATAATCATTACACATACAAACAGAACCATCCATCTTACACACGAAGAAAATGTGAGCACCCCACAGAAACACACTAAGGTAGATAAAACTCATGTTAAGAAGATCCTTCAACTGCTTCTTAAGCTCCTTCAACTCAGTTGAAACTCCTAAAATTAATTTCCCTATCAAAAGGGACACCAGGAAGATCATCAGGGAAAACCTCAGGAAACTCCCTAATCACAGGAACAAATTTTAAAGAAAAACTACTGATTTAGAACTTTTATCCAAAAAATGATAAAGACTCCCCTTTGAAATCAATTTTTAGGCTCTAAGATATGACATGAACCTCCCCTTAGGCACTAAGGAACTCCCTTCCCATGCAATAATAGGCTCATTAGGAAATTTATTGATAAACTTACATGTCCGACTATCTAAAAGGGCATTGCAAGAGTGCAACAAATCCATCTCCAAAAAGACATCAAAATCTAGAATATCTAGTCCATACAGATCTACCAAAAGTTTCCCTACAACCAAAAGAAACCACACATCCTTTATAGAACCTCCTTGTAACAACATAGTAATCCATCAAGGTAGAAACAGAAAAGGGGTTCGAAATACTCTCAGGACCAAAATCAAAATACATAGCCACAAAAGGGGTCACATAAGAAAGGGTAGATCCCGAATTAAGTAAATAGTAAACATCATGAAAGAAAAGTTTTAACATATAAGTAACCACATAAGGAGATACCTTAGACTAATGATGAGTAGTAAGAGCATACAAGCGATTCTGACTAGTGCCGGAGCCATAAATGGCACTCTTTGGTACAAAATCCGATGAAGTAGCAAAAGGAACCTTATTGGCCCTAGAAGAAATATTTGAAGAAAAATTCTACTGCAAATGGACAATTTAACCACATCTAAAAAACTAATTCATCCCCTTATCATAGAAACCACAGTTCATCCGACCATAAAATCTACAAAGATAAAATAATGGAGTTGACCAAGCCCCACTGGCCTGAGATTGGTCACCCTGTGCCTTATAACTATCGCCCCTCTAAAAACAATGATCCCTAGATTGCTTTAGATAATGTGTAAGAGCCTTAGAATAGGATCTAGAGTTACCCCACTTCTTTGAAAACTTCCCAGAATCTTTACCACTCTATTACTGACCTCTACCCTGATTTGAATACAAAAACATCCAACTCTACCTCTTCTCAACATATTTTTTCCTTTTCTTTTCATCCTCAACTTGCTGCATATACCCTATCAGTCGAGAGATATCTATATGGCAGCCTTGCTTTCCAAAATCAACTAATGAGATAACCTAGAAACAAATTTCCTCATTCTAGTCCTTATACTAGACACTAGTTCAGAAGCATACCGCAAAAACTGGTGGAATTTCAAGGCATACTCCTTCACTAACATCCTGCCTTATTTCAAATTCATAAACTCCTCTATTTTTGCCTCCCTCAACTGTTGGGGAAAGAAGCATTCAAGTAAAGCACTAGAGAAATCATCCCATAAAGCGAACTCAGTATCGGCACCCCTATGTTACTCCTACTCCTCATATCATTGGTACACTATATCATTCAACTGATAAGCAACAAATTCCATAACCTCTACCTCAGTGCAATGCATGAATTGAAAGATCTTCTCCATCTGATCAGTAAAACTTTAAGGATCCTAATCAACCTTAGTACCATAGAAAATCGAAGGGCTCAACCTCAAAAATTGGCGAACTCTAGTGGCCTCAGAAGAACTCATAACAATAATAGTAAAGCCTGTCTGATCTGACTGACATGTCACTAACTAGGTCAATAGGTGAATGGACTGGTGAAACTCAATATTTGTAATATCTCCCTAAGGTAATTGAGGATGAGTGCCACCAGCTAGAGAAGGATCTATGTAGTTGGGTGGAACTCCATGAGAATAGTTAAAAGTAGTCACCCTAGACTGAGTTTTTGCCCTAGGAGTAAGATGAGCTCCATCCATATTGTCCTCAGTCGGAATAGAGGAGTCTCCATAAATATCAGATCATCTTAGAGGCATGATTTGAAAGGCGAACCAATAGGAATTAAGGAGATCCGAGAGCATAGACTCTATAGCCAGAAGTAAGACAACAAGAAAAAGGAAAACATTCCTAAATACCTCATAGCCTTTCCATTATAAGTGTGGCCTACTAAACACCCATAAAAGAGACTCTACTTGACATAAATTTTTGGATACCTTATGACACCAAAACCCAAGATGTGATACGAACTTTTTCATGTCCCGAACCTGGGCTAGGCCGTAATGGGCATCTCAAGTCCATCGAAGATTGAAGACCGCCCCTTACCATATTCCAATACAACTAAGAACACCTAATAGAGGATGAATACCAATATAAGAAAAATGGAAGAAGAAATCCAAAAAGAATCTGTGTTATATCAACATCCAATAAGATCCACAATACACATGTCCATAGTATCCAAAAAGCTTCTAGCAAAACCGAGTACCAATAAAGTGTCAGGACATGACCTGACTATAGCCAAAACAAATATAAAATAAATTCTAAGACATGCGACACCAAAACATGAAATGAAGTCTTCCGAATGATGGAAGCTCACCTCTTCAAGTCAACTAACAAACTAACCAAAAACATTTGATTACTTCATAAGAAAAGTAGCCTTGCCTTCGGACCCTACATCATGTGGGAATACATTATTTAAAGATGATTAGCAATTTGAGTGCTAGCATGTAACTCAGGGACAAGGGAACAAGTAGTACCATCTCAAAACTATAGTAAAATCCATATGAACACAATGTAAACACATACATATATATATATAATATAACATACAGGGGATAGGGAACACGAATTAATATAAATGTTTAAAATCTTAACCTGGATTGTATAACTTGACCATCAGAAACTACCCATAGGCTAAATGGGTCTAGTTGTAACCCTCTTGTCGGTCCCTAATGTGTGTATTATAAAAAGTTGGGGATTCTGATGTACCCTTCGCCAACTATGATACATTGATATATATATACTTGGGGGATTCCTTTGTAGCCCACAAGCACATGGTTTTCATTACCAACCCTCATGTCAGCAAACATGAGTTTCCAATCTCATTCTATTAGACTCACACCTTCACGGCTAGCTACACAACCCCCTTTTAAGCCTAATTAAAAATATTTAGCAGATAACCCATTTACAAAATTTCAAGAGTCAATCATAAAGGCATTATTAAGTGGTATTATCATACCGACTATATATTGCAAGCAATATCATTACGCTAAAACTTAGGGATTCATTCATACCCCACAAACTTTATTATTGAAATCACTTAGGGTATTCCTTTTCACCCCACAAAGTTTTCATAAATCATTCACATGTGGTATTCCATCATACCGCACAAGGTTTTCAAAACCATCCTTGACCATTTAACCATTTATGCCATGCATTAGTTTTAAGGAAGTAGACCAAACCCATTATTTTCATACCAATGCATTAATACAAGTGAGCAAACCAAACTTGGTGAAAAAATCATATTCATTGACAATTTCATAAACAAGTTGAGGGAACATTATTTTCAAACCATATACCAAAGCAAAATAATCAAATCAGGGATTGACTTTGACCCCTCAGCTTAATAACCATTCCCATGCATTCCTCAATGTTCCAAACTCATAATAAAGAATAATTATTGTATAATAAACCATGGTAAAGCATTTTAACCAAACACATGTACAACCCTCAACCCATAGTTCAAAACCTATTATTAAACCATAAATAATAACCAATTTCCTACAATTAAGAAAACATATATTCAAGAGAAAGGGATACATGCCTCAATTTCCAAGAAATTTGAATAAAATAATCCCCCTAGTCAAGCCCTAGATGATCACTTCATTAAGCCTTAGCCTTTTGTTGAAAAAATAGGAGATTGAGAGAGAATGACTCAGAGTGAAAATTATGACCTTAGTAATGTGTAAACTGAGTATAATTGGCTTATATAGTGCTTAAGGGTCATTTTAAGTAAAAATACCCCATTGACCCTCACCTCACTTAAAATAAACAAAACTATCACAAAAAATACATGGGTCCATATCAAGGACCTTATCGCGGAAGTTCATCCTTGATGTCACGGACACTATAATAGAACACAACCTTCATGTAACAGAGTTTAGTATCTGCGATAATGTAATACCCCGTAAGTTTTTCCAAGTCGTTAAAGCCTTTTAATTTTGCCAAGGAAAGCTTAGCACTAAAAAAATTTTGGCTAAGTGTTGAAACATTCTCATTTAGACCTCCGATCATCGGGTATTTATTTGATGACCTTCACGACATCTGTTTTTCAATTTTCAAGTTGCGTTGCGATGGGGAAAGGTCTTAGTACATCCCGGATGATTTTTGGAATTTTCAGAGTAGCGTAAAGGCACGTTTGGTATGCCAAACCAGTAGCAAAAGGCGCTGGTGAGGCTCCCAATTTCTAGCATTTCAGGGTCAACTTGTAACGATCATAACTTCCAATATTATTAAACTGGGAGATCTGCAATATATCAAATGAAATCTCTGTGAGTCTTATTTCCAATGCAATTGGTTTCATCCAATTTGAACATTGGAGTAAAAAGTCATGATTAATTTACTTTTGCCTATCAGACCAGTAACAGAGGGACAGCTGCGTCTTTCTCTCTTTTCTTAAGGTAATTTTGGTCATCTTCCACCCCTATATATACCCAAAAATATGGGATTTAAGTTATTTAGCAGCAAAATAAACTCCCTTTTGGTAAAGTCTGTCAAGAACAAACAACCTCAATTCCAAAATAAGAATCAAGAGCCCTCAAAATTCAACCATAGGAACTTAAAAATAATTTGAGATTCGGAATCCCCATTGCGAGAGATACAAGGAGCACCTATCAATCTTACGTATAGAGATCCGGAATAAAGAGTTCATCGGGATTCATAAAATTGAGGTATGCAAGTGTTGATTTTTTGGTTCCTTCCCCCCAAGAAGCTCAAGAACCCTTTTTCCTAAATTTAAAGATTTTATTTTTATGAGTTTTATGATTTATGTGGCATGAAATTTGTGTTCTTGATGTTGTTGAAGTTAAATTTATGTTGTGATGATAAAGACTCAAGTTTAGACCCTAGTGTGTGTTAATTTTATTGTGTTCATGATAAAGTCTTTTTTTAGAAGCATGTAAAATTATGTAATTATGTTAATTGTTGTGATAAATTGTTGTAAGGCTAAGATAAGTAAAGCGTGATTTTGTTATATGCTAAATGACGTTGGAAATAATTATATTTTCCATGTATGTTGAAATCTTTGGGTGATGAATTGGTTGATGGAGTCATAATATTTATAAGTAATAATTGTTGAATAACTAAAGCACGCACCCTACATGTTTTATAAAATGCCTATATGAAGAAAATAGTACCATTGTAGTATGTTATGTATAAAATCCATGATGTTTATGATAAATCCTTCAAGATTAGTTGATTTCATAGATTTTATATAGGATCTAAGTTAGACATTAATTATGATGTAAGATTGAGTTTAATTCCATGATTTACCTCAAGATTCATGACAATTAATTAGTTGTGGTATGATTTATGTAACTACAAGTTGGATGAAGAATCCATGAGTGAATTTAAGTGTATTCATGATTATATTGTTGATTTGATTTATAACTCATGACTAAGTGTATGATTTATGTGAAATTAATAATTATTATATATATAGTACTATGTGAACTCATATTAGAGCTTTGAGATGGTGAACTTGGTATTGGAATTGTGATATTAAGTATTGATTAGCATTATGATTAAATACTATGCCTTCCAAGTATTTGATGAATGGTTGTGTGAATTAAACAAGATAAATTATATCATATAAACATGTGTACTAGTTCATGCCATTCAAGTGTTTGATAAAGTGCTCATGTGAAGAAAATAAAGTCATTATAATATGTTGACAAGAAATTCCCAAGCTATGTATAAGCTAAGCATGCCAAGTGTTTGTTAAAAAGATTTAGTGAATGGATGGTAACATGTTAACATGAAATCCTTAATTGTATATACTTGAAAGCATGATATATATTTATTGCAAGATTTCGTGGGATAAATTATGAAATATTGGCATGTATTCCCTATGCAAATACATATTAGTATTTCCAAGTGTTTAAAGTGATGTTTTATTGAGTATATGGTGAATCTATTACTACGATGTGGATTTCCTTATTGAATAACTCATGAGACGTTAGCATGTCTTTATATAAAAATTTACATGTTAAATATTCCTAAGTGCTTGAAGTGATACATCCTTGATCATATTGCAAATAATAGACTATTGTGATGACATTGATGTGATGTTGGTCATATATTCAAGATTCGAGTCCTGTCAGTTTCCTGGGGGTACTTGTACCCGAAAAAAATATAGTTGTGTGCCTAGAGCCGAGTCAATCTCAAGATAATCTCAGTCGTTCTATGATCAGTAGAACTCAGTCAAGGACTGAACAGTAAGAAAACTCAGTAATCTCAATATTTAGTTTAATCAAGCTCAGTACTCAATTCAGTTATCATCAGTATTCAGTGTCCAGTCAAGATTTCAGTAAAACTCAGTAAGATACAAAATTCAGTAGTATTTCGTCAGATACGGAACCAAGCAAACTCAGACAGGTCAGTAAATTAATATGATTAGTAACAGATTCAGCTCAGTCTAAGCTCAGTTAAGAATTAGTTCAGTGTCTTTCAGTTGGGAGTAGGACTCAACACTAAGTGAGCTCAAGGATGGGAACTCACCTACTAGTAGAGAGTGTGATTCTTAGAAGCAATTATTGCGCTCCAAAACTACATAGCCAGCACAGTTTGAGACATCATACCTTCTAGTTGAGAGTAGATGAGGTGGCTTGACCTGTTAGATGAGGGCTCCACCATTCTTGTTTGAGTACCTGATAGATGAGGGTCGCATAAAGTTGTCTTTACCAGTGGCATGTTACTGACACCCTTCCAACTGGGGCACCTGTTGGACCCCGACTTAGCTATGAGGGGCATGTCGGTTAGATGACTACTTCCCACAGTCTCAGTTTCAGAATTTGTCTCAGACTTCAAGAAAGAGCTCAGTTCAGTGTATAGAATTCAAGACTTTAGATACAGGCCACTAAGTATGATTATTTGCAAATTCAAAGATCCGCTACTAGTTAGGCCGATCCTAAAATCAGTTATCAAGTAGTATTATTATCCATAGATTCGGAGAGTACCTGCTAGATAGGGTCGATCTTAGATTCAGTCAATCATTCTTATTATTAGTAGATTCGGAGACAACCTGTTAGATAGGGTTGCTATTAGTTTCAGAAGCTTCAGATACTCGTAATCTCAATATGTTCAAAAATTTCATAATTTCAGTATAATCAGTATTAGTTACCAAATTTAGTTCGAGTATGCTCAGTGATAGTATGCGCAGTATGTTCAGTAATTATAGATTCTTTATGTATGCTAATCCAACTCTTGTATATTATTCAATTAAGTTATGTTCATGCATGAGCCCTTGCATTTAGCCTTACCTCATTTGCATACTCAGTACATTCTAACGTATTGACGCATTTGCACTATGGTGTTGTAATTTTATTTGACACCATAGATTTAGAGACACGAGTTCCAGATCAGCAGTAGCAGTTCAGTACCCAGCAGTGAGTCCTCATATTCTGAGGATGGATTATTATTTCAGCATATTATTATATTTATTTTATTTTATTAGACGGATTTAGTTGGGGACATGTCCCATCAACTCCACAGTTCAGACAGTTAGAGGATTTTCGAACAGTTGTATAAGTATTCAGTTTACAGATTGATGTATTTTAGATATTTTGAACCTTATGGAAAGTTTCCGCCAGCTTTCTGCATGTATTTTATAATATTATGCAGTGAATAGGTACAAATATCAGAAGAGGGTTAACTTGTGGTCCTTCGGGATCATAAGCACCGTCTGGCATTCCAGTTATAGAAAATTGGGGCGTTACAAACTTGGTATCAAAGCCTAAGGTTCAATAGGTGTCCTAGGAGTCTGAAAAGCCACATCTAGTAGAGTCTTGTACATGGGCGTGTTGCGCGTAATATTTATGTATAGGAGGCTATAAGATATTTTAGAAAAAGTTTCCCTTCTTTCATATCTCAGATCGTGCTGTAGAAAGGTTCTTTAAGAGACTTATGTAGACTCTTGTCATGATCTACTCATGTCTTCTTTACGTTACTTCCAAGGTAACAGAAGAACTGAAGCTCAAAGTCCTTTATATAGAACTTTCTCAGATAGACCCCCAGAGATTGTTTCGAAATGGTGTTCTCTAAATTTGAGCAGAGTATGTTTCATGGGGTTAGTTGTATAAGAAGTGAAACATTAGGCTTGAAACAATGTATGCAAGAATCTAAGTATAGTAACTCAAATATTTTATGTGTTGTTGATGGTGATATAGCGGTAATTTTCATGGTGTGGAGAAAATATAAGTTTAAAAGATGTGATATTTAAAGGCTAGGATAAGAGTAGCATGGTTGTTAAATATTTGTGAATATTCATGTTATGCTTTAGAAACTAAGGTTGAATCTTTGAAGAATTTAAGTTTGTGGACTCAAACTAAGTATTAAGGTATGAATGTGGTGTTAGTAGCATATAAAGAAATAGAAGCAGATAATGTGTTTAGTAAGAAAAACATGTGATGAAAGAGTGTAAGTATGTGAAGATAATTGTAGAAGTTAAAGGAAGTTAAAGAGTTGTATTCCAATATATAGCATAAGCAGTGAGTTTATACTTTCAGGTGCAGTTTTCAAGATGAGTTTATCCTTCATACATATAATTGTGCATCGTTGTATCCTAGACTCTAGAGTAGATTGATTACAGTTCAGTTTAGAGAGTAGTAAAGTGTTCACAGATTTATGGTGATGGCTTGAAGCTAAGGGTGAGATTCTTTATAACTCCCCGAAGTTATCAATTCTTTCAACCCATTTAGTTTCATGCTCAGATTTTCATTACAAGCTTTGCATCAGTTATCATTGCATAGTAAGTCATGCATTCATGAGAATAGCTCAATCACGCATTCATGCCTCAGATATGCATGTACTTTATGAGAATTTAGCTTCTAAGTAGCTTCAGCTGTGTATTCCATGCATCATATATGCATGTTCAATGTAAGAAGTCAGTATATCAGCAGTTCCAGTCATAGAATCAAGTTTTAGATATTCTTGTCCCTTAAGTAACCTTAGTTTATCAGTACTCTTAGCTAAGTCAGCGACATTCGAGGATGAATGTTCCCAAGGGGGAGATAATGTAATACCCCGTAAGTTTATCCAAGTCGTTAAAGCCTTTTAATCTTTCCAAGAGAAGCTTAGCACTAAAAAAAAATTGGCTAAGTGTTGCAACATTCTCATTTAGACCTCCGATCTTAGGGTATTTATTTGATGATCTTTTCGACATCCGTTTTTCAATTTTCAAGTTGCATTGCGATAGGGAAAGGTCTTACTACATCCCGGGTGAGTTTCAGAATTTTTGGAGTAGTGTAAGGGAACATTTGGTGTGCCAAACTAGTAGCAAAAAACGCTGGTGAGGCGCCCAGTTTCTAGCATTTCAGGGTCAACTTGTAACGATCATAACTTCCGGTATTATTGAACTGGGAGAGATGATACATATCAAATGAAAGCTCTGTGAGTATTATTTCCAATGCAATTAGTTTCATCCAATTTGAACAATGAAGTAAAAAGTTATGATCAATTTACTTCAGCCTATTAAACCAGTAACAGAAGGACAGCTGCGTCTTTCTCCCTTTTCTTAAGGACATTTTGGTCATATTCCACCCCTATATATACCCACAAACACGGGATTTGAGTCATTTAGTAGCAAAATATACTCTTTTTTGGAAAGTTCTCTCAAGAACAAACACCCTCAATTCCAAAATAAGAATCAAAATCCCTCAAAATTCAACCGTAGGAACTTAAAAATAATTTGAGATTCGGAATCCCCATTGCGAGAGCTACAAGGAGCACCTATCAATCTTACGTATAGAGTTCTGGAATCAAGAGTTCATCCAGATTTATAAACTTGAGGTATGCAAGTGTTGATTTTTGGGTTCCTTCCACCCAAGAAGCTCAAGAACCCTTTTTCCTAAATTTAAAGATTTTATTTTTATGAGTTTTATGGTTTATGTGGTATGAAATTTGTGTTCTTGATGTTGTTGAAGTTAAATTTATTTTGTGATGATAAATACTCAAGTTTAGACCCTAGTATGTGTTGGTTTTATTGTGTTCATGATAAAGTCTATTTTTTAAAAGCATGTAAAATTATGTAATTATGTTAATTGGTGTGATAAATTGTTGTAAGGCTAAGATGATTAAAGCGTGATGTTGTTATATGATAAATGACGTTGGAAATAATTATATTTTCCATGTATGTTGAAATATTTGGGTGATGAATTGGTTGATGGAGTCATAATATTTATAAGTAATAATTGTTGAATAACTAAAGCATGCTCCCTACATGTTTGATAAAATGCCTATATGAAGAAACTAGTACCATTGTAGTATGTTAAGTATAAAATCCATGATGTTTATGATAAATCCTTCAAGATTAGTTGATTTCATAGATTTTATATAGGATCTAAGTTAGACATTAATTATGATGTAAGATTGAGTTTGATTCCATGATTTACCTCAAGATTCATGAAAATTAATTAGTTGTGGTATGATTTATGTAACTACAAGTTGGATAAAGAATCCATGAGTGGATTTAAGTGTATTCATGATTATATTGTTGATTTGATTTATAACCCATGACTAAGTGTATGATTTATGAGAAATTAATAATTATTATATATGTAGTAGTAGGTGAACTCATATTAGAGCTTTGAGATGGTGAACTTGGTGTTGGAATTGTGATACTAAGTATTGATTAGTATTATGATTAAATACTATGCCTTCCAAGTATTTGATCAATGGTTGTGTGAATTAAACAAGATAAATTATATCATGTAAACATGTGTATTAGTTCATGCCATTCAAGTGTTTGATAAACTACTAATGTGAAGAAAATAGAGTCATTATAATATGTTGACAAGATATTCCCAAGCTACGTATAAGCTAAGCATGCCAAGTGTTTGTTAAAAATCTTTAGTGAATGGATGGTAACATGTTAGCATGAAATATTGGCATGTATTCCCTATGCAAATACATATTAGTATTTCTAAGTGTTTTAACTGATGTTTTATTGAGTATATGGTGAATCTATTACTACGATGTGGATTTCCTTGTTGAATAATTCATGAGACGATAGCATGTCTTTATAAAAAAATTTACATGTTAAATATTCCCAAGTTCTTGAAGTGATACATCTTTGATCATATTGCAAATGATAGACTATTGTGATGACGTTGATGTGATGTTGGTCATATATTCAAGAGTCGAGTCCTGTCAGTTTCCTTCCATCGAGTCTTGGGGGTACTTGTACCCAAAAAAAATATAGTTGTGTTCCAAGAGCCGAGTCAATCTCAAGATAATCTCAGTCGTGCTATGATTAGTAGAACTCAGTCTGTGACTGAACAGTAAGAAAACACAGTAATCTCAGTATTTAGTCTAATCAAGCTCAATACTCAATTCAGATATCAGCAGTATTAAGTATCCAGTCAAGATTTCAGTAAAACTCAGTAAGATACGAAATTCAGTAGTATTTCGTCAGATACGAAACCAAGCAAACTCAGTCAGATCAGTAAAGTAATATGATCAGTAACAGATTCAGCTTAGTCTAAGCTTAGTTAAGAATCAGTTCAGTGTCTTTCAGTTGGGAGTAGGACTCAGCACTAAGTGAGCTCAAGGATGGGAACTCACCTACTAGTAGAGGTTGTGATTCTTAGAAGCAATCCTTACGCTCCAGAACTACGTAGCCAGTGTAGGTTGAGACATCATACCTACTAGTTGAGGGTAGATGAGGTGTTTTTTCCTGTTAGATGAGGGTTCCACCATTCTCGTTTGAGTACTTGATAGATGAGGGTCACATAAAGTTGTCCTTACTAGTGGCACAGTACTGACACCCTTCCAACTGGGGCACAGGTTCGACCCCGACTTAGCTAGGCGGGGCATGTCGGTTAGATGACTACTTCCCACAGTGTCAGTTACATAATTAATCTCAGACTTCTAGAAAGAGTTCAGTTCAGTGTATAGAATTCAAGGTTGTTAGATAAAGGCCACCAAGTATGATTATTTGCAAATTCGAAGATCCGCTGGTAGATAGGTCGATCTTAAAATCAGTTATCAATAATATTATTATCTATAGATTCAGAGACTACCTGCTAGATAGGGTTGATCTCAGATTCAGTCAATCATTTTTATTATTAGTAGATTCGGAGACAACCTGTTAGATAGGGTTGCTACCAGTTTTAGAATCTTCAGAAACTCGTAATCTCAATATGTTCAAAAAATTTAGAATTTTAGTATAATCAGTATTAGTTACTAGAGTTAGTCCGAGTATGCTCAGTGACAGTATGCACAGTATGTTCAGTAATTACAGATTCTTTATGTATGCTATCCAGCTCTTTCATATTATTCAATTAAGTTATGTTCATGCATAATCCCTTGTATTTAGCCTTACCTCATTTGCATACTCAGTACATTCCAACGTACTGACGCATTTGCGCTATGGTTTTGTAATTTTATTTGAAATCATAGATTCAGAGACACGAGTTCCAGATCAGCAGTAGCAGTTCAGTACCCAGCAGTGAGTCCTCATATTCCGAGGATGGATTATTATTTCAGCACATTATTATATTTAGTTTATTTTATTAGACAGAGTTAGTTGGGGACATGTCCCATCAACTCCACAGTTCAGACAGTTAGAGACTTTTCGGATAGTTGTATAAGTATTCAGTTTGCAGATTTATATATTTTAGATATTTTGAACCTTATGGCAAGTTTCCGCCAATTTTTCGTATGTATTTTATAATATTATGCAGCGAACAGGTACATATATCAGAAGAGGGTTAGCTTGTGGTCCTTCGGGATCATAAGCATTGTGTGACATTCCGGTTATAGAAAATCAGAGCGTTACAGATAATCTCCATGACACATAAATATCACAGAGGCTTGGTGCCTCTAAACTCCGAAATTACCCTAAACCCTATCCGAAAATTCTAAAACTCTTTTGATTTAGCCTTTCAACATCCCTGAACACAATTTGGGTCAATAATTGATATTCCAAGCATGGGAAGGCCAAAAATAAATTGCTTGAAATTTGAGAGTGTTACACTCTGACTGGTTATATTGAGTCGTAATGACTGGATACCCAGGTAAGTATCACGGCATCACAAAGGGAATATAAGACTCTTAATCACTAGTTACAAGGCATTTAGACAACTATAACCAGGCTTGACAGCATAGACCCATCGTGTCAACCCAGCACAAATAGAATGATTAAAATTAATATACTTCAGGCTAAATAATTTGCATTCTAATCATTCAAACTTCTAAACTCATCACAACTCGTAATCAGCCTTGACATCATAGACCCATCGTGTCGAACCGACACTAATTAAATGATTAAATTTAATATACTCAAGTCTAAATAATTGGTATACTAACCAGGCTTGACAGAAAACTCAACTGAATAAAACTCTAAACTAATCCCAACTCTAATTACTTTAAAATACTCCCAAGAATCGAACAAGCTCAAAGGGTAGGGCCTGAAATTCTTTGAAAGTTAAGCTAAAAAATCTAAGACAAGAAGCAAAGTAAGTATTTTGTGTTTTAATGATATGTTATTAAAGTAATGCTTCAATGTAAATGGTTTCTTGGATTTCTTGTTCTAAAGCTATGAGCATAATAGTAAACGAGCCCTAATCTTGAGAAATTTATAAAATAACACTGATAATGTTAGTTAATGACCTCATGTAGACTAGTTTTTGTTATACGAGATATGTTAGAGATGATTGATGTTGTTAACTATCAATATTGTTGTGTTGAGCTAGAAATTGGAACCAACTTCTCTAAATATTCATGTTACAGTAGATATGAGTCTCTTAACAATTCATACGTTCACTTATTGAGTCTTTATATCACTCGTAACTGCTGGTAACATGATCGATTAGAAGAGTTTAGGTTCTGATGTCATTACGACTTCTCCTAACGAGTTCCAGTTACATTGTAAGACTCGTTGTCATAAGTCATAATAATTGGGAAGGATATTGCATCAAAAATGCATTTCTAGTAGTTAACGAGTATTGGTAAAGAGTCATATTCTAACATTACTACTCATTAGGAGGACCCGTTGCTTGACCTGTGAATACTAAGTAGGAAACCTCTCACCTTACGAGTCTCGCTAAGACTCATAACTAGAGGCAATGACACACTTATGAGTCGTAGTGTGACTAGACCTTGCCACACTGACACCTTATTCTCTCATTTTTCTTTTCTCTTCTTAGGATTAACTAATGGGTATTATTCAATAGATACTAATGGAACCCAATGGATATTCATCAAGGAAGTTGACACCAAAGAAGAACACTCAAAAGAAGCCTAACCTAAAGTCCACTTTTCTGCTGAGAAACGAGGACACCGATGCATCAAGAAGTAAGATCCCAGTAAAGAAACACATGGAACCAAGGGAAAAGTAAGTCAAGGGAAACAAAGAAGATATTATGGAAGAGGACACAACCCATTGGTCCACACCACGAAAGAAGAAGAAAATAGTGAAGATGATGGTGAGGAAGAATCAGGTTTTGATGAAGGGGAAGAATCAGGGTCCAAGGATGAATAAAAGAATGATGACAAATCTTGAGTTGAAGAATAAGGGGAGAATTAGGAAAGTGGCACCCCGATTAGAGTAGTTCTATCACCACAAGTCCCTCCTATATTACTATCCATCCAACCTACTGCGTTGCCCATCATTGAATGGTAGGGGTACCCAAAAATATAGGTCGTATATGAACAACACAGTGCCATAAACCCAAAAAATAGAAAGCCCTTGAGAGGTATTTATCTATAGAGAAGGTTAACTATAAAAGGCATGTCTGAGATGCCCTTGATAACACTCAAACTACACCTCTCTTATGAGAGAGAGTAAGCCGTCATTGTCAAATATATAACCCAACTAGGTTGGGGTCGAATCCCACAGGGAATATGGTGTTAATTTAAGTTATTCGTGAGTCAATCAACTAATAGTTAGTAGTTTCCTATAAATGGGGTTTTTTGGAAGGGTAACAAGTAATTATTTCTCAATTTAGTGTCAGTGTTTGTAATCAATATTATATGGAAAACCAGAGTTGTGTTCACTATGAGTGTTGGTATTTGAAAGACACTAGTAACGATTCAAGATTCTTGTGGTAGGTAGGAACAACAGATTCTTCTTGTCGAAGTAATGTCTAAATATTTCTCAACCTATTTAGACATTTAATGACCTAATTCTTTCGAACTTAGGGAATTTATATTTCATAACAGGATATTGTCTCAAGTAAATTAACCGTGTTACAGTGTTAATTATTAAATGAAAGTTTTATTCTTCCAAGTCCCTGTTGATAATTCACTTCCTAATTGGGTTGATTTCTTATTTCAAGAAAATCACTAGTAGGCATGACCTATCATTTGCAATCAATAGACAATATGTAAAATAGAGGAATTTCCAAGGAGTTCCTACTACCTTTAGAATCTTGAACACCTAGTTACTTTACAAAACCAAACCCACAGATCCCAAAACTCGGGTTAAAGGAATTAGCTACTCATAATGTATAAAGCAACAAGACAATTTGTATTCATAATTCGATAAATGATAACTTACAGAATAATGAATATCAAAAAGTGCTTCTTAGATTAGATCGCAATCAAAATCCCAAGAAAATTATGATAACAATCTCTCAAAAGTTAATTATAAAATTACAGAGAAAACCACAGAGAAAAAAGTGTAAGTCCATGAAGTTTAAGATGAATGTCCACGAATAAAACCTAAGAACTTTCCATTAAATACCAAGAGCTAAATTTGAAATCAAATCACAGAATACAACGTTTTGTCGCACAGCTGACGACGAAGTATGACGCCTTATCAGGACTCTGACGACTTATCAGACATTGTCGTTAGCTCCTCCTCCAAGTTTGATAATTTCTTCCTTAGGCTGACAGCAACTCCTGATGGCTTATCAGGACTTTAACAACATATCAGACAATGTTGTCACTTCTTCACTACAAATCTCATATACTGCATTAGGCTGATGGCATTCTTGACGGTTTATCAGAATTGTGATGACTTATTAGAGATGTCATCACACTTCTACTCCAACTTCCTCACACTGTCTATAGCTGACAATGACTCTGATAACTTATCATAAATTAGACGACTTATCATACAAGTCATCAACTACACTTTTATGTTTGCCTACAAAATTTATGAGTTTTGACCCTAGTATGTGGAATTCATGTGATGTTTGTGATAAACCCTCTTGAAGTTGTTTTTCCATAGGATGTGTTCATGACTTTTGGGTGTAGAAATGGTTGAATAAGTGAAGAACGTTCCCCATAGGTTTGATAAAGAGCTTAGGTGAAGTATAAGGGCCGCTATAGTATGTTTAATAGGAAACTCCAAGTTGTGATCTAGTCCATGCATGCCTAGTGTTTGAGAAAATGCCTTAGTGAGTGAAATGTGCCAAGATAGCATGAAATCTCCAAGTAGGTGTAAAATCGGTCGTGTCTAGTGGTTGTTGAAAGACCCTAGGGAACAAAGGAACAAATCGAGATATGATGGTTGTAAATTCCCCGATTTTGTGCTCTTTGATATATGCTAAGCTTTTAATACATGTCAAGTGGTTAGCAAGTAAATAGTGACGTGTTAGTATGAAGTTTCCCCCAAATCAAGTGATATACAAATACATGACAAGACCAATATAGGTATGAAGTACTTGATGTAAGATCTCGTTGAATAGGGTATAATCTAATAGCATGTCTTCCCTAGGCTAGTATATGATGATGAATAGAGGTCTATGTTTCTTAAATACTTAATGTGATGTCCTAAGAATCTTGAGAGGGAAAGTATGTTGTGATGCCCAACTACTTGAAGTGATTCTTTAACGATTGTGATAATACATGAATGATTATAATGATTAATGAATGCTTGTACTGATGAATGAATGATGGTAGTGATGAATTGATGACCGTGATGATGCATGAATGATTTGTGATGAAGAATGATTATGTATTACTTTTGTGTTATCGAGTCCTGGGAGTATTTATACCCAAAAATAGAGTTGTTGTCTAGAGCTTGTGTTAGTTTCTCGATAATTCCAATCGAGCCATGATTCTCAAAACTCAATGAACTATAGAACTCTGTTTCCTCAGACAAGTATGAAGCTTAATAAAGCTCGGTAATCTCAGTTATCTCAGTAATCTCTGTATCGCTAATAACCTAGCCTCAGACTTGTAATAAGCTCAGTTCTAATAGTATTCAAGTGATTTAATCCTAATCTCAGAAGCGATTCGAGTAATCCATTCAAGCTTTGTATTTTTAGTCAGATACGATAATTCGATATCTTTTTTGTCAGATACGGAATCAAGTGATCTCAGCATAACTAAGTCAGACCTTTTGAGTAATATGATCAGTGTTAGATTCAGGTCAACCAGTGTTCAGTTGAGAATTCAGTTCTGAGTCTTTCAGTTAGGAGTAGAAACTAGCACCGAGCGAGCTCAAGGATGGGATCTTACCTACTAGTAGAGAGTGTGATTCTTAGAAGCAATCCTTGTACTCTAGAACTACATAGCCAGCATAGGTTGAGAGATCACACCTATTAGTTGAGGTTAGATGAGAGACATAATACCTGCTAGATGATAGTAGATGAGGTTTCTTGGCCTTCTAGATAAGGACTCCACCGTTCTCGTTTGAGGACCTGCTAGATGAAGGTCACATAGAGTTGTCTTTACAAGTGGTGCAGTAATGACACCCTTCCAACTGGGCACAGGTTAGACCCCACCTATGGTAGGTCGGGTCATGTCCGTTAAGTTACTACTTCCCACAGTTTCAATTTCAGATTCAGTCTCAGTTTCAGAATGAGTCTTCAAAAATCAGGACAGTCAGATACAGTCATGTATCTTTTTGAGGAACTTAGATAGTTCCAGTGATTCATGGACCATCCCGGCAGATAGGCTGGGTCACATATACAGTTGAATGATATCATATTAAGAGATATGCCGCCAGACAGGCTTAATCACAGTATCGGATTCCTTTTGAGTATTCTTCTCTTCAGATTCAGATATAATCATACTTATTATCATTAATAATCACTTCCAGAATAATTTGTTAGCAAAGTTGATCTCTAATTCTGTCAGTCGAAAGTAGTAAGCTCGGAGTTCATTCCTTGATATAAGTACATCTAGATCCTCAGTTATCGGTATTAGATGAGTCAATGATTCAGTATCTCAGTGTCAGTAGTGAGTTCAGTCTGCAGTAAAGTGGTATGTGAGTTTCAGTATCTAGAGTTCCGATGATTTTGTTTTTTTCTGTGCATTCATGTATGTGTTCTCATGTGGCATCTTCATGATTATTCAGTTTAGATATTGTGCATGCATGAGCCCTTGTATTAGCCTACCCCGTCTACATACTCGGTACTTTTTTGTACTGACGCATTTGCACTATGCTGTTTTATTTGACACCATAGGTTCAGAGGCACATGATCTAGTTTTTCCTCAGTAGTTCAGTCCCAGTCAGCAGCGGTAGCAGTGAGTCTTCTTACTCCAAGGACGAATTTCAGTGTACTATTATTGCTTAAGACTTTGTTTATTTTCAGTTGACGGAGTTAGTTTGGGACATGTCCCATTAAATCCACAGTTCAAATGTTTAGAGGTTTTTCAGACGGATGTATTAGTACTCAGTTTTCTGTATTATGAGTATTCATGGATGTGTTTAACCTTATGGCTAATTTCCGCATTTATTTTATACATTGTGCAGTGTACAGGTAACGATATCAGTAAAGGATTAGCTTGTGGTCCTTCGGGGTCATAAGCACCGTGTGATATCTCGGGATGATATCTCGGGATGAGATCTCGGGGCGTTACAAACTTGTTATCATAGCCTAAGGTTCAAGAGTATCCTAGGGAGTACGAAAAGCCGCATCTAGTAGATTCTTCTATATGGGTGTGTAGCGCGCCACATTTATGTACAAGAGGCTATAGGATGTTCTTAGGAACAGTTTCTCTTCTTTCAGTGATTATTTTGTGCGAGTGAGCATGAGCTCAAGTTGGTCCTCAGTCTAATCCACTTCATTTTTTCATTTACAGAGTATGCCTTCTCGCAGAGACTTTGTCCATAGGGTTGATGATCATCCCCCTTAGACAGTAGATCCTGAAAATGAGAGTGTGTCACATGCAGAGTTTCGGGAAGCTTTCCAAGCACTAGCCCAGGCAGTGACTAATGTTCATAGTAACCGTCAGGCTGCAGTCCCACCTCAGCAAGATGGGAATTCTGCCACAACCAGGATTAGAAGCTTCATGAAAATAAACTCGCCCGAATTCTTTGGGTCAGTAGTAGGTGAGGATCCACAGTTGTTTCTTGAGGAGGTAAAGAAGATCAACCAGATTATGCATGTTTCAGAGAAGGAGAGTGTTGAGTTAGCATCTTATAGGTTGAAAGATATTTCTCATGATTGGGTAGTGATGTGGGAGAAAAGTAGAGGGGTGAATGTAGCTCTCCTAACTTGGCTAGAGTTTCAGAGTGCCTTTCTAGATAGGTTTTTCCTGCTAGAAATAAGAGAATCTAAGGTAGAATATTTTATGAACCTAAGGCAAGGCTCCATGAAAGTGAAAGAGTATTGTCTTAAGTTTAACCAATTAGCAAAGTATGCTCCCAACTTGATAGCTGACCCTAGAGCGAGTATGAATAAGTTTTTGACTGGGGTATCAAGTGATGTGTTGAAAGAGTGTAGAGATTTCATGATCAATGGAGATATGGATCTTTCTAGGCTAATGATTCATGTGTAATAGATTGAGGCAGATAAGATGAAGGAGTGAGGGATAGTGAGTAAGAGAGCCAAGACAAATAGTCGTGGTTTCTCGCAATCAGGGTCTCAAGGTGTTAGTAGTTCTCAGTATGGTCGAAGATTTTTAGTTCCAACTCTATCTTCTCTAGTGTACTCGCACCTGTATTTGGTGGTGTCATATTTGAGGGAGCGCCAAGCTTCAAATCCCAGAGTAGTACTAGTGGTGTTCGTACCTACTCATTGTGTGAAGAATATGGCAAGAATCATAAGGGTGTGTGTAGAGCCGGTAGTGATGTATGCTTTGGATGTGGAGAGACCGGTCACAAAGTTCAAGACTGTCCTAAGTCAGGTCCCCGAAGTTAGCGTAGTCATCCTTCAGCTCATAATAGACTGTATGCACTTCAGGCTTGCCTTGATCGGGAAAGATCCCCTGAAATTGACTCGGGTATATTTTGAGCCCTTTATATTTATGTTATGCATTGATAGATCCTTTGCTCTCATTTTGAGCTTATATGTTAGCATGAGTCATACATAAGTTTCATATCTTGATCGGTCAATTATGACCCAGTCTGTAGGTGCCCCGCGCACCGCTCCAGTATTTTAGCGAAATGTGTTTAGAGGGACATAGATTTCCAAGGGGAAGATACCCCATGGTATTATGATGTTGCATTCCATTAGATTCATCTCGATGCATGTTCAAATTTTCCTTATAAAGTTAGCATCAATCATTGTTGCCTTGTCAAGTCGTGCTTTCAAAAGTCAGTTTAGCTGGACATTCATGCATTAGATATGCACATTCAGTAGAAAAAGTTCATCTTGTCAGTATGTGTTCAGTCGTGTATTCATGAGATCATCCCAGTTATGAGTCCATTCATCAGATATGCATGTGTGTTATGAGAATTCAGCTATGAGTATCATCGGTCGAGTATTCCATGCATCATATATGCATGCCCAGTGTGAGAACTCTATATGTCAGTCATTCCAATTGCGTAGTCCTGATCTGAGATGTTTCCATTTCTTGAGTAAGTTTTGTTGATCCATATTCTCAGTCTATCAAACGACATTCGAGGATGAATGTGCTCAAGGGGGAGATAATGTAAAGCCCCGCAAAATCCTCTTCCAGTATGAGCCTTAGAGCGTATTTGGTAAAGCGAAAATCCTAGTAAAAATATTAAATAAATATCCTCCCAAGTATGAAATACTTTGAAATTGTGTGGGGATCTATTTGAGCATGAATTAAGATCATAGAGGTCCCCTAACTCATGAACGAATTGAAAACTTTCCTATCGTTCAAGTTTTAGTAACCGTCAAAATTTAGGTCAAATTCAATCGACCATAAATAATTGTATATTAATAAATGGGTGATTTTCTATATATAAAATGAAATATCTTTGAATTATCTTTCCAACGATACCAATTTTGCCTAAATCTGATAACGTAGCAAAGAGTTATGCCCATTTTACTCCAGCATGTCAAGCTGGAAAACGGTGACGACGTTTCTGACGGGCTATCACGTTTCTGACGCCCTTTTTGACGACGTCGTCACATTTTGACGACATTTCTGATGACATCGTCATCCCTAAGAGATAATCAAGAATTTGGACCCCTTTTGTGACGACCATTCGTGACAGCCTATCACGAACCTGACGGTTTGTCACGGATGGCATCAAGTATATTTTTCCAGGCATTCAAGGGAGTTTTTGCAAGGGTATTTTGGTCATTTACCACTCTTTATTAGCATCTATAAATATGAGGAACCCTCATTCAAACCCTAATTCAATCATTTTCTTTTTCAACTCTCTCAAGAGAGTATAACTAGGGTTTCAATCAAGAACCCTAATCTTCCAAAAATCATCCATCAATCTTCAAGGATTCTTCAAGAATCAAGTTCCTCATAGTGTGGGCTTCAAGAATTTATTTATTTCAAGTATGGATAAAGTTTCAAGCATTAATGTTCATCCAATTTCAAAGGTTAAGGTATGTAGATGTTGATTCTTGGGTCCCTTCGATCCAAGAAGCTCAAGAACCCTTTTTAAAACTAAATGATTTTTATGTTTATGAGTTGTTAATGATTTGTATGATTTGAAATAGATGTTTAATGTGCTATTAAGTTTTGATTTATGTTTTCCTACAAAATTTATGAGCTTTGACCCTAGTATGTGGAATTCATGTGATGTTCGTGATAGACCCTCTTGAAGTTGTTTTTCCATGGGATGTGTTCATGACTTTTGGGTGTAGAAATGGTTGAATAAGTGAAGAACGTTCCCCATAGGTTTGATAAACAGCTTAGGTGAAGCATAAGGGCCGCTATAGTATGATGAAGAGGAAACTCCAAATTGTGAGCTATTCCATGCACGCCTAATGTTTGATAAAATGCCTTAGTGAGTGAAATGTGCCAAGATAGCATGAAATCCCCAAGTAGGTGTAAAATCGGTTGTGTCTAGTGGTTGTTGAAAGACCCTAGGGAACAAAGGAACAAGTTGAGATATGATGGTTGTAAATTCCCTGATTTTGTGCTCTTTGATATATGCTAAGATTTTAATACATGTCAAGTGGTTAGAGAGTAAATAGTGACGTGTTAGTATGTAGTTTCCCCCAAATCAAGTGATATCCAAATACATGACAAGACCGATATAGGTATGAAGTACTTGATGTAAGATCTCGTTGAATGGGGTATAATCTTATAGTATGTCTTCTCTAGGATAGTATATGATGATGAATAGAGGTCTATGTTTCCTAAATACTTAATGCGATGTCCTAAGGATCTTGAGAGGGAAAGTATGATGTGATGCCCAACTACTTGAAGTGATTCTTTAATGATTGTGATAATACATGAATTATTGTAATGATGAATGAATGCTTATAATGATGAATAAATGATGGTAGTGATGAATGGATGACTGTGATGATGCATGAATGATTTGTGATGAAGAATGATTATGTCTACTATTATGTTATCGAGTCCTGGGGGCATTTATACCCGAAAATAGAGTTGTTGTCAAGAGCCTGTGTCAGTTTCTCGATAATTTCAATCGAGCCATGATTCTCAAAACTCAGTGAACTATAGAGCTCTGTTTCCTCAGACAAGTAAGAAGCTTAAAAAATCTTGGCAATCTCAGTTATCTCTGTAATCTCTGTATCGCTAGTAAACGAGCCTCAGACCTATAATCTGCTCAGTTCAAATAGTATTCAAGTGATTCAATCCTAATCTCAGAAGCGATTCGAGTAATCCATTCAAGCTTTGTATTGTTTGTCAGATACCATGATTCGATATCTTTTCCATCAGATACGGAAACAAGTGATCTCAGTATAACTCAGTCAGACCTTTTGAGTAATATTATCAGTGTTAGATTCAGTTCAGCCAATGTTCAGTTGAGAATTCAGTTCTGAGTCTTTCAGTTGGGAGTAGAAACTAGCACCGAGCGAGCTTAAGGATGGGATATCTCCTACTAGTAAAGGGTATGATTCTTAGATGAAATCCTTGTTCTCTAGAACTACGTAGCAAGAATAGGTTGAGAAATCACACCTATTATTTGAGGGTGTATGAGAAATATCATACCTTCTAGATGAGGGTAGATGAGGTGGCTTGATCTGCTATATGAGGGCTCCACCTATCTCATTTGAGGACCTGCTAGATGAGGGTCTCATAGAGTTGTCTTTACCAGTGGCGCGGTAATGACACCCTTCCAACTAGGACATAGGTTATACCCCACCTGTGGTAGGTCGGAGCATATCGGTTAAGTGACTACTTTCCACAGTTTTAGTTTCAGATTTAGTCTCAGTTTTAGAATCAGTCTTCAGAAATTAGGACTGTCAGATACAGTCATCTATCTTTATGAGGAACTCAGATAGTTCTGTTGATTCATGGACCATCCCGACAGATAGGCTGGGTCACATATACAGTTGATTGATATCATATTAAGAGATATGCCACCATACAGGCTTGATCACAGTATCATATTCCTATTGAATATTCTTATCGTCAGATTCAGATATAATCATACTTCTTATCATTGATAATCCCTTCCAGAATAATATGTTAGCAAAGTTTATCTCTAATTCTGTCAGTTGAAAGCAGTAAGGTCAGAGTTCAGTCCTTGATGTAAGAACATCTAGATCCTCAGTTATCAGTATTAGATGATTCAATAATTTAGTATCTCAGTGTCAGTATTGAGTTCAGTCTGCAGTAAAGTGGTATGCGGGTTTAAGTATCTAGAGTTGTGATGATTGTGTTCTGTTCTGTGCATTTGTGTATGTGTTCTCATGCGACATCTTCATAATTATTCAGTTTAGATATTATGCATGCATGAGCCCTTGTATTCGCCTACCCTGTCTACATACTCAGTACATTTTTGTACTGACGCATTTGCGTTATGATGTTTTATTTGACACCATAGGTTCAGAGGCACATGATCTAGTTTTTCCTCAGCAGTTCAGTCCCAGTCAGCTGCAGTAGCAGTGAGTCTTCTTCCTCCAAGGATGAATTTCCATGTACTGTTATTGTTTATGACTTTGTTTATTTTCAATTGATGGAGTTAGTTGGGGACATGTCCCATCAACTCCACAGTTCAGACAGTTTAGAGGATTTTCAGACGGATGTATTAGTATTCAGTTTTCTGTATTATGAGTATTCATGGATGTGTTGAACCTTCTGGCTAGTTTTTGTATTTCTTTTAGACACTGTGCAGTGTACAGGTACAGATATTAGTAAAGGGTTAGCTTTTGTTCCTTCGGGGTCATAAGCACCGTGTGACGTCTCGGGATGAGATCTTGGGGCGTTACACGTCACTTCTTCATTTGAAACCTCATGTACTTCCTTAGCCTAATGGCATTCTCGATGGCTTATCAGAATTGTGATGACTTATCAAAGATGTCGTCACACTTCTGCTCCAACTTCCTCACACTATCTACAGCTGACGATGACTCTGATAACTTATCACAAATTTGATGACTTATCAGACAAGTCGCCAACTACACTTTCATGGCCACTTGTTCCAAATTTACCTCTTTTCCTCTTATTGTCTTTAGTTTTCTTACATCTTGACTTTCTTGCATTATAAAAGAGAAACAAATCAAAAATGACAAAATTTTCTTAAGACTTTACAATTATTTCTAGTTAAAAGCCTCAAATGTGTTAGAATTAGCTCACACATCAGCCCGTGTTTGAGGCATGGCTCAGGAAATACATGTTCAAGTGGATTACTAGAAAACTTGGCCAATATGGAAAAGCACTGGTATTCGAGTTTTATGTTGTGTATCAGATGGAATTAAAAAGGAAAAATCCACAAGGAAACTTGTTGAGAGGTGCAAAGACGATATTAGACTTATTGATTCGAGATGTTCGAGTGAATATCTCAACTTATACAATCTCTCGAATATTACATGGGCTATATTTTATACTTTTGGCCAATACCACAGAATTAGACTTCTGGGTAGAGGAGATGAATAAAGTGAAGGTGAAATAGGTAAGTTCAGAAGATAAGCTTGTTCAATTCCGGTCAATGGCTAGAATTATTGCTTTACTTTGGGAAAAGGCCCAAAGGGTAGTTGGTGGGGCTGGAAATTCATCATCAATCAAGAAAAATAGCCTGAACTTTTAGGCCAAGGCATGGTGGACCCTGGTTAGACACAAATTGAGTCCAAATTTTTCAGACAACATAGTGGGTCTAGATAAAACGGGACTGGTAGCAGGCATAATGTTAGGCTACGAGATTGATATAGAAAAATGGATAGCCTATGAGATCAGGGATAGGGCCACTAGCACCGATACAGTATTGGCCTTTCCCTGCCTATTGACTTGGATATGCCTCGATGAAGGAGTTCCAAAACTTTTAGATATCGATCGATTCTTGAGGTAAAATTCCATAACATACTTGGGATTGATTAGAGATGTCACCAAACCAATCTCTAAGATGGCCAAAATGGTAACTTTTATGGTTAATGATGCTTAAAGGGACAAGGAGAAAAAGAAGACACTAAAAGAGGTAATACCCCTGCTAAGACTAGCCAGCCTAAACCTCAGGCCTCAGATGTAGTAGGAACATCCAGTACTTCTACCCTACCATCTACTACGACACCACGACCATCCATAGCAAGGTCGGTTCTAGTCAGCTATGGAATGGTGTCGCAATCATTTATGATTGAGAAAATGATGACGTTAAGTAATATGGAGACAAAAGTAAGATTAATGGAAGGAGTAAAATAATGGGTTGCAGGTGTATAGAATGACTTAGTCGAGCTGCAGAAATCAGTAGAGAAGTTTCATGAGAGTCCAATCCTCTCAATGCCGATTATTGATGAGATTTATAAAGAGCCTATATTTGATAATATTTAGGCAGTTGATGATCCGACTACCATAAGTAATGTTTAAATTGAAGAGGGAGGTAGTAAGAAAAAAAGAACAAAATAAGGAAGAGAAGAACGAAAGATTAAGAGGTTGAGGCTATGAAAAAAATGAGTGTGGAGAGCGAGTGGGTCAGAGAGATTAGAGCCCAAGAGATGGTGGCAGAGGCTGGTATTTGACATGACCCAAACTAAGGCATTGTCATAATGGGCATCCCAAGTCCAACAAGGACCGGAGACCACCCCCGATACACAATCCAACCTCCAATTATATACCCTGAGCCGAATTAACTCTCAACATATAACAAGATAGAGTAATCATCAACTCTAATACTTTGGGATAGGTCAATGACCATGTCCAACCCAAACAAGTCTAACCAACAACCATAACCAAAACCAAAATAATAACCAAGTCCATATCCATAACATAATTAACTAGAAAAATCACAAATCAAATAAATTCATACTATATCAGCCCTGATACCAATACCAATGTCAAGGATGAAACCACTGACAACACCAAGCATACCAACCCATAGTAGTCTCATAAAGCCCCTATCCAAAATTAAAACAACATCTAATTGGGACATGCCCCCGACCATAGACCAAACCAATGTCCAAGACTAATCAATGAAAACATAAGAAACTAAACCTAGAAATACATACTTCCGATTGGGACATGCCCCCGACCATACACAAAACAAATGTCGAAGACTAATCAATGAAAACATAAGAAACTAAACCTAGAAATAGATACTTCCAAAGTATGGAGGCTCACCACTTCAAGTCAACACAAGCTATTTCTGAAGTTCGATTTCTGAGTAAGAGGTGTAGTGTTACCAACACCTACATCGTGTGAGGATACAACATCGAATACACTTAGCTGATGGAGCACCATCATGTAACTCAAGGATAAGGACAAATAGTTCCAACAGTTCAAAACAAATCAATCAATGTATATACCAACGCAATATATATATGTACATATATTTATACCATGCCAGGATAGGTAAAAATATTAACATCTACTTTGAAATCATTAACCTGGGTTGTGTAGTATGACAACCATATAAAAAGGCACCTACAGGCTATATAGGCCTATCTCTCACCTTGATGGAAGGCCCCTAATACGTGTAGCCACGTAAACCAAAGAATATCCAAATCTATATATGGCTATATGGGAGACTCGAACTTTCCAGAATAATCATGGTAACTTAAGAACTAATACATGTAGTAAGAGGGACTCAAACCTTTCTTTCATATGTTTATTTGGGGGACTCAAACCACCCGATCTTAAGACACCCGCACCAGCTAGTGCGGTTTCCAATGTTAGTCCTTCGGACTCCACTTTCATAACCTGGCAACCCATCCTGCTATCAAGCCTAATTTTAAAACTATCATTTCACATACACAACTACTAATCCAATTACTCAACCAAAGGTATTTCATTGGCATCTTCATACAAAAACTACTTGCAAGTATACCACATGTCATTACCATTATCTATCAACCATCTATTCATTAGACTTTGGGACTCAAACCCATCGTCTAACAAAGACACTTGTTCAATTCAATGTTTAGGTAATCAAATCCATTGTCTAATAAAGACATAAATCAAGTTAATATTTAGGGATTCAAACCCATTTAACAATAGAAACCACTAAGGTTACATTTAGATCATTATATATCCAAAAATTCCTTGGAAAAACTATTTATAAACCATTCATGTTCATTAGTCCAATGCCTTAGTTTAAAACATCATTAACGTGTGACTGGTTTATTCTTTTAGGTATTTTCACAAACACTTTATTAAATCAAGGCCAAAATCAAGGTAAAAATCATCAAGTTTAGGGTAGCCCATGACCCATTTATTAAATCATAATTACCAAGCACCCACATGTGCAAACCATCGCAAAAAACATATATAAATTCAAGTTAAACTAAAAGTAAACACTACTCAATCATATGCAACAAAACCCTCAATTTTGGTTTTCAAAACCACCATTTAAGAATCATAATCACACTTTAAAACATGAGATATTTGAGAACTAATAATGCAGGAAGAGTTACATGCCTTATTCAATAAGATTCATAAAATAAACATGGCTCTTAAGCCTCAAGATAAACACCTTTGAAGAACTATAGCCCCAATATTCAAGAGGGAGTTTAGAGAGTGTTTTGAAGTGTTTGATATTTCAATAGTGGGTTATAATGGTCCAAAAAATATTTTAAGATGGGGGGTATTAAGGTTCATAGGGTGGGAAATGTCTGAAATACCATCAGCTTAAAAGCTAAAAACTTGGTCGCAGAAGGGTACGAACCATCCCCCTAAATTGTACCCTAGGGTATGAGTGGTACCCTTATCTCATACCCTAGAGTCATCTTGGACCTCCATACTAACCAAAATATGACCACAAAAGTCTAATTTGTATCCTAATATATGAAAAGTACCCTCTAACCCGTACCGTAGAAAGAATGCACTAGGCAAAGTTTAGCACATCATACAACCTCACCATGCACTAGGATAAGTTTAGCACATCATACGACCTCACCATATACACCTCATACCCTAATATATGAGAGGTAAGATATTCATTCATACCTTGGGCAGAAACTAACAAAACCACGCTAATTTACATATGAGAGGAGGGCCTTAACTCATACAACATTGTACTACTAGTATCCACAAGTCATATGATATACAAAATCTCAATGTTCAAAGATTTTCTAAGGTTCAAAACTAAGGTGTTTTAGTATGAAGACACTGGCTGATATTGTTATGATGAGTAGTAGTACATCACCACCACCTTAGCCATCTGTGAGCATGCTGGACAACAATGGTGCCACTATTGTTGAAAGAGTCTCAACGAATATTGGGACCATTAATGTTAAGTACCAGACTCTATCTGAGGTCCCTCACGCTAATTAGACTTGATTTTTTTGCCTATCACACCTAGGTATATTTTCTCCCCTTGGTTTGTATTTTTTAGATGCACTGGGGATAGTGCCTAGGTATTTAGTTGGTGGTGGGGGTGTACCACATAGCCGCCATAAGTTTTTGTTTTCATGATTCTTTTCTCATCAACTGCAGTTTGAATATTGAATCGGCATATTTTTGTGTTTTTGTGTTTTGTGATGCTCAATTAGATTGAAATTTTGTACCTAAGTCAGTAGACATGTTTTGAATAATTGTGATAAAGTTATTAAAGGTGTTTGAAAAAATCTTTGGACCCCTTCTAAAATTTTTTATGATGGTGTAATATGTGTATGCTTTAGGGACTACTCTGCATCTGATAATGGCATTAGAATTAGGGATGAAACAACTGCGACAAATAATTGCATAACTGGATAAGTAGTAACTAGCAATGTGACCTTGTACAATATGTGTGTGAGTTGTTACTTAGTTCCCGGTGTATATGGAATCTAGAACTTGCTTGGTTGCTTTTTCATAGATTCTAGGGTGGTTGGTTTGAAGATTATCATAGGCCATATTTGTTATTAGTCCATTTTAGACTAAATTGCCCAATCAAATGATATTTGAGTCCGTTGATCCTAATTTTTGATCCTTAATAGACCTATTTTTTTGTTTACACTGATTCACCTTTTTGTTTAGACTACAATGAACCTATTTTGGCCTTGGTCCTCCTTGGACACTATGCATCTCAACTCAAGTAAATTACCTAAGTTAAGGGTAGCTATAATAGGGATGCGTAGTATAAAGAAGGTATGAAGAAAATGTGTGAATAGAAAAGAAATTAAGTTTAGGTGTGGTAGAAAAAGAAAAGTGAGAAAACTATTAAAAATAGAAAAGATAAAGAAAAATAAAATTATGAAAGAAAAATCCAAAAGAAAAGAATAAGAAACCATACCCAGTCCAAATAAGTAGAAAAAGGAATAAAAAGAGAGAAATAAGGGCGGAGTGAAAGAAAAGTGGAAAATAAGTGGACAGCAAAGTAATCATAGTGTCAAGGAGGATTAGTCACTGAAAAAAATCTCAAAATATATCATATTAGAACCAAGACCTACGTTATAAGTCGAATAAAGCCCTATAAGTTATCCTAACCCGACTATCGAAAAACTGAGGTAAAGAACATAAGGGCATACCTATGGCATTTTGTGTACACTGATTGAAACTTCCTTGGTAGTGTGATTATTTCTTGAATATCCCTGTATGAAAATGTTGATCTATCTAAGTAAAAAGGACTTATTTGATTGTGAGAGTGCAGGGATTATGTTGTTAGATAATTTATCTGTTTGGTTAGTGTAACTTGTATCTACGCCTGTTTGTTTGTTGCTAATGTAATACCATCATTGAATTCACTTCTGTCACATCATAGTAAAAATCAATATACATAATTGGGTTCTTGAAAAGTAAAATAAAGGAGGGGGTCATATGTTGTGAGCTAAAATGAAATTTGACTGCCAAAGGTATATCGGGATCTTCCTGTTTAAACATTATGTTTATTTTTATTTTATATTTTTGCCTAAGGAAATGCAAACATCTAAGTTAAAGGTGTTGATATCCTTGGTTTAATGGTATATTTGATGATTAAAATGGTGAAATTATGCATTGACTTAGGTTATTTCATTGTGTGTTCTGTAAGGAACATAGGTTGGAAGTAGTGTTGAACTAAAAGGATAAAATAAAGTGCTGAAAATTTGAAGTACTGGTCAAGGTAAAAGTCATTAAGTTACCTTACGACTCATAGCCAGACTTGTAATGAGAACAGAGTGCAAATACCTAAAGGTTAATGATCAAGTATCTATGATTAAAGGCCACAAGACGTAAGGATTGACTACGACTCATGGTTAGGAGTCGTAGGGTTAGTACAGTCAAAAGATCTAAAGACAAAAGTTCACTAGAGTGCCTACTACTATAATTATATGACTAGTAAGGACACTATATGAGCAGTAGCCACTGAAGCCTGAAGACAGATATGACAGCAGGCAACGAGTCATAACCACACTTAACGACTCAATGCCAGAGGCGTAACCACTGTTGATATACTTTTACTATTTTTTTTAATTAGGATTTCTTTGTTATTTTGAGATACTGTAAATACCTTAGGGTTATTCCTTTATTAGGTTAGGCACTTTTGATAATTTTCTTCATACTTTCACATACTTTTATCATTGATACTATTGTTCTTGAGTTTTTGGTTTCGTATTAAATTAGAGATTTCGGATTTGATTCTTTCATTATTGTGCAATTAATAACATGTCTTCTTCATTGATTATCATGGATTGTTGCCTAAGCATGAGCGGCTAACTTTATTAACTAGGGTTATGGGAACCCTAGTGCATTATCTATATAAAGGAAGTGGGAGATTCATCTATTCTATTGTAGTTGCATTTATTCCACTATTCTTTATATTAGTTGTACACCAAGCTAATACAGAAGCTTGGGAATTTCCGGTATTTAAGAATGTTCTAACAAGGGAGTTTGAGATTGGGAAAATTAGGTTACGACAGTGATTTGAGGTTGTCAACCCTCACTAATCAACTAAAGACTCAAAAAATAAGAGTTTTACTTAGGTTTTTGACAAGGGACAATAAGGTGACACCTTGAGACTCACATGGTGAAGGTTTATATTTATCAACACGTTCTTAAGATAGTTGATAATCTATAGCTTTTAAACTTTGCACAAAAAATAGTGCGTTAGGTGGATTAAACATGAGAACCTTATGAAATTGAGAAGCCAGGGGGAACACAGTCCTAGTGTTCATCTTCTATTGTTTACAAAAACAAGCATTCAAGTTTGGTTATTTGTCACTATTGATTTTAAATCACCCCATTTACTTTTATGCATTCCTCATGGATTTTTCAAGTTACAAATATTTTTCCATAAGTTATCCGTGTGTTCGACCCAAACCTTGTTCGGGTTACTATATTTGACATCGACCGCAACATACTTCTTTGGAGGTTAGTTTTTGGGTGTCATCAGGACTAAATAGAAAGGAAAAGTAACTAAAGAGTTTGTGGGAGAATGAATGTAATTTAAGATGAATGAATTTTTTGAGTTTGAACTTTTGTACAAGTTAAAGTGGAAAAGACGTGCATGTATGTAGGTAACTTCTTTCCACTTCTTATCATTAAATACACTTGTGTCGGGTTATGGGCTCAATTTTTCCTAAAGAGATACGATATTTGGAATTGGGCTAGCCCATGTAACTCCTATATTATGATGGTTCATCACAAGTCTGACGGTCCGTTGCATTGATCATCATGACTTACTAATTTTTAGTCTAAACTATCAAAGGACGATGATTAAAGCGATGGTCTGTCACTTAGTTGACGGTCCATCGACCTGAAAATCATACCTTATCCAATGTATATAGTTCATCTTATCACTTAGGATAGATGCAGTGATGGTTCATCGCTAGGCTGACGGCCCATTTGGTGTTCTGTCCCTACTTATCCAAAAAGCTCATATTCCTATTTTCTAGCATCTCTAAATCCACCAAACTCAAGACATAAATTATTCCTACAAATGAATCAAAAACAACTACCGACGTCATTTTACAATGCATCATGGGTGGCCTCCCACTAACACCTAATTTAACATAGCAGCACAGCTCAGTTATCTTGATTACTCAAACTTCATCAAGATAAACCGTAGACATCAACTATACCTCATCCATCAGACCAATGTATTGTTTAATCCTTTGTCCATTTACCTTAAACACACTTTTATCTTTGCTCTCCAATTCAACCACTCTAGATGGAAAAACTTAGGTTATTTTTAATAGTCTTGACCACTTCAACGTCAACTTCCCAGGAAACAGCTTAAATCATAAGAAGAAAAGAAGCACCCAACAACCCACTTGAAAGTCTTTTTTTAAATCCTTTGATCATGTTACCATTTCATCCTCTCCTTATAAAGACAGCTCATTCATAAGCTTAGAGGCAAAACTCATCCATCTTATTTAGTTGCTCAAGCCTTAAGTCAACTACTTCTTTCCAACTCATTTTTAGCTTCTTGAGTTCCCACAATGCCTTATATTCTAGCTCTAATGGAAAGTGACAGGCATTTCCAAAGACTATTTTGTAAAAGAGTCATTCCACTGGGTGTATTGAGAGTAGTACTATACTCCCAAAGCACATCATCAAGTATTCTCGACCAATGACTTCTATGTACATTAATGGTCTTGGCCAAGAAAGACTTGATCTCCCTATTTGAAACATCCACTTGTCCACTAGTTTATTGGTGATAAGGTGTGGCTACCTTATATTAATTCACCTCATACTCATCCAAAGCATCATGAAACATCTTATTGCAAAAGTATGACCCTTCATTTGTTATAATAGTTCTTGGAACAACAAAGCGAGAGAAAATGTTCTTTCTTAAGAATACAACAACTATCTTCCTAATATTGTCTACTTGAGCCTCAACTTCTACCCTTTTAGGCACGTAGTCCATAGAAACTAAGATATATTAGAGACCATAAAAGCTCATAAAGGGTCTCAAAAAACTATTCCCCATACATCAAACAACTCCACCTCCAACATCTTAGTCGTTGGCATCTCTTGATGTCTAGAGATGGACCCCTATTATTGAAATTGATAACAATCCATCATGAATTCATAAGCATCATTGTGGATTGAGGGCCCATAATAACCACTTCCAAGATATTTCTAGCACTCCGATCACCTGCATAATGTCCCCTGACTGGGGAGGAATAAAATCCCTCCAAAATGTTCAATATTTCCACCTTTGGTACACATTTTTTGATAATGTTATCTGCACAACGTCTAAGAAAATAATGTTTGACCTAGAAATATTTGGCTACTTTATGTAGAAACTTCTTCTTTTGATAAAAACTGAGGTAATTGTGAAAGATGTCGCTAATAATAAAATTTTCAAAACCTGTATACCATGGTACCACATCAAGAGTAGCAACAAGGACCTGCTAGTTCAAAAATGAATCATCGGTTTCCACTTCTTTCAAACTTTTACCTTCATTCTCCAACTAAAACAAATGGTCCGCTACTTGATTTTCACATCCTTTTCTTCCTTTGACCTCAAAGTCAAACTTCTAAAGAAGAAACACCCAACTTATGTACCTCGGTTTGGCATCCTTCTTTCCAATTAATATCTTAGATGTGTGTTTAGTGTGTACTGCCACCTTAGTTCCTAATAAGTAGGCCCAAAATTTTTTGAACGTATAAACCACAGCCAAGAGCTCTTGCTCCATAACAGTGTAATATTTTTGCATTTCTTTTAACGCCTTACTAGAGTAATAAATGGGGTGAAAAATCTTTTCCTTCTTTTGCCCAAGAATGGCTTTGATGTCAACACCGATTTTATCACACATCACTTCAAACTATTTGGACCAATCTGTATCAATAAAGATAGGACCAGAAACTAATTTTTTCTTATGGCATTGGAAGACCTTCAAACAATCACCATCAAACATGAACTTGGTCTCCTTTTACAATAATTTAAAAAGTGGGTTTGCAATTTTTAAAAATCCTTTACAAACCTTTGATAGAAGCCTGCATAGCCAAGGAAACTCCACACCCCTTTCACTGAAATAGGAGAGGTAGTTTTTCATTAACTTTAATTTTTTCCCAATCAACCTTAATTCCTTTTTTTAAAAGTTTATTCCCCAATACTATGCCATCCTTCACAATGAAGTGACATTTTTCCCAATTAAGGACAAGGTTGAACTTTTTATAACACAACAATGCATTACCTAGATTCACCAAGCAACTATCAAATGAATCACCGACCATAGAAAAATCATGCATAAATACTTCCAATGTGTCTTCCACTATGTCTGAGAAAATGGAAATTATACACCTTTCGAAAGATGTCGGTGCGTTACACAATATGAACGACATTCTCATAAAAGAAAATTCTCCATAAGAGAGTTAATATTAGTTTCTCTTGATCATCAGGTGCAATCAATATTTGATTATAGCTTGAGTACCCATCTAGAAAGAAATAGCAGCCTCTTCCTACCAATCGATCTAGCATTTGTTCCATTAATGGCATTGGAAAATGATCCTTTAAATTCCAAGAATCTAGTTTCTTATAGTCCATTCACGCCCTGCAACCAGTCACTGGCTTGAGTGGAATTACCTTATTTTTCTCATTGTCTACCACCTTCATACCTCTCTTCTTGGGCACACACTGAATCGAGCTTACCCACTTACTATCAGAAATTGGGTAAACTACTCAAGATCCAACCACTTTATTATCTCTATTTTCACTGCTTCTTGTGTTGATTCTTAATTGTGGTAGTACATTCTTCTTCTAGCTGGATCTTATGAGTATAAATCCTTATTGGAATGCCTATGTTTTTGCAAATCATCCACCTAATATTCCTCTTGTAATGCCTCAATATCAAAATAAGAGCCTCTACCTGATGTTCTACTAAATCAGCTGCAATGATTATTGGTAAAGTATTACCATCACCTAGAAGTACATACCGAAGTTGACTTGGTAACTCCTTCAACTCCAACACTGGTGGTTCTTTAATGGAAACCTTTACAGTGGTGTTGGTCAATTTTTCAAGTCCAAATCCAACTTCTTAAGAGCATAAGAATATGAACTTATCCCATTCATTACATAAATAGTCTCATCATACTCTTCAATTTCTTCACTATTAAAATTCATTAAGACTGCAGGTAAGGTTTCAATAGCAAACCTTTCCTCAACTAGTACAATTAGATCAACTTCATTGATATCGTCAATAACCAAGAATACACTAATCTTCCTGAGTTTCTTAATAGATTGACAGAGATCGATACTAACCTCTTCATCATTAAGCCTAAATTTTAGCTCATTTCGCTCTATATCAACTAATACTCTACTAATTACTAAAATAGGCCTACCCAATGTTATGGGTACTTAAGTCCACTTTACAATCAAGGATTATGAAATTTTTGGGGAATATTAAGTTGTCCACCTTCACAAGAACATCATACAAAATACCCATGATCTCTTCATCAATTGATCTGCCATTAATAAATGCATAGTTATTGGCTTTGAAGTCCCTAAACCCAATTTCTTGAAGATCGCTAATGGAATAAGGTTAATGCTTTCACACAGATCAGAAAGTGCTTTAGAAAAACTAAATTCTCCAATTGTACACGAGATAGTGAATACTCCTGAATCAGCTTTATTCTACACTAGTGATCTAGTAGCAATGGCACTACAATAATGAAGGTAGTCCGGAGCCTCATAGTTGACCATTATTTTTATCATCACAAGGACTTTCATAAATTTAGCATATCCCGGTATCTTCTCTAATGGCTCAACTAAAGGCATATTCACTGACAACTATTTTAGCTTTGCCATAAACTTGCTAAACTTATCCACATCTATATTCTTCTTCAATATATATGGAAATGGAAGTGATGGCTTTGGAATATTTACTGGGGCAGCCCCTACCTTTTTTCCTTTACTCTATTCTACATCACTAACCTATTTTGACTTAGAGGGTTTTTCCACTTATGCACTCTTCTTTTCTAAATATTTAAGCTTCTCAAACTCGGTTGGTGATTCATCATTCATCACATCTTCTATCTCTACATCATCCACATGAGAAGGTGCGCCTGAACATGGTCCCGGTAGCGTCTTACCACTCCTAGTGGTAATCTCCATACATAATCCATCATGATAAGTCCTTAGTTTTGATGATTATCAAATTCAAAGTTTGGTATCTATTCCCTGGAGCCCTTTTTATGAAGAAAAAGTCCACTATGCATTAGGAAATAGGTTGGGCTCACTGGTAGCTATTATAGTTATCTTTCCAGTTGACACAATAGCACAAAAGTTAGTGAAAGTTGCTTTCACCTTTTTGCCAGAACAAATATGATTACTTCTAGGTTTTTCTTGTTTCATAATATATAATGCTCATCTTCCATAAAAAGAAAATAAACACTTCCATATTTTCACATTTTAAGATCTTTCTGAAGAGGAGCAGCGCTATAACCAAAGGATGAAACTATAATAGGGAACCCGTTGTTTATTGAGTTGATCTTTACTTCCTTGTTATAGTTGACTATTTGTAATTTTGTACTTAAATGATTGCGTACATAAAATATGATTGTCAGTAGGTGTGGTGTATCATCTCTTGTTGTAATCGTCTAGAGTTAGGCGATTGAGTCAAGCTAGAGTTAGCTTGAGGAGTGCAGTTAGAGGTATCTGGAGGTGGAAGAATTAGAGTTACTACTTGGTTCATTGTAATAGATTTATTGCTAGGAAACAAAGGATTAGAAGTCTAATTCTTGAAGTTTGTATTCAAGGGGTTGCTTAAATGTAACACCCCAAATCTGGTACCTAGAATGTTTCACGGTACTTATGATCCCAAAGGACCACAACATAACCCATGACTGATATTTGTACCTGTATACTACAAAATATACCATAAAATATGGAAACATAAACTGAATAGCCATAAGGTTCAAAACCAAATGAACATCTGATAAACAAGATATGAAAATTGTATAACAATACAAAAGCAAATCTAAAATAACAGTCTAACATGCTATAGTCTAAAAGACTCTAAACTGTCTAAATAAGGAGATGATGGGACATGTCCCCAACTAACTCCGACTATTAAAATAAACTAAAAACTGAATTAGTAATGAAATCATCATTTCCTCGAAGGATGAGGACTCACTACTAACTCTAATTGCTGAACTGGGATGCTACTGGTTCTCTGGAGCTCATCCTTCTAAACCTATGGTATAAGACACCATAGTGCAAATACGTCAGTACTTTGAATGTACTGGTATGCAAGTGAGGTAGGCTGAATTCAATAGGTACATATGCACGAATAATACTAACTGACTGACTAACATGAACGTGAGAATACATGCAAGCATACATAACTGTAACTGAGATCATGCTAGGGATGAATACTAAGTTCTGACTACTGAGTTTTACTAATAACATGGAATTACTGATATCTGAGGGGCTAATACTATGTTACTTATACATGAATAATTGTGTCTAACAGTTCTGATTATGAAGAACTGGTCTGGTTGGCTGAATCTGACAGTCTTGAAGATGAATACTAATGACATGATTTTTGATTACTGATATAACTGATAATGTTAATGACTATATCTGACATTCCTGAATCTGATGGAGCTATCTAAGTTCCATTTTATATCTGATTGATTATATCTAACAGTCCTAAAATCTAAGGAACTATCTGAGTTCTTTTACTGAGGCTGAGACTGAGATTGAAACTGTAACTGTGGGAAGTGATCATCTAACCATACCCCAGAACTAAACTAGTAGGGTCCAACCTGTAACCCCAGTTGGAAGGGTGTCAGTACCGCACCACTGGTAAAGACCTGTTGTGAGTATACCCTCTTTGACAGGGAACTCTTGTATCAACCCCTCCTAGTAGGTAAACCAAATAAAATGTATATATGTCCCTAAATGCGTAGGGTGCATCTCAACCAATGCTGGCTATGTAGTTCCGAAACTTAGGGATTGCTTTTAGGAATCTCAGTCCTATCTAGAGGGTGAGTCCCCATCCCTAGGCTCGCTCGGTGTTGGATCCTACTCCCATATGAAAGACACAGAACTGATTAATTTAGTTGAACTGATACTAGTGTTATTATTTAGCGGAGCTAAACTAAACTAAATTTACTGAGTTCCATTGACTGGCGGAATGTAATGAGTTCTGAGGACTGAATGATAATACTAAAGTTACTGAGATTGACTGGGAATACTGAGGTTATTGAGATTACTGAGTACTGAGATCACTGAGATTACTGAGATTTATGAGATTTCTGGGTTTTCCTGAGTCACATGACAAACTGAGTTCTATGGATCATAGCTTGACTGAGAGTATCATGAAAACATGACATGGCTCTAGGCACACAGCTAAATTATCGAGTACAAGTACCCCTAGGACTTGATGGAAAGAAACTGACATAGCATGACTTACGTGAACACATAACCAACAACATAATTCATAATTCATTTATTGAAGCACTTCATCGAATATGTGATATGCATAAACCTGTACAAACATGGATATTTCATAATATCATGCTAGTTGGGCACATTTCCTTCATATCGGCATTTAATCAAACACATGATAGGCATAATATATGTAGACACCATTATACAACAATTACACATCAGGATTCAACATCTAATTTCACCATCCTAGGGTTTAATCATAGGTTCACATGAATATACATCTATAAAAATCAATTCCACATAACATTAATCACCCAACATGGATTTTAATTCATTTGATCATTCTAATAAACCCAATATGAAGTTCATAAAGAAAATCTAAAATCTTGACTATAGAAAAGAGATTATTGGGCTTCTTGGACGAAAGGAGTCCATGAATGAACACTATGCATACCTTAGTTTGTGATTCATGAAGATTGATGGTGAAAACTTCTTGAATTTGAATCCCCAATAGAAACCCTAGCTTGTTCTTGACAGAAACTTGAGAGAAACCAATATATTTTGGGTGAAGAATTGCTAAATCATGTGTTATTGGGTTTAAATAGGGGTAGGAAATTGACCCTTTTAACCCTTTGACACGTCTTGTAATTTAGTAAAATTTTCCCAAACTGGGCCCCTGGCGTGATGCTGCGCTATCGTGCTGTGTCACTAGAATTTGACAATTGGAAAACTGTGGGATGGCGCGATACAGTGCCATCACATTGTCCCTTCCTTCCTGACCTGGAACTTTGGCACGACATGGGGGAAATCGTGCTGAGACACTGAAAAAGGACAATTTCCATTTTAGCTTGTGGCGCGGCATGCCACTGACCAATATGGCGTTGTTTTACGATCGAAACTTGAAATAGGCATAATTTCTTACCCGGTTATCGGATTTAAGCAAATCTTATAACGATGGAAAGCTTATTGAATTTCCCACATGACAAAAACTGAAAATCTTGAAAATTCCTCATAAAAAAAATCATTATACAATTTGTAAGCTAATACTAGGCATTCTTGGGATGTAATTAGCTAGGAAACTTTGGGGTATTACAATATCTCCCCCTTGGGAACATTCGTCCTCGAATGAGACTGAGACTAAGGGGAATAACATACACTGACTTACATATTAAACATGAATAACTGGAATATGATCTCATGACTGACATGACTAATGGTTGAATATAACATACTGAACATGCATATCTGATGCATGACCAATAAGATGAATTCATGCATATCTGATGCATGACTAATAATTGACTTATGAGTACATGACCAAATATTCTGATGAACTGAATTTCTCCCAATGAGAATGCATGTCTAATGCATAATTATATGCTTGAACTGATATATGAATGCATGGTTGAATATGCAAGGGTACTTAGTACCAAGTTTTTGATGAACACTAAACATGAAACTGAGTAAGACTAAGGAGAAATATTTTCTTATTCAGAAATGATAATGAACCCAAGATCATCTTACTAAACATGCATGAGCGAAAACATGAGAACCTAACTGAGTCTAGTCTGATACGTGACATACGAACTGAACATCATGAACTGAACTAAACCTCTGAATACCTAGCCCACAGCTAAGGTTGGGACTTTAAGGGTCAACTTATGAGTACCCTCTACTCTAAACTGGATTCTTTAGGCAAAGAGAACTTAGTTTAAGGCATGAGAGCATTGAGGAATTATGGGGTATCTCTCCTTTGGGACACTAGGTCCCTTGAAGAATACTAGCTTTGTAGAGATATTGAAGACTGAAGCGATACACAAGGCACCAAGAAGATAAGTCATCACTAATTAGCTGAGATATAAAATTGAGGCATGATACATGAACTAAGCCGAGATTGCATCTACATGATTGATTCATCTTAAAATGGTTTTATTCATGAGATTTCAGATAATACGAATAGATGGAAAGATGGAAAACCAAACCGTATGAACTTGTCTGACTGACTGTTAGACTGAAATACTAGCTATTTAAACTAGTTCCCTACTGACTGGCTCATTTGATCTGCTGACTTATTAATGGTTAGGTACTGGGCATGTAAGATTAAATGGTAGTCTGAATAACTAGGCTAAGAATATGGAGTTTTATGAACATGTGAAAGGGACTAACTGAGTAACGTGAGATAGCTAAGTGTAAATTTGTGAAATACTAAATTATTCGAGAACGCAAGGCCAGGCGGATAACAAGGTTCGGAAATATTCTGTAGACTGAAGTATTAAAATACTACTAACTGAGTGACTGGTAGATGTAGCAATGGTCAAGCAAGTCTAGGACTGAACTGAGTTTCTAATCTGACTATTGAACTGAAGTTGTTATTATACATAAAATTGTAACTGAGATTCTTACTGGAACTGAATGTTGGGTTCTGATAATTGAGGTTTAGACTGATATTGAAGTACTGAGACTGGATACTGATAATTACTTGGGGAAATATTGGCATAGGCAAGGATCCGATGCTTAAACAAATACTATATCAACCTCAACAATTGACTAAGGCCTGAGAAACGGAATACCAGCATTATGGATTTATTAAGAGATTTAAACTGGAGGTATACATGATGTAATCTGAACTTGAATGATCACTAGGAGTAGAGAATGAGTCATGTGGACTGAACATATGGTAAAACATGACATGAGTGCCTGAGTTATGAGCTATATGACCTGAGTCTGAAATTTTTGTATTCGTGGAACGTGATTTGTAATACTAAGCAAGATGAAACTCCTAAATCTTAAGAAATATGAACATGCAAATAAGGGATCTATAACTTACCAGTGACTGTATCAGGAGGAATTTCCTGATCCTATTGGGACTGAAGCGCATTGAGGCTGTTTGGGCGTTTCCCACTAATAGCGCTGGAATTGGCACCCTGCTGATTTGGGCGACCGAACTGAGATGAGGAACGGAGATGACTCTAATAACCTGACTGGGGGCAATTTCTGAACTTGTGACCTAACTCACAACATATGAAACGCACACAACTACCGGCTCTACACACACCCTTATTATACTTACCACACTTTTCGCAAAGCGGATGAGTAAGAATCCTGCTCTCACTACTCTGGGCCTTGGAGCCTGATACCCCATTCTTACAGTCATTTCTGAACTTTGATACTTAGGTACTAGCTGAATAATGAACTGGGGATGAACATTTCTGATACAACTGAGAACGGTTACCATCCTATGACCCATGTCGAGCAAAACTATAACTACCTATTACGGCTCTCTTGCTTTCTCTCTCTTTCTTCTTAATATTCTACTCTTCAATCTATTAAGAATAGACCATAATCATAGATATGTCCATGTAGCCAATCAACATCGCAGTCCTACACTCCTTAACCGCTCTACCTGATACCCCTAACACAAACTTACTCATTCTAGATCTATTGTCTGTTACTACATGGAGAGCGTACCTGGATAACTAAATGAACTTAAGGGAGTATTCTTTTACGCTCATTGTACCTTGTCTGAGATTGATGAACTCTAACAGTTTGGCTTTTTTCTTCTCTATGGAAAAGATCCTATCTAAGAAAGTTGTAGCAAACTCTTTCCACTCTATGGGATCTGTATATGTACCCCTATCTACCTTTTATTATTTATACCACGTATGGGCTACATCTTGTAGTTGATAGGTGGCTAACTCTATGCACACACTGGAAGTCACTCCCATGATGTCTGTGACTTTCTGAACTTGATCGAGTAACTCCTGTGCATCCTCTTCGGACTTGGAATCAGTGAATAAAGGAGGATTCATTCAGGTGAAGTCCCGAATCTAGGCTACAGCAACATTGGCCACTGGGTTGGCTGGAATAGTAGCTGGCCGTTTATTCTGAGCTGCGACTGAACTGGCTAGAGTACTGAATGCAGTCCTGAATTTTTCATGGGAGACATGCACATCCAAGGGATCTGCCTGGACTGGTTGAGGTTCTAATTGACTTCCATTTCCCTCTTCGTTATCCCTTTTGGAAGGCATGATCTATAAACTAAGGGACGAAGTAGATTAGATTGAAAGTTTAACTGGAGCTCATGCTCACTGACACGACATGAATACTGAAAGAAGGGAAACTATTCCTAAAACATCTCATAGCCTCTTGTACATATGTGTGGTGTACAATACACCCATGTACAAGACTCTACTAGATGCGGCTTTCAGACTTCGTAGGACACTACTGAACCTTAGGCTCTGATATAAAGTTTGTAACGCCCCGAATCTGGTACCCGAAAAGCTACATGGTACTTATGACCCTGAAGGACCACAAGCTAACCCATGACTGATATTTGTACCTATATATTGCATAATATACCATAAAATGTGGAAACATGAACTGAATGGCCATACGGTTCAAAATTGAATGAACATCTGATAAAAAATGTCTAAAAATGGTATAACAATACCAAACCAAATCTGAAATAACTGTCTAACATGCTATAGTCTGAAAGCATCTAAACTTTCTGAATAAGGAGTTGAAGGGACATGTCCCCAACTAACTTCGACTACTGAAATAAACTAAAAACTGAATTAGTAATGAAATCATCATATCCTCGAAGGATGAGGACTCACTACTAACTCTGATCGCTGAACTGGAATGCTACTGGTTATTTGGTGCTCGTGCTTCTAAGCCTATGGTATAAGACACCATAGCGCAAATACGTCAGTACTGTTGGTATGAAAGTGAGGTAGGTTGAAAGCAACAGGTTCATATGCATGAACAATACTAACTGACTAACTAACATAAACATGAGAATACATGCAGGCATATGTAACTATAACTGAGATTATGCTAGGATTGAATACTGAGTTTTACTAATAACATGGAATTACTGTTATCTGAGGGACTGATACTATGTTACTGATACATTAATAACTGTGTCTGGCAGTTTTGATTATAAAGAACTAGTCTGGTTGATTATATCTGACAGTCCTGAAGATTAATACTGATGACATGAGTTTTGCTAACTAATATAACTAATAACGTGAATGACTGTATCTAACAGTCCTGAATTTGATGGAGCTATCTGAGTTCCATTCTATATTTGAGTTGACTGTATCTGACAGTCCTGATATCTGAAGAACTATCTGAGATCTTTTATAGAGGCTGAGACTGAGACTGAAACTGTAACTATGGCAAGTGATTATCTAACCGACATACCCTGGAACTGAAATGGTGGGGTCCAACTTGTAACCCCATCTAGAAAGGTGTCAGTACTGCACCACTAGTAAAGACCTGATGTAAGTATACCCTCTCTGACGGGGAGCTCTTCCATCAACCCCTCCTGGTAGGTAACCCAAATAAAACGTATATATGTCCCTAAATGCGTAGGGTTCATCTCAACCTACGCTGGATACGTAGTTCTGGAACTTAGGGATTGCTTTTAGGGATCTCAGTCCTAGCTAGCGGATGAGTCCCCATCCCTAGGATCGTTCAGTGCTAGATCCTACTCCCATATTAAAGACACTGAACTGATTAACTGAGCTGAACTGATACTAGTGGTATTGTTTAGCAGAGCTAAACTAAATTGAATTTACTGAGTTCCGTTGACTGACGGAATGTACTGAGTTATGAGGACTGACTAATAATACTAAAGTTACTAATATTGACTGGGAATACTGAGTTTATTGAGATTACTGAGTACTGAGATCATTGAGATTACTGAACTACTGAGATTACTGAGATTTCTGATATTTCTGGGGGGTTTTAAGTCACACGGCTGACTGAGTTCTATGGATCATAGCTTGACTGAGAGTATCATGAAAACATGACATGGCTCTAGGCACACAACTAAATTGTCAGGTACATGTACCCCCAGGACTCGATAGAAAGAAACTAACATAGCATGACTTACGTGAACACATGACCAACAACACAATTCATAATTCATATATTAAAGAACTTCATCAAACATGTGATATACATAAACCTGTAAAAACTTGGGGATTTCATAATATCATGCTAGTTGGGAACTTTTCCATCATATCGGCATTTAATCAAACACATAATGGCCATAATATATGTGGACACCATTATACAACAATTACACATCATGATTCAACATCTAATTTCACCATCCTAGGGTTTAATCATAGGTTCACATGAATATACATCTATACAAATCAATTCCACATAACATTAATCACCCAACATGGATTTGAATTCATTTGATCATTCTCAACATAAACAAAATAAACCCAACATGAAGTTCATGAAGAAAATCTAAAATCTTGACTTTAGAAAAGAGATTCTTGGGCTTCATGGATGAAGGAAGTCCATGAATGAACACTACGCATACCTTAGTTCGTGATTTTGTGAAGATTGACGGTGAAACCTTCTTGAATTTGAATCCCCAATAGAAACCCTAGTTTGTTCTTAAGAGAAACTTTGGAGAAACTAGTATATTTTGGGTGAAGAATGGCTAAATCACGTGTTATTAGGTTTAAATAGGGGTAGGAAATCGACCCTTTTAACCCTTGGACGTGTCTTGTAATTTCAATAAAATTCTCCCGAATTGGGCCCCTGGCGCGACGCAACACTGTCGCTCCTTGTAACTGGAATTTGACAATTGGGAAACTGAGGGATGGCGCGACGCGGAGCCATCGCGTTGCCCCTTCCTTTCTGACCTATAACTTTTGTGCGACGTGGGGGAAATCGCGCTGAGACACTGGAAAAGGACAATTTCCATTTTATCTTGTGGCGCGGCGCACCACTGACCAATATGGTGCTATTTTACGATGGGAACTTGAAATAGGCACAACTTCATACCCGTTTTTCGTATTTATGCGAATAATATATCGATGGAAAGCTTATTGTATTTCCCACATGAGTGAAAATCTTAAAAATTCCTCATTGAAAAAAAATCATCATTCAATTTATAAGATAATACTAGGCATTCTTGGGATGAAATTAGCTAGGAAACTTTGGGGTATTACATTGAATTTAGTGGAGCTTGAAATCTTGGAGGTAGGTCATGGTTTTCTCCCTTGAGCAAGGAGTTTCCACGTATTTTTTTTTCTATACTCCTATGCTCTTTATTATATTTAGTTCTAGTTTATGTTGATTTTGTTTTTTTGGGAACAGTTCCTTAAGTCGAGAAGTAATCCACCCCCGCAGCCCTTTTATTTGGTGTCAGAGCAGGGTCTTCCTTACAAAGGATAACACCTTGGAATGATCCTGAGTAGAGAAATCATAGCTTCTCTAAGCTTAGAAAAATTCCAGTTTACCATAAGAACCCAAAGTTTAATGGTAAATATTATGGGTAGTGGAAGACAAGGATGCATGGCTGAAGATTATAAGCTTTGGGATATTGTAGAGAATGGTCCTTTTGTCCCCACTAGATTAGTGAAAGTTTTTGACATGAACACACAAGCCCCTAAAATTAAGGAGTTTGATGACATAGATAGAAAGTAGATAGAAAAGAATTTTAAGGCCAAGAAGATTCTTATTTGTGGGATTGGTCCAAATGAGTACAATAAGATCTCTGCCTGTCTAACTGCCAAGGAAATCTGGGATTTTCTTCGGACAACCCATGAAGGAAACTACTCAGGTTAAGTAGTCTAAGGTAGATATGCTAACTAACAAGTATGAGACATTTACCATATAGGAGGATGAATCTAATCAGGAGTTGCACACCTGGTTCACTATAATAACCAATGAGTTGTATTGTCTTAGAGAAATTATTCCAACTCATAAGCAGGTTAGAAAATTTTTTATCATATTGCCCAAGAAGTGGGAGATCAAAGTTGGTGCCATTACTGAAGCCCAGGATTTAAACAAGATATTCATGGATGAGCTCATAGGTAATCTAAGAAACCTATGAGATGCTAAAAAAAATTGAGAATCTAAAGGTTGAACGTAAGACTGTAAAAAATTTAGTTCTCAAGGCTACAAAAGAAAGTACCAGCTCTGAAGAAGAGAAAACATCCTATATAGATAAGAAGGTTCTCAAAGATATGAGAAAGTCAAGTGTCTATCAAAGGGAAGAGATGCTAGCAGGATCTCTAAGGAAGGGAAAATAGACAACACTTGTCACATGTTTGGCAGGTTTGGCCACTACATTAAGGATTGTCCGATGCACCATAAAGAATACAATAAATATGCTAGGAAAACCATTGATAAAGATAAAGGGAAGGGTCAAATTTAGAGAAGGTTCAATAAGAAAGGTGAAGCAAATAGGATGGTAAGACAATTACTGGCAGCCTATTGGGGTGATTCTTCTAGCGACTCAAATGATCTAGAACAAGTAGATGATGCTTACATGATAGTAATGGAAGTGAAAGTCTCAGTCATTGACTCACCGATTGCAATAATGGCTGATAGTGATAGTAGGGGTGATAATCCTGTCACTCTTCTTAACATTAAAGACAACCTAAAGGATTACTCTCTGAGTAAACAGAGATCCCTTGTATATGTGTTGATTGACACTCTAAATAATCTAGACAAAGATAAGAAAATAAAGGATGCTACAGAAAAATGTGAGGAAAAGGTAATTAAGATGAGCACTCAAGTGGCTAAAGTTACAAATGAGAAGGAAAAATTGAAGTAACAATTGGCAAATAGTAAGGAAGAGATACTGGAACTGAGCATGTAAGTGGATGAGCAATAAGACATTTGTTAGACCCTTACTGATGAAAATGATCAACTGAAGTAGAAGGTAGATGAGGCCTTAAAATAGGATGTCAAAGGTAAGGGTGAAGGAAAAAAAATATAGTTTCAGTTGGAAGAAGAGCTGAAAATTGTCAAGGATGATCTGTCAACCTCAATAGATAGAAATTTAGTTTTGAGGAAGAACTAACTGAGGTGAATACTAAACATGAGAAATCTCTCAAATGCACTATCTATTCAAAAACCATGACTAATCCTCACAGCCAAAATAATGGTCCATATTCCTTAGTAAGACTTGATAGGAGCAAGAATGTTGTTTCATATATAAAATATGGAGAGGAAGGCCACTCCAAATATAGGTATTCTTCCAATAATGCAGCCTTAAAGAATAAGAGAATCTCCATAACACTTAAAAGAAGGAATAAGAGACTGCAAAGCTAGACAAAGAAAAGGTCAATCTCTTCTTTGTCACCTTTTTTGGAACACAGGATCAAATGGGTTCCCAAAGCTGACAAATGAGAAATGATAAGGAAGGAGAAAGAGGGAGCACCAACACAGTTGATCCTGATAGTTATTCAGAGCACACTAAAGAATAGTTTAAAATGCCTCTTGCTAAATTCTCTTGGTGGAGACTTGCCTCCAATAATTGGATAAAAGATAAGAAGATTAGGTAACTGATTAGGTAATAATAAAAGGATGTTTGGAATTCGCATGAATGTAGGAGACACTCATTACCCCACCCCCTCCACTTATGACTATGAATTGATAAGCAGGTATCTAGGTCGGATAATGTATTATGTGTCTAATTCAATTTCATATCCTTTCATATATACACCCATGACAAGTAGGAATAGTTATGAACGGAGTAGTGAGACAGCATAAGTCACAACCTTTAACATGTCTTGGGACCAGATTCCTAATTATGTTAGTAATATTTTGAACTCTCAAATAATGACTATTTTAAATGTTTAATAATTGTACCGCAGCATTCTCCTGCCCTCTCAAAAGGTTGTCACTCACCTTTAAACCCAATGGATGTGTCCATCAGATTGAGCATATCCCATTAGATTCTTTATATTATTCGATCCAAACCATTCCGTTGTTCCATATCTTAAGTTTAAAATCAAATGATATCTCTCCTTACCTTAAAACTCTGTCACTCCAAAAATCTCATTAATTCCCTAACTGATCTACAACGTTTCTTCTCTTGTTCTTATCTGACCTTCTTCATTTAAAAAAAGGCATTTTGTATTTATTTTATCCATAAGGAAAATGATAGGAGAACTAAGTCTCCCAAACTCAAGGAATAAGCTAACCAAATGAGAAACTTCCTTAGAAAGAAAAGACAGAGAGGTAAAATTTATGTTTGAGAGAACTAGTGAATCTAATGATGAGTTACTTGAGTCAGACATTGTAAAATATTCTATTAATACTACATTTTATGAAAGAAGAGCATAGGATGCAGTCGAGACAAAAGAAATGGAGATTTTGGTTATGAAAGAAAAACCAATACCCTCGTCCATTGGTTAAAGAAAAAGATCACATCAAGTCATTGTCAAGAAATCAGGATCTGGATCCTCCTTTTCTAGAGAGGCAAAACTTGAGTTTCTCAACAATCAAGAAGTTCTAGGCGGAAAAACATTTGACCTTGTTGTGATTAATATGGAAAAAATGAGAGAATTTCTAAAGATGGTGAAAATTCAAAATTGGGAACACTTATTTACTTTTGGTATGTCTTATGTGTATAAGAAGGAAGTGAAGGTGGTTTATTATAAGTTGGAGATCTCTTCTGATGGCTTATACCTGAAATCATAGGTAAATAGTATGGATATAGCACTGGTAAAGCGACACTCTCAAAAATCCTTACTGTTCCAACTATGGAAATTAGGTCTATCAAGTCAAATAAGGAATATCTTGAGTTTTTGAAACTCTAAGGTATTAAAGATACCAATAATTGGACTCATAAGGAAGATTTTTTGTTATTGCTTGATGAAATACCCCATACTTCTACTTAACTTGAAAACATCCCAAGTATGTTAGAAACTTAATTTGAAAGATGAATCCAATTTTATATGTGTGGTATTTTTAATATTTTCACTTTTTGTCATGTGGGAAATTGAATTAGCTTTCCAATGATACCAATTTCATCCAAATCCAGTATAGGGGTAGAAAGTTATGGTCGTTTTACAAATAGCAGTGAAAACTGCCCCGGTGCGACGATGAGGGCCGACGGACCGTCGAGCTAGCGAAGGACCATCGCAGCAGAGGCAGTGAGACCATATTCTACCAAAGGGCGATGGCGCAGGCTGATGGACCATTGAGCTAGCGATGGACCATCGCCCAATCCATTGCAGTAGAGGCAGTGAACCCCTATTCTGCCCAGGTGCGATGGTCAGGACTAAAGGACCGTCGACCCAGCGATGGACCATTGTACACACCGTCACATAGTTCATTCAGTTATTTTAAAGTCATTTTTAAAGAGTAATTAGGTCTTTTCCACCCGTTTTAACCACTAATTATTTAAGACCAAGGCTCATAAGTCCTTTATCCATCTACAACATCAAATTAGGGTTTTTCCTCAAAGATAATACCTAAGAACAAGATCCAAATAATTCTTTAAGAAACTAAGAGATTCCAAGTTCTTCAAGTCCAGGAACTTCAATAAACTCACAACCTAGGTAAGTCATATGTTGATTCATGGGTCCCTTTCACCCATGAAGCTCAAGAATCTCTTTTTAGATTCCAAGATTTGTGTATTTATGAATGTTCATGATTTAAATTGAATTAAAATTCATGTTCATGATGTTTTGGGGTTTTGATTCATGTTTGAAATTACATATTCCAATGATTAACCCTAGGATGTGGTGATTTGCATAATAATCATGATAAACCCATAAATTTATACGTTCATTGATGTATCCCTGATTATTAGATGTGTTGATGATGGTATAACCAAAGCATGCTCCCCATGTGTTTGATTTAATTCCTATGGGGATAAAAAATGCCATACTAGTATGATAATTTGAAATCCCTATTTATGTACAAGTTTATGCATGTCCAGTGTTTGATGAAATGTCTTAGTCAATGAGTTATGGATATATATGTGGCCATTGTGGTGCTTTATAACTTGTACTTCATGAATTCTCCAACTTATTGTATTATGTATTGTGATGTTGGTCATGTATTCAAGAAAGTCATGCTTTGTCAGTTTCATGCTATCTAGTCCTGGGGGTACATGTACCCGACAATTAGTTGTGTGCCTAGATCCAGTGTCATGTTTTCAAGACTCTCAGTCGAGTCATTTTCATTGAAATTTAGTCAGTCATGTGACTCAGGTAAACTAAGTAAACTCAGTCATCTCAGAAACCTTAGAAATTCAGTAATCTCAGTAGTATCCCATCAGTCAACGAAACTCAGTTAACTTAGTCTAGTCAGTTCAGTTAATCATGTTAAGTTTCTATCTAGATGGGAGTAGAAATTAACACCAAGCGAACCCAAGGATGGGTACCCACCTATTATATAAGGGTATGATTCTTAAAAATAATCCTTGTGTCCCAGAACTACATGTCCAGCATAGGTTGAGACATCATAGCCTATTATATGAGGGAAGATGAGGTAGTTAACCTGTTATATGAGGGCTCCAATGGTTCTCAATAAAGTTACCAGTTATATCAAGATTACTCACAGATTGTCCTTACCAGTGGCGCGGTATTGACACCCTTCCAAGTGGGGTTATAGATTTGACCCCAACTCAGCCATAATGGCATATCAAGGGCATGTCGGTTAGATGACTACATACCACGGTTTTAGTTACAGATCAGGACTGTAAGATATAGTCATTCAGTCTTAGTATTAGAACTCAGATAGTTCTACAGAATTCAGGACTGTCGGATACAGTCAAATTAGAAAAAAACGGAACTCAGCTAGTTCCATCAGAAACTAGACTGTCAGCTACAGTCCCTCGGAATTAGTTATTTCAGTTATACAGATATCAGTATCTCATGTTATCAGTACTCAGACTCAGTAATCATGTTATCACAAACTTAGTTATAGTTATTATGTATTCATGCATTTATTCTCACGCTTATGTTATTCAGTCAGTTACTATAGTTTATGAATATGAACCATTTGCATTCATCCTACCTCACATGCATACCAGTACATTCAAACGTACTGACGCATTTGTGCTATAGTGTCTTATACCATAGGTTTAGAAGCACAAGCTCCAGAGCATCAGTAGCATTCCAATCTCAGCAGTCAGAGTTAGCATTGAGTCCTCATCCTTTAAGGACATGACCATTACTTTATTATCTCATTAATTAATTTATTTCAGTAGTTAGAGTTAGTTGGGTACATGTCCTATCAACTCCTTATTCAAATAGTTCTTTCAGTTAGAGGCTTTTCAAACTATCATATTCAGACAGTTTATTTCAGGTTTTGTTATGGTATTGTGATACCATATTATTCAGAGATTATTTTATCAGTTTTGAACCTTATGGCCTTATAGCCTTTATTTCTGCATTTATACATTATATCATGCAGTGTACAGGTACAGATATTAGTCATGGGCTAGCGTATGGTCCTTTAGGGTCATGATCACCATGTAGCATTCTGGGTACCAGATTTGGGGCATTACAAACTTGGTATCAGAGGCTAAGGTTCAATAGAGTCGTAGGAAGTCTGAAAGACACATCTACTAGAGTCTTATACATGGGTGTATTGTGTGCCACATTTATGTACAGAAGGCTATAAGATGTTTTAGGAATAGTTTCCCTTCTTTTAGTATTCATGTCGTGCCAGTGAGCATAATCTCAAGTCAATCTCTCAGTCTAATCCATTTCTCCCTTTCTTCTATAGAGCATGCCTCCTAAAAGAAAAAACAGGAATCAACCAGCCCCTCAGGCCAAAGATCATTTGGACGAACATGACTCTCATGCAAAGTTTAGAGTTGCATTCACTACTCTTGCTCAGTCAGTTGCTGTTCAAAATGAACGACCAGTTGTCGTTCCAACCAACCTAGTGGCCAATTTAGCTGCATCCATGATTCGGGACTTCACCCAAATAAATTCTCCATCCTTTTTTGGGTCTAAGTCAGGCGAGGACCCTTAGGAATTCCTTGATCAATTTCAGAAGGTTATGGATATCATGGGGGTTACTTCTAGTGAGAGTGTGGATATAGCCGCATATCAGTTGCAGGATGTTGCTCACACTTAGTACAAACAGTAAAAGTCAGAGAGGGCTATATATGTAGGGCCTATTGAGTGGGAGGAGATTGATACTACCTTCTTAGATAAATTCTTTCCCTTAGAGATGAGAGAAGCTAAAGTGTTAGAATTTATCAACCTCAGGTAAGGCAACATGACGGTGAAAGAGTATTTTCTTAAGTTTACTCAATTAGCCAGATATATTCCTCATATGGTTATAGATAGCAGGGCTAAGATGGGTAAGTTTGTCTCTAGGGTGAAAGATAGAGTGGTAATAAGTGCAGGTCCGCGATGTTGAATAGTAACATGAACATAACTAGGCTTATGACCCATTCTCAAAATATAGAATAGAAAAAGATTAAGATAAGGGAGAAGAAGAATAAGAGAGAAAGGACAGGTAGTTTTAACTTTGCTCAGCCCAAATCAGAAGGAGAAAACCGTTCTCAGTTTCATCCTAAGTCATCAGTTCCATCTCCTTCTTCAGATAGCGCTCAAGCTACTAGATTTAGAGATGATAACAGAGATAGAGCGCTAGGCTATATGTCTCAGGGCAATGTTAGCAGTGCCCGTACCTATCCTCTTTGCCAGACTTATGGCAAGAACCATCAGGGTATTTACAGAGTTGGAAGTGGTATTTGTTTTGAATGTTGCAAGCCAAGCCATAGAGTCAGAGACTGTCCTCATCCAGGTCCTCAGGGTCAGCAGAGTCATTTCTTATCTCAGTCTGGTCACCCAAACGAGCAGGGTTCCACCTTCAGTGCTACTAGTGGGAAACGCCCAAACAAGCTCTATGCTCTCTAGTCCCGGCAAGATTAGGAAAATTCTCCTAATGTGGTTATTGGTACGTTACAGATATTTCATGTTCATGTTTATGCTTTTCTAGATCCAGGAGTTTTTTTTGTCTTTTGTTACTCTTTATATAGCAGTTGATTTTGGAGTCAATCCCAAAATTCTAGTAGAGCCCTTTTCAGTCTCTACCCCAGTGGATAAAACTATCCTATCCCGACGAGTATATAGGAACTGTCCGATTATGGTATCTCAGAAAGTCACCTCAACAAACTTAGTTAAATTAGAGATGACTAATTTTGATGTCATTCTCGACATGGATTGGCTTTTTCCTGCTATGCCATAGTCAACTGCAGAAATAGAATAGTCCAGTTTTAGTTTATGAATGAACCTATCCTAGAGTGGAAGGGTAGTACTTTGGTGTTCAGAGGTAAGCTTATTTCCTACCTTCGGGAAAGGAAAATGATATCTAAAGGATGTGTCTATCATCTTGTTCGAGTTAAGGACACTATTTCTGAAACTCCCAGTCTCGAATTAGTCCCAGTCATAAATAAATATTCAGATGTCTTTCCTGAAGATCTTCTAGGAATTCCTCCCAAAAGGGAAATAGACTTCGGCATTGATTTTTTTCCAGATACTCAGACTATATCTATTCCACCATATAGAATGGCACCAGTAGAACTCAGAGAATTGAAGGAGAAGTTAAAGGATCTCTTAGATAAGGGATTCATCAGGCCTAGTGTGTCTCGGTGGGGCGCACCCGTCTTATTTGTGCACAAGAAAGATGGTTCTCTTAAAATGTGCATTGATTATCATTAGCTCAATAAAGTCACAGTCAAGAACAAGTATCCACTTCCCATAATTGATGCTTTGTTTGACCAATTTCAGGGTGCCAACTATTTCTCTAAGATAGACCTCAGATCAGGCTATCATCAGCTCAGAGTCAGAGAATGTGACATTCCAAAAACAGCCTTCCATACTAGGTATGGTCACTTCAAATTCCTAGTCATATCCTTTGGTCTTACCAATGCCCCAGTAGATTTCATGGACTTGATGAACCGGGTGTTCAAAAAGTACTTGGACATGTTCGTTATAGTCTTCATAGATGATATTCTAGTCTATTCCCGCAGTGAGTGTGATTATGCAGACCATCTCAGAATCATACTTCAGACTCTAAAAGATCATCCTGTGCTTGGCAAATTCAGTAAGTGCAAATTTTGTCTAAGTTCAGTAGCATTCCTTGGTCATATCATTTCTGGTTATGGCATTAGGGTTGATCCTCAAAAAACTGAAGCAGTAAGAAACTGGCCTATACCTATCTCTCCATCATATATCAGGAGTTTCTTAGGTTTGGCTGGCTATTACAGATGGTTTGCTAAGGGATTTTCTTTTATTGCATCCCCTATGTCTAGATTAACTCAGAAGAAAGTCAAGTTTCAGTGGTCAGATCCTCGCGAGAAGAGTTTTCAGGAGTTGAAGACTCGACTCTACATCAGAGAGTTGGTCAAATTTCATGGTGTTCCATTATATATTGTCTTACACAGAGGTAACCAGTTCACCTCTCATTTCTACAAAGCATTCCAAAAGGGTCTTCGTACCCAAGTTCATATCAGTACAGCCTTTCATCCTCAGACAGATGGTCAAGTATAAAGGACCATTCAGACTTTAGAAGGTATGCTAAGGTGTGTACAATTTATTTCAAGGGTAGTTGGGATGACCACTTGCCTTTGATTGAGTTTGCATACAACAACAGCTATCATTCTAGTATTCGGATGGCTGCATTCAAAGCTCTCCATGGTAGGATATGCAGATCTCCAATCAGTTGGTTTGAAGTAAGTGAGGACTCAGTCATAGGGCTTGACCTAGTATTTGATGCCTTAGAGAAAGTCCAGTTGATCAGAGAAAGATTCTGGGTTGCTCAAAGCCGATAGAAGTCTTATGCAGATGTGTGCAGAAAGGATCTCGAGTTTGAGATTAATGATTATGTCTATGTAAAGATCTCTCCCATAAAGGGAGTGAAGATATTTGGCAAGAAGGTAAAGCTCAGTCCCTGAAATATCTGTCCCTTCAAAATTCTCAATCGTTTAAGAAAGGTAGCTTATGAGCTCAAATTGCCTTCAGATCTAGCCTCAGTTCATCCAGTCTTTTATGTATCTTTGCTTAACAAGTGCATAGGTGAACCAGTAGTTGTAGTCCCTATTCAGAGCATAGATGTTCAGAACAACCTCTCTTATGAAGATTTTCCAGTTGAAATTCTTGGCTACCAAACTCGTAGCCTGAGGATCAAAGAAGTTCCTCTAGTCAAAGTTCTTTGGCGAAATCAGTCCGTTGAGAGAGCTACTTGGGAAGAAAAAGTAGAAATGAGTACCATGCATCCTCACCTCTTCTCCGCTAACTCAGATATGGATCAGGGTAACAGTTCTCCTTAAGCTTTTCAGTTTTATGTTCAGCTTTCAGTTACAAGCTTAGTATTCAGTGCATGTTCAGAATTCCTTTATAAACTTGGTATTAAGTACCATTACATAGTCAGAAATGCATTCATGTGTCAGTTTAGTCATATATTCATGCTTCAGATATTCATGTTCAATTTGATGAGAAACTCTTTTTATCAGTAATTCAGTCATGCAGTCATAAATCAGTTACTCATGCATCAGATATGCATCTTCAGTATGATATATATTCATTTATCATTCATGCTAGTCATGGGTTCATGTTCTAGTTATTCATATTTAGTATGTACATCAGTTTATCTTCTCCCCTCTCACTTAGTCTTATTCGAGGATGAATGTTTTCAAGGGGGAGATATTATAATACCCCATACTTCTACTAGCTTGAAATCATCCCACGTATGTTAGAAACTTCCATTGAAAGATGAATCCACTTTTATACGTTTGGTATTTTTAAGATTTTCACCTTTTTTTGTGGGAAATTTAATTAACTTTCTAACGATACCAATTTTATCTAAATCTGGTATCGAGGTAGAAAGTTATGGCCGTTTTACAAAAAGTAGTCAAAACTGCCCAGGTCCAATAATGAGAGCCGACAGACCATCGATCTAGCGATGGACCATCACCCAAACCATCGTAGCGGAGGTAGTGAGACCATATTCTGCCTAAGGGAGACAGCTCAGGCTGACGGACCGTCGAGCTAGCGATGGACCGTCGCCCAAGCCATCGCAGCAGAAGCAGTGAACCCCTATTATGCCCAGGTGCGACAGTCAGGACCTATAGACCGTCGACCTAGCAACATACCATCGCACCGACCATCGCATAGTTTGTTCAGTTATTTTAAAGTCATTTTTAGAAGGTTAATTAGGTCTTTTCCACCTGTTTTAACTCCTAATTTTATCAGACGAAGGCTCATAAGTTCTTTATCCATCTACAACATCAAATTAGGATTTTCTCTCAAAGATAATCCGCAATATCAAGATCCAAATAATTCTTTAAGAAACTAAGATATTCCAAGTTCTTCAAGTCCAGGAACTTCAAGAAACTCACAACCCAGGCATGTCATGTGTTGATTCATTGGTCCCTTTCACCCATGAAACTCAATAATCACTTTTCAAAATCCAAGATTAGTGTATTTATGAATGTTCATGATTTAAATTGAATTAAAATTCATGTTCATGATATTGTGGGGTTTTGATTCATTTTTGAAATTACATATTCCAGTGATTAACCCTAGGATATGGTGATTTGCATAATAATCATGAGAAGACCTTAAATTTATACGTTGATTGATGTATCCCTGATTATTAGATGTGTTGATGATTGTAGAACCAAAGCATGTTCCCTATGTGTTCGATTAAATTCCTATGGGAAGGAAAAATACCATACTAGTATGATAATATGAAATCCCTATTTATGTACAAGTTTATGCATGTCCAGTGTTTGATGAAATGTCTTAGTCAATGAGTTATGGATATATGTGTGGCCATTGTGGTGCTTTAGAACTTGTACTTCATGAATTCTCCAACCTATTGTATTATGGATTGTGATATTGGTCATGTATTCAAGAAAGCCATGCTTTGTCAATTTCATGCTATCGAGTCTTGGGGGTACTTGTACCCGACAATTAGTTATGTGCCTAGAGTCAGTGTCATGTTTTTATGATATTATCAGTCAATCCATGTTTATAAAAATTCAGTGAGTCATGCGACTCAGGAAAACTCAGTAAACTCAGTAATCTCAGAAACCTTAGAAATTTAGTAATCTCAGTAGTATTCCATCAGTCAACGGAACTCAGTTAACTCAGTCCAGTTAGTTCAGTTAATCATGTTCAGTGTCTATCCAGATGAGAGTAGAAATTAGCACCGAGAAAACCCAGGGATGGGAACCTACCTATTATATAAGGGTATGATTCTTAGAAGCAATCCTTGCATCCTAGAACTACATAGCCAACGTAGGTTGAGACATTATAGCCTGTTATATGAGGGAAGATGAGGTGGCTTAACCTATTATATAGGGTTTCCACCATTCTCACTAGAGTTACCTATTATACGAGGGTTAGTCACAGATTTTCCTTACCAGTGGCTCGGTATTGACACCCTTCAAATTAGGGTTATAGATTGGACCCCAACTTAACCATAATGGTGTATTAGGGACATTTCAGTTAGATGACTACTTCCCACAGTTTTAGTTATAGATCAGGACTGTTATATATAGTTATTCAGTCTCAGTAATAGAACTCAGATAGTGCTATAGAATTCAGAACTGTCAGATAAAGTAAACTCAAAATAGAACGAAACTCAACTAGTTCTATCAGAAACTAGACTGTTAGATACAGTCGCTCAGTATTAGTTATTTCAGTTACATAGATATCAGTTTCTCATGTTATCAGTACTCAGACTCAGTAATTATGTTATCACGAACTAAGTTATAGTTATTATGTATTCATGCATGTATTCTCACACTCATGTTATTCAATCAGTTAGTATAATTCATGCTTGTGAACCCTTTGCATTCAGCCTACCACACATGCATACCAATATATTCAAATATACTGATACATTTGTACTATTGTAGTTTATACCATAGGTTTAGAAGCATGAGCTCTAGAGTATCAGTAGCATTCCATTCTCATCGGTCAGAGTTAGCAGTGAGTCTTCGTCTTTCGAGGACCTGACCATTACTTTATTATCTCAATAATTAATTTATTTCAGTAGTTGGAGTTAATTGGGGACATGTCCCATCAACTCCTTATTTAGATAGTTCAGTCATTTAGAGGGTTTTAAGACTATCATGTTCAGACAGTTTATTTCAGGTTTTGTTTTGGTATTGTGATACCATATCATTCAGAGATTATTTTATCAGTTTTGAACCTTATGGCATTACAGCCTTTATTTCCATATTCATACAATATATTATGGAGTGTACAAGTACAAATATCAGTCATGGGTTAGCTTGTGGTCGTTTGGGGTCATGAGCACCATGTACCATTCTGGGTACCAGATTCGAGGCATTACACTTGACCTTATGAAGGGAGCATTACTATCTCGGTCTAATAAGAAGATCAATCCTAATAGAATGAATTTATTTCTAATGGAGATATTTTTTAAGTACAAAAGGATTAACCTACCAGACGTTGTAATGGAACATATGAACTCTATCATCAGTGCTAACACTGGAAGGCATGGGCTACCCTGTGGTCCCTTGATAAATATGGTGTTTGCTTAATTTAGAGTTAAGTGTGGACAAGTAAAATCTAACTCAGTGCAGGAAGTATTTGGTGTTTCAGCTTTTGAGGAGAGTAAATGTATGGCTTACCTCATGGATGAGAAAAAACTACTGAAAGAGAAGATAGAAACTCTAACTGCTCTGCTTGCTCTATGAGATGTTGAAATAGATTAGTTGAAGTATTACCTTTCAGGACAAAAGTGAAGAATGAATGATCTCAGGAAAAAAAGTGTGTGCTACAAATGCTATCCTATAGAAAGGGTGGAGAAGTCCAAAACCTTGTTGTTTTTGTCTAACGCTTTTCCCTGAATCAAGTCCTACCTAGTTCCCTTCGTTTTCCTTCTAGTGATCTCCACTAGTCTTGTTATTTCTTATTTTCATTCCCATTTTGGGATATAGTTGATCTTGTCCAAATATTTTTCCCCTTACCACTATTTTGTATAATGAGTGATTGGCACAACTATTTTAACATTTTATAGTCATTATTTCAATAAGTGGTTAATGGTACTATTTGATGCCTGAATGGATGACTTTTTTTTTGTGCTATCACTTCTTCTATTTATACTTAATTTTCACTTTCTTGTGTAAGGTTTGCCTTAATGTCCATGAATTAACATGTATAGCTTATCTATGCCAAGTTTACTACTTAAACCTTTTTGATGATGTCAAAAAGGAGAAAACAAGTTTGTCTGCCTATATAGATATGTGTAATATGTTGTGCAAATATATGTAGTATGATGTGTGGATATGTAATCAGTTGCTGGGTTGTGATGATAAAGATATAGGTTCTCTCACTCAAGGGGAACTTAAATGCTAATTGATAAGAGGGAATAAGCTGGAGAATGCCTGCATTCTTATAAGCATCACTGATAGGGGGAATTGGTTAGGCAAAATGGTATGGTATGTGGTCTTGTGGCTTATATTGCATTGTTGAAGTATACGTTATGTTGTGTAGAGATTTATTAAAGATGTTGAGTATATTGGTCTAATTGTATGGGTTTGTCATCATAAAAATGGAGGAAACTGTTAAGTCCTTAGTTTTGATTATTTACAAATTCATAGTTTAGGGCTTGTTCCCTGGAACCCTCGTTGTGATGAAAAAGACAACTATGCATTAGGGAACAGGTTAAGCTCATCGGTAGTTGTCACCATCAACTTTCCAGCTTACATAATAGTACAAAAATTGGTGAAAAGTTCCTTCCACCTTTTTTCCACAACCAATGATATTGGTTTTAGGGTTTTCTTGTGTTACAATATATAATACTTATCTTCCAAAATAACAAAATAAACACTTCCATATTCTCAAAATTAAAAATCTCTTTTAAGTGGAGCAGCGCTGCAATCACAAGATGAAAATTTAATAGGGAACCTGTTGATGAAATTGTAACAGGGAACCTGTTGATGAAATTGTAACAGGGAACCTGTTGTTCATTGAGCTAATCTTTACTTCCTTATTATAGTTGTCTTTTTTATTTTGTACTTAAATTATTTTCTACGTAGCTTATGATTGTCAGTAGGTGTGGTGTATCGTCTCTCATGGTAATCATCTAGAGTTAGGTGATTGAATCAAGATAGAGTTAGCTTGAGAAGTCCAGTTAAAGGTAGCTGGAGGTGGAAGAAGTAGAGTTACTTCTTGGTTTCCTTGTAATAAAGTTATTTCTAAAGAACAAAGGATTAAGAGGATAATCCTTATAGTCTATATTTAATGGGTTTCTTGAATATAGTGGACCTTGAAATTCTGGAGGTAGGTCATGGTTTTTCTCCTTTGAGCAAGGACTTTCCACGTAAAAATCTTGTGTCATTACTTTTCTGTACTCCTGCACTCTTTACTGCATTTATCTCCTAGTTCTTATTCCTTGTCTGATTTTGGGAACAATTCTCAGAGTCGAGGAGTAACCCACCCCCAAAGACCGTTCACATCATTCCAAAGGTTCTGAACTGTGTCACTTTGTAATGTACCACTTTTTCTTTGATTGAACGTTGCTGATAATTGGTTCATCTACTGCTCCAATTTCTTAATAGATGTGGAGTGAGAGTTAACTAATAGACTCATGCTTGACAAGCCTCTCTTTGTCTCCCTAACTATGGCATCAGTTGACTCCACCCCTTTTAATAATTTGTCCATCATGGCCTCCATAGACATCTTCCCAGAATCATTTCCCACATTATCATGGCTCCCAAATGGTACATATAATTTGTTTCTATCATTTTTGTTCTTCCATCTTCCTTAGTCATGATCTCTATAACCAGCCTTATCGTAATAATTATCCTGTTGATAGTTCTGACCTTGGTTTCTATGGCCAATAGCCCAAAAAAACCCTGGTTATTCAAATAATTTGCCTCCTCCTTAGAATTGTATTCAACTCCCCTACTATCTGACCCCACAAATTTTACCTTTTCTACCTTTCGGAGAGCAAATGCTTTATATATAAATCTATCTGTATTATCAAATAAGCTATATCTTGATCACGTTCCTCTTGTCTTCGACATTACTCTGCTGACATCCCACTTGAATAAGTATTGCTTGATACTTTAGAATCCATGGTATTCCAAGCTCTACTTGTCTTTTTCATTCTTTCCAACATCTATGTAGCCTCAACAATAGTGCAATCCATGAAGACTCTTCCTGTAGCATTGTCCACGGTTGGCTTTGTATTTGATTTCAAATCCCTATAAAATGTCTCTATCAAATGTTCATTAGTGAACTTGTGGTTCGGATATTGTGGCACTTTCTTCTTAAACATCATCCATGTTTTATGAAAATCCTCACTAGGCAGTTTCCTAAAGTTGTTGATATCATCCCTCAACTATAACATCTCGGAAGGCAGAAAGAACCTTCCGAGGAAAGCTCCTTTAAATTGCCTCCAATTTGTTATTAAATCAGGTGACAACTCATTCAGCAATAGAGTTGCCTCCCCAGATAGAGACAATGGAAATTACCTAAGATGAATGGAATTTTGTCCTACTCTGACATTGTCAAATGACTTGTAAATATTGATGAAGTCCACCAAATGAATATTAGGATCATCCGCAGATAATCTACTCAAGTTGAGTAGTTGGATCATCGTGTATGTGATCTTAAATTTTACCCTAGGAGCTAATGGTAGTGGAATAACTACTCATGTAGAACCATCTCTATCATAGTTAGCATCATCATCACCATCTAGATCAAACTGCACCGTAGGTTGTTGGTGCACTCTACCTCTTGCTTGCCGATTCTGATTTACTGGTGTGATGTTTTCAATATGTTGCTTATTCATAGGGTTAACCAATTTATCATCACCCAAGTCCTCATCATCTATATTAGTCACACTTCTGGGTATATTAGCGTTTTGTTGGTTAACCTGTGTATTAGCCAAAGCGACCAGTCTCGCAGCCTCTTATTTGTTGGCTATGTTCCTTCTCAGAGTTCTTTGAGGTTCCAAATTAAATGGTAATAAAAGCTTGCCTAACCTTTGAGTTTGTGGCATGCAAAATAAATAGCTTGCATGTACCAAAAACAATAGATAAAAGTAAAATTAGGAAACTTGACTAAGAGTCAATTAACACATATAAACTTAATTGACAATCGAATTCCCCAGCAACGGTACAAGAAATTGATATTCCCAAATTACAACTCTCCTAAAAGAGTGTAAATGGTCATTTTCAAAAATATAACCCACCTAAGCTTGGGGATAAATCCCATAAGGAATAAGTCATTAACAAATTTGTATGATTATTAATAGACTTTTAGTCATAAGCTTCTAGAAATAAAGGGGGTTTGTTGTTAAAAGTATCATTTCAATAGTTGTAATGTATTAATGATCAATGCTTCTATAGTAACATGAAAACAAATGAGAATTAAGAAACTAGGGTTATGATCACCAAGGTGTTTCAATACTAAGGGTTGTGGTTTGTATAAATTTATGCATCAACAATTATAATTACAAGGAAACTTGCATAATTATTCCCATCTAATTATTTTTCAACCTTCAAAATGGATTAACTTCAATTCCTTCAAACTTAAAGTGATAGATTAGTTCAGCATACGATTGCCTAAGATATTGATCTAGTTAAGGCATCAATCATAAAATTAGAGGGTAAAGACTCTAATTATCATGTCACCATTCTTTTTTCCCAACATTAACTTCTTTGTTCAAGCAAATTATGATTATGGGCACACTTCTCAAGATTGCGAATAAGAGGAATCATAAAACTGAAGAGAAGGTCATGTAATTGAATGCATTTTCATGAATTCTTCAATTCCACAACACTAATATTGAATCACACCAAAGCACCCATAACCCTACTTATGGGAGCTTTATCCACACATAATTAAGGAGAAGATGAACAAGATAAATTTTAGAATAATTCAGGATTAAATTACAAATTGAAAGATGTTTCTCAAATCCCAATTTACAAGAAGATAATAATGTAAACTCCTTTATCTCATCTTGTCTATCAAACTTTTTAAGTTACAATTTTAGCGAAATGTCAAAAGATGCCTATTCTAACCCTAAGATGGGTATTTATAAGATCTCAGAAAGTTAGGATTCAAATTTAGAATTTGTACTGCCGTATCACCACTAATGTTTAGCATGATGGATCGTCAGATTTGCGACTGTCCGTCGACTGGGCCGTCGATGGTTATCCAGTGTCATGCTTACCTTTTGCTGATGGAAATGCACCATGAGATTGTCCATAGAGGCCTCGATAGTCTATCGTGTCATTTATATTTGAGACCTAAGTTGCACATTATTCTGCTAAAGGTGCAACGGCCAGGTTGACAGCTTGTCGCAAGTGTAATGGTCAGTCATTTGGTTTGTTGCCCTTTTATTCTGACTTCTTGATATTCTACTTAAGTTATGATAGTAAATGCAGTGGTCTATCATGGATATAATGGTCAGTCGCTTAGACCATCACCCATCTTCTAGATGTTTTAATTTCTACCCAAGAGGTGACGACCAACCTGACGGTATGTTGCAAGTCTGGTGGTCTATCGATTGGCTCGTCATGTCCATCCAGCAATCATTTTCCAAAATATTTTTTATTCTAAGTTTGTTTCCTGAAAGCAAGTAAAATGAGCATCAAATATGCCAATATTTGGTAGAAAACAAACAATTTTCTCTCGTAAGAGGTCCAAATTAATCTGTCAAATGACGAAACATCATAGCTTACCTAGTTCAGTAGTGTGTATGAGATCTAGAACTTTCCCATTTAGTCTTTCCTAGGTTGCAGGATAATTCAATAGGAAAGGATCATAAGCCATTTTTAAATAGTCATGCTTTAGACTAAAAGCCCTAGCAAATGGTATTAATATCTGTTGATCCCAAGTTTGTGCCTAAATTGAACTATTTCTTTAATTAACCTATTCACCTTCCCATTCATAATTACAATGAACTTTTTTTATCCTTGATCCCTCCTTAGACACTATATTTTTCAACTCAGGCTAATTGTCAAAATTGAGAGTGGCTATCATAGGGGTGTGTAGTATAAAATGGTTATGAATAAGAAGTTCATAAAAGAAAATAAATAATTTGGGTGTGTTAAGAGAATAAAACAAAAAAATTATGAATAAAGAGAGAGTGAAAAGAGAAAGTGTAAAAAGAAAACTGTTGAATTTTAGGGGGGCACCACCTTATAAGGGACCAGGTCCCTCAGAGCCAGATACAGGCAATAAATCTATAAAACAGTAAGGAAATAAGAATTTGAAGAAAAGTAAAGAACACAAGGATTTAACGTGGAAACCTCCTTGCGCAAGGGAGGAAAAACAATGGATTTCCCTCACAAACACTATAAAATCTACTATAATCAAACTCATGATTATATACTCCATTGGAACTTAACTCTAAACTCCACTGATTTGTAACAACCCTCTTAGAAACTTTCTTTGACAACTCTGTCGAGATCTCTTCACAATATTGATTAACTCTAACCAATATCAACTCAGGTAACTCTACCTAAGACCTATACAGACACAAGAAAAGCATTACTCTAATAAGATGAGTAATTCAATTACGAACATGACTTTACTCAAGAACAATTACTCTCTCAGCACACAAAAACTTATAACTTGAGCCACGTGTCCTGATTGGTACACAACTCACCTATGCATTTTGTTACACTAATAGGCAAAATAGAACAGACATGTGACAGTTGTATGTTTTAATGAATACCCAGGGACTTAGTCTCTTTCTTTTAGTTGATCATCATCAAAGAAAGATATAGCAATTTTCCCCTATTTTGATGATGAAAAAACACAGATTTTAGACCATTAAACCTTATTCACCTTATTCAAGAAGTGTGATCACCACTATTGTCATTGATGTTCCCCTATCACTATGCACTATGATTCCCCCGTTAATATACTAATATGTTTCCCTTCTTCCTCATGTCACTATACCAATGTGTTTTCCCTTTTCAATAACCTACACTTTAACGCATTATTCAATACATATGCCTAGACCTGGTCCTTACAACATGAATTCAGTATTCCCTTTTTTGGCATCAATGAAAAGTAAGAATAGTAAACCAAGAGAAAAATAAGCGTAAGTTCATTGAATCATAGACACTAGGGCAAAACTAACATGAAGAACAACTTTTAAAGTAAAGAAGGTAAATATGAAACTCATAGAAAAAGATTCATTCATGTGTAAAAGTAAAGTGTTAGTACAGTGATCCATAGAAAAAGCCACAAGAATCAAGAAATTTAAACAGATGAAGGACTTGGGAAGAGGTTTTGGAGAAGTAGTTCCATCTTATTATTTTCTACAAAAAGACAGTGTAACAATCCCTTGGTTAGCATCTTTATCTCTGTATTCAAGCTAAGAACCTCATCAGTTAGAGTTGAAACTATCTTACTTAGTCCAGCATTCTCAGTTCTAATCTCTTCAGAAACACTCAAATCCTCATTAGAAAGATGTTTAATTGTCATTAGCGATTTTTAATCTCGGTATCCTTAGCAACTATGTTGAGCTTCAATTCCTATATTTCTTTTTTTAGCTCTTATTAAGAGAAGGTTCCTAATTTTTTTTCCACACACTCATTTTTGACAGACAATTCTAAATTAATCAAATACTTTGTTCAACCATTATCCATAAGGCATACCATGTCTTCCATTCTTTCCATGAACAACTTTATGTATATGCACCATAATAAAAGTAGGCAAACTAATTAACTCAAAATGACTAAGACACTCTACCACATACAAATCAGCAGTTGAAGCAATGTTTAGCTTTTGAGATCTAGGCAGAATCACTTTGTTAACAAACTCAAAGACTAATTATAACTTACTTTTGAGTGATCTCCTATTTACTGCAGCAACAGATTTTTCTGTACCCTTTGATGCATTCACCATAAACTATATTGAGTGTTGTTGTTTTGAGACAGTCCTTACATCACTTGTAAGAACATCCAAAATTCTCCAAAGTAGTACAGCATCACGATTTAGCTACTTCTCTTGAACTACAAAAATCATCTTCAGTCTGTTATCATAAAAGTCCAATATGGAGTAGAATTCCCTAACTAGCTCATCAAAGATGGTGGGAATGGGTCCTTCCATATGATAGAGCCATCTTTTATGTTTAACAAGCCCAACTAATTCTATCATGCCTGGTTTTGTTAATACACTTGAGTCAAAAACCTTCCTAGTTAGTACTTTTTGATTTCTCATGAACTTGTTGTATCTTTCTTAGGCACAAGCTTTCTTTCTACCTCCCATTTTCTTCTATTAGAAGAATTTCTAGATTCCCTTTCAGTCATTTTCTTTTTTTTGGGACTAGGTACCTCTGAAGACTATTGCTTCATAGTATGACTTCTAGATTTTACACCAACACTTTTTGTTTTGATACTGACATCTTGTGTCGTAGGAGAAAATAAACTCCCTTTTGGGTTTTTCGATAGAAAAATGAGATTTTCAACCATGCAATCATCACTTGTCATTACACTACCAGAAGGATTATATGTTTTCAGAGATAAGTCTTCATCAAGGGGTTGAGTGAAGAAGAATTCTAGATTTGAAGAGATAGGATGACTTAATTCAATTATATCTTTGAAGAAAATGAGGTTTTTGAATAACACGGCTTTAGGAAGGAGATCAACCTTTTTATTGACCTCTAATTTAGAAGCAGACTCATAAAAAGCTCCATTTTGTTTGGAAATTTCATTCCATTGAGATTAATCTAGGGAGATGGTTATGAAGAATAGTTTCGTCAAGTTTTATTCTGACAGTGATGTGAAGGATTAAGTGGTATTAGGGCATTGAAGAAGGTTTGAGAGATTATTTTTATCAACACTAAATTTTGAGGACATGACTATTTAAATAAAGGAATTTTCTGAAAAGATCAGAGAATTCTTAGGGGAATTCTGAGTTCTTTGTGGGATTTTAGAATGAGGAATTATCAGAAATTTGAAGACCCATCCCCCATTGGAAAAAAATATCACACTTGGGCTATTTGAGATTAGGTTCTCCTTTATAAGAAAACAAAACACAGATCATGAAAAAAAATAGGGGAATTAATATGAACAAGAATGAGATGAGTTTGATTTCACTTTTGGGGTAATTCGTTTTTCTTTTCAGGATAAGATAATTTTTTGACAAGGAGAGAGAAGTCATGGATTTTTTTGACACAAACAAAAAAATGCACATTCACTATATTAACCTGAGAAAGAAAATTAATTCCACATCAGTTACAGACTCTAAATCAGTCACATACATGTTTTTGAACCTTTTTTCTTTGAGAATAACCCTCCAAGACTTGAAGCTTGACACAGTACATCCATTAGATGAGAAGATCACCTCATGACCTTTGTCATAGATATAAGAAACACTTAGAAGACTGTATTTGAGGCCATTCACATAGTACACATCTTCTATTACTTGATCGGGTGATTTTCCAATCTTTCTCACACCATGGATATAGCCTTTTTACCATTTCCAAAAGAGACACCTCCACCTTGAAGTTTTTTGAGAGACAGAAAGCAATCAGTCATCCCAGTCATATGCTTTGAGCATCCACTATCTGTAAACCAGTTTTGACTACATTCCATTTCTATTACCTGCACTAAAAATTATTTGTTAGATTTGGGAATCCACTTGAGTTTGAGTTCCCAAATGAAAGATAAAGGTCTGATCATATCTTTCTTAGCCCATTTATGTAAAGAGTTATTATTTATATTTTAAAAGGGTAGGGAACCCTTAGGGTAACAATTTTCTTGTTGGAAGTATCTAGCACTAATCATTATATCTCCAAGCCAATATTTATAGTTTTCCTTTTAATGCCCCTCTCTTCTACAATGAGTTCATAGAGGTTAGTGGACATAGTTTCAAACACCATGAATATCTTTGTCATGAAACCAAAGTGATTAGGTTTTACACTAATATGAAAGGCCTTTACCATTATTGACACCCTGACTAGTTAAATCAGAGAGGATTTGTGAGGATGTAGTCCATTTTGCTGATTTGTTAACTTCTTCTCTTATATGGACTAGGTCTATTACTAGTTCCTTATTCTTATTGAGTTAAATCATGAGATTCTTTTGAGAATCCCTCAATCTTTCTTCAAGCTCAATTTGAAGCCTTGAGGCTTCTTTATTCCCTTTACCATCAGAATAATCAACTTTCTTTAATTGGTTCATTAGACTCAGATTTTCAAATTTCAAATTAGTGATTGTTCCTCTATTTCAGATATCTGGTGAGTTAAGGAAATTAATTCAAGATCTTGATTTTCTTATTTCTCTTATAACATATTGTTCTCAATAGTTAGTTCACACATAGAATCAATTACCACATTTACAAGTTTTTTTATCTTTCTAGCAGAGTAGTTATCTAAATTTTCTTTAATATCATAAATAGATACATCATTTTCTTCTTTATCTTCAGTGTTATCCATAAGAGCAAACAATGAGTCAAAGGTGACATTCTCATTCTCCACTGCCAGCATAAAAGCATCTTCAAGCTTTTCATCCTTCTCAGATTCACTAGAGGAATCTCACATACAGCTAATGCTTGTTTTACTGAATAATTAGTTATATCCTTTCATCTTGACTTTTTAGGGACCTGTTCCTTTTTCTTTCCTTTGTCACCTCCAGAATTTAGATATTCTTGATAATCTAATTTGTGAATTGGGTATTCTTTGATGAAATGTCCAGGTTTTCCACATTTGTGGAAAACTTCAACTGTACCTCTCTTTTTTCTATTATTTCCTCTTATTTGAAACTAGAAACTTTTATTCATTTCTCTAAAAATCTTTTTTTCCAAATAGGGAACATCGGTGTCTTCCTCACTTGAATCATACTATAAAACCTTCTATGCCATAGAATTCTCTCTTTTTGTTTCCTTCTTCTCTTACCCTTGTTGCTTCTTGAGTTTATGAGTCTTTAGATTACCAATAAGTTCATCCATTGTGAGAGTTTTTAGGTTTCTTACCTCAGTGATAGCATCTACTTTGCTTTCGTAAGATTAAGGAAAAACTCCCAGAATTTTTCTCACCTATTTATACAAAGGAATAACTTCTCCTAAACAGTGCAACTCATTGGTGATTAAAGTGAATTTAATATACAACGGTTGGATAGTTTCTCCTTCTTTCATGGTGAAGGTTTCATACTTAGTAGTCAATATATATATTTTTGAATCCTTCACACAATGGTTCCTTCATAAGAAGTCCTCCAGCAATCCAAGATTTCCTTAGCATTTACATAAGTAGAAATCATATTATATTCATCAGGTCCTATCCCATAGACAAGGAATTTCTTTACCTTATAATTCTTCTCAACTTTCTTTTGATCTTCATTTTCAAACTCTCTCCTAGTTTTGACAACCATCCTATTTATGTCTCGTTCTTTGATCTCTCTTACTAGAACATAAGGACCATCAAGTATTACATCCATCATCTTACTATCCTCAGCCATAATAAAGTCATACATCCTGATTTTCCACCACCCATACTGCTGCCCATTAAAGTGGGGTGGTCTAGTACTAGATTTCCCTTCTTCCAGATTAAGTGAATCATTCATAATCAATAAATCATTCTAGGTATGAACCTTTTAGAGTGTCCTTACTCTGATACCAATTGTTGAAACATAGGGAGTGCACTACCTTATAAGGGACGAGGTTCCTTAGAGTCAGATACAAGAAATAAAGTAGTAAGGAAATAAAACTTTACAATAAAGTAAAAAAACAGAATTATTTAATATGAAGACCTCCTTGCTCAAGGGAGGAAAAACCATGGATAGACCTCACAAGAACTCAAGAATCCACTATAATAAAACTCATGATTACATACTCCATTGGAATTAACTCTATGCTCCACCAATTTGTAATAGTTGTATTACAAACTCTTCTTGATAACTCTGTCAAGATTTCTTCTTAATATTAATTAACTCTAACCAATATCAACTCAGGTAACTCTACCTAAGCACTCTACAGACATAAGAAAAGAATTACTCTTATAAGAAGAGTAATTCAATTGTAGACTAAGACTTAACTAAAGAACAATTACTCTCTCAACACACGAAAACTTGAAACTTGAGCAATCTTTAGTTTTTTTCCATTTTTATTCTTGAATAACCAAATTGCAAAAACTATAAAATTAAGAAAATTTCTATTTTATTTATAGCGGGATAATGATTAGGGTAGAATTTTAATTGGGCGAAGAGTTCTGATTGGTACACATCTCACCTGTACAGTTTGTTACACTAACAGAAAAAACTGCACAGATATGTGATAGTTGTATGTTTTTATGAAGACCTATGAACCTTGTCCCTTGTTGTCAGTTGATCATCATCAAAATAAGATATAGCAAAAACCATACCCAAAATCTGGAAAAAAAAAGAATAAGGGAGAGTAAAATAAATGAGGTTGAAAAGTGGAGCCAAAAGTATTGTAATGCTAAGGAGGATTTTCACTTTATCCATATTTTCCATACCCAACCTCAAGCCTACATTACAAGCCAATAAAATTCCTACAACGATCTTAATCCAATAATGTAAAAAATTAGGCATAGAAAATAAGGGTAAGCCTGTGATATTTCACGCCCACTATTAGAACCTCTTTGTAAGAGTGAGTATCTTGTTTCATCCCCTGTTTATATTTGGTTCACTAGACTATGAGTATGCAGAACTTTTTTTCTATGAGGTCATATCGGTTGCATTATTGGTTGCTATTTGTTTAGGTAATGACTTTTGCATATATGCTAGATTGTTTATTCATAATGTGATGCCATCTCTTGATACCTTTCTGTTATGTTAATGGGTTGCATGTGTACACACAGCAGTTTGTGAATTCTTGTATAGGATGGGGGTTGCAAAATAATACTAAAAAGAATTGATTTGATTTTTGTATGTCCCTTAGATTTCTTTTAGTTAAGCATGCTAGTTGTTGTGTTATTTTATTTTTCTAAAGATATGCAAACATTCTAAGTTGAGAATGTTTATTTTTCATGGTTTTATTTCCCTTTCAACTCTAAAAATCAAGAATAATATGCTAATCCTAAGAATTTTTTATGTGAATATGTTATTTTTATGTAGGTTTTGTAGGAAAACATGTCTATATGGTAATTAGATAAAAAATGAGTTGCAATTAACATAGTGTTGGAACTAAATCTTGGCAATGATTCATTGGGTCATGCTATGAGTCATGGTTTGAACCATAGTATTAGAAATAAAGAAATCCTTGATGTTTGAAGATTGAGTGTTGGATACAACCACATGTTTTAAGCTCTAAGGAGAGGTAGTGGGTCAAAGGATGACCAGTCCTTAGCTCATAGTCCAAAAGTTTTATAGAGGTGTAAACTCTTCCCAGTGGAAATGACTACTCTATAGGAGTTGTTGCCTACACTCATCCTAAGCACATTTCCCCAAAGTTTGAAAGCTGCAAATATTGACCCTAATGGCAACAGGTTACTCAACAAGCTGTTGGGTGTCCATATGAATATTTTCGATAGATGTAGCCAACATGCATGATGAATAGATAATGGATGCTCAATTACATGTAGTGGGAGGGAGATAGACCCCAGAACGTATTTCCAACCTCATCTCTATTAACAAAAAAGTTCTCCTACTTTATTTAGGACATAATTTCTTTTGTATCTATAAATACTCTTATTATGTTTTGTGGTTAGTTTACATTTTACTACCACTTTTGAGTCCATATACTTGTTCTTGAAATTTGTAAACACGTATTTTGAGAGTTTTAATTCAAAGTTGAGATTTGTGGTTTTTGTTTTCTACTTGTAAATGCATAATTATGTTTTCTTATCAAAATTATTATTGTGTTCTTATAATTATGTAGCGCTAAACCTACACAACTAGGGTTATGGGAGCCATGGGAAATTAGTTAAGTAGGGTTTAAAGTACATGGTGATTCTTGATGGTGTTTGTGCATGTATTATTATTTTCTTTACTCTGATTGTTTGTTGATATGTCGTGGTTTCATGGCATTTTTGACACTTACATGAGGAAATTATGGTAATCCTAAGGTTTATTTAAATGGATATGATGTGTTTGAGTATGTTTTGCTGGAAAACATGTCTTGGTGGTAATTGAATGAAAAATAAGCTAAAATTAACCAAGTGTTAAAACTGAAGCATGTACATAACATTCTGGGTCAAGCTATGAGTTGTGTCCTAAATCATTGCATTAGTAGTGAAGAAATTCATAATGTTTAAAGATTTATTATTGGTTATGACCACAGGGTACGAGCCTTTGGAAGAAGAGATGAGTCATAGGGAGACATGTCCTTAGCACATGTTCCAAAAATTCTTCAGAGGTATAAACACATCCTAGTGGCAATGACTACTCTAAAGAAGTTGTCACTAGAGGCAACGTGTCATTTCCTAGACTCATCATGAGCACATTTGCCTAAAGCTCTAAAAGTTGCAAAAATTAACCCTAATATCAATGGGACAGCCAACAAGCCATTGAGTGTCTGCATGAGCCATTTCCAAAGATATAGAAAACATGAATGAAGACCATGTAGTTGGTGATCATTGACTTACAACGAGTTGGATTCAAACCCTATAAGTCATTGTCAATCTTGTCACCACTTTTGAGCCAGCTTTCTTATTTTTTTAGGACATGATTTGTTTTATATCTATAAATGTTCTTATTATTTTTTATGGTTTATTTTATGTTCTATTACGACTTTTGAGTCCATATACTTGTTCTTGAAAGTTGTATACACAACTTTGAGAGTTTTAATTCATAGTTGAGATTTTTACTTTTCATCTTCTTTATGTAAGTACATACTTATTTTATAACAAAAATTATTGTGGTTTTGATATTATACGTAGCTAAACCCCCACAACATGGGTTCTGGGAACTATGATGGACTAGTGAAGTAGGGTTTAAAGTACAAGGCGATTCTTGAAGGGTGTTTGTGCATGAATTATTATTCTTTTTTCTTTGATTTTGTTTTTAATGGTAGCCAATGTTATAACTCACCTTATATTTACATGATTTGGTATAAGTGATAATTGATGGGAAAAGAAATGAAGACTTAGAGTTATTAACCTTCACTTAATAGGTTGAGTTGCGGTTGCGGAAAAGTTAATTTAGAATCAAAGATAAGGGTAGAGTGCAAATCTCATAAGACGAGGAAGAATAATTGAGGATAGTCATCTAATAAGGACTTAAGGTCACTTAGATAAACTTATATCGGTTCTTCATGCTAAGTTGTGGAAAAGATCATTAGTACAAAGAACCTGCAGAGTTATGAAGTTATGGGGAACACAATCCTAGTGTCTGTCACTATTGATGAAAAACTTGAAGAAACTCACAATTGTGATTTTTCAAAATTCAATTAGAAAACCCCCAATTTATGGATATAGTTTACTAATAGGTTATATAATCACATCGACTGGGCTTTTACCTTATTCCTTGTGGTGCAAAACCCAAGCTTTGTTAGGTTTCATATTTGATACAATAATCATTTTATGGTGTCTAATTGTAAGTCTTTGTTTCTTAATTTTTACTTTTTGTGTTGTTTCCATGGTGTACATTGGAGCATGCCCAGCTATAAGACCCCACAAAATTCTCTCGTAGCTTGAGCCTTAGAGTGTGTCAAGTAAAGCATAAATTTGGCCCTAAAAGATTGAGAAGTGACTTTCCAAGTGAGAAATATTTAAACCGTGAAGAATTTCGTCAAAATCTGACAATTTAGTCAAGTCTTAGTCTATAATTGAATAATATTTCCATCGATACCAATTTCATCAAAATCTGACATCGGATGAGAAAGTTATGGCCGTTTTACTAAGAGTTATCGGAACCGCCCAGGTGCGACGGACAGGTTGACGGACCGTCGCCCAAACCGTCGCAACCAAGGTAGTAACTCTCTCTTCTGTCCCAAGGGCAATGGCCAAGACGACAGACCCTCAAGCTAGAGATGGACCATCGCTAAGACCATCGCAACTAAGGTAGTGTGGCCTTTTTCCGACCAACGTGCGACGGATGATCCAATGGGCCGTCAGACTAGCGATGGACCGTCAATCCGACTGTCGCAAATCCCATTCAATATTTTAAAGTCATTTTTAAAAAGAACTTTTTGGTCTTTTCTCATCTTTTTTACACTTACATATCTTGAAGGAAGTTGAGGGCTTCATTTCTCATCGATAACATTAACTTAGGTTTTCGTTCAAGATCAAAAACCCAAGAATAAAATCAAAACCCTTCTTCAAGAAAAATCAAGAAAACCAAGAATCTCTCCAAGAGCCTTCAAGAAAGAGTTTCCTAAGGTATGCAGATGTTGATTCTTGGGTTCCTTTCATCCAAGAAGCTCAAGAATCCTTTTCTAAATTTCAAAGATCTTATGTTTATGAGTTTTCATGATTCATGTGAGTTTAAATTGAAGTTCATGCTATTATTGAGTTTTAATTCATGTTTTGATTACAGGGTTTTCAAGCTTTGACCCTAGTATGTGATGTTCATGATAAACCCTCTTCAAGTTGTTTGTTAAGTGATGTGTTCATGTCAATTAAGTATAGAAATTGTTGAATAAGCAAAGCATGCTCCCCATATATTTGATAAAATGCTTATGTGAAGGAATTAGAGCCATTATAGCATGTTGACTAAAAATCTCCAATTATGTGCAAACTCATGCATGCCAAGTGTTTGTTGAAAAGCCTTAATGAATGAATTGTGACATGATAGCATGAAATTCCCCAATTATGTGTTCTATAATGCATGCTAAATATTTGATGCAATACCTTGTTGAATAGAGTATGAGCCAATAGCATGTCTCCCTATATTATCACGTGTTTATGATTTCTAAATGCTTGAAGAGATGCATTAGTGATTGTGATGGTGAATGAATATCCATGGTCATGATTATTCAAGAATGGTTATGTTTTACTTTTATGTTATCGAGTCTTGGGGGTATTTATACCTGACAAATTAGCTACAGTCTAGAGCCCGTGTCAGTTTTCACGATAATCTCAGTCAAGCCACGATTCTCAAAACTCAGTGAATTATAGAACTCAGTACTCTCAGACAGTTACATAACTTAAGTAACCTCAGTATCGTTAGCACTCTAGCATCAGTTCATTACTCGGCTTAGATCTAGTAGTATTCAAGTGTTCGATTGAGACCTCAGTAGCATTCAAGTAATCTATTCAGAACTCAGTATCATTCAGTCAGATAACAAGATTCAATAGTATTCCATCAGATAACGGAACCAAGTGAACTCAGCTTAACTCAGTCAGATCATTCGATAAATATGATCAGTAACAGATTCAGCTCAGTTTAAATTCAGTTATGAATCAGTCCAGAGTCTTTCAATTTGGAGTAGGATCTAGCACTGAGTGAGTGCAAGGATGACGACTTTCCCATTAAAGAGGCAGAGTCGTTAGTAGCAATCCCTAAAATCCCAAACTGCATAGCCAGCGCAGGACCAGGAGTCACCCGTTAGATAAAGGCTTGACTATCATACTGCCTTAGGCTTGACTTCCTGTTCAGGGTCACCCATCAGAGAGGCTTTACTAGAGTTGAGGTCTTTACCCTTGGCACGGTATTGACACCCTTCCAGATGAGGTTATAGGTTGGACCCCACCATTTTAAATTTGGGGCATATCGGTTAAGTGAGAACTCCCACAGTTGTAGTTTCAGTACTAGTCTTCATAGTAGAACTCAGAAATAAGGACTGTCAGATATAGTCACTTATCTCAGTACGGAACTAAGATAGTTCCATAGATTCATGGACCACCCACTAGATAGTCCTATTCTCTCATAAAGTTAATCAGTATCAGTACTAATAGATCCAGAGATCACCAGTTAGAGAGGCCTGATCTCAGCCTCTAGTTCAGTTGATTATTCTCATTAGCAGATTCAGAGATCTTCCGCTAGATAGGTCTGATCTCAAACATAATCATTTCTTGTCATTGATAGTATATACAGGGATCATCCATTAGAGAGGTTTGATCTCAGATTTAGTCAGTCAATTGTAGCAAGCTCAGAACTCAGTTATTGATATGAGTAGATTCAGTTAATCAGCTTCAGTATCATCAGTTTTCGAGATCACTCCTAGATAGGACTGATCTCAACTTCAGTACTCAGTTATCAATATCAGAAGTTTCAGTTTTTCAGTATCTCAGTATTAGTAGTGAGTTCAGACGTCAGTAAAGTAGTACCCGAGTTTTAGTATTCAGAGCCATGATGATTTCAGTTATGGTTTGTGCATTCATGCATATGTCCTCATTTGGTACTCTCATAATTATTCGGTTAAGTACTTGTTCATACATAAGCCCTTGCATTTATCCTTACCTCATCTTGCATACTCAGTACATTCCTACGTACTGACGCATTTGTGCTATGGTGTTTTACTTTACACCATAGGTTCAGAGGCACGAGATCCAGAGTACCCTTAGCAGTTGTTTCCCAATTAGCAGCAGTAGACGTAGCAGTGAGTCCTATTCATTTGAGGATGATCCTTATTTTATTATTGCATCAGATTTAGTTTATTTTCAGTAGACGGAGTTAGTTGGTGCCATTTCCCCTCAACTCCACAGTTCAGACTATCTAGAGGTTTTTCAGATAAATATATCAGTATTCAGTTTTTTGTTTTGAGTAATTTAGATGTTTTGAACCTTATGGCAAGTTTTTCGCCAGTTTTCAACATTTATTATATTATGCAGAGCTCAGGTACAGATATCAGTAGAAGGTTAGCTTATGTTCCTTCAGGATCATGAGCATCGTGTAACGACTAGGGGGTAGTCTCGAGTCGTTACACCAGCACTAGGATTAAAGGAAGTCCCTTAATTCCATATGATCTTAAACTTGAGAGGACTTTCAGAAAGTAAAGAAAAATAATTAATGTAAGACCAAATGGAGTTCATAATGAAGGAGTTTAGGATATTGTAGAGGAAGCCATTTCCCAAATGCTAGATAAAGAAAATTAAGGAAATAAAGTTTATTGTCAGGAAGCTATTGTTATACATACTAGACAAGAAGAAGCAGATCATTTGGATACTAATTAGGAACAAGCATGGTAAAGAAGGAATATGGGTCCCCAGCACCCCCAGCATTATATTCCCCAGTTTGAAAATACAAATAATGTGTAGGTTTTGAGGATGTAGATAAAATAGTTTTTATTATTGTAACGACCCGAGGCTACCTCCTAGTCGTCACACGGTGCTTAGGACCACAAGTAATCCCAAGCTAACCCTTATACTGGCATAATTCATGAGCAACTGAATAAAATACATAAGTCAGAAAGAATAATGTGGAAGATAAATCTTTTCTGGATATGATCAATACAAAACTATATTGAAATGGTTACAAATCTGATTATATAAAATAAAACTGGAATCAAATACATTAATTCTACGAACTATCTATGAAGCCTCTACTAGTATTGATTATAGGTATCCATGACATAATCCCCAGCTATCCCAAATTAATACGACTGAATAAAGAAAACAAAATTCTACTCAAACTATGACTAAATCAAACCCTTGAATCAAAAGGGATCATCACCTAATGACTGGAAGCTACAAAGGTCTGATTATAATGTTCATGCTACAACTTGTACCTGCATTATTAAACAATGTAGCACATAGACTTATATGTGAATCGGTACTTTTGAAATTTACTGAGCATGTGGGGGTGAATGCATAAGTAAAACAATATCTCAATGTTTATATAAACTTATAAAAGGATGCATGATAAATGTAAATGACTCACATTGGCTTGAATAACAGAAAGCTGAAAATCATAAATCATGAATAATAAAGCATACTATATAAATCTTGTGAGTCATAACACTTAGTTCTAAAAGTTGTACTTTTACTCTTTCTATTGGGATTTTCTTCTAACCGACATAAACCATGTGAGCCATCATGGATTTTAATATCTTTCCCCCATTGGGGAGAGTTGTTCTACCCTTTCCATTGGAAATAGAACCTTATCTTAAGTGATCACTGACGTAGCCCACTATGGGAAATCTTAAACCTACGATGGCACATAGTTCTGGGTCATGAGACATTTGGAATCATACTCAACTCGGTGCTAAATACTACTCCCATAATTATTGCTCAGAACCTTAGGAAATCCACCTTAAAATAGCACAAGGGTTTATAATGAAAACCAATTGTGCTTCTCATTCTTTAAATTTCAAACTATATGAACAATGTGGATTCCTTATCTTAGCTTAGGATCAAAAGATCCTTTTCTTTCTTAAATCATGGTAAACAACTTATAATAGAGGATTAAAATCATAATCTTCTTGAACTATCAATACTTAGACTTAGGGCTTAAAACCCATACAAATTCATTGAAAAACGTCATGATCAATATACTTCTTGAAATACTTTAACAATATCAAGATAATGAAATCAAGAATCACAATATCATTCTTAAAACTCAATTAGGAAATTTGTAAAATCATATCACACGTATAAAGATGTGAAAATAGACATGAAAACATTTAAATCATGTGTAACATCATAATCTTTAAATAATGATAATTGGGTATTAACCCTAAATTGAAACTTATATAAATTCAACTTTAAAACTAGTTTTGGGGACAAGGATGAAATAATATCCTTGTTCATAACCCCACTTACCTTGTTTGATTAATTGAATGTAAAAGCTTGAACTTTGAATTCTTAACGATGTTCTTGAAGCTTTTTCTTGAAGTTCTTAAACCCGGAAACTTTGATTCTTGATTATATTGAAAAAGGAATGGTAAAACTTTGGATTTCTTGAAGTTGAATCCCTAGGGTTTTCTTTGAGAGAAATTTGATAAGGAATGAGTGTAATATTCTAAGAATAGGGTTAAATCTTCTATTTTTATGAATAGGGGTGGGGGAAATGACTCAATTACCCTTTTGGGGATTAAAGTCACAACTGGAATGTCGTTTAAGGCTTCACCGTGATGCAGCAAGTCCCTCACCTCTATACTCACCGCAACGCGGTGCAATCGCGGTGAGTTTCTGGAAATTGAAAATTGTTGATTTGTACTCCACTGTGATGCACCAAGGAAGCCATCGCTAAAGCCACTACGACGCAGTGGAATCACGGTAAGCTACTATTTTGTAAATCCAAACAAGGTCCAAACCTTGTTTGAAAAATCCAAAACTTATCCGAGACATGATAATTATACCCCCAAACATAAATCAACTCAAAAACTTACATCTCGGAGTCGGGAAAATGATTTTAAAAATCCTCAAATTTTAAGGGAGTCAAAATGTGATTAAGTCCCTCAACACCTAGTCTTATTTTTAGGTTCTAAGTGACTTAAGTTAGTACTAGGGGCTGAATTGATCTAGGAATGTATGGGGTATTACAATATCTCCCCCTTGGGAATATTCATCCTCGAATGTGACTAGTTAGACTAACAGTACTGTATTAAGGTAATTGAGATCATATACTGAACATGAATGACTTAGAACATGACTGCATAACTGAGTCTGAAACATGATACATGAACTAAATATCATGACTAAGCTAATTTCTTGAGTACATGCACTGACATGAGAATGGTTATAAGGCTGAGATAGAAAGGAGAGAGTCAACTTATAAGTAACCATTACTTTAGGTTGGATCTGATTTTGTGAGGAAAATATGAGAGGCTTAGGGAATGAAAGCTTGGGATATTACAACATCTTCCCGTTGGGATCATTCTTCTCCCCAATAATACTAACTTGGCTGAAATACTAAGGGAAGACTGAGATGATACACCAGACACTTACGGACTGAATCATGAATGAATATATGAATCTGAAACTGATGTATGATGCATGAACTGAGATGAATTGGTAAATTACATGAAGAAAATAAATTACTTCTTGGAATGGCCTTACTCGAGGAACTTTGGGAAGTAAGACCAAACGGAAAGTTGGAAATCTATAGGAGCTTAGCTGCTTGAATGCTAAACTGGATTGCAAGCTCTATAGACCTGACCATACTGATTGCCCATACTCAAATAGAGTATTTCTCTGACACTCTTCTAAGAAATTATAATAATATTATGGAGCAAAGAATTTTGGTCATGATCTGAATAAGACATCTGACAAAGGAAACACAACATTGATACAACTCTATAGCATGGAACATAAACATATGAGTCATAAGCTAGGATAGAATTACAAGGCCTTAGGTGATGCAACTTCTTACTTTCAAGCTTAGAAACACTTCTCAACTACTCCCTCAACTATACTATTCCCCTTAAATACCATACTCATTTGATTCAACTTAAAATTTTTACATGAGCATTGATAAATCCATCTACTAATGTCTAAACTGAACTAAATTCTCTCCCTATGATCAAGCCTAACTCAAAATCACAAGATACAACATGCTACACCATAATACTAGTCTAAACCACATGATTTAATCTTCTATGTCTCTTTCATAGCTCACACCCTAAGCATAACATGCCTTACCACTTCAATGACTAACTTTCAACTTTTACTATGGATTCACTAGCATATTTGTATTTCTCCACCTACATCAAAACATGACATTTGAGCCTATTATTATAACCACATATGAACTTCAAGGCAAACACCCATAAAGGCATACTTCTCATATTCTCTAACCCTCTATCAAAAACAACTTTCCTGCACTATGCTTAAGAAAACATGCTAAGAATTCTCAACTAGTTATGACATATACCGAAGATTTACCTCAATATTCCTTCATCCTTTAACCTTAGATAGAAAAGCATAAATATTCTTTGTTAATGAGGGTCATCAACTCCCTCTCATCTAAACCATTGCTTATCTATTATCATCACCACTATCTTAACATAGGAAGAGGTCACTGAAGGGCTAATGCATAAGGACCTGAGCACCAAAGAATACTATACATCACATTGATACTTAACTGAGTCTTGAGGAATAGAATGTCAAAGGCATGGATTCATTAAAGAGATCTAAATTAAGGGCATTCATGACATAAACTGAATCTTGCTGATCATTAGGAGTATAGCATAAGTAGATACTATAATGACTAAAAACTTTGCACCGAGATAAGAATGGGTTGGGCATTATCCGCCCTTACTGTTGTTCTACAACATATTGGCATTACTACTAGAATATGGGGCCTGACTTGGTTCCTTGTTCTATCATATCCTCCTTATCCTTAATCCATCATTCTAAGTCTGTGGAACCCTTTACTAAACTCTAATCTAAACTGCAATTACTTCACTCTAGAGTAGGGGTTTAACAATACACTTAATAATAAACTTACCGTGAAAGACTACACTTGAAAGTGTGAAACCTACTACTAATACTTCCTTCTGAGATACAACTCTATCTTTCTATAGCCCTATAGTCATCATATAATAACTTTAACACTTACTAGCTTAGAATTTTCATAAGTATCACCATACCCTGAGTTCACACCATCTAGAGCTTCAACTCTTATTTCTATTAGCTTAATCTTCAAAGATTTAAACTTAGATTCTGACACTTACTATAGATATCCCCAAACGTTTAATAAACTATACAAACTTCATTCTTGGTCACTCTTTTAGTACATACCACCCTTAACTTTATTTATCTTCAATAGTCATCATCATAGACTTACACTTTATTAACTCGACAAACATACTTGCCTCACTAAACACATAATCATAGCCTGCCAAGATCGCATCTCAAAATTATATTTTTCCAGACTATAAGAATCAAAATCATACTTAAAAGACTCACTACCAACTATCTATAACTCCTCAACTTATCTACTACAAACACCATGTATGATATAGCTAGCCTTCTTGCACTTAACCACTCAAGGGAACTATTAACCACACACAATACTTAATAAACATTGAAATAATGCAACCCTATATCACCTTGGGCACAACCCTATATCACCTTGGGCACACCTCTACATCATACCTACAACATCATACTTAATTACGAATACATGAACTTAAACTCTTGCATACACTATTCAATCCTACTAGATCACTTCCATAAAATTAGCATCACCAACCAAGCAATCATTATTTCTGCCTTTATGATCATCAACTATTCCAACTTAGTTTCTAGTGCTAGACATGATTAACATCCCAACCACACATACTATTCTCACTTATAAGCTATAAAATAATATATCAAGAAACACTTGTCCACTAGAACTTTATACCAGCAATAATCGGTCATAATCATATAATATATCTTAATAAAATACATTATCACATCTTTTTTCTACATATTATGACTATTTACCCATCTATACACCTAAATTAATTTCGTAGCTCTATAAGTTCCAACTAAATTCCTTTTTGCAACCCTAGGGGAAGCCTAAATTAACAATACTCAGCCACCAAATACTTTTATTAATAACCTATGCTTTTCTAACACAATAATTACCTTTAATAACTCATTTTCTACTTCAAGCTAGCAATAATTCACCTTAACTAATAACTTTTTCTCTACCCTTTACCAAGGAACTCGTACCATATTCATTACCCCTAAGTTGACACACAAGGACCTATCACCTTAATACAAACTTGAAAGCATGCATAAGTTTATCTCTATACTTTTTATCAATCTTCATTCCCATTTTTCTTGTTACTACACTTCTATACCTGTAATTCCAACTATAAGAAGGTTCTACTACTTATGAATTATAACACTCCAGGTTGAAATAACCCTCGAATGCAAACTCTATTCAACAATCTAGGTTCATACTATCTCTTCTTATGAGCACTATCTATATTGAATGAATAATGAGGAATCTAAATGCATATATTATTCTATATTAACTGAATAACTCATATGGATGAGGACATAACTTTCGATTTGAGGAACTTATAACACACTGAAGTTACTGATAGTAAATCTGAGAGCATTATCTTGGGAGGAATTAGAACTTGCGAATCATGTTATCTCAAGAATATAACATAGATAAAGAATTATGGAGTAACACACCAATCGATAGAATTTTTAGAGAGAACAACTTTACAGCACAACCTAGAGCATGAATAAGGGAAATATTTCTTTAATATCCTGTAGCCTCTCGAAGAAAAGTACAGACATCTTTGTACCTTTCCGTAAGACTCTACTAGAAAGGGCATCATAGACACCCTAGGACACTACAAATCTTTGCTCTAATAGCAAGTTTGTAATGACCTGAGGCTACCCCCTAGTCAACACATGGTTCTTAGGACCACAAGTGATCCCAAGCTAACCCTTATACTGGCATAACTCATGAGAAACTGGATAAAGTACATAAGTCTAAAAGAATAATGCGGAAGATAAAACTTTTCTGAATATGATCAATACAAACTATATTGAAATGGTTACAACTCTGATTATATAAAACAAAACGAGAATCAAATACATTAACTCTACTAACTATCTACGAAGCCTCTACTAGTATTGACTATAGGCAGCCAGGACATGACCCTCAGCTATCCTGAATCAATACGACTGAATAAAGAAAATAAAATGCTACTCGAATTATGACTGACTCAAACCCTTGAATCAAAAGGGCTCATCACTTATTGACTAGAAGATACAACTGTCTGATTATGATGTGCATGCTACAACTTGTACCTAAATTATTAAACAATGTAGCACATAGATGTATATGTGGATTTGTACTTTTTGAATGTACTAAGCATATGGGGGTGAATGCAAAAGTAAAACAATATCTCAATGTTTATATAAACTTGTAAAAGGATGCATCCTAAGTGTTAAAAACTCACATTGTCTTGAATAATAGAAAGCTGAAAATCATAAATCTTGAATAATAAAGCATATTGTATAAATCTTGTGAGTCATAACACTTAGTTCTAAATATTGTAATTTAACTCTTTATAATGGGAGTTTCTTCTAACAAACAAAAATCATGTGAGCCATCATGGAGTCCAATGTTTTACCCATGGGTGGGAGAGTTGTTCTACCCTTGCCATCGGAATATGTAATACCCCGTATGTTTCTAAGCTAGGAGACGAACCATTTTTCCTACGTATGAAACCTCCTATCCTGTGAGTAGCATTTTATTTCATGACTTACAATGAGTATACCAGCTATAATATAGATTATGATGCATTAAGCATGTTCATATGAGTCACTTAAGGTAATATAAGTTTTAGTGTTCGATTTTGCAAGGGTCATCTTTGATCGAGTATAACTCGATGTTAATGTGGTATTTTGTCTGATTTAGACCCACCAAATTGTAGATAGTTTAATTAGATTTCTAAAGATACCAATTTCTCCTTAATCCAATACCCGAGCGAAAAGTTATGCCCATTTTCGTGAGAGACAGTAAGGATAGGCGATTGGTTAGGCGCCGCCCAACCAAACTTAGGTGATTGGTTAGGCGCCACCTAAGTCAGTTCCAATGCCAAAAACACTCTGTTTTGAGTTATTTTGAGGGTAATTAAGTCTTTAAACACTCCTTACACGTCCCTAAACTTAACCCTACGAAATATATAGCTTCTAAACATATTACAACCCTATTAACATCTCAAAGCTCATTATCCAAGAGCACCATAGGAGAAAAACAACTAGGGTTCCACAATAAAGCTTGAAGATTAAATTTCAAGGAAATTTCTCCATCAATCATCAAGAACTTTCCTTTCAAGGTATGCATAGTGTTCATCTATGGATTCAATTCGTTCATAGAGCTCAAGAATCATGCATTTAAATGTTATTTTGTAAACTTTTTGTGGTGATATGAATATGTACATGTTGATGATGGATGTTTAAGTTTCAAGATGATATCTAAGGATGTTTTCATGAAATATATATGGTTGTTGGTTCAAAATCATGAACTTTGGGTGGTTTAATATAATGCAAGTATAAAATCCACCTATGCCTTAAAGAATGCATGCAAGGTGTTTGATAAAATGCCTAGGATGCTAGAAATTCCTATTTACATGATTCCATGATATTCACATGACAAGTCCATGTTAGCTATACACTTCAATATGAATTTCCATGCTAATTATGTATTCTTATGGTAGTGGCATGAAGCATGTATGATGATGAAAATATGAATTATGTATGCGAATTATATCCATGCTTTCCCTACTATGTTTGAGATGTTGAATAAATATATGAAGTTTAACATCCCCAAATCATTACAATATGAACTAAATGTTACATGTTGTCGTTCCCTTATGCTTGAATGGTTTCCATGTCATTGCTATGAATAGTAAATATTGTCGGAATGCCCATGTTATTAGAATCTGAGATTTATCACTTGATTATAAGCATTCCTATTCATGATAGCTATTATGATGACCATGTACTTCATGAAATCCCCCACTCATGTATTATGGATTTTTTATTGATGGTCGTGTACTCAAGAAATTCAAGTTGTGTCAGATTCCTTCCATCGATTCCTGGGGGTACTTGTACCCAAAAAATATAGTTGTGTGCCTAGAGATATGTCATGTTTTCATGATACTCTCTGTCAAGCCATGATCTATAGAATTCAGTCAGTCATGTGACTCAGGAAAACTTAGAAATCTCAGTAATCTTAGTAGTCCAGTAATCTCAGTAATCTCAGTGCTCAGTAACCTCAGCAACCTCAGTATTCACAATCAATCTTAGTAACTTCAGTACTCTCAACCAATCCTCAGAACTCAGTACATTTCGTCAGTCATTGGAGTCCAGTAAACTTAGTTTAGCTCTGCTAAACAATACCACTAGTATCAGTCCAGTTAATCAGTATCAGTTCAGCTAATCAGTTCAGTTCAGTTATTCACTTCAGCTTAGTTATTTAGTTCAGTGTCCTTTAGATGGGAGTAAAAGTTAGCACCGAGTGAACCCAAGGATGGGAACTCACCCACCAGTTTAGGGTGTGATTCTTAGTAGTCATCCTTGTGTTCCAGAACTACGTAGCCAGCGTAGGTTGAGACATCTTAACCCGTCAGATTAGGGTTGATAAGGTGGATTAACCTGTCAGTTTAGGGTACCCACCGTTCTTATTTGAGTACCTGCCAGTATAGGGTTCTCAAAGTTGTCCTTACTAGTGACGTGATATTGACACCCCTCCAGTCGAGGAAGAGATTGAACCCCAGATTAGCTATTATAGCGTATTTGGGGCATGTCGGTTAGATAACTACTTCCCACAGTTTCAGTTACAGATTTCAGAACTGTCAGCTATAGCTACCCTGTCTCAGTAAAGAATTCAGATAGTTCTTCAGATTTCAGTATATCAGGACTTTCAGATACAGTCAACTCAGGCTATCAATCACAATAGTTATCAGAACTCATGCTATCAGTACTCAGCTTTAGGACTGTCAGATACAGTCAATCAGACCAGTTCTTCAAAATTTGAACTATTAGAAACAATTATTCATTTATCAGTAATGCAATATCAGTCTCTTAGTATTCAGTAATACTGTATTAGATCCATCACTTATTAGTGATTTACATATCAATAACAGTAAACTCAGTCTTTCAGAATCTTATTATCAGTACAATCATGTTGTCAGTATTCAGACTCAGTAGTCAGTATCTCCACGAGTTCAGTTTTACGTATGCATGTATGTACTCTCACGTTCATATCAGTCAGTATTTTTCATGCATATAACCCTTTGTATTTAGCCTACCTCACTCGTATACTCAGTACATTCAGACGTACTGACGCATTTGCGCTATGGTGTTTTCTCTTATGTTACACTATAGGTTCAGAGGCATGAGCTCCAAATCAGCAATAGATTCCAGGATCAGCAGTCAGAGTTATACGTGAGTCCTCATCCTTTGAGGACATGATGATTTCATTTCTATTTTAGTTTTCAGTTTATTTCAGTAGTTGGAGTTAGTTGGGGACATGTCCCATCAACTCCTTATTCAGTTCAGTTAGAGGCTTTCGGACTAGATGTCAGATTAGATGTTCAGACTTCAGTATTTATGTTCCTTTTTGGTATTGTTATACTATGTTTTTCAAATATGTATTAGTATTGAACCTTATGGCCTTATAGTTCATGTTTTTCATATATTTTATGAGATATTATGCAGTTTATAGGTACAGATATTAGACATGGGTTAGCTTGTGGTCCTTCGGGGTCATGAGCACCATGTAGCGTTTTGGTTCAGAAAATTAGGGCGTTATAGAATAGAACCTTATCTTAAGTGATCACTAACTTAGCCTACTACGGGCAATCTTAAACCTACAGAGGCACATAGTTCTAGGTCATGAGACCTTTGGAATCATACCCAACTCGGTGCTAAATACTACTCCCATACGTATTGCTCAAAACTTTAGGAAATTCACCTTAAAATAGAACAAGGGTTTATAATGAAAACCAATTGTGCTTCTCGTTCTTTAAATTTCAAACTATATGAACAATGTGGATTTCTTATCTTAGCTTAGGATCAAAAGACCTTTTTCTTTCTTAAATCATGGTAAACAACTTATAATAGAGGATTAAAATTATAATCTTCTTGAAATATCAATACTTAGACTTAGGGATTAAAACCCATGCAAATTCATTGCAAAACATCATGCGCAATATACTTCTTGAAATACTTCAACAATATCAAGATAATGAAATCAAGAATCACAATATCATGCTTAAAACTCAATTGGGAAATTTGTAAAATCATATCACACACATAAAGATGTGAAAATGGACATGCAATTCAACATTTAAATCACGTGTAACATCATAATCTTCAAATAATGATAATTGGGTATGAACCCTAAATTTAAACTCATATAAATTCAACTTTAAAACTAGCTTTGGGTACAAGGATGAAAGAATATCCTTGTTCATAACCCCACATACCTTCTTTGGTTAATTGAATGTAAAAGATTAAATTTTGAATTCCTAACAATGTTCTTGAAGCTTTTTCTTGAAGATCTTGAACCCGGAAACTTTGATTCTTGGTTATCTTGAAAAAGGAATGGTGAAACTTTAGATTTCTTAAAGTTGAATTTGAAGCCCTAGGATTTTCTTGGAGATAAATTTGGTGAGTAATGAGTCTAATATTCTTAGAATAGTGTTAAATCTTCTGTTTTTATGAATTAGGGTGGGTGAAAATGACTCAATTACCCTTTTGCGGATTAAAGTTGCAACTGGAATATCGTTTAAGGCATCACCACGATGCGGCAAGTTCCTCACCGCTATACTCACCATGATGCGGTGCAATTACAGTGAATTTATGGAAATTGACAATTTCTTATCTGTATTCCACTGCGATGCACCAAGGCAACCATCGCTATATCCACTTCGACGCGGTGGAAACGCGGTAAGCTACTATTTATTAAATCCAAACTAGGTATAGACCTTATCCGAAAAATCCAAAACTTACCCGAGACATGCTACTTATATCCCTAAACATGAATCAACTCAAAAACTTAAGTCTCGAGGTTGGGAAGGCCACTTTAAAAATCCTCAAAGTTAAAGGGAGTCAAAATGTGACTAAGTCCCTCAACACTTAGTCTTATTTTTAGGTTCTAAGTGCCTTAAGCTAGTACTAGGGGATGAACTGAACTAGGAACATATGGGGTATTACAATTGTTCTACCCCACTCCCACCAGGGTTGGTGTTTGACATCACCAATGTTATGATATAATTCTTGAACTTGAAACTAGTATTCACAAGCCTTGCTAATGTTGATGCAAACTTTTATCTAATAAACTTTTTAGGGATTTACAATTTCTACAACATATCTAGGGTGGGCAAAGATGCTATAAGACTGTGATTATTTCCATTCACACTCACTGGTGAAGCTACTCTATGGTTGTAGAGCTACCAAAAAGATCAATAACTACTTTTTATGAGTTAAAGATGCAATTGTTGGAGAGATTTTTTCCACTGTCCAAAATATTTTAGTTGAAAGATAAGGATATAAATTTAGGTAATTACATTTGAAGGTATTATATGAGATATGATTGCGGTTTAAGAAGAAACTGCAAGAAGTCCTAATCATAAAATACCAATTCGTTATTTACTTGAGATCTTTAAAGAGGTTTGAATGATAACAACAATGTTGTAGTATACATTTTAATAGGAGGTAAATTTATGAGTCAAACTAAGGGTAGGCATCAGAAATTCTTTACAAGATCTCTTAAATCAACGGGGTTTGGAACACACGTAAGTCAAACATTTTTGCAGACACTTATATGATAGGAGAATCTATTGAGAAGTGAATGGTAGAAGAGGTAGACACTCAAGAAGTAGCATAGTTGAGGACTTATTTTCAATTATTAATTAAATAGTTTACAATAGTGGGGGAAAGGTATATATAGTTGGGTCCTAAGGTAAAACTCCTAGTTGTAATGATTCTAAATTGAATGAGGAGGCAAAATACTTAGATGATCAAGTATTGGGTTTCTTAGCCAAAGCTCAAGGATATAATCAAGATAATTGGTACTCTAGTTAAGGATGCCAATGTCAAAACTATTATAAGGAAAACAACTATAATTGATTTGGGTATAAAGATAAGTGTTGAGGTATAGATAGTGATCGAAAGAAAAAGGATATTTATAAAAAATATAGTTCTATATCTTGTTTTGATAATGAGAAACTTACAAAAAGGGACCAAGTCCTTGGATCTTCAAGGATAAAGTACAGTTGGCATATGTCTACATAGTTTTGTCATCTAGTGTAACAAATTAGGTAGCTGATTCTTATACTATATAGGATACCTGGTCTAATTGAATTTTAACCCTAATAATTACGTTACTATAAGAGGTAAAGATGCTCCTCAATTTATATTTTTTTCAAAACCAAAAATCTAAAGAGTGAAAGAAGAAAAATCCCCACTTTTAATATTGCTCTAGTTCTTATTTCTTGTATGTTCCATAATAGAGAGTGTTTTTGAGTCAGGATTGAGTCTATAATTGAATTACTCATTCTATAAGAGTAATGTTATTTTCTTCTTGCTTTGAAAGTGCTTAGGTAGAGTTTCTTGAGCTTGAAACGGGTTAGAGTTAATCAGTACTGATGGAGTCTTGGTAGAGTTGTCAAGGTAATGTTGTAATAGAGTTACTACAAGAAGGATAAGCCAAGAGTTAGGTTCATGTTTGAATTTGTAATCAAGAGGTTGATTATAGTGAACTTTTGAAGAGCTTATGAGGTCAAGTCGTGGTTTATCCTCTCTTGAGCAAGGAGGTTTCCACATTAAATCTTGTGTTCTTTAAGTTTCCTACACTGCTTTGTGTTCCTAGTTAATTTACTATTTTATTGACTATGATGGATTTTGAGGGACCTAGTCCCTCACAGTGTAGTGCAACCCCCAAGGTTTCAACAATTGGTATCAGAGAAAGTTCACTCTAATAGGTTTACACCTAGTGTGTTTTGGTTATCATGGATACTCCACCTAATCTAGAAGAAGGGCAATCTACCATTAGACCACCTAGATTTAATGGGTAGTATTATAGGTGGTGGAAAACTAGGATGCTTACATTCATTATTATTGAGGGTAGTGAGTTGATGGACATAATTCTTGATGTTCCTCATGTTCTTGTTAGAGAAGTTAAAGCAGGAGAAGTCATAAGGATGGTTGTCAAAAGAAAGAGAGAATATAATGATGAGATAGAAAGAAGGTTGAAAAAGATTACAAGTCCAAGAAACTATTAGTTTATGGCATTGGACCTAATGAATACAATAGGATTTCTGCCTGTGAAAAATCCAAGAAGATCTGGGATTACTTGAGGACTTCTCATCAAGGTACTACTGATGTGAAATATTCTATATTAAATATGTTGACTACTCAGTATGAAACTTTCACCATGAAAGAAGGAGAAACAATCCAAGAAATGTATACAAGATTCACTTCTTTCACAAATGAGCTTCTCTTCTTTGGAGAAGTGATTCCATTATATAAGCAAGTGAGAAAGATTCTAGTGTTCTATCTAAGTTCTGGGAAAGAAAAGTGGATGCTATAACTAAGGCAAGAAACATGAATACCCTCACTATAGATGAACTGATTAGAAATCTAAAAACCCATAAGCTCAAGAAGCGGCAAGGGCTAGAGAAGAATAAAGCAAAAAAGAAAAAATCCCTAGCATTGAAGGCTTCAAAACAAAATTTAGAAGAAGAGGACACTGATGTTGCATATTTGGCAAAGAGAATTTTCAAAGCCATAAGGAAAAGTGTTCAGTTCCAAAGAAGAGAAAGCATCAGCAAAAAAGAAAGCAATGTTGAAGTGCGTCACAGATGTGGAAGTCCTGAGCATTTCATTAAGGACTATCCAATCCAAAAAATGGATAACCAAGAATACCTCAAGACTAGAGGTGACAGAAACAAATAGGGACATGGTCCTTAAAAATTAAAGAAGGAAGGATGTAGTTGATTATGTAGTAAAGCAAGCTCTGGTAGTATTTGGAGATTCTTCTAATAAATTTGATATAGATAAAAAGTCTGGAGATGTGTCTATGCTAGCTTTGGAAGATAATCCAGTGATTACTTGTTTACCTTTATGGAAAATATAGAAACTTGATGAAAAATTAAAGGACTCCCAAAAGTATCTTATGATTGCACTCTAAAAGTATGAGGAGTTGGAAAGGGACCTGATCCATTTGAGGAAAGAACTTAAAAAATCCCTACAATGGACTTCATCCTCACAGATCCTTTCGAACTTAACTGGTCAAGGAGTTAATAATCGTAAAGTCCTTGGTGTCAGTATAAAACTCAATCATCTGGATGTCAAGGCAAGGTTTTTCAATATGTTAGAAACAAAATCCACTAATATTTATTCACTCACTGTGGAAAAGATGGAAACAAAAAGGAAAACTATCAAAGTTGGAATAGAGAAATAATGATCAATGTTAGATATATCCAACAGGGGAATACCTATCATAAAGGTTTTACACCTTCAAAAATTGTGAAGAAGTTCTCATTACCTATATGGGCAAAGAAGTATTTGATCACACCTTTGTCCTCTTACTAGGAACTCAAACTCAAGTGGGTTCCTAAATCTTACAAATTATTTTGTTTGCAGGAAGGGGAAAGGGTTTGTAGTTAGAATTATCTTCTTGATATGTAATTTTTCAAGGCTATGACTTGAAGGTATGATTGTATTGTCTCTTTGAAGATACTCCAAGGTGAAGTTGTCTTATATGGAAAAGGTAAAAAGTATCAAAAAAGTTGTATGTATGAGCTACACTCAAAAATAAAGATGTTGATGAAGATGAGGGTCAAGGACAAATTTGATACAAAGGGGAGTGATGGCAGTGAAGGTGATCCAAGCTATCAGTCACAAATATCAACTCAAGTAGAAGAACCTTAAGAAGTCTCTAGTCAAGATTTCACAGGAACCTAATCCCAGTGGTATTAAACTTAGAATGTCAAACTGGAAGCATATTTCTTCTTATCCCCAAGACATTCTAACTTCACATTTAGATATAAGAGTTCAAACAAGAGCCTAAGACAGAAATTTCTTAGTTTTCTCAGAATTTCTATCCCAAAAGTGAGCTAAAAAGGGTGAAAAATACTCTGAGTGATGCTAGCTAGTTCAAAGTAATGTAAAAGGTACCTTGGATATTTAAAGGATGCTAAGTTTAGGACCTGCTACTCATACCTTTTCATAGCAAATTTTGGTCTGAAGTTGTGTATTGAAACTAAAAAGTTGTGTTTGAGATTGATCAAATAAATCAAACCTTCTGGATGTATTAGTTTCTCTCCTCAAATTTGGCTATGATAAGAAGACAAGTATCCTTAGTAAAATAGATGCATATTGTTCTAACTTAGTATCATAGATTAATAGGTATACACCCATGGGAAAAACTTTAGAGGAGAAAAATGTGACATCCACAAAGTTGAGGATTCACTCAAAAAAAGGGAACTAGTCCCATCTATCAAGTTAGTATCATGAATGTATAATTTTTTTGTTCTGACAGAAAAAGCCACTTTCTCTCACTGTGCCAGAAATTTTTCCAATACTAAATGGAGGGATAAGTCGCCCTAAAAATTGAAATTGATAATATCTCATTCTCTCAAAATGTCTCTCACTATGCTTATCACTCTCTAAAGTCCTGCTCTATAAAAAAACCTCTCTTGTCAAAAACAAAAACAAAAAGAAATCTATCCTCGAGTAATCCTTTTGTGTTAAGAATCTCCAAATGGACATAAATTACCCATTTTCATTCCTTTCCAAGGACTCTGATCTTAGTATAGATAAGAATCCTATCACAAATCATATGGAAAACCAACTCTCATCATCAACCCTTTCAAAGTTAAACTCTTTCTTTACTCAACTTGTTGATGAAGATTCATCCCTTAAGACTTAAAATTTTTCTGGTAGAATGTAAATGAATGATGTCTGGGTTGCTAAAAATCTCAAATTGATGTCAAATAGACTTGGAAAGAGAAAAATTAGTCCTAAGGACAAAATATCAGTAAGATAATAGGAATTTCAGGGAAAAGTTGGGAAGTTTTACTCAGAACCAAGATTTCTAAAGGACCAGGTCCTAGAAAGAGGAAAAAGACTGAAAAAGAACCCATTAGTATTTCTAAAAAAAGTAAACTAAATAAATAAGGGAAGGTTATGTCTAAATAAGTGAAAAACAGGTTCTTGAGAAATCAAAAGGTGTTAACTAAAAAGATTTTAGAATCAAGACTATTAACAGAACCTGGTATGTTGAAATTAGTTGAGCGGGTAAAACATCAAGGTTGGATACATCTTATGGAAGGACCTATTACCATAGTCTTTGATGAGGTAGTCAGGGAATTTTATTTCACATTGAAGTTTTCTAAAGGAAAAATAAAGATGACTATTGTAGTTCAAGGGAAGAAGTTGAATATTAATGTTGCATTACTTGGGAGAATTCTGGATGTTCCCATATGTGGTGTGAGGACTATCTCAAGGAAATAATTATAAATAGAGTTTTTGGCTACTGCATCAAAGGTTAAAGGTAGATCTATGGTTGCAGTGAATAGGAAATCACTCAAGAATGAGTTGTAATTGGTCTTTGATTTTGTAAACAAAGTAGTTTTTCCCAGATCACAAACAAGGTGCTTTAGCTACTAAATTATATGTCATAGTAGTTTTGAGTTCATTAGTTTACCTGTATTGATGATGGAACACATACACAAAGTTGTTCTTGGGAAAAAATGACAAACATGGCATTCCTTATGGATACTAGTTAAATAAAGTGTTTGATCTCTTTGGTATTTTCTGTGAGAATAGAACTCCTGGAATTGTATTACAAATGGTTGGTATGAAGACGCTGGTCAAAACTGAGTGTGTGAAGAAGAAATCAAGTACCAACTATCACAAGAAGTTCAGCAAGGAAATAGAGGAGTTATCACTCAATATAGCTACTAAGGATGAAGAGATTAGAAAATTAAAATTAATAATTCAGCATCAAACTGTTGAGGGTCCAAGTGTCACTGATGAGCTTAAAATTAAGAATACTGACCTAAGGAAAAATTCTCCACCTTGACAGATGAAGTTCTTAGCTTGAATGTAGAGATTAGGCATTTAACCAAGGAATTATTACACTATTATGAAACAAAATATAATAACCTAGATCTACTTCTTCAAACCATCATTCTAAGTCCCTCTCCTGTTTAACCCTTCTTGTTTTCTATGGCTTTCTTTTGAAAATTTAAATTATGCACTACAATGATACTTATACTCTACATATGAATGAATATTGATTTATATGTTTCATGTATTTCTTTGTTCTATTAAAGTTGTTCTTCATGTTATTGTTGCCCCAGTGTCTATGAGTTAACTGACTTGTGTTTATTTTACTCTTGGTTTACTATTTTCACTTGTTAATGCTGCCAAAAAAGGGAATACTGATTTCACGTAGGATTTACTAGGTACCAAATGTGTAAATATTGAATTATAGATGTGTATGGCATATTGATAGGGGAAGTATATGATGTGCTAAATAGATGGTATGAAGGCATAGTAATAAGGGGAACTGAGTATAGTGACAGGGGAAAGTAAATGAAATTTTTGATATAAATAAAAATAAGGGATCATGTCCCTAAGTTGCATGATGATTGAATGATGTGGGAACATTCATCTTCAGTAGTGGTAATTACTCTGATTAAATAGGATAGATCTATGCAAATGCTCAAAAGCATTATGGTCTTTTGCCATCGTCAAAAAGAGGGAAATTGTTATATCTTGTTTTGATGATGAGCAGCTTAAAACAAGGGACAGGTACCTGTATTTTCAAGGCTAGAGTACAGTTGGCACATTTTTTTGAACAGTTTTGTCATTTAGTGTAACAAACTATGCAGGTGTTGCTTGTACTATTTAGAACACCTACTCCAATTAAATTTTAACCCTAATCATTACTCTACTATAAGAGCTCAGTGATTCTTATCAATTGATAGTTTTTGAAAATCCTAAAAGTTGAAGAGTGAAAGAAGCAAAATCCCAACTTTCAACATTGCTCAAGTTCTAATTTCTTGTATATGCTGTAATAGAGTTTGTTCTTTAGTCAATCTTGAGTATGTAACTGAATTACTCAGTTTATAAGAGTAATGTTCTTTTCTTCTTTATTTAAGAGTTCTTAGGTAGAGTTGCCTAAGCTTAAAACCGGTTAGAATTAATTAGTGTTGAGAGAGTCTTGGTAGAGTTATCAAGGTGAGGTTGTAGTAGAGTTAGTTTAAAAACAAGGAACCTAGAGTTAGGTTAAAGTCCCAGTCTATAATCAAGAGATTAATTATAGTGAACTTTTGAAGAGCTTAAGAGAGAAAGCCATGATTTTTCCTCCCTTGAGCAAGGAGGTTTTCACGTTAAATCTTTTGTTCTTTAAGTTTCCTACACTTTTTTATGTTCTTGGTTAATTTACTATTTTATTGCCTGTGACTGATTTTGAGAGAACTGGTCCCTCACAGTGTGGTGCGACTCCTAAAGTTTAACATATAGAAATGGATTATATATTTTGTGTGGGTGTTATGATCCTAAATAAAGTAATCCTAGGGTAGAGGATTTGCTCTCTAAAGTATTTTAGGGGGTGGATAGAACTTATGAAAGCCTTAAGGAGATCTGAGCAAATATTTCTAAGCAAAATTAGAAGGTGGATTCATACTTTACCACTATTAAGAAACTTGAGAAGCATTTTGGAAAAATGTATATGGTATTAAATCAATGGAAGAAAGGTAATCTTACAAGAAATACTATCCAAAATCTAAAAAATAATAGTCATTGTATATTTGTGACTGCCAGAAGTAGAAAGATAATTACTGATCCACCTATACTCATAGGTTTTGATGATAGGGTTAAGCCTGAGTTGATTGATGTTAAGAAAGTGTCTACATTTGAGAATTATTTAGTTGATGAGAATAAGTTAGAAAATCCATCTCTAGTTGCTACAAAAAAGACTGTGGCTAAAAAAGGGAAATACAAAGGAGGTCTCATTGATTTTGGCTAACATTGAAAGACCTTTCCCACCTTTACTACAGAGGTTGAATAAGAAATCTAAAAAAGGGAAGGATAATAAGTTTATTTTGATGTTGAAGCAATTTTCATAGAACATCTATTTGTTTGAGGAACTTGAGAAAATTCATTGTTATGCCAAGTTTATGAAGGATCTTGTGAAGAAAAAAAAGGAAAGTTTTAAGCCTGTTGATAATTTGCACCAATATAATGCTTCCCGTTCTCTTGTGTAGAAAAAAAGATCCTAGAGCTTTCATAATTCCATGACCATTGAAGTGTTTAATTTTGAAAAAGCATTGTATGACTTTGGAGCTAGCATTAATCTGATACTACTAGCAGTATTTAGACATTGGGGTTAGCAGCATCTAAATAAAATTTAATGAGACTTCTTATGGTGGAAAGCACTATAATGAATGTTGTGGGAGTTATATATAATGTTTTAATGAGGGTTTAATCCTACATCTTTCCAATTAATTTTTTATCATTGATTATGAAGTTGATTTTGAGATTTCATCAACTTAGGGAGACCATTCCTTGCAACCTAAGGATCTTTAGATGATATGGAAACTAGTTAGTTGAAGTTTTAGTTTAATCTTTCATAGATGTGTCCCAAAGATTAAGAGAATGGGTATTGTAATGACAAGACTTGATTGTATGACAAGACTTCATTCCATGATTATTAGATTTTGGTAATTATTTGGTAAGTGGTCTAGTGCCTAAGGAGTTATCTTTTTAATAGCAGAAGAACGTTATGCATGTAGTGCAAAAAAATTCCTGGATAAGGCATACTTTCTTAGGATTTGTGTGGATGGGATGATTCGTAGATGTGTCCCAAAGATTAAGAGGATGGGTATTGTAATGACAAGACTTGATTCCATGGTTATTATATTTTTTTAATTATTTGGTTAGTGGTGTAGTGCCTAAGGAGTTATCTTTTTAATAGCAAAAGAATTCTATGCATGTTGTGCAAAAAATTTCCTGGATAAGGCATACTTTCTTAGGATTTGTGTGGATAGGATGATTCGTAGATGTGTCCCAAAGATTAAGAGGATGGGTATTGTAATGGCATGTCATTCATCCCCAGTTTGAGTTATTATAGTGGTGTGTGAACAGCTTCTAAGATTTTGAAATGTAGGTACTATTGTCCTATCATTCACCATGATGATCATGACTTTGAAAGATCTTATGACCAATTCCAAAGACAAATGAACATCTCATGAAGGCATGAGCTACCATTAACCCTGATTCTATAAGTTAAGCTATTTAACTTATAGGGTGTTGATTTCATAGGTCCATTTGTGAGCTCATATTGTATGAACTAAATATTTGTTGTTTTTTATTATGTCTTAAAGTAGGTGAAGGCAGTAGCAATTCAAAACAATGAAGGGAAGAGTGTGACGATATTTCTAGGAAGGAATGTGTTTTCCAAATTCGGTATGCCAAGAGACATGACTTTTTATGGGAGTTCTCACTTTTGTAATCATCTATTCAAGGACTTGGTTAAAAATATAGTATGAATCATAAGGTGTAAATGTTTTTCCATCCTTAATCAAGAGGGAAAGTTGAGCTTTCCAATCGGGAGACCGTGTCCATTTTAGCAAAGATTGTGAATGCCAATAGAATGGACTGGGTTAGAAAGTTAGATAATTTACTATGGGCTTACCAAATATCATTTAGGACTCCTATTGGTTCTTCTCCATATCAACTTCTGTATGGCAAAGCATGCCACTTGTATTTGAACTTGAGCATAAAGCATTGTAGGCACTTAAAAGGTTAAATCTGGCATGGAGTGATGTGGCAAAGTTGAGGCTTGAGAAATAGAATATGATGGATTAACTTCATCTTAAAGCATATGAAATTTTAGAATTTTATAAGGAGAATATGAAATCAACATGAAAAAAAATTAAGAAAAAAGAGTTTAATGCTAGCGATATGGTCTTTTTGTTTGATTCTAAGTTTCTCTTATTTCCTGACAAGTTGAAGTCAAAATAGAGGTGACCTTATATAGTTGTGACAGTGTTTCCTTATGGTACCATTGAGTTTGAAAATACTGAGGGCAAAAAGTATAAAGTGGTTCGCCAAAGATGAACTAGTATCTCGGTGATGTTGACAAGGTAAAGGTCAAGGTGATATGTGAGTTTTGTCTTGATGAAGTCTGAGTAATCAAGACACCTGAGTCAAAATCAAGACAATTGAGTTATGTTGTGATGATAAATTAGTTTCTACATTAGAAGTAACCTATTGATTAGTTTGGTGAAGTCTGGGTAACCAAATTAGCCACATCGTACCGCGATGTTAAATCGGGCGCTGCTTTAGATGCAATCGAAGGATTTTGTTTTTTAATCAACTTTTAGTGTATAGAACAAGTTAAAGTATGATTAAGCGTGTAGGTGATTATGTACTAAAACAAAACAAGAATAATTTATGGTGCACAGTCCTAACAGCCATCCCAATGAATCGTAGCCCATGGAAATTACTCATAAGATGAGTCATAGCCACTGGGAGTGGAAATTACAATATTATAATCTTGCAAAATCCTAACCCCATGACTCTTAAAATAAGTGATAGTGATTTATTGTGTCTCACAATGGAATATCTCCTTAAGCCATAGGGATTGAAGAGGACAACCAAGGTAAGTATATTAACTTGTACGCTACTGGTTCATGGCATGGATCATAGCCAGTGGCAATGAGTTGTAGGGTCCATCATAGTCATTGGGTAAAAGTTGGTTATAAATTTTAAATAATACAACCCAACCTGACAAATTACTCTATCTAAAATCTAAGCATATCGATTCTACTATGATAGCACACCCAGGGGAAAAGAAACATGGCAACAGAAACCCTCGAAAGATAGTACAATCCCACCAATACGAGAAACTTAGTGCAGTCAAGTTTTTTCTATTTTGAAATTTATTTTCAGGTTTTAATAGATACCCCTCCTAAAAACCTCATTTAGACTGTGTGTTGTATCTGTGATTATCTACGACCTTATTGGATCTCATTATAGATATAATAATTATGGCTTAAATAATGCATGAACTGGATAGGTAATAGCTGATGGTGTGACCCTGTTCTATATGAGTGTGAGAGGCTTACCTAGTTTGGTAGTATATGTTCAATCTAGAACTTTACCAGTTAGTCTTGCCTAGGTTGTAGGATAGTTGGTTAGGAAAGCATTATAGCCCATTTTTTATTAGGCCATTGTAGCCATAATGCACCACTAAAAAAAATTAAGCTGTCTCAATCCAAAGTTTCAGCCGAAATTGACCAATATCTTCTATTAGTCTATTCCCTTCTATTTCTACTTACAATGATCATGTTATGTCCCTAGTCCTTCCTCGAATAATCTGTACCTCTACTTAGTGAAACTGCCTAAATTAAGGATAGTTATCATACTGATGTGCAGTATAAAATGGGTATGAAGAAGAAGTTGATGCAAAAGAGAAAAATAATATGGGTATGGTAAGAAAAACATGAAAAAGAAGTCAGGAATAAAAAAAAGAAAAAAGGAATAAAAAGAAAAGAATATTTGAAATCTAAAGAAAAGCAAAGAATAATAAGGGAGAGAAAAATAAACAAGGTTGAAAAGTAGAGCCAAGAGAAGTGTAGTGCCAAGGAGGGTTACGTCACTGTATCCATAGTTACCATACCCATCCCCAAGCCTATATTATTTGCCGGTAAATATCCTATAGTGATCCTAATCCAATCGTTCAAAACACAAAGCCATAGAAAATAAAGGAAAGCCTATGGTATTATGCACACATTATTAGAACTTCATTGTGAGAGTGAGTTCCTTGATCAAATACCTATTTATATTTGTATATATATACTGTAAGCATGTAGAATTTCTTTATTGTAAGGGCACACGTGTTGTAATATTGGTTGCTATTTGTTCGGATAATGTCATTTGCATATATACTTGATTTTTTGTTCATAATGTAATGACATCTCTTAGTCCCTTTGTGCTATGGTAATGGGTTGCTTGTTTACACATAGTGGTTTATGAATTCTTATGCAGGAGGGTGGTTGAAAATTTTTGCTAAGAAGAATTGCATTGACTATGGTAGGTTGCACATGTTTCTCTTAGTTAAGCATCGTAGTTGTTGTGTTATTTCATTTCCTTAAGGACCTGCAAGCATATTAAGTTGAGGTTGTTTACATGCCATGGTTTTATGGAATTTTGATGATTAAAACGAGGAAAATATGCTAATCCTTAGGCTTATTTATACGTATATGATTTGTTTGTGATAGTTTTGTAGGGAAATAGATCTTGGGGGTAACTGAATGATAAATAATATAAAATTAACCATGTAAAGGAAGTAAATCTTGGCCAAGACTTGTTGTTTCATGATATAAGTTGTGGTCTGAATCGCTGCTCTAATAGTGAAGAACTTCTGGAAGTTTAAAGATTGAGTGTTGACTACAACTATGGGGTATGAGCCATTATAAGAGGTGATAAGACATAGGGTGACCCATCCTAATATCATGGTCCAAGAGTTCCATATATGTGTAACCTCTTCCTAGTGGTAATGACTACTCCATATGAGTTGTTGCCTCAACTCGTCCTGACCACATTTGCTCAAAGTTCTAAAAATTACAAAAGTTGACCCATATGGAAACGGATCACCCGAAGAGCTGTTGGGTGTTCATAGAAGTACTAGAGATGTAGCCAGCATTCATGAAGACTAGGCAATGGATTTTCATTGACACGTAATAAGGTGGAGTTAGACACTATGACTCATTGCCAAGATGGTCACCACTGCCGACGTAGTTTTGTAATTTTATTTAGGTCATGATTTGTTTTGTATCTTTTTCTTAAATAAATTTTTTAATGAATGTTGTTACCAAGCCACCATTTATTATAAAATGGGACAAAACAATACTTACAACCCAATTTTCTAGGCCCAATAGCGATATTAGGTAAACAAAAATCCAACTAAAGAAGCAAAAAAACAACTAAAAACACCAAGAAAATCTAAAAAGGAAAAGAAAATCTACAATTCTCCACAAGTTTCCAAGTCAGATTCCAATTTCTCCACCCTCCAAGATCCAACTTAGAGTTGAGAGTTGTTGTTGATCGATTCCTATTGTGAAGATGTGTCAGGCGTCTTCTTACTGATGAACCATAGACGGCCTTCCTCAAGGTAATGTTGTGATGCCAATCTGATCTAAGAACGAGCAGGCATAGATTTAAGGCATTAAAAAGCATATTTTAAGCAAAACCAACAGATCTAGGTCGATTACACCTAACACACCAAATTATTCTCACTAATACCGTGGAATTGAGTTTGGAGAAGACTTTTTTGACTTCTTATAGGTGTGTTCTCATTTCTGACCTCCATACCATTAAATCCATTAGAAATGTAGGAATATCAGAGTTACCTAACTTTCTATGTTAATCTAGGACTATTGGAGTTCCCTAACTTTATAAGTTAACCCCTAAGATATACTAATTTTCCTTAATAGGTTGATCCCCCACCAAAAGTTGATACCATTGTTTAAAGAAAATTTCATAAATTTGGGGACGTTAATTTTTAAGAAAAAGGGTAACTAATTCAACACTACACCCAACCATTCTATGATTAATTGCTTTCTTGTGTATCTTTAGTATCCCATCATTTTTATTGGCCCTGAAAACTTGTGATTACATTTGTATATTGTTTGTATGACCACTTATGGTTAAGTTAGAATTTTGGCATTTCCTGGTTCTGACAGTAGGAGTTAATGATTTCTAGTAATAAAAGCCTTCTTTATTTACTTGTTAATTCGTGTGTTCTTTGAAAACTTGTTGTACCTAAAAATTAACAGCTAGGTTAGTTAAAAAAATCTGCCATTTGGTTGATTTCTCTTTAAACATGCTCCACAGACACATTCTCATCCACTATTATACTTTTAATCCTTTGAATCTCTAGAGAAATTCTGTAAGGAACCTTCAATATCCCATCTAAGACCTTCTTCATAAACAATGAGATGATTTATATAACAACAGGGACAAAAATTTTATCAGTGCAAAACTTTAGTCCTTTAATTGCCCTGACTTCAGCAAGCAGGCTAATTCCCTTATTAATTATTTTTGTTTATACATATCTCAAATAACCATTCCAACCTCAAATGCAAAAACCTATTGTACTATATTTGGGGTTCCCTTTGGAAGCTCTACCGCAACTGCATTTAAAAGTACCAAGTATTGGTTTCTCCTACTTAACCCCCTAGCACTTATCAAAGGATAATAATTTCCTAGAAACTAACTAATGAAATGCCACTACTTGAAGATTTTTAAGAACACCTTATTTTTTCAAAGTAATACATGCATTTATTAATCTCCATTATCCGTGTATTGTAGGACATATTTTCCCCTCGGAATATAGCATTTCTCCTTATCCAAATGTTCCAAAGGATAAAAGCAAGTAGGGCATTATAAACTAACTTAGCCTTAGTAGAAATGTCCAACCTCCACTATTTTCTAATAAAAAACATGAGTTGTAGCAATGGTATAGAGTTTTAAAGGGTAACATAAAAGTGTTCCATACCCTCATATCAGTAGGGTAGTTAAGAAAGAGATGGTTGTAAGTTTCTTGAACTCCTTGATTAAAGTAGTAGCAATTCATAGATTCCACCCCCCCCCCCCCCCATCCTAACTAATTCCTCATTAATGGGCAATATTTTCTTCCATCCCATCCATAAAAGAAAAAAAAACTCTGAAAGGAATCCCCTTAGTCCAAATCATTAAGAAGATATCCTATTATCCTCAGGTCTTCTCAACAAATCTAAAGCACTTGCACTAGTAAACTTCCCATTAACTGTTAGCATCCACATTGGCTTGTCTCATTATTCAGTTTGAGTAGGACAAGCAATTTCTCTTTGAATATGATTTTTTACATTCTCAGGAAATAACAACTGAGCTTATCATTATTCCACTCTCCTTGAGCCATTAGCTTATTTTCATCTTCAGTAGATTTATTAATTAGGAAATTAGGAGGTATGACAAAGTAGAAGGCCCATAGTTTTGTCCACTTATCAAAACAGAAATTAGAGTGGCCACATCCGAGTTCCCACCATAACTCCTAATCTAATAATTCTTTTAATTCAAGAATATGTTTCTATAATTGTGAACTTTCTTTCCATTATACCTCTTGAGTAATGAATCTTTTATAGTATTTATTCCATATAAAATCAGTACACAAAGACTTTTTTGTCCAAAATATCCACCACAACTTTGAAAAGAAAGCTTTGGAGACATTAATTAATGATTTGAAACCCAATATACCCTCCTCCTTAGGCAAACAAACATCTTACATGAGACTTAATGCCTTCTTCTGCCTTCATCTTTATTATTTCGTAAAAACTTAGCAAATAGTTTGTGAATATCATGAATAACACACTTAGGGGGATTCATAGTTGATAATAGGTAGACAGGAATTCTTTATTAAATGCTATCTATCAACACTACTTTCCCTTCCAAGACTGAAGCTTACTTTTTATCTTCTTAAACAACTCGACATTTTTCCTCTTTTTGGCGTGAGAAATAGGGCACCCTAAATACATGAAAGGAAAACTTCCTTTAGTGAAACTAGTCGCCCCTTCAATCTCCTGAATATCATTATGAGTAGTCACCTCTTCAATCTCTTGAATAACATTATGAGCAGTATTACTCTGTACAAAAAAGGAACTTTTATCATTGTTGATTTTTTTATTAGGCTGCTGCTCATAGTCCTCCAAAACATGCATGATCATTTTCAAACATTCCCTTTCTGGTGATGTAAAAATAATGGAGCCATCACCATAAGCTAAGTGATTCAAATTAGAACTCAACTTAGCAATATTAAACCTCTTAAAATCTACATTATTAAATAAGATATTGAGAGCCCTAGATAGGACCTTAACATTAAGAATCAATAGAGCTGAAGATAAAGGGTCTCATTGCTTTACCCTCTAATGGGTTGGAAAAAATCATAAGCTTGTCCATTGATTAGAACAGAATACATAATATTAGTAATAATTATCCAAATCATATCATCTGATAAATAATGAAATTCCATCTTCTACAAAACATTGATAAGGAAGTCCTAGAATACTCTATCATATGATATGTCTAGTTAGACCATCACATTAGCAGTATTTTCCTTTTTTTATGTTAGTTATGATATACTAGATTAGAAACACATTCTCAATGATATTGATCCCCTTCACAAATATAGATTGGTTTTGAGAAATCAACTATAGTAGCAACTGCTCTAGTCTATCATGAAGAATTCTTAAAATTATCTTATTCAAGAAATTACTCAACCTAATTGATATAAGAACTGAGAATGTTTGGAATCTTTGATTTTTAAGGATTAGAATCAAATTATATGAGTAATGGATTTAGAAAGAATTTGGCATTCAGAAAAAGCATTAACCACCTTAAATACATCTTTTCTAATGATTCCCAATAGGCTTGGTAAAAATAGAATGTAACACTATTCGATCCACTACTACTTTTCCTAGTCTTAATTTCTTCCATATTCGAAATGAATGTCAGACTATCATTTGTTTGTTGATCAATCATCACCTGGATATGATTAAGAAGAGAAAGTTCTAAAGTATTTCATTAAGTTGTGAACTTGTTCTGATAAAAGATGATTGCCTCTGATGCCACCTCCTCACAAGATTAAGCCTATTCACCATCCTTATTTTTAAACTTTGTTAATGTTAAGTCTTTTAGTTCTCCTATTTACTGGACTATGGAAAAATCTAGTATTTTCATCACCCTTAGAGAACCAATTTAATATAGTTTTATGTCTCCAATACTCTTCTTTATAGTGAAAATATTTTTTCAATTCAACCGATGCTCTCTGGAGAATACATTATTTTTTGCAATGGAAAATTCAATATACTTTATTTGGTTCTTACAACCTCTTCCCTAGTTGCTAATTGCTTGAAGTTTTCATCAAATCATTCTCTACTCTACTTAGACAATGTTACCTTGGATTTCTTCTTCTTTTGTTTCAACCTAATAAACACATCAGATTCCTCCGATGTATTCTTGTGTTCCTATAAAACATTCAAGAAACCCTTATTCTCAATCCAAAACTTTAAAAATTTTAAAATTTTATATATTTTAGACTATTGTTCCCCATAAGATAATAATAAAGAAGCATAATCTGAGCCTTTTCTAGTAAAGTGCTCCACTTCTTGGTATCCAAACAAATCCTAAGAAGCATGATTTAACATTATTTTGTCAAGTATCTTTAAAATACATAAAGCATTCACTCTACCATTCCACTATGTAAAAGGATTCCCTTTAATGTTTATCTCTTGTAACTTACAGGAGTTTTTTTAAAAAAAAAAAAAAGCAAAGTCCTCATACTCAGAAGGGTAAGCACGAAATCCTTCTAATTTCTCCTCATCATGCATAATAACATTTAAATCACCACCCACAATCCATAGTAAGTTGATGTTATAAGCTAGGCCATAAATATAATTCCAAATCTATAATTTGTCCAAGAAAAAGCATTTAGCATACACAATAGTCACTAAAATAGTTATGTTCAGGTCTACTAGGTCCAACATCATAATAATTTGCTAGTGAGAATTTTCCATAATATTTATAGTAATTTCATTATTAACAAAGAGATAAATTTTCCCATTTTGATTAAAAGTACCAAGCTTCACTCAAGCCTTATTTTGTATTTTTGAATATGTCTTGATTGTTGAAAGGTTCCACCAAAGAAATAAAATAAAATTTATGGTGATTGTGGATAATTTGAACTCTATGGAAGGTTTGTTACGTATTAACTAACCTTATATTCCATACCAATGTTTTCAACATCATTTAACACTTTTTTAGTTACCCTTATAAGGCTCATTCTTGATGTTAAAGCCTCAAAAACCTTCCGTTTGGATCTTTTTCCTATGTTACTTGAGATATCTACTTCTCTATATATTTGATCCAGGTTAGAGTTATTTTTTATCTCTTTCTTATCTTTCATAGCTAGAACATCCAAGATATATTTATCTTCAGTTCTTGCCATCTTTGAGTTATTGTCCCCTTTGTGAGATACAATATCATGGAGCTTTTGGTGGGTAAAAGTTTTTGACATAAGTGGATAATGGTACAGATTCAACACTAACCACTAATGCTTTTTGATCCATTTTTTGCTAGCAACCTATTGAGCTAGCACTTTTATAGGTTCCAAATCCTGACCAGTGTATGCAATAATGTCATTATCATTGAGGCCTTATACTATAAGCCTTCTTCTTCATCACTATTGTCTTACCCTAAGTCTTCAGCTTTATTTCTTCTATCTTTTAAAGTCACACATGTTGTTGATTTACCCGTTTTAAAAGTTTTCTCTACCCATTTTCTTGTGAATACAATTCTATAATTATGATATTTGGTATTATCATTCATGTCTACCTTGTTTGCATTACTTTTTTCCTACATTTTCTTTCCTTCTTTGTCTATAGTTTCTTGTACTTTTTTACCACCTTGAGGATGACTTTTACTGTTCTATGTAGGATTATTTTGCTGGTCTACCTTTTCCTTATTTGCTTGGGCATCCACACTAGGTTTCCTTGAAGGTATGTTATTAACAGTATCATTTATGTGCTTACCATCCTCCTCAGAGGTAACTTCTAAGGCTGAAATCTAATTATTAGATCATACACCTCCATTTGTACTTTGAACATTCTTTCCAACTTTTGTTTTCCTTTTTTCTTTGCCATTTTAGTCTAATCATCTGGGTTACTAACAATCTTACCACTTGTTAACCTCCTTGGAAAGCTACCAATTGTCTACTTTTGTTGTTGCTACTACGATTTTCCTTTCCTACCTGGTCCCTGTATCTTGTTGTTTGCTTTTATAGTATAACCCTCTTTCTTCTTGTTATTCTCTTGCCTGATTATTGCTAACTCAGGATTAATTACTATGTACTCATATCTATTACTCCCTTGTATCTAAAAATCATTATAATACTTTAGAAGATAATCATATTAAATGTTCGCCTTAATTATTCTCACTACATTTGTGGCTTCATATTCTACATCCATTCTAATAAGATCTGGAAACTTGTCCATCAAATAAACTAAAACTTTAACCTTGGAAAAACTAGGTATAGCTTTATTGATTGTTCCCATATCTAGATGAATAGGGGTTCCTACAGCCGAAGCTAAAGATGATAAAGCCTCCTTGCAAAGAAATTAGGTAACAGATATGGGAAAGAAATCCAAGCCATTGCGGTTGTGGTTTATTCTTCAACTGTAAACTTGGAATCATATGATTTGTTTTGCATTTATAATTACTTTTATTTGGTTTTATGTTTTAGTCTACATTATATTACCATTTTTGAGTACATATCCTTGTTCTTGAGAGTTGTAAATTTATATTTTGAGAGTTTTAATTCACAGTTAAGATTTGTTGTTTTCATCTTCTTCTTTTAAGTGCATAATAACCTTTTCTTATCAAAATTATTAGTATGTTCTTACAATTATGAGCGGATAAACCCCTACAACTTCGTTTGTGGAAACCATGATGAATTAAGAAAGTAGGGCTTGAAGTACAAGGTGATTCTTGAAAGGTGTTTCTGCATGTTTATTGTTCTCTTCTCTTTGATTGCTTTTTAACACTGGCCAACATTAGAAAATGCCTTATATTTATGTGATTTGGAATAAGGGTTAATGTATGGAAAAAAGAAACAAACAATTGAAATATTGAGCTATCAACCTTCACTTGATAGCTTGAGTTGTAGATGCGGAAAAGCTAATCTGGGATCCAAGATAAGGGTTATAGTTCAAAACTGATGAGACAATGTAGAAGCATAATTGAAGATAGTTATCTAATAGAGGCTTAAGGTCATTTAGATGAACTAAACATATTGATTCCTTATGCCAAACTAAAAGAGATAACTAGTACAAAGAACCTATAAGTTTATGATGTTTTTGGGAACACGGTCCTAGTGTCTCTCATCTACTGATCACAAACTTGAAGAAATTTTCAATTGTTACTTGTTAAAAAAATAGTTTACAACCCCCCCCCCTCCAAATTACAAAAATACTTACAAATAGATTAGATAACAGTATTGATCGAGCTTCTATCCTATTTCGTGTGTGATTGACCTAACTTTTGTTGGGTTCTATATTTGATATAGCAACTACTTTATACGTTCAAGCGACATCAGGATGCACTCAACTTTTATAATCAGATATGGGCCTTTAAGTGGGAGACGTTGATGGAGCCTATCCCTACTTGCAACTTAGAGATTGTTTAAGAGTTGTATGCCATACTCCCGTCTATCGACTGGTTCAAGCCCTAAACTACTATTTATATTAGAGGGGATAAGGTACAAGTGGATTCTACTACTATTAATAATAGATAGTGTCATAACCCGAACCAGGCCTATGACAACGCTCATCTATACCATTGAAATTGGTAGAGGATGGTCGTTCTCAATAGCTCAACTTATGTTGAGGTCGAATCCATGAGGAGTGAAATTAAATTACAATCTTTCTAATCACCTAATACCTCAATTAGGCATCCCTATTTCTAGGAAGACCCCCAAGATATGGTTAACTCCCTAATCACCTCTATGTCTAAAATGGTGAGAGATAGCAAACTACATCTATTATTGTCCCCTATTGCCTAGTCATCCATATCACTCTTTCAAGGATGATATGGGTTTCAAAATTTCACCCATTCTCTTTTTCAAGGATGATGTGATCTTTCAAGAAATTAGGGCTTTCACCCACAGTTCTATTTTAGCCATTTGGGGTTTTCACCCACAAACCCCAACCTATTTAATCCAGTAATAGTGAAGCCCATTATCAACAAACTAGAATCTACACAAATACATCACAACCCACACATAATTGCACCTTTGTTCAACATAATCCCAATACAAGAAAATTTAGCTACTCATGAAGTAAAGAGAAAGAAATATACCAAAGGGTTCATTCAAAGCATCCATCCTTCAACTTCCCTAAGTTCAAAGAATGAAATTCAAATTCAATTGTTGCCCAAATTAAGGTTTGAAAACTTCAAATTCAATTGTTCCCCAAAGTGTAGAATACCAAAATGAGAAAGGCTTTTAGCCTCAAAAGGGAATTGAGGTCGGCTGTATAAAATTACAAAACTGCCCCTGGGTATATTCTCGTATTATTGTGATCGCTGAAGCCTGTCCGCAATCACGGCAACCGCGATCATGGTAAGGACACCACTATCGTGGTCCTTTGACATAGCTTGACTAGCTGTGATCGCGGCCCTCAGGCCGCAATCGCGGTAACTAAGGCTGATATTCTGCTTCAAGTCTTCCATCTGTACTTCTCTTCTCTATTTTGATCCTTTTTTATCTCAAATCCATATCTTTCCTTCTCTTCACTTGTATGCCTGCAAAATGTGGAAATTAGTGCATTAAACAACAAATTGTCTCATTCATATTTTTAAATCATAGTAGTGTACACAAATGTTGAGTGCAAATGAGTGGTAAATTCACTACTCTTCAACACCCCCAACTTAAATCTTTCCTTCTCCTCAAGTAACACTATCTCTTACTATGAGACAATGCACTTTTGTGCCCAATTTATATGACTCAATGATCACAATGACTTCAACTTGATTACTACCACAAGTAGCTATTCAAACATGGGCAAAGCAATTCTCACGACACCCTTAACATGAAATGCAATTTTCAAGGAAGCAAAAGACTTTAAAGAACAAAATGCAACAATCACTAATTCTCAAGAATTGATCACATTTTTTATCTCAACTCCACTATACTCAATTTGCTTTATTTTTTGAAAGGTGACAATATCACCCACCTTAATTAGTTCACATGCCTCCTCACAAGAACGAAAATCTCACACACCAAATTATCAAATAAGCAACAAGGGATTTGAGTGCAAAACTCTCTATCACATAAGGACTCTTGATGATAACAAGTAACATACCATAGGCTTGCCACTATTTTCAATCACCACTATAATGAATACACTTGGATGGAAATCTCGAAGGGATTTTTGAGCTTGTAAGTTAGGTTTGGGGAAGGGTAGGATATCATTTAGGAAAAAAGTGGGTTTACCCTCCTTGAACATCTACATCACACTATTCCATCCAATTTTTTACCATGGGCTACTTCTTTTGTTTACACATGTGCCTACTTTTATTACTTTGATCTACCCAACTTTTGAAAGCATTTTCTTTTCATCACTTTTCCTTAAACACTTTATGCATTCATTTCCTTTGTTGAGTCCTTTATTTTTCCTATTTATTTGTTCTCATTACTTAGCTCTTAGGTACTCACTTACAATTTTGTGGCCCAATGTTACTTCTTCCAATCTTCACCACTCCCAACTTGGGCTTTTAGACTCAAGTTATATTTTCAAGTTCAAGGAGGGTAGGGTTCAAAAGAGGGATAAAAGTTAAATGTCTCACGACTTACATGTGGTTTCCAAATAAAGGTTCAAAGGCTCAAAGTAGGTGACTAGGGATAACATCTATGCAAGGGTAGGCCTTTTAGCTAGAGTGGATTTCCAAGCACACAAAGATGGCCTAGGATTATTTCACCAATCAATAATAATTAAAATTATCCTTGAGAGACTAATGGGGCATGTTCTAGATGGTACAAGTATACATGAGATTTAGAAAAATAAGCTCACCGATCATGGCATGCAAATTCCCCAAGGGGGCTCAATTGCTCCTCCCTCTAGAGACAAAAAATAGAGTATCTACCAATTTTTACAAGCCAAAATTTTGGAGTCACAAAAAGAGTAAAAGTGACGCTACAAGGTCGCTCACGTTTATGCCCTTGATTTTTGAAAACTTTTGGATGGAGGGGGGTTTGCTTTGCATTTCCACCATGCATAATTTGCTAATTATGGCACCAACCCAAGCCTTTTACTTATATTTTGGATTTCATATGGGTAAACCATATGGCTACTCAGACTTCACCATCAATACAAGTGCGATCCCATATCAAATCCAAAATGCCACAGGTACTCATACTTTCCTTGCATGTATAGCCCCGATACTACGGGTACTCAGACTTCCCCGGTATTCATGGCTCAAAACCCAATCACGAAGATTTTCCTGTAAGAATGTCATCACTCAATTTATCATAGGGAAAAGCTTGTCCAATATCACCATAAGTAAAATAAAGATAAAGTAAAAATCTAAAAACAAAAACAACTAATCCACGCAAATCTGGGCACCATCAGAGAGCCCAAATATTACAACCCAATGGAAAAAGTAAAAATCATCCAAAAGAACATAAAAACATCAATAATACATGACCAAATCAAATCAATGCGGAGACAAGTACCCCCAACTAAAAAGCTAGCAATGACTTCACTACATAAACAATCAAGCGTAAAGAGAGATAAGGGTGCTCCATGAAATTGCATCAAGATCTACTCTCGCTCTCAGACACTGCATCATTACCTGTATCCTCAGGATCAGACCACTCGGCTGGGGCCTCATCATCACTTTCCATTTGGGAGAAAAGAAGTGTATCTTGGGGTTAAGACCTTTTAAGGCCCTTTACCCCCATCCACATCTTGCTAAAAATGTAATCTCTCTTCTTCTCCCTTCTACCATCTTCTCATGTGAAACTCAGATCTCTTGGTGCGACTCCACCAAGGATGAGTAGGCTATCTCAAGACTAGCAATGGTAGCTCTCTACTTCTAGTTGTCCTGCTAATACTTCTCATAATCAGAGCGGGACACATATGAGTGGAAAGTGGTGGAGGGATCTCCCAGCCGTGGGGAAAAACCCAACACGAGCTCCCTAATGGCTACAATATAAATAACAATATCCTCAAGAGGCCCAACTGCGAATGACCTATAAGACTCAGGCTCCTCACATATCAATTTTCCCAAGTCGATCTTCCACTTCTTGTTTTTTCTTGGTGTGCACTCACCTTAAATTTTTAGAGGATAGATGGGGGTGCCAGGTTGCACCCAAGTATCTCCAGGGTACTCGTCAACCCCAGCTTACGTACAAAACTCGGTAATCAAAGAGGTGAGAAAGAGGTGAATACCACCATAGTTCATGAAGAATTTCATATTTGAAACCTAAAGCTGACCAACACTTAAAGAAATGTCATCTAGAATGCAAGCAACCATCCGAGCTTGGAAATCTAGAACTGTTGTCAAGTGGGTGCAAGGGGAAACTCGGATATATAGGTATTCAACCAAATTCGAGCCTCGACAGTGAAGCCATTCATAGATATGTTCCTCTTGGTATTCACCCAAGAGACGTCTTTTTTTTGGACATAGTCTTTCTTCCAACTAGTTTCCCGACTTACACCCTTTTGCTTTGAACTAATCTATGTTTGCATTTGGGAGACCGTAGATGTCATTAATTTGCTCCTCCCTAAAGTCTACCTCCTTCCCCTCGAACCTGATAATCTTGATGGTTGAGTATAAGAAATATACTATGCTAGGGTTAGCGTAGAACTCCCAGACCTAGTGCTCATTTTCCTTGAAAGGATCTCGGGCGAAGCACCGTTATCTAGTGGCCATAAGTCTGTCATGAAATGCCAGATTCTTTTCCAACACTTTATCCAAGCATATTACTCTCTCTAGGAGTAGCTTTGTTCTCAAAAGAACACCATAATATAGTGTGTGGAACTCGGAGGCCATGAATTGGAATTAGTCTTAGTCTTTCATGATATGATGCTGAAAAACATGAGAACAATACAACAACATTAAACATCGACATTTACATGCATAAGATATGCCATGTTATTCACTAAAGCTCATGGGATAGTTATTTGGTTGTGTTTGGAAAAGAATTTGAATTGCAGAATTTTTGGCCCAGGCTATATTTCAGCCTCAGATGTAGTTGTCAAGCCTTATCCAGAATGTCCCTTTTTTCCATGGATTTGACCATTTCAGTGATAGTCCATCAAGCCATTGACGGTCCGTCAACATTCTCGACAACCTCCCTCAACTTTATCAGATTCTATTTTCCTGCATTTTTGTTCCTGCACACTTCAACAAACACATCAAATTGCACCAAAAAGGAACAAACAACTCTAATTACACTTACAACAACACATTGTGGTTGCCTCATACTAGCACTTGATTTACTATCATGGCACGACTTAGTTATCTCGATTACTCAAACTTCGTCAAGATAAACTGTACTTAAGAATTTAACTGAGTCCATTGGACTAATATATAGCTTGACTCATTGCATGTTGACTTTGAAGACACTTCCATCTTCATTTTCAAGCTCGACTACTCCATATGAGTAGACCTGAGTAACTTTAAATGGTCCAGACCACTAAGACCTAAGTTTACCTGGGAAGAGCTTCAGTTTGGAGTTGAAGAGTAATACCCAATGACCTTTCTGGAAATCCTTCTTTTTAATCCTGTGATTGTGGTATTTCTTCATTCTTTCTTTGTACAGGTCTGCTCTTTCATATGACCTGAGATGGAATTCAGCCATCTCATTCAGCTGCCCCAGTCTTAGTTCTGCTGCCTCCTTCCAATTCAGGTTTTACCTCTTGAGTTCCCACAAAGACTTGTGCTCTAGCTCAATCAGCAAATGACATAATTTTCCATAGACCAGCTGATACGAAGACATCCCAATGGGTGTCTTGAAAACTGTTTGATATGCCCACAAGGTATCATCGAGCTTTTGAGACCAATCCTGTCTACTTGCATTCACCGTTTTGGCTAGAATTTCCTTTATCTCCCAGTTTGAAATCTCCACTTGCCCACTGGTCAGTGGGTGGTATGGGGTTGCTACTTTATACTATTTCACCCTATATTTTTCCAATGCATCTCGAAATACTTTTTTGTAGAAATGGGATCCTCCGTCGCTTATAATGGTGTGTGGTACTCCAAAGTAACAGAAGATATTCTTCTTAAGAAAGGCAACCACTCTCTTTTCTTTATTGTCAGCAAAGGCAATGGCTTCCACCCATTTGGACACATAATGCATAGCAACCAGGACATACTTTAGCCCATAAGAGCTTACAAAGGGCCCCATGAAATCAATACCCCAGACGTCAAATAATTCGACCTCCATTATTTTTGTCATAGGCATCTCATGGTGTTTCAAGATTGACCCTTGTCTCTGACACTTGCCGCATCTTCTTACTAACTCATATGCATCCTTGAACAAGGTTGGACAATAATAGCCACTCTGCAACACTTTCTTTGTAGTACAATCACCTGGGGAAGCATGGCAGTCTTCCAGAATATTCCTCATGTCAACTTCTGGGATGCATCTTCTGATGATATTATCAGTACAACGCCTGAATAGATATGGCTCATCCCAGAAGTACCTTTTGGCATCATGGAGGAACTTCCTTTTCTGATGAAAGGAAAGATCCTCAGGAATAAGATCGCTTACCATATAGTTGGCAAAGTTCACGTTCCAAGGCACCCTTTTAAGCACAGAAGAAAGGATTTGCTCATCACGGAATGCATCATCAATTTCACATTTACCTGTGACTGATTGATTTCCTTCCATCCTGGATAGGTGGTATGCAACCTAATTTTCGTATCCTTTCCTATCTTTGACCTCAAATTCAAACTCTTCCAAAAGCAGCACCCATCTAATTAACCATGGTTTACCATCCTTCTTTTCCATCGAATATCTCAAGGCAGCGTGATCTGTATAAACCACCACCTTGGTTCCTAACAAGTAAGCATGGAACTTCTCAAATGTATAGATAACCGCGAGAAGTTCCTGCTCAATAACAGTATAATTCTTTTATACCCCATTCAATGTCTTGCTCGCATAGTAGATGGGGTGAAACAATTTTTCTTTCTTCTAGACAAGAACATCCCCAAGTTCAACTCCACTCGCATCGTTTATGATTTCAAATGGCATGGACCAGTCTGGAGCAACAATAACTGGGACAGCTACCAGTTTCTCTTTAAGGCATTCAAATGCCTTCCTACAATCATCATCAAATACAAACTTAGGCCTTATTTGTTTGCACTTAATGGAGGTCTGAATATGAATGGTTCAGACTTCAAACCATTAAGTGCATTTGTTTTTTATTAAGATTTTAGATCTTAATAGGTATGAATAGGTCTTAATCATTCAGATCTAGAACCAAGTCTTAATAGCTTTAAACAGATATTTTGGTGTTGGATAATATTCACCACTTTATTCATAATCAACAGTCACCACCACTAACTATCTCTGCCACTGCCACTATTGTCAACCACCACCATCAACCACCTCTACCATCACAACCACCATCGACAACAAATATCGCTACCAACTACTATTGTCAACCACTACCACACCTACTACCCCAATTATTCTAGTTATAGTCACCGCCACCACCATTATCATTAGTAACACCACCAATTCAACCACTACCATCGCTACAATTTATCTCTACTAACAACCATCTCTACCATCACAATAAATAACATCTCCAACTAGCACCAACACATTATCAACCATCATGAATTCATGTTTTGCCAATACAATCAACATCTCAAACTACTAACATCAAGCAACGTCACACCACCACCATCAACCACCACCATCATACAAGTCACTATAATACCAACTATCACAACTATCTCTACCAACATTATTAATCACTAACATCAATCATTGTCACCGCAACCGTCATTATAAACCATCTTCACTATCACTAACAAACATAAATGTTTTTTCTCAATCAATAATAATTTTTTGTATTAAATTACGTACTTTTCTAATATAATTAATTTTTTATTTCAATTATATTTTTTATTTTATTATATATTTACAACTAAATAAATTTTACACATTCAGAAGTTGAAAATATATAATCTTAATCATTCACTTTTCAGATCTAGAGATAATATCTTAATCATTCAGATATTTATTCGGATTCAGACATCTAAATCTTAAAAAAAGCAAGTGCGCCCTTAGCCTCCTTCTCCAAAATTGCAGCTCCAAAAATTTGCACAGTGAATCTATAATTTTGGAGAAGTCTTTAATAAATCGGCAGTAGAATCCCGCATAACCCAGGAAACTATGCACTCCCTTCACTGAGATAGGACGGGTAATTTCTCTATCACCTCTACCTTCGCTCAGTTAACCTCAATCCCATTGGCTAAAATACAATTTCCAAGCATAATTCCCTCCTTCAAGATGAAGTGGCATTTCTCCTAATTCAGCACAAGATTAAATTCTGCGTATCTCTTTAGTGCTCTACTCAAATTCACCAGACATAACTCAAACGAATCACCCATTATAGAAAAATCATCCATGAATACCTCTAAGGTGTCCTCCACAATGTTGGAGAAGATAGACGTCATGCACCGGTAGAATATGGCGGGTGCATTACATAAATCGAACAACATTCATTTGAATATAAACGTTCCATACGGGCATGTAAATATTGTTTTCTGCTGAACTTCCAGGGCAATCAAAATCTGATTGTATCCCGAATACCCATCTAAGGATCAATACCAACCCCTTCTTGCCATGTGATCCAGCACCTGATCCATGAAGGGCATTGGGAAGTGATCCTTCAATATCCATGAGTTTAACTTCCTATAGTACATACACACCTTCTATCCAGTCAGTGGTCTAAGAAAAATCACTTTATTCTTCTTATTAGCAACTACAGTTATGCCTCCTTTCTTGTTCACACGTTGCACGGGACTCACCCACTTGCCGTCGGAGATAGGGTACACTACCCCTGTGTCAAGACATTTGATAATCTCTTTTTTAACTATTTATTATATTGGTGGGTTTAATCTGTGTTGATGCTCAATAGTTGGTGTGCATTCTTCCTCAAGCTAAATTTTGTGGGTGCAGATACCGCGAAATGCTAATAATATCAGCAATCATCTACCCTATAGCCCTTTTGTATCTCCTAAGCACAAAGATAAAGGCTTTCACCTGTTTCTCACCTAAGTTTGCTGCAATGATCACAGGTAAGGTATTTCCACTACCTAGAAACACATACCGTAAATGGCCCGGCAGCTTTTTCAACTCCAACACTGATGGCTCTTTAATAGATGTCTTAGCCGGTGGTGTTGGACAATTTTTGAGATCCAAATACAGCTTTTTGGAAGCATATAAATATGATCCCATTCCCATCAGGGAATAAACTATCTCCTCATATTCTTTAATACCTTCACTATTAAAGTTCATCAACACCGCAGCCAAAGTTTTAATAGCAAATTTCTCCTCAATCAGTACCTCTTGCTCATTTTCATAATATACATCGAAATGGTGAATACACTTATCTTTTTGTGTTGCGTCATCAACTGGAAAACATCAAATTGAACTACCTCATCATTAAGCCTAAACTATAGCTCATTTTCCTGCAAGTCAATCAACATACTCCCAGCTGTAAAGAAAGTTCTACCCAAGATTATGGGTGCCTCGAAGTCTACCTCATAATCCAGGATCACAAAGTTGGCAGGGAAAATAAAACTGGCCAATTTCACAAGCACATCATATAATACACCAATTGGTTGCTTCACAGATCTGTCTGCCATCACAAGTATCATGTTAGTAGGCGGAGGATCTCCCAAACCTAACTTCTTATAAACTGCCAGTGGCATTAGATTAATACTTGCCCTAATATCACACAGGGCCTTCGCAAATTCCAGTGAACTAATAGTACACGGGATAGTAAATTCTCCAGGATCCATTTTCTTTTGCACTAAGGATCTTGTATAAATAGCACTACAATGGTGAAGATTGTCCACCAATTCGTAGCTCACCATCCTCTTCTTTGTGACAAGATCCTTTATAAATTTAGAGTAGCTAGACATTTGTTCCAGTGCCTCCACCAAAGGCACATTTACAGACAACTATTTTAGCATTACCATGAACTTGCTAAATTTCTTGTCATCTACCTATTTCTTTAATCGATAAGAAAATGGAGGAAGTGGCTTTGGTATTACCTTAACCACTGCTTCTCCATCATTTCTTTATTTTTATCTAACACATCAGCCTGCTAATTGTTAGATGGAATGCCATCATTATCCAGCTTTTTTGTATCCACTAGATGGTCTTCTTCTGCCTCCTCATCCTACTCAACCACATCATCAATTACAGGTTTACTCACAGAAGGTCTCGGTAATACTTTACCACGGTGGGTAGTAATTTCCATACAAGAACCATTATTCTAAGGGTTTTGCACTGTGTCATTCTATAATGTACCGTTTTTTCTCTAATTAAATGTCGCTAAAAGTTGGTCCATCTGCTGCTCCAGCTATTTTATGGAATTGAATGTGATTCAACTAACTGGCTCATAGATGATAAGTCACTCTACATCATTGCTACACCAGCATTAGTCAAATCCACCCCTTTTAGTAACTTTTTCATCATGTCCTCCATAGAAATCTTACCCAAACTAGTAGCAGCATTATCACGGTTTCCAGGAGGTACATATAATCCACTCCTATCGTTCTTATTTTTCTAGCTACCTTGGTTACTATCTCTGTAACCAACTTTATCATAGTAGTTCCAACCTTGATTCCCTTGGCTATTGCCTCAGAAACCCCCCTGATTATTCAAATAGTTAACCTCCTCCTCAAAATTAGATTCATCTCCCCTACTTAATGCTCACACATCCTTCACCTTTTCTATCTTTCACCGATAGCAAATGCTAAGTAAGAAAGTCCATATGGGTCTTCATATGGTCCATGTCTTGATCTCATTCTTCTTTTCTCCTATATTGTTCAGCTTTCATACCACTAGACACAGTGGGGCTTGCTACCACAAAATCCTTAGTATGCTAAGCTCTACTTGTCTTAGTCAATCTCTCCAACATATATGCAGCCTTAGTGAAAGAAAGCTCCATGAATTATCCCCTATAGCATTGCCCACGCTTGTCTTAGTTATGAAGTTTAAAGCTTTGTAGAATGTCTTCATCAAATGCTCATCGATTATCTTGTGATTAGGGCACTTTGTAAACTTCTTCTTCAATCTCATCTAGGTCTCATGGAGTGCTTCATTCAATAACTGTCTAAAGTCTCTAATCTTATCCCTTAACTGTAACATCCTAGAGGCAAAAAGAACCTTTCTAGGAAACCTTCTTTCAATTGCCTTTAGTTTATTATAGAATTGGGAGATAACTTATTCAACCATATTGTTGCTTCCCCAGACAGAGACAACGAGAATAACCGAAGACAAATTCTATTTTGTCTAACTCTAGGATTGTTGAAAGACTTCCAAATGTTGATAATGTTCACCAGATTCATATTTGAATCATTCCCTAGAAGTCCAAAAAACAACCCTTTGAGGTTTAGTAGCTATATCATAGTGCTTGTGATATTGAACTTTACTCTTGGTGCTAATAGTGGTGGAATAATTTCTCTTATAGCACCAGCCTCATCCAAATCAGTGTCATCTTCCGCATCAGCTGCAAACTACATAGCCGATTGGCGGTTTGCTCTTCCTCTAACTGGTCGATTCTTGTTCACTGGCGCAACTACATTCTCAGCATGCCTTCTATTTCCAGGCTCAATCATATCATCATATCCTAGGTCCTGCTCAACTAGTTTATGATCATGGTCTAGTTGACCATCATTTTGTTCATTTAATTGAGCTCTAGCTAAGGCGGCTAGTCTATCTGCTTCTTGCTGATCTTTCATTCTGCCAATTAATTAAGGTTTCGGATGATATGGTAATAATGGTTCTCCTGACCTCCTCGTACGTAGAATACAAAATAAAGATCCTATAACGAACAAAAATAACAAATAAAAGTAAAATTAGGAAACTTGACCAAATGTCAATTAACTCTCATAAACTTAATTGACAACTGTATTCCCTAGCAACGGTGCTAAAATTTTATATGCCCAAATTACAACTCTCGTTAGAAAGAGTAAGTAGTCATCTTCAAATATAGAACTCAACTAGGTTGGGGTCGAATCCCACAGGGAATACTATGTAAACTAAGTGTTATGATTATTAATGGATGGTTGATCGAAGATTTCAGAATAAAGGGGGGTTTGTTTGTTAACACTAAATAATGTTTGTAGTAAATTGTGTTCCAACTAATGAGTATACTTGCAAGGTTTGATTCAATGAGAATGGAGAAACTAAGATTATGTTCACCAAGATGTTACAGCAATCAAGGTTGTGAGTTATCCTGAATTCATATGTAACAAATTTCAATTGTAAGAATTATTGAACTCTAAAGTTCATCTATTCGTTTTTAAACCTTAATAGATGATTACCCTTTAATTATCTCAAACTTAAAGAATATATTACATATTCAATTGATTTCTCAAGTGGGTTAATCATATTATGGAATCAACCCTTATCCCAAAGGTTAAAGCCTATGAGATCCTTGTAAATCTCTTCTTTTCCTAACACAAACATTTCTACTCAAACAAGTGGTGTTCTTGGGATCACCCTTCAAGTTTGTAACAAAGAAAGATCATAATAATGAAGAGGAGTTTATACAATTGCAGTTAGTTACAGAACTCTGTAAATCTCACAACCTTAAACAACCAATCACATCAAGGCTCCCATAACCCTAGTTATGTGAGCTTTAGAAACACATCATAGAAGAAGAAGAAGATTCCATTGTATTTCTCATAGATAATTTAGGAAATTACTTACAAAAATATCCAAAGGATTGTTCTTGATCTCCTAATAAGAATAGTGAATAAAAATGTTCATATCCACAATACCAGTTATTTCTTAGAGAATTATAAACTACAAATTGCTCAAAAGTTGAAAAAGAGATAAAAGATAGATGAAAGATACCTAATCTAAACCTAGACTGGATATTTATATGTTTCCAGGTACTTGGGATTTAAAATTCAAACTTCAATATTGTCATGTAATAGTTGGCGGCCAAGTTGATGGCCCGTCAGTGTCCTGACGGTCCGTCACTTGGACCATCGTGGAGGATTCCAAAATGCTTCATTTTGTCTAAAGAGTGATGGTCAAGTTGATTGACCGTCAGTGGTCTAACGGTCCGTCACTTGGACTGTCTCTTGATCACTTGAGGGACCACTTTTGTTTTATACTGATGACTAGGTTGATGGCCCGTCAGAGGTCTGACAGTCCGTCACTTGGAACGTTACTTGGGTCATCCATTCTTTCCATTCTGCTTGGTTTTTACGAACACTCTGATGGTCCATCACATGGTTGACAGCCCATCAGTTTGGCCATCATTTCCTTTTTTGTTCCTATATTTTCCATTTTTTAAAATTATTTCTTCAGCTAAGTCCTTAATCCTGAAAACATTAAAACCCAGCATTAAATACACCATCGGTTGCTTAAAACTGCATAATTACTCCTTGGAAAAAATGTATAATGCTCAGTTCAAAGTCGGACATCACATACCTAGACAACTAGTGGAATTTAAAGGCATACTCTTTGATCGACATCTTCCTTTGTTTAAGATTAACAAACTCCTCTATGCTTCCCTCAACTCCTTAGGAAAGAAGCGGTCCAAAAAGTTATTAGAGAAAGTCTCCCACAATGATGACTCAATATCACGCCTTTCCCTATTTTATTTCTCATACCATTGGTACGCCACATCTTTAAGCTTATTAGCTGCAAAATCCACCCCTTCCACATTTTTGGCATGCATAATCCTTAATATCTTTTCCATCTCATCCAGAAAACCTTAAGGATCCTTCTCTACCTTAACACTAGTAAAGTTTGGAGGACACATCTTCATGAACTAGCCAACCCTTATGGCCTCAGGTGAAGTAATACCAGATGCACCATACTCATCCTAAGAAGCTACCAACTGAGCAATCATATGGATCGACTGACAAAACTCCGCAATCATTACAATAGACTAAGGAGGACTAGAAGAAACTAGTGGAACTCTAGAAATATCAGTGACTAGACCCCTAGACCAAGTATGGATCCCCTAAGTAGACCGTGTCCCATCAATATCATCCCCAGTTGGGACAAAGGAGTTTTCGTGAACTTCAGATCGTCGAGGTATAATCTAAAAAATGAAAAAACGAAATTAGAGAAGATTCCAGGGCTCAAACCTCAAGCTTGAAAATATAACACAAAGAAGAGAAATATTTCCTAAATTCCTTATAATTTATCCCTTATGAGTGTGGCATGCTAAACACCCTTAAAAGAGACTCTACTCGACATGGGTTTGTGGACTCCCAATTGACCATAAACCTAAAGCTCTGATACTAACTTGACATGAACAGAACCAGGGGCTTGTCGTAATGGTCACCCTAAGACCAACCAGTACCAAGGACCACCATTGTTACCCAACCCAACCTCCAAATATGTATACCCTAAGTCGGATGAATTTTGAACTTATAATAAGGTATCATTTAGTACAATTCCAAACTCTCTGATAGGTCTATAACTGTGGCTAACCCAAACAAGTCCAACCATCCATTACCAATTAACAACCATAACCAAACCAATATAAAAATCAAGTTCCTATTTATAACATAACATAAAAGGATAGAATAATCATAAATTCAGTCAAATGGTATCATCCCTAAAACCAATGTCAATACTAAGGTAGACACCAATACTGACACTGCTCACTCAAAACCATAGTAGTTCCACAAAGCCTCTAACCAAAAGATAAATAATATCCAGTTTGGACATGCCCCCAACCATAGCAAAAAAAAATATCCATAAAATAACCAAAGTATGAAAATATGTCCATTATATCAAATTGATCCTTTCGGAGTATGAAAGGTCACAAGTTCAATCCAATAGTTGTTCCCTAATTCGATCACTAAGTAGATGGAGTAGAATGGCTGGGTCCTGAATTACGTGTGGATACAGTCACCCAAAGATGGGTTAGGGGGTGAACGCTAGAAAGTAATCAGGATAAGGATAAAATAATGTCAAACTGTAAAACCAAGTAAACCAACCATATGCATTCACAACCATACATACATATATATAACCATGTTGGGAAAGGGAACCAGGTTTAGCATGCATTTAAAACCATTAACCTGGGTATGTGTAGTTTAACCATCATAATCCACCCACGGGCTATATGTGTCCAGTGTCACTCCCTGGACAGGCCCCGATGCATGTAACCGCATGAACTGGAGATACCATAGGAGTAGGGAATTCCCATATACCCTCCGTTCTCCATGATACATATATATAAGTGTTAGGGGATTCCCACATACCCCTCAAGTATATGGTCTCCATAAACGATCCTCATGTAGGCAAACATGAGTTTTTAGTGTCCTTCCATTGCACTCACACCTTCACGATTAGATATCATACCCCGCCATTGTTTCCTGATTAAAACCATTACCATACAACCAAACCACCAATTCTATTTATAATTAACCAAGTTTATAAGTAGTGGTATCGCCATACCGACTATAAATTGCAAGCAAGGTCCTTAATCATCCTTTTTAAAAAGAAGATATTCCCATTTACCCATTGATTACATTATTAAGTTGACATAGGGGAATCCCATGTACCCCACAAATGATCATTATTATGCTTGCTTAGGTAATTCCCTTGTACCCCACAAAGCTTTCAATTAGACCAACCATAACCACCAAGACCTTACCATTTAACCATTCCAAACCATTTATACCATTTAGGGGTCATTTGGTAGAGTGTATTGAAAAATATAATGCATGCATTAGTTAATGTGTACTACTAGTACCTTGTTTGGTACATCTTTTTTCCCATTAGTTATACACTCTATTGTGTATTGAAGTGTGTATTAGTAATACATTTCATATCCTATGTATTAGTAATATAAAGACTTTTAACACATACATTAACTTATTAAATGACCTTAACACCCCTCAATTTCCCTCTCAAAATATTTCACAATTTCTTTTCCCGCCATTTTAATTTTCATCAGTGAATCTTCTCAAAACATTTCACAATTTCTTTTCCCACCATTTTAATTTACAACAATGAATAGTTTTTTTAAATAACCGCAACATATTTTTTCTTTTCTTCAATAGTCTTTAAAAAAATTAGGAAAAATTCTTGAGACTATTCCTTAATTTTACATCTTGTATTTTATTTTTGTTTCGACTATGTTAATCGGTTGGCGTAACATTTCATGCACAAAGACGAAGGTCTTGCAATTAATCCTAAATCTCTATATACTAGTTCAACAATACTAATTATGCTTCAGATGACAAAAGAACTTTGTTGCAAAAAAAGTGTACAAAGTCAAAGAAGGGTATTTTTGTAAACAAACACTTCTTTTATATAAATTATGTAAGAGATATTATTTCTTATACATCAAACCAAACAATGTATAAGAAATAATACAAGCATAACTAATACAAGCATTACTAATGCAAGCATTACTAATATACTATATTTTGCGTTGTTCTTATATACTCTACCAAACGACCCCTTTGGGTTCCATTACCAAGTTATACCATGCATAGTTCAATGAAAGTCCAACAATTTAGCCAAAAAACAATCTCATGGACATTTTATTAAACATGTTGGGGGGATAGTATTTCCAAAGCCAAAGCCAAAACCATGTACCAATTAACCATTCCCTTGCAACAAATTGTTCAAACCACCATAATAATATTAAAACCATAAGTAAAAGACATGGGAAAACCATAACCAACCATTGCAACAAAAATCCCAACATATATTTGAAAACCCAAAACCATACAACATTTATTCCATGAAAACATTTCATAAACCATGCCTTTAGTTGGAACTATCAATGAGGAAGGAGTAGCATGCCTTAGATTATGATGATGACGAAGAGAAATCACCGTTGTAGGCCCCAAATTGATCCTATTGATGAAACCTTATCCTTATTTGACCCAAGAGACTTGAGAGAATTTGAGAGTGTTTAAGAGAGTTTGATTGATTACAAAAAGGTTAATTAAGACTCAAAAGGTGTTTTAAGTCATGGGGTCATAATAGGTTAAGAGGGGAATGTCCAAATTACCCCCAACTTAAACTACTTAAAATTCCCGCGGGATGGTATGACCACCCCATGCCAATTGTGCCCTTCCATATGAGTGGTATCCATCACTCAAATCCTAGGCCTTCCCTTAGACCCTAACCCTATCAAACATACGTCCATACAATCCAAACCATAAACTATATGATTAGTACCATGAAATCGTACCCTAGGAAGAATAGAATCACCTAGACTAAACTTAGGGCAACATACGATTGACACCTTACCATTAGTAACCTAACATACGACTTGTATGTTTCAACCATACCATGGAAAGAAACCATCCAACCCATAATGGTCAATATATGACCAAGACCAACCAAACCATACCCAACATAGGAAAAGTACAAAAAGTCATATGATGTTCAGAAGCCAAAAACTGAGAAATTTTCTAAAGGCCAAAACTCAGGGTGTTTCAGTCTCCTCTACTAGGATCGTTCTTCCTCGAATAACGGACAAGGTAGTACAAGCAATAATTACACCCCAACATAACCATTCTAACCTTTAACTAAGTTATAAAATAAAGATGAAAGGAAATTAACCTTTCTTTAACAAGTTAGAAAATAAAGATGTGATCAAGAACACATACCTTTCGCACGAATATCTAGAGCAGAAAACAAATGCGGATACTTGGACTTCATGTCCTCTTCCGCTTCCCAAGTAATTTATTCCACGATGTGGTTCATTCATAGAACCTTAACCGAAGCTATATCCTTGGTCCACAATCGATGAACCTTCCAAGCCAAGATCTCAATCGGGATCTTTTTATAAGACAGAGAATTTGAGATACCCAATCCTTCCAAAGGAACAACCGATGAAGGATCACCTATATACTTTCTCAACATAGAGACATAGAATACCGAATGAATAGTTTTCAAACTAGAACGCAACTCCAATTCATACGCCACATTACCAACCCTTCTCAAAACCATATAAGGACTTACATATCGGGGATTGAGCTTTCTTTTTTCTCAAACTGCATTGCTCCCTTTATAGGATACACTTTTAGGAAAACCCTATCCCCAACCTCAAATTCTAAATCCCTATGTCTTATATTCGCATAGGACTTTTGGCAACTTAAAAAGGCCTTAAGCCAATCCCGAATCACCTTCACCCTCTCCATAGTCTGATAAACCAAATCCAGGCAAAATATATCTACCACACCAAGATCAAATAGACCAATGGGAGATCTACACCTCCTACCATACAATGCATCAAAAGGGGTCATCGCAGTGCTAGAATAATAGCTATTGTTATAAGAAAACTCTATAAGAGGTAGATGCTTATGTTGTACCTAATTACCACCATAATCGATCACACATGCATGAAGCATATCTTCTAATGTTTGAATACTCCTTTATACTTGTCCATCTGTCTACGGGTGAAAAGCAGTACTCAAACTAACCTTTGTACCCAACCCCTTCAGGAATGATTGCCAAAAGTGAGATAAAAATTGCATACCACAATCAGAGATAATCGAAAAGGGTACCCCTTGCAGCTTCACAATCTCATGAAGATACAACCTCAAATAATACTAAGCCAAAAAGTTAGTCCTCACTGGCAAGAAGTTAGCCGACTTTGTAATCCTACCCACAATGACCCAAATTAAATCAAGTTGGTTTCAAGATTGAGGAAGACCTGTAATAAAATCCATGTTGATTACTTCCCATTTGCATTCGGGCAATTCAATTTCCTAATACAAGCCTCCAAGCCTCATGTTCTTAACTTTCACTTATTGGCACACTAAACACTTGGGCACAAAATCATCCACATCCCTCTTCATATAATTCCACCAATACATCTACTAGAGATCACGATGCATTTTATTCAAATTGGGATGAACAACATAGCTCGATTCATGTGCATCAGCCAATACCCTTTCTCATAAACTAACAATATTAGGAACACACAACCTCTTTTGGTACCTAAATGTACCATCACCACTGATCTCAAATACCATTACCTTTTTCCTACCTACATAACCCCTTAATTTTCATCAAGATAGGATCTAGAATTTTTTTCCCCTTAATCTCTACACCAAGAGACTAAAACAACCGAAAATATGGCCTTGCAAAAATGTTTGGTTCATTGGTAGTGGTCATGATATGTATATTGTGTTATATACTTGTAGTGTGTTGTTTCTAACTTGAGTAAAGATTTATTTGGTGTATGTTGAATTACTAACTTGTATCTATACTTACCTATCAAAGTGGGAGAGAATTGAGACACCTAGACATTGGACCATTTGGAAAACAACAACCTTTTTGTGTCTCAAGAGTAGATACGGTTGGGGTGCTTAAGCCATACCCTAGGTCACGACTTGGACCCTTCTCCCCCTTCTCTTTCATATACTAGACATTATTTTAGGGTAATGTACTTTAAACCATACCACAAGGAAATTCCTTGGTCGTAACCAATGCATACGAGTTGTATGCTACTCAACTGTATAGAGTAAAGTCTCAAACTGTGTGAACTATTTTGGTCATGGTGAAGCTCACAATTGGGGCATGAGTCGTACCCTTGGTTATAACACAAGGGTGCCCTTTCATACCTACAACAGTGTGGTTGACCTAAGAGAAGCCCAAGGTATAATTTAGGGCACCAGTCTTACCTTAGGTCATGATTGCCAAGTGAACCATAAGGGGGAGTCATACCCCTACACGTGTGGGCTTTTAAACTTTTAACTAAGAACCTTTTTGTAATTTTCCATTCTCAAAACCCTAAACCCTCTCACCATATAAGCCATTTTAGTCTCCTAAATCCTTTATTTACAAGACTCAAACATTCCTAAACACTCTAAAGGCTCTTGGAATAAATATTAGAGGCTAGGGTTTAGAGGTGCTCATCTAGTGGCAAGAAGGAGTGAAGATTATTAATGTGACATCTTGTTTAAGGTATGTATCTCTTCTCCTTTCTAAATAACTCTAAACATGTATTTCACACTTGAATTAGTAAGTGTACATGGTCGTTTTGGATCAAATGAAAAGGGTTTTGTTACTAACAATGAATAATGATGATTCATGCTTGTACTTGTGTTGATTCATGCATTTGATGGTAGATTGTATATAAGGGTGCTTGTTGTATGTTTTTTAACATGAGGATCTTGAGTAACCCTAGTCTTGATAATTTCTACCATGAAAATGAACTTGTCAAAGGTATGAACACCAGGTGTTTGTGAAAATGTCTAAGTGAAATGACTAGTTGTATGATTGACAATGTGTTAAGCTAGGGCAATGGACTAAATGAGTATGAATGATTGTTAAATGATATTGTGAAAGTATGTATTATGAAATGCATAACCTTATTGGTTAATAGTTAATGGGGGTGAAACCCTGGGCAAGATAATGAGCTTAAGTTATGTATTGAACCAAGTGGGGTAAAAATGCTATTAAACATTACTAATGAAAGTTGAATAGCTTGTGTAGGTCATGATGACCAGAACTTGAATTATGTGATGAAATGAGTTAAGGCATTGGCCTATTGAATGGTAGAGCAATGAAGGACCCTATGAGGGCCATATTATCATGTAAAGGGTTGGATTTAGCTAAGTGTGTTAAATCCCTTATGTGTGGAATTAAATGCATGTGAATGCTTGGTAAATGGTTGGTAAGGTCTTTGTTGGCCACATGTCACTGTTCCTAAAGTATAAACTCAAATTGTGTTTGAATAAAAGGTGTGTAGCAGATTAATAAGTATGAGTGTTTGTTGGTCGGAGTCTTGATTACCATAAAATAACTTGCATTATGTTATGAACTAAGTCCTTGGGCCTAACCATATGATAAATGGCCAAATGGGTCAGTAGAGATCATGTGATGGTCTATGGTGTTGATGTGTAACCTTGATGGCTTGAATGCCTCGAGATGGATTGAGTTCCTATGTGACAAATTGAATGGGTGCTAGTATGTGTTTAGTGATGTGCTGGTTTGTGGTCCAATTACACTTACCATATAAAGTGTGTTAGTTTGTGGCCCAACTCCGCTTACCATATAAGGCGTGTTGGTTTATGGTCCAAGTTCTCTTACCATATAAGGCATGTTGGTTTGTGTCCTAAGTCCGCTTACCATATAAGGTGTGTTGGTTTGTGGTCCAAGTCTGCTTACCATATAAGGCATGTTAGTTTGTGGTCCAAGTCTGCTTACCATATAAGGCGTGTTGGTTTGTGGTCCAAGTCCGCTTACTATATAAGTCGTGTTGGTTTGTGGTTCAAGTCCGCTTACCATGCAAGGTGTGTTGGTTTATGGTCCAAGTCCTCTTACCATAAAGGATGTGTCAGGTCGAGACTCATCTCCCCTTTTCTATTATAGCGTAAAGGATTCTATGTATCTAAAATATAAGGGTGGAGGGTTAGTAATCCTTCACCCTATGTCTCATGAATGAATGTATCATAAATGCATGTTATAATTTGTTTTATGATTTGACTTGTTATGTCGTTATATCTATATGTGTCTTCAATATGCCTCTTCTTATGTAAATGTGATTACCTATGATGGATTGGCATGGATTTGAACAAATGTACTATTTTATCCTTACCCTTGAGTTACATGCTGGCATTCCAACCGTTAATCATCCTCGGACGCTACGTCCCCACGCGACGTAGGGACTGGAGCTTCTTCTTCTCTTCCCACGCAGTGATTGGGTGATCAAAGTAGATCCTGCATTGACTTGATGTGGTGATCTTCCTTTCTTCGAAAGACATTCATCTCTTTGTCTCTTATGTTTAGACTTAGCTCTTTTGGACTTGGTTTGGCTATTGTTGGGGGCTTGTCTCGACATATACTTTTATTGACATTGGTTTTCTATAGAGGCATTGTGAATGGTTGTGGACTTGGGTTTATTATTTAGTTTGATGAACCTAGTGAAATGTATATACATATCCAAGCTATGACTTTTGTTATTGTTGTTTCCGCTACTTTATCTTGTGGATTGGAGTTCCTTCGACTCCTATGATATGATGAGGTATTTAGGTTGGATTATGGGGCGACCTCCAGCACATGTATGCTTGAGGTGCCCATACCATATGGCCCAAAGTTTGGGGTGTGTTACAGATGACTGAACCAATTCCTATACTAACGCACCACCATTATCAAAGTCTAAAAGGAGAACTCAAGATTATCCAAGCGGTGAATGTCTTTCACCAACTCCCATCTCTCCTTATCCACATGAGCTAAACTCCCTATAGACAACCTGCTAAGAGCATCAGTAATAACATTAGCCTTACCTGGATGGTAGTGAAGACTCATATCATAGTCCTTGAGAAGCTCAAGCGATATCCTCTCCCTAAGGTTAAGCTCTTTCTGAGTGAACACATATTGCAAACTTTTATGATCCGAGAAGATGTCCACATGCACTCCAGACAAACAGTGCCAGAAAATTTTCAACCCAAACACCATAGCAACAATTCTAGATCATGAGTTGGATAATTTCTTTCACGTACCTTCAACTGCCTAGAAGCATAGGCAATCACCTTACCATGCTGCATCAAAACATAGCCAAGTCCCACTCGGGATGCATCACAATAAACCACAAGCCCCTCTTTGCCTTCAGGCAAGGTCCAAACTAGAGCCAAAAATAGATTATCCTTCTTCTACTCAAAACTACCCTCACAAGCATCTGACGAAGAGAACATTACCTTATTTTGAGTCAACTTAGTCAATGAAGCTGCTATCGTTTAAAATCTCTCCCCAAACCTCCTATAGTACCCAGCCAAACCCAAGAAGCTCTGAATATCGGTTGGAGTCGTGGGTGTAGGCCACTTCTTACCCAGCACCACCTTTTGTGGATTTACCATGATCCCCTTACAAGAAACATTGGTACACCCTATAGGGAACACACTAGGATGGATGAACCCCTTATCTAAAAGATCCTTAGGTTGCTCTTTAATTCTCTCAACTCAGCCGGAGCAATTCTATAAGGAGGAATAGATATTGGATGAGTTTCTAAAACCAAATAAATCCCACACTCAATCTTCCTATCTAGAGGAACACTAGGAAGATCATCCGAAAAGACCTCAGGAAACTCATTCATCACCAGAACTGAATGTAAATAAGGAACTTTCGAGTTAGAGTCTTTAACCCAGACCAAATGATAGAGACACTCTTTAGATATTAACATCTAAGCTCTAAGATATGATATAAACTTCCCCTTAGGATGTAGGGAACCACTCTCCCATTCAATAACTTGTTCACTAGGGAACTTAACGACAACCTTATAGGTCTAACAATCTAAGGATGCATAGCATGAGTGTAACCAATTCATCCCCAAAATGAAATGAAATTCAATAATATCTAATTCAAACAAATCCATCAAAGTCTCCTTACAACCAACAGATACCACACACCCCCTATAGACTCTTTTAGCAACCACAGAGTCACCTATCGGGGTAGAAATAGAAAAAGGATCTGAAATAACCTTGGGATCAAAACCAAAATACACGGCCAAAAATGGAGTCAAATAAAAGAGAGTAGACCCCAGATTAAGTAAACAATACATGTTATGAGAAAAGAATTGTAATGTACCAGTCACGAAATCATGCATTGCCTCAAACTCCTGTTGGGATGCAAAAGCATATAACCTATTCTAGCCTATGCTGCTACCAGAAGAAGAAACAGATATAAAAGCAGTACCCATGGGTACAAAAGCATGTGAAGAGGCAACTGGAACCTTGCTCGCTCCCAAAGTAACCTAAACAACCGGATAATTTCGAAGAAAATGGCCTGGTTGACCACGTTTTAAGCTCCTATCCCTTCCTTCATCACAGAAACCCCAATGCAACTGACCACAGAACCTACAAGGAGGACATAATCAAGCCGACTAATCCCTACTATCCTAATATTGGGCACCCTGTTCCCTAAAGTTATCGCCAACCTGCTGACGCTTGTCGCCCAACTTCTTTGGTAAGGAGCACTAGTTGTAGGGAAAGAACTATAACTCCCCCACTTCTTTTTTGGCTGTTTATCACCATACTTACCACTTTGATATTATCCAACCTGCTCAGAGAACCTAAACTTCTTACCCTGCCATTCCCCTACCTCAGCCAGCTTCTTTTTTTTCTCCTTAACCTGTTGCAGAGAAACTACCAATCTAGATATATCTATGTCTTTGATCAGCAATACAATCTTGATTTCAAGGATCAACTCACGGGATAGTCCTAAAGCAAACTTTCCCATCCTAGCCCTTATATTAGACACCAATTCTGGAGCATACCTAGACAACTGGTAAAACTTCAAGGGATACTCCTTGACCGACATCTTTCCTTATTTTAAATTAAAAATTTCTCCACCTTTGCCTCCCTCAACTCCAAAGGAAAAAAGCAGTCCAGAATTCATTAGAGAAAGTCTTCCACAGAGATAATAGCTCAACATCATCCCTTACCAAATCCCATTCCTCATACCATTGGTACGCTATATCTTTTAGCTGATAGGTAACAATTCACCCCTTCCATATTTATGGCCTACATAACCCTGAAGATATTTTCTATCTCATCTAGAAAACCCTGAGGATCCTCCTCCACCTCAACACTAGTAAAATTTAGAGGACTCAACCTCATAAATTGGTCAATCCTTGTGGACTTATAAGATGCAATACCAAATGCACCATTCTGATCTTAAGAAGCTACCAACTTAGCAATCAAATGGATCAACTGGTAAAACTTTATGTTCATTACATCTGCCTAAGGAGTCTGGGGAGGACTTGAAGAAATTGGTGGAACTCTAAAAATATCATGGACTGGACCCCTAGACCGAGTATAGATCCTATGAGAAGAGCGTGTACCATCAATATCATCCCCAGTTGGGATAATAGAGTTTTCCTGAACTTTAGATCATCGAGGCATGATCTGAAAATCAAACAAATGGAATTAGAGGAGATTATAAGACTTAGACTCCAATCTTGAATATAGAACACAAAGAGAAAGGAACATTCCTAAATGCCTTGTAGCCTCTCTCTTATGAGTGTGGCACGCTACACACCCTTAAAAGAGTCTCTACTCGACACGGGTTTGAGGACTCCCAATTGACCATGAACCTAAAGCTCTGATACCAACTTGACATGACCCAAACTGGGGCCTTTTCGTAATGGGAATTCCAGGTCCAACAAGGAGCGGGGACCACCCACGTTACCCAACCTAAACTCCAAACACATACACTGAGTCAGATGAATTTTGAATATATAACAAGATAGAGTTTTTCAATATTCCAGATTCTCAGATAGGTTCATAATCATGACCAACCCAACCAAGTCTAACCATCTAATAACCAACCAATAACCATACCAAAATAATAACCAAGTACAAGTCCATAACATAAAAAGATGGAAAAATTATAAATACAGTCAAACAGTATCAGCCCCAAGACCAATGACAATACTAAGGCTGACATCACTGCTGAAATTTCCCATACCAACCCATAGTAGTCCCACAAAGCCTCTAACCAAAAGTAAAACAATATTTGATTGGTACATGCCCCCAACCATACCCAAAACCAATATTTATGAAATACCAAAGTATGTTAAAACATCTATGACATGAAATGGAGCCTTCTAGAATTTTGAAGCTCACCACTTTAATCTAACTGAGCTGATCCCGAATCTGCTCACTAAGAAGGACGAGTAGAATGGTTGGTTCCTTTATCACGTGGGGATACAGCCACCTAAAGATGGGTTAGTAGGTGAGCACTAGTATACACTCAAGATTAGGATAAAATAATGAAAACCTTTAAAACCAAGTAAACCAACCATATGTGTTCACAACCATACATACACATATATAACCATACTGGGAAAGAGAACCGGATTAACATACCTTTAAAACCATTAACCTAGGTATGTATAGCTTAACCATCCTAGAATCATCCACAGGCTATATGGGTTCAGTGTAACCCCCTAAACAGGCCTCAATATATGTAGTTGCACGAATCGGAGATACCATAGGAGTAGGGGTTTCCTGAGTACCCTTCACTCTCCATGATACATATGAACAAATGTACTTAGGGGATTCCTATGTACCCGGTAAGTATCATCTATGGTCGCCATGACTAATCCTTATGTCGACAAATATGAGTGTCTAGTGTCCATTCATTGGACTCACACCTGCATGGTTAGATATCACACCCCGCCATTATTACCTAATTAAAACCATTACCAAATAACCAAACTACCAATTCTATTTATTATTAACCAAGGATATAAGTAGTGGAATCGTTATACTGACTATAGCTTGCAACCAATTTCCTTAGCCATTCTTTTTAAGAAGAAGGGATTCCCATGTGCGCATAGATTACATTATTGACTTGACTTGAGGAAATCCCATGTACCCCATAAGTGATCATTATTATGCTTGCATGGGAGATTCCCCTGTACCCTACAAGTTTTTTAATTAGACCAACCATAACCATCAAGACATTACCATTTAACCATTCCAAACCATTTATACCATTTAGGGTTCCATTACTAAGTTATACCATGTATAGTTCAATGAAAGTCTAAAAATTTAGCCAAGAACATTCTCATAGGTATTTTATCAAACATGTCGGGGGCATAGTGTTTCCAAAGAAAAACCATGTACCAATTAACCATTCTCGTGCAACCAATTGTTCAAACCACCATAATAATATGAAAACCATAAGTAAAAGACATAGGAAAACCATAACCAACCATTGAAATCAAAACCCCTTTATATATTTTAAATTCCAAAACCATACAACATTTATGCCATGAAAACAATACATAAATCATGCCTTTAGTTGGAACTAACAATGAGGGAGGAGTAACATGCCTTAGATTACAAAGATGACTGAGAGAAAACACCCTCATAAGCCCTAAATTGATCCTATTGATGAAACCCTAGCCTTCCTTAACCCAAGATCCTTGAGAGAATTTAAGAGTGTTTAAGAGTGTTTGACTGGTTGAAAATAGGTTAATAAATCCCAAAAAGGTGTTTTAAGCCATGGGGTCATAATAGGTTAAGAGGGGAAATGTCCAGATTACCTCTAACTTAAACTGCTTAAAATTCCCGCAGGATGGTATGACCACCCCATACCAATCATACCCTTCCATATGAGTGGTACCCATCACTCTTGCCCTAGGCCTCTCCTTAGACCCCAACACTATCCAACATACTACCACCCAAGCCAAACCATGCCCAACCATATAATTAGTACTAAGAAATTGTACCCTAGGTAGAATAGAATCACCTAAACTAAACTTAGGGTAATATATAATTGACACTTTACCATTCGTACCCTAACATATGACTTGTATATTCCAATCGTACCTTGGATAGAAACCATCCAACCCATACTGGTCATTATACGACCAAGACCAACCAAACTATACCCCATTAAATAAGAAGTACCCCAAGTCGTATGATCTTCAGAAGCCAAAAACTAAGAAATTCTCTAAGGATCAAAAACCATAGTGTTTTACTCTATTATGGCTAGAAGAGTTTATTGAGGTTGTGTGATATCGGTCTATGTTAGAGAGACCTTGGTAGATCTAATAAACTTGGATATGTTAGATTTTAATGTGATTTTGGGGATGGATTGGCAGTATTTGTGCTATGCGTCTCTTGATTATTGGACCCGAAGGGTCAGTTTCCATTTCCCTAATGAGTCGGTGATCAAGTGGGAAGGTAGTTCCCTAGTACCTAAGGGACGGTTCATCTCGTATCTTAGAGCCAAAAAATTGGTTTCTAAAGGGTTCCTCTATCACTTAGTGTATATTACGGATTATAGAGCCAAAGGCCCTTCTTTGTAGACTGTCCCTATGGTCTGCAAATTTTTCAAGGTGTTCCCTGATGATCCTCCTGGTATTCCTCCCAATAGGGAAATTAATTTTGGGATTGATCTTCCTCTGGACACTTGTCCTATCTCTACTCCTCCTTATAAAATTGCTATAGCCGAGTTGAAAGAACCCAAAGAGCAGTTCAAATATCTTCTTGGCAAGGGTTTATTCACCTCAGTGTGTCTCTGTGGGGTGCTCTTATTCTTTTTTTACATAATAAGGATGGTTTCCTTTGAATCTATTTCGATTACCGCCAATTGAATAAGGTGACCATGAAGAATAAGTATCTTCTTTCAAGGATTGATGATATGTTTGATCAGCGTCTGGGTGTTAAGTTCTTTTCTAAGATTAACCTTCAATCTGGGTACCATCATTTGAACATTAGGGAGGTAGATATCCCTAAAACTGCTTTCTGAACTCGGTATGGTCATTGTGAGTATTTAGTGATGTCCTTTAGTATGACTAATGCTCTTGCATCATTTATGGATCTTATAAATAAGGCTTTCTATTAGTTCTTGGATTTGTTTATGGTTGTCTTTATCGATGATATTTTGGTATACTCTAAAAGTGAGGTAGATTATACCGATCACCTCCTCCTTGTGTTACAAAACTTGAAAGATCGATGGTTGTATGTGAAATTTTCTAAGTGTGAGTTTTAGTTAAATATTGTGACTTATCTAAGACATGTTTTTTCTAGTAAAGGGATCACGATGGATCCACAAAAGGTTGCAGTGGTTAAGAAGTGGCCTAGACCTATGACTCTAATAGACATTCAGAGCTTCTTAGGTTTAGCTGGTTATTATAGAATGTTTGTGGAGAGTTTATCATCTATTGCTACCCCACTGACTAAGTTAACTCAAAATAAGGTAAAATTCTTGTAGTTTGATACTTGCAAGGGTAAATTTAAGAAGCTGAAGGATAAGTTGACTTTGGCTCTGGTCTTGACTTAGCCTGATTTCACTGATGGTTTTGTTGTATATTACGATACATCTAGAGTAGGGCTGGGTTGTGTGTTGATTCGTCATGGAAAGGTGGTTCATATGCTTCTAGAAAGTTGAAAGCTCATGAGAAGAATTATCTAATCTATGATTTAGAATTGTTGGTTGTGGTGTTTTCATTAAAGATCTGGCGGCATTATTTGTATAGGGTCCATATTGATATTTATTCTAATCATAAGAGCTTGGAATATGTCTTCACTCAAAAAGATCTAAATCTCAGGAAAATGAGGTTTACTTTAGTTGCTAAAATACTATGACATAAGTCTTCACTATCATCCAGGTAAAGCTAACGTATGTGTTGATGCTCTTAGCAGGTTGTCCATGGGAAGTTTATCTCATATGGACCAAGAGAAACAGTACTTGGTGAAGGATATTCACTCTTTGGCTAATCTTATAGTTTGTATTTTGGACTCTGAAAATAGTGGTGTGGTTGTTCAAGAGGTGGCGAAGTCATTTCTTGGTGCTGAAGTAAAAGTGAAATAGATATTGGATCCCATTTTGATGCAAATCAAGAATGATGTAGGTAGGCAGAAGGTGATGATTTTTGAGATTAGTGGTGATGGTATCTTAAGGTATCAAGGTATATTATATGTTCCTTGTGTTGATAGGTTCTGAGGAAGGATTTTGGTCGAAGATCATGAGTCGCATTACATTATTTATCCTAGTTTAATGAAAATGTCTCATGATATTAAGGAGATTTATTGGTGAAATAGTATAAAGCGATATATGGACAATTTTGTGGCTAAGTGCATAATGTGTCAGCAAGTGAAGGTGGAGCACTTGAGGCTCGGTGGGTTAACTCAAGAGATGGAGCTGTTGGTATGGAATTTGGAGATAATTAATATGAATTTTGTTACCGGTCTTTTGTGATCTCGCTAGTAGTTTGACTTGATTTAGGTCAATGTGGATAGGATGACTAAAGTGCTCACTTCTTGCTAGTGAGGACTAATTACTCTTGTAAAGATTATTTCAGGTTGTTTATTGAGGATATCATAAAGTTTACTTTAGTTTCCATCTTATCTGATTGGGGTACCCAGTTCTCATCTCACTTTTGGAGGTCGTTCCAGTGAGGCATTGGTACTAAGGTATCCCTTAGTACCACTTTACACCCATAGATAGATGGGTAAGCAGAAAGGACAATTTTGGTTTTGGAAGATATGCTCCAGGCTTGTGTATTTTATTCTAGTGGTAGTTTGGTTGACCACTTGCCTCTTATAGAACTTTCTTAAAATAATAGCTATCACTCTAGCATTGGTATGGCTCTATTCGAGGATCTACAATGTAGGGGGTGTAGGTCTACTATTGGGTTATTTGTGGTTGGTGAGAATAAGTTGTTAGGACCTAATTTGGTTCACCAAGCCATGGAGAAGGTGAAGGTGATTTCGGATAGACTTAAGGCTGCCCAAAGTCGTTAAAAGTCCTACGCGGAAGTAAGGATAAGGGAGTTAGAGTTCAGTGTTGGTGATTGGGTGTTCTTAAAGTTGTCTCCCATGAAGGAAGAGATATGGTCAGGTAATAAGGGAAAGCTATGTCCCTATTATGTTGGTCCATACTTGGTTTTGAAGAGGGATGGTAATGTTGCATATGAATTGGAGTTTCCTCCCTCTTGAGCTCCATTCATCTAGTGTTTCATGTTTCAATGTTGAGAAAGTGAATGGGTGATCCTTCAATGGTTGTTCCTTTATAAGAGGTGGGTATTTTAGATTCCTTGTCTTATCAGGAAGTCCCGCTTGAGATTTTTGATCGGCAAGTTTGTTGTTTATGAACTAGGGATGTGGCATCGGTAAAGGTTCTTTGGAGGAACCAAAGAGTTGAGGAAGCTATGTGGGAAGCCGAGGAGGACATATAGTCCAAGTATTCATTCTCTTTCCCCATTTTGGATAGTCGTGCTTGAGGTATTCATATTCCTTAACATCTTTATTTTTTGTCTTTGTTAAAGGTAATTGTGATTGTGTGAAGTCAAATCATGCTAATAAATGCCTTGTCCTGTTATTATAGAATGAATGATCCGAATGGGGGGAGTATGTATTGCCCCATATTTTGTCCTTGAAAATTTTTGAAATTGTATCCTCACTGTCCTGATTATGACTCCCTTGATGAGTTGTAGGATGTTTTGATGGGTCGTAGGGACTCGGTCGCAACTTAATCGGAACAAGTGGCTTAGTATTCTGCTCTGAGTACAAGTGACTCTCAACTAGTCATCAATACTTTTTACGAGTTGTAAGGGCCAAGTCGTAAGGTGTCCAAAGAGTTTGGCCCAAGACATTGTCTTTATTATGACTTGAGGCCATGAGTCATAAAGACTCATGATGAGTCGCTATGTCCCTGATGAGTGGTGAATTTACCACTCATTTGCACTCAACATTAGTGCATATTACCATGTTTTGAATAAGTAAATGAGATATAATTGTGATTAAATGCACTAATATCCACATTATGCAGGCACATAGGTAATGGGATGATAATCTGTGGATACGAGCTAAATAAGATCAAAAGAAGGAAAGAAGTGCAATTTAAAGACCTAGAGCAGAACATAGCATCAGTTACTACGATCGCGGTTCGAGGACTGTAATCATGGGCAGTCAAGAAGGCCAACATACTGAGATCATGTGGTTTTGACCGCAGTCGCGGTAGCTGCGAACGTGGACAACTCTCATGATCGTGACCTAGCGAAAAATACAGCCCAAGGAAAGGAACATAAATGCACTCATGATAGTTCCCAAGCGTACACGCAATTGTACATGGTCTATCAAGTAATATAGTGGCCTTAAAGAAAGCCGAATATAGATACCACAGGGACTTGTTCCAACAACTATCAACTTTCAGTTCTCTTATTAAGATTAACTTGATGCAAAGTAACCAAAAAGAGTTTGTAATTGGTAAACTATAAATAAAGTGAGCAATGCATAAAATAAAAGACCTGATACAATCAATAGAGTAAAGCCCAGGGTTAAAGCACGTCAAACAATCATACTATGCTAGTGAACTTCATTCGTTGAATCGTTTATCTTGGTTGTTGATTCATAGGGTTTATCACATGATCATGGTCTCCTGGACTCTAATCTTCCACTTAAATTGGAAATTACAACTACATCATTGAGCGGGGATGCAATAATCCAATTTGTTGCATAAAGATATCATCCTATTCTAGGTACATCCCATGCTAATTCAAATCCCTTATTTCATAAAGGAATATGAACCATATTTTGTTTATCCCCTTGGTCTATCTTCTAATTCCACCTATCAGGATCATAAGGTCGATAATATGTGTATTCTAAGGTTAACTACTTCTTAAAATAATTATAACAATGATAAGCAAACAACCACATACGATAAGCAAACCAAACGAAATCAATTCAAAATGATAGTAGTCATATTCTTGGCTTTAACCCCAAAAAGGGGGCTTTTAGCCACTAATAGTCATAACCGTAATCAATATTCTTGAATACGTGATTAAAACCATTAAAGATCTAAATTAAAGAATGTAAAACCTAATAGAGAAGTTGCAGCAACCTCTTATATTGTTCCAAGACGTCACAAGCTGATTATAATGTGTTTAATGTGATGTATTTATAGTTGGAGGAAAGACTAAGTAGAGTTGGAGTGTAGGATGTCATGTACTTTTAAGCACCATACTAAAGCAAGTGGCGCAGGCTGATTACCTGTAATACCCCGAACTATCTTTAAGTCAAATCTAATCTCCTGAAGAGTTAGTGATGACTTCCTAAATGATTAATGTTTAAATCATATAAAATTTTCCCAATTTAAACTTTTTATCATGTGGGAAATTGAATTATATTTCAAAAAATACCAATTTCATTCAAATCCAGTATCGGAGTAAGAAATTATTTACATTTTACAGAGAACTGTCGGAACCGTACAGAAGCGACGGTCAGGCCAACGGACCGTTGATCTAGCGACGAACCGCTGAGATAGCGATGGACCATCGCCCAAGCCGTCGTGACTAAGGTAGTTAACTTGTCTTCTAGCTAAGTTCAACGGTCAGGACCGACGAACCGTAGATATAGCTATGGACCATCGCCTAAACCATTGCTAACGAGGCAAAAAGTTTAGGTTCTGGCCAAGTACGATGGGATGGACCGACGGACCGTCAAGCCAGCAACGGACCATCACCCAAACCATCGCCATTTTCCCAAAATATTTCTAAAGAGGCAAAAAGTTTAGGTTCTGGCCAAGTACGATGGGATAGACCGACAGACCGTCAAGCCGGCGACGGACCATCGCCCAAACCGTCGCCATTTTCGATCAGCAATTTTAAATTATTTTTAAACGAGTATTTGGGTCTTCTTCCACCCGTTTTAACCCCAAATTATACCAGAGCTCATAACTTCATTATTCATCCACAACACCAAATTAGGGTTTCTCTCAAAGATCAATCCCCAAGAACAAGAAAACCTAGGTTTCTAATCCTAAGTCAAGAATTCAAGCTTTTCTCCACCAATCTTCAAGAAATCATCCACCCAGGTATGTCAAGTATTGATTCATGGGTCCCTTTCACCCATGGATCTCAAGAATCTCTATTCAAAATTAAAGATTTGTGTATTTATGAATGTTCATAAATTAGTTGAATTGAAATTCATGTCCATGTTGTTGTGGGGTTTTGATTCATGTTTTAAATTACATGTTCCAATGATTGATCCTAGTATGTGATGATTTGCATAATATTCATGATAAACCCTTCAAATTGAAAATTTAACTATGCAACCATGATAATTAGATGCATTGATGATGGTATAACCAAAGTATGCTCCCCATGTGTTTAATTAAATGCCTATGTGGAGGAAAAAGTTTCATTATGGTATGATAGTGTGAAATCCCCATTCATATACAAGTTAATGCATGGAAAGTGTTTGATGAAATATCTTAGTCAATGAATTATGGATATATGTATAACCATTGTTGTGTTTTCAAACTTGTGCCATGAATTACTTTTATGCTATCGAGTCTTGGGGGTATTTATACCCGACAATTTAGATGTGTGCCTAGAGCCAGTGTAAGTTTTCAAGATACTATTAGTCAAGCCATGTTCAGTAGAATTCTGTCAGTCTCATGACTCAGGAAAACTCAATAATATCAGTATTCTTAGTAATCTCAGTCAGTAATCACATCTTAGTAATATTTTTTCAGTCAACGAAACTCAGTAAACTCAGTCCAGTCAGTTCAATATAATTAATTCAGTGTCTAATCATATGGGAGTAGGATTCAGCACCGAGTAATCCCAAGGATAGGAACTCACCTACGAGTAGAGGGTGTGATTCTTACAAAAAATCCTTATGATCTAGAACTACGTAGATAGCGTAGGCTGAGACATCTAACCTGTTAGATGAGGGTTGATGAGGTGACTTGACCTGTTAGATGAGGGTCCCACTGTTCTCCTTAGAGTACCTATTAGATAAGGGATTACTCATAGTTTGTCCTTACCAGTGGCACGGTATTGACACCCTTCTAATTGGGGTTACAGATTAGACCCCAACTCAATTATATTATCTCATTTGGGGCATGTCAATTAGATGACTACTTCCCACAGTTATAGTCTCAGTCTCAGTCTCAGCTCAGTCTCAGTAATAGAACTCAAATAGTTCTACAAAATTTAGGACTGTCAGATATAGTCACCAGCTCAGTATGGAACTCATCTAGTTCCATCAGAAACAGAACTGTCAGACACAGTTATTCAGACAATAGTATATCAGTTATACAAAACTTATGTTATCAGTATTCAGATTCAGTGATGTTATGATCTTAGTTACAGTTCATGTATTCATGCATGTATTCTCACATTCATGTTATTCAGTCAGTTAGTATTGTTTATGCATATAAACCCCTTGCATTTAACCTACCTCACTTTTATACCAATACATTTAATTGTACTAACACATCTGCACTATGGTGTTTTATACCATAGGTTCAGAAGTACGAGATCCAGAGCAGCCTTAGTAGATCAGACGTTCAACAGATAGACTAGCACTGAGCCCTCATCATTCAAGGATGTTATTATTTGATTATTTCATTCTTTCAGTACTTAATTTATTTCAGCAGTTGGAGTTAGTTGGGGACATGTCCCATCAACTCCTCATTTAGAAAGTTTAGAGGCTTCCAGACTATAGCATGTTCAGACAGTTATTTCAGTTTTATTTTGGTATTGATATACTGTATTTCCAGATGTTATGTTTTATTAGATATTTTAAACTTATGTCCTTTCAGCCTTTTTCTGCATTTATACAGTATATTATGCAGTGCCCAGTTACAGATATCAGTCATGGGTTAGTTTGTGGTCCTTCGGGGTCATGAGCACTGTATAGCATTCCTAGTACCAGATTTGGGGCGTTACATTACCACTGAGATTGAATGGGCATCGCGGTCACTACACCATTACTACAAAGCAGGCGATGCGGTCACTACTGCACCGCTACAAGGCAGGCAACGCGGGCATATCGCATAAGCTTACTAGAAATTGCATCCAATATTTTGTCTAAGTGTTCAACGTCTCTCTTTCCTTGTGATGTTATTTTGCCTTCAATTCAAGCACTTTCCACATCAAATTATCATCAAATTTAACTCATTAATCATCTTACCACACAAAACACTAATCATTAGAGTTTAACACAACACAACGTCAAGAACTACAAGCTAGAAACTCAAACGAAGCACTAGTCTTGACCACATTAGACTTTAACTTATTGTTGACTCTTGTCTTATTTTAATTGAACTATGAACACTCTAAACAAGTTGTTCCATACATAATTACCCAATAAAACCAATCGTAAATTATTTGACACATTAGAATACATTAAGATCAACTAGAACGACAACTAGCTCAAGCTAGTTAAACTAGTTTTCTCGTCTAGACTCTAAATGATCGATTTGAACCCAAACTTATTTGAAAACAATTTTAAACACATAAAGCACATGAATTATCCTCAAAATAAGGCAAAATAATCTAGAATAGAAATACTAGAGTGCATAAATACACCCATCATCAACGCACCTGATCCCAAATATCCTCATATAGACTCAAACCCTATCCCTTTGAAATCATCTATCAATTCCCAATTATTAATACTTTGATACTCCTTAATTTCTATTTTTGGAGGATAAAATATTGTATTAATTTTGGGTGAATAATTCATTGGAGTAGATCCCAAATGAAGGATTAGCTAACTACCATTGAAGATTTGTGGATGTTCAAAGTTTGAAGTAACATTCACTTAGTCTTTCATAAATATAATCAATGGAGATTATTGGGTACATATTTATTACTATTTTTTATGTGTAGATAGTTCTTCCTCTTAGTATTATGCTAGATTAGGGTGTAATTACGTGTGGGATGTGATTTACTTATGCATTTACTAGTTTGTGATGTTGGGTTCTATTATTGTTTGATTAAAGTGGTTGGGATTTGTGGTTGAAAGGCACAAATACCCAAAAATGGGTTTGTGGGTGAAAATACCAAGCTCTTGAAAGCCTAAACCATCCTTGAGAGAGGGGTTTGGGCAAATATTTGAAACCCACACCATTCTTGAAAGAGAGATGTGGGAACTGAGGAAATAATAGATAATTATTGGGTTTAGTTTGCTAATTTTCACTATCTTAGACATAAGTGTGATTGTGCGGTTGACTATACTTTGGACATTATTCTATAAATAGGGGTGTCTAATTGAGGTATTAGGCGGTTTCAATTGACGCACTTGTTAGGTACTCGAAAGGGTGAAGAGTGACACCCTTGAGATTTTGTTGATCAACTAGCCTCAAGGACTTCCAACCTATCCTACCACATCAATAGCATTTAGAATTTGCATCAAGTCATCACACTCTCATGCATTATTTGCCCCTAAAAAGGCATAATTCCAAGATCCGCTCTTAGTTTATTAAACTCTAATTATTCATAACCCCAAAATAATACTAGAAAATCCCAAAAAAAGAAATTTTAGTTGTGACACCTTTCAAACCCCCCTATTTTTACATTCTTCTACTCTAGGTTTGAATTTTAGCGAGTATCTATTATTTTGAGCTAACTTGATCACCATTCGCATTGTTCCTCATGGATTCGACCCCGACTTAAAGTTTGGTAAATATATTAACGATGACCACCTGGTACTTAAATTGAAGTGTAAGTTGAGCATTATCAGTCCCAATCGTAGGGTGTCCAGTATGTTAAAGCTCTGTACCAAAATAAGTTTTTTTTTAAATGAATTCACCAAAGTAATATGTTTTATTAAAACTTTACCAAACTAGTATGAACATTGTTCCCAATAACATATTATTCTTTAAAAAAAGTTTACGGACCAAAAAAAGTAGTGGATGATGTTAAAATAGGAATCGTTACTGTTAGTAATATTTTTGACATAAAATGTTATGATTAGTAATGTTTTTGACATAAAACATTATTGTGAGTAACGAAACTCTGCAACTCTGCCACATCAAAATCTTTGTATAAATCTGATGTTAAATTCATTACTGCCAATTATGTTTTATCTTTAAAACGCTACTCTGAGTAACAATACTATCAAATTAACTCAAAACTCTATGGCGTCAGAGTTTTGAGTTGCTTGGAGTAATGTTTTAAAGCTAAAACCTAACTAACAGTAATGAATTTAACATCAGATTTGTACAAAGATTCTAATGTGAAAGAGTTGCAGAGTCTCGTTACGTACAGTAATGTTTTGTGTCAAAAATATTACTGCCTATAACATTTTATGTCAAAAATATTACTGACAGTAACGATTCCTATTTTAACATCATCCATAGCTTTTTTGGGTACGTTAACTTTTTTAAAGCAGAATACGTTACTGGGAATAAAATTTATACTAGTTTGTTAAAGTTTCACAAAACATATTAATTTGGTGAATTCATTTAAAAAATGACTTATTTTGGTCTAGATTTGTTGATGTCTTGAGTATGAGAAGTAGTTACGAGTCATTAAGTGTGTTTACAATTCGGTGGTATGAATCATAGATAGACCAGTACGGGGCCATAGTGGTTCTGTCTTGACTATAACTCCTTGTCATGAGTTATAATGTATCCTTATGAGTCGTATAGACCTATAGTCACTGACAACTATATTTCATCTTTTTAATTTGAGTGAACTTTGGAAAATTCCCTCCTTGTCCAATTAAAACCCCACGTCCATAAAGCACTTAAGGGGGTGATATTTCATCCTGAACGTACTCAAACACTTCCTAAGCTTTCTTGAATTCTCTCAAGCATCCATACTTAGGGTTTCCAAGGAGTAGGTTATCCAAGGGCTTAAGGGTTGAATTCCTTCTGTGAAACTTGGTATTTCAGGCATGTTACTCTTCCCTCATTGATAATTTGTTAAAACACATGTTCTAAAGTATTGTTCAGTAGATATTAATGATTAGTTTGAAACAACGGTTGAGAGTTTTGAATATTTATGGATGGAACAATGTTTCTCATGATTTACATGTGATTAATCATGCTTTAATTATGGTTTTGAACTTGTGGGTGCATGGGTTTGGTGAATAAACTAGGGAATTATGAGTTTCCCCAATCTTGTGACTTTTGTAGTGGTTATGACCCCAACCCCATATTGTGAACTTGATTTTAGTTATTGAAAATATGGGAATTTGAACTTTTCTTGCACTATTGCATAATTATTTTAAATTAAACATTATGGGGTTGTGTATTTCCCTAAACTAATTGTAATTGAACCAAGGGGGTTTTGAATTCCCCCAAGTGAAGATAATTGGTGTGGCATATTGATGTTACCTTACAAGTTTAGTTGGTATGACGATACTAAAAATGTATGCCTTAATATGTAATGTGGTTCAATGAATAGGAATATGTGATACTAGTTTTAAATGGGCTTTAATACGGGTTGTGTAGCTAAGTCATGAAAGTGGAGGTCCTAAGGGACTAATACAAGAAATCGTGGTTCTTGATACGGGGGTCTATATGACAGAGAGGTTCAAGTCCCCCTTATTATTATCAACTGATTGGGAGTTTTGAGTCCACCATATTATATTATATGATTTGGTGCTTGTGTCACCTTTATATCCCGGGGGGGTTAGAGTCCCCCGTAGTGCATATGTATACCCTCTGGTTCGTGCAGCCACACACACTGGGGTCCTACTAGTTAAGGAAAGTTGGGCCTATATAGGCCATGGGTTCCTTGGCATGTTATGACGATTGATCTACACAATCCATGCTAAAGTTTTAAAGAACATGTTAAGCCTTATTCCCTATCCCGGCATGTGATATATACATATGTTTATGCATTTGATTATGTGCATTGGTTTTGAATGATTTTGAACTGTTGATCATGGTATTATGTTATCCTTATCCCTGAGTTACGTGTAGTGTTCTCCCCACTAACCATCTCTGAATTTTGTATCCCTATGTGATATAGGCATCAGAGTTATTTCAACCTTTCTTGTGCGGAGTTAGGTCGGTTAGCTTGGTTCGTTGTGTTGTGGTGAAATAGTGAGCTTCCATTCCCCAGAAGGCTTAGCAATTTCACCAAATTTCATTCTTAGATTTGAGTTGGTAGTTACTTTCATTATCATTTTCATTCTCATTGTCATCTGTCAGAGTCAGGGACTTGTCTCGACCAAGACTGGGTTTGATTCTTTGTTTAGAAGGCTTTGTTAGGATTACTATGAACTTGGGTAATGTTGGTTGGTTTTTTTGGATGGTTGATGGTTATCAGTAATCATTGTGTTCTATATCCCACACAAGTGCACGTGATCGTATAAGTAATAAAGTGACTAAGATAGTCGGATATCGTACCCACAAGGACTATGTAACTAGCAATTCAACCAACCTTAGTTTCCGACAAGAATATGTTTAAGTGTTGTAATGTATCAAGATGCTTAAGAAGTTTTGAGTAAAAGTATAATCAATAAATAAATAATATAATGTGACAAAAGAAACATAAGTAGGGTTGTAATCAATAATAGAGAGAATTCCAGGGTTGACACCTTTTAACAATCTTACAAATCTCTGTTCCAATCGTAGTTTAGTTGGTTAACAGGTTATTGATTCGCAGAGTTTATAGTATGAACATGGTCTCCCGACCTCTAATCTTCTACCTAACTGGGCATTGAAACTAAATCGTTGAGCGGGTATGCAATAATCCATTTAGATGTATAAATCTATCTTCCTGCAAGTTAACCAAACAAGGCTTCTAGATATATCCCTATCCTAGATACTAATTCAAATCTTTTATTTCATAAAAGGATGAGAACCTTTCTCCTTAATCTCTTCGTTTTATTCTATTATACTCCTGCTAGATTCATATAGAAATATAGGTTTATTCTAATGGTAGATACTCATCAAAATAGTAAGCACAAGAGATTAAGAACAACCATACGATAATCCAATAATAAACTACGATAAAAAATATCAAAGTGCAATCATGTGTTTGGCATCAACCCTAGAACAAGGGTGTTTATCCACTCACGTTTGAATTCAACATCAAAAATGAATAATTAAACAAACCAAAAAGTAATCTTTGAATAAAAAAGTTCAAAGAACCCTAAGAAAAGTATTCAAAGTATTTCTGCCTCTGTTGTACGTTTCAAAACTGTTTTCAATTGTTATAAAGTGTCCCTTTTAAAATAGGGCGATTTTGCCTAGTGAAGAACCAGGGTCGCTCCACAATGCTTATTTGACTGGACTGAAGGATGTGCTGCAATGGGTATTTGACTTAACCCAGTGTCGCACCGAGTTGTGTGATTAACTTGACTAGGGTTCGTGCTGCGGTGTCCATCGCGATACCCCACTGGAATTGTCATCCAAAAATTTGACTAAGGCAAAATCCTTTGTAGCTTATTTCTTCTCTACTTGCTTCATCCTTCCTATATGCTTTCAAAACTCATTCAAAGTGTCTTCTAAAATCAATATAATCAATTCTACCACATCAATCATCACTTTCTTTATATCATGCATCTAATTTTATCCAATTTCATTAGAAATTTACCCTGCATTACTAATAACGTCCATTAGATAAATCATGTAATTACATATCAAAAGACAATAAGAACACATATTTTATCTCATCGAACAAGTCCTATTATGAGTGAATATTGGTGTTTGGACATATAAATATGCCCAAGATCACCACCCCACACTTAGAACCTTGTCCGTCCTCGAACAACTTCAAGCAACACTTTAGTCAATTAAGATTAACATCACAACCTAAGCAAAATACTTGTGTTAGGTAATCATGAATCGAAAGACTTTTTCTACAAAACATGTCAATTAACTTCCATAAACATGGAACTTTTCTTTTTTAAACATCCTTACCTCAAAGGTGAACTTCCTATTTGTTGGCAAACTTAATCAAATCACTCAATCTTTAAAAACACAATAAGTCACCTAATTGTCATCCATATGTACCCTCATAATAAGAAAGGTTCCCCATATTCACTCATAATCTTTCAATAAACAATGTAATGGAATATCAGAATTAAATCAGTCACTCTCAACAAAGAATTCATACATGAAAGATGATGAACCATAAGTTTTCCCTTAGTGTACGACTCCACTAATAGTCGGATGTTGGGATGAAGGATCAACTAGGTCTTTCCTATTTAAGATGTAGGCTATGTTATGGGTAGGAACTATTTAGGAAATAGTGGTTAATCTCCTTAAGCGCTTTAATACATCGCATTGTACAATTAAGATCGTTCTCTAGCAACCCAATTTCATGTTTACTACCTTCACATAAAATTTGTTTTACCCCATCTCATTAAGCATATTAACATACAAAATGGTGGGTGTATTTTCTATTAATGCAAGATTCAATTTTGAGCATAAATTCTCTTTTTCACTCCCAACCATACCACATCAATTTTTCACACCAATAACCACTAGTTTGGGTCTATACTTTCACCTTTTCTCCTCTTATTATATTTTTTCTTATTTTCACATTCCTGACTCAATTAATTTTTAGTGCTTAGGAGCTTTGGATCAAATTAGGGTCTATCAAAGAAAGGATTAGGCTACATATGAGGCTCTCAAAGAAATCAAGCTATAGGCTTAACGAGGTTAGCTAGGGATATACATAAGGGTAGGTAAATAAGGTCTAAAAATATGGCTATCAACAAAATGCCTACATCATTTCCTACACCCAACATCCTTTATTTTGTTTCATAAACACACCGGGCAAGTTTTAGACATTACTATACATGTATATTACAAACAAAAACTCTCTCACTCTTGGTGCATGCTCAATTCAAGTCGGATCCTTATGTTTTCCACTCTCGCACTTCGTTAAATTCAACTTTAAGCCAACAAACCGAATTACATCTATCAAGATTAAGTATCTATATTAGCTCCATTTTTAAATTATGCCACAGTATTTCAAAATACAATTATGTTCCAAGTCAATCAACTGCATGGCCCAACACAAGGCATTTCACCTTAAAGATGTGATTCGGTTCTTATCACTTCTTAATTACCTACGACTAACTCCCTTTAAGACTAACTCCCTTTAAGACGGTCGTTATCCATCCATCATAGGGGAGGAAACCTAACTATGACAACTTATTAAGAATTGACTTGAGGGAAAAAAACAAAAAATTTACTCCTACTTTAAACAAAAGTAACTAATAAGCACATAAATGATAAGCAAAACTACTACTAAATACTAACTATTACAGACCGTATCATTCTGAATAGTTAGAATGACTATATCCAAATCATAAAATAAAATAAAAAAATACAAACATTAAACAGAATAAAAATTATCTAACAAAATAAAATAAAAATAGTAAAAGGAATGAAAATGAGACACCACCACCCCACACTTAAACTGAAGTACTGTCCCAGTGCTTCCAACGTAAACTAAGTATGAGGTAGGGAGCAACTTCTTATTCACATCCCATCTATGTCATCAATAGATGTTGGACCATCAGCCTCCGCTCCCACGTCTCGATCATCAGCATCATCATCCTTATCTGAATCTAAATCTAAATCATGTAGCTGATGCTCTTCATGAGTGGGCACATCATCATCTACAGGCTCTACAAAGTCTGGACCAATCCACCACATAGTCCTAGCATGAAATCCTAGAGGATAGTAAAGCTCAACAGCTTGAATCTCTGATTGTGTAGCTAGGCGTCTCCCTATCCTCAACTGCAGCAGCTATATCCCATACATTTGGGTTGTGATATCATTATTTTGAGCTTGACGCTCGGGCATAGTCAATATCTGACCCTGAATCCCAGTAACCCCCTTAGCATGGGTTAAATTAATCGAATGAGTGTCCACTGGCAGGCTATAATCAAGTTCCTCCTTATATTTACCATGCTCCCTCAAAAACTACATCAGCAATCCACCAAACCCATACCTGCATACCGCCTAAAAACTTACCTTTTTCATAGCAGAGAAGATGACAGCACCTACATTCACATCAACATCATCACGCATTAAGGAATAACTAATGCATACCCTATTGCATTTCACCCTAGTTACATGTCACCCATGAATGAGACAAGCATAGATAATCTTGGCCCACATGTGGCCCTCCCTATTCATCTGACTGAAAGGGAGTGTCATATGAATGTCTCTTTCTTTATGACGTATCCACCTGGCTGTAGAGTTGTTCCCGCATAATTGATGGAGAATGTCTACATAAGGTGGCTCAATGTTCATCAACTTCAAAGGCTCAGCATCTACCTCAAATGTCCTTAGAAGGACATTCAAAGACTGAGTAGTGAAAGTGACCACCTTTCCTCATATCTTGACTTTGGAATCCCTCTCCCCTGGGTTCTAGTTTGCATAAAACTCTCTGAAAAGTCTCAAGTTTCACTCTTGGGGATGCTCAAATAAAAAGTTCATGTGCTTCTCCTCTATGTGGCACACTATTCTTGGGAACTCTCTCAATAAGCTGGCTCGATCAATGAATTGGTCGGCTGAGTACTTAGACTCCATGTGCTTTGCATACCACTTCCTTCTGTTTTCAGTAACCCATCTCATGCCATACCTCCTAGTTTTGCTCATGTGGGATAGTAGGAGCTCGGGGCACACGACCAGCTTGCTTGTTCTTTTTGTTTGTTGGCTCAAAAAGTCCAACCACTGTCTTGCCCTTTTACTGACGAGTAAACATTTTCCCCAAAAACTTTCTTGCACACTGTCTCACTTACCTCTCATTTTCAATCATTCCACCTTGTTTTCATTCCTTCAAACCTAACAAAACACAATATAATGTAAGGAAAAATGGGTTGCCTCCCACTCAGCGGCTTAGTTTTGATCGTGGCACAACACCTTTTTTTGTATTTTTTATTTCTTTTAACAACTAAGAAATAAACTACACTATTACAGTACATTCGTGGGTTACCTCCCACGTAGAGCCTTAGTTTATGTCGTGGCATGACTCAGCTTAATTTCACTCATCCGCAAAGGTGATGGACACATTGTGCTAATCTCCATGATTCGCCCAATAATGCTTTACCCGCTGTCTGTTCACCAAGAATTTTTTAGTCTTCTCCGTATTCCATAGCTCAACAGCTTCATGAGGCATCATTCATACCACCTCAAATGGGTCAGATCACTTAGAATGTAACTTACCTAGAAACAACTTCAATTTTGAATTAAATAGTAACACAAGTTGTTCGGGCTCAAAAACTCTATTCAGAATCTACTTATCTTGAAATTTCTTAGTCTTCTCTTTGTACATTTTTGCATTCTCATAAGCATGGAGACAAAACTCATCAAGTTCATTCTGCTTTAACAATCTCTTCTCACCAGCTGCCTTCATATCGAGATTTCATTTGTTAATCACCCAATAAGCTTAATACTCAAGCTCCATAGGCAAGTGGCACATTTTCCCATATTCCAAGCAATACAAAGAGGTCCCAATAGGCATCTTATAGGCTGTCCTATTAGCCCATAGTGTGTTATCTAGATTTTCTGACCAATCCTTACGTTGGCCATTTATAGTATTATACAATATCTGCTTAATTTATCGATTAGAGACTTCTACTTGGCCACTCATTTGTCGGTGATATGCAGTGGACACCTTGTGCCTAACACCATATTTAGCTAAAAGATTTTTGAACCAAGTGTTAACAAAATGCATACCTCCATCAATGATAATAGCTCTGGGTATTCCAAAACGAAAAAAGATATGTTTCTTCATAAACTTTATTACAACTCTCGCATCATTTGTAGGTAAGGCAGTAGTTTCCACCCACTTAGATATATAATTGACTGCCACGGGGATATATAAGTTACCATAAAATGGTAGAAATAGACCCATAAAATCTATCCCCCAAATATCGAATACCTCAACCTCAAGAATGTTTTTTAAGGGCATCTCATGGCGTCTTGATATTGTACCTAATCTATGACACTGATCATACCCTCTTACAAAGGCAACTGTATCTTTGAACAATGTTGGCCAAAAGAAGCCTGATTGTAAAAAAATTCTAGTTGTTCATTCACCCCTATGATGGACACGTAAGAAGATGAATGGTACTTCTACACCACTTATTTAGATTCAACTTTAGAAACACATCTGCGCCTAATTCCATCAGGACCCTATTAGAAGAGATAAGGCTCATCCTATATATATAAACGAGAATCATGTAACAACTTCTTTCTCTGTTGATCGATAGCTTAAGAAGGGTAAACCTCACATACTATAAAATTCACAATGTCTGCATACCAAAAAATCTCAGACATAATCAAGTTACAGCAATTTCTTATCTAAAAACTTTTCTCAGATGTAAAGTTTATCATCAACAATGTGATCACAATTCTCTAGCCTTGATAGATGATCTGCCACTTGATTCTTAGCTCCTTTTTGGTCACGCACTTTTAGATAAAATTCTTGGAGAAATAGAATCCACGTGATCAAACATGGCTTTTCATCTTTTTTGTTGAACAAATACTTGATGGCAGCATGGTCTTTGTGCCCAATTACCTTGGTGCCCACCAAGTATGATCTGAATTTGTCGAACGCATAGACAAGCTCTAGCATCTCCTTTTTAATGACTGTGTAATTCATCTGGGCATCATTTAAGACTTTAGTTGCATAATAAATAGAATGAAATAGATTGTTTTTTGGCTACCTCAAAACTGCTCTCATAGCCATATCACTGGTACCACACATTAACTCAAATGGTAATGCCTAGTCTGGAGAAATCAAGATGGGTTCTTTTGTTAGTTTCTTCTTAAGCCTCTCAAAAGCTTCCTGACACTCAGCCCAAAAATCAAATTTATCTTCTTTTTCCAATAGTTTACACATGGACTTGCAATCTTTGAAAATCTTGGATAAACCACTTGTAAAACCCTGCATGCCCCAAAAAAATTCTCACTCCCTTCACTATCATAGGATATGGTAACTCTTCAATTACTTAAACTTTATCTATTTTCACTTCAAGTCCTCTGCATGACACCTTATGGTCGAGGACTATTCCTTCCTTAACCAAAAACTGACATTTTTCTCAATTCAAGACAAGGTTTTTCTCCTCACGGCTAGCTTAGACTCGATATAGATTCTTCAAGCACACATAAAAAGAGTTACCATAAACAGAGAAGTCATCCATAAATACCATGAGAAATTCTTTAACCATGTCATAGAAAATTGCAATTATACATCTCTGAAATGTTGTGGGTGCATTGCAAAGGCTAAAAGGTATACGTCTGAATGCATATGTGCCATATGGATAGGTAAAGGTAATCTTTTCCTAATCCTCTAAATCTATTGTGATCTCATTATACCCTGAGTAACCATCCAAAAAGCAATAGTATTCCTACCCTACCAACTTGTCCAACATTTGATTAATGAATGGGATAGGATAATGATCCTTTTGGTGGCTTCATTCAGCTTTTTGTAATCGATGCAGATCCTCTAAACAGTTACCATGTGAGTGGGAATCAGCTCATTATCTTCATTGGTCACCACAGTCATCCCATATTTCTTTGGGATGCAATGGACAGGGCTGACCCACTTGCTATCGAAAATGGGATAGACAATCCCAGCATCAAGCCACATGATGACTTCTTTTCGTACTACTTCATTCATCATCGGATTCAATCTTTATTATTGCTGCACACTTACCTTATAACCTTCTTCCATAAATATATTGTGCATATAAAAAGATGGATTTATTCATGTGATGTCCGACATCTGTCATCCAATTGCCTTCTTCCTTCTTTTCAAAACTATCATCATTTTCCTGACCTGCACATCAGATAAACCTATAGAGAAAATAATAGGCATGGTATCATTGTCACAAAGGAAAAAATATTTCAAGTAAGGAGGAAGAGCCTTGAGCTCTAATTTTGGAACTTTATCAACAGATGCCTTAGGAGAGGGGCATTCTTACCCCTACCTTTCTTCCATATAACAACCCAATCATAAGCTATATCCTTCAACCTATAAGAATCCAATTATACACTCTCTTCTTCAGTAACATGCAAAACTTGGGTGATATTTTTCACCTCATCAAGATACAACTGTGGGTCCTCACCTACCTTTGACCCAAAGAACTCAGGCGGATTCATCCTCATGAAGTCATAAAGTTTGGCTGTAGCTAAATCACCCTCTTGTTGATACGGGACTGTAGCCTAATGGTTGGCCTAAAAATTGGCAGTCATGACTTGGGCCAACACCTGAAAGACAGCCCAAAAATCGGCATGAAACACATTCTCATTCAGAGGATCAACAGGCTGGGGTGGCTGGTTATTATTTTTATGGTCATTAGCTCTGTGAGGAGACATATTCCATCATGAAAGAGCACAATTTAAAAGTAGATAGAGATTGTTGTAAGCACGATGGATTGTGAATTAAAAAAGATGATTTCATAAAATATCTTGTAGCCTCTTTCTCATAAATATGGCATCCTTCATACCCATGATCAAGACTCTACGTAATGCGGCTTGCCTGACTCCCTAGGACTCTCTGAACCTTAGGCTCTGATACCAAGTTTGTAACGCCCTAAAAATGGGTCCAGAGATATCACACGGTGCTCAAGACTATAAGTAGTCCCAAGCTAACCCGATAAGCCTTCTACTGAGTCTAAAACTCATATCAAAGTAACTTAAAACAAGTAAGACTACTAAAATACTAAATTATCTGAACTGAGTTAAAATAACCTAAACATAATGTCTGAACAACTCATACTGCAAGTCTAAATTATAACTAACAGTTCGACAAGCCTCTACTACCAAGAACTAGAGATACGTTGGGAAAAACCCCCAACTGAATCGAACTAAAATGAGATCAATAATTCAAATACTATGAAAGATGAAAATCTGAATAAATGGGTCCTCAAACCATGAGGTCTCACCAACTGTTGAGATGTAGATAGAGATGCTAGAAATCACTCACACTGTTGAGACTAAGCACCTGAACCTATATTATTAAATCATGTAGCACATAGACGTACATGTGGATCAGTACTTTGAGAATTTACTAAGCATATGGGGGTGAATGCATAGGTAAATTAATATATCAATGTTTATCAAAAAACATAAAGCAATGCATGCTAGATGTAATGACTCATATTGGCTTGAACAACTAAAAGCTTAAAAAATCATCAATAATAAATAACAAAAGCATATTGTATAAATATTGTGAGCCATCACGCTTAGTTCTAAAAGTTGTACTTGTATTCTATCTTTAAAACTTTTTTATTATTATTTACTAGTAGGAAATTCTTGTAAAAGAAATTGTTCTGCAAGGATTACTCTTTTCTAGAGGGAGGTTCTTCTAACTGACATACACTATGTGAGCTATCATAGTGTCCAACATCTAGTTTTCCTAAGTGAAAAAACTCACGTTGGGGAGAGGTGTCATACTCTTGCCAGGGAGTATAACCTTAGCTAAGTGATCATATGTTTAACTGTCATCCATATAGAAATGGAATTAACTATACCTACATTGGCTTATAGTTCTAGGAAAGTAGGATGTGTTAAACCCACACTTTCTGTTCGGTGCTAAATACTACACCCTTTAATCTGTATGCTCATTCTGTAGGAAATCCACTTTAAATATAATAAAGATTTGTGCTGAAAGTTAATCTTGCATTTGTTTGTTTAAAACTTAAATTTAAGTTATAAGTAGATTCCATATCTTTAGCTAATGATCAAAAGATCAAATATTTATTCAAAGCTTATTATAAACATATCATGGGATGCTTAAAATCATAATTTTCTTGGATTATCAACATCAAGTCAAGGGAATTATAACCCATACTTCAAACTCAAAGGAAATTATCATGAAGCATGGTCAATAGACAAAATCATAGGGGGTTTTCCCAATTCTATTCATGATAAGGTAATTCAATTCTTCATACATGTAAAACAAGCCAAACGTATGGGCATGTAAGAAAATAAAGATACAAATCATCTTTCAAATCTCTTGTAATAGAAAAATCTTCAAATAAAATCATTGGGTATAAACCCTAAATTGAAATTTATGTATATTTATATAAATTCATGTAAATACATAATTAAAGCAAGTTTTGGGAATAAGGGTGTAAGGATTACCCTTGTTCATAAACTCCATATACCTTAATTGATGAACTAGATGAAGAAGCTTGATTTTGAGTTCCTATTGGTGCTCTTGAGGATTGATTCTTGAAATTTTTGAATTGAGAACCTTGAATTTTAAACTATCTTGGAAAAACAATGGTGGAATTTAGGGAATCTTGTATTATTTTTCTCAATAATACACTTAATCATCTATTTTCACGATTTGGGGATATGGGTAAAAAACTAAACTACCCTTGGGATTTAAAATTCATAACTGGGTTGCCCATTAAGGCTTCACCGCGATGCGGTGAGTGGGTCATCAGGATACCCACTGGGATGCGGTGGAATCGCAATGTCTCACTGGAAAAGGTCCATTCTGATTTGGGCATTACCGCGATGTAGTGCAATCGCAGTGACCCTCAGAATCCTTGACAAATGTTGAAATGGCCTCCACCATAGCACAGTGGCCTTTCCACCACTATACTCATCGCGATGCGGTCTAATCGCGGTGAGATGCTGCCTTGCAATTCCAAATGTGATCCAACCCTTGTCCGGAAATTCTAAAAATTACTCGAGAAATGCTTTTTACACCCCTTACTATAATTTAACTCAAAATCATCACCTCGAAGCCCGAAAGGTCAACTTAAAATTTTTTTTGAAACTTAAAAAGAGTCAAAAATGACTAACTCCCTCAGCTCTTAGCTTTATCTCCAGGTTCTATGTGATATAGGCATACACTAAGGGTTGAACTGAGCTAGGAATGTTAAGGGTATTACATAGATAAAAGGGGAAGAGAGTCAATTTGATATAATCAGTAAACACCCCTACAGGAATGTAGGTATTGCTAATTTCTAGAAAGGTTTGTATGTGCTACTATGGGTCTTTATGTGAAAATACAGTAAACTTCTTAGCCGAATTCAGCAATTGCACTATATTTTTCTTTATTTCAAATCGACCACATGACTATGTCTTACGAATGCTATTAGTAGCATAGTTCATAAGTGGGATTGCCACCTCACGAACAGGTTTGCAGCTGCTTAAGTAGGAGAAACTATAATAACCATAGTTGGAACATGTCTAGCATTTGGATTTACTGGATCAACAAGATTTGGATCTCTTTGTTCAGCTGGCATTTGGATCAACTGGATCAACAAGATTTGGATCTCTTTGTTCAGCCATTTAAACCTGCTAAATTGGATACTGAGTTTTTCGCCTCTACTGAAGTACTAGTTCTAGTTCTGAGTAAGGCTCTACCAACTCTCTATCTCTCGCCAGTCCTGTATTCAGCTAGTACTGTAAAAATTTAGCCGCTAAGATCAAGTCGTTAACACTTTACTATCAAAAACAAAAAATTTAGCAAATTACTAATTATACTAGTCCTCGACAATGACTCCTAGAACTTGTTATGTTCTATCACACATAAAAATGCACGTGATCATACAAGTAATAAAATGACTAAGTGATGTTCCAACTTTTGACGGAACATTTTACATCTTTTTCAAAGGATAATTATATGTTTGCAAGAAACTATTGTTGTATTTGATACTGGCTTTTAGTGTTTTCAGGTTAAGGATTAACTGAAGAAGAAACTTGGAAAAGTAGATGAAAAAGGCTACTGACGGTCAAACTGGCGGACCATCAGCTAAGTGACGGATCGTCAGGGTGACCGTCAAGGTTAAATAGAAGGGACCAAGTGGATGACTCCTGCGATGGTCCAAGTGATAGATTGTTGAACTTTTGATGAACCGTCAACTTGGCCATTAGGCTAAAACAGTGAATGGAATCTCAAGTGAACAAGTGACGGTCTATGTGATAGACCGTCAGGCCAGTGACGGCCCATCAACATGCCCGTCACCCCTTAACCAGAAAATGGCAATCTAGGACCATTATCGACGGTTCACGTGACGGACCATCCGGCTTCCGAGAGACATCAACATGACCTTCAATTTTGAAGCGGCTTTAATAAGTTCAAATTTTAAATCCTTAGTACATGGGAACATATAAATACCCAGTTTAGGTTTTATTTAGGTATATTTTATCAGAGTTTCATCTTTGAAACTTATTGTAACGTAGTATTCTCTGAGATTCAAGCTACTATTATGGATCTAGCCATTTTTATTCATATTTCACTGAAGATCAAGAACAATTATTATAACTTTTGTAAGTAATTCTCTGAATTTATTTATGAATAACACAATAATTTCTTATTCTCCTCTTGAGATGTGTGGGTAAACTTCCATAAACCCCATAACTAGGGTTATGGGAGCCCTGATATGAATAACTGATTTGGGGTTGTGAAAATACTTAATTTTCATACGTAATAGAGATTGTATAAACCCTTCTTCATATTAATGACTTTTCTTGGTTTCAAACTTGAAGGGTGAGCCCAAGAACATCACTTGTTTGAGAGAGAAAGTGTATGTTAGGAAAAGAAGAGGTTTACATGGAATCCAAAGGCTTTAACCTTTGGGTTAAAGGCTGATGCCTTAACAAGGATTAACCCACATGAGAGACTAGTTGAATAAACCAACATATTCTTTAAGTGTGAAAGAATTAAAGGGTAAACTATCCATTTAGGTTGAGAAATAAATGGGTAAGCTTTAGAATTCAATAACTCTTACAATTGAAGTTATAAACTAGAAATTTGAGGCAATTGACAACCCCATCTGCTTGAACATCTCAGTGAACATAACTTTAGTTTGTTTACTCTCATTGAATTAGTACTTGCAATAAAACTCACTAGCTGGAACACTATTTTTACAAATACCTGAATACTGTTAATAATTCAAAAACCCCTTTTCTTCGGAGCCTTCGATCAACAGTCTATTAACAACCATAACACTTCGTTTGCACAGTATTCCCTGTAGGATTTGACCCCAACCTAGTTGGGTTCTATATTTGACAGCGACCGATTAAACTTTCTAACGAGATTTGTAATTTAGACGTATCAAATTTGGCGTCGTTGCTGGGAAATATGGTTGTTAATTAAGTTTGTGATTGTTAGTTGACCTTTGGTCAAGTTCCTAAATTTTAATTTTATTTGTTGTTTTTGTTCTTTGTAGGTATTTATATTGTATTCCAAGTACAAGGAGGTCAGGTGAACCATTTTTACCAGTACATCCGGAACCTCAATTAATTGGCAGAATGGTGGATCGATAAGAAGCAGATAGACTAGCCGCTTTGGCTAGAGCTCAGCTAAATCAAAAAAATGATGGTCAGCTAGCACGTCATCCTAATCCAGATGATTTGTTGGATCCTTCTAACCAAAGGCATGCAGAGAATGCGATTGCACCTATGAACCGTAATGTGAATAGAAATTTCCCTTTCAGAGTGAGATAAGATCGTCAACCAGTGCAATTTGATATTGAGGAGGATGAGGATGACTTGGAAAAAGTTGGTTATACAGGAGAAATTATTCCACCTCCACTGGCACCTGTGGTGAAGTTTAATATAACAAGCACCATGATACAGCTGCTTAATCTCAACGGGTTGTTTGGAGGATTTCCAGGAGATGACCCGAATATATACTTGGTGAATTTTATCAATATTTGCAAATCCTTTGATAACCCTGGTGTTGCACAGAATGCAATTCATCTTTAGTTATTCCCGTTGTCTCTGTCTGGGGAGGCAATAATATGGTTGAATGTACTGGCCCCCGATTCTATAACAAACTGAAGGCAATTGAAAGGATCTTTCCTAGAAAGGTTTTTTTTACCTTCCAGGATATTACAGTTGAGGGACGAGATTAGCAACTTTAGGAAATTACCGAGTGAGGCACTACATGAGACTTGGATACGATTCAAGAAGAAGTTGACACAGTTCGCCAACCACAAGATGATTGATGAGCATTTGATGGAGACTTTATATAGAGCTTTGAACTCCATCACTAAACCGACCATGGAAAATGCTGCAGGAGGAGCATTCATGGAGATTACTTTTACTGAGGCTGCAGATATGTTGGAGTGGTTGACTAAAAAAAGTAGAGTTTGGCATGCCAAGAATTTTGTGGTAGCAATCCCTACTATGTTTAATGGTATTTCTTTAGAGAAACATTAGAAAGAGAAGTAACATGACCAAGATATGTCACACATGAAAACCCAGATGGATCTACTTGCTAAACATTTGTTATCTGGGAAAACTGAGAAGGTGAATGTTGTTGGGTCACAAAGTAGAGCTGATTCTAATTTTGAGAAGGAGGCTAACTATCTAAATAATCAAGGGGGTTTCCAAGGCAATGGCCAAGGGAATAAAGGTTGGAATTATTATGACAAAGATGGTTACAATGATAGGGATCAAGAAAGTTGGAAGAACAAGAATGACAGAAGTGGACTGTATGTACCTCCTGGAAGTCATAATAATGCTACTACAAGTTCAGGAAAAATAACCATGGAGGACATGATGGAGAAACTTTTAAAAGGTGTTGAATCAACCAATGTGAGTGTGACGATGATGAAGAGTAACTTATCCTCAATGATTCATCTAGTTAACTCGCACTCAACCTCTATGAAATAGTTGGAGTAGCAGATGATCCAAATCTCAGCGGCATTTAATCATAGAAAAAGCGGTACATTGTCAAGTAATATGGTGCAAAATCCTCAGAATGACAACTTTTGCATGGCAGTTACCATGCGGAGTGGTAAAGTGTTACCGGGACCTTGTGTGGGCAAATCTATAATTAATGAGGTGATTGAAGAAGATGTTAAAGATGAAGAAAATTATCCAATGGAGTTTGAGAAGCTGGATGGTAATAAAACTTCATCTAACCATTAGCAGGTTGATGATTTAGAGAAATAAAAGGGAAAGAAGAAGGAAGCGGTGGTTACTACTCTCCCAAAACACCGCCCTCCTACCCCTATCGATTGAAGAAAAAGGTTGATGACACAAAGTTTAGCAAATTTATGGCGATGCTGAAGCAGCTGACAGTGAATGTGCCTTTAGTGGAGGCAGTAGAGCAGATGCATGGATACGCTAAGTTTATGAAGGACCTTGTTACAAATAAGAGAATAGTGAGCTACGAACTGGTGGATAATCTTCACCATTGTGGTGTTATTTCAACAAGATCCTTGGTGTAGAAGAAAGCAGACCCGGGAGCATTCACCATCCCTTGTACTATTGGGTCGCTGATTTTGCTAAGGCCTTATATGATCTTGGAGAAAGTATTAACTTGATGCCACTTACTGTGTATAAGAAGTTGGGTTTAGGGGATCCTACACCAATAAATATGCGACTAGTGATGGCAGACAGGTAGGTGAAGTGGCCAGTGGGGATATTATATGATGAGCTAGTAAAGGTGGCCAGCTTTATATTTCCTATGGATTTTGTTATTCTGGATTGCGAGGTGGATTTCGAGGTACCCATTATCTTGGGTAGACCTTTTCTCGCAATCAAAAGTATGCTTATTGATCTGTGAGCGAATAAACTCCTGTTCAAACTTAATGATAATGTAGTTTGGTTTGATATGTGCTAGTCTATGAAGCATTACAAGGAGATAAGTGTATTCTCTATCATTGATGTTTATTATGAAGATGAACAAGAGGTGCCGATCGAGGAGAAATTTGTTGTTGAGACTCTGGTTGTAGTCTTGATGAACTTTGATAGCGAAGGTATTGAGGAATATGAGGAGATAGTATGTGACCTGGCGGGAATGGGATCATATTCATATGCTCCAAAGAAGATGGATTTTGATCTAAAAAATTACCTAGAACCACCAGTTAAGCCATCTATTGAAGAGCTACTGGTGTTGGAGTTGAAGGAGTTGTCGGGTAATCTATGGTATATGTTTATAAGTAGTGGAAACACTTTACATATGATCATTGCAGCAGATTTTGGTGAGAAATATGTGGAGGCACTTATATCTGTGCTTAGGAGGTACAAATATTCTATAGGCTAGACTATTGGCAATTTTATTGGTATTCCTCCGAGTATTTTCACTCACAAGATTCAGCTTGATGAAGATTGCACACCAACCATCGAGCACCAACGCCGACTTAACCCACCAATGCAAGAAGTGGTTAAGAATTAGATCATTAAATGGCTTTATACAGGAGTTGTATACCCTATTTTTGATAGTAAGTGGATAAGCCTCGGCCAATGTGTGACCAAGAAAGGGGGCATGATTGTAGTAGCAAATAAGAAAAATAAGTTGATTCCACTTAGTCCTGTGACTGGATGGAAAGTTTGCATGGACTATTGTAAGCTCAACTCATGGACTTTGAAGGCCCACTTCCTAATGCCATTTATGGATCAAATGCTTGATCGATTGGTGAGAAGAGGTTGGTATTGTTTCCTGGATGGGTATTCGGCCTATAACCAGATTTCTATTGCCCCAAAGGATTAGGAGAAGATGACGTTCACTTTCCCATATGGTCCTTTTGCTTTTAAGCAGATATCGTTTGGTCTGTGTAATACACCCGCTACCTTTCATTGGTGCATAATGTCTATATTCTCCGATATGGTGGAAGACACCTTGGAGGTATTTATGGATGACTTCTCGGTGGTAGGTGATTCTTTTGAGATTTGTTTGGTAAATCTGAGTAAAGCATTGCAACGGTGCATGAAATTCAATCTCGTGCTAAATTGGGAAAAGTGCTACTTCATTGTGAAGGAGGGCATCGTCCTTGGTCATATAATTACATCCAAAGGAATTGAAGTTAATCAGGAAAAGGTCTAGGTTATTGAGAAACTACCTCCTCCCATTTCATAAAGGGAGTTCGTAGTTTCCTTGGTCATGTGGGATTTTATCATTGATTTATAAAGGACTTCTCCAAAATTGCAAACCCACTTTGTAAGCTTTTGGAGAAGAAGGCTAAGTTTATATTTGATGATGATTGCAGGAAGGCATTTGAGTGCCTTAAGGAGAAACTAGTTGTTGCCCCAATCATTGTAGCGCCAAATTGGTCAATGCCATTCAAAATCATGTGTGATGCAAGCGGAGTGGCGCTTGGGGCTATGCTTGGCCAAAAGAAAGAAAAGTTGTTCCATCCCATTTACTATGAAAGCAAGGCATTAAATGGGGCACAAAAGAATTACACTATTACTGAGCAGGAACTTCTCGCAGTTGTCTATGCTTTTGAGAAGTTTCGGGCTTACTTGCTGGGAACCAAGGTGGTGGTTCACACAGATCACGCCCCCTTGAGATATTTGATCACAAAGAAGGATGCTAAGCCGAGGTTAATCAGATAGGTACTGCTTCTTCAAGAATTCGACTTTAAAGTCAAAGATTAGAAAGGATGTGAAAATCAAGTTGCAGATCACCTGTCCAAACTTAAGGAAGATCAAGCAGTCAAGGATGAGTTTGAAATTTATGATACATTTCCTGATGAGAAAATCCTAGCTGTTGTGCTTGAAAGAGTACCTTTGTACACAGACTTTGCAAATTATGTGGTAAGTGAGATTATCTCGGAGAGCCTTTCTTTTCACCAAAGAAAGAAGTTTCTCCATGATGTTACACATTACTTTTGGGATGAGCCATCTTTATTTCGGTGTTGTACGGATAACATCATAAGGAGGTGTATTCCATAAGTGGACATGATGAGTATCCTAGAAGCTTGTCATTCTTCCCCAGTCAGGGGTCACTATGAAGGTGACCGTACTACAAGGAAAGTGATGCAAAGCGACTATTATTGGCCGACCTTATTCAAAGATACATATGAGTTTGTTCGGAGATACGACCAATGCAAGAGACAAGGATCAATCTCAAAGCACCATGAAATGCCCATGTCAAAGATGATGGAAGTGGAGTTGTTCGACGTCTGGGGCATTGACTTCATGGGTCCCTTTGTGAGATCTGATGGGTTAAAATATGTTTTGGTTGACGTCGATTATGTATCCAAATGGGTTGAGTCTATTTACTTGGCCTATAATTAAGGGAGGAGGGTTATTGCATTCCTTAAAAAGAACATCTTCTCTCATTTTGGGGTAACACGTACCATCATAAGTGATGGTGGACCACATTTTTGCAATCGAGTGTTCCGGGCTTCCTTGGAGAATATGATGTTAAGCAACACAAGGTGGAAACTTCATACTACCCATAAACTAGTGGGCAAGTGGAGATTTCAAATCAGGAGATTAAAGCTATTCTTTCAAAAGTGGTGAATACAAGTAGACAAGATTGGCCTAGGAAGCTAGATGATGCCTTGTGGGTATACAGAACGGCTTTCAAGACGCCCATTGGCATGTCACCATACCAAGTGGTTTATGGAAAGGCATGTCATTTGCCAATTGAATTGGATCACAAAGGCACTGTGGTCACTCAAGAGGCTAAATTTGAATAAAAATAAGGCAGCAGAGTTGAGACTGGGACAGCTGAATGAGATGGACGAGTTCCATCTTGGGGCTTATGAAAGAGATGATCCGTACAAGGAAAAGATAAATAAGTACCATGACCGGAGGATTGAAAAGCATGACTTTCAAAAAGGTGATCAGGTACTCCTTTTCAACTCTAGATTGAAGCTTTTTCCAGGTAAACTTAAGTCAAAATGGTTTAGCCCATTCAAAGTAAACCAAGTCTACTCATCTGGAGTAGTTGAACTTATACATGAGGATGGAAGTTTCTTCAAGGTTAATGGGCAATGACTGAAGCTGTATATAAGTCTAATGGACTTGATAAAGTGCATAGCTACTAGCTATCTCGATAAAGTTTGAGTAATCGAGATAACTGAGTCATGTCGCGACAATAAATCAGGCGCTAGTGGGAGGCAACCCACAAAGTGTTTTTGTAAGCATAGTTAAAGTTTATTTGTTATTTTCATGCAATTTGATGCATTTGTGAAGTGTGCAGGACTAGAAATGCAAAAAAAAGATTTCCCCAGTTGAGAGAGGGTGACGGGTAGGTTGACGGACCGTCAAGTTCCCAATGGACCGTCAAAGAATCCATCAAAGCCATAGTCAAAAAAGGGTCATTCTGGATAAGGCTTGATGTCTAAGTTGATGGACCATCATGAATCTGATGGACCGTCAATACTACCGTCAGCATGAAGCTAAAATACAAAGATTTTGGATAGGGCTGATGGACTACTCGACGGACCGTCGCATCACTGATGGACCATCGGTTCAACCGTCGCACCAAGGCAAGGTTGATAAGGTTCTGGTAAGACACGATAGTTCACCTGACGGATCAAGATATTTAAGAAGTTTTGAGTAAAAGTATAATTAATAAAAAATTAACAGAATATGACAAAAGCAATATAAGTAGGGTTGTAATTAATAATAGAGAGAATTCCAGGGTTGAGACACCTTTTAACAATCTTACAAATCTTTATTCCTATCATATTTTAGTTGGTTATCAAGTTATTGATTCGCAGGGTTTATAGTAAGATCATAGTCTCCCAACCTCTACTCTTCTACCTAATTGGGCATTGCAACTACATCATTTAGCGGGGATGCAATAATCCAATTAGATGCATAAAGCTATCTTCCTGCAAGTGAACCAAACAAGGATTCTAGATATATCCCTATCCTAGATGCTTATTCAAATCCTTTATTTCATAAACGGATGAGAACCTTGCTTCTTAATCTCTTCGTTCTATTCTATTATCCTCCTCCCGAATTCACATAGAAATATAGGTTTATTATAATGGTTTCCACTCATAAAAATAATAATCACAAGAGATTAAGAACAACCATATGATAATCCAACAATAAACTACAATAAAGAATATCAAAGTGCAATCATGTCTTCGGCCTCAACCCTAGAACAAGGGTGTTTAGCCACTCATGTTTGAATTCAACATCAAAAGTGAATAATTAAAAATACTCAAAAGTAATCTTCGAATAATGAAGTTCAAATAACCCTAAGAAAAGTATTCAAAGTGTTTTTTCCTCTGCTATACGTTTCAAAAGTGTTTTTAATTGTGCTCAAGTGTCCCTTTTATAATAGGACGATTTTGCCTAGTGAGGAACCAAGGTCGCTCTGCGATGCTTTCTTGACTGGACGGAGGCATGTGCCGCGATGGGTATTTGACTTGACCTAGTGTCTTGCCGCATTATGTGATTAACTTGACTAGGGGTCGCGTTGCGGTGCCCATCGTGATACCCCACTGGAATTGTCATCCAAAAATTTGACTAAGGCAAAATCCTTTGTAGCTAGTTGATTCTCTACTTTCTTTATCCTTCCATGCATGCTTTCTAAACTCATTCATAGTTTCTTCTCAAATCAATATAATCAATTCTACCTCATCAATCATCACTTACTTCATATCATGCATCCAATTTTGTGTAATTTGATTAGAAATTTACCCTGCATCACTAATCACATCCATTAGCTAAATCATGTAATTACTAATCAAAATTCAATAAGAACACACATTTTAGCTCGTCGAACAAGTCCTATTATGGGTTATATTGGTGTTTGGACATATAAATATGCCCAAGATTAATTATAGACATACCTTTTATTATTTAAACTTATTTTTATTTATGTTTGCAATTCAGCCGATATTGGGGATATTGTGTTGTTTGGTTAAATGCAAAGGGGTGGTTTTCGGTCCATGTAGTACTTGAGATACCCATTACGTCCAGGATCTGGGTCGGATTGTGACAAAGGTACTCATGATAGATTGTTAATTACTGTGAGATCACACTACATCATGTGTGCTCTTAGATCATATCTCTTGAAACAAGATTATTCAAATTATATTTTACTCCTTACGCCTCAGTTATGTGCCAAATTCATGAAAATCCTTAAGTTAAAAATTCACAGTATCCGTCTTATATCAGACCCTTATATTCTAGTTCTTTAGTAACCCATATCATGCTTTGATGGTGATGTTTTTTGTAGTTTAGTGATAGTTTTGAATGATTTATTAATATACCTATATTTAATAGCTTATGGTGGTTAGTGACTCTTTGATTAGTACTTTAGGTTGATTTTTTTGGGAAAGCAAGAGGCAGTTTATTTTGAGCTTAATCATTTCTAGTGTATATAGAATATAGATTCCCATAGTTGAGGCTAGTATGGTCATTTTAGAGGTAGAGCTTTGTTTCTCTAAGTTAGGCTTAAAGAGATTAAGAACATGTAGCTAGGCTTAACCTCTAGTAGCCAATTATGGTGTATACCTAAGAGAGTTAGAAAATTTTGGCTAGTGAAGTGTGGTAGGATTGTAAGGAAGAGCATTGTCAAAGAATTTTGCTAAGTTGTAGAATTATCAGTCACATTGCTTAAGCTACAATATTCCAAGCCTTACTTTCAGCGGAAGATACTCCAGTTCCATGATATATAGGTTCGAACTAGAAGTGTATCATGTTCAACTCTAATTCATTCCTTTTCTACAAGCTCAGACTAGTATACATGGATACTCAAACTATGTTATAATACTTATTCAGATACCTTAATTAGATCATGCCTAAAGTTCTTCCCTCTTAAATATTACTAGAACTTCTGACGAGGAGCATTGAAGGTAATAGATATTTCTTTCTCAATGACTCTTATCATGTTATTAGATATCAATTTATAGTTCTACATACATGATCTTCAGTAAATGCTTTAGTTTATTTATTAAACTCTCAGTATGAGTCAGTCCATATGACCAGTAATTCAGTTCGGTAATCAGACAAACAAGCTCTCATAGTTTCTCATACTTTCATCTAGGCTTACTATCCTAAGTTTCATGTATATGCCTATTCCATGAGTTTCTTTATTTAAAATAATTCTATGTGTAAACTCAATTAAGTCCTTACTCTAATTCCAAATCAATCCCAACCAAAATAGATACCCAAATTTAGAAATCAGTACAATGTTAGTAGTCCAACTTCATAAATCAACCAGACAGTACTAGTAAGTTCCTTTATTTTCAAACTAGTCAAAGTTAGTTGGAAATTTAGTTACCATGTCCATATTAAACTCTTAGAATTCTATGTCAAGGATTACAGCTCTTTCCCTATCCTTTCAGCTAATTCAGTCTTCATTCGAGGACGAATGATCCCAAGGAGGAGATATTGTAACACCCCAAAAATCGAAGACAATATTAGAACCATGCTTCAATTTCATTCAAAAATTATATTTTGGTAGTTTTATACGTGATTTAGACATATATTAGGTCTGCAAATAGCACCTAGCTTATAGACAAGTCAAAATATCCCTTACTAATTGAATTTTTGTGAAGAATATTGCTATAGTAAACTTCAAATGAGCATAACTTTTTTATTACAGAGATTTTTTAATCTCAAAATCCACTAAAATATATATAATTGAATTAGCTTTCCAACGCCTTCAATTTTACCTTAATTCGATATTGGAGTAAAAAGCTATGGCTAATTTACTAAAGCACTGTCCAAGATGCCAGTGTCTACGATCCATAGCCAGACCCTATGAGCCGTTAAGAGGACTCGTCATCACAGAAGTGGGGACCAAAATTTTATTCCCAGGATATGATTCAAGCCACGATTCGTCCCCAGACCCTACGGGTCATCACTAAAGTTGTCGGGACAGATACCAACAACTTTTTAAACGATATTAAAGGGGTTGTTTGATCTTTTTCCACTCATTTTATTTAGACAATCAAGATATTCAAATCTCAAGCAAGGCTAAGCCTAGGGTTTTTCTCCAAGACAAATTCCCAAGATTTCAACAGTCCAAGTATGCGGGTATTCAATAAGGGATTCCTTTCATCCTTATTCCCAAAAATTTAGTTTTAAAATATGAATTTCAATTATGATTTCAATGATTCCTATGAACTAGGATTTTTACCCAAATAGAATTCCAAGATTCAATTCAATTCTCCTTTTATATTTACATTCATAGGCATATTTGCATAATTATTTATGATTCCTTATAACTAAGTTACACCATTCACAATATTCTCATTTTCATGCATTATTTGCATGATATTACCTCAAATTTAAAGCATAGGATCAAGGTATGTATTATCTATCAGTTTTATGAACTATTAAGCATTATTTATCATGATTTTGCATATTTCAGGCCATATTAGTTGGTATACCATGTTTTCCCATGAAAATTAGTATTTTCATGTACTTAGAATTATGAACCCTTAGTATGTTGGTAAATTCATGATTTTGGACTTGTATTATGAAATTTTACATTTATCTTAAGATTATAAAATTTAATGATAGTTGCATTCTTCAGAGATAGCGGGTTATGAACACCCGATAACCTAGGATATCATGTATTATCAGTTAAGCACTCAGTCCTTTAATTTTCAAGATTTAGAATACATTCATACATAGAACTTATCTTTCAACATCAAGACTTCAGTATTATGGATCTATTCAGTATATTAGTTCATATTCAGTTGGGAGTAGTACTTAGCACCGAGCGAATGCAGGGATGGAGGCTCACCCATCAGTCAGGTTGAGATCCTTAGTAGAATTCCCTAAGTTTCAAAACTACGATGCTACCGTAGGTTCTAAAGGGCCACCCATAAGACCAGGATGACACCTTAGTCCTTTTGAATATTTGTTTAGTGGTACCATGTTAGATCAGCCTTTATACCCCAACAAGGTATGTTGGACCCTTTTCGGTGTGGTTTATACATCAAACTCCATGTTTAGGTCACAAGGTTATATGTCGATTAATAGAAGCTCCCACAGATAAAACTCAGTTATTGCATAACCTCATAATCAGTTTACTCAGTAGAGTGTTTATCAGTTACATGTTTATTTAAATGGTGATTGCATCAGTTCGTATTCCATAGCTTCAGACTCAGTATTTGCACATGATCCTCAGTTCTTAAACCATGAATTTCTAGATTATCATTGCATATTAGTATTTATGTATTCATACAGAGTCATTGTACTTCAGTTCAACTCCTTTGAAATCAGTTAGCATTCAGTACAATTTTTCAGCATATTCAGTATTATCTTTAGATTAAATATAATATTTATGTTTATCTACTTCTTAGTTTATAGAAATGTTTTAGCTCATGATTTAGATATTTCTCTATGTCTCATAGATTTTACATACAGATATGTTTTAAATGCATATTATAGCAATGACTTATGTCCTTAACTTAAAAGCATGGTTTAAGTGTTTACATGACCAGTGCATATCTCACATACTCAGTACATTCCAAAGTACTGATCGCATACCTCTTCTGCCTATATTTTTCATGTGATGTAGATTCAGGTGCTTACTATCAGGATCATAGTCAGCCGAATCATAGCATTTATCCGGCAGGTGATGAGTTCTTTTTATTTTGAGGACTCAAATCAATTGCAGTTTCAATATTTCATTTTCTTATTCATATTTATTTATTAAGGATGGTTGGGGATAATTTCCTGAATACCTATAGTCAGTATTAATAGAGGCTTTATAGATAGTCAGTTAGATTATTATATGTAATTTTAGTTCCCATTCTTCCAGGTTACAGCATTGTAAACTTTGAATGGTAATGTATTGAAACAACCTATCTTATAATTATTCTTCCACTTAATTAATTTAGTTTTTATATTTGTTTTAATCAGTTTCTCAAGCATCATATCGGTACCATGGGTTAGCTTGGGAGCACTGGTAGTTTTAAGCACTGTGTTATGACTAGGGGGTAGTCTTAGGTTGTGACAGCATAAACTATTGCTATACAATAACCCTAGCACAAAGATAAGTTGGAAATATTCTTATCAATTAAGTTTCTAGCTAAGTTTTAACTAGAATTAATTTCAAATGAGAACTACTCTTAGAATATATGGAGTTCCCACCAAATGAAAGATCTTTTAGCCTTATTTCCAACGTCTCTAGATATTCGTTAATCCACTTTTGTAATAATGAGTTATGCCCATTTAACTTAACATTGTCCAAAGTGAAAAGTTGGCTACCGTATTGGTAATTAGGCCACCGCAATGTCAAATAGGTAGTAGAAAAGCTGATTGTTGACATTTATGGAGATTTTAACTCAAAAGCTTCATTCCAAAGCCTTAGGGGGCAATTTTCCTTGTCATTGGGAGAAAATACTTCATTGAGGTAAGTTATTCCATCATCTTCTTCATCTTTTAATTTAATAACATCTTAGAATCATTATAATGATCTTTAATGGTGCAATTCTTGGGTATTTGAACCCTAAGTTCACGATATTTTATGAAAATCCTATATAATGGGTAATATCGCCTACAGTTACTTCTATATTGTTAATGAACATTTCCTAGAATAAATTAGCAATTCTAAAGTATGAATTGATGGTTAGTGAAACACCTTGGATTTAGGCCCTTAGAAATTTCTTGAGGATGAATCATACGACTCGTATGGTGTGGGTATGAGTTTAGGAACCCTATTTGTATGTTGGTAAATATGATTTTGGCTAAGCTCTATACTTGGTACGACAAGACTCCATACGAGTTGTATGTTCAAGTGATAAGAGGTAGGCTCCAAACCATGTATTGGCTAGTGTCTAGGCTTTGATGTTTTGCCTAGGGTACGACTGAAATGGTACTAGTCATATGGTGATGATATGAGTTGGGCAAGGGACTCTTATGTTGGACAAAATATGGTGTCCAACTTTCTGATTAAGTGACGATTTGAGAGTACCACTCCTATAATGTGGTTACGAGTTAAGGGGTCCAATCATACCCATCAGTAGAATTTTTACAGTTTATGTTGGGATATTTTGGACATTTTCCACCCCAATCACTTAAGACCCCACATCTTATAACACTATTTGGTCCCTCATTCTATACTTTAGCATATCAAAACACTCTTTAAAAACCTCTCAAGAAGATTGGGTTAGGGTTTCTTTACTGTGGCCATTTAGAGGCTTAAGGATCAAAATCTCTTCATGAATCTACGTGACTAAGGCATGATACACCTCCCTCATTTTTATTTCAACTAAAATCATGTTTTAATAAATGTTTTTCATGGTATTCTTTTGGTTTTCTAATGAATGTTAGGGGTTTTGGTCGTTCTTGGTTAGATAATGTTTTCCTATGTTTTACTTATGGTTTATCATGTTATAATTATTGTTTGAACATATGGTTACATGGGAATTATCAATTGATACTTGGTTTTGGTTTTGGAAACTATATGCCTCAACATGTTTGTTACAATGCCAATGAGAATGATTTTGTCACATAGTTTGACTATTCATGAAATCTTGCATTGTATAATATGGTAATAGAAATTAAATTGGTTTGGTTGGTTTTAAATAGATTGGAAAGGCCTTGGTGTCCATGACTTTGGTTTATTAGAAACCTTATGGGATACATGGAAATCCCCTAAGTGTTAGCTAATGACATTGCTTACAAGTTATAGTCGGTATGACGATACCACTTCATAATGCCTTGATAATTAACTCCGGCAATTGGTCGTTTGGTTATGTGTTGAATGTTTTAATTGGGCAATAATGGTGGGTTGTAATAGCTAATAGTGAAGGTGTGAGTCCGATGGATGGACACTGAAAACTTTATTTGCCGACATGAGGGTTGGTCATGATGACCATATGCTTGTGGGGTACACGAGAATCCCCCAAGTTATACTTGTATATATGTATCATGGAGGGAAAAGAGTACACAAAAATCCCCGACCCCTATGATATCTTTGGTTTGTGTGGCTATATACACTGGGCCTATTCAGGGGGTAACACTAGCCCATATAGCCTGTGGGTGAATTATGACGGTAAAGCTACACAACCCAAGTTAAGGTTTTAAATGTATGCTAAATCCGGTTTCCTTTCCCAGCATAGTATATATGTATATATGTATGTGATTGCATATGGTTATTTACTTTGGTTTTGAAAAATGGCATTATTTTATCCATATTCCTGAGTACATGCTAACATTCACTTAGCTAGCCATCTTTGGGCACTGTATCCTCACACAATATAAGAACTGGACATGCTACTCCTCTTTCTTAGTAATTTAGATTCAGGGATAGCTTAGAGTAAGACTGAAGTGGTGAGATTTCATACTCTGGAAGACTATATTTCATGCTATGGACTTTCTTACATTATTTTTGTTTCTTAGACTTTGTTTTTGTCTATGGTCGGGGGCATGTCCCGACCAAATGTTCTTTGTTTTTGGTTAGAGGCTTTGTGGGACTACTATGGGCATGGGAGGTATCGGTATTGGTTTCATCCTTGGTATTGGTATTGTCATTAAGGTTGACATCAATTATATATATTATTGAGGTTGTTGGATTATAGTTATAGACTTTTTTTAATATCCTTGATTTATTATTGTTCTATCTTGTTATATGTTCAAAATTCATCTAACATAGGTTGTAGGGAGGTTATGATTGGGTTTTAAGGGTGATCTCTAGTCTTGATTTGACTTGAGGCACCCGACATGACTAGGCCCTAGTTTGGGTCGTGTCAGATTGGTATCAGAGCCCTAGGTTCATGGTCAACTGGGAGTCCACAAAGCCTTTTCGAGTAGAGTCTCGTTTAAGGATGTGAAGTACGCCACACTCATAAGGGAGAGGCTATGAGGCATTTAAGAATATTTCTCTTTCTTGTGTTTTATTTTCGAGTTGTAGAGTCTAAGGTCCTGAATTCTCCTCTAATTCCTATTAGTTCACTTTTCAGATCATGCCTTCTCGATTATTTAAAGCTCACAAAAACTCTTTTGTCCCACTCGATTACAATGTTGATGGGACCCATACTACTTATGGGGTCCATACCCGATCTAGAGGTCCAATTCTTGATTGTCCTAGAGTTCTATCGATTCCCCTAGTCCTTCTCGAGATCCTCGCACTGAAGTGACAAATAATGAGTTTCATCAATTTATTAACACGTTAGCACAGTTAGAATCTTCTCAATCTAAGTGTGGTGTTCCTATTACTCCATTATCCAAGGCCATAAGGGTTTGTTAGTTTATGATTTTTAACCCTTCGACCTTTACTCGTGTTAGGGTTAAGGAGGATCCTCAAGGTTTTTTGGATGACATAGAGAAAAAATTTTGTTTTATGCATGCTACAAATGTAGAGGGCGTGGAGTTTACTGCCTGTCAGCTAAAAGATGTGGCATACCAATGGTACGAGGAGTAGAATTAGGCAAGGGTGATGATGTTGAGTCATCTTTATGGGAGGATTTTTCTAATGCTTTTCTGGACCGCTTCTTTCCTCAGGATTTAAGGGCGATGAGAGCGGAAGAGTGTTAATCTGAAGCAAGCTAAGATGCCAGTCTAGGAATATGCCTTGAATTTTTACCAGTTATCACGATATGCTCCAAATTTGGTTTCTAGGATGAGGTCTAGAATAAATAAGTTTGCTTTTGGTTTGTCTCGAGAATTGATCTTAGAGAGTAAGGTTGACTTGTTAAACAAGGACATGGATATCTCTAGTTTGGTATTTACATGTAGGAGGTTGAGAAAGAGAAGAAGAAGTAGGCTGAGTTAGGGGAGAGGCAGGGCAAGAAGTTTAGATTTTCTGAGCAGGGTGGTGGCTAATGGCTGAGTGGCAGGGATAGAGATAAGTGGCCCAAGAAGAAGTGGAGCAATTTTATGTCTTACTCGACAATTAGTGCTCCCTACCAAAATCCATCGGGAGACAAGCTTTTCCAAGTTGGCAAAAACTTTAGGGCATAGGGTTCCTAATCTCAGGCCAGTAGGGCCCATTCAGCTCCATCATATCCACCTTGCAAATGTTGTGGTCTATTGCATTGGGGTTTCTATAATGAGGAGAGGGACAGGTGCTTCAACTGTGGCCAACCAGGGCATATGCTTAGAAATTTTCCTATTGGTAAGGTTGTCGCTGGGGCAAACAAGGTTTTCATTGCCTCTTCGTCAGTTCCGGCACCAAAGGGTGCACCATCTGGCTCCGACACTGGCCGGAACTATCTCTGTGATCTTACTACCCCACAGGAGTCTGAGGCATCTCCTGATGTCATGACTGGTATGTTTAAACTCTTTTAAATGTTACTATATACTGTTTACTTAATTTGGAGTCCACTCTCTCTTACATTACCCCATTTGTTATTATCTATTTACCTCGGTAGGTGACTCTGTGATTGCTAGAAGATTCTATAAGGGTGTGTGGTATTTGTTGGTAGTAAAGAAACTGTGGTGGATCTGTTTGAATTAGATATGGTAGATTTTGATGTCATATTGGGGATGGATTGGTTGCACTTATGCTATGCATCTCTAGATTGTCGGACCTAAAAGGTTTTCTTTAAATTTCCTAATGAGCTAGTTATTAAGTGGGAGGGTGGTTCCCTAGCTCCTAAGGGAAGGTTCATATCATATCTTAGAACTCAGAGATTAATCTCCAAGGGGTGTCTCTATTATTTGGTATGGGTTAAAGATTCTAACTCGGAGGGTCATTCCTTGCATTTTGTCCTGGTGGTGAATGAATTTCTTGAGGTTTTCCCTGATGACCTTCCTGGTGTTCCTCCCGATAAGGAGATTGAGTTTTGGATTGATCTTGTTCAAAACACTCGTTCGATTTTTATCCCTCTGTATAGAATGGCTCCAGCTGAGTTTAAGGAGCTTAAGGAGCAACTAAAGAATCTTTTAGAAAAGGGTTTCATCCATCCTAGTATATCCCCGTGGGGTGCACCAGTGTTATTCATGTGTAAGAGAGATGGTTCCCTTCGGATGTGTATTAATTACCAGCAGTTGAATAAGGTGATGATAAAGAATAAGTACCCTCTTCCAAGGATAAATGATTTGTTTGATCAGTTGCAGGGTGCTAAGTTTTTCTCCAAAATTGATCTTTGATCTGGGTATCATCAGTTATAGATTAGGGAGGTAGATATACCTAAGAGTGCCTTCCGTACCATATTTGGGCATTATGTCTTTTGGGTTGACCAATGCCCCGAAGGCATTCATGGACTTGATGAATAGGGTCGTCCATCAGCTTCTGTATTTATTCACCATTATTTTCATAGATGATATTTTGGTGTACTCTAAGAGTGAGCTGGATCATGTCGATCACCTCCATATAGAGTTGCAGATCTTAAAAGAGCAGTAGTTGCATGCCAAATTTTCAAAATGTGAATTCTGGTTGAACGTTGTAACTTTTTTGGGTCATGTTATTACTAGTGAAGTGAATAAGGTAGATCCGTAGAAGGTTGCAGTGGTAAAGAAATGGCCTAGAACCATGACTCCAAATGACATTTGGAGCTTATTAGCTTTAGTTGGTTACTACAGGAGGTTCGCAGAGATTTTTTCTTCTATAGCTTTCCCGTTGACTAAGTTGACTCAGAAGAAGGTGAGGTTATTTTGGTCTGATGCTTGTGAGGGTAGTTTCGAGAAGCTAAAGGATAAGCTAACTTTGGCTCCTATTTGAACTTTACTTGAAGGTACTGATGGGTTATTGGTTTATTGTGATGCATCTCGTATGGGGATTTTTTTCATTCTAATGCAGCATGGCAGGGTGATAGCTTATGCCTTTAGGCAGTTGAAGGTATATGAGAGGAATTTGCCGACTCATGATTTTGAGTTGTTAGCTGTTGTGTTTGAGCTAAAAATCTAGCATCACTATTTGTATGGAGTGCATGTGGACATCTTTTCACATTATAAGAGCCTGCAGTATGTGTTTACTCAGAAAGAGCTTACTTCAGGCAAAGAAGATGGCTTGAGCTGCTCAAGGATTATAGAAAAGATACGAATATACACCTAAACTTTGATAAATGGTACAAATATACCCTCTGTTATACTTTAGGTATAAATATACCCTTGTTGTAAATGAAAAGGTACATATATACCCCTAAACTTTAATAAATGGTATAGATATACCCTCTGTCATACTTTAGGTACAAATATATCCCTATTCTTTGATAAGTGGTACAGATATACCTTCCATCATACTTTAGGCACAAATATATCCTTTTCATTACTGAAAAGGTACGTATATACCCTTCTTATTAACAACAGGACACGTGTCACAATTATTTTTATTTAACCTTTTTTAATTTAATATATCTCAACTCCACCCAAAAAATAATTCTAATTTTACCTATGATTCAATCCAAATAATAACCCAAACCTGATTTGATCTATTAGAAAGAGAAAGAGAGAATGAATGTGTGTGAATAGAGATGCATCTTGAAGGTTCTATTAGACCCGGTTGGGTTTGGGTTATTATTTAAATTGGTTTATCAGTTAAATTAGAATTATTTTCAAGTAGGATGGGGATAAATTAAATTTAAAAAGGGAAAATGGAAAAAATTGTGACACATGTCCTGCCATTAGTGAGAATGATATATATCCACCTTTTCATTAACGACAAGGATATATTTGTATCTAAAGTATGGCAGAGGGTATATTAGTACTATTTATCAAAGTTCAGGGGTATATATGTACTTTTTCATTAATGACAAGGGTATATTTATACCTAAAGTATGACAGAGGGTATATCTGTATAATTTATTAAAGTTTAGAGGTATATATGTACCTTTTAATTAACTCAGAAAGAGTATATTTGTACCTAAAGTTTAACGGAGGTTATATCTGTATCATTCATTAAAGTTCAAGGGTATATTCGTACCTTTTCTGCAAGAATTATGACATGATTCTTCACTACCATCCAGGTAAAGCTAACGTGGTTACCGATACTCTTAGTAGGTTATCCATGAGGAGTCAAGCTCATGTGGATAAGAAGAACCGGGAGTTGGTAAAGGATATTCACCATTTGACTAACCTTGGATTTCATCTCTTGGACACTGAGGATGGTGGTGTTATTGTATAGGAGGTGGCCCAGTCATCTCTTGATTCTAAGATCAAGGAGAAGAAGATGTTAGATCCTATCTTGATGATAATCAAGGGTGATATAGGTTGGAAGAAGGTGATAACCTTCGAGATTAGTGGTGATGGTAGCTTCTGGTACCAAAGGGGGTTATGTGTTCTCGATGTTGATGGTTTGCGAGAAAGGATCTTGGCTAAGGCGCATGAGTCGCGCTTTATTATTTATTCTAGTTTGACGAAGATGTATCATGACCTTAAGGAGATATATTGGTGTAACAATATGAAATGAGATGTGGCCAACTTTGTGACTAAACGCATGGTGTGTTAACAAGTAAAAGTTGAGAACATGAGGCCCAAAGGATTGTATCAAGAAAGTGAATTGCCTGTGTGGAAGTTGGAAGTGATTAATAAGAATTTTGTTACCAGTCTTCCTCCGTCCTAAAATTAGGTTGATTCGATTTGGGTCATCATGGATAGGATGACAAAGTCGGCTCGCTTTTTACCAGTGATGACTAACTTCTTAACTTAGGACTATGTGAGGTTGTATCTCTATGAGATTGTGAAGTTGCATGGGGTACCTATTTCTATCATCTCGGATCATGGTACATAGTTTTTATCTTACTTTTGGCAGTTATTTCAGAAAAGTTTGGGACCAAGGTGAGTCTTGGTACTATTTTTCACCCACAGTTAGATAGGCAAGCGGAGAGAACATTCAGACATTAGAGGATATGCTTCATGCTTGTGTGATTGACTATTGTGGTAGTTAGGTTGAGCATTTTTCTCTTATAGAGTTTGCCTATAATAATAGCTACCACTCTAGCATTGGGATAGCTTTATTTGATGTTTTGTATGATAGGAGGTGTAGGTCTCCTATTGGGTGGTTTCAGGTTGGTGAGGAAGAAATGTTTGTCCCAGATTTGGTTCACCAAGCTATGGAGAAGGTGAAGATGATTCGAGATAGACTTAAGGTTGCCTAAAGTAGACAAAAGTCCTATACAGATGTGAGGTGTAGGGAGTTAAAATTTGTGGTTAGGGATAGGGTATTTTTTAAGGTGTCTCCCATGAAGAGAGTGATTCAATTTGGTAAGAAGGGAAAGCTCAGTCCCAGGTACGTTGGTCCATACTTGGTTTTGAGAAGGGTTGGTAATGTTGTGTATGAGTTAGAGTTTCCTTTTAGTTTGAACTCTATTAACTCGGTGTTCCATGTTTCTATATTGAGAAAGTGCATGGGTGATCCATCGCAAGTTGTTCCTATCAAGAATATTGGTATTTTAGATTCTTTGTCTTATGAGGAGGTCCTGATGGAAATCTTAGATCGGCAGGTTCATCGATTGTGTACCAAGGACGTAGCCTTGGTAAAGTTTCTATGGAGAAACCACAAGGTTGAAGAGGCTACTTGGGAAGCTGAAGAGGACATGAAGTCCAAGTATCTGTTCCTGTTTCTACTCCAAAAATTTGTGCAGAAGGTATGTGTTCTTCATAACATTTTTGTTTACTAACTTAGGTGAAGAAAAGATGGATTTCATTGCATCATTGTTTTCTAACTCAATTAAAGGCCAGAGTTAAGGTGTTAGGGTGTAAATCATGCTTGTACGGACTTGTTCCATCATTCAAGGATGAATGATCAAAGTGGGGGAGAATTGAAACACCCTGGGTTTTGGCCCTTAGAAATTTCCTGAGGTAGTGGTATGGATTGTGTACACTCTACCCTCCCCAGGCCCTACTAGGTGTGAATACACGGGGTATGTTATTGTTATTATTGTTGTTGTTATTTGAGTTCACTATTCTTGTAACTACCAACCATACGAGTCATATGGTGTGGGTACGGGTCTATGGACCCTAGTCTTATGTTGGTCAGTGTGATGTTGTCCAAATTCTATCCTTGGTACGAGAAGACTCCATATGAGTCATAGGTTCAAGTGACGAGAGGTAGGGTCCAAACCACATATTGTCCCGTGTCTAGCCTTTGAAGTTCTATCTAGGGGACGATTGGAATAATACTAGTCATATGGTGATGATACGAGTTGGGAAAGGGAGTCTTATATTGGACAGAATGTGGTGTCAAACTTTCTGATCAAGTGACGATTTAAGGGTACCACTCGTATGATGTGGTTATGAGTTGAGAATTCTAATCATACCCACCTGCGAGATTTTTACAGTTTAAGTTTGGGGTATTTTTCCACCCCAAGCACTTAAGACCCCACGTCTTATAACACTATTTAGTCCCTTATTCTACACTTTAGAAGATCAAAACACTCTCTAAACACTCTCTATAAACCTCTCAAGAAGATTAGGCTAGGGTATCTTCAAGTTAGTCATCTAGAGGCTTAAGGATCAAAATCTCTCTGTAAATCTTTATGACTAAGGAATGTTACTCCTCCCTCATTGTTAGTTCAACTAAAAGCATGTTATAATGAATAGTTTTCATGGTATTATTGTGGTATTATTTTGGTTTTCAAATGAATGTTAGGGTTTTGGTTGTTCTTGGTTGGATAATGTTTTCCCATGTTTTACTTATGGTTTATCATGTAATAATTATGGTTTGAACATGTGGTTACATGGTAATGGTCAATTGATACTTGGTTTTGGTTTGGAACTATATGACCTCAACATGTTTGTTAAAATACTAATGAGAATGATTTAACACATAGTTTGACTATTCTTGAAATCTTTGCATTGCAACACATGGTACTGGAACTTAAATTGGCTTGGTTGGTTTTAAATGGATTAGAAAGGCCTTGGTGGCCATGGCTTTGGTTTAATTGGAAACCTTGTGGGGTGCATGGGAATCCCCTAAGTGTTGTCTTATGACATTGCTTGCAAGTTATAGTCGGTATGATGATACCACTTCATAATGCCTTGATAATTGACTCCTGGAATTGGTGGTTTGGTTATATGCCAATTGTTTTAATTGGGAAATAATGCAGGTTTTGATAGTTAACCATAAAGGTGTGAGTTTGATGGATGGACACTGAAAACTTATGTTTGCCGACATGAGGGTTTGTTATGGTGACCATATGCTTGTGGGGTACACTAGAATCCCCCAAGTTTTACTTGTATATATGTATCATAGAGGGCGTAGGGTGCACGGGAATCCCCGCCCCTATGATATCTCTGGTTTGTATGGATACACACACTGGGCCCATTCAGGGGGTAACGCTGGACCCATATTACCTATTGATAGATTATGACGGTAAGGCTACACAACCCAGATTAAGGTTTTAAATGCATGCTAAACTCGATTCCCTTTGTCGGCATGGTTTATATGTATAAATGTATGTGATTCCATATGGTTATTTACTTTGGTTTTAAAAAAATGGCATTATTTTATCCTTATTTTTGAGTACATGTTAGCATTCACTCCTCTAACCATATTCAAGCTTTGTATCCCCACGCGATGCAGGAACCGGCCATACCACTCCTCCTTCTCGGTGATTTGGATTCAAGAAAAGTTTAGAGTCAAACTAAAGTGGTGATATTCTATACTTCGAAAGACTTACTTCATGCTTATGGCTTTTTTACATTGTTTTTATTTATTGGACTTTGGTTTTGGCTATGGTTGGGGGCATATCCCGACCAGATGTTCTTTGTTTTCGGTTAGAGGCTTTATGGAACTACTATGGGCATGGGTGGTATTGATATTGGTGCCATCCTTGGTATTGGTATGGAAATTAGGGTTGACACCGGTTGGATATTTGATTAAGGTTGTTGGATTATGGTTATAGACTTTACTTAATGTCCTTGATTTATTATTGTTCTATCTTATTATATGTCAAAAATTCATCTGACATAAGTTGCAGGGCGGTTATTGTTTGGTAATGGGGGTGGTCTCTAGTCCCAGTTGGACTTAAGTCACCCTACACAACTAGGCCCTAGTTCGGGTCATGTCAGTTAGAGACCTTAAATTCCTAAAAAAGATAGTAGTTTTAGCTTTCAAATTCCATTAATGGAGATAGAGTGAGTATGGTAGAACTATATAATGATTAATTTACCATTTGCAGTATTTTATGAATAAGGATAAAATTAGTGGGCTTAATTCCCAATGTAGTTTTTCAAAGAGTAGTTACTTAATTACTCCTATAATTATTTGATTTCTAGATGATTGGACTAATGGAGGCATGAAGGAAAGAAAAGAGAAACCTTGGTGTGACTGGTCAAGGTAGGTTATGGATTATTTTGTAGTAGACTTAGATTATTTGCATATAATAACTATAGCTGATGGGAGATTTCATGTTTAGCCTACAACTACGGAGTTTTGGATGGATAAAATATAAAATTACTATAATAATGATATGATTGTGTGTTGTCGATTTTGTATGGATCCCTGATGATGTTTATAATTGTATGACTTACTTGATGATTTACAAAGTTTAATATGTAAATTTGGATAACAATAAAAGAATTAGGTCAACTTGTAACCCATAGAACTAGTCTTGAATACCTTAAAAGGAGTGAGCTCGATATTTTGTATGTTTGGAGTATGATATATTCCTTCTAGAAGGATTGGTTGTGATAAGAGGATGTGATGTTAGAACTTAAGAAACTAAAATCAAGTTTGGCGAAGTGCTAGATAGTATAATGTGAAATGGTGTATGAATCTAGCTATAATTGTAAGTTGAATAGAGATGAGTGGTTGCATGATCTACTAAAGAGGAAGATTTTTTTAACTTAGTGATGACTTGGGTATAGTGTTGCTAGTTAGTAGCTGAATTTACCAATTTCAATAGGAATAAAAGGAGGTTATATTTGCGAACAAAATAGAATGATGAATTAGAGTGTAGATATCAATCTTGTTGGAATGTGAGCTCTTAAAATGGATACTTGATTGATTGATTGATCTTCAGACATATTTGTGATTGATGATTGGGATTGATAATGCTCATTTGAATAAGTGGTGAATTGACCTTCAATATTCCTTGTTTACTTGAAATGATGAACTTGTTGACTTTTGAATGCATTTACTTAGTTGTTATTAATTGTGAGTTAAGTTTGGATTGTTGTTACTTGTATTTGATTTGAATTAGGTGTTAGTGATTTGCTTTTGGTCATTACTTGTAATTGTTGACTACATCCTGCATTTATATGTATATTAATATTGATGATGAATATTTGTGATGGTGTGGAGATGAGATGATGATATTGAGATCATGATGGTTATGATGTTAAATATAATATTAATGATGATGTTGAGATGATATTGATGATGATTTTGAGATCATGATAAAATGATAGATGATGATGATGTTGAAATAAGAAAGAGATAATACATACATCTTTCATATATACATTCATCATATGCATTTGAATATATATTTATACATGTGTTGTGGTGAACCTTCTTGAAGAATCCACCTAAGTATAATGTGTTTCTTGTCTGGATTGGTCATTTGATGAGATATTATGGTTCCTTGAGTTGATTGGTTATGTTTATGGTTGTGATTGTGAATTGCAGTAGAGTGTAAATACAAGGTATGTTCTGGGTTGTGTAAAATTTGTTTTCCTGTGTATATAGTTATATATGTCATGTATATTGTAGTGTCCCTTCTTGCAAAGTTGTTGGTATTATTAATTATCTTAGTCGTTGCAATTCCAATGATTCATGATAGTATAGTACGGAGTGGGTATTATAACGAAAGAGGACTAATGAGAGAGACCAAGTATATTAGAGTTATTACAATAAAGAAAAGATGGTGGCATGACCTAATTTACGAGTAAAGATGGCACCTACTTTTTCCAGCCAGTAGGTAAGACAAATGGTAACCCGGAGTTAAACACAATAGGTTAACTTGGTGGAAAATGTCCAACATAGGCAGAAATCAACAACAACACTTATACATAAAAAGGTATTTAAAATAGATAAAGATAGTCAACATAGATACCATCCCACAACCTGGTAGAGCCAGTACAAGAGCATCTAGTAACAATAATACAACCCAAGTATCTAGAATAGTCAATAACATGTATCTCAAAACAAAAGACTAAACATAGAAAAATAGAAGAAAATAGGTGACTCTGACTACAAGAGCTCACCCTATCCTCGGATATCAACACAGCACGAACGTCGATTAACAGCAGCAACTAGTACTCGAATCTACACCAAAAAGGTACACAGGTGTAGTATGAGTACCAAAACCATGGGTACTCAGTAGGCATCATTGGTCGACTGAGCTAAGTCATGATATAAACATGATAAAATGCAAGATAATATAACTTAGTCAAGGTATAGATAAACCTGAAGCAACTCCAACATTATTGAACATAAACAAGTAAATAAGTAAGAATAATAGCGTAACATAACATAAAACATCAACACAAGAAACCATAACTACAAAATTGTCTCAATACGCGAATTAGTGTGGAAAATTAAATAACCCATCGTAAGTCCCCATAAACTTAGAAGGTGCAAGCAAGATAGAGTAACCCACCACCGTCATTTAACAACTCTCATAATACAGGTGGAATTACTCCAAGTCATGTCACACTATAACCATTGATTGTCCATATTCATTATTTTCCAATATATCAACATGTATCAATTAACCATCATGTAAAAACTAATCCTCATGTATCAATAAATCATCCTTTATCAGCTAAACATCACTTGTTAACTAATTTTCATATAGCGTCTAATCATTACTTACCAATTAGTCATTATTTACTAATTAACCAACAAATATCAACAAAGCATTATTTCACTAGAATCCATTTATATCATACCACATTATAACTATTTCCTCATTTTCAACTTAGCTAGATTGTCAATCTTATAACCCAGTGTTGTCATAACATAATAAGTATATCATCATAGTATAATATGTATATCCAAACTCAAACTGATATAGATATACAATAATATCCTCATAAATATCATCATAATCATCTTTTGGTCTTGCTGGATGAGTATATACCATCATAATCATCCTCCAACTTTGTCAGGCATATGTGTATCATCATAATCATCTTTCGGTCTTGTCGATCATATATATATCATCATAATTATCTGAAACACCCTAAGTGTTGGTCCATAGAAAATTCTGTGTTCTAAGCTTACTGCCCTGACTATGACTCTTCTTGAAAGTCGTAGGGAGTCATTACGGGTCATAGGACCTAATCATAATGTGCCCAGTGAGATTTGTCTAAGCCATCATTTTGACTACGACTACCATGTTATGAGTCTTAAGGACTCTAAACGACTCGTATAGTCCTTTTTCATGAGGAAATCAGTGTAATGCCTAAAGTATTCTGTCTTGAGCAAGACTAGGATGTAGCGAGCCGTATGGACTCATTATGATTCTTAAGGTCCTTTCATAAATTAGACTAGTATTGGTTGTCTGGGACACTATCTAGACTATGAATGAGGTGAAATGAGTCGTAGGGTGACCTTACAAGTCGTAAGGTCACCCATAATGACTGGCGGCTTATTTTCCAGCCTTTTTAAGGGTACTTTAGACATTTTACTCTTATTCAAATAATAACCCCCAACCTACAAATATACTTAGGATCCTATTTTCATCCATAATACGCATCAAATTCACTCTTTCCTCTCTCAAATCCTCTCAAGCATCAATATTTAGGGTTTTCAAGAAGTGGGTCAAGTAGATCTTCAAGGGTTGAACTCTCTCCATATTCTTGGGTATTTTAGGCATGTGACACTACCCTTAAACTTGTTTTATCTAATACATGAATTTACACCAATACTAGAAACCACGCTAGACGGTGCAGGGGTCTAAATGTTCGATATGTTCGAGTCCCCTTTATTATTATTATTATATAATTGGGAGGTTTGAGTCCCCCATGTTATATAAATTGGTGCTTAAGTCACCTTTGATTTATGTCGGGGGGTTTAAATCCCCCAATCAAGCATATTACATATGATTATCATCTAGTTCGTGCGGCTATATACACTGGGGCCCTTCCAGCTGGGGAAAAGCTGGGCTCATATAGCCCATGGGTGCCTTGATTATGATGTTTATGTTACACAATCCAGGTTAAGATTTTTAAAGTTTATGCTAAGCCTTGTTCCGTACTCCGGCATGTGATATATATGTATTTATATTTGATGATGACCATTGGATTTGACTGGTTTTGGATTATTACTCATGGTATTATTTTATCTTTTATCCCTGAGTTACATGCAAGTGCTCCAACCGCTAACTACCTTCGGACGTTGTATCCCCACGCAATGCAGGCATCAAAAATTCTTCTATTTTTTGTGCAGTGGTCAAGTTAGTTTGTGAGTTGACTTGAAGTAGTGAGATTTCATCCTTTAAAAAACCTTATCTCATGTTTAGGTTTCTTATATTTTAGACTTTGTTTCAGACTTATTTTTGGCTATGGTCAGGGGCATATCCTGATACTTTATTGGTATTCAATTTGTTATAGGATTTGTGGGTACTGTGAACTTAGGTGTTATGTTGGTAGCCAGTATTGGTTATCGATATCAGTTGGTGGTTATTGATATAACTTAGAAAAATGTAAATTAGGTTACTCTATCTTGTTATGTGTTTGAACTTTAGTCCATGTTAGTGTGTGTTGTGTTCTGTTGATTGGGAATAAGGGTGGTTACCATTCCTCAGCGAACTTGAGATACATGTCATGGCCAGGCCCTGGTTTGGATCATGATAAAGTTGGTGTTAGAGCTAGGTTTGGTGTCATTGGGTGTCCACAATTTCGTGTCAAGTAGAGTCTATTTTATAGGTGTGTAGCATGCCACACTTATAAAGGAGAGGCTACGAGGCATTTAGGAATATTTTCCTTTTTTCTTGTTCTATTTTGAGCTATACTGTCTAAGATCTTGAAATCTTCTCTAATTCTCATATGTTCTCTTTTCATATCATGCCTCCTAGAAGATCTGATATTCATGGAAACTCTTCTATCCTTTCAGAGGACGACATAGACGGAGCTCATCCAATTTTTGGGGTTAAAACCAAGTCTAGGATCGTTGTTTTTATTTGCCCCTGTGAAGTCCTACTAGTCTCTACTGATCCTATTCGTGAGGCTGACACTCATGCTTAGTCACCTAAAAATATATTACCAATGTTGATTTCCATTACTCTATTTATCTATTGACCCAATTAGTGACATCTCAGGGACAACAACGAGTCCTGTTGGTATTACTAAGAGTTCTTCTGAGGCCACTAGAGTTGGCCAATTTATGAGGTTATACCATCTGACTTTCACTAGTACTAAGGTTAAGGTGGATCCTCAAGGGTTCATAGATGAAATGGAAAATATCTTTTGCGTGATGCATGTTTTTGATATAAAGGGTGTGGAGTTCACCGCTTATCAATTAAAGGCGGTGGCATATCAGTGGTATAAGAAGTGGGATCAGTCTAAGGGTGATGATGCTGAGTCAGCTTTGTGGGATGATTTTTCAAGTGTCTTTCTTAATTGATTCTTTCCTAAGGAAGAAAGGGAGGCAAAAGCTGAGAAGTTCATAAATCTAAAGTAAGGCAGGATGACATTAAAGAACTATGCCTTGAAATTCCATCAATTGTCACGATATGCTCCTGAGTTAGTGTCTAGAATGAAGGATAGAATGAGAAAATTTGCTTTTGAGTTGTCCCATGATTTGATTCTGGAGAGCAAGGTTGCCTTGTTGAACAAGGATATAGACATCTCTAAACTTATGGTGTACATACAACAAGTTGAAGAGGAAAAGAAAAAGAAAACTAAGATAGAGAAAGACAGAGTAAGAAATTTAGACATTCAGATCAAGGTGGAGGCCAGCAGTAGAGTGGTAAAGATGGTAGGAAATAGTCTCGGAAGAAGAATTCAGAGAGTCCTAATCCTTATTCAATGGCTAGTTCTCCTTACCCAAAGTCATTTGGTTATCGATGTTTTTAGAGTGGTGATGGTTCTAGGGAACAGTGCCCAATCTCAGGCTAATGGGGCCCAGTCAGCACCATCATATCTTTTTTATAGATTTTGTGGTCAGTTGTACCATGGTCAATATGAGAAGGGGAGAAATCGGTGCTTCACTTATGGTCAGATTGGTCATATACAGTGGGATAGTCCTTCAAAGGTTATTTTTGGGACCCACAAATTCCTATTATTTCTTCATCAGCTCCTGCACCAAAGGGTACGACTTCTGGCTCTGAAACTGGTTGGAACTATTTCTATGCTCTTACTACCCATCAGGAGTCTGAAGCATCTCCTATTGTCATCACTAGTATATTGAAATTCTTCTCTCATGATGTGTATTTCTTGCTTGATCTGGGTTCTACTATTTTTTATGTGACCCTATTTGTGGCTATGCATTTTGGTTTCAGTCTCATGTGTATTTTGGACCCCTTTTCTATTTCAACCCTGGTGGGTGACTTTATGGTTGCTAAAAGAGTGTGTAGGGGTTGTGTGGTATCTTTTTATAGTAGGGAAAATTTGGTGGATTTGATTGAATTAGACATAGTTGATTTTGATGTTATCTTAGGAATGGATTGGTTGCACTCGTTCTAAGACAATTCTTGAGTGGGACGGGAGTTCCCTAGTTCCTAAGGGGAGGTTCATATCATATCTTAGAGCCCAACAATTGATTTCCAAAGGGTGTCTTTATCATTTGGTCCGGGCTAAAGATTATTACTTGGAGGGTCCTTCCTTACAGTCTGTACCCATGGTTAGTGAATTTCCTGAAGTCTTCCCTGATAATCTTCCTGGTGTTCCTCCCAATAGGGAAATTGGTTTTAGGATTAATCTTCTTTCATACACTCATCCTGTCTCTATTCCTCTCTATAGGATGGCTCCAGCTGGATTGAAGGAGCTAAAGGAATAGTTAAAAGATCTCCTCAATAAGGGTTTTATTCACCCTAGTGTGCCTCTATGGGGTGCTCCTATTTTTTTCTTGCCTACAAATGATGGTTCCATTTAGATGTACATTGATTACTGGCAGTTGAATAAGGTGATGGTAAATAATAAGTACCCTCTTCCTAGGATAGATGACTTATTTGACCAGCTTCAGGGCGCTAAGTATTTCTCAAAGATTAATGTCCATTTGGGATATCATCATTAAAGATTAGGGAGGAGGGTATCCTTAAGAATTCCTTCCATACCCATTATGGTCATTTTGAGTTCTTGGTCATGCCTTTTGGGTTTACCAATCCCCTATGGCATTTATGGATCTGATAAATCAAGTATTTCATTAGTTTCTGGATTTGTTCATCATTGTGTTCATCAATGATATTTTGGTGTACTCCAAGAATGAGGCAGATTGTGTCGATCATCTCCGTATTGTGTTGTAAACCCTAAAATATCAGTGATTATATGGTAAATTTTTTAAGTGTGAATTTTTGTTGAATGTTGTTACTTTTTTAGATCATGTTGTATCTAGTGAGGGGATTTTATGAAGGATATTCACCATTTGGTTAACCTTGGGTTCCATCTCTTAGATTCTGAAGATGGTGGTGTGTTTGTGCAGAGGTGGCTAAATCATCTCTTGGTTCTGAGGTAAAGGAGAAGCAGGTGTTGGACCCTATCTTGATAAAAATCAAGAAGGATATGGGCAGGCAGAAAGTAATGTCTTTCGAGATTGGTGGTGATGGTATCTTGAGGTACTAATGGAGGTTGTGTGTTCCTAACACTGATGGGTTGCGAGGAAGAATTTTGGTCGAAGCTCATGAGTCGCGTTATATAGTTCATCCTAGTTCAACAAATATTTATCATAATATTAAGAAGATATATTGGTGGAATAACACAAAGAGGGGTATGTCCAATTTTGAGGCTACGTGCATGGTGTCTCAGCTAGTGAAGGTGGAGCACTTAAGACCGATGGATTATTTCAAGAAATTAAGCTTCCTGTGTGGAAATTAGAAATAATTAATATGGATTTTGTAACCGGTCTTTTGCGGTCCCAAAATCAGTTTGACTCAATTTGGATCATCATGGATAGGATGACTAAGTCTTCTCACTTCTTGCTAGTGAGTACTAATTACTCTGCCGAGGACTATGCAAAAATTTTTATTCAAGAGATCGTGAAGTTGCATGGTGCACCTATTTTTATTATCTTTGATTGAGGTACTCAGTTCTCATACCATTTTAGGCACTTATTTCAGAGAGATTTTGGGACTAAGGTGAGCCTTAGTAACTCTTTCCACCCAAAGGTGAACGGGCAAGTAGAGAGAACCATTCAGACACTAGAGGATATGCTTAGATCCTACGTGACTTTGGTGGTAGTTGGGTTCATCATTTTCCCCTTATTGAGTTTAAGTATAATAATAGCTACGACTCTAGCATTGGTAGGACCACCCAAAGTCGCCAAAAGTCCTACGCGGATGTGAGACAAAGGGAGTTGGAGTTTAATGTTGGTGACTGGGTATTATTAAAGGTGTCTCCCATAAAAGGAGTGATGCGGTTTGGGAAGTAGGGAAGCTCATTCCCCCTTATATTGGTTCATATTTGGTTTTGAGGAGGATTGGTAATATTGCATATAAATTGAAGTTGCCTTCAAGATTGGGCTCTATTCATTCGGTCTTCCATGTCTCGATGTTGAGGAAGTGTGTGGGTGATCCTTTATTGGTTGTTCCTTTGGAAGGTGTGGCCATTTCGGATTCCTTGTCTTATATGGAAGTTCCGATGGAGAACTTAGATCAGCAAGTTTGTCGGTTGCAGACGAATGACATGGCTTTGGTGAAGGTTCTTTGGAGAACCAAAAGTTTGAGGAAGCTACTTTGGAAGCCGGGGAGGACATGAAGTCCAAGTATCCATTCCTATTCCCCATTTTGGATAATCATGCTTGTGTGTTATTCTTAATATCTTTATTTTCTGGCTTCGTTAAAAGAAATTGTATATTCCTTAACTTCTTTGTTTTTTATCTTTGTTAAAGGTAAGAGTGAGTGTGTTTCTATGCTAACTCATTCTAAGGGATATCTTGTCTCATTGTTTAGGGATGAATGATCCTATAGGAGAGAGAATTAAACACCCCTTATGTTGTTCCCTGGAAAATTCTGAGTTCTGAGCCTACTACCCTGACTACGGCTCTTCTTGTGAGTCGTAGGGAGTCATTACGGGTCATAAAACCTAGTCGTAACATTCCTAATAAGATTTGTCTAAGTCACCATTTTGACTATGACTACATGTTACTAGTCATAAGGAATCTAAAGGACTTATATAATTTTTTTCCATAAGGAAACCAGTATAATGCCCAAAGTATTCTATCTTGAGTATGACTAGGATGTGAGTCATAAGGTCCTTTCCATAACTGTACTAGTGTTGGTGGTTTGGGACATTGTCTTTACTATGACTGGGGGAAATGAGTCGTAGGGTGACCCTACGAGTCATAAGGTCACCCATAACGACTGGCAGCTTATTTTACAGCCTTTTTATGAGGGTACTTTTGACATTTCCCTGTTATTCTAATAATAACCCCTGACCTATAGACATAATTGGGACCCTATTTTTATCCATAATACACATCAAATACACTTTCTCCTCTCTCAAATCCTCTCAAGCATCAGTACTTAGGGTTTCTAAGAAGTGGATCAAGTAGAGCTTCAAGGGTTGAACTCTCTCCATAATCTTGGGTATTTCAGGCATGTGACTCTACCCTTAAACTCATTTTATCTAATTCGTGAATTTACATAATTAATTATGTGGATTTTAAATAAAGGTTTTGATATAGTTCAGGGCTTTGACATGAATGGTTGTTAAATTGATTTTCCCTGGTTTATTATGCATTATTCATGCTTTATTAACGGTTTTGAACTTGTGGGGTGTATGGGTTGATGAATAATAAAAGGGGTTGTGTTTTCCCTAATTGTGATGAATTTTTCTTTGACATATGGTTTTGGAAATGGAGTTCCCTCAACCTAAATGTGAAATTGATAATGATACATGGCTTTGTCACATGTTTTGAATTGCTCACTTGCACTAATGCATTGGCATAAAGGGTTAATGAACCATGGTATGATTTTATTGAACTTTGGGGTGGGTGAATTCCCGTGTGAATGTTAATTGAACCTAAGGGGTCATGAATCTCCCCCGTGTGATGGTTAATGGATTATGGAATGATAATAAACTTGCTAGTGGGGTTGGTATGATGATTCCAACGGGATACCTAAATGCATAATCAGCTTAATAAATTGGAAATGTGTGTTAAATATTTTAATTGGGCTTAAAAGTGGGTTGTGTATCTGGGTCGTGGAAGTGGAGGTCCCAACGGACCAACACTAGAAACTACGCTAGTCGATGTGGGGGTCTAAATGACCGGGAGGTTCGAGGCCCCCTTATTATTATTATATGATTAAGAGTTTTGAATCCCCCATGTTATATAAATTGGTGCTTAAGTGACCTTTGATTTATTCCAGGATATTTGAGTCCCCCATTAGGCTTATGGGATATAATTATCCTCTGGTTTGTGCAGCTACATGTACTGAGGCCCTTTCAGCTAGGGAAGAGCTGGGCCCATATAGCTCGTGGGTGCCATGATTTTAAAAGTTCATGCTAAACCTTGTTCCCTACCCCTACATGTGATATATATATATATGTGTATTTGCATTTGATGATGCTCATTGGATTTGACTAGTTATGGATAATTACTCATGACATTATTTTATCCATTATCCCTGAGTGACGTGCTAGCACTCCAACTGCTAACCGTCTTCGGATGTTGTATCCCTATGTGATGCTGGGAATGAAAATTCTTCTACTTTTCATTTGCAGTGATCAGGTGTTCGTGGATAGTTTGTGAGTTTACTTGAAGTTGTGATCTTCCATCCTTCGAAAGACCTCATCTCATATTTTGGTTTATTATGTTTTAGACTTTGTTTCAGACTTGTTTTTGGCTATTATTGGGGGCACGTCCTGACACTTCATTGGTATTTGGTTTTGTTAGAGGCTTTGTGGGTAATGTGTACTTGGGTATTGTGTTGGTAGACGGTATTGGTTATCGGTGTCGGGTTGTGGTTATTGATATAACTTAGACTCTTGGAACTTATGTTACTCTATTTTGCTATGTGTTCGGACTTCAGTCTATGTTAGCGTGTGTTGTGTTCTATTGACTAGTATTGGGGGTGTTTTTCAATCCTCGATGGACTTGAGATACTCGTCACGGATAGGCCCTAGTTTGGGTCATGACATCATTCTCCGGCCTTGCCGGGCATATATATATCATCATAATCATCCTTCGGCCTTGCTGGGCATATGTATTCATCATAATCATCCTCTGGTCTTGCCAGCATATATATAATCAATATCATCATTAATATGGCTAATAGCATAATCAATAGTATACTTAATATCATAACCATGAACATAATATATTAACATGATCAATAATTATAATCAAAATTGTGAGTTCTAGCATAACCAATAGCATGATTGCCAATATAGTAAATAAGCATGATATTTGGCATAATCAATAGCGTAATTATTATTATACTCAATAAGCATACTCTTTACATAATCCATAATGTATTCACCAATATAGTCATTAAACATGACCTCTAACATAATCAATATGTACTATCAAGCATAGTAAATAACTTATCAATAGCCTAATTAATGGCTTATCATTAGCATAATAGATAGCTTGTCATGTGTATAATCGATAGCTTATCAATATCTTGATCTTTTGCTAATCCATGGTCTAATCTATAGCTTATTCATAGCATAATCAATAACTTAATTTCCAATTTAGTCATTAAGAATGACCTCTAGCATGAACAATAGAGTCAATGCTAATATATCGATAAGCATGATCACTAGCGTAGTTAATAGCTCATTCGTTATCTTAGTCAGTAGCATAATTTAGGACTTAGTCAATATTATAATCAACGGCTTATTCAATAGTATATTCGATAGCCTAATCAATAGCCAAAACAATAGCATATTCAAAATCTCATCAATGACATAAGTTTAATCAATAACTCATTCATTACATACTCGTTAAGAATTACTTTCAACGTCATCCATCATAACCAACAATATCAATGCATCTAAATATCACCAAAATAATCATCTCCCCAAATGTACATAAGCGCATCAAAGGGTCTTGAATAACTATCACAAGTCTTGGCCTAAGGTGGGTCGAATAGCCCACTTTTAAATCCTCGAAATCATTAACCAAGCAATGTCTACCCCAAACTAGGCTAAGGTATCTAAATACACTATTATATGTTGAACAAGCTACAACTAGCCCTAGGATAGCAATTCTTCCTAATATAGAGCAACTAAGTCCATTCCACCTAAGGTATTGGCAATTTTAGGTATGTTTCATCCTAAACACAAGTGACCAAGGAAATCATCTCATTAGTTTAGTCTAAAGCATTGACAACCTAAGCATAAGCCTACAAGGTCAACTTCACCTAATGTATGATTAACTAAGCTACAAGGAATGGATGAAGAATGGGCAAAATTGTGTAAAGAGGGTTTATTTATACCTATATCAGGTGTTTGGGTCTCGCTATCGCGACCCAATATTTGAAATTGCAGTATATTGGGGTTGTCCAAGTGAATTACGATGGTGATAATTAGTCCAGTGATCGTTGTCCAACTACCCTACTCAGGGAAGTCACGATCGCGACCCCGAAGTGTTGCTATTGCGATGCACCAAATACAGCACTAGACTTGGAATTTTCCAAGTCTCTGCCAAGCCCTTGGATTCATCCAGAATTTTTTATACGCGAACAAACTATGTAGACATACTAAATTTGACATTCTGGACTCAATGGCGCAGTCTAAATTTTCATCCAAGGTCATTTCAATAAAATGTGGGTCCCACACCCAACTTTCAATTTCTTAAATTTTTTACCAATAGGTTGAAATGATCTTGAGTACCTTAGGACCCAAACCAAAGGTCCACCTAGCCTATAATCAATATTCCAAAGCTATTTGAATATCAAAATTTGTATTTGAGGTTGTTTGACAGAAGTTTTCACTCGGTGGCCATTTGGAACCAGTGAAAACTTCAAAATAGGAAGTTGGCTCTAAAAATCAAATGAACTGCTCGGTAATGAAACTGTCAATTCAAGCAATTCATAAATGACTTAGGGAAGCTATAGAGAAGCTATAACAATGAAAATATAGAAAATGACCTGAAGGGTCATTACAGACGGTAAGGTTGGAGGCTGAAGTAAATTAAGTATATTTAGTTATTAAGCTTGTATGGTTTTCATGATATCTTCTTGTTTGATATATGTTATTATATGTTTCTAACCATGGTCGACCAATGATGCCTACTAGTATGTATAGTTGTACTGATCCTACACTTACTATATCTCAATATAGGGATATAGCCATGTTACAGATCAGTTGGATTCTCTATAGCTACAGTGGTGATTATTCTTCAATAGTCCCTGTTATCCTACTCGTACATGGATGTTGTGTCTCAGTTCATCCTTTTATTGTCTAGTGCTTTTGTACCGATTTATATTAGGTTCTGGGGAGTTGTGTGTTTGTTTTCCATAATATACTTTGTAATGAGTTTTGTTTTAAAATAAATGTTGTTAGTTATTAATGCTTAAGGTTTAGAAATATTTTCTGTAATTATTAAAGTTTAGGTGGCAAAAGTTCTTCGATCTATGGTAGATTTTTATAGGTGACCGTATAATCTGTGAGTTGGATCGTGACACTTTCGCTAATTCGTGTATGCAGTAACTTTCACCGACTCACCTCTAGTTCGTGTAACATTTATACCCTTGAAAAATTGAAGGAGCAAACAGTTTATTATCTTATCATTCAAGTCACAAATTCATTATCCTAGTTTGATTATCATTCAATCCATCCAAACTCTGTGCCTAAAGTCCTGCCTGATACATAAAATCTCCCAACATTAATATCATTATTATGTGTATGTATCCCAAGTCTACTTTAAAAAAATCATAACCTACCTTGTAGATGAATTCCACTACTATAGAGAGCAAAAAGTTGTCCCATGCATGCATTGCCCTTTATTAATGCTAAATACCATACTAGAATGCATTGAAATTTCCCTAATATAGCTTGGCCTTCAAAACTCATCGTTCTACATATAGGGTTCACTTGAGATGTTTTTAGAGGAGGCAGATGACATAAGGAGGCTCTAAATAGATAAGAATTTTAATTAACCCATGGGTTGGCTACTGCCTATTGCTGATGCAGCAACGGGTTAGTGGCTTGGCCCATTTTTCCCAATTTTGGCCCACTTTGAATTAGGCCATATATCTATGCAATAATTTCTACAAGATTCAAAATAAGGATTTCTCAGCCAAAATATTTTTTGGGGATAGTTTGTAACATAACAACGATTTGGATCATTGTATATGCTATAACTCAATGGGAACATATGCTTCGAGTTATTTGTAGTATGAGTACCAAAATATGCAGTACTCAATAGGCATTATAGGCCGACCAAGCTCAAATAAAGTATAATCATAATAAAGAGCGAATATGAGTTAAAGGTAATAAAAGAGGGGTTAAAAAGAAAATAACATGCTAAAGCTAGAAAACAGAAAAATCATAAGTAAGTAACTCAAAAGAGACAAATTAGCGCCTAACTATAATCTAATTAGACCCACATAAGCCCAGTAGGAACACATAGTTAAAACAAACCTAACCGAATCTCCATAATCCCGGTGGATGAAAGCAACAGGTCATACTAATAAAAAGAAATTCTAACAGTAATGAATGTAAAAGTAAGATGTGATGCTCAGTGAACTTACTGAATACTCCTCCAAACTTATCAATAAATCAATATAATGCAAATCAAACTCAAACCAAAACTAAGCATAAAGTAAGCAGTAAAATCAAATGTCAAACTCAAAATGGAACTAGATATGCAATAATCCATAAAAATAATGTGCCATCACTTGAAACGGGACTAATTATTCCATTTTCCTTTTTAGAAAGCCAAATTCCTTAAAAGTGTCTTAAAAACCCAATTTATCAAAGTGAAAATAGTGTCTTCAGGCCAAAATGCCTAAGTACCTGGGATACAGAATCAAACAACACAACATAGAGATTAAACCAAACCAAATATGTTAATCAACCCACCTAAGTATTTTATAGTTATTTACAGCAGGAAAGAGGAATTATCCTAGGGTACTTTACCTTAAAATGGGCGATAATGCTAACTTCTTATAATGACCTAATTTTTTTGAATTGTTCATTTTATATAATTTGACTATTTTACCCCTCCTCATTGTTTCTACATGATGTTTTGGGGGTGTGGTGATGATCGGCATGATTCTCAATGCATTTTGATGCAATTTATGCAAATTTTTGATTTTTTGAGGTTAAAAAGATTTTATAGTTGATTTCGATCAACATTTATAGTTGTACGTGTGGGATAGAAAAATAGACTATGTCAGTAGATCTAAAACATCAATTTTGGATTGGTAGTGTGGTTTGTGTGATTTTATGGCTTTTGTATCTCCTTTTGACCCTCGTTTTAAAAAGTTATGAAATTAGGTCTCGAGGGTCAATTTTGTGAAAACGGCCTCTTTGAAAAATCTAATGTTGCCATTGCATCTAAAGCATTGATTTTGATAGGGTAGCATAGCTTGTTTGCATTTACGAGATTTTGAATAAATCCCTAGGGGTTGGCAAAAACTAGAAAAATTCCAAGTCTAGTTGGTGCAGCCGCTAAAGTGCCATTTTGGTTACTTTAGCAGTGGATGCTAAAGCGCTAATGTGGCCACTTTAGCGACCCGACTATTTCTGGGAAGAGTCAATTTAGCGAAGCCTTGTCTATTTTAGCGGATTGGTACGCATGTGGGTACCATTAAAGTAGTACTTGACTACTTTAGCAGTGACTTCTAAAATGGCTATTTGATCGCTTTAGCGGTCAGTGTTGTTCTAGTATAAAAATGAAAAAAATTCAATTTTTTGAGACTTTGAGGTTCATGTTTTAGAGTTTTTTATGTTATTTCTTCCATTTTCAAACTTGGGTAAGCTCCAAATGCCTATTTCATTTATTTTACTTCAATTCTTGTCACCTAAAGCTTGTTAAAACTTGATTTCAAAAGTGAAATTTGGGAATTTTGCTCAGAAGGCCAAAAATGATTTTCTTCAAATTTGAACCTCATTTTTAACCCATTTTCACTTGGGTTTTCTTCTATGTCTTCCTTAAACCATTGGTAACATATTTATGAACAAAATTTTGGTTTTACCCTTTTGAAAACCCATTCTAGAGGTCTATTTTGACCCCGACTTAAAAACTAGCAATATGGGTATTGTTGGCTTCCTTTTGACACGTAGGTTCTATATTCTTATATTTTAATTGGTTTTAAGGCCGTTTGAGAGGGAGGCTTCATATCTAAGGATTTTGGATTGGGTTTTCTTCGATTGAGGTAGGTTATGGCTTAACTTTCTTCAGACTGGTCTTGGTAGTTAATACTAATATAAAAGCATGATATAGGTATGGGTATTAATCATAAAAATGGTGTTATTACTATTATGTGCCCATGTAGGGTCCTATGTTATTGTTGGTGGTGTTTTGAGATATTATTTTCTATGTGTGACACATGTGGGGTGTTTTATATAATATTGTTGACCTTGTGCTTATATATTTGGTTGTTTTCTTCCTAGTGGAAATACCTAAGTTGGGGTTTATATGGTATTAAGGATATATTACTTGCATATCTTGATTTAATGGTACATGGATTATTTAGAATCACATAGTTGGAATTATTGAGCTGATTCCATCTCACGTGTGTATGTATTGGCTGGATCTGGGATTCTCATTTTGGTTTGATTGTGAGAATTAAATCCTGATATCATATATTCATTCATGAGACTTTGGTACCATAGTGGAAATACTAGTTTTTCAAATAAAAATGTGACATTTTTAAAAACCCTCTGTCGATGATCATATGCCAGTGAGAAGTTATGGATATTAGATTGGTATTGTTATTGGTTATGGGATTGTATATGGGTTGTGAATCACCCATAGATCCTACCTTAGGAGCAGTGCTCAATGGGTGTATATGAAGTTTTTGCGACAACCTCAGACATATCACACCATTATCATTATCATTGCATTTCTTACATTATGCACCTTATGTGTTGTTGTTGTACTTTCATATTTGATTTAATGTCTAGCTATTCTGCGTTTCTTTCACGTACTTGTATTTGGTCTATGTGTTGTGTATTTGAACTGTTAGTAGAGACGGTGTGGGCTACCATTTGGGATATTTTTTTATTATAGGCAACATGCCTATAGTGTGTGTTTTATATACCTTATTTTCTACTTTGTTCAGTCGGCCTATGGTACCTACTAAGTACAAGTAGACCATACTCAATCCTATTATGTCCTTGCAATGCAGATCCAGGTATGAGTGCACCCCGCAGTAGCTGAATTCAGGCAGTGATTTGGTACTTTTGAGGTAGTGGCTACTTTATACTTCCAGAGTCCTCCACCTACCCCATTCTATCTAATTTTTATCTTATTTTGTATTCGGAGAAAGACTTTTATCCGTTTTTAGATTATTAGTTGTATTTTCAGACTTGAGTTGTATGTAGATTATTTCTTACACTGTGACACCAGGTTTTGGGATGGTTTATGTATTGTTTTGATATTTTAATTTCTGGCATGGTTATATATGTGTGGTTTGACTTCATTCTAGAAGTCTTGCCTTGGGATTTTGTTTTTTTCTCATTCAATTAGTTTAGGTGATTGGCTTACTTATCATGGCATAGCCACTATAATTCTATCGTGACCCTAATTTCTAGGTCGTGACAATTGGTATCAAAGTTGGTTCATTGGTCTCACCAGTGTAAGAATAGAGTGTTTGTTGGCATCTCACAAATCAGTATGTAGACATCTGTATCTATCTTGAGAGGTTATAAGAGATATCTTTAGGAAACTTTCTTGTTTTGTTCCTTATCATATAGATTTTTCATACCTTATGTTCTAAATCATATTTCACTTTTTTCTACACAAATGGTGAGGACTAGATCCTGTGAGGCTAAGGATACTAAACAATTATCCGAGAAGAGAGCCCAGTCTAGGAGGTGAGTTACGAGTCATGGATGGGCTCGAGTTAGAAAACAGTCATGAGGATCTTACCTTTCAATATGTAGCACTAGGGGGATCCCCGCTGAGACTCGGGTTAAGCATACTAGAGATATAGAACTTACTCAGGTTCCACAGAGTTTGTCTACCTCAATCTTGAAGGGGTTATTAATTCATTTACTGACTTGTTTGGAGGGTGTTCCTTTGAGTAATTCTGGTGTTCCTCTAGCTTCAAATATTGCACCTCTATCTATACCAAGTTTTGCCTATGGTGTTCCTCCAAATCTGAGTGTAGATCCCTCAGTGGTATCGATACCTGTTTATGGTACTCCACAGACTCTAAGTGTTGTTCCTTCTTCTGTATTATTATCCAAGTATGGTATTCTAAGATCAGGAGTTCAACCTTTATCTATGTTATCCCCTCAAGTAGGATCTCATCCAGCTAGATTCACAATGTCTTCTATTGCTATGAGTATAATTATATCTTCTAAACATCAAAAGAGGTTTGAGAGATTTACTTTCTTGGGTCCACCCAGGTTCAGTGGTGTTGTAGGTAAGGATTCCTAATAATTTATTGATTAATTATCAAGAAAAATTACATAACCTTGGATAACTTGAGTCGTATGGATTTTCTTAAATTACCTACCAGTTGAGAGAAGTATCCAGGGGTTAGTGGAGGTTACTTAATAGTTATAGACCTCTAGTGGTCCAAAGATGACTTGGGATCAGTTTGTTGAGGATATTTTGGATAGAGTTTTGTCAATCAGTTTGAGAGATCAGATGAAAGATGAGTTTGATCACTTAAAGCAGGGCTCCATGATTGTTTTAGTGTATGAGGCACATTTTCTTGCCTTGTTTAGATATTTTTTTACCAGTATTACCATCGATTCTGAGAAGATTCAAAAGTTTGTGAAGGCATTAGATATTTCACTTTAGTTGTCTACTACCCAAATGGTAGTGTCAGGGGCATCATTTCAGAGTATATTGTATTATGCGATAATGACTAGGTTGATTCTTTGAGTTTCTCAAGAAGGCGCCAAGAGGTTACGCCATCAGCGCGAGTTTGATTGTCGTACTCCTCAAGGCAGAGATTTTAGAAGTTTCTATGGGTATCATGGTAGACCAATGTAGGTGGCTTTACATGGTTTATATAGTACATTTTCTAGTTTAGCATTTCAGGGTGGTCATTCTAGCTCAATAATACTTTCTCCTATTGAATTGGGCCACAGAGGTTGCTATGTGTGTGATGAGTGTGGCCATATGGCCAAGGATTATCCCGATCGTGTTTTCTGTCCCACTTCTATATCGACAGTGAGGTGTGACCCCAGAGACGTATATGTACTACTAGAGGTGTGTGAGGTAAAGGCAGTAGTACCCACGGTGGTGGTCGCAGGGCTACTCAGTTGGGTAGTGGATGTTGATAGTGTTATGCTATACCTGTCAGGACATAGGCAGAGGCTTCCGACGCCATAATCACAGGTATCATCCCTGTTTTCTTTAGATATACATCTATGTTATTTGATTTGAGGTCAACTTTCTCCTATATGTCTGCATATTTTGCTTTGTGTTTTGATTCTGCTTGTCAATCTCTTGATATGCCTATATGTGTATCTACCCCTGTAAGAGATATTTTAGTGGTGGATCGGGGATACCGATTTTGTGTTGTGACCTTCTCTAGGCATGAGATTTGGGTAGATCCGATCATCCTAGATACGGTAGATTTTGATATCATCTTGGGTATAGATTGGTTAGCTCTCTATCATGCTATTTTAAATTATTATGCTAAGCAGTGACTTTATCTATGCCTGGTGTGCCAAGGATAGCTTGGAAAGATGCGCTTAATTTGGGTTCCAAGAGAGTTATATCTTTTCTTTAGGCTAGTCGCTTAGTAGAGATGGGATATTTGTCATATTTGTCTTATATTTATGATATTAGTGTTGCTTTACTGCCTTCTTTGGACTCTGTCCATATTGTTTGTGAGTTCATAGATGTTTTTCCCATGAATTTTCTCGGTATTCCTCTAGACCGTGCTATTGACTTCACTATCAATATTTAGTTTGGCACCAAGCCCATCTTGATTCCTTCTTTTAGGATGGCCCCGGAAAAGTTAAAGAAATTGACGGATCAATTGTAGGAGTTGTTGGATAAGGGATTTATCTGACCTAGTGTATCACCTTGGGGTGTGCCTGTCTTATTTGTGAACAAAAAATATGGATTTGTACGTATGTGTAGTTATTATTGATAGTTAAACAAGGTGACGGTTAAGAGTAAGTATTCTTTTCCTCGTATTAATGATTTGTTCAATTAGCTTCAAGGTGCTTTTGTGTTTTCAAAGATTGATTTAAGGTCTGGGTATCACCAGTTGAGGATTAGAGCTTCAAATATCCTGAAGATATCTCTTAGGACTCGATATGGTCATTATGAGTTCTTGATCATGTCATTTGGGTTGACTAATTCCCCATCTATATTCATGGAGTCTCGACTATTTTGTCATTATGTTTATAAATAATATTTTTGTTTACTCCAAGAGTGAGGCCGACCATGAAGAGCATTTACGGATTGTACTTCAGAGGTTGAGAGATAAAAAGTTGTATGCTAAGTTCTCCAAGTGCGAGTTCAGGTTGGAGTCTATTTCTTTCTTGGGTCATGTAGTGACCAAAGATGGTATTATGATCGATATAGCCAAGATTGCAGCGATTTATGATTGGGCTAGTCCTACTTCTCTTATACAAATTCAGAGTTTTGTTAGTTTAGCAGGATACTATCGGTGCTTTATTGAGGGATTTTCATCTATTTTGGCTCCTTTGACCAAGTTGATCCAACAAAATATTTCTTTTCAGTGGTCTGAAGTTTGTGAGGCAAGCTTTAAATAGCTCAAAGATTTGTTGACATCAGCTCTTAGCTTGACTTTTCCTAAGAAGGCTATGGGTTTTACCATCTTCTGTGATGCTTCTAGTGTCGGGTTATGTGTTGTGTTGATGTAGGAGGGTAAGGTGATTGCATATATTTCTCGCAAGTTGAAGCCCCATGAGAAGAAATACCTACCCATGATTTGGAATTGTGCACGATTGTATTTGCTTTAAAGTTGTGGAGGTACTACTCATTGTGAAGTCCATTGTAAAGTCTTCTCAGATCATCATAGCCTTTAGTATTTCTTCACCCAATAAGATCTTAATATGAGGCAGCATCATTGACTTAAGTTACTTAAGGACTATGAACTTACTATTCTTTATCATCTGGGCAAAGATGATGTAGTTGCAAATACCTTGAACTAGCAGTCAACTAGTATGGGTAGCTTGGCACATCTATTGACCCAGGAGAGGCCCTTGGTCTTAGAGATTCAGTCTTTGGCTAACCAAATAGTTATGCTTGATATTTTGATACCTAGGTGTGTTTTAGTATTCATGGAAGCTAGAACCTCTTTGATGGAGAAGATTTGGGCTCATTAGTTTGATGATGTTAGATTGAGAGTCATTCCGGATTAGGTGTTGAGTGGTGAAGATAAGAAAGCCTCTCTTGATTTAGGTGGTATTTTAAGGGTTGAAAGCCGAGTCTATGTGCCAAGAGTGGGTGATGGATGAGATTGATATTGGAGAAGGCTCATTATTCTAAGTATTTCATTCATCTAGGAGCAACTAAGATGTATTATGATTTTAGACAGCACTAGTGATAGGGTGGTATAAAGAAGGATATAGCAAATTTTGGAGGTAGTTGCCTATGTTGCCAGCAGGTGAAGGACGAGCATTTGAGTCCTGGTGGTTTGGTTCAGAGGTTACCTATTCCCAAGTGGAAATAGGAATGAATTGCTATGGACTTCGTTACTGGCTTGCCTCATACTTCTCGTGGTTTTGATAGTGTTTGGGTCATTGTGGGTCGATTGAACAAATTTAATTTTCTCAATCATGTTCAGGTTTTCTTCAGTGCTGAGAAGCTAGAACATATCTATATTTATGAGATAGTTTGTCTCCATGGTGTACTAGTGTCTATCATCTCAGATAGAGATTCAGTGTTCTCATATCACTTTTAGAATACATTCCAGGAGGAGTTAGGTACTTTGGTTTATCTTAGCATAACTTTTAACCCCCATACCAATGATCAATCAGAGCTGACTATTCAGGTTTGGGAGGATATACTTTGCACTTGTATTATGGGCTTTGGAGGTCAGTGGTGTAATGACCCTTCAGGTCATTTTCTCTATTTGCATGCATTTTCAATATTTTGATCTTTTCCACAGTAGCTACAGGTTATTTATGACTTATCGAAATTTTCAGTTTGGTTATCAAAGAGTTTGTTTGGATTTTAGGCTCATTTTTCTATTTTGGAGCTTTCGCTATGCAGGATTCGGTCTTGGACCAAAACTCCTAGTAGATGACCTTAGATGAGAATTCTGACAGTGCCATCAGCTCTGAAACATTGATTTTAGACTAAGGGGACCCTTGGTTCAGGTATTGAGGCTTCCAAACTCCTTTTGGGTTATTAGGCAAATTAGATAAAAATGGAACTATAGGTGTGGGGCCCACACTTTGTCAAAATGATCTCGAATGGAAGTTTTAATGGTTCCATTGAGTCTAGAATGTCAAATTTTGTATGGTAGCATATTTTGTTTACGGACATGGGGTTCTAAATGAATTCTGATCACCCGATCAAAGTTCATTACAGACTTGGCGTCTCTTAAGCAAGATTAACCATATTTTCAATGGTCGTTTAAGCAATGATTGTGTCTGCTTAAGAGGATATCACTTAAGCATCCTGATAGTTGCTTAAACGGTATCCACCAGCCTTTCCAGATCGCTTAAGCGATACTAAAGTCACTTAAGTGATTGTCGCTTAAGTGATAGGGTAGTCGCTTAAGCGATGCCTGTTGGCTTTAAATTCCTTTTTCCCCACCCAATTTTCTACCATTTCTTCCACCATTTTTACATCAAGTTGAGAGATCAAAGAGAGAAAAAAGTGGGTAATCATCCATATAAGTTAAGGTAAGCTAACCTAACTCATCTTGGTTATTTTCCATTCAATTTCCATCTTAATTCCTTGTAAAATTCATAAAAATTAGGTCTTAAATTCCTAAATTTTGAGGGTTGATTTGAGACCCAATTTGTGCTCTGTTTGTGCTTAACTTTTAAGCATGCATTCCTTGTCCTTCGAGGGACCACGTGACAATTTCAATTTTAGATTCCATTTGGGGGGCCCACAGGCCCATTCTTGAGCCAAAATTTGACCCGAACCTTATAATAGCAATATGGGTATTATTTTACTCATAACGATGTACAGATTTCTATTTTGATAGTATGATGGTATTTTGGGATCATAGAGTTAAGACGGATGATTATTGGATTATTCAAGGATTACAGTTCAGCACCGAGGTAGGCTTTTGTCTTCTCTTCTTCATGAGATGGTCGTTTATATATGTTTTATGTTATATAGGGATGTCATAATATGATGGGTCGAACACCGTGACTTATCCTGATATATGAGTTTGGGGGCTAGAAGGGTAATAGACCTTTAAGGTGAAATACTTATTATACTTCTACGATCCTATTACCTTTGATTGCTAACATGTTAGGCATAGTTGAGACTAATGAACCCTTAGTATGATATTTAATATGTTACTCATTGGATTATGATGGTTTTTCCCTGGATTATGGTTGTATGATTATGTCAGATATATATTATTAGGCCTAAGGTCATGATTATGATATTGTTTGGATTCTAAGAAGTGTTTTATCCTTGTAAAGTATGTGACGTATTTTATTGACGTTTGTATGTTTATAATTGTATTGTGTGGATACAGGTGATGGAATGCATCGATTCGGTACATTCATGATCACTTAGATAGTAAATGGTACGATTTCATCTAAAATATGATTTTACTACTTTTTCTAAAGAAGGGATTTCTTCCCACTTTTCACTTTAAAATATATTTTTCACAATGGGAATCATACCATCGTAACAAATAACTTAAAGCACTTAAATCTTTGTAACTCAAAAGCACTGATGAGATACTTTCTAGCCTTCTTATAACCCCCATAACTATCTGTGGAGAATTAAGCTTGGCTGTTTCTGGTATCTTGAAAATGAGGCAGATATGGCCTGAATAGAGTAAGATAGGAATCTGCATAAGCTTCTTAAAGGACCTTTTTACGGCACGATCTGAGACTTGAAAGAATGGAGACATTTCCTAAATGCCTTGTAGCCTCTCGAAGAAAAGTACAGATGTTTTTATACTATTCTGCAAGACTCTACTAGACACGGCTTCACAGACCCCCTAGGACTCTTGAACTCTGTGCTCTGATACCAAGTTTGTAACGCCCTGAAAATGGGTCCCGAGATGTCACACGGTGCTTAGGGTCACAAGTGATCCCAAGCTAACCCTTCTACTGGCATACTTATAAGCAACTGAATAAAATACTTAAATCTGAACAAAATCAACGAAAACATAAAACATTTCTGAACTAGATCAATACAAATCTGAATTTATAAGATTACAACTTTGTTGTTACAAACAAAACAAAAATTAATACATTAACACTACTGACTGACTATGAAGCCTCTACTAGTACTAACTATAGGTAGCCGGGTCATCACTCCCAACTATCCCAACTCAATACGAATGAATAAAGAAATTATAATACTTCTTGAACAGTATAACTAACTCATGCCCTTGAATTATAAGGACTCATCACCTGCTGACTGGAAGCTGCGAACTGACTGAATATGGTATATGCGCTACAACTTGTACCTACATTATGAGACAATGTTGCACATAGACATATATTAGGATCAGTACTTTGAGGATGTACTGAGTATGTGGGGGTGTATGCAATAGTTAAACAATATCATCACTCTTTATAGAAATCATGCATGCTGGTATAAATGACTCACATAGCTTAAATAAATCTGAAATATAAATCTCATAAATCATGAAACATATAGTGTAAATCTCGTGAGTCATAATACTTATTTTCTAAAATCTGTATTCTCTTCTTATTCTCAAAGCTTACAAACTGAAGAGATCTCAAAACAATAACTCTCAAAACTCATACTTTTATCCTGAGGAGAATAGAAGATTTTTTTTGAAACTTGAGGACTAAAAAGACTTGAGATTATGGAATTTTGAGACTTTGGAATTGGGAGTTTTTTCTAACCCACATAAACCATGTGAGCTGGCATAGAGTCCAACGTCTTACCCACGTTGGGGAGAGCTGTTCTACCATTGCCATCAGAATAGAACCTTAACTTTAGTGATCACTATCTCGGCCTTAAATCCATAAATCTCAATCCTATGGTGGAACGTTGTTCTGGGGCATGAAACCTTGGACTCATACCCAACTCGGTGCTAAATACTACTCCCATACTTAGGCTCGGAACTTTTAGGAAATCCACCTTAAAATAGCATAAGGGTTTATAATAAAAACTAATTACGCTTCTCTTTGCTATAAATCATAAAATATATGAATAATGTGGATTCCTTATCTTAGCTTAGGATCAAAAGATCAAATCTTGCTTATCAAAGCATGCTAAAAATATAAGCTTCTTGAAATATCAAAACTCAATCTTAGGGATTAAAGCTCATGCTTCAAACTCATGTCAAAACATCTCAAAATTCATGCTTGATAACATAAACATTCGTAAATTATATTAAAATCTGAAAATTTCAGCAATGCTCATAAAAATATAAACAAACTCATGAAATTTATCTTCAACAGCTCTCAAAAACTCAAAATCTTGTAAATAGTGATAATGGGTATGAATTTTAATTTAGAACTCATGTATAAACATTCAAAATCATAGAAAAACATCCAACTCAATATGCTTCTTGAAAATACTTCAACACCATCAAAATAATAAGATCAAGAATCTCAATATCATACTTAAACTCACTTTCAAAAATCTGAAAAATTGTGTTACGCCTATAAATACATGAAAATAGTTATGCAATTCAATATTCAATAACTTGTAAACTTATAATCTTCAAACAATATAAATTGGGTATAAACCCTAACTTCAATTTCATGGAAAATCACATAAAATTCAGTAATTTATAAGTTAAAACAAATTTTGGCCACATGGACAAAAGGATTATCCTTGTTGAAACCCCACATACCTTAATTGATGATATTGGGTGAGAAAATTCAAATCTTGAATTTCGTAGGATGAATTGAATGTAAAATCTTAAACTTTTGAATCCCTAATGGTGTTCTTGAAGCTTCTTCTTGAGATTCTTGGATTAGTGAACCAAATTCATGGTTTTTCTTGAAGTTATTGTAATGAAAGCTTGAATTTCTTGAATGGGGATTAGGGTTTGTTCTTGAGGGAGGCTTGGAGAGAAATTATGAGAAAAGGGACAAATAATGCTCCCTAAGGCTTTAAATATCTATTATGGATGAGCTTGGGTGAAGTAAAGGACCTTTGTTCCCTTAAAAATGCAAAAACAGAACCTGGAAATTGGGTGTGTGCGATAGGGTGTGCATCGCACGCTAATCACGTGATGCTACTATCTCTCTCACAAAAATAACCATAACTTTTAGCTCGGGTATCAAATTTTGGTGAAATTAGTATCGTTGGAAAGATAATTCAACTATCTACAATTTAGTGGGTCGTGAGCTAAACAAAATTTCATGTATATAAAATGTTATACCCGTTTAAAGTAGACCCTTGTAGAATCGAATATCGAATTTTGGATGAATCAAAGGATCTTAGCTCAACTTGGTTCTAAATGATTTCTATGAACATTTTTAACCTCGTGAGCATTCCACACGCTAGTACAAATATCATGAAACTTATATTCACATGACAATCACTTGGATAATAACTTATACATGTAAGATCGACGGTTCTTAGACTAGCCCAAAAATGCGGGGTATTACAATGATGTTAGTGGTGGTGTTGGTATTGGTGGTGTTTGTGTTGGTATTGGTGGTGGTGGTGGTGGTGGTATTAGTGGTGTTGGTGGTCTTAGTTTTGGTGTTGGTGTTGGTGTTAGTGGTATTGGTGTTAGTATTTGTGGTGTTGGTATTAGTGGTGTTAATATTGGTGGTGTTGGTGGTGTTGGTGCTGGTATTAGTGTTTGTGGTCTATCTGTTGCAACAGGTGGAACATTTTTTGGGAGATATTAAAATAGGTCTTCAAACAGATTTGCCATCTGTTGTATCAAATGTTTTAGTTGTTGGCATAAAACAAACCAATAGCGAGACTGTTTTGATCTCCTTCAACAGGCTGCTCATCGGTTGCAACAGATAGTGCATCTGTTGTAATAGATGATTCATATGTTCCAACTGATAGGATTATCTGTTGGAATATTTTTTGTAATGTGACGTATAAGAATTTATTGAATTTTGTCTTACCTTTGTTTAAAAATTATGCGGACATCAATTGTAATGTATTTTTGTTTTTCTCTTGTTTGTAGGTAAAAAATGTCTCCCACAAGAAAAGAAACGTAAAGTAGATCAACTTCTAACCACCTAACCAAAAAAATGTTAGAGTACAAATGGATTCGGAGAAGCTTCCTGAACAATCTAATATCAGGGAAAAGTGAAGCTACGGAAAGTTATGAATACGATATTGAGGGAGGTAGAGAATGGTCTATAGAGGGTGGTGAGGAAAATAAAAATAAGAAGGAAGAATAAGAAGAAGATAAACAAGAAAAGGAGAAAGTAGAAAGTGAGAAAGATGATGATGATCAATATGATGATAATGCATCGCCAATAGGGTGTGAATTAAGATCGAAATCCCAGCATAATCCAGTCAAAACTATTAGTATTGGCAGATTTCAAGTTGAGTTCCCAATAGTTAATCCCACAGAACTAATTGGTAATTTTATCATTAAATCTCAATTGGGGAAACCTTTTGATGAATTTAGGAATACTATGAAGAAGGAAAAACTGGAGGAATTTTGTAAGAAGAGTTGCTTTGGACACTTTCTTAAGCTGCCTAAGGACAACAATGCCCGTTTCCAAATGAACATGGCATATGGTCTTCTAAAGTACAGGATCAAGTACGTGGGGGGTCATAAATATTTTAAGGAGGGGGGCAAAAAGATGGATGAAATCTGGATCAACTATTGTGGCATGCCGGTTTATTTTGGCATGAAAGAGTTTACCATAGTGACAGGCTTGAGATGCGATCATTCAAAAGAACCTCTCATCAAATAAACACCTCTTAAAAATTCCATGGCAAGAAGGACAGCCAAACCACCACCATCAAATTAAGGCAAGACATTGTCCAAGCGACCACCCACCAAAACCAACAAACGCAAGGAAAAAATAGATGGGTTGTTGGACATTGTTGGCTATGGATACAAGGCCACGATGTTGTTAGAAGATATCAAGTATAAATCCATACCAAATAAGTACAAGGAGCAATTGTTCTTAGTTTGGTTTGCCCATTCCGTTATATTGGCACGAGACGTCTACAAAGTCATAGAAGATGATTTGTTGGAGCTTGCTGAGGATTTTGAGAAATTCAACAATTATTCCTGGGGATGTGAAAGCTATAAGTTGACTATCAAATATTTATTGACAAAGATATCCCCAAAGACTATCACCTTATACGGCTTTCCTTGAGCTTCCATGGTAAATTTAATCACTATTTGTTTACTCTTGCATTAGTTTATATTGAATAATTATTATGACTTTCTTTGTTTGCTTCGTGTTTACATTTTGTAGGCTTGGTCATTTGAAGTCATTCCTCCCCTTCAAAAGCAGTTCAAGGATTACTCGAATGAGGTTTCTCATCCAGGGATCCTTAGGTGGTTGGTTGCAAAGATCAACACAAGAATTAAAGAGGTTGATCTCTTTAACCCTCCAGATGATGCAGTAAGTCTTCTTTCAAGTAAAGTAAAATAATTTGTCTCAAAGAAAGATATTAAAATAGATGATTCATTTGTTGCAATATATGGATCATCTGGTGCAATTTATCTTAACAGATTACCCATTTGGTGCAAAAAATTTGGTAATCTGTTGTGACAAATAGTCATATTTTGCAACAGATTACCCATCTGTTGCTTTGGTTCTCTGAACCTGACTTAACAAATTACCCATCTACGATAACTTATACAACATATGGGCAATCTAATGCAACAGATGGTTTATTTATTACCATATATGAATCATTTATTACAACTTAAAGATCATCTATTGCATAAGTTGTCTGTGTTAATATATTACCCAAAAATGTATCTATCTTTTTTTAGGTTGTGCATCCATGGATCGTACTTACTCAGCAAGAGTTGGAGATAACTTTTTTTATTACTCTAGTTCTCGTTGATACAATAGCATACCCGAAAGTGGAGTTAATAAAAAAGGAATTGGTTGGAGAAACAGCTATAAGAAGAGTAATTAGGCAAGGTCAGCCTTATGTTGAGGCTTTTCATGACCAACCTGCTGCAACAGGTATGGGTTCTACTTTTAGGGGTGTTGTAGGTGGAGTTGTTGATGTTGGTGGCATCCATACTAATGTTGATGTTGATGCCGGTCATGATGATGAGCATGTTGATGCTCAAGAAAAATAAATATGTTTGAAATCACCCCTTACAATGGTCCCTCTCACCCCTCTTCACTCTCATGTTCTCTTTGTAAATGTTAAGAGTTCATGGACAGACAGGATAAACTCTTTGAAAAAAATAAATGCTCTCGTTATTGTTGTTGAGGAATTAAAATCCAAGAGGGGTGGTGAGTGATCCATACACTCCTACAGTAGATGTTAGGAAGAATAAAAGATCAATTAGACATATACTCTCAATTATGAAACCAAAAAAAACTATAACTCCTCCTTATCCAAAAGTTGATGAAGTTCAGGTACCATTAAAGAAGGTGGAAATATACGCAGAACTTAATGCCAAATAGAAAGTTGTTCTAAGAAACCCCATAAATTCTAAGAAACGCACAAAAACCTTTACCATGAATGCCTTTTCCCCCCAAGACTTCAAAAAGATGATAGATATGGAAGTGTGGTATGTGGATATGGTAAGTTTACTTTTCCTAACTTAACCTTTAAGTCTAATCCATGAAGAAGAAGCTAGGCAATAGATGTGTCATCTTTTGCAACAGCTGGGTATTCTGGTGCAATTGGTGATTCATTTGTTGTAATAGATTATCTATCTATTGCATAAGTTGAATTAGATGGGTAATCTATTAACACATTAAGAGAACCCTGTGCAACAGATGGACCATCCGTTGTATCTTTCTACTTTATTTTTCTTTTTTAAAATTACTAACCTATTTAAGAATAGGTACAATGAACTCATTAAGCTAGGGTCAACTCCTGGTGGCTTGGGATTTAATTCGTTAGTTTCTAGGTTCAAATGGGACAAAGATATGATTGAATATATTAAAGGGAAGAGGCCATATCCACACAGCAAGTACTGGATCATGGAAAGATAATTCTTGTAGTCATGAACATGGATATAAAACATTTTTTGGCTCTTGATATACTACTCGAGAGGGGAATGATGAAAGTTTATGACTTCAACTTACCTATCTTCAACGAGGCATATTTCTTTACCAAGATGCAGCCACTATTAGACTTGTTCTCCAACTTGTTGAGGCAGAGTAAACTGATGAATCATTTGCCACCAAAAGTTTTGAATGAAAAATGGAATTTTAAAGGTCGAAACAAGTACAAGGACCTTCCAAAAAATTAAATCGGTGTCGCGTACGGGTCGTACGCACTTGCACACATTAAATGTTTGCTAACCGGCGTAGTGACCAACCCAACGACCTTTTTATGCGACAATACGGTGGAAAGGATGCAAGAGGTCTGGGCTTATGGGGTAATAATTAAATGGTTAGAGCCTGTGTATGTAAAAGAAAAAAATGTTGAAATACAAACACCATGACAATTTTCATTTCAAGTAACTTTACATGTTAAAATCCATTATCTGTTGCAATATTTGAATCTAGTATTCCATTTCAATTAATAAGTTCAAATCTAAGGATAAAATAAAATTCATAGACAAAATAAAATTAATCGAAGTCTTTGAAAATTACATGAAATAAATCAATAAATAAACGAAATGTAAAATATTATTATGGGTACAGATGATCTACTCAACAATTTACGTTTTGATGCTAACAATTTCTAAGGAGAGGTTATTACTTTTACATACTCAAGCTATAAAGATCTACTCAATATGGATGATGTTATGGGTTTCGGCTTTGGTCATTATGATTCTTTAATGTCGCTTGTATACGATTTCTAAGCTTTTATCTCTCCATATTTCCATAAAAGAGTAGCGTATCTTTTATGGAGTAATCCAGCATCGATTCCATCATTTGTTACTTCTAATCAATCGCTCAAATACTCGGCGTAAGCAGCAACAGAAAGACCGCAATCCCAGCATTTGTAAAAATTAGGTAATCCATATCTTGAAATTAATGTAAGTGTTGTGAAATTTATGAAATGAAACTAAATCATGACACTTACAGGCTACCACTAGGTTGTTGAGCAATTTCTTCAACATATTACAGATCAAATGCATTACCCATTTTATCCCGGTATGCTTCAATCGTCAACCAATCAGTATGAAACTTTTGGTATAAAAAGCCACTTATATCAAGGTAAGTAGGCAATATTTTGGCCAGCTTTTGTATCTCAAATGACGGTCTAGAACGTCTCCTTCCCGACATCAAGTCGTAAACTCAAATGTGCCTCTCTTTTAGAAAAACGATAGCCAACACCCAATGGAATTCATCACCACAATTGATTGGGATGTACACTTCATCACCAAATGCCAAGGTAAGCCAGCTAGAATGCTAAAACCTTTGATGATGTTGATTAAGAATTCTTCATTTCAAAAAACTTCCGACTGTTGTTGACAATACCTATCATAGGCATTATTGATGTAAATTTTATACAAATAATTTCATGTCGTGTATCTATATTGTTCTTGTGTTTGACACTAGGCTTTCTTTCAGAGGTAGTAAAAAATGACATCGATGTGCTGCACATATTATCAAATATTTTAGATTACGTGACAATAAAATCAATACACAGATACAATTAAATAAAGTATTAATAGTAAAATATATGGAATTTATACCTCATCGTTCCAGCAAGTTTGGGGCTGTGACATCAAATAGAACCAATTCTTCATTTTAGGATGTGCAATAATAAAGTCGAACATATCAATACTAAGACCCGATTAGTTCACTTTGTAGTGATCATCATTTGTTTTCTGCATGATTTATATGTTTTAATGTCATGTTTTTACAAGAAGAATCGTATAAATCAATATCTTTAAAAATGATTTATGTACATGTCAGCATGAATCTTTAACAGTCCATCGGCAATCCATTCTGAATAGTCATTGATCAACTTTGGTGTTTTTTAGCCTCGCCCGAGATGTTGAATCCTTCAAATGGATAATTCTTTCATTCTTTTGGACTGACAGGATTCACTTTTCTTCATCTTTGGAAGTAGTTGATGAATTATCAACTGTGATATTATGTTGTTCAGCATTAGCTTCTACTGTGACATCCACCTGGAAAGCCAGAATTGTCAATGTTAATCACATAGATACAAAAAATGGAAAAGGATAAATTATTTGTTTTAGCAAATCAAACAAGTCTTCTTCCTGTTTAAATTTGTACCAATATATAACCTATCTATTGTAATGGATGGTTCATTTTTTGGGACAAATTAAAATAGGAGAAAGACATGTATGACATATGACTCATCTGTTTGGACAAACTAAAATAGAAGAAAGTTTTGATTTAATTTGTCCAAACAGATTCCCCATCTATTACAGCAGATAGGTCATCTGTTGGTATAAATTAAAGCAGTGGGAAGACCTGTTTGATTTTCTAAAACATACAAGACATATATTGCAACAGATAATGCATCTGATGTAACAGGTTAGTCAACCATTGCAATAGATGTATATATCTGTTTGATAATTTTCAGCAGATGTGTCATCTATTAAAATAGATATATAGTCTGTTTGTTGGAACAGATGATATATATTCATCTTCTTCATCTCACACTTCTCTCCTGTGACCTTTGTACATTAATAAAAAGTGCAAGACAAAGACAAAGAAGTGGTAAATTTGCTTTTTTCCATGCTTGATGATGCCTTGGAAATTTTTTTCCTTCTTCTCTTAGCTGTCTTAATCTCTAATGGAGTGTATGAATATGAAATCCTCTTTGATGGAATGACAGCCCTCTTAGATGTCAATTTCCTTACAGAAGTAGTTAATGCGTTAATAGTATTAATCACACCATCATGTTTCGCCTTGCAGTCTTAACATTTGCATGTAGAACATTGTCTAGGAGGGGCAAAATCTGTAAAACTAGTAAGATCATAATCAAATTGGTTTGATTTTTCAAAAACTATAAGAGGATCATCATTATCCCCAACAGCATCACCACTACCACTACCACCACAAACAGTGCCATCACCACTAACACCATCAACAACAACAAGCCCACCCTCCAAAATTATTTTTCTTGTGATAGTTGTTGCTCCAAATAATTCTTTTTTTATTCTATCAATGACCTTAGGGTCCGATAAAGTTTGCACAAATCGTAAAGTAAGAAAAAATAGCATCTTCAACTCTCGATTGGTCGGAATAAGCCACGAATACATAATCTAAAGTAAACTAGTACATATATTAGAATGATGATTAAATCATTTAAAAAATCATTAATTAAAATAAAAACTTAATTAGAATTAGACTTACTGCTTCCTTCGGGGGGTGAAGAGATCAAGAAACTTTGCATTTTTATCAGTTTTGGCCATAACCATCTAAGGATTCTTGGACATGAAATTTCTTTCTGGTAGTTCACTTGTTGTCTCAAATAATGAATGGCTTCAAATGCCCAAGACTATAAAATAATGTCAATAAATCAAAAGCATTATTTAATAAAAAATAAATAAATCATAATAAAAGAAATATATACCATAAAAGGTCATGGAAAGACATATAGTTGACTGCCTTTGGCGTTGATGGAGTCAACAAATATTTGACAGTCATTTTAAAGCTTTCATGAAGATACGAGACAAATATCTATCATAGCTTTTGACGACATCATTGGATACCAACACTTAAAGACTCAAGATTTGGTCACCTCGAGGACACAAGAGCATGCATGGAGGACCCGTTTGGAGCACACTATAAAGATATCCCGCGTGTGGAAGGTTGCTTGGAGGCTTGCCTTTGATGCATACCCGAGACTACAAGTTGAACCCATATCTTTGGAGCTTAAATAAAGAGCCTTTGGGGTGTTGGGACTCATTAAGGGTATTTTAGTGATTACACACGTTGATTCCAAACACCTCATGGCAGCCCTTCTCATTAAGGGTGTTATAGTCATTTTACCTTTTATTTGTAATAGCCTATAAATAGTCTTCTATTAGGTTATTTGCTCTTTAGTTTTGGATTGATGGTGAAATATTTAAGGACCTTGAGAGTTTTACCTCTCTTAGAGAGAGTTCTTAGTGTAGGTCTTGGAAAAGCCAACTTTGGTGTAGGGCTTGGCAAAGTCGATATTGTATGTTGTTTAGAAACGGTAGTTGTAAGGTGAAGTTGATTCCCTTAGCGTTCATCGTAAGAAGATTGGTGTTTTAAATTTGCAAGTGTAAGGGTCTTTACGTTTGATATACATTTGGGTTCTTAAGTCTTTGTAAGTTCTTATGTCATTTTGCCTATCCTTTATTTTTATGCATTTGTTATGTTTCTTTTCTCTTGTTTGTGTTGCTGCCATTGTTGTTAGTATCTTATTCTCGATTTCTCTCATTGTTGTTCTTGGCTTTCGTAGCTAGTTGTTGTTGTTGCTCTCGACTTGCTTATGTTTGTTGGTTGTTTCTGTTGTGTTCTTGGCTGATTTTAGTATTTTGTGGTCATTCTATTATTATAAGGTATCAGATAATGGATTGGTTTCGTTCCTACGGAATCAATCTTGGGCTTGTTATCTTGAAAATAAAAAAAATGTTGAAAATCCGACAAAAAAATATTTTGTCCCATTTTTGTGTTTTGGCCAAAATTTTGAACTTAGATTTAGGAGGTTTTATTTGTTTCTAGTGTTAGGTTTTTGTTCCCTAACACTAAGTGAGTCTAGATCTTGTATTTGAGCTTAATCCTAGTGGTTTTGAGTTGTTCACCATTGTTGAGTTGAAGGTTGAAGAAACTAGAAGGGTGAATCTCAAAATTGAAAGGGTTTTTGTTGATATTGTGGCTTGAAAAATGTGTGGTTGTGTTTGGGAGTGCAACGTGAACTTGGAGGAACAAAAATCATCCAATTCCGAGTTCATTTAGGTTAGGTACCATTTTTTAATGTTCTTGGTGTTCTTCTTGTTCTTCATAAATTATTGAACAAGAACCTTCAAAATGTGTTGTTTGATCTAAAAGAGTGGAGAATAAAGTGTGGTCCTTGTTAATCTTAAAACATATTCCAAGAACTTACCAAAGAAGAAAGGGGACCAAAGGGCTTTCAAAAAGTCTTGTTACCAAAAGGGAGAAAGGGCATATTCCATGACAAACAAAAGAGGAAAGAAGACAAAGGCTTTTAAAAATGTGTCTTGCCAAAAAGATACAAGGAAAGTCAAAGTTTTTTTAATATTAAAAAAGGCTCCAAATCTTGTGGTTTCCCTCCCAAAGCTGATTCTCCACTCTCCCAAATTGAAAATTGACCAACACAAATTGGAAACAAACTTTTCCCAAAAATTTCATCCACTTAGATACTGCCACATCATAAAACTTCCAAATACCCTAAGCTCAAATTTCAGTTTCTAAGTTTATTTTCTTTGTTTCTTTTGTTTCATTTCTTGATCCTAGAACTAATTAGCAACTAGTAATCACCTACTTAGTTGTAAATTAGTTGTTGAATCTATTTTTTCTTTCGTGTCTTCGTTATTTGTGTGTTTTTCTCATTTTAATTCATCGTAACTTTTTGTTTCAAGTTCTTAAGTAGATTTTTCTATTTTGTGTCTTGAGTCGATCAAACAAGAATCTATTCCAAACGTTAAGTAGGATTGACATCTTATTGACTACCGGAGTATAAGAAACTTTCAATATTCACCGCTCCAATTGTGAGGATCACAAAGGTGAGTGCATACGAGTGTTGGTGAAGAGCTTTTACTACTTATCTTGTTTGTTCATTTTTGTAGGTATAAGGAGGTATAAGGGAAATATGTCTTCGATAGCTGCTGATTATAGTGACTACAATATGGGAGACTGTGATTGTAGTGAGGGATTTTATGGCTATGATGATGTAGGAGATTATGGGGACTATGAAAATAGCCATGATCAAGGAATGGACAGATTTCAGGATTACGGGTTTAAGGTGGAAAATGAGGTGAATATAGTGCCTAGTGCTTATGGTGAATATGGAGATGATGGTGCACATTGTGATCGGTTTTATGATGAAAATGGGACGTATGGGGAGTCTTGCACTACCCAAGACAAACCTAGAATTAGAGTTAGGTATAACCCATTCATTTGCAAAGCTTATGAGAGTTATGGTGAGAGTGCACGTGTGGAGTGTGAAAATTCATACTCTTCACCTTGTAGTACTTCTTATCAAGGTCGAAGTGGTGCAACGGTTATACTAGCTATAGTAGAGGTTATCCCATGAGAAAAAGAAGGCATGCATCTCCAAAGCCAAAGAGTACTCATGTGCCTTACAATATTGATCCAAGAAGGAGTGTTCACTAGGAAAGGTGATCATTTGTGGGGTACCGGTCTTCCTCAGTGTGCTAAGTGAGAGGCGCTATAGAAACCACATCGTTCATCTATGGTTGATTATTTGGGGCTGTTTCGAGAACCTTTACTTGTTCCATATTACTTGGACGGGTTTAAGGTTACCGAGAGAGTGAATGTTGTCTTCTCCTAATTTTAATACCATGAGGAGGTGTGGTGTGATATTTTTCCCAAGCGTATGGTCATGTAATCTTGGGTACCGATTGGTTTGCACAACATAAAGTTTCAAATATGCAAAATTGGCCTAATATTGTAAGAGACCGATGGGGAAATCATCTCATGATGTCTATTCTACCCAGGCGCAAAGAGAAGTTCTCACTTACTCTAATCCTAATAAAAATTAGAGATAAAAGATTGAGAGGGGTAAGGATATGCAAGGTGGAAATCCAAGAGTGAAAAAAGAAGAGGTTGTGAGGAGTAAAGTTAGAGGATTTCCACCAAACCATCCTAACTTTGTTTGTCCTTCTATTTCTAAGGATATTTGTGTAAGTACCAACATGGCAAGCGGAGGAGAGCAAGGCCGGAAAGAAGTTGTTGCCAAAGCTTGTGGGGGACCTTCACACCAAGGTGAAGAAGAACATACTCAACAACTTCGAGGTAAAATGGCTAAATCTTACACTTTTGTGCATGTAAATGATGATTGTGTGGATAGTAGACCATTGATTGTGAGTAGTAGCTTACCTACATGTGAGTATATTAATTATTTTCCACTTGTTGATAGTGTACATGTTATGTGTGTGGATATACTAGTTGATCCTATTGATGACCGAATTGACTCTTCTTGTAAAATCGATTTATGTCCACCTAGTGTTGAAGCCATTGTGTTGAATAAAAGTACATCATCTTGTGAAAATTTTGTTGATCAACTTGTGTGTAAAAATTGCTCACCATTTGAGGTTATGTGTGATGTGATTATGAATCTTAAGTGAGTGAAGAATTTGAAAATGTTGGTCAAGGAAATAGGAGTGAACCCATGAGCTTGTCTTGTGGTATAGATTCTAATATTTGCTTGGCTCATAGGGATAATCATGTGCTTGAAACATCTTTGAAACTTGATAATGAACTTATAGAGAGTGAGCTTGCTTGTTCCAAATCTGTCCACGGGATAGATCCTTCTCTCTTTAGGTATAATGTCTTGTTTGAAAATGGTATAATCACTCCTAATGAACCTAGTGGTGATAATGATATTGAAGGTATAGCTTGTCTTGAAGGCTATAGCCTATATGACAACCCACTATGGTGTGACAATATTCCTCCTAAAGATGGAAATCTTTTTTTGAAAGATGAGAGTACCTTTAAGGGTAAGTAATGTGTAGTTATTCTTGAAAACTCGAGGGAAAAGGTGTCATTGACTCCTTGGGATAATGTTTCTAAATGTGCATCCTTTCTTGACACACGTGTGCTTAAGTTAAGTGAATCCCAATTTGTGGATGCCAAGTTGTCTATGTGTTCAAAAGGAAGAATATTTATGTGCTTAAATGCTTTGTCTTCAGTCGTGTATACCTTTACACTTGATTCCTTTCTATACTACCTCTTTTCTTATGATGATATCTTTGTTAATCTTGGATTTTTTTTATGTAGAGGTAGGAAATTTGTTGGTTTACCCACTTGTGTGAGTAATTATGCTATATGGATCTTATGGACTTTAGAAACAATTGAAGCACCACCCTTGGTGTGATCTCTTAAGGAGATAAAGAAGCAATTGTGTCTTATGGCTTATAAGATGAAGGTAGTTCTACCTTGTTGATTATTTGATGTCATTAGGACCTTTGTAGTTTCATTATCTCTTGGTAGATCCTATAACAAAATCCTTTGTGCATCTTTCGTTGAGTTTTCAATATTCAATTCAAAGGATCCTTGGTTATATTTCAAGTATATGCAACCTTAGCATGATGTAATGATTGTTTATGCTAATCTTAACCCTAATGCCATGAGGAATTTGTGTTCACTTGTCCTTCCTTTGATTTTGCAAGGTATAGATTCGAGATTGAATCCTTTTCAAGAAGTGGAGAATGATACGAGACAAACGCCCATCATAGTTTTTGATGACAACATTGGAGACCAACATATAAAGACTCAAGCTTTGGTCACCTCAAGGACACAAGAGCATGCATGGAGGACCCATTTGGAGCACACCATAAAGCAATCGTGCGTGTGGAAGGTTGCTTGGAGGCTTGCCTTTGATGTATAATCGAGACTACAAATTGAAACCACGTCTTTGGATATTGAAGAAGGCGTCTTTGTAGTGTTGGGACTCATTAAGGGCATTTTAGTGATTACACACATTGATTCCAAACACCCCATGGCAGCCCCTCTCATTAAGGGTGTTGTAGTCATTTTACCTTTTATTTTTAATACCCTATAAATAGTCTTCTATTAGGTCATCTGCTCTTTAGTTTTAGATTGATGGTGAAATATTTAAAGACCTTGAGAGTTTCACCTCTCTTAGAGAGAGTTCTTAGTGTAGGGCTTGGAAAAGTCAACTTTAGTGTAGGGCTTGGAAAAGCCGATATTGTACGTTGTTTAGAAACGGTGGTTGTAAGGTGAAGTTGATTCCCTTAGCGGTCACTGTAAGAAGATTGATGTTTTGAATTTGCAAGTGTAAGGGTCTTTACGTTTAATACACGTTTGGGTTCTTACGTCTTCGTAAGTTCTTATGTCATCCTGCCTATCATTTATTTTTATGCATTTGATGTGTTTCTTGTCTCGTGTTTGTGTTGCTGCCATTGTTGTTAGTATCTCATTCTCGGTTTCTCTCATTATTGTTCTTGGTTGTCGTAGATAGTTGTTCTTGTTGCTCTCGGCTTGCTTGTGTTTGTTGGTTGTTTCCGTTGTGTTCTTGGATGATTTTAGTCTTTCGTGGTCATTCTGTTATCACATAATCCTAAGGATAGATGTTAAATACCTCAAGATCCTCGGAGAGATTTATTAAACCAAGTGGTATGTTGTTGTTAACGTCTCTCGCCCAAAGAATATTATGTACGAACCAAACCAAGCACATTGATTGTTTGTGCTTCTTTGAAAGTATTTTACCTTTCAACGCTTCTATCAAATTTTTGTTTTTGAAGCTTGGACCAACGAGGGACACCAAGTCATCACCATCACTTGACTTGTCTTTGCCTTTTTTAGGTGTGCGGGGTGCCTTTTTTGGTTAGAATAGGTATAAGGTGAGAAGGAGAAGGAGGATAACATTTTAGTCTAGTAACTATGACAAACTCCTTCCAACCAAAATAAAAGGCATGCCACGTTAATTTATCCACACCTCATCTATCTTATCTTTATTTTCATACATAAGCCTACGTTTGAAAGATCATATACTATGGACATTTGGAAACGAGCATAATTGTCCTCCGACAAGTCAAGATATTGCCCAAAGCAATTGTCCCTAAAATAAGCATCCAATTTTTGGTCTTAAAGTATTTTTCTAAATACGTCAAAAGATTTTTCCATGGCTGACTTAACCACCAAATCACCAGTTAAATCTGTGGCACCATCGCATTGCATTATCGCAAGATAACTATCAATGCTGAAGGTTTTAACCAACTCTTCAGTGGAAGGGCTATTAGCATTTGGAAAATCTCTTTTGAAACATTCCTCATCACCATATTTATTACCTTCTGCGTCTGGTTGAGATAATACTTGTAAAGCAAGCTTATAGAGTGGTGGATGTAGCCTAGTTGCTTCACTTGTTCCTTTACTTGGACTTGATTCGGTTTCTTTTCTTTTGGAAGCCATATTATATAAAAATAACAGGAAAATAAAAAAGATTATAATTGATTAATGCATCGTTAAAAAAAGAATAATAGTAAATCTAACATGTACAACACAGTAAAATAACAGTTCCAACAGATCACGTATTTGTTGCAACAGGTGGGTTATCTGTTACAACATATAACTAACATGTTGTAACGGATGAGTAATCTATTGGAAACAATAAAAACAGATCACTCACTGTTGAAACAGATGACTGGTCTATGCAACAGATCATTCATCTGTTGGTACTATTATCAACTGTCAATATTGTTTAGATTTTTTCCAATAGAAGGGTCATCTATCGCAACAGATGAATGATCGGTTAGAAGAAATCAAAGTCTTAGACATGTCATTATTTTGGAATAGTTGATAGAATTTCATCCAACAAATTATTCATTTGTTGCATCAAATGGTTCATATGTTACTTCAGATGTTTCAACTGTTGCATCAGATGGTTTATCTCTTGCATTAGATGGTTAATCGATTACATCAAATGGTTAATCTATTGCAGAAAAACTAGTAGCAAGATTGTGTTCAATAGAATAATAGCAATATCACCATTTAATACCAAATACACCATTTTTACCAAGAACAACAACAAATCAACCCAACAACACCAATACAACGCACACACCAAGAACATCAACAGTGACCAAAAACACCAACATTGTTGTTTTGTTTGTACAAACACAAACAACAAAAATCAAACTTCAAAAAAACTCAATAGACACCAACAAATCGAATCAACAGTTCAATAACAAGAACTACACTAACAACAAAAAATTATATTTCACTCTGAAAAGAGAAGAGAAGAAATACCAGAAATTAGGGTTTTCTTGAGTCCTCATATCAAATTTAAGCAACAAATATTAAAATTGTTAATCAATACTATAAGATAAGTTGGCTCTAATTTCTCTTTTTCTTATAACTAAAAAGCCTTAATTTTTTACCTGTGAAAGAAGAAAAGGAACGATGAAGAACTCAAAGTTGTTGTCGCTGGAGAGCAATGTTGTCACATCGATTGATGGTTGAAAGTCGAAAAGAAACTCGAAGCCCGACTATTTATCACTGGAGGCTGAAGTCACCGGTGATTGAAGGGAGAAATTTGCAAAACTGTTGGTTGGAAAAAGTTGAGATAAACTGTCGAGAGAGAGGGGAGAGAAGAGAGAAATGGTTGATTTAAAAAGGAGAGGGGTGTGGTTGATTTGTATTTTTGAAAAGATTAAAAAGTTTTGAAAATATTAATCAAGTCCATAATTAACTTAATTAAGTTTTCTAATTATGTTTGACCCTTTAAGTTAGTCAATGTCACCAATTCCACAATGAAGACTTAAAAGACACCTTTCCTTCAATTTTCCTGCTACTTGGTAGTTTAAGAATTGAGTTTAAGTTATAAAGTCATTCATAAAATAACTTTTTTTACACTATCAAGTGATTCAAAGAATATCTACACATAAATCTCTCCTTAAAATTGATTTTGTATATCTACATTTATGTGAAGCTTATACTAATTTTTTATCTCAGTTTGGTTGATTTGAAGAGTTGTTGGTAGAATTTTTGAGTTGGTTATTGAAAAAGAGATAAAGTTGTGTGTAAATTCCCCTAAATAGCTACATAGCCACCTGCATGTTTATATATATCTCATGTATATCTGTGTATCTCTTGTATATCATATATATAGTCAAAAAAATTTATAGTGACAATATTTATCTAAAAGTTTCATGGTTGTTGTAATGAGGTGTTATTACAATTGTATACTAATATTTTTCATTTAAATCTCATTTAGTTGTTATAAACAAAAATATACAAAATTATTTTTTTGGTATTTATTATGCTATAAACAAAAATAAAATATACTTATTAAATTTAAAATCACAATTGGTTATCATAATCATTAATTAAAAATTGAAAAGACCAGTGCATTACTAATAAGTCCAAAACTAGTTATACCATAATTGGTGGACACCTTTAAATATAACTAGTAGGTACCAGCGAGATACGCGAATTTTTAAAAAAAATATTTATTTAGAAAATATTAGCTTATTCACTTTGAAATTCTAAAATTAATCAATTTTTATTATATCACATTAACATAATTCAAAATTCAATAAAATATTAAAATAATTATTAATAGTGAAATTACAACTGATATTTAATAACTAATCACAATTTTAATTATTTTAGATATGAAAAGAACAATATTAGTAATTTGTTAATCATTTCAATGATTGATTTTTAAAATTTATAAATATAAAATATTAAATAATTATTAATTTTGTTGTTGAACTTTTATCTTTATATTTTTAATCAATTAAGACATGTCGTTATAGTCGTATTTTTCATTTCAAATTTTTATTTTTTTAGTCTGTCAATTCACTCCGCAACCCAACCCTACCTTGACCCCAAAATTTTTTTAGACCTTTTAATTTTTATTTTAAAAAAAAACCCTACCCCCACCCCAAATGCCACCTACCCCACCCTTGCTCCAACCACCACAATCTCCTACTGTCACCTCCCCATTACAATATTCATCTCTCTATTTCTATCCATTTTTATTATTTCTTAATAACACTTCGAGCATGTTAAATTAAAAGAAAAAGTTCTAACTATTCATTTTATATTTATGAGATATTTGTATACATTCTATATAGAAACGTCAAATTTCTTAGTTACATCTATAGCAAAAGATAAAGGTAATACTAATTATAAACAATAATAACAACATAAAAATTTTGAACTTATAACATAAATAATCATGATATGCTTCAAATAGATGGTGTGTTTATCACTTTTTCGATTCACTAAATTTCAATAGATTTCACGTAACAAATTTTATTGGGAAATTTCAATTGCAACATTTAAACATCTTAGTTTCACGGATCTTTTAAAAGTAACGTCTTGCCTCCATTTAAAATCTTTAAATTCTATATTTTGACCTAATTCAACACACTGAAAATTTTATATCTTAACAGTTATTAAGAGAAATCTCATGTGTGTGTGCATATGGATGGGCATATTTTAGTTCAAACTGGAAAAAAAAATAAAAAATTAAATTGAAATTTAATTTTGGTTTGATTTTTTTGGTTTTTCAGATTGGTTTCGATTTCAAATTTTAGAAATTCGGTTAAACGGTTTGGTTTTTGGATTTTCAAAAATAAAATTTGAATAAACCGAAAAACTAAAATTATATAAATAATATAGTATAATATATATATATATATATATATATATATATAATCTGAAATAATGTAACAAATAAATATATAAATTATAATTATTTAGTAACTCTAATGCTAACATAACATTAACCTGAAGAGTGAAGGCTGCAGTGGCGCTCAGGCTCAGCAATCGTCATCGTCAGTACTTAGTTCATTTGAAATTTCGATCATCGCCAGTTTGCCACTGCCTTCACACTAACGGCTACGACTATGACCACTGTGTGGATTATTTTTATGATATTTCAATAATTTTTTGGATTATTTATTCAAACTTATGCTTAATGCTATTATATATTATGTTAAATTTATAGTTATTTCATGCATATTGAATTAATTATATTTGGGATGAAAAATAGATTTGAAAAAAAAAAATCTACAAAAATCATCAAATTTAAATGTTCACTACTTTAATCTTTAAAATCGAAATAAAAATTCAAAATAACCGAACTGAATTTGTTAAAAACCGAATCAAATCGAATTTATTTTGGTTTGGTTATTGTAGTCATTTTCATCAATCCAAAAATCAAAAAATCAAACCGATATGAAACAATCAACCGAACAAACCGAATGTTCACCCCTATGTGTGCATGATCTATAGTCTTTTTGTTCATGGATGATATTCTATGTAACAATAAACACAAATTATTAAAACTCTATAATCAAATAATTCTGTAGTAAAAAAAGTCAATTGAAATATCTTTATGCCAGCAAATTCAAATTCAATAACATATTTGTTAGAAATATTATTTCTAATTTTATATATATATATATATATATATTAAAAAATAAAATTCTAATTTATCTTTTTCTTTGACATTCTTTTTCTATATTTTTCATTAACAAAGAGGATTTTTTAAAAAAAATATCCTAATTTAAGTTTAATTTTGAATTTAAATTCAATAACACATCTATTAGAAAATATTTTTTAAAAAGGAAAGTCAATTCATATATTTAAAAATATAAAATTCGAGGATACTTTGTCTTTTCTTTCTTTTTTGTTAACAAAATGGACTATTTTTTCTTTAAGAAATTAAAATATATTACATTTTAATTTCAATTCAAGTTTAATTTAGATTAAAAACTTAATAACATATATTTTTGTTAAAAATACTTTTTAAAAAGAAAGACAACATAAAGGAAAAAATTTAGCGTGACAAACTGATAGATCCAAGTGGTTGATTTTTGAAAGAAAAACAACAAAGCATGCATGCGATCTCCATAAGTAATTACCTCACACTTCTTCTATTGTTCGATTCCAAATTCCTCCCTCTAGACTGTCATTTTCAAAGTTTATTGATTATTCAGAAATAGGTATCTATGAAGACAATCTTTTTATTTCATTATAAAAATTATCTGTTAACCCAAGCAACCTAGCTCAATCAAAGAAAGGAGATCAGTGTCCAATATATAAAACTATTTCATGAAAATTATTGCTCCCAATTCTTCACGATCAAATAATACAAATTGTTAGCAAATTATAATTAAATAATCTAAACTTAAGCTTTGAATAGTAAGCAAATTGTGCACAAATATAATATAAAAGCATATACCAGCCATAAATATTATATATTCATAAATGAATTTGATCGAAGAATCAAAGAATAAGCTTAAAAAATATTTAGAGAATGAAATAAAAAGCAAATTTGATTGAGAAATGAGCTAATATAGGAAAGGGTTAATTGGAATCATGTCTTAACTAGTATAGAGTTTGTTTTCTATTCAATATCTAGCATAGAGTTTGTTTTCAATTTAAATTTTAAAAAAAATTGTAACTTCCTATTCAAAATCAAAATTCAAAAATTTATCACTAATTCAACTAACTAATTTTCAACAAATTCTATCTTTATCTAAAAGTATTTTAAAAAAATATCTTTAAAAATAAACTTTATTAAAATTAATAAAATAACATACAATCTTTGAATTAAAATAAACAGTATAAAATAATAGTAAGAACATGAACTTTGCCCAAAATAACACAGTACAATCGTTGAAATTCTTATTGAATTTGTTGCTGCCAAAATACGTTAAAGTTAAATTAAAATTAAAATTTATAATAATATTATTTATATTTATCAATAATAATAATAATAATAATATATTTATAATTATATTTGATATAGATAAGTTTATTAAATGTAAGAGTTCATTTAGAACTCTTTCATTGCGAGTTCTATTTTTAAACTAATTAATAATATTTTTGCAAAGAATAATGTATTTTCACTTTCAAATAATTATAAAAATCTTATTACAATACTATTAAATATTATTATTAATATTTTAATAACATTTTTATCATACATTAATATGTAAAAATATTATATTTATATATATTTTATTGTATTTAAATTTTAAAGAGATAAGTTTGAAATATGAGGGGGCGAAGACTCAAGTAAGGACGGTGGGAGGAGATTCTGAGCACTTTTCGATCTTGACAGGGTTGCATCAGGGATCATCTCTTAGTCCGTTCTTATTTGTCGTGGTGATGGATGTGCTGACGCGGAGTTTACAAGGCGAGGTGCCTTGGTGTATGCTTTTTGCGGATGATGTAGTTTTGATTGATGAGTCGCGGCAAGGTGTTTATGATAAGCTGGAGGTTTGGAGACAAACTCTGGAGTCTAAAGGTTTCAGATTGAGTAGGATCAAGACAGAGTATTTGGAGTGCAAGTTTAGTGACTCGAGGCAAGAGGAGGAGGTGGTGGTGAAGTCGGACTCTCAGGCAGTTTGCAAGAGGGATAGTTTTAAGTATCTTGGGTCTACGATCCAGGAAAATGGAGAGATAGATGAGGATGTCTCGCACCGTATTGGGGCAGTTTAGATGAAATGGAGGCTCGCTTCGGGGATTTTATGCAATAAGAAGGTACCTCCCAAGCTTAAAGGCAAATTTTTTAGAGTTGCAGTCCGGACGGCTATGTTATACGGAGCGGAGTGTTGGCCAGTTAAGACTTCCCATATCCAAAAGTTGAAAGTGGCGGAAATGAGGATGTTGCGTTGGATGTGTGGTCTTACAAGGGCTGACAGGGTTAGGAATGAGATTATTCAGGAGAAGGTGGGAGTGGTATCGGTGGAAAAAAAATACGGGAAGTGAGGTTGAGATGGTTTGGTCATGTGATGAGGAGGGGCACGGATGCCCCAGTTCGTAAGTGTGAGAGACTAGCGTTAGATGGTTTCAAGCGGGGCAGGGGTAGACCGAAGAAATACTGGAGAGAAGTGATTAGACGTGACATGGAGCAGTTACGTCTCACTAAGGACATGACCCTGGATAGGAAGGTTTGGAGGAAAAATACTAGGATAGAGGGATAAGGTGGGTGGATGAATCGTAGTCCGTAGTTAGGAGGGTTTTGGTGTCTTTTGTTTGGTATTGTACGTTACTTTTGTGGATGTTGTATCTATGTTAGTTTTATCATATTTCATGCTTTGAATATTTTTGTAAATTGTCTTGTGTCTTGAACCGGGGGTCTATTGGAAACAACCTCTCTACTTCTTTAGAGGTAGTGGTATAGACTGCGTACATTCTACCCTCCCCAAACCCCACTAGGTGGGAATATACTGAGTTTGTTGTTGTTGTTGTTGTTGAAGTTTGAAATAATATATATCTATTATAACTCTTCAATTATGGATTTCTATTTTTAAAATAATCAAAAACTTTTTATTAAAAGTATAATGTATTTAAAATTTAAATATTTAATCTTTCAATTCAAAACTTGATAAGAGTCCAATTAGAACTCTCTAATGTGAAAATTAACTATTTCTAATATGTAATTTTATTTTATAATTATTTTAAATTTAAAACTAACAATTTATTAGACTATTTATCTTTGACAGTTTAACTTTCTTTTTTGAAAGATTTTTTAAATTTTCTTTTCTTTTCTTTTCTTTTCTTTTCTTTTCTTTTCTTTTCTTTTCTTTTCTTTTCTTTTCTTTCCTTTCCTTTATTTTTTCTATTGTTTGTTAATTATTTTAAGAAATAAAACTAAATTGACAACTTAGATATAAGGGTAATTCAAGTAGATATATACGTTGAATTTAATTAATAAATCTTAATTATTTTTTAAAATTTTCAAATAATTACAAGTAAGGATAAGTTTTAGATACACACCACAAATATATATTATTTATATTTATCCATAATAATAATAATAATAGTAATAATAATATATTTATCTTATATTTGATATAGATAAGTTTATGAAATATAAAAGTTTATTTAGAACTCTTTCATTGTGGGTCTTTATTTTTAAACTAACTAATAATATTTTTTTAAAAGGATAATGTATTTTTAAAATTCTAATAATTATAAGATTTTTATGAAAATACTATTAAACTTGTCCTAAAAACTGACACATGGCTTCTTAACAGCTTGTCACTTGGCTTTTTCTGATGTCCCGTCATACTTCATCCTCTGCTTTATAATATATAGAGATTATTATTATTATTATTATTATTAATAATAATAATAATATTTTACTAAAAAAATTATATTTCATTAATATGTAAATCAATTATATTTAAATATATTTTATGTCATTTAAATTTTAAAGAGATAAGTTTGAAATAGAAAATAGCTATTGAACTCTTCAATTACAAATTGAAATACTTAATCTTTCTATTCAAAACTTGATAAGAGTCCAATTAGAACTCTATAATGTGATAACTAACTATTTCTAATATGTAATTTTGTTTTATAATTATTTTTAATTTAAAATCAACAATTTATTAGTCTTAATTTTCTTTTGTTAGTTTACCTCTTTTTTCTTGTCACGTTCTTTTAAATATTTTATTTTATAAAAATAAATGGATAACTTAGATATATAAAGGTATTTAAAGTAGATATATGCGTTAAATTTAATTATTAAATTTTAATTTAGATTTAAAAATTTAACATAATCGAAAGTAAAAATAAGTTTTAGATACACACCACAAATATATATTATTTATCTTTATCAATAATAATACTAATATATTTATCATTATATTTGAGATAGATACGTTTATGAATTATAAGAGTTTATTTAGAACCCTTTCATTGTGAGTTTCTATTTTTAAACTAACTAAAAATATTCTTTTGAAGGATATTGTATTTTCACATTCAAATTATAATAAAAATCTTATTACAATACTTTTAAAAATTATTATTACTATTTTAATAAAAAATTTATAATACATTAATATGTAAACAAATTATATTTAAATATACTTTATTGTATTTAAATTTTAATGAGATAAGTTTGAAATAGCATATATCTATTACAACTCTTCAATTATGGATTTCTATTTTAAGATAATGAAAATTCTTTTGTTAAAAGGATAGTGTTTTTAAAATTCAACTACTTAATCTTTAATTCAAAACTTGATAAGAAACCAATTAGAACTCTCTAATGTGAAAACTAACTATTTCGAATATGTAATTCTATTTTATAATTATTTTAAATTTAAAACTAACAATTTATTAGTCTAATTATCTTTTGATGGTTTAACTTTCTTTTATGCATGATTTTTAAAATTTTGTTTTATTTTTTTTCTTTCCTTTATTTCTTTCTATTGTTTGTAACAAAAGAAAATTAAAGTAAAACTAATTTGAAAATTTAGATATTAAGGTATTTCAAGTAGATATATACATTGAATTTTATTAATAAATTTTAATTTATATTTAAAATTTTAAAATAATCACAAGTAAGAATAAGTTTTAGATTCACACCACAAATATATATTATTTATATTTATCAATAATAATAATATATTTATCTTATATTTGATATAGATAAGTTTATGAAATATAAGAGTTTATTTAGAACTCTTTCATTGTGGGTTTTTATTTTTAAACTAATGAATAATATTTTCTTAAAAGGATAATGTATTTTCAAATTCAAATAATTATAAAAATCTTATTGCAATACTATTAAACTTGTCCTAACAACTGTCACGTGGCTTTCAGCCTTCCACTTGGCTTTCTGATGCTTCGTCCTCTGTCCTCTGTTTTATAATATATATAGATTATTATTATCATTTATAATAATAATAATATTTTAATAAAATTTTATCTTTCATTAATATGTAAATAAATTATATTTAAATATATTTTATTATATTTAAATTTTAAAGACATAAGTTTGAAATAGAAAATTTCTTTTGGAACTCTTCAATTATGAGTTTCTAGTTTTAAGATAATGAAAATCTTTTTATTAAAAAGATAAATAATGTATTTCAAATTCAAATACTTAATCTTTCTATTCAAAACTTGATAAGAGTCCAATTAAAACTCTCTAGTGTGAACTAGCTATTTCTAATATGTAATTTTATTTTATAATCATTTTTAATTTTAAATCAACAATTTATTAGTCTTAATTTTCTTTGGCTAGTTGACCTCTTTTTTTTCGCACATTCTTTTAAATACTTTTCTTTTCTTTCCTTTCCTCTCTTTCTTTTGTTTGTTAAATATAATTTTTTATAAAAATAAACTGACAACTTAGATATATAAAGGTATTTCAAGTAGACATATACGTTGAATTTAATTATTAAATTTTAATTTATATTTAAAATTTTAAAATAATCGCAAGTAAAGATAAGTTTTAAATACACACCACAAATATATAGTATTTAAATTTATCAATATTAATAAAAATATATTTATCATTATATTTGCTATAGATAAGTTTATAAAATATAACAGTTCATTTAGAACTCTTTCATTGTGAGTTTCTATTTAAACTAATTAAAAATATTTTCTTAACGGATAATGTATTTTCACATTCATATAATTATAAAAATCTTATTACTATACTATTAAATATTATTATTATTATTTTAAAATAAATTTTATCTTACATTAATATGTAAATAAATTATATTTAAATATATTTTGTTGTATTTAAATTTTAAAGAGATAAGTTTGAAATAGCATATATCTATTACAACTCTTCAATTATGGAATTTTATTTTTAAGATAATGAAAATCTTTTTATTAAAGCATAATGTATTTAAAATTTAAATACTTAATATTTTAATTCAAAACTTTATAAGAGTCCAATTAGAATTCTCTAATGTGAAAACTAACTATTTCTAATATGTAATTTTATTTTATAATTATTTTTAATTTAAAAATAACAATTTATTATTCTAATTATCTTTTGATAGTTTAACTTTCTTTTTTACACGATTTTTAAAATTTTGTTTTCTTTTCTTTCCTTTATTTTTTTCTTTTGTTTGTTAATTTTTTTAAAATAAAACTAAATTGACAACTTAGATATAAAGGTATTCAAGAAGATATATACGTTGAATTTAATTATTAAATTTTAATTTATATTTAAAATTTTACAATAATCACAAGTAACTATAAGTTTTAGATACACACCACAAATATATATTATTTATATTTATCAATAATAATAATAATAATAATAATATATTTATCTTATATTGGATTTTGATAAGTTTATGAAATATAAGAGTTTATTTAGAACTCTTTCATTGTGAGTTTTTATTTTAAAAATAATTAATAATATTTTTTAAAAGGATAATGTATTTTTAAATTCAAATAATTATAAATATCTTATTACAATACTATTAAACTTGTCATAAAAACTGACACGTGGCTTCTTAGCAACTTGCCACTTGATTTTTTCATATTCTTTGTCCTCTATTTTATAATATATATATATATATATATATATATATATATATGTAAATTATATATTATTATATTATTTTATTATATAGAATTGTGAGTTGAAGGATAATTAAGGGCATAAATGTCATTTTATATTTAAATAGTACAATCATTAGTCAATAGGCATGTCAATAAAGAATTTCATTAGCCATTTTTTTCTAGCTTGGGTCTACATTTTCTCAGTGGATCCATTATGTGGCTAACAATATTTTTACTTCCAAGTCCCAAGTTATTCAACCACATTATTTATGAAGTAATATTTTAAATAAATATAAATTCATAATCTAAATCTCCTTCACGAAATATAAAAATGTGAGTTGAAGGACAACCAAGGGTATAAATGTCATTGCACATCTAAATGGTACAATCATTAGTCAATAGGCATATTAACAAAATATTTCATTAGCCATTTTTTCTTAGCTTGTGTCTACATTTTCTCAGTGGACCTGTTATGTGGCTAATGACATTTTTATTTCTAAGTCCCAGCTTCCAGCTTATTCAACTGCACTATTTACGAAGTAATATTTAAATAAATTTAAATTTATAACCAGAATCTTCTTTCACGAAATATTAAATTTTTTATACTGAACTAAAATTATTTTTTATTTTTTATATGATAAATGTTGAATTTTTTTCCATATATTTATTTTCTTATATTTTAAATTTTTTAAGTGAAAATTTTGACTCCGACGAAATTTTCAATACTCCAAGATTTTAATATTTTAATTTTTTGCTCAAAAATTGCTATCACGCATGAACTTGATGGGTTAGAATTTCAATTGTTAACCTATTTAAATATATATTTTTTATTCATTATTAAATAATTTTATAAAAAATATTATTAAATTATTTTATAAATATTTTACTAGAAATGATAAAAAAATTACATATGTGATATTCATATAAGGCTTCGAACGCACAATTTTTGTAGTCACTTATGAATTATAGGTGTGATCACAATTGACATGCTTGTCAACTCAAAAAATGGATATTTGAAAAATAAATTTTTGAAAAGAGATTGAAGTACATTAAATGGGTAGTATAAAAAACGTTTACTATATTATATAAATATATTTATATGTAATATTTCATTAAAATTGAGATTTGTGTCTTAAAAATAAGATATATAATACTTCATCAATTTATTTTTTATTTGCTCTATTTAGGTTGTGCATATATTCCTAAATATTTGTTCTTGTAGTCTTTCAAGAATAGTTTGAACAAAATTTTCCTATTATGCGTTTGTTCAATAAATGTAATCATTATTATATGGAAAGAGGTATAAAATTAAGTTAGGGGTATATTAGTGAAATTACTTTTAATTTTACAGGAGTAAAAGATTTATTAAGGTGTGTGTCTAACCCAAATAGAGAAAATAAATTGAATGAATAATAGATAAATTAACATGCATGTAAAATTTCTTTAAACTAACATTAAATAACATATATTTTTTAAATTCTTTTAATAAAATTTTAACCCAACAGTATTAATTTGATTTGTGCTCTATTTTTTTTATACATAATTTTCAACTATCAATAATGTATCTTTAGTATTTTTACATTATTTCATTATGAAAATGAATATATGATATATTTATATGGATAAAAACAATCTCTTATCTCCTTAATATAAATACGCTATTTAATTTATGTAGATGGTATATTAGGTAAAAAGATTATATTTTAAGAAAATATTTCTCGTAAGATTTTATAAAAAATATTCATGTATTGACACTTATAATTTTAATTTATCCTCTTGTATAATTTTCAAATAAAATTGAAAAATAAAAACATTAAAATTACTTATTTAATTCAAAAAAAATGTGTTTGACCTGATGTTAAAATAAATATTGAAACATATTATATTTAAATTTTAATTAGGTCAATTTAAATAAGTTGTAAATTATTATTTGATTTTATAAAAAATAAGAAAATATAATTTTTTTAAAGTGTGATCTCTATTATCATTTTCTATCATTTTATTTAAAAATATTAAATTATTTTTTTGATAAACTAATTAAATATCAATAAATACATTTAAAACTGTAATATTGAGCCAGTAAGACGGGTCCTTCATTATCTAGTTTTTTATATAGAAGAGTGAGTAGTTGTGACGACCAAGGGTATAATAGTAATTTCAAAGCCATGCATTCAATCTTCCTCTTTCTTTAAGTGAACTATTTTCACCTTCATTACACAATCAATTTCTTTTTTTTACTAGATGTAGTATTCTTAAATATAAATTATTCTTTTTTAATCTTATAGAGAAGGTATTATATTTATACATAGCAATTTTCTTATCCCTTTAAATAATTTCGTTTGTATTGTAAATGATCTTTTTGTAATTTTATAACTCTAAGTATTCACTTTCATTTAGAAAACAACAAAACTTTATAGATATAACGGTTTTATTATTTCCTTAATAGATATTATCACATTTATATTATTTAGTTTAGGTAAAGCAGACAATATTTTTTCTTAAAAAAAGAACTCACGATAGATATAATTTCTATAAACCTACAATTAAATATTTATTATACAATTTCAAATTAATATCATCTTATATGATATTTATACATAGCAATTTTGTTATTCCTTTAAAAAATTTCATTTGTATTGACGGTTTAATTGTAAATGATTTTTTGGTAATTTTATAACTCTAAGTATTCATTTTCATTTAGAAAACAATAATATATATATATATATATATATATATATATAGTTTATTTCCTATATTAGGTAAAGAAGACAATATATTTTCTTAAAAAAAGAACTCACAATGCATATAATTTATATAAACCTACAATATCTATTATTTCCTTAATATATATTATCACATTTATATTGTTTAGTTCCTATATTACGTAAAGAAGACAATATTTTTTCTTAAAAAAAGAACTCACGATGCATATAATTTATATAAACCTACAATTAAATATTTATTATACTATTCAAATTAATATCATCTTATACAAATTTTGAAATTTTAATTGCTGAATTGCATTGCAATTTGTATAATGCTAATTTTATTTGACAATTATTCAGTATACTTTATAAAACTAGAAAAAAAAAATACAAAATATTGTTTCAAGTTTTTCTTTTTTTGAGAAATAAAGTTAAATTTTTCTCTAATTGTATGGAAAAAGATCTTCCTAATTAAAACACCATGTGAAGATATGAATGAAAAAATAAGATAATTTAGAAAAGATATAATCATTACGCATTTGTCACCACGAGAACTATCATTATATAAGAGTATACTTCTCCATCTATTATCAAAATTAGTTGGGTATACTTATATTATTATAATTAGATTTATCTGTGTTTACTAAGAACTCAATGTCTTGAAAATTTTAAAATACATGAATATATAATTAATGATATTTTTCAAAAACAAAGATAAAGAGATAGAGAGAAGTAATAAAGAAAAATAAGAAAAATCAATTTCTTTTCTTGAATAATATCTCATAAAGGGATAAATATATTTTAAAAATTGAAATACTAAAAGAGTTGCAACTATGTATATGTTTTAAATTTAATACAAACTTGCATCACAATTTCTTTAGGATCAATCTAATAAATATTTAAGTTTAATGGTGTAGAACCTTTTCAAAAATAAAATAAATATTTAGAACCTATATGAATAATACGATAAGTTCGGTAAACACTAATATACAGTAAATCTAATAGTAAAGTATCAATCTTTGATATGTATTATAAAGTAACTAAAAATTCTGAGATATTAACAAGATCTAAACAAACATAGTAAACTAGAAAAATAATATAGAAAATCATGGCTCTATTTATCATCATAAAAAAAGTTTGTTTTCGTTCTTAGAGTTAAAAAGTCTATAAGGTATGTAATAAGCAATAAATAATGAAATGATATTTAAAAAAAAATAAGAAAAGAAATCATTGGGCCTATGCATTGCACGAGATATATAATCTAGTCTAGTCTAGTTTTTACTATATAGAAGATGGAGTTTTGGAACAACTAGTGGCAAATCCGTTATTAAGCACAATATGCATGGACAACTATTAATAACAATAAAATATCTACTACCCTCAACATTATTCTGAAAACCTCCATTATACTTTCATTCTTCTTCTGCTGCTGCTGCTGTTGTTTCCCCCTTTCTTCTACTGCTACAGTGAATAATAATTTTGTTTTAGGGAAAGCAGTGGAAAGCTTGGTGTATGAGAGAGGCAGTGGACTGATTTTGAATTCGCTCCATCTTTCAGAATTTTTATTTTCTAAGCGAAGAAGATTTAATTCGATTTTCGATTCTTGCGTCTCTAATTAGCTAGCGTTGATTGAGTTATAAGATCTGTAGGATTTTGTTTTGGATTATAAGAAATTGCTTTGCTGAATCTACAAATTTGAGGTAACAGATCTGGTAGTCCAAAAATCTGCAATTTTCGTCTTATATCCGCAAATCAGTAGATTTGGTGCAAAAAATAGTTGCAATTTCTCTTTTTTTTTACAGTAGAAAAGTAGGATTTCTCTATTTTTTGGGATGAAGAATAATAACAAAACTTTATTATTACATCTCTCGACAATCTTCCTGTCTAAGTAACCTAAATAAATGGACTGACCATCCAAGATTTGAGTTAATTTGCCACGATAAAGTACTCTTTATGTCTCTATGTTTCTTTGCACATTCAATTTAATGTACTACGATTGTCTTGCAAGTATATCTGAGCAGTCTCTTTGAGATTTTCTCTGTTAAATTGTAAAGATCTCTCTTTAATCATCTCTCTTTATATTCATCTATGATTTATATATGATGCGCAGATGTTACTGAGCCACTACTAATTGACAACAACAACAACAAGAAGATACCAGTGAATTCCAACAAAATGGAGTATATTTTTCTGAAGATAATATATGTTAATACCCATGGCGGTCCTGTAAAGATTTGAATGCATATTCAGTGCCTCTTTCAAAAGAATACATTCCATTATAGCTGAACAAAACATGTTTTGCATTTTAGAGTTTTTGGCAGTTACATATGACATGAGAATTAGTGTTCCTTAAGTTTCCTTTTTATCCACTTACTGTGTCTTTACACAAGATGTCATCACAAAAGCTTTGCCACAATTTTTATTTCTTCACTTTCATTTTTGTTCACTAAAAAGCTTACGCATGTGGATTATTTTGACAGATGTTGTCTTCAGCCAAACTCGCTAATCCTCTTCTTGATTTGGTCATCGTTATCTATTTTTCTCCTCGCTCGTCAATTTTTCTATTCTTCTCATGTAATTACTTAAATTGTTAACAATTATTCTTTGTTCAATTTCGTTGATTCATCTCATGTAATTGCTTAAATTGTTATCAATTATTCTTTGTATGCTTATTTTTGTAGTTATTGGCACTTTTTCCTCTCAACTTGTGACAAAGATGATTTAGAAGACTGAATAGCTGGAGTCAAATCATATTTTTGCTATTTACTAGTCAAGGTATGTCCCTGCTTTGTTTTTCCTATTTCAATGGATATGATCACTATTTAGCTTATTGCATTAGCATATTCACAGCTACAATTTATCAGGCCGATTAGGTCTTAAAATCTTCGTAAGCCATACTGATGAGTGGTGAGAGTCGTACCAGTGAGTGGCGAGAATCGGAGACAAAATTGATCCTACGTACTACATTTCAGTTATGTTTTTCCTATGATCGTTATAATATAAAATACTTTTGTACACAATATAGATTTTGAAGACAAACATTCTAAAACCATTTCCTAATGTATAATTGGAGATAAAAATTAATGGAATGTGATAATTAGTGAAGCATGGAGGGCGGCCTTATCATTTATGTTATGTAATAGTCGTAGCTCACAAATTGTAGAGTGAAATTACATCCCGGTGCACTAAGCATCCTGCTACCAAACAGGGTTCGAAGAAACCTTATTTAGTTTTTGGATCCTTCATAGTAACCACCGTGAATTTATACAATACACTTAAAGTAAATGAGGTTTGGTTTCTTTCTTTCTTTCTTTCTTGTCAGTTTCAGTGATAACAACTGTAAAAGGTGTCCAGAGAAGTGTCGCAATCAAAGAGGGTTACTCCGATGATCCACAAGGCACGATCCTTATATCAGTAGTGTGGATACCTCTCCAGAATATAATTGGTGGCATTATAGTGGCCCTGTACTCCATTGGCGAAAACAAATTTGATATATCAGAATTTCCTAGAAGCATGTCAAATGTAGCTTCTACTCTAATAGAAGTTGGTACGGTAGTAGGAACCTTGATTTCTAGCTTTATACTATATACTATAAATGACTTGATCAAAAGAGGACGACAAGAGAGTTGGGTATTGAACAATATAAATAAGGGCCACTACAACGACTATTATTTGCTTATTGTAGGATTTAGTCTGGTAAACATGCTATGTTATATTTTTTGCTGTATAGTTTATGATCCTTGTAAAGGAGAGAAAGGAACAGTTATGTTAAAAGAAAAGACGTGAATTGGTACCAGAACTTATAGTTAGTATCATGTCAATTTGTGCAAGTGCTTATTAGTATGTATACTTTTCTATTTGAACATGGTTGATGCTAATATATGCAAATGAAGTTGTAGCTACTCATTGGGTATTGTTGGTATTGAAGTTGTATCAGTCAAATCTAAACTGTACCTATTAAGATTTGTGAGGGAGCTTAGTTGACCTATTAGGTTCCCTGATTTCTTCTAACTTTGTAATCTTTCAAATTCTCCTCTATGGTAGGTGTATAGTCTTGCAACAATCGAGGAGGAGGATAAGGAGAAAATTACGCTGCATAAAACACACATCATCGAGGTATCGTACTTAACCTCAGAATGTGGTGAATTTTGTTATGTAAATAATATTATTACATAACCATCTTGTAAAATTTGTTTCCTTATCAAGTACTGAAGTTTTACTTCCAAATGGAAATACTGCTATATTTTAGCTTCTATTTTTGTGTTATCTGCATGCGGAAATGTTGGGTGTGAGTGGATATGAGGTGTGTGATGTTTTTATAAGCCATATAAATTCATGAACTAAAAACATATGTCACCTCATCCTTGTGCTTAAAAACATAGTCATATCTGAATTTGATGGTTAATATAATTTCTAGCTCAAAATGTTACACTCAACTGGCTTTCTTGGTCTTAGTATCAAGGAAATATAATAGTGATAGTCGGTAATCTCAGAATCACCTGGTTAATCCAATGTCAAAGTTTGTCTGCACATTTTTTGTGATTTATTCAGCAGAAAACTATCGCTAAAGAATCTAATTTTAGATGTTTTTAAAGTTGTTGATTTTAGGAAAACTAAAGTTTATTCAGTACAAGGGAGTACTGTACGCAACCTTACCTTACATTATACTAATAAAAAATCAAATTCTTAGGAAAAACATCATTAGAATGTGTTTTCTTATTTGCTCCGACCTGTAAGAATGAGGCTTCTACACTATTGGCAATCCAAGATAGAAAAATGCATATATTGATTATTACTGTTCTCAAAATATTTTCTTTGCTAGCCTCCTTTTGTATTTTGGCCAAACAACAGTTAATGACTTGAGTAAGTACCTTCTTTTTCTCATCTTATCTTAGAGGCTCCTTGGGTTTTGGTGAGAAAGCACTGCAGTCTCTTCCAGGAAAAATTGGATCACACGTACTTCTTCGTAGTCCTTTTCTTTGTTCGCTTAAAAGATTTCTTATCAAGGATTTAAAATCTAAAAACCAAGGACCTCCGTGTACCAATATTTACAGGCTTGCAAGTACTGGAATATACTAGCCTCCAGGTTCTGTCACTTATTGTTGTAGTAAGCTGAAGCTTATTTCACTAAATGTCGGGATTCAATCGTAGTGGAATTAATTTGATCAACTGCTTCTTTCATTTTTCTGAATGGCATCCACTTGAATAGCAAATTTACTGGGGCTTGAAGCCCAGATCCAAATTTTCCTTTTTAAAGGTTATCTTACTACTTTTACATTAAATTGATATGTATATTGATACACGTATTTATTTGTAACAAGAGGTGTGCTTTGTTTGAGATGTTGGGATCAAATTACTTTCAAGTCGTATAGTGTAGTTATTACTACAATTTTGTAGTCTCTGATGTTCGTGAAAGGGTATTCTATTATAAAAGTGACAAAAATGGGATGTGCATGTGTTTTATTAGATACTATTTTGCTTTATGTGGTTCTACAAATACTTCAAATTTTCATGGGTTGGTTTCATTTTTTCCTTAACTTGTGATGACATCTTGATTTTGAGGTCAATTTAGCTAAAGGTTACTTCTTAAGACTATAATTTTCATGGGTTTGGTTTGAATTATTTTGAATTTGTGATGATTATTGGTTCCGAGGTACATTTAGCCAAAGTGTACTTTTTTCCCCTGATAATAAAGCCAAAAGTGTATATCTAAAGACCGTATTTTTTTTCTCTCTAAGATTTTTACCCTTTTAAAGTATATATATGTGCTTTTTTTCTTGCAAATTTTCATGGGTTTGGTTTCAATTTTTCTGAATTTATAATGGTTTTATGATTTAAGGTCCCTTTATCCAAAGGGCACTTCTGACATTGGAGGAAAAGAAAGTGCCTTATAAGATGATTTTGATTAATGTTAGTGACACGCCCAAATAGTATTGAATCAAATTTATGTTTTTTGTTTGTTTGTTTGTTTCAAAGATTACATTTTTTCATTGTAATAGTGAATATTTTGTTCCGGAGTTATGGTTTTAGGTTCTTGGAGGTGAACCTAGAAGGGAAAGTTTCAGTGATCAATTTTGGTGATAAATGGATCCTCGATTCCAATGTCATTGCTGGGCTTCTTGACGAGAAATATTCAAATCCCTCTCTCATTGCTCCCCCTGAATTTGCCTCTGTGTATGTTTTCTTCATACTCCATGTGTTTTAATAAGTTTCTATATTGTCTACTGATAACGCTCAATCTACAGCTCTCGTAGGAGTGTAAAACGGTCGTTTGTCAAATATAGAACCCAACTGGGTTGGGTATCGATCCCACAGGGAATAGCTTGGTCAACAAGTAAGCAATGATTACTAGACTTTTAGTGCAACTCTCGTAAAAGGGGGGAATTGTTGTGAAAGTAATGTAACCAAAATAAGAGAGTAAAGCAGAAAATAGCAAAGTAAAAGAACGAATGTTTTGTAATATGTAAACAATGAGAATTGAGGAGTTGGGGTTATGTCCACCTTCTGAGTTATACGTCTCTATTGTCTATGAGTGTGCGGAATTCAGACATGCATGTGCTTATAGAGAATTGTATTCGATGGTAAATCCAGGCGTCTTTCGACCTATTCGAGGATTATTTCACTTTAACTCTTTCGAGCTTAAAGCGTGTCTAACGGTACGAATTCTCCAAGAGGTTAATCCAGTTACGGCACTAACTTTTTAATAGGGGATGGGACCCTACTACCTTGACATTATCTCTTTTCCAGACAGATAACCTTTCTTTAGAACAAGTTAAATGTTATACTGACGTATTCTTGCGTTTGCAACCACAAAGAATTTAGATTAAGATGAAGAGAATAATGATATAAGCAACATACGTGTCACGAACTCACAAACTCACAGCAATAGATAGTATCTCATTCGGCTTCCATAACCCCAACAGAGAAGTTTAGTTACCCATGAGTGCGAAGGAAATCACAATTGACATTGTTGTTATACCACAATAAATATTTCACGTTTGTAATGGTGTGGTAGGCGTTAGGCGTGAATCCCTTAGCAAAGTAACGTTTCTCTTGTTGTGGAATTTAAGAATAGATGAATAGAAGAAGAAAAATAGAATTAATGGAAGAATGATTGTTTAGAACTAGAATGTCTTAGAAGTAGAATAGAATAGAATTGAATGTAAGAAGATGTCTCAAAATCTCTAGCAAGATAGGGTATTTATAATACCCATATCCTATTCCTACTAAGCTAATGAAATGCTTAACCAAATCCTACTAAGCTAATGAAATACTTAACCCAATTGTACAAGGTTAATGTATCATTATCCTAATCCTAACAAGCTAATGTAATACTTAACCCAATTGTACTAGGTTAATGTATCATTATCCTAATCCTAATAAGTTACTGCTAGTCCCCAAAGTCTTCAGAAATGTTGTTTTAGCCCGGGACAGAATTTCCATGCGCCATCTTTAGTCCTTGGCGTCCAAGATTGGCTTTTCTCCTTTCGTGAAGCTTTCTTTGGCGTCAAGTTATCCATGAAATGCTGAATTCTGCATCATTTATACCTGAAACTTTGCTAATCATGTTCGTTAGCTCACTTACAGGAAAATGGACTAAAAGTGCATGAAATATATAATTTGTTCTCAAAACTAGGCTAAAATATGGGCAAAATATAGTGCTATAGGCGTGTAAATTCGCGTAAATTCGCCTATCATCAACACCCCACACTTAAAGCTTTGTTCGTCCTCGAACAAAATATCATGTCCCTCTAAACATCAACTTAGGGTTTCACAGCAACAACATAAAATATTCGTCAAGACAAGCACAACAATTATCAACAAAGAGTAGTTTTCCGATCATTAGTAGAGACCATTTAGCCTCCAACATAGACTCGTGATGGTGGTCAACTCATATTCAAAAGTTAAGGCACAAAGAATCATACACAACTACCCAAAACTCATCAACCATGTGTGTCTCACAATATATTACCCATAATCACTCACAAGTATAGCATATTTTTCAAACATGGGTATCAAAATATCCTTGCTCTCACTCTCACAAAGAATTCATATGCAGCAACTGATGACCATAGGCTTGCCCTTAGTGTAATGCTCCACTAAATGTCAGAATGCTAAGCTTAGAATCAAATAGGTCTTTTGATGGTTGTAATGTAGGCTAAGGGACGGGTAGGACTATTTTGGCCAGAAATAGTGACTATGTTCCTAAGCGCTTTAATACATCACATTGTATTATTAACACTTTTCTTTCAAACAACCTTTCTACTTTCTTTTATTCTACCACTCTTTTTCTCCTCTTTTGTTTTTCAATTTTAAACATAACTAACTTTTCAGTTTTCCTTTCCTTTTTCTTTTGATAACATACCTCTTATGATAGCACTTTCTTTTTCATAACTCATTCAAGCACCAATGCATTCTAAAGCATCATACTCACCCAATTTCCTCTTATTTTGTCACATGACTTTTTCACTTTAAAGCACTTAGGAATTTGGATCAAATTATGGTCTTGAAAAAAATGGATTAGGCTTACATACGAGGTTTGTCAAAGAAAATAGGCTAAAGGCTCAAAAGGGTTTAACTAGGATGATGTCCATGGGTAGGTAAAAAAAAGGTAATTAATCATAGGTTGCCAAAGAAATGCCTAAATCATCTCCTAGACTTGCACTCTTTATTTTCACTTTACATACATACCAGGCAAGTTCTAGCATCAGCCACAAGCACAGAATATACTATTATCTCACACACACAAGGCACATGGTCGACTTTATTGGGAGTAGTATAGACTCTTGACCCAACATATGAAGGAATTAAACCAAACAATATCACATAGTGAGTCACAATTAGAGCCTAAATGTCTCAATAGTCATGATTTTAACACAAACTCTTGTCATAATCTCATGCTGCCTATTAGAATAATTTCATGCGAAGCTAAGCTAAAAAAAATAATTAAATACAAACAAACATAAATAAATGCAAATGTGGATGGAGAAGTATAGCATGCAAATACCAGCACCCCACACTTAGACAGGACACACTGTCCTCAGTGGAAAATAAATAAGAAGAATCTGGTTAGTCGGACTCATCCTCTATGTCTGGGGTCATACCCCTTGCATCAGAATCATCATCAGAGTCGTCATCCTCAGAAGTTCCTCATAAGTATCCCACTTAATTCCAAGAGTGAGTCGAGGTATTTGCAGCGAGGAGGGTTCTCCTTGCTCTTTTCGGCCTCTTTTCTTGCCTTTTTGTGAAGTGGTAGCCTTATCTTTGCCTTGTCTTGCTTTGGGTGCCATTGTACGTGATTGAAGCCTTTGGAGATGTTCTTGTGAAGTGGAAGAGCAAAAGTTTTGAGAAGAATTGGATGCTATGTACGGCGCCTATGTTAGGTTTTCAATGTGTTTGTGCCTCAAGACTAAGTCTCCTTTATATAGGAAAAGAATGGGTCGGGTTTTGACCCATTTAAAATTGGTTTTGGAGATAAAAAGTGACCATAGGCGGCGCCTTTAGCTTTGCCTATGCTTGGCATAGGCGACGCCTAATGCAAAGCCTATGGTGAGCATAGGCGGAGCCTAGTGCAATGCCTTTAGTGACCATAGGCGGCGCCTTTAGCATGGCCTATGAGATTCAGAGACAAAATGCTTTGGCATAGGCGGCGCCTATGCTATGGCATACTTGAGCATGGGCGGCGCCTATGCTCTAGCACACTAGATTTCGATACCTTGGGCTATAGTATAGGCCATGCCTTGTTCGTGGCCTAGTTTTACCTAGGCCTAGCCTTGCTCGATGCCTATTTTGTCATGAGTGATGATAGGCGAATTTACGCGCCTATATCAATATATTTTGACCATATTTTAGCCTAGTTTTGAGAACAAATTATATATTTCATGCACTTTTAGTCCTTTTTCCTGTAAGTGAGCTAACGAACATGATTAGTAAAGTTTCAGGTATAAATGATGCATAATTCAGCATTTTATGGCTTACTTGACGCTAAAGAAAGATCACGAAGGAAGGAAAGGGAGTTTAGACGCCTAAAGGACCTAAACTGCTGCATGGAAAATCTGTCCCAGGCTAAAACAACAATTCTGAAGACTTTGGGGACTTACAGACACAAAGCTGGATTTTGACAATGATACATTAACCTAGTACAATTAGGTTATGTATTTCATTATTTTATGTGGATTATGATAATGTTACCTTAACCCAGTACATTTGGGTTAAGGATTTCATTAGTCTAGTAGGATTTGGTTATTTATTTCATTAGCTTAGTAGGAGTAGGATATGGGTATTATAAATACCCTATCATGCTAGAGATTTGAGAACATCTTCTTAACTTCTCGTCTTACAATTCAATTCTATTACTCTACAATTCTTCTAATCTTTCCATTAATTCTATTTTTCTTCTTCTACTCTTCTATTCTAAAATTCCACAACAAGAGAATCGTTACTTGCTAAGGAATCACGCCTCACGCCTATCACTTGATCTACACGCCATTACTCAATATCGTGATATAATAACAATGTCAATCGTGATTTCCTTCGCATTTATGGGTAACTAAACTTCTCTGTTGGGGTTATGGAAGCCGTATGAGATACTATCTATTGCTGTGAGTTTGTGAGTTCGAGGCACGTATATTGCTTATATCATTATTCTCTTCATCTTAATCTACATTCTTTGCGGTTGCAAACGCAAGAATACGCCAGTCTAACATTTAACTTGTTCGAGAGAAAAGTTATTTGTCTGGAAAAGAGATAATGTCAAGGTAGTAGGACACCCTTTCCTATTAAAAAGCTAGTGCCGTAACTGGACTAACCTCTTGGAGAATTCGTACCGTTAGATACGCTTTAAGCTCGAGAGAGTTAAAGTGAAATAGTCCTTGTTTAGGTCGAGAGACGCTTGGATTTACCATCGACTACAATTCTCTATAAGCAATTGCATGACAGAATTCTACACACTCATAGCCAATAGAGACGTATACCTCAGAAGGTGGACATAACCCCAACGCTTCAATTCTCATTGTTTACAACCAACGTAACAATCTCTCTCTTTTTACTTTATTATTTTCAGCTTTTGTTTACATTACTTACAAGACAAGAATCCCCCCTTCTTACGAGACTTGCATCAAAAGTTTAGTAATTTTACTTACTTGTTGGCCAAGCTATTCCCTGTGGGATCGACACCCAACCCAGGTTGGGTTCTATATTTGCTAACGACCGCTTTACACTCAAACGAGAGCTGTAGATTGAGCGTTATCAAAAATTGGCGCCGTTGCCGGGGAATACAAGTGTCAATCAAGTTCGTAATAATTACTAGACCCTTTGGTCGAAGACTCTCGTACTTTTACTTTTAGTTTTTGTTTTTGTTTACTGCAGGTTTTTGTTCAGTGCATCAATGGATGCACAACGTGAAATACCGTTCGATGATGATGATGATGATCTTGATGGAGCCGGAGCCACAGGAGCCATTATTCCTCCACCATTAGCGCCCGGATCCAAGTTCAACATCACAAGCACTACGATTCAGTTATTGCAACTCAAGGGATTATTTGGTGGACTAGCAGGCGATGATCCGAATATGCATCTCATCAACTTTATTTCTACATGCAAGTCTTTTGACAATCCTGGTGTTGGTCAAAATGCAATTCGATTACGTCTATTTCCATTGTCTCTGCCTGGGGAGGCAACACTATGGTTGAATGGGCTGACTCCTGATTCTATTACAAATTGGAGGCAATTGAGAGACGCTTTCCTAGAAAGATTTTTTCCGCCTTCCAAAAGGGCACAATTGAGAGATGAAATCAGCAACTTTCGTCAGCTTCCAACTGAAGCTCTTCATGAAACATGGGAGAGGTTCAAGATAAAGCTAGCGAGATGCCCAAACCATCACATGACTAATGTTCACCTCATGGAGATATTGTATAGAGCCTTGAATTCAATAACTAAGCCAGTGGTGGATAACGCAGCTGGAGGATCTTTTATGGACCTCACCTTTGGTCAAGCAAGTAATATGTTAGATCGTATGACGAAACAAAGTAGAGCTTGGCATACCAGGGATTCTGAGGTAGCAAGCCCCACTTTATCTATTGGCATGACTGCAGACCAAAAGAGAAGAGAAGAAGAACGTGGTCAAGATATGGCGCACATGAAAACACAAATGGATCTTCTTACAAAGCATTTATTATCAGGGAAGACCGAAAAAGTGAAAGCTGTGGCGCTAAAAGGAAGAGACGAATCTGATTCATAAGAGGAGGCCAACTACTTGAACAATCAGGGGGGTTTCCGAGGCAATGCCCAAGGAAACCAAGGTCGGAACTACTATGAGACATTTGGAAACAAGGACCAAGGTAGTTGGAAGAACAAGAATGACAATAGTGGTGTGTATGTTCCCCCTGGAAGACGTGACACCACCACATCTAGTTCTGGAAGTATGGAAGACATGATGGCTAAATTATTGAAAGGAGTGGAAGCAACAAGCGAGGGAGTTACTGAGGTAATTAATGATTTGTCCTCCATGAAACAACTAGTTGATTCTCATTCCACTTCAATCAAGCAAATAGAGCAGCAATTGAGCCAACTTTCAGCAGCACTCAATCAAAGAAAGGTTGGCACTTTACCTAGCGATATTGTGCAAAACCCAAGGAATGATGGGTCATGCATGGCCATCACTACCCGAAGTGGTAAGGTGCTGGAAACTTCAGAAAAAGGCAAGCAAGTGGTTGACAAAGAAGTGGAAATTGATGATAAGGCGAAAGGGAAAGATGCCACAACAGCCGATCCTAACGTCCTTAACATCACTCCTCACAACGTGCAGCCTGGAAAAGCTGAAAAACGGAAGCAAGAGGAGAAGAAATCCATGGAGAGAACAATTCCATACCCACCACCACCTTTTCCTCAAAGATTGAAGAAGGTGGCGAATGATACAAAGTTCAGCAAATTCATGACCATGTTGAAGCAGCTGACCATTAATGTTCCGTTGGTAGAGGCGCTAGAAAAGATGCCTGGGTACGCTAAATTCATGAAGGACCTGTTGACAAAAAAACGGGCAGCAAGCTATGAGCCGGCAGATAATATTCATCATTGCAGTGCAATTGCCACAAGGTCCTTAGTACAGAAGAAGGCAGACCCTGGTGCTTTCACTATTCCTTGCACGGTTGGATCTATGAATTTTGCTAAGGCATTGTGCGATCTGGGTGCTAGCATCAATTTGATGCCACTATCCGTCTACAAGAAATTGGGGTTAGGCGATCCGACACCAACCAATATGAGGCTCGTGATGGCTGATAGGTCGGTAAAATGACCTGTGGGTATCTTGAATGATGTGTTGGTGAAGGTATCTACCTTCATTTTTCCTGCAGACTTTGTGATTTTGGATTGCGAGGTGGATTCTGAAGTTCCCATAATCTTGGGATGTCCTTTCCTTGCAACAGGAAGTGTGCTTATTGACATGAGAGATAATGAGTTTTTATTTCGAATGAATGACGAAGTGATTCGTTTTGATTTGTCCAAAGTGATGAAGCAGCCGAGAGATATGGATGTGTTCTCTGTAGCTGATGTTCATTATGAAGATAAGAAAGCATTATCTGTAGAGAAACAGCTTACTGTTGAGCCATTGTCTGCTGCGCTGCTGAATGTTGAGCATGAGGATGCTAAAGAATATGAAGAACTTATGGGTGCTCTAACAGAAATAGAGTCCTATTCCCATACTCCTAAGCAACCGGACCGTGATATTAAGAATCAACCTTCACCTACAGCGAAGACTTCCCTGGAAGAGCCACCAATGCTAGAATCGAAAAAGCTCCCCGATTATCTAAGGTATGTGTTCTTGGAAAGTATAAAGATACTTCCGGTGAGTGCGGATGATTTAAGTAAACAACACGTAGACGCTCTCATCTCTACTCTGAAGAGATACATGAGAGCTATGGGTTGGACTATTGATGATATAATTGGTACCCCTCCTACAAGTAAGCCTCATTGTCGTCTGAATCCATTCAGAAAACGATCCACCATCTATCCCGACGAAGTCTGAGTACTCGAGGTAACCATGTTGTGCCACAACAATAAATAAGGCGCTAGATGGGAGGCAACCCATCGTTTATCATTTTTCATTTATCGTTTATCGTTTTCTTTCATTCTAGTACTTGATTTGTTTTTAATTAATGAAAATCCAAAAATAAGAGTCGTGCCACGACCAAAACTAAGGCGCTTGGTGGGAGGCAACCCATCGTACTAATCGTTTTTATTGTTTTGAGCAAATATAGGTGCAAGAGGTATTCAACGAGGAGATTGGAGATTTGGATGTATTGAATGGTAAAGGTGGTAAGTTAGGCATAAGGATGCATAAGGCTACGGATTGAGCATTACTCATGCCAAAATAGGCATCAAGGAAGTCTAGGCCTAGGTAAAACTAGGCCACGAACATTGCAAAACCTATCCTATAGCCTAAGGCCTCGGAATCTAGTATGCTATACACTATGCGCCGCCCATTCTTAAGTGTGCTATACACTATGCGCCGCCTATGCTATAGCATTAGGTCTCAGTATCTCAAATGCTATACACTATGCGCCGCATATGTCCCTAAATGCCATAGACAATACGTCGCATAGTGTATGGAATTCGTAAATAAATGCATGGCATATGCTATGGCATTCTTAAATAAATGCTTGGCATATACTATGGCATTCTGCTCAACTAGGCAAAGCATTAGGCACCACCTATGGTCACTTTTGGTCTCCAAATCCGATTTTAATGGGCCAAAACTCGACCCAACCTTTTCTTATAAATATGAGACTTAGTATTGAACCAAAAACACATTGGAAACCTAGCTTATGCACCACCTATAGTCTCCAAAACCTATCAAAAAGTTTCCTTTTGCTCTTTTTCGTCACAAGAACATCATCCAAAGGCTTCAACCAAGTAAGTACTACTTTATTCTTCATTTATATTTTGTAAGTACTACTTTACTACACCTATTATGAATTGCTAAATCTTGAAAAAGTATTGGTGATGTGAACGTGTTTGAATTGTTGATACAAAACCAAGTGAGTGAACATGTGCGTTAGGATACTCTTAACTTATGTCCGACTTGAATTTGATTTTGATGCATTGTTATACTACTTGCAGAATTGCTATAGTAATGAACATTGCATAATCTTGTCACTTGAATACTTACATGTTAGAATATCCCATTCATCGGAATAAGACTTATAACTGCCTACCAACATAGGAGGTTGAGTTTATTGATAGAAACGATACCATGATGTAATCCCTATGTAGTAGTCTTGTTATACCTAACATGAAAGTATTGCAAAGGTTGCAAGAAGTGATATATCTCTGATTTTCTCGTTGGAATATAGCTCCTAAAACGCATGTCGATGAAGTCTAAGTAATCGACCACTTTCACTTCACTAATTTGTTGCAAGAAACTAAGTGTGGGGTGGTACCCCTACTGCTTGTGTATAGATTGTATCCATTGGGATTGTGCTACCATTAACACTATTTCAAGTCTCAGGTACAATGGCACCCAAAGCAAGACAAGGCAAAGAAAAGGCTACCACTTCCCAAAAGAGCAAGAAAAGAGGCCGCAAGGAGCAAGGAGAACCCTCCTCGCTGCAAATACCTAGACTCACGCTTGGAATTAAGTGGGATACTTATGAGGAACTTCTAAGGATGACGACTCTGATGATGATTCCAATGCAAGGGGTATGACCCCAGACATAGAGGATGAGTCCGACTAACCAGGTTCTTCTTATTTATTTTCCACTGAGGACAGTGTACCGACTAAGTGTGGGGTGGTGGTATTGCATGCTATACTTCTCTACTCGCATCTATTTTTGTTTGCTTTTGTTTTATTTTTGTTTCATTTTTTAGTTAAGATTTTTTTAGTAGCTAATATTTTTTTAACTTAGCTTCGCATGAGATTATTCTAATAGGCAGCATGAGATTATAACAAGAGTATGTGCTACAATTATGACTATTGAGACGTTTAGGCTCCAGTTGTGACTCATTATGTGATATTGTGTGGTTCAATTCCTTCACTTGTTGGGTCAAGAGTCTATATTACCTCCAATAAAGTCGACCATGTGCCTTGTGTGTGTGAGATAATAGTATATTCTATGTTTGTGGCTGATGCTAGAACTTGCCTGGTATGTATGCAAAGCGAAAATAAGGAGTGTAAGTTTAGGAGGTGATTTAGGCATTTCTTTGACAACCTATATTTATTTACCTTCAGTTTTACCTACCCATGGACATCATCCTAGTTAAACTCTTTTGAGCCTTTAGCCTATTTTCTTTGACAACCTTGTATGTAAGCCTAATCCATTTTTTTCAAGACCGTAATTTGATCCAAACTCCTAAGTGCTTTAAAGTGAAAAAGTCGTGTGACAACATAAGAGGAAATTAGGTGAGTATGATGCTATAAATTGTAATGGTGCTTGAATGTGTTATGAAAAAAAAAGTGTTATCATAAGAGGTATGTTGTGAAAAGAAAAAGGAAAAGAAAGCTGAAAAGCGAGTTGTGCTTAAAATTGAAAAACAAAAGAGGAGAACAAGGGTGGTAGAATAAAAGAAAGAAAGGTTGAAAGAAAAAAAAAGTGTCAATGATACAAAGTGATGTATTAAAGCACTTAGGAACTTAGTCACTATTCTTGGCCAAAATAGTCCTACCCGTCCCTTAGCCTACATTACAACCATCAAAAGACCTACTTGATCCTAAGCTTAGCATTCTGACATTTAGTAGAGTATTACATTAAGGGCAAGCCTATGGTCATTAGTTTCTTCATATGAATTCTTTGTGAGAGAGAGAGCAAGGATATTTTGATACCTATGTTTGAAAAATATGCTATACTTGTGAGTGATTATGGGTAATATATTGTGAGACACACATGGTTGATGAGTTTTGGGTAGTCGTGTATGATTCTTTGTGCCTTAACCTTTGAATATGAGTTGACCACCATCACGAGTCTATGCTAGAGGTTAAACTGTTTCTACTAATGATTGGAAAACTACTCTTTGTTGATAATTGTTGTGCTTGTCTTGACGAATATTTTGTGTTGTTGCTGTAAAACCCTAAGTTGATGTTTAGAAGGACATGATAGTTTGTTCAAGGACGAACAAAGCTCTAAGTGTGGGGTGTTGATGATAGGCGAATTTATGCGCCTATATCAATATATTTTGCCCATATTTTAGCCTAGTTTTGAGAACAAATTATATATTTCATGCCATTTTAGTCTTTTTTTCCTGTAAGTGAGCTAACGAACATGATTAGTAAAGTTTCAGGTATAAATGATGCATAATTCAGCATTTTATGGCTTACTTGACGCTAAAGAAAGCTCACGAAGGAAGGAAAGGGAGTTTGGACGCCTAAAGGACCAAAACTGCTGCATGGAAAATCTGTCCCGAGCTAAAACAGCAATTCTGAAGACTTTAGGGACTTACAGACACAAAGCTGGATTTTGACAATGATACATTAACCTAGTACAATTAGGTTATGTATTTTATTATTTTATGTGGATTATGATAATGTTACCTTAACCTAGTACATTTGGGTTAAGGATTTCATTAGTCTAGTAGGATTTGGTTATTTATTTCATTAGCTTAGTAGGAGTAGGATATGGGTATTATAAATACCCTATCATGCTAGAGATTTGAGAACATCTTCTTAACTTCTCGTCTTACAATTCAATTCTATTACTCTACAATTCTTCTAATCTTTCCATTAATTCTATTTTTCTTCTTCTACTCTTCTATTCTAAAATTCCACAACAAGAGAATCGTTACTTGCTAAGGAATCACGCCTCACGCCTATCACTTGATCTACACGCCATTACTCAATATCGTGATATAATAACAATGTCAATCGTGATTTCCTTCGCATTCATGGGTAACTAAACTTCTCTGTTGGGGTTATGGAAGCCGTATGAGATACTATCTATTGCTGTGAGTTTGTGAGTTTGAGGCACGTATATTTCTTATATCATTATTCTCTTCATCTTAATCTACATTCTTTGCGGTTGCAAACGCAAGAATACGCCAGTCTAACATTTAACTTGTTCGAGAGAAAAGTTATTTGTCTGGAAAAGAGATAATGTCAAGGTAGTAGGACACCCTTTCCTATTAAAAAGCTAGTGCCGTAACTGGACTAACCTCTTGGAGAATTCGTACCGTTAGATACGCTTTAAGCTCGAGAGAGTTAAAGTGAAATAGTCCTTGTTTAGGTCGAGAGACGCTTGGATTTACCATCGACTACAATTCTCTATAAGCAATTGCATGACAGAATTCTACACACTCATAGCCAATAGAGACGTATACCTCAGAAGGTGGACATAACCCCAACGCTTCAATTCTCATTGTTTACAACCAACGTAACAATCTCTCTCTTTTTACTTTATTATTTTCAGCTTTTGTTTACATTACTTGCAAGACAAGAATCCCCCCTTCTTACGAGACTTGCACCAAAAGTTTAGTAATTTTACTTACTTGTTGGCCAAGCTATTCCCTGTGGGATCGACACCCAACCCAGGTTGGGTTCTATATTTGTTAACGACCGTTTTACACTCAAACGAGAGTTGTAGATTGAGCGTTATCAATGAGCAATGCTCAATCCATAGCCTTATGCATCTTCATTCCTAACTCACCACCTTTACCATGCAATACGTCCAAATCATCATTTGAAATCAATCTCCTCGTTTTATACCTCTTGCACCTACATTTTCTCAAACCAATGAAAATAATTAGTACGATGGGTTGCCTCCCATCAAGCGCCTTAGTTTTGGTCGTGGCACGACTCTTATTTTTGGAATTTTTTATTTATCAAAAACAAAACACGTACTAAAATGAAAGTAAAAACAAAAAAATGTAAAACGATAAACGATAAACGATGGGTTGCCTCCCATCTAGCGCCTTATTTATTGTCGTGGCTCGACATAGTTACCTCGAGTACTTAGACTTTGTCGAGATAAGTGATGGCCATGAAGTTTATCGAATCAAGAGGACCGATATAAGGTTTCACACGTTGGCCATTCACTTTGAAGATAACACCATTATTATCTTCCAATTCAACTACTCCAGACGAGTAGACTTGGATAACTTTGTATGGACCAGACCACTTGGACTTTAACTTACCTGGGAAGAGCTTGAATCTGGAGTTGAAGAGAAGTACCATATCATTCTTTTGAAAGTTTCGACGAACAATCCGCTGATCATGATACTTTTTCATCCGCTCCTTGTATAGGTCTGATCTTTCATAAGCATGTAGACGGAATTCATCCATCTCGTTCAGTTGCTCCATCCTCAGCTTCATTGCATCATCCCAATTCAAATTCAATTGCTTCAGCACCCACAATGCCTTGTGCTCGAGCTCAATGGGTAAGTGACAAGCCTTCCCATAAACTAGTTGATAAGGGGACATGCCAATTGGCATTTTGAATGCAGTCCTGTACGCCCATAGTGCATCGTCCAGCTTCCGAGACCAATCCTTCCTATTAGCATTTACCGTCTTCGCAAGAATTTGCTTGATCTCTTGATTGGAAACCTCTACCTGTCCACTAGTTTGTGGGTGATAAGGCGTGGCTACCTTATGTTGCCTGACACCATATTTTGCCAACACGGACTTGAATAGCTTTTTGCAAAAGTGAGATCCTCCATCGCTTATGATAGTACGTGGTACTCTAAAGCGAGAGAAGATATTCCTCTTCAAGAACGCTACAACACGCTTTCCCTCATTGTCGGCCAACGCTACAGCTTCAACCCATTTCGAGACATAATCCATAACAACTAAGATGTGTTTCATTCCAAACGAATTCACGAATGGACCCATGAAATCAATGCCCCATACATCAAAGAGTTCTACCTCAAGAGTTTTCGACATGGGCATCTCATGGTGTTTTGAAATAGCACCTTGTCGCTGGCATTGGTCGCATCTTCTAACAAAGTCATGAGCATCTCTAAATATGGAAGGCCAATAATATCCACTTTGCAATACTTTTCTTGTCGTCCGATTACCTGCGTGATGTCCCCCAACTTGGGAAGTGTGGCATGTTTCCAATATATTTGGAACCTCTTCATGGGATATACATCGTCGGATAACACCATCCGTGCATCGTCGAAACAAATATGGCTCATCCCAAAAGTAGTGTTGTACATCATGCATAAACTTCCTCTTTTGATGGTAAGATAAATTTGCAGGTATCACATTACTCACCCCAAAGTTTGCAAAGTCGGCATACCATGGTAACTCTTCTATTATCGTGGCTAAGATCTCCTCATCAGGGAATGCATCATCAATCTCGATTTCAGGTTGCGCCACATGCTCGTTCTCGAGTCTAGAGAGATGGTCGGCCACTTGGTTCTCGCAACCTCTTCTATCTTTAACTTCGAAATCAAACTCTTGCAGCAGCAATACCCATCAAATTAGTCTTGGTTTTGCATCCTTCTTTGTCATTAGATACCTAAGAGCTGCATGGTCTGTATGAACGATCACCTTAGTACCCAATAGGTAGGCACAAAACTTCTCAAACACATACACAACCGCTAGGAGCTCTTGTTCAGTAACAGTGTAGTTCCTTTGGGCTTCATTTAGGACCTTACTCGCATAGTAGATAGGATGAAATAGCTTCTCCTTTCTCTGACCAAGTACAGCACCAACAGCTACACCACTAGCATCACACATGACTTCGAACGGGAGAGACCAATCTGGTGCTACCATGATAGGGGCTTCAATGAGTTTTCCTTTGAGGCATTCGAATGCCTTCAAGCAATCGTCATTGAAGTCAAACTTCGCATCTTTCTCCAAGAGTTTGCACAATGGACTAGCAATTTTGGAGAAGTCTTTGATGAACCGACGATAGAAACCTGCATGGCCGAGAAAACTACGAACACCCTTCACCGAAATTGGAGGCGGTAGCTTCTCAATGACTTCAATTTTCGCTCGATCAACCTCAATTCCTCTTTCGGAGATTTTGTGCCCAAGAACAATACCTTTTTTTACCATGAAGTGGCACTTTTCCCAATTCAGCACTAGGTTGAATTCTACACATCTTTGCAACGCCATACTTAGGTTTGTCAAGCACGCTTCAAAAGTCTCACCAACAACTGAAAAATCATCCATGAATACCTCCAAAGTGTCTTCAACCATATCAGAAAAAATGGACATCATACAACGTTGAAAGGTGGCTGGTGCGTTACATAGCCCGAATGGCATACGCTTGAAGGCAAACGTACCATATGGGCATGTAAACGTTGTCTTCTCTTGGTATTCGCGAGCAATACAAATCTGATTATAGCCTGAATAACCGTCTAAGAAACAAAACCATCCTTTCCCCGCTAATCGATCTAGCATTTAGTCCATAAATGGCATTGGAAAGTGATCTTTGAGCGTCCAAGAATTCAGCTTCCGGTAGTCCATGCATACTCTCCATCCAGTGACGGGTCTGAGTGGAATAAGTTCATTTTTCTCATTCGCGACCACCGTCATGCCTCCTTTCTTGGGAACACATTGTACCGGGCTTACCCATGTACTATCAGAGATTGGATACACAACCCCTGCGTCTAACCACTTGATAATTTCTTTCTTCACCACTTCTTGCATAGGTGGGTTTAGACGTCTTTGATGCTCAATGGTTGGTTTGCAATTTTCTTCAAGCTGAATCTTGTGAGTACAAATCCCAGGTGGGATACCAATAATATCTGCAATGGTCCATCCAATGGCTCTAATATACTTCCGTAGAATAGCAATAAGAGCTGCAACTTGTTGCTCACCCAAATCTGCTGCCACAATGACTGGAAGTGTGCTTCCGCTTCCTAAGAATGCATACTTTAAATGACTTGGCAGCTCCTTCAATTCTAACGTGGGTGGCTCTTCAATAGATGGCTTAGCTGGTGGTGTGGGTCGATTTTTGAGATCAAGGTCCAGCTTCTTGGGAGCATAGCGATATGTCCCTAATCCTGATAGAGCACAAATAGCTTTTTTGCAATTTTCAGCATCCTTACTCTCTCCATTCATGAGCACAACCGCCAAAGGGTCAGCAATAATTTGCTCTTCTTTATGTAATTCTTTCGGATCATCAAAGAAAACATCAGCCACCGAAAATACACTCGGATCTTTGGGTTGCTTCATTGATTTGCAAACATCAAAGCGAACCACTTCGTCATTTATTTGGAATGAAAGCTCATTAGCTCTCAAATCAATGAGCACACTTCCTGTAGCAAGGAAAGGGCGTCCCAAGATTATGGGAACCTCTGAGTCCGCTTCACAATCCAAAATAACAAAGTCTGCTGGAAATATGAATGAATAAACCTTTACCAACACATCACATAGGATACCAACAGGTCGTTTTACCAACCTATCCGCCATGACGAGCCTCATATTGGTTAGAGTAGGATCACCCAACCCCAACTTTTTATAGATAGATAATGGCATCAAATTGATGCTGGCTCCTAAATCACATAATGCTTTGGCAAAATTCAAAGATCCAACGGTGCAAGGAATAGTGAAAGCTCCGAGGTCAGCCTTCTTCTGAACTATTGATCGGGTAGCGATTGCGCTGTAGTGATGGACATCATCTTTCAACTCATAACTTACTGCCCGCTTCTTTGTCAAAAGATCCTTCATAAATTTTGCATACCCAGGCATTTGTTCAAGTGCTTCCACTAATGGAACATTAATGGTTAGCTGCTTTAACATAGTCATGAATTTGCTGAACTTCGTATCATCCGCCACCTTCTTCAATCTTTGGGGAAAAGGTGGTGGTGGGTATGGAATTGTTCTCTCCACGGATTTCTTCTCTTCTTGCTTCCGTTTTTCAGCTTTTCCAGGTTGCACGTCGTGAGGAGTGACGTTAAGGACGTTAGGATCGGCTGCTGCGGCATCTTCCCCTTTCGCCTTATCATCAATTTTCGCTTCTTCGTCAAACACTTGCTTGCCTTTTTCTGAAGTTTCCAGCACCTTACCACTTCGGGTAGTGATGGCCATGCATGACCCATCATTCCTTGGGTTTTGCACAGTATCGCTAGGTAAAGTACCAGCCTTTCTTTGATTGAGTGCTGCTGAAAGTTGACTCAATTGCTGCTCTATTTGCTTGATTGAAGTGGAATGAGAATCAACTAATTGCTTCATAGAGGACAAATCATTTATTACCTCCGTTACTCCTGCGCTCGTTTCTTCCACTCCTTTCAGTAGTTTAGCCATCATGTCTTCCATACTTCCAGAACTAGATGTGGTGGTGCCACGTCTTCCAGGGGGTACGTATAAACCACTCTTTTCATTGTTTTTCCTCCAACTACCTTGGTCCTTGTTTCCAGACTTATCATAATAGTTCTGACCTTGGTTTCCTTGGGCATTGCCTCGAAAACCCCCCTGATTGTTCAAGTAGTTGGCTTCCTCTTCCGAATCAGATTCGTCTCTTCCTTTTGACGCAATAGCTTTCACTTTTTCGGTCTTCCCTGATAATAAATGCTTTGTAAGAAGATCCACTTGTGTTTTCATGTGCGCCATATCTTGATTACGTTCTTCTTGTCTTCTTCTTTGGTCTGCAGTCATGCCAATAGATAAAGTGGGGCTTGCTACCTCAGAATCCCTGGTATGTCAAGCTCTACTTTGTTTCGTCATACGATCTAGCATATTGCTTGCTTGACCAAAGGTGATATCCATAAAGGATCCTCCAGCCGCATTATCCACTACTGGTTTAGTTATTGAATTCAGGGCTCTATATAATATCTCCATTAGGTGAACATTAGTCATATGATGGTTTGGTCACCTTTCTAGCTTTGTCTTGAACCTCTCCCATGTTTCATGAAGAGCTTCAGTGGGAAGCTGACGAAAGTTGCTGATTTCATCTCTCAATTGTGCTCTTTTGGATGGCAGAAAGAATCTTTCTAGGAAAGCGTCTCTCGATTGCCTCCAATTTGTAATAGAATCAGGAGTCAGCCCATTCAACCATAGAGTTGCCTCCCCAGACAGAGACAATGGAAATAGACGTAATCGAATTGCATTCTGACCAACTCCAGGATTGTCAAACGACTTGCATGTAGAAATAAAGTTGATGAGATGCATATTCAGATCATCGCCTGCTAGTCCACCAAATAATCCCTTGAGTTTTAATAACTGAATCATGGTGCTCGTGATGTTGAACTTGGCTCCGGGTGCCAATGGTGGAGGAATAATGGCTCTTGTGGCTCCGGCTACATAAAGATCATCATCATTATCGTCGAAAGCTGGCTGCATAGCTTGACGTTCAGGCCTAAACCTAGCTTGACGATCTCTTCTGTTGGCAGGTGTTGCGATCTCAGCGGCATGCCTAGGGTTTAGTAGCTCGTCATCACCTAGATCTTCATCGTCAGGATTTGTTGCTCGCCCAGGGTTATCAATATTCTATTGATGCACTTGAGCGGCGGCTAGTGCAGCTAGTCTCGCCTGTTCCTGTTGAGCAGCCATCCTTTCAATTGCGTGTTGTGCCTCCATTCTGCGAATACGTTGTGGTTCAGGATTGATAGGTAATAACGGTTGACCAGAACTTCGGGTATGGGGCATGCACTGAATAAAAACCTGCAGTAACCAAAAACAAAAACTAAAAGTAAAAGTACGAGAATCTTTGACCAAAGGGTCTAGTAATTATTAGAACTTAATTGACACTTGTATTCCCCGGCAACGGCGCCAATTTTTGATAACGGTCAATCTACAGCTCTCGTAGGAGTGTAAAGCGGTCGTTTGTCAAATATAGAACCCAACTGGGTTGGGTATCGATCCCACAGGGAATAGCTTGGTCAACAAGTAAGCAATGATTACTAGACTTTTAGCGCAAGTCTCGTAAAAGGGGGGAATTGTATTGTGAAAGTAATGTAACCAAAATAAGAGAGTAAAGCAGAAAATAGCAAAGTAAAAGAACGAATGTTTTGTAATATGTAAACAATGAGAATTGAGGAGTTGGGGTTATGTCCACCTTCTGAGTTATACGTCTCTATTGTCTATGAGTGTGCGGAATTCAGACATGCATGTGCTTATAGAGAATTGTATTCGATGGTAAATCCAGGCGTCTTTCGACCTATTCGAGGATTATTTCACTTTAACTCTTTCGAGCTTAAAGCGTGTCTAACGGTACGAATTCTCCAAGAGGTTAATCCAGTTACGGCACTAACTTTTTAATAGGGGATGGGACCCTACTACCTTGACATTATCTTTTTTCCAGACAGATAACCTTTCTTTCGAACAAGTTAAATGTTATACTGGCGTATTCTTGCTTTTGCAACCACAAAGAATTTAGATTAAGATGAAGAGAATAATGATATAAGCAACATACGTGTCACGAACTCACAAACTCACAGCAATAGATAGTATCTCATTCGGCTTCCATAACCCCAACAGAGAAGTTTAGTTACCCATGAGTGCGAAGGAAATCACAATTGACATTGTTATTATACCACAATAAATATTTCACGTTTGTAATGGTGTGGTAGGCGTTAGGCGTGAATCCCTTAGCAAAGTAACGTTTCTCTTGTTGTGGAATTTAAGAATAGATGAATAGAAGAAGAAAAATAGAATTAATGGAAGAATGATTGTTTAGAACTAGAATGTCTTAGAAGTAGAATAGAATAGAATTGAATGTAAGAAGATGTCTCAAAATCTCTAGCAAGATAGGGTATTTATAATACCCATATCCTATTCCTACTAAGCTAATGAAATGCTTAACCAAATCCTACTAAGCTAATGAAATACTTAACCCAATTGTACTAGGTTAATGTATCATTATCCTAATCCTAACAAGCTAATGTAATACTTAACCCAATTGTACTAGGTTAATGTATCATTATCCTAATCCTAATAAGTTACTGCTAGTCCCCAAAGTCTTCATAAATGTTGTTTTAGCCCAGGACAGAATTTCCATGCGCCATCTTTAGTCCTTGGCGTCCAAGATTGGCTTTTCTCCTTTCGTGAAGCTTTCTTTGGCGTCAAGTTATCCATGAAATTCTGAATTCTGCATCATTTATACCTGAAACTTTGCTAATCATGTTCGTTAGCTCACTTACAGGAAAATGGACTAAAAGTGCATGAAATATATAATTTGTTCTCAAAACTAGGCTAAAATATGGGCAAAATATAGTGTTATAGGCGTGTAAATTCGCCTATCATCATCTACATTTCTCTCGACCTCGACTAAATCCAACGGATACCTGCCACTTGCACCAACACCACGATCACGAACCATGTAATTTTGTCCATCAAGGTTTAGGCTTGGACAGGTAAGAAGAAGTGAGAGTAGCAGTTTGGTTTCAACATGGCTGGTTAAAGTCATTAAATATGTATTCAAGGGTATTTTAGACTTTATAAATGCTAAAGGGAATTATGACGTGTTAATCATAAATTTAGCTATCGGAACAGTTGGCTATCTAGAATTTTCTTCCATATCCATTATCTTCTATGTTTTCAGTTCTTCTCCTAACAGTCTTAGTTTGGACCGCATTCTTCCACTTAGTTTTTCCGATTTTATTAGTAATTATTTTCGTCTAATTCATTTTTTAATCTGTTGGTGGCTTTAAAAGTTGGTGATGCCAAAAGAAAGGCCCGTGAAGTCGTTGGTAGGGAGAGGATATGCTCAATAAGTGACAAGCCCAAAAGGTAATGTTTTCTACTCCTACAACTATGTAGTAAACTGCTTCAGTTCGGCTCGATTTAATCTATAGCCTTATGGTTGTAATTGACTCAGCAGTGATATGTCTATTCTAATTTAATCTTTTGTGGTTCTAATTTACGTAGCACGATTCAGATTTGAAGATTAAAACCATTGAAGTTTGATTGTGAATTCAAACATGGAATCCAAAAGATGCCAACATAAAATCGGCATGTAGGGAATGTTTCTTTCTTTCGCTTTTTATGGTTGATTAAAGCTTTCAAGTTCTTTTATATGGTTGTGATGTTGTGAAATATGTGTATATATAGATGTTTTTTTACTACATTTTTGTTTCTGAAATTCCTTTTTGCGTGGATTGTGTTCTCATTCGTGATTTTGTAGACCATATTTGAAATAGTAAAGTCATGTAAATTGGATCGTAGCAGTTACTTTTTTACTATAAAAGAAAATGGTAAGTTGTTCCATGATATTAAAGATGTTTTCTATTGTCTCCGATGGCACTCTGCTGCCACCTATGATGTGTGCTCCAAACCTGGAGGTCCTTTTGGTACCATGAGGTTCAAAGCTAAGCAAGCACATGGTGCAAACAATGGTATCGATATTGCTATCAAACTCTTGGAGCCCATTAGGGAGCAATTTCTCACCCTCTCCTATGTTGATTTTCATCAATTTGTACTCTTGTATTAATCGTTATGTTTGGTATTACTTTACTACTTCAGAAAAGGGTTGTTTCAACATATTTGTTTTAAGTAATTTAATTCAAAGCTGAGGACATTTTTGTATTGTAGAGCTTCATAATTTACTTACGTGTCTCTTGAGAAGCCTATTGAGTAACATGTGTATGGCTTCTACTTTAATTCATCTCATTCACCGCTCCTTATCTCTAACATTCTTCTTCTCAATTTTCTTTGGCTAAACTCTAATCCGCTATCTCTAATCCGCTATCTCTTTTGGCTATTTTTCCTACTCAATTGAAGGGTTGTTTAAGTAATTAGCAGAGGATTTCTGGGTTGGGGCACGAGAAAGCTCGACTCGCGTCTTGGCAGAGCAAACCCAAAATATGAAATCGATTCGTTTTTCAGCCATGGTCACTGTGGATTCTCCACAATCTGGACCTCGAAGGTTTATTTAATGGAAACTGAGTTCATTTTCAGCTCGAAAGACCAAAGCAATCGGAGAAAAATAGAGTTTTTAAGGAAGTTTGACTATCTAATGTGATAACTAACTATTTCTAATATTTAATTTTATTTTATAATTATTTTTAATTTAAAATAAACAATTTATTAGTCTTAATTTTCTTTTGCTAGTTTACCTCTTTTTTTGGCACGTTCTTTTAAATTTCTTTTTTTTTCTTTCCTTTCTTTCTTTGCTTTTGTTTGTTAAATACTTTTTTTTTATAAAATTGAACTGAAAAATTAAATATATGAAGGTATTTCAAGTAGACATATACGTTGAATTTAATTATTAAATTTAATTTATATTTAAAATTTTAAAATAATTGCAAGTAAGGAAAAGGCTTAGATACACACCACAAATATATATTATTTATATTTATCAATAATAATAATAATGATAATAAAAATAATAATAATATATTTATTTTTATATTTGATATAGATAAGTTTATGAAATATAAGAGTTCATTTAGAACTCTTTCACTGTGAGTTCTTATTTTTAAACTAATTAATAATATTTTAGTAAAGGATAATGTATTTTCACATTAAAATAATTATAAAAATCTTATTACAATACTACTAAATATTATTATTAATATTTTAATAATTTTTATCTTACATTAATGTGTAAGTAAATTATATTTAAATATATTTTATTGTATTGAAATTTTAAAGAGATAAGTTTGAAAAAGCATATATCTACTACAACTCTTCAATTATGGATTTCTATTTTTAAGATAATAAAAATCTTTTTATTAAAACGATAATGTATTTAAAATTCAAATACTTAAATCTTTCAATCCAAAACTTGATAAGAGTCCAATTAGAACACTTTAATGTGAAAACTAACTATTTCTAATATGTAGTTTTATTTTATAATTATTTTTAATTTTAAACTAACAATTTATTAGTCTAATTATCTTTAATAGTTTAAGTTTCTTTTTCGAAAGATTTTTAAAATTTTCTTTTCTTTCCTTTCTTTCTTTCTTTCTTTCTTTCTTTCTTTCTTTCTTTCTTTTATTTGTTAATTTTTTTTAAATAAAACTAAATTGACAACTTTGATATAAAGGTATTTTAAGTAGATAGATACGTTGAATTTAATTAATAAATTTTAATTTATATTTAAAATTTTAAAATAATGACAAGTAAGGATAAGTTTTAGATACACACCACAAATATATATTATTTATATTTATAAATAATAATAATAATATATTTATCTTATATTTAATATATATAAGTTTATGAAATATAAGAGTTTATTTAGAACTCTTTCATCATGGGTCTTTATTTTTAAACTAATTAATAATGTTTATTTAAAAGAATAATGTATTTTTAAATTCAGATAATTATAAAAATCTTATTACAATACTATTAAACTTGTCTTAAAAACTGACACGTGGCTTCTTTGCAGCTTGTCACTTGGCTTCTTCTGATGCTTCGTCCTCTGTTTTATAATAAATATAGATTATTATTCTTCTTATTATTAATAATAATAATAATAATATTTTAATAAATTTTTTATCTTTCATTAATACGTTCATAAATTATATTTAAATATATTTTATAGAATTTAACTTTTAAAGAGATAAGTTTGATATAGAAAATATCTATTGGAACTCTTAAATTATGAGTTTCTAGTTTTAAGATAATAAAAATCTTTTTATTAAAAAGATAAATAATGTATTTCAAATTCGAATACTTAATCTTTCTATTCAAAACTTGATAAAAGTCCAATTAGAACTCTCTAATGTGATAACTAACTATTTCTAATATGTAATTTTATTTTATATTATTTTTAATGTAGAATCAACAATTTATTAATCTTAATTTTCTTTTGCTAGTTTACCTCTTTTTTTTTGCCACGTTCTTTTAAATTTCTTTTCCATTCTTTCCTTTCCTTTCTTTCTTTCTTTCTTTTTTCTTTCTTTCTTTCTTTCTTTCTTTCTTTCTTTCTTTCTTTCGTTCGTTCGTTCGTTCGTTTGTTAAATATTTTTTTTTATAAAAATAAACTGACAGCTTAGATATATAAAGGTATCTCAAGTAGACATATACGCTGAATTTAATTATTAAAATTTAATTTATATTTAAAATTTTAAAATAATCGCAAGTAAGGATAAGTTTTAGATACACACCACAAATATATATTATTTATATTTATCAGTAATAATAATAATAATAATAATAATATATTTATCATTATATATATAGATAAGTTTATGAAATATTTAAAACTCTTTCAATGTGAGTTTCTATTTTTGAACTAATTAATAATATTTTTTAAAGGATATTTTATTTTCTATTACAAATAATTATAAAAATCTTATAACAATTCTATTAAATATTATTATTAACATTTTAATAAAAAATTTATCTTACATTAATATGTAAATAAATTATATTTAAATATATTTTATTGTATTTAAATTTTACAAAGATAAGTTTGAAATTGCATATATCTGTTACAACTCTTCAATTATGGATTTCAATTTTTAAGATAATGAAAATCTTTTTATTAAAAGGATAATATATTTAAAATTCAAATACTTAATCTTTAATTCAAAACTTGATAACAGTCCAATTAGAACTCTTTAATGTGAAAACTAACTATTTCTAATATTTAATTTTATTTTATAATTATTTTAAATTTAAAACTAACAATTTATTAGTCTAATTATCTTTTGATAGTTTAACTTTCTTTTTTGCACGATTTTTTATTTTTTTTTATTTTGTTTCCTTCCTTCCTTTCTTTCTTTTGTTTGTTAATTTTTTTAAAATAAAAATAAATTGATAACTTAGATATAAAGGTATTTCAAGTAGATATATACATTGAATTTAATTAATAAATTTTTATTTATATTTAAAATTTTAAAATAATCACAAGTAAGGATAAGTTTGCCAGAAATTGGGAATAGTTCATCTCTGTTTTGCAGATGATCTCCTAATGTTCTCTAGGGATGATTATACATCTGTACAATTGCTAAAAGAAAGGTTTGAGATGTACTTAGTAGCTTCGGGGCTAAAAGCAAACCTAAGCAAAAGTCAGGTGTACTTTGGAGGTGTAAACAACACCACTAAATAGAGAATCCTGAACATTTTGGGGTATGAGTTAGGAGAACTACCTTTTAAATATTTGGGGGTTCCACTTTCTACTAAAAGATTGACTGTCCTACAATGTAAACCACTGGTTTCAAAAATTATAGTTAAGATCACTACCTGGACGGCTAAAAATCTAACATATGCAGGAAGGGTCCAGCTCATAAAGGCAGTCATATTTGGAGTTCAAGCTTATTGGAGTCAATTATTCTTATTGCCAAAGAAGATTGTGAAGATGATAGAATCAGTTTGTAGAAGTTACCTTTGGAGTGGAGAAGCTACAATTACAAAAAGAGCACTAGTAGCCTGGGATAGGATATGTTTACCTAAAGGTGCAGGTGGTATGAATTTACTAAACTTACGACTCTGGAACACTGCAGCTTTATGCAAACTGTTGAGGGAATTGAGCATGAAGAAAGATAGGTTATGGATAACTTGGAACCATACAAACTACATCAAAAATCAGAACCTTAAGAACATAGTTATACCACCCCAAGCTTCCTGGATAGTGCAAAAAATCCTGCGCACGAGAAGATTCTGGTAAACATTAGGGCATCTTGGAGAATTTCTTCAATGAGGAAAATTAATATAGCTAAAGTGTATTTACAACAAAGAGGTGAGGTTCTTGATGTAGATTGGAAGAATTTAGTATGTCATAACTGTGCAGAGCCGAAGCACACATTTATCTTGTGGTTACAGATGCGAGGGAGGCTACGAATAAAAGACTTGTTGTGAAAATGGGGCATACCAGTGGCTGAAACATGTGTGTTATGTGATAACGCTAAACTTACACGTCAATTTAGTGCAAGACGGTCGTCGTCAATATAATTACCCAACTTTGAAGTCGGGGTCGAATCCACGAGGAACAATGTGAGTGGCGATTAAACTAATTTAAAACTATAGCTATAAGTTAGCTTCAAATAAATGATATGAAAAGATAAAATGAGAAGTTTTTAATGGTTGATAAAGTTTCGACTAGCTTCAGAACTCAATGCTAAAATTTTAATTGTTCAAATCAATGATAGAGAGAGACTAGGGTTGTGATCACTATGATTATTAACCCCTCATTGAATAATAGGTGTAGTACTGAATTCTCATGACTTGTGGGAAACACCAAATTATCAGTATCGACAGTCCATCTAAGTGTTTCTCAACCTACCTAGATGTTGTGCTCCCTAATTCTCTCGAACTTAGGACAACCTTTTATTCACACTGATTTTATCTCGAGTTGATTAATCTTGTTACAACATTAATCATTAGATGGAAAATTAACCTTCCCAAATCCTAGTTGATAATTCACTACCTTTAGTTTATTTCTCAGTTCGAGCAAGCAAACATAAGGCTAGATCTATTGTTTGCAACCAATAGAAAGCAATCATTACAAAGGAATTATCAAGATGTTCCCACAATCACTCAAATCCTAACTAACTATTAAATCCTTGGAAGAATAATCATAGATCCCACAACCCTAGTTATGGGTTTTAGTTCCACATGAGAAAGGAAGAGATAACAACAATTGTATTCATCATTCAGAGCGATTAAACTTACAAAAGATGAAGTCTGAGGTTGATGCTCTTCCAAGTTCAAGAAAAATATCCCACAACTCAATCAAAGAATTGAAATTAAATTCAAAGTTAAGAGACCCCGAAAATAAGTAAGCTAGCCTTTGGAATAAGTTTCAGCTCCTCCCTGAAAACCTAAAAGCTACTATTTATATCCGTACTTTAAGAAAAATTTGAAGTTAAAAATTCAGTTTTTTGCTCCTTTAGCCGACGACATGTCTGATAGTTTATCACAAATCTAATAGCTTATCAAAGAATGTTGTCAGACCTTCTGCCCATGTATGACGACATGTGTGATGACTTATCACAAATCTGATAACTTATCAGAAAATGTCTTTAGACCTTCTGCCCATGTGTGACGACATGTGTGACGACTTATCACGAATCTGATAACTTATCAGAAAATGTCTTCAGGCCTTCTGTCTATGTGTGACGACGTGTGTGATGACTTATCATAAATCTGATAACTTATCAGAAAATATCTTCAAAAATGCTTCACATGTGTGACGACTTATCACAAATCTGATAACTTATCAGAAAATAATGTCAGAAATGTTTCACCTTTCTTGTTTTCTGCCTATGTGTGACGATATATTCTGATAGCTTATCACAGATCTGATAGCTCATCAGACCAAGTCATCAGATGAAATCTCCAGAACTTAATTTCTTGTCTCTTTCACCAAAAATAATCCTTCTTAACATAGCTTTCATATATGTTCATGCATCTTGACTTTTCTACAAAATCACATGAAATATAATAAAAAACAACAGTAATTACTTAAGAACTTACAATTATTTCAAGTTAAAAGTCTTAAATGTGCTAACAGAAGGCTAACACATCATTATGTAATGAGGAATCGGAAACTGCAGACCATCTGTTCTTTGATTTCTCGTTTTCAGCAACTCTATGGATTGCAATTTTGGCATGGCAAAAATGACAAAGGAGAATACTACAATCGCAGGAAGAGTGGAAATAGGTGGATCAACACATACTGGGCAAGAACCCTAGAGGGGTTATCATGAAGGACAGTTTCGCTGCAGTCATTTATTATATTTGGCAAGAACGAAATCAAAGAATATTTCAAAAAATGTAAAAACCAGTAGAGGTACTCATCCATCAGATAAAACTTAGCCTATGTGTTAGAGTTGGAGGAAATAAGAGACTAGCTGATTCTATAGAAAAGTATTAGTAGACACTGGGGATTAAAGTTCTTAAAGATTAAGTAGCTAATTGGTTTCGTTTGAGAAGAGGGTAGTAGGTTTCTCCCTCTTGATTTTGTAAATATCTCACTTGGTAATTAATAAAGTATTTTAATTGCCAAAAAAAGGATAAGTTTTACATACACACCACAAATATAATTATTTATATTTATCAATAATAATAATAAAAATATATATATTTATCGTATATTTGATATAGATAAGTTCATGAAATATAAGAGTTTATTTAGAACTCTTTCATTATGGGTTTTTATTTTTAAACTAATTTATAATATTTTTTTGAAATGGATAATGTATTTTTAAATTCAAATAATTATAAAAATCTTATTACAATACTATTAAACTTGTCCTAAAATCTGACATGTGGCATCTTAGCAGCTTGTCACTTGGCTTCTTCTGATGGTTCGTCCTCTGCTTTATACTATATAAAGATTATTATTATTGTTATTATTAATAATAATAATAAAATTTTAATAAATTTTTTATCTTTCATTAATATGTAAATAAATTATATTTAAATATATTTTATAGCATTTATATTTTAAAGAGATAAGTTTGAAATAGAAAATATCTTTTGGAACTCTTCAATTATGAGTTTCTAGTTTTAAGATAATGAAAATCCTTTTAGTAAAAAGATAAATAATATATTTCAAATTCAAATACTTAATCGTTCTCTTCAAAACTTGATAAGAGTCCAACTAAACTCTCTAATGTGATAATTAACTATTTCTAATATGTAATTTTACACTGGGTATATTGTTGTTGTAGTTTACCTTTTTTTTTTTGGCACGTTCGTTTAAATTTCTTTTTTTTCCTTTCCTTTCCTTTCTTTCTTTCTTTTGTTTGTTAATTTTTTTTCTTTTATAAAAATAAACTGACAAGTTAGATATATAAAGATATTCCAAGTAGACATATATGTTGAATTTAATTTTTTAATTTTAATTTATATTTAAAATTTTAAAATAATCGCAAGTAAGGACAAGTTTTAGATACACACCACAAATATATATTATTTATATTTATCAATAACAATAATAATAATATATTTATCATTATATTTGATATAGATAAGTTTATGAAATATAAGAGTTAATTTAGAACTAATTCATTGTGAGTTTCTATTTTTCAACTAATTAATAATATTTTTTTAAAGGATAATGTATTTTCACATTTAAATAATTATAAAATCTTCTTACAATAATATTAAATATTATTATTAATATTTTAGTAAAATTTTTATCTTACATTAATATATAAATAAATTAAATTTAAATATATTTTATTGTATTTAAATTTTAAAGAAATAAGTATGAAATAACATATATATATATTACCACTCTTCAATTATGGATTTCTATTTTTTAAGATAATGAAAATCTTTTTATTAAAAAGATAATGTATTTAAAATTCAAATACTTAATCTTTCAATTTAAAATGTGATAAGAGCCTAACTAGAACTCTCTAATGTGAAAACTAACTATTTCTAATATGTAATTTTATTTTGTAATTATTTTTAATTTAAAACTAATAATTCATTAGTGTAATTATCTTTTGATAGTTTAACTTTCTTTTCTGCACGAATTTTTTAAATTTTCTTTTATTTTCTTTTCTTTCCCGTCTTTCTTTCTTTTGTTTGTTATTTTTTTTTAAAATAAAACCAAATTGACTACTTAGATATAAAGGTATTTCAAGTAGATATATACGTCGAATCTAATTATAAAATTTTAATTTATATTTAAAATTTTAAAATAGTCACAAGTAAGGATAAGTTTTAGATATACACCACAAATATATATTATTTATATTTATCAATAATAATAATAATAATAGTAATAATATATTTATCTTATATTTGATTTAAATAATTTTATGAAATATAATAGTTTATTTAGAACTCTTTCTTTGTGGGTTTTTTATTTTTAAACTAATTAATAATATTTTTTTAAAAGTATAATGTATTTTTAAATTCAAATAATTATAAAAATCTTATTACAATACTATTAAACTTGTCATAAGAACTGACACATGGCTTCTTAGCAGCTTGCCACTTGACTTCTTCTGATGCTCCGTCCTCTGCTTTATAATATATATAGATTATTATTATTATTATTAATAATAATAATAATATTTTAATAAATTTTTTATCTTCATTAATATGTAAATAAATTATATTTAAATATATTTTATAGCATTTAAATTTTAAAGAGATAAGTTTGAAATAGAAAATATCTATTGGAACTCTTCAATTATGAGTTTCTAATTTTAAGATAATGAAAATCATTTTATTCAAAATATAAATAATGTATTTCAAATTCAAATACTTAAATTTTCTATTCAAAACTTGATAAGAGTCCAATTAGAAGTCTCTAAAGAGATAACTAACTATTTCTACTATGTAATTTTATATTATAATTATTTTTAGTTGAAAACAAATAATTTATTAGTCTTAATTTTCTTTTTCTAGTTTACCTCTTATTTTTGGCACTTACTTTTAAATTTCTTTTCTTTTCTTTCCTGTAATTCCTTTCTTTCTTTTGTTTGTTAAATATTTTTGTTTTTATAAAAATAAACTAACAACTTAGATATATAAAGGGATTTCAAGTAGACATATACGTTGAATTTAATTATTAAATTTTAATTTATATTTAAAATTTTAAAATAATAAAAAATAAGAATAAGTTTTAGATACACATCACAAATATATATTATTTATATTTATCAATAATAATAATAATGATTATAATAATAATTATAATAATAATATATTTATCATTATATTTGATTTAGATAAGTTTATAAAATATAAGAGTTCATTTAGAACTCTTTCATTGTGAGTTTCTGTTTTTAAACTAATTAATAATAATTTTTTAAAAGGATAATGTATTTTCACATTCAAATAATTATAAAATTCTTATTACAATAATATTAAATATTATTAGTAATATTTTAATAAAATTTTCATCTTACAATAATATGTAAATAAATTATATTTAAATATATTTTATTGTATTTAAATTTTAAAGAGATAAGTTTGAAATAACATATATTTATTACAACTCTTCAATTATGGATTTCTATTCTTAAGATAATGAAAATCTTTTTATTTTTAGGATAAAGTATGTAAAATTCAAATACTTAATCTTTTAATTCAAAACTTGATCAGAGTCCAATTAGAACACTAATGTGAAAACTAACTATTTCTAATATGTAATTTTATTTTATAATTATTTTTAATTTAAATCTAACAATTTATTAGTCTAATTATCTTTTGATAGTTTAACTTTCTTTTTTGCACGATTTTTAAATTTTCTTTTCTTTTCTTTCCTTTATTTCTTTCTTTTGTTTGTTAATTTTTTTTTTAAATAAAAAAAAATTGACAACTTAGATAGAAAGGTATTTCAAGTAGATATATACGTGAAATTTAATTATTAAATTTTAATTTATATTTAAAATTTTAAAATAATCACAATTACGAATAAGTTTTAGATACACACCACAAATATATATTATTTATATTATCAATAATAATAATAATAATAATAATATATTTATCTTATATTTGATATAGATATGTTTATGAAATATAAGAGTTTATTTAGAACTCTTTCATTGTGGGTTTTTATTTTTAAACTAATTAATAATATTTTTATAAAAGGATAATGTATTTTTAAATTTAAATAATTATAAAAATCCTATTACAACACTATTAAACCTGTCCTAAAAACTGACACGTGGCTTCTTTGCAGCTTGCCACTTGACTTCTTCTGATGCTTCGTCCCCTGCTTTATATGATATATAGATTTTAAAATAATCACAAGTAAGGATAAGTTTTAGATACACACCACAAATATATATTATTTATATTTATCAGTAATAATAATAATAATGATAATAATAATAATAATAATAATATATTTATCTTATATTTGATATAGATAAGTTTATGAAATATAAGAGTTTATTTAGAACTCTTTCATAGTGGGTTTTTATTTTTAAATTAATTAATAATATTTTTCTAAAAGGATAATTTATTTTTAAATTCAAATAATTATAAAAATCTTATTACAATACTATTAAACTTGTCCTAAAAACTGACACGTGGCTTCTTAGCAGCTTGCTACTTGGCTTCTTCTGATGCTTCGTCCTCTACTTTATAATATATATATATATATATATATATATATATATATTATTTTTCATTTTAGATATTTTACTTAAAATTACTATGTGCAAGACATTGATGATGATTATAATAAATATTTAATATTTTATACATAATATATTTTATACAAAATAATACTACATAATTTTTGAATGTAAATATTATAGAGGTGAAATTTTACAAAGAGTGTAGCTATGATAAATGTCATTTTTGTTATAGGTAGAATACTGTTATAGAGAGGTAAAATAAAACATGAAAATCGTTCCCCTAGAAAATAAGACAGTTATAGTAAAATGTTGTTATAAAGAGGTTTGACTAGGTTTGAATATATATATATATATAGACACACACACACACACATTAATACTATCATATAGAAGAGCAGTGGAAGTAGGTGGAGGTCGTCCTGCCAGCTTCTGTCGCCTTTTTTTTATAATCTCTTAGTTTCTCTGTTTTAATCTATTTGTCTTACTTTTTGATGAGTATGTATTTAAAAAGTATACAAAATTATTTTAAATTGTAATAATTAACGGTTTAAAATTTTTAAAAATATACAAAAATTTGATTGTTTCTCAGAATTCTATCAGTACTACATAAATTGTGATAGACGAAGTAACACATATATTTGTTTTTCTATTATATAGAAGAGCGGTGGAAGTAGGTAGAGGTCGTCTTGCCAGCTTCCACCGCATATTCTTTAAAATTTTTTATTTTCCTCCATTTTAATTTATTTATCTTATTTTTAATAAATATATATTTTAAAATTATTTTAAATTGTAATAATTAACGGATTAAAATTTTTGAGAAATATATAAAAATTTGATTGTCTCTCAAAATTCTATCAGTACTACATAAATTGTGATGAAGTAACATATATTATTTAGAAATAACGTAAAAAATATCATAAATTACAATAATTAATAACTTAAAATACACGATATATAATTTTTTTAATTTATTCTCCAAATACTATCACAATTATAGAAGACAAAGGGAGTAACACATATTATTTAAAAATTAATTTGTAGCAAGTACTATAAATCACAATAATTAACAACTAGAAATATGTAGAAACTATATATAAAATATTTGATTGATTCTCTTAATTCCATCAGTGTCACATAAATTGAGACAGAAAAGTAACATATATTATCTGAAAGTCATATAGAAGTAGTATAAATCACAATAATGAACAACTTAAAATATTTAAAAATCATATAAAAATCTGAAAGTTATATAAAAAATTTACTTGACTCTCCAAATTTTATCAATATCACATAAATTAAAACGATAAGAGTAACATATTTAATCTAAAATCTATATAAAAAAGTATTATATATCATTATAATCAACAATTTAAAAAATTTAAAATTATCTGAAATTTTATTATTATAATCAACAATTTTAAAAATTTAAAAATTATATAAAAAATTTGATACTCTCTAAAATTTATCTGTATCAAGCACCGGCTCTTATATATACCAAGAGCTATTACTTTCTATTCTTGTGATCACATTTCTTACACAACTCATTCATAGGAAAAGAATGCAAGCTAAACAAAGTGTTCATTTGCACATTTCTGTTCATTTTTCATTGCATCTATTCTCTGCAAGTTGTAACGAAAAATTGGACTAAGAATTTGCAAAGCTGGCCTTCAGACTTGCTGGGGAATGCTGTTAGTATAAGACAGTATGAGTATATTCTGATGGATGTTTATATAAGATCAATCATGTTATAATGGAAGTTAAACCTGGGTAAAATTTTTTGTGTGTCTCTTACGTGCAAGTAATACGATAGAAATTGGCGTCACTGACAATTGAAATGCATGAGATCACGGTCTGATGTTTCATTTAGGGGAAAACAAAAGAATATCCACAAATGATCAGGCTAATGAAAATGCAATTGACAGAAATGCTGTTAGACTGTTGCAGCATACAGAGTAAGGTAATATGGTGTTACATCATAACACAAAGATAAGTGTATGACTTGAACATAATCAAATTGGGAAAACACTAAAAATACATCAGCATTGAAGGGAGGCTGAAGACGGATATGATGAGATTCAAAGAGCTCGAGATTTAATAATGTCAAAGCTCATTTCGCTAGGATCTGTTGCTTGCAATTCAACTTGAATACCATCTAGTTCTCTCTTGAATCTGTCCTTAGAGCTCGCATACACCATCTTCATTCTCACCTTTGATGTGTCGGGAGACCTAAAATTCGCGTCAGTTTATAAGAAAGAGGATAACATTGGTAATCACTTTTAAATCAGCCAAAATAGTCTAAGGTTTTGGACAATCCACCAACTCATAAATAAGGTACTATTGAAACTATATATGACACCAATTCTTTCTTGTCAAATGAAGTTTAATGGAAATGACTACATAATTTCTGACATGCTTCTTCACTTGTAATTGTATTAGAAACCAAATATGTAGGAATGAATACACGATGATTGAAGAGAAAAGGCACAACATATAACTGTTTATAACAAACATGATCCGATGACAAGGGAAAATAGAGTAATATAATCTACGATAGTATGTTAAATTAAATTGGTAGTGAAAATTTGTTGCAGAGTCAATATGTGCAACTTAAATCCACAAAGAAGAGCACAAACAAAAATTTTAGTATACCAGGCAATGAAGAAAATCTTGCTTTTCTGGCAATTTTCACTAGTAACGAAGTCAAAATCAAAGACAGTATAGCGGCACTCATCTTCAGGCAGAGACTTAGTGAAATCGTCGTAGCTTTCTTCGGGGCCTCCAAGCTTCTCCAAGACCACTTGTTGGTCCTCAATTTTGAAAATGATATACCTGTAGTTTCTCTTTGATTTAAGTTCCAAAAACTTCAGCTTACAATCGTCATGCACAGCCATTCCAGATGCAGCATTCGCCTGCGTTAATTTATTAATTTGTCAAAACAGAAAAGGGAGACTCACTGCAGTATATGGTGCCACCACATTTTAGTTCCCCATTCATCACAATTAGTATGAAACAATACACCCAATTAAGGTAAATTCTGTTGGGTTCGAAATCGAGAGTGTGATGCGGAAGCTAATAGTTGCAAACCATGAGATGATAAATAAGAAGACAACGAAAACAATACTAAAAACATAATATTATTATATGATTTGGCCAATCTACCTACATATAAAACCTAATATTAAAAAACATAAAACCTATTGGAAGAAATCTCCCCTAAACTAGACTTGATGACTACATTATGAATGCTATTGTGTTATTGTATAAGTAAGAAGGGTCTTTTATTCCGAGGTTAGTCAAGTATGAAAAAGTTTTATATTTTTCTTTCAAGAAAAGTAAAAATAATCATGGTTACTTTTATTTTCTTTTCAAGAAAAAATAAAACTTAATTTTGGAAAGAAAATCAGGACAAAAACCCTAACAAATCTCTCCTTTTTGGTTTGATTTTATGCAAAATATTCTTGATCCTCCTTCTTCTTGTGCATAGTTTTGTTCTTCACATATTTTTCATATATCACAGCTGTTTGACATGCTTTAAAAATTAAGCATCTTTGGGTTAAAATTTATCAGCTTTTTTCGGGTTAAAAATATTGAAGCCTTTTTCCAGAGTTAAAAGTGAACTTTATTTTCAAATATGTGACAAAAGAATTATTAAAATATGGTTAACAATCGTCTCCACATGTAGCTTTTGGACATATATCTTCATAATCATCAAATTGGTTGCAACTTTGATCTCAACATGTCCTCAATCTGAACCATAGGATCTTTGAACCATAGGCTTTGATACCACTTGTTGGGTTCGAAATCGAGAGGGCGTCATGCGGAATCTAATAGTTGCAAACCATGAGATGATAAATAAGACGACAACGAAAACAATACTAAAAACATAATATTATTACTCCATCCGTTTAAAAAAGAATGACTTACTTTCATTTTTAGTCCGTTTAGAAAAGAATGACCCTTTTCTTTTTTTGGCAATACTTTAATTTCAACTTCCCACATGACATGTTTAGGACCACAAGATTAAAGTGTATTTTGGTACATTTGACACAATTTTAATTTAAGGCCACAAGATTCAAAAAATTTCTTTATTTTCTTAAACTTTGTGCCAAGTAAAAGTAGTTCATTCTTTTTTAAATGGAGGGAGTATATGATTTGGCCAATCTGCCTACATATAAAACCTAATATTAAAAAACATAAAACCTATTGGGTGAAATCTCCCCCTAAACCAGACTCTTTGATGACTGTATTGTGGATGTTATTGTGTTATTGTATGAAAAAGAAGGGTATTCTATTTACAGAGTTCCAAAACCTTTGCTCTTAGAAAGAGGTTAGTCAAATATGAAAATTTTTTATATTTTCCTTTAAAAAAAAGTAAAAGTAATCATGGTTACTTCTATTTTCTTTTCAAGAAAAATAAAACTTAATTTTGGTAAGAAAATCAAGACAAAAACCCTAACAAATTCTTGAGTTTAAGCACTCAAGGTTGTGACCTAGTAGTCAATAAAGTGGTTGAACTTTGAGGTCTCGGGTTCAAATCGCAATAGAGACAAAAACACTAGGTAGTTTCTTCCATCTGTCCTCGCCTCGGAGGATAGAGTTAATTTATACCTGTTGCTGGTGGGAGATGAGAAGTATACTGTGAAATTAGTAGAAGTGATATGGCTCGGATATCATAGTTATAAAAAAAAATCTTGAGTTTAGCTTAATTAGCCTAGAACAGGTAACTATTTATATCAAGCCTGATATGGTAACTAAAAAAGAGAGTAACCGTAACATGTTATGGCAGTTAAATTGCACTAATAGTGCAAAATATTCTCCGGCGAAGAACGCAGATGTCATGCATCCAACCCAAACAAACATATGCAACCAATATTTTAATTTTCAGGGGCACATAAATGCATATGGAGATAAAGGATTGTTTCATTTCCTATTTCTTTTCAGCTTTTTATAACTGTATTCTCTATTCTGTTCCCCGTCCCTTGTTCTTAATTACATGAAAAATTCCCAAGCACGAGTACCGAAATATAGTTTTTAATAGAAAATAACTAAAAGCATTACATATATATATATATCTCTCTCTCTTTATATATATATATATATATATATATAGAAATCCTGTTGGGAGCACTGCCCCAGAATGATCCTTGCAACGCGTGATCCGGATATAGTAGGGCTCTAATACGAATACCGGACATGGATGAAAACCAAAAAACAAACATTTTTTCCTGGTGAACATATACTATAATATGAAACCATCATCAGCTGGAAATTAATTAAGCTAACAAACAATTGAGATTGAGTGAAAAAGAGAAAGATACCATGATGTCGTCTTGCAATTAATTATGAGAAAGGTAATCAAGGAATAAGGATCTCAATAGATATATTTGATAGGAAGAAAATAGAGAAAAAGGGGATAGATAGGATAGAGGGAGAAGTATAGAAGAGATCCTTGAATCCTTGTAAGAGAGATAGTTAGAGGAGACCAATATTAGCTTGCATAGCATATTATATACAAAGGAACAGAGAATTGCGGAGAATAAGAGAATATTGAGGGACTGAATAAGGGGTTGACAGTTTTGTCATGTCATGTTCACCACGTCTACTCTCTTTCTTCTCCCCATGTCAATTGTCATGCCCTCACACTTCGCACGATAGTGCCATGGACCCCCCCTCCTACATCCGATGCACTTTAAGCGTTGGACATGTTTGACTATGGACATAGTCAGAATTTAAAGTTTATGAGTTTAAAATTGTCATTTATTATAACTCGTTTTGGTTACTAATTTATATACAAAACGAATTTTCTAGTATAAATACAAATTTAGGAAAAAATAAATAGTAAATGCTTCCAAACTCGTAATATTGTAGCATCCCTTTCTTGTTGACTTCTATGTATTATTCTGTCCGTCCAATCAAGTTTTTCTTTGATCGGAATATATTTTTTAAATATTTTAAGTTGTTAGTATTATAATTTATATTATTTTTTCCCGTAGTTTGAAAATATAAAGATTTTATTTCCAAAACGTAGAGCTTTTACGTCTGAATTCACAGCTAAAATTAAAAAGTTTGAAGTTCAAAATTTCATGGTGCCACATAAAATGGGAATATGAAAGTACTACTTTGCTTTTTCTTGTTTATCTTTTTAAAAGTTAAGTCATAACTTACCTCAATGCCGAACAACAAGCCACCAACGGTGACAACTAGCCTTTCCCTTTCATATGGTTTCAAAAGCTCCCAATTTATCACGACTAGGTATTCTATACGTAAATACGAGCCCATCGATACCCATATTACTATATTTCTATTCTGAGTCTAAAAAGTCAATCCAAAAGTCAACCCCTAACTCCTAATGGTAAATCTAAAATTTTATTTAAAAATCAAATTACTCATAACTTGAAGAGTTCAAATCTAACTTTTCATTAAAAATGAAGTTAAAGGATCAACTTTGAAATTATTAATTTATCATTCTTTAACTTTAACCAAAAACTCCTAACTTTTCAAGTTGAAAATGAAATCATAAAATTATCATTGAAAAATGTGTAAAAATAGGGTAAGAATCATACCCAATGAAGAAATCTTGAAAATCACCTTTTAAATCTCTCAAAAATGAGTCTTCAAAAAATTGAGTTTTGGGATTTTAAGTCAAAAATGAGATTTTTAAAACATTGCCAGCGATTGCTCATGTGATAGCGGTCAACCCCTTTGCTATTGTGAAGTTGCCGACCCAGGTCCATCTTGATCACGATGAGTAGATCATGTTTGTGATGAACCAATAAAACCCCACCCAAACCCTCAGCTAACCCTTTTCTGTCACAAGAGGGAGCCTCGCGATCACTATGCTCAAGGGCCCTGCACCAGAATAGCTGAAACTATCTATGAAAAAATGATCAAAATTCATTGAATGGACCCTCATAATTCGTGCAAAACCTCGTGAACACAATTCGATTATGATACTAAACTAAAATCTATATATTGGACTTATTAGAATCATCAAATTCACGAACGGAGGTCATAATCAATGGATATTGACCAAAGTCAACTCTATGTCACATAAGCTTTCAACTGTCTAATTGACTTGTCAAAATTGACTTGAACGCCCCGAGAACAGAAACAAAATCTTACTAGCCTAAAAATGATATGTTGGAGCTAACAAAATTGACAAAATTCTCATAGGACCTCTAAATCTCCAAACAATTGACCAAAGTCAACCATACCATCTCTAAAACCTTTCAAAATAAAAAAGCCAAACTTATGATTTGACCAACCACCTAAAAGATCATGTCACCCACTCTCGCAGGATATAAGTACCATAATACAACTACAAAGAAGGGTAAAATGATCAAAATTTGAAAATTAATATGAGAGTTGTTACAACCTTCTGACTCTTCAATCAAGAAAATTTTTCTACATGAACCTTTCCCGAGTAATTGTTTCACAATTACAAATCTCAAGTTTTTGGTATACTCATCTTCTATCTTATAATAGCCTAATAGATCAGAATCAATGTCTCTATAGTACCAACATAAATCTCTTTAGATACTAGTTGGGATTTTTTAATCCATTCACCCCTATAGTGTAACATAAGATCGACAAACAGATCTTTCATACTTAGTTTTCAGGAAAAAAAATAGACATAAAAGGTCTCACATCAATAAAATAAGAACATAAGAGAATCTATATTAAAATAAAGCAAAATATAAAGTGGTCACACATGTTTTACACATAAAAATAGCAGGAAAGGACCACTTAACTAGCAAAACAACAAATAAAAAATGGCAAAAGAATATTGAGCCCACACAAATAAAACACATACAAATAAATCTTATCAAGTAACAAGATAAAATAATCAATCTCTAAATAATAAAAAGGGGACATTAACCATATGTAGCCAACATATTTGCCAACACAGGAAAAAACATAGATATAGCTGTAAACTATGATGCAACTACAACTTTGATGGTCAAATGTCAAGTTTATTAAAGTCTAAAATCTCTGCATTGACATATACGAAAGAAAATAAAGCTCGTGTTTGGAGTATCTTTGAGAATATAACTATCACGATCTAAATTCATCGCGAGTGACACCCAGACTATCCCTCTGATGGGAGAACCATCTTATCCTAATTACCCAACTCATCAACACTTAACCGATTTAAAAAAAGAAAGAGCAATTTCATTACTAACTAATAATTCAAATAATTCTAATAGTAAATGACACGAAAAATCAAAATATCTAAAATACCTCCTAGAAATTGAAAGTCATTGTATCAAAATATCTAACCATGATAAACTATGGATATAACCTGAAAAACTAAAATAATAAAACTATTTGTGACTAATACAAAGAGATAAGAGCAGTAAGTGTGAGGACTCATGGTTGCCGACAAGATGTAGCTCACCTTTGAGTCAGGACGGTCACTTGATAAAGCCGAGGTCTCATTAAAACTGCTAGAATATGTTCCACACTTAATAAAAAAGAGAGAACAAGTAGTATCAATATAAAACAACTGTATTGGTAGGGTCATTGACCAACTAAAAATAATAAATAGGAAAAAATAATCAAAACTTTATAAATAAGTGTAACTATGTAACACTTAACATTTATACCTTCACCAAGCCTTTTCTTGACAATAACCAAGCAAATTAGACAAACATAAAACAAGTACAAACATTCCACTAAGTCGACACCAAGACTAATAACAGTTACTCAACCTTGCCATGATTAACATATCATTTGAACTTCAATAAATAATTAGACACTTCAAGTACATCAATAGCCCAGACCACTCAAGGATCTAATTAATAACAATATTATTAATTGGTTTACTCAGGGAACCCAAAGTAACAATAAAAATATAACTCGATCCACTTATGGATCTAGAAAACTCACCAATACTTTGTACACACATGCTATAGATCTTACAAATGCCCAATAGTCATGACCTATAGGGGACAATCTCTATTCATGTATCAAATAACCTAGACATCTAATGTTTGTAGCCTTTATGCTAAAACAAGTGTTATACCACCCTTATTCTACTGTCTCCACCCTTATACTCCCTTGAATTTCCCCAATTCCATGACGAGGACCTTTACTGATTCATCTCATAATAAAAATCCATATAAAAAATTATACAATCACAATATGATATAGCACAATCACAATCACAATCACATTTACATTTCAAATAAGTCCTTTTATACAATCTCATTTTAGGTTATTAAACAACTTGTAATACTATCCAACAAGTTAATATACATATCATACATTGTAATAAGTAGACAAAGAGGAAGTTAACATGCACACATAAACTAAATTGACTCTCAGCTACAATTCAATCATCACCTACCTCAATCAAAGCCTTGCACTTGATTTGATAAACTTGAGTCTTGCCCTTTCTTGCAAGCTCAACTTGATTTTGGTCTAAACACAACAATATAACCAACATTCAAACAATGACCTAAAAATACAAGGATTACAACCTAACCCCATAACCCAAGGCTAAAATCATGGCCATTCTCTTATTATAGGGGTTTTCTACCTCCAGTCCATCTTAACTCCATCAAATTTATATTTTTAAGACTGAATTATAAGCATGCAACTATAAATTACCACCCTTGATAAGAATTCTAGGATTACACCTTATTTTCCTTAAAAATACTAGAAAATCAGTCTAGGTCAAGTCAAGTTCTCCCCCATAATCGAAACCTAATGCTTCAAAGAATCAATCTTCGAAAAACAAGTTCAATGGGTGGATTAAATTACCTTAATGAAGGATTTCAAGTGAAAATAGGTGTATTTTTTGCTAAATTGTCTCTCTCAGCACTGGAATGAAAGTGGAATTAAAAAAATGTTTTAAGTCTAATTTCTACATTTATTAACATGTAATTCCTTATAGTATCATGATTCCCGCTATGGCGGAATTGACCAAAGTTGACTCTCGCTTTAGCAAAAATAATTTGACTTTAGTGGGCTCGTGGTAATGGCATGCCTCTCGCTATAGCAACCTAGGTGAGGTAAAAAGTCCGACAGTCCTAGAATTTTGCTAATTTTGCAACACATTCTTAGATGTTAATCGTGTACTAATCCCTTTACGTTAATCGCGATATCTGGAGTTCTACTAACCTAAATTCACTTTTAAAAGTTTCTATGAACTCCTTAACCCTTTAGAAATCATAATATGCCCCAAATCATATAAACACTAACCCATTCATACTAAATTTATCTAGACCATACCATATTTGGATTTTATCCAAGACTAGCCTTGCCTGAAAGTTTGAACACTTTATTATGGGAGAATCTTAACCTGAATTATGGCATACTAGACAATACCATAACGATGAAAAGAGTCTTTACAAAAGACACTGACTTATCCATCATTCATTCCCAAATAATAAATTAATAAAAATAAGAAAAATGAAGTGAAAGAAGTACTTGAATCCTCAAACAAGTGAGGGTACTTGTCATGCATATCCTTCTCAGTTTTCCAAGTGATCTCCTCAATAGGACGGTACTTCCACTAGACTTTTAGTGATATAATCTCCTTAGTCCTTAACTTTTGAACATCCTGGTCAAGAATTGCTATTGGCTCCTTCTCATAAGAAAGATTCTTGTCAAACAAAACTGAGTCTCGCTTAATTATGTAGTCATAATCCCTACGGTATTTCTTAAGCATGGAGACCAGGAACACTGGATAAACTCCTAAATAGCTTGGAGGCAATGTCATCCTGTAAGCCACTTGATCCACATTATCAAAACCCCCAAAGGGGTTGATATACCTAGGTCTAAGATTGCCCTTCTTAACAAATCACATCACTCTCTTCATGAGAGATACTTTTAACAGCACTACTCACACAGTTTGAAATACATATCTCTTACCTTACGATCGGTGTATTCCTTTTTTCTACTTTAGGCTTCCAATAACTTGTCCTAAATAAACCCCACTTTCTCTTGTTCCTTCTACGCTAAATCTGTGTCCAAAGGATTCACATAACCCACTTCAAACCAACCTATGGGTGATCTATACCTTTTTCCATAAAGCTCTTCAAATGGGTCCATATCGATATTAGAGTGATAATTTTTATTTAATAAGAACTCACACAACGATAGAAATTTATCCCAAGGACCCCTAAAATCCATTACACATGCATGTAGCATATCTTCAAGTACCCAAATGGTCCCATCAGTCTAAGGATGAAATAGAGTACTAAGATTAAGTTTTATGCCCAACTCATCATGTAACGTGTGCCAAAATTTGGAGGTAAACAACACACCTCTATCAGATATGATGGATGCTGGCACCCCATGCAATCTCAAAATTTTCTTAACATAAATCTTTTCTAACTTCTCTGAGTTGTAATTCAACTTAAAGGGAATAAAATGAGCAAACTTTGTTAGCCTATCCACTATGACCCAAATCGAGTCATGGTGCCCCAGGCTCGTAGGAAGACCCGCTACAAAATCCCTAGCAACTCTTTTTGACTTTCACTCAAAATGGGCATCCTCTAAAGCAAACCTACATGCCTTTGGTATTCATACTTCACCTTCTAACAATTATGATAATTGGACACATACTCTACTTTATCTCTTTTCATTTTCGGTTGCTTATAGAGCTGTCTCAAGTAACGATATATCTTAGTTGATCCAAGATGTATAGAGTATCAGGAAACATGAGCTTCTACAAGAAAACTCAGAATCACATCATTAAAATGAGGCACCCACACATGAACTCTCACCCTCAACACACCACACACATCGGGTGTGGCATCTTGAGCTTCACCTTAGCAACTTTATTTTAAATCTTATTCAACTTTGTATCTTTAAATTGTGTATACTTGATTCTATCAAGGAGTGTTGACCTAACCTCTACACTAGCCAACACTCTACCTTTTTAGATGCTTCAAATTGCAAAAATAACATTTCTAGAGTTTGGATCTCTCTGGACAAAGGTCACCTTGCCACCCTCAAACAATTCAAACTGCCTAAACTTATGGATTTTTAGCTCAATATGTCTGCCACTACAATGGATTTCCCCGGATGATATTGGGTGGGCACATTATAATCCTATAGTAGCTACTTCTATCACCTCTATCTCAATTTGTAGTCCCTTTCAGTGAAAACATAATGTAAACTATGATGGTATTGAACATCTCACAGTTAATATTATAAAAGGTAGTATCATCATATCTTAAGCACAAAAACCATCGCTGCCGATTTCAAGTCATAAGTTAGATAATTCTCCTCATGAGGATTCAATCTTTTTGAAGCATGGGCAATCACATTCCTATCCTATATCAACATAAAACCCAAATTAGAGCGTGACGTATCATAAATACAAATCTTTACCTTCAATTGGCAAGCAAGGATGAGAGTTATGGTTAAAAGAGATTTGAGCTTTTGGTAGCTCTCTTCACACCTATCAGACCAAATAACTAGTACCTCCTTTTGTGTAGTCTTGTTAAATGAGTAGCACTGGAGATAAAGTTCTTAACAAATATATGATAATAGCTAGCAAGACCCACAAAACTTCAAACCTCAGTCATAAAATTAGGCTGATCCCAACTCTTAACAACCTCAATCTTTTAGGAATATACCATCATCCACCTCTTAGAAACCATATGCCCCAAGAAAGCTACCGAAGACATCCAAAACTCACATTTAGAGAATTTTAAGTTCCTTCTTTTTTAGAATACCCAAGACTATGCAAAAGTGACTTTAATGTTTAAACCAAATTCTCATCAATAAATACAATTATAAGGAATCCAAGAACGATTTTAAAATATCATTCATCAAACTCATGAACGTTATTGGCGCATTGACCAACCCAAAGGACATCATTAGGAATTTGTAATGTCCATGGCAAGTCCTCAAAGCTATTTTGGGTATATCCTCGGGCCAAATATTTTACTATCTATCTTAGAAAGTACTGAAGCACCTTGCAATAGGTCAAGTAAATCATATATCCAGGGTAATGCATACTTATTCCTGATGATAACTTTATTCAACAACTAGTAGTCTATACATATTTTCATGCTACTATCCTTCTTCTTAACAAAAAACACAGGAGGACCCCAAGGAGAAACGCTAAGATAAATGAATCCCTCATCAAGTAACTCCTACAACTAAGTCTTGAGCTCTCTCAACTCAATCAGAGCCATTTATAAGGAAGAATAAATATTAAGTGAGTGCTCGGCTCCTAATCAATACAAAAGTCAAGGTCCTGATCTAGAGTCATACCAAGCAAGTCAGTGGGAAATATCTTTTGAAATTAAGAAAATATGAGAACTTACTTAATAACAGAGACCTCCATACTAGCATCCTGAAAATGTGACAAAAAGACAAACACACATTATAAATAAGCCTTTTTAGCATGACTAAAGGAAATTATTTTTGCAAGTCTAGACTTATAAACACCTTTCAATTCTAACTTACTGTCACGACCCGAACCAGAGACTGCCCGTGACGGGTATCTCAAGTACCACGTGGATCGGGGATCACCCCCTTCGCCTAACTGTACCAATACAACATCCCCAAATATTGGATGAACTCCAAACATATAATAAGATAGCGCATAATAAAACTAATGATAATTTATGATATGTCTATACCAACCACCAGTAAACAGAAAACCGTGCGTTACCAAATAATCAACCAAACTACCCAAGTCCACAGTAATCCAACAAAGCCTCTACAAAATTGAAGGTCAATAAAATATCGGGACATGCCCCCGACAATAGCCAAAACCAGTATCCAAAAGATAGTCAAAACATAAAAAAAGAAACCACAAATATGAACTGGGGTCTTTCGAAGGATGGAATCTCACCACTTCAATATGAATTGCTAGCTGATCCTAAATCCAAGTCATTGAATAGGAGATATGGAAGTATGGCCAGTTCCTGTATCGCGTGGGGATACAACGTCTGAAGATGATTAGTATTTGGAGTGCTAACATGTAACTCAGGGATAGAGGAATAAAATAATGCCATAATAATAGTTCAAAATCAACACAACATTCAATGCATAATATCATATGAAATATATATACATATATAATACCACATGCTGGGGTAGGGAGCATGCTTAGAATTAACTTTAAAAACCTTAACTTGGGTTGTGTAGCATAACCGTAGTAAAACAAAGAACCCATTGGCTATATGGTCCAAGTTCTCCCTTAGATGGAAGGGCTCTAGTACATGTAGCCACACGAGCCAGAGAATATCCATATTTGTACATGCCTTTATAGGGGACTTGAACCTCCCAGCATAGTCAAGGTGACTTAAGCACCAATGTATACAATATGGGAGACTCGAACCTCCCATTCATATAACCAATAAAGGGGACTCAAACCTCTCGGTCATTTAGACACCCGCAACGGCTAGCGCGGTTTTCAGTGTTAGTTCTTCAGGACCTTTACTTTCATGGCCTAGCTATATCCCACTTTAAAGACCAATTTAAACATTTATTTCACAATCATAATTGTCAATCCAATTATTTACAAAAGGCATCCAGTTGGTATCGTCATACCAAACCTACTTACAAGCGTACAAAATGTCAAGATAATTATTATATCAATTTGGGACTTGAACTCAATGTTAAAAAAGGAACATAAACCAATTTGGCACTTTGGGACTCGAACCCCTGAGCCAACAAAATCCCTAAGTTTCAATTCAATTCAATTTATGGCCATAAAAGCCTTTACAAAGTCCTCCATCAATCATTATCATGGTTATGCCAAAGCCTTAAGTTCAAAAGCATAATTTAACTTCTGATAATATCATTCTCATTAACAATTTCACAAACAAGTTGAGGGCATTATCAAAGCCAAAATCTTTAGATTTGGGATTCAACCATAACCCCTCAATTAAATGACCATTCCCATGCACCCACATGTGTAAAACCATAATTAAAACATGCATAATCATAATTTAAACCATGGAAACATTATTCAATGATATGCATTCAAACCCCTCAACCTTGGTTTCAAAACTACCATTAATGATTCATGAACAATGCTTTAAACATATGATTTTAGTAAACTAACAATAAGGGAAGAGTCACATTCCTGAATTACAAAGATTTACAGAGAGAAATTGACTCTTGAACCCTTAGATAGCCAATTTGGAAAAATCCTAGCCAATTTTTCTTGAGAGGATTTTGAGAGAGTAAAGAGGATATTTTGATCTTGTAAAGTGTAGAATGAATGACCCAAAGTTTTTTAGGGATGTGGGGCCTTAAGGGTTTTAAGTGGGAAATGTCCAAAGTACCCCTAAATAAAAACTGTAAAAAGCTCGTCCTTGGTTACGATAGACCCATCGACTCGTCACCACATCATACAACTCATAGCCATGAGTCGTATCCTAAACAGTGAGTTGGACATCCATCTTATGACTCCATGATCCCAGTTGTGACTTGACCATACAACTCGTATCGTCTAGTCGTATCCAAGACAGAACCCAAAGGGATTAGACACTAGACAACATATGACTTAACCCTACTACTCGTAACATGGTCTTACGACTCATAGTGAGCCACTCGTACTCTAAGTAGAACTTAGCCAATTCCATATTAGTTTGGTTAGGACTTGGGTCCCTAGACCAGCAACCATACCGCACGACTCGTATAATGAGTCAGAACAGGGCAGTAAGCTCAAAGCTCAAAATTTTTCAAGGACCAAAATCCGGGGCATTTCAGTCTCCCCTCTTAGTATTATTCATCCTAGAATGATGGGACAAAGCATTGACTAACACGATTAAACCCCCAAACATATCTACTCTTACCTTTGACTAAGTTAGAAACAAAGATGCCAAGGAAATTATCTTTCTTTTAAAAAAGTCAGAAAATAGCGATGTTAAGTATAACATATACCTTTTATAGTAATCGAAAAAACCCAAGAATCTTTGAATATCGATTGGAGTCGTGAGTCTAGGATACTTCTTAACCACCACAACCTTTTGAGAATCCACCATAATCCCTTCACTAGACCCAACATGACCCAGATAATTCACAGTATCTAACAAAACTTATATTTAGAGAACTTAGCATACAACTGCTGGTTTTACAAGGTCTGTAACACAAGGTGAAGGTGATCGGTATGATCCTTATTACTCTTAGAGTATACTAAAATGTCATCAGTGAAGACAATCATGAACGAATCTAAAAACTAGCGAAAGACCCTATTCATCAAGTCCATGAATGCCGCAAGGGCATTAGTCAAGCCAAACTATATCACCAAGAACTCAAAATACCTATACAGGGTGCAGAAACCTGTCTTAGGGATATCTACCTCCCTAATATTTAACTGATGATACTCCGACTGAAGATTGATCTTAGAGAAGAATTTATCACTCTGAAGATGATCAAAAAGATCATCAATTCTCAGAAATAGATACTTATTCTTTCCCGTCACCTTGTTCAGTTGTCGATAGTCAATACACATTTGAAGGAAACCATCCTTCTTATGCACGAACAAGATAGGTACACCCCATGAGGACACACTAGGATGGATGAAACCCTTGTCTAAGAGATCCTTCAACTACTTCTTAACTTCCCTCAACTCAGCTGGAGCCATTCTATATAGGGGAATAGAGATAGGATGAGTGTCCAAAATAAGGTCAATACGTAAATCAATACCTCAGGAAATTCATTCATTATCGGGACAAAATGTAAAAAAGGACCCTCTGAGTTAGAATCTATAACTCGGACAAGATAATACAGACACCCCTTGGATATTAATCTTCAGGATCTAAGATACAATATGAAACTCCCCCAGGCTATAGGAAACTTCCCTCCCATTTAATAGTTGGCTTATTAGGGAATTTAAATGTGACCTTACGGGTCCGACAGTCTAAAGAAGAATAGCATGAGTGCAGCTAGTCCATCTCTAAAATAACATCAAAGTCAACCCTGTCTAACTTTATTAAGTCGACCAGAGTTTCTCTATTACCAATAGATACCACACAACCCCTATAGACCCTTCTAGCAATCACATAGTCACCCATCGGGATAGAAATATAAAAAGGGTTTGATATACACTCAGACCAAAACCAAAATGCACAGGCATAAATAGGGTCACATAAGAGAGAGTGGACCCCAAATTAAGTAAAAAGTACACATCAAAGGAAAAGAGTTTCAATATACCAGTAACAACATCTGAATATGCCTCAGACTCTCGACGAGTAGTGAGAGCATAAAGGTAGTTCCGACCAGTATTGGAGCCAGAAGTGGCACTCTTTGATGCAAGAGTAGATGAAAAGGCAATAAGAACCTTGTTTTCCCCAAAACAAACTCTAGAGGGACAATCCTACTGTATATGTACAATCTGACTATAATTAAAACATTGATTACTCCCTTTCTCGCACTGGCCACGGTGGTGCTAACCACAGAATTTGTAGAGAGGGTAGGATAGTGTTGATTGCCCCCCCGTACCCTAGAAACATCACCACCCTAAAAATGCCAGTCACTTTACGACTTTAGGTAAGGATCACTAATATGTGGGACTCGAACCTCCCGGTCATTAAAACACCCATAATAACTAACGCAGTTTCCAGTATTAGTCTATCGGGATCTCTACTTTCACGGCCTGACTATACATCCTGCTTTAAAGCCCAATTTAAATATTTGTTTTACAATCATAATCATCAATCCAATTACTTACAAAAGGAATCCAGTTGGTATCATCATACCAACCCCACTTACAAGCATGCAACATGTTAAGACAATTATTACATCAGTTTGGGACTCAAACCCAATGTTCAAAAAGGAATATCAACCAATCTGGCACTTTGGGACTCGAACCCTTGAGCCAACAAAATCCCTAAATTTTTAATTCCATTTAATTTATAGACATAAAAGCCTTTACAAAGTCCTTTATCAATCATTATCATGGTTATGCAAAAGCCTAAAGTTCAAAAATACAATTCAACTTGTGACAATATCATTCTCACTAATAATTTCACAAATAGGTTGAGGGCATGCCATTATTAAAGCCAAAATCATCAGATTTGGGGTTCAACCATGAAACCTTAATTAAATCACCATTCCCATGCACCCACATGTGCAAAACCATAATTAAAACCTATATAATTATAATTTAAACCATGGAAAACATTATTCAATGATATGCATTCAAACCCCTCAACCTTGGTTTCAAAACTACCATTAATGATACATGAACAATTCTTTAAACATATGCTTTTAGTAAACTAACATTTAGGGATGAGTAACACGACTGAATTACAAAGATCCACAAAGAGAAATTGACTCTTGAACCCTTAGATGGCCACTTTGGAGAATCCCTAGCCAATTTTTCTTGAGAGAATTTTGAGAGAATAAAGAGGATGTTTTGATCTTGTAAAGTATATAATGAATTCCCTAAAGTGTTTTAGAGATGTGGTGCCTTAAGGGTTTTAAGTAGAAAATATCCAAAGTACCCCTAACTAAAAACTATAAAAAGGCCGTCCTTGGTTACGAGTTGACTTATCAACTCTTCACCATATCATACAACTCGTAGGCATGAGTCGTATACTAAAAAATAAGTTAGACACCTATAAACTGTCCATCTTACCACTCATCATCCCACTTATGACCTGGCCATACAACTCATATAGTCTAGTCATATTCCAGACCGAACCTAAAGGGATTAGACACTAGATAACATACAACTCAATCCTACCACTCGTAACATGGTCTTATGACTCTTAGTGAGCCACTTGTACTTTGATAAGAACTTAGCCAATTCCACATTGGTTTTTTTACAACTTGGGTCCCTAGACTCGTAAGCACATCATACGACTCGTATGATGAGTCGTCAATAGGGAAGTGAGCTTAAAGCCCTAGAAATATCTAAGGTCACAATCTTAGCATTACAGTTCAGAACAACATGATACAGGGATAATTAAGTCATACCTAGGATGATATCAAAATTATGCATATCTGAAATAAAAAAATCTACCCAAGTTTGGAATGCTATAAACATTACAAAGCATGCACAATGAACTTGGGTCCCTACCATAAAGTCTTCAATTAGAGTACATACATACATAAGTGAGTCAAGCATGTCACAAACCATGTCTAAACCCAAGGAAAATTTAATAAATACACAAGCATAAGTGGAACTTGAATCAAACAAGATCGTAGACATCCGACCATAGATGAAAATAGTACATATAATGACAATATTTGAATTATCTATCATAGATTTTCTTGAAAAAGCATAGAAATAAGCTCTATCATTGATCTGACAAACCTATCTAGAAAGTTAAGCACCACTTTTATAATGACCAACTTTTTGATAAAATATATGAAATGTGTGTTTCTATATGTACATTGCATTTGATTTATTATGATTAATATTCTGATTGGATTTCCATATTGACTTGTTATATGTCTACTTGCTCTATATCCTATTATTTGTACTTAACCATCCTATATATACATGATCTCTCTAATTCTACTTTCTTATGCTTGTGCTCTACATGTTGTGTTGTTATTGTATTTGTGATATATATATATATATATTAGAACTGTTAGTGCTAGCGGTGTGGGCTACCATTGTGGGATATTTTCTAATTACAGGTTATGTGTCCTTAGTGTGTATTTTGTATGCTTTATTTTTTACTTTGCTCAGTTGGCCTATGATACCTACTGAGTACAAGTGGATCATACTCACTCCTACTGTACCCTTTTGGTGTAGATCTAGGTTTGGGTGTTCCCTACGTTACTTGATTAAAGTGATATCTGGAGCTTTCGAGGTAGTGGTTGACGCCCTGGCTTCTGGTGTAGATCCAGGTTTGGGTGCGCCATACGCTACTTAATTAAAGTGATATCTGGAGCTTTCAAGGTAGTAGTTGACGTCCTGGCTTTCGAATATGTTCTATTACCTTTCCTATAGACTATGTCCTTACTTTTATTTTAGAGATATAGTTTCTCTTGTATTTGAATATCTTATGTATTTCATCAGTTTCTAGTTGTATTGGATACGTTCTTATACTATTGAAACCTAGTTTTTAGAGTTATGGATGAATTATTATGTTTCTTTCCATATTTTATTATGCATGTATGGTTTGTATTCATTCCAGAAGCCTTACCTTAGGGTTATTTCTATTATTTTACCCTTTGTGTATTGGTCTGGGTGAGAGGCTTACTTGTCAAGGTTCGCTACAACAAATGCCATCATGACCTATGGATTTTGGGTCGTGACAAATTATATTAAAGTAGCCAGGTTCATTGGTCTCAATGGTGTTAGAACGGGATATCTAATAGAGTCTCGCGGATTGATACGTAGCCATTCGTATCTAACTTTAAGAGGCTATAAGATGTCTTTAGGAAACTTCCCACATTTTAATACTTATAGTGCGAAATTCTTATCTACCTTGTATTCTGAGTTGTGCTTTACTCTTTTTATGCAGATGGTGTTGACTTGGTCCCCTGAGGTCAGACATGTGGAGCCTACTTCTGGAGAGAGAGAGTTTAGTAGAGAGAGAGCCTCGAGTCATGGAAAGTCTCGAGGGAGAGGTTGGGCTCATGGATCAGCCCCATTTAGAAGGAGTTCTAGGGGACTCTCTCTTGAGCCTCGTGTTAAGCAGGTTGGAGGTTTGGATTCTACTCCAGTTTTTCAGAGTTGATTTGCCCCAGTGTTGGAGGGATTATTGGTGCATTTTCTAACCCGTTTAGATGGTTCTCCTTTGGTTATGCCCTGTGTTTCTCCAGTACAGAGTGTGGATCCTTCTGTTGCACCTGCTTCTATTTTAGGTACTTCTCGATCCCTGAGTACTATTCCTCCATCAGTGTAGTCACTGATTATTTGGAGTCTATTTCTTTCTTGGGTCACGTGGTGACCAAGAAAGGTATGATGGTTAATCAAGCCAAGGTTACAGGGGTCATGATTAGGATAAACCTACTTCATCCATCGAGATTCAGAGTTTTGTTCGCTTTGTAGGTTATTACCAGTATTTTGTTAAGGGTTTCTCATCTATTACAGCTCCATTGACTAAGTTGACTCAGAAGAAGATTTCTTTTCAGTGGTCTGATGCTTGTGAGGTGAGCTTTCAAAAGATCAAGGATTTTTTTGACTTTAGCTCCTATCTTGATTTTTCCCAAGGATGGCGTGGGTTTTACCATCTTTTGTGATGCTATAGGTGTTGGGTTAGGTGTTGTGTTGATGCAAGAGAGTAAGGTGATTGCGTCTATTTCTCATCAGTTGAAGCCCCATGAGAGGAATTATCCTACCCATGATTTGGAGTTGTGCGTTGTTGTATTTACTTTAAAGTTAAGGAGGTACTACTTGTATGGAGTTTGTTATGAGATTTTCTCAGATCATCATAGCCTTTAGTACCTTTTCACCCAGCAAAATCTTAATATGACGTGGCTCCATTGGCTAGAGTTGATTAAGGATTATGACTTGACCATTATTTATCATTCGAGCAACACTAATGTGGTTGCGGATGCCTTATCCCGAAGTCGACTAGCATGGGTATCTTGGTGCATCTTTTGACCCAGGAAAGGCCTTTAGCCTTAGAGGTTCAGTCTTTATCTGACTATATAGTTAGGCTTGATATTTCGATACTTAGTTATGTTTTGGCATTTGTAGAGAATAGATCTTCTATGATGGAGAAGATTCGAGCTCATCAGTTTGATGATGTGGATTGAGGCTGATTTGAGATAAGGTGTTGTAAGGTGAGGCTAAGGAAGCCTCACTTGATTTGGATGGATTTTTGAGGATTGAAGGCTGAGTTTATGTGTCGAGAGTGGGTGACTGGATTAGGTTGATCTTGGGAAGGCACATTGTTCCAGATATACCATCCATCTAGGTGTGACAAAGATGTATCATGACTTGAGATAACACTACTGGTAGGGTGGTATGAGGTGAGATATGATAAATTATATGGATCTCTGCCTATGTTGTTAGCAGGTGAAGGCCGAGCATATGAGACCTGGTGGATTGCTTAAATGGTAACTCATTTCTGAGTGAAAGTGGGAACAAATCACCCTAGACTTTGTGACTGGTTTTCCTAGTGCATCTCATTGTTTTGACAGTGTTTGAGTCATCATGGATCGATTGACCAAGTCAGCTTATTTTATTCTAGTTCAGGTCTTATTTAGTGTCGAGAGGTTGGCTCATATGTACATTTGAGAGATTGTGCGTCTACAAGGTATGCCCGTATCTATCATCTCAGATCATAGTTTTGTATTCACTTCCTACTTTTGGAAGACTTTTCAGGATGAGTTAGGCACTTGGGAAGATCTCAGCACACCATTTTACCCCTAGACTAATGGCCAGTCAGAGTGGACTTTTCGGGTTTTAAAGGATATTCTCTATGCCAGTGTGATGGATTTTGGGGGCCAATGGGAGCACCATTTGGCTTTAGCAGAGTTTGCATATAATAATAGCTACCATTCCATTATCGATATGGCTCCCTTTAAGGTATTGTATGGTACGCGTTGTCGCTGATGTTCTATAGAAATTCAACACTTATGATGCTTAAAACTATGAGAATATGCATGTAGTTAAGACTATTTTGTTAGATTTAAGGTGTTTTTGGAGTGTTTTGCAGGAAATCATGTTTTGGATGCTAATTTTGTGAAAAAGAGGAAAAAGGTGTTTTCGGCTAATTTTTGGTGCAGTTAAGAATGTCTGGGACACTTTCTAGCTTGGTTGTTATCAAATCATGTTCAAGAATCAAAGAAGAGCTGAAAAGATGACTCTCGGCACCTACTAAGTCAACCTACGAACCGCATATAGGACCTACGGACCGCAGGTGGGCAAAGCAGGTGCTAGATGTCAAAATACTGAGAGCTAGGATGCGGGATTTGTACCTGAGGTTTGCACCTATGCCTAGTGTCAGGACCGAAGGTACTACATACTCCCTATGCCAGACCACAAGTATAGAGGGTATGTGGCCACCGATAGTTATTTTCTCGTATTGTTCTGAAATTATTTCCTAGGGTTTCTATGTATCCCAATTACACTCCTATGATGTTTTTAAGTCCTATTATGTATGGATAATTAAGTTTTCCTATTATAGTTAGGAGTTGAAATCAAGGGTTACTTGTAACCTATAAATACCCTTTAGGCTTTGTTTAATTCATATATACATACATTCATATGTTGAGGCAACTCAGAGGGAGGCCCTTTGGGGCCAAGCTTACAAACATCTTATTTTTCTTGGTTTATTATTCAATTTAAGTCTTACCCTTAGATAAAAGATGACATTCTAAGCTTATGTGTCTACTCCATATCCTCGAGACTAAGCCATAATTTCTTTGCTCTAACAATCTACACATGAATTCTCCTTCACCTAAATAAACTATATCTAGACAATACTAACTTCATTCTTGGACACTCTCTTAATACATACCACCCTTAACTTACTTTATCTTCAATAATCATCATCATAGACTTACACTCTATTAACTCGACAAACATACCTACCTCACTAAACACATAATCTTCCTTTTTTTTCATAGTCTATTAATATCATATCTCTAGCCATCAAGAATACCATATACTATATGACTAGCCTTATTCACACTTAAAAACTCACGGGCATTATCTAAGCACACATGACACTTAATAATCTTAGAAAATAATTCAATCCCCATATCACCTCGGGTACATCTCTACATTATTCCTACGACATCATACTTAATTGAGAATAAATAAACTTAAACTCTTGCATACAGTATCTCAAGCCTGCTCGTTCACCTCCTATACAACTAGCCACACTATCCCAAGTAATCACTCTTTCAACATTGATGATCATCCACTGTTCAAGCTTAGATTCTAGTACTAGTCATGATTAACCACAACTTCACACACTATTCTTTATATGTCAAAACATCAGGAAATACTAGTCCACTAGAACCTTACAATAATAATATTTGATCATAATCTTACATTCTATCTAATTATAGTCCATAAGAACATCCCTCTTTCACACATCTCTAGTACTTATCCATCCATATATCTAAATAATACCTCTAGCTCTACAAAAATTAACCAATTTCATTTTAACAACTTCAAGAAGAACCCACATTAACAATTCTTATCAACATAATACTTTCGTTAGGAACCAATACTTTTCTAACACAATAAAATATCATCAAAAACTTCTTTCCTACTTTAAGCATACCATAATTTACCTTAACTAATAAATCCTTCCTTACCTTCCACTATGAAACCTATACCACATTCACTACCCTTTAGTTAGCACACAAGGACAAATTATCCCCATCCTACTTAATAGAAGTCATAGATCTATCAATTTTTACCCTTAATCAAATGCTAACCCCAACTTTTATTGTTACTACACTTCTAAATCCATACTTCCAACTCTAAGGATGTTCTACTACTTATGAGTCAATAAAAAATGTATTCAATACTTAAGGCACATGCTCTCTCCTTTCATGAGCGCTATCTGTAATGAAGGGTTAATAAGGAATCTGAATACATATCTTATTCTATCTTAACTGAACAACTCATATAGATAAAGACATAACTTTTGACTTGAGGAACTTATAACACACTAGCGAGCTCTTCTAAAGCCCCTTGTGTGACTTCTAAAATTATTGATAGTAAACATGAGAGCATCATCTTAGGAGGAATTAGAACTTACTAATCATGTTATCTCAAGAATAAGTCATAGTTAGATAATTATGGAGTAACACACGAATTGACAGAATTTTCTAAAAGAACAACTTTACTGCACGATCTAGAGTATGAAAGAAAGGAAACTCTTCTTAATTATCCTATAGCCTCTCGAAGAAAAGTAAAGACGTCATTGTACTATTTCACAAGACTCTACTAGACACGACTTCACAGACACCCTAGGAAACATGAACTCTGTGCGGTGATACCAAGTTTGTAACACTCCAAGACTACCCCTGGATATTACACGGTGCTTAGGACCATAAGTGATCCCAAGATAAACCTTATACTGGCAGTTATCAGAACTCAGTATACAGTCTTATTTACAGTCTTAGTTACAGTCTCAGTCCCAGTCCTAGTCCGGTAATTAGATCAGTAACTCAGTTAAGTTTCAAGTTTGCTTGACCATCGTGTACTTTTATTAGTTATTCAGTTATCAGAATTCCAGTACCTCAGTTTACAAACTATTTTAGAATCATATTATAGGCTTGGTCTTGCATTCTCAGATAATATAATCTTTACAAATTCATGCTCAGTTACCTCATGTTACTCAGTCAGTCCCTTTCTCATATGTATAATACTATACAGTTTAATCTAGTTATTCAGACTAAGTACAATCCAGTTTTACATACCCAGTAGTCATACAGTATCTATGTGTTATCATATCCCAACTTTAGTTAAACTTATTATATCATTAAAGTAAGTTTTACAGAAACTAAGTGTAGAGATTCACCAGTTTATCAGATTATGTTTATTACTCATGTTTTAAGATATTTTCATCTTTCAGTTTATTTCAGCTTATTGGTGAGTCTACTTACACTTAGCATGCATATTTTATGATTACCTATGAAATCAGTTTTACTTATTGCATTCACCCTTGCATACTCAGTACATTCCAAAAGTACTGATCCACATATACACCTGTGTAAATGGATATTTGGATCTAACTCATGTTAAGAGAATGGATATGGGATCTAAGTCAACTCCCACATATATGTTTCCTAGGACATAACTAAATATGTACAAAATTGTTAAATAGAACTAATGAAGGCTGGCCTCAACCTCAAAATGTAGCTAATGAGGTGATCACTGTGCAAATGGTTCTGAAGATTGTTTCCAATTCAGTTAGAATGAAACAAAAGAAACATTATAACTAAAATTTACACACATAGTAGTCATCACCAAGCAATAAATTATCCAAAAAAAAATGGAAAGATAATTATTGTTGCCTTCAAGTTAGTAGATTCTTAAGATAAGAAAATAGATCTAAGTCAACCCGACATACTTATCGCTTTGGGACACAACTGAATTTGTGCAAAATTGTAAAAATGGAACTAATTAAGGCCGACCTCAACCTCACAAGCTACTGGTTCAAATTGTTCTGAAAATTTTCTTTTCTAGTTCAATCATAAAGTAAAAGAGTTCACTACACCTGAAATATACACATATAATAGTCATCACCAAGAAACTCCCTCAACATATCCTTTGGTTTTCTCAACGAATTTTAGGATGAAACTCAACACTCATATTAACCAAAGCCTTGATACGATCAGGATGAAATAAGTAGAAAAACCAACATATTAAAGCACCCCAATCATGTCAGACTAAAAATAGTTGCTCTATTTCAAGAACATCTAGCAGAGCAACTAAGTCACCAACAATGTAAAAAACAATGTAACTATCAATCTCCGATGGACAATCAGTGTCTCCATTGCCACGAAGATCAGGAGCAATGGCTCTATAACCTTTGTTAGAAAGGTATAACATTTGATGGAACCATGAATACCATAGTTTAAGGAAGCCATGTACAAATAGAACTGCTGGACCTTCACCAATTTCTGCAACATGCATATTTATCCCATTAACCGATACATTTTTGTGCTCTATTTTCCTCCTATTTTTATCTATTTACTTGATCTTTCTTAGAGTATATATATAACATAGATCTGACCTTAATTTAAAGCTGTATTTGGACATGTCCTAGGCAACATATGTACTTCAGGTAGTATGAAATTTTTATGATTAGAATAACATAGATCTGACCTCAATTGAGAAATTATATGAACAACAATTATTAAAAATATGAAACAATTACTTGGGAGATGGGAGTTGTAGGAGTTTGAATACACAAGAGAAAAAGCTAAAATAGAAGGCAATGGCCGACCGAAGCATCGAAGTAGCAATGGCCGGATTAGAGAGTATCAATTACCATCAATGGTCGACGGAGAGTTTAACTATATCCTAATTAGCGATATTTTGGGGAAAATGAGAGTCAAAAATATTTTTGTGCTATTTTCTATGGATATTGGGAAAAAAAGAGTGGGAAATATTTTTTGATGTAGCGCCATTTTTTTTGAATGGATAGAAGGGGTTCAAACCCACGCAAATATATAATTTTTAGTGGCATATTTTTAACCCCTGCATTTCATATAATTTTACAGAGGTTAAAATAACCCCCCCAAATAAACCCCCGTAATTAGACCTATTTTTTGTAGTGTGTAATAAAAAGAAATTGGTTAATAAGTGAGACCCCAAGGTTAGTGTAGTGCCAAGGAGGCTTAGTCACTTTAAAAGTCCATGTGCATCATACCATCGCAAAGCCTACATTACAAGCCGAGAAAAGTCCTATAGTGATCCCAACTTGACTCTCTGAAATCTAAGGTTAAAAAACTAAGGGAAATCCTATGGTATTTAGCACGCATAAATTGGAACTTCTTTTTGAGTGTGAGTGTATCTTGACCATCCACACATTGACATGCTTGATTTCATATATAAGTAAGTGGGACTTCTTTAATGTGAGGGCACATGGGTTGTATTGCTAGCTGCTTACTTGTTTGGGTAGTGTAACTTGTATATATGCATTGTTGTTTATTGCTTATGTAATTCCATAGCTTGATTCCTTTGTGTCACATTGTTGTGCTTCATTAATACACATAGTTGGGTTTTAAAGTATTAAACTTTGAGAGGGTAATGATCTTGAGCTTAAATTTGATGATTGACTACCATAGGTATCATAGGTTTCTCTTGGTTAAGCATCGTCATATTATTTTGTTATGTTTTCTGGTCTGAGGACACACAATATTCTAAGTTGAGGGTCTTGATTTTCTATAGAAATATAGCATTTACGATGCTTAAAACTATGAGAATATGTATGTACTTAAGGCTATTTTGTTGGATTTAAGGTGTTTTGGAGTGTTTTGCAGGAAATCATGTTTTGGATGCTAATTTCATGAGAAAGAGGAAAAAGATGTTTTCGGCTACTTTTTGGTGCAATTAAGGATTTTCGGGACACTTTATGTCTTGGTCATGATCAAAGCATGTTTGAGAATCGAAGAAGAGCTGAAAAGATGACTCCCGACACCTACTAAGTCTACTTATGGACCGCATGTAGGACCTACAAACTGTAGGTAGGCTAAGCAGGTGCTAGAGATTGAAATCTCAAGAGCTAGGCTACAGGATTTGTACCTATGGTCTATACCTACGCCCTGTGCCAGATCGCGAGTATAGAGAGTAGGTGGCCCCCGATAATGATTTTCTTGGATTGGTCCGAAATTGTTTCCTAGGGTTTCCATGTATCCCAATTATACTCCTATGATGTTTTCAAGTCCTATTATGTATGGGTAATTAAGTTTTCCTATTTTAGTTAGGATTTGAACTCTAGGGTTTCTTGTTACCTATAAATATCCTTTAGGATTTGTTTAATTCATATATACATACATTCATATATTGAGGCAACTTAGAGGGAGGCCCTTTGGGGCCAAGCTCACAAACATCATATTTTCTTAGTTTGTTATTCAATTTAAGACTTTGGGATTTCTTTTCTTATTATTGTGAGATTGATTTTGTAATTTTATCTTTGGATTCCATGATTGATCTCATAACTATGAGCGACTTATTCCGTTATCTAGGGTTGTGGGAACCTTGGCAGATTAACAAAGTAGAGAAAGTGTCAAGTCATTCTAGATAAATATTCTTATATGTATTGGGTTTTCTTTGCTTTGATTGCTTTCTTAGCAGTGAACAACGTTAAGATCCCGCTTAAAAGGTAAACGGTGAAAATCCATCTACTCATCAAAAAGACTATTGATGGTACATAACTTATTAGATTATGCATGCAAGACATTAAAATAGTTCAACAGTGCATGATAAGTCTACTGAGTTAAGAAGTCAGGGGGAACGCAAGCCTAGTGTTCGTGTTAGATTGTTTACAACCATGAGCAACCAATTATTTTCCTTTTTCTATTACAACAAATCCCTTCTTTTTTACTTTCTTGCACTGCTTGGTGATTTTAAAAAGTTTGAGAAATATTTTTGGTCTATTTCCTGTGGGATCGACCCCAACCTAGTTGGGTTACTATATTTGACAGCGACCACTTCATCCTTCAATTAGAGGTGTACTTTGGGTGTTATCAGTCATTTGCTAGCTGGGTGGTTTATTTTTTTTAAGTTCAGACCTCGAGGTATGGACTTGCTTCATGAGTCCTTAGATAGAGTCCACTTTATTCAGGATAGACTTCAAGTGGCTTAGAGTAGGCAAAAGTGCTATGCAGACCATAGGCTTTGTGCCTTAAGATTTGGTGTTGGTGATCATGTTTTCCTTCAACTTTTGCCCATGAAGGGTGCGATGAGGTTTGGGAAGAGGGTCAAGCTTTGCCACATGTATATTAGTCTATTTGAGATTCTTTGGACTATTGGTGATATGTCCTATGAGTTAGCTTTACCCCCAAATCTAGTGGCTATTCGTCCAATTTTTTATGTTTTAATGCTTCACTATTACATTCTTGATGAGTCTCATGTTATTCGTTGGGAGTTAGTTCATTTAGATGAGCGGTTGTCATTTATTGAGGAGCCGATGTCTATTTAGGCTAGAGATGTGAGACGGTTACGCTCTAAAGTTATCTCTGTAGTAAGGTCTAGTGGAAAAATTGACCTGTAGATGAGGCTACTTTGGAGGTCAAGTCTGATATGCGTAGTTCTTATCCCCAACTCTTTGTTTATTTATGTATTTCTTTTGCCTTTAGTTTGAGTATGAGCTAGATTTTTAGTGGTGGATGATGTAACGATCAACTTTTTATTGAAATATGTGAAATGTGTGTTTCTATGTAATTTAACTATTTTCCCCTTCCCGCAGTTGCATTATTGTATTTATGGGGTGTGGGGGTGATTGGTATGATTCTCGATGCATTTTGGCACTATTTATGGACTATTCTGATTTTTTGTGGCTTCTAGAGCCTTATTATGGACCTGTGTGGTTATATTTAGATCCATGGGATGGATGGATGGAAGAACAACACCGACAGCTCCAGAATATTGATTTTAGGCTATGTAGACCTTTCATTTGGGTCTTGATGCACCCGAGCTCATTTCGACCTATTGGTCAAAAAGTTGGAAAATTAGAAATATGGATATGGGACCCACACCTGGTCAAAATGACCTTGGATGGAAAATTTGACTTTTCCAATGCATACAAAATGTCGATTTTAGGGTGGTAATATGTTTGGTTGTGTTTTACAACTTTTAAATCTCATTTCGACCCTCTGTTTGGAAAATTATAATTTTAAATTTTGGGGATCAACTCTATGAAAATGATGTTTTTCAGAAATTCTGATATCGCCATTGAGCTCGGAGCATCAAATTTAGTATGATTACATAGTTTGTTTGTGTATATCAAACTCTAAACGAATCCTGAACACCCCATCGAAGTCCGTTTGGGACTTAAAAATCTGGTGCACTAGGTTAACTGGTGCACAAAGGATAAAACGCATTTGGTAAGTTTGTTTTATGCCTTAAAGGGTAAAACCCCATTTGACATGTGCGATTTATTCCCTTTTTGTGCCAGGTAACCTGGTGCAGTATAAAAAGGACATTTTTATCCGATTTTAGCTCATTTCTTTACCTTGCCTTTTGAGAGTTAAACCTTAAAATAGTGTAAGAGCTTAAAAGTGAAGCTTGTGGGTGCTTGTGAAGCTAGATTAACTTCTATTTCTTGATTCTATTAAGGATTTAAGGTGATATTTTATCCTTTTCTTACTCTAATTCTTGATTAATTGTTCAAAAACCCCAAAAACCTTATTTCTTGATTTATTCCCAAATTTCACTCCTTTTCACTTGAATAATGTTCCTAATCCTATAATTACTAGTTTTTCATCAATCTCATTTTCAAACAACTTTAATTTTTAATTGTAACACGAATTTCAAAGATTTTACCCGGTAAAGCCCAAAAATATCTTTTCTTTGATTTGAACCTCATTTTGGATTCAATTTGACTTGGGTTTCCAGTATATTTTAAAAAATACGAGGAAAACATTTTCGAAGTAAAGTTATAATTTTACCCTTCTTTTTCAAAAATATATTTCGAGGGTTTCTTTTGACCCCAAATCAAAAGTACGCAATATAGGTATCATTGGCTTTATTTTGACGTGTAGATTCTATATTTCTTGGTTTTAGTTTATTTTGGGAATTCATGAGAAGTAAGGTCGTAGGTTCAAAGTGTAGTGAACCAATTTTGCATTCGAGGTAGGTTATGGCTTAAATCTTCAGACTAGGCCGAGTAGTTAAATTGTATACCAAAATGCATGTTAAGGGTGAGAACTATTCATAAATAATGGCTATCTATGTGTTGTACCTGTGTGGGGGTCCTATATGTGGTATAATTGTTGACTTTGAGACATTATGTGATATGTGTGACCGTGTGGGGTCCTTTGTGATTATTGATAGCTTTAAAATCATCCAAATAACTATATCTTGTTGATGAAGAGGTTTGTTGTGGTATTATTTGTGTGTTATGATGTATTCATACTTTTTGGTATATGAGAAAAAGTGGAAACTCACGGATGATTGGAATTAATGAGTGGATATTAGCTCACCTGGTCGTGAAAATTATATCATGTTGGTTGGTTGTAAAAATATATCACATGGTTGGTTGTGGAAATACTCATTGAGATATGGATATATCGGTTGACGAACTCCCCACGGCCCCTACATCAAGAAGATTTAGCTTTTGTAGGAGATATGATATGTGGATTTGCATATGGGTTGATGAACCCCTATGGGTCCTACATTGGGAAGCTTTGGCTCTGTAGGCATAAACGGAAACTGTCCGACGGTCTTGTGCATCATCATCATCACCATCATTATCTTATACATTGCATTTTCTTTATTATGATTGATGTTGTGATTGAATTTCCATATTGACTTGTTATATGTCTACTTGCTCTATATCCAGTTATTTATATTGACCATCTTCTATATAAATGATCTTCTGTGTTTCTACTTGCATGTGATAAATATATACTTGTGCTCTACATGCCGTGCTGTTATTATATTTTGTGATATATATATTAGAACTATTAGTGCATGTGGTGTGGGCTACCGTTGTGGGACATTTTCTGATTGCAGGTGATATGCCCTTAGTGTGTGTTTTGTGTACTTTATTTTCTACTTTGCTCGGTCGGTCTATGATACCTACTGATTATAAATGGACCGTACTCACTCCTACTGTACCCTTCTGGTGCAGATCTATGTTCGAGTGTGCCTCATGCTGCTTGATTCGGGTGATATCTGGAGTTTTTGAGGTAGTGGTTGATGTTTCTGGCGTCCAGATGACTTCTATTACTTTTCCTATAGACTATGTATTTACTTTTGTTTTAGAGGTAAAGTTTCTCTTGTATTTGTATATCTTATGTGATTATTTATTTTTTAGTAGTATTAGATACATTCTTATACTACTGACACCTGGTTTTGGGAGTTGTGGCTGCATTATTATGTTTCTTTCCGCATTTTATTATATATGTATGGTTCGACTTCATTCTAGAAGCCTTACCTTGGGGTTGTTTCTATTATTTTACCCTTTGTGTATCAGTTTGAGTGATAAGCTTAGTTGTCAAGGTTCGTCGTGACAAGTGCCATTATGACCTATGGATTTTGGGTCGTGACAACCTCTCCCTGTATTACCATTACCTCGATCTCTACCACGGCTACCTTGATGGTTACCATACCTTCCTTGTGGATGATCCCTACCATTACCACCACCACTACCTCTACCAATTGGAACCATTGCTCTGGACTACTAATTTCCCTAGAAATTAGCCTACCTACCATTAGGGTAATCCCTCTTGAAGTGACTTAGAGCACCACAAGTAAAACAAACTCGATCTAGTAAAGGCTGGCTAGTAGAAGAATATGAAGCCTCTTAGCTTCTCACAACTGAAGATAGTTGAGTAGTCCTGAATAGACCCTCTGTAGATACTGGCAGAGATGACTGTACAGGGTGATCTGGATAAGCCTGATGACTATAGCTTCTAGTGTAAGAACCGCTTAAGTTAATTGCATTTAAAATTTTTCTTTGCTGCTATTTTGGCTTGGCTAAATTGTCTGAGTCTTTTCACCTTTTTTGCATAATTATCAATATCATTAAAATTCTTTCCACAGAAGTCATCTGTATAGATAGAACCTACAAATTAGTATTCAAACCTTTCCCAAAGAGGTAGATTCTTTTCTCTTCGGTACCAAGCAACTGGGTAGCATATTTGGCAATTGCATAAATTTAGCCTCATAGACTGAAACCGATATACTTTCATGCTCAAAAGATAGAAACTTATCTTCTTCTTGTCACATAGAGTGTGTGGCACATACTTCTCTAAGAACATAGTGTGAAATTGAGTCCACGTCAATGTAGGTAAAGCTGGAGATCGACACTCTATATAAACCCTCTAAAACTACTTTGCATCACTCTGTAGTTTAAAGGTTACAAATTCCACATCATGTTTCTACAAAATGCCCATCTTATGTAGCCTCTCATAATAATCAACAATAAATGTGAATGCATCCTCTATCTCAAAACTAACAATGGTGGGAGGTTTTATCTTTAGAAATTTAGTCAACATTTCATAGAACTAACAAAGGTGGAAGGTTTTATCTTTAGAAACTTAGTCAACATTTTATGCTAAGTCCTAGTTTTAACATGAACTAAAATCAGATGTTGGAAAACCTCTATCCCTCAGACTTCATCTATCCTAGAAGAAAAGTAGTGGTAGGTTGTTGTGACGCCGTTGTCCACTAAACATTCTGAATTTTTGAACTCACTACCCTGACCATAACTCTCCCTACGAGTCGTAGGGTGTCTTGATGGGTTATAGGCCCCAAATTATAGTGTGTCTAGTGCGTTTTGCCTTATTTGCTTCCCTGGTGATGACTTGAGGTAGCGAGTCATAAAGACTACCTACGAGTCGTATCGTCTCCTTCTATAGAAAAACTAATATGATGCCCAAAGTGTTTTGCCTTGAGTACATCTAGACTCAATAAGTCGTAATGACTCCAAATGAGTCGTAAGGTGCCAATCATAAGGTGACTAGTGTGTAACCAAAAGTTTCTTTCTTTATTACGACTCGCACCCTATGATTCGTAGTAAGTCTTTACTCCTTATGAGTTGTATAGTGACCCATAGTCACTGGCAATAATTTTTCAGCTTTTTACTTAAGGTAGTTTTGGATATTTCCCTTTTTCCCTAAACATAACCCATGACTTTAAAAATTTATTGGGACCCTATTCCCATCCATAACACACAAAAATAACTTCTCTCTCTCATAAATTCCCTCAAGAAAGAGCATTAGGGTTTTCTCAATGGTGATTTTCTAGAGCTTACAAGGGAAAATTCCCTCCAAAATTGTGATCCTTTCAGGCATGCACCTCTTTCTCCAAAACATATTTTGTTAAAAGCATGGGCTTAAGTGGTTACTCATGTGGTTTAAATGTTGGTTTTTGGATTTAGGTTGAGGGTTTTGAATGATTATTGTTTATGTGATGTTTCATGTTTACATATGTATTGTTTATGTTTTAAATGGTGGTTTTGAAACCAATTTGATGGATGGGTGTGTGAATTGAATGGGGAATGTGGTCTCCCCCAAGTTTGATGAGTTAATGAATTAAAGCTTGCAATAACCACAACCCAATCTTGTGGAATTAGTTTTGAACACGAGAATACGTATATTGAAAAGTATTTTAAAACCTTCCACACTATAAAGAATAAAAGAAATAGAATTGACTTTTAAATAGGGCTTGATGGCCGTGAATTGAATTTAAATTGAAAACTGTAGAGTCCTATTAGATGAGGTGTTAGAGTCCCTCTTGGCTAGATGATTTGGTTCCTACTTAGGACTTTGGATTCCCATTGTCTAGTTGGGTTAGAGACCCACTTGGCTATATGGTTTGGTTCCTACATAGAACTTTGGAGGAATTAAAAGGTAGAAGATTTGGGAAGGGGTCTCATTGGCTAATTAGGTTAGTGCTATATCTTGTTTTGATGATGATCAACTGAAAATAAGGACCATGTCTCGGGTCTTCAAATTACTATATCCTGTTTTGATGGTTAGCAACTAACAACAATGGACTAGGTTCTTGGATCTTCATGAATTCAGTACAACTATCACTATCCTGTAAAGTTTTGTCTTCTAGTGTAACAAACTATGCAGGTGAGCTTGTACCTATCAGGACACCTGGCCCAATCATATTTCTATCCTAATCATTATTCCACTATAAAAGGAAAAAAAATGCTTCTCAATTGAATATTTTTTTGCAATCTGATTAGTAAAGTAAAAAATTAGCAAAAACTCAATTGTGCAACATTGCTCAAGTTTATGTTTTCTGTGTATGCTGAAATATTAAATGTTCTTGAGTCATGTTTGAGTCTGTAATCAAATTACTCGTGTTATAAGAGTAATGCCCTTTTTCTTGTGTTCTTGAGAGTGCTTAGGTAGAGTTACCTGAGTTTAATATTGGTTAGAGTTAATCAATATTGAGGTCAGTCTTAGCAGAGTTGTCAAGGTAGGATTGTAGAAGAGTTATTACACGACGGTGGAGCCTAGAGTTAGGTTCAAATTAAGTCTATAATGAAGAGGTTGATTATAGTGGATTCTTGAGTGCTTATGAGAGAGATTTTTGGGTTTTCCTCCCTTGAGCAAGGAGGTTTTCATGTTAAATTGCTGTGTTCTTTATATTTCCTACAAAGTGTTGTTTACTTTTTGCTTTACTGTTTGATTGCCTGTGACTAACTTTAAGGAACCTGATCCCTCCTAGTGTAGTGCAATCTTCCACGTTTCAACAATTGGTATCAGAGCAAGGTCACTCTAAAAGGTTCATACCTAGATTGATTTATTTATCATAGGTTCTCCACCTAATCTGGAAAAAGGCCAATCTACCACTAGAACACCCTAATTTAATATGTAGTACTATGGGTGGTGGAAAACCAAGATGTTTGACTTCATTATGGATGAGGAAAGTGAGATGATGGATATAATACTTGATGGTCCTCATGTTCCTGTTACAGACGTAAAAGAAGGAGACATAACAAGGATGGTTGTCAAAAATAGGCTAGAGTTTGATATGAAGATTGAAAGAAAGTTTAGAACAATTACAAGGAACAAAAACTGCTTATTTGTGGCATAGGACCTGATGAGTATAACAAGATTTCTGCTTGTGAAAATGCTAAACAAATTTAGGATTGCCTAAAGAAAGCTCATGAGGGAAGAACTAATGTAAAGGATTCTAAAGCGACATGCTGTCTACTTAGTATGAAACCTTCACCATGATAAAAGGAGAGACAACAACAACAACATACCGAGTATATTCCCACCAAGATTTACTTCTATAAAAAATGAGCTACACTACTTAGGAGAAGTGATTCCTTTATATAAGCAAGTGAAAAAAATTCTAGGTGTTTTTCCTAAGTCCTGGGAATGAAAAGTAGATGCTATTACTGAGGCAAGAAACTTGAAGACTCTCACTATGGATAAACTCATTAGTAATCTAAGGACTCATGAGATTAAGAAGCAATAAGGACAAGAGAAAAAGGAAGAAAAAAGGGAAAAACCTCTGGCACTTAAGGCTTTAAAATTTAATTTAGGTGAAGAAGACACTGATGTTACCTATTTGGTAAAAAGAATTGTTAGAGCTATGAAGAAAAGTGGTCAGTTTCAAAGAAGAGGAAGTAGCAAGAAAAAGTCAATGTTGAAGTTTGTCACAAATATGAAAGTACTTAGAATTTCATTAAGGAATGTCCAATGTACAAAATGGATTATTAGGAATATCTCAAGATTGGAGGTGACAAAGGAAAGAAAAGGGACCAGGTCCTGTAAAATCAGGAAGGAAAATTGCAACTGATTATGTAGTGAGGCAGGCTCTAGCAGTATGTAGAGATTCCTCCAGTGAATCTGATGAAGTTGAGAAGGCTGAAGATGTGTCCATGTTGGTTGTGGAGAAGTGTGATATTACCTATAATTCCGTTTTTGTTCCCATGGAAAACACTGAAGATAAAGAAGAAAATTAGGTAACTCTCTTTAATATTAAGGAAAATTTAGATAACTACTCTGAGAAGTTGGTAAATATGATGATTGATTCTATATGTGAACTGACTACTGCGAAAAATGCTCTAGAAGAAAAATTAGAGAATCAGGAGCCTGAGTTAATTGCTTTAACCCTCTAGTATCTGAACTAGAAGAACAATTTTCTAAGTTAAAATTTGATAATCTGAGTTTATTGAGTCAACTGGAGAAAGTAAATGATTCTGATGATAATGGGAAGAAAAAATCTTCAAAGCTTCAGATTTAACTTGAAGATAAATTAAGGGATTCTCAAAATCACCTTATGACTGCTCTTCATAAGCATGAAGAGTTAGAAAGGACCTGGTTCATCTAAGGGAAGAACTTAGAAAATCACTAAAATGGACCATATCCTTACAAATCCTTTCTAATCTAACTGGTCAAAGTGGAAATAATGGTAAATAGATTAGATATCAGCACATGACCCAATAACTTGGGTCTCATGGGAAATCTATTCATGGTATTAGAAACAGGGTGCACAAACCTCAATGTACTTATTGTGGAAGAGATGGACACTTCAAGAAAATCTATCAGTATTGGCTGAAAGCTAGAATGAGAAGTGCTAATTATATCCAACAGGAGAATTATTATCCTAAGGGTTTCATTCCCTTGAAAAATATGAAGAAAAATTCTCTACCTAGATGGGCCAAGAATGATTTGATCATACCTTTTTCATCCTACTGAGAACTCAAATTCAAGTGGGTTCCCAAATCTAACAAATGACTATGTTTATAGCTAGGAGGAGGGGAATGCAGTCAAAACTGGTTCATGGATAGTGGATATTCAAAGTATATGACAGGGAGGACTGACTTTTTTCTTTCTCTCAAGACACTTTAAGGTGGAGGTGTCTCTTTTGTAAATGGTAAAAAAGGGCTATATTCATGGTGTGGGAAAGATTGGAAAATTATCTGATCAAGCAATAGAAGATGTGTACTATGTGAATTGCCTCAAGTATAGTCTTCTAAGTGTTTCTCAAATCTGTTAAAACGGTAATGAGGTCAAATTTTCAGCTGATGGATGTACTATGTCAGGCTTGAAATCTGGGAAAGTTATTATAAAAGCCAAGAGAATCAAAAATATGTATGTGGTTTATTTGGAGTCTGTGGCTGATAGGGAATTAACTTGCTTAAGTATTCAAAGTGAAGATGCTAATTTATGGCACAAAAAGTTGGGGCATGTAAGTTCCTCTTTGTTGAATAAGTTGATTTCAAGGGACCTGGTACGTGGCATGCCAAATCTAAAATTTCTAGACAACAACATTTGTAATGCCCGTGTTAAAGGTAAATAAACCAGGTCTTTTCTTAAGTTGAAGAAGTAGGTGAGTACTTCTAGACCCCTAGAGATGCTGTATATGGATCTATGTGGACCTGTTAAAGTACAAAGTAGAGGAGGAAAGAAGTATGTGTTTGTGATTATGGATGACTACTCAAGTTTCACCTGGACAATGTTCTTGAGAATAAAGGATGAAACCTATGAGGATCTGGTTACCTTTGCCAAGCAAATCCAAATAAAGCTTAATTGTAAGATTGCTCAATTTAGATCTGATCATGGAACAGAATTTGAGAACTCCTAAGTTATAGGATTCTGTGTTGAAAATGAAATCAGTCATAACTTCTCTGCTCTAAGGACTCCTCGACAAAATGGAGTAGTTGAAAGAAAGAACAGAACCCTTATAGAAATTGCGAGGACCATGCTAATTGATAGTGGGCTTCTAAAGAACTTTTGGGATGAAGTTGTAAACACTGCTTGTTATGTGACAAATAGGTGCTTGATTAGATCACTCCTGAACATGACCCCATATGAGCTTGTCTTTAATAGTAATCCTAAAATTGACTACTTATGACCTTTTGGGTGTAAATGTTTTGTTCAAAACAACGGGAAGAATGATCTAGGGAAGTTTGACTCCAAAAGTGATAAAATAGTATTTGTGGGCTATTCCTCAATAAGCAAAGCATATAGAGTTTTCAACAAAAGAACTATGTGTGTTGAAGAAAGTGTGCATGTGGTCTTTGATAAGTCAGGAAAGCTAATAAATCCAGGCGATGGTGAAGAATCCGAAATTAAAGAATCTATTCATGTTCAAAGGGATGATATTATTGAAGATTATGGTCAAGAGGTAAATGATGCAGATGAGATTGATGAAAGTTATGGTGCTCCTAGATCTTAGTCACAATATCCAGCTCCAGTTGAAGAACAATAGGAAAGATCCAGTCAAACTTCTCAGGGACATGGTCCCAGTGGAGCTAATGTCAGAAAGTCAAACTGGAGGCATAAATCTTCTTATCCACATAAGAATCTAACTACACCTTTGAATCTGGAGTCCAAACAAGAGCTCAAGCTAAAAATTCCATGGTATTCTAAGCATTTCTGTTCCAAATTAAGCCAAAAGATGTGAAAAAAGCTCTAAAAAATACTGACCAGATCAATGCAATACAGGAGGAGCTTCAATAATTTAAAAGAAGTAAAGTTTGGAACATAGACTTAAAGAGAACAATTATTAGTACTAAGTGGGTGTACAGAAACAAGAAGGATGAAAAAGGAACTATCAATATAAATAAAACAAAGCTGGTTGTTCAAGGGTATAACCAGGAGGAATGAATTGATTATGATGAGATATTTTCCCTTGTAGCAAGGATAGAGGTTATCAAGATTCTTATTGCTTTTGTTGCCTATATGGGGTTTAAACTCTTTTGAATGGATGTAAAAAGTTCATTTCTAAATGGAAACTTTAAGGAAGAAGTTTATGTCAAACAACCTCCAGATTTTGAAGGTGCAAATTTTCCTCATGTTGTACTCAAATTGGACAATGCTCTTTATGGGTTGAAGTAAGATCCTAGGTCTTGGTATGAGATACTTTTAAAGTTTCTTATGGAAAATCGCTTTAAAAGAGGAAAAATTGACAATACTTTCTTTTTAAAGTCCAAAGGTAGCAACATACTGATTGTTCAGATATATATTAATGATATTATTTTTGGAGCTACTTCTGAATCCATGTGTGAAGAGTTTGTAAATCTAGTGAGGAGTGAATTTGAAATAAGCATAATGGGAGAACAGAGTTTATTCCTAGGTTTGTAGATCAAGAAAACTTCTCATGGGATAATGATGTGTCAAGAGAAGTGTATCAAGGAGCTAATAAAGAAATATAAAATGAGACATGCTAGGACAATTGATACTCTAGTTGGAACCAACTCTGATGAATTTGGTATCTCAGTTAATGATACCACATATACAGGGATTATTAGATCCTTACTATATCTCACTGCAAGTAGGTCAGATATTGTGTTTATTATAGAAATATGTGCAAGATTTCAGGTCTATCCAAAAGAGTCTCATTTAAAAGCTGCAATAAGAATTATCAGGTGCCTAAAAGGTATATGGCACCTTATCCTATTTTTACTTCTAGAGATAATTTTGATCTGGTAGGATATGCTGTTGCTGATTATGCTGGATATCTGGTGGATAGAAAAAGTACCTTAGGAATAGATTATTTTTTTGTTATCCTTGATCTCTTAGAGTTCTAAGAAGTAGAATTCAATTGCTTTATCTAATGCTAAAGCTGAGTATGTGGATACAACTTTTTATTGTGCTTAATTGTTATGGATCAAACAATAATTGAAGGACTTCGGGATTATCTCAGACACTATCCCTATGATATGTATCATCATAAGTGCTCTCAACATTACCAATAATCCAGTGCAACATAAGATGACCAAGCACATTGATATGAGAAATCATTTTCTGAGAGACAATATTGAGAAAAGAGCTATTAGCATGATGTTTTGCAATATTGAAGATCAAATAGCAGACATATTTACTAAGGCTCTCCACAAGGAACAATTTGTGATAAACAAAATGAGGCTGGGGTTGATCTAAATAACCTAACCTACTAGATGCATCAATTTGTATGCCTAAAAATAGCTATGATCAAGAGATAGGTATCCTTGGTAAAATATGTACTTATTGTTCTACCTCAGTATCAAATCTTTACAGGTATACACCCATTGGAACAACTTTAGAAGAGGAGAAATGTGATATATTGTAACGCCCTAGGTTTTTGGTCCTGGAAAATTTCTAAAATTTTATCCTTACTGTCTAGACTACGACTCTTCTGATGAGTCGTAGGTACTCAGCTACAACTTAATTAGAACAAGTGGCTTCATATTTACTTTAAGTATGAGTGGCTCTCAACTAGTCGTCAAGACTTCTTACGAGTCGTAAGGTGTCAAAAAAGTTTAGACTAAGAAATTTTTATTACAACTTGAGGCCACAAGTAGTAAAGACTCATGACGAGTCGTTATGTCCCAATCATAGGGTGTTCAATGTGTCATCCCAAATTATTGTTGTCTTGAGTATGAGAAGTGGTTACGAGTTGGTGGTGTAAATTATAGCCAGAATAGTATGGGGCCATAGTGGTTTTTTCTTGACTACGAATCCTTGTGATGAGTCGTAATGTATCCTTGCGAGTTGTATAGTGACCTGTAGTCACTAACGACTAAATTTTAGTTTTTCAATTAAGGGCACTTTGGACAATTCTCTCTTTCCCAATTAAAACCCCACGTCCATAAAGTACTTAAGGAGGATATAATTCATCCTCAACGTACCAAGACACTTCAAAAAGCTCTCTCAACTTCTTTTAAGTAGCCATACTTAGGTTTTCCAAGAAACAGGTCATCCAAGGGCTCTAGGGTTGAAATCTTTTCGTGATTCTTGGTATTTTAGGCATGTTACTCTTTCCTCATTGTTAATCTATGAAAAGCATATTTTTTAGAGTATTGTTCATGAGATATTTATGTTGGTTTGAAATCAAAGGTTGAGGGTTTTGATTACTTGTTGTTGAACAATGTTTTTCCATGGTTTCCACATGATTATTCATGCTTTAATTATGGTTTTGAACTTGTGGATGGATGGGTATAGTGAATGAACTAAGGAATCTTGATTTCCTAAACTTGTGACTTTTGAAGTGGTTATGACCCCAACTTCATATTGAGAAATTGGTTTTTAATTATGAGAAATATAGGAATTGAACTGTTGTTTAACTATTGCATTATGATTTTGAATTGAGTCTTATGGGGTTGTATAATTCCCCAAGCTAATGTATAGTTGAACCAAGGGGGTTATGAATTCCCCCAAGTGATGATAATTGGTTTGGCATATTGATGTTACCTTGCAAGTGTAGTTGGTATGACATTACCAACAAGGTATGCCTTAAATGTGTAATGTGGTTCAATGAATGGGAATGTGTGATACTTGTATTTAAATTGGGATTTAATGAGGGTTGTGTAGCCGATCTATGAAAGTGGAGGTCTTGAAGGACCAATACTGGAAACCATAGTTTTTGATACGGGGGCCTATATGATCGGGTGGTTCTAGTCTCCTTTATTATTATCAATTGATTAAGAGGTTTGAGTTCCCTACATTGTATTATATGATTTTGTGCTCGTGTCACCTTTATATGTCGGGAGGTTCGAGTCCCCTATAGTGCATATGTATACCCTCTAGTTTGTCCGGCCACACACATTGGGGCCCTACCAGTTAGAGAAAATCTGGGCCCATATAGACCGTGGGTGCCTTCATATGTGATGATGGTTGAGATACACAATCCAAACTAAAGTTTTAAAGCACATGTTAAGATTTGTTCCCTATCCTGGGATGTTATATATATATATGTATATGCATCTGATTATGTGCATTGGTTTTGAATGATTTTGAATTATTGATCATGGCATTATGTTATCCTTATCCCTGAGTTACATATAACTAATTATCTCCAAATGCTATATCTCCATGTGATATAGGAACCAAAGCTATTTCTACTTTTCTTGCACATAATTAGGTCCATCAACTCAATTTATCGGTTCATTGCATTATGGTGAGCTTCCATCCCCTGGAAGGCTTAGGCATTTCACCAGCTTTTATTCTTAGATTTGAGTTGATAGTAACTTTAGTTATCATTAACATTATCATTCATTCTCATTGTCTTCTATCAGAGTCAGGGATATGTCCCTACCAAGATTGGTTTTGGTTCTTTATTTAAAAGTCTTTGTTTGGATTACTGCAGATATTGAGTTATGTTGGATGGTTGTTTGGCCGGTCACTAGTCATCGGTTATATACATATTTTGAATTTCCTTAAGCTTATCATATTCTATTTTTATATTTTTAAAATTTATCTGACCTTAGGAGATGTTGTGTTTGGTTTGGTTAGGAGTAAGGGTGATCTCTGGTCCACGTAGGACTTAAGATACCTGTCATGTCCTGGCCCTATTTGGGTTATGACAATTATGGTATCAGAGCCTGGTTTGGTGTCATTGGGTGTCTAACAAAGCCGTGTCAAGTAGAGTCTCATTTTTAGTTGTGTAGCATGCCATACTTATAAGGGAGAGGCTATGAGGCATTTAGGAATGTTTCTCTTTATTGTTGTTCTATATTCAAGCCATAAAGTCTAAGGTATTGAATCTCTATTTCCCATATTTTTATTTTTTAGATCATGTCTCCCAAAAGATCTAATTCTCGTGGAAACTTTTCTGTCCCTCCTGAGGACAATATGAATAGAGCTCTTCTAACTATAGGAGTTCATACTCGGTCTAGGGTTGTTGCTTCTGATTTCCTTAATGTAACTCTACCGGTTCCCTTTATCCCTTCTCAGGTACCCAGGCTGGCATGTCTAATGTTAAGTTTTGCTAGTCGATTCATTTGCTTACCCAGTTTGTAGCCTCCCAAACTGAGCGTGTTGCTTCTGTTGATCCATTATCTGAGGCCAATAGAGTTTGCCAATTTATGAGATTGAGTCCTCCTACTCTCACTGGTTCTAAAGTTGAAGAGGATCCTTAAAATTTTATTTATAAAATGGAAAAGATATTCTGTGTGATGCATGCTACTGATATGGAAGCTGTAGAGTTTGCTGCTTATTAGTTGAAGATGTAGCATACCAGTGGTATGAAGAGTGGGAGCAACTTAGGGGTGTTGATGCTGAGTCAGCTTTGTGGGATGACTTTTTTAGTGCTTTTCTTGATTACTTCTTTCCTCAAAAGTTGAGGGAGGTGAAGGTCGAGGATTTTTGTGAATTTGAAGTAACGTAGGATGTCTGTGAAAGAGTATGCCTTGAAGTTTCATTATCTGTTGCTTATGGTCAAAAATTGGTGTCTAGCATGAGGGCTAGAATGAGGAAGTTTGCCTCTAAGTTGTCCCATGAGTTGATCTTGGAGAGTAAGGCTGCCTTGTTGAACAAAGATATAGGTATCTCTAGAATTATGGTGTTTATGCAACAACTGGAAGAAGAAAAGATGAAGCAAATGAAGATGAGTAAAAGGCAGAATAAAAAGTTTTTCTACTCGAATCAGGGTGGAGGTCAGCAGCAGAGTGGCAGAGATAATTAAAAGTGGTCTTAAAAGAAGTGGGGCAATTATGATTCCACTATACGACTAGTGCTCCTTATCCAAATCCATCTGGTGATCATCATTCTCAGTATAATAGTGGGTTTAGAGCATTGAAATCCCAACCCTAGGCTAGTGGGGCTCAGTCAGCTCTATCGTATCATTCTTGTATATTCTATGGTCAGGTGCACCGTGTTTTTGTGAAGAGAGGAGGAACATGTGTTTTAAATATGTTCAGATTGGTCATATGAAGTGGGACTGTCTTTCTAAGGATTATACTAGGGAAAATAAGATTTCTATTACTACTTTATCAGCTCACATACCAAAAGGTGCTACTTCTGCTTCTGGCTCCGGCAATGGTCGAAACCCACTGTACACTCTTGGCACACGCTAGGATTCTGAGGCATCCCTAATGTTGTTATTGGTACACTTAAACTCTTCTATCATGATGTATATTGTCTACTTGATCCCGGATCTACCCTCTCTTATGTGACCCTTTATATGGCTATTTAATTTAATTTTAGTCCTGAGTGTATTCTGGATCCTTTTTCTGTTTCCTCCCCTATAGGTGACTCCATTATGGCTAGAAGGGTCTATTGGGGTTGTGTGATGTTAGTCTATGGTAAGGAGACCTTGGTGAATCTAATAGAGTTGGACATGTTAGACTTTGATATGATTTTGGGGATGGATGAGTTGTATTTATTCTATGTGTCTCTTAATTATCGAACCCAAAGGGTCCATTTCCACTTCCCTAATGGGCTGTTGATCGAATGGGAAAGTAGTTCCCTAATACCTAAAAGAAGGTTTATTTCATATCTTAGAGCCCGGAAATTGGTTTCTAAAGGGTGCCTCTATCACTTAGTACTTGTTAAGGTTTCTAGATTCAAAAGTCCTTCCTTGTAGACTATCCTCGTGGTCTAAAAATTTCTTGAGGTATTTTTTGGTGATCTTCCTTACATTTCTCCCAATAGGGAAATTAATTTTGGGATTCATCTTCTTCCGGACACTCATCTTATTTCTATCCCTTCTTACAGAATGGATTTGAGTGAGTTGAAAGAACTCAAGGAGCAATTGAAAGATCTTTTAAATAAGGGTTTTATATTCCCTAGCATGTATTTCTAGAGTTCTCCCGTGCTCTTCGTGCATAAGAAGGATGGTTCTTTTTGAATATGTATTGATTATCGCCAATTGAATAAAGTAATCGTGAAGAATAAGTACCCGCTTTTGATGATTGATGATCTATTTGATCAACTTCAGGGTGCTAAGTTCTTTTCTAAGATTAATCTTCGGCTAGGTTACCATCAGTTGAAGATTAGGGAGGTGAATATCCCTAAGATTGCCTTTTAAACCCGGTATGGTCATTTTAAGTTTTTGGTGATGTCCTTTGGTTTGACCAATGCCTCGGCAGTATTTATGGACCTTATTAATTAGGTTTTTCATCAGTTGTTAGATTTGTTCATGATTGTCTTTATCAATGATATTTTGGTATACTCTAAGAGCAAGGCGGATCATGCTCATCGCCTCTGCTTTGTGTTGTAAACCTTGAAAGAACATCGGTTGCATGCAAAATTTTCTAACTATGAGTTCTGGCTAAATGTTGTTACTTATATAGGACATGTTTTTTCTAGTAAATGGATAATAGTGGATCCACAGAAGGTTACGATAGTTAAGAAATGGCCTAGACCCATGACTCCAACCTACATTCAAAGCTTTTTGGGTTTAGCCAATTATTATAGAAGGTTTGTGGAGAGTTTATCTTCTATTATTTCCCCATTGACTAAGTTGACTCAGAAGAAGGTGAGATTTTTATGGTCTGATACTTGTGATGGTAGTTTCGGGAAGCTGAAGGATACGTTTTTGGCTCTGGTCTTGACTTTACCTAAGGGCACTGATGGTTTTGTTGTCTATTATGATGAATCCTGGGTGGGATAGGGTTGTGTATTAATGCAACGTGGTTTCTTATGCTTCTAGATAGTTGAATGTTCATGAGAAGAATTATCCAACCCGTGATTTGGAATTATTGGCCGTGGTGTTTGCATTAAAGATCTGGCGACATTATTTTTATGAGGTCCATGTTGATATTTATTCTGATCATAAGAGCCTGCAGTATGTGTTCACTCAGAAGGAGCTAAATCTTAGGCAAATGAGATGGCTTGAGTTGCTCAAGGACTATGACATAAGTCTTCACTATCATCCTGGTAAAGCTAATGTGGTTGCTGATGCTCTTAGCAAGTTGTCCATAGAAAGCTTATCTCATATGGACATAGAGATTTAGGATTTGGTAAAGGATATTCACCATTTGGATATCTTGGAGTCCGTATCATAGATTTCAAGGATAGTGGTGTGATTGTTCAAGAGGAGGCAAAGTCATCTCTCGGTGCTGAGGTAAAGAAGAAGCAGATGTTAGATCCTATCTTGATAAACATTAAGAATGATGTAAGTAGGTAGAAAGTGATGATTTTTGATATTGGTGGTGATGGTATCTTGACGTATCAAGGTAGATTATGTGTTATCAATGTTGATAGGTTGCAAAGAAGAATTTTGGTCAAAGATCATGAGTCACGTTATACTATTCATCTTGGTTCAACAAAAATGTATCATTCTCTTAAGGAGATTTATTGGTGGAATAACGTGAAGCAGGATGTGTCCAATTTTGTGGCTAAGTGTATGTTGTATCAGCAAGTAAAGGTAGAACACTTGAGGCCCGGTGGGTTAACTCAAGAGATTGAGCCGCCAACATGGATGTGGGAGATAATTAATATGGATTTTGTTACTAGTCTTTCATGGTATCACCAATAATTTGATTTGATTTGGGTCATCGTGGATAGGATGACTAAGTCTGCTCATTTCTTGCCAGTGAGGACTAATTTTTCTTCCAAGTATTATGCCAAGTTGTTCATCGAGAAGATCGTGAAGTTACATGTTACTCTAGTCTCCATCTTATCTGATTGAGGTACCCAGTTCTCATCTTACTTTTGGAGGTTGTTCCAGTGAGGCTTGGGGACTAAGGTTACCCTCAGTAATGCTTTCCACCCACAGATGGATGGGAAAATGAAAAGGATAATGTAGGACTTGGAAGATATGCTTCAGGCTTGTATTTTTGATTTTGGTGGTAGTTGGGTTGACCACTTTTCTCTCATAGAATTTGCCTACAACAACAATTATCACTCTAACATAGGTATGGCTTCGTTTGAGGCATTATATGGTAGGAGGTGTAGGTCTTCTATTGGGTGGTTTGAGGTTGGTGAGAATAAGTTGTTTGGCCCTAGTTTGGTTCACCAAGCCATGGAGAAGGTGAAGGTGATTCAGGACAGACTTAAGATCACCCAAAGTTGCCAAAAGTCCTACGTGGATGTGAGGCGATAGGAGTTGGAGTTCAGTGTTGGTTATTGGGTGTTTTTGAAGGTGTTCCCCATGAAGAGAGTGATGCAGTTTGGTAAGAAGGAAAAGCTCAATCCCCGCTATGTTGGTCCTTACTTAATTTTGAAGAGGGTTGGTAATGTTGCATATGAATTGGAATTTCCCTCTAGATTGAGCTCCATTCATCAGTGTTTCATGTTTCGATGTTGATAAAGTGCATGGGTGACCCTTTGATGGTTGTTCCTTTGGAAAAGGTAGGTATTTTGGATTTCTTATCTTATGAGGAAGTCCAAATTAAGATTTTGGATTGGTAAGTCTATCGGTTGTAGACTAAGGATGTAGCTTTGATAAAGGTTCATTAGAGTAACGAAAAGGTTGAGGAAGCTATGTGGAAATCCGAAGAGGACATGAAGTCCAAGTATCCTTTCTTGTTTCCCATTTTGGATAATCGTGGTTGAGGTATGTGTATTACTTGACATCATTATTTTCTGACTTTGTTAAAGAAAATGGTGGTTTTCTTGGCATGCTTGTTTTCTATCTTTGTTAAGGGTAAGAGTAGTTGTATGTTAAGGATAAATACCTTGTCCTGATATTCGAGGACAGATGATCTTGGAGGGGGGAGTATGTAATGCCCTGGGTTTTTTGTCCTTGAAATTTCATCCTCACTTTCCTGACTATGACTCCCTTGACGAGTCGTAGGGAGTCTTGCCGGGTCGTAGGAACTCGATCACAACTTAATCAGAATAAATGGCTTGGTATTTTTATCTAAGAACGAGTGGCTCTCAACTAGTCGTCAAGACTTCTTACGAGTTGTAAGGTGACTAGAAATTTTGTCCCAAGACACTATCTTCATTACGACTTGAGGCCATGAGCTGTAAAGACTCATGACGAGTCATTATATCCCAATCGTTGGGTGTCCAGTGTGTCATCCCAAATCATTGCTGTCTTGAGTACGAGAAGTGGTTACAAGTTGTTAAGTGTGGTTACAAGTTGGTTGTATGAATTGTAGATAGACCAGTATGGGGCCTTGGTGGTTCTATCTTGACAACGACTCCTTGTGCTGAGTCGTAATGTATCCTTATGAGTCATATAGTGACCCGTAGTCACTGACGACTAAAGTTTAGTTTTTAAATTGAAGTCACTTTGGAATATTCTCTCCTTACCCAATTATCCCATAAAGCAATTACAGGGGGTTATATTTTATCCTTAACGTACCAAAACACTTCAAAAAACTCTTTGATTTTCTTAAGTAGCCCTACTTAGCATTTCTAAGAAGTAGGTCATCCAAGGAGTCTAGGGTTGAAATCTTTTTATGAAACTTGGTATTTTAGGCATGTTACTCTTCCCTTATTGTTAATTTGTAATGATCATATGTTTCAAAGTATTGTTCATGAGATAATTATGTCGGTTTGAAATCAAGGGTTGAGGGTTTTGATTGCTTGTTGTTGAATAATGTTTTCCCATGGTCTACATATGATTATTCATGCTTTAATTATGGTTTTGAACTTGTGGGTGCATATGAATGGTGAATGAACTAAGGAATTGTGATTTTCCCAAATTTGTGACTTTTGAGTGGTTATGACCCCAACTCCATATTGTGAAATTGGTTTTTAATTATGAGAAATATGGGAATTGAACTATTTTTTAACTATTGAATTATGATTTTGAATTGAGTCTTATGGGGTTGTATAATTCCCCAAGCTAATGTATAATTTAACCAAGGGGGTTGTGAATTCTCCCAAGTGATGATAACTGCTTTCGGCATGTTGATGTTACCTTGCAAGAGTAGTTGGTATAACGATACCAACAAGGTATTCCTTAAAAGTGTAATATGGTTCAATGAATGGGAATTTGTGATACTTGTTTTAATTGGGCTTTAATGAAGGTTGTGTAGATGAGTCATGAAAGTGGAGGTCCTGACAGACTAATACTGAAAACAATGATTGTCGATGCGGGGGTTTATATGACTGGGTGGTTTGAGTCCCCCTTATTATTATCAATTGATTTGGAGGTTCGAGTCTCCACATCGTATTATATGATTTGGTGCTTGTATCACCTTGATATGCCGGGAGGTTTGAGTCCCCCATAATGCATATATATACCCTCTGGTTTGTACGACTACATGCACTGGGGCTCTATCAGCTGGGGAAGAGCTGGGCCTATATTACTTGTGGGTCCCTTCATATGTGAAGATGGTTAAGCTATACAATCCAGGATAAAGTTTTAAAGCACATGTTAAACCTTGTTCCTTATCCCGACATGTGATATATATATGTATGTATATGCATTTAATTATGTGCATTGGTTTTGAATGATTTTGAACTGTTGGTCATGGCATTATGTTATCCTTATCCTTGAGTTTAATGCTAGTGTTCACCCCACTAACTATCTCCAGATGCTGTATCCCAATGTGATACAGGCACCGAAGCTATTTCTACCTTTCCTGTGCAGAGTTAGGTCGGTCATCTTGGTTTAGAGGTTTGTTGCCTTGTGGTGAGCTTCCATCCCCTGAAAGGCTTAGGCATTTCACTAGCTTTCATTCATAGATTTGTTGATAGTTACTTTCATTATCATTAACATTATCATTTTCATTCTCATTGTTATCTTTCAGTGTCGGGGACATGTCCCGACTAAGACTAGTTTTGGTTCCTTGTTTAGAATGTTTTTTTTTGGATTACTGTGGATATTGGGTGATGTTGGTTGGTTGTTTGGCCAATCACCGGTCGTTGGTTATATACATGTTATTAATTATCTTAAGCTTGTTGCATGCTATCTTGTTATATGTTTGGAATTCATCTGACATTGGGGGATGTTGTGTTTGGATTGGTTAGGTTCTTGGGGTGATCTCCGATCCACATGGTACTTGAGATACCCTTCATGTCCAGACCCTGGTTTGGGTCATGATACATGCACAAAGTTGAGGATTTATTCAAGAAAAAGAGGGATCTAGTCCTATATTTCAGGTTAGTATCGTGAATGTGTATTTTTTTATTTTGTTAGAAAAAGCCATGTCCACTCTCTCTTCGTGTTAAAAAAATGTCCTATTCTAAAAAGAAAGACGAGTCACCCCAAAATTGAAATCGATCACATCTTATTCTCATAAAAACCCTTCCTTGTGATTATTTGTTCCTTTACATCTTGCTATACTCACTGCTTCTTTTGTAGAAAAGAAAAATCTAGTCAAAAATAGCCCTCTTGTGAAAAGGACTTCCAAATGGATGCAAATTCCCCATTCTTGTGTCTTTTAAAGGACTCTGAGCTTAGCATAGCTAAGAATCCTCTCTCAAATCTTCTTAAAAGACACCTTTATTCTCCTACTCTTCCAAAACCAAATTCTTTCTTTACTCAACTTATTAGTGAAGAATCATCCTTGAAATCTCATAATGTTTCTGGTAGCATATTGATGGATGATGCCTGGGTTGCTAAAAATCTTATCTTGTTTCCAAATAGTCCAAGAAAAAGTTTGGTTGGTCCTAAGTAACAAAATATCAGTAAAATAGCAAGAAATCTTAGATAGAAGTCTAGAAGTTCTATTGAGAAGCAACGAACTTCTGAAGGACCTGGTCCTAAGAAGAGGAAAATGACTGAAGGAGAACTCATTAGCATTTCTAAAAAGGGGAAAATAGAGAAAGAAGGAAAGGTTGTGTCTAAAGAAGTGAGAAACAGGTTCTTGAAAAATAAAAAGGTGATAATTGGGAGGATCTTTAATTCAAGTGTGTTAACAGAACCAAGAATGATGGAATTAGTTTAGCTTGTAATACTTCAATGATGGCTCCATATTATGGAAGGTTACATTCCCTCAGTCTTTGATGAAGTAGTTAGGGAATACTATTCTACATTGGATTTTTTTGAAGACAAACTGAAAATGACTGTTGCAGTTCAAGATAAAAGGCTGAATCTTGATGCTGCATTGCTTAGGAGAAATTTGGATGTTCCTATCAATGGTGTGAGGACTGTCTCAAAGAAACAACCCTCAATAAGGTTTTTGGAAAAAGCATCAAAGGCTAAAGGAAACTCTGTGGCTGTAGTGAATAGGAATCCCTCAAGAGTGAGTTACAATTAGTCTTTGATTTTGTTACAAAGTAATTTTTCCAGATCACAAAAGAGGAACATTGCTTCAACTACTGATTTGTATGTGATGGAGTGTCTAGCAGTTTTGAGTTCATTAGTCTACCTGAGTTAATGACGGATCATATACATAAAGTTGTTCATGGGAAAAACGAAAAACATGGCATGCCTTATGGGTACTGGTTGAACCAAGTGTTTGATCATTTTTGTATTGTTTATGAAAATGGAACTCTTGGAACTATGCTACAAATATTTGGTATGAAGACTCTGGTTAAAACTGAGTGTGTGAAAAAGAAATCAGGTGACATCTCTCAAGGTGAGCTCAACAAACTAATAAAGAAATTGAAGTTCAACATAGTTTCTAAGGATACAGAGATCAGTAAATTGCACATGATAATTCAACATCTTTCTAATAAGGAACCAAGTGTCTCTAAAGAGCTTAGAACTGAGAATGCTGCACAAAAGATAAGAGTTTCAATTCTAAGGGATGAGGTTCTTAGCTTGAATGCAGAGAAAAGGAATCTGAACAATAACATGGGCTTACTACTCCAAACCCTCCTCCCAAGTCCTTCACCTATTAATTTTTCTTGATTCCTGTGGCTTTTTCTCTGGAACATTTAAGTTATGCACTGAAATGATACTTACCTTTACATATGAATGAATCTATATTTGTGTGTTTCATTTTATTTCTCTTTATGTTAAAGTTGTTCTTCACGATAGTGCTGCCCCAGTGGCCATAAGTTAACTAACTTGTGCTTATATTACTCTTGGTTTAGTATTATCACTTTTTAATGATGAAAAAGGGGAATACTAAATCCATAGAGTAGGGACTAGGTAAATGTGTTGCATAATATGTTAGGGACTAGGTACCAGGAGTATATATGTGTTGAATTTGAAAGACATATTGACAAGGAAAAAGAATGTTAGTGAAACATGATGGCATAAGAAGCATGATGGCATATTGATAGGGGGAAAGTAAGGTGCATAGTGATAGGAGAAACATTCATCGACAGTAATGGTGATCACTCTGATTGAATGAGGTGAATGAACATTGATGATCAAAATAGTTGGTTGGTTTGTCATCATCAAAAAGAGGGAAAATTTCTATATCTTGTTTTGATGATGATCAAATGACAACAAGGGACCAGGTCCCTAGGTCTTTAAATTGCTATATCATGTTTTGATGGTGAGCAACTGACAATGATGTCACCCAAAACTAACCTCCAAAAGAAGTATGTTGCGGTCAATACCAAATATAGTAATCCAACTAGGTTGGGGTCGAAACCATAGGGAAGATGCTAAATAGTTGTTTAACTTGATGTAATTCATGAGCAGTGTAAAAAAGTAAATGTGGAAATTTGGAAGTAACCAGTAAGTAGTAATCGAATCTTGAATGCTTTTGAGTTGTAAATAATAGAAGACGAACACTAGGCTTGTGTTCCCCCTAGATTCTCAACCTCATAAATTTCTCATGTTCAATCCACCTATTCTACTACTCTGCATGTAAAGTCAACAAGATATATATTATCAATTATCTTGTGAACGTGTTGATAATCTCACCTTTACCTTGTGAGTCTCAGGGCATCGCCTTATTTCTCCTTGTTTATGACTTTAATTCACTTTCACCTTTTGAGTCTTAAGTGATTAGATGAGATGATGGAATGGTGTGATGGATGTGAATCTCAAATTAATGTCTTAATCCTCGTTTCCTAATCATAAACTCCCTTGTGAGAATGTTTGCAAATACAGGCTATCCCTAAGCTTTCACAGTAGCTCTGAGGTTAATTATTGTGAAGAAAATTAAGATACATGCATAAACCCTAGAATAGAAGAATCTACCACTTCCTTTACGTAGCTAATCTGCCAGGGTTCCCACAACCCTAGTTAGGGAAATTATCCGCTCATGTTCTTGCATTAATCAACAATAATCAATAAAGAAAGTATGTAATTAATTGCACAATAATGAGAAGAAAAAAATCTGGAATCTACTATTGAATAAAAACCCAAAATCTTCATAACAAAGCAAAAGTATGTAATAGAGTATATTGGAAAGTAAAAAGATGTTCAAGAACACAACCTAATAAAAGATAAACCCTAGGGTATGTAAGATCCTGCAATGTTCCCTTGTAGTCCGAGCCTTAAAGCGCGTCAAGTGAAGTGTAATTCCGGCTCTAAAAGATTGAGAAGTGACTTCCCAAGTTATTGATGTTTAAACCATATAGAATTTTCTTAAATTTGACTTTTTGTCATGTAGAGAATTGAATTATCTTTCCAACGATACCAATTTTGTCCAAATCCGGTATCGGGGTGAGAAGTTATGGTCGTTTTACTGAGAGTTGTCGAAACCGCCCAAGTGCGATGGATGATCCGACGGACCGTCAAGGCTGAAATGGACCATCACTCAGACCTTTGCCACTAAGGCAGTGTGGTCTCATCCTGGCCATCGTGCGATGGACGATCCAACGGATCGTCGGACCCGCGATGGACCGTCGATACGACCATCGCATCGAGGCTGTGTGTCACTTTTTTGGTCATCATGTGATGGACAACCCAACAGACCATAGAACATGCGACGGACCATCGTTCCGACCGTCGAAGACCCCGTTCAGTATTTTTAAGTCCTTTTTAAAAGGGGCTTTTGGATCTTTTCCCTTTTAACCCTCAGCTATATTCCAAATGAACTTGATAGCCTCATTATCTCCCAAAACATCCAAAGGATAGGGTTTCTATCTCAAGAGAAAATCTAAAAACCTTCTCCAAGAAATCTAAGAACTCACCATAGATTTAACAAATTGAGTTGAGATTTAAGTTCCCCAAGTTCAAGGGTTGCAAGAACCCTCTCTCAAAAGTAAGAAGAAGAGTTTAAAGCAAGCTTGTTCATCTAATTTTATAATCCAAGGTATGTGGGGTTTGCAAAAAGAGTAATCCTTTCATCCTTGTGCCCAAAGGCTTATTTAAACTATGATTTTCTGCAATCTATAATATTTTACATGAATTTGAATAGGGTTTTTCACCCATTGTTATTGGTTGCAAGCTTTTGATGATTCCCTTGAATTGAGAGTCTAATGACATGATTTTTACATGTTTTCTTGAGAAATTGCAGCTGGGTATATACCCCATGATTTTAATCCTTGAGAAGCTAATAGTTGAAAAGTTTAAGATATTGAAGTCTATCAGTATGTTGAGATTTTGAGACAAATTGCTGAAATTTCTAGATTTCTACATGAGTTATGAGTCTATTTGCTATCTATTATGCTTTTGATGAGTTTTAACTTGAGATTGAATTATGGGTTATTAAGCCCTACTTGAGACTTGAGATTTTATGAACTCTTGTGCTATAAGCACCCATGATTTGAGTATTTTGATATTATTGAGAAATGTTTTGACCTAATGGTCATTGATTTTTGAAATCCACTCTACTACATGAGTTACCGATTTGATTATTGGGTTCGTGGTGAACCATGAGATTATTTCTAAAAGTGAATTTTTACGAGATGAGCGTAGATAATCTAAAGAGAGTAGTATTTGGCACCAAATGGGTAAGTTACTATGGTTTCTTACCCCAAAACTACGTTCCACCATAGGTTGGTCCTGAGACCTAGTTTATGATTATTATTGGGCCAAAGGCTGAGTTGATATTGTGCCCAAGGCCGAGTTTGTTTAGTGATCACTGGACCTAGGTTATAATCCTTGTTAAGAGTATGATGCATCTCCCCAACGTGAGGTCTTTTCCTTAGGAGGACAAAACGTTGGACTCCATGTAGCTCTCATGGATTGTCTAGGTTAAGAGAAACTCCCTAAACTAAAGTATTTTCCATTGAGATAAGATATTTTCCTTTAAAACTAAAATACTTTCCCTTGATATGAGTATTTTTCCCTAAAGCTTGAAATGAGATATTTTTCTAACGTGAATGAAATGCCTTCAAGTATGTTCCAAAGTTATATGATTTTGAATTCCTAGTACTTGAGTTCAAAAGAGTTATGAGTTCTTGAGCATTAATGAAGATTTACTCTCCATGAGACATATGAATGAGTTGAAAGTATTGTTTAAAGTTTTCTTTAGCCTATGGGTAATTAGAATAAGAGAAGATTACTGATTTCAAAGTTAAACTATGATGACTCACGAGATTTGTGTTACATGCTCCATTATACATGATTCATGAGCTTTACATTTTATACTTATTCAAGCCATGTGAGTCATTACTTATTGCATGCATGATTTGATTAAAGAGTATTGATGTTGTTTTATATAAATACATGCACCCCCACATACTCAGTACATTCCTAAGTGCTGATCCACATATACGTCTATGTGCTACATTGTCTTATAATATATGTTCAGGTGCTCAGTCCCAACCTCGTCAGTGACTTTCGAGTACCTCTGTCTACATCCCTACAGTGATGATTCCTCATGGTTCGAGGACCTATCATCAGACATTTCAGCATTTGAAAGACTATGTTAATACTTTTAGTTCATTTTGAGTCATTCTGGGACCTGTCCCAATGGCTCTCTAGTTCATGGATTAATAGAGGCTTTGTCAGACTAGTTATCTGATTGTAGTTGTGTTGAGGTTTCCAGTATTGCTTGGTCATTTAGACCGATCATTTTCTCCATATTTCCTTTCATATGATATGACTATGCTAGTGTTTGAATTATTTCATCTTGAAATGAGTGTTATTAGTAGAAATAGGTTCAAAGGGTTAGCTTGGCGCTATTTGTAGCCATAAGAACCGTGTGACATCCCGGGAGGTGATTTTGGGTCATTACAAACTTGGTATCAGAGCCTAAGGTTTTAAGGAGTCTTAGGGAATCTGACAAGCCGCGTTGAGTAGAGTCTTAATCATCGGTGTGTAGCGCGCTACATCTATGAGCAAGTGGCTATGAGACATTTTAGGAAAAAGTTGTTTCTTCTTTCAGATTCTATCATGCCTACAGCTGTCCCTCTCATCTAATAATTTATGCTCTTTTATTTTTAGAAAATGCCTCTCCGAAGAACGAATGTCCGCGGAAATAATTATGAGCAACCCCCTCCTGTTGATCCTTTGACTGAGACGGTATCTCATGCTGAGTTTCGGGCGGCCTTTCAGGCGTTAGCCTAAGCAGTCACCGTCAATGTACGGTCCAATAACTGGTCTGTAGTTTTTAATCAGTAGGAAGGTGATATAGTTACGGCTTGTATTCGTGATTTCATGCGGATGAATTTGGCAGAATTTTATGGGTCTAAGAAAGATGATGACCCACAGTTATACCTTGAGGAGGTGAGAAAGATCATGTAGGTGATGGATATTTCTAAGGAAGAAAGTGTTGAGTTAACGTCTTACAGGTTGAAGGACATAGCTTATGACTGGGTTGTATGGTGGAGGAAGGGTAGAGGCGAGAATGCCGCTTTTATGACTTGGAAGGTGTTCCAAGATGTATTTTTGGACAAGTTCTTTCCGCTTGAGATGAGAGAGGCAAATATTGAGGAGTTTATGAACTTGAGGCAGGGCTCCATGACTGTTAAGGAGTAGTTCTTGAAGTTCAATCAGTTGGCCAAGTATGCTCCTGATTTGATTTCTAACACTCGGGATTGTATAAGCAAGTTTGTGACAGGTGTTTCTGGTTTGGTACTGAAGAAGTGTGGGACTGCGATGCTACATAGGGAAATGGATCTGTCTAGGTTGATGATGCATGCCCAGTTAATAGAGGCGGATAAGATTAGAGAGAGATAGAGTGAGAGTAATAAGAGATCTAGATCTGAGCAACATGAGTTTAGCTAGCCTAGTTTCCATGGAGGGAACCACTCTTAGTTTTTGAGACGTCCATCTATGCCAACACCTTCATCAGCTAGTGCTCCTATACTTAGAGGCATGTAGGAGCAAAGAGGTAGGTCTTTTATGTCTAGGTCGTAGAACAGTATTGGTAACAGACCCCATTATCCTCTTTGTGCTAAATGTGGTAGGGATCATCCCAGTGAGTGTTTTGTAGATCTGAGGGGTTGTTTTGGTTGTGGCAAGCAGTGCCACAGACTTAGAGATTGTCCTCATGTTAGATAAGGGAACAAAGATACCCGACCTCAGGCACAGGCTACTAGTGCACCAGCTCTTGTACCCCATCCCGTACCTACTCAGGGAGCTTCATCTAGCACTGCTGGCGTTTAGTACCAGAATAGATTCTATGCCTTACCATTCCATCAGGAGAAGGAAGACTCTCCCGATGTTGTTACTGGTATGCTCTGCGTCTTTTGTTTTGATGTTTATGTGTTGTTGGACCCCGGGTCAAGTCTCTCTTATGTGACCCCACTTATAGCTGTAAATTTCAAAATAAGTTCCAAAAAGAGTTCTGAGCCCTTCCTAGTTTCTACACCAGTAGGGGAGTCAGTTGTTGCTAAACAAGTGTATAGAGATTGTCCTGTTACTGTTCTTCATAGAGTCATACTTGGGGATTTGATAGAGTTAGACATGGTGGATTTTGACCTTATTCTGGGTATGGATTGGCTTCATTCTTGTTATGCATTATAGATTGTCGTACCCATGTGGTCAAGTTTCAGTTTCCTGATGAACCAGTGTTTGAGTGGTCTAGGAGTTTGGCATCTCCCAAGAGTCATTTTATCTCCTATCTCAAAGACAGAAAGCTAATATCTAAGGGTTGCACCTATCACTTAGTTAGAGTCAAAGACACTAAGTCCGAGGCTCCAACTATTAAGTCAGTTGAAATTGTTAATGAGTTTCCAGATGTTTTTCTGGAAGATTTCCCAGGGGTACCTCCTGATAGAGAGATAGAATTTGGGATTGACCTTCTTCCCGATACTCGGCCTATTTCTATTCCGCCATACCATATGGAACCTGCAGAGCTTAAGGAGTTGAAAGAGCAACTCAAAGATCTTTTAGACAAAGGTTTCATTAGGCCCAGTATTTCTCTTTAGGGCGCACCTGTCTTATTCGTGAAGAAAGATGGTTCTTTGCGTATGTGCATTGACTATCGTTAGCTTAACAAGCTCACTGTAAAGAACAAGTATCCTCTTTCGAGAATTGATGACCTGTTTGATCAGTTGCAAGGTGCAAGTTATTTCTCCAAGATAGACCTTAGATTCGGCTATCACCAGCTTAAAGTCAGGGAATGTGATATTCCAAAGACAACTTTTCGAACCCGCTATGGTCACTTGGAGTTTCTAGTCATGTCTTTTGGGCTAACCAATGCCCCAGCAGCCTTCATGGACCTCGTGAACTGATTATTCAACCAATATCTTGATATGTCTGTCATTATTTTCATAGATGACATCCTTGTGTACTCCCGTAATGAGAATAACCATGCGAATCACCTTAGAGTTGTCTTGCAAACTCTTAGAGACCAACAGTTGTTCGCTAAATTTAGTAAGTGTGAATTTTGGCTAAGGTCTGTAGCCTTTCTGGGTCATGTTGTTTCAGCCAAAGGTATTAGAGTTGATCCCCAAAATACAAAAGCTATAAGATATTATCCTAGACCTATATCTCCATCTGACATTAGAAGTTTCTTGGGTCTAGTGGGCTACTACCATCGTTTTGTTGAAGGTTTCTCTTCTATTGCATCTTCCCTGACCCGGTTGATCCAAAAGAAAGTTAAGTTCCAGTGGTCAGATTCCTGTGAGAAGAGTTTTTAGGAGTTGAAGACTCGACTTACTTCAGCCCCTGTGTTGATTTTACCTGATGGTACAAATGGTTTTATGGTGTATTGTGATGCCTCTAGAATTGGTTTGAGTTGTGTGTTGATGCAAAGAGGTAAGGTTATAGCCTATTCCTCTAGGCATTTGATGTCGCATGAGAAGAATTACCCAACCTATGATCTTGAGTTAGCTGCTGTGGTCTTTGCTTTGAAAATCTGGAGACACTATCTTTATGGTGTCCATGTTGATGTGTTTACTGATCATAAGAGCCTGCAATATGTGTTTACTCAGAGAGAGTTGAATGTTAGGCAGATGAGGTGGTTGGAGTTATTGAAAGACTATGATATGAGTATGCTGTATCACCCGGGCAAGGCCAATATAGTGGCAGATGCCCTTAGCAGGTTATTTATGGGTAGTGTTTCCTATGCAGAGGAAGGTAAGAAAGAGTTAGCTCGTGATGTGCATTATTTGGCTAGATTGGGTGTTAGGTTGCTTGATTCAGCTGAGGGAAGTACTTTGGTGCATAGTAGTTTAGAATCCTCTTTAGTTTCGGAAGTGAAGGAGAAACAAGATAAGGATCCTAGTTTGGTCAGACTGAAGGAGACAGTTAAGGACCAAAAGGTAGTGGTTTTCTCCCAAGAGGGAGATGGTATGTTGAGATTGCAAGGTAGATTTTGTGTTCCGTGTGTTGATGATCTGAGGCAGAGGATTATGGATGAAGTACATGGCGCGCGGTATTCTATTCGTTCCGATACTACCATGATGTACCACGACTTGCGGGAAATCTATTGGTGGAATGGTATGAAGAAGGATATAACCGAATTCATAGCAAAGTGTGCAACATGCCAACAGGTTAAGGTTGAGCACCAAATACCTGGTGGTGTGATGCAAGAGTTTGGTATACCCACTTGGAAGAAGGAGGTAGTGAATATGGACTTTGTGACCGGGTTGCCTCTTTCGCGTCGTCATCATGATCGATTTGGGTTGTTGTGGATAAGCTGACTAAGTCTAAGCATTTCTTGCCCATGCATACATCTTATACAACTGAGGATTATGCTAGATTGTATATTCGGGAGTTAGTCAGGCTACATGAAGTTCCCTCATCCATTATTTCAGATAGGGGCACTCAATTTACTTTGCAGTTTTGGAGGGCGTTTCAGCAGGGTCTTGGTACCCAAGTTCTTTTGAGTTCCATTTTTCACCCATAGACAGATGGTCAGGCTGAGAGGACCATTCAGACCCTAAAGGATATGTGTAGGCGCGTGCTCTTGATTTCAAAGGTAGTTGGGATGAGAATTTGCCATTGATAGAGTTTCCTATAACAACAGTTACCATGCTAGCATCGAGATGGCACCATTTGAGGCCTTGTATGGTAGGAGATGTAAATCATTCGTAGGTTGGTTTGAAGTGGGAGAAGCTACTGTGATTGGGCCTGATGCAGTATTTGAAGCAATAGAGAAACTTAAGTTGAGTAGAGAGAGGTTGAAGACCTCACAGAGTCATCAAAAGTCTTATGCCAATGTGAGGAGAAGTGATCTTGAGTTTAAAGTGAGTGATTTGGTATACTTGAAGATTTCACCCATGAAAGGGGTGAAGAGGTTTGGTAAAAAGGGAAAGCTTAGTCCCTATATGTTGGCCCGTTTAAAGTTTTGAGCCATGTGGGTAAAGTAGCCTATGAGGTTGAGTTACCTGCAGAGTTGTCAGCTGTTCATCCTATTTTTCATGTCTCCATGCTTAAAAAGCATATTGGCAATTCCGCTGTAGTAGATCCCTCAGAGAGTGCTGCTATTCAGAATGGTCTTTCCTTTGATGAGATTTCTGTTGAGATCCTAGATTTTCAGATCCGTAGACTAACGAATAATGAAGTTCCCTTGGTCAAAGTTTTGTGGTGGAACCAGTCTGTTGAGGGAGCTACTAGGGAGGCAGAAGCAGACATGTGAGTCAAGTACCCACACCTCTTATCCACGAGTTCAGGTCAATCTGAAGGTATTATTCTTTATTAATTCAGCCCTTCTAATCTAAAGTGTAGCTATGTATCTATTCTTGCATGAGTTTTTGTAATTTCTAAGGTATTCAAGATTTTAGAGAGATTCAACTATATTTACTCTATTTTTTCCCTATGTTCCTAGTCTAACTAGAGACATTCAAGGATGAATGTTTCCAAAGGGGAGATATTATAAAACCCCGCAAAGTTCCCTCGTAGTCTGAGCCTTAGAGCGTGTTAAGTGAAGTGTAATTCTGACCCTAAAAGATTGAGAAGTGACTTCCCAAGTGATTGGTGTTTAAACCATATAGAAATTTATTAAATTTGACTTTTTGTCATGTAGAGAATTGAATTAGCTTTCCAACAATACCAATTTTATCCAAATTCGGTATCGGGGTGAGAAGTTATGATCATTTTACTGAGAGTTGTCAAAACCTCCCAGGTGCGACGAATGATCCGACAGACCGTTAAGGCTGCGATGGACCGTCGCCACTAAGGCAGTGTGGTCTCATCCTGGCCATCGTGCGACAGATGATCCGTCGGACCGTCAAACCTGTGATGGACCGTCGATCCGACCGTCGCATCGAGACAGTGTATCCCTTTTTGGTCATCGTGCGATGGACGACCCGACGGACTTGCGATGGACCATTGCTCTGAACGTTGCAGACCCTGTTTAGTATTTTTAAGTCCTTTTTAAAAAGGGCTTTTGGGTCTTTTCCCTTTTAATCCTCAGATATATTCCAAACAAACATGATAGCCTCATTATCTCCAAAAATATTCAAAGGTTAGGGTTTCTCCCTCAAGAGAAAATCTAAAACCCTTCTCCAAGAAATCTAAGAAATCTCCATAGATTCAACAAATTGAGTTTAGATTTAAGTTCCCCAAGTTCAAGGGTTGCAAGAACCCTCTCTCAAGAGTAAGAAGAAGACTTTAAAGCAAGCTTGTTCATCCAATGTCATAATCTAAGGTTTGTGGGGTTTTGAACAAGGGTAATCCTTTCATTCTTGTGCCCAAAGGCTTATTTAAACTATGATTTTCTGCATTCTATGATATTTTACATGAATTTGAATTGGGATTTTTCACCCATTCTTAGTGGTTGCAAGCTTTTGATGTTTCCCTTGAATTGAGAGTCTAATGGCATGATTTTTACATGTTTTCTTGAGAAATTGCAGCTGGGTCTATACCCCATGATTTTAATCCATGAGAACCTAATAGTTGAAATGTTTGAGATATTGAAGTGTATGAGTATGCTGAGATTTTGAGACAAATTGATGAAATTTCCAGATTTCTACATGAGTTATGAATCTATATGCTATCTATTATGCTTTTGATAAGTTTTAACTTGAGATTGAATTATGGGTTATTAAGCCCTACTTGAGACTTGAGATTTTATGAACTCTTGTGCTATAAGCACCAATGATTTGAGTATTCTAAGATTATTGAGAAATGTTTTGACTGAATGGTCATTGAGTTTTGAAATCCACTCTACTACATGAGATTACCGATTTGATTATTGGGTTCGTGGTGAACCATGAGATTATTTCTAAAAGTGGATTTTTATGAGATGAGCGCAGATAATCTAAAGGGAGTAGTATTTAGCACCGAGCGGGTAAGTTACTATGATTTCTTACCCCAAAGCTACGTGCCACCGTAGGTTGGGCCTAAGGTCGAGTTTATGATTATTATTGGGCCTGAGGCCGAGTATATATTGGGCCCAAGTTCGAGTTTGTTTAGTGATCACTGGACCTAGGTTATACTCCTTGGCAAGAGTATTACACCTCTCCCCAACATGAGGTCTCTTCCTTAGGAGGACAAAATGTTGGACTCCATGTAGCTCGCATGGTTTATGTCGGTTAAGAGAAACTCCCTAAACTAAAGTATTTTCCATTGAGATAAGATATTTTCCTTTAAAACTAAAATACTTTCCCTTGATATGAGTATTTTTCCCTAAAGCTTGAATTGAGATATTTTCCTAACTTGAATGAAATGCCTTCAAGTATGTTCCAAAGTTATATGATTTTGAATTCTAAGTACTTGAGTTCAAAAGAGTTATGAGTTCTTGAGCATTAAAGAAGATTTACTCTCCACGAGACATATGAATGAGTTGAAAGTATTGTTTAAAGTTTTCTTTAGCCTATGGGTAATGAGAATAAGAGAAGATTACCGATTTCAAAGTTAAACTATGATGACTCACGAGATTTGTGTTACATGCTCCATTCTACATGATTCATAAGCTTTACATTTTATACTTATTCAAGCGATGTGCGTCATTTCTTATTGCATGCATGATTTGATTAAAAAGTATTGATGTTGTTTTATATAACTGTATGCACACCCATATACTCAGTACATTCCTAAGTGCTGATCCATATATACGTCTACGTGTTATATTGTCCTATAATGTAGGTTCAGGTGCTCAATCCCAGCCTCGTCAGTGACTTTCGAGTACCTCTGTCTACATCCCTACAGTGGTGAGTCCTCATGGTTCGAGGACATATCGTTAGACATTTCAGTATTTGAGAAACTATGTTATTTCTTTCAGTTCATTTTGAGTCAGTTGGGGACCTGTCCCAATGGCTCTCTAGTTCATGGATTAGTAGAGGCTTTGTTAGACTAGTTATCAGATTGTGGTTGTGTTGAGGTTTTTGGTATTGCTTGGTTGTTTGGACCAAGCATTTTCTCCGTATTTCCTTTTATATGATATGACTATGCTAGTGTTTGAATTATTTTATCTTGAAATGAGTGTTATTAATAGAAACAGGCTCAAAGGGTTAGCTTGGGATTACTTGTTGCCTAAAGTACTGTGTGACATCCCAGGAGGTGATTTCGAGTTGTTACAGGGTATTTATAGTATCTTAGAAATTCTCAGAAATGCTAATAAAATGGGAAAGGTAAAGTTATGTCGGCATATGGTATGACTCACTCATCCACTCGTATTCTTATCATATGAGTCGTACCATGCCTCCCATATCCATTCCAGTGTCTGATCTCCCAAGGCTTCAACTTTCTGTTCTTCTTATGACTTTTTCTCAGAAGTCGTACCTTTACCATACGACTCATGGCCTTTACTCGTATCCACCTAGTACTTCTATCTTTCCAAGATTTAAACACTGACATGCTTAAGGTTTCCCTATACGAGTCATACTCAAACTTTTGACTTGTATACTTCTGAGACATTAACTTTGGATGGTAGCTTTAGATTCTGTTATGCTTACGATTCCTTTCCATGACCCATGACTTCAATTTACAACTCAGATGCTCTAGTCATATCTTCTCCATACTTAGATTCTGAGTTTGGCTTTGGGTTTTGTTGTCCTTATGAGTCATTCTACGAGTCATATGGTGTGTTGACGACTCGTGAGATAACTCGTATCTTGATCATACTTTATCTTTCTAGGTATTTTTCTTCCATTTTCATCCCAACAATATTGTAGACCTATTTCACCTGCAACAAACACCAAAGTGCATCATAGCTACCAAAACAACTGATGTCCAAGCATAAATTTAAGGTTTTAAGCATTAAGAGTGCTATTTTTCCATGACACATTAGATAACAAGGGACCAGGTCCCTGGATCTTCATGAATTTTGTACAACTGTCACTATCCTGCGCTGTTTTATCTTTTAGTGTAAAAAACTACACAGCTGAGCTTGTACCTATCAGGACACCTGGACCAATCAGATTTCTAACCTAATCATTATTCCACTATAAAAGGAAAATAATTCTTCTCAATTGAGTAGTTTTTCAATATGATTATTCAAGTGAAAATTGTAAAAACTCAATTGGGTAACATTGCTCAAGTTCATAGTTTCTGTGTGTGCTGAAATATTGAAATATTCTTATGTCATATTTGAGTCTGTAATCAAATTACTCATATTGTAAGAGTAATTCCCTTTTTCTTTTGTTCTTGAGAGTGCTTAGGTAGAGTTACCTAAGTTTAATATTGGCTAGAATGAATCAATATTAAGGTGAGTCTTGGTAGAGTTGACAAGGTTGGCTTGTAGTAGATATATTACAAGTTGGTGGAGCTTAGAGTTAGGTTCAAATTGAGTTTGTAATTAAGAGGTTGATTATAGTGGATTCTTGAGTGCTTGTGATGGAATGACGTGGTGTTTCCTCCCTTGAGCAAGGAGGTTTCCACGTTAAATTGTTGTGTTCTTTATATTTCCTGCAAAATATTGTTTACTTGCTGCTTTACTGTTTGATTGCTTATGACTAACTTTAAGGTACCTGGTCTCTCCTAGTATGGTTCCATCTTCCATGTTTCAACAATTAGAGCCCCATTAGCAAATTAATACGTGCTTGCAAGCTACAGTTGGTATAACGATACCACTTGATAATGAATTAATGAATGTCTTCCTATTTAATGATTGGTAATATGTGAAAAGTGTTTTAATTAGGCTTTAATGAGGATTGTGTAGTTGTGCCGTGAAAGTGGAGGTCTCGAGGGGCCAGTACTGGAAATCACAATTGCCGTCATGGGGTCTAAATATCGGGTGGTTCAAGTCCCCCATGTTATATGGCTGAGTGCTTAAGTCACTCTTGATGTATGCCGAGAGGTTTGAGTCCTCCATAATACATATGCATATGTGATTATTCTCTGATTCATGCAGCCATACGCACTGAGGTCCTTTCAGCTAGGGGAGAGCTTGACCTATTTAACAATGGGTGCCTTATTATGACAGTTATGCTATACAATCTAGGTTAATGATTTTGAAGTGCATGATAAGCCTTGTACCTTATCCCTACATTTGATATATATATATATATATATGTATGTATATGCATGTGAGCATGGGCTTTGGATTATTGATAAATTTTGAACTGTTGATCAGGGCATTATTTTACTCCTCACCCCTAAGTTACATGCTAGTGATCAACCTACTAATCATATTCGGATGTTGTATCCCCCCGCAATGATGGGTTCAAAGGCAATCCTACTTTTCCTACGCAGTGTTACGTGGATCGGTTTGGTTTGTCATTCATTTATGATGAAGTGGTGAGCTTTCATTTTCCATAAGACTTAATCATTCCATTGGTTTCTTTCTATGAATTAGAAATAAAGACTACACATTGACATTATCATTTTCATTGTCATTCTTAAAGTTAGGGGCATATCCCAACGTAGGTTGTTTTGATGGTATAGAGGCTTTGTGGTAACTGTGGATGGTTTCGGTTGTTGACTTTCATAGACTTTTGAGTCACTATTTACTTTATCTTATTATATGTTTGGAACTTATCCGCTGTCGTGTGTTTGTGTGCATTCTTTATGGTTAGGCAAAAGAGGTGGTCCCCGATCCTTGGCGGACTTGGGATGCCCATCACGGCCAAGCCCTAGTACAGGTCGTGACAGTTGTACTCTTGAAAACTAGTAAGCAGGCACTGTAGACCTTAGTATATTGATATTCAGTATTTTGGAACTAATATTTTTAAATTCGTACTCTATTAAAAATATAAAAATTATCCTGAATGATTGTACTCTTCAAAAATGGATGATTATGAACACCAAATGACTCATCATTCTATAAATTATTAGTTTAGTATTAATTCCTTCAGTTCCACAAATTTTAGAATGCTTTTAAACAAAACATTTACATTCAACCTCAAAAATCAATATTATTGAGCTATTCAGTATGTCAATTTATTTTAGTTGGGAGTAGTGCTTAGCACCGAGGAAATGCAGGAGCGAAGGTGCAATTATTAGTTAGGCTATGATTTCAGTAGAAGTCCCTAAGTCCCAGAACAACATTACCATTGAAGGTTTTAAAGGGACACTCACTATATTAAGCTGACACCTTAGTCATTTTTTGGACATCAGTTAGAGGATCCACGACAATCAATCTTTATATTTTTGGCAAGGTACAGAGTACCCTATCAGCTAGGGTTATAGTTTAGACCCCAGTCGGCTAATAGTATCTCCCACAGTTTACACTCAACTATTGCATGACCTCTGATTCAGTGTATTTAATACAATATTTATCAGTTATATGCTATTTTACTTTGGTCATTGCATTAACTCATATTAATCAATTCTATGTTTAGTTTAGTCTCTTATGTTCATAATGCTCAACTTTATGTATTATAGTGCATATCTCACATACTTAGTACATTTAAATTACTATCCACATACTTTTTTTGTGCTATATTGTGTTATATAGGTTCAGATGCTCAACATCCAATTATGGTTAGCAAGATCCTATACTCATCTCAATAGTAGAGTGTAATGAGTCCTCATCTTTTGAGGCTGAGACTTATGATTATTTCTTTATTTTAGTTATTTCAGCTTACAGATAGTTAGAGTTAGTTGGTGTTTCACCCAACAATCCATCAATATTAGAGACTTTCAGACAGACAATTAGATTTTCACTTTATGGTTATGTATAATTCCCATACTGACTTTAGTATTAGGTTTCATTTTAATTATTATTATACCATTCATAGTTTAGCTTCTGCTAAGTTTATTTCAGTAATATCCAGTCCTTCTAGTATCATACCAGGACATGGATTATCTTGGAGTCACTTGTGGCTTTAAGAACTGTGTTGTGACTAGGGTAGTCTTGACTCATGATAGAAGGTGTCTCAAATATCCATCGGGATGGATTAGTTGTAGCCTGAGATCCACCCCTAGTGGGTGTTGCTCTCTATCTCTTTTTCCCCTACCTCATCCTCTTTCTCTGACGGTGGGTTCTACAACTAGAACTACTAGTACGGGAGCTGCTATTCTAGCTCCATTGGCTTTTGTATTCACTATCTATGAAAAATATAGTGAATAGATTAGGTACCAATTTGGATCGCCAAATACGAATTGGAATCAAGTTATAGCATGAAATAAGAAAGAAAGTGATATTTTTCTAAAGTTCTATAGCCTCTTAAATAAAAATACTGACGTCTTTGTACCATTTTGAAAGACTCTACTGGACTCATTTTTGTACAACAAGATTATCAAATCTAGGGCTCTGATACTAACATTTTCATGACTAAACCCATAGAGTAGTACCCACAGAATCCCTCTGGTGGGAGAACTATCTTGCCCCAATTACCCAACTCATCAATGCTTAACAAAATTTTAAAAGAAAGAGCAATTCCATTACCAACCAATAATTCAAATAATTCTAATAGTAAATAATGTGTGAAACCAAAAGTCTAAAATATCCACCCAAAATTGAAAGTCATTGTACCAAAATATCTAACAATGATGAACTACACATACAACCCAAAAAACTAAAATAATAAAAATATTTGTGACTGAGACAAATAGACAAGAGCAATAAGTGCGAGGACTCATGGTTGCCAGCATGATGTAGCTCACCCTTGAATCAAAGTAATCACTTGCTAAAGTTGAGGTCTGATTGAAGTCATTAGAATATGCTCTGCACTCAACAAAAGAAGAATACAGGTAGTATTAGTACAGAACAACTATATATTGGTAGGGCAATCGATCAACTAAAAATAATAAATATGAACACGTAACCAACACTTTGTCAATAAGTGTAACCATTTAACACTTAGCATATATACCTTCACTTATCCTTTTCTTGACAATAACCAAGCAGATCAGACAAACATAAGACAAGTACAAATATTCCATCAAGTCAACACCAAGACTACTAATAGTTACTCGACCTCGCCAAAATTAACTTATTATTTGGACTTCAACAAAATAATTAGACAATTCAAATACTTCAATAGCTCGAACCACTCAAGGATCTAATTAACAACCATATTATCAATTGGTTCACTCAAGAAACCCAAAATAACAACAACAATATAACTTAATCCACTTATGGAACTGACAAACTCACCAATACCTCATAGAAACATGCTATGGGTCTTACAAATGTCTACTAGCCGTGACTTACAGAGGACGAGCTCCATCCATGTACCAAAATTTTGAATCCTTGGGAGTTTCACCACACAGTCAAAGTCATTCATAGGCAATCAAATAATAGAGTGCAGGAATACTAAAGGCAGTACAGGAAAGAAACAACACACAAGATTTAACGTGGAAACCTCCTTTCTCAAGGGAGAATAAACCATGGTTTTCCTTCAAAAGAACCAATGAAATCCACTATAATCAAACCTCTTGATTACAAACTCAATTTTAGCCTAACTCTAGGCTCCTTTCACTTGTAATACCTCAACTACATGCTCAACTTGGCAATTCTGCCGAGGACCCACTACACTGATTAACTCTAATCATTATCAAACTTAGGCAACTATACCTAAGCACTCTCCAGCAACTACAAAGCAAGACATTACTCTTATATCATGAGTAATTCTTTTACAAATTAGCACTCAAGAATACGCACTTACTCTATAAGCATACTATAAAGATAAGAACATGAGCAATGATTGAGCAGTCTTGAAATAGAGTTTTTATTGCCTCTCTATTCACTCTGTAGATTTGTACAAAAACTATTTGATGAAGAAGCCTTTTTTTCTTTTTATATCTGGGTGATGATTAGGGCTAAGATCTCATTGTACCAGGTGTCCTATTCATTACAAGAAGCTCCTGCAAGTTTGTTACACAAAAGGACAAAATTGTGCAGACACGCGTGCTAGATGTACTGTACCATGCACATCCAGGGACTTGGTCCCTTGAAGTCAGCTGCTCATCATAGAAACTACATATAACAATTTTCCCTTTTTTGATGATGACAAATCAATCATACATAGTTGAGCACATCCATCATATTAAATCAGTGTGATTACCACTTTGAAGATAATGTTCCCCCTATCATCATGCTTCCACCATCATGGAACCCAGGGACCTGGTCCCTGGTTGTTACTTACAACAAAAACTCAGATTTCTTCCCCCTTTCATCATACACCTTTATTTAGTGCATACTTCCCCTTGTCAACATGTTTTTCTTTATTCATCTATTCAATACATCACTTACTTTCCCTTATCAGCATGCCATTTAAATATACATCTTAATTCACCTAGTACTTGGTCCCCCACTATATCTACTATATGTAGTCAGTATTCCCTCTTTTGGCATCATTGAAAAGTGAGAATAGTAAACCAAGAGTAAATTAAGAACAAATTAGTTAACTCATGGCCACTGGGGCAATACTAACATGAAGAGCAACTTTGCAAGTTAAAGATAACAAATGTAACATTCAAAGCAAAGATCCATTCATAAGTAGAGGATAATTATCATTGTAGTGCATAAATTAAATATTCTTAGGGAAAAAGACACAGAAATCAGGAAGAATTAACAAGTGAAGACTGTGAAAAAGATTTTGAAGAAGTAGGTCAAGTTGTTGTTGCGATGCCTTAACTCTGCATTTAGGCTAAGGACCTCATCAGTTAAGATTGACACCCTCTTCGTCAGTTCAACATTCTCATTTCTAAGCATTTTAGTGTCACATGGGCTTCTTTTGGAGAGATGCTAAATTGTTACCTAAAGCTTGCTGATTTCTTCATCCTTGGTAGCTGAATTGATCTTCAGTTCCTCTATTTCCTTGCTGAGCTTTATTTGATAAATGCTACCTGATTTGACACACTCAATTTTGACTAGTGTTTTCATGCCAAGCATTTGAACCACAAATTCTTGGGTTCTAAAATCACATAAAATGCCATAATGATCAAGTATTTTTTTTAACCAATATCCATAAGGCATGTCATGCTTACCATTTTCCAAAGAACCACTTTGTGAATGTGTTCTGTCATTAATGCAAGTAGATTAATGAACTCAAAGAAACTAAGGCATTCCATCACATATAAGTCAGTGGCTGAGGAAATATTTTTATTTTGTGACCTAGGCAGAATTACCTTGTTCACAAAGTAAAAAATTAATTGAAACTCACTCATGAATGAGTTCCTATTCATTGCAGCCACAGATTTCCCATTTACTTTGGATGCATTTTCTAAGAATTCTATTGAAGGCAACTTCTTGGAGATAGTTCTCACCCCATATATAGGAACTTCTAAAATTCTCCCAGTGATTTCTCATTCAGCTTTATTTCCTTTTCTTGGACCTATGAAGTTAGATTCATCCCATCTTTTGAGAATTCCAAAGTGAAATAAAATTCCCTGACTATGTCATTAAAAATAGTAGGAATAGGTCCTTCTATGAGATACATCCAACCTTGATGTTTAAGAAGCTCAACTAATTCCACCATACCAGGTTCTGTTAGCATATTTGAATAAAAAATACTTCCAGTTAATACCTTTTGTTTCTTTAAAAACTTGTTTCTAACTTCCTGCAATACAACCTTACTTTTCTCCCCATTCTTTCTTCTAGTATAAGTGATCACAAATTATCTTTTAGCTACATTTCTCTTCTTGGGAATAGGTACATTAAGAGTCAGTTGCTTCTTAGTAAAACTTCCAAACTATTTTCCAAAAATTCTCTGTGTTTTACTGACATTGATTTTCTTATGCTCAACTATGTTCTTTCCTGGGTTATTTGACAATAATATGAGTTTTTCAGTAACCCAAGTTTCATCCATCACAACATCATCAAAATAGTTTTTAGGATTCAAGGATGATTCTTCATCAATAGGTTGAATGGTGAAGGAGTTAAGCTTTGGAATAGTTGGAGAAAAAGGATATTTTCAGGAAAGTTTGGGAAGGGGTTTTTCAAAATGCTAAGCTCAGGATCCTTTAAAAGACATGAAAATAGGAGAGCTGCAATCATCAGAAAGTTCTTTTTTCTTAGAAAGTCTATTTGGTAGTTGGATTTTCCTTTTTGATATGAGAAGGAGTGGGTACAACATGATTTAAGGGAACAATAAGTACAAGGAAGGGTTTTCTAGGGGAACAAGATCTAATCAATTTAAGATTTTTAGGTGACTCACCTTCCATTTTAGAATAGGACAACTTTTTCAAACACAAGGACGAGGAGGACGCGGCGTTTTCTTGACAGAATAAACAAAATTTGCACATACATGATACTAACCTGAGAGATAGGACTAAGTACCTCTCTAGTTTATTGGAATCTTCAACTTTGTGCTTATCACATCTGTCCACCTCTAAAGTTGTTACCATAGGTGTATACCTGTAAAGGTATGATATCGAGTTAGACCAATATTTACCTAATTTACCAAGGATACCTGCCTTCCGAACATAGCTATATTTTGGAAGGAAAGCTGATCCATCTAGTAAGTTAGGTTGATTTGATCAATCCCAGCTACAACTTATTAGATTTATTACACCACTTCATACCTAGATTAGTTTTGGAAATAGATTTGAAAAGTAGGTCCTAGATTTGACATTCTAAATTAACATCATTCTCATCTGTACCTTTCAGCCTTTTACCATAATCAATGTAAATGAATTCTTTATTTTTTGAGACTTTACTACCACTAGGGATCAATAGACTTTCTGACTAATCAGGAGCTCTATGAATTTCTTACCTTGAGAATTTTGAGATCTCTTTTGCCAGGGACCAGATCCTTTGAAATCAACCATTTTAAAATGAGACACTTCCACTTCAAGTGTCCTGAGAAAGAAAAGACAGTTAGAATTTCCAGAGTTAAACTTTGAGCACTTATTAATGAACTATTTTTGACTGCAATCCCCTTTCTCATACCTGGAACCATGATCACAAGTTGAATTTGGGAACCCACTTTAGTTTGAGTTCCTAGTAGGAGGACAATGGTGTAATCAAATCCCTTTTTTCGCATCTAGGTAGAGAGTTTATTTTATAAATTTTTTCGAGGCTTAAAACTGATAGAATATGCATTCCCTTGCTGAATATATCTGGAACTATTTATTCTAGTTCTAATCCAGCTCTAAAACTTTTCCTTTATTTGCCCATTTTTTTCCATAATGAGCACATAGAGACTTGTAGACCTTGTTCTTAGCATCATGATCAACCTTCACTTGAGACCCACAAAGTTGGGTACCTTCTTGATAACTAAGACCCTTCCTATTATTATTACCTTAACTAGTTAAGTTAAAAAGAATCTGAGAGATTGTAGTCTATTGTAGGGATTTTTTAAGTTCTTCCCTCAGATAGAGAAGGTCCTCTCCAACTCCCTATTCTTCTGAAGTTCAGACATAAGATGCTTTTGGGAATCCTCCAATTTTCCTCAAGCTCAACCTAAAACTTTGATGCTTCTTTCTTCCCTTTACTTTTAGAAGCATCTACGTTCAGATTTTCAAATTTGAGCTAAGCAATCCGCTGCTCTCTTTCAGATATCTAGAGAGTCAAAGATATCAGTTCCATCTCCTGATCATCTATCTTTCCTTCATGAGCATTATTTTTCTCTTTATCACCAATACTATTTACTTTCTCAGTTGATAACAAAACTCAAATTTTTAGATTTCAGCTTTACAACAAGTTCCTCAGTTTCAGATATCTGGAGGGTTAGATCTATCAACTAAATCTCTTGACTTTCTACCTTTTCTTCTACAATATTTTTTTCATTAGTTATATCACATATGGAATCAATGAACACATTGGCAAGCCTTTTTATTTTTCAAGCAGAATAATTATCTAAGATTTCTTTAATTTTCAAAAAGTGTTACCTCATTTTCTTTTTTATCTTCAGGGTTTGCCATAAACGTAAATAAGGAATCAAAGGTCACTTTCTCATCCTCCACTTCTAGCATTGAAATATCTTCCTGCTTTCTATTTTTCTTAGATTCACTAGAGGAATCTCCCCACATTACTAGAGTCTACCTTACTGTATAATTAACTTTATCCAATTTGTTTAATTTTACAGGGACCTGGTCCTATTCTTTCCTTTGTCACTACAAGTCTTGAGATATTCCTCATAGTCAAATATGTGCTTTGGACAATCCTTAATAAAGTTCTCAGGACTTCCATATTTGTGAAAAACCTCCACAGTTCCTCCCTTTTTGTTGCTGCTTCTACTTCTTTGAAACTGAATAATTATCTTAATAGCTTTCATATTTATTTTTTCTAAATTGACAACATCAGTGTATTCTTAATTAGATTCTAATTTTAGTTGAAACACCCAATACCTTGGCCTTGTAATTTTTTTTTGAGTTTTGGACATTCTGTCCATGGTATGACTCAGGGTACTAGTTGTACCCACTGGATACGACTTAGTTACCCCTTTTCATATACTAAGTAGTGTGGTAGGGGTTACACACTATCCTAGATACGAGTTATGCTCCCCATGATCCTACCTTTGGGTATGAGTTGTACTATAGTAAGTCGTATGGAGTCTTAGGTGCTGGCTTGATAAGGTTATCTTGGGTACGGTTCAGGGTACGGTTTAGGGTACCATTCATACCCTTGGGTATGATTTAAGATTAGGTAGTTGTACCTTAAATAGTATGGTGGTCCTTGGTGAGTCCTAGGGTACGGGTTAGGGTACTACTTATTCCCTCGGGTAAGGTTTAGTGAGGGAGTCATACCCTCCTGCGGGGTAATTTCCAGCTTTTAAGATGAGGGATTTATAGAAATTTCCCACCCCAAAACCCTTAATTCCCCTCACTATATAAACAATTTTAGACTCTATTAACATTTATTTGGTGGATCAAATATTCTAAATACACTCTCTAAACTTCTTCAATAAGATTATAGGCTAGGGTTTGAAAAGGGTTCATCTAAAGGCAACAGAGGTGTCAAGTTCTTCCATGAATCTTTTGGTAAAAGGATTGTATCTCTTCCCTCATTATTAGTTATAACTATCATGTGTTATAACAATGATTTTGACTTGTAAATTATGCATTTGAAATCATACGTTGAAGGTTTTCAAGCATAGTGTTGGGTATTGTTTACTTTTGCTTTAACTTGTGTTTTCACATGTTTTTGACGATGGTTTGCATATGTGGGTGCTTTTTAAATGTGTTTTAACAAATTGGTCAAGAGTAACCTTAGATTTGCTGATTCTTACTTTGGATTTAGTCTTGATAAAAGCATGCCTTCAAGCTGTTTGTGAAAATGTCTAAGAGAAATAACTAGTTACTTTTTAAAGGTATATTGAACTATGGTATTGGTATATTGAATGTGAATGAGATATGGAATTAATATAATGAATATAAATTCTTGGTAAATGATTGGTAACGGCCTTGTTTGCCTCGTAATGGATTAATGGATGTCTTCGGTAGTTGGTTGACTAAATAGGTTGAAGCCCTTAAACATAAAATTGAATGGTGTTTTGAACTAAAGTTGAGTATAAGAATATTAATTTAAAGTGAATGATTTGTAATGGTCTTGGGGGTAATAAATGAATTTACATTGTAATATAACTAAGGCATTAGCCTATTAAAATGATTGGTTGCTAAAATGGTTTTATAAAGATCATGGGCCATATATGGTGTTGAATTATAGCCACGATGGCTTGGGTTGGTTGACAGAGAGTCCCTATGTGTTAAATTTGAATGATTATCAATGTCTAGGCAAGGGGTTCGAGTCACTAAACCACTAAGTTGGTTGGTCTTTAATTAGATGATGGGTTTGAGTCCTAAGGTCATATGAATGAATGGATTGATCGATAATGGTTATGGCATGGAGTAAGCTTCCAAGTGGCATTGGTATGACGATTCCAGTGAAGTGCCTATGGTGAGAATTTGACTAAGTGGTTGCACATGTGAAATGATGGTTTTATATTAGGCTTTTAAGCGAGATGTGTAGCAAGATTATGAAGGTAGGGACTGAAGAGGTAACAATGAAAACTGCACTAGCAGGTGTGGGTGTCATGTGACCGGGAGGTTCGAATCCCTCGGATAAGACATGCCACCAAGAGGTTTGAGTCCTCTGAGTGAAATATATGACTGAGAGGTTCGAGTCCCCCGAATGAAACATATGAAAGGGTGGTTCGAGTCCCCCTCATTACATATAGTGTTGCATAAGTTACCTAAAAATGTTGGGTGGTTTGATTCCCCCATAAAAGCATATAAAATTATGGATATTATCCAATTCAAGTGGCTACATGATCGAGGCCCTTCCATCTAGAAGAGAGATGGGCTCATATAGCTCGTGGGTGCCTTGTTCTATGATAGTGATTCTACACAACCCAGGTTAATGATTTCAAATTCATGCTAATCCCATTCCTTGCTCCAACAAGCTACTTATATATATGTGTATATACATGGATAAATATATATGGATTACATTAGTTGTGTGCATTATTTGATTGATTTTGAACTAATGGTACTATTTTATCCTTATTCTTGAGTTACATGCTAGTATTCCAACCATTAACCATCTCCGGATGCTATGTCCCCTAGCGACATAGGGACCAGAGATTTTTTTTTTCCTATGAAGTGACCTGGTATTCAAGCAGTTTGTGTGTTGACATTGAAGTGGTGAGTTACAATAATCCAGTAGGCATGCATTTCATAGTCTTTCTATTCTATGTCATAGAATTTTTTAGAGTTGGTATTTGGCTATTGTCGGGGACATGTCTCGACATATAATAGTCATTGGATTGGTAGAGGCTTTGTGGATTACTGTGGACTTGGGTATGTTGATGTAAATGAAATATTTATACAATATCTAAATTATGAATATTAGTCTTATTTACACTATCTTGATATATGGTTGGAGTTTATCAGATACTTATTGATTGATGTGATGGTTAGGTTGGGTTGGTGGGGAGATCCCCGGTCCTTGTTGGGGTTGAGATGGCCATACGACAAGGCCCAATTTTGGGTTATGTCAAGTTGGTTTCAGAGCCTAGGTTAATGGTTAGCTGGGAGTCTACAAAGCCGTGTAAAGTAGAGTCTTTTTTATGGGTGTGTAGCGCGCCATACTTATAAGAGAGAGGCTATGGTGCATTTAGGAATATTTCTCTTTCTAGTGTATAAATCTCAAGCTATATATTCTAAGGTCTTAGATTTCTCTAATTTCTATTTTCTTGTCTTTCTAATCATGCCTCCAAGAAGATATGATAATCAAGCAAACACCTCAGCCCTAATTGAGGGCCCTATAGATGAAACTCATCCAACTTATGATGTCTAGACCTGGGCTAGAACTGTGATATTTAATCATCCTTATGGAGTCCCTCCTATCCTCACTAACCCTTTTTATGAGAGTGACACTTCTCAGTCATCTTAAGAGGATAATACTGATATTGGGTTCTATCCCTCCGTTGCTCTATTGACTTAGGTTGGTGGTAAGTGGTCCAAGAGGAAGTTTTGGGTGGGTCCTAACTCCTATTCTACGGCTAGTGCTCCTTACTCGAACCCATTAAGGGGAGGACATTTTCAAATTGGTAATCTTTTTAGGGTATAAGGTGCCCAACCTTATCCTAGTGGGGCCCAATCCCTACTCACCTATCTTTTTTATTGGTTTTGCGGTCAGTCATATCGTGGTTGTTGCAAGGAAGGAAAGAATCAGTGTTTCAAATGTGGTCAATGAGGTCACATACAATAGAAGTGTCCCATAATGATTGCTTCTTGGGAAAATAGGGTGCCGTTTGCCACTTCTCTAGCTTTTACACCTAGGGGTACCTCTTCTAGCGCTAATATTGGTTGGGATCGTCTCAATGCTCTTACTCTCTCTCGAGAGCCTAAGGAACCTTCTAATGCTGACTCAGGTATGTCAAAATATGTATGCTTTTCTTGGTATGAGGTTAATCTTGCTTGCATGGGACCCCATCTGTGATTGTGTATTTTGATTTGGTTCCAATTCTTTTTGGAATCCTTTTCTATTTCCACCCCAGTAAGAGACTCTATGGTTGTAAGGAGTCTATAAGGGGTGTTTGTAGCAATAAGTAGTAAAAAAACTCTTATTGATTTGATAAGAGGTGGATATGGTTAATTTTGATTTTATTTTGGGAATGGATTGGTTGCATTCATGCTATGCTTCCTTACATTGTTGGACCCAAAGGTCATTCTTAAAATTCCTTAATAAGCCAGTCATTGTAAAAGAAAGGGGTCCTTTAGCGACTAAGAGGAGGTTCATCTTTTATCTTAGAGCCTGAAAGTTGATCTTTAAAGGGTGGTTGCATCATTTTCTCCGAGTTGAAGACTCTAACTCGGGAGGTTTTTCTCTCGAGTCCATTTCCTTGGTTAATAAATGTCTTGAGGATCCTTGTTGATGACCTTCATAGTATCCCGGTGGGGAGATTGAGTTTGGGATTGGTATTATTTCAAACGCTTGTCCAACTCCTAGTCCTTCTTTATATAATGGTTTCAATTAAGATAGAAGAACTTAAAGAGCAAATAAAATGGTCTCTTAGATGAAAGTTTTATCTGCTCTAGTGTTTCTCTGTGGGGTACCTTATTAGTAGTGTAGGGTGGTTATTAGATGTCAGGTTTGAATCTAGGTGTTGATTTAGGTGAAGAGAGCATGCTAGTTTAGGGGTAGCAATAGGAAAGTTGTGGGGGTAGAACTGGTTGGATGGATGAGGATTAGGTATATGAGGATTAAGTTTCCCTAGTAGTCATCCTGGGTGATACCCTTAGGGCAGAGTGTTCTGCTTATAGGTAAAGTGAATTGAAGGTTGAGGGTTAATCTTAAATTTTCTTCTAGCGGTGGACTTCAAGGGAAAGTTGGGGTACATTTACTTTTATTCTAGTAATTCTCCCCTATCTCAATTAAGAGAGCATACTACTAGTGTTGCATGCTTCCTAATAGCGCTTAGGCCTAAGGTTCACAGCTTGCATTTGTTTTGTTCCCTGGATATAAGTCTTGACCTTACATTCCGTTACCTATGTCATATGCGGTGGTGTGTCTTTCGGTGTCCAGTACCAAGGGCTCCTTCTATGGTGTGTTGTGTCGGGATGAGTTCCATTTATGATGTAGGTGGTTTCTATGAAACACTTTGTACCTATGGTTCCGTGTCTCTTTTTGGGAGTCTTACCTTGGGTAGCATAAATAGTTCCTATGCTTTAGTTCATTAATGACCCTTCTTATGTTAGAGTGGTAGTGGCCTTGAAGATGTGGTGATATTTTGAAATGATAATGAGACTCTGGTGACTACCAAAACCAAGGTTATGAAAAAGGGAAGGGTAAGGTAAGGTTGTGTTCAAGAGAAATGGCTAAGATAGTAGTAGACGGTGAAAACTCTTGGTGGAAGTTGTAGAGGTTGTGGAATTTTTAGAAGGATAGATCATACTACTTGTGTAAGAGAGGTAGGATTGAATGTTGTGATTGATGGATATACTAAATCATGGTGTTGGGTACTTAAGAATCTTGGTGGGGCATGATGTTTGTCTAAACTAATGGAAGCAGAGCAATGTTTTGGGTGGATATAAGAGATAGAGCCCGTTGGCTTAGGATAATTCCTCCTTTCTTTAGATAGTCTTAAATTTGGAAGTGGTGTATGATTAGGTGCAACCTATCGTAGAGATATTTCTCTGGGAAGTTCTAAGTTGAATATCTTAGGTTTCGAACGAAAGAGGTAGCTTTGGTGAAGGTTCCATGGAGGAACCATAAGTCTAAGGAAGCTACATGGGAGGCGGAATAGGATAAAAAATCCAAGGTATCCTCATTTCTTCCGACCCAGAAACTTGTGCTTGAGATGTGTGTTGGGGTCCTTAAGTTGATTCATGTCTTTGTTAGACAATGGGTTAAAGTTCCTAAGCTTTGAATCGATCAAGTGTCTTGATAAATAATAGGTTTGAGCCCCATAATAAATGAAATAAATGGTTGATTGATAGTGATCATGATGTGTATCTTATCCTTGTTGTGTGCCTTGTGTTCTAACTTGATGAAAGGCTATATTGATGTGTGGTAATGTGTTAATTTATGATTGTGCTTGCCTTACCCATCATTCAAGGATGAATAATCCTAAGTGGGGGAGAATAAAACACCCAAGACCTTGGCTTTGTAATTATTTTTTATGTTTTGGACATTTTGTCCATGGTATGACTCAGGGTACTAGTCTTACCCACTGGATACGACTTAGTGACCCCCCGTCGTACAATAGGCAGTGTGGTAGAGGTTACACACGGTCCTAGATACAAGTTAAGCTCCCTATGATTGTACCTTTGGGTACAAGTCATACTATGAAACATCGTATGTAGTCTTAGCTGTTGGCTTGATGAGGCTATCTTGGGTATGGGTTAGGTTACAGTTTAGGATACCATTCATACCCTTGGGTACAATTCAAGAATGGGTAGTCTCACCTTAAATAGTGTGGTGGTCCTTTGTGAGACCTAGAGTACGAGTTAGGGTACCACTCGTACCCTAGGGTATGGTTTGGTGAGGGATTCCTGCCCTCCTATAGGGTGATTTCCAGCTTTTAAGATGAGGGATTTATAGACATTTCCCACCCTAAAACCCCTTGGTCCCCTCACTATATAACCTATTGTAGACTCTGTTAACACTCATTTGGTGGATCAAACATTCCAAATACACTCTCTAAACTTCTTTAACAAGATTGGAGTCTAGCATTTGAAAAGGGTTCATCTTGAGGGAAGAGAGGTGTCAAGTTCTTCCATGAATCTTCTTGTATAAGGCATCTATCTCTTCCGTCATTGTTAGTGAAAAATATCACGTGTCTTAAAAATGATTTTGACTTGTGAATGGTGGTTTTGAAATCAAATATTGAAGGTTTTGAAGCATAGTGTTGGGTATTGTTTACTCTCGCTTTAACTTGTGTTTTCACATGTTTTTGATGATGTTTTGCATATGTGGGTGCTTGTTATATGTGTTTTAACAAATGGGTCAAGAGTAACCCTAGATTTGATGATTCTTACTTTGGATTTAATCTTGATAAAAGCATCCCCTTGAGGTGTTTGTGAAAATGTCTAAGAGAAGTAACTAGTTACTTGTTAAAGGTGTATTGAACTATGGTATTGATCTAGTGAATGTGAATGAGATATGACGTTGATATAATGAATATGAATGCTTGGGAAATGGTTGGTAAAGGCCTTATTGGTCACGTAATAGATTAATGGATGTCTTCGGTAGTTGGTTGACTAAATGGGTTAAAGCCCTTAAACATGGAATAGAATGGTGTTTTGAACTAAAGTTGAGTATATGAATGCATTTTAGAGTACATGATTTTTAAAGGTCTCGGTGACTTTATACGAACTTGCATTGTAACATGACTAAGGCATTAGCCTATTAAAATGATTGGTTGCTAAAATGGTTTTATAATGATCATGTGGTCACTAATGATGTTGAGTTATAGCCATGGTGGCTTGGGTTGGTTGAAAGAGGTTAGAGTCCTCATGTGTTAAATTTGAATAATTGTCAATGTCTAGGCAAGGGGTTCGAGTCCCTAAACCACTAAGTTGGTTGGTCTTCAATTAGATAATGGGTTCGAGTCCCAAGGTCATATGAATGAATAGATTGATCAATAATGGTTATGGCATGGAGTACACTTGCAAGTGGCATTGGTATGATGATTCTAATGAAGTGCCTATGGTAAGAATTTGACTAAGTGGTTGTACATGTGAAATACTGGTTTTAAATTAGGCATTAAAGAGGGATGTGTAGCAAGACCGTGAAGGTAGGGCCCGAAGGGTTAACACTGGAAACCGCATTGGCAGGTGCTAGTGTCATGTGATTGGGAGGTTCGAGTCCCTCAGATAAGACATGAAACCAGGAGGTTCGAGTCCTCCGAGTGAAACATGTGACCGGAAAGTTTGAGTCCCCAGAATAAAAACCATGAAAGGGTGGTTCGAGTCCCCCTTACTACATGTAGTGGTGCATAAGTCACCTAGATAATGTTGGGTGGTTCAAGTCCCCCATAAAAACATATACGATTATGGATATTCTCTGATTCAAGTAGCAACATGATCAGGGCCTTTCTATCTAGGGGAGAGATGGGCCCATATAGCCTATGGGTGCCTTGTTCTGTGATAGTGATGCTACACAACCTCGGTTAATGATTTCTAATTCATGCTAATCCCATTCCTTACCCCGACATAATATACTTATATATATACATATATACATGGATACATATATATGGATTACCGTGGTTGTGTTCATTGGTTGATTGGTTTTGAACTGATGGAACCTATTTTATCCTTATCCTTGAGTTAAATGCTAGCGTTCCAACTATTAACCATCTCTGGAGGCTATGTTCCCACGCGACATAGGGACCAGAGCTTCTTCTTCTTCTTTTTCTTCTTTTTCTTTTCCTATGCAGTGACCAGGTGTTCAAGCAGTTTGTGTGTTGACATTAAAGTGGTGAGCTGAAATTCAAGAGGGGGTGAATTAAAACTTTTTTATGTGTCGACTCTGATTTCTCACAGTCGACTTGCCTGCAGATCAGTGCACTTTACAAATAAATTAGATTTAAAATGATTAAACAAGTAAATAATAGAACATAAAGTAATAACACAAAGATTTATCCTGGTTCGGAACACCAATGTGGTGCCTACTTTTAGTCCCCTTGGGTTTCAAAGTTTCCTTAGATCATTGAATATTGGGCTTGAGTACAATGATAGGAAAAAGGTTCTGAAGACTTATTTTGCTCTTCAGATCTTGTGACACAAATTTAGTTGATGTTACAAAGTTGACTGGATCCTACTCTTTCTATAATAATTGTAAGCTAAAATCTACAAAGCCTTGTAAGACTAAGATTGAGACACTTTAAATTCTCTGCTTGAATTTGCATGACCCATGTGATTCCCTAGTCTTCACCTTTTATAGTCTTCGTCTGCTACTCTTCATAAGGAAACCAAGAGATATCTTCTCAATCAAGGATTTGAATTGATTCCTTGATTAAGGGATGTAGCCGTGTGATATGTACATATACGCCTTTGGATCACGTCTATATCAGATATATCCGTGATCTATTTTCCTCTTAGTTTTGTATAGGCTGATGCCTTTCCAAATGTGTTTGTGATCTTCTATTTCTTTTCTTTAGTCGTTATTGTTCTGATTTGGTTAGACTTTTGGGCTAGAGATTCTCCGTGATTGATCTGATTTATCGAGACTTATGGGACTGAGATTCTCCTTTCATTTGTTCTTATTCTGATTGATTTTCTTGATGCCATGGATCGTAAGTTGATGTCATTCTATTGTAGGAGCCAACTTTCTTTATCAGTAGTCTTAAATATCTTGCAAGGATACACTTGTTAGTTTGCCATTATTAAAACATAGAAGTCGGAGGCTAACAATCTCCCCCTTTTTAATAATGATAAACACGAGTAAACATCAGTTGACTTCTCTGTTTGTAAGATTGCCCCCCCTGACTTGTAGACATCTTTGTTGTCTCGGATTTCCTGGGTATCAGTCGACTTTGTGTGACAAAAGTCGAATTGCTACTTGATCCTTCTTGATATTCCTGTCTTTTCTCCCTCTTTTGGCATAATAAAAAAGAATAGCAGAAAAAAGCAAAACACATAGACTGAGCAGCATACGAGAAGTAATAGACAACCATGGATAGTTATAATCTATTAACTAGGCAGAGCAATAAAAAATTATGGTAGATAGTGTGATAAAGATTATCTTACAACCCATTAACGCTGGGGATAAGATCCCCTTTTGAATAAAAAGTCATAGTTCACCGTTTAGCTAGGAAGTATGTTAAGGTGTTATGCATATTTTGACCTAACTTTCGATAGGGTTTTTCAACATTCTTGACAAATAAAGAGTAGGAGGTTTGAATAGAGACAACCAGATCATCATTCGAGTAATATACCTGGGATTTTAGAGAGTCCATATGAGATAGAACTCGAGAGAACAACTTGACTCCTTCTTGTTTGAGACTATCGAGTCCCAGCTGGACCACACTTATGTTAGAGATTGTACTTTTCCCAAGGTCCAGAAGTTTAGTCATAGACTCCTAGAGTTGCATGATGCCTCCCTCAATGGATTTTAACCGCTGCTTAAGTTCTTCCAGTTCCTTCATCAAAGAGATAGAGGGGTTAGAAGAATATTAACATACCTTTGGAAGTTCAGCCTTAGCACAGGCATACTCTTTCCTGCACCATTCATTTCCCACTAGAACATATCCCATGCTGCTGAAAGTTCTTGAATCATAAGTAGCAACAACTTCTACAGGGGGATAATCATAGAGATCGATGGAGTAGAACTAAAGGATCTGGGTGATGAGGAACCCACATGGAAAACTGGTAGATTTATTGGCTTCCCTTGCACTCTCAAGCATATACTCACGTATCCAAGTTGCACAATTGATTTTGATCTTATTGACCAGACAGTACAACATGAAGACATCACGACAAGTGATGTTGCTTAGGGATCCTTTTCGCAGAATCAAAGTGGTAGTAACTATATGGGACATCATGCAAAATTTGAAGCATAAAGACAGGGGGACAAAGCTGGTTGATACGGAGTCCGAGTCAGAGAGAAATTTCTTGGCTTCCTCAATGCCCACTTCAAAGTCTTCGGGCCAGTTATTATTCATGAAAGGGAGTACATCGGAAAACTGAGTATCGAAAACATTTTCAAACAAAAAGTTGTTCAAGACAATTGTTAAGCCTGGCACAAGGGTCTCAAATTCACCACTATCTGGGGAAACTCAGAGATTAGCATAAAACATACGAACAGGATCTTCATAAACTAGAAGTTCACAGAGGCAAAAAACTAATGACAGATCTTGAAATTTGAAAAAGTGACCAATATTGCAAGAGGCATCCTTTAGTTGACTAAGATTGACGATGTGACCAGGAATGATGGAGCAATTTTTAAAGGAGAGGAATTTTTCTTTGTAAGGGTTTTTCCAGAATTGGTGCATCTCTTCTGGAGGAAGGGAGTTAGAAAGATTTGGGTGGGGTTTCTTGAGAGAGGAAATTGAGTTGGAAGAGGGTCATCATCTCTTGAGGAGAATGGACTAAGATGAAGACTCATCGGAGGATTCCAAAAGAAGAATGGGATTATTGGAAGAGATTCTAGATACATTAGCCATGGAGCGGGTTCTTTTCATGAGTGAGAGAAGAAGAGATATAAAAAAGAGAAGAGGAAAGGAGAAGAGCTGGTCAAGAGAACTTAGAAGTAGGAGGGCAAGATGTGACTGTTCACAAGGGATAAAAATGAAGAAGTGAAAGGGCGTGAAGTGAAAGAGAAATGATGGAGGTGAAAGGACGCTGCATAGGGAAGAGAAAAGGGCAGCATAGGTGGCATGGGAAACAGTAAAGTTAAAGATGACTTCCTTTTAAAAGACAACTTTTTGGTAAAACGGGTAAAATTGGACTAAGTAAAAAGATTTATGTCCAAAAATATGACTCATAAATCATTGATGTTGATTTTTTTTGAGAAACTAAGATTTTTCATCTAGCAATGGTAAAAATAAAATTGGACTAAGTAACCAGATTTATGTCCAAAAATATGACTCATAAATCATTAATGCCTAATCTTTTTCCAAAAAAACTACTAGAATATTTTTGGAGTAAACAAAAATCCCCACTTTCTCTGTGATTATGAATGAAAAGATGCTTAATGCAGATATGTTTTAACCTAGATGCACAAAATATTTATATAGCTAACAACATCAGTATTGTCACACATTCTGAGAACAGACTCAAAGGATAAAATAAAATCAAGTAGTTGATGCATGATTCATAGAATTTAAGTCTAGAAACTTCCGAGGGCTGTGTATACTGCTCCAGTGGTTGGTGAGTCAGCAAAAGATTATTCCTTGCTGAGCATGAATTTGGGACACCTCTCATGTGATGAAAACTTTTATCAGAAAAGCAACATTCTCACAAAAAGGTTAGAATTATCAGGAATAATATTAAAATAAAAATACTCTTTTAAGAACTTAGAATTTTATCCAAATTAGCCTATTTTTTTTTAAGATACTCAATTTCAAAAACATGGTTTTGGGCATAACAAATTTTCAAATTTAGGAAATTGTCTCGTGAAAGTTTCTTTATGAATAAAAACATATGAGGCAACTTAAAATATTTGAGGGTAGAAACTGATAAAGATAATTCATATTGATTTTAAACTTGTCAGAGATTTTATTGAGGTCAGTACTCTCTTGGAGGGAACTTGTCTTTATTTCTGTTTTATCATTTCAGATGCAAGTTGACTCTGAGGAGGGTATAGTCGACTTGTCTTGTGATAGTTCCAAAATTGTGCGAGCATCATCTCTGGATTGTAAATTATTTACTGAGTCGGATCTGATGACATTGCCTCTGGCACTGTTACTGAATTTTGATCGATCCTTCACCTGCATTCTTCAAAGCATAGGAGATTTCCTTCTTTACTATCACGTCTTTGGAACATCCTCCATCAGGAGCTCATATTTTCCCTTTTTTATTTTTTGCAGACATGTTCCTGTAAAATAAGAAGATTAATTTTGCTTAGGTAACCAATTGGTCTTGGGTCCTTGCGAGTTAGATGTGCTTCCTTTGGGCTTCCAAACCTACACACTTTTATTCCTATTCTACAACTATAGGATTTGTGCCCTCTCTGTCCACAAATAAAATAGATGGGTCCTCGAGAGGAGAAAGAGGTCTTAGCTAATTTAAATGACCCTAATGAGGAACTTGAATTATTTCTAAAGGAATTTGATCTTACAAAACTGTGGCTTGGGGATGTCTTAAAACTATTTAATTTTATTTTAAAATCATCAAGCTCTTCATGTAGTAGGCCAATTTCAATTTGACATACTTTGATTTCTATTTGCCAGTTTTGTCGTTCCTCTTTGAGTTTTCATTTAAATCGTGCTTCACAATTTTTCTTCTTTTGAGCTAGTTTATTATATTATCTGTGACTTTTTGAAGCTCTTTGGTTATCATATCCATGTTGGATTCAAGAATATTACAGTTATGATAGTCATGTTGTTTTACTTTGCTAGGTTCACCTGTTGCCATAAATCTATTGGTGGCCTCTATTTCTTCTTCGATTTCATCCTTATCACTCCAGGCTCTAAAATTTTGGTTCTTTCTGGATGTTTTTTTTTTTGTAATTTTGGGCAGTTTTATTTGAAGTGGCCAGGCTTTCCATAGCAATGGCAGCGTTCATCATTTCTAGTGAAATTATTATTCTTGGTTCCTTGGGATCTTCACTGTCTCTGTCTCATGATTTTCCCGACTCTACAATTTATAAGAGTCATTTCTTCACTGTTGGCCTCTTCAAGAATGTCCACTTCTTCGGTTGGAGCAATATTGAAAGCTACTAGTTTCTTTTTCTCCTCCTTGTGGTACCTGTTAATATAATTTTTCTTATATGCAATAAGGTTACCTCGTAGTTCGTCATATGTTATGTTGTGAAGATCTCCATCTTCCAAAATAGCAGACTATATTTTCCAGATCCTTGGGAGGCTTTGAACTAACTTCTGTACTTGTAGGCTGTGTGGATAGATCATACCTAGTGATTTCAGTTCTCACATGATTTACTGAATATGGCAAACAATATTTCAATATTCTCATTCTCTTCCATTTTGAATAACTCAAATTCATTGGCCAAAGCAGCAATCTTTGACTTCTTGACTTTGAAGTTTCCTTCATAGGTTACCTCCAATTTTTCCCACATTTTCTTTGCGGTTTCACAAGTTGATATCTTGTCATATTCTTCCCCGATAACTACACACATAAACTTATAGCACGTGCATTAGTTTAAATTACCTCTTGTTGTTCTTTAGTGACCTTGAATCTTTCAAGATCTTCTATGTCAGAACTGCTAGATTCTTTGTCTTTGTCCTTTGACTTTTCTTTAAGTTTTGGAATCAGTTTTGGACCCTTCTTGATGACAACCTAGGCTTGGAAGTCATTTGATTGGACAAATATTCTTAACCTATTCTTCTAGTAAGAGTAGTGCTGTTCATTAAAGTATGGTGGTATTGTGGAGGAGAGACCATCTTGAAGAAGAGCGCCGGGAATTTGATAATTGACCATTTCATATTTGCTCACTTATGGTTAAGCAATGCTATAGGCGAGACCTGCTCTGATACCAATTTAAATTCAAGAGGGGGGTGAATTAAAATTTTTTTGTGAGTAAACTACAGACTCCTCATAGTTGACTTGCTTGAAAATCAGTGCACTTTACAAACAAATTAGATTTAAAACTATTAAACAAGTAAATAACAGAACATAAAGTAATAACACAAAGACTTATCCTGGTTTGGAACACTAATGTGGTGCCTACTTCTAGTCCCTTTGGGTTTCAAAGTTTCCTTAGATCGTTGAATATTGGGCTCGAGTACAATGATACAAAACAAGTTCTGAAGACTTATTTTGCTCTTCACATCTTGTGACACAACTTTAGTTGATGTTACAAAGTTGACTTAATCCTACTCTTTATATAACAATTTTAAACTAAAAGTTACAAAGCCTTGTGAGACTAAGATTGAGATACTTTGAATTCTCTGCTTGAAGTAGTGTGACCCGTGTCTATCCCCAGTCTTCACCTTTTATAGTCTTAGGTTCCTACTCTTCATAAGGAAACTCAAGAGATTCTTCTCAATCAAGGATTTGAATTGATTCCTTGATTAAGGGATGTATCCGTATGATATGTCCATATATGGCTTTATATCACGTCCATATCAAATACATTCGTGATCTATTTTCCTCTTAGTCGTGTATAGGTTGGTTCCTTTCCAAATGTGCTTCTGGTCTTTTCTTTCTTTTCTTTAGTCGTTATTGTTATGATTTATCGAGAATTTTAGGCCAAAGATTCTCCGTGATTGATATGATTTATCGAGACTTTTGGGACTGAGATTCTCCTTCCATTTGTTCTCATTCTGATAGAATTTCATTGATGTCATAGATCATAAGTTGATTTCCTTCTATTCCTAGAGCCATCTTGCTTTATTAGTAGTCTTCAATACCCTGCAAGGATCCACTTGTTAGTTTTTCATTATTAAAACCTAGAAGTCGGAGGCTAACATGAGCTTCTATAATCCGAAAGGCATACATTTCATAGTCTTTCTATCCTATGTCATAGACTTGTTATTTCACTATTATCGGGGGCATGTACCAACATATAATAGACATCGAATTGGAAGAGGCTTTGTGGATGACTGTGGACTTGGGTATGTTGGTTAGTATGTTGATGTAAATAAAATGTTTAGACATTGTCTAAATTATGATTATTAGTATTATTTCCGCTATCTTGATATATGGTCAAAGTTTATTCGACACTTGTGGATTGATGTGATGGTTAGGTTGCGTTGGTGGAGCGATCTCCGATCCATGTTGGGTTTGAGATGCCCATACGACAAGGCCCAGTTTGGGTCGTGTAATTAGTGCCCTCAGTGCCAGATATTTTCCCCTTTTTCCTTCCTTCTTTCCTTGTTCTTACTGCTTCTTGAATTCATGAGTCTTTAAATTTCCAATAAGCTCATCTATAGTGAGAGTTTTCAGGTTCCTTGCCTCATTAATAACATCTACTTTGCTTTCCCAGGATTTTGGAAAAACTCGAAGAATCTTCCTCACTTTCGTATACAATGGAATCACTTCTCCTAGACAGTGTAGCTCATTTATGATGGAAGTGAATCTTGAATCCATTTCCTGTATTGTCTCTCTTTCTTTCATGGTGAAGGTTTCATATTAGGTAATCAGTATTTCAACTTTGGAATCCTTCATATTTTTAGTTCCCTCATGAGCTATTTTCAAGCAGTCCCAGATTTCTTTAGCATTTTCACATGCATAAATCCTATTGTATTAATCAGGCCCTGTACCACAAACTAGCAATTTCTTGGCCTTGTAATTCTTTTCAACTTTGTTACTATCTTCATCATTGAACTCCCTCCTGCTTTTGACAACCATTCTAGTAACATCTCCTTCTTTGAATTTTCTTATAGTTACATGAGGACCATCAAGAATAATGTCCATTATCTCACTGTCTTGAGCAATAACAAAGTCAAACATCCTTGTTTTCCACCACCCATAGTATTGTCCATTGAATCTAGGTAGTCTAGTGGTTGATTGCGCTTCTTTCAGGTTAGGTAAGGCAACCATGATAACCAAGACACTTTAGGTGTAAATCTTTTAGAGTAACCTTGCTCTGATACTAATAGATGAACATTGGGAGTTGCACCACACGTAAGGGACCAGGTTAATCAAAGTCAATCACAAAAAATCAAACAATAGAGTGCAGAAAAACTAAAAGAAGTGCAGAAAAGAAACAACATACAAGATTTAATGTGGAAACCTTCTTGATCAAGGGAGAAAAAACCACGGCTTTCCTTCACAAGCACCAACAAAATCAACTATAATCAACCTCTTGATTACAGATTCGATTTCGGTCCAACTTTAGGCTCATTTCGCTTGTAATACCTCTACTACAAGTTTATCTTAGCAACTCTGCCAAGGAACTTCTACAGTGATTAACTCTAATCAGTATCAAACTTAGTCAACTCTATTTAAGCACTCTCGAGCAACTACAAAGAAAGACATTACTCTTATAGTATGAGTAATTCATTTACAAATCAGCACTCAAGAACACTCACTCTGTAAGCATACTATAAAGATAAGAACATGAGCAATCTTTTCACTCTTTAGATTTGTGCAAAAACTATTTGATGAAGAAGCCTTTTTTTTTATAGCTGGGTGATGATTAAGGCAGAAATCTCATTGGACCAGCTGTCTTATTCAGTACAAGAAACACCTGTATGTTTGTTACACAAGAGGATAAAATTATGTAGATATGTAACCCAGCTTTACTATACCATGCATATCCAGGGACCTGGTCCATTGAAGTTAGCTGCTCATCATCAAAACTACATATAGCACCAAATAACCCATACATCTAATAGCTGCCACCCTTATGCCAAAACAAGTGTTATCCACCCTTATTCCAATATAGCCACCCTTATACCCCTAAATTCTACCAATCTTTTGAGGATGACCTTTACCGGTTCATCTCATAATATAAATTCATCTCACAACATGTATAGTCATAATATGACATAAAACAACCATATTTGAATTTCAAACAAGTCCTTTTATACAATCTTATTTTAGGTGATTAATCAACTTGTAATACTTTCTAATAAGTTAATATACACATCATGCTTTGAAATAAGTAGACACAATTAACATGTAAACATAAACTAAATTGAGTCTCAGTTACAATTCAATTATCAACTACCTCAATCAAAGACTTGTACTTGCTCTAATGAACTTGACCCTTTCCCTTTCTTGCAAGTTCTTCCTGATTGTGGTCTAAATAATAAAATATAACCAAGATTCACACAATGACCTACAAATACAAGGATTATAACCTAACGCTATGACCCCAAGGCTAAAATCATGATTATTCCCTTAATCTAGGGATTTTCTACCTTTATTCCACCTTAACTTTACCAAATCTGTATTTATACGAATGAATTCTAAGCATTAAAACATAAATTATCCATCCTTGATCAAAATCCTAGGATTACATCTTATTTTTCCTAAATAAAACTAGAAAATCAGCCAGGTCAAGTTAAATCCTCCCCGAAGTCAAAACCTAGTGATTTTAAGGATTAATTTTCAAAAAAATCTAGTTAAATAGGTGGATTAATTTATCTTAATGAAGAATTTTGAGTGGAAATAGGTGAATTTCACCCTAAATTTCCTATCTCAGCTCTATAACATAAGTGGAATAAATGTAATATTTGAAGTCTAATTTCTGAATTTATGAACATGTATCCCGCTATAGCGGCATCACTATAATGAGATTATCCGCTATAGGCAGATTGACCAAAGTTGATTCTCTCTATAAAGGGTTTATGGTGGCGTCCTGACCCTCACTATATCGGCCTAGGCAAGGTAGAAAGTCTGACAACCCTAAAATTTTTTCCAATTTTGCAACACACTCCGAAATATTGACATCTCGAACTAACCCATTAATGCCAATCATGATATCTGTAGTTTTACTAACCCAAATTCACGTATGAAAGTTTCTGTGAACCCTTAACCACTTAGCTATCATAATATGATCTCAAAAATAATATAAACACTAACCTATCCATTACTGGATTTATCAAGATTATACTATACTTAGATTTCATCTAAGACTAGCCTAGCCAAAAATTTCTAACACTTTATTTGAGAGAATCTTAACTCAAATTTCGGTAAGCTAAACTATACTGTAATGATGGAAAGTATTGTTACAATAATAAGCTACCATACATGCTAATCAATTTTTTCACTTCTTCAATGACTGAATAAATTTTTCATTTTTAGGTTAATAGAAGAGAGGGTTTAAAAACTAGCAGTGGGGTGCCATCAAAAATAAAAAGCACATGCCAATTTGTTCTGTAAGAAAATATAGGTTGAAATATAAATATATTTTCTATCATGGCATAATTTGAGAAACCATTTTGAAGTGTATTTATTTAGTTTCAACCTTACATAGATAATTTTTTAAAGGAAGTATTAGATAGGACTATAATACAAAGTTAATATAATAATTTTTTGTTCTTTTGTTCCCTAGGTAACATGAAAGTGAGATCCTACGGCTACGAATATATACAAGAGCTCATGGAATAATCCTAATAAGCATAAGCTTATTTTACTAGCACCAATAAAAATAAAATATTATCAGTTATAATTAACTGGAAAAAACAGACATAATGGGTCTCACATTAATAAACTTAGAACTTTTCAAATCCAGACATAAATCCCAATTATAAATAAAAATTGGATGAGTATTTTATAAGATTGGATTAAGCCAAAACATGACCCAACACCAAAATGAAAAATAAAAATAAAATAAACTAAATAAATCCTAAATGACTAAGGGGAAAGTAGAATCCCAAAATAGTAAATATCCAGAGATGTAAAGTTCTCGATGCCTCTTGCTCTTTCATCTTATTGTCTCCATCAAATTTTCATCTTTGATCTTTTATTCTCCGCTATCTCTTATGTTTCTCCAACTTATTTTTGTCTTGATTAATTATCATCAACACAACAGCTCAGGGACTAAGTTGTCGATGGTGTTCAACTCATCAAAATTGTTTAATCTAAAGTTGTTTGAGTTTCCATATAGTAGATCTCTTCTTCCAAAAAATATTCATTTCAACTTCACATGAATTCAATTCAAGTAAATAATCATCAATACTTTATTAGTAGTTGATGATCTACTCTGATTCTCATCAATAAAGAAACCTTCCACATCTCAGATAAGTAAAATCTTCTACAAATATTTTATTAACATAATCGTCTTTCACTTTATCTCCAAACTTAGATGCATGATTGTCTTGGTTTTCTATAAATGGACAACAAAAATTCTCATAAGTGTGAATAAACAAAACCTTATGAAATAAAGTAAGCACTTTAGAAATTCTATACTAAAAGAAAGCAAAACATAGAGGGACCATGTATTTTTTACACGTAAAAAATAGAGAAAAAACACGTCTTAACTAGCAAGACAATAATAAAAGATAAACTCTAAATACATGCTACAAAAAAACACAATAGAACCATAATATAGAAGATAGATTCTTTGAACTATACAAAATTCTTCTCATCTCTATGCCCGACTCAATCAAGACTCAAAATCATATGAATTCTACTAAGGCTAAATAGTCTATTAGAACCCTACACTTGTATATTTTTATATTATGGACCCTTATACTCATCCATTTACCAATTGAACCCTTAAATTAAGTAACTCATTTGACCATTGATCGAGCTTATATAGCACTAATGGTGTTGAGTTGGAAAAATATGTGTTTAGACTCATTAAAGAGAGAGTAAAAGTAATATTTTCGGTCAAAAATAGTATTTTTTGAAAAATATTAAATTTAAGAAAATTGAAAAGCCCCTAGCTTCTTCTTGAACTATGCCTATGCCACCGCTCCCCCCAAACTTTCTTTTTCTTCTTCTTCTTCTTCTTCCCCTTCTTCTTCTTCTTCTCCTTCTTATTCTTCTTCTCCTTCTTATTCTCCTTCTCCTTCTTCTTCTCCTTCTCCTCCTCCTTCTC